>CM067845.1:411036388-415836388 GCA_034509565.1 Triticum monococcum
ATTCCAGCCGCTGAAGAAATTGCCAGGGCAACCACTAGTGTTGTGCTTGAAGAAAATGAAGACGTCAGGGCAACCGCATCAGTTGTGCCTGAAGATCTTGGACCAAATTTCTCTGCTCCTCCTGTGCCTACACCAAATCCTATCCTTCCATTTGCATCAGATGTGAAGAAGACCAAGGCTGCAGAGCATGCAGCTGTGAAGAAAAGGAAGGCATCAACTGCATCAGATTCTTCAGCTCCGAAGAAAATGAAGCCACTGACAAGTTCCTATGACAATCCAATTGATGTTGTTCCTGTCTCATCCATGCCATCAAAGGACCTTGTTCCTTTTGATGAAGAATACATGATCCCAAGTGGATCAGATGATGACATTCCTTCTGCTGCTTCGTCAGAGTAGTTGGATGAAGAAATTAAAGTGGATGAAATCCCTTCAACCCCAATAATCTCATCGCCCATGCCTCAGTTCACTGCTGAAGAGGCTGGCGTTGAAGAAATGAATGAAGAAGAAGATGTGGACATTGGATGCACCACTCCAGTGTTGAATGACGACTTTTGGGAAAGTCAGCATCCCAATTCTCCTTTGTTCACCCCTCTACGGCAAATTCCTCAGTCCCCTGTCACTACTAAAGTACAACTGGGATCTGAAGAACCTCGTGCCACACCGTTTGTCCATGAAGAGATTCCAGCCACTAGTGCTGAAGAAAATGCAAATGAAGAATTGAAGTCCCATGCTGCCACTGAAAAAGAACCTGAAATTCCTCAGCCCGCGGAACCTGAGATCGAGATCCCTGAGCTTGTGATGCAATTAACTGACACTCCTCACCCCAAGCCAAAGGATCCCTTCTCGAAGAAGCAAAAATTCAAGGCTGATGACTTCTTTGGCGAGTATGTATTCTTCACTAACTACAATCCTTATGACTCTGCTCGTCTAAGGAGGAAGCATTTCTGGACTGCCAGCCAGGCCAACTTCTATTCTTCACTGCTTTTCAACAAGGACAAAATCTTCTACCATGAGCATATTCCTCACGTGGACATGGAATCGTTGCCTTGTTTCTCTCCTGTCCTCGATGTGCTTCATGACGCAGGCCTACTCAATTTTTGCTCTGACATTGTTGATTGGAATGAAGAGCTTATTCTTCAGTTCTATGCGACACTGCACATCACAGGTGATCCTGAAGATATCAACACCTGGGTCTTGGACTGGATGACCGATAACACTCATTATAAGGCACCGGCCTCTGAATTACTTCATGCCCTGCCCATCAGTCCACCCAGTGAAGGAGCTCGCTGCCTGTACCAAGAACCTGAACTCACTGCTCATTACATGCAAGTTCTAATGAAGCCTCTGAAGCCCGGCCAAGCCCCAAGGACCAAATTCCTTGTGAAGGACTTACTCTATGTGCCCAGAACAGTCTATCACATTCTAACAAGGACAACGAGTCCTATCAAAGGCCATGACTCATCTAATGAGGAAATTGTTGGCATCATGAAGAATCTGCTATTCGACATCATTCATAGCATTCCTGTCAATTACTATGATTTCTTCATGAGGACTCTGGAAAATGTTGCACTCTCTCCGTTTGAGTTGAAGCCTTATGCTCCTTGGATTATGAGATTCCTTAGAACAAGGTCTTCACTCAACTACAAGGCTGATTTTCAGAATCACCTCAGCTACCTGCCCCCGATTTAAGTCCTCAAGCAGACTTATACCTCAACTGATGAAAAGGGGAAGTCACATGTTGTCATTGATGAAGGCATTCGTCCATTGGATGGCCAGTTTCGCAAAGCTGCATCTTATTCCACCAATGATGACTCTGCCACTCATGACTCTGCTGCAAATGCATCCAAGTCAAATCCTCAAGCCACAACTCCCAGAGTGATGACTGACCGTGAGCTGCTTCTTAGTCTTCACCAGAAGGTGGATCACAACCATAAATGGGTTAAGCGTCAGTTTGGTTCTATTCTTCACAACATGACTGCTACACATAATGAAGTGAAGAAAAACCATTACTACCTCCATGAAGTTTTCGGTCGCACCTGGGCTGTCTTATCACATCTGTATGGTGAAGAAGATCTGAAGCAAATGGGTCTCAAGGAGAACTTTGACTGGTCTGCACCTCCACCGAAGAAATTCAAGAAGGTCAAAGTCCCTTCCTTGCTGGCCAGCTCATATTCTTCATCCCGCGACACCGACGAGTTTGAAGACTTGGATGACACTGCGGCAGGCCCTACAACGACAAACAACCCCAACAACGCTGGCGCTCCTCCATCAACTTGATATTCTTCAGGGGTGTTAGTCCTCATTTTCGATCCTTTTGGTCATTCGATGACAAAGGGGGAGAAATTTGAGTTAGTCTTCAAGCAGGTCTACCTATATGGGCATTTTTTCTAAGTTACAACTCCCGTTCTTTTGAAGACTTTGCTGGATCGAGTTGTAATCTTAAACTCTATGGTGGTCTGATACTTGTGCTGATTTCTTCTACATGCTTATTCCTCATTAATGTTAATACACGCATGCTGAACTACATCAGTCACCATATTTCATCATGCATTTCAAATTCTTCATATTATATGTTAAATGCGTGTATGAATTATAAGATATAGGGGGAGATCTCCATGATTCTACTCTTCAAAGTGTGCATTGCTTCAAAAGTATATTCCTCACTATGCACATCTTTAGGGGGAGTTCTTCTATATCTTGCAATCAAATTCCTCAATATCAGTATTTACACTTCATATGTTTATCCCCATTGAAAACTTAACCTATATTGTCATCAATCACCAAAAAGGGGGAGATTGTAAGTGCATCTAGTGCCCTTAGTGATTTTGGTGTATTGAAGACTTATAGGTTAAGGGACTGGTGCGTTTGTGAGTGTACACAGGTCTATAAGTCTATGAGGAGTTTGATATTTACAGAGAAAGTCGACCCCTAAAAATGAAGTTCTTCGACTGAAGACTTGGATTTCTGAAGACTTTGTGAAGACTTTGAAAGTGAAGAAATTGGTGTAATCCTGAAGACTTGGTATTCATTCGAGGAACATGCAGCGTGAAGACTTTTGTTTTTGTAGGTTCATTTTCTCTTTCTTGAGTCATAGGAAACACCGTACTGTTAAAGGGGGTCGAGGAAATACTAAGGAAAAATTTCCAAGTGATGCTCAACTCAAAATCCTACACCTACCAATCCCTTCGAGTGAAGCCATTAGAAATCTCATAAAGCTCATTCATTTTCTTCAGTGACAGAGATGAAGTTCTTCTGGTCTCTGAGGAATTTGTTCTGACTGAGGAGTTAGGAATTCGCCAGTGCAGATTGCCTACACAGTGAGGAACATGATAGCCCTGAGGAATTTGATACTCAAAATTCCGACCGTTGCTGTGCTATGCGCCAGCTGTCCCAAATGTCTACCAACCTAATGGTCATATCATTGAAGGGCATTTATGTCTTATCATGTCGGGCTGCTCCCTAGGCCATAAATAGCCGCTCCTACAACCACTAGCTGCTTGGCTACTCCGAGAGAAACTGACACTTGTCATTTGAGAGCATCCCATCCTCCGAGGACTTTGAGTGAAAATCATCAAGTGAGGAAAACCCAAACACAAACACCTACAAACCCAAAATGATTGAGCATCACTGAAGAGATTGATCTTGCGTGGATCCGACGCTTGTTACCTTTGAAGACCGTGCATTTTCCAGACAGTTAGGCGTCATGGTCTAGAGCATCCAAGAGGAAATTGTGGATCGCCGAGTGACCGAGTCTGTGAAGGTTTGGAAGTCACTTGAAGACTTACCACGAGTGATTGGGCGAGGTCTGTGTGAGCTTAGCTCAAGGGTAATATGGTGAGGACTAAGTGTCCTGAGCTGCGTGTTCAGGACTGGGTGTCCGGGACTGTGTGTCCCCAGGTTTAAATACCTAGCCGCCCTAACCAGACATACAATTGTCACAGCAGTTGGAACTGGTCTACCAAATCATTGTCTTCACCAAGCTACCTGGTTCCATTTCCTCAACCCTTCCATTTCCTCATTTTTGTGCTGTGTGCTTGTTCATATCTGTTTGAAGACTTTGACTGAAGACTTTCTCTATTTCCTCAGTTCAATTTCTTCGGTCTATTTGTCTTTATCCTGTGTTATCCTGTGTTTACGCTTTCTGTACTCTGTGCTTGTTTTCATTTCATCATGAAGACCATGCTCATGCACTATTATGTTTACTTCTGAGTACTTATTCCGCTGCAACTAGTTCTTCACCCAGGAATTTCCTCACCCCGAAATTCCTCAGTGAAGAATTCATAAAAATCACCTATTCACCCCCTCTAGTCGATATAACGCACTTTCACATTTGTTGGAATCCGGGGTCGTCATCGCTTCTTCATAGTTCGAAGGTTCACCATTGTCTAACAACATGATTTTCAGGACAGGGTTGCCATACCATTTTGGTGCGGAACGTGTCCTTGTGGATCTACGAAGTTCAGTAGTAACTTGATCCAGAGTTTCATGATCATCATCATTAACTTCCTCTCTAGTCGACGCAGGCACCACAGAAACATCTTCCTGAGCTGTGCAACTCTCTGGTTCGAGAGGCTGTACCTCATCAAGTTCTACTTTCCTCCCACTTACTTCTTTCGAGAGAAACTCTTTCTCCAGAAAGGATCCATTCTTGGCAACAAAGATCTTGCCTTCGGATCTGAGGTAGAAGGTATACCCAATAGTTTCCTTAGGGTATCCTATGAAGACGCATTTTTCCGACTTGGGTTCGAGATTTTCAGGTTGAAGTTTCTTGACATAAGCATCGCATCCCCAAACTTTCAGAAACGACAACTTAGGTTTCTTCCCAAACCATAGTTCATACGCTGTCGTCTCAACGGATTTTGACGGAGCCCTATTTAAAGTGAATGCGGCAGTCTCTAATGCATAACCCCAAAATGATAGTGGTAGATCGGTAAGAGACATCATAGATCACACCATATCCAATAGAGTGCGATTACGACGTTCAGACACACCATTACGCTGAGGTGTTCCAGGCGGCGTGAGTTGTGAAACAATTCCACATTTCCTTAAGTGCATGCGAAACTCGTGACTCAAGTATTCCCCTCCACGATCTGATCGTAAGAACTTATTTTCCTGTCACATTGATTCTCACTCTGGAATTCCTTGAACTTTTCAAAGGTCTCAGACTTGTGTTTCATTAAGTAGACTGCTACCTCTTGAGCACTTGCGTTGGTTTTCCCTTGAAGAGGAAAGGATGGTGCAGCAAAGTAGCATAAGTATTTAACTCAGTTTTTGAGAACCAAGGTATCAATCCAATAGGAGGCTACGCGCGAGTCCCTCACACCTACACAAAACAAATAAATCCTCACAACCAACGCGATAAGGGGTTGTCAATCCCTACACGAGAGTGAGATCTGATAGATATGATAAGATAATATTTTTGGTATTTTTATGATAAAGATGCAAAGTAAAATAAATGCAATGAAAATAACTAAGTATTGGAAGATTTAATATGAAGAAGATAGACCCGGGGGCCATAGGTTTCACTAGTGGCTTCTCTCAAGAGCATAGGTATTTTACGGTGGGTGAACGAATTACTGTTGAGCAATTGACAGAATTGAGCATAGTTATGAGAATATCTAGGTATGATCATGTATATAGACATCACGTCCAATACAAGTAGACCGACTCTTGCCTGCATCTACTACTATTACTCCACACATCGACCGCTATCCAGCATGCATCTAGAGTATTAAGTTCATAAGAACAGAGTAACGCCTTAAGTAAGATGACATGATGTAGAGGGATAAACTCATGCAATATGATGAAAACCCCATTGTGTTATCCTTGATGGCAACAATACAATACGTGCCTTGCTGCCCCTACTGTCACTGGGAAAGGACACCGCAAGATTTAACCCAAAGTTAAACACTTCTCCCATTGCAAGAAAGATCAATCTAGTAGGCCAAAGCAAACTGATAATTCGAAGAGACTTGCAAAGATAACCAATCATACATAAAAGAATTCAAAGAAGACTCAAATATTATTCATAGGTAAACTTGATCATAAACCCACAATTCATCGGTCTCAACAAACACACCGCAAAAGAAGATTACATCGAATGGATCTCCACAAGAGAGGGGGAGAACTTTCTATTGAGATCCAAAAAGGGGAAGAAGCCATCTAGCTAATAACTATGGACCCGAAGGTCTGAGATAAACTACTCACACTTCATCGGAGAGGTTATGGTGTTGATGTAGAAGCCCTCCGTGATCGATGCCCCTTCTGGCGGAGCTCCGGAACAGGCCCCAAGATGGGATATCATGGATACAGAAAGTTACGGCGATGGAATTAGGGTTTTGGCTCCGTATCTGGTCTTTGGGGTACGTAGGTATATATAGGAGGAAGGAGTACGTCGGTGGAGCAACAGGGGGCCCACGAGGGTGGAGGGCGCGCCTGGGTGGGGGGGGGGGAGGCGCGCCCCCCCTACCTCGTGGCCTCCGTGTTGGTTGCTTGACGTAGGGTCCAAGTCTCCTGGATCTTGTTTGTTCCAAAAATCACGTTCCCGAAGGTTTCATTCCATTTGATATTCCTTTTCTTCGAAACCCTAAAATACGCAAAAAAACAATTCTGGGTTGGGCCTCCGGTTAGTAGGTTAGTCCCAAAAATAATATAAAAGTGAATAATAAAGCCCAATAATGTCCATAACAGAAGATAATATAGCATGGAGCAATCAAAAATTATAGATACGTTGGAGACGTATGAAGCATCCCCAAGCTTAATTCCTGCTCGTCCTCGAGTAGGTAAATGATAAAAACAGAATTTTGATGTGGAATGCTACTTGGCATATTTTCAATGTAATTCTTCTTAATTGTGGTATGAATATTCAGATCCGAAAGATTCAAGACAAAAGTTCAATATTGACATAAAAATAATAATACTTCAAGCATACTAACTAAGCAATTATGTCTTCTCAAAATAACATGGCGAAAGAAAGTTATCCCTACAAAATCATATAGTCTGGCTATGCTCTATCCTCACCACACAAAGTATTTAAATCATGCACAACCCCGATGACAAGCCTAGCAATTGTTTCATACTTTTGACATTCTCAAACTTTTTCAATCTTCACGCAATACATGAGCGTGAGCCATGGATATAGCACTTTAGGTGGAATAGAATGGTGGTTGTGGAGGAGAGAAAAAGGGAGAAGATAGTCTCACATCAACTAGGCGTATCAACGGGCTATGGAGATGCCCATCAATAGATATCAATGTGAGTGAGTAGGGATTGCCATGCAACGGATGCACTAGAGCTATAAGTATATGAAAGCTCAACAAAAGGAACTAAGTGGGTGTGCATCCAACTCGCTTACTCACTAAGACCTAGGGTAATTTGAGGAAGCCCGTCATTGTAATATATAAGCCAAGTTCTATAATGAAAAATTCCCACTACTATATGAAAGTGATTATATAGGAGACTCTCTACCATGAAGGTCATGGTGCTACTTTGAAGCACAAGTGTGGTAAAAGGATCGTAGCATTGTCCCTTCTCTCTTTTTCTCTCATTTTTTTATTTGTTTGGGCCTTCTCTCTCTCTTTTTATGGCCTCTTTTTTTCGTCCGGAGTCTCATCCCGACTTGTGGGGGAATCATAGTCTCCATCATCCTTTCCTCACTGGGACAATGTGTTGGGGAACGTAGTAATTTCAAAAAAATTCCTATGCACACGCAAGATCATGGTGATGGATAGCAACGAGGGGGAGAGTCTGATCTACGTACCCTTGTAGATCGCAACAGAAGCGTTGACACAACGTAGAGGAAGTAGTCGTACGTCTTCTTCCCGATCCAACCGATCCAAGCACCGTTACTCCGGCACCTCCGAGTTCTTAGCACACGTACAACTCGATGACGATCCCCGGGCTCCGATCCAGCAAAGTTTCGGGGAGGAGTTCCGTCAGCACGACGGCGTGGTGACGATCTTGATGTTCTACCGACGCAGGGCTTCGCCTAAGCACTACAACGATATGATCGAGGTGGAATATGGTGGCAGGGGGCACCGCACACGGCTAAGGAACGATCTCAATGATCAACTTGTGTGTCTAGAGGTGCCCCCTGCCCCGTATATAAAGGATCCAAGGGGGAGGGCTGGCCGGCCAAGGAGGAGGGCGCAGGAGGAGTCCTACTCCTACCGGGAGTAGGACTCCCCCCCCCTCAATCCTATTCCTAATAGGATTCCGAGAGAGAGAGAGAGAGAGAGAGAAAGAGAAGGGGGCCAGCCACCTCTCCTAGTCCTAATAGGACTAGGGGAGGGGGGAGGCGCGCAGCCCACCTTGGGCTGCCCCTTTCACCTTTCCACTAAGGCCCAATAAGGCCCATATGGTTCCCGGGGGGTTCCGGTAACCTCTCGGTACTCCGGTAAAATCCCGATTTCACCCGGGACACTTCGGATATCCAAATATAGGCTTCCGATATATCAATCTTTATGTCTCGACCATTTCGAGACTCCTCGTCATGTCCGTGATCACATCCGGGACTCCGAACAACCTTCGGTACATCAAAATGCATAAACTCATAATAACTGTCATCGTAACGTTAAGCGTGCGGACCCTACGGTTCGAGAACAATGTAGACATGATCGAGACACGTCTCCGGTCAATAACCAATAGCGGGACCTGGATGCCCATATTGGCTCCTACATATTCTACGAAGATCTTTATCGGTCAGACCGCATAACAACATACGTTGTTCCCTTTGTCATCGGTATGTTACTTGCCCGAGATTCGATCGTTGGTATCCAATACCTAGTTCAATCTCGTTACCGGCAAGTCTCTTTACTCGTTCCGTAATACATCATCCCGCAACTAACTTATTAGTTACAATGCTTGCAAGGCTTAAGTGATGTGCATTACCGAGAGGGCCCAGAGATACCTCTCCGACAATCGGAGTGACAAATCCTAATCTCGAAATACGCCAACCCAACCTCTACCTTTGGAGACACCTGTAGTACTCCTTTATAATCACCCAGTTACGTTGTGACGTTTGATAGTACCCAAAGTGTTCCTCCGGTAAACGGGAGTTGCATAATCTCATAGTCATAGGAGCATGTATAAGTCATGAAGAAAGCAATAGCAACATACTAAACGATCGGGTGCTAAGCTAATGGAATGGGTCATGTCAATCAGATCATTCAACTAATGATGTGACCTCGTTAATCAAATAACAACTCTTTGTTCATGGTTAGGAAACTTAACCATCTTTGATTAACGAGCTAGTCTAGTAAAGGCATACTAGTGACACTCTGTTTGTCTATGTATTCACACATGTATTATGTTTCCGGTTAATACAATTCTAGCATGAATGATAAACATTTACCATGATATAAGGAAATAAATAATAACTTTATTATTGCCTCTAGGGCATATTTCCTTCAGTCTCCCACTTGCACTAGAGTCAATAATCTAGATTACACAGTAATGATTCTAACACCCATGGAGCCTTGCTGCTGATCATGTTTTGCTCGTGGAAGAGGCTTAGTCAACGGGTCTGCAACATTCAGATCCGTATGTATCTTGCAAATCTCTATGTCTCCCACCTGGACTAGATCCCAGATGGAATTGAAGCGTCTCTTGATGTGTTTGGTTCTCTTGTGAAATCTGGATTCCTTTGCCAAAGAAATTGCACCAGTATTGTCACAAAAGATTTTCATTAGACCCGATGCACTAGGTATGACACCTAGATCGGATATGAACTCCTTCATCCAGACTCCTTCGTTCGCTGCTTCCGAAGCAGCTATGTACTCCGCTTCACATGTAGATCCCGCTACGACGCTTTGTTTAGAACTGCACCAACTGACAGCTCCACCGTTTAAAGTAAACACGTATCTGGTTTGCGATTTAGAATCGTCCGGATCAGTGTCAAAGCTTGCATCAACGTAACCTCTTACGGTGAGCTCTTTGTCACCTCCATACACGAGAAACATATCCTTAGTCCTTTTCACGTATTTCAGGATGTTCTTGACCGCTGTCCAGTGATCCACTCCTGGATTACTTTGGTACCTCCCTGCTAAACTTATAGCAAGGCACACATCAGGTCTGGTACACAGCATTGCATACATGATAGAGCCTATGGCTGAAGCATAGGTAACATCTTTCATTTTTTCTCTATCTTCTGCAGTGGTCGGGCATTGAGTCTGACTCAACTTCACACCTTGTAACACAGGCAAGAACCCTTTCTTTGCTTGATCCATTTTGAACTTCTTCAAAATCTTGTCAAGGTATGTGCTTTGTGAAAGTCCAATTAAGCGTCTTGATCTATCTCTATAGATCTTTATGCCTAATATGTAAGCAGCTTCCCCGAGGTCTTTCATCGAAAAACTTTTATTCAAGTATCCCTTTATGCTATCCAGAAATTCTATATCATTTCCAATCAGCAATATGTCATCCACATATAATATCAGAAATGCCACAGAGCTCCCACTCACTTTCTTGTAAATACAGGCTTCTCCAAAAGTCTGTATAAAACCAAATGCTTTGATCACACTATCAAAGCGTTTATTCCAACTCCGAGAGGCTTGCACCAGTCCATAAATGGATCGCTGGAGCTTGCACACTTTGTTAGCTCCCTTTGGATCGACAAAACCTTCCGGTTGCATCATATACAACTCTTCTTCCAGAAATCCATTCAGGAATGCAGTTTTGACATCCATCTGCCAAATTTCATAATCATAAAATGCGCCAATTGCTAACATGATTCTGACAGACTTAAGCATCGCTACGGGTGAGAAGGTCTCATCGTAGTCAACCCCTTGAACTTGTAGAAAACCTTTTGCGACAAGTCGAGCTTTATAGACAGTAATATTACCGTCAGCGTCAGTCTTTTTCTTGAAGATCCATTTGTTCTCAATTGCTTGCCGATCATCGGGCAAGTCAACCAAAGTCCATACTTTGTTCTCATACATGGATCCCATCTCAGATTTCATGGCTTCAAGCCACTTTGCGGAATCTGGGCTCACCATCGCTTCTTCATAGTTCGTAGGTTCATCATGATCTAGTAGCATGACTTCCAGAATTGGATTACCGTACCACTCTGGTGCGGATCTCACTCTGGTTGATCTACGAGGTTCAGTAGTATCTTGTCCTGAAGTTTTATGATCATCATCATTAGCTTCCTCACTAATTGGTATAGGTGTCGCAGAAACAGTTTTCTGTGATGTACTACTTTCCAATAAGGGAGCAGGTACAGTTACCTCGTCAAGTTCTACTTTCCTCCCACTCACTTCTTTCGAGAGAAACTCCTTCTCTAGAAATGATCCATTCTTAGCAACGAATGTCTTGCCTTCGGATCTGTGATAGAAGGTGTACCCAACAGTCTCCTTTGGGTATCCTATGAAGACACATTTCTCCGCTTTGGGTTCGAGCTTATCAGGTTGAAGCTTTTTCACATAAGCATCGCAGCCCCAAACTTTAAGAAACGACAACTTTGGTTTCTTGCCAAACCATAGTTCATAAGGCGTCGTCTCAACGGATTTTGATGGTGCCCTATTTAACGTGAATGCAGCCGTCTCTAAAGCATAACCCCAAAATGATAGCGGTAAATTAGTAAGAGACATCATAGATCGCACCATATCTAGTAAAGTACGATTACGACGTTCGGACACACCATTACGCTGTGGTGTTCCGGGTGGCGTGAGTTGCGAAACTATTCCACAATTTTTCAGATGTACACCAAACTCGTAACTCAAATATTCTCCTCCACGATCAGATCGTAGAAATTTTATTTTCTTGTTACGATGATTTTCAACTTCACTCTGAAATTCTTTGAACTTTTCAAATGTTTCAGACTTATGTTTCATTAAGTAGATATATCCATATCTGCTTAAATCATCTGTGAAAGTGAGAAAATAACGATATCCGCCACGAGCCTCAATATTCATCGGACCACATACATCGGTATGTATGATTTCCAACAAATCTGTTGCTCTCTCCATAGTACCGGAGAACGGTGTTTTAGTCATCTTGCCCATGAGGCACGGTTCGCAAGTACCAAGTGATTCATAATCAAGTGATTCCAAAAGCCCATCAGTATGGAGTTTCTTCATGCGCTTTATACCGATATGACCTAAACGGCAGTGCCACAAATAAGTTTCACTATCATTATCAACTCTGCATCTTTTGGTTTCAACATTATGAATATGTGTATTACTACTATCGAGATTCATCAAAAATAGACCACTCTTCAAAGGTGCATGACCATAAAAGATATTACTCATATAAATAGAACAACCATTATTCTCTGATTTAAATGAATAACCGTCTCGCATCAAACAAGATCCAGATATAATGTTCATGCTTAACGCTGGCACCAAATAACAATTATTTAGGTCTAATATTAATCCTGAAGGTAGATGTAGAGGTAGCGTGCCGACCGCGATCACATCAACTTTGGAACCGTTTCCCACGCGCATCGTCACCTCGTCCTTTGCCAGTGTTCGCTTAATCCGTAGTCCCTGTTTCGTGTTGCAAATATTAGCAACAGAACCAGTATCAAATACCCAGGTGCTACTGCGAGCTCTAGTAAGGTACACATCACTAACATGTATATCACATATACCTTTGTTCACCTTGCCATCCTTCTTATCCGCCAAATACTTGGGGCAGTTCCGCTTCCAGTGACCAGTCTGCTTGCAGTAGAAGCACTCAGTTTCAGGCTTAGGTCCAAACTTGGGCTTCTTCTCCTGAGCAGCAACTTGCTTGCTGTTCTTCTTGAAGTTCCCCTTCTTCTTCCCTTTGCCCTTTTTCTTGAAACTAGTGGTCTTGTTGACCATCAACACTTGATGCTCCTTCTTGATTTCTACCTCCGCAGCTTTTAGCATCGCGAAGAGCTCGGGAATAGTCTTGTTCATCCCTTGCATATTATAGTTCATCACGAAGCTCTTATAGCTTCGTGGCAGTGATTGGAGAATTCTATCAATGACGCAATCATCTGGAAGATTAACTCCCATCTGAATCAAGTGATTATTATACCCAGACATTTTGAGTATATGCTCACTGACAGAACTGTTCTCCTCCATTTTGCAGCTATAGAACTTATTGGAGACTTCATATCTCTCAATCCGGGCATTTGCTTGAAATATTAACTTCAACTCCTGGAACATCTCATATGCTCCATGACATTCAAAACGTCGTTGAAGTCCCGATTCTAAGCCGTAAAGCATGGCACACTGAACTATCGAGTAGTCATCAGCTTTGCTCTGCCAGACGTTCATAACATCTGGTGTTGCTCCAGCAGCAGGCCTGGCACCCAGCGGTGCTTCCAGGACGTAATTCTTCTGAGCAGCAATGAGGATAATCCTCAAGTTACGGACCCAGTCCGTGTAATTGCTACCATCATCTTTCAACTTTGCTTTCTCAAGGAACGCATTAAAATTCAACGGAACAACAACACGAGCCATCTATCTACAATCAACATAAACAAGCAAGATACTATCAGGTACTAACTTCATGATAAGTTTAAGTTCAGTTAATCAAATTACTTAAGAACTCCCACTTAGATAGACATCCCTCTAATCCTCTAAGTGATTACGTGATCCAAATCAACTAAACCATAACCGATCATCACGTGAGATGGAGTAGTTTTCAATGGTGAACATCGTTATGTTGATCATATCTACTATATGATTCACGCTCGACCTTTCGGTCTCTGTGTTCCGAGGCCATATCTGCATATGCTAGGCTCGTCAAGTTTAACCTGAGTATTCTGCGTGTGCAAAACTGGCTTGCACCCGTTGTAGATGGACGTAGAGCTTATCACACCCGATCATCACGTGGTGTCTGGGCACGATGAACTTTGGCAACGGTGCATACTCAGGGAGAACACTTCTTGATAATTTAATGAGAGATCATCTTATAATGCTACCGTCAATCAAAGCAAGATAAGATGTATAAAAGGATAAACATCACATGCAATCAATATAAGTGATATGATATGGCCATCATCATCTTGTGCTTGTGATCTCCATCTCCGAAGCACCGTCATGATCACCATCGTCACCGGTGCGACACCTTGATCTCCATCGTAGCATCGTTGTCGTCTCGCCAATCTTATGCTTCCACGACTATCACTACCGCTTAGTAATAAAGTAAAGCATTACATCGCGATTGCATTGCATACAATAAAGCGACAACCATATGGCTCCTGCCAGTTGCCGATAACTTGGTTACAAAACATGATCATCTCATACAATAAAATTTAGCATCATGCCTTGACCATATCACATCACAACATGCCCTGCAAAAACAAGTTAGACGTCCTCTACTTTGTTGTTGCAAGTTTTACGTGGCTGCTACGGGCTTAAGCAAGAACTCATCTCACCTACGCATCAAAACCACAACGATAGTTTGTCAAATAGACTCTGTTTTAACCTTCTCAAGGACCGGGCGTAGCCACACTTGGTTCAACTAAAGTTGGAGAGACAGTCGCCCACAAGCCATCTATGTGCAAAGCACGTCGAGGGAACCGGTCTCGCGTAAGCGTACGCGTAAGGTTGGTCCGGGTCGTCTCATCCAACAATACCGCCGAACCAAAGTATGACATGCTGGTAGGCAGTATGACTTGTATCGCCCACAACTCACTTGTGTTCTACTCGTGCAAATAACATCAAACCATAAAACCTAGGCTCGGATGCCACTGTTGGGGAATGTAGTAATTTCAAAAAAAATCCTACGCACACGCAAGATCATGGTGATGCATAGCAACGAGGGGGAGAGTCTGATCTACGTACCCTTGTAGATCGCAACGGAAGCGTTGACACAACGTAGAGGAAGTAGTCGTACGTCTTCTTCCCGATCCAACCGATCCAAGCACCGTTACTCCGGCACCTCCGAGTTCTTAGCACACGTACAACTCGATGATGATCCCCGGGCTCCGATCTAGCAAAGTTTAGGGGAGGAGTTCCGTTAGCACGACGGCGTGGTGACGATCTTGATGTTCTACCGACGCAGGGCTTCGCCTAAGCACTACAATGATATGATCGAGGTGGAATATGGTGGCAGGGGGCACCGCACACGGCTAAGGAACGATCTCAATGATCAACTTGTGTGTCTAGAGGTGCCCCTGCCCCCGTATATAAAGGATCCAAGGGGGAGGGCTGGCCGGCCAAGGAGGAGGGCGCAGGAGGAGTCCTACTCCTACCGGGAGTAGGACTCCCCCCCTCAATCCTATTCCTAATAGGATTCCGAGAGAGAGAGAGAGAGAGAGAGAGAGAGAGAGAGAGAAGGGGGCCGGCCACCTCTCCTAGTCCTAATAGGACTAGGGGAGGGGGGAGGCGCGCAGCCCACCTTGGGCTGCCCCTTTCACCTTTCCACTAAGGCCCAATAAGGCCCATATGGTTCCCGGGGGGTTCCGGTAACCTCTCGGTACTCCGGTAAAATCCCGATTTCACCCGGAACACTTCCGATATCCAAATATAGGCTTCCAATATATCAATCTTTATGTCTCGACCATTTCGAGACTCCTCGTCATGTCCGTGATCACATCCGGGACTCCGAACAACCTTCGGTACATCAAAATGCATAAACTCATAATAACTGTCATCGTAACGTTAAGCGTGCGGACCCTACGGTTCGAGAACAATGTAGACATGACCGAGACACGTCTCCGGTCAATAACCAATAGCGGGACCTGGATGCCCATATTGGCTCCTACATATTCTATGAAGATCTTTATCGGTCAGACCGCATAACAACATACGTTGTTCCCTTTGTCATCGGTATGTTACTTGCCCGAGATTCGATCGTCGGTATCCAATACCTAGTTCAATCTCGTTACCGGCAAGTCTCTTTACTCGTTCCGTAATACATCATCCTGCAACTAACTTATTAGTTACAATGCTTGCAAGGCTTAAGTGATGTGCATTACCGAGAGGGCCCAGAGATACCTCTCTGACAATCGGAGTGACAAATCCTAATCTCGAAATACGCCAACCCAACATCTACCTTTGGAGACACCTGTAGTACTCCTTTATAATCACCCAGTAACGTTGTGACGTTTGGTAGTACCCAAAGTGTTCCTCCGGTAAACGGGAGTTGCATAATCTCATAGTCATAGGAGCATGTATAAGTCATGAAGAAAGCAATAGCAACATACTAAATGATCGGGTGCTAAGCTAATGGAATGGGTCATGTCAATCAGATCATTCAACTAATGATGTGACCTCGTTAATCAAATAACAACTCCTTGTTCATGGTTAGGAAACTTAACCATCTTTGATTAACGAGCTAGTCTAGTAGAGGCATACTAGTGACACTCTGTTTGTCTATGTATTCACACATGTATTATGTTTCCGGTTAATACAATTCTAGCATGAATAATAAACATTTATCATGATATAAGGAAATAAATAATAACTTTATTATTGCCTCTAGGGCATATTTCCTTCACAATGATCTAATAATGATGATCATCACACTTTTATTTTCTTATAACTCAAGAATTACAACTCGATACTTAGAACAAGATATGACTCTATATGAATGCCTCCGGCGGTGTACCGGGATATGCAATGACTCATGAGTGACATGTATGAAAGAATTATGAACGGTGGCTTCGCCAGAAATACAATGTCAACTACATGATCATGCAAAGCAATATGACAATGATGGAGCGTGTCATAGTAAACGGAACGGTGGAAAGTTGCATGGCAATATATCTCGGAATCGCTATGGAAATTCTATGATAGGTAGGTATGGTGGCTGTTTTGAGGAAGGTATATGGTGGGTGTATGATACCGACGAAAGGTGCGCGGTATTAGAGAGGCTAGCAATGGTGGAAGGGTGAGAGTGCGTATGATCCATGGACTCAACATTAGTCATAAAGAACTCACATACTTATTGCAAAAATCTACAAGTTATAGGAACATGTATAAGTCATGAAGAAAGCAATAGCAACATACTAAACGATCGGGTGCTAAGCTAATGGAATGGGTCATGTCAATCAAATCATTCATCTAATGATGTGATCCCATTAATCAAATAACAACTCTTTGTCCATGGTTAGGAAACATAACCATCTTTGATTAACGAGCTAGTCAAGTAGAGGCATACTAGTGACACTCTGTTTGTCTATGTATTCACACATGTATTATGTTTCCGGTTAATACAATTCTAGCATGAATAATAAATATTTATCATGATATAAGGAAATAAATAATAACTTTATTATTGCCTCTAGGGCATATTTCCTTCAGGTGGCCCCACTTGGTGGACCCCCGGGACCCTCCCGGTGGTCCCGGTACATTACCGATAAACCCCGAAACCTTTCCGGTGACCAAAACAGGACTTCCCATATATAAATCTTTACCTCCGGACCATTCCGGAACTCCTCGTGACGTCCGGGATCTCATCCGGGACTCCGAACAACATTCGGTAACCACATACTAACTTCCTTTATAACCCTAGCATCATCGAACCTTAAGTGTGTAGACCCTATGGGTTCGGGAGACATGCAGACATGACCGAGACGTTCTCCGGTCAATAACCAACAGCGGAATCTGGATACTCATGTTGGCTCCCACATGTTCCACGATGATCTCATCGGATGAACCACGATGTCAAGGACTTAATCAATCCCGTATACAATTCCCTTTGTCTATCGGTACGATACTTGCCCGAGATTCGATCGTCGGTATCCCGATACCTTGTTCAATCTCGTTATCGGCAAGTCTCTTTACTCGTTCCGTAACACATCATCCCGTGATCAACTCCTTGATCACATTGTGCACATTATGATGATGTCCTACTGAGTGGGCCCAGAGACACCTCTCCGTCACACCGAGTGACAAATCCCAGTCTCGATTCATGCCAACCCAACAGACACTTTCGGAGATACCTGTAGTGTACCTTTATAGCCACCCAGTTACGTTGTGACATTTGGCACACCCAAAGTATTCCTACGGTATCCGGGAGTTGCACAATCTCATGGTCTAAGGAAATGATACTTGACATTAGAAAAGCTTTAGCGAACGAACAACACGATCTTTGTGCTAGGCTTAGGATTGGGTCTTGTCCATCACATCATTCTCCTAATGATGTGATCCCGTTATCAACGACATCCAATGTCCATGGTCAGGAAACCGTAACCATCTATTGATCAACGAGCTAGTCAACTAGAGGCTTACTAGGGACATGGTGTTGTCTATGTATCCACACATGTATCTGAGTTTCCTATCAATACAATTCTAGCATGGATAATAAACGATTATCATGAACAAGGAAATATAATAATAACCAATTTATTATTGCCTCTAGGGCATATTTCCAACAGTCTCCCACTTGCACTAGAGTCAATAATCTAGTTCACTTCGCCATGTGATTAACACTCACAGGTTACATCGCCATGTGACTAACACCCAAGAGTTTACTAGAGTCAGTAGTCTAGTTCACATCACTATGTGATTAACACTCAATGAGTTCTAGGTTTGATCATGTTGCTTGTGAGAGAGGTTTGATCATGTTTCAGATCCGTGTGTGCTTTACAAATCTCTATGCCATCTCCTAGATGCAGCTACCACGCTCTATTTGGAGCTATTCCAAATAACTGTTCTTCTTGGAGCTATTATAAATTGTTGCTCCATTATACGTATCCGGTATCTCTACTCAGAGCTATCCGGATAGGTGTTAAGCTTGCATCGACGTAACTCTTTACGTCGAACTCTTTATCACCTCCATAACCGAGAAACATATCCTTATTCCTCTAAGGATAATTTTGACCGCTATCTGGTGATCTACTCCTAGATCACCTTCGTACCCTCTAGCCAGACATGTGGCAAGACACACATCAGGTGAGGTACACAGCATAGCATACTATGGAGCCTATGGCTAAGCATAGGGGACGACCTTCGTCCTTTCTCTCTGTTCTGCCGTGGTCGAGCTTTAAGTCTTAACTTCATACCTTACAACTCAGGCAAGAACTCCTTCTTTGACTGATCCATCTTGAACACCTTCAAGATCATGTCAAGGTATGTGCTCATTTGAAAGTACCATTAAACGTTTTTTGATCTATCCTTATAGATCTTGATGCTCAATGCTCAAGTAGCTTAATCCAGGCTTTCCATTGAAAAACACTTTCCAAATAACCCTATATGCTTTCCAGAAATTCTATGTCATTTCTGATCAACAATATGTCAACAACATATACTCATTAGAAATTCTATAGTGCTCCCACTCACTTCTTTGGAAATACAAGTTTCTCATAAACTTTGTATAAACCCAAAATCTTTGATCATCTCATCAAAGCATACATTCCAACTCCGAGATGCTTACTCCAGTCCTTAGAAGGATTGCTGGAGCTTTGCATACTTGTTAGCATCTTTCAGGATTGACAAAACCTTCCGGTTGTATTACATACAACCTTTCCTCAAGAAAAACGTCGAGGAAATAGTGTTTTGACATCCTATCTGCAAGATTTCATAAACAATGCAGTAATCGCTAATATAATTCCAACAGACTCTTAGCATCGCTACGAGTGAGAAAGTCTCATCGTAGTCAACTCCTTGAACTTGTCGGAAAACATCTTAACGACAAGTCGAGCTTTCTTAATGGTGACATTTACCATCATTGTCCGTCTTCCTTTTAAAATCCATCTGTACTCAACAGCCTTACGACCATCAAGTAGTTCTTCCAAAGTCTACACTTTGTTTTCATACATGGATCCTACCTCGGAT
This sequence comes from Triticum monococcum, assembly GCA_034509565.1. Taxonomy (NCBI): domain Eukaryota; kingdom Viridiplantae; phylum Streptophyta; class Magnoliopsida; order Poales; family Poaceae; genus Triticum; species Triticum monococcum. The sequence goes on from CM067845.1 coordinate 411,056,086, forward strand.
TTTATGGCCTCGAGCCATTTATCGGAATCCGGGCCCACCATCGCTTCTCCATAGCTCGTAGGTTCATTGTTGTCTAGCAACATGACTTCCAAGACAGGATTACGTACCACTCTGAAGTAGTACGCATCCTTGTCATCCTACGAGGTCTGGGAGTGACTTGATCCGAAGTATCATGATCAATATCATAAGCTTCCACTTCAATTGGTGTAGGTGTCACAGGAACAACTCTTTGTGCCCTGCCACACACTAGTTGAAGAGACGGTTCAATAACCTCATCAAGTCTCCACCATCCTCCCACTCAATTCTTTCGAGAGAAACTTTTCCTCGAGAAAGGACCCGATTCTAGAAACAATCCCTTATTGCTTTCGAATCTGAGACAGGAGGTATACCCAACTATTTTGGGTGTCCTATGAAGATGCATTTATCCGCTTTGGGTTCGAGCTTATCAGCCTGAAACTTTTTCACATAAGCGTCGCAGCCTCAAACTTTTAAGAAATGACAGCTTAGGTTTCTCTAAACCATAGTTCATACGGTGTCATCTCATCGGAATTACGTGGTGCCCTTTTAAAGTGAATGTGGTTGTCTCTAATGCCTAACCCATAAACTATCATGGTAATTCGATAAGAGACATCATGGTATGCATCATATCCAATAGGGTGCAGTTATGATGTTCGGACACACCATCACACTATGGTGTTCCAGGCTGTATTAGTTGTGAAACAATTTCCACAATGTCTCAATTCTGTGCCAAACTCGTAATTCAGATATTCATCTCTATGATCATATCACAGATATTTTATCCTCTTGTCACGACGATCTTTCAACTTCACCCTGAAATTACTTGAACCTTTCAATAATTCAGACTCGTGATTCATCAAGTAAATATACTCAACATCTACTCAAATCATCTGTGAAGTAAGAACATAACGATATCCACTACATGCCTCAGCACTCATTGGACTGCACACATCAAAATGTATTACTTCCAGCAAGTTGATTTCTAGTTCCATTTTACTGAAACCGAGGCTTTCAGTCATCTTGCCCATGTGGTATGATTTGCATGTCTCAAGTGATTCAAAATCAAATGAGTCCAAACGGTCCATTTGCATGGAGTTTCATATACACCAATAGACATGGTTCGCATGTCTCAAACTTTTCAAAACGAGTGAGCCCAAAGATCCATCAACATGGAGCTTCTTCATGCGTTTTATACCGATATGACTTAAGTGGCAGTGCCACAAGTAGGTGGTACTATCATTACTACTTTTGGCATGAACATGTGTATCACTACGATCGAGATTCAATAAACCATTCATCTTAGGCGTAAGACCATTGAAGGTATTATTCAAATAAACAGAGTAACTATTATTCTCTTTAAGTGAATAACCGTATTGCGATAGACATAATCCAATCATGTCTATGCTCAACGCAAACACCAAATAACAATTATTTAGGTTTAACACCAATCTCGATGGTAGAGGGAGCGTGCGATGCTTGATCATATCAACATTGGAAACACTTCCAACACATATCGTCAGCTCACCTTTAGCTAGTCTCCGTTTGTTTTGAGTTACTAACACTTAGCAACCGAACCGGCATCTAATACCCTGGTGCTAGTAGGAGTACTAGTAAAGTACACATCAACACAATGTATATCCAATATACTTCTATCGACCTTACAAGCCTTCTCATCTACCAAGTATCTAGGGTAATTCTGCTCCAGTGGCTGTTCCCCTTATTACAGAAGCACTTAGTCTCGGGTTTGGGTTCAACCTTGGGTTTCTTCATTAGAGCAGCAGCTGAATTGCCGTTTCATGAAGTATCCCTTCTTGCCCTTGCCCTTCTTGAAACTAGTGGTTACACTAACCATCAACAATTGGTGCTCCTTCTTGATTTCTACTTTCGTGGTGTCAAACATCGCGAATATCTCAAGGATCATCATATATATCCCTGATATATTATAGTTCATCACGAAGCTCTAGCAGCTTGGTGGTAATTACTTCGGAGAAACATCACTATCTCATCTGGAAGATCAACTCCCACTCGATTCAAGCGATTGTTGTACCCAGACAATCTGAGCACAAGCTCAACAATTGAGCTTTTCTCCCTTAGTTTGTAGGCTAAGAAAATCGTCGGAGGTCTTATACCTCTTGACGTGGGCACGAGCCTGAAATCCCAATTTCAGCCCTCGAAACATCTCATATGTTTTGCGACGTTTCAAAATGTCTTCAATGCCTCAACCCGAAACCGTTTAACTGAACTATCACGTGGTTATCAAAACGTGTATGTCAGATGTTCGCAACATCCACAGACCATGTTCGAGGTTCAGCACACTGAGCGGTGCATTAAGGACATAAGCCTTCTATGAAGCAATGAGGACAATCCTTAGTTTACGGACCTAGTCCGCATAGTTGCTACTATTAACTTTCAACTAAATTTTCTCTAGGAACATAACTAAACAGTAGAACTGAAGCGCAAGCTACGACATAATTTGCGAAGACCTTTTGACTATGTTCAGGATAATTAAGTTCATCTTATGAACTCCCACTCAGATAGACATCCCTCTAGTCATCTAAGTGATTACATGATCCGAGTCAACTAGGCCGTGTCCGATCATCACGTGAGACGGACTAGTCAACATCGGTGAACATCTTCATGTTGATCGTATCTTCTATACGACTCATGCTCGACCTTTCGGTCTTCTGTGTTCCGAGGCCATGTCTGTACACATGCTAGGCTCGTCAAGTCAACCTAAGTGTTTCGCGTGTGTAAATCTGTCTTACACCCGTTGTATGTGAACGTTAGGATCAAACACCCGATCATCACGTGGTGCTTTGAAACAACGAACTGTCGCAACGGTGCACAGTTAGGGGGGAACACTTTCTTGAAATTTTAAAGAGGGATCATCTTATTTACTACCGTTGTTCTAAGCAAATAAGATGTATAAACATGATAAACATCACATGCAATCAAATAGTGACATGATATGGCCAATATCATAGTGCTCCTTTTGATCTCCATCTTCGGGGCTCCATGATCATCATCGTCACCGGCATGACACCATGATCTCCATCATCGTGTCTTCATGAAGTTGTCTCGCCAACTATTACTTCTACTACTACAGCTAACGGTTAGCAATAAAGTAAAGTAATTACATGACGTTTATGTTGACACGCAGGTCATAAATTAAGACAACTCCTATGGCTCCTGCCGGTTGTCATACTCATCGACATGCAAGTCATGATTCCTATTACAAGAACATGATCAATCTCATACATCACATATATCATCACATCCTTTTGGCCATATCACATCACATGGCATACCCTGCAAAAACAAGTTAGACGTCCTCTAATTGTTGTTTGCATGTTTTACGTGGCTGCTATGGGTTTCTAGCAAGAACGTTTCTTACCTACGCAAAGACCACAACGTGATATGCCAATTGCTATTTACCCTTCATAAGGACCCTTTTCATCGAATCCGATCCGACAAAAGTGGGAGAGACAGACACCCGCCAGCCACCTTATGCAACTAGTGCATGTTTGTCGGTGGAACCGGTCTCATGTAAGCATACGTGTAAGGTTGGTCCGGGCCGCTTCATCCCACAATGCCGCCGAATCAAGATTGGACTAGTAACGGTAAGCATATTGAAAAATATCAACGCCCACAACTACTTTGTGTTCTACTCGTGCATAGAATCTACGCAATAAACTTGGCTCTGATACCACTGTTGGGGAACGTAGCAGAAATTCAAAATTTTCCTACGTGTCACCAAGATCTATCTATGGAGAAACTAGCAACGAGGGGAAGGAGAGTGCATCTACATACCCTTGTAGATCGCTAAGCAGAAGCGTTCAAGTGAACGGGGTTGATGGAGTCGTACTCATCGTGATCCAAATCACCGATGATCCTAGTGCCGAACGGACGGCACCTCCGCGTTCAACACACGTACAGCCCGATGATGTCTCCCACGCCTTGATCCAGCAAGGAGAGAGGGAGAGGTTGAGGAAGACTCCATCCAGCAGCAGCACAACGGCGTGGTGGTGGTGGAGGAGCATGGCAATCCTGCAGGGCTTCGCCAAGCACCATGGGATATGAGGAGAATGAGAGGGAGGGCTGCACCAACGAGAGAGATCAAATCGCGTGTTATGGGCAACCCCTAGGCCTCACTATATATAGGGGAGAGGGAGGAGGGTGCGCCCCCTCTAGGGTTCCCACCCCTAGGGGGGGGGGGCAGCCCTAGATGGGAAAAGGGGGGGCGGCCAAGAGGGGAAGGAGAGGGAGGCGCAGCTAGATGGGCCCTAAGGCCCATACCCCCTTAGGGTTTGCCCCCTTTCCACCTCTTAGGCGCCTTGGACCCTTGTGGGGGGGCGCACCAGCCCACCTGGGGCTGGTCCCCTCCCACACTTAGCCCACGCAATCCTCCGGGGTTGGTGGCCCCACTTGGTGGACCCCCGGGACCCTCCCGGTGGTCCCGGTACATTACCGATAAACCCCGAAACCTTTCCGGTGACCAAAACAGGACTTCCCATATATAAATCTTTACCTCCGGACCATTCCGGAACTCCTCGTGACGTCCGGGATCTCATCCGGGACTCCAAACAACATTCAGTAACCACATACTAACTTCCTTTATAACCCTAGCATCATCGAACCTTAAGTGTGTAGACCCTACGGGTTCGGGAGACATGCAGACATGACCGAGACGTTCTCCGGTCAACAACCAACAGCGGGATCTAGATACCCATGTTGGCTCCCACATGTTCCACGATGATCTCATCGGATGAACCACGATGTCAAGGACTTAATCAATCCCGTATACAATTCCCTTTGTCTATCGGTACGATACTTGCCCGAGATTCGATCGTCGGTATCCCGACACCTTGTTCAATCTCGTTACCGGCAAGTCTCTTTACTTGTTCCGTAACACATCATCCCGTGATCAACTCCTTGATCACATTGTGCACATTATGATGATGTCCTACTGAGTGGGCCCAGAGATACCTCTCCGTCACATGGAGTGACAAATCCAGTCTCGATTCGTGCCAACCCAACATACACTTTCGGAGATACCTGTAGTGTACCTTTATAGCCACCCAGTTACATTGTGACGTTTGGCACACCCAAAGTATTCCTACGGTATCCGGGAGTTGCACAATCTCATGGTCTAAGGAAATGATACTTTACATTAGAAAAGCTTTAGCGAACGAACTACACGATCTTTGTGTTAGGCTTAGGATTGGGTCTTGTCCATCACATCATTCTCCTAATGATGTGATCCCGTTATCAATGACATCCAATGTCCATGGTCAGGAAACCGTAACCATCTATTGATCAATGAGCTAGTCAACTAGAGGCTTACTAGGGACATGGTGTTGTCTATGTATCCACACATGTATCTGAGTTTCCTATCAATAAAATTCTAGCATGGATAATAAACGATTATCATGAACAAGGAAATATAATAATAACCAATTTATTATTGCCTCTAGGGCATATTTCCAACAAACAACACACGAAAAACAGAATCTGTCAAAAACAGAACAGTCTGTAGTAATCTGTAGCTAGCGCAATATCTGGAACCCCAAAAATTCTAAAATAAATTTATGGACGTGAGGCATTTATCTATTAATCATCTTAAAAAAGAATTAACTAAATAGCACTATCCAGATAAAAATGGCAGTAGTTCTCGTGAGCACTAAAGTTTCTGTTTTTTACAGCAAGATTAACAAGACTTTCCCCAAGTCTTCCCAACGGTTCTACTTGGCACAAACACTAATTAAACACAAAAACACAATCAAAACAGAGTCTATATAAATTATTTATTACTAAACAGGAGCAAAAAGCAAGGAATAAAAATAAAATCTGGTTGCCTCCCAACAAGCGCTATCGTAAGTGGCTCTCATAATAGATTCATAAGGTAATTTAATTTTGTTTCTAGGAAAGTGTTCCATGCCTTTCCTTAACAGAAATTGGAATCTAATATTTCCTTTCTTCATATCAATAATTGCACCAATCGTTTTAAGGAAAGGTCTAGCAAGAATAATAGGACATAAAGGGTTGCAATCTATATCAAGAACAATAAAATCTACGGGCACATAATTCATATTTGCAACAATAAGAACATCATTAATTTTTCCCATAGGTTTCTTAATAGTGGAATCCGCAAGGTGCAAGTTTAGAGAGGAATCATCAAAATCATGGAAACCTAACAAATCACACAAAGTCTTTGGAATCTTGGAAACAGTAGCACACAAATCACACAAAGCATAGCATTCATGATCTTTAATTTTAATTTTAATAGTTGGTTCCCACTCATCATAAAGTTTTCTAGGGATAGAAACTTCCAAATCAAGTTTTTCTTCATAAGATTGCATCAAAGCATTAATGATATGTTTGGTAAAAGCTTTATTTTGACTATAAGCATGAGGAGAATTTAGCACGGATTGCAACAGGGAAATACAATCTATCAAAGAGCAATTATCATAATTAAATTCCTTGAAATCGAAAATAGTAGGTTCATTAAGATCAAGAGTTTTTATCTGTTCAATCCCACTTTTATCAAATTTAGCATCAAGATCTAAGAACTCCGAATTTTTGGAACGCCTTCTAGGTAAAGGTGGATCATATTCAGTCCCACCATTATCAAGATTCATATTGCAAAAGAAAGATTTAATAGGGGACACATCAATAACTTTTAGATCTTCATCTTTATTATCATGGAAACTAGAAGAACATGCTCTTATAAAGGAATCTTTCTTAGCACGCATTCTAGCGGTTCTTTCTTTGCACTCATCAATGGAAATTCTCATGACTTTGTGAGACTCATTGATATCATGCTTAGGAGGAATAGATCTAAGTTTCAAAGAATCAACATCAAGAGAAATTCTATCAACGTTGCTAGCCAACTCATCAATCTTAAGCAATTTTTCTTCAATCAAAGCATTGAAATTCTTTTGCGAAGTAATAAATTCTTTAATATTAGATTCAAAATCAGAGGGCATCTTATTATAATTTCCATAAGAATTGTTGTAGAAATTACCATAATTATTAGAGGAATTACTAGGATAAGGCCTAGGATTAAAGTTTCCTCTATACGCGTTGTTACCAAAATTATTCCTACCAACAAAACTCACATCCATAGATTCATTATTATTCTCAATCAAAGTAGACAAAGGCATATCATTAGGATCAGAATAAACACTTTTATTAGCAAATAATTTCATAAGTTCATCCATCTTTCCACTCAAAACATTAATTTCTTCTATCGCATGCACTTTCTCATTAGTAGATCTTTCAGTGTGCCATTGAGAATAATTAACCATAATATTATATAGGAGTTTAGTAGCTTCTCCTAAAGTGATTTCCATAAAAGTGCCTCCCGCGGCCGAATCTAAAGGATTTCTAGAAGCAAAATTCAATCCGGCATAAATTTTTTGTATAATCATCCACAAATTTAAACCATGTGTTGGGCAATTACGTATCATTAATTTCATACTCTCCCAAGCTTGTGCAACATGTTCATGGTCAAGTTGCGTAAAATTCATAATATCTTTTCTAAGAGAGATGATCTTAGCGGGAGGAAAATACTTAGAGATAAAAGCATCTTTGCACTTATTCCAAGAATCAATACTATTTTTAGGCAAAGACGAAAACCAAGCTTTAGCACGATCTCTAAGAGAAAAAGGAAATAGCTTCAATTTAACAATATCATTGTCCACATCTTCCTTCTTTTGCATATCACACAAATCAATGAAGCTATTTAGATGGGTAGCGGCATCTTCACTGGGAAGGCCGGAAAACAGATCTTTCATGACAAGATTCAGCAAGGCAGCATTAATTTCACAAGATTCAGCATCGGTAAGAGGAGCAATCGGAGTGCTAATAAAATCATTGTTGTTGGTATTGGTAAAGTCACACAATTTAGTGTTATCTTGAGCCATCGTGACAAGCAAGAAATCCAACACACAAGCAAACAAGAAACGGGCAAAAAGAGGCAAATAGAGAAAGAGAGGGAGGATAGAGAGAGAGAGAGGACGAATAAAACTGCAAGGGTGAAGTGGGGGAGAGGAAAACGAGAGGCAAATGGCAAATAATGTAATGCGGGAGATAAGGGTTTGTGATGGGTACTTGGTATGTTGACTTTTGCGTAGACCTCCCCGGCAACGGCGCCAGAAATCCTTCTTGCTACCTCTTGAGCACTTGCGTTGGTTTGCCCTTGAAGAGGAAAGGGTGGTGCAGCAAAGTAGCGTAAGTATTTCCCTTAGTTTTTGAGAACCAAGGTATCAATCCAGTAGGAGGCTACGCACGAGTCCCTTGCACCTACACAAAACAAATAAATCCTCGCAACCAACGCGATAAGGGGTTGTCAATCCCTACATGGTTACTTACGAGAGTGAGATATGATAGATATGATAAGGTAATATTTTTGGTATTTTTATGATAAAGATGCTGCAAGTGCATCTAGTGCCCCTTAGTGATTTTGGTGTATTGAAGACTTATAGGTTAAGGGACTAATGTGTTTTTGAGTGTACACAGGTCTATAAGTCTACGAGGAGTTTGATATTTACAAAAAAAGTTGACCCCTAAAAATGAAGTTCTTTGACTGAAGACTTTGAATTTCTGAAGACTTTCTGAAGACTTTGAAAGTGAAGAAATTGGTGTGACCTTTGAAGACTTGGCATTCATTCGAGAAACATGAAGCACGAAGACTTTTGTTTTCGTAGTTTCATTTTCTCTTTCTTGAGTCATAGGAAACACCATACTGTTAAAGGGGGTCAAGGAAATACTAAGGAAAAATTTCCATGTGATGCTCAACTCAAAATCCTACACCTACCAATCCCTTCGAGTGAAGCCATTCGAAATCTCATACAGTTCAGTCATATTCTTCTGTGACAGAGACAAAGTTCTTCTGGTTTCTGAGGAATTTGTTCTGACTGAGGAGTTAGGAATTCGCCAGTGCGGATTGCCTACACAGTGAGGAACATGATAGCCCCAAGGAATTTGATACTCAAATTTCCGACCGTTGTTGTGCTCTGCGCCAGCTGTCCAGAAATATCTACCCACCTAACGGTCATATCATTGAAGGGCATTTATGTCTTATCATGTCGGGCTGCTCACTAGGCTATAAATAGCCGCCCCCTACAACCACTAGCTGGTTGGCTGCTCCGAGAGAAACTGACACTTGTCATTTGAGAGCATCCCATCCTCCGAGGACTTTGAGCGAAAATCATCAAGTGAGGAAAACCCAAACCCAAACACCTACAAACCCCAAGAGATTGAGCATCACTGAAGATATTGATCCTGCATGGATCCAATGCTTGTTACCTTTGAAGACTGTGCTTCTTCCAGACGGTTAGGCGTAAAGGTCTAAAGCATCCAAGAGGAATTGTGGATCACCGAGTGACCAAGTTTGTGAAGGTTTGGAAGTCACCTGAAGAATTACCATGAGTGATTGGGCGAGGTCTGTGTGACCTTAGCTCAAGGAGAATATGGTGAGGACTGTGTGTCCGGGACTGTGTCTCCTCAGGTTTAAATACGTAGCCGCTCCAACCAGATGTACAACTGAGACAGCAGTTGGAACTGGTCTACCAAATCATTGTCTTCACCAAGCTCGCTGGTTCTATTTCCTCAACTCTTTCATTTCCTCATAACTGTGTTGAGTGCTTGTTCGTATCTGTGTTTGAAGACTTTGACTTTGACTTTTTCAATTTCCTCAATTCAATTTCTTCAGTCTGTTTGTCTTCATCCTATGTTATCCTATATTTACGCTTTCTGTACTCTGTGCTTGTCTTCATTTCATCATGATGGCTATGCTTGTGTTATGTTATGTTTACTTTTGAGTACTTATTCCGCTGCTAGTAGTTCTTCGCTAAGGAATTTCCTCACCTGCAAATTCCTCAGTGAAGAATTCATAAAAATCGCCTATTCACCCCCCTCTAGTCGATATAACGCACTTTCAATTGGTATCAGAGCGAGGTACTCCCTTGTTCTGTGTGATTTTGGTTTAACCGCCTGGAGTTTTAGTTATGTCGACCACATGAATGAATACTGTGTCATGCCCCATCTTTGACGGTCACAAGTATCCCAAGTGGAAGGCCATGATGAAGAAGCGCCTCATGGCGATGAACAGCGAGCTGTGGACCGTCACTGAGATTGGTCTGACAAATATGTGCAAGATGGTGAAAGCTGATGACATTCGCAAGTACACTCTTCTCAACCTCACGGTGAAGGATGTCATCGGCTCCTGTCTGTCTCAAAATCAGTTCAGGAATATCATGCATCTCGATCATGCGAAGCTTATCTGGGACCGTCTCTCTGAGGTCTATGAAGGTCATCGAACCCGTCATGATCCTTGGTTTGAGGACTTCAAGGAATCTCTCAAAGCGATGACATTCGAATCAGAATCATCATCTTCTTCATCATGCCTTATGGCAAAAGATGCTAAGGTAATTGAATGCTATCTATCTGAATCCAGTGATGATGAATTTGGTGATGAATTTGGACCCAGCTATGTCAAACTTGCTTCCCTTGCCACTAAACAACAAAGAGCTTTGGAAAAAGTTCAATACATGCTAAGTAAGAGTGATGATATGTTGGGAGAAGAAATGGATCAGTCCAAAGCTTTGGCTGAGAGTCTTCAGAGGCTTCAGTCTAAGTTTGATACCCTTCAAGGTCATCGTAACACTCTCTTATCTGATCATGAGAAGCTTTCATATGAATTTCTTCATAGAAAGCAAGATCTTGAAAAGCTAAGAGTGAGTTATGAAGATCTTCAGAAGGAGCGTGATTCATTACTTGCTCAACAAATTAGTGCTTCTCAGGAAGAATTTGTTCCTCCATGCTTGAAGTGCATTGAACGCGAATCTGCTAATTCTTCACTTGAATGTTCAAATGCTGCTAATGTTTCAAATTCTTCACCTGCCTCTGCTATCACTAATTCCTCATCTGAGGACATTGCTAGTATCACTGAAGATGCAGGGCTGAAGGAATTGTACATGACAGGCATGTACAAAAGCCTCAAAGGGCATCAGACTCTTTGTGATGTGCTTAAAAAGCAGATCCTCAACAGGAACCCTAGGAAAGAGGGTATTTCCTTTGAGAGGAAACTCAATGCTGATGGTACATATTGGAAGCCTGAGCAGTACCCCAAAACCTCATGGGTTGCTTCAAAGTGACCTCCAGTTGATCCGTCTAACTTATCTGGCTTTGCATGTGAATCTCCTCGTTCTGATGATGAGTCATTTGACTCCAACTATAAACTGTTCAAAAATCAGCATGGTGAAATATTTGCTAGATATATTGGCACTAACTGTAGGAACGGTCCTCCTATGAAGAAAATCTGGGTTCCCAAAAGGTGCCTTGAAAGTCTTTAGGTGAATGTCCTCAGGACACCACCTCTGAAGAATAGGAACCCCAGATCAAATTCTTCATATGGTCCAAATTCCTTAAAAGGATCAAAGTCCTCATATGAATATCATCGTGCTAACAACTCTGTTTCACAAGGAAGAGCTAAGGGCTATGAATATGAGCATTATTCTTCTAATTATTATGTTCATAAGTCCTCGAAGAATTTCTCTGCTTATTCATATGCTTATCCTAACCCCTCTTATGTGAAACGAAATGGACTGGCTCCTATGCCACCTTTCTTGTATGAAGCTCGCAGAGTGATGAACTCTTTGCCACTCCTTTAGATGTGGGTGGTGAAGAAAAAGAATTAATCTCTTCTGCAGGTTCAGGTCTCCAGACGTACGTAATCGTTTGAAGAATTTGCTGGAGACCTGAATGTGCCTGAAAGGACGCAGGCTAATCATGAAGAAATGAACTTTCATTTCTCACGTCCTCATACTGCTTTATCTGTTCTCTTGCTTGATGAAATTGATCTGATGAATTGATGTCGTATTCTTCACTGATGAAGTATATGAGTTCGTAAGTTGCACTAATTCATCTACAGGATGATCAACCCAAAGCCACTGAGTAGGTCCTCGATAGTGGATGTACAAATCACATGACTGGTGACAAGAATCTATAGATGGATGCTCCCTTATCACCATCACATCTGAAGCATATCATCTTCGCTGACAAAGGCAAAAGTCAAGTATTGGGTCTAGGTAAGGTTGCGATCACAAAGGATCGACACATGGACAAAGTCATGCTTGTCGAGTCCTTAGGATACAATCTCATGTCTGTCTCAATGCTTTGCGATCTTGATATGGTAGTTTTCTTTGGCAAGTACCGTTGTGTTGTGGTTGTGGAAGCTGACAATTCCAAAGTCTTCGAAGGCTTTAGGAGAGGAGACCTATATATTGTTGATTTCTCTACAGGACCGCAACTAGCCGTGTGTCTACTTGCAAAAGCTTCAGAAGGGTGGCTCTGGCGTCGACGACTTGGTCATGCAGGCATGAGGAATTTGCACACGCTTGCGAAGAAGAAGCATGTCATTGACATCAAGAATGTCAAATTCCTCAAGGATCACTTATGCGGAGCATGTGAAGCTGGGAAGATGACAAAGGCTAAGAATCCAGCAAAGACTATCATGACCACCACTCGTCCATTTGAATTGCTTCACATGGATCTCTTCGGTCCTAATCATTATTCTGCAGTCTCAAATGATGCATCTCAATATGGCTTTGTTATTGTTGATGATTACTCTCGATACACATGGGTACACATTGTTACGTACAAACATGAAGTGCAGGAAGTCTTCAAATGATTTTCCTTGAGGGCTTCAACCAACTGTGGTGTGAAGATCAAGCACATCAGAAGTGACAATGGAACTGAGTTCAATAATTATGGTCTTGATGACTATCTTGATGAACTTGGTATTACTCATGAGTTATCTGCTCCTTATACTCCTCAGCAGAATGGTGTTGTGGAGCGCAAGAACAGGACTCTTGCTGAGATGGCTTGCACTATGCTTGATGAATACAAAACGCCTCATCATTTCTGGATTGAGGCAATTGATACTGTGTGCCACATCATCAACAGAGTATATCTTCACAAATTCTTCAAGAAGACTGCCTATGAACTCCTCACTGATAAGAAACCCAATGTAAGTTATTTCAAAGTCTCCGGTGCTAAATGTTGGATTAGAGATCCTCATCACAACTCAAAATTTGCACTGAAAGCACATGAAGGTTTTATGCTTGGTTACGGAAAGGACTCGCACACCTACAGAGTTTTCAACAACGTTCTTCACAAGGTTGTTGAAACTGTAGATGTGCGATTCGATGAAACTAATGGCTCGCAAAGAGAGCACCTACCTGCTGTGATAGATGAACCAGCACCTGAGGAAACTATCAAGTTCAAGGCTACTGAGTATGTCATTCCTACTGAAGAATCTGCTGAAGAATTCATTCCAGAACATGAAGAATGTCAAGCTAATGCACCTGAAGAAAATGGTGCTGAAGAAAATGCTAATCAAATTCCTCAACGACAACCAGCTCATCCTCGCGTTGCAAAAGAAGTGCAAGTTGAAAAGATCATCAATGACATTAAAGCGCCAGGTCCTCTCACATGCTCAAAAGCTTCAAATTTATCTAACTTTTGTGGGCACTATGCTTTTGTCTCTATCATAGACCCCACTAAGGTAGATGAAGCATTTCTGGAGCCTGAGTGGATTCAGGCCATGCAAGAAGAATTACATCAGTTCGAGCTCAACAATGTCTAGGAAGTGGTCAAACGTCCAAATCCTCGCAAGCACAATATCATTGGCACAAAATGGATCTATTGCAACAAGCAAGATGAAAATGGCCTTGTGGTAAGGAATAAGGCACAGCTTGTAGCTCAAGGCTACACATAGGTTGAAGGAATTGATTTTGATGAAACTTTTGCACCTGTTGCTAGACTTGAGGCTATTCGCATATTACTTTCTTATGCTAACCATCATGATATCACTCTATATCAAATGGATGTGAAAAGTGCATTCCTCAATGGTAAGCTTGAGGAAGAAGTATATGTTGCTCAACCCCCAGGTTTTGAAGATCCAAAGCATCCTGACAAAGTCTTCAGACTCAATAAGGCCCTTTATGGCCTCAAGCAGGCCCCACGGGCGTGTGATGAATTTGCCTATATGATGAGTGAAGAATATCAAATGTCTATGATGGGAGAATTGAAATTCTTCTTAGGTCTTCAAATTCATCAATAACGCAATGGCATATTCATATCTCAGGAGAAATACCTCAAGGATGTACCGAGGAAATTCAGCATGCAAGATTGCAAAGGCGTCAAAATTCCTATGCCCGCAAATGGCCATCTGTGCACTAATGAAAATGGTATCGACTTCGATCATAAGGTACACCGCTCCATGATTGGTTCTTTATTGTACTTATGTTCATCTAGGCCAGATATTATGCTTAGTGTTTGCATGTGTGCCCGATTTCAAGCTACATCGAAGGAATCACACCATAAGGCTGTGAAGCATATTCTTCGATATCTAGCTCACACACCAACACTTGGATTATGGTACCCCAAGGGCTCGGCTTTTGATCTCATTGGATATTCTGACTCTGACTATGCTGGTGATCGTGTGGACCGCAAGTCAACATCTGGTACATGTCATTTCCTCGGACGATCTTTGGTCTGTTGGTCCTCGAAGAAACAAAACTGCGTATCACTATCTAGTGCTGAAGCTGAGTACATTGCCGCTGGTTCTTGATGTGCTCAATTGCTATGGATGAAGCAAACTCTCAAGGACTACAGTGTCAACATGAAGAATGTGCCTCTCTTCTGTGACAATGAGAGTGCCATCAAGATTGCTCACAACCCAGTTCAGCACTCGAAGACAAAGCACATTCAGATTCGTAATCATTTTCTTCGTGATCATGTGTTGAAGGGCGACATTTCTATTGAGCATGTGAAGACTGAAGAACAGCTAGCCGATATCTTCACAAAGCCCTTGGATGAGAAGAGATTAGCAAGTTGCGGTGTGAGCTAAATATCTTAGAATCTTCGAATGTTCTTTGAAAAGGACACTCATCCTAAGACTTATGCAAAATTGATGACTTAGATGTGCAACACATGAAGAAACGTTTTTATTCAATCAATGAAGAATAACACTCTAAGTGTGAAGAAATTAACGAAGAATTTGATTCTCAGAACCCTACGACAATTGTACGCGGTGTCTGAAATCATCATTCTTATACGGTGGGTCACGCCACCACCAAAAGTTGAAAATCCTCAATTTGAGTTTTTTTGTGTTGAAATTCCTTAGTTGTTCAAATTCTTCAACTTTGCATTGTCTTCACTGTTTCCATCGTTTTTCTTCATTGGCTATTTCTTCAAGTTGGTTTTTCTGCTAAGTGAATGTGATCGAACCCTTCCCCCTCTATGCTGTACTCAACCCAATCCGTTCACAAATTCTTCATGTGCGTTCTATTTGAAACTCGTTCAAAATCTTCACTGTGTCCTTCTCAGCTGAAGAAATTGTGAATGGAACTTTAAAACCTATCTTATCTAAATTTTCGGCTTTGCCGCTCAAACCGTTCCGCATCCCACGATATACTTTTCTATTCACCCTTGATCGCACACGATCTCCACTTCTCAGTATGTGGGTGACACATGTCAAGCGAATGAGAAGGGTCAGGGGCACGTTCGTCCAAATTCTTTGGGCGAATAGTTTTTCACCGTGGCTATAAATACCCCCTTCCCCTTCCTCACTTCCTTTACTCCGCTTGACCTCTCTCCAGCTCGAGCTTCTCAAACCCTAGCGCCGCCGCTACATCATCGTCGCCGGTGAGGAAAAACTTCACTGCCTCGACCTCATCGCCGTCATACTCGCGCCGGCCGCGGAAATCTTCACTCCGCCGCCGGCGTAGCTGTCTTCCTCCGCCAAGTTAGGGCGTGGAAGATCTGCACTGACGAACTTCACATCTCCACATACCAGTTCGTCGTGTTCTTCATCCAGGGTAATTAAAAGTTACTTTTACTGCCCTCTTTGATTCAAATGATTTCTACAAAATCCTCAAAGGTGTTTTTCTTCATATCTTCACACACTAAAACACCTCACATGTCATATGTTCTTGATTCATTTCTCTAAGCTATGTTTTTCTTCAAGATTCCTCAAATGTGTGGATTTTTGATCTATACATCTCTAGAACCTAAGACAAAGAACACTTAGTGAAATTCTTCAAGAATCATCTGGTCAAATTCCTCAAACTCGTTCTTTATAAAAAAAACCTTCTGAGAACGCATATGACATCTCCAAATTCCTCGCAACTATACTCTGTTCACAGGTACTCATGTCAGCTGCTGAATCACTAGGTTCTCATCAACTTAACTCATTTGCAGCGTTCCTCGAAGAAAAGTTGCATACCTCTTCAGAGAATTCAATTGTTCAAATTCCTCAACTAAAGAAAATGGCTGATGGTAACAAGCCACAGAAAGGAGGAAAGAGGCCTGAGGTCAACACTTCTTTTGAAATACCTGAGGACATCTATGCTGGGTACTGCACACCCCCTGAGGAAGATAAAAATCAGCGCAAGGTGCACATTCAAAAGATTGAGAGGAGATGGGCAAGAGAGTGGAGGGAGTACAAATATGTCACTCCCAAATATATGAAGAAATTTGCACTAAATCCTCCACGCCCAAGACCTTCGTTGGCACATGGTCAAATAGCCGATCCCACCAGCCTCAAGCATGGTGAGGATTATCCTGATGAATGGGCCAAGCGCCAGGCCAAGTTGTCCAAACAAGCAAAAGATGCAGTGAGGAAATCCAACGAAGACTCTGCTGCCGCTGCTGCTGTTGAGGCCTCTGTAAAGCCGAAGAAGGCCATGCCAAAGAAGCCTGCTCACAAGCCCAGTGCTTCACCATCAATGCCCTCACGGCCAAGTTCCTCAGCTATGCCCTCACGGCCAGATTCCTCAAAGCCATCACGGCCAATTCCTCATGCTTCTCCTGCTTCTACAAAATCCTCAGCTCCTCTGCCAAAGTCTTCGGCTGCTCCAACCAAATCCTTAGCACCTGAGCATCTTGCCACGTGCCAAAGGACCACAGGCATATCTATTGCCTCAGGAGCCTCTGCAAGTTCCTCAGCTGCTCCCACTCTTCTGAAGAAGAAGACCTCTGCTGGACGAGGTCCTCGACCAAGTCCTCACAAGAAACAAGTTGCTTTCCAAGTGCCCTCTGATGATGATGAGGCTGGTGATGAAGAACTTGCTGAAATCATCAGGGACAGGCAACTCAGGGCCGCTAGAGCCAAAGGCAGTAATGTGCCATTAATGCTGGATCCGAAGTTGATCCTAGACTTCATTGACTTATAGCACAAGGACCCCAACACACCTCTGCCTGAGCTGAACCTCACTCCTGGTCAAAGTCATGTACTGACTCACTTCATTGATGAATAGAAATGGAAATTTGAACATGGAAGGAGGGTGAAGAAAGCGCAGTACAAGAAAGAGCGCTTTCTGAAGCAAAACGTTCCGAAGCTTTCACCTGAAGAACTTGTTGCTCTTCAATCTAAAATCAAGAAACTGAGTGATGAATTTGATCGCTATTATGCTGACTGGCTAGGAGCCAAAATCATATTTGTAAAGATAACTAAACAGTTCACTTCCAATGTTGCAGCCCCAACGCAACAGGAAATTCCTCAGGCTGAAGCATCTGCTCAGTCGACTGAAGAAAATGCCAGCACCGCTGATGACAATCAGGTTGCTGAAGAAAATGTGAGTTCCAGGGCTGATGACTGCATTCCATTCGCTGATGAAATTGCCAGGGCATCCACTAGTGGTGCACCTGAAGAAAATGAAGAAGTCAGGGCAACTGCATCAGTTGCGCATGAAGAAATACAACTCAATTTCTCTGCTCCTGCGCCTACACCAACTCCGATCCTTCCATCTGCATCAGATGTGAAGAAGACCAAGGCTGCAGAGCATGCAACGGTGAAGAAAAAGGAAGGCATCAACTGCATCAGATTCTTTAGCTCGGAAGAAGATGAAGCCATTGACTAGCTCGTTTGCAAACCCCATTGACGTTGTTCCTATCTCAACCATGCCATCAAAGGACCTTGTTTCTTTTGATGAAGAATATGTGATTCCAAGTGAATCTGATGAAGAAAATCCCTCTGCTGCTTCGTCAGAGCAGATGGATGAAGAAATTGAAGTGGATACAATCCCTTCAACACCATCTGTCTCCTCGCCTATGCCTCGGTTTACTGCCGAAGAGGCCGGTGTTGGAGAAAAGGGAGATGAAGATGTGGACATTGGCTGTACCACACCCATGCTAAGTGATGAATTTTGGGAAAGTCAGCACCCCAACTCTCCACACTTCACACCATTGCAACAAATTCCTCAGTCCCCAATAACTACTATAAAAATGGGATCTGATGAACAACATGCCACACCATCTGTCAATGAAGAAATTCCAGCCACTAGTGCTGAAGATCATGTAAATGAAGAATTGAAGTCCCAGGCTGCCACTGAAGCAGCACCTAAAATTCCTCAGCCTGTGGAACCTGAGATCGAGATCCCGGAGGTTGTGATGCAATTGACTGACACTCCTCACCCCAAGCCAAAGGATCCATTCTCAAAGAAGCAAAAATTCAAGGCTGATGATTTCTTCGGTGAGCACGTGTTCTTCAGCAACTACAATCCTTGTGACTCTGCTCGTCTAAGGAGGAAGCGTTTCTGGACTGCAAGCCAGACCAACTTCTATTCTTCACTGCTTTTCAACAAAGACAAAATCTTCTACCATGAGCATATTACTCGCGTGGACATGGAATCATTACCTTGCTTCTCTCCTATGCTCAGTATTCTTCATGATGCAGGCCTCCTCAACTTTTGCTCTGACGTTGTTGATTGGAATGAAGAGCTTATTCTACAGTTCTACGCTACATTGCATATCACAGGTGATCCTGAAGATATCAACACTTGGGTCTTGGACTGGATGACCGAAAATACTCACTATAAGGCACCGGCCTCTGAATTGCTTCACTCCCTGCCCATCAGTCCACCCAGTGAAGGAGCTCACTGCCTGTATCATGAACCAGAACTCACAGCTCATTACATGCAAGTGTTAATGAAGCCTTTGAAGCCCGGTCAAGCCCCAAGGACCAAATTCCTCGTGAAGGATTTACTCTATGTGCCCAGAACCGTCTATTGTATTCTGACGAGGACAATGAGTCCCATCAAAGGCCACGACTCATTTGATGAGGAAATAGTTGGCATCATGAAGAATATGCTATTCAACATCATTCATAGCATTCCTATCAACTATCACGATTTCTTCATGAGGACTCTGGCAAATGCTGCACTTTCTCCGTTTGAGCTAAAACCTTATGCACCTTGGATTATGAGATTACTCAGGACAAGGTCTTCACTCAACTACAAGGCTGATTTTCAAAATCACCTTAGCTATCTGCCCCTGACTGAAGTCCTCAAGCAGGCTTTTACTTCAACTGATGAAAAGGGCAAGGCTCCTGCAATCATTGATGAAGGCATTCATCCATTGGATGGTCAGTTTCGCAAAGCTGCATCTTATTCCACCAATGATGACTCTGCCACATATGACTCTGCTGCCAATGCACCCAAGTCTACTCCTCAAGCCACTGCTCCTCGTGTGATGACTGACCGTGAGCTTCTGCTTAGTCTTCACGAGAAGGTGAATTGAAACCATAAATGGGTTAAGCATCAGTTTGGTTCTATTATGCACAACATGACTGCTACACACAATGCAGTGAAGAAAAACCATTACTACCTCCATGCAGTCTTCGGTCGCACCTGGGCCATTCTATCACATCTGTATGGTGAAGAAGATCTCAAGAAAATGGGTCTCAAGGAAGATTTTGACTGGTCTGCACCTTCACCGAAGAAATTCAAGAAGGTGAAGGTTCCTTCGTTGGTTTCCAACTCATATTCTTCATCATGCGATACTGACGAGTACGAAGACTTGGACGACACTGCGGCAGGCCCTTCCATGACAAGCGACCCCAACAACGCTGGCGCTCCTTCATCAACTTGATATTCTTCAAGAGTGTTAGTCCTCATTTTCGATCCTTTTGGTCATTCGATGACAAAGGGGGAGAATTTTGAGTTAGTCTTCAAGCGGGTCTGTCTATATGGGCGTGTTTTGCTAAGTTACAACTCTCGTTCTTCTGAAACTTTATTGGATCGAGTTGTAAACTTAAACCTGATGGTGCTCTGATACGTTTGATGTGTTTTTCTGCATGCTTATTCCTCATATATGTTAATGCACGCATGCTGAATTACATCAGTTACCATATTTCATCATGCATTTCAAATTCCTTATTCTGATATGTCAAATGCGTGTATGAATTACAAGATATAGGGGGAGATCTCCATGATTCTACTCTTCAAGTGTGCAATGCTTCAAAAGCAAATTCCTCATCATGCACATCTTCAGGGGGAGTTCTTCTATATCTTGCAATCAAATTCCTCAATATCAGTATTTACACTTCATATGTTTATCCCCGTTGAAAACTTAACCTATATTGTCATCAATCACCAAAAAGGGGGAGATTGTAAGTGCATCTAGTGCCCCTTAGTGATTTTGGTGTATTTAAGACTTATAGGCTAAGGGACTAATGTGTTTTTGAGTGTACACAGGTCTATAAGTCTATGAGGAGTTTGATATTTACAGAAAAAGTCGACCCCTAAAAATGAAGTTCTTTGACCGAAGACTTTGAATTTCTGAAGACTTTGAAAGTGAAGAAATTGGTGTGACCTTTGAAGACTTGGCATTCATTCGAGGAACATGAAGCATGAAGACTTTTGTTTTCATAGTTTCATTTTCTCTTTCTTGAGTCATAGGAAACACCGTACTGTTAAAGGTGGTCGAGGAAATACTAAGGAAAAATTTCTATGTGATGCTCAACTCAAAATCCTACACCCACCAATCCCTTCGAGTGAAGCCATTGGAAATCTCATATGGTTCAGTCGTATTCTTCAGCGACAGAGACAAAGTTCTTCTGGTCTCTGAGAAATTTGAGTATCAAATTCCTCGGGGCTATCATGTTCCTCACTGTGTAGGCAATCCGCACTGGCCACGAGTGATTGGGCGAGGTCTGTGTGAGCTTAGATCAAGGAGAATACGGTGAGGACTGTGTGTCCTCAGGTTTAAATACCTAGTCGCTCCAACCAGGTGTACAATTGAGACATCAATTGGAACTGGTCTACCAAATCATTGTCTTCACCAAGCTCACTGGTTCTATTTCCTCAACTCTTTCATTTCCTCATAACTGTTTTGAGTGCTTGTTCGTATCTGTGTTTGAAGACTTTGACTGAAGACTTTCTCAATTTCCTCAGTTCAATTTCTTCAGTCTATTTGTCTTCATCCTATGTTATCCTGTGTTTAGGCTTTTTGTACTATGTGCTTGTCTTCATTTCATCATGATGACTATGCTTGTGTTCTATTATGTTTACTTTTGAGTACTTATTCCACTGCTAGTAGTTCTTCGCTAAGGAATTTCCTCACCTGCAAATTCCTTAGTGAAGAATTCATAAAAATTGCCTATTCACCCCCCTCTAGTCGATATAACGCACTTTCAGATGCAAAGTAAAATAAAAGCAATGAAAATAACTAAGTATTGGAAGATTTAATATGATGAAGATAGACCCGGGGGCCATAGGTTTCACTAGTGGCTTCTCTCAAGAGCATAGGTATTTTACGGTGGGTGAACGAATTACTGTTGAGCAATTGACAGAATTGAGCATAGTTATGAGAATATCTAGGTATGATCATGTATATAGGCATCACGTCCGAGACAAGTAGACCGACTCCTGCCTGCATCTAGTACTATTACTCCACACATCGACCGCTATCCAGCATGCATCTAGAGTATTAAGTTCATAAGAACAGAGTAACGCCTTAAGAAAGATGACATGATGTAGAGGGATAAACTCATGCAATATGATGAAAACCCCATCTTGTTATCCTCGATGGCAACAATACAATACGTGCCTTGTTGCCCCTACTGTCACTGGGAAAGGACACCGCAAGATTGAACCCAAAGCTAAACACTTCTCCCATTGCAAGAAAGATCAATCTAGTAGGCCAAACCAAATTGATAATTCGAAGAGACTAGCAAAGATAACCAATCATACATAGAAGAATTCAGAGAAGATTCAAATATTGTTCATAGATAAACTTGATCATAAACCCACAATTCATCGGTCTCAACAAACACACCACAAAAGAAGATTACATCGAATAGATCTCCACAAGAGAGGGAGAGAACTTTGTATTGAGATCCAAAAAGAGAGAAGAAGCCATCTAGCTAATAACTATGGACCCGAAGGTCTGAGATAAACTACTCACACTTCATCAGACAGGCTATGGTGTTGATGTAGAAGCCATCCATGATCGATGCCCCTTCCGGCGGAGCTCCGGAATAGGCCCCAAGATGGGATCTCGTGGATACAGAAAGTTACGGCGGTGGAATTAGGGTTTTGGCTCTGTATCTGATCGTTTGGGGGTACATAGGTATATATAGGAGGAAGGAGTATGTCGGTGGAGCAACAGGGGCCCCACGAGGGTGGAGGGCGTGCCTGGGGGGTAGGTGCGCCCCCTACCTCGTGGCCTCCCTGTTGGTTGCTTGACATAGGGTCCAAGTCTCCTGAATCTTGTTCGTTCCAAAAATCACGTTCCCGATGGTTTCATTACGTTTGGACTCCGTTTGATATTCCTTTTCTTCGAAACCCTAAAATAGGCAAAAAACAACAATTCTGGGCTGGGCCTCAGGTTAGTAGGTTAGTCCCAAAAATAATATAAAAGTGAATAATAAAGCCCAATAATGTCCAAAACAGAAGATAATATAGCATGGAGCAATCAAAAATTATAGATACGTTGGAGACGTATCATAGACATACCCATTTCTACTAAAGTCGTCAGTGAGGGTGAGAACATAACGATAGCCACCGCGAGCCTCAACGCTCATTGGACCGCACACATTAGTATGTATGATTTCCAACAAGCTGGTTGCTCGCTCCATTGTTCCGGAGAATGGAGTCTTGGTCATTTTGCCCATGAGGCATGGTTCGCATGTGTCAAATGATTCATAATCAAGATACTCCAAAAGTCCATCTGCATGGAGTTTCTTCATGCGTTTGACACCAATGTGACCAAGGCGGCAGTGCCACAAGTATGTGGGACTATCATTATCAACCTTACATCTTTTGGCATTCACACTATGAATATGTGTAACATCATGTTCGAGATTCAATAAAAATAAACCATTGACCAGCGGGGAATGATCATAAAACATATCTCTCATATAAATAGAACAACCGTTATTCTCGGATTTAAATGAGTAGCCATCTCACATTAAATGAGATCCAGATACAATGTTCATGCTCAAAGCTGGCACTAAATAACAATTATTGAGGTTTAATACTAAACCCGTAGGTAAATGTAGAAGTAGTGTGCCGACGGCGATCACATCGACCTTGGAACCATTCCCGACGCACATCGTCGCCTCGTCCTTCGCCAGTTTCCGCTTATTCCGCAGCTCCTGTTTTGAGTTACAAATATGAGCAACCGCACCGGTATCAAATACCCAGGAGCTACTATGAGCGCTGGTAAGGTACACATCAATAACATGTATATCACATATACCTTTGGCATTGCTAGCCTTCTTATCCGCTAAGTACTTGGGGCAGTTCCGTTTCTAGTGACCATTTCCCTTGCAATAAAAGCCCTGAGTCTCAGGCTTGGGTCCATTCTTTGGCTTCTTCCCGACAACTGACTTACCAGGTGCGACAACTCCCTTTCCGTCCTTCTTGAAGTTTTTCTTACCCTTGCCTTTCTTGAAACTAGTGGTCTTATTCACCATCAACACTTGATGTTCCTTTTTGATCTCCACCTCCGCTGATTTCAGCATTGAATATAACTCAAGAATGGTCTTTTCCATCCCTGCATATTGCAGTTCATCACAAAGCTCTTGTAGCTAGGTGGAAGCGACTGGAGGATCCTGTCAATGACCGAGTCATCTGGAAGATTAACTCCCAGTTGAGACAAACGGTTGTGCAACCCAAACATTTTGAGTATATGTTCGCTGACAGAACTGTTTTCCTCCATCTTACAACAGTAGAACTTGTCGGAGACTTCATATCTCTCGACCCGGGCATGAGCCTGGAAAACCATTTTCAGCTCTTGGGACATCTCATATGCTCTGTGCTGCTCAAAATGCTTTCGGAGCCCCGGTTCTAAGCTGTAAAGCATGCCGCACTGAACCAGGGAATAATCATCACTACGCAACTGCCAGGCGTTCATAACGTCTTGAGTTGCTGGGAAAATGGGTGTGTCACCTAGCGGTGCTTCAAGGACATATGCTTTCTTGGCAGCTATGAGGATGATCCTCAAGTTACGGACCCAATCCGTATAGTTGCTGCCATCGTCTTTCAGCTTGGTTTTCTCTAGGAACACGTTCAAGTTGAGGGTAACATTAGCTTGGGCCATTTGATCTACAAGACATATTGTAAAGATATTTTAGACTAAGTTCATGATAATTAAGTTCATCTAATCAAATTATTTAATGAACTCCCACTCAGATAGACATCCCTCTAGTCATCTAAGTGATACATGATCCGAATCGACTAGGCCATGTCCGATCATCACGTGAGACAGACTAGTCATTAACGGTGAACATCGCCTTGTTGATCGTATCTACTATACGACTCATGTTCGACCTTTCGGTCTCTCATGTTCCAAGGCCATGTTTGTACATGCTAGGCTCGTCAAGTCAACCTAAGTTTTTCGCATGTGTAAATCTGGCTTACACCTGTTGTATGCGAATGTTAAAATCTATCACACTCGTTCATCACGTGGTGCTTCGAAACAACGAACCTTCGCAATGGTGCACAGTTAGGGGGAACACTTTTCTTGAAATTTTAGTGAGGGATCATCTTATTTATGCTACCATCGTTCTAAGCAAATAAGATGTAAACATGACAAACATCACATGCAAATCATAAAGTGACATGATATGGCCAATATCATCTTGCGCCTTTGATCTCCATCTTTGAGGCACGGCATGACCACCTTCGTTACCGGCATGACACCATGATCTCCATCATTGTGTCTTCATGAAGTTCTCTCGCTAACTATTTCTTCCACTACTATGGCTAACGGTTAGCAATGAAGTAAAGTAATTACATGGCATTTTCATTGACACGCAGGTCATACAATAAATTAAGACAACTCCTATGGCTCCTGCCGGTTGTCATACTCATCGACATGCAAGTCGTGATTCCTATTACAAGAACATGATCAATCTCATACATCACATATATCATTCATCACATCCTTTTGGCCATATCACATCACATAGCATACCCTGCAAAAACAAGTTAGACGTCCTCTAATTGTTGTTGCATGTTTTATGTGGATGCTATGCGTTTCTAGCAAGAATGTTTCTTACCTACGAAAAAGCCACAACGGTGATATGCCAATTGCTATTTACCCTTCATAAGGACCCTCTTCATTGAATCCGATCCGACTAAAGTGGGAGAGACAGACACCCGCTAGCCACCTTATGCATCAAGTGCATGTTAGTCCGTGGAACCAGTCTCACGTTAGCGTACGTGTAAGGTCGGTCTGGGCCGCTTCATCCCACAATGCCGCTGAATCAAGGTAAGACTTGTAATGGTAAGCAAATTGAACAAATCATCGCCCGCTGTCGGATTTCGGGTTCTGGCAGACCCTTAAGGTTCGAACACTGGGGTGCGCGCGGAAATCTCACCTTCAACCTCTCCGTCTCGATGGGATCTAAACTACTAAAAGAGCTGCATGAAAGACACAAGATTTATACTGGTTCGGGCCACCGATGTGGTGTAATACCCTACTCCAGTGTGGGGTGGATGGATTGCCTCCTGGGGCTGGTGTGGATGAACAATACAAGGAAGAACAGCCTCGCGAGGGTCTGTTCTTGGCTGTGGTGATGAACTGCTATGAAGAGTTCAGTCACCTTTCTCTCTCTTTCTCTCTCAGATCCCGGACCGAAGCACCAGGAATCGAACCCCTTGCTATGTGGGTGGCTAGTCCTATTTATAGAGGCCCTGGTCCTCTCCCCAAATATTGAGCGGGAAGTGATCCAACAATGGCGGGCTAATTTGAAGGGGGACAGTGAGTACATCTATCCTGACAAAAGCAGTCTTCGCCTGCCAAAGGCTCTGGTGATGACGCCGCGCTGGGCTCCATGGTGACCTCCGTCTCGTAGTCCTCCTGGTCTTGGTCTCATTGCACCGAAGTGGCAACCTTTGCCTGATGCCTCGGTACTCCGCGGATACGCTTGCCCCCTTTGCACCAAAGAGGAAAGAGGGACGCTGAGCGCGCTGGCACCCGCCTGGTGCCCCGTGCCGTCATGGCTTGCGTCATGGGCACCTCGCGAGGTACCCCGCCTTGAACTCTCCGCCTCCTCGCGAGCCAGCCTGACGAGGCTGTGCCTGAGGATGCGCCGTGTCGTCCGCCTCGCGAGGCTTGGCCCCTCGCGAGGGTCTTGAGCCTCGTGTTCATGAAGATGGGCCGCGCTGGGCCCCCACTTGAGCCACGCCGCAGGCCGCAGGCAGGCAAGTCTGGGGACCCCCGTTCCCAGAACACCGACAGTAGCCCCCGGGCCCAAGGCGCGCATGGACTTGGCCATGCCGAGAGGCGAAAGGGCAAGGGCGAAGCGCCGCGGGCCCTAACAGCCTGCGGCCTTGGACGCCGCATGGCGGTTGATTGGATGTGGGCGGCACCGTTCCCCCATGCTCCCTTATTGTGCGCCCTGCTAGGCGGACTGGTAGTTGTACACAGCCATCCCCTTTCCTGTTGCTCGGGTGTCCTCTGTTCTTCCTTCTTTCGAGCGCCTCCCCTGCCTTCAATCCAATCTTGAATCCCCCCCTCCTTCCCATCGCCATGGCTTCAACGGGGAAGGAGAGAGCAGAGAAACCCACGCCTTCGTCTTGTGCGCCGCCAACGGTGGCCCCCTTCGTCGACCGGTCGACTGTGCTCAACCAAGAGTGCCTGGGCAGGGACAGCTTGGCCCTGGCCACCGTCTTCAACGAGTGCGGAAGGACGACTGCCTGGCCCGCGTCCCACTTCTCCATTGACAGGACAACCACTGAGGTCCCATGTTTTACCGATGCCTTGTGGGCGGGTCTAGTTCCCCCTTTCTCCAATTTTTTCAATGCCGTGCTTTCGCATTATAAGATCCACTTAATGCATCTAAGTCCTGAGTCCATCACCCTCCTTTCGGTCTTTGCCTTCGTTTGCGAAGCCATGGTGGGCATCCCTCCTTCGGTCGCCCTGCTGCGCCACTTCTTCTTGCTGCGTCTTGTCGATCCTTCCTAGCGCTGGGCATGCGCGAGCTTTGCTGCCGAGCCTGTGTCCGAGGCGTCTGGAATTGACTTCCAACTCCCCCAGCCCGTGGCCGGGTTCCGCGAGCGGTGGTTGTATGTGGACGCAGGGGTGCCCAGCCCCCTGCTATCGGAGCCGACCTCGCCTGCCGTCCCCAATTCGGGTTGGGGCCAGGAGACGCTGAAGAGCCCTCTGCTTGTCTTCGTCTCGCCTTGCTTTGCGCTCCTGAGGAAACTCGGCGTGACAGTGCCCAAAGTGGTGAAGGAGTTTCTGTTGTGCCGTGTCGCTCCCCTGCAGCGGCACTCTCGCTGAATGTGGGCCTTCCGGGGCGCGAGGACGACATGAGGCTCCAGGAAGAAGACCTGGCTCCCGCGGTGCTGAAGTCAACGCTCCTGACTTTGGCCGGGGACCCCAATCCTGGCAACATCCGGCAAGGCGGGGCCTTGCTATATCTCTGTCAGAGCAAGGCTGACTTCGTGAAGCAGATGCCCGCCTTCGATGAGTGGGGGCTGCGCCCCGCCGGTCACCAAGGGCCTCGCGAGAACCCTGTAGTGGTGACTCCCCTCCCAATCGGCCAAGGCGACTCCTCCTCAAGCGGCGGAGAAGGGAGGCAGGAGGCGCCTGAGGCCGAGGGGGCTCCGGAGGAGGAGGCAGTGTTGTGCGCCGCTCGTGAGGGGACGGCTCCTGAGGCCCGTACTTCTGCGGCTGAAGGTGGTAGGCAGCCGCTCCCAGCGCCCGGGGCTGGGGCCTTGGAGGCCCTGGTCCCGACTTCTGACGAGGTGATTGGTGGCACGCGCCAGGCGGGCGCTCCCGGCGCGGGCCGTCCTGGTGCCTCGTCCTCGCGGCAGGTTGATCCTTGCGCTCTTCTCTTGGGCCGCTTCCGCGTGGACTTCGAGGCCCTCCGGAGGAAGAGGGAGGCTCTGGGTGTTGACTCCCCTTGTCGCGTGCTGAAGCGCAGGAAGTACTTCGCCACTGACGAGTAAGTCTTTTTCCTCTCTGACTCCCGATCCTCTTGTTGCTTTTGCTGATTCTTGCTCCGCAGGCCCCTTCCAACTGAGATCGCGGGAGTCGCCGAGGCACCACCTCCCTCGGCTTCGCCTCCTCCGCCATCCTCAAGTGCTCCGAGCAGCTCTGCCCTCGTGGTGAGGGCGTCTGATGGGGCAGATCATCCCGAGGTGCGCCACGGCCCTTCATTCCCCGCGCTTCTCCTTCGCGGGCCTTCTCAGGGGATAGCCAGTCTGTCGGGTACCTCCCGTCTGGCCTTGGACTGCGACTGGTTGAGGCGCCACCTACGCCCCTCATCTGGAGGCGGGCTGGCCCTTGGTCGGGCTTCTGATGTGGCACGTCCGGCCGTTGCGAGGTCGCCAGCCCCCAACCCCCTGCCTGGAGGGGGACGATGACCCACAGCCCCCGGCGCCTGCTTGGGCGGATGACGGCGTGGAAGATGTGCTCGAGCGCGCTCGGGAGCGCCGCTCTCGCCACCAAGGGTTCCTTCGACGAGCGGCCGACGCGGTGGACCTGCTTGGAGGCCGAGGGCCTGCACCTAGCTGCAGGGAGGCGCGAGCTGGAGGCTGCCGTCGCCCTTGCGCGCCGCCAACGCGACCTTGATGATGAAGAAGCGAAGGCGTCGCTGGAGGCCTCCCGAGTGGCCTGTTCCCAGGCCATCGAGGAGGCCCGGAGAGCTGACGGGTGGCGAGAGGCGGTGGAGGAGCGAGCTCACGAGCTCCTGGCCCGATGCCACTCGTTGGAGGAGCGAGCGGAGCTGCGCGAGGCAGCCCTCGCGTCGATGGAGGTGGCCTCCGGTGACCTAGCTGAGCTTCAGAAGCGCGAGGAAGCGTTGGTGCTGGAGGCCGCTGAACGCTCCCGTGAGTACGAGAGGCTGGAGACGAGGGAGCGCCTAGTGACACAGGCGGAGGACAACGTCGCTGCGCGGGAAGCGCGTGTCCTGGAGGAGGTTTTTCGTCGGGTGGCGATGGCGCGCCAAGGCCTCGAGCGTGAGTTCGAGGGGAAGCTGGGGATGATCCGGGTCGAAGCCGAAGGCAGAACCGTAGCCCTGAGGACCCAACGGGACGAGGCGATGCAGCTGGCCGACGCCTCTCGGGCCGCCCTTGAGGCAGCGCAGAAAGAGCTGGCCGCCTCTCAAGCCGAGGTGCTCCGCCTTCGCCAACGGATGGAAGAGGCCGAGGCCATCGAGCGCCAGAACACCGACGAAATACGCCAGTGGCGGCTCCTGGAGCACGCGCATGGCCCAATGTTCACCACGCTCAGGGAGAGGGCCAACTCGGCCTTGGGCAACATCTGCGAGGCGTCCGTCGGTGAGCCACACACGATCAACTACGCCGGTAACCTACAGTTCTTCACCGCCGTGGTGGCACAGCTGGAGGCGCGGTCGGTTAGGGCCGACAGGTTGGTGGAGGAGAGGAGCCGCGCCTTGCTCAAGCGCGCCTTCTCCCGCGTCTTCAGCCATCTTCAGAACATGAATCCCCACTTCGACTTCGACGCCGTCATCGCCCCAGTCCCCCAGGCCGTCCGGGACGACCTGTCGCGCTGGGTGGAGGATAACATGGACGCCCTCGTCGGGGCCTTCACTTCGGACGACAGCGACGTGGTCGTGGGTGCTGACGAGGACGGCGCGGCGAGCGGCCCTGACGCCGCCGGCAGCGACGCAGGCGTCGATGGCGAGCTCAGCGACTCCGGCGAGGGCTCAGGAGGTGCTTCCGGGGACGCATTGGGGGATTGGTCTGACTGAGAGCGTATCGCTCCTGTCTTTTTCACTCTGCATGAATAGAACTCGGGCTTTTGACCTGGTAGTGTGTGAGAGCATTTTGGGAGGGGAAGCCCCTCATGTAAAAACCTGTGTCTATCATATCAGTAGTAACCGAATTGCGCTCGCGCCTGACGGTGGGCTGGTTTACCTTTGTCCCACGCTGGTTCCGAGGCAGCCTGCAGGAGGGCGCGACGCCTTGGGCGCTTCCTAGTTGGGTCCTCAGGATGTGAGGTTGTCGCTGATGAGAAACTCCTCATGCGTTGGCCTTCTCCACGGGCCCTGGGCCTTCTCCCGAATGCGATGACTTCACAAGCACTCGCCTTGCTTTGCAGGCTCCGGTCCTTTCCCTCGAGCGCGAGAGCTTCACAAGCACTCGCCTTGCTTCACAGGCTCTGGGCCTTTTCCTCGAGCGTGAGAGCTTCACAGGCACTCGCCTTGCTTCACGGGCTCTGGGCCTTTTCCTCGAGCGCGAGAGCTTCACAGGCTCTGGGCCTTTTCCTCGAGCGCGAGAGCTTCACAGGCACTCGCCTTGCTTCACAGGCTCTGGGCCTTTTCCTCGAGCGCGAGAGCTTCACAGGCACTCGCCTTGCTTCACAGGCTCTGGGCCTTTTCCTCGAGCGCGAGAGCTTCACAGGCACTCGCCTTGCTTCACAGGCTCCGGGCCTTTTCCTCGAGCGCGAGAGCTTCATAGGCACTCGCCTTGCTTCACAGGCTCTGGGCCTTTTCCTCGAGCGCGAGAGCTTCACAGGCACTCGCCTTGCTTCACAGGCTCCGGACCTTTTCCTCGAGCGCGAGAGCTTCACAGGCACTCGCCTTGCTTCACAAGCTCTGGGCCTTTTCCAGATAGGACAACCTCCGCAGGCACCCGAAAATCCTCCCGAGAGGGAGCAACAGCGGCAGCCTGGGCTACGCACTAGCTTGGCCTGACCCGGCTCGCGAGGGGCTCACGGGGGGAGGCAGCTATGCCGAAGCGGCAACTAGAACGCGAGAACAGCTCGAGAGAGAACAAGCACCCCTCCCCCAAACACACGCAAATCTCAAATTTGAATCCAACTTAAATCCAGCGAGAGAGAAGCTACAACCAAAGGGAAGGGCAACAAAAGGCAGACAAAAGGCCGCGTCCGGCACCTAATCTAGTCTTGGACGTCTTCTCACCAGCGCGGAGCTAAGTGCTGTCCACTGGGCGTGGGAGGGAGCCCCAGGGCCTGAGGCCGGCACCCCTGAGACTCCGGGGCATGTATAGCCCCACTCATTATTACGTGAGAGTGTCACGGGGCGGCGAGCTTCACAGGCACTGGGCCTTCTTCACAGGTACTGGCCTTGCTTCATATCGCCAGACGAGGGCCCTGCCTTGCGCCGCACTCTAGTGCCATCAGCAACGACCGGAACCCAGGACGCCACCCGATGGGGTAGAGAGGTCGCTAGCGGTTCCCCCGACGACCACGGGTCCTCTGCCAGGGGCAGGCCCTGAGGCACCTCCCCAGCAGAGGGCCTACTTCCTGAGAACGCCTTGCTCCGAACGCCGCGGTGGTGATGTCGGATCCCGGCCCCTCCCCTGCAGCCCCCTGCACCCTCCTCCCGAGGGGTGAGGGACTATAGGAGCGGGGCAGCCGCTCGCCGCGGCGACCTGCACCTCCTGCGATCCACGGTTAGCATGTACCTGCCCCTGAAGAGTTAGCGGCGCCCGGTGATCGCTGCCTCCAGCGTGGCCAGCGGGCTCGTCCTGGAGCGCCTGGAAGGGCTCAGCCTCCATCACCTCGTCCCCCCAGCTGGGGCCGAGGAGTGAGCCCTGCCCGTCCTCGTGAGGGTGTCCTTGGTCCATCATGAGGGGCACGTACTCTTCCGTCGCCGTCATCCCGTACACCATGCCGTGGCGCCCCGCATGCCATGCGCCCCCACCTGTCATGCCTGCCACTGGGTGGCAATGTGGCCGCCCTCCGGGGCCGCGGATCGCGTCGAGTCCTTCTCCTTCGTAGGACGGGGGCGGGGGCAGCGCCGCCACCGATCCGGTGCTGACAGCTTCGCCGGTGTCGGAGTAGCCTTGAAGCCCGCGGGCGCGCGCGGAGCCCCCGTGCGGGTCGCTCTGGGCTTGGGATGGGAGCTGGGTGGATAAATGGTGAGCCCCCGAGGCGGCGAGCAGGAGCTCCGCCACTCGCTCTAGCAGCACGTCGTGGCCGCCCTCCAGCAACCTGCACCGCAGCAGCTCTCGGGCCACCGTGAGCGCGGCCCTTGAATTCGCCTGCTCTCGGCGGGTGTATGGTGTCATTGTCGCAGCGTGATTGGAGGCCCTTGCTGCCGACCAAGCCTGCCGCGGCGTAAGAGTTGCCGAAGTCTGTCCGCGTCGCCCGCGGCCCGCAGCGCCCTGCAGACCACGAGCTGCCTGGGGCACGGGGTCACCCGAGGCGAGCGGTTCCGCGCGTTTGGGCCATGCAGCCCACGGTCGGGGTTGACCCCTGGTCGCCGGGCATGGCGATGAAGACGCGACGGGGCACGGAGTGGTGGAGGACGAATTCTGGCGCACCCCTACCTGGCGCGCCAAATGTCGGATTTCGGGTTCCGGCAGACCCTTAAGGTTCGAACACTGGGGTGTGCGCGGAAATCTCACCTTCAACCTCTTCGTCTCAATGGGATCTAAACTACTAAAAGAGCCGCACGAAGACACAAGATTTATACTGGTTCGGGCCACCGATGTGGTGTAATACCCTACTCCAGTGTGGAGTGGATGGATTGCCTCCTGGGGCTGGTGTGGATGAACAATACAAGGAAGAACAGCCTCGCGAGGGTCTGTTCTTAGCTGTGGTGATGAACTGCTATGAAGAGTTCAGTCACCTTTCTCTCTCTTTCTCTCTCAGATCCCGGACCGAAGCACCAGGAATCGAACCCCTTGCTATGTGGGTGGCTAGTCCTATTTATAGAGGCCCTGGTCCTCTCCCCAAATATTGAGCGGGAAGGGATCCAACAATGGCGGGCTAATTTGAAGGGGGACAGCGAGTACATCTATCCTGACAAAAGCAGTCTTCCCCTGCCAAAGGCTCTGGTGATGACGCCACGCTGGGCTCCATGGTGACCTCCGTCTCGTAGTCCTCCTGGTCTTGGTCTCGTTGCATCGAAGTGGCAACCTTTGCCTGATGCCTCGGTACTCCGCGGATACGCTTGTCCCCTTTGCACCAAAGAGGAAAGAGGGACGCTGCGCGCGCTGGCACCCGCCTGGTGCCCCGTGCCGTCATGGCTTGCGTCATGGGCACCTCGCGAGGTACCCCGCCTTGAACTCTCCGCCTCCTCGCGAGCCAGCCTGACGAGGCTATGCCTGAGGATGCGCCGTGCCGTCCGCCTCGCGAGGCTTGGCCCCTCGCGAGGGTCTTGAGCCTCGTGTTGATGAAGATGGGCCGCGCTAGGCCCCCACTTGAGCCACACCGCAGGCCGCAGGCAGGCAAGTCTGGGGACCCCCGTTCCCAGAACGCCGACACCCGCAACTACTTTGTGTTCTACTCGTGCATAGAATCTACGCATAGGCCTAGCTCATGATGCCACTGTTGGGGAACGTAGTAATAATTCAAAATTTTCCTATGTGTCACCAAGATCAATCTAGGAGATGCTAGCAACAAGAGAAAGGGAGTGCATCTTCATACCCTTCAAGGTCGCTAAGAGGAAGCGCTACAAGAACGTGGTTGATGGAATCATACTCGCGGCGATTCAAATCACGAAAGATCCGATCAAGCGCCGAATGGACGGCGCCTCCACATTCAACACAAGTACAGCCCAGGGACGTCTCCTCCTTCTTGATCCAGCAAGGGGAGAGGAGAAGTTGAGGGAGAACTCCGGCAGCACGACGACATGGTGGTGGTGGAGCTCGTGGTTCTCCGACAGAGCTTCGCTAAGCTCTACGGAGGAGGAGGAGGAGGTGTTGGAGGAGGGAGGGGCTGCGCCAGGGAAGGGGTGCGGCAGCCCTCCCACCCTCCTCTATTTATAGGGTGAAGGGGAGAGGGGGGTGGCCCCCCTAGATGCATCTAGAGGGGGGTGGCGGCCAGGAGGGGAAACTTGCCCCCCAAGCAAGGTGGGAGGCGCCCCCCTAGGGTTTCCAACCCTAGACGTATTGGGGCCTTGGGGGGCGCACCAGCCCACTAGGGGGCTGGTTCCCTCCCATATTGAGCCCATTAAGTCCTCCGGGGCAGGTGGCCCCACCCGATGGATCCCCGGACACAATCTAGTGGTCCTGGTACAATACCGATAACTCCCGAAACTATTCCGACAACTGAAACTGGACTTCCCATATATAAATCTTCACCTCCAGACCATTCCAGAACTCCTAGTGACTTTCGGGATCTCATCCGGGACACCGAACAACCTTCGGTAACCACATACAATTTCCCATAACAACTCTAGCGTCACCGAGCCTTAAGTGTGTAGACCCTACGGGTTCGGGAACCATGCAGACATGACGGAGACATCTCTCCAGCCAATAACCAATAGCGGGATCTGGATACCCATGTTGGCTCCCACATGTTCCATGATGATCTCATCGGATGAACCACGATGTCGGGGACTCAATCAATCCCGTATACAATTCCCTTTGTCCATCGGTATGTTACTTGCCCGAGATTCGATCGTTGATATCCCCATACCTCGTTCAATCTCCTTACCAGCAAGTCTCTTTACTCGTTCCGTAACGCATGATCACGTGGCTAACTCCTTAGTCACATTGAGCTCGTTATGATGATGCATTACCGAGTGGGCCTAGAGATACCTCTCCGTCATATGGAGTGACAAATCCCAGTCTCGATTCGTGCCAACCCAACAAACACTTTCGGAGATACCTGTAGTGCACCTTTATAGTCACCGAGTTACGTTGTGAAGTTTGATACACCCAAAGCACTCCTACGGTATCCGGGAGTTGCACAATCTCATGGTCTAAGGAAATGATACTTGACATTAGAAAAGCTCTAGCAAACGAACTACACCATCTTGTGCTATGCTTAGGATTGGGTCTTGTCCATCACGTCATTCTCCTAATGACGTGATCCCGTTATCAACGACATCCAATATCCATGGTTAGGAAACCACAATCATCTATTGATCAACAAGCTAGTCAACTAGAGGCTCACTAGGGACATGTTGTGATCTATGTATTCACACATGTATTACGGTTTCCGATTAATACAATTATAGCATGAATAATAGAAAATTATCATGAACAAGGAAATATAATAATAACCACTTTATTATTGCCTCTAGGGCATATTTCCAACAATTAATAGGGGTCAACTCTTCTGGAATATTATATGTACGTACGTATTTTCCCGGGACATCACATGGTGGAAGAGTTGGGTTTGTTTTATAGGATCGGCTCTGCAGGCTGTTAACCCACATGATTAAGATTGGAAGTTGATCTCACACATACAATCTAATCATGACACATGACTCACACATGTGTGCTAGGGGCTAGTATATTTAGACTCGAAAAACTGACATGTTTTATCATGGTTGATAACATCGCTTAGGAGTCGTATGGATCTTTTTGGAAACAGGTGGAACAATAAAACACCTGGACGTGGTCTATAAATAGGTCCCTACCCTCTATCCTCAAAAGGCATTATGAGCGGCACCATGGAAAAGATAAATAAATTGGAGGGTAGACCGCATAGCCCACAATTTCGGACAGCGACACCATCCACTACTCGATCTGGACCCAAGTTGTTGGCCGCTGATTGGATGGGCGAGGAGGTGGAGAAGGATAGGTGTATGGTCGGTGCTCCGGGGTAACGCACGACAGTGATAGTGTGTCTGCGCTGAGTTCACGTCTCATGTGTGCGTGGACTGCGGCGGTGTTGTGATAACCCACAAGTATAGGGGATCGCAACAGTTTTCGATAAGTAAGAGTGTCAAACCCAACAAGGAGCTATAGACAGAACAAATATTCCCTCAAGTTCTATCGACCACCGATACAACTCTACGCACGCTTGATGTTTGCTTTACCTAGAAGAAGTATGAAAATAGAATTACTTTGTAGGTGTTTTTGGATAGGTTTGCAAGATAATAAAGAGCGTGTAAATAAAAAGTTGGGGCTGTTTAGATAAAGACACAACTAAGTTAGTTTTAGTAAAGAGCTTTTTGTTACGAGAAAGTTATTTGTCCCTAGGCAATCGATAACTAGACCGGTAATCATTATTGCAATTTTATATGAGGGAGAGGCATAAGCTAACATACTTTCTCTACTTGGATCATATGCACTTATGATTGGAACTCTAGCAAGCATCTGCAACTACTAAAGATCATTAAGGTAAAACCCAACCATAGCATTAAAGTATCAAGTCCTCTTTATCCCATACGCAAACAACCTACTTACTCGGGCCTGTGCTTCTGTCACTCACGCCACCCACCATAAGCAAATCATGAACATATTGCAAACCCTACAGAGGGAATCCCTCACGCTTGCGCGACACGGAGAGCACCATAGGACAGCACCAATAATAAAACATGCAACTCAAACCAATCTTGATCATCAAATAGCCCATAGGACAAAACGGATCTACTCAAACATCATAGGATAGCCATACATCATTGGGAAATAATATATAGCGTTGAGATCCATGTTTAAGTACAGATTACATCGGGTAAAAGAGGGGTTACACCGCTGCATAGAGGGGGGAAGAGTTGGTGATGATGGCGTGAAGTTGTTGGTGAAGATTGCGGTGATGATGATGGCCCCCGGTGGCACTCCGGTGCCACTGGAAGCGAGGGGGAGAGACCCCCTCCTTCTTCTTCTTCTTCCTTGACCTCCTCCCTAGATGGGAGAAGGGTTTCCCCTCTGGTCCTTGGCCTCCATGTCATGGGAGGGGTGAGAGCCCCTCCGAGATTGGATCTGTCTCCCTGTCTCTCTCTGTTTCTGCGTTCTCAGATTCTACCCTTTCAGCGTTTCTTATATTCCTGGAGATCCGTAACTCCGGTTGGGCTGAAATTTTAACATGATCTCTATCCGGATATTAGATTTCTTGCGGCGCAAGAAGGGCACCAACCGCCTTACGGGGTGGCCACGAGGGCCCAAGGCGCGCCTACCCCCCTGGGGCACGCCCCCTGCCTCGTGGCCCCCTCGGGCATCATCTCGCGTTGATTTTTCTTCCCAAAAATCACATATATTCCAAAAAAATCTCCGTCAGTTTTTATCCCGTTTGGACTCCGTTTGATATGGATATTCTACGAAACAAAAAAATGCAACCAACAGGAACTGACACTGGGCACTGGATCAATATGTTAGTCCCAAAAATATTATAAAAAGTTGCCAAAAGTATATGAAAGTTGTATAATATTGGCATGGAACAAAAAAAATTATAGATATGACGGAGATGCATCAGCATCCCCAAGCTTAATTCCTGCTCGTCCTCGAGTAGGTAAATGATAAAAAAGATAATTTTTGATGTGGAATGCTACCTAGCATAATCTTGATCATGTAGTCTAATCATGGCATGAATATTAAGATACCAGTGATTCAATACAATAGTCTATCATTTGACATTAAGATAATAATACTTCAAGCATACTAATAAAGCAATCATGTATTTTCAAAATAACATGGCCAAAGAAAGTTATCCCTACAAAATCATATTGTCTGGCTATGCTCCATCTTCACCACACAAAATATTCACATCATGCAAAACCCCGATGACAAGCCAAGAAATTGTTTCATACTTTTGATGTTTCAAACCTTTTCAACTTTCACGCAATACATGAGCGTGAGCCATGGACATAGCACTATAGGTGGAATAGAATGGTGGTTGTGGAGAAGACAAAAAGGAGAAGATAGTCTCACATCAACTAGGCGTATCAACGGGCAATGGAGATGCCCATCAATAGATATCAATGTGAGTGAGAAGGGATTGCCATGCAACAGATGCACTAAGAGCTATAAGTGTATGAAAGCTCAGACTAAAAACTAATTGGCGTGCATCCAACTTGCTTGCTCATGAAGACCTCGGGCATTTGAGGAAGCCCATCATTGGAATATACAAGCCAAGTTCTATAATGAAAATTCCCACTAGTATATGAAAGTGATAACTCAAGAGACTCTCTATATGAAGAACATGGTGCTACTTTGAAGCAAAAGTGTGGTAAAAGGATAGTAACATTGCCCCTTCTCTCTTTTTCTCTCATTTTTTATTTTTTATTTTTTAGGGCCTTTCTCTTTCTTTCCTTTTTTTATTTTTTTCGTCCGGAGTCTCATCCCGACTTGTGGGGGAATCATAGTCTCCATCATCCTTTCCTCACTGGGGAAATGTTCTAATAATGATGATCATCACACTTTTATTTACTTACAACTCAATATTACAAATCGATATCTAGAACAAAGATATGGCTCTATATGAGTGCCTCCGGCGGTGTACCGAGATGTGCAATGATCTAGCGTAGCAATGACATCAAAAAACGGACAAGCCATGAAAACATCATGCTAGCTATCTT
Source organism: Triticum monococcum (assembly GCA_034509565.1). Lineage (NCBI taxonomy): Eukaryota > Viridiplantae > Streptophyta > Magnoliopsida > Poales > Poaceae > Triticum > Triticum monococcum. The sequence goes on from CM067845.1 coordinate 411,094,592, forward strand.
ACGATCATGCAAAGCAACATGACAATGAATGCTCAAGTCATGTATATGATGATGATGGAAGTTGCATGGCAATATATCTCGGAATGGCTATGGAAATGCCATGATAGGTAGGTATGGTGGCTGTTTTGAGGAAGGTATATAGTGGGTTTAAGGTACCGGTGAAAGTTGCATGGTACTAGAGAGGCTAGCAATGGTGGAAGGGTAAGAGTGCGTATAATCCATGGACTCAACATTAGTCATAAAGAACTCACATACTTATTGCAAAAGTCTATTAGCTATCGAAACAAAGTACTACGCGCATGCTCCTAGGGTGATAGATTGGTAGGAAAAGACCATCGCTCGTCCTCGACTGCCACTCATAAGGAAGACAATCAATAAATAAATCATGCTCCGACTTCGTTACATAACGGTTCACCATACGTGCATGCTACGGGAATCACAAACCTCAACACAAGTATTTCTACTAATCCAGAACTACCCACTAGCATGACTCTAATATCACCATCTTTATATCGCAAAACTATTGCAAGGAATCAAACATATCATATTTAGTTATCTACAAGTTTTATGTAGGATTTTATGACTAACCATGTGAATGACCAATTCCTGTCATCTCTCTAAATAGATATAAGTGAAGCAAGAGAGTTTAATTCTTTCTACAAAAGATATGCCAGTGCTCTAACAAATATAAGTGAAGCAAAAGAGCATTCTAAAAATGATGGTTTTCTATGTAAAGAGAAACATGCAATCCAAACTTCAAATGATATAAGTGAAGTGCATAGAGCATTCTATAAATCAACCAAGGATTATCTCATACCAGTATGGTGCATGATAACCCACAAGTATAGGGGATCGCAACAGTTTTCGAGGGTAAAGTTTTTCAACCCAAATTTATTGATTCGACACAAGGGGAGCCAAAGAATACTCTCAAGTATTAGTAGTTGAGTTGTCAATTCAACCACACCTAGAAACTTAATATCTGCAGCAAATTATTTAGTAGCAGAGTAATATGATAGTAGTGATAACGATAACAAAAGGTATCAGTAGTGAAAGCAATGTTTTTGGTATTTTGTAGTGATGATAGCAAGAGCAACGGGAAAGTAAATAAGCGAAGAACAATATATGGAAAGCTCGTAGGCAATGGATCGGTGATGGAGAATTATGTCGGATGCGGTTCATCATGTAACAGTCATAACCTAGGGTGACACAGAACTAGCTCCAGTTCGTTAATGTAATGTAGGTATGTATTCCAAATATAGTCATGCGTGCTTATGGAAAAGAACTTGCATGACATCTTTTGTCCTACCCTCCCGTGGCAGTGGGGTCCTTACAGAAACTAAGGGATATTAAGGCCTCCTTTTAATAGAGAACCGGAACAAAGAATTAACACATAGTGAATACATGAACTCCTCAAACTACGATCATCATCGGTAAGTATCCGGATTATTGTCACTTCGGGGTTAACGGATCATAACACATAATAGGTGACTATAGACTTGCAAGATAGGATCAAGAACACTCATATATTAATGAAAACATAATAGGTTCAGATCTGAAATCATTGCACTCGGGCCCTAGTGACAAGCATTAAGCATAGCAAAGTCATAGCAACATCAATCTCAGAACATAGTGACACTAGGGATCAAACCCTAATAAAACTAACTCGATTACATGATAGATCCCATCCAACCCATCACCATCCAGCAAGCCTACGATGGAATTACTCACACACGACGGTGAGCATCATGAAATTGGTGATGGAGGATGGTTGATAATGACGATGGCGACGGATTCCCCTCTCCGGAGCCCCGAACGGACTCCAGATCAGCCCTCCTGAGAGGTTTTAGGGCTTGGCGGCGGCTCTGTATCGTAAAACACGATGATTTCTTCTCTCTGATTTTTTTCTCCCCGAAACTCAATATATGGAGGTGGAGTTGGAGTCGGAGAGTCAACAGGGGGGCCACGAGGTAGGGGGCGCGTCCTAGGGGGGCAGGCATGCCCCCACCCTCGTGGAGAGGTGGTGGGCCCCCTAGCCTTCATCTTCTGCAGGTATTTTTCTTATTTTCTGAAAAGTGTCTCCGTGAAGTTTCAGGTCATTCCGAGAACGTTTGCTCCTGCACATAAATAACACCATGGCAATTATGCTGAAAACAGCATCAGTCCGGGTTAGTTCCATTCAAATCATGCAAGTTAGAGTCCAAAACAAGGGCAAAAGTGTTTGGAAAAGTAGATACGTTGGAGACGTATCAATGCATAAAAGAAAAATGAAAACTAAATGCAAAAGACGCTCCAAGATTGCACATATCGCATGAATGAAACGAATTCGAAAACATACCGATACTTGTTGAAGAAAGAGGGCATGCCTTCCGGGGCATCCCCAAGCTTAGACTCTTGAGTCTCGTTGAATATTTACTTGGGGTGCCTTGGGAATCCCCAAGCTCGAGCTCTTGCCTCTCTTCCTTCTTCTCGCATCGAGACCTTCTCGATCATCGAACACTTCATCCACACAAAACTTCAACAAAAAACTTATAATAAAGCAAATCACTACTCTAAGTACTGTTGCAAACCAATTCATATTTTGTTTTTGCATTGTGTCTACTGTATTATAACTTTTTCATGGCTTAATCCACTGATATGAATCGATAGTTTCATCAAAACAAGCAAACTATGCATCAAAAACAGAATCTGTCTAAAACAGAACAATCTGTAATAATCTGAACATTCACCATACTTATGTTACTTGAAAAAATCTGCCAAAATTAGGAAAATAGACAATTTTCATAGAAAGACAGTGCAAAAAGAATCAGAACCATTTGACGTTCCAGTAAAAAATGAAAAATCGCTCACTACAGCCAAAGTTTCCGTCCTACACCGTGCAAACCAACAAGCAAAGTAAACATCCTAAAGGCAAAACTTGGCATATTATTTTTATAATACAATGGAATTGTAAAAGGGGATAATTATTTTTGTTGAAAAGTTTCTGTAATCAAGGGTCACAAAGTTTCCATGGGCATGAACAAAGTTCAAGGCTAGCTCCCATTTTAACAATGCTCGTCTTTCTCACTTTTGCTTCTCTTTTTGAAAAAGTTTTAGGTTCCCCTCTTTATTTTTGTTGTTTTCAAACCATATAAAAGCACTCAACAGAAATAAATGACTCTCTAAAACTTCTGGGTTGTCTCCCTGGCAGCGCTTTCTTTAAAGCCATTAAGTTAGGCATGTAGTGCTCAAGTAATGAATCCACCCGGATCCCAAGGTATATCAAAGCCAATTTTAATTAACAATGATTTGTAATTTAGTAGTGAGCAAAAAGCAACATATATCATGCAACAACGTAGTCTAACTCTCTTCCTATGCATCGGCATGTCATAAAAGAACAATTCATGCACTCAAAGTAAAGGCCAATGCATAGTATAAACAATTTCTTGCAATTTTATCATGTTGGAAACATAGAGGTGTGGAGATATAGTTCCTTTCTCATAATAATTGCAAGTAGGAGCAGCAAGCACATGCATATTATATCTATCAAAATCATCATGTGTAGTAGTAAAAGGCAACCCATCAATATAATCCTTAATAAGCACAAACTTCTATGATATAGTGTAGTTTGGAGAATTCAAAAAGATAATAGGACTATCATGTGTGGGTGCAATAGCAACAATTTCATGTTTAACATAAGGAACTATAGCAAGTTCATATCCATAAGCATAATTCATATTGGCATCTTGGCCACAAGCATAGAAAGCATCATCAAAAAGGGATATTTCAAAAGAATCAATGGGACCATAGCAATTACCATAGCATTCATCCTTCGATAAGCATGAAGGGAAATTAAACAATGTATGAGTTGATGAGTTACTCTCATTAGAAGGTGGGCACGGGTGATAAATCCGCTCTTCCTCCTTTTGTTCTTCGCTCTCCTCATCATCTTTTTCATCCAATGAGCTCGCAGTTTCATCAATTTCTTCTTCCATAGATTCCTGCAAAATATTAGTCTCTTCTTGGACAGCGGAGACTTTCTCAATAAGTGCATCAATATAGGAATTGTATTCATAATTCTCATAGCAATATTTCAATATAGCAAAAATTTCAGGCCTATAAACATCATCATCAAAAGCTTCATACTTTTCAAACAAATATTCAATTTCATAAGCACCCTTAAAAGCAACAAATTCTTCTATTTGTTCCACATCATAGTAATCATATATACCTCTAACATAAGAAGCCACGGTTTCATTATCATTAAATTTGCATGAAAAGGGAAGGTGTGGAAACTTCATCCTGGAGCAACAAGTATAATCATATCTCAAGCATAGTTGCCTAGCATACCATTTCAACATATAAATTTGATCCCATAATAATTTCCCTTTTTGAGTCAAGCGATAATCCCTAAAGTATTCACGTTGATCCAACGTGTCTCCCATTACCAAATTGAATGGGGGTTTTCTCTGGATTATCAAAATAGTACATAATATCTGCCACATAACGAGCATCGAGGGTTTTAGGAGGTTCCTCATCTCCATGAGCAGCAAGTACACCTAATTTTTTTGGTATTTCGTGTTCCATATCCATAACTAAAGATAAAGAACAACTAAGAACAGTAAATAAAAATTACTTAGTGATAAAGCAAACAAGCACACACGAGAATATTCACCCCACGCTATGACTCCCCGGCAACGGCGCCAGAAAAAGGTCTTGATAACCCACAAGTATAGGGGATCGCAACAGTTTTCGATAAGTAAGAGTGTCAAACCCAACGAGGAGCTAAAGGCAGAACAAATATTCCCTCAAGTTCTATCGACCACCGATACAACTCCACGCACGCTTGATGTTCGCTTTACCTAGAACAAGAATGAAACTAGAAGTACTTTGTAGGTGTTTTTGGATAGGTTTGCAAGATAATAAAGAGCGTGTAAATAAAAAGTAGGGGCTGTTTAGATAAAGACACAACTAAGTTAGTTTTAGTAAAGAGCTTTTTGTTACGAGAAAGTTATTTGTCCCTAGGCAATCGATAACTAGACCAGTAATCATTATTGCAATTTTATATGAGGGAGAGGCATAAGATAACATACTTTCTCTACTTGGAATTCTATGCACTTACGATTGGAACTCTAGCAAGCATCCGCAACTACTAAAGATCATTAAGGTAAAACCCAACCATAGCATTAAAGTATCAAGTCCTCTTTATCACATACGCAAACAACCTACTTACTCGGGTTTGTGCTTCTGTCACTCACGCCACCCACCATAAGCAAATCATGAACATATTGCAAACCCTACAGAGGGAATCCCTCACGCTTGTGCGACACGGAGAGCACCATAGGACAGCACCAATAATAAAACATGCAACTCAAACCAATCTTGATCATCAAATAGCCCATAGGACAAAACGGATCTACTCAAACATCATAGGATAGCCATACATCATTGGGAAATAATATATAGCATTGAGCACCATGTTTAAGTAGAGATTACAGCGGGTAAAAGAGGGGTTACACCGCTGCATAGAGGGGGAAGAGTTTGTGATGATGGCGGTGAAGTTGTTGGTGAAGATTGCGGTGATGATGATGGCCCCCGGTGGCACACCGGTGCCACCGGAAGCGAGGGGGAGAGAGCCCCCCTCCTTCTTCTTCTTCCTTGACCTCCTCCCTAGATGGGAGAAGGGTTTCCCCTCTGGTCCTTGGCCTCCATGGCATGGGAGGGGCGAGAGCCCCTCCGAGATTGGATCTGTCTCTCTGTCTCTCTCTGTTTCTGCGTTCTCAGATTCTACCCTTTCACGGTTTCTTATATTTCCCGGAGATCCATACCTCCGATTGGGCCGAAATATTAACATGATCTCTATCCGGATATTAGCTTTCTTGCGGCGAAAGAAAGGCACCAACCGCCTTACGGGGTGGCCACAAGAGCCCAGGGCGCGCCCCCCTGCCTCGTGGCCCCCTCGGGCATCGTCTCCCATTGATTTTTCTTCCCAAAAATCACATATATTCCAAAAAAAATCTCCGTCTATTTTTATCCCGTTTGGACTCTGTTTGATATGGATATTCTGTGAAACAAAAAACATGCAACAAACAGGAACTGACACTGGGCACTGGATCAATATGTTAGTCCCAAAAATATTATAAAAAGTTGCCAAAAGTATATGAAAGTTGTATAATATTGGCATGGAACAATCAAAAATTATAGATACGATGGAGACGTATCATGTGGAAGCAGCCAAAGTCAGAAAAAGTTTTGAGATGGTAGAAGGACTCTTGAAAGATAAAGCAAAGTTGTGAGTGCACATGCATCTTTTGTTTGGGTGGATTAGCTTGCTCTAGAAAAACCGCTGGTCAAAACACACCAAGAAACTGCACTCTCATCACCCCACATAACTTTCTCAAGAGGCAGTAAAAAATGTTTAAAAGGAAGCCTTGTCAATACTTTAGTGTCTAACACGTGGTAGCCAATGAGGCACCCACGCCCAACACGCCCAACACTCAAATGCATAGGATTGAAGCTCAAAAGGCAGTAAAAATGTTTTAAAAAGGAAGCCCAGCCAATACTTTAGTGTCAACACATGGCAGCCAATGAGGCACCAACGTCCAACACCCAAATGCATAGGATTGAAGCTAGCTTAGCCACTTTAATTCCTTTGTATATATATTTGGTAAAATACTAGTGAGGGGTGCTAAAATTTGTCTTCCACTATTATACAGAGCACTAGTGGCGAGCGAGACATATTGCCTGCTACTAGTAATATGATCCAAGAATAGCCATGTCCCAAATATACCAGTGGTAGTTGTGTTAGGGCAACTCCAACAACGTACATCAAACCTCCCCTAAATGTCTGTACCACCCCATCCGGACACAAAATTGTCATCCAACGCCGCGCCACAAACGCCGCGGATGTGTCTAGACGTCTAAAATCCCACAAATTGGTACCAAACCCTGGGGGTGCAGGTTCAGACTCATGCCACATTTGCGTTGGACTACACTGGCCCACCCAAAACCCTCCACGCACCTTCTGATCCATAAGTCAGGATATTTACTGAGAACTTGTTCATGCTTACTGTGTAAAAATTACAAGTGTTTAGCATGTTATGACTAACCACCAAAAATTAGACATCATAGAAAACTTTCTATTTCATCACAATAACTCACAAATTTGCAGTCTTAGCATCGTAAAGATTATAGTTGACACTTTATTAAAACAAATTGTACAAAACATGATTATTACAGAAGTTTTAACCATGCTGACACACAAAAATAAGGAAACATAATGGATTGCCTCCCATAAGTGCTTTCTTTAATGCCTATTAGTTAGGCATTGATATTTTAGATGATGCTCACAAACAAGAATCATAATTATTTTGGAGCAATATGAGATCTCAAAGAGGCATATATTAAGCACTTTTAAGCCTAACCCACCTTTTATGCATAAAACCTTATAAGAAAATAATTCATTGAAGCCACAAGTAGCTAGTCTAGAAAGACAAAACAAGTGCAACTTCAAAACTTTGATCATTAAAGAGAGGAAAGTTGATGTTGTAGAGATATCTATAACCCTATCTACCTCTATCATAATAATTTTCAGTGACTTCATGAACAAAGTCAATAATGTAGCCATCACATAAAACTTTATTTTCATGAGACACATGCATAAAAGTATATATTATTGAAGGAAATATGCCCTAGAGGCAATAATAAAGTTATTATTTATATTTCCTTATATCATGATTGTAACATCCCCAAATTCTAAATTTTGGAATGTTATATTAAATAAATAAATATGGTTGTTTGTCTGCTTGTGTGATTGATTGTGTGAAATTGAGTGAAATTTGAAACTTTTGAAAGTTGAATGAGAGGGAATAAAAGGACTTTCCCAAAACTACCATCTTGCATTTTGATCTTCATGAATTCAAATTCATTTCATCACTAAACCCTAGAGTGAGGATAAAGTGACTTCTTCCATTTAAATAAATGAAAAGGGTTTTGAAAAGATTTGAATTCCATTTGGAAATATTTCAAATTCAGAAGCTTTATGCAACTCAATGATTTTCATGAGAGAAGATGAAATGACTTCTTCAAATTATATGAAATAGAGTTGGAAGTGGTTTGAAATTCAAATTCAAAACCATTTAGGAGTTATTTGGGTTTTATTCAAATTATTTTCTCCAAAAAAAATTATTTGGAAATTAGGGTAAAATGATTCCCTACAATCTAAAAGTGGAGGAAAGTAAATTAAAAATCATTTTGGTATTCTAAAAATGATTTTTATTAGGTTTATTGCTTCAGCAGCACTATATGACTTTTGTGAATTTTGAAGGATTTTATTTGAACTTGAAAAAATAGTTCATGTTGTAGGAAGTCCTTTTCTGAATGTTTTGATATATAATATGTATATATTATATTTATATTTTAACTTATTTATTTCTATTAATCTTCTCTGCTATCTTAAAAAACCGGCCGAAGCCACCGAGGCCCAACTCTCTCTCTCCCCCCGGCCCACCTACGCGCCAGGCTGGCCCAGCAGCTCACCCGTGCTGGAAACCCCTTCGCCCCGGTCGCCCGCTACCTCCTCTCTCTCTCTCTCTCACCGACGCTAACTTGCGGGCCGCACCTGTCCGCCCGAAACCTCGTGCCCACCTTCTTCTTCTCCAAGCCACGGGGCAGAGCCCACCGCCGCCGCGTCGCCGGAAAATCCCGATCTTCTCGGGATCCCGAATCCATCTCGCTCCCTCCACCAAGTCGACCCCCTCTCTATATAAGGACACCCCCTCGACCCGTTGCGCGCAAAACCCCTCTTCCTCGTGCCCTCTACCTCGCCCGCTCGTGCGCCGGAGCTCACCTCGGCCACCGCCGCCATTGCCGCCCACCCGAGCACCTCGCACCTCCCCATCACCTCCAACGCTCATCCACGGCCTTCCCTCGACCTTCTGCGCCACGTAGACCAACTCCCGGAGCTCGAGGAGCACTGGAGCCCTTGCTCCGCAACACCACTGGTGCCCACCGCCGGAGCCGAAGCCCGCCAAGCTCGCCTCGCTCGCCTCAGACCTCCTCGGAGATGAACTCCACCACCATCGAGACTGCAGCGACGCGCCGCATCCGCCCGTCTCCTTCGCCGTCGCCTAGGACCATCGGAGGCCTCGCATGCGTCATCCCCGAGCCGACACCGCCGACGACAACCTCGCCGGAGCTCTTCCACTGCCGCAGTAAGCCTCTGACCGTCCGATTTAATTTCAATGCCTTACATTAGATCTAAAACGAACATATAGGTTTATTTTAATAGATCGGTTTTTTGTTTACAGGTCGGTTTAGATCTAACCGACCGACCGGTTAAGTTTATTTAACCGCGCGTATGTGTTTTAGTTAGGACTCGGCCGAGCACAGTTTAGCATTGGATCGCCCATGTCCCTGGCCCGATAGCAGTAGGCCACGTAGCTAGCGCCGTTTTTTCTGTTATTTTTAAGTTTCTGTTTTAAAAACAAAAATAGTTTCAATCTTAGATTGTCTGTATCTTTTAACCTACTTAATGTTTTTGAGCGATTCCAATTGCACTGTGTCACAAAATTTATGAAGTTTCCTTTAGTGACTTGAAATTTTGAATTTGAGTAGTTTGAAATTGAATTTGATGACATTTGTTCAAGTCATTGTTTTGGCTCTAGTTTGAGTTCTAGAATATATTTTTGACTGATTCTTTTTGCTACTGTTTTATTATGGTTCTGTCTATCCAGTAGCATATAGTTATTTATTTTTAGTTTACTTCAAATTAGGTTAAAAAACAGTATTGTTTTAGTTATAGTTTTGTTTTAGTCTTTTCTTTATTGTTTTTATTAGATTAAATTATTGCTTTTTATCACTCTTGAAAAAAATTAGTTTTGTTTCTGTTAGCCAACAAAAGAAAATTTTGTTTTATTTTAAAATTTTATTTTACTTAGTTTTGTATGAAAACTTGTTTAGGTCATAGTTAGTGTTTCATAAAAGCTTTTTATTTGTTCCTTTTTGCAAATAAAATTTTATGAAAAATACCTTCTGTTAACTTACTTGTTTTACTTTGTATTTTTTGTTAATTTATTAGTTTAGTGTTTTAATTGTTGTTAAGTTTTTACTTAGGACAAAATGTTTTGTGATATGTCTTAAGAGTTTTCTTTAGTAGTTTTGTTGTGTAGTTTTCCTTTGTTCTTATTTGGTGTCCCTTGTTGTTTTGCAATTTATTTGTTGGTTTTATTACGAGTGTTAGAATTGCTTGCTAGTATGTTTGCTTATATGAATGCTATGTTGGACTATATAGATTTTCAACGGAGTGACGAATAGTTCTACCAAGCTATTTTTTAGAGCGTTATTATCTTCATCAACTTACCAGGCAAGTTCACTTTGACCATGTTATTCATACCTATATTTTATTGCATTTGGTATCACCCTACATAGTCCCTCCAGTAGTGTTATTGGATCTTGTAGTTGAGTAGAATGCATGAGGTAGGAACCCATCTCCCTGTTACCAAGCCCGGGAAGTTATTTATTTTAATGCTATGCTATGGTAGACGGGGTTGGTATGAGTGCTTGGGAGTGGTGTGAGAATGGAGGACTCTACGTCAATGACGAAAACTTCATGATGACATCGGCAAGGACTGCATCTTCATGACCTCAAGACCTCAAGATTTCGAGACTCGAGACAAGAATTCAATACACACTACTAGGTGAAGGACGGTTGACGGGCACCCTAGAGCAACTAGTGGATGGCCGGGATGCATGGAGAAGCGCCATGACATCTTGCGGAAAGCTTCACCCAGGCTCAAAGAGACGGAAGAGTACTTCATGCCCAGAAGCTTACCTGTGCAACTGCAAGTCACTATGGGCTCTGGCTTGGTTGACCTTAGTGGTGACTTTGGCTGGGACGGTGCTAGCAGATGTAGAACTACGGTAGGATTGGATGAGCACCGGACAGTGGTCAGAGGAACTCTTCGGAAGACCATGTTTCTGTCATCTTGTTCTCAAACAACCTGAAGTGCGAGAATGTAAAGAGAGGGATCGAATCTTGCGGGTAAAGTGTACAAACCTCTGTAGAGGGTTTAAACCTAATTGATTAGTCTTGTCCCCGGTTACGGACAAATTGAGCCTCTGGACTTGGATCTATCTCGGAACTCTCAACACCGGACTGATAACATAATTGTGGGCAATTTATGATGATTTTGGACTATGATACATCGGTTGGCGGAACCATGTCATGATAGGAAATTCTGTAGTACAGACTCCTGATATTCCTTTGATGTAGGGAAAATAAAACCAGCTTTTACGCAAACAAAACTCAGTTACAGAGCCACAAAGCCATACTGCATATAGTATAGTTTATCATCTATTTTCTCTTATTGTGATCTTGCCGGTACATTCAATGTACTGACCTACACGGCTGCAACGTATCATGTTGCAGATATTTCCTCGACGAGTAAGAGTTACGATACAGGGTTACGATCTACACTCAACCTGCCGATGGCGTTGATGGGACTCCACACCCGATTGATTGTTTCCCCTGAGACTTATGAGGTATATATATATATATATATATATCAATTTTTACGTTATTTATACATGTGATTGCACTTTGATATATACATTGATGTACTGTGTGTGCCAGCATATCGATCCAGGGATCGCATGGATACACAGAGGCTTGACCATCTGAGGTTAGGTCGCTACAGAAATGGTATCAGAGCACATGTTGACTGTAGGACGTGACCCTACAAAACTGGAAAGCCCCTAGGACAGGAAATCTCTAAAACTTTATTTTAAAAAGAATTCAACATTTCTCATCTTTTCTGATTTTATCAAATATCACCTCTTACCTCAAATAGTTAGAATAAACCCTTTCCCTTTTGACCACAAGGAGGATCAACTGAAGCCACTCGAAGAAAGACAAGATATCGGACAACCGATCACCTCTTCAGAGTAAAGAGGATTTCACCATGGATTAGAAGAGTTGAAGCTACAACAATTGAAAACTCTGAAGACTCGAAGAATTTGAAGACTCCGAAAAATTATTTGACCCTTAGAAGACCAAACCCCTGTTATATACTTACGTTAGATACGGCGATTTGTGAGTTGTCAATTGTTTGATGTTTTTCCGATAGCCACAAAAGAAAACCCGTTTCTTCAAAACTATTGTTTGTATTGTGTGTATCTCCCTCTATCTTCCGTATCTCATCCCAAAACCCTTGGACCCCATAGATGATGAATGAAGATGGAGTTGTATTTCCGCGATCAATGACACATCCGGAGGTAGCACAATGGATATAGAACATGGAAGATCGCATGAAGGAGCACCGTATTGAAGGAGAGTATATGGTTCCATACGCCTTACGGCGCATCACACAAGGTGCCGCAACATGGCGAGAGATACATCAAGCTATGCAAGGATGGAATGGAGCAAATGCTTGGGCAGAATTCAAGACGATTCTACTGAGGTCTCGTTTTATCCAGAAGTCCGGTGACAGTAAAATGAAGCAAACTTGTGAATGCAAGATATGTGGAGAAATAGGACTCACTCAGGAGGAACACAAGGATGGATGCCCACATTGTGAGGAGAATCACCCAGCCGAAGAATGTCCGACTGGGCAAGTTACTTGTTTCCTGTGTGAAGGAACTACACACTACCCTGGTCAATGTCACATTTACCCCAAGGTACAAGAAATTACCAAGTAGCAGAGAGAAGCACTCAGGGAAAGTTTAGAAGAACCCGTGATGAAGGAAGTTATTGAACACCCTGAAGAAGAAGACCTAAATAGATTTTACTCCAACGTTTGCTATTCATGTGGAGAAGAAGGACATTATTCCCAGTATTGCATAAAGGAAAGAGATGAGTATCTCGGAGACTTCCCGACAACAGAAGTGAAGTTTGACCCTCAGGAAATAGAAGCTCTGATCATTACGGACAAATCCAGGAAGAGAAAACGAAGGCATCCCCAGAACAACCCAATTTCTGCAGAGAAGGACCTGAGTCATATCACGTGTTACCGGTGCAAGGATTTAGGTCATTACGCTAATAAATGTCCAAAAAGGGGCTAAAAATCCAAGGAGTCTACATACTCACAAAGAAGCCCCGAGACATGTTGGAAGTCATTTGTTTTCACTGCAAGGAAGCAGGACATTTTGCTAGGGAATGTTCACACAAGATGAAAGCTGGAGCTGAGTAGTTGGAATTTTGATATTGGTTATAAGTGTAGTAGGAAGCAAATGTTTCCATAAGGATATGGAGTTGAATTTATTAATATAAGTCTCGGATATTGTAATGAATTCATGAAATCAATAAAGTTAATGTGTCATGATTTCATATGTTGAATTTTATGAGTTGTTACTCTATGAACAAAGATTTTGACCATTTTCCGGGATATGAGAAATATAGCCCATGGATGAAATTGTGCATTTCATTTTAAGGGTGGAAGTACCCTGTGAGACCACCAAATTTATGGAAAGGAAAATTTATTCCTCAGAGTGGAGTTTGGACAAAATGAGTATGAGTTTTATTCTGATATGCTGGTTACCTCGGGAGTATGAAGGAATGAATTTATATTGGACTTAAAGGAGGTGTAATGTTGGAATATGGAACAATAATAACTCGAAGGATGAGTTATAGCTATACCCGCATTGAAGTGGGCCCATAACCCATAGGCCCAGGAGTTAATAAGAAGCAAGCACACTCTTGCTGAAGGAAGATATTTTGGAAGAAAACACTGATGTAATCAGCAGACGTTTCTTAGGAGGATACAAAAACCTGAGAGTTGTGAAGAACGATAGATGTTTTGTTCAGCTTGCAGAATCAAGGGATATATCTGAACTCGGTTCGAGGACAAGAGAAATTTTGCAATGCCTGTGAGAATGACCGAGTGTTAGAAACGAGAGATTCACTAAACCTTATACAAGGTAATGATCTGGGTGCGGAATGGATTGATCACCATACCGACTTACTCGTATCATTCACTCTTGCTATTTGGGATGGTAAATCTAGAGTGACTTAACATAGTAGAGAGACGATGATATCAAACCTTGTTTAAACCATAGGATGGTAGAACGATGGACCCCTGTACAGGCAACCATTGCCTATTGTAGGATATACGGTGAGATTCAACCCCAGCCATTTTCCTGCAGGAGAAGCCATAAATTGTTGACCGCCAGGAGGTTCCGATAGTTCCTTAGTATTAACAACAGACGTGTCAGATATGAAGACCCACTCTTCAGAAGAACCTCACCAAGATTGAGAGGACACAAAATTTTGAGAAAAGGGTCATGCCCCGACCGGAAGAGCACCACCGTGAAAGAGTTATTTCGGAGAATATGAGAAGACCGACACCGTCAACCCAAAGGATGGAGCACATGAATTTTGTCGGAACCATAGCCTTGCTTCTAAGTGTGGTAGCACACTAGACCATATCGATCAATGGAATTGCTAGAAGACCCCAAACCCTAACCTTTTCTTGCTAGCCTCTTTGAATCTCGAGGACGAGATTCATTCTAAGTGTGGTAGCATACTAGACCATATCGATCAATGGAATTGCTGGAAGACCCCAAACCCTAACCTTTTCTTGCTATCCTCTTCGAATCTCGAGGACGAGATTCATTTTAAGTGTGGTAGGTTTGTAACATCCCAAAATTCTAAATTCTGGAATGTTATATTAAATAAATAAATATGGTTGTTTGTCTGCTTGTGTGATTGATTGTGTGAAATTGAGTGAAATTTGAAACTTTTGAAAGTTGAATGAGAGGGAATAAAAGGACTTTCCAAAAACTCTCATCTTGCATTTTGATCTTCATGAATTCAAATTCATTTCATGACTAAACCCTAGAGTGAGGATAAAGTGACTTCTTCCATTTAAATAAATGAAAAGGATTTTGAAAAGATTTGAATTCTATTTGGAAATATTTCAAATTCAGAAGCTTTATGGAACTCAATGATTTTCATGAGAGAAGATAAAATGACTTCTTCAAATTGTATGAAATAGAGTTGGAAGTGGTTTAAAATTCAAATTCAAAACCATTTAGGAGTTATTTGGGTTTTATTCAAATTATTTTTCTCCAAAAATAAATTATTTGGAAATTAGGGTAAAATGATTCCCTACAATATAAAATTGGAGGAAAGTAAATTTAAAATCATTTTGGTATTCTAAAAATGATTTTTATTAGGTTTATTGCTTCAGCAGCACTGTATGACTTTTGTGAATTTTGAAGGATTTTATTTGAACTTGAAAAATAGTTCATGTTGTAGGAAGTCTTTTTCTGAATGTTTTGATATATAATATGTATATATTATATTCATATTTTAACTTATTTATTTCTATTAATCTTCTCTGCTATCTTAAAAAAACCGGCCGAAGCCACCGAGGCCCAACTCTCTCTCCCCTCGGCCCACCTACGCGCCAAGCTAGCCCAGCAGCTCACCCACGCTGGAAACCCCTTCGCCCCAGTCGCCCGCTACCTCCTCTCTCTCTCTCACCGACGCTGACTTGTGGGCCGCACCTGTCCGCCCGAAACCTCGCGCCCACCTTCTTCTTCTTCGAGCCACGGGGCAGAGCCCACCGCCGCCACATCGCCGGAAAATCCCGATCTTCTCGGGATCCCGAATCCATCTCGCCCCCTCCTCCAAGTCGACCCCCTCTGTATATAAGGACGCCCCCTCGACCCTTTACGCACAAAACCCCTCTTCCCCGTGCCCTCTGCCTCGCCCGCTTGCTCGCCGGAGCTCACCTTAGCCACCGCCGCCATTGCCGCCCACCCGAGCACCTCGCACCTCCCCATCACCTCCAACGCTCATCCACGGCCTTCCCTCGACCTTCTGTGCCACGTAGACCATCTCCCGGAGCTCGAGGAGCACTGGAGCCCTTGCTCCGCAACACCACTAGTGCCCATCGCCGGAGCCGAAGCCTGCCAAGCTCGCCTCGCTCGCTCGGACCTCCCAGAGACGAACTCCACCACCATCGATACTGCAGCGACGCGCCGCGTCCGCCCGTCTCCTTCGTCGTCGCCTAGGACCACCGGAGGCCTCGCCTGCGTCATCCCCGAGCTGCCACCACCGACGACAATCTCGCCGGAGCTCTTCCACCGCCGCAGTAAGCCTCAGACCGTCCGATTTAATTTCAACGCCTTAGATTAGATCTAAACGAACAGTTAGGTTTATTTTATTAGATCGGTTTTTAGTTTGTAGGTCGGTTTAGATCTAACCGGCTGACCGATTAAGTTTATTTAACCGCGCGTACATGTTTTAGTCAGGAGTCGCCCGAGCGCAGTTTAGCATTGGATCGCCCACGTCCCTGGCCCGATAGCAGTAGGCCACGTAGCTAGCGCCGTTTTTTCTGTTATTTTTAAGTTTCTGTCTTAAAAACAAAAATAGCTTCTATCTTAGATTGCATGTATCTTTTAACCTATTTAATGTTTTTGAACGATTCCAATTGCACTGTGTCACAAATTTTATGAAGTTTCCTTTAGTGACTTGAAATTTTGAATTTGAGTAGTTTGAAATTGAATTTGATGAAATTTGTTCAAGTCACTATTTTCGCTCTAGTTTGAGTTCTAGAATATATTTTTGACTGATTCTTTTTGCTACTGTTTTATTATGGTTCTGTCTATCCAGTAGCATATAGTTATTTATCTTTAGTTTACTTTAAATTAGGTTTTTAGCAAAATAGTATTGTTTTAGTTATAGTTTTGTTTTAGTCTTTTATTTATTGTTTTTATTAGTTTAAATTATTTCTTTTTCTCACTCTTGAAAAAATAGTTTTGTTTATGTTAGTCAACAAAAGAAAATTTTGTTATTATTTTAAAATTTTATTTTACTTAGTTTTGTATGAAAACTTGTTTAGGTCATAGTTAGTGTTTCATAAAAGCTTTTTATTTGTTTCTTTTTGCAAATACAATTTTATGAAAAATACCTTCTGTTAACTTAGTTGTTTTACTTTGTATTTTCTGCTAATTTATTAGTTTAGTGTTTTAATTGTTGTTAAGTTTTTACTTAGGACAAAACTGTTTTGTGATATGTCTTAAGAGTTTTCTTTAGTAGTTTTATTGTGTAGTTTTCCTTTGTTCTTATTTGGTGTCCCTTGTTGTTTTGCAATTTATTTGTTGGTTTTATAACAAGTGTTAGAATTGCTTGCTAGTATGTTTGCTTATATGAATGCTATGTTGGACTATATAGATTTTCAACGGAGTGACGAATAGTTCTACCAAGCTATTTTTGAGAGCGTTATTATCTTCGTCAACTTGCCAGGCAAGTTCACTTTGACCATGTTATTCATACCTATATTTTATTGCATTTAGTATCACCCTACATAGTCCCTCCAGTAGTGTTATTGGATCTTGTAGTTGAGTAGAATGCGTGAGGTAGGAACCCATCTCCCTATTACCAAGCCCGGGAAGTTATTTATTTTAATACTACGCTATAGTAGACGGGGTTGGTACGAGTGCTTGGGAGTAGTGTGAGAATGGAGGACTCTACGTCAATGACGATAACTTCATGATGATATCAGCAATGACTGCATCTTCATGACCTCAAGACCTCAAGATTTCGAGACTCGAGACAAGAATTCAATACACACTACTGGGTGAAGGACGGTTGACGGGCACCCTAGAGCAACCAGTGGATGGCCGGGATGCATGGAGAAGCGCCATGACATCTTGCGGAAAGCTTCACCCAGGCTCAAAGAGACGGAAGAGTACTTCATGCCCGGAAGCTTACCTGTGCAACCGCAAGTCACTATGGGCTCTGGCTTGGTTGACCTTAGTGGTGACTCTGGCTGGGACGGTGCTAGCAGATGTAGAACTACGGTAGGATTGGATGAGCACCGGACAGTGGTCAGAGGAACTC
This sequence comes from Triticum monococcum, assembly GCA_034509565.1. Taxonomy (NCBI): domain Eukaryota; kingdom Viridiplantae; phylum Streptophyta; class Magnoliopsida; order Poales; family Poaceae; genus Triticum; species Triticum monococcum. Next base: position 411,112,413 of record CM067845.1, read on the forward strand.
TTCGGAAGACCATGTTTCGGTAATCTTGTTCTCAAACACCCTGAAGTGCGAGAATGTAAAGAGAGGGATCGAATCTTGCGTGTAAAGTGTACAAACCTCTGCAGAGGGTATAAACCTAAGCAAGTAGCCGTGTCCCCGATTACGGACAAATTGAGCCTCTGGACTTGGATCTATCTTGGAACTCTCAACACCGGACTGATAACATAATTGTGGGCAATTTATGATGATTTTGGACTATGAGACATCGGTTGGCGGAACCATGTCATGATAGGAAATTCTGTAGTACAAACTCCTGATATTCCTTTGATGTAGGGAAAATAAAACCAGCTTTTACGCAAACAAAACTCAGTTACAGAGCCACAAAGCCATACTGCATATTGTATAGTTTATCATCTATTTTCTCTTATTGTGATCTTGCCGGTACATTCAATGTACTGACCTACACGGCTGCAACGTATCATGTTGCAGATATTTCCTCGACGAGTAAGAGTTACGATACAGGGTTACGGTCTACACTCAACCTGCCGATGGCGTTGATGGGACTCCACACCCGATTGATTGTTTCCGCTAAGACTTATGATGTATATATCAGTTTTTACGTTATTTATACATGTGATTGCACTTTGATATATACATTGATGTACTGTGTGTGCTAGCATATCGATCCAGGGATGGCACGGATACACAGAGGCTTGACCGTCTAAGGTCGGGTCGCTACAATGATAAATGTTTATTATTCATGCTAGAATTGTATTAACGGGAAACTTAGTACATGTGTGAATACATAGACAAAACAGAGTGTCCCTAGTATGCATCAACTTGACTAGCTCGTTAATCAAAGATGGTTAAGTTTCCTGACCATAGACATGTGTTGTCATTTAATGAACGGGATCACATCATTAGAGAATGATGTGATGGACAAGACCCATCTGTTAGCTTAGCATAATGATCATTTAGTTTTATTGTTATTGCTTTCCTCATGATTTGTACATATTCCTTTGACTATGAGATTATGCAACTCTCGAATACCAGAGGAACACTTTGTGTGCTATCAAACGTCACAACGTAACTGTGTGATTATAAATATGCTCTACAGGTGTCTCAGATGGTGTTTGTTGACTTGGCATAGATCGAGATTAGGATTTTTCACTTAGTGTATCGGAGAGGTATCTCTGGGCCCTCTCGGTAATGCTCATCACTATAAGCCTTGCAAGCAATGTGACTAATGAGTGAGTTGCGGGATGATGCATTACGGAACGAGAAAAGAGACTTGTCGGTAACGAGATTGAACTAGGTATACTGATACCGACGATTGAATCTCGGGCAAGTAACATACCGATGAGAAAGCGAATAACGTATGTTGTTATGCGGTTTGACCAATAAAGATCTTCATAGAATATGTAGGAGCCAATATGAGCATCTAGGTTCCGCTATTGGTTATTGACCGGAGATGTGTCTCGGTCATGTCTACATAGCTCTCGAACCCGTAGGGTCCACACGCTTAACGTTCGATGATGATTTATATTATGGGTTATGTGATTTTATGACCAAACTTTGTTCGGAGTCCCGGATGAGATCATGGACATGACGAGGAGTCTCGAAATGGTCGAGAGGTGAAGATCGATATATTGGAAGGCTATATTCAGACATCAAAGAAGTTCCGAGTGATTCGGGTATTTTTCGGAGTACCGGAGAGTTACGGGAATTCGCCGGGGGAGGTTAATGGGCCTTATTGGGCTTTAGTGGAGAGAGGGAAGAAGGGCCATGAGGTGGCATGCACCTGCCCCCTTCCCAAACCGAATTGTACAAGGGGTGGGGGCGCGGCCTCCCCATTCCTTCTCCCTCTCCCTTCTTTCCTTCTTTCCTACTCCGAAAAGGAAAGGGAATCCTACTAGGACTTGGGAGTCCTAGTAGGACTCCCTACACTTGGCGCGCCCCTAGGAGGGTCGGCCTCTCTCCCTCCCTCCTTTATATACGTGGGCAGGGGGAACCCCAAAGGCACTCCAAGATTTGTCTTAGCTGTGTGCGGTGCCCCCCTCCACAGTTACACACCTCGGTCATATCGTCGTAGTGCTTAGGCAAAGCCCTGCGCCGGTACCTTCATCATCATCGTCACCACACCATCGTGCTGACGGAACTCTCCCTCGTCCTCAACTGGATCAAGAGCTCGAGGGACGTCATCGAGCTAAACGTGTGCTGAACACGGAGGTGCCGTACATTCGGTGCTAGGATCGGTTGAATCGCGAAGACATTCGACTACATCAACCGCGTTACCAAATGCTTCCGCTTTCGGTCTACGAGGGTACGTGTACACACTCTCCCCGCTCATTGCTATGCATCTCCTAGATAGATCTTGCGTGATCGTAGGTTAAATTTTAAACACTGCGTTCCCCAACAGTGGCATCCGAGCAAGGTCTATGCGTAGATGTTATATGCACGAGTAGAACACAATGAGTTGTGGGCGATAATAGTCATACTGCTTAGCACCAACGTCTTACTTTGATTCGGCAGTATTGTTGGATGAAGCATCCTGGACCAACATTACATGACCGCGTTCATGAGACTGGTTCTACCGACGTGCTTTGCACGCAGGTGACTGGCGGGTGTCTGTTTCTCCAACTTTAGTTGAATCGAGTTTGACTATGCCCGGTCTTTGTTGAAGGTTAAAACAGCACACTTGACGAAAAATCATTGTGGTTTTGATGCGTAGGTCAGAACGGTTCTTGCTAGAAGCCCATAGGAGCCACGTAAAACTTGCAACAACAAAGTAGAGGACGTCCAACTTGTTTTTGTAGGGCATGTTGTGTTGTGATATGGTCAAGACGTGATGGGATATAAATTGTTGTATGAGATGATCATGTTTTGTTAAAGTTATCGGCAACTGGCAGAAGCCTTATGGTTGTCTCTTTATTGCATAAGATGCAAGCGCCATATAATTGCTTTACTTTATCGCTATGCGATAGCAATAGTTGCAAAAGAAATAGTTGGTGAGACAACCATGTGACGACACGTTGATAGAGATCAAGATGATGGAGATCATGGTGTCATGCCCGTGACGATGGAGATCATGATGGTGCTTTGTAGATGGAGATCAAAGGCACAAGATGATGATGGCCATATCATGTCACATATTTTGATTGCATGTGATGTTTATCCTTTATGCATCTTATTTTGCTTAGTACAATGGTAGCATTATAAGATGACCCCTCACTAAATTTCAAGGTATAAGTGTTCTCCCTGAGTATGCAGCGTTGCTACAGTTCGTCGTGCTGAGACACCATGTGATGATCAGGTGTGATAAGCTCTACGTTCACATACAACGGGTGCAAGCCAGTTTTGCACATGTGGAATACTCGGGTTAAACTTGACAAGCCTAGCATATGCAGATATGGCCTCGGAACACTAAGGCCGAAAGGTCGAACGTGAATCATGTAGTAGATATGATCAACATAGAGATGTTCACCATTGAAAACTACTCCATCTCACGTGATGATCGGACATGGTTTAGTTGATATGGATCACGTGATCATTTACATGACTAGAGGGATGTCTATCTAAGTGGGAGTTCTTTCTTAAGTAATATGATTAATTGAACTTTAATTTATCATGAACTTAGTCCTGTTAGTATTTGCAAATTATGTTGTAGATCAATAGCTCATGTTATAGCTCCCCGTTTATTTTTTGATATGTTCCTAGAGAAAAATAAGTTGAAAGATGATAGTAGCAATGATGCGGACTGGATCTGTGATCTGAGGATTATCCTCATTGTTGCAAAGAAGAATTATGTCCTTGATGCACCACTAGGTGACGGACCTATTGCAGGAGCAGATGCAGATGTTATGAATGTTTCACAAGCTCGGTATGATGACTACTTGATAGTTTAGTGCGCCATGCTTTACGGCTTAGAACCGAGACTTCAAAAACGTTTTGAACGCCATGGAGCATATAAGATGTTCCAAGAGCTAAAATTGGTATTTCAGACTCATGCCCGAGTCGAGAGGTATGGGACCTCTGACAAGTACTTTGCTTACAAGATGGAGGAGAATAGCTCAACTAGTAAGCATGTGCTCAGAATGTCTGAGTACTACAATCGTTTGAATCAAGTGGGAGATAATCTTCCAGATAATATAGTGATTGATAGAGTTCTCTAGTCACTATCACCAAGTTACTGGAACTTCGTGATGAACAATATAATATGCAAGGGATGACGAAAAAGATTCCCGGGCTCTTCGCGATGCTAAAATTGACGAAGGTAGAAAACAAGAAAGAGCATCAAGTGTTGATGGTTAACAAGACCACTAGTTTCAAGGAAAGGGGGCAAAGTAAAAGAAAGGGAACTTCAGCAAAGAATGGCACGCAAGTTGCCACTCCCGTGAAGAAACCCAAAGCTAGACCTAAGCCTGAAACTGAGTGCTTATACTGCAAAGGAAATGGTCACTGGAAGTGGAACTGCCCCAGATACTTGGCGGATAAGAAGGATGGCAAAGTGAACAAAGGTATATTTGATATACATGTTATTGATGTGTATTTTACTAGTGTTCATAGTAACCCCTGGGTATTTGATACCGGTTCAGTTGCTAAGATTAGTAACTCGAAACAGGAGTTGCAAAATGAATAGAGACTAGTTAAGGGTGTGGTGACGATGTGTGTTAGAAATGATTCCAAGGTTGATAAGATCACCATCACACACTCCCTCTATCTTTGGGATTAGTGTTGGACCTAAATAAATGTTATTTAGTGTTTACATTGAGCATGAATATGATTGGATCATGTTTATTGCGATACAGTTATTCATTTAAGTCGGAGAATAATTGTTGTTCTGTTTACATGAATAAAACCTTCTATGGTCATACACCCAATGTAAATGGTTTATTGAATCTTGATCGTAGTGATACACATATTCATAATATTGATGCCAAAAGATGCAAAGTTAATAATGATAGTGCAACATATTTGTGGCACTGTCGTTTTGATCATATTGGTGTAAAGCGCATGAAGAAACTCCATGCAGATGGGCTTTTAGAATCACTTGATTATGAATCATTTGATACTTGCGAACCATGCCTCATGGGCAAGATGACTGAAACTACGTTCTCTGGAACAATGGAGCGAACCACTGACTTACTGGAAATAATACATACCGATGTATGCGGTCCAATGAGTGTTGAGGCTCGTGGCGAGTATCGTTATTTTCTTACCTTCACAGATGATTTGAGCAGATATGGGTATATCTACTTAATGAAACACAAGTCTCAAACATTTGAAAAGTTAAAAGAATTTCAGAGTGAAGTGGAGAATCATCATAACAAGAAAATAAAGTTTTTGTGATCTGATCACGGAGGCAAATACTTGATTTACGAGTTTGGCCTTCATTTAAAACAATGTGGAATAGTTTCACAACTCATGCCACCTGGAACACCATGGCATAATGGTGTGTCCGAACATTGTAACCATACTATATTGGATATGGTGCAATCTATGATGTCTGTTACCGATTGACCACTATCATTCTGGGTTATGCATTAGAGACAACTGCATTCACGTTAAATAGGGCACCATCTAAATCCGTTGAGACGACACTGTATGAACTATGGTTTGGCAAGAAACCTAAGTTGTCGTTTCTTAAAGTTTGATGTTGTGATGCTTATGTGAAAAAGCTTCAGCCTGATATGCTCGAACCCAAATCGGAGAAGTGTGTCTTTATAGGATACCCAAAAGAAATTGTTGGGGTACACCTTCTATCACAGATCCGAAGGCAAGATATTTGTTGCTAAGAATGGATCCTTTCTAGAGAAGGAGTCTTGATACGTCCATTTTGCATCATGCTTTTATATCGATATTTATTGCATTATGGGCTGTTATTACACATTATGTCACAACACTTATGCCTATTCTCTCTTATCTATACCAATATAAAAAGACCCAAAGAGGCAGATCCAACTGATCTCGGCCATCGAACCAAGTCAATCCAACGACCTAGACTGCTCCAATGGCGAGCGTTAAATGTGTTTAACGTGCAATTAATAGCATGCCAAATATTACACTAATCACAGGATTAACACACAAATAATAGCATATCTAATATCCACGTGCAATTAATATATTGCCTAAATATTAATGTGCATTGCACGTGCGCATTTACTAGTTTAACAAGGTTTACATAAAAAGGGAGAATGCCGGCAGCTGGGATTCTGGGCTGGAAAAGGAGCAAATATTAGAGACCTATTATGCACAGCTCCAAAAGTCCTGAAACTTCATGGAAGTCATTTTCAGCATATATAAAAAATAATGAGCGCAAGAAGTTCCAGAGGGGGCCACACCCTGCCCACGAGGGTGGGGGCGTGCCGTACCCCCCTGGGCGCGCCCCCTGCCTCGTGGGCCCCCTGGTGGCCCTCCGATGCCCATCTTCTTCTATATGGAGTCTTTCGATGAGGAAAAAATCAGAAGCAAGCTTTCGGTACGAGACTCCGCCGCCACAAGGCGGAACCTTGGCAGAACCAATTTAGGGCTCCGACGGAGCTGTTCTGCCGGGGAAACTTCCCTCCGGGAGGGGGAAATCATCGCCATCGTCAGCACCAACGCTCCTCTCATCGGGAGAGGGCAATCTCCATCAACATCTTCACCAACACCATCTCCCCTCAAACCCTAGTTCATCTCTTGTATCCAATTCTTGTCTCCAAGTCTGGGATTGGTACCTGTGGGTTGCTAGTAGTGTTGATTACTCCTTGTAGTTGATGCTAGTTGGTTTATTTGGTGGAAGATCATATGTTCAGATCCTATATGCATATTAATACCCCTCTGATTATGAACATGAATATGCTTTGTGAGTAGTTACGTTTGTTCCTGAGGACATAGGAGAAGTCTTGCTATTAGTAGTCATGTGAATTTGGTATTCGTTCGATATTTTGATGAGATGTATGTTGTCTCTCCTCTAGTGGTGTTATGTGAACGTCGACTACATGACACTTCACCATTATTCGGGCCTAGAGGAAGGCATTGGGAAGTAATAAGTAGATGATGGGTTGCTAGAGTGACAGAAGCTTAAATCCTAGTTTATGTGTTGCTTCGTAAGGGGCTGATTTGGATCCATATGTTTCATGCTATGGTTAGGTTTACCTTAATACTTTTGTTGTAGTTGCGCATGCTTGCAACAGAGGTTAATCATAAGTGGGGCTTGTCCAAGTAAGGGCAGTACCCAAGCACCGGTCCACCCACATATCAAATTATCAAAGTACCGAACATGAATCATATGAACGTGATGAAAACTAGCTTGACGATAATTCCCATGTGTCCTCGGGAGCGCTTCTCTCTATATAAGAATTTGTCCAGGCTTGTCCTTTGCTACAAAAAGGATTGGGCCACCTTGCTGCACTTTATTTACTTTTGTTACTTGTTGCTCGTTATCAATTATCTTATCACAAAACTATCTGTTACCAATAATTTCAGTGCTTGCAGAGAATACCTTGCTGAAAACCGCTCATCATTTCCTTCTGCTCCTCGTTGGGTTCGACACTCGTACTTATCAAAAGGACTACGATAGATCCCCTATACTTGTGGGTCATCAAGACTCTTTTCTAGAGCCGTTGCCCGGGAGTGAAGCGCCTTTGGTAGGTGGAATTTGGTAAGGAAAAATTTATATAGTGTGCTGAAATTTACTGTCACTTGTTACTATGGAAAGTAATCCTCCGAGGGGCTTGTTCGGGGTATCTTCACCCCGACCAGTAGAGCAAAGAGTTGCTCCTCAACCTATTGAACCTACTGAAAATGAAAATGTCTACTTTGAGATTCCTTCGGGTATGATAGAAAAACTGCTAGCTAATCCTTTTGCAGGAGACGGAACAATGCATCCTGATGAGCACCTAATATATGTGGATGAAGTCTGTGGATTATTTAAGCTTGCAGGTGTACCCGATGATGTTATTAAGAAGAAGGTCTTCCCTTTATCTTTGAAGGGAGATACATTGACATGGTATAGGCTATGTGATGATATGGGATCATGGAACTACAAACGATTGAAATTGGAATCTCATCAGAAGTTTTATCCTATGCATCTTGTTCATCGTGATCATAATTATATATATAATTTTTGGCCTCGCGAAGGAGAAAGCATCACTCAAGCTTGGGGGAGGCTTAAATCAATGTTATATTCATACCCCAATCATGAGCTTCCAAGAGAAATAATTATTCAAAATTTATATGCTCAGCTTTCTGATAATAATCGCACCATGCTCGATACTTCTTGTGCTGGCTCTTTTATGATGAAGACTACTGAATTCAAATGGGATTTATTGGAAAGAATTAAATGCAACTTTGAAGATTGGGACCTCGACGAAGGTAAGGAGTCAGGTATGACACCTAAGTTTGATTGTGTTAAATCGTTTATGGATATCGATGTTTTCCGTAAATTTAGCACTAAATGGACTTGACTCTGAAATAGTAGCTTCTTTCTGTGAATCTTTTGCTACTCATGTTGATCTCCCTAGGGAGAAGTGGTTTAAATATCATCCTCCCATAGAAGTAAAAGTAGCTGCACCTATTAAAGTTGAAGAAAAGACCGTCACTTATAATGATCCTATTGTTCCTACTGCTTATGTTGAGAAACCACCTTTTCCTGTTAGGATAAAAGATCATGCTAAAGCTTCAACTGTGGTTCGTAAAAGCAATATTAGAACATATACACCTCCTGAGCAAATTAAAGCTAAACCTAATATTGCTATTGTTAAAGATCTCCTGTCTGATAATATTGATGGGCATGTTATTCATTTCTGTGATGAAACTGCTAGAATTGCTAAACCTTGTGCTAAAGATAAACCTAGACCTGTAGTAGGCATGCTTGTTATCTCTGTTAAAATAGGAGATCATTGTTATCATGGCTTGTGTGATATGGGTGCTAGTGCTAGTGCAATACCTATTGACATATACAAAGAAATTATGCATGATATTGCACCTGCTGAGTTAGAAGATATAGATGTCACAATTAAACTTGCCAATAGAGACACTATTTCACCAATGGGAATTGTTAGAGATGTTGAAGTCTTGTGTGGGAAAACTAAATATCCTGCTGATTTTCTAGTTCTTGGTTCCCCACAAGATAGCTTTTGTCCCAATATATTTGGTAGACCCTTCTTGAACACAGTTAATGCTAAGATAGATTGCAAAAAAGATGTTGTTACTATTGGTTTAGGTGATATATATCATGAGTTTAATTTCTCTAAATTTCGTAGACAACACCGTGAAGAAGAATTGCCTAGTAAAGATGAAATTATTGGTCTTGCTTCTATTGTCGTGCCTCCTAGTGATCCTTTAGAACAGTACTTGCAAGACCATGAAAATGATATGTTTATGAATGAAAGAAGGGAAATAGATGAATTATTCTTTAAACAGGAACCCATCCTGAAACACAATTTGCCTGTCGAAATCCTAGGGGATCCTCCTCCACCCAAGGGTGATCCCGTGTTTGAGCTCAAACCGTTACCTGATACTCTTAAATATGCTTATCTTAATGAGAAAAAGATATATCCTATTATTATTAGTGCTAACCTTTCAGAGCATGAAGAAGAGAGATTATTGAAAACTCTGAAGAAGCACCGTGCTGCTATTGGACATACTCTTGATGATCTTAAAGGCATTAGTCCCACACTATGTCAACACAAAATAAATTTGGAGAAAGATGCCAAACCAGTTCGTGATCACCAACGACGGCTGAATCCTAAAATGAAAGAAGTGGTAAGAAAGGAAATACTAAAGCTCCTTGATGCAGGTATAATTTATCCCGTTGCTGATAGTCAGTGGGTAAGTCATGTCCATTGTGTCCCTAAAAAGGGAGGTATTACTGTCGTTCCTAATGGTAAAGATGAATTGATTCCTCAATGAATTATTACAGGTTACAGGATGGTAATTGATTTCCGCAAATTAAATAAGGCTGCTAAAAAGGATCATTACCCCTTACCTTTTATTGATCAAATGCTAGAAATATTATCCAAACATACACATTTTTGCTTTCTAGATGGTTATTCTGGTTTCTCTCAAATACCTGTGTCATCTGATGATCAATCTAAGACCACTTTTACTTGCCCGTTCGGTACTTTTGCTTATAGACGTATGCCTTTTGGTTTATGTAATGCACCTGCTACCTTCCAAAGATGCATGATGGCTATATTCTCTGACTTTTGTGAAAAGATTTGTGAGGTTTTCATGGATGATTTCTCCGTCTATGGATCCTCTTTTGATGATTGCTTAAGCAACCTTGATCGAGTTTTGCAGAGATGTGAAGAAACTAACCTTGTCTTGAATTGGGAGAAGTGCCACTTTATGGTTAATGAAGGTATTGTCTTGGGGCACAAAATTTCTGAAAGAGGTATTGAAGTTGATAAAGCTAAGGTTGATGCTATTGAAAAGATGCCATGTCCCAAGGACATCAAAGGCATAAGAAGTTTCCTTGGTCACGCCGGTTTTTATAGGAGGTTCATTAAGGACTTCTCAAAAATTTCTCGGCCTCTGAATAATTTATTACAAAAAGATATACCATTTGTTTTTGATGATGATTGCGTAGAAGTATTTGAAATACTTAAGAAAGCATTGATCTCCGCACCTATTGTTCAGCCACCTGATTGGAATTTACCCTTTGAAATTATGTGTGATGCTAGTGATTATGCTATAGGTGCTGTTCTAGGGCAAATAGTTGATAAGAAATTAAATGTTATTCAATATGCTAGTAAAACTCTAGAAAATGCCTAGAGAAATTATGCTACTACTGAAAAAGAATTCTTAGCAGTTGTAATTGCTTGTGATAAGTTCAGACCTTACATTGTTGATTCTAAATTAACTATTCACACGGATCATGCTGCTATTAAATATCTTATGGAAAATAAAGATGCTAAACCTAGACTCATTAGATGGGTTCTCTTGCTACAAGAATTTGATTTGCATATTAAGGGAGCTGAGAACCCCGTTGCAGACAACTTGTCTAGGCTAGAGAATGTTCATGATGACCCACTACCTATTGATGATAGCTTTCCTGATGGACAATTAAATGTCATAAATGCTTCTCGTGCTGCTCCATGGTATGCTGATTATGCTAATTACATTCTTGCTAAGTTTATACCACCTAATTTTGAAGGAAATATGCCCTAGAGTAAATAATAAAGTTATTATTTATTTCCTTATATCATGATAAATGTTTATTATTCATGCTAGAATTGTATTAACCGGAAACATAATACATGTGTGAATACATAGACAAACAGTATGTCATTAGTATGCCTCTACTTGACTAGCTCATTGATCAGAGATTGTTAAGTTTCCTAACCATAGATAAAGAGTTGTCATTTGATTAATGAGATCACATCATTAGGAGAATGATGTGATTGACTTGACCCAATCCGTTAGCTTAGCACTTGATCGTTTAGTTTGTTGCTATTGTTTTCTTCATGACTTATACATGTTCCTATGACTATGAGATTATGCAACTCCCGTTTATCGGAGGAACACTTTGTGTGCTACCAAATGGCACAACATAACTGGGTGATTATAAAGGTGCTCTATAGGTGTCTCCGAAGGTACTTGTTGGGTTGGCGTATTTCGAGATTAGGATTTGTCACTCCGATTGTCGGAGAGGTATCTCTGGGCCCACTCGGTAATGCACATCACTATAAGTCTTGCAAGCATTGCAACTAATGAGTTAGTTGTGAGATGATGTGTTACAGAACGAGTAAAGAGACTTGTCGGTAACGAGATTGAACTAGGTATTGAGATACCGACGATCGAATCTCGGCCAAGTAACATACCGATGACAAAGGGAACAACGTATGTTGTTATGCGGTCTGACCGATAAAGATCTTCATAGAATATGTAGGAGCCAATATGAGCATCCAGGTTCCGCTATTGGTTATTAACCGGAGATGTCTCTCGGTCATGTCTACATAGTTCTCGAACCCGTAGGGTCCGCACGCTTAACGCTACGATGACAGTTATATTATGAGTTTTATGTTTTGATGTACCAAAGGTTGTTCGGAGTCCCAGATGTGACCACGGACATGACGAGGAGTCTCGAAATGGTCGAGACATGAAGATTGATATATTGGAAGCCTATGTTTGGATATCGGAAGTGTTCCGGGTGAAATCAGGATTTTACCGGAGTACCGGGGGGTTACCGGAACCCCCCGGGGGCTTAATGGGCCTACATGGGCCTTAGTGGAAAAGGAGGGAAGCAAGGGAAGTGTGGAGCGCGCCCCCCCAAGGCCCAAACCGAATTGGTTTAGGGCAAAGGGGGTCGGCCCCCTCTTTCCTTCTTCCCCCCTCCCAAGTCCAAATCCAACTAGGAAAAGGGGGGAGTCCTACTCCCGATGGGAGTAGGACTCCTCCGGCGCGCCTCTCCCCTTGGCCGGCCGCACCCCCCTTGCTCCTTTACATACAGGGGTAGGGGGGCACCTCTAGACACACCAGTTGATCAAGTTGATCGTCTCTTAGGCGTGTGCGCTGCCCCCCTCCACCATAGTCCACCTTGATAATACTGTAGCGGCGCTTAGGCGAAGCCCTGCGTCGGTAGAACATCAACATCGTCACCATGCCGTCGTGCTGACAAAACTCTCCCTCAACACTCGGCTGGATCGGGGTTAGAGGGACATCATCGGGCTGAACGTGTGCTGAACTCGGAGGTGCCGTGCGTTCGGTACTTGATCGGTCGGGTCGTGAAGACGTACGACTACATCAACCGTGTTGTGCTAACGCTTCCGCTTTCGGTCTACGAGGGTACGTGGACAACACTCTCCCCTCTCATTGCTATGCATCACCATGATCTTGCGTGTGCGTAGGAATTTTTTTGAAATTACTACGTTACCCAACAGTGGCATCCGAGCCAGGTTTTATGCGTTGATGTTATATCCACGAGTAGAACATAAGTGAGTTGTGGGCGATATAAGTCATACTGCTTACCAGCATGTCATACTTTGGTTCGGCGGTATTGTTGGATGAAGCGGCCCGGACCGACATTACGCGTACGCTTACGCGAGACTGGCTCTACTGACGTGCTTTGCACATAGGTGGCTGGCGGGTGTCAGTTTCTCCAACTTTAGTTGAACCGAGTGTGGATACACCCGGTCCTTGCGAAGGTTAAAACAGCACGAACTTGACAAACTATCATTGTGGTTTTAATGCGTAGGTAAGAATGGTTCTTGCTAAGCCCGTAGCAGCCACGTAAAATTTGCAACAACAAACTAGAGGACGTCTAACTTGTTTTTGCAGGGCATGTTGTGATGTGATATGGTCAAGACGTGATGTTATATTGTATGAGATGATCATGTTTTGTAACCGAGTTATCGGCAACTGGCAGGAGCCATATGGTTGTCGCTTTATTGTATGCAATATAGTCGCCCTATAATGATGCTACGATGGAGATCAAGGTGTCGCGCCAGTGACGATAGTGATCATGACTGTGCTTCGGAGATGGAGATCACAAGAACAAGATGATGATGGCCATATCATATCACTTATATTGATTGCATGTGATGTTTATCTTTTATGCATCTTATCTTGCTTTGATTGACGGTAGCATTATAAGATGATCCCTCACTAAATTATCAAAGTATAAGTGTTCTCCCTGAGTATGCACCATTGCGAAAGTTCTTCGTGCTGAGACACCACGTGATGATCGGGTGTGATAGGCTCTACGTTCAAATACAACGGGTGCAAAACAGTTGCACACGCGGAATACTCAGGTTAAACTTGACGAGCCTAGCATATAATAGATATGGCCTCGGAACACGGAGACCGAAAGGTCGAGCGTGAATCATATAGTAGATATGATCAACATAGTGATGTTCACCATTGAAACTACTCCCTCTCACGTGATGATCGGACATGGTTTAGTTGATTTGGATCACGTGATCACTTAGAGGATTAGAGGGATGTCTATCTAAGTGGTAGTTCTTAAGTAATATGATTAATTGAACTTAAATTTATCATGAACTTAGTCCTGGTAGTACTAGCATATCTATGTTGTAAATCAATAGCTCGCGTTTAGCTCCCCTGTTTTATTTTTGATATGTTCCTAGAGAAAACTAAGTTGAAAGATGTTAGTGGCAATGATGCGGATTGAATCCGTGGTCTGAGGTTTATCCTCATTGCTGCACAGAAGAATTATGTCCTTGATGCGCCGCTAGGTGACAAACCTATTGCAGGAGCAAATGCAGATGTTATGAACGTTTGGCGAGCTCAATATGATGACTACTTGATAGTTTAGTGCACCATGCTTAAACGACTTAGAATCGGGACTCCAAAGACGTTTTGAACGTCATGGACCATATGAGATGTTCCAGGAGTTGAAGTTAATATTTCAAGCAAATACCCGAGTTGAGAAATATGAAGTCTCCAACAAGTTCTATAGCTAAAAGATGGAGGAGAATAGCTCAAGCAGTGAGCATGTGCTCAGATTGTCTGGCTACTACAATCGCTTGAATCAAGTGGGAGTTAATCTTCCAGATAAAATAGTGATTGACAAAATTCTCTAGTCACCATCACCAAGTTAGTAGAACTTCGTGATGAACTATAATATGCAAGGGATAACGGAAACGATTCCCAAGCTCTTCGTGATGCTGAAATCGATGAAGGTAGAAATCGAGAAAAGCATCAAGTGTTGATGGTAAACAAAACCACTAGTTTCAAGTAAAGGGGCAAAGGAAAGAAAGGGGAACTTCAAGAAGAACGGCAAGCAAGTTGCTGCTCAAGTGAAAAAACCCAAGTCTGGACCTAAGCCTGAAACTAAGTGCTTCTACTGCAAAGGGACTGGTCACTGGAAGCGGAACTACCCCAAGTAATTGGCGGATAAGAAGGATGGCAAAGTGAACACATGTATATTTGATATACATGTTATTGATGTGTACTTTACTAGTGTTTATAGCAACCCCTCAGTATTTGATACTAGTTCAGTTGCTAAGAATAGTAACTCGAAACAGGAGTTGCAGAATGAACAGAGACTAGTTAAGGGTGAAGTGACGATGTGTATTGGAAATGGTTCCAAGATTGATATGATCATCATCGCACACTCCCTATACTTTCGGGATTAGTGTTAAACGTAAAATAAATGTTATTTAGTGTTTGCGTTGAGCATGAATATGATTGGATCATGTTTATTGCAATACGGTTATTCATGTAAGTTAGAGAATAATTGTTGTTCTATTTACATGAATAAAACCTTCTATGGTCATACACCCAATTAAAATGGTTTGTTGGATCTCGATCATGGTGATACACATTTTCATAATATTGAAGCCAAAAGATGCAAAGTTAATAATGATAGTGCAACTTATTTGTGGCACTGCCGTTTAGGTTATATTGGTGTAAAGCGCATGAAGAAAATCCATGCTGATGGGCTTTTGGAATCACTTGATTATGAATCCGTTGATGCTTGCGAACCATGCCTCATGGGCAAGATGACTAAGACTCCGTTCTCCGGAACAATGGAGCGAGCAACAGATTTGTTGGAAATCATACATACTGATGTATGTGGTCCGATGAATATTGAGGCTCGTGGCAGGTATCATTATTTTCTGATCTTCACAGATGATTTGAGCAGATATGAGTATATCTACTTGATGAAACACAAGTCTGAAACATTTGAAAAGTTCAAAGAATTTCAGAGTGAAGTGGAGAATCATCGTAACAAAAATAAAAGTTTCTACGATATGATCGCAGAAGTAAAATATTTGAGTTACGAGTTTGGCCTTCAGTTAAAACAATGTGAAATAGTTTCACTACTCACGCCACCTGGAACACCATAGTGTAATGGTGTGTCCGAATGTCGTAACCGTACTTTATTAGATATGGTGCGATCTATGATGTCTCTTACCAATTTACCACTATCATTTTGGGGTTATGCATTAGAGACAGCTACATTCACATTAAATAGGGCACCATCTAAATCCGTTGAGACGACACCGTATGAACTATGGTTTGGCAAGAAACCTAAGCCGTCATTTCTTAAAGTTTGAGGTTGCAATGCTTATGTGAAAAAGTTTCAACCTGATAAGCTCAAACCCAAATCGGAGAAGTGCATCTTCATAGGATACCCAAAATAAAATGTTGGGTACACCTTCTATCACAGATCCGAAGGCAAGATATTCATTGCTGAGAATGGATCCTTTCTAGAGAAGGAGTTTCTCTCGAAAGATGTGAGTGGGAGGAAAGTAGAACTTGATGAGGTAACTGTACATGCTCCCTTATTGGAAAGTAGTCCATCACAGAAAACGGTTTCTGCGACACCTACACCAATTAGTGAGGAAGTTAATGATGATGATCCTGAAACTTTAGATCAAGTTGTTACTGAACCTCATAGGTCAACCAGAGTAAGATCCGCACCAGAGTGGTACGGTAATCCTGTTCTGGAAGTTATGTTACTAGACCATGACGAACCTACGAACTATGAAGAAGCGATGATGAGCCCAGATTCTGCAAAATGGCTTGAGGCCATGAAATCTGAGATGGGATCCATGTCTGAGAACAAAGTGTGGACTTTGGTTGACTTGTCCGGTGATCGGCAAGCCATAGAAAATAAATGGATCTTCAAGAGGAAGACGGACACTGATAGTAGTGTTACTATCTACAAAGCTAGACTTGTCGGAAAAAGGTTTTTGACAAAGTTCAAGGTGTTGACTACGATGAGATTTTCCCACTGGTAGCGATGCTTAAGTCTGTCCGAATCATGTTAGAAAATTGCCACATTTTATGAAATCTGGCAAATGGATATCGAAACTACATTCCTTAATGGATTTCTTAAAGAAGAGTTGTATATGATGCAACCAAAAGGTTTTGTCAATCCTAAAGGTGCTAACAAAATATGCAAGCTCCAGCGATCCATCTATGGACGGGTGCAAGCATCTCGGAGTCGGAATATACGCTTTGATAAGTTGATCAAAGCATATAGTTTTATACAGACTTGCGGTGAAGCCTGTATTTACAAGAAAGTGAGTGGGAGCACTACAACATTTCTGATAAGTATATGTGAATGACATATTGTTGATCGGAGATAATGTAGAATTATTCTGCAAAGAATAAAGGAGTGTTTGAAAGGAGTTTTTCAAAGAAAGACCTCGGTGAAGCTGCTTACATATTGAGCATCAAGATCTATAGAGATAGATCAAGACACATGATAACTTTTTCAATGAGTACATACCTTGACAAGTTTTTGAAGTAGTTCAAAATGGAACAGTCAAAGAAAGAGTTCTTGCCTATGTTACAAGGTGTGAAACTGAGTAAGACTCAAAGCCCGACCACGGCAGAAGATAGAAAGAGAATGAACGTCATTCCTATGCCTTGGCCATAGGTTCTATAAAATATGCCATGCTGTGTACCAGATCTATTGTATACCCTACACTGTTTTTGGCAAGGGAGTACAATAGTGATCTAGGAGTAGATCACTAGACAGCGGTCAAAATTATCCTTAGTGGAATAAGGATATGTTTCTCGATTATGGAGGTGACAAAAAGGTTCGTCGTAAAGGGTTACGTCGATGCAAATTTTGACACTAATCCAGATGACTCTAAATCTCAATCTGGATACATATTGAAAGTCGGAGCAATTAGCTAGAGTAGCTCCGTGCAGAGCATTGTTGACATAGAAACTTGCAAAAATACTTACGGATCTGAATGTGGCAGACCCGTTGACTAAACTTCTCTCACAGGCAAAACATGATCACACCTTAGTACTGTTTGGGTGTTAATCACATAGCGATGTGAACTAGATTATTGACTATAGTAAACCCTTTGGGTGTTGGTCACATGTCGATGTGAACTATGGGTGTTAATCACATGGTGATGTGAAATATTGGTATTAAATCACATGGCGATGTGAACTAGATTATTGACTCTAGTGCAAGTGGGAGACTGAAGGAAATATGCCCTAGAGGCAATAATAAAGTTATTATTTATTTCCTTATATCATGATAAATGTTTATTATTCATGCTAGAATTGTATTAACCGGAAACATAATACATGTGTGAATACATAGACAAACAGTATGTCACTAGTATGCCTCTACTTGACTAGCTCATTGATCAGAGATGGTTAAGTTTCCTAACCATAGACAAAGAGTTGTCATTTGATTAATGAGATCACATCATCAGGAGAATGATGTGATTGACTTGATGATACGTCTCCAACGTATCTATAATTTTTTATTGCTCCATGCTATATTATCTACTATTTTTAATGTTTATGGGCTTTATTATACACTTTTATATCATTTTTGGGTTTTGGGACTACCTATTAACCTAGAGCCCAGTGTTAGTTTCTGTTTTTACCCTGTTTTAGGGTTTCGAAGAAAAGAAAAATCAAACGGAGTCCAATTGACCTAAAACTTCACGGAACTCATTTTTGGAAGGAAAGAAGCCCAGAAGACTTGGAGTGCACGTCGGGTGTAACGCCCTCGATGCGGCTATATCTCCTACGTGTCGAAGCACGACTTAGAGGCATAACCGCATTGAAAGCAATGTCGCAAGTGAGGTAATCTTCGCAAACAACCCATGTAATATAAATAAAGGGGAAAAGATACATAGTTGGCTTACACTCGCCACGTCACACAAATACATAAATAAGTCATTACATTCATCCAATACACTCATGGTCCGACTACGGTACAAAAATAAAGATCAACCCCCAAATGCGACAAAGTCCCCGATCGCCCCAACTGGGCACCACTACTGATCATCTGGGAAAGACACGTAGTAACGATGAGAGTCTTCATCGAACTCCCACTTGAGCTCAAGCGCATCATCTGGAACGGTATCATCGGTGCCTGCATCTGGTTTAGGAAGGAATCTGTGAGTCACGGGGACTCAGCAATCTCACACCCTCGCGATCAAGACTATTTAAGCTTATATGTAAGGCAAAGGTATGAGGTGGAGCTGCAGCAAGCGACTAGCGTATATATGGTGGCTAACATATTCGCAAAAGAGAGCGAGAAGAGAAGGCAAAAGCACGGTCGAACAACTATGATCAAGAAGTGATCCTAGAACAACCTACGTCAAGCATTACTCCAACACCGTGTTCACTTCCCGGACTCCGCCGAGAAGAGACCATCACGGTTACACACGCGGTTGGTGTATTTTAATTAAGTTAAGTTTCATGTTATCTACAACCGGACATTAACAAATTCCCATTTGCCCATAACCGCGGGCACGGCTTTTGAAAGTTCAAATTCCTGCAGGGGTGTCCCAACTTAGCCCATCACAAGCTCTCACGGTCAATGAAGGATATTCCTTCTCCCAAGACAATCCGATCAAACTCGGCATCCCGGTTACAAGACATCCTCGACAACGGTAAAACAAGTCCAGCAACACCGCCCGAATGTGCGGACAAATCCTGATAGGAGCTGCACATATCTCGTTCTCAGGGCACACTCAGATAGGTCAAGCTACGAGTAAAACCAACCCTCGAGTTTCCCCGAGGTGGCCCCGCAGGCTGCCCAGTTCGGACCAACACTCAGAGGAGTACTGGCCCAGGGGGGGTTTAAATAAGGATGACCCTTGTGCTCCGAAAACCCAAGGGAAAAAGAGGCTAGGTGGCAAATGGTAAAACCAAGGTTGGGCATTGCTGGAGGAGTTTTATTCAAGGCGAACTGTCAAGGGGTTCCCATTATAACCCAACCGTGTAAGGAACGTAAAATCCGGGAACATAACACCGCTATGACGGAAACTAGGGCGGGAAGAGTGGAACAAAACACTAGGCAAAAGGCCAAGCCTTCCACCCTTTACCAAGTATATAGATGCATTAAGATAAACAAGATAATATTGTGATATCCCAACAATAAACAATGTTCCAACACGGAACGATCTCCAATCTTCACCTGCAACTAGCAATGCTATAAGAGGGGCTGAGCAAAGCGGTAACATAGCCAAACAACGGTTTGCTAGGACATGGTGGGTTAGAGGTTTGACATGGCAATTTGGGAGGCATGATAAGCAAGTGGTAGGTATTGTAGCATAGGCATAGCAAAAGAGCGAGCATCTAGCAAGCAAAGATAGAAGTGATTTCGAGGATATGGTCATCTTGCCTGCAAAGTTTTCAGAGTTGCCTTGATCCTCGAAAGCGAACTCAACGGGCTCCTCATTCACGAACTCGTCTCCCGGCTCTACCCAAATAAGAACAACAAGCATAAGGGAACACAATCAACCACGTGCAATGCTCAAGCAACATGATGCAAACATGGTATGGTATGCGGGATGCGGTATGTGATGCATATGCAAGATTTGGAAAGGAAAGATTGAACCTAGCCTCAACTTGGAAAACCAAGAGTGCCACTGGAAAGTTTTGGTGATTTCGGTCGAAATCGATATAAAGATCACCGGAAACGGACGCACGGTTTGGAAATGGCAAGCAAAACAAATATAGCACCGGTCTACGATAATCAGCAAGTAGCCATCTAAATGCATCAAGTAAAATATGCTACAACACTCAAACATGACAAAAAATACTTGGTAGGGATCCACTCATGAAGCTTGACAAAAGATGTACACTGAGCTATGGCTAATTCATCCATTAACAGGTTCGAACAAGCATGGCAAAAGTGCAAATGATAACAGGTTTCAGACTTTGTGAAATTAACACAAGTCTAGAATTTATCTTCAGGAAGCAAACTTTAGAGCATGAAAACTACATGCTACATGAACTTAACATGGCAAAGCAAGGCATGGCATGAAGCTACTCAAAGCACTTAACAAAAGTCCCTTAGTGACCTTGAGCCAAAAGGGGTCAGAAAATACAATTGCAAGCATGTGAACATGGAAAATACAATTGCAAGCATGTGAAAAACTGGAGCATGCAAAACAGTTAACAAGTAGGCATGTTTACGAGCTCGATGCACTCACTACAGATCATGGCATGACAAACTAAGCATACACACATGAATAAGACATGGCATAGAGGCTAGACATGGCAAGAACAACAACATAGCATGCACGGATCAATAGCAACATCCTCGGCAAAATCGCTAAACATGTCAACAATCTGCCAGGATCATTTTATAGCAAAAGTAGAGCTTGAGTGACTCAAGCTAGGGTCCTCCATAATTGCAAAAAAACATGTATGGATAGAGCACCTCAATATTAACAAAACATCCTTACTGATCATCCTCAAAAGAGGCACGGATCACTAGGAAACAACATGAACATATGGCATAAAAACAAAAACAGGACAAGGACTTAGTGAAATTCTAAGTCCCTAAAATCAGCATCAACGATTACGCTACTTTGCAAGCTTGTGCTAGTCACCACAAAGATCACAAAAATACATGGCAAGCACCTCTATAAAGATGACATGGCATATAACAAAACACATGTATAGCTCAGGATCATAGCATGCACACATTAAACATGGCAAAGATGACAAAAGGCCATTTGCTGAAAAAGATCTGACAAATTCATCACATAGCCCTCTTCCAACAGCATGTCGGGCATCAAGCTGAGCTCAAATGAAAATGACGCAATGAGATGAAATGATGTACTCGTCGAGACAAACATTTTGATATGCTACACGCATGAATCGGAGCTACGGATGCAAAGTTATGGCATGCGGAAAAATGCTAAAAAATTACTGAGGGAGAGGGGAAAAGTTAACCCCAGGTCTAGGGTTCTTCATTGGGCACGTGAACCGAGGCACTCCGGCGAGGTCGAGCTTGAATCCGGCGATGGGAGGATGAGGGGGCGCCGGAGAGGTCGGGCCCGACCGGATCCGGGGCCGGAAAGGTGTGGCGGCGAGGCAGAGGCCGTGGACGCGGCGTCGTCGGACCGGAGCGGTGGTGGCGGAGAGCTCCGGTGTCTCGGAGAGCTCGCCGGCGCGGGCTCGTGGCGGCCGGAGACGAAGCAGGCGGCGGCGCGAGGTGAAGGCGGGCGGCGGGAGGCGCGACGCGGTGGCCGGACGCGATGGGCCGCGGGGGCCGGGCGTGGGCTCGGCGGGCCACGCGGCCAGGGGGTGGCGGTGACAGGTGTCAGGCGCTGATTGGTGCGGATGGCAGCGGCGACGGCTTCGTTCGGCCGGAAACGGACATGTCCGGGTCGGCGGAGCGCGGATTTTTAGGGTTTCGGGGGAAGAAGACCCGGGATTTCGAGAGGGAGGCCTATTTATAGAGGTAGAGGGAGCTAGGAAGCTCCAAATGAGGTGCGGTTTTCGGCCACGCGATCGTGATCGAACGATCTAGACGATAGAAGGGGTTTAGGTGGGTTTTGGGCCAAATTGGAAGGGTGTTGGGCTGCAACACACACGAGGCCTTTTCGGTCCCTCGGTTAACCATTGGAGTATCAAACTAAGTCCAAATGGCACGAAACTTGACAGGCGGTCTACCGGTAGTAAACCAAGGCCGCATGAAAAGTCTCGGTCCAATCCGAAAATGTTTAACCCCCACACACGGAAATAGGTAGAAAGGACCACCGGAGGACATAGGAGCGCCGGAATGCAAAACGGACAATGGGGAAAAAGCTCGGATGCATGAGACGAACACGTATGCGAATGCAATGCACATGATGACATGATATGAGATGCATGACAAAGACAAAACACACGGAGACAAAAACCCGACAACGAGGAAATAAAATAACTTAGTGCCAGAAATGGCAAGAGTTGGAGTACATATAAGGTAAATTACATCCGGGGTGTTACAACACTCCACCACTACGAAAGGATCTCGTCCCGAGATCTAGGACTGGAAAAAATCCGGGTACTTAGAACGGAGGTGATCCTCACGTTCCCAGGTGGCTTCACGGTCAGAATGATGTGACAACTTGACTTTGAGGAATTTGATAGACTTGTTGCGAGTCTTGCGCTTAGTTTCTTCAAGGATAGCAACGGGGTGCTCACGATAAGAAAGGTCTTCTTGGAGATCAATATCTTTGAAGTTGACGGTGCGGTCAGGGGTCTTGAAGCACTTGCGGAGTTGAGAGACATGAAACACGTCATGCACGTTTGCAAAGTTGGAGGGAAGATCGAGTTGATAGGTGAGATCGCCTCTCTTGCTGACGATCTTGAAAGGACCCGTGTATCTAGGGGCAAGCTTCCCTTTGATACCGAAGCGACGAGTACCTTTCATTGGAGAGACACGGAGGTAAACATGGTCTCCGATCTCGAAAGCCAAATCACGATGCTTACTATCATAGTAGCTCTTCTGGCGCGATTGCGCTGCTTTGAGATTATCACGAATGACTTTGCACATCTCTTCTGCCTCTATGATCAAGTCATTTCCAAGAAGTTGACGTTCACCAGTCTCTGACCAGTTAAGAGGAGTACGTCACTTCCTGCCATAGAGAATTTCAAATGGGGCCTTGCCCGAACTCGCTTGAAAGTTGTTGTTATAGGAGAACTCGGCATATGGAAGACAATCTTCCCACTTCATACCGAAAGAGATAACGGAAGCCCTGAGCATATCTTCGAGAATCTGATTGACACGCTCGACTTGGCCGCTAGTTTGGGGATGAAAAGCTGTGCTGAAATGGATGTTGGAGCCCATGGCCTTCTGAAAAGAATCCCAAAACTTGGAGGTAAAGATGCTACCATGATCTGAAGAAATCAACTGTGGAATGCCGTGCAGAGAGACAATCCGGGAGGTATAAAGCTCTACCAATTGAGCTGTTGTGATAGACTCTTTGATAGGAAGGAAATGAGCCACTTTAGTGAGTTTGTCGATGACAACGAATATAGCATCATTGCCACACTTGGACTTTGGAAATCCAGTCACGAAGTCCATCTCAATGTGGTCAAACTTCCATTCTGGAATGGCAAGAGGTTGGAGGAGACCAGTTGGTCATTGGTGTTCTGCCTTCACTCTTCTGCAGACATCACATTCATTCACGAACTGAGCAATCTCATGCTTCATTTGAGTCCACCAATACGACTGCTTGAGGTCCTGGTACATCTTTGTACTTCCAGGGTGGATAGAGAGGAGTGAATTGTGAGCCTCATTCATAATGACTTTACGAAGATCACCTTTAGGCACAACAAGGCGATCCTTGAAGAATAGAGTATCCTTGTCATCAAGGCGATATCACTTGTACTTGGGTTGACTCTTGGCAATCCCAATCTTCACCTTCTTCACCATAGCATCAAGAAGTTGAGCCTCGCGAATCTGATCTTCTAAAGTAGGAGAGACTTGAAGGCTGGCCAGAAATCCTTGAGGAACAACTTGAAGGTTGAGTTTGCGGAAAGCTTCACAAAGCTCGGGTTGGTAAGGCTTGAGAATCAAACTGTTGCAGTAAGCCTTCTTGCTCAATGCGTCAGCAATTACATTGGCCTTGCCCGGAGTATATTCGATGCTCGGATTATACTCTTGAATCATTTTGACCCAATGAGTTTGCCTGAGGTTGAGATTAGGTTGAGTGAAGATGTACTTGAGACTCTTGTGGTCAGTGAAGATGTCCACTTTTCTTCCCAATAAGAGATGTCTCCAAGTCAAAAGAGCATGCACAACTGCCGCCAACTCGAGGTCATGAGTGGGGTAGTTCTTTTCATTGGGCTTCAACTAGCGAGAAGTATAAGCCACAACTTTCTTCTCTTGCATCAACACTGCACCAAGACCTTGAAGAGAGGCATCACAGAAGACCTCGAACGGTTTAGATTCATCAGGAGGAATCAGAACTGGAGTAGTGACTAATTTCTCTTTCAGGGTGTTGAAAGCGATGTCACATTCAGGAGACCATACATACTTCACATGCTTCTGGAGAAGGTTGGAAAGCGGCTTCGTGATCTTTGAGAAGTTCTCAACGAACCTTCAACAATAGCTTGCGAGACCAAGGAAGCTGCGGAGTTGCTTCATGTTCTGAGGTGGTTCCCAATTCACAATTGCAGACACCTTCTCAGGATTCACAGCAATGCCCTTGGCAGCGATGATATGTCCAAGATAGAGAACCTCATCGATCCAAAACTCGCACTTTGAGAACTTGGCATAGAACTTATGTTCTCTGAGCTTATCCAGCACCAAACGCAAATGCTTGGCATGATCTTCCTTGTTTTTGGAAAAGACCAAATGTCATCAAGGTAGACCAAGACGAAGTCATTTGTGTAGGGGTTGAAGATGAAGTTCATCATGCGAGAGAAAGTTGGCGGAGTGTTGACGAGGCCAAAAGACATGACAGTGTATTCATATGAACCATAGCTTGTTCTGGATGCTGTCTTGGGGATATCTTGCTCACGAATTCGAATCTGGTGATAGGCCATACGGAGATCAAGCTTGGAGAATACTTGAGCACATTTGAGTTGTTCAAACAGCTCGTTGATGTTGGGAAGTGGGTACTTGTTCTTTATAGTCTTCTTGTTCAATGGACGGTAGTCGACACAGAGTCGGTCCGTTCCATCCTTCTTCTTCACAAAAAGAACTCCACAACCCCACGAAGAAGAACTAGGTCGGATGAGACCCATTCGCTCTTGAATACCGAGTTGTTTCTTCAGCTCCTTCAACTCTTCAGGTCCAAGCTTGTAAGGACGCTTGCAAACAGGTTCCGTGCCAGGCTCAAGATCGATGGCGAATTCCACTGGCCGGTGCGGAGGCATTCCTGGAAGCTCTTCTGGAAAGACATCTTGATATTCGCAAATGACTGGAATTTGAGAGATGGCATCCAGTTCACCCTTCTCATTGAGAGAAAACAGACGGATGGTATCGTCATTAGCGGCAAAGACAATTACATCCTCAGACGAATGAGTCAATTGAATCTACCTAGCAGCACAATCAAGCTGAGCCTTGTGCTTAGAAAGCCAATGCATTCCGAGAATAAGATCAATATCCGAGTTACCAAGGACCATTGGGGAAGAAAGAAACTTATAATCGCCCAACGTGATAGTCACATCTGGAACCTCCAAACTGGCACTCAAACATTTACCAGGCGAAATGATATCAATTTGTTTGCCCAAATGAGAAGAAACGAATTCATTCTTGGCAAAAAATGGCTTTGACATGAAACAATGCGATGCACCAGTGTCAAAAAGTACTTTTGCAGGAACATCACTAACAGGAAGGTTACCCATGATGACATCTGACAAGTCCTGTGCCTGAGCTGCGTTCATCAAGTTGACCTTGGCGTGCTTGGGGTTATGCTTGACCACTGCGGTACTAGCAGATCTCACGGGAGGAGGAGGAGGGAGATGCCTCTGATTGAAGCATTTGTTGGCATAGTGACCCTTCTGTTGGCACTTGTTGCACGTGACCTCCGAGAGCGAACGGTGATATGGAGCACTTGATCTTGGAGCTTGAGACGAAGTCTTGTTCTGAAAGCCTGGGTTGGGTGGGTGGGAAGATCCATTGCCACCTTTGCTCTTCTGCTGATAAGGCTGACGGAACGGAGGAGGAGGAAGCCAATACTTTTGCTGCTTAGCCACTTGAGTAGAAGAAGAAGGAGTTGCATCTCTGACTCGCTTCTTGGAAGCATCGCACTTCAGTTGGGCAGCCTCTTGCTTCATTGCCATGTTGTAGAACTCATCGTACTTCTTGGGCTCAAAAAGGACGAGAGCTAGCTGGAGTTCTTCTCTGAGACCACCCCTAAACTGGTATATCATGCTCTTCTCATCAGGGACGTCTTACTTAGCAAAACGGGCGAGCTTCTGAAACATGATGTTGTTCTGGTAAACATACATAGTGCCTTGCTTCAGGTTGCAGAATTCCTCACGCTTGCTCTCAACCACACTCTGAGGAATATGATGAGATTTGAAGTCTTGACGGAATTCATCCCAGGTAATCACACGGCCTCCTCTGGAATCTTTGTACTGCGGAAACCATTCTGCAGCTTGGTCTTTGAGTTGGAAGGATGCAAACTTGACGAAGTCCTCAGGCCTGACGTTGCTACACTTGCAATGCTTGCAGATATCCACGAGCCAATCATCAGCGTCTGTTGCCTCAACACAATTGCTGAAGGTCTTTGGCTGGTTAGCGAGGAACTGGTTGAGTGTAGCAAACTGATTCTGATTGTTGCCATGGCCCTGGTTCCCTTGGTTGCGCTCTTGAAGAAGTTGCATGATCAGCTGCGTGTTTGCATTGGTAGCGGCCATCACAGCTTGCCATGCCTCCGGAGGTGGAGGTGGCGGATCAGGATTCGGAGTCGTGCGCGTTGGAGGAGCCATCCTGAAGAGGGTGACATACATTAGCATATTGGCAGGCAAATATTCAAGCTGAATCGAACGGATTGAAATTGCAACATAAAGTCTTCACATCCGAACAAAATGAACGAATGCATTCCAATTGAAATGGTCACATTTCCATAAATTGAGAAGCCACTTAGAATTGAGGTAGAAGAATAAAAACAAGGTACGAACAAGAACAAATACTTGGTGAGGATTAACCAATCCCAAACCAAATATCCGCGGAAGAAGAACTAGAGCTACAAGAATTCCCACCTATGAAACTCCCGAACCTTTCCGGTTATGCAATCAGGTGTTGGGGATACAGGGGAAGCATAATATCTCACGCAAAGCTAGCAATTCCTACATCTAGCTGTATCCATCCTTCAACACATAACCAAGAAACCTTCGGAAATCATTTACCTCAAACTTTGAAAAGCGTCCGTTATACGAGTTATGGCAATACTCCCGAACTCCCGCCCCAGTACTGGGTGGCATCGAGGTTATCTCACCAACAACTGCATAAAAGAGATTTTCGATGTCAGCGAAACTCAGGTATTCCAAAATCTCAACGATAAAATTGTGACGACAACACCTCGGAGCTCAACTCCCCGGGACACTGCCACAACCCCTAAATGACAGGAGGCACCAAGAACAATGTTCTCGTCACAAATCGATCAGAATGATTCCAAGATACCCGCATGATCCTAAAAAAATTTAGTGAAATTTGACAAGAGAAGAGTCAAAACTCTACGTCAGGATGCCTCACCAGAGCGCTGAAGGGACTGAGGAGTAAAAATAATTCCTAACTCTCCGATGTATATAATCCTAAATGACTCAAAACATTTTTCTAGACTCAACAACACCAACGATTCGATCAAGCAGGGGGCTCCTAAGGTCGGGGAAGGCTCTAATTACCAACTTGTAATGCCCTCGATGCGGCTATATCTCCTACGTGTTGAAGCACGACTTAGAGGCATAACCGCACAGAAAGCAATGTCACAAGTGAGGTAATCTTCGCAAACAACCCATGTAATATAAATAAAGAGGAAAAGATACATAGTTGGATTACACTCGCCACATCACACAAATACATAAATAAGTCATTACATTCATCCAATACACTCATGGTCTGACTACGGTACCAAAATAAAGATCAACCCCCAAATGCGACAAAGTCCCCGATCGCCCCAACTGAGCACCGCTACTAATCATCTGGGAAAGACATGTAGTTACGACAAGAGTCTTCATCAAACTCCCACTTGAGCTCAAGCGCATCATCTGGAACGGTATCATCGGTGCCTGCATCTGGTTTATAAAGGAATCTGTGAGTCACGGGGACTCGGCAATCTCACACCCTCGCAATCAAGACTATTTAAGCTTATATGTAAGGCAAAGGTATGAGGTGGAGCTGCAGCAAGCGACTAGCGTATATGGTGGCTAACATATTCGCAAAAGAGAGCGAGAAGAGAAGGCAAAAGCACGCTCAAACAACTATGATCAACAAGTGATCCTAGAACAACCTACGTCAAGCATTACTCCAACACCGTGTTCACTTCCCGGACTCCGCCGAGAAGAGACCATCACGGTTACACACGCGGTTGGTGTATTTTAGTTAAGTTAAGTTTCATGTTATCTACAACCGGCCATTAACAAATTCCCATCTGCCCATAACCGCGGGCAAGGCTTTTGAAAGTTCAAATCCCTGCAGGGGTGTCCCAACTTAGCCCATCACAAGCTCTGACGGTCAACGAAGGATATTCCTTCTCCCAAGACAATCCGATCAAACTCGGCATCCCGGTTACAAGACATCCTCGACAATGGTAAAACAAGTCCAGCAACACCGCCCGAATGTGCCGAAAAATCCCGATAGGAGCTGCACATATCTCGTTCTCAGGGCACACTCAGATAGGTCAAGCTACGAGTAAAACCAACCCTCGAGTTTCTCCGAGGTGGCCCCACGGGCTGCCTAGTTTGGACCAACACTCAGAGGAGCACTGGCCCAGGGGGGTTTAAATAAAGATGACCCTTGGGCTCCGGAAACCCAAGGGAAAAAGAGGCTAGGTGGCAAATGGTAAAACCAAGGTTGGGCATTGCTGGAGGAGTTTTATTCAAGGCGAACTATCAAGGGGTTCCCATTATAACCCAACCGTGTAAGGAACGCAAAATCCGGGAACATAACACCGCTATGACGGAAACTAGGGCGGCAAGAGTGGAACAAAACACTAGGCAAAAGGCCGAGCCTTCCACCCTTTACCAAGTATATAGATGCATTAAGATAAACAAGATAATATTGTGATATCCCAACAATAAACAATGTTCCAACAAGGAACGATCTCCAATCTTCACCTGCAACTAGCAACGCTATAAGAGGGGCTGAGCAAAGCGGTAACATAGCCAAACAACGGTTTGCTAGGACATGGTGGGTTAGAGGTTTGACATGGCAATTTGGGAGGCATGATAAGCAAGTGGTAGGTATCATACCATAGGCAAAGCAAAAGAGTGAGCATCCAGCAAGCAAAGATAGAAGTGATTTCGAGGGTATGGTCATCTTGCCTGCAAAGTTTTCAGAGTTGCCTTGATCCTCGAAAGCGAACTCAACGGGCTCCTCATTCACGAACTCGTCTCCTGGCTCTACCCAAACAAGAACAATAAGCAAAAGGGAACACAATCAACCACGTGCAATGCTCAAGCAACATGATGCAAACATGGTATGATATGCGGGATGCGGTATGTGATGCATATGCAAGATTTGGAAAGGAAAGATTGAACCTGGCCTCAACTTGGAAAACCAAGAGTTCCACTGGAAAGGTGAGGTGATTTCGGTTGAAATCGATATAAAGATCACCGGAAACGGATGCACGGTTTGGAAATGCCAAGCAAAACAAATATAGCACCGGTCTACGATAATCAGCAAGTAGCCATCTAAATGCATCAAGTAAAATATGCTACAGCACTTAAACATGACAAAAAAATACATGGCAAGGATCCACTCATGAAGATTGACAAAAGATGAACACTGAGCTACGGCTAATTCATCCATTAACAGGTTCAAACAAGCATGGCAAAAGTGCAAATGATAACAGGTTTCAGACTTTGTGAAATTAACACAAGTCTGAAATTTATCATCAGGAAGCAAACTTTAGAGCATGAAAACTACATGCTACATGAACTTAACATGGCAAAAATGACAAAATACCATTTGCTGAAACAGATCTGACAAATTCCTCACATAGCCCTCTTCCAACACCATTTCGGGCATCAAGATGAGCTCAAATGAAAATGACGCAATGAGATGAAATGATGTACTCGTCGAGACAAACATTTTGATATGCTACACGCATGAATCGGAGCTACGGATGCAAAGTTATGGCATGCGGAAAAATGCTAAAAATTACTGAGGGAGAGGGGAAAAGTCAACCCCAGATCTAGGGTTCTTCGTTGGGCACGTGAACCGAGGCACTCCGGCGAGGTCGAGCTCGAATCCGGTGATGGGAGGACGAGGGGGCGCCGGAGAGGTCGGGCCCGACCGGATCCGGGGCCGGAAAGGTGTGGCGGCGAGGCAGAGGCCGTGGACGCGGCGTCGTCGGACCGGAGCGGTGGTGGCCGAGAGCTCCGGTGTCTCGGAGAGCTCGCCGGCGCGGGCTCGTGGCGGCCGGAGACGAAGCAGGCGGCGGCGCGAGGTGAAGGCGGGCGGCGGGAGGCGCGACGCGGTGGCCGGGCGCGATGGGCCGCGGGGGCCGGGCGTGGGCTCGGCGGGCCACGCGGCCAGGGGGTGGCGGTGACAGGTGTCAGGCGCTGATTGGTGCGGATGGCAGCGGCGACGGCTTCGTCCGGCCGGAAACGGACATGTCCGGGTCGGTGGAGCGCGGATTTTTAGGGTTTCGGGGGAAGAAGACCCGGGATTTCGAGAGGGAGGCCTATTTATAGAGGTAGAGGGAGCTAGGAAGCTCCAAATGAGGTGCGGTTTTCAGCCACGCGATCGTGATCGAACGATCTAGACGATAGAAGGGGTTTAGGTGGGTTTTGGGCCAAATTGGAAGGGTGTTGGGCTGCAACACACACGAGGCCTTTTCGGTCCCTCGGTTAACCATTGGAGTATCAAACGAAGTCCAAATGGCACGAAACTTGACAGGCGGTCTACCGGTAGTAAACCAAGGACGCATGAAAAGTCTCGGTCCAATCCAAAAATGTTTAACCCCCACACACGGAAATAGGTAGAAAGGACCACCGGAGGACATAGGAGCGCCGGAATGCAAAATGGACAATGGGGAAAAAGCTCGGATGCATGAGACGAACACGTATGCGAATGCAATGCACATGATGACATGATATGAGATGCATGACAAAGACAAAACACACGGAGACAAAAACCCGACAACGAGGAAATAAAATAACTTAGTGCCAGAAACGGCAAGAGTTGGAGTACATATAAGGTAAATTACATCCGGGGTGTTACAACACTCCACCACTACGAAAGGATCTCGTCCCGAGATCTAGGACTGGAAAAAATCCGGGTACTCAGAACGGAGGTGATCCTCGCGTTCCCAGGTGGCTTCACGGTCAGAATGATGTGACCACTTGACTTCGAGGAATTTGATAGACTTGTTGCGAGTCTTGCGCTTAGTTTCTTCAAGGATAGCAACGGGGTGCTCACGATAAGAAAGGTCTTCTTGGAGATCAATATCTTCGAAGTTGACGGTGCGGTCAGGGGTCTTGAA
The DNA here is from genome assembly GCA_034509565.1 of Triticum monococcum. Lineage (NCBI taxonomy): Eukaryota > Viridiplantae > Streptophyta > Magnoliopsida > Poales > Poaceae > Triticum > Triticum monococcum. Next base: position 411,144,215 of record CM067845.1, read on the forward strand.
GCACTTGCGGAGTTGAGAGACATGAAACACGTCGTGCACGTTTGCAAAGTTGGAGGGAAGATCGAGTTGATAGGTGAGATCGCCTCTCTTGCTGACGATCTTGAAAGGACCCGTGTATCTAGGGGCAAGCTTCCCTTTAATACCGAAGCGACGAGTACCTTTCATTGGAGAGACACGGAGGTAAACATGGTCTCCGATCTCGAAAGCCAAATCACGATGCTTACTATCATAGTAGCTCTTCTGGCGCGATTGCGCTGCTTTGAGATTATCACGAATGACTTTGCACATCTCTTCTGCCTCTATGATCAAGTCATTTCCAAGAAGTTGACGTTCACCAGTCTCTGACCAGTTAAGAGGAGTACGTCACTTCCTGCCATAGAGAATTTCAAATGGGGCCTTGCCCGAACTCGCTTGAAAGTTGTTGTTATAGGAGAACTCGGCATATGGAAGACAATCTTCCCACTTCATACCGAAAGAGATAACGGAAGCCCTGAGCATATCTTCGAGAATCTGATTGACACGCTCGACTTGGCCGCTAGTTTGGGGATGAAAAGCTGTGCTGAAACGGATGTTGGAGCCCATGGCCTTCTGAAAAGAATCCCAAAACTTGGAGGTAAAGATGCTACCATGATCTGAAGAAATCAACTATGGAATGCCGTGCAGAGAGACAATCCGGGAGGTATAAAGCTCTACCAATTGAGCTGTTGTGATAGACTCTTTGATAGGAAGGAAATGAGCCACTTTAGTGAGTTTGTCGATGACAACGAATATAGCATCATTGCCACACTTGGACTTTGGAAATCCAGTCACGAAGTCCATCTCAATGTGGTCAAACTTCCATTCTGGAATGGCAAGAGGTTGGAGGAGACCAATTGGTCATTGGTGTTCTGCCTTCACTCTTCTGCAGACATCACATTCATTCACGAACTGAGCAATCTCATGCTTCATTTGAGTCCACCAATACGACTGCTTGAGGTCCTGGTACATCTTTGTACTTCCAGGGTGGATAGAGAGGATTGAATTGTGAGCCTCATTCATAATGACTTTACGAAGATCACCTTTAGGCACAACAATGCGATCCTTGAAGAATAGAGTATCCTTGTCATCAAGGCGATAGCACATGTACTTGGGTTGACTCTTGGCAATCCCAATCTTCACCTTCTTCACCATAGCATCAAGAAGTTGAGCCTCGCGAATCTGATCTTCTAAAGTAGGAGAGACTTGAAGGCTGGCCAGACATCCTTGAGGAACAACTTTAAGGTTGAGTTTGCGGAAAGCTTCACAAAGCTCGGGTTGGTAAGGCTTGAGAATCAAACTGTTGCAGTAAGCCTTCTTGCTCAATGCGTCAGCAATTACATTGGCCTTTCCTGGAGTATATTCGATGCTCGGATTATACTCTTGAATCATTTCGACCCAATGAGTTTGCCTGAGGTTGAGATTAGGCTGAGTGAAGATGTACTTGAGACTCTTGTGGTCACTGAAGATGTCCACTTTTCTTCCCAATAAGAGATGTCTCCAAGTCAAAAGAGCATGCACAACTGCCGCCAACTCGAGGTCATGAGTGGGGTAGTTCTTTTCATTGGGCTTCAACTAGCGAGAAGTATAAGCCACAACTTTCTTCTCTTGCATCAACACTGCACCAAGACCTTGAAGAGAGGCATCACAGAAGACCTCGAACGGTTTAGATTCATCAGGAGGAATCAGAACTGGAGTAGTGACTAATTTCTCTTTCAGGGTGTTGAAAGCGATGTCACATTCAGGAGACCATACATACTTCACATGCTTCTGGAGAAGGTTGGAAAGCGGCTTCGTGATCTTTGAGAAGTTCTCAACGAACCTTCAACAATAGCTTGCGAGACCAAGGAAGCTGCGGAGTTGCTTCACGTTCTGAGGTGGTTCCCAATTCATAATTGCAGACACCTTCTCAGGATTCACAGCAATGCCCTTGGCAGAGATGATATGTCCAAGATAGAGAACCTCATCGATCCAAAACTCGCACTTTGAGAACTTGGCATAGAACTTATGTTCTCTGAGCTTATCCAGCACCAAACGCAAATGCTTGGCATGATCTTCCTTGTTTTTGGAAAAGACCAAATGTCATCAAGGTAGACCAAGACGAAGTCATTTGTGTAGGGGTTGAAGATGAAGTTCATCATGCGAGAGAAAGTTGGCGGAGCGTTGACGAGGCCAAAAGACATGACAGTGTATTCATATGAACCATAGCTTGTTCTGGATGCTGTCTTGGGGATATCTTGCTCACGAATTCAAATCTGGTGATAGCCCATACGGAGATCAAGCTTGGAGAATACTTGAGCACCTTTGAGTTGTTCAAACAGCTCATTGATGTTGGGAAGTGGGTACTTGTTCTTTATAGTCTTCTTGTTCAATGGACGGTAGTCGACACAGAGTCGGTCCGTTCCATCCTTCTTCTTCACAAAAAGAACTCCACAACCCCACGAAGAAGAACTAGGTCGGATGAGACCCATTCGCTCTTGAATACCGAGTTGTTTCTTCAGCTCCTTCAACTCTTCAGGTCCAAGCTTGTAAGGACGCTTGCAAACAGGTTCCGTGCCAGGCTCAAGATCGATGGCGAATTCCACTGGCCGGTGCGGAGGCATTCCTGGAAGCTCTTCTGGAAAGACGTCTTGATATTCGCAAATGACTGGAATTTGAGAGATGGCATCCAGTTCACCCTTCTCATTGAGAGAAAACAGACGGATGGTATCGTCATTAGCGGCAAAGACAATTACATCCTCAGACGAATGAGTCAATTGAATCTACCTAGCAGCACAATCAAGCTGAGCCTTGTGCTTAGAAAGCCAATGCATTCCGAGAATAAGATCAATATCCGAGTTACCAAGGACCATTGGGGAAGAAAGAAACTTATAATCGCCCAACGTGATAGTCACATCTGGAACCTCCAAACTGGCACTCAAATGTTTACCAGGCGAAATGATATCAATTTGTTTGCCCAAATGAGAAGAAACGAATTCATTCTTGGCAAAAAATGGCTTTGACATGAAACAATGCGATGCACCAGTGTCAAAAAGTACTTTTGCAGGAACATCATTAACAGGAAGGTTACCCATGATGACATCTGACGAGTCCTGTGCCTGAGCTGCATTCATCAAGTTGACCTTGGCGTGCTTGGGGTTATGCTTGACCACTGCGGTACTAGCAGATCTCACAGGAGGAGGAGGAGGGAGATGCCTCTGATTGAAGCATTTGTTGGCATAGTGACCCTTCTGTTGGCACTTGTTGCACGTGACCTCCGAGAGCGGACGGTGATATGGAGCACTTGATCTTGGAGCTTGAGACGAAGTCTTGTTCTGAAAGCCTGGGTTGGGTGGGTGGGAAGATCCATTGCCACCTTTGCTCTTCTGCTGATAAGGCTGACGGAACGGAGGAGGAGGAAGCCAATACTTTTGCTGCTTAGCCACTTGAGTAGAAGAAGAAGGAGTTGCATCTCTGACTCGCTTCTTGGAAGCATCGCACTTCAGTTGGGCAGCCTCTTGCTTCATTGCCATGTTGTAAAACTCATCGTACTTCTTGGGCTCAAAAAGGACGAGAGCTAGCTGGAGTTCTTCTCTGAGACCACCCCTAAACTGGTATATCATGCTCTTCTCATCAGGGACGTCTTACTTAGCGAAACGAGCGAGCTTCTGAAACATGATGTTGTACTGGTAAACATACATAGTGCCTTGCTTCAGGTTGCAGAATTCCTCACGCTTGCTCTCAACCACACTCTGAGGAATATGATGAGATTTGAAGTATTGACGGAATTCATCCCAGGTAATCACACGGCCTCCTCTGGAATCTTTGTACTGCGGAAACCATTCTGCAGCTTGGTCTTTGAGTTGGAAGGATGCAAACTTGACGAAGTCCTCAGGCCTGACGTTGCTACACTTGAAATGCTTGCAGATATCCACGAGCCAATCATCAGCGTCTGTTGCCTCAACACAATTGCTGAAGGTCTTTGGCTGGTTAGCGAGGAACTGGTTGAGTGTAGCAAACTGATTCTGATTGTTGCCATGGCCCTGGTTCCCTTGGTTGCGCTCTTGAAGAAGTTGCATGATCAGCTGCGTGTTTGCATTGGTAGCGGCATCACAGCTTGCCATGCCTCCGGAGGTGGAGGTGGCGGATCAGGATTCGGAGTCGTGCGCGTTGGAGGAGCCATCCTGAAGAGGGTGACATACATTAGCATATTGGCAGGCAAATATTCAAGCTGAATCGAACGGATTGAAATTGCAACATAAAGTCTTCACATCCGAACAAAATGAACGAATGCATTCCAATTGAAATGGTCACATTTCCATAAATTGAGAAGCCACTTAGAATTGAGGTAGAAGAATAAAAACAAGGTACGAACAAGAACAAATACTTGGTGAGGATTAACCAATCCCAAACCAAATATCCGCGGAAGAAGAACTAGAGCTACAAGAATTCCCACCTATGAAACTCCCGAACCTTTCCGGTTATGCAATCAGGTGTTGGGGATACAGGGGAAGCATAATATCTCACGCAAAGCTAGCAATTCCTACATCTAGCTGTATCCATCCTTCAACACATAACCAAGAAACCTTCGGAAATCATTTACCTCAAACTTTGAAAAGCGTCCATTATACGAGTTATGGCAATACTCCCGAACTCCCGCCCCAGTACTGGGTGGCATCGAGGTTATCTCACCAACAACTGCATAAAAGAGATTTTCGATGTCGCCGAAACTCAGGTATTCCAAAATCTCAACGATAAAATTGTGACGACAACACCTCGGAGCTCAACTCCCCGGGACACTGCCACAACCCCTAAATGATAGGAGGCACCAAGAACAATGTTCTCGTCACAAATCGATCAGAACGATTCCAAGATACCCGCATGATCCTAAAAAAATTTAGTGAAATTTGAGAAGAGAAGAGTCAAAACTCTACGTCAGGATGCCTCACCAGAGCGATGAAGGGACTGAGGAGTAAAAATAATTCCTAACTCTCCGATATATATAATCCTAAATGACTCAAAACATTTTTCTAGACTCAACAACACCAATGATTCGATCAAGCAGGGGGCTCCTAAGGTCGGGGAAGGCTCTGAATACCAACTTGTAATGCCCTCGATGCGGCTATATCTCCTACGTGTTGAAGCACGACTTAGAGCATAACCGCATTGAAAGCAATGTCGCAAGTGAGGTAATCTTCGCAAACAACCCATGTAATATAAATAAAGAGGAAAAGGTACATAGTTGGCTTACACTCGCCACATCACACAAATACATAAATAAGTCATTACATTCATCCAATGCACTCATGGTCTGACTACGGTACCAAAATAAAGATCAACCCCCAAATGCGACAAAGTCCCCGATCGCCCCAACTGAGCACCGCTACTAATCATCTGGGAAAGACATGTAGTTACGACAAGAGTCTTCATCGAACTCCCACTTGAGCTCAAGCGCATCATCTGGAACGGTATCATCGGTGCCTGCATCTGGTTTATAAAGGAATCTGTGAGTCACAGGGACTCAGCAATCTCACACCCTCGCAATCAAGACTATTTAAGCTTATATGTAAGGCAAAGGTATGAGGTGGAGCTGCAGCAAGCGACTAGCATATATGGTGGCTAACATATTCGCAAAAGAGAGCGAGAAGAGAAGGCAAAAGCACGCTCAAACAACTATGATCAACAAGTGATCCTAGAACAACCTACGTCAAGCATTACTCCAACACCGTGTTCACTTCCCGGACTCCGCCGAGAAGAGACCATCACGGTTACACACGCGGTTGGTGTATTTTAGTTAAGTTAAGTTTCATGTTATCTACAACCGGCCATTAACAAATTCCCATCTGCCCATAACCGCGGGCAAGGCTTTTGAAAGTTCAAATCCCTGCAGGGGTGTCCCAACTTAGCCCATCACAAGCTCTGACGGTCAACGAAGGATATTCCTTCTCCCAAGACAATCCGATCAAACTCGGCATCCCGGTTACAAGACATCCTCGACAATGGTAAAACAAGTCCAGCAACACCGCCCGAATGTGCCGAAAAATCCCGATAGGAGCTGCACATATCTCGTTCTCAGGGCACACTCAGATAGGTCAAGCTACGAGTAAAACCAACCCTCGAGTTTCTCCGAGGTGGCCCCACGGGCTGCCTAGTTCGGACCAACACTCAGAGGAGCACTGGCCCAGGGGGGTTTAAATAAAGATGACCCTTGGGCTCCGGAAACCCAAGGGAAAAAGAGGCTAGGTGGCAAATGGTAAAACCAAGGTTGGGCATTGCTGGAGGAGTTTTATTCAAGGCGAACTATCAAGGGGTTCCCATTATAACCCAACCGTGTAAGGAACGCAAAATCCGGGAACATAACACCGCTATGACGGAAACTAGGGCGGCAAGAGTGGAACAAAACACTAGGCAAAAGGCCGAGCCTTCCACCCTTTACCAAGTATATAGATGCATTAAGATAAACAAGATAATATTGTGATATCCCAACAATAAACAATGTTCCAACAAGGAACGATCTCCAATCTTCACCTGCAACTAGCAACGCTATAAGAGGGGCTGAGCAAAGCGGTAACATAGCCAAACAACGGTTTGCTAGGACATGGTGGGTTAGAGGTTTGACATGGCAATTTGGGAGGCATGATAAGCAAGTGGTAGGTATCATACCATAGGCAAAGCAAAAGAGTGAGCATCCAGCAAGCAAAGATAGAAGTGATTTCGAGGGTATGGTCATCTTGCCTGCAAAGTTTTCAGAGTTGCCTTGATCCTCGAAAGCGAACTCAACGGGCTCCTCATTCACGAACTCGTCTCCTGGCTCTACCCAAACAAGAACAATAAGCAAAAGGGAACACAATCAACCACGTGCAATGCTCAAGCAACATGATGCAAACATGGTATGATATGCGGGATGCGGTATGTGATGCATATGCAAGATTTGGAAAGGAAAGATTGAACCTGGCCTCAACTTGGAAAACCAAGAGTTCCACTGGAAAGGTGAGGTGATTTCGGTTGAAATCGATATAAAGATCACCGGAAACGGATGCACGGTTTGGAAATGCCAAGCAAAACAAATATAGCACCGGTCTATGATAATCAGCAAGTAGCCATCTAAATGCATCAAGTAAAATATGCTACAGCACTTAAACATGACAAAAAAATACATGGCAAGGATCCACTCATGAAGATTGACAAAAGATGAACACTGAGCTACGGCTAATTCATCCATTAACAGGTTCAAACAAGCATGGCAAAAGTGCAAATGATAACAGGTTTCAGACTTTGTGAAATTAACACAAGTCTGAAATTTATCATCAGGAAGCAAACTTTAGAGCATGAAAACTACATGCTACATGAACTTAACATGGCAAAGCAAGGCACGGAATGAAGCTACTCAAAGCACTTAACAAAAGTCCCTTAGTGACCTTGAGCCAAAAGGGATCAGAAAATACAATTGCAAGTATGTGAACATGGTGAAAACATAAACAGATTCAGACTTAGTGAAAAACTGGAGCATGCAAAACAATTAACGAGTAGGCATGTTTACGAGCTCGATGCACTCACTACAGAGCATGGCATGACAAACTAAGCATACACCCATGAATAATACATGGCATAGAGGCTATACATGGCAAGAACAACAACATAGCATGCACGGATCAATAGCAACATCCTCGGCAAAATCGCTAAACATGTCAACAATCTGCCAGGATCATTTTATAGCAAAAGTAGAGCTCGATTGACTCAAGCTAGGGTGCTCCATAATTGCAAACAAAGACATGGATGTATAGAGCACCTCGATATTAACAAAACATCCTTACTAATCATCCTCAAAAGAGGCACGTATCACTAGGAAACAACATGAACATATGGCATAAAAACAAAAACAAGACAAGGACTTGGTGAAATTCTAAGTCCCTGAAATCAGCATCAACGATTAGGCTACTTTGCAAGCTTGTGCTAGTCACCACAAAGATCACAAAAATACATGGCAAGCACCTCTGTAAAGATGACATCGCATATAACAAAACACATGTAGAGCTCAGGATCATAGCATGCACACATTAAACATGGCAAAAATGACAAAAGGCCATTTGCTGAAACAGATCTGACAAATTCATCACATAGCCCTCTTCCAGCAGCATTCCAGGCATCAAGATGAGCTCAAATGAAAATGATGTAATGAGATGAAATGATGTACTCGTCGAGACGAACATTTTGATATGCTACACGTGCGAATTGGAGCTACGGATGCAAAGTTATGGCATGCGGAAAATGCTAAAAAATTACTGAGGGAGAGGAAAAAGTCAACCCCAGATCTAGGGTTCTTCATTGGGCATGCGAACCGAGGCGCTCCGGCAAGGTCGAGCTCGAATCCGACGAGGGGAGGACGAGGGGGCGCCGGAGAGGTCGGACCCGACAGGATCCGGGGCCGGAAAGGTGCGGCGGCGAGGCAGAGGCCGCGGACGCGGCGTCGTCGGACCGGAGCGGTGGTGGCGGAGAGCTCCGGCGTCTCGGAGACTCGCCGGCGCGGGCTCGCGGCGGCCGGAGACGAAGCAGGCGGCAGCGCGAGGTGAAGGCGGGCGGCGGGAAGCGCGACGCGGCGGCTGGGCACGATGGGCCGCGGGAGCCAGGTGTGGGCTCGGCGGGCCGCGCGGCCAGCAGGGGTGGCGGCGACAGGTGTCAGACGCTGATTGGTGCGGACAGCGGCGGCGGCTTCGTCCGGCCGGAAACGGACATGTCCGGGTTGGCGGAGCGCGGATTTTTAGGGTTTCGGGGGTAGAAGACCCGGATTTCGAGAGGGATGCCTATTTGTAGAGGTAGAGGGAGCTAGGAAGCTCCAAATGAGGTGCGGTTTTCGGCCACGCGATCGTGATCGAATGATCTAGATGATAGAAGGGGTTTAGGTGGGTTTTGGGCCGAATTGGAAGGGTGTTGGGCTGCAACACACACGAGGCCTTTTCGGTCCCTCGGTTAACCGTTGGAGTATCAAACGAAGTCCAAATGGCATGAAACTTGACAGGCGGTCTACCGGTAGTAAACCAAGGCCGCATGAAAAGTCTCGGTCCAATCCGAAAACGTTTAACCCCCACACACAGAAAGAGGTAGAAAGGACCACCGGAGGACATAGGAGCGCTGGAATGCAAAACGGACAATGGGGAAAAAGCCCGGATGCATGAGACGAACACGTAAGCGAATGCAATGCACCTGATGACATGATATGAGATGCATGACAAAGACAAAACACACAGAGACAAAAACCCGACAACGAGGAAATAAAATAACTTAGTGCCAGAAACGGCAAGAGTTGGAGTACAGATAAGGTAAATTACATCCGGGGTGTTACATCGGGGGACCTGCAAGGAGGTCACGAGGCAGGGGGCGCGCCCACCCCCCCTGGGCGCGCCCTCCACCCTCGTGAGCCCCTTGTGCCCCCCCTGACGTACTTCTTCCGCCTATATATCTCCATATACCCTAAAAACATCCGTGAGCACAATAGATCAGGAGTTCCGCCGCCAGAAGCCTCCATGGCCACCGAAAACCAATCTAGACCCGTTCCGGCACCCTGCCGGAGGGGGCAATCCCTCTCTGATGGCCATCTTCATCATCTCGGTGCTCTCCATGATGAGGAGGGAGTAGTTCTCCCTCGGGGCTGAGGGTATATACCAGTAGCTATGTGTTTGATCTCTCTCTCTCTCTCTCGTGTTCTTGAGATGATACGATCTTGATGTATCGCGAGCTTTGCTATTATGTTTGGATCCTATGATGTTTCTTCCCCCCTCTACTCTCTTGTAATGAATTGAGTTTCCCCTTTGAAGTAATCTTATCGGATTGAGTCTTTAAAGATTTGAGAACACGTGATGTATGTCTTGCCGTGGATATCTGTGGTGACAATGGGATATCACGTGATTCACTTGATGTATGTTTTGGTGATCAACTTGTGGGTTCCGCCCATGAACCTATGCATAGGGGTTGACACACGTTTTCGTCGTGATTCTCCGGTAGAAGCTTTGGGGCATTCTTTGGGGTTCTATGTGTTGGTTGAATAGATGAATCTGAGGTTGTGTGATGCATATCGTATAATCATACCCACGGATACTTGAGGTGACATTGGAGTATCTAGGTGACATTAGGGTTTTGGTTGATTTGTATCTTAAAGTGTTATTCTAGTACGAACTCTAGGGCTGTTTGTGACACTTATAGGAATAGCCCAACTGATTGATTGGAAAGAATAACTTTGAGGTGGTTTCATACCCTACCATAATCTCTTCGTTTGTTCTACGCTATTAGTGACTTTGGAGTGACTCTTTGTTGCATGTTGAGGGATAGTTATGCGATCCAATTATGTTATTATTGTTGAGGGAACTCACCCTAGCGAAAGTAGGAACCCTAGGCCTTATTTCCACGCATTGGAATACCGTTTATGCTCACTTTTATCATTCATTACCTTGTTGTTTCTATAATTTCATATTACAAGAACCTTTATCTACTATCCATATTGCACTTGTATCACCATCTCTTCGTCGAACTAGTGCACCTATACAACTTACCATTGTATTGGGTCTGTTGGGGACACAAGAGGCTCTTTGTTATTTGGTTGGAGGGTAGCTTGAGAGAGACCATCTTCATCCTACGCCTCCTACGGATTGATAAACCTTAGGTCATCCACTTGAGGGAAATTTGCTACTGTCCTACAAACCTCTGCACTTGGAGGCCCAACAACGTCTACAAGAAGAAGGTTGTGTAGTAGACATCAAGCTCTTTTCTAACGCCGTTGTCGGGGAGGTGAGTGCTTGAAGGTATATCTTTAGATCTTGCAATCGAGTCTTTTAGTTTCTTGTTTTATCACTAGTTTAGTTTATAAAATATAACTACAAAAAAATGGAATTGAGTTTGTCTCATACGCTTCATCTTTTTAATATCTTTCGTGAGTATGATGGAAAGGATAATTGTGCTCAAGTGCTAGAAGAAGAGATCTCTAAAATGTTTGGCACTAAATATTTGAATGATGAGCATGATTGCAATGTTGTTAGTATGAATTCTTTGAATATCCATGATGCTAATGATGATTGCACTAGTTATGATGAAAATGCCTCCTATAAACATGTCAATTTTTGTGGAGTAGATTGGGTTTGCAAGTACACACCAAATAGGGAAGATGGATATTGCAAGAGGCATAAGTACTTAGAAACCAAATTGTTGCAATAAGAGCTAGATGAATGTGCTGAAAATTTATCTTTTCTTAGCCCTACTTGTGAACTTTGCAATGAACGTGATCATTTTAGTACCCAATGTAAATTGTTTCATGAGCGTATCGTGTCCAAAAATTGTGATGACTTGATTTCCCTTGCACATCATAATGGACTTAGTTTGCTCTTGGGTTATGAAGAAATTAAACATAGAACTAAGGATATTCCAAAATTTGCCCTTGATAAAGTTCTTCATTTTGATCTAGAGGAAATTTATATGTATTGCGCGGTGAATTGCATTGAAAATCCTTATATTGCCAATTACATAAAGAAAAGAAAATAAATAGTGGATGGAGAGAATACTAACGAAAGGGAAGAGACTTCCCAACATCCTCCTATTATTTCTTATGATGAATCAGGTAACGAGGAGGAGCCTCCTATTCAACCAATCTCATTAATAAGGAGCTCCAAAAAGAGGATTGAACCCACACATGATGTGGTGAAGAAGAAGAAAAGAAAAAGGAAGAGAGGTAAAAAGATATCTCTCCCAAATAATGCTGCTCCTATTACTATTGTGCCTCATGAAAATATAATTGTGGAAGATAATGATACTTCTTATGATCTTGAAAATCTTTTTGGCACTTGCTTGGAAGAATATGATAATTGCTATACTATTGGTGCTATCCATACTATTAATTATGAGAGTGATTATGCTTATGATATGAAAAGTCCCAAGCTTGGGGATGCTATGTTTGATGAAGATGATGTTTTTGAGAATATATTTGCTGCAATTAATGTATGTCCTAAGCTTGGTGATGCTACGCTTAATGAAGATGATATTTTTAGTATCCCAAGTTTTGATATGCAAATTTATAATGATAATAACATGCCTCCTACTTATGATAATTATTGTGATGATACATATGCTATAAAAAGTAGTGAGGATTATATTTATAAAACTTGTCATGATTATGGTTACCCCTTTTCTGAACATTACTCTTTTAATGTGGAAACAATTTATAGTATCCAAGCCTCTTACGATACTCCCACTATCCCGAATGAGAAGAATTTTGCTTATGTGGAGAGTAATAAAATCTCTATGCTTGTAGATCATGAAAAGAATGCTTTAGGTGCTGGTTATATTGTTGAATTCATTCATGATGCTACTGAAAATTATTATGAGGGAGGAATATATGCTTGTAGGAATTGCAAAATATCAAGTTTCCTCTCTATGTGCTTAAAATTTTGAAGTTATGCTTGTTTTACCTTCCTATGCAAGTTGATCCTTGTTCCCACAAGTTGTTTTCTCACAAAATCCATATGCATAGGAAGTGGGTTAGACTTAAATTTTTTAGTCATACTCTTCATGATGCTCTCTTTATGTTTCAATTCTTATCTTCTATATGAGCATCATTGAAATCATCATGCCTAGCGAGGGGCTTTAAACGATAGCGCTTGTTGGGAGGCAACCCAATTTTATTTTAGTTCCTTGATTTTTATTCCTGTTTATTAAATAATTCATCTAGCCTCTGTTTAGATGTGGTTTTATGTGTTTAATTAGTGTTTGTGCCAAGTAGAACCATTGGGAAGACTTGGGGAAAGTCTTGTTGATCATGCTGTAAAAAACAGAAACTTTAGCGCTCACGAGAACTGCTTCCATTTTTATTTGGAGAGTGCTATTTCGTTAATTATTTTTGCAGATGATTAATAGATAAATTCCTCAGGTCCATCAATTTATTTGAGAATTTTATGAGTTCCAGAAGTATACGTTTGATCCAGATTACTACAGACTGTTCTGTTTTTGACAGATTCTGTTTTTCGTGTGTTGTTTGCTTATTTTGATGAATCTATGGCTAGTAAAATAGTTTATAAACCATAGAGAAGTTGGAATACAGTAGGTTTAACACCAATATAAATAAAGAATGAGTTCGTTACAGTACCTTGAAGTGGTGATTTATTTTCTTATACTAACGGAGCTCACGAGTTTTCTACTTTAAGTTTTGTGTTGTGAAGTTTTCAAGTTTTGGGTAAGGATTCGATGGACTACGGAACAAGGAGTGGTAAGAGCCTAAGCTTGGGGATGCCCAAGGCACCCCAAGGTAATATTCAAGGACAACCAAGAGCCTAAGCTTGGGGATGCCCCGGAAGGCATCCCCTCTTTCATCTTCGTTCATCGGTAACTTTACTTGGAGCTATATTTTTATTTGCCACATGATATGTGTTTTGCTTGGAGCGTAAATTTATTTTGTTAGGATTTGCATGATGTTATTTAGAAAAATGTTTTGGATCTTTTATTTCAATAAAAGTGGCATTGATAGTCTTTAATATGCCCATTTTAGAAGTCCACATGTTTCTGTTTGAAAACAGAAAGTTTACCGCTGTTGCAATAATTCCCTAGAAAAGTCAGAATGTGATAAAATGTTGAAACATTTTGAATATTAAGCTCTGACAAATTTAATACAGTGGGAATTTTCTTTCATAATTTTTGGAGCTAGGGAAGTATGGATGTTGCAGCATTCTTTACAAACTATCTTGTTTAGGCAGATTGTTGTTATGTTTGCATTGTTTGCATATGGTTGCTTATTTAATTATTCTATTTGAGGATAGGACTATTAAATATGTAGAGGCATTTAGTATGGAATGTTGAATAATAATTTTAGTGATTTTATACAGTAGAGTATGACAAGGTTTTTGCAATGGTTTATACTAACTTATCTCACGAGTCCTTGTTGAGTTTTGTGTGGATGAAGCTTTTGAGATTTAGGGAGACCATGATATGAGAGGAATTAAGGAGACACAAAAGCTCAAGCTTGGGGATGCCCTGTTTGGCATCCCACCTTTCTTCTTCAACAACTATCGGTTAGTATCGGTTGATCCTAAGTTTTTGCTTCTTCACATGATGTTTGCCATTCTTAGAATGTCATTTTATTTTGCTTTGCTTGCTGTTTGAATAGAATACCAAGATCTGAAATTCTTAAATGTTAGAGAGTCTTCACATAGTTGCATAATTATTCGACTACTCATTGATCTTCACTTATATCTTTCGGAGTAGTTTGTCATTTGCTCTAGTGCTTCACTTATATCTTTTAGAGCATGGTGGTAGTTTTATTTTGAAGAAATAGATGAACTCTCATGCTTCACTTAGATTATTTTGAGAGTCTTAAATAGCATGGTAATTTGCTTAAAATCCTAATATGCTAGGTATTCAAGAATAATAAAATTCTCTTATGAGTGTGTTGAATACTATGAGAAGTTTGATACTTGATAATTGTTTTGAGATATGGAGATGGTGATATTAGAGTCATGCTAGTTGAGTGGTTGTGAATTTAAAGAATACTTGCATTAAAGTTTGTGATTCCCGTAGCATGCACGTATGGTGAACCGTTATGTGATGAAGTCGGAGCATGATTTATTTATTTATTGTCTTCCTTACGAGTGGCGGTCGGGGACGAGCGATGGTCTTTTCCTACCAATCTATCCCCCTAGGAGCATGCGCGTAATACTTTGCTTTGATAACTTCTAGATTTTTGCAATAAGTATATGAGTTCTTTATGACTAATGTTGAGTCCATGGATTATACGCACTCTCACCTTCCACCTTTTCTAGCCTCACTAATACCGTGCACCTTTCGCCGGTATCATACACCCACCATATACCTTCCTCAAAACAGCCACCATACCTACCTATTATGGCATTTCCATAGCCATTCCGAAATATATTGCCATGCAACTTTCCACCGTTCCGTTTATTATGACACGCTCCATCATTGTCATACTGCTTTGCATGATCATGTAGTTGACATCGTATTTGTGGCAAAGCCATCATTCATAATTCTTTCATACATGTCACTCATGCATCATTGCACATCCCGGTACACCGCCAGAGGCATTCATATAGAGTCATATCTTGTTCTAAGTATCGAGTTGTAAGAAAATAAAAGTGTGATGATCATCATTATTAGAGCATTGTCCCAGTGAGGAAAGGATGATGGAGACTATGATTCCCCCACAAGTTGGGATGAGACTCCAGACGAAAATAAATAAATAAAAGAGGCCAAAGAAGCCCAAAAAAAGAAAGAAAAGAGGCCATAAAAAAAGAGAAGGCCCAGATAAAAAATAAATAAATAAAGGAGAGAAAAAGAGAGAAGGGGCAATGTTACTATCCTTTTACCACACTTGTGCTTCAAAGTAGCACCATGATCTTCATGATAGAGAGTCTCCTATGTTGTCACTTTCATATACTAGTGGGAATCTTTCATTATGGAACTTGGCTTGTATATTCCAATGATGGGCTTCCTCAAAATGCCCTAGGTCTTCGGGAGAAAGCAAGTTGGATAAACACCCACTTAGTTTCTTTTGAGCTTTCATAAATTTATAGCTCTAGTGCATCTGTTGCATGGCAATCCCTACTCACTCACATTGATATCTATTGATGGGCATCTCCATAGCCCGTTGATACACCTAGTTGATGTGAGACTATCTTCTCCCTTTTTGTCTTCTCCACAACCACCATTCTATTCCACCTATAGTGCTATGTCCATGGCTCACGCTCATGTATTGCGTGAAGATTGAAAAAGTTTGAGAACGTCAAAAGTATGAAACAATTGCTTGGCTTGTCATCGGGGTTGTGCATGATTTAAATATTTTGTGTGGTGAAGATGGAGCATAGCCAGACTATATGATTTTGTAGGGATAACTTTCTTTGGCCATGTTATTTTGAGAAGACATGATTGCTTAGTTAGTATGCTTGAAGTATTATCATTTGTATGTCAATATGAACTTTTGTCTTGAATCTTTCGGATCTGAATATTCATACCACAATTAATAAGAATTACATTGAAATTATGCCAAGTAGCATTCCACATCAAAAATTCTTTCTTTTATCATTTACCTACTCGAGGACGAGCAGGAATTAAGCTTGGGGATGCTGATACGTCTCCAACGTATCTATAATTTTTGATTGCTCCATGCTATATTATCTACTATTTTGAATGTTTATGGGCTTTATTATACACTTTTATATCATTTTAGGGACTAACCTATTAACCCAGAGCCCAGTGCCAGTTTCTGTTTTTACCCTGTTTTAGGGTTTCAAAGAAAAGGAAAATCAAATGGAGTCCAATTGACCTGAAGACTTGGAGTGCACGTTGGGGGACCTGCGAGGAGGTCATGAGGCAGGGGGCGCACCCGCCCCCCTGGGCGCGCCGTCCACCCTCATGAGCCCCTCGTGGCCCCCCTGACGTACTTCTTCCGCCTATATATCTCCATATACCCTAAAAACATCCGTGAGCACAATAGATCGGGAGTTCCGCCGCCAGAAGCCTCCGTAGCCACCGAAAACCAATCTAGACCCATTCCGGCACCCTGCCAGAGGGGGCAATCCCTCTCCGGTGGCCATTTACATCATCCCGGTACTCTCCATGACGAGGAGGGAGTAGTTCTCCCTCGGGGCTGAGGGTATGTACCAGTAGCTATGTGTTTGATCTCTCTCTCTCTCGTGTTCTTGAGATGATACGATCTTGATGTATCGCGAGCTTTGCTATTATATTTGGATCCTATGATGTTTCTTCCCCCCTCTACTCTCTTGTAATGAATTGAGTTTCCCCTTTGAAGTAATCTTATCGGATTGAGTCTTTAAAGATTTGAGAACACTTGATGTATGTCTTGCCGTGGATATCTGTGGTGACAATGGGATATCACGTGATTCACTTGATGTATGTTTTGGTGATCAACTTGCGGGTTCCACCCATGAACCTATGCATAGGGGTTGGCACACGTTTTCGTCGTGATTCTCCGGTAGAAGCTTTGGGGCACTCTTTGGGGTTCTATGTGTTGGTTGAATAGATGAATCTGAGATTGTGTGATGCATATCGTATAATCATACCCACGGATACTTGAGGTGACATTGGAGTATCTAGGTGACATTAGGGTTTTGGTTGATTTGTATCTTAAGGTGTTATTCTAGTATGAACTCTAGGGTTGTTTGTGACACTTATAGGAATAGCCCAATGGATTGATTGGAAAGAATAACTTTGAGGTGGTTTCGTACCCTACCATAATCTCTTCGTTTGTTCTCCGCTATTAGTGACTTTGGAGTGACTCTTTGTTGCATGTTGAGGGATAGTTATGTGATCCAATTATGTTATCATTGTTGAGGGAACTTACACTAGCGAAAGTATGAACCCTAGGCCTTATTTCCATGCATTGCAATACCGTTTACGCTCACTTTTATCATTCATTACCTTGCTGTTTTTATAATTTCAGATTACAAGAACCTTTATCTACTATCCATATTGCACTTGTATCACCATCTCTTCGCCGAACTAGTGCACCTATACAACTTACCATTGTATTGGGTGTGTTGGGGACACAAGAGACTCTTTGCTATTTGGTTGTAGGGTTGCTTGAGAGAGACCATCTTCATCCTACGCCTCCTTCGGATTGATAAACCTTAGGTCATCCACTTGAGGGAAATTTGCTACTGTCCTACAAACCTCTGCACTTGGAGTCCCAACAATGTCGACAAGAAGAAGGTTGTGTAGTAGACATCACTTGACCCATTCTGTTAGCTTAGCACTTGATCGTTTAGTTTGTTGCTATTGCTTTCTTCATGACTTATACATGTTCCTATGACTATGAGATTATGCAACTCTCATTTATCGGAGGAACACTTTGTGTGCTACCAAACGTCACAACGTAATTGGGTGATTATAAAGGTGCTCTACAGGTGTCTCCGAAGGTACTTGTTGGGTTGGCGTTTTTCGAGATTAGGATTTGTCACTCCGATTGTCGGAGAGGTATCTCTGGGCCCACTCGGTAATGCACATCACTATAAGCCTTGCAAGCATTGCAACTAATGAGTTAGTTGCGGGATGATGTGTTACGGAACGAGTAAAGAGACTTGCCGGTAACGAGATTGAACTAGGTATTGAGATACCGACGATTGAATATCGGGCAAGTAACATACCGATGACAAATGGAACAACATATGTTGTTATGCGGTCTGGCCGATAAAGATCTTCATAGAATATGTAGGAGCCAATATGAGCATCCAGGTTCCGCTATTGGTTATTGACCGGAGACGTGTCTCGGTCATGTCTACATAGTTCTCGAACCCGTAGGGTCCGCAGGCTTAACGCTACGATGACAGTTATATTATGAGTTTTATGTTTTGATGTACCGAAGGTTGTTCGGAGTCCCGGATGTGATCACGGACATGACAAGGAGTCTCGAAATGGTCGAGACATGAAGATTGATATATTGGAAGCCTATGTTTGGATATCGAAAGTGTTCCGGGTGAAATCAGGATTTTACCGGAGTACCAAGGGGTTACCGGAACCCCCAGGGGGCTTAATGGGCCTACATGGGCCTTAGTGGAAAAGGAGGGAAGCAAGGGAAGTGTGGGGCGCGCCCCCCCCAAGGCCCAAACCGAATTGGTTTAGGGCAAAGGGGGCCGATCCCCCTCTTTCCTTCTTCCCCCCTCCCAAGTCCTAATCCAACTAGGAAAAGGGGGGAGTCCTAGTCCCGGTGGGAGTAGGACTCCTCCGGCGCACCTCTCCCCTTGTCCGGCCGCACCCCCCTTGCTCCTTTATATACAGGGGCAGGGGGCACCTCTAGACACACAAGTTGATCAAGTTGATCGTCTCTTAGTCGTGTGCGGTGCCCCCCTCCACCATAGTCCACCTCGATAATACTGTAGGGGTGCTTAGGTGAAGCCCTGCGTCGGTAGAACATCAACATCGTCACCACGCCGTCGTGCTGACAAAACTCTCCCTCAACACTCGGCTGGATTGGAGTTAGAGGGACGTCATCGGGCTGAACGTGTGCTGAACTCAGAGGTGTCGTGCGTTCGGTACTTGATCGGTCGGATCGTGAAGATGTACGACTACATCAACCGCGTTGTGCTAACGCTTCCTCTTTCGGTCTACGAGGGTACGTGGACAACACTCTCCCCTCTCGTTGCTATGCATCACCATGATCTTGCGTGTGCATAGGATTTTTTTTTAAATTACTACGTTACCCAACAAGTTTCACATACCAGCAAAAGAAAAAGTTCTTCTATGATTTAAGACATTACTTTTGGGATGACCCACATCTTTATAAAGAAGGAGTAGATGGTGTTATTAGACGTTGTGTACCTGAGCATGAACAAGAACAGATCCTACGCAAGTGTCACTCCGAAGCTTATGGAGGACACCATGCTGGAGATAGAACTGCACATAAGGTATTACAATCCGGTTTTTATTGGCCTACTCTCTTCAAGGATGCACGTATATCTTGTGATGAATGTCAAAGAATTGGTAATATTAGTAGACGTCAAGAAATGCCTATGAATTATTCACTTGTTATTGAACCATTTGATGTTTGGGGCTTTGATTATATGGGACCTTTTCCTGCCTCCAATGGATACACACATATTTTAGTTGTTGTTGATTACGTTACTAAGTGGGTAGAAGCTATTCCAACTAGTAGTGTTGATCATAAAACCTCTATTAAGATGCTTAAAGAAGTTATTTTTCCAAGATTTGGAGTCCCTAGATACTTAATGACTGATGGTGGTTCACATTTTATTCATGGTGCTTTCCGTAAAATGCTTGCTAAATATGATGTTAATCATAGAATTGCATCTCCTTATCACCCACAGTCTAGTGGTCAAGTAGAATTGAGTAATAGAGAACTCAAATTAATTTTGCAGAAGACTGTTAATAGATCTAGAAAAAATTGGTCCAAGAAACTTGATGATGCATTATGGGCCTATAGAACTGCATATAAAAAGCCTATGGGTATGTATCCGTATAAAATGGTTTATGGAAAAGCATGTCACTTACCTCTTGAACTAGAACATAAGGCTTATTGGGCTATTAAAGAGCTCAATTATGATTTCAAACTTGCCGGTGAGAAGAGGTTATTTGACATTAGCTCACTTGATGAATGGAGAACCCAAGCCTATGAGAATGCCTAATTATTTAAAGAAAAAGTTAAAAGATGGCATGACAAAAGAATACAAAAGCATGAGTTTAATGTAGGTGATTATGTATTGCTATACAACTCTCGTTTAAGATTTTTTGCAGGAAAACTTCTCTCTAAATGGGAAGGTCCTTACGTTATCGAGGAGGTCTATCGTTCCAGTGCCATAAAAATCAACAACTTCGAAGGCACAAATCCGAAGGTGGTGAACGGTCAAAGAATTAAACATTATATCTCAGGTAATCCTATAAATGTTGAAACCAATGTTATTGAAACCGTAACCCCGGAGGAATACATAAGGGACACTTTCCGAAATGTTTCATACTCCGAAAAGGAATAGGTATGTGGTACGGTAAGTAATCCGACTCCAAAACAGTTCTAATGGCAATTTTCTTCCATTTTGGAATATTTAGAAAAATAGAAAAATAAGAAGCAGTCCTGGAAGGACACGAGGGCTCCACGAGGGTGGAGGGCGCACCCTACCCCCCTGGGCGCGCCTCCTGCCTCGTGGGCACCTCGTGTGCTCTCCGGACTCCATTTTCTTACACGCCACGTATTTTGGTCGGTAAAAATTCATTATATAACCTCTCGAAGGTTTTGATCACCGTATCACGCAAAAATCTCCTGTCTTTGTTTCGAGCTGTTTTTCTGACAGATCCAGGTCGTCATGTCATCTTCAAGTGCCCCCAAGGACTAGTTCTTCGAGAAGGTCATCAACCCCTACCTCGCGGAAGTGCTGCAACACCCTCAAACCATTGAGATGCGTGAGGGGTTGTTGCACATCCGCGATGTTGAGGGACCAAGGAAGACCGGAAGCACGGAGGCAAGGCTCGAGACATTGGAGCAAGAAGTTTTCAGGTGTCAGGAGATGGTGGAGCATGGACTCGATTCCAATCACATTATGATCACGGAGTTCACCAACAACCACAAGCTGGACGTCAAGGACATTGGGAAGGCCATCTTCAAGCTTCATGAGAAAATCAAGCACCTCCAAGCCCAGATCTATGACGTGAAAAATCAAAACTGTGAGTATGAATATAGATTCAAGAGGATGAGTTTGGCTGCAGATTTGAGGTTTCAGGAGACTCGATCATCCTTCTATGATGGTGAGCCTATGCCTTGGAAGAGGGACGACAAGCCTACGCCATCAACAAAACCATCAACTTCTTCACCAACAAAGAAGAACTGAGTATCTGGTATGGGAACTCCCCTTGGCAACTGCCAAGCTTGGGGGAGTGCCCCGGTATCGTATCACCATCACTTTTATCTTTACCGTTTTTCTTGGTTTGATCCTTTTGGTAATATCTTGATCTAGTAGTATAAAGTTTTTAGTATGATCTAGTTGTGAATTTTGCTTTATGATCCTTCTATGTAGTTGAGTCCGTGAGCTATATATAATAAAGATTAGTGTTGAGTCAAGGGCTTGATTATTTTGCCATGATATTGAGTGAACAAAAGAAAAGAGGAATAAATAAATAGAAATAAAAGAGATCATATGGATCTTATGGAGAGTAATGAGCTCACATATAAAAAGTATGATGAATAAATGTTGTTGAGAGTTGACAAACATAGTTTTGGTCATCGTTGCAATTAATAGGAAGTAATAAAGAAAGAGAGGTCTTCACATATAAATACACTATCTTGGACATCCTTTATGATTGCGAGCACTCATTAAAATATGACATGCTAAAGAGTTGACGTTGGACAAGGAAGACAATGTAATGGGTTATGTTTTCTTACATCTGAGATAAATTATATTGTCATTGATCATCCAACATGATTGAGCTTGCCTTTCCCCCTCATGCTAGCCAAATTCTTTGCACCAAGTAGATATACTACTTGTGCTTCCAAATATCCCTTAAACCAGTTTTGCCATGAGAGGCCACCATACCTACCTATGGATTGAGTAAGATCCCTCAAGTAAGTTGTCATCGGTGCAAGCAATAAAAATTGCCCTCTAAATATGTATGACTTATTAGTGTGGGAGAAAATAAGCTTTATACGATCGTGTGATATGGAAGAAATAAAAGCGATAGACTGCATAATAAAGGTCCATATCACAAGTGGCAATATAAAGTGACGTTCTTTTGCATTAAGATTTTGTGCATCCAACCATGAAAGCGCATCACAACCTCTGCTTCCCTCTGCGAAGGGCCTATCTTTTACTTTTATCTCCTACCTTGCATAAGAGTCATGGTGATCTTCACACTTCCTTTTTACATTTTATCTTTTGGCAAGCACAACATGTTGGAAAGATCCTGGTATATATGGCTAATTGGATGTGAGTTTTCATGAACTATTATTGTTGACATTACCCTTGAGGTAAAACGTTTGGAGGCAAAACTATAAGCCCCTATCTTTCTCTATGTCCGATTAAAACTCCATAGCCATAAGTATTGCGTGAGTGTTAGCAATTGTGAAAGACTATATGATAGTTGAGTATGTGGATTTGCTGAAAAGCTCTTATATTGACTCTTTCCTATGTTATGATAAATTGAATTGCCCCAATGACTGAGATTATAGTTTGTTAGTTTTCAATGAAGTTTATGATTCATACTTGAAATTGTGATTGAATTGTTACTCTAGCATAAGAGATCATATGACAAGAATTATATAAGTTGATGTTCTAAGAATGATCATGATGCCCTCATGTCCATATTTTATTTTTATCGACACCTCTATCTCTAAACATGTGGACATATTTTTCGATTTCGGCTTTCGCTTGAGGACAAGCGAGGTCTAAGCTTGGGGGAGTTGATACATCCATTTTGCATCATGCTTTTATATCGATATTTATTGCATTATGGGTTGTTATTACACATTATGTCACAATACTTATGCCTATTCTCTCTTATTTTACAAGGTTTACATAAAAAGGGAGAATGCCGGCAGCTGGGATTCTGGGCTGGAAAAGGAGCAAATATTAGAGACCTATTCTGCACAGCTCCAAAAGTCCTGAAACTTCACGGAAGTCATTTTCAGAATATATAAAAAATAATGAGCGCAAGAAGTTCCAGAGGGAGCCACACCCTGCCCACGAGGGTAGGGGCGCGCCCTACCCCCCTGGGCGCGCCCCTGCCTCATGGGCCCCCTGGTGGCCCTCCGATGCCCATCTTCTGCTATATGGAGTCTTTCGATGAGGAAAAAAATTAGAAGCAAGCTTTCGGGATGAGACTCCGCCGCCACGAGGCGGAACCTTGGCGGAACCAATCTAGGGCTCAGGCGGAGCTGTTCTGCCGGGGAAACTTCCCTCCTGGAGGGGGAAATCATCGACATCGTCATCACCAACGCTCCTCTCATCGGGAGAGGGCAATCTCCATCAACATCTTCACCAGCACCATCTCCTCTCAAACCCTAGTTCCTCTCTTGTACCCAATTCTTGTCTCCAAGTCTAGGATTGCTACCTGTGGGTTGCTAGTAGTGTTGATTACTCCTTGTAGTTGATGCTAGTTGGTTTATTTGGTGGAAGATCATATGTTCAGATCCTATATGCATATTAATACCCCTCTGATTATGAACATGAATATGCTTTGTGAGTAGTTCCGTTTGTTCCTGAGGACATGGGAGAAGTCTTGCTATTAGTAGTCATGTGAATTTGGTATTCGTTCGATATTTTGATGAGATGTATGTTGTCTCTCCTCTAGTGGTGTTATGTGAACTTCGACTACATGAAACTTCACGATTATTTGGGCCTAGAGGAAGGCATTGGGAAGTAATAAGTAGATGATGGGTTGCTAGAGTGACAGAAGCTTAAACCCTAGTTTATGCGTTGCTTCGTAAGGGGCTGATTTGGATCCATATGTTTCATGCTATGGTTAGGTTTACCTTAATATTTTTGTTGTAGTTGCGGATTCTTGCAATAGAGGTTAATCATAAGTGGGATGCTTGTCCAAGTAAGGGCAGTACCCAAGCACCGGTCCACCCACATATCAAATTATCAAAGTACCGAACGCAAATCATATGAACGTGATGAAAACTAGCTTGACGATAATTCCCATGTGTCCTCGGGAGCGCTTCTCTCTATATAAGAATTTGTCCAGGCTTGTCCTTTGCTACAAAAAGGATTGGGCCACCTTGCTGCACTTTATTTACTTCTGTTACTTGTTGCTCGTTACCAATTATCTTATCACAAAACTATCTGTTACCTATAATTTCAGTGCTTGCAGAGAATACCTTGCTGAAAACCGCTCATCATTTCCTTCTGCTCCTCGTTGGGTTCGACACTCTTACTTATCGAAAGGACTACGATAGATTCCCTATACTTGTGGGTCATCAAGTTTCTCTCTAAAGAAGTGAGTGGGAGGAAAGTAGAACTTGATGAGGTAATTGTACCTTCTCCCGAATTGGAAAGTAGTTCATCACAGGAATCAGTTCCAATGATTCCTACACCAATTAGTGAGGAAGCTAACGATGATGATCATGAAGCTTCAGATCAAGTTACTATCGAACCTCATAGGTCAACCAGAGTGGTACGGTAATCCTGTTCTGGAAGTCATGTTGCTAAACCATGACAAACCTGCGAACTATGAGGAAGCGATGATGAGCCCAGATTCCGCAAAATGGCTTGAGGCCAGGAAATCTGAGATGGGATCCATGTATGAAGAACAAAGTGTGGACTTTGGTTAACTTGCCCGATGATCGGCAAGCCATTAAGAATAAGTTGATCTTCAAGAGGAAGACGGACGTTGATAGTAGTGTTACTATCTACAAAGCTCGAATTGTCAAAAAAAGATTTTGACAAGTTCTAGGTGTTGACTACGATGAGATTTTCTCACTCGTAGCAATGCTTAAGTCTAACTGAATCATGTTAGCAATTGCCACATTTTATGAAATCTGGCAAATGGATGTCAAAACTACATTCCTTAATGGATTTCTTAAAGAAGAGTTGTATATGATGCAATAAGAAGGTTTTTGTCAATCCTAAAGGTGCTAACAAAGTGTGCAAGCTCCAGCGATCCATCTATGGACTGGTGCAAGAATCTCAGAGTTGGAATATACGCTTTG
The DNA here is from genome assembly GCA_034509565.1 of Triticum monococcum. Lineage (NCBI taxonomy): Eukaryota > Viridiplantae > Streptophyta > Magnoliopsida > Poales > Poaceae > Triticum > Triticum monococcum. Next base: position 411,169,362 of record CM067845.1, read on the forward strand.
ATGAGTTGATCAAAGCATATAGTTTTATATAGACTTGCGGTGAAGCCTGTATTTACAAGAAAGTGAGTGCGAGCACTACAGCCTGTCTGATAAGTATATGTGAATGACATATTGTTGATCGGAAATGATGTAGAATTTTCTGGAAAGCATAAAGGAGGGTTTGAAAGGAGTTTTTTCAAAGAAATACCTCGGTGAAGCTACGTACATATTGAGCGTCAAGATCTATAGATATAGATCAAGACGCTTGATAAGTTTTTTCAATGAGTACATACCTTGAAAAGTTTTTTGAAGTAGTTCAAAATGGAACAGTCAAAGAAGGAGTTCTTGCCTGTGTTGCAAGGTGTGAAGTTGAGTAAAGACTCAAAACCCGACCATGGCAGAAAATATAAAGAGAATGAAAAATCATTCCCTATGCCTCAGTCATAGGTTCTATAAAGTATGCTATGTTATGCACCAGACCTATTGTGTACCTCACCATGAGTTTGACAAGAGGGTACAATAGTGATCCAGGAGTGGATCACTGGACAGCGGTCAAAATTAGCCTTAGTGGAATAAGGACATGTTTCTCGGTTATGGAGGTGACAAAAAGTTCGTCGTAAAGGGTTACGTCGATGCAAGCTTTGACACTGATCTGGATGACTCTAAGTCTCAATCTGGATACATATTGAAAGTGGGAGCAATTAGCTAGAGTAGCTCCGTAAAGAGCATTGTAAGACATAGAAAAATTGCAAAATACATACGGCTCTGAATGTGGCAGACACATTGACTATACTTCTCTCGCAAGCAAAACATGATCACACCTTAGTACTCTTTGGGTGTTAATCACATAGCGATGTGAACTAGATTATTGACTCTAGTAAATCCTTTTGGGTGTTAGTCACATGGAGATGTGAACTAATCACATAAAGATGTGAACTATTGGTGTTAGATCACATGACGATGTGAACTAGATTATTGACTCTAGTGCAAGTGGGAGACTGAAGGAAATATGCCCTAGAGGCAATAATAAAGTTGTTATTTATATTTCCTTATATCATGATAAACGTTTATTATTCATGCTAGAAGTGTATTAACCGGAAACTTAGTACATGTGTGAATACATAGACAAAACAGAGTGTCCCTAGTATGCCTCTACTTGACTAGCTTGTTAATCAAAGATGGTTAAGTTTCCTCACCATAGACATGTGTTGTCATTTGATGAACGGGATCACATCATTAGATAATGATGTGATGGACAAGACCCATCCGTTAGCTTAGCATAATGATCGTTTAGTTTTATTGCTATTGCTTTCTTCATGATTTATACATATTCCTCTGACTATGAGATTATGCAACTCCCGAATACCGGAGGAACACTTTGTGTGCTATCAAACATCACAACGTAACTTGGTGATTATAAAGATGCTCTAAATGTGTCTCCGATGGTGTTTGTTGAGTTGGCATAGATCGAGATTAGGATTTGTCACTCCGTGTATCGGAGAGGTATCTCTGGGCCCTCTCGGTAATGCTCATCACTATAAGCCTTGCAAGCAATGTGACCAATGAGTTAGTTGCGGGATGATGCATTGTGGAATGATTAAAGAAACTTGCTGGTAACAAGATTGAACTAGGTATAATGATACCCACGATCTAATCTCGAGCAAGTAACATACCGATGACAAAGGGAATAATGTATGTTGTTATGCGGTTTGACCGATAAAGATCTTCATAGAATATGTAGGAGCCAATATGAGCATCTAGGTTACGCTATTGGTTATTGACCGGGGATGTGTCTCGGTCATGTCTACATAGTTCTCGAACCCGTAGGGTCCGCACGCTTAACATTCGATGATGATTTATATTATGAGTTATGTGATTTGATGACCGAAGTTTGTTCGGAGTCCTGGATGAGATCACGGACATGATGAGGAGTCTCGAAATGGTCGAGAGGTAAATATCGATATATTGTAAGGCTATATTCGGACATCGGAAAGGTTCCGAGTGATTCGTGTATTTTTCGGAGTACCGGAGAGTTACGGGAATTCGCCGAGGGAAGTTAATGGGCCTTATTGGGTTAGTGAAGAGAGGGAAGAAGGGCCACGAGGTGGCGCACGCCTGCCCCCTGCTCAAACCGAATTGGACAAGGGGTGGGGGTGCGGCCTCCCCTTTCCTTCTTTCCTACTCCGAAAAGTAAAGGGAATACTACTAGGACTTGGGAGTCCTAGTAGGACTCCCTACACTTGGCGCTCCCCTAGGAGGGCCGGCCTCTCTCCCTCCCTCCTTTATATACATGGGCAGGGGCACCTAAGGGAGTCCTGGATTAGGGGGTGTTCGGGTGGCCGTACTATACCTTCAACCGGACTCCAGGACTATGAAGATACAAGATTGAAGACTACGTCCCGTGTCCGGATGGGACTTTCCTTAGCGTGGAAGGCAAGCTTGGCGATGCGGATATTCAAGATCTCCTACCATTGTAACCGACTCTATGTAACCCTAACCCTATCCAGTGTCTATATAAGCCGGAGGGTTGTAGTCCGTAGGCAATCAACTCCATATACAACAATCATACCATAGGCTAGCTTCTAGGGTTTAGCCTCCTTGATCTCGTGGTAGATCTACTCTTGTACTACCCATATTATCAATATTAATCAAGCAGGACGTAGGGTTTTACCTCCATCGAGAGGGCCCGAACCTGGGTAAAACATCGTGTTCCCTGCCTCCTGTTACCATCCGGCCTAGACGCATAGTTCGGGACCCCCTACCCGAGATCCGCCGGTTTTGACACCGACATTGGTGCTTTCATTGAGAGTTCCTCTGTGTCGTCGCCTTTAGGCCCGATGGCTCCTTTGATCATCAACAACGATGCGGTCCAGGGCAAGACTTTTCTCCCCGGACAGATCTTCGTCTTCGGCGGCTTCGCTCTGCGGGCCAATTCGCTCGGCCACCTGGAGCAGATCGAAAGCTACGCCCCTGGCCATCAAGTCAGGTTTGGAACTTAAACTACACGGCTGACATCCGCGGAGACTTGATCTTCGACGGGTTCGAGCCACGGCCAAGCGCACCGCACTATCTCGAGGGGCATGATATAGCTCTGCCTCCGAACAGTGCCCTGGAGGCCGCACACGCATCGGTTCCGACCCCTAATTCGGAGCCTATTGCGTCAATCGAGGACGAGCGGTTGGACGTCACCTCGGGGGCTGCGATTTCAAAGGCGATCGAGCCGAACACTAGCCCCACACTCTGCATGACCCGTGACTCCGAGGATCCGGACTCCTCCCCGGACTCCGAACCCCCCGCGCCCCTGCCGATCGAATCCGATTGGGCGCCGATAATGGAGTTCATCGCCGCAGACATCTTTCAGCACTCGCCTTTTGGCGTCATCCTGAATTCTCTTAAGTCTCTCTCTTTATCAGGAGAGCCCTGGCCAGATTACGGTCAGCGAGGATGGGATACGGACGACAAAGAAATTCAAAGCCCACCCACCACCCACTTTGTAGCCACTGTCGACGATTTAACCGACATGCTTGACTTTGGCTCCGAAGACATCGACGGTATGGACGACGATGAAGGAGACGAACAGGAACCAGCACCTGTAGGGCGCTGGAAGGCCACCTCGTCATATGACATATATATGGTGGATACTCCAAAAGATGGAGATGGCGATGGAACAGTGGGGGATGACACCCCCAAGAAACAGCCAAAGCGCCGGCGTCAGCGGCGCCGCTCTAAATCCCGCCAAAGCAAAAACGGTGATTCCGGCACGGGAGATAATACTACCCCGCATAGCGCCGAAGAACACCCACCTCAGCAAGATTCGGCACAGGAAGATGGAGAAGCCAACCCTCATGAGAGAGCGGCAGACCGAGAGGTCGAGGATGATAACTATATGCCTCCCTCCGAAGACGAGGCAAGCCTCGATGACGACGAATTCATCATACCATCATACCCAGCTGAGCAAGAGCGTTTCAAATGCAGGCTTTTAGCCACGGCAAATAGCCTCAAGAAAAAGCAGCAACAGCTTAGAGCTGCCCAAGATTTGCTAGCTGACAGATGGACTGAAGTCCTTGTGGCCGAAGAGTATGAACTCGAACGTCCTTCCAAGAGTTACCCAAAGCACAGGCCGCTACCCCGATCAGAGGAGGAAGCACCTACATCACCAGTGCATGACATGGCAGACCGGCCACCTCGCGGCCGCGACAGAGAGGCCTCTCGGCCCTCCACCCAAGCCATGCCCCGACGCTGCTCAACTAAGGCATGGGAAAATGCGCCAGACCTGCGAGACATACTGGTGGATAAGGCAAGACAAACAAGATCGATCTACGGATCGCACAGGCGCCCTACAGCACATGACGATGATCTTCACTCCGGATACAACAAATCCGGCCGGGCTGAACACAATAGACATAGCTCTTCCGAGTTGCGTCGTGATATAGCCCAGTACAGAGGTGCCGCACACCCGCTATGCTTCACGAATGAAGTAATGGATCATAAAATCCCAGAGGGTTTCAAACCCGTAAACATCGAATCATACGATGGCACAACAGATCCGGCGGTATGGATCGAGGATTATCTCCTTCACATCCACATGGCACGCGGCGATGATCTACACACCATCAAATACCTCCCGCTCAAACTTAAAGGACCGGCCCGACATTGGCTCAACAGCTTGCCAGCAGACTCAATCGATTCTTGGGAGGACCTGGAAGCCGCATTCCTCGACAACTTCCTGGGCACTTACATGCGACCACCGGATGCCGACGACTTAAGCCACATAATTCAGCAGCCAGAGGAATCGGCCAGACAATTCTGGACACGGTTCCTAACAAAGAAAAACCAGATAGTCGACTGTCCGGATGCAGAGGCCCTAGCAGCCTTCAAGCATAACATCTACGACGAATGGCTTGCCCGGCACCTGGGATAGGAAAAGCCGAAATCTATGACAGCCCTCACGACACTCATGACCCGCTTTTGCGCGGGAGAAGACAGCTGGCTAGCTCGCAGTAACAACTTATCAAAGAACCCTGGTAATTCGGATACCAAGGACAAAAGTGGCGGGACACGTCGGAATAAGCAAAAACGCCGCGTTAGCAGCGACAGCAATGAAGACACGGCAGTCAACGCCGGATTCAAAGGCTATAAATCCGGTCAGCGGAAAAAGCCATTCAAAAAGAATATTCAGGGCCCGTCCAGTTTGGACCGAATACTCGATCGCTTGTGCCAGATACATGGCACCCCCGAAAGGCCAGCCAATCACACTAACAGGGATTGTTGGGTGTTCAAGCAGGCAGGCAAGTTAAGGGCCGAAAACAGAGACAAGGGGCTGCATAGCGACGATGAGGAGGAGCCCAGGCCGCCAAATAACAATGGACAGAAGGGCTTTCCCCCACAAGTGCGGACGGTGAACATGATATACGCAACCCACATTCCCAAGCGGGAGCGGAAGCGTGCGCTACGGGACGTATATGCGATGGAGCCAGTCGCCCCAAAGTTCAACCCATGGTCCTCCTGCCCGATCACTTTTGATCGAAGGGACCATCCCACTAGCATCCGTCATGGCGGCTTCGCCGCATTGGTTCTCGACCCAATCATCGAAGGATTTCATCTCACAAGAGTCCTCATGGACGGCGACAGTAGCCTGAACATGCTTTATCAGGATACAGTGCGGAAAATGGGCATAGATCCCTCAAGGATTAAGCCCACAAAAACGACCTTTAAAGGCGTTATACCAGGTGTAGAAGCCAACTGTACAGGCTCAGTAACACTTGACGTGGTCTTCGGATCCCCGGACAATTTCCGAAGCGAAGAGTTAATCTTCGATATAGTCCCGTTTCGCAGTGGCTATCACGCCCTGCTCGGACGAACCACATTTGCAAAGTTCAATGCGGTGCCGCACTACACATATCTCAAGCTCAAGATGCCAGGCCCTCGAGGAGTAATCACGGTCAATGGAAACACCGAACGCTCCCTCCGCACGGAGGAGCACATGGCGGCTCTCGCAGCGGAAGTACAAAGTAGCCTTCTTAGGCAATTCTCCAGTCCGGCCGTTAAAAAGCCAGACACTGCCAAGCGCGCCCGGAGTAACCCACAGCAGGACCGCCTGGCACACTATGACCAAGTGTAGCAATGCGGCCCCAACCCCAGCTCTCGCGACATAGTGAAACCAGTACCTCGCGTACATAACTACGCCCTTGAAATACCATGGGCACAGGGGAAGGGGCACATTAATGGCACGCCCAAAATACGGCTTAAAACGTACTAGGGGCTTCCGGATTCTTTTTTAATTTTTTCTTACTTTCAGGACTCCATACTTCGGACGACCTGTTCGGCAATTCGACTGCCGCACAAACGATGCAAGATCCAGGGAGGCAGATAAGCCATGCCGCATTATGGAACTCCCAGGTGGTCTCTGTTACGAGCGGTATACCTGTTTTAAATACAATTCCGCGGCCTGCCCCTGGTCAGGACATACTAAATAGTCCAATATCTTTTGCTTACCGCACTATTTGTATCGTTCGGCTTTGATAAATAGCCTCTCTATAAAATGCATAGCTTTCTGTCTATTTTTTGCATTATCATCTTTTCATATATATGTTTATGACATGTTGCACCCGTACACTGTGGTACGGCAAAATACGCCACGGGCTTTAGTACCCATAAATATGGCGTGAGAAGTCCGTACACTTTCACAAGTGTGGCACCCCGAACTTATAGCACTATATGCATCGGCTCCGAATCATGATTTGGGTCAATAGTTGGGTTTGCCCGGCTCCTATGTTTTGGTGCCTTATGTTCCGCTATATCGGCTAAGGTAGCACTAGGAGAACCACTGCGATTGTGCCCCAGTTGAGCTAGGTTAAGCACCTCAGTGGAGAAAGCTAAAACTGACTGTCATGATGTGGCGAGAGACCGGTCGCTGTTCGAGAGGTTTTTCGAGTCCCTAAAGTCTTATGCTGCTTCGAGCAAGGAGCTGGCTTTGTCCGGCCAAGGCGTGGATAGCGCCCCGAACTCGGTCTTCTGAACTAGGGGCTTCGCCGAAATTTAAAATTATAGAGTTCTATGGCTAAGTGAGAGTGTTCAAGCATTATAGTCCGATTGCCTGGTTCGTTGTGCTAAGCGCCTCCCTCGAAGGACCCAACTATGGGAAAAAGAGCGCTTAGGTTTATCCCGAACACCCCAGCACTAGTGGCAAGGGGGCAGAAGCCGACGACTGGCCATCTCTCAATTTTTTGATAAACGGCCGCACAGAAAGTAATATTTTAAATTCAACAAGCATTGCTTGGCGCATATGAACAAGTTTTTAGCGCACAGGATAAACACGAGCGAGTTCATTCAAAAATTACATCCTTGGTACATTCATTCGCCACAAGGCGAGCACCCGCAAGAACATCCTTATAGTAGTTCTCGGGCTTGCGATGCTCCTTCCCCAGCGGCGGCCCGTCCCTCACAAGCTTCTCACCGTCCAGCTTACCCCAGTGCACCTTTGCACGGGCACCTTCGATGCAGACGGAGCGCTTGATGACCTCGAGCCTTGGACAGGCCTCCACCAGTCGCCGCACCAGCCCAAAGTAGCTCCCAGGCAGGGCCTCTCCGAGCCACAGCCGAACTATGAAGCCCTTCATGGCCTGTTCGGCCACCATGTGGAGCTTGACCAGTTGTTTCAGCTGGTCGCTCAAGGGCACAGGGTGTCCGGCCTCAGCATACTGAGACCAGAACACCTTCTCCGTCGAGCTGCCCTCTTCAGCTCGGTAGAATGCGGCGGCATCAGATACGCTGCAGGGAAGATCTGTGAATGCCCCTGGAGAGCTCCGGATTCGGGTAAGTAACAAGTACTTTACTTTTATACTTCTGCTTTGCATAAAGAATGCCTTACCTGCCGCTATCTTTTTCATCTCCTCCAACTCTTGGAGGGCCTTTTGGGCTTCGGCCTTGGCAGACTTGGCAGTCTCAAGGGCCGTCGCGAGCTCGGACGCTTGCGTCCTGGACTCAAGCTCCAAACTCTCATGTTTTTTCATGAGAGCCTGAAGCTCCCGCTGCACCTCGCCGACCTGGGCCTCAAGTTTCTCTCGCTCGGTGCACTCCGCGGCCGTTTTCTTTTCGGCCTCGGACAGCGCCTGCTTGAGGGTCACCACCTCAGTCGTGGCCCCTACAATAAGCAGTACAATCTTGTTATTTTTTGCAATCACGTCTTTTTATAGGCACTTTTTCTGTAAGGTATTTCTTACCTTCTTTCTCCTCGAGCTGCCGTTGGGCAAGGCCGAGCTCTTGCTCGGTCCGCGCGAGGCCCTGTTTCAGGGCACCCACCTCCGCAGTCAGTGCGGCGGTGGCTAGCAGCGAAGCCTGCATACGCATATTGACTCTTTGTTGTTAGACTCCTGTGAAATTTAATAGATCCTCTATTCGGCTTTTCTTTCCGAACGCCAAACAGAGCATCAGGGGCTACTGTCTATGAGGTTATATTTTTACATATTTTTTACTTACCTCGAAGCCTGTTAGAAGGCTAGCGCAAGCTTCACTCAGTCCGCTCTTGGCGGACTGAACCTTCTGGATCACCGTACTCATAATAGTACGGTGCCCCTCGTCGATGGAGGCGCCCTCAAGCACCTCCAGTAGATTGTCCGGCACCTCCGGTTGGACAGAGGCTGCCGGCTCAGAAGGCTTACTCCTCTTGGAAGGAGTTCGCCTACCGCGGTCCGGAACTGTTGTAGATTCCGATGCGGTGTCCGTCTCAAAGCCGGACTTGGAGCCCTCGGGGGTCTTGTCCCCTTTACTCCTGGGGTCCGGGAGGTCACCTTGCGGCTTCTCCAGGACCACCTCCTCCTGCCCCGGGGCTTGTCGTGACGCCACTTCGGCATCGTCCGCAGTGCGGGGGGAGACAACGGCGGAACTGAGTTCACGTCCGATGAGTCCAGGGAGCCGCCCGATGATTCGTCGACTTCGGCCCGGGGCGGACTGCATAATTATATTCGACATTAGGGAAAGCTGTGCAACAAAGGAACGTCATGAGTTACTCTGATATCCGAACTTACGATTTCGCCGGACGCTTGGCCCTGTCTGGCCACTCCTCTTCGTCCTCTTCGGCATCGGGGGAGTAGTCCGGCGGAGGGGTCTTCCTCTTCCTGGACCCTTCGGCCTCCCTCGTTGGGGCGGCCTTCCTTTTCTGTCCTTCCCCCACTTGAGGGGGAGAGGTTTCTTCTTCCTCCTCCTCATTTTCACGGGAGGAGAGCGTCTCGGACTCGTCGGATGACGAGTCCGACACCACCATATTACGGGAACTCTTCCGAGTCCCCGTGGCCTTCTTCTTCTTGGCCTTCTTCTCCGGCACCACATAAGGCGCCGAAACCAGCAGCTTCACTAGTAAAGCTGGGGCTGGGTCTTCGGGCAGCGGAGCCGGACAGTTAATCGGTCCGGATATCGCCCGCCAAGCCTGTCAAAGGTAAGGGAGTTTAGATCCCGCATAGAGTCAAACTATGGAAAAAGCTTAACATCCTGTAAAAGGTGTAGATGGCTTACCTCGCTAGCGTGACGCTGCGAGCTGTATCCGCGGTCCTCGGAAGCGGATGCGGGAGCCTCGGCGCCCTTGAATAGCATCTTCCAGGCGTCTTCGTACGTTGTGTTGAAGAGCCTGTTAAGGGTTTGATGCTGCGCCGGGTCGAACTCCCACAGATTAAAATCCCGTTGTTGGCACAGGAGGATCCGGTGGACGAGCATAACCTGGATTACATTAACAAGCCGGAGTGGCTTGTTCACCAGGGACTGGATGCATGTTTGCAATCCGGTCACCTCTTTTTCGTCACCCCATGATAGGCCCGTCTCTTTCCAGGACATAAGCCGTGTGGGGGTCCGGATCAGAACTCGGGGGCTGCGACCCATTTCGGATTGCATGGCTCGGTGATGTAAAACCACCCGGATTGCCACCCCTTCAGGGTCTCCACAAAAGAACCATCAAACCATAGGACATTGGCCATCTTGCCCACCATGGCACCTCCGCACTCTGCCTGGCTGCCACGCACCACCTTGGGCTTGACGTTGAAGGTCTTGAGCCAGAGGCGGAAATGAGGGCGGACGCGGAGAAAAGCCTCGCACACGACGATAAACGCCGAGATGTTGAGGATGAAGTTCGGGGCCAGATCGTGGAAATCCAGGCCATAGTAGAACATGAGCCCCCGAACAAATGGGTGGAGTGGAAAACCCAGTCCGCGGAGGAAGTGGGGAAGAAATACTACCCTCTCATGGGGCCTCGGGGTGGGGAGAAGCTGCCCCTTTTCGGGAAGCCGGTGTGCAATGTCCTTGGACAAGTATCCGGCCTTCCTTAGCTTTTCGACTTGGCCCTCCGTGGTGAAGGAGACCATCCACTTGCCTCCCGCTCCAGACATTGCTGGAGAAGGTTGAGGTAGGAAGTGCGGGCTTGGGCGCTGGAGCTCGAGTGCGCAGGAGATGGATAGGCAAAGGAGGAAGAAGGCATGGGTAAAAAGGTGGATCCTTATCCCCTTATATGGGCGGATGCGGTTGTGCGTCCTCACCAGCCTAGTAAAACTCGCTTGCCTCCCAAGCGCCGTGATAAGTGGCACGATTGGGTTACCCACGTCCGTATTGATGAGAATCCCGTAAAAGGGGGGTACACGATATCTGCTTTGACAAGACGTGCCAAGGAAACCGCCTCGCAAAACACGCTGAGGTGGAAAAGTGAAAACGATTTGAGTAAAGGACTTGGCCGTAGTATGATGACGCACTGCGGAATACGTCAGTAGATTTGATTTGTGTTAATATTATTCTCTCTATGGCAATATGTGGAAGCTTATTTTGCAGAGCCGGACACTACTCTTGGTGTTTACAATCTTCTATGAAGGACTTAGAGGAGGAACCCGCCTTGCAATGCCGAAGACAATTTGCGCGCCGGACTCGTCGTCATTGAAGCCTGGTTCAGGGGCTACTGAGGGAGTCCTGGATTAGGGGGTGTTCGGGTAGCCGGACTATACCTTCAGCCGGACTCCAGGACTATGAAGATACAAGATTGAAGACTACGTCCCGTGTCCGGATGGGACTTTCCTTGGCGTGGAAGGCAAGCTTGGCGATGCGGATATTCAAGATCTCCTACCATTGTAACCAACTCTATGTAACCCTAACCCTATCCGGTGTCTATATAAATCGGAGGGTTGTAGTCCGTAGGCAATCAACTCCATATACAACAATCATACCATAGGCTAGCTTCTAGGGTTTAGCCTCCTTGATCTTGTGGTAGATCTACTCTTGTACTACCCATATTATCAATATTAATCAAGCAGGACGTAGGGTTTTACCTCCATCGAGAGGGCCCGAACCTGGGTAAAACATCGTGTTCCCTGCCTCCTGTTACCATCCGGCCTAGACGCACAATTCGGGACCCCCTACCCGAGATCCGCCGGTTTTGACACCGATAGCACCCCTAAGGCACTCCAAGATTTGTCTTAGTCGTTTGCGTTGCCCCCTCCATAGTTACACACCTCGATCATATCGTCGTAGTGCTTAGGCGAAGCCCTGCGCTGGTAACTTCATCATCACCGTCACCACACCGTCGTGCTGACAGAACTCTCCCTTGTCCTCAACTGGATCAAGAGCTCGAGGGACGTCATCGAGCTGAACGTGTGTTGAACACGGAGGTGCCATACGTTCGGTGCTAGGATCGGTTGAATCGCGAAGACGTTCAACTACATCAACCGCGTTACTAAACGCTTCTGCTTTCGGTCTACGAGGGTACGTGGACACACTCTCCCCGCTTTTTGCAATGCGTCTCCTAGATAGATCTTGCGTGATCGTAGGTAAAAATTTAAATACTACGTTCCCCAACAATTATTACTCTCCACATAAGTAAAATCCTTCTCATTGTGGGGGCAAATTGAACAAAATAGCCATCATGAAGCTTGATTTTCATGACCCAATTGCACATTGAATTCATAATGACATCTTTCGTGCTTATCATTATTATCTATAACATAAGTATCATCATGATCATCATAGATAACAACTTTATTCTTATCATAATCAATTGAAACATCTTCCAAAATAATGGAATCAATAGCACCTAAAGTCGCGACCTCTTTAAATTCACTTTCATCATTGTAATCATCATAAATATGAGACATATTTTCATCATAGTAAACTTTCTCCTCCAAAGTAGAGGGAATAAAAAGATTTTACTCTGTGATGCATTCATGGAGAATTAAAAAGCGACCAGTAGTCTAGTTTTTTTTATTTAGTCATAGCTCCGGGTAATATCCGCAAAGATGCTTGGTAGGTTGATGCAGCCCCCGGGCCCGGACGGTTTGAAGGGTCTCTAGATGCAACCTCTATGACGGGGAGGTCCACTTTACGTGATGCAACCTCCGAGTTTGGCATTAACAGAGAGCTCACGTTGAATTCAATGTCAAAGTATACCTGAGGTGATCAGTGAGTTGTGCTCAAGTTTAGCAAATGATAAATACTGTAATAAAGGTAACTGTAAAACTCATATGAGAGCAGAACACCTTTGTTCATAATTGTACTGAGCTAAAAATGAGAATGTGATACTTAAGAATTTATATAAAAAAGGAGTCTAAGATTAAAAAATGATGCAAGTGAATGGTGTTATGAGGGTGTTTCGTGACATTTAAAACACAATTTTACGAGGTGCAGTTGCACATTCATCTGTTGTAATACTGGTGTCCGTCAAGTCGGCAATGCCGATTACTTCTTCGGCAAGCTCAAGGTTGGAGACATCTATCTCTAGTGTGCTCTTTGGCATTCCCACTAACGGTAATGACCCTGTCGGCGCTGGATATTTTTTGTATGAGCGTAGAAGTGGGTGACCATGAATTTTACAAAGGCAGAGCGACCTAGAAGAGCGTGGTAGACTCTTTTAAAGAGAACCACCTCAAATAAAAGTGTCTCAGCCCAAAAGTTATATAATTTCCTAATTATGACATATCCAGCGAGACCTGGCGAAGTAGCTCCACCTTCTTTCCTGGTATGCTACCATGGGAGTGCGTCGGTGAGGGCCAAAGGCCAGTCAAAGGGAGGTCCATCTTCTTCATTGTGTCCATAGATGATGTTGATGTCGCTCCCGCCGTCCATGAGCACCTTTGTGGGTTGGAGTACTCCGATGATTGGATCGAGCACTAGGGTGTTCTTGCCGAGATTAGGGATGAAATCTGGATGGTCGGACCTGTCGAAGGAGATAGTAGAGTCAGACCAATCCAGGTATTGTGGTACTACTGGTATGAGAGCATAGACTTCTCTGGTGGTCTGCTTCTGGGCATCCTTGGACTCAAGCACCCCCCTGGAAGATCATATTGATTGCTAATATCTCTTGGAAGACAAACATTGTTAAGTAGGATTGCTTTTCTTTCCCCTCTTGCAAGGCGACTAGGAAAAGCCTTCCTCCTGTCGATCTCCACCGACGATCTCGTGGATTCGCCTGCCCTTCACCCGCCGCTCCGGCGGCCAGTGGCGGGGAGGGGATTTCTGGTGACTTGTCTCCGGCTAGTAGATAGGTAGGGTTTTAGTTCTCGCAGGGGCGGCATTTGGATGGATGCCGACACTTCTTCTTCGAGTCAGTCTTTCGGCTCCGATCATCCTCAAGTTCGTTCACTGGGACGGATTAGAAGGAGCTCTGCGTAGATTCCTGCCAGCTCTCGGGGCGGCGAGGTTAGGGTTTCTTGCGTGCGTACGCAACAAGGATATTTAGTGTCAAATTCTTTAGATCGATTTATGGATTCAACGACGACGACTGCGGCTCCGGGACGCTGGTCTTTAGGGGGCACGTTGATAATCCCCAAGTGCAGGGAATCATCGTAGCAATTCCCAATGGTGTAAGTGATAAGTATGGAGTGTCGAATCCACAAGGAGCTAAAGGTAAAATCAATATTCTCTCAAGTCCTATCTGTCACTGATACGACTCTACGTACATCGAACGTTTGCTTCCAACTAGAAACGAGAAATAAAACTACGTTGTGGGTATGAAGAGGATAAATTTGCATGGTATCGGAGGGATAAAATATAAAAGTAGGGGTTGTTATCATTAAGTTAGAATATATTACTAAATATTATAAATAGCGAGTGTGGAATAATGATGGGTCGGTGTGCGGATTTATCCTAGGCAATCGTTAACAAGACCAGTAGTCATCATTGCAATTTCATATGAGAGAGAGGCATAAGCTAACATACTGATGACCCACAAGTATAGGGGATCTATCATAGTCCTTTCGATAAGTAAGAGTGTTGAACCCAACGAGGAGCAGAAGAAAATGACAAGCGGGTTTCGGTAAGGTATTCTCTGCAAGCACTGAAATTATTGGTAACAGATAGTTTTGTAATAAGGTAATTTGTAACGTGTAACAAGTAGAAAAAGTAAACAAGGTGCAGCAAGGTGGATCAATCCTTTTTGTAGCAAAGGACAAGCCTGGATGAACTCTTATATAAAGGAAAATGCTCCCGATGACACATGGGAATTATCGTCAAGCTAGTTTTCATCACACTCATATGATTCGCGTTTGTTACTTTGATAATTTGATATGTGGGTGGACCAGTGCTTGGGTACTGCCCTTCCTTGGACAAGCATCCCACTTATGATTAACCCCTCTTGAAAGCATCCGCAACTACAAAAGAAGTATTAAGGTAAACCTAACCATAGCATGAAACATATGGATCCAAATCAGCCCCTTACGAAGCAACACATAAACTAGGGTTTAAGCTTATGTCACTCTAGCAACCCATCATCTACTTATTACTTCCCAATGCCTTCCCCTAGGCCCAAACAATGGTGAAGTTTCATGTAGACAATGTTCACATGACACCACTAGAGGAAAGACAATATACATCTCATCAAAATATCGAACGAATACCAAATTCACATGACTACTTATAGCAAGACTTCTCGCATGTCCTTAGGAACAAACGTAACTACTCACAAACCATATAAATGTTCATAATCATAGGGGTATTAATATGCATAAAGGATCTAAACATATGATCTTCCACCAAATAAACCAACTAGCATCAACTACAAGGAGTAATCAACACTACTAGCAACCCACAGGTGCCAATCTGAGGTTTTGAGACAAAGATTGGATACAAGAGATGAACTAGGGTTTGAGAGGAGATGGTTCTAGTGAACATGTTGATGGAGATTGACCCCCTCCTGATGAGAGGATCGATGGTGATGACGATAATGATGATTTCCCCCCTCCCAGAGGGATGTTTCCCTGGCAGAACAGCTCCGCCGGAGCCCTAGATTGGTTCCGCCAAGGTTCCGCCTCGTGGCGGCGGTGTTTCGTCCCGAAAGCTTCCTTATGATTTTTTTTCAGGGCAAAAGACTTCATATAGCCAAAGATGGGCACCGGAGGCCTGCCAGGGGGGCCACGAGGCAGGGGGCACGCCCAGGGGGGGTAGGGCGCGCCCCCACCCTCGTGGATGGTGGGTGGCCCCCCTCTGGTGCTTTCTTCGCCAAATATTTTTTATATATTCCAAAACTGACATTCGTGGAGTTTCAGGACTTTTGGAGTTGTGCAGAATAGGTCTCTAATATTTGCTCCTTTTCCAGCCCAGAATTCCAGCTGCTGGCATTCTCCCTCTTCATGTAAACCTTGTAAAATAAGAGAGAATAGGCATAAGTATTATGACATAATGTGTAATAACAACCCATAATGCAATAAATATCGATATAAAAGCATGATGCAAAATGCAGTATCACATACTTTCTCTTCTTGGATCATATGCACTTATGATTGGAACTCTAGCAAGCATCCACAACTACTAAAGATCATTAAGGTAAAACCCAACCATAGCATTAAAGCATCAAGTCCCCTTTATCACATACGCAACAACCCCCTTACTCGGGTTTATGCTTCTGTCACTCAAGCTACCCACTATAAGCGAATCATGAACGTATTGCAACACCCAATAGCGGGAATCCCTCACACTTGCGCGACACGGAGGGCACAATAGGACATCACCAAAAAAACATACAACTCATACCAATCTAGATCATCAATCAACCCAAAGACAAAGGATATCTACTCAAAACATCATAGGATGGCAACACGTCATTGGATCATAATATGTGGCATAAAGCACCATGTTCAAGTAGGGATTACAGCGGGGTGCGGGAGAGTGGACCGCGTAAAAGAGATGAGGATGGTGATGATGGTGGTGATGTTGATGAAGACGATCACCACGGCGATGATTCCCCTCCCAATGGCACTTCGGCGCCACCGAGAGAGGAGGAGGAGAGGTTCTCCCCCTTGTGCTTCCTCCTCCATGGCCTACCCCTGGATGGGGAGAGGTTCTCCCTCTGGATCTTGGCCTTCATGGCGATGATGGCCCCTTTGGGATCCTCCTCCATAGCCTCCGGTGATGATGACCCCCTCCGGCAGGATGCCAAAGAGGGCCTAGATTGATTTCTCGTGGCTATAGAGGCTTGTGGCGGTGAAACTTCCGATCTAGGTTATTTTCTGGAGGTTTGGGTATTTATAGGAGATGTTGGCGTCGAGAACAAGTCAGGGGCCCCACGGGAAGTCCACGAGGCACAGGGACGCGCCCTCCACCCTCGTGGGGCCCATGAGGCTCCCCTCCGGTAACTCTTCGTTCCAGTATTTTTTTTATATTTTCCTGAAAAATTCTCCGTTGATTTTCATCGCATTCCAAGAACTTTTATTTCTGCACAAAAACAACACCATGATAGTTCTGCTGAAAACAACGTCAGTCCGGGTTAGTTCTAATCAAATCATACCAAAATCATATAAAACTATTTTAAACATGGCATGAATACTTCATAAATTATAGATACGTTGGAGACGTATCAGCATCCCCAAGCTTAATTCCTACTCGTCCTCGAGTAGGTCAATGATAAAAGAAATAATTTATGAAGTGTGAATGCTAGCAAGTGCATAAGTTTGATCAATGATAGTTCCTGTCACCTTTTCTATCATCATTATATATCATAATAGTAGCTCAACTCATGAAACTTCTCATGATCAAGGAACAAGCTATTCACATGTTAAAGTATAGATCATAAACTTCCTTGAAAACTAACAAACCGTGCTCTTAGTCAGCAAACAATTGCAATTCATTTTATTTCGGGAAGGGTCTACGTAAGAGTTTTGATTCAGCAAACTCCACATACTCAATTATCATTTAATCTTTCACAATTGCTAACACTCACGTGATATTTATGGGTTCAAAGTTTTAATCGGACACAGAGAAAGATAGGGGCTTATAGTTTTGCCTCCCAACCTTTTACCTCAAGGGTAATGTCAACAATAATAATTTATGAAAACCTACATCCAAGTGGATATATATATCCGGATCGCTCCAACACAAAGTGCTTGCCAAAGGAAAAAAGTGTAAAAAGGAAAGGTGAAAATCACCATGACTCTTGTATAAGGGTAGAAGGTAAAAGTAAAAGATAGGCCCTTCGCAGAGGGAAGCAGATCTTGCCATGTGCTTTTATGGTTGCATGCACAAAATCTTAATGCAAAAGAACGTCACTTTATATTGCCGCTTGTGATAAAGACCTTTATTATGCAGTCTGTTGCTTTTATTTCTTCCCTATCACAAGTTCATATAAAGCTTATTTTCTTCGCACTAATAGGTCATACATATTTAAAGAGCAATTTTTATTGCATGCACCGATGACAACTTACTTGAAGGATCTTACTCAATCAATAGGTAGGTATGATGTACTCTCATGGCAAAACTGGGTTAAGGAATGTTTGGAAGCACAAGTAGTATCTCTACCTGGTGCAAAGAATTTGGCTAGCATGAGAGGGAAAGGCAAGCTCAACATGTTGGATGATCCAAGACAATATAACGTTTCGGATATAGGAAAACATAACCCATTAAGTTGTCTTCCTTGTCCAACATCAAATTTTTAGCATGTCATATTTTAATGAGTGCTCGCAATTACAAAAGATGTCCAAGATAGTATATTTATATGTGAAATCTCTCTTCCTTCAATATTCTTTCATGAATTGTTCAAGTGACCAATTTTGTGTTTGCTAACTTTCAATAAGTTTACTACCTATACTTATTATGTGTGAAGTCATTACTCCCCATATTATAAGCATATGAAACGTATATAAATTCAGATTTATGATATTCAATTCATTCAACCATTTACTCATAGGATATACATGAAGCATGTGAGTAAATGACAAACTACTCCAAAAAGATATAAGTGAAGAACACTGAGTAGTCAAATAATTAACTAGCCATGGGAGGATTCTTTTTCATTCAAGATTTCAGATCCAATGATTTTATTCAAACAGCAAGTAAAATTGAAAATACTCCCCAAGCAAAACACATATCATGTGATGAATAAAAATATAGCTCCGAGTAAGGTATACCGATAGTTTTGAAGACGAAAGAGGGGATGCCTTTCGGGGCATCCCCGAGCTTAGGCGCTTGAGTATTCCTTGAATATTACCTTGGGTTGCCTTGGGCATCCCCAAGCTTAGGGTCTTTCCTTATTCTCCTCATATCGATATCTCACCCAAAGCTTGAAAAACTCAATCACACAAAACTTAACGGAACTTCGTGAGATAGGTTAGTATGATAAAGAGTTAACCATTCACTTTGTTACTGTCAAATACAAGGTTCATAATTGTTCTCACACAATGCCTACTGTACCATATCATTTCAACAATTTATATTGAGAAATATAAGCCATAGAAACTAGAAAACAAGCAAACAATGCAATGAAAACAGAATCTGTCAGAAACAGAACAGTCTATAATGATCTGAACAACAACCATACTTCTGCTACTCCAAAAATTATGAAATAAATTGGTGTATGTGAGGAATTTGTCTATTAATCTTCTGAAAAAATAATCAACTCAAACACACTCTTCTGTAAAAAAATGACAGCTAATCTCGTGAGCGCAAAGTTTTTGTTTTTTACAGCCAGATCACATTAACTTTCACCCAAGTCTTCCCAAAGGTCTTACTTGGCACTTTATTGAAACAAAAGCTATAATACATGATTACTACAGTATATTAATCATGTGAACACACAAAAACATTAAGGTTAAATATTGGGGTGTCTCCTAACAAGCGTTTTTCTTTAATGCCTTTTAGCTAGGCATGATGATTTCAATGATGCTCACATAAAAGATAAGAATTGAAACATAAAGAGATCATCATGAAGAATATGACTAGCACATTTAAACCTAACCCACTTCCTATGCCTAGGGATTTTTGAGCACACAATTTATAGGAACAAGGATCAACTAGCATAGGAAGGAAAAACAAGGATAACTTCAAAACTTTAAGCACATAGAGAAGAAACTTGATATTATTGCAACTCCTACAAGCATATATTCCTCCCTCATAATAATTTTCAGTAGCATCATAAATGAATTCAACAATATAACCATCACATAAAGCATTCTTTTCATGATCTACAAGCATAGAAATTTTTCTACTCTCCGCATAAGCAAATTTCTTCTCATTCAGAATAATGGGAGCAAACTCAACAGAATAACGGTCATATGAGGCATAATATAATTGAAAATTAAAATCATGATGTCAAGTTTCATGCTTAACATTATTCTTTATAGCATACATGTGATACGTCTCCAACGTATCTATAATTTTTGATTGTTCCATGCTATTATATTATCAACCTTGGATGTTTTATATGCATTAATATGCTATTTTATATGATTTTTGGGACTAACCTATTAACCTAGAGCCCAGTGCCAGTTTTCTGTTTTTTTCCTTGTTTTTAAGTATTGCAGAAAAGGAAAATCAAACGGAGTCCAATTGACCTGAAACTTCACGGAACTTATTTTTGGACCAGAAGAAGCCCACGGAGTATCGGAGATGGACCAGGAGAGTCCCGGGTTGCCCACAGGGGTGGGGGGCGTGCCCACCCCCTGGGTGTGCCCCTACCTCATGGACAGCCCGGAGGTCCACCGACATACTTTTTCCTCCTATATATACCCATATACCCTAAAAACTTCGAGGAGCAGAATAGATTGGGAGTTCCGCCGCCAGAAGCCTCCGTAGCCACCGAAAACCAATCTAGACCCGTTCTGACACACTACCGGAGGGGGAACCGCTCAGCGGTGGCTATCTTCATCATCCCGGCACTCTCCATGACGAGGAGGGAGTAGTTCACCCTCGGGGCTGAGGGTATGTACCAGTAGCTATGTGTTTGATCTCTCTCTCTCGTGTTCTTGAGATGATACGATCTTGATGTATCGCAAGCTTTGCTATTTTAGTTGGATCTTATGATGTTTCTCCCCCTCTACTCTCTTGTGATGAATTGAGTTTCCCCTTTGAAGTTATCTTATCAGATTGAGTCTTTAAGGATTTGAGAACACTTGATGTATGTCTTGCGTGGGATACCCGTGGTGACAATGGGGTATTCTATTGATCCACTTGATGTATGTTTTGGTGATCAACTTGCGGGTTCCGCCCATGAACCTGTGCATAGGGGTTGTCACACGTTTTCATCTTGACTCTCCGGTAGAAACTTTGGGGCACTCTTTGAAGTTCTTTGTGTTGGTTGAATAGATGAATCTGAGATTGTGTGATGCATATCGTATAATCATACCCACGGATACTTGAGGTGACATTGGAGTATCTAGGTGACATTAGGGTTTTGGTTGATTTGTGTCTTAAGGTGTTATTCTAGTACGAATTCTATGATAGATTGAATGGAAAGAATAGCTTCGTGTCATTTTACTACGGACTCTTGAATAGATAGATCAGAAAGGATAACTTTGAGGTGGTTTCGTACCCTACCATAATCTCTTCGTCTGTTCTCCGCTATTAGTGACTTTGGAGTGACTCTTTGTTGCATGTTGAGGGATAGTTACATGATCCAATTATGTTATTATTGTTGAGAGAACTTGCACTAGTGAAAGTATGAACCCTAGGCCTTGTTTCAACGCATTGCAATACCATTTACGCTCACTTTTATCATTAGTTACCTTGTTGTTTTTATATTTTCATATTACAAAAACCTTTATCTACCATTCATATACCACTTGTATCACCATCTCTTCGCCGAACTAGTGCACCTATACAATTTACCATTGTATTGGGTGCGTTGGGGACACAAGAGACTCTTTGTTATTTGGTTGCAGGGTTGCTTGAGAGAGACCATCTTCATCCTACGCCTCCTATGAATTGATAAACCTTAGGTCATCCACTCAAGGGAAATTTGCTACTGTCCTACAAACCTCTGCACTTGGAGGCCCAACAACGTCTACAAGAAGAAGTTTGTGTAGTAGACATCAACATGTCATCACAATAATCATCATAGATGGCAGCTTTGTTCTCATAATCAATTGGAACCTCTTTCGAAATAGTGGAATCATTACTAACTAAAGTCAACACTCTTCCAAGTCCACTTTAGATGATAGTATTATTCATACTCTAAAATATATAAGTGAAGTTCATGGAGCATTCTACAATTAATATAGACTAACCAATATCCAAGCTCAAAATATATAAGTGAAGCACACGAAGCATTCTATAAAACCATACTCAAAAGATTTAAGTAAAGCACAAAGAGCATTCTGTAAGGTCATACTCAAAAGATATAAGTGAAGCACATCAATCATTCTATAAGATTAAGGGACATCTCATACTAGCATGGTTCTTAAAGAAAAAGAAAAACACAAAGGACACAAATCATGTGAACAAAACAAAAATCGAGGTATACCGATAATTGTTGAAGAAGAAAGATGGGATGCCAACCGGGGCATCCCCAAGCTTAGATGCTTGAGTATCCTTGGAATATTTACTTGGGATGCCTTGGGCATCCCCAATCTTGGGCTCTTGCCTCTCTTTATTCTTCTCACATCGGTAACTCCTCGTTCTTCGAACACTTCATCCACAAAAACTTAACAGAAACTTTGTGAGATCCGTTAGTATACTAAAGCAAATCACTACCTTTATGTACTGTTGCAAATTCATTCCAATTTCATATTATCACTTTATATACTGTATTCCAACTTCACCATGGTTCATACCCCCCCCCCCCCGATACTACCCATAGATTCATCAAAATAAGCGATCAACACATAGAAAATAGAATGTGTCAAAAACAGGATAGTCTGTAGTAATCTAGAAGTTTAGTAAACTTCTGCAACTCCAAAAAATTCTAAAAAATTTAAAAATTTAAAAAATGTGTACAGAAGTAACGTGTAAAAAGTTTCAGACCCATTTGACTTTCCAGTAAAAAATGTAAATTCACGCGCTATAGCCAAAGTTTCTGTTTTTGTACTGCACATAGTAAACAAGCAATCTAATCATCCTAAAACCGAAGCTTGGCACATTATTTTTATTATACAATGGATGTATACAAGGGGGTAATTATTTTCAGAGAAGCTTCCATGAATTTTTTTACATTGTTTCCATGAGCATGAACACAAGTGTTCAAGGTCGACCCTCACTTCTCCAATGCATAACCTTACAATCACTTCTCTTATTGAAAAACTTTTTAGGTATGAGAGGCAAGTATTTTTTTTGTATTTTCATTCTTTTTTGTATATTTCACCCACAACTAAACAGAAACAAAAAGGAAAAACAAAATTTACTTAGTGAAGAAAGAAAACAAGCACACACGAGAATATCAATCCCACACTATTGCTCCCCGGCAATGGCGCCAGAAAAGAGCTTGATAATCCCCAAGTGCAGGGAATCATCATAGCAATTCCCAATGGTGGAAGTGATAACTATGGAGTGTCGAACCCACAAGGAGCTAAAGGTAAGATCAATATTCTCTCAAGTCCTATCTGCCACTGATACGACTCTATGTACACCGAATGTTTGCTTCCAACTAGAAACAAGAAATAAAACTACATTGTGCGTATGAAGAGGATAACTTTGCATGTTATCGAAGAGATAAAATATAAAAATAGGGGCTGTTATCATAAAGTTAGAATTTATTACTAAATATTATAAATAGCGAGTATGGAATAATGATGGGTCGGTGTGCGGATTTATCCAAGGCAATCGTTAACAAGACCAGTAGTTGTCATTGCAATTTCATATGAGGGAGAGGCATAATCTAACATACTTTCTCTTCTTGGATCATATGCACTTATGATTGGAACTCTAGCAAGCATCCGCAACTACTAAAGATCATTAAGGTAAAACCCAACCATAGCATTAAAGCATCAAGTCCCCCTTATCCCATACACAACAACCCCCTTACTCGGATTTATGCTTCTATCACTCAAGCAACCCACTATAAGCGAATCATGAACGTATTGCAACACCCTACAACGGGAATCCCTCACACTTGCGCGACATGGAGGGCACAATAGGACAACACCAAAATAAAACATACAACTCATACCAATCTAGATCATCAATCAACCCAAAGACAAAGGATATCTACTCAAAACATCATAGGATGGCAACACATCGTTGGATCATAATATGCGGCATAAAGAACCATGTTCAAGTAGGGATTACAGCGGGGTGCGGGAGAGTGGACCGTGTAAAAGAGATGAGGATGGTGATGTTGATGAAGACAATCGCCGCGACGGTGATTCCCCTCCCGATGGCACTCCGGTGCCACCGAGAGAGAGGAGGAGAGGTTCTCCCCCTTGTGCTTCCTCCTCCATGGCCTCCCCCGTGGATGGGGAGAGGTTCTCCGTCTGGATCTTGGCCTTCATGGCGATGATGCCCCCTTCGGGATCCTCCTCCATAGCCTCCGGTGATGATGGCCCCCTCCAGCAGGGTGCCATAGGGGGCCTAGATTGATTTCTCATGGCTACAGAGGCTTGCGGCGGCGGCACTTCCGATCTAGGTTATTTTCTGGAGGTTTGGGTATTTATAGGAGAGGTTGGCGTCGAGAACAAGTCAGGGGGGCCCACGGGAAGTCCACGAGGTACAGAGGCGCGCCCTCCACCCTCGTTGGGCCCATGGGCCTCCCCTCCGGCAACTCTTCATTCCAGTATTATTTATTTTTTTCAGAAAAATTCTCCGTTGATTTTCATCACATTCCGAGAACTTTTATTTCTGCACAAAAACAACACCACGGTAGTTCTGCTGAAAACAGCGCCAGTCCGGGTTAGTTCTAATCAAATGATACCAAAATCATATAAAACTATTGTAAACATGGCACGAATACTTCATAAATTATAGATATGTTGGAGACGTATCACACGTGCACGAAGACTTCCCGGCTGTCATCAACAAGATCAGGCCGGCTCCGGTATAGGAGCAGCGACATCGGCTCATCAGCGGCTCATTCTGGCCGCGACAAGGGTCGTTCCGTGGTCCATGAACCTCGATGTAATTTTATGTTTGAGGTGTTTTATATTTCCGATGAATCTTTATAATAGATCTGATCTTCTCGCCAAAAAACAGTGTTAAGTACCATGGGTTCATCCGGGGTGGGGGGGTATTAGCAAGATTGGAACAACCCTTTTTCTCTTCATTTAATTTTATGTCATCTTATCAAAATTGTCTAGTTGACATGCATGATAGTACTAGTTATGATATTCATATTCCCTTTAAAAAACTTGGATAATTTTTGGATCCTTGCAGAAATGGGGGAACACCTTTTATCTCTTTCCACCATGACGGACTTAGAGCATCTCCACCCCCCAAGAAGGCCCCAAGCCACTTTTTGGACGCCGGCGGGCAAAAAACACCCCACTCGGGCACCCAGAGACCCGATTTTCGCCGGATTTGGCGATATTTACGGCCGGGACTCTCACCCCAGACCTAGCCCCCTTGGGGGCAGCTGGGACGCCGGCAGTTGCTTTTTTGCATGCACATGCCCACTACCAGCCTCTCTCTCTCTCCCCTCTCTCCTCTCCTTTCTCTCTTTTCTCTCTCCTCTCCCTTTCCTTTCACCATCTACCGCACATAGCACGCATGGCCGGGGCGGGGCTCGCGCTCGCACGGTCAAAGCTGCCTCCCCCGTAGCTCCGGCGGCCCGAAGCCTGCAGGGTCCAAGGCGGTGGCCGCCGACTTGCCCGACTTCTTCTCCAACCTCCCCGACGACGTCGTGCTCGCCATCGCCAACCGCCTCCCGACCCGCCTCGCCGTCATGCTCCCCGTCCTCGCCCGTCAGGCTTAGGTCCAGGTTTGGGTTTCTTCTCTTGAGTAGCAACTTGCTTGCTGTTCGTTTTGAAGTTCCCCTTCTTCTTCCCTTTGCCCTTTTTCTTGAAACTAGTGGTCTTGTTGACCATCAACACTTGATGCTCCTTCTTGATTTCTACCTCCGCAGCTTTCAGCATTGCGAAGAGCTCGGGAATAGTCTTATTCATCCCTTGCATATTATAGTTCATCACGAAGCTCTTGTAGCTAGGTGGCAGTGATTGGAGAATTCTGTCAATGATGCAATCATCTGGAAGATTAACTCCCAATTGAATCAAGTGATTATTATACCCAGACATTTTGAGTATATGCTCACTGATAGAACTGTTCTCCTCCATCTTGCAGCTATAAACTTATTGGAGACTTCATATCTCTCAATCCGGGCATTTGCTTGAAATATTAACTTCAACTCCTGGAACATCTCATATGCTCCATGACGTTCAAAACGTTGTTGAAGTCCCGATTCTAAGCCGTAAAGCATGGCACACTGAACTATCGAGTAGTCATCAGCTTTGCTCTGCCAGACATTCATAACATCTGGTGTTGCTCCAGCAGCAGGCCTGGCACCCAGCGGTGCTTCCAGGACGTAATTCTTCTGTGCAGCAATGAGGATAATCCTCAAGTTACGGACCCAGTCTGTGTAATTGCTACCATCATCTTTCAACTTTGCTTTCTCAAGGAACTCATTAAAATTCAACGGAACAACAGCACGGGCCATCTATCTACAATCAAACATAAACAAGCAAGATACTATCAGGTACTAAGTTCATGATAAATTTAGGTTCAATTAATCATATTACTAACAAACTCCCACTTAGATAGACATCTCTATAATCCTCTAAGTGATTACGTGATCCAAATCAACCAAACCATGTCCGATCATCACGTGAGATGGAGTAATTTCATTGGTGAACATCACTATGTTGATCATATCTACTATATGATTCACGCTCGACCTTTCGGTCTCCGTGTTCTGAGGCCATATCTGTATATGCTTGGCTCGTCAAGTATAACCTGAGTATTCTGCGTGTGCAACTGTTTTGCACCCGTTGTATTTGAATGTAGAGCCTATCACACCCGATCATCACGTGGTGTCTCAGCACGAAGAACTTTCGCAACGATGCATACTCAGGGAGAACACTTCTTGATAATTAGTGAGAGATCATCTTAAAATGCTACCATCAATCAAAGCAAGATAAGATGCATAAAAGATAAACATCACATGCAATCAATATAAGTGATATGATATGGCCATCATCATCTTGTGCTTGTGATCTCCATCTTCGAAGCACCTTCGTGATCACCATCGTCACCGGCGCGACACCTTGATCACCATCGTAGCATCGTTGTCGTCTCGCCAATCTTATGCTTCCACGACTATCGCTACCGCTTAGTGATAAAGTAAAGCATTACAACGCAATTGCATTGCATACAATAAAGCGACAACCATATGGCTCCTGCCAGTTGCCGATAACTTGGTTACAAAACATGATCATCTCATACAATAAAATTTAGCATCATGTCTTGACCATATCACATCACAACATGCCCTGCAAAAACAAGTTAGACGTCCTCTACTTTGTTGTTGCAAGTTTTACGTGGATGCTACGGGCTTAAGCAAGAACCAATCCTACCTACGCATCAAAACCACAATGATAGTTTATCAAGTTGGTGCTGTTTTAACCTTCGCAAGGACCGGGTGTAGCCACACTCGGTTCAACTAAAGTTGGAGAAACTGTCACCCGCTAGCCACCTTTGTGCAAAGCACGTCGGGAGAACCGGTCTTGCGCAAGCGTACGCGTAATGTCGGTCCGGGCCGCTTCGTCCAACAATACCGCCGAACCAAAGTATGACATGCTGGTAAGCAGTATGACTTATATCGCCCACAACTCACTTGTGTTCTACTCATGCATATAACATCAACACATAAAACCTGGCTCTGATACCACTGTTGGGGAACGTAGTAATTTCAAAAAAATTCCTACGCACACGCAAGATCATGGTGATGCATAGCAACGAGAGGGGAGAGTGTGATCTACGTACCCTTGTAGACCGACAGCGGAAGCGTTAGCACAACGCGGTTGATGTAGTCGTACGTCTTCACGGCCCGACCGATCAAGCACCGAAACTACGGCACCTCCGAGTTTTAGCACACGTTCAGCTCGATGACGATCCCCGGACTCCGATCCAGCAAAGTGTCGGGGAAAAGTTCCGTCAGCACGACGGCGTGGTGACGATCTTGATGTACTACCGTCGCAGGGCTTCGCCTAAGCACCGCTACAATATTATCGAGGATTATGGTGGAAGGGGGCACCGCACACGGCTAAGAATATGATCACGTGGATCAACTTGTGTATCTAGGGAAAGAAGTGGGGAGGGAGAAGGAAAGGGGGGCGCCGCCCCCCTCTCCTAGTCCAATTTGGACCTGGGGGGAGGAGGCGCGCGGCCCACCTTTGGCTGCCCCTCTCTCTCCACTAAGGCCCATATGGCCCATTACTTCTCCCGGGGGGGGGGGTTCCGGTAACCCTCCGGCTCTCCGGTTTTCTCTGAAATCACCCGGAACACTTCCGGTGTCCGAATATAACCGTCCAATATATCAATCTTTATGTCTCGACCATTTCGAGACTCCTCGTCATGTCCGTGATCACATCCGGGACTCCGAACTAACTTCGGTACATCAAAACTCATAAACTCATAATATAACTGTCATCGAAACCTTAAGCGTGCGGACCCTACGGGTTCGAGAACAATGTAGACATGACCGAGACACGTCTCCGGTCAATAACCAATAGCGGAACCTGGATGCTCATATTGGCTCCTACATATTCTACGAAGATCTTTATCGGTCAGACCGCATAACAACATACGTTGTTCCCTTTGTCATCGGTATGTTACTTGCCCGAGATTCGATCGTCGGTATCTCAATACCTAGTTCAATCTCGTTACCGGCAAGTCTCTTTACTCGTTTCGTAATACATCATCTCGCAACTAACTCATTAGTTGTAATGCTTGCAAGGCTTATGTGATGTGCATTACTGAGAGGGCCCAGAGATACCTCTCCGACAATCGGAGTGACAAATCCTAATCTCGAAATACGCCAACCCAACATTCACCTTTGGAGACACCTGTAGAGCTCCTTTATAATCACCCAGTTACGTTGTGACGTTTGGTAGCACACAAAGTGTTCCTTCGGTAAACGGGAGTTGCATAATCTCATAGTCATAGGAACATGTATAAGTAATGAAGAAAGCAATAGCAACATACTAAACGATCGGGTGCTAAGCTAATGGAATGGGTCATGTCAATCACATCATTCTCCTAATGATGTGATCCCATTAATCAAATGACAACACATGTCTATGGTTAGGAAACATAACCATCTTCGATTAACGAGCTAGTCAAGTAGAGGCATACTAGTGACGTTTGGTTTGTCTATGTATTCACATAAGTATTATGTTTCCGGATAATACAAATAAAAATTTATCATGATATAAGGAAATAAATAATAACATTATTATTGCCTCTAGGGCATATTTCCTTCACATCGGTCTCGGGGTCTACCGGAGAGAAGAGGGGGAAGAAACAATAAATAAAAAGCAAACAAAGCACCACAAAGCATAACATGGCAATATGCTGTGTCGGGTGTGACCTAACGTATGGCTACATGATATATGTAAAGGGGGAATTCAACCGGGAATGTTTTCCCGGTTCCGTACCTGTGTCACACAGATGACCGGAGGGGGAATGTTCCATGTTTAGATAGTTATAGACATCTGACAGGTATGTGGGTAGCGTATTCGGGTTCGTCTCATTTTTCTGAGCAACTTTCATGTAGAAAACATTTTCATCCGAGTTACGGTTTATTTTCTATGATTTTTCAAAGTTTTAAACATTTTCTGGAATTAAATAAATTAACAAAGAGGTTTATTGCGTCAGCATGATGTCACAGTGACATCAGCAGTCAGCAGGGCGACTGACCAGGTCAAACCTAACCAGTGGGTCCCACATGTCATACACAAAGGGCTAACAGTGGGTTATTTTAATTAAACAAGGTTAATTAGCAGCTGGGCCCCACATGTCAGTGACTAATTAGCTTAACTAATTATTTTTATTTATAAAAACGTTTATTTAACAAAATATGAGGTGGGGCCTGCGTGTCAGTGACACTGCGTGCCCAGTCAGCACAGTTGACCACGGTCAACTGGGGCCAGGGGGCCCACGGGCAGTGACCCAGAGGCGGGCCCCAGGTGTGCCATGTTGGCGGCGGCGGGGTTTCGCCGCCGACGACCAAAACAACGGCGGGGCTCACCGGACTTCACCGGAAAACACGCATAGGGGGTCTTTTGGCGCGAGACTTGGTGCGTTCGAACGAGCAGAGAGCGCCGCGTCCATCTAGGCTAGCGAGAGGCACCGGGAACGACCGAAGCGGCGTCGGCGACGAGCTAAAGCGGCGCCGGAGTTCGGGCTCTAGTGGAAACGGAGCTAGGAGGAACAGGGAGGCGTGCTAGTGGTGGCGTTGGACTCGCACGAGCTCCCGGAGCTCGATGCGAGGCTCAGACGCGCGTTACAGTGGCGAAGGCCATGACGGCGAGCTCGTCGGCGACGATGCGTGCGGGTGCTAGCGGAGCGGCGGCTACGGGCGACTAGAGGGGGGGTTAGGGAAGGGCGTGTTCGGCGCAGGAGCTCACCGCGGGAGCGTGGGGACTAGGTAGTGAGCTCGGGGAGGACCGGTGCTGCAGATTGACGGCGAGGTCATGCGGTGGCCGTAGAGGAGGAAGAGGAAGACTGCGACGATGGCAGTCCCTCCCGGTCCCGATCCGGTGTCGAGGAAGAAGAGGAGGACCACGCCGGAGCTCCTGGACTTGACGGAGCGGCATATGGGTGACAGTGGCCGCGGCTACGGCGAACGGCGGCGATGGTGGCGCTCGGGCATCCGCCCAAATCAAAGCAGAGAGGGGCCGAGGGGGGAAATGACGAGGAGGACAGGGGGGACTCGAGGAGCCGGAGGAGGTGCTCTTATCCACCCGCGGCGTTGCCGGCGAGGTGGTCCGACGACGACGAGCCCCTGTAGCGGCGCGCGACCGAGGAACGGGAAGGGGGCGCAGTGCAGGAAGCTGGGCCGGCTGGGCCTGCCAGGCTGGTTGAGGCCCAGTGGGCTAGGGGTTCTCTCTCTCCCCCTGCTTTTTCTTTTTTTTATTCAGTAGCTTTTGCATTTTCTTTTAGCCACAAATGACCTTGCAAAAATATGCCACTGGTCAAAACAAATTCAAAGAATATTATGCACTGTCAAAAAAAATGTGAGACCTTTATGAAAAAGTTTGCCAATTTTATAAATTAAAAAGACATTTAATTTATTGCTTAGGTCACTATTTTAAGTAGCTTAGACCACTTAAACACTTTGCAAAAATGTTGGTTCACCACCAATATTAGTTGTGGATTATTTGACACATGATGAACATTTTAATTTTCATGTTTGAGCAATTTGAATTTCACTCAAAATTTAAAATTAAATTCAACTAGAATTTGAAATGAGAGAGAACAAGGATGATCAAACACTTGTTTAGCAAAATGATTAACTTAACCTCAGGGGTTATTATAGCAATGTTGGTTCACCACCAATATTAACAACATTACACCAGAGTGTTACAAAGGGCCTTGAGCTCGTGACGGCGCGGGCGGGCGCGACGGAGACGGAGGGGAGCTCGAGGAAGAGGAGGGCCAGCCGGTTCGGCGTTCGCATGGTGATGATGACGGGAATACATGCGTGAGAGGGAAGGGGAAGGGGCGGCAACGAGGGGATATTTTCTTAATCCGAGGTGAATTTTTTTTACCGGCAGCCCTTCAAGGGATGAAAAAAAAAAATGCCTCCTGAGGCTCAATGGCTAGAGATGCTCTTAATGGACACGGGCACACGGTCTTCTTCTTCGCCTCTATAGACTCTGGAATATCCATATGGCCACCGCCGGCGCTGTCGTTGACCGGCTCCTACGCCGGCTGGCCTCCGACGCTCGCCGGTCGGAGCTACCCTCGGGCGTAGACGAGCACGTGGCGCATCTGTGGCGAACTCTGGCGGGGTTGCAAGATGTGCTGGTTAGTGTGGAGAGATATTTTAGGGTGCGTACGGAGGTGCAGGATTGGATGGCGAAGATAAATCAGATTGTCTATGACACTGAACATCTCTTGGACGAGTTTGAAGACCAAAATGGCATCGGATCTGAGAGGACCGGCTGTATTACAAAGGTTCGATAGCCCCAACCCCCAAATGGCTTTCCAAGGCATCTTCTTTATATTGGATATAACCGCTAGTGCAAATTACTAAAAATTCCTTTTCGTTTTGTGTCGATAATGCTACTCTTTAGGTTATTACGGTGCTACACTTGATCCTTCATAGATTTATTTCCGATTACAGTTTACATTTGCTCCTGTCATATACTAGTATTTCTACAACCAATGTTTGAAATGGAGCTGCTTCTGTATATATATTTGTACAACTGATTTGGCAGTGCAACGCATCAGCTATATTGCACCATCTAGTTAGTTAAAACTCTTGTTGATTGATCATTTTTAAAATAAATTTTGCAGGCAACATCATTGTGTTCTTCATGTCCATTTTTCTTGTACGATACCAGAGTGAATAGAATGAAGATACTCAGAAAAAGGTTGGATCTTTTAGCAAGAGATTCTGTGGTTTTCAGTTTGATGCAGCACCCAAAGTCTGATCTTGAGCAATCTGATATCCAAGAAGAGTTCTATAGAGCTGCAATTGTTGGAAGAGATAGTGACAAAGAAAAAATAAAGGAATTAATGTTGGAAAATAATACAGAAACATTGTCCATCATTCCCATAGTTGGCCTTGTTGGTTTGGGGAAAACAGCTCTTGCCAGATTAATTTTCCATGACCAGGGAGAAGGGTGGAATTTAGATCTTCGTATTTGGATCGACTTAAATAGGAAATTTGAACTTAAAAACATTGCTGCTGATATAATCTCACAAGCTAATGGAACAAAAGAAGGACCCTCAGAAATCAATACCAACATTCAGATCCATGAAAATCTCCAATTGCTAAAGAATCGTTTGCAGAAGACACTTCATGACAAACGTTGTCTAATTGTCTTGGATGACCTTTGTAGCATAGATAAAAGCCAGTTGGATGAACTGAAGGAAATGCTCAGGCGTACGAACAAGTGGATCAAGGTTTTGGTGACCACTTCCAGTGAAATAACTGCAGAGCTAATGCACACTTTCCCACCGTACAAGTTGTTTCCATTGTCTGAAGATGACTGTTGGGAAATATTTTCTGAAAAAGCTTTTGGGGATGGAGGTACTGTTAGTGCATGCCTGAAGAAAATTGGGAAGCAAATTGTGAAAAGATGTGATGGAATACCATCTTTAGCTCATTTTCTTGGTTCAGTAGTGCACAATCAAGTCATGGATGTCTGGTTAGCAGCAAGGGATGAACCAATATGGAAATTAGAGAGCACATATTCCATGAAAGTTAAAGTGTTTTCATCACTGAATCAAATATACTATGACATGCCCTCAGCGCTGAAACTATGCTTTCTATATTTATCAGTATTTCCTAAGGGATCTATTATTGATAAAGAAAAACTTATCAGACAGTGGATTGCGCTTGATATTATTGGATCAAAACATGGAACTTTGCCATCCTATGTGCAGGCGGAGATGTACATTCAGGACCTTCTGTCAATACATTTCCTCCAAGTCAGGAAGACACATTCAGTAAGTCACCAAGTATTTTTTGGATTGACAGTCTTTTCTTTTACTGTTTGAAGTATGCTTTTCAACCATTTACGGATATACCATTGTGAAAATTTGCTGCCTACGTTAGTAAGTTCATATTTTACTTATTGTTGTTTACGGTTTTCATTTATAAACTTCGACTGATGAGTAAATACGTAACTTTTGTTCTCGACAATCTTCGCCTGTCATTCATGAATATATGATCAAGGTTATTATCCTTTAGAATCAATGGTACTTTCTTTATCAGATGGTAAATGGCTCACCAATAGGTTCATGATGAATCATGCGTATTACAAGATTCTGGTATTTGTATGTAGTATATTGAGCTTATCTAGCCTTTAGTTAGTACTCCATCCGTTTCAAAATACATGACGTTTTATATATGGACAGTCTCAAGATGCAACTTTAAGCAACTTTTTTATATGTATATCTTGGTAAAAAAAATAAATTTTGAAGCTATTTTTCATGAAAAATGTAATGCTACAGTTTGTACCAAACAAATCTAAGTAGTTTTTTGTTCATTAGTTACGAAAGAGAGAGAAGTTTGACAGCATGCTCTCTAGGAGGTCTTGTATTTTAGAACGGAGGTAGTAATAATTTAGTTAGATTTGAATGCATCAATGATGTCATAGCTTTAGTTTGGAATATCTTTGGGAGCTTCCATTTCGATCTTTCAGGATGACCATTCATGTGGCCATGTTGCTTGCCTACTACTACCTCCTTATTGCTCTAGAAGGTTGACTATGCATGCATGTCTTGCCTGTATCTTCCTGTGCTTGAGAGCTTCAGGCTCAGAATGAAGGTTTCCAGAGAAAAAAAAATATGGGACTTCGAAATTCACTGGACATTTATCTGCTAGTTGTTGCCCCGTCAGTATTCACCCAAAAAATGCTGCCAGGCAGGGCAAGAGAAGTTAGATGAGGTTTTAAACACTGACACCCACCTTTAGCCTTTTCATATCACGCTTTCTTGGTTCATGTTCTGTATCATAGTTAGGTTCTCCCACGGATGGTTGTAAACTAGTCCAAATTCAAATAAGGTGGTTATGTTGGGGAATTATATGATTTATGTTCTGTTTGTTTCCAGGTTAATGGGATGGAGATCAGTACATCTCCTACAACACTCTACATGCATAACTTCGTCCATGAATTTGCAAAGCATGTTGCTTGCAATGATGTTATTATTTTGGGTGATAGAGAAATGAATGATAATGCAAAAGAGCTCTCCTTCCAATATGCATTGTTGACCCATTACAAAGGGCAATCAACACTTTGCAGTGCATTGCTCACAAGGGCAAGGGCATTACACTTCCTGAATGCTGAGGCTATAAAGCTCCATCGAGAAGCATTTGAATTACTGAAGCATCTGCGTGTTTTGAATCTCAGTGGAAGCTGCATTGAAGAAATACCTGCTTCCATTGGCCATTTGAAACATCTAAGATACCTTGATATTTCTGGCTTGAAAGTTCAGACATTACCTTCTTCCATGAGTACGTTGATAAATCTTGAGGCGTTGGATCTATCAAATACTTCTCTCAAGGAATTGCCCTCTTTCATTGGTTCTTTAGAGAAGCTAAAATATTTGAACCTGCAAGGCTGTGACATACTTCAAAACTTGCCTGCAACCCTTGGTCATCTCCAAACACTAGAGCATCTTAGGCTGTCATGTCGTTATGATGTTGGTGAGCTAGCTGACTCTCTCTGCAATCTTCAGGATCTTCGGTTTATTGATTTGTCAAGCTGCACTGAGCTTCCACAGTTGCCTCCTTCATTTGGTAATTTAATGAAATTGGAGGATCTAAACCTGTCTAGTTGCTTCAACCTCAAGCAGCTACCAGAATCTTTTGGCAACCTCTATCTTCTTAGGTCTCTGAACATGTCGAGCTGCTATGAGCTCAAACAATTGCCTGGATCTTTTTGCAATCTCGTCAAGTTGGAAGTCCTTATACTTAGGAGATGTTGCAGACTTCAAAACCTCCCTCCGTCCTTTGGGGATATCAAGAACCTTCGAATTTTGGATCTAACTGGCTGCGAGGCACTTCATGTAAGTGTTGGGATGTTAACAACCAATTTGGAGTATCTGAACCTACAGCAATGTCTTAAGCTGCCGACTCGGCCTAACTGTTTAAATAACTTCACTGGACTGAAGTTTTTGGATCTCTCACGGTGCCTCCCTACCATTGACTGTCTGCAATCTCTTGGCTACTTGTTCAATCTTGAATATCTGAACTTGTCGCAAAATCCTCTCGTCATACCTGTGTCTTTTGTGAGGCTTCAGAAGCTGCATACGTTGGACCTCACTGGTTGTGCTCTTGAGCATCCATCCCATAGTTTACCTCAGATGTTCCTAGATATCATACATAAAATGACAGGACTGAAATTTCTGTTGACGAAAGATCCGTTGATAGTGGCCTGTCTTCCACCATACATCCGGTGCTCTGTTAGGATTGATGAAAACTGGCACATAACTACCGACGAGCTTGTTATTCCAGACCTCACAAGAGGGTCCAGGGGCTTAACTATTGCAGAGAGAGCAAATCTGAAGAATCGTCCAGAGCTACGTTTCCTTAAGCTGGAGTGGACTAATACTTCTCATCCAGCTGTGCGTGGAGTAGATGAAGATTTAGGTGAAGAAGTTCTGGAAAAGCTCCAACCACACCAGGGTTTAGAGCATTTTGAGCTAGTTGGGTATTCAGGATTTGCATGGCCTACATGGATGATGAACAACATGGTGACTTTACTCCCCAACCTTGTCAGACTCCATCTGCTCTGGCTTGGAAACTGTAAAGATCTTCCTCCACTGGGCCAGCTCATAAATTTGCGGCACTTGCATATAGAAGATATGCCTAACCTTGTAAATCTAGGTATGGGTCTTTCTGGGGGCACACACCCCTTCAAGAAATTAATACACCTCAAATTGGAAAATTTACTAAACCTAGAAGAGTTGCCTATACTGTTGTTGACGAACAATGGGAATCAGCAGTTCATGTTCCCTGCTCTTGAGGAATTGTCCGTGCTATCCTGCCCTAATCTCATGTTCAAACCATCTCTGCCAAAGTGTCGGAAATATGGAATAAAAGATAGTAACAGGATTCTGTCATGTGGGGAACCTTTGGGGCCACTGTCATCTCCGTCACCAGCAAACATAATGATTACTGGGTGCAGGATATCTTCCAGTTGCTTGCAATGGCTTGAATCCTTGCATACCATCGAGAAAATAGTAATTGATGCATGTGTGGGGGATGATCGGGAAGCAGTAATCTCTTTGAAGCTCCTGGAGGTAAAATGCACTCAAGAATCATCCAGTAGCAAGATTCGGAATGAAAAAACAAATCAAAGTTCATCTGGGACAAGGATTTTAAATGAATTGACCACTCAGGTAAGTAACTGTGTGCTTCATTTGTTGCTGTACTTATTTCTTCAACGTATTACTTTTCTTCTCCCGTTACTTAGCTGTACAAAATATGTCAGGTTAATGACATAATATTTTAAAAATTATTACTTTTCACACTTTTCTGTGGTCCACTGGTTCTTACATCCAGTTATCTTATGGAAATACAGGATGATGCCTATACGAATACTCGCCATGTTGTGGATGTGGACTCATTGGGCTGGCAATCCACCGGTGAATCATCCTTGGTATCTTTACAGAAAAACCCAGCCACAACAGGCCTTGGTACCTCAATAATCCGGAAACTTTTCCCGAAGTTTAATACCAGTCCGGGACAATCAGGTTAGCACATAAATATTTGCCACTCTAGACTGAACAGAAAACCTATGTGTCAACTCAGGTTACTGCATTTTATTTGTCATTCTAGACTGAACATATATTTGTTGTGACATTAAGTTGTTTTCGTGTGTATAAATGACACTTCTGCATAAGGAAAGAATACTCCTGTTTGTGGTTAGGTATGTTTCTGGGCTAATATTTATGCCGTGTCACAACAAAAGACTGCATAGACGCTCCACACAATAAAAGTAAGAGCATCCTGTTCTTCTATATCATTATACTTAGTAATTCTAATGTATAACTAAAAGTAGTAATGGCCAAAGCTGTGTATTGTTTGACCACGTTGATGTCTGATACGACAAGTAGAAGAGAAGAGAAGCATTTAGTTATTTTCAAAAACCGAATGGTTTAATTGGATCGAAGCTTATGAATCAGATCAAGTATGCATTGATCGGTGGAGATATATGCATAATTATTCTCAAGGGATAAAACAATGCTTTAGATTCTTTTAAGTGCTATTAGATGGCTTTCTGTTGCGGCTTGTTGAAGTATGACAGAATGTTGTGCCTTCATTAAACGTTATTGCAGCTTAAAAACATTAATGTCCTATGGATGCTTCGAGAAGAAAGCTTTGTGTTTTCTCGAAAAAAAAGCATTAACTTTTAGGAATAGCAAATTGATCAATTCCATGAGCTCAAGGCCAATATATATACATGTACATGGGAAGAGATAAGTAGGAATTCTAATACAAAAGGAAATACAAATAAGTGTCCTACTACAAAACATACATCTCTAATATTTGAAACCACAGCACTGCAAACTTTTAACTAGGTGACTCATACAGCCAGTGGCATTTTTTAAAAACTGCTGACTGTGTAGGTGCATGGGTCCAACTTTCCCTAATATTTTTTTCTCGAACACACATCAAATGCATGTCATTTTGTATTAGTAGAAAGCGCCGAAATAGCGCAAATACTAAAGCAACAAGAAGAAACAGAGAAAAGGCCAAAAGGCACAAAAAAACTGTACAGGAAGGGCTGAAGCAACTAGAAAACCAGGTCAGGGGGGCGGGCATGCAGCGGCAGCTGCCTCAATGCTTTTGCGCCAGCGAGCATTCAGCACAGTTCGATTACCAATCTTTTTGCTGTGGCTCACCTTCTATGTTCATGTACTCTACCAGACTACTATGTTGAGAAGCAAACAAGGGTACATGTGGAAGTCTTATTTGTGAAATTATTTTGGAAGCGGAAACATTAGGAAGAATTATACTTTGTTTGACTGTTGTGCTTAACAATTTTTCATTTCCAGTGGAGCGTATTACATCCTCTGCAGTAAGCATGTCATCAGTGGAGACCCCACCAACCTCTCACCAGCTGTCTAGGTCCAAAATGCCTGCACAAATACCTGGAGTACGATCCTTGAGCTTAAGCCTTAAGCAGGTTCACAAGGCTACTCGGAGATTTTCACCTTCACTTAAGCTAAGTGAAAGTGGATCCTGGGAAGTCTACAAGGGTATCTTACCAAATAACCAAATTGTTGCCGTGAGGAGAGCTAAAAAGGTTGTCTCCACATTCGCCTATTCTCTTATTTTCTCGATCTGTGTCCTTTCTCATCATTTAGCAATTTATTTCTAATAAAAACTTACAGTTTGTTTGCCGCTCATTACGGTATTATTCATGATGTTTTTGCTGACAACCTACTTCTGGTAGGTCTTAATTTTGTTACTTTGTATTTATGTCACATGCTGGGGTTGGTAAGGGTCTGAGGACCAATGATATCAGAGGTACAGCTCTGAGGAGCAAGGATAGGCCCCATGGCACGGGGATAAAAGAGAGAAAACGTTGGGGACTGGGATCATGATTCATGGGGGGTGCTAATTTGCTGTCAGTCTTCCTGACAGAGTCAATTTCTAACAGCCCCTTGTGTGTGCTGTCAGAAAGCACACGTCCCCTCTTCCCTGATCGTCATTCATGGCCGTCTCCATAGTTTCAACAATTCTTGAAACAGGTATTAAAATGTTGGCAAATAAACTTCCATTTTTTTGGGACGAGCTTCCAACAAGATTGGAAGAAATTCCAAGAATTCTGAAAAAATCAGGGTTCAGGGAAGACTTCTCTACTAAAAAAATGATGAACTTCCAAAAAATAAATTTGGATGACCTTTAAAAAATGCAGAGCGAATTCTAACAATCTTTCGTGAACTTCTGAAAACTAGGAATCCGCCAAACTTAAAAGAAAAATGAACTAGACCTTTAGAAATCAGAGACAAGCTTCAACTAACTTCCTGTAAAAAAAATAAGAAAATCAAAACCTAGATCTGGGTGTCTTACCATGATTTTGAGTTCGACAACAGTGTCTGCATGGGCTTTCAGTTGCAGCATTGGAGGGAGTAGTGATTTTTTTTTTCGAAAAGGAGGTTGACCCCCGACCTCTGCATCATCGTGATGCACCGAGGGAGTAGTGTTGAGAGGCTGGCCGCCGTGGAGGAAAGCTGGTGAACAACGAACCCATCAGGAAGCGTGGCATCTCCCAACAGAAGGAGCAGGTGCAGGGCGCTGGCTGCGGTGGAGAAGAGCCAGCAGATGATGGCACAATGGTGTTGTAGCGACCAGACCCGAATGGATCAAGTCTACTGTGCTCCGGTGTCATCCCTGGATCAGTAATGCTGACACCACACAGTACATCGAAGGATTTATAGCAGAGTGGCAATCACACACTTATTACATCGATGTCTCCGAAGAGAACTTATTACATAAATATGGCTTAAGGCCATCTAAGATCGATAACAGCGGAAGACTTGGAAGGTAAATGGGTCCATCAACTCCAACGGCATCACTGAGTATAGAACCACGACCTAAAAGCACCTTAATCGTCGTCTGAAAAGTCTGCAACATTAACGTTGCAGCCCGAAAACGGGTCAGCACATGGAATATGCTGGCAAAGTAACACATAGAGAATGATGGAATGAAACAGCTATACTATATGCATATTTGGCTGGTGGAAAGCTCTATGGTTACTGTTTTGCGTAAAGCCAGTTTTTCCCTACTGCAAAGGAATAAATTTATTTAACTATCATGGTGGTTGTTAAACATTGAGAATGGTTGACAGCATTCTCAATCCCAATTAAAAGTAGTCATCAATAACCCAACAATATTAATTAGAAGTAACATGATGAGATTCACATGATATTCAAGTACTAGATACTCAAGATTGTCCATAACCGGGGACACGGCTAATCATGATTAGTTCGTTACACTCTGCAGAGGTTTGCGCACTTTTCCCCACAAGACTCGATCGCCTCCGTTGGTTTTCTCGCACTACTGGTGTTTGAGAAACGGATGACCGAGACACAGTCTTTCAGAAGCGCTAGCACCTTACGATGGAGTAGACCGTATCACCTACATCCCCTACATCTGCTAGTCTACCCCTATAAGAGTTCGCACGACTTAGTCAACTATGCCAGAGCCCATATTGGCTTGTGGCTGCACACGTAAGTATTTAGCATGAAAGATCTTATGATCCCTTTGAGCCTGGGTGGCGGTCCAAAATAAAACAGGCAAGTCCTGATAGACATCAGGTGCCTCAATCCACCCAGATGTGTGTTTAAGTTGCCACCTTAGATAAACCATTAAAATTATCAATCTCACATCTGTCATGGATATCACTCACCCAATCCACGTCTACTAGCATAGCATGGCATAATAAGCAAACGTAGAAGTAACTCCCAAAGGTTTCATAGTAACAGGTAATAGGTACTACCTCATCTACTTCCCATCTCACAATTTAATTAGATCCTAATCATGCAATGTGTGAGGATGGATCTAATGCAATAAAACTGGGTTGTAGAAAAGGTATGATCAAAGTGTCACTTGCCTTGCTGATGATCCGCGAGTCCTAGAGATTCGAAGTAACAAGCGGCGCAATCCGGGTAATCTATCGCAGACAAACAACAAGCATACAATAAGTACTCATCTAATGCACAGGTAAAACTCGAACAAAAGAACGAACCAGAAAGTTCAATTTAAGAACTCCGGTTGCAAAGAGAGAAAGAAAGAACCGAACAAAGAAACCGAAAACAAACGGCGGAAGAAAACAACTCGGTTCTAGCAAGTTGAAACTAGGTCAAATTTTACCATAGCAAAAACTTAGTTAAAGTTGATTAGTCGGAACGGCGGTTTCGAAACGAAACTCCAGGCGCTTGAATCACCTGATTTCGATAAACGGGCGAGAAGATAAACTAGAACGAAGATCGGATCTGAGATCGGTCCGGCGAACGGTCTCGAGGCAACTAAATCGGAAAAGAAAACGTCCGATCTAGGGTTTCGGAAAAGAAAACCGAACAAAAAACCGATCTAGAAAACCGGAACGGTTTAGAGAAGAAACGGAACGATTTAGAAGAAAACCGATCCGAGGAAAAGATGAGATGCGGCACGGTACCTCCGGCGAGGTCTCCGGCGAACGGGGCTCCGGCGGCATGGGCGTAGGGCGGCGGCGGTGTGGGCAAGGGGCGGCGGCGGCGGTGGCAAGGGCGGCGGCGGCGCGGGCAAGGTGCGGCTCGGGGCTTGGGGCTTGGGGTTTGATGATTTAGAGGGGGGGGGGGTGCTTGGGTATTTATATTGGGGAGGAGAGAGATTACTTGGGGTAGGGGACAAGGAATAAGAGTAGGAAAAGGAATAGGAGAGGGAGATTGAAAAAAAAAACAAGCAATCGGAGTCCTAGAAGGACTCCTAGGCGGCGGCGGCTCCTGCCTCTGGCGCGCGCGGCGCGGCGCTAGGCCTGGCGCGGCGGCCTGGCCGGCCGGCCTGCTGGGCCTTTGGCCCAGGGCGCTGCGGATCTCTTTTTTTTTTAAATCGGTTACGCGCGCAGAAAAAAAAACAGAAAAGAGATCTAAACGAACTCCAAAACTGCTAAAGTAAATTTTCCCCGACTCCTAAAAATGAGTCGAACAAAATGAACTTTTCTCCGGGCTTAAAATGCAATTTTTGAAAACGCGCATTTTTCCCTATCCAAATAAAAGGCAAAATGAAACTCCGACAAAACCAATGATCCTCTTTTCGAAATTTGAGAAAGCTCAAATATGAAAATGACGAAATCTCCAACTCTCTCCGAGGGTCCTTGAGTTGCGTGAAATTTCTAGGATCGGCAAAATGCAAGAAAATATGATATGCTTGATGATCTAGTGTATAACATTCCAAATTGAAAATTTGGGATGTTACAGGTGTCCTATGCAGTGACGATCATGTGAGTGATCTATGTAAGTTCACGTGTTGTTGTAGCTTCTCCAGTGAGGAAGCGTCGAACCCACTAGGAATCATTGACTGGTCTTGTGGAAGTTCCAACTCTGAAATCTCTTGAAGCTCATAAAAAAATCGGATGTGAAAGTAAAGGTGCATATGGTCATACCTCATACGAACAAGAGCAGGATACTTCCTTACTAGCAAGATGTTGGTGAACGGTGGAAAATATTCACTTTCCTGTAGAGACTCTAGATGCATCTTACACTGTGAAGGAGATATCTGTC
Organism: Triticum monococcum; assembly: GCA_034509565.1. Classification (NCBI taxonomy): domain Eukaryota; kingdom Viridiplantae; phylum Streptophyta; class Magnoliopsida; order Poales; family Poaceae; genus Triticum; species Triticum monococcum. Next base: position 411,211,434 of record CM067845.1, read on the forward strand.
ACGTACCACGGTACCAGGACAAGAGATGCTAATTTCGCCTTCCCGGGGAAGCTCTAGGGCCAGAGATCAGTAATCTGGCCAGCCGGTGCCTTAGCCAGCAGGCAGCTAGGGCAGAAGAGTAAGGGAAAAGAGTCTTAGGGCGAAAACTTCTTTAATATTGTATGCTCTAACGAGTACAGACTATTTACATAGGACAACCATGACGTGATTGACAAGTTGGTTCTAACTCAATCTGTACCTAATTTAAACCCTGGAAGGTACTCCTCTTTTCTAACAATAACATGACTCATTACTAATCAAAACCTGATCAAATACTAAAGGGTGCAGCCTCTTCATGCATCGCAGTTGCAGCCGGCCTGTCCTTCCTAGTGTAGAGAATTTCCCCAGATAATAATAACAATGTTGTTCTTCAGCAAGTTGTAATTAAGTCTTCTTTGTTTTCAGGACTGTGATCGTGCTGCGAAAGCTCACAAGGAAGTGCAGCTCTTTGCAGCAATCAATCACTGGAGTTTGGTGAGGTCTCTATGTGTTATTAATAAAGGGAATCAGTTTATTGTGGTCAGTGAGTATGTTCCAAATGGCAGTCTAAGGCAACACCTGCATGGTATGTTAAGTTGCTCATTTGTTCTTCCTTCCATTGGGAAATTTGAATTACCTGCATCAATTTTAACTTATCTGCAGGCCAATATCAGAAAATCCTGGATTTGGACCAACGCATATTGATCGCTATTGATGTTGCTATTGCCTTGACCTATCTTCATTTATCTGCTGGTAAGAAAGTGATAACTCATGGTGTCAACAAAAAAGAAATTCAAGTACACATTGGTTCAGTTATTTGTAAATTGCACCATACAGTTATTTGTAAATTCAAGTACTTCAGTTTCTCAACAAAAAAAATTGAGTACTTCAATGCATACTCCCTGCAGTAGAAAGAGAAAGATTTTGAATGTTAGCATGATTTCCAAATTAAATTTTGACTACTAATTTGCATCATCATATATTTTTAAATAACAAACCCGATTCATTTTTCACATAGCCAGGTTAAAATAACTTAAGTTGACTGCATGCACTCTAGGAGGTTAATATTTGATAGCTAGGAGTTCAGTTTTGTGAAGTGTAGCTAGACTGCATGTCTTTAATGAGATGGGGCTCCTGGGTGAGAGAGAGCCATAAACTGGGGTATCCGAAATTTTTGGAGCGAAGACTAAGCTTGATTTTTGGGTGGGAGAAGGATATTGCTGTGATTATAAACCGGCATGGCAGAGCTTTTGGCAGAGAAAGGAACAAGCTTGACTTTTGGGTGAGGAAGACATTGCTATCCCTTTTATAAGGACGAGTTTTAACGTGTCTCATTTTCCTTCAGCCGGCCTGATTATTTTTAAAAATAGTCTTTCCATTTTGTCTAATTCCAATGCTGAGCAGATAAATTATGTGTTATTAAAATCGTTGATCATTTATACTTGCTTGCCACTGCTCAACTAATTTGATAGCTTTATTTCATCATGGGTATTTGATGAGAATTTTTTCGTTATGGTCATGATTTAATAGTAGCAGGGGAAACAATGATCTGTTATAATTTGAAGACAACGAAAATCCTTCTGACAGAGAGTTATAGAGCAAAGTTGGGCACTTTTGAATTGTCAAGAAGTGGTACCGTGAACCAAGTGATAGGGACATTTAGCTACATGGATCCACAATACATCCGTGGTGAGCTGACAGTTAAATCCGATGTCTACACTTTTGGTGTAATACTCTTAGAAATTATATCTCCCCGCGGACCGCAAATGTGGAACCAAGACATGCTAAACCCGGTGATCTTTGACAACCATCCTGATGAACTGCAAAGGTTCGGCATTGTGGCATGGGTAAGTTGAACCTCGTATGCTTTTTTTGTCTCCAGTTGACGTGTCTATCCTAATGAAGTTCATGTCATGTAAAAATGGGCATGGAGAAGGTCTAGTGCAGTTTTTATAACCACAATGGCCGATGCCTTTTGTCCTTGTGTTTCAAAATTCTGTAGAATGACACGCCAGCCTATGTTGTTGTGCATGCAGGCTCTCGAGAAATTAAAGGCAGGCCATGCCAGCGAGATATTGGATGACCGTCTGGCTGATCACCTGGATGAAGAATTTCTTGGAGGCTGGCTTAGTTTAGCATCCTGGTGTACAAGTTATGAAGTGGATGACCGCCCAAGAATAGAAGAGGTAGGGGAGCGGCTGTGGGAAATATGGAAAGACCATAGAAATCGCACAGGAGAGCCGTATGAGTACGAGAGGAGTTGGGAGGAATTTGTGGAAGTGGAGGGGATACCCAGGGCCAGGGGTGTCGACTCCAGAGACAAGAGCAGCGGGCATGCGGAGTTTCCTGCAGAAGGGAAGGTGACAAAGCACCAGTATTCGCCTGATGTGAGCAGTCCACAGTTGCAAATGACCGAGTACTACGCTTCTCCTATCGGTTCTGATATCACACTTTCTCCTCCACTCTCTCCCCGGTAGAAATCAGCAGTTTCAGTTTTGAGCCTGACTGGTAAAGTAGGCGACAAGCTGGACCCTGGAACTTTCGCAGCACTGTGACCTTGAGCCCCTGACAATCCTTTGTCATGAACTCCGCTGCTGTAACCCTCTGCTGACTGGTTACACTTGTACTAGCATTCTCATCGGCCATGGAGGAGGTGTGCTAAGCTGACAAAACCAGGCTGCTACGACTCTGAACTCCGTCCATGCCCGTTGTGCATGGTGATTCGAGGCCATTGACGTCGCCAGAAGCTTACTGGAGGACTGCAAGGAATCTGCCGTGTTCCCTACAGGATTGCCTTCCGCACGTCCCTTGCCCTGAATTGGATCCTTTTATGTGTTCTGCTGCTGCAATCCAGAAACGCTGCAGAGTTTGATTGTAGTTTTGAGGGTAGAAGAGCCCACACTATTGTCTTCTTCACAGCGCCTGGTTGGGTTTGTTTTGCTCAGTTAATTGGCACTTTGGTTGCTGGAAACTGCCAACATGGGTTCTGAGTTTGGGAATTGTTAATGCATGATCCTTGTTCCAGTATGGACAATATGCATAGCTTGATGTGTCATCCAACCCGTTTGCCGGCGGCCGTGTCGTGTGTGAGATCTGTTGTAGTGGTACTAGAGTTTAGGAACCCTGTGCGTGCTGCCCATGTTCAATACGTAGATTTTTCATGGCCAGGTGGTTACTTTTGTGATTTATTCTTTGAGCCCCTTTCTTCAGTGGAAAAATAACAATTTGGGACTGGCCTCACGGGGAAGACTAGTATAGGATCAGTCGCGGCTTCAAGCCTTCCAAGATGCCCTGTCTGACTGTTCCGTGGACGACTTTTCTTTTTTCGAGATCTTGGATATACTGGAGATAAGTTCACGTGGTTTCGCGGCTGATTGCGAGAGCGGCTGGATCGCGCTGTTGCCAACGAGGGATGGATGACGCTGCATCCATTTGCTGGATTAGTAAACTTGGAGATGGCGAAGTCGGACTGCCGACCCATCTACCTAGATACTGAATATTTAACGGGCGTTGCCGAGAACAGACCAAGTACACAGCGCAAGTTCGAAGCTAGATTTTTCAATAAATGATGTTTTATTAACTCAGAAATATAGCTAGATTTTTCAATAAATGATGTTTTATTAACTCAGAAATATAGCATCAAGTAGATACAGTATAAAACATAATGAGCGAAGTCCGGCCTCTGCATAGATAAGATACATACAATCTTAAACAAACAGTCTAACAAAGTATATAGAAAAAATGACAAGTTTGCAAAAGTAAAGCTATATGAGTCTGAAATTATGCCAATGTCAATGGAGAAGGTGGACCGATTGGGGGTTTATGTTGCCACCCATGTTGGGTAAAAATCTCCCTGGTCACCCACTCCAACCGTATACACACCTCTTTCAACAACGATTGGTACTCCATTTGCAGTAGCATAGACCACATACGATGCCAGTGCGTACAACAGTAAATAACCTGCATAGGAGAAGATGTTTTGTCATTAAAAACACAAGCGTTTCTACATAGATAAAGCGACCATAATAAGGCAGACGCTCCCACCCGTATCAGCGTACTAAAAATATTTGGTGTTCCGTCAAGCTTGACCATATATGTTGGCAACAAATATGGGCGAATACATATTGGACGCTATTTGGATGATTGACCATATACAACGCGCAACTATGCATTGAAAGAAGAGGTGTTTAATTGTTTGGTCATAAGTACAAAAGCTACACTTCTTACTTGCCAGTTGCGTCGAGCTGAGATTGTCTTTTATTAACACAACTCCTCTCCGAAGATACCATATGAAAATCTTATTTTTTTAGTGGCATCTTTGATTTCCAGATTAGTTTATTATTATCCATGGGAATCTCTGAGTGCGAGAGTGCACAATACATATAGTCAACTGTGAAGGATCCAGATGTAGTGAGATTCTAGCGAAACACATCCCGCCCTTGTGTCAAGTTAATCGAATCCAAACGGGATAGAAGATGTTGCCATGACGCAAGGCGGAGGCCAATCAAATCCCTCCTAAATGATACATTCGGCGGGGAGGAGCTGAGCACGTGCGCAAGAGTAGCATTCTTATCGCGTACAATGCGGTACAAGGTTGTATACTGTTTCTGAAGAGTGGCGTTTCCTAGCCACCTGTCCTCCTAGAAATGTATCTCGGAGCCGTCCATTACGACGGATGAAGATGTTTATTTACCGCCATCAGACCAGACCAAAAATGTGAGTCACCAAGTTTTCAATATGCCTGGGACAACGCTTTTTGGCGTAGATACTTATTGCACAACAGGGTTTGTCAAACAGTATCCTCGATAAGTAGCTTGCACACCCATTTACTGAGTAAGGCGTCATTCTTGACCTGAAGGTCCTGACCACCTAAACCTCCCTGGTCTTTTGGTCGACAAATCACACTCCATTTGGTTAGCCTATCTTTTTATTTTCATTGTTTCCTTGCTAAACGAATTTGGATCTGAAAATCCGTCTTTGCAGAACCCCTTTGGGAATTTGAAAAAATGAGAACATGTAGAGAACCATGTTTGTGAGAACATAATTGATCAAAACTAGTCGCCCTCCAATGGAGAGTAACTTGCCTTTCCAACTACCCAACTGTTTTTCTAATCGCTCTTTAACATGTTTCCACTCCGCATTAGTGATCAATTATTTATAGTGTTTTTATTCAATTTAACACTTTGTGGAGTAATTCTAATGCCTTTTCTCTCATAATATGCAAGGTTTACACAAAGAGGGAGATTACCGGTAGTTGAAATTCTGGACCTGAAAAAGCTACGTCAGATATACCTATTCTACACATCTCCAAATGAGCTGAAATTGTATGGAGATTTATTTTAGAATATATAAAAAATATTGGAGAAAAGAAATACTGGAGAAGGCTACCTAGGTGCCACTAGGCACCAGGGCGCGCCTTGTTGGGAAACGTTGCATGGAAAACAAAATTTTTTCTACGCACACGCAATGATCTATCCATGGAGATGCATAGCAACGAGGGGGAGAGTGTGTCTACATACCCTCGTAGACCGTAAGAGGAAATGTTTGACAACGCGGTTGATGTAGTTGAACTTCTTCTAGCTCCAACCGATCAAGTACCGAACGTATGGCACCTCCGAGTTCTACACATGTTCAACTCGGTGACGTCCTTCGTCTTCTTGATCTAGCAAGACGTCGAGGTAGTAGATGAGTTCCGTCAGCACGACGGTGTGGTGACGTTGATGGTGAAGTGATCCTCGCAGGGCTTCGCTAAGCACGCGAGAATATGACCGGAGGTGTAAACTGTGGAGGGGGACGCCGTACACGGTTAAGACAATGTTGTGTGTCCTTGTGTGGTGCCCCCTCCCGACATATATATATAGGTGGGAGGGGAGGGGAGGCAGCCAGGGCGCCCTAGGGCTTGGCCGCCGCCCCCTAGAGGCCCTGCCTTGCCCTACGCCCCCCTTCCATGTATGCACAAGGGGGAAGGAAAGAGGGGGGGGGGGAAGGAAGGGGGAGTCCTACTCCATACTTTCCTTTCCCTTCCCCCTTTCCTTCTCCTCCTTCTATGGTCGGCCCCTATATGGCGCTGATACGTCTCCAATGTATCTATAATGTTTGATTGTTCCATGTTGTTATATTATCATTCTTGAATGTTTTATAATCATTTTATAGTCATTTTATATCATTTTTTGGGACTAACCTATTGACATAGTTTCCAAGTGCCAGTTGCTGTTTTTTGCATGTTTTTTACATCGCAGGAAATCTATATCAAACGGAGTCCAAACACTGCGAAACTTTTTGGAGATTTTTTATGGACCAGAACACCCAAGATGGGCCAGAGCAGCACCTGGGTGGTGCCCCGAGGGGGGCACAACCCACCAGGGCGCGCCCGGGGCCCCAGGCGCGCCCATGTGGGTTGTGCCCACCTCAGTGGCCTCCCGCACCCCCTCTTTACCCTATAAATTCCCAAAAATTTCAGAAACCATCGGGGTCAACCTAGATCAGAAGTTCCGCCGCCGCAAGGCTCTGTAGCCACCGAAAACCAATCTAGACTCTCTCCGGCACCCTGCCTGAGGGGGGAATCATCTCCTGTGGCCATCTTCATCATCCCGGCGGCCACCACAATGAGGAGGGAGTAGTCCACCCTCGGGGCTAAGGGTTTGTACCAGTAGCTATGTGTTTAATCTCTCTCTCTCTCTCTCTCTCTTGTGTTCTTGAGATGTCACGATCTTGATGTATCATGGGCTTTGTTAATATAGTCGGATCATATGGTGTTTTCCCCTCTCTATCTTGTTGTGATGAATTGAGTTTTTCCCTTTGAGATTTCGTTGTTATCGGATTAAATACTTTTATGGATTTGAGAACACTTTATATATGTCTTGTAATTGAATACTCGTGGTGACAATGGGGTATCGTATCGATTCACTTGATATATGTTTTGGCACTCAACTTGCTGATTCCTGAGGTGACATTGGGGTAATCTATGCATAGGGGTTGATGCACGTTCTTGTCTTTGTTTCTCCGGTAGAAATCTTGGGGCACTCTTTGAGGTTCTTTGTGTTGGATTGAATATTATGAATTTGAATTTGCTTTGGTGTTATTTTAGTATGAACTCTTGGTTAGATCGATCGGAAAGAATAGCTTCGTGTTATTTTAGTACGAACTCTAGGATAGATTGATCAGAAAGAATAGCTTTGAGGTGGGTTCGTACCCTACAAACAATTCCGTCTTATGTTCTCCGCTAGATAGGGACTTTGGAGTGATTCTTCGTTGCACGTTGAGGGACGGTTATATGATCCAATTATATTAACACTGTAGAGAGATTGCACTAGTGAAAGTATGGACCCTAGGCCTCATTTTTAAGCATTGCAATACCATTTTTGTGCCCGTTTACTATTTGCTACCTTGCTGTTTTTATCTATTCAGATTATAAAAATATATTTCTACCATCCATATTACACTTTTATCACCATCTCTTTGCCGAACTAGTGCACCTATACAAATTGCCATTGTATTGGGTGTGTTGGGGACACAAGAGATTTCTTGTATTTGATTGCAGGGTTGGTTGAGAGAGACCATCTTCATCCTACGCCTCCCACGGATTGATAAATCTTAGGTCATCCACTTGAGGGAAAATTGCTACTGTCCTACAAAACTATGAGGCCCAACACATGTCTACAAGAATAAAGTTGTGTAGTAGACATCAGGCGCACCAGCCCTTTGTGGGCTGGTGTGTTCCCTCACTTGGCCCATAAGGCCCATAGGATTACATGGGGTACCCTAAACTCCTTTCGATGACCCGATAAGTACCCGATACCCTTCGGAACAGTTCCTGTATTCGAATACCATCGTCCTATATATCAATCTTTACTTGTCGACCATTTCGAGACTCTTCGTCATGTCCGTGATCTCATCCGGGACCCCGAACAACATTCGGTCACCAAATCACATAACTCATATAATACTATATCGTCAACGAACGTTAAGCGTGCGGACCCTACAGGTTCGAGAACTATGTAGACATGACCGAGACACCTCTCGGGTCAATAACCAACATCGGAACCTGTATGTCCATATTGGCTCCTACATATTCTACGAAGATCTTTATCAGTCGAACTGTTATGACAACATACCTAATTCCCTTTGTTCATCGGTATGTTACTTGCCCGAGATTCGATCGTCGGTATCTTCATACCTAGTTCAATCTCGTTACTGTCATGTCTCTTTACTCATTCCGTAATACATCACCTCGTGACTAACTCCTTAGTTGGTTTCTCACAAGCTTATGATGTGTATTACCGAGAGGGCCCAGAGATACCTCTCCGATACTCGGAGTGACAAATCCTAATTTCGATCTATGCCAACTCAAAAAACACCTTCGGAGATACCTGTAGATCATATTTATAATCACCTAGTTATGTTGTGACATTTGATAGCACATAAGGCATTCCTCCGGTATCCGGGAGTTGCATAATCTCATAGTCGAAGGAATATGTATTTGATATGAAGAAAGCAATAGCAATAAAACTGAACGATCATTATGCTAAGCTAACAGATGGGTCTTGTCCATCACATCATTCTCCTAATGATGTGATCCCATTATCAAATGACAACTCATGTCCATGGTTAGGAAACCTTAACCATCTTTGATCAACGAGCTAGTCTAGTAGAGGCTTACTAGGGACACGATGTTTGTTTATGTATCACATCATTCTCCTAATAATTTTTCCTTACCAATTGCCACTTACCAAGAGCGCTTCTCTCCCCGGCAACTGTGCCAGAAAAGAGCCTTGATGACCCAAAAGTATAGGGGATCAATCGTAGTCCTTTCAATAAGTAAGAGTGTCGAACCCAACGAGGAGCAGAAGGAAAAGACAAGTGGTTTTCAACAAGGTAATGTCTGCAAGCGCTGAATTTGTAAGTAACAGATAATTTGGTAGCAGGATAATTTGTAACGAGCACATAACGTTAACCGCAAATAATATGCAGCAAGATAGCCCAATCCTTTTGTGGCAAAGGACTGGCCAAAACAGTTTCTTATAATAAGCAAAGTGTTCTTGAGGGCACACGGGAATTTCATCTAGTCACTTTCACCATGTTGGCTTGATTTGTGTTCACTACTTTGATAATTTGATATGTGGGTGGATCGGTGCTTAGGTGTTGTTCTTACTTGAACGAACCTCCTACTTATGATTAACCCCCTCGCAAGCATCCGCAACTACGAGAAAAGTATTAAGATAGAATCTAACCATAACATTAAACTTTTGGATCCAAATCGATCCCTTACGAAGTAGCGCATAAACTAGGGTTTAAGCTTCTATCAGTCTAGCAACCCATCATCTAATAACTACTCCACAATGCATTCCCTTAGGCCCAAATATGGTGAAGTGTCATGTAGTCAACGTTCACATGACACCACTAAGGGAATCACAACATACATATTATCAAAATATCAAATGCATATCAAGTTCACATGATTACTTGCAACATGACCTCAAGAACAAAAGTAACTACACACAAGTGATAAACATGTTCATGACCAGAGGGGTATTAAATAGCATAATGGATCTAAACATATAATTTTCCACCAAATAAACTATATACTGATCAACTACAAGATGTAATCAACACTACTAGTCACCCACAGGTACCAATCTGAAGTTTCGGTACAAAGATTGAACACAAGAGATGAACTAGTGTTTGGGAGGAGATGGTGCTGGTGAAGATGTTGATGAATATTGGCCTCCCCAAGATGAGAGGGTTGTTGGTGATGATGATGACGATGATTTCCCCCTCCGGGAGGGAAGTTCCCCCGGCGGAATCACTCCACCGGAGGGCAAAAGTACTCCTGCCCAAGTTCTGCCTCGAGACGGCGACGCTCTGTCCCGAAAGTCGTCCTGTTATTTTTTTTCTAGGTCAAAAGGACTTATATACTAGAAGATGGGCACCAGAGGTGGGCCAAGGAGGGAACAACCCACCAGGGCACGTCTGGGCTCCCTAGCAGGCCCAGGTGGGTTGTGCCCACCTGGTGGCCCCCCTCTAATAGTTATTCGCTCCAATAATTCTTATTTATTCCATAAAAATTCCTCGTAAATTTTCATCTCATTTGGAGTTGTGTAGAATAGGTAGCCCGACGTAGCTTTTTCACGTCCATATTTCCAGCTGCCGAAATTCTCCCTCTTTGTGTGAACCTTGCATATCATGAGAGAAAAGACATTAGAATTACTCCAAAAAGCATTATTATGTATAAAAATATTATAAATAACAATAGTTAAACATGATGCAAAATGGACATATCAACTCCCCCAAGCTTAGACCTCGCTTGTCCTCAAGCAAAAACCGAAATCGAAAAACATGTCCACATGCTTAGAGAGAGAGAGAGAGGTGTCGATAAAAACAAAATACGAACATAGAAGCATCATGTAAATTATTATAACAACAACAAACTTTAACATAAAGCTTTTATCATAGACTTCTCATGAATAAGTAACAATTCATCACAACATCGAAGTATAAAGCATAAACTCTATTGGAAACCAACAAACTATGTTCTCAGTCAACTTTGCAACTACAATTCATCATCTTTTCAGGAAGGATCACATATCGGAGCCTTTAGGCAAGTCCACACACTCAACCATCATATAGTCTTCTATGATTGTTAACACTCACCGCATACACATGAGCAAAACGTTTCAACCGGTCACATAGAAAGATAGGGGCTTATAATTTCGCCTCCCAACATATTCACCTCATGGGTGATGTCAACAATAATAACTCATGCTACCCATATCCAACTGGATATATGTGCCTAAATCTTTCCTCGCCAAATGATGCTTGCCAAAAGAAAAATAAAAAAGAATAGAGAGAAAAACTTTGACTCTTGCATGAAAGTAAATACATAAAAGTAAAAGATAGGCCCTTAGCAGAGGGAAGCAGAGGTTTCCATCTGCTTTTTGTTTGTATGCTCAATCCCTTAGTGCAAAAGAACATCATGTTATATTGCCCCTTATGATAGCAACCTTTATTATGCAGTCTGTCGCTTTTATTCTTTGCCATCACAAGTTCGTATAACGCTCAATTTTCTCTTACACTAAATGATCTAACACTTTTCAAAGCAATTTTTATTGCCTTATTGCACCGATGACAACTTACTTGAAGGATCTTACTCAATTCCTTAGGTAGGTATGGTGGACTCTTGAAAATAAGATTTGGGTTTAAGGGTTTTTGGATGCACAAGTAGTATCTCTACTTGGTGCGGAATTTTTGGCTAGCAAAGATGGGGGGCAAGCACCACATGTTGAAGGATCTATGACAATATAACTTCTATGTGAATATGTACAAACATAAATCATTACTTTGTCTTCCTTATCTAATGTCAACAATTTTGGCATATAATATTTTGATGGGGGATCACAATCACAAAAGATTTCCAAGACAGTGTATTTGCATGTGAATCTTCTCTCCCCTTATTAATTCTTTCATGAATTGCATCATCGACCAATGCTATGTTTGTCAATCTCCAATAAAATTTTCTACTTATACTTTTCCTTATGGTGATGCCATTACTTACCATAAGATTAGCATATGATCTTTTTCATTTATTTCCTTTCTTTTTTGTTGAACATGAAAGTAAAGAAAACAAAACTCCAACTAAACTTTATTATATATCTCGCATACGATTACAAAGATAGATCACTAAGCAAACTCTCGAAAAGAAAGGATAGAACTAAACTTTTATTCATCTAAAGCAAAATATAACTATGGATCAAAAAGGTAAATAAAGGCAAAAGATAGTGGAGGTGATACGATACCGATGCACCTCCCCAAGCTTGGCGCAAGCCAAGGGGAATGCCCATACCCGATACTAAATTTTCTTTTGGTGATGAAGAAGGAGGTGGTGGTGATGAAGTGGTAGCGATCTTATCCTTCATGATCAAGAGATTCTCCAATCTACGGATGACGCTCCAGAGGGCGATGATGTGCTCTTGCAACAAAATATTTTCACGGGTGAGATTTTTATTTTGCACACGAACCATTTCGATGATCCAAAAGGCTTCGATCTCGGTGGGGGTGAGATGATCATAGTAAGCTTTAAGGATATCTTCTTCTTCCTCGGCAGGCCAGGCCTGCTCAACCACCGGCATTTGATCTCCAATATCCTCCTTGCGCTTGTCCCCTTTGACGGCTTCTACGGGCTGTTCTCTCTTCAGCTCGATCTTCATCAACCAAGAATCCTCTTCCATGTTGTTGAACAAAGAAGAAGACATGATGCCCGGCTCAACAGATCTGACCGAAAACAGCAAGAAAAGAAAACAGAAGATTTCTCCACGATGCGATGGTCGATAGGTTTGGGGGGTATATAAAGATTTTTTATCTTGGGAAACAAGCAAACGGGAGAAAAACGGAGTCCAGAAGGTACCCGAGGTGGGCACAACCCACCTGGGCGCGCCCTGGTGTCTTGTGTCCACCAGGTGTGCCTTCCTGGTTGTTTCTTATTTTCCTAATTTTTGTTATATTCCAAAACGGACAAAAAATATTTTTGCAGATTTTTTGGAGTCCGTTTACTTACCGTATCACGTACCTCCTCTTTTTCACGATTCTGGAGTGTTCCGGAATGTTTCTTTTATGTGTTCTTCCAGTGTCATAGTTTGGATAATATTGCTTTCAACATTAATGGGCATACCTGAGATATAATGTTTTATTAATTGCCCATTAACAATCTTTGGGTTAGTACCTTCGGCATTATTTATTTTGATAGCTCCAGATCAATAAACCTCCTCGATAACATAGGGTCCTTCCCATTTGGAGAGGAGTTTTCTTGCAAAGAATCTGAAACGAGAGTTGTACAAAAGAACATATTCTCCAACTTTGAACTCACGCTTTTGGATTGTTTTATCATGCCATCTTTTAACCTTTTCTTTAAATAACTTGGCATTTTCATAAGCTTGGGTTCTCCATTCATCTAATGAGCTAATATCAAATAATTAACCTCTTCTCACCAGCAAGTTTGAAATCATAGTTGAGTTCTCTAATTGCCCAATAAGCTTTATGTTCTAACTCAAGAGGCAAATGACAAGCTTTTCCATAAACTATTTTATAAGGAGACATACCCATAGGATTTTTATATGTTGTTCTATAAGCCCAAAGTGCACCATATAATTTCTTAGACCAATTCTTCTGTGACCTCTTGACAGTCTTTTGCAAAATTAATTTTATTTCTCTATTGCTAAGTTCAACTTGACCACTAGACCGAGGATGATAGGGTGATGCAATTCTATGGTTAACATCATACTTGGCACACATTTTACGGAAAGCACCATGAATAAAGTGTGAACCGCCATCGGTCATCAAATATCTAGGGACTCCAAACCTTGGGAAAATAACTTCTTTAAGCATTTTAATAGAGGTGTTGTGATCAACACTACTAGTTGGAATAGCTTCTACCCACTTAGTAACATAATCAATAGCAACCAAAATATGAGTATACCCATTAGAGGAAGGAAAAGGTCCCATGTAATCAAATCCCCAAACATCAAATGGTTCAACAGCAAGTGAATAATTCATAGGAATTTCTTGACGCTTACCGATATTACCTATTCTTTGACATTCATCACAATATAAGACAAACTTACGAGCATCCTTGAAGAGAGTAGGCCAATAAAACCCAGATTGCAATACCTTGTGAAGAGTTCTGTCGCCCGCATGATGTCCTCCATAAGCTTCGGAGTGACATTTTCGTAGGATTTGTTCCTGTTCATGCTCATGTACACAGCGTCTAATAATACCATCTACTCCTTATTTATAAAGATGTGGGTCATCCCAAATGTAATGTCTTAAATCACAGAAGAATTTTTTCTTTTGTTGGTATGTAAAGCTAGGGGATATGTATTTAGCAAAAATATAATTAGCATAGTTAGCATACCAAGGTGTACTATTAGAAACATTTATTGAAGCTAATTTCTCATCAGGAAAACTATCATCAATAGGTAGTGGGTCATCAAGAACATTCTCCAACGTAGATAGGTTATCAGCTACGGGGTTCTCCGCTCCTTTTCTATCAGTGATATGCAAATCAAATTCTTGTAGCAAAAGAACCCATCGAGTAAGCCTAGGTTTGGCATCTTTATTTTCCATAAGATACTTTATTGCAGCATGATCGGTGTGAACAATTACTTTTGAATCTACAATATAGGATCTAAATTTATCACAAGCAAACACCACTGCTAGAAATTCTTTTTCAGTAGTAGCATAATTTCTTTGTGCACTGTCTAGAGTTTTACTTGCGTAGTGAATAACATTCAGTTTCTTATCAACTCTTTGTCCTAGAACAACACCAACAACATAATCACTAGCATCACACATAATTTTAAAAGGCAAGTTACAATCATGTGGTTAAACAATAGGTGCAGAAATTAAGGCTTTCTTGAGTGTTTCGAAGGCTTCTAAACAATCATCATAAACAACAAAAGGGATATCCTTTTGCAAAAGATTTGTAAGAGGCCTAGAAATTTTAGAAAAATATTTGATAAATCTCCTATAGAAACCAGCATGACGAAGGAAACTGCAAATACCTTTGATATCTTTAGGACATGGTGAGGGAGTCCTGGATTAGGGGGTCTCCGGACAGCCGGACTATATCCTTTGGCCGGACTGTTGGACTATGAAGACACAAGATTGAAGACTTCGTCCCGTGTCCGGATGAGACTCTACTTGGCGTGGAAGGCAAGCTAGGTAATACAGATATGTATATCTCCTCCTTTGTAACCGACCTTGTGTAACCCTAGCCCCCTCCGGTGTCTATATAAACCGGAGGGTTTTAGTCCGTAGGACAACATACAATCATACCATAGGCTAGCTTCTAGGGTTTAGCCTCTTCGATCTCGTGGTAGATCAACTCTTGTACTACTCATATTGTCAAGAATAGTCAAGCAGGACGTAGGGTTTTACCTCCATCAAGAGGGCCCGAGCCTGGGTAAAACATCGTGTCCCCTGCCTCCTGTTACCATCCGCCTTGGACGCATAGTTCGGGACCCCCTACCCGAGATCCGCCGGTTTTGACACCGACATTGGTGCTTTCATTGAGAGTTCCTCTGTGCCGTCACCGTAAGGAAGGATGCCTCGTCTCGTTGTTAAAAACAACATCACCGCCGGGGGAGCCCTGGCTGTCGGCCAAACTCTCCGGCTAGGCAGTTTCATCATGACCGCCCGTTCAGCTGCTGCCCCGACAATGACTTCTCGGGTCATCGAAAACAGCCTCCACGTCGGCTCGGAATTCGCCGAGCAGATGGATCCAATGGAGCTCTCTTCCCTAAACGAGCTCTTGGATCGCATCGCCGCCTTGGGAGTCGCTACGAACTATGATCGGATTGGGCCTAAACCCGATCAAAGGGAGATTAACTCTCCACCGGTCACCCATCATGTTGCGGTGGTGGAGGAACAATGCGGTGATTCTTCTTCTATCTTGAGGACTAACTATGTCCGGATTCCTGAGCTCTCCAAGCCAGATACCCATTTATGGGAGGACATCACCCAAGCCCTGAACCTAGAGTCAGGTAGCGGGCCAGACTTATCGGGCAACATCCCGGAACCCGAAATTCCAAGATTGGAAACACCTCGGCCACTGGGTCTCAGATTGGGTAGGGGTTCGGATCCAATTCCACGCACCCACCCAGACATAAACAATCTTTCCCACATCAGGCAAGAGCCCCATGAAACAGTACATCATTATTGGGCCAGATTCCTCCTTGTGATGAACAAGGTTAAGGACTGTCGCGAGGAAGACGCAGTCTCATTTTTCTGCAATAATTGCACGGACAAGGGAATCCTTAACACCTTGAGTCGCCGTGACATATCACGCTTCGCTAACTTGGCATCCATAGTACGAAAGTACTGTGCGATGGAAAGCGCCTGGAAAACCGAAAAGAAATTTTGGGATAATCCGGCTCGGAATATACACCCAGTCTGAAGTAATAGGGCGCACTATCATAAGACACCCGAGTTAGTTACAAAGAAACAAAAACCCTCTTCAGGGCATGGAACCGTATTGGAGGGATGGCTTAACCCTACAAAATTCATAGTACAGCGGATACCATACCAACACATAGCCTTAGAGCATGTTGGATACTCCGACAGGTGGCCAAAAGTGGTGAGGATCTTCTCACCCCAAATACCACAGAGCACCATCCCGTGGATAGCAATACGGTATTAACAGTCTTTGAAACCTTCGCATCAAATAATAGGCGCAAGCGAACACTCCGCAGCCTCGCCGAAATCTGCCACATGGCAGCAATAAATCCATGGAGTGACACGACTATTACCTTCAATGCCAGTGACGAACCTAAATTTCGAACAGCCCGAGCACCAGCCGCACTGGTCCTCAGTCCAATTGTGGACGGCGTTCGACTCACCAAAGTACTCATGGACGGCGGCAGTGGATTGAACCTCATCTATGAGGAAACCCTTCAAAACATGGAAATAGACTGGAACCACATTGAGCAAAGCAGCACAACCTTCAGAGAAATAGTCCCCAGTCGGGAAGCATGCTGTGCTGGGAAAATCACACTAGACGTGGTATTTGGCACGCCGGAGAATTATAGGTCCGAAGAAATTACATTCCAAGTGGCCCCGTTCACTAGTGGATACCACGCCCTTTTAGGACGGGAAGCGTTCACTATCTTCCAAGCCATACCCCATTATGGGTACATGAAGCTCAAAATGCCCGGGCCCAACAAAATCATCACGCTCGCTAGTGATCCGCACATAGCACTCCGCGCCTAAAACAAAACAACCGCATTGGCCCTCGAGGCATTATCCGAAGCCCTTTCGACTGAGGAATTAACCGCGCTACACTCCACAGTGGACAGGGATGACGTGATACTTGACAAGAGATCCAAGTCCACATCTTTTAAACCAGTGAATGAAATAGTCAAATTCCAAGTCCACCCAACGGACTCTATAAAAATAGCCTCCATCGGGGCATGGTTAAACCCCGCCGTGGACGCCGCACTATGAGAGTTCCTGCACGAGAATTGGTATATATTCGCCTGGCACCCCTCAGACATGCTAGGAATCCCACGCAGGCTAGCCGAGCATAGCCTCAATATTCTAAAGGGATTCAAGCTGGTCAAGCAGGCTCTTCGGTGTTTCTCTGAACATAAGAGACAAGCTATGGGAGAGGAACTAGCCAAGCTATTGGAGGCCGGATTCATTAGAGAAATAAAACACCCGGACTGGCTAGCAAACCTGGTGATGGTACCAAAGAAGGACAAATCCTGGCGCCTATGTGTCGATTTCAAGGACCTCAACAAGGCTTGCCCAAAGGATCCCTTCCCCCTCCCCCGCATTGATCAAATTATCGATGCTACCGCAGGACACGAGTCATTGTGTTTCCTCGAAGCATACTCCGGCTACCACCAAATCAAGATGGCGGAGTCCGACCAAGCCGCAACGGCATTTATCGCACCATATGGCCCCTTCTATTTCAACACAATGCCTGTTGGGCTCAAAAACGCCGGCGCAACATATCAGCGCATGATCCAGACATGTCTGGAGAAACAGATCGGCAAAACAGCAGAGGCATACGTAGATGATGTGGTTGTTAAAACCAAACACGTCGACTCTCTAATAGACGACTTGAGGCTCACATTCGACAACCTCCGAACATACGACATCAAGCACAATCCGGAAAAATGCGTTTTCGGCGTACCAGCCGGAAAGCTCCTGGGCTTCATTGTCTCTAGTAGAGGAATTGAAGCTAATCCGGCCAAAATCCAAGCTCTGTCATAGTTGGCTATCCCAACGGACCTCAAAAAAATCCAGAAACTAACTGGATGTGTGGTGGCTCTAAGCCGCTTTATCTCCCGCTTAGGAGAAAAGGCATTACCCCTTTATCGCCTCCTTCGGCGCACCGAACACTTCGAGTGGACGGACGCTGCCAGAGCCGGACTAGAAGAAATAAAAGCCATACTGGCAACCAACCCAATCCTGGCCGCGCCAAACATCGGCGAACCAATGCTGTTGTACATTGCAACAACTCATCAAGTTGTAAGCGCAGTGCTCGTCATCGAACGAGAAGCTGACGGACATAAATTCCCTCTTCAAAAGCCGGTATACTATGTATCCACTAACCTCACTCCATGCAAATCACGGTACCCACATTATCAAAAGATAGCCTATGCGGTATTCATGGCATCCCGGAAGCTGCGACACTACTTTCAAGAGTGTTCGATTACAGTAGCCTCGGAAGTGCCACTTAATGATATTATAAACAACCGTGACACTACGGGCTGGATTGCCAAATGGGCCATTGTGCTCCTCTCGTTCGACATAACATACAAACCTCGGCGAGCCATTAAATCGCAAGTATTGGCCAACTTTGTCGCCGAATGGACGGAAGCCGAACTCCCTAAAGAGTACGGCGCATAATCCAATTGGATCATGCACTTCGACGGCTCTAAAATGCTGGCTGGTCTAGGGGCTGGCGTCGTCCTGATGTCCCCAACCGGAGATACAGTTCAATACATACTGCAGATACTGTATACAGACTCCAACAACACAGCCAAATACGAAGCCCCGTTACATGGTCTTCGGATGGCAGTTTCCATGGGCATTCAACGCCTGGAGGTGCGTGGGGATTCGAACCTCTCAATATCCCAAATAAATGGAGACTTCGATGCCAAGGATCCGAAGATGGCGGCCTATCGAAACACCGTCCTAAAGATGTCAGCTCAGTTAGAGGGGCTCGAATTTCACCATGTGGCTCGGGAAAACAATCAGGCGGCGGATATCCTCGCCTGCATCGGTGCAAAACGCGATGCGGTCCCCCCAACATCTTTTTGTAGAGGTTGTTTAAGCCATCCGTAGTATGGGAAGGGGACACCGGTAACAATAGTCCGGACCCGGCCAAAATGCCCGATACCGAACACTCTGACATAATCGGAGGCTCCGCCACCGAAATAACACCTTCAGCCCACGTAATAATGGCCATCGTTGCCCCGTGGACAGAACCATTCCTGGCCTACCTAACTAGGTAGGAACTCCCCGAGGACCAAAATGAGGCATGCTGCATAGTGCGGCGATCAAAAGCCTACAAGGTCCACGAGGGAGAGCTGTATAAAAAAAGCACTACCGGAGTCCTTCAAAGGTGCATCTCCGAAGAGGAAGGGCGGAAGCTTTTGGCAGAGATTCACGCCGGACTCGGCGGCCACCACGCCGCAGCTCGGGCCCTCGTAAGCAAGGCCTTCCGTACATGGTTTTATTGGCTAACGGCCTGAGCAGACGCACAGGACTTGGTCCAACACTGCGCCAGTTGCCAGCTTTTTGCAAACCAAAGACACATGCCACCCACCGCCCTCCAAACAATCCCCATCACCTGGCCCTTCACGGTCTGGGGGCTTGACATGGTCAGACCCCTTAAGGGGGGAACCCATAAGAAAAAAATACTTACTGGTCATGGTGGATAAATTCACCAAATGGATAGAAGCCAAACCTGTTAAAACAACCGAATCCGGACCGGTGATAGACTTCATATCCGGGGTTGTACACTATTATGGCGTCCCCCACAACATCATCACTGACAATGGCACGAACTTCACGGCCGACGAGGTAAAACTCTAGTGCAGCAACATGGGCATCAAGCTCGATTATGCTTCCGTCTATCACCCACAAACCAACGGCCAAGTTGAGCGAGCAAATGGTCTTATCATGAGCGACATTAAACCCAGATTAGTGCGGTCCTTAACAGAGTCTAACACGCACTGGGTAGAGGAGCTCGACTCCGTACTCTGGGGGCTGCGGACAACGCCGAATCGTAGTACCGGATACACACCCTTCTTTATGGTGTACAACGCAGAGGCAGTTCTGCCCTGCGACATAATTCATGACTCACCTCGAGTGCACATGTATGAATAAAGAGAAGCCGAGCTCGATTGGCAGGATAGTCTGGACACCCTGGAGGAGGAGCGCGATGTGGCAAAAGCCCGTTCCGCATTCTATCAGCAACAGGCTCGCAGATACCAAAGCAGAGAAGTACGGGCCAAAACTTATAACGTTGGTGAGTTAGTTCTACGCCTGTCGGAGAAGAAAAAGACCAAGCTCGAGCCCAAATGGGAAGGTCCCTTCATTATTGACGAAGTTCTGACCGGTGGAGCGTACCGTCTACGGATGCATCGAATAATCGACTTGAGCCGAACCCATGGAACACAGCCAGGCTCCGAAGATTCTACGCCTAGCGCCGGACTCTATGTTCGTCACCTTCCTCTGTCCATTTTTTGAATATATATTATCTGTCTTTTTTCTCTTTCTTTCTTTTATTCTTTCTCAAGGCCTTCAAGGGCCAACTTGTGCCTCGCTTGCACACTATAGATGCGCTAACCACGCTCATTATACCTGGGGGCTTCTTACACAGAAGCTTAATTATCTATCTAGGCTTCATGCCCACCACATGTGTTATTCTTCTGCATGTACCTTTTCTTCACCATTATATGCATCGATATGACTTAAGTTTTGGCCAAGCTAGGTTGCCCGGCTCTTGTATTTATGCCCTACGTTCCCATTAATTCGGCTAGGGCATAAGGGGAGCACCTCTGCGATTGTTACTGCCGGGTCAGCCGGATGTGTACCTCAGACTGGGTGAAGCCGAAAGCTAGCATTCTTAAGAGAATATTAGGTCGGTGAATAAAAGATGATTTTTATTTATTTTCCATATGTGCCCCAGATGTTTTTTCCTGTGTTTCCTCTCGCAGTCCGGACATGCACTTTAGGGCATGCGTACCCAGGGAAAGGAACCCTTAACGGGACTATTCTCCCTGGAAGATGTTTCTTACTACCCATGTAATATAACATAACTAGTTGGGCACTTGTCTGTTCAAGCACTAATGACCCCTACGCCTGGTCTCCACGCATACCCCGGTTCTTATATAACTGAGCGGGTATTCGGATACACTCCGGACTATCGGGTCCCGAGGTTGAAGTGAAAAGGTCCGCCATGACAAATGATCTACAATCCGGCTAGAAGGCATTACACATGTCACTGAAGGAAATATGCCCTAGAGGCAATAACAAAGTTATTATTTATTTCCTTATTTCATGATAAATGTTTATTATTCATGCTAGAATTTTATTAACCGGAAACATAATACATGTGTGAATACATAGACAAACAGAGTGTCACTAGTATGCCTCTACTTGACTAGCTCGTTGATCGAAGATGGTTATGTTTCCTAGCCATAGACATGAGTTGTCATTTGATTAACGGGATCACATCATTAGGAGAATGATGTGATTAACTTGACCCATTCCATTAGCTTAGCACTTGATCGTTTAGTTTGTTGCTATTGCTTTCTTCATAACTTATACATGTTCCTATGGCTATGAGATTATGCAACTCCCGTTTATCGGAGGAACACTTTGTGTGCTACCAAATGTCACAATGTAACTGGGTGATTATAAAGGTGCTCTACAGGTGTCTCCGAAGGTACTTGTTGGGTTGGCGTATTTTGAGATTAGGATTTGTCACTCCGATTGTCGGAGAGGTATCTCTGGGCCCTCTCGGTAATGCACATCACTTAAGCCTTGCAAGCATTGCAACTAATAAGTTAGTTGCGGGATGATGTATTACGGAACGAGTAAAAGAGACTTGCCGGTAACGAGATTGAACTAGGTATTGAGATACCGACAATCGAATCTCGGGCAAGTAACATACCGATGACAAAGGGAACAACATATGTTGTTATGCGGTCTGACAGATAAAGATTTTCGTAGAATATGTGGGAGCCAATATGAGCATCCAGGTTCTGCTATTGGTTATTGACCGGCGACGTGTCTCGGTCATGTCTACATAGTTCTCGAACCCGTAGGGTCCGCACACTTAAGGTTTCGATGACAGTTATATTATGAGTTTATGAGTTTTTATGTACCGAAGGAGTTCTGAGTCCCGGATGAGATCGGGGACATGACGAGGAGTCTCAAAATGGTCGAGACAAAAAGATCGATATATTGGACGACTATATTCGGACATCGGAAAGGTTCCGGGTGATTCGGGTATTTTTCGGAGTACCAGAGAGTTACGGGAATTCGCCGGAGAGTATATGAGCCTTATTGGGCCATACGGGAATAGAGGAGAGAGGCCAAAAGGAAGGAGGCACGTGCCCCCCTCTGGTCCGAATTGGACAAGGGGTGCAACCCACTTTTCCTTGTTCCTCTCCCCCTCTTTCCTTCTCTCCTACTCCAACAAGGGAAGGAGGAGTCCTACTCCCGGTGGGAGTAGGACTCCCCCCTTGGCGCGCCCTCCTCCTAGGCCGGCCGCCTCCCTCCCTGGCTCCTTTATATACGGGGGCAGTGGGGCACCCCAGGGACACAACAGTTGATTATTGATCTCTTAGCCGTGTGCGGTGCCCCCCTCCACCATAGTCCTCGATAATATTGTAGTGGTGCTTAGGCGAAGCCCTGCGACAGTAGAACATCAAGATCGTCACCACACTGTCGTGCTGACGGAACTCTTCCCCGACATTCTGCTGGATCGAAGTCTGGGGATCGTCATCGAGCTGGACGTGTGCTAGAACTCGGAGGTGCCGTAGTTTCCGTGCTTGGTCGGTCGGGCCGTGAAGACGTACGACTACATCAACCGCGTTGTGCTAACGCTTCCGCTTTCGGTCTACGAGGGTACGTAGACAACACTCTCCCCTCTTGTTGCTATGCATCACCATGATCTTGCGTGTGCGTAGGAATTTTTTTGAAATTGCTACGTTCCCCAACAGTGGCATCCGAGCCTAGGTTTTATGCGTTGATGTTGTGCACGAGTAGAACACAAGTGAGTTGTGGGCAATATAAGTCATACTGCTTACCAGCATGTCATACTTTGGTTCGGCGGTGTTGTTGGATGAAGCGGCCCGGACCGACATTACGCGTACGCTTACGCGAGACTGGTTCTACCGACGTGCTTTGCACACAGGTGACTGGCGGGTGTCAGTTTCTCCAACTTTAGTTGAACCGAGTGTGGCTACGCCCGGTCCTTGTGAAGGTTAAAACATCACCAACTTGACAAACTATCGTTGTGGTTTTGATGCATAGGTAAGAACGGTTCTTGCTAAGCCCGTAGCAGCCACGTAAAACTTGCAACAACAAAGTAGAGGACGTCTAACTTGTTTTTGCAGGGCATGTTGTGATGTGATATGGTCAAGACATGATGCTATATTTAATTGTATGAGATGATCATGTTTTGTAACCGAGTTATCGGCAACTGGCAGGAGCCATATGGTTGTCGCTTTATTATATGCAATGCAATTGCGCTGTAATGCTTTACTTTATCACTAAGCGGTAGCGATAGTCGTGGAAGCATAAGATTGGCGAGACGACAATGATGCTACGATGGTGATCAAGGTGTCGCGCCGGTGACGATGGTGATCATGACGGTGCTTCGGAGATGGAGATCACAAGCACAAGATGATGATGGCCATATCATATCACTTATATTGATTGCATGTGATGTTTATCTTTTATGCATCTTATCTTGCTTTGATTGACGGTAGCATTATAAGATGATCCCTTACTAAAAATTTCAAGGTATAAGTGTTCTCCCTGAGTATGCACCGTTGCCAAAGTTCGTCGTGCCTAGACACCGCGTGATGATCGGGTGTGATAAGCTCTACGTCCATCTACAACGGGTGCAAGCCAGTTTTGCACACGCAGAATACTCAGGTTAAACTTGATGAGCCTAGCATATGCAGATATGGCCTTGGAACATTGAGACCGAAAGGTCGAGCGTGAATCATATAGTAGATATGATCAACATAGTGATGTTCACCATTGAAAACTACTCCATCACGTGATGATCGGTTATGGTTTAGTTGATTTGGATCACGTGATCACTTAGAAGATTAGAGGGATGTCTTTCTAAGTGGGAGTTCTTAAGTAATATGATTAATTGAACTTTAATTTATCATGAACTTAGTCCTAATAGTATTTGCATATCTATGTTGTAGATCAATAGCTCGCGTTATTGCTTCCCTATGTTTTATATGTGTTCCTAGAGAAAACTAAGTTGAAATATGATAGTAGCAATGATGCAGACTGGGTCCGTGATCTGAGGTTTATCCTCATTGTTGCATAGAAGAATTATGTATTTAATTCACCGCTAGTTGACTGACCTATTGCAGGAGCAGATGCAGACGTTATGAACGTTTGGCTAGCTCAATATGATGACTACTTGATAGTTTAGTGCACCATGCTTAACAGCTTAGAATCGGGATTTCAAAGACGTTTTGAACGTCATGGACCATATGAGATGTTCCAGGAGTTGAAGTTAATATTTCAAGTAAATACCCGAGTTGAGAGATATGAAGTCTCCAACAAGTTCTATAGCTAAAAGATGGAGGAGAATAGCTCAAGCAGTGAGCATGTGCTCAAATTTTCTAGGTACTACAATCGCTTGAATCAATTGGGAGTTAATCTTCTAGATAAAAGAGTGATTGACAGAATTCTCAAGTCACCATCACCAAGTTAGTAGAACTTCGTGATGAACTATAATATGCAAGGGATAATAGAAACGATTCCCAAGCTCTTTGTGATGCTGAAATCGACGAAGGTAGAAATCAAGAAAAGCATCAAGTGTTGATGGTAAACAAAATCACTAGTTTCAAGTAAAGGGACAAAGGGAAGAAAGGGGAACTTCAAGAAGAATAGCAAGCAAGTTGCTGCTCAAGTGAAAAAACCCAAGTTTGGACCTAAGCCTGAAACTGAGTGCTTCTACTGCAAAGGGACTGGTCATTGGAAGCGGAACTACCCCAAGTAATTGGCGGATAAGAAGGATGGCAAAGTGAACAAAGGTATATTAGATATACAGATTATTGATGTGTATATTACTAGTGTTTGTAGCAACCCCTCGGTATTTGATACTCGTTCAGTTGCTAAGAGTAGTAACTCGAAACGGGAGTTGCAGAATGAACAGAGACTAGTTAAGGGTGAAGTGACGATGTGTGTTGGAAGTAGTTCCAAAGATTGATATGATCACCATCGCACACTCCCTATACTTTCGGGATTAGTGTTGAACCTAAATAAGTGTTATTTGGTGTTTGCGTTGAGCATGAATACGATTTGATCATGTTTATTGCAATACAATTATTCATGTAAGTTAGAGAATAATTGTTGTTCTGTTTACATGAATAAAACCTTCTATGGTCATACACCCAATGAAAATGGTTTGTTGAGTCTCTATCGTGGTGATACACATTTTTAGAATATTGAAGCCAAAAGATGCAAAGTTAATAATGATAGTGCAACTTATTTGTGGCACTGCCGGTTAGGTTATATTGGTGTAAAGCGCATGAAGAAAATCCATGCCGATGGGCTTTTGGAATCACTTGATTATGAATCAGTTGATGCTTGCGAACCATGCCTCATGGGCAAGATGACTAAGACTCCATTCTCCGGAACAATGGACCGAGCAACAGATTTGTTGGAAATCATACATACTGATGTATGTGGTCCGACGAATATTGAGGCTCGCGGCAGGTATCATTATTTTCTGATCTTCACAGATGATTTGAGCAGATATGAGTATATCTACTTGATGAACACAAGTCTGAAACATTTGAAAAGTTCAAAGAATTTCAGAGTGAAGTGGAGAATCATCGTAACAAAAATAAAAGTTTCTACGATATGATCGCAGAAGTAAAATATTTGAGTTACAAGTTTGGGCTTTAGTTAAAACAATGTGAAATAGTTTCACTACTCACGCCACCTGGAACACCACAGTGTAATGGTGTGTCCAAACGTCGTAACCGTACTTTATTAGATATGGTGCGATCTATGATGTCTCTTACCGATTTACCACTATCGTTTTGGGGTTATGCATTAGAGACAACTACATTCACATTAAATAGGGCACCATCTAAATCCGTCGAGACGACACCGTATGAACTATGGTTTGGCAAGAAACCTAAGCTGTCGTTTCTTAAAGTTTGAGGTTGCAATATGTGAAAAAGTTTCAACCTGATAAGCTCAAACCCAAATCAGAGAATTGCGTCTTCATAGGATACCCAAAAGAAAATGTTGGGTACACCTTCTATCACAGATCTGAAGGCAAGATATTCATTGCTAAGAATGGATCCTTTCTAGAGAAGGAGTTTCTCTCGAAAGAAGTGAGTGGGAGGAAAGTAGAACTTGATGAGGTAACTGTACCTGCTCCCTTATTGGAAAGTAGTTCATCACAAAAATCTGTTCCTGTGACTACTACACCAATTAGTGAGGAAGCTAATGATGATGATCATATAACTTCAGATCAAGTTACTGCCGAAACCTCGTAGGTAAACCAGAGTGAGATCCGCACCAGCGTGGTACGGTAATCCTGTTCTGGAGGTCATGTTACTTGACCATGACGATCCTACGAACTATGAGGAAGCGATGATGAGCCCAGATTCCGCGAAATGGCTTAAGGCCATGAAATCTGAGATGAGATCCATGTATGAGAACAAAGTATGGACTTTGATTGACTTGCCCAATGATCGGCGAGCCATTGAGATTAAATGGATCTTCAAGAGGAAGATGGACGCTGATAGTAGTGTTACTATCTACAAAGCTAGAATTGTCGCAAAAAGGTTTTCAACAAGTTCAAGGTGTTGACTACGATGAGAGTTTCTCAATCGTATCTATGCTTAAGTCTGTCCGAATCATGTTAGCAATTGACGCATTTTATGAAATCTGGCAAATGGATAAACAAAACTGCATTCCTTAATGGATTTATTAAAGAAGAGTTGTATATGATGCAACCAGAAGGTTTTGTCGATCCTAAAGGTACTAACAAAATATGCAAGCTCTAGTGATCCATCTATGGACTGGTGCAAGCATCTCGGAGTTGGAATATACGCTTTGATGAGTTGATCAATGCATATAGTTTTATACAGACTTGCGGTGAAGCCTGTATTTACAAGAAAGTGAGTGGGAGCACTACAACATTTTCTAATAAGTATATGTGAATGCCATATTGTTGATCGGAGATAATGTAGAATTATTCTGCAAAGCATAAAGGAATGTTTGAAAGGAGTTTTTCAAAGAAAGACCTCGGTGAAGACGCTTGATAAGTTTTTCAATGAGTACATACCTTGACAAGATTTTGAAGTAGTTCAAAATGGAACAGTCAAAGAAGGAGTTCTTGCCTGTGTTACAAAGGTGTGAAGTTGAGTAAGACTCAAAACCCGACCACGGCAGAAGATAGAAAGAGAATGAAAGTCATTCCCTATGCCTCAGCCATAGATTCTATAAAGTATGCCATGCTGTGTACCAGACCTATTGTATACCCTGCCCTGAGTTTAGCAAGGGAGTACAATAGTGATCTAGGAGTAGATCACTGAACATTGGTCAAAATTATCCTTAGTGGAATAAGGATATGTTTCTCGATTATCGAGGTGACAAAAGGTTCGTCGTAAAGGGTTACGTCGATGCAAGTTTTAACACTGATCCAGATGACTCAAAGTCTCAATCTGGATACATATTGAAAGTGGGAGCAATTAGCTAGAGTAGCTTAGTGCAGAGCATTGTTGACATAGAAATTTGTAAAATACATATGGATCTGAATGTGGCAGACCCGTTGACTAAACTTCTCTCACAAGCAAAACATGATCACACCCTAGTACTCTTTGGGCGTTTATCACATAGCGATGTGAACTAGCTAGATTATTGAATCTAGTAAACCCTTTGGGTGTTGGTCACATGATGATGTGAACTATGGGTGTTAATCACATGGTGATGTGAACTATTGATGTTAAATCACATGGCGATGTGAACTAGATTATTGACTCTAGTGCAAGTGGGAGACTAAAGGAAATATGCCCTAGAGGCAATAATAAATTTATTATTTATTTCCTTATTTCATGATAAATGTTTATTATTCATGCTAGAATTGTATTAACCGGAAACATAATACATGTGTGAATACATAGACAAATAGAGTGTCACTAGTATGCCTCTGCTTGACTAGCTCGTTGATCGAAGATGGTTATGTTTCCTAGCCATAGACATGAGTTGTCATTTGATTAACAGGATCACATCATTAGGAGAATGATGTGATTGACTTGACCCATTCCATTAGCTTAGCACTTGACCGTTTAGTTTGTTGCTATTGCTTTCTTCATAACTTATACATGTTCCTCTGACTATGAGATTATGCAACTCCCGTTTACCGGAGGAACACTTTGTGTGCTACCAAACGTCACAACGTAACTGGGTGATTATAAAGGTGCTCTACAGGTGTCTCCGAAGGTACTTGTTGGGTTGGCGTATTTCAAGATTATGATTTGTCACTCCGATTGTCGGAGAGGTATCTCTGGGCCCTCTCGGTAATGCACATCACTTAAGCCTTGCAAGCATTGCAATTAATAAGTTAGTTGCGGGATGATGCATTGCAGAACGAGTAAAGAGACTTGCCGGTAATGAGATTGAACTAGGTATTGAGATACCGACGATCGAATCTCGGGCAAGTAACATACCGATGACAAAGGGAACAACGTATGTTGTTATGCAGTCTGACCGATAAAGATTTTCGTAGAATATGTGGGAGCCAATATGAGCATCCAGGTTCCGTTATTGGTTATTGACCGGAGACGTGTCTCGGTCATGTCTACATAGTTCTCGAACCCGTAGGGTCCGCACGCTTAAGGTTTCGATGACAGTTATATTATGAGTTTATGAGTTTTGATGTACCGAAGGAGTTTGGAGTCCCGGATGAGATCAGGGACATGACGAGGAGTCTCGAAATGGTCGAGACGTAAAGATCGATATATTGGACGACTATATTCGGACATCGAAAAGGTTCCGAGTGATTCGGGTATTTTTTGGAGTACCGAAGAGTTACGGGAATTCGTCGGAGAGTATATGGGCCTTATTGGGCCATACGGGAATAGAGGAGAGAGGCCAAAAGGAAGGAGGCGCGCCCCCCCTCTGGTCCGAATCGGACAAGAGGTGCAGCCCACTTTTCCTTGTTCCTCTCCCCGTCTTTCCTTCTCTCCTACTCCAATAAGGGAAGGAGGAGTCCTACTCCCGGTGGGAGTAGGACTCCCCCCTTGGCGCACCCTCCTCCTCGGCCGGCCGCCTCCCTCCCTTGCTCCTTTATATACGGGGGCAGGGGGGCACCCCAAAGACACAACAGTTGATCATTGATCTCTTAGCCGTGTGCGGTGCCCCCCTCCAGCATAGTCCTCGATAATATTGTAGTGGTGCTTAGGCGAAGCCCTGCGATAGTAGAACATCAAGATCGTCACCACACCATCGTGCTGACGAAACTCTTCCCCGACATTCTGCTGGATCGGAGTCCGGGGATCGTCATCGAGCTGAACGTGTGCTAGAACTCGGAGGTGCCGTAGTTTCGGTGCTTGATCGATCGGGCCGTGAAGACGTACGACTACATCAACCGCGTTGTGCTAACGCTTCCGATTTCGGTCTACGAGGGTACGTAGACAATACTCTCCCCTCTCGTTGCTATGCATCACCATGATCTTGCGTGTGCGTAGGAATTTTTTTGAAATTGCTACGTTCCCCAACAGTCACTTTAATTACATAGTCATGTAGACTGACTAAATTCCTGTTCTATACCATCCAACAGACGGTCTAGCCTACAATCCTGTTGGGAATACTTTGCAGCTAATTCTACTTGCCCATAGACTAAGCTAACGGGGATCTCTTTCTCGTCGGGCCCCACAGGTCCGACCTCGGCCATGTGATTTGGGTCAGCCTTGGTATACCGCGTCTTCACCATGGCCCAGGCTTCCCTGGCACCTTGACGGCAGGCAGATATCTTCCATAATCGGAAGCACCGCCGTGCTCCCTTGAGCTTCTCCACAAGCTCTCCAACGCCTTCTGGCAGGGAGACGGATGGCCACAAGGCCTAGGCAATACCTTGCATCACCTGCCGAACTTGTTCATGCAATTGTGAGAGCTCGGATAGAAGATCACCCGCAGACCCGTGCATCTCCTCCGCGGGATGACCCGTCAGCATACCTGCAGACATAACTCTGTTAGTCGGCTTCTCCCCCGTCCCCTTTATTAAGGGTTCGTTCAAGCACTTACTGAATATGCCGCGTCGAAGCCGCTTATTCTCCTTCTTGGAGTCCGCAAGCTGGGCTCGAACATCTTTTAGTTCCACGCACAGCTTGGTATTGGCATCTTGGAGATTGTTTTTCTCCCGCCTGACCTCAGTCAGCACGCGTTCGCCAGCCTTTAGCTGTCATACGGCGTGCTGCTCCTCCGGATTCTCTCTGGATTCATCTGCAACATCTATTATTAGATCTGCAGCCATGCTGCACGCTATATGGTACCTATCATTCTTTGAAAGAAATGTTACCCGCTGGGGACTTTTTAGGTTACTTCAATGCGGCAACAGCGGCCCGAAGTTGGGTCTTGCATTCCTCTAGCTCCTATGACAGTCGACTATTCTTTTCTGTAAGAACCTGCACAATAAGATGATCCTTAAATCAGTTCTGCTAACTGTTTCTAGTCTCAGGGGCTACTGATACATATAATCGTCAGATTTGCTTACCCGTACATCCTTTACATACTAGTCCGTGGCTCTGGCTAGACCATTTTGAGCAGCACGGAGGTACGCCTCTCCAGAATTGAAGGCATCAAATGCCTCTGGTGAGAAGCAAGCGTCGCGGAGTACGGCCCGACGACGCCTATGATTCATGGCACTCTCCACTTCTGAATTCGTAGCGGATAGTCTATCCGCATCCTCTGTAGGTGGAGTATCCGGGGTTCGCCCCATGTCGGCTTCCGCCTCTATGTCCGGTCCTGGAGCCCGACTGGTGGAAGCGTGATCGGCAGCCTCACTGGACACATTCCGGCGAGCGTTTTTTCTGTTAAAGAAACATGGACGTCATTACATTTCAAGAAAGACGACAACCACGGAACGGGGTTTCTATCATACCTCTGCGCCGGCATCTCTGTCCTGACCGCCTTCCTTTTTGGCCTGCCCGGCCTCGGTGCCTCTCGTTGGCGAGTTGCTGCGGGTTCGGCATGGCGTCCCGAATGCCTTCCCTGTAAAAACACCATATGAATATGGTAGGTGAAGTGTCTAAAAGGGGATCCTAGTTTTTGGAGTTAGGATTTTTGGTTTTTCTTACATGTGACGCAGGAAGCAGTCCGGGATAGTCGGCCGTAATGGCCACCATGGCGTCATCACAGCTTAATTGATAAAACTACCGGTCTATCAGCTCCACGAATATGTCCGGATCTTCTTCGAGTCCGGGACCGAGGGCCCGGTCAGGGTCCTCTAGTTGTGGAGATGGGCTGCTGACCTCCCTTATGGCTTTTCGCAGTTCCTGCCACAAAATGGCAAGGTGAGTACCTAACACAAAGAATGCGGGAAGATTGGGAGTAAGGAGTTATAACTCACCCAGCTTGGAGGGTTGTACATGGAGAATCCATCCCGTGGCTTGATGCGGATGAACTCCTCTTCCTCCCCCTTGAACAATTCGGACAGAATTTTTGCTAAAGCGGCAGCGTTGTCCGGACCCTTACGCCTGCAACGGGTGGCGTCATCTTCCCCGTTAAAACACCACAGGGGGTGCCCTCGATATTGAAGTGGTTGCACTCCCCGCATTATGCATATTGACATAACCTCGATTACTGTCAATCCTGATTGAGCCAGCGCTTTAAGCCGGTTCATCAGGTAAAGGACTTCTCCGTTGTCTTCCTCCTGGGGGCTCCGTGGGCGCCAACTTCGGCGTTTCTTCAGAGGAGCATTGCTGAACTCAGGAAGACCCCGCCGAACAGGGTCCGGAAGGGGGACATCCTCCATATAAAACCATTCCGAAGGCCAGTCTTCAGACGTCTTCTTTGGAGTACCGGACAGGTATCCGGTTTCGGCGATGCGCCATATTTCGGCTTCGCCCACTTGATAAAGTGACCCCTTCTGTGTGTGAGGGACGAGGCAAAATAACCTTTTCCACAGCTCAAAATGAGCCTCGCAGCCCAAGAATAACTCGCAGAGGGCAACATAGCCGGCGATGTGTAAAATGGAAGCAGGGGTGAAATTATGCAGTTGGAGGCCATAAAACTCCAGGAGCCCGCGGAGGAATGGATGAAATGGAAATCCGAGTCCCCTTAATAAGTAAGGAACAAGGCATACCCGATCCCCCGTCGAGGGGCTGGGGAAGCTCTCCGCTTGCTCCCCACCATTGTAGGTGGCGAGCCTGGCTCGGACGGGAACCATATACGCTGGAGGAAGAAATCCCTTGGTCTGCAGCTCGACTAATCGACTGTGTGGGACGGAACACCTCTCCCAATCACCGGGCTTAGGGCTACGGGGGCGGGAGGAGGAGTTGCGGAGGTCGGCCATGCTGGAGTGGATCTTTCCGAAGCGCGCTCCGATGAATTCTCGCCGGGGGAGGATGGTATGGATTGGATCTAAGAATCCCCATCCCTTTAATAGACAATTTATTTATCTAGCTAGGGGGCGAATGTAAAAATGCCCTGCCTCCTCGTATTCATTGAACGCATGGAAGATAGCCCTTATTGGGAGCGGAAGCCAAGAAGCCCAACATTTATGGTACCAGACACTACTTGACAAGCGTTTGAAATTTGGAGAGGAACCCGCCTTGCAATGCCGAAGACAACACTGCGTGCCGAATTCATCATCATTGAAGCCTGGTTCAGGGGCTACTGAGGGAGTCCTGGATTAGGGGGTCTCCGGACAGCCAGACTATATCCTTTGGCCGGACTGTTGGACTATGAAGACATAAGATTGAAGACTTCGTCCCGTGTCCGGATGGGACTCTACTTGGCGTGGAAGGCAAGCTAGGCAATACGGATATGTATATCTCCTCCTTTGTAACCAATCTTGTGTAACCCTAGCCCCCTCCGGTGTCTATATAAACCGGAGGGTTTTAGTCCGTAGGACAACATACAATCATACCATAGGCTAGCTTCTAGGGTTTAGCCTCTCCAATCTCATGGTAGATCAACTCGTGTACTACTCATATTATCAAGAATAATCAAGCAAGACGTAGGGTTTTACCTCCATCAAGAGGGCCCGAACCTGGGTAAAACATTGTGTCCCCTGCCTCCTGTTACCATCCGCCTTAGACGCACAGTTTGGGACCCCCTACCCGAGATCCACCGGTTTTGACACCGACACATGGCATTTTCTCAATTGCATCAACCTTAGCTTTGTCCACCTCAATACCTCTTTCAAAAAATTTATGGCCCAAAACAATAGCTTCGTTAACCATAAAGTTGCACTTCTCCCAATTCAAGACAAGATTTGTTTGCTCACATCTTTATAAAACTCGATCAAGATTGCTTAAAAAAACATCAAAAGACTTCCCATAAACAGAAAAGTCATCCATGAAAACCTCAACAATCTTTTCACAGAAGTCAGAGAATATATCAGTCATACATCTTTGAAAGGTAGCAGGTGCATTGCATGAACCAAAAGGCATACGTCTATAAGCATAAGTTCCAAAGGGACAAGTAAAAGTGGTCTTTTCATGATCGGGTTGAGAAACAGGTATTTGTGAAAAACCAAAATATCCATCAAGGAAGCAAAAATGTGTGTGCTTAGATAATCTTTCTAGCATTTGATCAATAAAAGGCAGAGGGTAATGATCTTTTCTAGTTGCTTTGTTTAATTTTCTAAAATCAATTACCATTCTATAGCCTATAACAATTCTTTGTGGAATAAGTTCATTCTTATCATTAGGAACAACGGTAATACCTCCGTTCTTAGGGACACAATGGATATGACTTACCCATCTACTATCAGCTATATGATAGATTATACCTGCTTCCAGAAGTTCTAATATTTCCATTCTTACCACTTCTTTCATCTTCGGATTTAACCGACGTTGGTGATCAACAACAGGTTTAGCATCAGGTTCCATATTAATCTTGTGCTGACATAGAGTGGGGCTGATGCCCTTAAGATCATCAAGAGTATATCCAATAGCAGCTCAGTGCTTCCTTAGAACTTTCAATAATCTTTCTTCTTCTTGTTCTGAAAGGTTAGCACTAATAATAATAGGATAAATCTTTTTCTCATCGAGATAAGCATATTTCAAAGTGTCAGGTAACTGCTTTAATTCAAACACATGATCACCTTTAGGTGGAGGAGGACCTCCTAGAGTTTCAATAGGCAAATTGTGCTTAAGCAAAGGTTGTTGTTTGAACAAGATTCTATCTATTTCATTTCTTTCATGCATATGCAAATCATTTCATGGTCTAGCAGATATTGTGCTAAAGGATCAGAAGGAGGTACAACAATAGAAGCAAGACCAATAATTTCATCCTTACTAGGCAATTATTTTTATGAGGTTTTCTAGTAAACTTGGAAAAATTGAACTCATGAGACTCATCACCAAAGCCAACACCAACAGTTTGTTTCTCACAATCTATTTTAGCATTAATGATGTTCAAGAAAGGTCTACCAAAGATAATGGGACAAAAGTCATCCTGTGGGGAACCAAGAACAAGAAAATCAGTAGGGTATTTTATTTTCCCACACAAGACTTCAACATCTCTAACAATCCCAAGTGGTGTGATGGTGTCTCTATTAGCAAGTTTAATAGTAACATCTATGTCTTCTATTTCAGCGGGTGCTATGTCATTCATAATTTCTTGATATAAGGTAAAAGGAATAGCACTCATGCTAGCACCTATGTCGCATAAACCATCATAACAGTGATCTCCTATTTTAACCAAGACAACGGGCATGCCAACAACGGGTCTATGTTTATCTTTCCCATCGGGTTTGGCAATTCTAGCAGCTTCACCAATGAAGTAAATAACATGCCCATATATATTATCGACCAAGAGATCCTTCACCATAGAAACACTAGGTTCTACTTTGATTTGCTTAGGGGGTTTAGGTGCTTTGATATTACTTCTACGGACCACAGTTGAAACCTTAGCATGTTCTTTTATCTTAACAGGAAAAAGGTGGTTTCTCGATGTAAGCAGTAGGAACAACTGGATCAACATTGCAGATGATAGTTTCTTCTTTAGCAACTACCGGTTCTTTAATTTCTTCTTTAATAGGGGGGGGATATTTAAACCACTTCTATTTAGGGAGATCAACATGAGTAGCAAAATATTCACAGAAATATGCTACTATCTCATAATCAAGTCCATATTTAGTGCTAAACTTTTGAAAATCATCGGTATTCATAAAAGATTTAACACAATCAAACTTAAGATCAATACCTAACTCTTTACCTTAGTAGAGTTCCCAATCTTCAGAGTTGTGTTTAATTCTTTCCAAAAGATCCCACATGAATTCAATAGTCTTCTTCATAAAAGAACCGGCACAAGAAGTATCAAGCATGGATTGATCATTACGAGAAAGCCGAGCAAAGAAGTGCTGAATGATAATTTCTCTCGAGAGCTCATGATTGGGGCATGAATATAACATTGACTTAAGCCTCCCCCAAGCTAGAGAGATACTTTCTCTTTCACGAGGCCAAAAATTATATATATAATTCCAATCACGATGAACTAGATGCATATGATAATTTTTTTGATGAAATTCTAATTTCAACCTATTCCAATTCCAAGATCCAATATCATCGCATAGCCTATACCATGTCAATGACTTTCCCTTAAAATATAAAGGGAAAACCTTCTTCTTAGCTTCATCTCCGGGTAAACCTGTAAGCTTAAACAATCCACAAATTTCATCCACATATATCAAGTGCATATCAGGATGTTCGGTTCCATCTCCTGCATAAGGATTAGCTAGCAGTTTCTCTATCATACCCGAAGGAATTTCATATTCAGTATTTTCAGTAGGTGCAGTGGGTTGAGGGGCAACTCATTGTTGTTCCGATCGAGGTGAAGATACCCCGAACAAACCCCTCAAAGGATTGTTCTTCATAGTAACAAGTGATGATAAATTTCAGCACATAGTAATAATTTTTCCTTACCAATTTCCCCTTACCAAGAGTGCTTCACTCCCCAGCAACGGCACCAGAAAATAGCCTTGATGACCCACAAGTATAGGGGATCAATCGTAGTCCTTTCAATAAGTAAGAGTGTCAAACCCAACAAGGAGCAGAAGGAAATGACAAGGGGTTTTCAGCAAGGTAATGTCTGCAAGTGCTAAAATTGTAAGTAACAGATAATTTGGTAGCAGGATATTCTGTTACGAGCACGTAACAGTAACGGAAAATAATATGCAGCAAGATAGCCCAATCCGTTTGTGGCAAAGGACAGGCCAAACGGTTTCTTATAATAAGCAAAGTGTTCTTGAGGGAACACATGAATTTCATCTAGTCACTTTCACCATGTTGGCTTGATTTGTGCTCACTACTTTGATAATTTGATATGTGGGTGGATCGGTGCTTAGGTGCTGTTCTTACTTGAACAAACCTCCTACTTATGATTAACCCCCTCGCAAGCATCCACAACTAGGAGAAAAGTATTAAGATAGAATCTAACCATAGCATTAAACTTTTGGATCCAAATCGGTCCCTTACGAAGTAGCGCATAGAATAGGGTTCAAGCTTCTGTCACTCTCGCAACCCATCATCTAATAACTACTCCACAATGCATTCTCTTAGGCCCAAATATGGTGAAGTGTCATGTAGTCGACATTCACATGACACCACTAAGGGAATCACAACATACATATTATCAAAATATCGAACACATATCAAGTTCACATGATTACTTGCACCATGATTTCTCCCATGACCTCAAGAACAAAAGTAACTACTCACAAGTGATAAACATGTTCATGATCAGAGGGGTATTAAATAGCATAATGGATCTGAACATATAATCTTCCACCATATAAACCATATAGTGATCAACTACAAGATGTAATCAAGACTACTAGTCACCTACAGGTACCAATCTGAGGTTCCGGTACAAAGATTGAACACAAGAGATGAACTAGGGTTTGGGAGGAGATGGTGCTGGTGAAGATGTTGATGAAGATTGGCCTCCCGAAGATGAGCGGGTTGTTGGTGATGACGATGACGATGATTGGAAGTGCAACTAATCCCTGGGTGGTTTTGGTAATTTATGACAACATATAGCTCATTGAAGTAATATCCCTTCAAGTTGATTATTTCAGTAAGTTCAGTGATTGGCATGGCATGGACTAGAGATGTGGACTCCTCAAAATGCTAAGGACAAATATTGGAAAAGCTCAAGACTCTTCATTTCTATTTTAGTGATCCAAGATCACATTGAGTCCATAGGAAAGCCAATACTATTAAAAGGGGATGAGGTGTTGCTTAATGGCCTACTTGCTCAAAATGCTTAGTGATATGCTCCAAAGCCCTCAACCATTTTCTCATATCCAAATATGTCCTAAACGGAAAGTCAAACTCAGCCCCACCAATTTGATTCATCCGGCGCCATCGAGTTCATTTGGCATAGCCATATCCACAAACCTAATCAGTCCGGTCTCACCGATAGGGATCTCGGTCTCACCGAGATGGGACTGCAAACTCTCTGTTTCCCTTCGTAACTTTCTGGTCTCACCGAAATGAGCGGTCAGTCCCACCGAGTTCACAGTGCAAACTCTCTGTTTCTCTTTCGTAACGTTTTGGTATCACCGAAAGGAGCGATCGGTCCCACCGAGTTTTCCTGACCAACTCTCTGTTTGCTTGTTACTGAAATCGCTCTCACCGAGTTGAAGTAATCGGTCAAACCGAGATCAAGTTTTGCCCTAACCCTAGCTCATCGGTCCCACCGAGTTGATCATTTCGGTCCCATCGAAAAACCTAACATTCACATTTTGAACTGAATCAGTCTCACTGAGTTTATATGTTTGGTCTGACCGAGTTGGCTCTTTTGTGTGTAACGGTTAGATTTTGTGTGGAGCCTATATATACCCCTCCACCCTCCTCTCCATTTGTGAGAGAGCCATCAGAACGTACCTACACTTCCAGCATTCATTTTCTGAGAGAGAACCACCTAGTCATGTGTTGAGACCAAGACATTCCAATCCAACCACAATAATCTTGATCTCTAGCCTTCGCCAAGTTGCTTTCTACTCAAATCATCTTTCCACCATAGCCAAATCCATGGGAAAGAGTTGAGTGTTGGGGAGACTATCATTTGAAGCACAAGAGCAAGTAGTTCATCATCAACACACCATCTATTACCTTTTGGAGAGTGGTGTCTCCTAGATTGGTTAGGTGTCACTTGGGAGCCTCCATCAAGATTGTGGAGTTGAACCAAGGAGTTTGTAAGGGCAAGGAGATCACCTACTTTATGAAGATCTACCCAAGTGTGGCAAGTCCCTTCATGGGCGATGGCCATGGTGGGATAGACAAGGTTGCTTCTTTGTGGACCCTTTGTGGGTGGAGCCCTTTGTGGTCTAGCGCAACCGTTACCCTTCGTGGGTTGAAGTCTCCATCAACGTGGATGTACGATAGCACCACCTATCGAAACCACGCCAAAAATCTCCGTGTCTACATTGCGTTTGCCTTT
Organism: Triticum monococcum; assembly: GCA_034509565.1. Taxonomy (NCBI): domain Eukaryota; kingdom Viridiplantae; phylum Streptophyta; class Magnoliopsida; order Poales; family Poaceae; genus Triticum; species Triticum monococcum. The sequence continues at coordinate 411,249,858 of CM067845.1, forward strand.
CCAAACCCCTCCCTTTACCTTCATATGCAATGATTTACATTCCGCTGCCATACTCTTAGAATTGCATGTGTAGGTTGATTGCTTGAGTTGTGCTAAGTTGTTAAAATCTGCCAAGACATAAAAATGGAAAAGGCCAGGTTTTTATTTAGTCAAGTAGTCTAATCACCCCGTCTAGACCTACTTTTGATCCTACAAATGGTATCAGAGCTTTGGTCTCCATTTGCCTTGATTTCCCTAGCTTTGGTGACCATAGCCTTGGTTTCACAACCTAGGAGAGTATGGCGTCTAGTCAGGGAAATTACCACCGTAGAGGTCCTTACTTTGATGGTAGAATTTTTTGCTAGTTGAAAGCATAAGATGAAAATGCATATTCTTGGACATAACGCCGCCGTTTGGGCTATTGTGTTTATTGGCTTGCAAGGTGAATTCTTTGATGCAAGAGAACCAAATTGTGAAGCAACCGCGGAAGAATTGAGGATGTTGCAATACAAAGCTCAAGCTTGCGATATCCTCTTCAACGTATTGTGCCCCAAAGAATTCAACAAAATCAGCCGCCTTGAGAATGCAAAGGAAATTTGGGATACTTTGACTGATATGCACAAAGGTACCGAGTCCGTCAAGGAATCCAAATTGGATGTGCTTCAAAGTTAACTTAACAAGTTCAAACTGAAGGATGGTGAAGGTGTCGCTGAAGTGTACTCTAGGCTTGCTCTCATCACAAATGAGATTGCCTACTTAGGAAGTGAAGAGACGACCGACAGATTCATCATCAAGAAGATCCTAAGAGCCTTGGATGGAAAATATGATACCATGTGCACATTGATCCAAATGATGCCCAATTACAAAGATCTCAAGCCAACGGAAGTCATTGGTAGAATTGTTGCTCATGAGATGTCACTCAAGGATAAGGAAGAGCTTCACAGCAAGTCTAGTGGTTCTTACAAAGCTTCATGTGATGCTCCTACATCATAAAGTGAGAAACAAGTCTTCAATGAAGAATTGAGCCTAATGAAGAACTTCATGAAGTTCTACAAGAGTAGAAGCAAAGAAAGAAGTTCCAAGTCAAGGTCCTACAATGATAAAAGATCTTCTAGTCGTGATCGCAATTTCTCTAATTGTGGAAGACCCGGACACTAGTCTAGTGAGTGTACGACTCCCTACAAAAGAAGAGAAGACTCACCTAAAAGGAGAAGTAGAAGAGAAGAGTCACCACCAAGAGAAAGAAGGAGTAGAGATGATCGTTATAAACGAAGATCCTCTTGCAGAAGAAAGGATTCGGAAAGGAAGGACAAGTCATCAAAGGGCTACACAAGACGAAGACATCAAGCTCATGTTAGTGAATGGGTATCCGGCTCCGACTCCGACAACCACTCCGAAAGAAGTTATCACTCCGACTCTGAATATACTCAAGATGAAGGTGTTTCCGGTCTCGCACTTGTGTCATCCAACTCCTACGACATATTTGATGCACCAAATGAAGGGATTGGAAGATGCTTCATGGCTAAAGGCCCCAATGTATCACACCCCAAGTATGTTGATTTCAATAGCGATGAAGATGATTTGCTAGGTGATGATGATTTACTCGTTGACAACTCTAGTGATGAAAATTATGATGAAATCGCTATTAATCATGCTAATCAAGATAAAACAAATGACGATGATAAGAAGGAGATTGAGCGTCTAACTAAAGAACTAAACACTCTTAAGTTAGCTCATGAAACTACCTTAGAAGATCATCGAGAGCTTTTAAAGACTCATGAGAAGCTACGCTTTGAAAAGCTCAATCTAGAGCAAGAGCATGAGTTCTTAAAAGCAACCAATGATGATCTTCATAAGAAAAGTTCTTCTTACACTGCCAAGCATTTACTCTTGTCTACTTACATGCCACATGTAAAATCTAGCAACAAGAGTAAGAAGGATTCTCCTTCTAGTAGTAACAACAATCATGCTAAATCCAATATTGTTGCTTCTCGTAGTTCTGTTGCTTCCACTAATGATTCACTTAGCTAAGTTAGACTTCATCAAGAAAATAGCTTATTGAAGGGAATTATAGAGAAAGGTGTTTACAAGAGCCTTGCCGGGAGTAAGCAATTTTAGGAAATTGTACGCAAGCAAGGAAGGCACCGGAAGAATCAAGGTGTTGTTCTTGAACGCAAGTTCAATGCCAATGGAGTTGAGTGGGAAGAATACCAATACCCCAAGACAAAGTTTGTTCCTCAACAAGAGAAGTATGACCCCACTTCTTTCAAAGGAACACAAGCTCAAGATGATCTTCCACCACAAGACCACAAGCTAAAAGGCAAGGACAAGCTTCAAGAGGAGATTGATGCATTTGAAGCTGCTCCTAAGGCCTTGGTCAAGTGGGTTCCCAAGATTACATCAAGCTCTACTTCATCAAGTACAACTACAACTCCAAGGATTCCCATCAAGATGATGTGGATCCCTTAGAAGAAGAACTAGAGAGTTCTTGAGGGTGACTCCGCAAACATACTTCACTCATATTCATTCGGCAAGGACAAGTGCAATCAACTTTCACATCTTGCACTAGTTCATGGAGTCACAAACCCTCTTGTTAGTAAGACAAGGGACAAGGTAATCTAATGCTTTCATGGAGAACATCTTTTGTGAATTTCACTCTATGTCTATGGATATCCTTGTATGTTCCTTGTGGGACTAACCCATGTAGGTATTGAAAGTGCAACTCACTCCAATGGATTGCTCCAAATGATCTACATCAATATTGAGCATCTACATCTTCAACACCTACATGAAGTCATCATCGACAAAACCCAAGGTTAGTTCATCCCTCTTAGGGGTGATATCGAATCTATGGGGAGCTTTTCTCTAAATAATTGAGCTAGAGCAACTCTAATGGTGTTAACACAATAATGCTTTATGTAAAAGTGGTAACCCCACTTGTGCTTAAACGATGAGTATGACCTACGATCGAATGTTCTCATTTGACTCCTCAGTTAATATACTCATATATAGATGACCTAGTCATCGCCAATTGCTTGATAGATGCGAGAGTGTTTGTGCATGCTTTGCCACATATTTTATTTTGCTATCTTATTGTGTGAGCATGTTGGTTGCATATTTTTTCCCATTCGAGGACATTCATTTGTTGCTTTGGTTGTTTGGCCTTTTTTTGTTTTTACCAAATGGATGGACAAGAATGCCTAAGAACTCCCTCTAGCTATCTATGCTTTTCTCATCTCAAACTCTATTCATTCTACATCACAAAGTTTGAACAAGTCAAATTCGGACCCTCCGGGTGAGGAGCACTAGGAGTCACCGATTCATCAAGGGCTTCACATCCAAATCCTCTTAGTGCATTTTGGTCTGACCGATCCATTCCATTTGGCCATATTGAGTTCATTAAGTTGATCTAGGTTTTAATCTCGGTGCAACCTATTTGAACCCTTCGGTCACACCGAGTTGCAGCAACTGCTTGTGATTCTGCATCTCGGTGCCACCGAGTTGTTCAACTCGGTCACACCAACAGGGTCTGGATATATATACCCAGGCTAAAAATTTGGAGATTTCTCCAAACGCCTCGCCCGCACCTGTCCAGCTCTGCCGACTCGAGGTCTCCGGATCGTCTCCTCGTCACCCGCGACCTTCTACCACTGGTGTCCTCCGCCGTCAACGGAAATCCTCGCCGCCGTTGTCGCCGTAGCGGGTTCATCACCAAGCTAGGGTATGAACTCGACCCTTTGTGCTTTCCTCTCTCCGATTCTTAGCATAAAGATCAATGCCATGATTCTGGCCACGATTGAAGCAGTCCTATCCAATCAAAACTTCCTTTAGATTAGTTTTAATCCGAAAACTTAGGGTTAGGTTTTCCACCAAACTCATCTCGGACCGGCCTATTTGAAAAATACGGTCTCACCGATTTAGCCCAGGCCATTGCACATGTACTACTTGGTCTGACCGAAGTGTATAAATCGGTGTGACCGAGTTTAATTTCTCTCTGTGAAACCCTAGCATCTCGGAGTCACCGAACTGTGTCTCGGTCTGACCGATTTCACATGTTTAGACTCTAAAGTTGCTTCGGTGTCACCGAGTTTGTCTAATCGGTAGCTCCGAAATGGTTTCTGTAGAAAGCTAAAATTAAGTTTTTGAGTCACTCTTTTTGCCAAAACAACTGTACTTTGTGATGCTCATCTACTCTACCTAAACCCATCTGTTCACAGGGTCAGTTTCAGCTATGTCAGACCAGAGTGATAGCCAGAACAGGTCAGAGGAGCACCAAAATATCAGTGAGGGCACTAGTCCCTCAAGCAGCTCAGATGATGGAAGCAGAAGCACGCCCAACAATCTGCCTAAGGCTGCTACTAGGCACATGAAGAAGAGAACCTCATAATCTAAAGATGAGGATTACATTGGTGTGAGGAGGTCACTTCCAAGAAGAAGATAATCAAGAAAGAACAGGTTGTTGTTATTGCTGGCATTAAGCCAGGCATGAAAATAAAGGCTCCTACTCAGAGGAAGCCTATGTCAAAAGCCAGGGCCTCAACTCTTGAAATCTTGAAATCAAAGGAAGAAGAGGCTGCTGGGTGCAAGAAGAGGAAGGAAAGGGTCAATAAGACCATGGCCAGGGTGATTGGAAAGCCTTCCATGATGGAAGAGCCTGATGAGGATGAGGATGAGGAAGGAGATGCTGCACCAGCTCCCAAGACACAAAAGTTGATGGGAGATGCAATTAAGTCTAGGGCTACAACATCCAAGCCCAAGACTACTCCTAAGAAATCTACAGCCAAGAGATCCACCAGGAACATCCCAGTTGCTGAGAAGAACAAGGCCCTAGTGCGTGAAGTTCAGGAAGAGGAAGAGGCTCAAGTGCTCAGAAATCTCAAGCCCAAGATACCTGACCATGATGACAATCATCCCATTGTAGAGAACATGAAGTTAAGGAAAGATGCATGTCTGGGACTATGGAGGCAAACTGATCCTTATGCTACAAGGAGAAGGACTGCTGTGGACTATAGGTTTCACACTAAGGAACAACAGGACTTCTATGAGATAGTCCTCCTGGACAAGAAGCCCATAGTCAGTGACATGAAGTGGGTCGATTGGACGTTCATTGATGACAATGAAGATTATTTCCCTGGAGTTCATGAGAGCTTCAGAATGAATGGAGTTGATGCTTTTGTGGGTCAGAAACTGACCAAGTGGAATGATGAGATGGTGATGCAGTTCTATTCCACAGCTCACTTCTACCCATATGGCAAGATATTCTGGATGATTGAAGGCACAAGATATCAATCTTCAATTGCTGAGTGGGCCAAGCTGATCAATGCTCCTGAAGAAGGAGAGAATGATACTAATGTGTATGCCAAGCCCATGAAGGACCACAACTCCATGGCTCATATGTACAAGGAAATACCTGATGATGCCTTGGAGACTCACAAGTTGGGGTCCACTTATTATATCCTGTCAGGATTGACCACTATCAACACTATTCTAAGGCACACTCTGCTGCCCAAGTATAGAGATCATAGGATGATCAAAGGGCATTCAATCAACTTGCTGCACATGTTTGATGTGCGAGAGAAGTTCAAGGTGATGACCTTGATAGTTGAGACTGTAAAGAGGACTGCATCTGATCAGAAGAGATCTTGTGGCTATACTCCACATATTCAGATGCTCATTAATTCCAAGATAGGCACAGGCACATACTTGCTTGACAAAGAGCACCTTCCCTTGAGGCCATATTTTGAGGATAGCACAGTTGTCATGGATGCTTCACATCCTACTTCTGTTGAGGCTTAGGAGAAGAGAGAGAAGGCTAAGGCAGAAAAGGCTTCAAAGATTCTAGATGCCTCAGCTACAAATCTCAAGACTAAGTAGGACCAGCTTAGCTATCTGCTTGAAGATACAGTGAGAATTGAGAAAGGACTAACCACCCTGACTCAAAACTAAGAGTCTTGAGAGAATCATTGAAACTAAGTTTTATGATCTAGACTTGAAGATCATAGAGATTCAGACCGCAGTTGAGAAACTACAAGAAGCAGAGGAGAGGAGAGGCAAAACTACTACAGATGCTTATCAGAGGGTGCCTAGGGCACAAAGGTCTGCAGCAGTGCATGCCAGTGACACGAGGGCCACAACATAAGCACCTACAGCCACAACCTCAGTTTCCCCTCTAGTGGCGGCCCCTCCAGTTCCTGAGACATCAGCCAAAGTCTTTGCAGATGTTGTTCTCTCCACGCCATCTTCGCACTCTGGAGCTCCTGGAGATCGTGCTTAGAGTGTCGTATAGCACTATGCAGTTTCAAGCTTTTTGGTAACTTGTTGCCAAAGGGGGAGAAAGTGTAAAGATCACAGGCTTTGACACAGGCTGAGAGAGAGAGAGAGTTTTGCTTCTTATTTGTCTCTCTTTCTACTTATTTGCTTGTTTTGCTCGTGTGTTTGCTACACTATTTGTGCTTGTGTGTGAGATACTCTTATGATCATGTGGTTGATCATATTATGCTTTATTACACATGCTTGAATGATGCTACCTTATCATTTGTGTATGATCAATCATATTTGTCTTGGTAATGAGTGCATGCTATTTATATTCTATCATTTTGAGCGCTCCACCAAGATGTATGTGACATGGAAGAGTAACCCATGATCCTAATTGATTGTGCATTTGCATTCAAAAGCAAATCATAAATAATGCACAAATTTAGGGGGAGCTCTTGCTTATAACATACTTCTCAAAGCGACGCTATATTTCATTCTTATTATCATTTGTCGAAGCTTTGATCTATATGTTGTCATCAATTACCAAAAAGGGGGAGATTGAAAGTGCAACTAATCCCTAGGTGGTTTTGGTAATTTATAACAACATATAGCTCATTGAATTAACATCCCTTCAAGATGATTATTTCAGTAAGTTCAATGATGGGCATGGCATGGACTAGAGATGTGGACTCCTCAAAATGCTAAGGACAAATATTGGCAAAAGCTTAAGACTCTTCATTTCTATTTTAGTGATCCAAGATCACATTCAGTCCATAGGAAAGCCAATACTATTAAAGGGGGATGAGGTGTTGCTTAATGGCCTACTTTCTCAAAATGCTTAGTGATATGCTCCAAAGCCCTCAACCATTTTCTCATATCTAAATATGTACTAAACCTAACGTCAAACTTGGCCCCACTGATTTGATTCATCCAACGCCACTGAGTTCATTTGACATAGCCATAGCCAGAAACCCTAATCAGTACAGTCTCACCGATAGGGATCTCGGTCTCACCGAGATGGGACTGCAAACTCTCCGTTTCCCTTCATAACTTTTCGGTCTCACCAAAATGAGCAATCGGTCCCACCGAGTTCGCAGTGCAAACTCTCTGTTTCTCTTTCGTAATGTTTCTGTATCACCGAAAGGAGCGATCGGTCCCACCGAGTTTGCCTGACCAACTCTCTGTTTGCTTGTTACTGAAATCGGTCTCACGAAGTTGAAGTAATCGGTCAAACCAGATCAAGTTTTGCCCTAACCCTAGCTCATCGGTCCCACCGAGTTGATCATGTCGGTCCCACCGAAAAACCCAACGTTCACATTTTTGAACTAAATCGGTCTCACTGAGTTTATACATTCGGTATGACCGAGTTGGCTCTTTTGCATGTAACGGTTAGATTTTGTGTGGAGGCTATATATGCCCTCCACCCTCCTCTACATCTGTGAGAGATCCATCAGAACGTGCCTACACTTCTAGCATTCATTTTCTGAGAGAGAACCACCTACTCATGTGTTGAGACCAAGACATTCCAATCCAACCACAAGAATCTTGATCTCTAGCCTTCCCCAAGTTGCTTTCCACTCAAATCATCTTTCTACCATAGCCAGATCCGTGAGAGAGAGTTGAGTGTTGGGGAGACTATCATTTGAAGCACAAGAGCAAGGAGTTCATCATCAACACACCATCCATTACCTTTTGGAGAGTGGTGTCTCCTAGATTGATTAGGTGTCACTTGGGAGCCTCCATCAAGATTGTGGAGTTGAACCAAGGAGTTTGTAAGGGCAAGGAGATCGCTTACTTCATGAGGATATACCCAAGTGAGGCAAGTCCCTTCATGGGCGATGGCCATGGTGGGATAGACAAGGTTGCTTCTTCATGGACCCTTCATGGGTGGAGCCCTTCGTGGACTCGCGCAACTGTTACCCTTCGTGGGTTGAAGTCTCCATCAACGTGGATGTACGATAGCACCACCTATCAGAACCATGCCAAAAATCTCCGTGTCTACATTGCATGTGCCTTACCAAACCCCTCCCTTTACCTTCATATGCAATGATTTACATTCTGCTACCATACTCTTAGAATTGCATGTGTAGGTTGATTGCTTGAGTTGTGCTAAGTTGTTAAAATCTGCCAAGAATTAAAATTGGGAAAAGGCTAGGTTTTTATTTGGTCAAGTAGTCTAATCACCCCCTCTAGACCTACTTTTGATCCTATAATGATTTCCCCCTCCGGGAGGGAAGTTCCCCTAGCGGAATCGCTCCATCGAAGGGCAAAAGTGCTCCTGCCCAAGTTCCGCCTTGAGACGGCGGCGCTCCGTCCCGAAAGTCCTCCTATTATTTTTTCTAGGTCAAAATGACTTATATACCAGAAGATGGGCACCGTAGGTTGGCCGAGGAGGGCACAACCCACCAGGGCGCGCCTGGGCTCCCTGGCGCACCTAGGTGGGTTGTGCCCACCTGGTGGGCCCCCTCTGGTAGTTATTCATTCCAATAATTCTTATTTATTCCAAAAAATTGCTCGTTAAGTTTCAGCTCATTTGGAGTTGTGCAGAATAGGTAGCCTGACGTAGCTTTTTCAGGCCCAGATTTCCAGCTACCGGAATTCTCCCTCTTTGTGTGAACCTTGCATATTATGAGAAAAGGCATTAGAATTACTCCGAAAAGCATTATTATGCATAAAAACATTATAAATAACAGTAGGTAAACATGATGCAAAATGGACGTATCAGTAATGGCCTACATCATCATCGACTTTGATAGACACACTACCTCCAGTAACGAAATTTTGAACCCACTCGCGCCATCTATCGGAGAAACCTTCCATTCTCAGGGTCTGTTGGAGAAATGACCATTTGACTTTGTCGTATGCCTTTTCAAAGTCAATTTCAAATACTACTACACTCTTGTTCTTCCTGTGCATCTCATGAATGGTCTCGTGAAGGATTACTACTCCATCGAGTATATTTTGTCCTTGCATGGAAGGCATTTGGGATGGCTGAACAACATGATCGACAATCACATTGAGCCTGTTAGTCGCCACCTCGGTGAAGATTTTGAAGCTCACATTAAGGAGGCAAATCGGTCTAAATAGTTGAATCCGTTCAGCCTCCTTAGTCTTTGGCAACAAAACAATCTTGCCAAAATTAATCCTGGATAGGTCTAGTTGGTCGGCATAAAAAAACTGAACAACTCCATTAGGTCAGTCTTGATGACATCCCAGAAGTTCTGATATAAATCCGTGGGGAAACCATCAGGGCCTGGAGCTTTATTATGTTCCATTTGGAACACCACAGCTTGTACCTCCTCTTTAGATAAAGGTGATCTCAGGATATCATTCTCTTCTGCTGTGACTTGTGAAATGTCATTTATTCAGGTCTCAACTAGAGTGAAGTTCCCTTCCTCTGGAGCCCCAAACAGACACTTGTAGTATTTGGTTATATAACACTTGAGTTTGAAGCTAGATGGTTGTGCAAAGAAACCGTAGAGGAGATTGTCAAAACGGCATGGCTTAAAGTGATGAACCAAGCCAACCACTCCAGGAAATGCATACAGAGGAGACCCGCTCCCCTACTGTGTCGCCCCCGCGTGCGACCGGGGGGGGGGGGAAACCTAGCACCGCCGCCAGGGCCTCCCCCTCCATCTATCTCTTCCCCCCTCGCCGCCGCCAGAGGGTGAGTCCGGGTGAAGCCCGGTCGACACTAACGGCAGCTGGGAGATCTCGTTTCCTTTCTTGGATGGGTGACACAGGCCATGGCTTCTGGCTTGGATGTAGCGCTAGGCATTGGGCACTACTGCACAATAGCACGCCGGATCCAGTTGGCGACAGGTCGTGGCGCAACAGGCGACGAGCCATGCTCAATGGCAGGGCGATGGAGGTGGGGCACACTTGGCAGGTGGTGCAGGCGGCTGCAATGGTGGCTGGCCCAGATTCGCCCGATCTGGTGGTGCGGGTCGTGGGCGACAAGATCCGTGGGCGGCCACCCCTGCCTCGGCGATGGGTTGGTGGGGGTGTCAGCATAGTGACGGTGGCTTGCTAGGCGTGTTGGTCGTATTCACGTCGGGGCCTTCTTGGTCTGGCACATGGACGTCGGCGGGCGACACGAGGAGGCATCTTCGGTCAGTTCCCTTGGTTGCTATTGCGGATTTGGTGTTCCTCGTTGGTGGGAGCGCGATTGTCGGCGGCCTTGCGGGGATGGGTGACGGCTGCCATGGTGGGGCGACATGGGGGTGTGCTCGGTGGGGAGCTCGGTAGGAGGGATGGGTTGCCCCGATGTGGTTTGGTCACTTCTACTTGTGAGCTGTGTTGAGATTTTTCCCGAAGAGGAAGGGTGAAGCAATATAGTAGCGGACATTATTTCCCTCAGTGAGAACCAAGGTTATTGAACCAATAGGAGAACCACGCAAATGCCTAGTGAACAACACCTACACACACATGAACAAATACTTGCACCCAATGCGGACAAGAGGGTTGTCAATCCCCTTGAACTCGTTACCTGCAAGGATTAAATCCGGTAATGATAGATAGATGAATTGCAAAGTAAAATAAAAAGAGTAAAATTGCAGCAAGGTCTTTTTGGTTTTTGTAATATGATTAAGATAGACCCGAGGGCCATACTTTTCACTATAGGCTTCTCTCTCAAAAAAATAGCATACGGTGGGTAGACAAATTACTGTTGAGCAATTCGTAGAAAAACCCATAGTTATGACGTTATTCATGGCAATGGTCATGTATATAGTCATTACGTCCATGACAAGTAGACCGAAACAATTCTACATCTACTACTATTACTCCACCAATCGATCGACTCCTCCCTGCATCTATGGTATTAAGTTCATGACAAATAGAGTAACACTTTAAGCAAGATGACATAATGTAGGTAGAATAAAACCAAGAAAATGATTAAACCCTGTCGTTTTACCCTTAGTAGCAACTATACAATATGTGCCTCACCACCCCTTCAGTCACAAGGTGAGGACACCGCAAGATTGAAACCACTACAAAGCACCTCTCCCTCTCCCACTGAAGACAAATCAATCTAGTTGGTCAAACCAAACGAATAGATCAAAGAGAAATACAAACCTATAATAATCATGCATAATAAAGTTCATAAAAGACTCCGTTACTTTCAATGAATAATATGATCATAAACTCACAATTCATTAGATCCCAACAAACACACCACAAAATAAGATTACATCGGAATGATCTCTGAAGGGAACATTGTATTGAAGATCAAAGAGAGAGAAGAAGCTATCTAGCTAATCACTATGGACCTGTAGGTCTGAGGTGAACTACTCACACATCATCGGAGGTGCAGCAAGGTTGATGTAGAAGCCCTCTGTGATTGATTCCCCCTCCGGCAGAGTACCGAAAAAGGTCTCTAGATGAGATCGCGGAAGAACAGAAGCCTGCAACGGCGAAAAATTTGTTTTGGGTGTCTCTCTGGAGTTTTTGGAATATTTGAGAAATTATAGCGCTAGAATTAGGTCAGACAAAGCCACGAGGGAGCCACAAGGCATTAGGGAGCGCCTACCCCCAAGGCGCGCCCTGTTGCCTTGTCGTCTCCTCGCAGGTCTTCTGGTCCTCCATGAAGCTTCTCGGTTTCTTATGTCTAGAAAAAATTCTCAAAGAGTTCGTAGAATTTGGGCCCCGTTTGTTATATACTTTTGTAAAACTAAAAACAAGCAGAAAACATCAACTAGCACTAGACACTGAGTTAATAGGTTAGTCCCAAAAATTATATAAAATTGCACATAAAGTATCTAAGATTGATAATATAATAGCATGAAATAATCAAAAATTGTAGAAACGTTGGAGATGTATCAGTCACGTGTCACCGGCATAGGGGTGTGCCGATCCGGATGCGTCTGCTCCTCTTTCTCCCCCTTTCCTCAACCGCGGGTGGGTTGGCGCAGGTCTGCCGATGTTCGGGGCGGAGCGTCTGCTGGAGGCTCTGCCGGTCGTGGGCTGCCGGTTGGGACAAAGCCGGGGCCTTTGTGTGTTCTCGGGGTTGTCTGGTTGTAGTGCGGTGGCATTGGCGGCGAGAGGCGCGGTGTTCATGGGCGGAGCACGCGTCTCGGGTGCATGCGGCAGCCATGGCCATGATACGTCTCCAACGTATCTACTTTTCCTAATGATTTTCCTCTTGTTTTGGACTCTAATTTGCATGATTTGAATGAAACTAACCCCGGATTTACGTTGTTTTTAGCAGAACTACCATGGTGTTGTTTTTGTGCAGAACTACCATGGTGTTGTTTTTGTGCAGAAATAAAAGTTCTCGGAATGGAATGAAACTTTGCGAGGATTTTTTATACAATAAACAAGAATTGCTGGAGCCAAGATCCACCGGAGGGGGGCACCTGGGTGGGCCCAACCCACCAGGGCGCGCGCCCCTCCTGGCGCGCCCAGGTGGGTTGTCCCCACCTGGTGGCCCTGCAGACCCTGAAACTGACGCTATAAAATCCTATTTTCCAGAAAAAAATCAGGGAGAAATAATTGTCACGATCCACGAGACAGAGCCATCGTCACCTCCCGTTCTTCATCGGGAGGCCAGATCTGGAGTCCGTTTGGGGCTCCAGAGAGGGGGATCTTAGTTCTTCGTCATCATCAACCCTTCTCCATTGCCAATTCCATGATGCTTCCCACCGGGAGTGAGTAATTCCTTCGTAGGCTCACTGGTTGGTGAGGAGTTGGATGAGATTCATCATGTAATCGAGTTAGTTTTGTTAGGGCTTGATCCCTAGTATCCACTATGTTCTAAGATTGATGTTGCTATGACTTTGCCATGCTTAATGCTTGTCACTTTGGGCCCGGGTGCCATGATTTCAGATCTGAACCGTTTATATTATCACCATTATATCCATGTTCTAGATCAAATCTTGCAAGTTATAGTCACCTACTACGTGTTATGATTCGGCAACCCGGAGTGACAATAGTCGGGACCCCTCCCGGTGATGACCGTAGTTTGAGGAGTTCATGTATTCACTATGTGTTAATGCTTTGTTCCGGTTCTCTATTAAAAGGAGGCCTTAGTATCCCTTAGTTTCCAATAGGATCCCGCTGCCATGGGAGGGTAGGACAAAAGATGTCATGCAAGTTCTTTCCATAAGCACGTATGACTATTTACGGAATACACACCTACATTATATTGATGAACTGGAGCTAGTGCTGTATCGCCCTAGGTTATAACTGTCTCATGATGAATATCATCCAACAAGTCACCGATCCAATGCCTACGAATTTATCTTATATTGTTCTTGCTAAGTTACTACTACTATCATTATAGTTTCACTTGTTACAAAACTACTGCTATCACTGTTACCGTTACTATTACTGTTGTCACTATTATAAAAACTATCATATTACTTTGCTACTAATCACATTGCTGCAGATAATTAATCTCCAGGTGTGGTTGAATTGACAACTCAGCTGCTAATACCTTCAAATATTCTTTGGCTCCCCTTGTGTCGAATCTATAAATTTGGGTTGAATACTCTACCCTCGAAAATTGTTGCGATCCCCTATACTTGTGGGTTATCAAGACCCTTTTCTGGCGCCCTCGCTGGTGAGCATAGCTATATTTGTTGAGTCACTTGGGATTATTATCAATTTATCACTATGAAGAATCTGAAGGATGCTAAGACTAATATTTTTCCCTCAAAGACGAGGGGAGGTAAGGAACTGCCATCCAGTTCTGCTTTAGATTCACCTTCTGTTGTAAGTAAACTTGCAACACCACCACATGCTATTAATCCTGATATGTTGCAAGTTATTGATGATGCTACTTCTGCCATGGATAATGCTTATGATGATGCCAGTACCTTGCTTGATAATGATGATGTGCCACCTGGTGAATTTCTTGATAAACAAATTGCTAGAGTAATACACCATGATGTTGTTGAATCTGATGATGAGCTTGAAACTAAAACTCTTGAAACACCTACTAGAACTAGCCCTCCTAGATATGAATTGCCTAAGGTACCGAAAGGCTATGTTATGAACGAGGAGACAACTAGAGATATTCTTTCTTGTAGGGATAGAGATGATCTAGAGAAATTATTACGCAAGTATAAAGAAAAATCTCTGAATGCTAGAATGAAATATGATTCTAAGTTTGCTACTTCACCGATCTTTATTGATGATAAGGATTATGAATTCTCTGTCGACCCAGAGTTAATTACTTTGGCTGAATTTGATCCTTTCCATGGTTATGAAACTGAAACTGTTGTGGCACATCTTACTAAATTGAATGACATAGCCACCCTTTTTTACTCATGATGAGAAAACCCGCCATTACTTTATTCTCAAATTATTTCCGTTCTCATTAAAGGGTGATGCTAAAGCTTGATACAATACTCTTGCTCCTGGTTGTGTGCGTAGTCCCGAGGATATGATTTATTACTTCTCTGAAAAATATTTCCCTGCTCATAAGAAACAAGCTGCCTTGCAGGAAATATTTAACTTTGTGCAAACCAAAGAAGAGAGTGTCCCACAAGCTTGGGGGAGGCTTTGCCAATTACTTAATGCTTTGCCTGATCATCCTCTTAAGAAAAATGAAATACTTGATATCTTCTATAATGGACTAACCGAAGCTTCTAGGGATTTCCTAGATAGTTGTGCTGGTTGTGTTTTTAGGGAACGAACTGTTGGGCTAGCTGAAGAATTATTGAATAATACATTGAAAAATTATGATGATTAGACTCTTCCTAAACCACCGCCTAAACCCACTTTGAAGAAGAGGGGTATATTATATCTTAGTCCTGAAGATATGCAAGAGGCAAAGAAATCCATGAAGGAAAAAGGTATTAAAGCTGAGGATGTTAAAAATTTACCTCATATTGAAGAAATACATGGGCTTAATACACCACCACTACCTAAGGTGGTAGAGGTAAATTATCTTATGAAATTCAATGATAATGACAATCTTCACAATATGCACCCTGGCCAATGCCTTTACGAGTTTGAAAACTATTATAGAAAACAAGATCACTGATAACCCACAAGTATAGGGGATCACAACAGTTTACGAGGGTAGAGTATTCAACCCAAATTTATTGATTCGACACAAGGGGAGCCAAAGAATATTCTCAAGTATTAGCAGCCGAGTTGTCAATTCAACCACACCTGGAAACTTAATATCTGCAGCAAGGTATTTAGTAGCAAAGTAATATTTTTGGTTTTATAGTGATTGTAACAGTAGCAACAGAAAAGTGAATAAGCAAAGAACAATATAGGAAAAGCTCTTGGGCATTGGATCGGTGATGGAGAATTATGTCGGATGTGATCAATCATGCAACAGTTATAACATAGGGTGACACAGAACTAGCTCCAATTCCTCAATGTAATGTTGGCATGTATTCTGAATATAGTCATATGTGCTTATGGAAAAGAACTTGCATGACATCTTTTGGCCTACCCTCCCGTGGCAGCGGGCGTAGGTGTCAAAACCGGCGGATCTCGGGTAGGGGGTCCCGAACTCACTACAAGAAATATGTCAACTTATGACCTTCTGTTAGTGACCCTCGAAGAATTGGTCATAAATTTATGACCATTTTAGACCAATTGGTCGAAAGCTGTTCAAGGGGCTCCAAACCCTAAACCATTGCGACCATTTTGGTCAGAAAGGTCGTAATTTCCTTACACGAAATGGTCACAAAGCAAACAGTGCTAGTCCGCTGCCTTATTTCTAGTTGTTAATGACCAATATAGATGGTCATAGCCTTGTAGATTGTGGTGGGTTGTGATGACTAGACGCCATCTCATCAGTTTTGCCTATGTGTCATGTCCATATGGCAGTTTTTTCCCTAGGTTGTGAAGCAACCTATATTTCTATCATTCCCAAAATTCCCAAAAAAATCTCATAAATTCTTTGGGGCATATCTTCATCAAATATGTAAAAATCCTTCCTTTCCTAGTACAAAACTAATTCAACAATATTCATTTTCCTATTATGTTCACAACAACACTTTATGAAGGAAGTGCTATTTATATATTCTTGATTGCCCTTGGAATTTTTGGGCACTCTTTCCTATCCAAATCATTACCGCATGACAAAATTCAGCTCCATTTGCCTAGCAAATCATCCTCGGCAAATTTCCAAAGTTTTTGTCCACCTAGAAGCATTGTGAAGGAAGTACCTTTTTTATATCTCTAAATGACATGAAATTTACACAGTTCCTTCATATGCCCAAATTATCACCCTCCTCCAAATTGCAGCTCAGTCAAATCATCTATGTGAGCCCAGGTTCAATTTATATTTTATGGCCAAATTGGCACGTTGCAAAGCAAGTGTTATATAGACCCCTCCTATTACCCTCAAACTTTTTGGCACTCTTCCGTAACCAAATGATTGCCACATGATAATATTCAGCTCAATTTTCTTAGTAAATCTTTCTCAGGAAATTTCCAAAGTTTCTACCTCGAGAGAAGCTTTGTGAAGTAAGTACTAGCTAGGCTTACCCAAATGATCTAAAAATTTACCAGCGCATGACCATACCTATGTAACTTACCTACACCAATTTTTAGCTCATTTCATTCATCCAATCTCTCTCACTAGTTTTTCCAAGTTTTTGTCCATAGAAGAGCATTGTGAAGGAAGTACTACTTTGGCATGTCAAAATGATATCAATTTTCTACAATGCTTTCCTATGCCCAAATAACCATCCTCCACCAAATTTCAGCTCAATCCATTCATTATTTTGAGCCCAGCTTCAACATTCATATTTTTGTCCAGTGTGGTACTTTGCAAAGCAAGTAGGATCCTCCTTTTGAGCTGAAAATTTGTGAATACATTCTCCTTAGTAGATTATCATCCTCGGCCAAAACTCACGCCCATTGGCCATGTGCATTTCCCGTACCGCTAAAAAACACTTGGCTGCTTATTCATGTTTGAGCATCGATCGGTCTCCTCGTGAGAATCTTATGTTGTGATTTTCTTCCTAGCACCTACCTGGGGAGTGCCCAACCCACTAGACATGCCTAAGCCGCCCAGAACACATGGCAACGCCACGGCCACGCGGTGACCACGCGGCGGGCATGCGACTTTACGCGCTCTAGAGTTGGGGGCCTCGGCCACCACCCAAACCTCGACGTATCGCCACTAAACCATGTATTTATGATTAAATAGGTACTTATGTAACTAGAAATGATCTTTGGAAAAAATAAATAGCAAACTATGAGGCAACTGCAGTTCAAATTTGACCCGCTTCCTACTGAATCGGCGGGAATTTGTCTTTTTCACCAGAGGTGGATCAAAATTTTTGACACCCAATCATTTTGTCAATTGTGCATTAAATATGCCTAGTATTTTATAAAATTGATTAGGTCCAATTTTGCAACAAATATATGGTAGGTCCTTCACAAAAAAAACTCATTTCAGGCACTCGGAAAATGGAAAATGGTTTTTTCGTCCAAAGAAAATGAAAACTTCCTTAGGCAACATTGTTTGCCATTTCAATATGCACCCTTGTGCACAATATGAGAACATTTGAACAAACTATGCCATGAATGTGGCCATAAGATTGATCATTTGGCTTGAAAGCCATGAATCTTCACACTTGATAGCTCATTTCTGAGAACACTTTTTAAAAATAATTACTGTATTACAATTTTATTATTTTTCCTGGAAACTTGTTCACATATAATGACACAAATGCGTAGGTTTTCCAATTTTTTTGATTTTTTTGAATTTTTTATGCCCGTTTCAAAATGTGGTCAAAACGGCGGGCTTGACCGTTCCTAGCTAGTGGTTGAATATTGGATTTTTTTTGGTGTTTCTCTGATTAAATAGATACTTATGTACCTAGAAATGATTTTTGGGAAAAATAAATAGCAAACTATGAGGCAGCTGCAGTTCAAATTTGACCCGCTTCCAACTGAATCGGCGGGAATTTGTCTTTTTCACCAAAGGTGGATCAAAACTTTTGACACCCAACCATTTTGTCAATTTTGCATTAAATATGTCCTGGTATTTTATAAAAATGATTTGGTACAATTTTGCAACAAATATATGGTAGGTCCTTCACAAAAAAACCTCATTTCGGGCACTCGAAAAATGGAAAATGGATTTTCTGTGCAAAGAAAATGAAAACTCCCTTTGGCAACATTGTTTGGAATTCCAAGATGCACCCTTGTGCATAATATGAGATCATTTGAACAAACTATGCCATGAATGTGGCCATAAGATTGATCGTTTGGGTTGAAATACATGAATCTTCACACATGATAGCTCATTTCTGAGAACACTTTTTAAAATAATTACCGTATTACAAGTTTATTATTTTTCCTGGAAACTTGGTCACATATAATGACACAATGCGAAGGTTTTCCAATTTTTTGATTTTTTGAATTGTTTATGCCCGTTTCAAAATGCGGTCAAAACAGCGGGCTTGACCGTTCCTAGCTAGTGGTTGAATCTTGGAATTTTTTTGGTGTTTCTCTGATTAAATAGATACTTATGTACCTAGAAATTATTTTTGGAAAAAATAAAGAGCAAACTATGAGGCAGCTACAGTTCAAATTTGACCCGTTTCCAACTGAATCGACGGTAATTTGTCTTTTTCACCAGAGGTGGATCAAAACTTTTTTCACCCAACCATTTGGTCAATTGTGGATTATATATGTCCTAGTATTTTATAAAATTGATTCGGTCCAATTTTGCAACAATTATTTGGGAGGTCCTTCACAAAAGAACCTCCTTTTGGGCACTCGGAAAATGGAAAATGGTTTTTTCGTCCAAAGAAAATGAAAACTTCCTTAAGCAACATTGTTTGCCATTCCAATATGCAACCTTGTGCACAATATGAGATCATTTGAACAAACTATGCCATGTATGTGGCCATAAGATTGAGCATTTGGGTTGAAAGCCATTCATCTTCACGCATGATAACTTATTTCTGAGAACACTTTTTTTTAAATATTCACCGTATTACAAGTTTATAATTTTTCCTGGTAACTTGGTCACATATAATGACGCAATGCGAAGGTTTTCCAATTTTTTGAATTTTTTATGCCCGTTTCAAAATGCGGTCAAAACGGCGGGAATGTCCGTTCCTAGCTAGTGGTTGAATCTTGGAATTTTTTTGGTGTTTCTCTGATTAAATAGATACTTATGTACCTAGAAATGATTTTTGGAAAAAATAAAGAGCAAACTACGAGGCAGCTGCAGTTCAAATTTGACCCGCTTCCAGCTGAATCGACGGAAATTTGTCTTTTTCACCAGAGGTGGATCAAAACTTCTGACACCCAACCATTTGGTTAATTGTGCATTAAATATGGCCTAGTATTTTAGAAAATTTATTTGGTACAATTTTGCAACAATTATTTGGTAGGCCCTTCACAAAAATACTCATTTTAGGCACTCGAATAATGATTTAAAATAGCTACAAAGATTAAAAATTGCATGCAAACTGGCTATCATCCATAAAATATGGTCTAAATTGATAGAAAATTTTAGTTCTGCCATTTTGCAAAATATTTTTGATAGCTGCTTCACAAAACCCTCCTAGTTTTAGTACGTAGAAACTATTTTAAATCATAATTTTTCTGAGCCAATCAGAGCTCTTCACACGGATCACCCCCTTAGCCGATCTGGACCATCCACATCCGACGGATCCAACGTCTCTCAGGTCCCCTCTCAACCCAACCAACCCAAACCCTAGCAGCCCCCTCTCCTCGCTCGATCCAGATCTCGCTCCCCTCGTCTCCCACATCGCCGCCGCCACCCACCCCGATCCCATCCCTCCCATCGTCCCTCCTCACTGTCTCACCCGATGGAGAGAGAGCGAACGAGAGCTCGCCTCCTCCCTTCCAGATCACCTCCGCTGCCTCCCTCCGACGGAGCTCACCGCCGTCCATGGCCTCCCCCACGCCCTCCTCCTCTCGCCCCTCCCCTTCCCTCACCATAAGGGAGAGAAGAACCCGAGGGAGGGAGATCCAACGCGATCCAGCCTCGGTCTCCGCTGCCTCAGCCTCGCGCCTTGCCGGAGCAGCTCCATCGTCGACCGAAGTCCCGCAGGTCGACGTGTTCCCCCGCTCTTCTTCCTCCCTCTGTTTGTGTCTCCCTTTTTTTTCTCTCAAGTTTCAATCCCATCTGTATTTCTCTGTGCAAGGAGGCCTCCATGGACGCCTGAGGTCCTCCACTCCGCCTGAGGTCCGCCGCCACGCGATGCCCATGGGCATCTGATCCATGTCTCACCCCACGCCTGCGCCCCCAAGCGTCGTCCTAGGGTTCTGTTCTGCGGCTGACCGGAGTCCAAGCCATGGCGCGGAAGATGCTCAAGGACGGGGAGACGCCCGTCCTCGCTGACGGCGGGGGTGTGGAGAGCTACGACTGCGACCTGTTCGTCTGAGATCCACCGCCTTCATCCGTCAAGCACATGAGGTAAATCGCCTCCCCCACTTTGTCCTAGCTCGCATCCACCGTGTGCTAGATCCCCCATTCTTGCTCTGTTTTGATTAGGCGCCACGAGGGAGCTTTGAAACAGAGTGGCTGCCAATTTCTGCAGGACCTTGGAACCATGGCGACCATGACCAGCGAACAAATGGGGCCACCGGGTTCAGCATCACCGACTGACCATCAGCCCTTGGCGCTTGCTCAGGTCACCTCAATCTTCACCGCTCTCATGGCTAGCAGCTACTGTACTAGATAGATAGCTAAACACTACTCCGCAACTCTGCTGATAGTAGCTAAACATCTCAATACATTCAGTCCAAAATTGCAAAGAGCAATTTAGCACAGGGTCAACTATTGGCACTACCTAAGCAGCAACTCGTTTGCTGTAGAATCCTCACGAGAGGATGACTATTTAGTCAGGCAACCAACTTTTTGCTACTGTAGATATATGAATATTTGGCTACTGCAAATGGAGTAGTCTAACCATGAAATGGTTGCTGCTGTAGTACTCCAACCAGCCTGAAGCTATATGAAGTCTAACCAACAACTGTAGTGCTCCAGCCTGAAGCTATTCTGTAGGCCTGAAGCTATAAATTTTTGTTTCCTTGGCAAAAAATTCAGTTTACAATTTTTTGCAAATTTTGTATTTTGTAGTACTGTTTTGGTTGCAGTAGTTTTTCAGTAGCTTGTTAACTTGCTAATGCTTTCTTAATTATGTGCAGCTGCTCCACTAAAAGTTCTTTCGTGTATCTTATGCTTAGTGTTAATTCTTCGCAGCTACTCCAAAAGGTGTGTAGATACACAGATAACAAATATGTGGTTCCATACTAGTTGTAACACTTTTTGCTTAAATGATGTGCATGATAGATTTATCCAGCCACTGCACTTTACTGAACAGTTGTTTCCTAGACATGTTGGGTTTTTCAAACCTTCTCTTGGGAGTAATTATACTTGTTAACTGCTGTCCTTTTGCAAGAAAAAGAAAAGCTGCTGTCCTGAATGAATGTAAAAATACTATAACAAGCCCTTCTTTGTTGCATTTAGGGGCATTGCAAGGCACTGCAATTACCTCGGAGATCTACTCTTGGCGCTGATTAACTACAGAACCAGAAGGCCATGCTGTATTGTTATTGTAGACCGTGATGATGATGCAAAACTAAATGGCAAGTTCTTCTGTACATTGTTCTTTGATATCCAGTTTTGAATTGAAGTTGCATCAAAGTCTAGCTTCGACGCCGTGTTGTGATCTAATCTGCTGCGTGCAGGCGCTGCGGGCCAAGGACCTGAACGAGATGTTCCCGGTGGTGGACGCAGAGGCGGCGCCCATGGAGGACGCCCCTCCACCACTGCTCCGACGCCATCCAGGTCTTCTTACCTTCAATTTCTTCTTCTTCTTCCCATACCCTCCATTCCTTTGACTGAGATGTGATGTGGTTTCCTGCCATGAATGAGCAGTTGTCGCTGGATGGATGTACCGGCACACAGCCCCTCCTCGGCTTCCGCTTCGTCTTCGTCACCGGCAAACTGCAGATTCAGGAGGACCACCTCCACCTCAGCGGCCCTATCCCTGAATTTGGCGACCACAGCCACACCCAGGTAACAACTTCCCTACCCCTATTTTTCGTAGACCAACTCTGTTTTAGACCGAAACTGTATTGCAGATACACACAGAAAAACTCACTCTGTTTTCTGCTAATAAGTCATGAGGAATAAATATATGTTGGTTGGTTCTGATGCTTATTTGTTGACACTACTATCTAGTACTATTGCTGCTGCTGCTGATTAGTACGTACTAGAGCAATAATAATACTTCTGCAACCAAGAGTTGCATTGAAATGAAATGACCTGACATTTAAGTAAAGGGTAAACTAACTATACTGTTGGTAATGGATCAGCGAATCAAGTGGCGTCTAATCCTGTTATGTGTCTATGTATGTCTGCTGCATCATACCGTTGTACCCGTATGCTTTGCTTTGCTCGCTTGTGAATAACCTTTGCTGGGAATTACTTTTACTTGGTGCACAACCTTTGGTTGCAGCAAATAGTTTGATGTCTATTAAGCTGTTACTTGCAACTGTTCAATTTTTTGAAAGAACAATGTTGTATTGAATATCTTACTAGAGAATTTAAGTTCTAGTTTGAATTGCTACTATTAATGATGAATGGTTGAGTTTTAAAACTTGAAGCAGAAACTACTTTCTAATGTGAAATTTCGTTAAATATATATTTTCCCGATAAGTGTATCTATTGTCATCACCTATTTGTTGGCAAATATGTAATCTCATAAATTTCCTATTCTATATTTTTATCTTGTCGTCATCACCCATTTGTTGGGCTGTATAAGTGTATCTATTGTCCTGTTTTTCTATCATATTTCCTGATGTACTTCTACATATATATGTTGGTTGTAATCTGCTTGAACGATCCAGTACTTGATATTCCATTCTGTTCTTGTAGGCGAATGGAGCTTGTGTTGTTGGTAGAACTCCGTTGATGGCTTCTCCCTATGTTGAAGAGCATGTTTCGTGGTATCCAAGAGTAGCTAGCTTTAACTTGGCAGAGTGTTTTATTTTTCAATCGCAATATTTGTGATTGTGTGGAACATTGTATGGTTATGTACGTGAAGTTTTAAGTTCCTGGGCATGCAATATTTGTAGGTTAAACTGGTTGTTGTGATGTGAATGAGTGTATGGAGTTTCACATGTTCTGTTCTGTATAGAATATATTGTAATAAACCTATTTTGGTTGTTATTTGAAGATTTTCATATTATTTTCTTCTTTCTGTTTGATATATACTGCTTAAAAAGCGATGTGGATCCACTGCCAGGAAAAATCTGACAATTGGGACCCATCTAAAAACCAGACCACAAAAAACCCTCGAAAATAAAAATGAAATGGACCGCAAAAGGCCATGCCTAGAAAATAAAAAGGCCAAATTGTTGGGCCAGGCCCATGTAGCTAGAGAAAATTAATAGAGAAAATATACAGTAAAAAGGCCGAATTGTTGGGCTAGGCCCATGTAGAAAATCGAATTGGACCGGGCTGAATCTTGTGCCACGTCAGATTGCCACGCTGGATGCCTACGTGGCCTGGGGAGGTTGCTAGTGACCAAAACGCCACAGTAGACGTATTTTGGTCGTAAACGTCTTCGACCATTCCAGAAGAAAGGTCGCTATAGTCAGTTTATGACCGCCAGCTTTTGACCTTCTATTTTCGGTCACAAAAAGGTCGCAAATGGAAATTTGTGACCTTTCAGTGACCAATAGTGGTGGTCACAAGTTGACATATTTCTTGTAGTGACTATGGGTCTAAGGTCGATGGTAACAGGAGACAGGGGACACAATGTTTTACCCAGGTTCGGGCCCTCTCTATCGAGATAATACCCTATGTCCTGCTTGATTGATCTTGATGAATATGAGTATTACAAGAGTTGATCTACCACGAGATCGTAATGGCTAAACCCTAGAGGCCTAGCTTGTATGGTTATGATAATGTTTGTCCTAATAATCTATCGACTAGCCAGGCCTTGGCTTATATAATGCACCAGAGGCCTAGGATAACAAGAGTCCTAGCCGAATACGTTGGTGGAGAGGAGTCCTTGTCTTGATCACCAAGTCTTGTGGAATACTCCTTGTATGCGGCATGGGCTGCCCGAAGTGGCCCATGAGTGAACTGCCATGGGGGTCCTCGGCCCGATCCACTTGGTCGGGAGACGATGTGGTGAGTACCCCCTAGTCCAGGACACCGTCAGTAGCCCCCTGAACTGGTCTTCAAGTTGGGGACGCTCCTCGATCCTTCCGAACTATTCTTCATCTTTGGTCGTCGGTCTTGAAAACTGGTTCAACAAATCTTCTCGTCTTAGATCTTGAGGATCGCCAAAGTGAATCCGAAGGGTTTACACATCGGGTATCCGAGGAGCCCCTTTAAGTTTTCGGCCTTTATCAATGCCTTGTTATTTTTATGCCACACCTCGGGTTTGAAGTTGTTCTCGGGCGGTGGTGTCCTCTTGCGTCCGAGCTCCAACACCGGACTGCATTCGAGGTATCTTTTACAGCCGAGCACCAATGTCGAATTGCATCCGAGCTCCAGCGCCGGACTGTATCCGAGCTCCAACACCGGACTGTATCCGAGGTGTCATAGATCACCTTGGTTCAAAAAAGTTGAAGGAGTTTAGCCGAGCTCAATGCTGGAAATGCCCTCTATGGAGCCAGCCACTGGCGCACGAGCTTTATGCCGGACTGCTTCCGAGGTGGTGCACCACCCCGACCGCGGGCCAATTTTTTGTCAATATTTTTGATCGGTGCAATTTATTCTCTGCCGAGATATATAGCTAGTATATGTATATCCAGTAGCCCTCAAGGTGTGTGTCGGTCTAAAATCCGAGATGCACCTAAAGCAAAACATAAAACTGATGATCCTAGTAGCCCCTGAGGCTCAGGTCGATTTGCAAAATCTGCCTGAGGATCAACTCCTAGCTTGGCAGCATACGTAGGAATAGAAACACAATGTATTATATTAGCGGTAATAGTGATCGGCAGACGGTCCCCTGAGAGTGGGTCGTGAGAAGCCGCCGTGATATATCAGCTTGATGCCGGATAAGTCCCAGACGGTACTTATTATTGTCCGAAGACGGGCTTGTCCATAGTTCGGTCATGCCGAACACTATGCACTTTGAATTTTCTGCATTGAATAGGCAATGCAGTAGCCCCCGAGCCACTGGTCGGGTGGCAACACTAGATCAGGGGATCGATGTGACCCTTTAATATTTATAAATAATGAGTGCGAAGCCCAGTAGCCCCGAGCCTTAATATGGGCACGGTGGCCGAATTAAGGATCGATATCCGGAGTAAATCACAAATTATGTGTAATGATTCTATGTATCCAAGTACTTGATGTCTACTACACAACCATCTTCTTGTAGACGTTGTTGGGCCTCCAAGTGCAGAGGTTTGTAGGACAGTAGCAAATTTCCCTCAAGTGGATGACCTAAGGTTTATCAATCCGTGGGAGGCGTAGGATGAAGATGGTCTCTCTCAAGCAACCCTGCAACCAAATAACAAACAGTCTCTTGTGTCCCCAACACACCCAATACAATGGTAAATTGTATAGGTGCACTAGTTCAGCGAAGAGATGGTGATACAAGTGCAATATAGATGGTAGATATAGGTTTTTGTAATCTGAAAATATAAAAACAGCAAGGTAACTAATGATAAAAGTGAGCGTAAACGGTATTGCAATGCGTTGAAACAAGGCCTAGGGTTCATTCTTCCACCAGTGCAAGTTCTCTCAACAATAATAACATAATTGTATCACATAACTATCCCTCAACATGCAACGAAGAGTCACTCCAAAGTCCTAATAGCAGAGAACAAATGAAGAGATTATGGTAGGGTACGAAACCACCTCAAAGTTATTCTTTCTAATCGATCTATTCAAGAGTCCGTAGTAAAATAACATGGAGCTATTCTTTCCGTTCAATCTATCCTAGAGTTCGTACTAGAATAACACCTTAAGACACAAATCAATCAAAACCCCAATGTCACCTAGATACTCCAATGTCACCTCAAGTATCCGCAGGTATGATTATATGATATGCATCACACAATCTCAGATTCATCTATTCAAACCAACACAAAGTACTTCAAAGAGTCCTGTCGGTGTCAAAACCGACGGATCTCGGGTAGGGGGTCCCTGTTGGGGAATTTAACAGAATTTTAAAATTTTCTACGCATCACCAAGATCAATCTATGGAGTCATCTAGCAACGAGGGAGATGGGAGTGCATCTACATACCCTTGTAGATCGCGAGCGGAAGCGTTCAAGAGAACGGGGTTGATGGAGTCGTACTCGTCGTGATCCAAATCACCGATGACCAAGCGCCGAATGGACGGCACCTCCGCGTTCAACACACGTACGGTTGGGGAAGACGTTTCCTCCTTCTTGATCCAGCAAGGGGAAGGAGAGGTTGATGGAGATCCAGCAGCACGACGTCATGGTGATGGAAGCAGCGGTGATCTCGGCAGGGCTTCACCAAGCTCCAATGAGAGAGAGAGGTGTTACGAGGGGAGAGGGAGGCGCCAGGGACTTGGGTGCAACTGCCCTCCCTCCCCTCCACTATATATAGGACCCTAGGGGGCCGCCGGCCCTAGGAGATCCAATCTCCAAGGGGGGCGGCGGCCAAGGGGGGGACTTGGCCCCCAAGTCAGGTGGGGCGCCCCCACCCCTAGGGTTTCCAACCCTAGGCGCAGGGGGAGGCCCATGGGGGGCGCACCAGCCCACCAGGGGCTAGTTCCCCTCCCACTTCAGCCCATGGGGCCCTCCGGGATAGGTGGCCCCACCCGATGGACCCCCGGGACCCTTTCGGTGGTCCCGGTACAATACCGATTACCCCCGAAACTTTCCCGATGGCCGAAACTGGACTTCCTATATATAAATCTTCACCTCCGGACCATTCCGGAACTCCTCGTGACATCCGAGATCTCATCCGGGACTCCGAACAACTTTCGGGTTACCGCATACTAATATCTCTACAACCCTAGCGTCACCGAACCTTAAGTGTGTAGACCCTACGGGTTCGGGAGACATGCAGACATGACCGAGACAACTCTCCGGTCAATAACCAACAACGGGATCTGGATACCCATGTTGTCTCCCACATGTTCCACAATGATCTCATCGGATGAACCACGATGTCGAGGATTCAATCAATCCCGTATTCAATTCCCTTTGTCAATCGGTACGTTACTTGCCCGAGATTCGATCGTTGGTATCCCAATACCTCGTTTAATCTCGTTACCGGCAAGTCACTTTACTCATACCGTAATGCATGATTGCGTGACAAAACACTTGGTCACATTGAGCTCATTATGATGATGCATTACCGAGTGGGCCCAGAGATACCTCTCCGTCATACGGAGTGACAAATCCCAGTCTCGATCCGTGTCAACCCAACAGATACTTTCGGGGATACCTGTAGTATATCTTTATAGTCACTCAGTTACGTCGTGACGTTTGGTACACCCAAAGCACTCCTACGGCATCCGGGAGTTACACGATCTCATGGTCTAAGGAAATGATACTTGACATTGGAGAAGCTCTAGCAAACGAACTACACGATCTTGTGCTATGCTTAGGATTGGGTCTTGTCCATCACATCATTGTCCTAATGATGTGATCCCATTATCAATGACATCCAATGTCCATAGTCAGGAAACCATGACTATCTATTGATCAACGAGCTAGTTAACTAGAGGCTCACTAGGGACATGTTATGGTATATGTATTCACACATGTATTATGATTTCCGGATAGCACAATTATAGCATGAATAATAGACAATTATCATGAACAAGGAAATATAATACTAATCATTTTATTATTGCCTCTAGGGCATATTTCCAACAGTCTCCCACTTGCACTAGAGTCAATAATCTAGTTACATTGTGATGAATCGAACACCCATAGAGTTCTAGTGTTGATCATGTTTTGCTCGCGGAAGAGGTTTATTCAACGGATCTGCGACATTCAGATCCATCTGTACTTTGCAAATATCTATGTCTCCATCTTGAAAATTTTCACGAATGGAGTTGAAGCGACGCTTGATGTGCCTGGTCTTCTTGTGAAACCTGGGCTCCTTGGCAAGGGCAATAGCTCCAGTGTTGTCACAGAAGAGAGTGATCGGCCCCGACGCATTGGGTACGACTCCTAGGTCGGTGATGAACTCCTTCATCCAGATTGCTTCATGTGCTGCCTCCGAGGCTGCCATGTACTCTGCTTCACATGTAGATCCCGCCACGACGCTTTGCTTGCAACTGCACCAGCTTACTGCCCCACCATTCAAAATATACATGTATCCGGTTTGTGACTTAGAGTCATCCAGATCTGTGTCGAAGCTAGCGTCGACATAACCCTTTACGACAAGCTCCTCATCAGCTCCATATACGAGAAACATATCCTTAGTCCTTTTCAGGTACTTCAGGATGTTCTTGACCGCTGTCCAGTGTTCCAGGCCGGGATTACTTTGGTACCTTCCTACCAAACTCACGACAAGGTTTACATCAGGTCTGGTACACAACATGGCATACATGATAGACCCTATGGCTGAGGCATAGGGGACAACACTCATCTTTTCTCTATCTTCTACCGTGGTCGGACATTGAGCTGAGCTCAATTTCACTCCTTGCAACACAGGCAAGAACCCCTTCTTGGACTGATCCATATTGAACTTCTTCAATATCTTATCAAGGTATGTGCTTTGTGAAAGACCTATGGGGCGTCTCGATCTATCTCTATAGATCTTGATGCCTAATATGTAAGCAACTTCTCCAAGGTCCTTCATTGAAAAACACTTATTCAAGTAGGCCTTAATACTGTCCAAAAGTTCTATATCATTTCCCATCAAAAGTATGTCATCCACATATAATATGAGAAATGCTACAGAGCTCCCACTCACTTTCTTGTAAACACAGGCTTCTCCATAAGTCTGCATAAACCCAAACGCTTTGATCATTTCATTAAAGTGAATGTTCCAACTCCGAGATGCTTGCACCAGCCCATAGATGGAGCGCTGGAGCTTGCATACCTTGTTAGCATTCTTAGGATCGACTAAACCTTCCGGCTGCATCATATACAATTCTTCCTTAAGAAAGCCGTTAAGGAATGCTGTTTTGACGTCCATTTGCCATATCTCATAATCATAGTATGCGGCAATTGCTAACATGATCCGGACGGACTTCAGCTTCGCTACGGGTGAGAAGGTCTCATTGTATTCAACCCCTTGAACTTGTCGATAACCCTTAGCGACAAGTCGAGCCTTATAGATGGTAACATTACCATCCGCGTCCGTCTTCTTCTTAAAGATCCATTTATTCTCTATCGCTCACCGATCAATGGGCAAGTCTGTCAAAGTCCATACTTTGTTTTCATACATGGATCCTATCTCGGATTGCATAGCTTCAAGCCATTTGTTGGAATCTGGGCCCGCCATTGCTTCTTCATAGTTTGAAGGTTCACCGTTGTCTAACAACATGATTTCCAGGACAGGGTTGCCATACCATTCTGGTATGGAACGTGTCCTTGTGGACCTTCGAAGTTTAGTAGCAACTTGATCCAAAGTACCTTGATCATTATCATTAACTTCCTCTCTAGTCAGTGCAGGCACCACAGGAACATCTTCCTGAGCTGCGCTACTTTCCGGTTCAAGAGGCAGTACTTCATCGAGTTCTACTTTCCTCCCACTTACTTCTCTCGAGAGAAACTCTTTCTCCAGAAAGGACCCGTTCTTGGCAACAAAGATCTTGCCTTCGGATCTGAGGTAGAAGGTATACCCAATGGTTTCCTTAGGGTATCCTATGAAGACGCATTTTTCTGACTTGGGTTCGAGCTTTTCAGGTTGAAGTTTCTTGACTAGAAACGACAGCTTAGGTTTCTTCCCAAACCATAATTCATACGGTGTTGTCTCAACGGATTTAGACGGTGCCCTATTTAAAGTGAATGTAGCCGTCTCTAGAGCGTATCCCCAAAATGATAGCGGTAAATCAGTGAGTGACATCATAGATTGCACCATATCCAATAGAGTGCGATTACGATGTTCGTACACACCGTTACGCTGAGGTGTTCCAGGCGGCGTGAGTTGTGAAACGATTCCACATTTCCTTAAGTGCATACCAAATTCGTGACTTAAATATTCTCCCCCACGATCTGATCGTTAGAATTTTATCTTTCGGTCACGTTGATTCTCTACCTCATTTTGAAATTCCTTGAACTTTTCAAAGGTCTCAGACTTGTGTTTCATCAAATAGATATACCCATATCTACTTAAGTCATCAGTGAGAGTGAGAACATAATGATAGCCACCGCGAGCCTCAACGCTCATTGGACTGCACACATCAGTATGTATAATTTCCAATAAGTTGGTTGCTCGCTCCATTGTTCCAGAGAATGGAGTCTTGGTCATTTTACCCATGAGGCATGGTTCGCACGTGTCAAATGATTCGAATCAAGAGACTCCAAAAATCCATCTGTATGGAGCTGCTTCATGCGTTTGACACCAATGTGACCAAGGCGGCAGTGGCACAGATATGTGGGACTATCATTATCAATCTTACATATTTTGGTATTCACACTATGAATATGTGTAACATCACGTTCGAGATTCATTAAGAATAAACCATTGACCAGCGGAGCATGACCATAAAACATATCTCTCATATAAATAGAACAACCATTATTTTCGGATTTAAATGAGTAGCCATATCGTATTAAACAAGATCCATATACAATGTTCATGCTCAAAGCTGGCACTAAATAACAATTATTGAGGTTTAAAACTAATCCCGTAGGTAAATGTAGAGGTAGCGTGCCGACGGCGATCACATCGACCTTGGAACCATTCCTGACGCGCATCGTCACCTCGTCCTTCGCCAATCTCCGCTTATTCCGCAGCTCCTGTTTTGAGTTACAAATGTGAGCAACCACACTGGTATCAAATACCCAAGAGCTACTACGAGCACTGGTAAGGTACACATCAATTACATGTATATCACATATACCTTTAGTGTTGTCGGCCTTCTTGTCCGCTAAGTATTTGGGGCAGTTCCGCTTCCAATGCTCTTTCCCTTGCAATAAAAGCACTCAGTCTCAGGTTTGGGTCCATTCTTTGACTTCTTCCCGGCAACTGGTTTATCGGGCGTGGCAACTCCCTTGCCGTCCTTCTTGAAATTCTTCTTACCCTTGCCTTTCTTGAAACTAGTGGTTTTATTGACCATCAACCCTTGATGTTCCTTTTTGATTTCCACCTCTGCTGATTTCAGTATTGAAAATACTTCAGGAATAGTTTTCACCATCCCCTGCATATTGTAGTTCATCACAAAGCTCTTGTAGCTAGGTGGGAGTGACGGAAGGATTCTATCAATGACTGCCTCGTCTGGGAGGTTAATGTCCAGCTGGGACAAGCGGTTGTGCAACCCAGACATTTTGAGTATGTGCTCACTGACAGAACTATTTTCCTCCATCTTACAACTATAGAACTTGTCGGAGACTTCATATCTCTCGACCCGGGCATGAGCTTGGAAAACCATTTTCAGCTCTTCGAACATCTCATATGCTCCGTGTTGCTCAAAACGCTTTTGGAGCCCCAGTTCTAAGCTGTAAAGCATGCCGCACTGCACGAGGGAGTAATCATCAGCACGCGACTGCCAAGCGTTCATAACATCTTGGTTCTCTGGGATGGGTGTTGCACCTAGCGGTGCTTCTAGGACATATGCTTTCTTGGCATCTATGAGGATGCTCCTCAGGTTCCGGACCCAGTCCGTATAGTTGCTGCCATCATCTTTCAGCTTGGTTTTCTCTAGGAACGCGTTGAAGTTGAGGTTGACATGAGCATTGGCCATTTGATCTACAAGACATTTTGCAAAGGTTTTTAGACTAAGTTCATGATAATTAAGTTCATCTAATCAAATTATTTAATGAAATCCCACTCAGACAGACATCCCTCTAGTCATCTAAGTGATACATGATCCGAGTCAACTAGGCCGTGTCCGATCATCACGTGAGACGGACTAGTCATCATCGGTGAACATCTTCATGTTGATCGTATCTTCTATACGACTCATGTTCGACCTTTCGGTCTTCCGTGTTCCGAGGCCATGTCTGTACATGCTAGGCTCGTCAAGTCAACCTAAGTGTATTGCGTGTGTAAATCTGGCTTACACCCATTGTATTCGAACGTTAGAATCTATCATACCCGATCATCACGTGGTGCTTCGAAACAACGAACCTTCACAACGGTGCACAATTAGGGGGAACACTTTCTTGAAATTATTGTGAGGGATCATCTTATTTACTACCGTCGTTCTAAGCAAATAAGAAGCAAAAACATGATAAACATCATATGCAATCAAATTGTGACATGATATGGCCAATATCATTTGCTCCTTTTGATCTCCATCTTCGGGGCGCCATGATCATCATCGTCACTGGCATGACACCATGATCTCCATCATCATGATCTCCATCATCGTGTCTTCATGAAGTTGTCTCGTCATCTATTCCTTCTACTACTATGGCTAACGGTTTAGCAATAAAGTAAGGTAATTACATGATGTTTATATTGACACGCAGGTCATAAATAAATTAAGACAACTCCTATGGCTCCTGCCGGTTGTCATACTCATCGACATGCAAGTCGTGATTCCTATTACAAGAACATGATCAATCTCATACATCACATATATCATTCATCACATCCTTTTGGCCATATCACATCACATGGCATAAGCTGCAAAAACAATTTAGACGTCCTCTAATTGTTGTTGCATGTTTTTACGTGGCTGCTATAGGTTTCTAGCAAGAACGTTTCTTACCTACGTCAAAACCACAACGTGATATGCCAATTTCTATTTACCCTTCATAAGGACCCTTTTCATCGAATCCGATCCGACTAAAGCGGAAGAGACAGACACCCGCCAGCCACCTTATGCAACTAGTGCATGTAAGTCGGTGGAACCGGTCTCACGTAAGCGTACGTGTAAGGTTGGTCTGGGCCGCATCATCCCACAATGCCACCGAATCAAGATTGGACTAGTAACGGTAAGCATATTGAACAAAATCAACGCCCACAACTACTTTGTGTTCTACTCGTGCATAGAATCTACGCAATAGACCTAGCTCATGATGCCACTGTTGGGGAACGTAGTAGAAATTCAAAATTTTCCTACGTGTCACCAAGATCTATCTATGGAGAGACTAGAAACAAGGGGAAGGAGAGTGCATCTACATACCCTTGTAGATCGCTAAGCGGAAGCGTTCAAGAGAACGGGGTTGCTGGAGTCGTACTCGTTGTGATCCAAATCACCGATGACCGAGCGCCGAACGGACGGCACCTCTGCGTTCAACACATGTACGGTTGGGGAAGACGTCTCCTCCTTCTTGATCCAGCAAGTTGAAGGAGAGGTTGATGGAGATCCAGCAGCACGACGGCGTGGTGATGGAAGCAGCGGTGAACTCGGCAAGGCTTCGCCAAGCTCCAATGAGAGAGAGAGGTGTTACGAGGGGAGAGGGAGGCACCAGGGACTTGGGTGCGGCTGCCCTCCCTCCCCTAGTATATATAGGACCCCTAGGGGGGAGTCGTCCCTAGGAGATCCAATCTCCAAGGGGGGGGGGTAGCCAAGGGGGGACTTGCCCCCCAAGTCAGGTGGGGCGCCCCCCACCCCTAGGGTTTCCAACCCTAGGCGCAGGGGGAGGACCATGGGGGGAGCACCAGCCCACCAGGGGCTGGTTCCCCTCCCACTTCAGCCCATGGGGCCCTCCGAGATAGGTGGCCCCACCCGGTGGACCCCCGGGACCCTTCCGGTGGTCCCGGTACAATACCGATTACCCCCGAAACTTTCCCGATGGCCGAAACTGGACTTCCTATATATAAATCTTCACCTCCGAACCATTCCGGAACTCCTCGTGACGTCTGGGATCTCATCCGAGACTCCGAACAACTTTCGGGTTACCGCATACTAATATCTCTACAACCCTAGCGTCATCGAACCTTAAGTGTGTAGACCCTACGGGTTCGGGAGACATGCTGACATGACCGAGATGACTCTCCGGTCAATAACCAACAGCGGGATCTAGATACCCTTGTTGGCTCCCACATGTTCCACGATGATCTCATTGGATGAACCACGATGTCGAGGATTCAATCAATTCCGTATTCAATTCCGTTTGTCAATCGATATGTTACTTGCCCGAGATTCGATCGTCGGTATCCCAATACCTCGTTCAACCTCGTTACCGGCAAGTCACTTAACTCGTACCATAATGCATGATCTTGTGACCAAACACTTGGTCACATTGAGCTCATTATGATGATGCATTACCGAGTGGGCCCAGAGATACCTCTCCGTCATACGGAGTGACAAATCCCAGTCTCGATCCGTGTCAACCCAACAGATACTTTCGGGGATACCTGTAGTATATCATTATAGTCACCCAGTTATGTTGTGACGTTTGGTACACACAAAGCACTCCTATGGCATCCGGGAGTTACACGATCTCATGGTCTAAGGAAATGATACTTGACATTGGAAAAGCTCTAGCAAACGAACTACACGATCTTGTGCTATGCTTAGGATTGGGTCTTGTCCATCACATCATTCTCCTAATGATGTGATCCCGTTATCAATGACATCCAATGTCCATAGTCAGGAAACCATGACTATCTATTGATCAACGAGCTAGTTAACTAGAGGCTCACTAGGGACATGTTATGGTCTATGTATTCACACATGTATTATGATTTCCGGATAACACAATTATAGCATGAATAATAGACAATCATCATGAACAAGGAAATATAATAATAATCATTTTATTATTGCCTCTAGGGCATATTTCCAACAGTCCTGAACTGTGCGTCTAAGGCGGATGGTAACAGAAGACAGGGACACGATGTTTTACCCAGGTTCAGGCCCTCTTGATGGAGGTAAAACCCTACGTCCTACTTGATTAATATTGATGATATGGGTAGTACAAGAGTAGATCTACCACGAGATCAGAGAGGCTAAACCCTAGAAGCTACCCTATGGTATGATTGTATGTTGCCCTACGGACTAAAACCCCTCCAGTTTATATAGACACCAGAGGGGGCTAGGGTTACACAAGGTCAGTTACAAAGGAGGAGATATACACATCCATATTGCCTAGCTTGCCTTCCACGCCAAGTAGAGTCTCATCCGGACATGAGACGAAGTCTTCAATCTTGTATCTTCATAGTCCAACAGTCCGGCCAAAGGATATAATCCGGATGTCCGGATACCCCCTAATCCAGGACTCCCTCAGTAGCCCCCGAACCGGGCTTCAATGACGATGAGTCCGGTGCACAATATTGTCTTCGGCATTGCAAGGCGAGTTCTTCTCCTTCTTTCGAACGTTTGTAAAGAAGTGTCCGGTCCCATAAATGTTTGGACCTCTTGGCTTTTGTGCCCAATAAGGGATTTCTCTTACGCGTCAAGTGAATACGAGGCGCCAGGGCATTTTTACATTCGCCCCCCTAGCCAGATAAATAAATTGTCTATTAAAGGGATGGGGATCCTTAGATCCGATCCATACCATCCTCCCCCAGCGAGAGTCCATCAGAGCGCGTTCCGGAAAGATCCATTCCAGCATGGCCGACCTCCGCAGCTCCTCCTCCCGCCCCCAAAGCCCGAAGCCCGGTGATTGGGAGAGGTGTTCAGTCCCACACAGTCGTTTAGTCGAACTGCAGACTAAGGGATTTCTCCCTCCGGCGTACATGGTGCCCGTTCAAGCCGGGCTTGCCACCTATAATGGTGGGGAGCAAGCGGAGAGCTTTCTCCGTCCCTCCATGGGGGAACGGGTCTGCCTTGTTCCCTATCTATTAAGGGGACTCGGATTTCCAATTCATCCATTCCTCCGCGGGCTCCTGGAGTTCTACGACCTCCAATTACACAATTTCACCCCCGCCTCCATCCTACATATCGCCGGCTATGTGGCTCTCTGCGAGTTGTTCCTGGGTTGCGAGGCTCACTTCGAGCTGTGGAAAAGGCTATTTTGCCTCATCCCTCGCACACAGAGGGGGTCACTTTATCAAGTGGGCAGAGCCGAAATATGGCGCATCGCCGATACCGGATACATGTCCGGTACTCCGAAGAAGTCACCCGATGACTGGCCTTCAGAATGGTTTTATATGGAGGATGTTCCCCTTCCAGACTCTATTCGGCGGGGTCTTCCTGAGTTCAACAATGCTCCTCTGAAGAAACGCCGAAGTTGGCGCCCATGGAGCCCCCAGGTGGAAGACAACGGAGAAGTCCTCTATCTGATGAACCGAATTAAAGCGCTGGCTCGATCAGGATTGACAGTAATCGAAGTTATGTCGATTTGCATAATGCGGGGAGTGCAACCACTTCAATATCGTGGGCACCCCTTGTGGTGTTATAACGGGGCAGATGACGCCACCCGCTGCGGGCGTAAGGGTCCGGACAATGCTGCTGCTTTAGCGAAAATTCTGTCCGAGTTGTTCAAGGGTGAGGGAGAGGAGTTCACCCGCATCAAGCCACGGGATGGATTCTCCATGTACAATCCTCCAGGCTGGGTAAGTTATATCTCCCTGCTCCCATTTTCCCACATTCTTTTTCGTAAGTATTCACCTTGCCACTTTGCGGCAGGAACTGCGAAAAGCCATAAAGGAGGTCAGCATCCCTTCTCCACAACCAGAGGACCCTGACTGGGCCCTTGACTCCAGACTTGAAGAAGATCCGGTCATATTCGTGGAGCTGATAGACTGACAGTTCTATCAGTTAAGCTGCGACGAAGCCATAGTGGCCATTACAGCCGACTATCCCGGACTGCTCCCTGCATCACACGTAAGAAAAACCAAAAATCCCAACTCCAAAACTAGGATCCCCTTTTATACATTTCACCCACCATATACACATGGCATTTTTACAGGGAAGGCATTCAGGACGCCCTGCCGAACCCGCAGCCATGCGCCAACAGGAGGCACCGAGGCCGGGTAGGCCAAAAAGGAAGATGGTCAGGACGGAGATGCCGGCGCAAAGGTATAACAAACCCCGCTCCGTGGTTGTCATCTTTCTCGAAATATAATGATGCCCATGTTTTTTTAACAGAAAAAACGCTCGCCAGAATATGTCCAGCGATGTTACCAATCACGCTTCCACCAGTCGGGCGCCAGGACCGGACACAGAGGCGGAAGCCGATATGGGGCGGGCGCCGGATAATCCCCCTACAAAGGATGCAGATAGATTATCCGCTACCAACTCAGAGGTGGAAAGTGCCATGAATCATAGGCGCCGCCGGGTCGTACTCCGTGATGCCTGTTTCTCGCCAGAGGCTTTTGATGCCTTCAATTCTGGAGAGGCGTACCTCCGAGCTGCTCAAGATGGTCTAGCCAGAGCCACGGATCAGTATGTAAAGGATGTACGGGTAAGTAAATCTGACGATTTATATGTATCAGTAGCCCCTGAGACTTGAAACAGTTAGCAGAATTGATTTAAGGATCATCTTTATTGTGCAGGTTCTTACAGAGAAGAATACTAGGCTGTCACAGGAGCTAGAGGAATGCAAGACCCAGCTGCGGGCAGCTGTGGCCGCATTGCAGGAACCGAAAAAGTCACCTGCTGGTAACATTTACTTTAAAGAATGATGGTTACCATATAATGTGTGGCATGGCTGCAGATCTAACAACAGATGTTGCTAATGAATCCTGAGAAAATCCGGAGGACCAGCATGTTATGCGATAGCTAGAGGCTAGCAAACGCGTGCTGACTGAGGTTAGGCGGGAGAAAAACAATCTCCAAGACGCTAATATTAAGCTGGGCGTCGAACTAAAAGACGTTCGGGGCCAGCTTGCAGACTCCGAGAAGGAGAATAAGCGGCTTCGACGCGGCATTTTCAGTAAGTGCTTGAACGAATCCTTTTAAAGGAGTTCGGCGAAGAAGCCGACTAACAGCGTTATGTTTGTAGGTATGCTGATGGGTCGTCCCGCGGAGGAAATGCCCGGGTCTGCAGGTGATCTTCTATCCGAGCTGTCACATGTGCACGAACAAGTTCGGCAGGTGATGCAGGGCGTTGCCCAGGCCTTGTGGCAGTCCATCTCCCTGCCAGAGGGCGTTGTAGAGCTTGCGGAGAAGCTCAAGGGAGCACGGCGGCACTTCCGATTATGGAAGATATCAGCCTGCCGACAGGGTGCCAGAGAAGCCTGGGCCATGGTGAAGACGCGGTATACCAAGGCAGACCCAAATCACATGGCCGAGGTCGGACCTGTGGGCCCCGACAGAAAAGAGATCCCCATTAGCTTAGTTTATGGGCAAGTAGAATTAGCCGCAAAGTATTCCCAATAGGATTGTAAGCTAGACCGCCTGTTGGATGGTACAGAAGAGGAATTTAGTCAGTCTGCATGACTATGTAATGAAAGTGACATGTATAATGCCTTCTAGCCGGATTGTAGATCATTTGTCTTGGCGGACCTTTTCGCTTCAACCTCGGGACCCGATAGTCCGGAGTGTATCCGAATACCCGCTCAGTTATATAAGAACCGGGGTATGCGTGGAGACCAGGCGTAGGGGTCATTACTGCTTGAACAGACAAGTGCCCACTAGTTACGTTATATTACATGTTTAGTAAGAAACATCTTCCAGGGAGAATAGTTCCGTTAAGGGTTCCTTTCCCTGGGTAAGCATGCCCTAAAGTGCATGTCCGGACTGCGATAGGAAACACAGCAAAAACATCTAGGGGCAGATATGGATAATAAATAAAAATCATCTTTTGTTCACCGATCGAATATTCCCTTAAGAACGATAGCTTTCGGCTTCACCCAGTCTGAGGTACACATCCGGCTGACCCGGCAGTAACAATCGAGAGGTGCTCCCCTTATGCCCTAGCAGAATTAATGGGAACAGAGGGCATAAATATAAGAGCCAGGCAACCCAGCTTGGCCAAACCTTAAGTCATATCGATGCATATAATGGCGAAAAAAGGTACATGCGGAAGCATGACGCATGTGCGGGGCCTGAGCCGCAGATAAATAATTAAGCTTCTATGAAAGAAGCCCCCAGGTATGATGAGCGCGGCTGGCACATCTATAATGTGCAAGCGAGGCACAAGTTGGCCTTTGAAGGCCTAAAGAAAGAATAGAAGAAAGGAAGAAAGAAAAACAAGACAGATAATGTATATGCAAAAAATGGACAAAGGGAGGGGACGAACATAGAGTCCGGTGCTAGGCGTAGAATCTTTGGAGCCTGGCCGCGTTCCATGGGTTCGGCTCGAGTCTACTAGTCGTTGCATCCCGCAGTCGGCCGGTACGCTCCACCGGTCAAAACTTGGTCAATAATGAAGGGACCTTCCCATTTGGGCTCGAGCTTGTTCTTTTTCTTATCCGGCAGGCGTAGAACTAGTTCGCCGACGTTATAAGTTATGGCCCATACTTCTCTGCTTTGGTATCTGCGAGCCTGTTGCTGATAAAATGCGGAACGGGCTTTGGCTACGTCGCGCTCCTCCTCCAGGGTGTACAGACTGTCCTGCCGATCGAGCTCAGCTTCTCTTTCTTCGTACATGCGCACTCGAGGTGAGTCATGAATTATGTCACAGGCAAGACTGCCTCTGCGCCGTACACCATAAAGAAGGGTGTATATTCGGTACTACGATTCGGCATGGTCCGCAGCCCCTAGAGTACGGAGTCGAGCTCCTCTACCCAGTGCGTGTTAGACTCCGTTAAGGAACACACTAATCTGGGTTTAATGCCGCTCATTATAAGACCGTTTGCTCGCTCGACTTGACCGTTGGTTTGTGGGTGATAGACTAAAGCATAATCGAGCTTGATGCCCATTTTGCTGCACCAGAGTTTTACCTCATCAGCTATGAAGTTTGTGCTGTTGTCAGTGATGATGCTGTGGGGGACTCCATAACGGTGTACGACCCCAGATATGAAGTCTATCACTGGTCCGGATTCGGCTGTTTTAACAGGTTTGGCCTCTATCCATTTGGTGAATTTATCCACCATGACCAGTAAGTATTTTTTCTTGTGGGTTCCCCCTTAAAGGGGTCCAACCATGTCAAGCCCCTAGACCACGATGGGCCACGTAATGGGGATTGCTTGGAGGGCGGTGGGTGGCATGTGGCTTTGATTTGCAAAGAGCTGGCAACCGGCGCAACGTTGGACCAAGTCATGTGCATCTGCCCGGGCTGTTGGCCAATAGAATCTTGTACGGAAGGCCTTGCTTACAAGAGCCCGGGCTGCGGCATGGTGACCGCCGAGTACGGCGTGGATTTGTGCCAAAAGGTTCTGCTCTTCCTCTTCGGAGATGCACCTTTGAAGGGCTCCGGTAGTGCTTTTTTATACAATTCTCCCTCGTGGACCCTGTAGGCCTTAGATCGCCGCACTATGCAGCGTGCCTCATTTTGGTCCTCCGGAAGTTCCTTCCTAATTAGGTAGGCCAGGAATGGTTCTGTCCACGGGGCGATAATGGCCATTATTACGTGGGCTAAAGGTGTTATTTCGGTGGCGGAGCCTCCGATTGTGTCAGAGTATTCGGTATCGGGCATTTTGGCCGGGTCCGGACTATTGTTACCGGTGTCCCCTTCCCATACTACGGATGGCTTGAACAACCTTTCCAGAAATATGTTGGGGGGGGGGGGACCGCGTCGTGTTTTGCACTGATGCAGGCGAGGATATCCGCCGCTTGATTATTTTCCTGAGCCACATGGTGGAATTCGAGTCCCTCGAACCGAGCTGACATTTTTAGGACGGCGTTTCGTTAGGCTGCCATTTTTAGATCCTTGGCGTCAAAGTCTCCATTTATTTGGGATATTGCAAGGTTTGAATCCCCACGCATCTCCAGGCGTTGAATGCCCATGGAGACTGCCATCCGAAGACCATGCAACAGAGCTTCGTATTCGGCTGCGTTGTTGGAGTCTGTATACAATATTTGCAGTACGTACTAAATGGTATCTCCGGTTGGGGACGTCAGGACAACGCCAGCCCCTAGACCAGCCAGCATTTTAGAACCGTCGAAGTGCATGATCCAATTGGAGTATGCGCCGTACTCTTTAGGGAGTTCGGCCTCCGTCCATTCGGCGACAAAGTCGGCCAATACTTGCGACTTAATGGCCCATCGAGGTTTGTATGTTATGTCGAACGAGAGGAGCTTAATGGCCCATTTAATAATCCGGCCCGTAGTGTCGTGGTTGTTTATAATATCATTAAGTGGCACTTCCGAGGCTACTATAATCGAACACTCTTGAAAGTAGTGTCGCAGCTTCCGGGATGCCATGAATACCGCATAGGCTATCTTTTGATAATGTGGGCACCATGATTTGCATGGAGTGAGGACAATGGATACACAGTATACCGGCCTTTGAAGAGGGAATTTATGTCCGGCAACTTCTCGTTCGACAACGAGCACTGCGCTTACAACTTGATGAGTTGCCGCAATGTACAACAGCATTGGTTCGCCGATGTTTGGCGCGACTAGGATTGGGTTGGTTGCCAAAATCGCCTTTATTTCTTCTAATCTGGCTGTGGTAGAGTCCGTCCACTCAAAGTGTTCAGTGCGCCGAAGGAGGCGATAAAGGGGTAAAGCCTTTTCTCCTAAGCGGGAGATAAAGCGGCTTAGAGCCGCCATGCATCCAGTTAACTTCTGGATTTGTTTGAGGTCTGTTGGGGTAGCCAACTGTGACAAAGCTTGGATTTTGGCCAGATTAGCTTCAATACCTCTACTGGAGACAATGAAACCCAGGAGCTTTCCGGCTGGTACGCCGAAAACGCATTTTTCCGGATTGAGCTTGATGTCGTATGTCCGAAGGTTGTCGAATGTGAGCTTCAAGTCGTCTATCAAAGAGTCGACGTGCTTGGTTTTGAAGACCACATCGTCTACGTATGCCTCTACTGTTTTGCCGATTTGTTTTTCCAGGCATGTCCGAATCATGCGCTGATATGTTGCGCCGGTGTTTTTGAGACCAAAAGGCATTGTGTTGAAACAGAAGGGACCGTATGGTGTGATGAATGCCATTGCGGATTGGTCGGACTCTGCCATCTTGATTTGGTGGTAACCGGAGTATGCGTCGAGGAAACACAATGACTCGTGTCCTGCGGTGGCATCGATAATTTGATCGATGTGGGGGAGGGGGGAGGGATCCTTTGGGCAAGCTTTATTGAGGTCCTTGAAATCGACAAAAAGGCGCCAGGATTTATCCTTCATTGGTACCATCACCAGGTTTGCTAGCTAGTCTGGGTGTTTTATTTCTCTAATGAATCCGGCCTCCAATAACTTGGCTAGTTCCTCTCCCATGGCTTGTCTCTTAGGTTGAGAGAAACGCCGAAGAGCTTGCTTGACCGGCTTGAATTCCTTTAGAATATTGAGGCTGTGCTCGGCCAACCTGCGTGGGATTCCTGGCATGTCTGAAGGGTGCTAGGCAAAATTGTCCCAGTTCTCGCGTGGGAACTCTCGTAGTGCGGCATCTACGTCAGGGGTTAATTGTGCCCCGATGGAAGCTGTTTTTGTAGGGTCCGTTGGATGGACTTGGAATTTGACTATTTCATCCGCCGGTTTAAAGGGGGTGGACTTGGGTCTCTTGTCGAGTATCACATCATCCCTGTTCACCATGGAGCGCAGCGCAGTCAGTTCCTCAACCGCTAGGGCTTCGGATAATGCCTCGAGGGCCAATGCGGCTGTCTTGTTTTCGGCGCGGAGTGCCGTGTCCGGATCACTAGCAAGAGTGATAATTCCATTGGGCTCGGGCATTTTGAGCTTCATGTACCCGTAATGGGGTATGGCTTGGAAGATTGTGAACGCCTCCGCCCTAACAGGGCGTGGTAACCGCTGCTGAACGGGGCCACTTGGAACGTAATATCTTCAGACCTATAATTCTCCGGCGTGCCGAACACCACATCTAGTGTGATTTTTCCTGTACAACGCGCTTCCTGACTTGGGATTATTCCTCTAAAGGTTGTGCTGCTTTGCTCGATGCGGTTCCAGTCTATTTCCATTTTTTGAAGGGTTTCCTCATAGATCAGGATTAATCCGCTGCCGCCGTCCATGAGCACCTTGGTGAGTCGAAAGCCGTCCACAATTGGACTGAGGACCAGTTTGGCTGGTGCTCGGGCTGTTCGGAATTTAGGTTCATCACTGGCATTGAAGGTAATAGCTGTGTCACTCCATGGATCTATTGCTGCTACGTGGCAGATTTCGGCCATGGTGCGGAGTGTTCGCTTGCGCCTATTATTTGACGCAAATGTCTCGAAGACTGTTAACACCGTATTGTTATCCACGGGATGGTGCTCTGTGGCATTTGGGATAAGAAGATCCTCACCACTTTTGGCCACCTGCCGAGTATCCAACATGCTCTAAGGCTGTGCGTTGGTATTGTATCTGCTGTACTATGAATTTTGCAGGGTCCATTGAGCCATCCCTCAAGTACGGTTCCATGCCCTATAGAGGGTTTTTGCTTTTTGGTAGTTGACCCGGGTGTCTTTTGATAGTGCACCCTTTTATTTCGGACTGGGTTCGTATTTAGGGCCGGATTATCCCAAAAGTTTGTTTCGGTTTTCCAGGCACTTTCCATCGCACAATACTTTCGTACTATGGACGCCAAGTCAGCGAAGCATGATATCTCACGGCGATTTATGGCGTTAAGGATTCCCTTGTCCGTGCAATTATTGCAGAAAAATAAGATTGCGTCTTCCTCGCGACAGTCCTTAACCTTGTTCATCGCAAGGAGGAATCTGGCCCAATAGTGATGTACTATTTCCTGGGGCTCTTGCCTGATGTGGGAAAGATCGCTTATATTTGGGTGGGTGGGTGGAATTGAATCCGAACCCTTACCCGATCTGGGATCCAGGGGCCGAGGAATTTCCAATTTTGGAAATTCTGGTTCCGGGGTGTTGCCCGATAATCCTGGCCCGCTGCCTAAGTCTAAGTTCAGGGATTGTATGTTGTCCTCCCGTGAACGGGTATCCGGCTCGGAGAGCTCAGGAATCCGGACATAGTTGGTCCTCAATACGGAGGAGAGGTCGCGGCATTGTTCCTCCACCACTGCAATATGATGGGTGACCGACGGAGAGTTAATCTCCCTTTGATTGGGTTTAAGCCCAATCCGATCATAGTCCGTAGCGACTCCTAGGGCGGCGATGCGATCCAAGAGCTCGTTTATGGAGGCGAGCTCCACCGGATCCATCTGTTTGGCGAGTGTCGACTTAACGTAGAGGCTATTTTCGATGACCCGAGAAGTCATCGTCCGCGCGGCGGCCGAACAGGCAGTCATGATGAAACCGCCTAGCCGGAGAGTTTGGCCGACAGCCAAAGCTCCCCCAACAGTAATACCATCTTTAAAGACGAGATGAGACATCCTTCCTTCTGGCGATGTCACAGAGGAACTCTCAATGAAAGCACCAATGTCGGTGTCAAAACCGGCGGATCTCGGGTAGGGGGTCCCGAACTGTTTGTCTAAGGCGGATGGTAACATGAGACAGGGGACACGATGTTTTACCCAGGTTCGGGCCCTCTTGATGGAGGTAAAACCCTACGCCCTACTTGATTAATATTGATGATATGGGTAGTACAAGAGTAGATCTACCACGAGATCAGAGAGGCTAAACCCTAGAAGCTACCCTATGGTATGATTGTATGTTGTCCTATGGACGAAAACCCCTCCAGTTTATATAGACACCAGAGGGGGCTAGGGTTACACAAGGTCGGTTACAAAGGAGGAGATATACACATCCGTATTGCCTAGCTTGCCTTCCACGCCAAGTAGAGTCTCATCCGGACATGAGACGAAGTCTTCAATCTTGTATCTTCATAGTCCAACAGTCCGACCA
The DNA here is from genome assembly GCA_034509565.1 of Triticum monococcum. Classification (NCBI taxonomy): domain Eukaryota; kingdom Viridiplantae; phylum Streptophyta; class Magnoliopsida; order Poales; family Poaceae; genus Triticum; species Triticum monococcum. The sequence continues at coordinate 411,294,820 of CM067845.1, forward strand.
AAGGATATAATCTGGATGTCCGGATACCCCCTAATCCAGGACTCCCTGAAGTGCCCCAAAGTTTCTACCGGAGAGTCAAGACGAAAACGTGTGCCAGCCCCTATGCATAGGTTCATGGGCGGAACCCGCAAGTTGATCACCAAAACATACATCAAGTGAATCAATAGAATAACCCATTGTCACCACGGTTATCCCACGCAAGACATACATCAAGTGTTCTCAAATCCTTAAAGACTCAATCCGATAAGATAACTTCAAAGGGAAAACTCAATCCATTACAAGAGAGTAGAGGGGGAGAAACATCATAAGATCCAACTATAATAGCAAAGCTCGCGATACATCAAGATCGTACCACCTCAAGAACACGAGAGAAAGAGATCAAACACATAACTACTGGTACATACCCTCAGCCCCGAGGGAGAACTACTCCCTCCTCGTCATGGAGAGCACCGGGATGATGAAGATGGCCACCGGAGAGGGATTCCCCCTCCGGCAGGGTGCCGGAACGGGTCTAGATTGGCTTTCGGTGGCTACGGAGGCTTCTAGCGGCAGAACTCCCGATCTATTGTGCTCCCCGACGTTTTTAGGGTATATGGGTATATATGGGAGGAGGAAGTACGTCGGTGGATCTCCGGGCTGTCCACGAGGCAGGGGGCGTGCCCAGGGGGTGGACGCGCCCCCCACCCTCATGGGCAGCCGGGACTCTTCTGGTCCATCTCCGATACTCCGTGGGCTTCTTCTGGTCCAAAAATAAGTTTCGTGAAGTTTCAGGTCAATTGGACTCCGTTTGATTTTATTTTTCTATGATACTCTAAATCAAGGAAAAAACAGAAACTGGCACTGGGCTCTGGGTTAATAGGTTAGTACCAAAAATCATATAAAATAGCATATAAAACATCCAAGGTTGATAATATAATAGCATGGAACAATCAAAAATTATAGATATGTTGGAGACGTATCAGCATCCCCAAGCTTAATTCCTGCTCGTCCTCGAGTAGGTAAATGATAAAAACAGAATTTTTGATGTGGAATGCTACCTAACATATTTATCCATGTAGTTCTCTTTGTTGTGGCAAGAATATTCAGATCTATAAGATTCAAGATAAAAGTTCAATATTGACATAAAAATAATAATACTTCAAGCATACTAACTAAGTAATTATGTCTTCTCAAAATAACATGGCCAAACAAAGTTCATCCCTACAAAATCATATAGTTTAGTCATGCTCCATTTTCGTCACACAAGAATGCTCTTATCATGCACAACCCCGATGACAAGCCAAGCAATTGTTTCATACTTTAGTAATCTCAAACTTTTTCAATCTTCACGCAATACATGAGCGTGAGCCATGGGTATAGCACTATGGGTGGAATAGAATATAGTGATGGGGGTTATGTGGAGAAGACAAAAAGGGAGAAAGTCTCACATCAACGAGGCTAATTAGTGAGCTATGGAGATGCCCATCAATTGATGTTAATGCATGGAGTAGGGATTGCCATGCAACGGGTGCACTAGAGCAATAAATATACGAAAGCTCAACAAAAGAAACTAAGTGGGTGTGCATCCAACTTGCTTGCTCACGAAGACCTAGGGCATTTGAGGAAGCCCATTGTTGGAATATACAAGCCAAATTCTATAATGAAAAGTTCCCACTAGTATATGAAAGTGACAAAACAAAAGAGTCTCTATCATGAAGATTATGGTGCTACTTTGAAGCACAAGTGTGGTAAAAAGGATAATAACATTGTCCCTTCTCTCTTTTTCTCTCATATTTTTTTGGGCCTTCTCTTTTTTATGGCCTTTCTCTTTTTTTCCTCACTTGGGACAATGCTCTAGAAAATTATGATCATCACACATCTATTTATTTACAACTCATCGATTACAACTCGATACTAGAACAAAGTATGACTCTATATGAATGCCTCCGGCGGTGTACCGGGATATGCAATGAACCAAGAGTGACATGTATGAAATGATTATGAATGGTGGATTTGCCACAAATACTATGTCAACTACATGATCATGCAAAGCAATATGACAATGATGAATGTGTCATGATAAACGGAACGGTGGAAAGTTGCATGGCAATATATCTCGGAATGGCTATGGGAATGCCATAATAGGTAGGTATGGTGGCTGTTTTGAGGAAGATATAAGGAGGTTTATGTGTGAAAGAGCATATCATATCACGGGCTTTGGATGCACCGGTGAAGTTTGCACCAACTCTCAATGTGAGAAAGGGCAATGCACGGTACTTAAGAGGCTAGCAATGATAGAAAGGTGAGAGTGTGAATAGTCCATGGACTCAACATTAGTCGTAAAGAACTCACATAATTGTTGCAAAAATCTACAAGTCATCAAAAACCAAGCACTACACACATGCTCCTAGGGGGATAGATTGGTAGGAAAAGACCATCGCTCGTCCCCGGCCGCCACTCATAAGGAGGACAATCAAAGAACACCCCATGTTTCAAATTTGTTACATAACATTTACCATACGTGCATGCTACGGGACTTGCAAACTTCAACACAAGTAATTTTCAAATTCACAACTACTCAACTAGCACAACTTTGATATCACTACCTCCATGTCTCAAAACAATCATCAAGCATCAAACTTCTCATAGTGTTCAATACACTTATATGAAAGTTTTTATTATATCCCTCTTGGATGCCCATCATATTAGGACTAAATTCATAACCAAAGCAAATTACCATGCTGTTTAAGACTCTCAAAATAATCTAAGTGAAGCATGAGAGAATAATAGTTTCTATAAAACAAAACCACCACCGTGCTCTAAAAGATATAAGTGAAGTACTAGAGCAAAAACTATATAACTCAAAAGATATAAGTGAAGATCAATGAGTAGTCGAATAATTATGCAACTATGTGAAGACTCTCTAACATTTAATAATTTCAGATCTTGGTATTTTATTCAAACAGCAAGAAAAACAAAATAAAATAAAATGACGGTCCAAGCAAAACACATATCATGTGGTACATAAAAATATAGCTCCAAGTAAAGTTACCGATGAACGAAGTCGAAAGAGGGGATGCCTTCCGGGGCATCCCCAAGCTTAGCCTCTTTTTTGTACTTGAATATTGCCTTGGGGTGCCTTGGGAATCTCCAAGCTTAGGCTCTTGCCACTCCTTATTCCATAATCCATCAAAACTTAACCCAAAACTTGAAAACTTCACAACACAAAACTCGAAATAGAAAATCTCGTGAGCTCCGTTAGCGAAAGAAAACCAAACACCACTTCAAGGTACTGTAATGAACTCATTCTTGATTCATATTGGTGTTAAACCTACTGTATTCCAACTTATCTATGGTTTATAAACTATTTTACTAGCCATAGATTTATCAAAATAAGCAAACAACACACGAAAAACAGAATCTGTCAAAAACAGAACAGTGTGTAGTAATCTGTAACTAACGCAAACTTCTGGAACCCCAAAAATTCTAAATAAATTTATGGACGTGAGAAATTTATCTGTTAATCACCTTCAAAAAGAATTAACTAAATAGCACTCTCCAATAAAAAATGGCAGCCATTCTCGTGAGCGCTAAAGTTTCTGTTTTTTACAGCAAGATCAACAAGACTTTCCCCAAGTCTTCCCAACGGTTCTACTTGGAACAAACACTAATTAAGACATGAAAATCAATCATAACAGAGGCTATATAAATTATATATTAATAAACAGGAACAAAAAGCAAGGAACAAAAATAAAGTTGGATTGCCTCCCAACAAGCGCTATCATTTAACGCCCCTAGCTAGGCATGATGATTTCAATGATGCTCACATAAAAGATAAGAATTGTAACATAAAGAGGGCATCATGAAGAATATGACTAGAACATTTAAGCATAACCCAATTCCTATGCATAGGGATTTTGTGATCAAACAACTTATGGGAACAAGAATCAACTTGCATAGGAAGGTAAAACAAGCATAACTTCGTAACTTTAAGCACATAGAGAGGAAACTTGATATTATTGCTATTCCTACAAGCATATATTACTCCCTCATAATAATTTTCAGTAGCATCATGAATGAATTCAACAATATAACCAGCACCTAAAGCATTCTTTTCATGATCTACAAGCATAGAAATTTTATTACTCTCCACAGAAGCAAAATTCTTCTCATTCGGAATAGCGGGAGTACCATAAGAGACTCGAATAGTATAAATTGTTTCCACATTAAAAGAGTAATGTTCAGAAAAAGGGTAATCATAATCATGACAAGTTTTATAAATATAATCATCACTACTTTTTATAGCATAAGTGTCATCACAATAATCATCATAATTAGCAACTTTGTTCTCATCATAATCAATTGAAACCTTTTCCAAGATAGTGGAATCATTACTAAATAAAGTCATGACCTCTCCAAATCCACTTTCAACAATATAATCATGATAAGTAGGAGGCATGCTATCATAATTATAAATTTGCATATCAAAACTTGGGAGACTAAAAATATCATATTCATTAAACGTAGCATCCCCAAGCTTGGGACAAACATTAATTGCAGCAAATATATTATCAACAACATCATCTTCATCAAACATAGCATCCCCAAGCTTGGGCCTTTTCATATCATAAGCATAATCACTCTCATCATCAATAGTATGGATAGCACCGATAGTATAGCAATTATTATCATCACAATGAGTAAGAGGAGCAACATTATTTGGGAGAGATACCTTTCTACCTTTGCTTCTCCGTCTTTTCTTTTTCTTATTCACATCATGTGTGGGTTTAATCTTCCGTTTGGAGCTCCTTATTAATGAGATTGGTTGAATAGAAGGCTCCTCCTCGTTACCTGATTCATCATAAGAAATAATAGGAGGATATTGGGAAGTCTCTTCCCTTTCATTAGTATTATCTTCATCCTCTATTTGTTTTCTTTTCTTTATGTAATTGGCAATATAAGGGTTTTCAATGCAATTCACCACACAATACATATAAATTTCCTCTAGATCAAAATCAAGAAATTTATCTAAATTAAATTTTGGAATACCTCAGTTATACGTTTCATTTCTTTATAACCCAAAATAAGACTAAGCTCTTTATGATGCTCAAGGGTAATCAAGTTATCACAATTTTTTGGACACGACTTGATCATGAAACAAATAGCATTGGATCTTTAAATGACCATGTTCATTGCAAAGTTCACAAGGATGGCGATAAATATTGAATCTTTCAGCACAAACGTCTAGCCTTTCTTGCAACAATTTAGTTTCTAAATGCGTATATCTCTTGCAATATCTATCTTCCCTATTTGGTGTGTACTTGCAAACCCAATGCACTCCACAAAAATTGACATGTTTATAGGAGACATTTTCATCATAACTAGTGCAATCATCATTAGTACTATGGATATTCAAGGAGTTCATACTAACAACATTGCAATCATGCTCATCATTCAAAGATTTAGTGCCAAACATTTTAATGCATTCTTCTTCTAACACTTTGGCACAATTTTCCATTCCATCATACTCACGAAAGATATTAAAAAGATGAAGCGTATGAGGCAAACTTAATTCCATTTTTTGTAATTTTCTTTTATAAACTAAGCTAGTGATAAAACAAGAAACTAAAAGACTCGATTGCTAGATCTAAAGATATACCTTCAAGCACTCACCTCCTCAGCAACGGCGCCAGAAAAGAGCTTGATGTCTACCACACAACCTTTTTCTTGTAGACGTTGTTGGGCCTCCAAGTGCAGAGGTTTATAGGACAGTAGCAAATTTCCCTCAAGTGGATGACCTAAGGTTTATCAATCCGTGGGAGGCGTAGGATGAAGATGGTCTCTTTCAAGCAACCCTGCAACCAAATAACAAAGATTCTCTTGTGTCCCCAACACACCCAATACAATGGTAAATTGTATAGGTGCACTAGTTCGGCGAAGAGATGGTGATACAAGTGCAATATGGATGGTAGATATAGGTTTTTGTAATCTGAAAATATAAAAACAGCAAGGTAACTAATGATAAAAGTGAGCACAAACGGTATTGCAATGTGTTGAAACAAGGCCTAGGGTTCATACTTTCACTAGTGCAAGTTCTCTCAACAATAATAACATAATTGGATCACATAACTATCCCTCAACATGCAACAGAGTGTCACTCCAAAGTCACTAATAGAGGAGAACAAACGAAGAGATTATGGTAGGGTATGAAACCACCTCAAAGTTATTCTTTCTGATCGATCTATTCAAGAGTCCATAGTAAAATGACATGAAGCTATTCTTTCTGTTCAATCTATCCTAGAGTTCGTACTAGAATAACACCTTAAGACACAAATCAATCAAAACCCTAATTTCACCTATATACTCCAATGTCACCTCAAGTATCCGCGGGTATGATTATATGATATGCATCACACAATCTCAGATTCATCTATTCAAACCAACACAAAGTACTTCAAAGAGTGCCCCAAAGTTTCCACCGGAGAGTCAAGACATCTGCATGGAGTACTTCAAAGAGAGACAACCCCTATGCATAGGTTCATGGGCGGAACCCGCAAGTTGATCACCAAAACATACATCAAGTGAATCAATAGAATAACCCATTGTCACCACGGTTATCCCATGCAAGACATACATCAAGTGTTCTTAAATCCTTAAAGACTCAATCCGATAAGATAACTTCAAAGGGAAAACTCGATCCATTACAAGGGAGTAGAGGGGGAGAAACTGTTGGGGAACGTTGCAGAAAACAAAAATTTTCCTACGGTTTCACCAAGATCCATCTATGAGTTCATCTAGCAACGAGTGATCGGATGCATCTACATACCTTTGTAGATCGCGAGCGGAAGCGTTCAAAGAACGGGGATGAGGTAGTCGTACACGACGTGATCCAAATCACCGGAGATCCTAGCGCCGAACGGACGGCACCTCCGCGTTCAACACACGTACGGTCAGCGTGACGTCCCCTTCTTCTTGATCCAGCAAGGGGGAAGGAGAGGTTGAGGAAGATGGCTCTAGCAGCAGCACGACGGCGTGGTGGTGGTGGAGCTGTAGTACTCCGGCAGGGCTTTGCCAAGCTCTATGGAGGAGGAGGAGGTGTTGGAGAGGGAGAGGGAGGCACCAAAGGCGTGGTATGAGAGGCCCTCCTTCCCTCACTATATATAGGGAGCCAATGGGGTGTTGGAAATATGCCCTAGAGGCAATAATAAAAGCATTATTATTATATTTCCTTGTTCATGATAATTGTCTTTATTCATGCTATAATTGTGTTATCCGGAAATCGTAATACATGTGTGAATAACAGACACCAACATGTCCCTAGTAAGCCTCTGGTTGACTAGCTCGTTGATCAACAGATAGTCATGGTTTCCTGACTATGGACATTGGATGTCATTGATAACGAGATCACATCATTAGGAGAATGATGTGATGGGCAAGACCCAATCCTAAACATAGCATAAAGATCGTATAGTTCGTTTGCTAGAGTTTTTCCAACGTCAAGTATCTTTTCCTTAGACCATGAGATCGTGTAACTCCCGGATACCGTTGGAGTGCTTTAGGTGTACCAAACGTCACAACGTAACTGGGTGACTATAAAGGTAGACTACGGGTATCTCCGAAAGTGTCTGTTGGGTTGACACGGATCAAGACTGGGATTTGTCACTCCGTATGACGGAGAGGTATCACTGGGCCCACTCGGTAATGCATCATCATAATGAGCTCAAAGTGACCAAGTGTCTGGTCACGGGATCATGCATTAGGTACGAGTAAAGTAACTTGCCGGTAACGAGATTGAACGAGGTATTGGGATATCGACGATCGAGTCTCGGGCAAGTAATATATCAATTGACAAAGGGAATTGCATACGGGGTTGATTGAATCCTCGACATCGTGGTTCATCCGATGAGATCATCGTGGAGCATGTGGGAGCCAACATGGGTATCCAGATCCCGCTGTTGGTTATTGACCGGAGAGTCGTCTCGGTCATGTCTACATGTGTCCCGAACCCGTAGGGTCTACACACTTAAGGTTCGGTGACGCTAGGGTTGTGAAGATATGTATATGCAGTAACCCGAATGTTGTTTGGAGTCCCGGATGAGATCCCGGACGTCACGAGGAGTTCCGGAATGGTCCGGAGGTAAAGAATTATATATAGGAAGTGCTATTTCGGTCATCGGGACAAGTTTCGGGGTCACCGGTACTGTACCGGGACCACCGGAAGGGTCCCGGGGGTCCACCGGGTGGGTCCACCTATCCCGGAGGGCCCCATGGGCTGAAGTGGGAAGGGACCCAGCCCAAAGTGGGCTGGGGTGCCACTCCCCTAGGGCCCATGCGGCTAGGGTTGAGGGGAAACCCTAAAGGGGGGACCCCCTTGCTTGGGGGGCAAGCCCCCCACCCCTAGGCCGCCCCCCCCCCTAGGAGATCCCATCTCCTAGGGCCGGCGCCCCCCTAGGCACCCCTATATATAGTGGGGGAGAGGAAGGACTTCATACAACAGCCTTTGGTGCCTCCCTCTCTCCCTGTTACGTCTCTCTCTCGTAGTATAGGCGAAGCCCTGCTACTGTGACGCCGTGCATCCACCACCACGCCGTCGTGCTGCTGGATCATCATCAACCTCTCCTTCCCCCTTGCTGGATCAAGAAGGAGGAGACGTCTCCCGACTCGTACGTGTGTTGAATGCGGAGGTGCCGTCCGTTCGGCGCTTGGTCATCGGTGATTTGGATCACGTTGTGTTCGACTACATCATCCCCGTTATTTGAACGCTTCCGGACGCGATCTACAAAGGTATGTAGATGCATCTGATGACTCGTTGCTAGATGAACTCCTAGATGGATCTTGTTGAAACGAGTAGGAATTTTTTTATTTTCTGCAACGTTCCCCAACAGTGGTATCAGAGCTAGGTCTATGCGTAGTTCTTCTTGCGCAAGTAGAACACAATTTGTTGTGGGCGTAGATGTTGTCAACTTTCTTGCCGCTACTAGTCTTATCTTGCTTCAGCGGTATTGTGGGATGAAGCGGCCCGGACCAACCTTACACGTATGCTTACGTGAGACCGGTTCCACCGACTAACATGCACTAGTTGCATAAGGTGGCTGGCGGGTGTCTGTCTCTCCCACTTTAGTTGGAGCGGATTCAATGAAAAGGGTCCTTATGAAGGGTAAATAGAAGTTGACAAAACTCGTTGTGGCTTTCACGTAGGTAAGAAAACGTTCTTGCTAGAACCCTAATTCAGCCACATAAAAACTTGCAACAACAATTAGAGGACGTCTAACTTGTTTTTGCAGCAAGTGCTTTGTGATATGATTGGCCAAAGTTGTGATGAATGATGAATGATCTATATGTGATGTATGAGATGTTCATGCTATTGTAATAGGAATCACGACTTGCATGTCGATGAGTATGACAACCGGCAGGAGCCATAGGAGTTGTCTTTATTTTTGTATGACCTGCGTGTCATTGAGAAATGCCATGTAAATTACTTTACTTTATTGCTAAACGCGTTAGCCATAGTAGTAGAAGTAATAGTTGGCGAGCAACTTCATGGAGACACGTTGATGGAGATCATGATGATGGAGATCATGGTGTCAAGCCGGAGACAAGATGATCATGGAGCCCCAAGATGGAGATCAAAGGAGCTATGTGATATTGGCCATATCATGTCACATTTACTACTTGATTGCATGTGATGTTTATCATGTTTTTGCATCTTGTTTACTTAGAACGACGGTAGTAAATAAGATGATCCCTCATAATAATTTCAAGAAGTGTTCCCCCTAACTGTGCACCGTTGCGACAGTTCGTTGTTTCGAAGCACCACGTGATGATCGGGTGTGATAGATTCTAACGTTCACATACAACGGGTGTAAGACAGATTTACACATGCAAACACTTAGGTTGACTTGACGAGCCTAGCATGTACAAACATGGCCTCGGAACACAGAAGACCGAAAGGTCGAGCATGAGTCGTATAGAAGATATGATCAACATGAAGATGTTCACCGACGTTGACTAGTCCATCTCACGTGATGATCGGACACGGCCTAGTTAACTCGGATCATGTTATACTTAGATGACTAGAAGAGGGATGTCTATCTAAGTGGGAGTTCATTAAATAATTTGATTAGATGAACTTAATTATCATGAACTTAGTCTAAAATATTTACAATATGTCTTGTAGATCAAATGGACAACGTAGTCCTCAACTTCAACGCGTTCCTAGAGAAACCAAGCTGAAAGACGATGGCAGCAACTACACGGACTGGGTCCGGAACCTGAGGATCATCCTCATAGCTGCCAAGAAAGATTATGTCCTACAAGCACCGCTGGGTGACGCACCTGTTCTCCCTACTGAACAAGACGTTATGAATGCTTGGCAGGCACGTACCGATGACTACTCCCTCGTTCAGTGCGGCATGCTTTACAGCTCAGAGCCGGGGCTCCAAAACATTTTGAGAGACACGGAGCATATGAGATGTTCGAAGAGCTGAAAATGGTTTTCCAAGCTCATGCCCGGGTCGAGAGATTTCAAGTCTCCGACAAATTCTTCAGCTGTAAGATGGAGGAAAATAGTTCTGTCAGTGAGCACATACTCACTATGTCTGGGTTGCATAACCGCTTGACTCAGCTGGGAGTTAATCTCCCGGATGACGCGGTCATTGACAGAATCCTTCAGTCGCTTCCACCGAGCTACAAGAGCTTTGTGATTAACTTCAATATGCAGGGGATGGAAAAGACCATTCCTAAAGTATTTGCTATGCTGAAATCAGCAGAGGTAGAAGTCAAGAAGGAACATCAAGTGTTGATGGTGAATAAAACCACTAAGTTCAAGAAGGGTAAGGGTAAAAAGAACTTCAAGAAGGACGGCAAGGAAGTTGCCGTGCCCGGCAAGCAAGCTGCCGGGAAGAAGCCAAAGAATGGACCCAAGCCCGAGACTGAGTGTTTTTATTGCAAGGGAAGTGGTCACTGGAAGCGGAATTGCCCCAAATACTTAGCGGACAAGAAGGCCGGCAAAACAAAAGGTATATGTGATATACATGTAATTGATGTGTACCTTACCAGTACTCGTAGTAGCTCTTGGGTATTTGATACCGGTGCAGTTGCTCACATTTGTAACTCAAAGCAGGAGCTGCGGAATAAGCGGAGACTGGCGAAGGACGAGGTGACGATGCGCGTCGGGAATGGTTCCAAGGTCGATGTGATCGCCGTCGGCACGCTACCTCTTCATTTACCTACGGGATTAGTTTTGAACCTCAATAATTGTTATTTAGTGCCAGCTTTGAGCATGAACATTGTATCGGGATCTCGTTTAAATCGAGATGGCTACTCATTTAAATCTGAGAATAATGGTTGTTCTATTTATATGAGAGATATGTTTTATGGTCATGCTCCTATGGTGAATGGTTTATTCTTAATGAATCTCGAGCGTAATGCTACACATGTTCATAGTGTGAGTACCAAAAGATGTAAGTTTGATAATGATAGTCCCACATACTTGTGGCACTGCCGCCTTGGTCACATAGGTGTCAAGCGCATGAAGAAGCTCCATGCAGATGGACTTTTAGAGACTCTTGATTATGAATCATTTGACACGTGCGGACCATGCCTCATGGGTAAAATGACCAAGACTCCGTTCTCAGGAACAATGGAGCGAGCAACCAACTTATTGGAAATCATACATACTGATGTGTGCGGTCCAATGAGTGTTGAGGCTTGCGGTGGCTATCGTTATGTTCTCACCCTCACTGATGACTTAAGTAGATATGGGTATATCTACTTAATGAAACACAAGTCTGAAACCTTTGAAAAGTTCAAGGAATTTCAGAGTGAGGTTGAGAATCAACGTGACAGGAAAATCAAGTTTCTATGATCAGATCGTGGAGGAGAATACTTGAGTCACGAATTTGGCACACACTTAAGAAAATGTGGAATAGTTTCACAACTCACGCCGCCTAGAACACCTCAGCGTAATGGTGTGTCCGAACGTCGTAATCGCACTCTATTAGATATGGTGCGATCTATGATGTCTCTTACCAATTTACCGCTATCTTTTTGGGGCTATGCTTTAGAGACTGCCGCATTCACTTTAAATAGGGCTCCGTCGAAATCCGTTGAGACGACACCGTATGAATTATGGTTTGGGAAGAAACCTAAGCTGTCGTTTCTAAAAGTTTGGGGATGCGATGCTTATGTCAAGAAACTTCAACCTGAAAAGCTCGAACCCAAGTCGGAAAAATGCGTCTTCATAGGATACCCTAAAGAAACTATTGGGTATACCTTCTACCTCAGATCCGAAGGCAAGATCTTTGTTGCCAAGAATGGATCCTTTCTAGAGAAAGAGTTTCTCTCGAAAGAAGTAAGTGGGAGGAAAGTAGAACTTGATGAAGTATTACCTCTTGAACCGGAAAAGGGCGCAACTCAAGAAAATGTTCCTAAGGTGCCTGCACCGACTAGAGAGGAAGTTAATGATGATGATCAAGATACTTCTGATCAAGCTCCAACTGAAATTCGTAGGTCCACAAGGACACGTTCCGCACCAGAGTGGTACGGCAACCCTGTCTTGGAAATCATGTTGTTAGACAATGGTGAACCTTCGAACTATGAAGAAGCGATGGCGGGCCCGGATTCTGACAAATGGCTAGAAGCCATGAAATCCGAGATAGGATCCATGTATGAAAACGAAGTATGGACTTTGACTGACTTGCCCGTTGAACGGCGAGCCATAGAGAATAAATGGATCTTTAAGAAGAAGACAGACGCGGATGGCAATGTGACCATCTATAAAGCTCAGCTTGTCGCTAAGGGTTATCGACAAGTTCAAGGGGTTGACTACGATGAGACTTTCTCACCGGTAGCGAAGCTAAAGTCCATCCGAATCATGTTAGCAATTGCCGCATTTTCGATTATGAAATATGGCAAATGGACGTCAAAACGGCATTCCTTAATGGTTTCCTTAAGGAAGAATTGTATATGATGCAGCCGGAAGGTTTTGTCGATCCTAAGAATGCTGACAAGGTGTGCAAGCTCCAACGCTCGATTTAAGGGCTGGTGCAAGCATCTAGGAGTTGGAACATTCGCTTTGATGAGATGATCAAAGCGTTTGGGTTTACACAGACTTATGGAGAAGCCTGCGTTTACAAGAAAGTGAGTGGGAGCTCTGTAGCATTTCTCATACTATATGTAGATGACATACTTTTGATGGGAAATGATATAGAACTCTTGGACAGCATCAAGGCCTACTTGAATAAGAGTTTTTCAATGAAGGACCTTGGAGAAGCTGCTTATATATTAGGCATCAAAATCTATAGAGATAGATCGAGACGCCTCATAGGTCTTTCACAAAGCACATACCTTGATAAGATATTGAAGAAGTTCAATATGGATCAGTCTAAGAAGGGGTTCTTGCCTGTGTTGCAAGGTGTGAAATTGAGCTTAGCTCAATGTCCGACCACGGCAGAAGATATAGAAGAGATGAGTGTCATCCCCTATGCCTCAGCCATAGGTTCTATTATGTATGCCATGCTGTGTACTGGACCTGATGTAAACCTTGCCGTAAGTTTGGTAGGAAGGTACCAAAGTAATCCCGGCAAGGAACACTGGACAGCGGTCAAGAATATCTTGAAGTACCTGAAAAGGACTAAGGAAATGTTTCTCGTTTATGGAGGTGATGAAGAGCTCGTCGTAAAGGGTTACGTCGACGCTAGCTTCGACACAGATCTGGATGACTCTAAGTCACAAACCGGATACGTGTATATTTTGAATGGTGGGGCAGTAAGCTGGTGCAGTTGCAAGCAGAGCATCATGGCGGGATCTACATGTGAAGCGGAGTACATGGCAGCCTCGGAGGCAGCACATGAAGCAATTTGGGTGAAGGAGTTCATCACCGACCTCGGAGTCATACCCAATGCGTCGGGGCCGATCAAGCTCTTCTGTGACAACACTGGAGCTATTGCACTTGCCAAGGAGCCCAGGTTTCACAAGAAGACAAGGCACATCAAGCGTCGCTTCAACTCCATTCGTGAAAATGTTCAAGATGGAGACATAGATATTTGTAAAGTACATACGGACCTGAATGTAGCAGATCCGTTGACTAAACCTCTCCCTAGAGCAAAACATGATCAACACCAGAATTCCATGGGTGTTCGATTCATCACAATGTAACTAGATTATTGACTCTAGTGCAAGTGGGTGACTATTGGAAATATGCCCTAGAGGCAATAATAAAAGCATTATGATTATATTTCCTTGTTCATGATAATTGTCTTTATTCATGCTATAATTGTGTTATCCGGAAATCGTAATACATGTGTGAATAACAGACACCAACATGTCCCTAGTAATCCTCTGGTTGACTAGCTCGTTGATCAACAGATAGTCATGGTTTCCTGACTATGGACATTGGATGTCATTGATAACGAGATCACATCATTAGGAGAATGATGTGATGGACAAGACCCAATCCTAAACATAGCATAAAGATCGTATAGTTCGTTTGCTAGGGTTTTTCCAATGTCAAGTATCTTTTCCTTAGACCATGAGATCGTGTAACTCCCGGATACCGTAGGAGTGCTTTGGGTGTACCAAACGTCACAACGTAACTGGGTGACTATAAAGGTAGACTACGGGTATCTCCGAAAGTGTCTGTTGGGTTGACACGGATCAAGACTGGGATTTGTCACTCCGTATGACGGAGAGGTATCACTGGGCCCACTCGGTAATGCATCATCATAATGAGCTCAAAGTGACCAAGTGTCTACTCACGGGATCATGCATTACGGTATGAGTAAAGTAACTTCCCGGTAACGAGATTGAACGAGGTATTGGGATACCGACGATCGAATCTCGGGCAAGTAATATATCGATTGACAAAGGGAATTGCATACGGGGTTGATTGAATCCTCGACATCGTGGTTCATCCGATGAGATCATCGTGGAGCATGTGGGAGCCAACATGGGTATCCAGATCCCGCTGTTGATTATTGACCGGAGAGTCGTCTCGGTCATGTCTACATGTCTCCCGAACCCGTAGGGTCTACATACTTAAGGTTCAGTGACGCTATGGTTGTGAAGATATGTATATGCAGTAACCCGAATGTTGTTCGGAGTCCCGGATGAGATCCCGGACGTCCCGAGGAGTTCCGGAATGGTCCGGAGGTAAAGAATTATATATAGGAAGTGCTATTTCGGCCATCGGGACAAGTTTCGGGGTCACCGGTACTGTACCGGGACCACCGGAAGGGTCCCGGGGGTCCACCGGGTGGGTCCACCTATCCCGGAGGGCCCCATGGGCTGAAGTGGGAAGGGACCCAGCCCAAAGTGGGCTGGGGCGCCACTCCCCTAGGGCCCATGCGGCTAGGGTTGAGGGGAAACCCTAAAGGGGGCGCCCCCTTGCTTGGGGGGCAAGCCCCCCACCCCTAGGCCGCCGCCCCCCTAGGAGATCCCATCTCCTAGGGCCGGCGCCCCTCCCTAGGCACCCCTATATATAGTGGGGGAGAGGAAGGACTTCATACAGCAGCCTTTGGTGCCTCCCTCTCTCCCCGTTACGTCTCTCTCTCGTAGTATAGGCGAAGCCCTGCTACTGTGACGCCCTGCATCCACCACCACGCCGTCGTGCTGCTGGATCATCATCAACCTCTCCTTCCCCCTTGCTGGATCAAGAAGGAGGAGACGTCTCCCGACCCGTACGTGTGTTGAACGCAGAGGTGCCGTCCGTTCGGCGCTTGGTCATCGGTGATTTGGATCACGTCGTGTTCGACTACATCATCCCCGTTCTTTGAACGCTTCCGCACGCGATCTACAAAGGTATGTAGATGCATCTGATGACTCATTGCTAGATGAACTCCTAGATGGATCTTGGTGAAACGAGTAGGAAAATTTGTGTTTTCTGCAACGTTCCCCAACAGGGGGGGGGGGGGTGGCCCTAGGATATCCAATCTTCTAGGGGGGCGGCGGCCAAGGGAGGAGTCCCTCCCCCCCAAGGCACCTAGGGGGTGCCTTCCCCCTTTGGGACTCTTCCCTTCTTGAACCCTAGGCGCATGGGCCTCTTGGGGCTGGTGCCCTTGGCCCATGTAGGCCAAGGTGCACCCCCTAGAGCCCATGTGGCCCCCAGGGGCAGGTGGCCCCACCCAGTGGACCCCCGGGACCCTTCTGGTGGTCCCGGTACAATACCAGTGACCCCGAAACTTGTCCCGATGGCCGAAATAGCACTTCCTATATATAATTCTTTATCTCCGGACCATTCCGGAACTCCTCGTGACATCCGGGATCTCATCCGAGACTCCGAACAACATTCGGGTTACTGCATATACATATCCCTACAACCCTAGCGTCACCGAACCTTAAGTGTGTAGACCCTACGGGTTCGAGAGACATGCAGACATGACCGAGACGACTCTCCGGTCAATAAGCAACAGCGGGATCTGGATACCCATGTTGGCTCCCACATGCTCCTTGATGATCTCATCGGATGAACCACGATGTCGAGGATTCAAGCAACCCTGTATTCAATTCCCTTTGTCAATCAATATGTTACTCGCCCGAGATTCCATCATCGGTATCCCAATACCTTGTTCAATCTCGTTACCGGCAAGTCACTTTACTCGTACCGTAATGCATGATCCCATGACCAGACACTTGGTCACTTTGAGCTCATAATGATGATGCATTATCGAGTGGGCCCAGTGATACCTCTCCGTCATACGGAGTGACAAATCCCAGTCTTGATCCGTGTCAACCCAACAGAAACTTTCGGAGATACCCGTAGTATACCTTTATGGTCACCCAGTTACGTTGTGACGTTTGGTACACCCAAAGCGCTCCTATGGTATCCGGGAGTTACATGATCTCATGGTCTAAGGAAAGGATACTTGACATTGGAAAAACTCTAGCAAACGAACTATATGATCTTTATGCTATGTTTAGGATTGGGTCTTGTCCATCACATCATTCTCCTAATGATGTGATCTCGTTATCAATGACATCCAATGTCCATAGTTAGGAAACCATGATATTTGTTGATTAACGAGTTAGTCAACTAGAGGCTTACTAGGGACATGTTGGTGTCTATTATTCACACATGTATTACGATTTCCGGGTAACACAATTATAGCATGAATAAAGACAATTATCATGAACAAGGAAATATAATAATAATGCTTTTATTATTGCCTCTAGGGCATATTTCCAACAGTCTCCCACTTGCACTAGAGTCAATAATCTAGTTACATTGTGATGAATCGAACACCCATGGAATTCTGGTGTTGATCATGTTTTGCTCTAGGGAGAGGTTTAGTCAACGGATCTGCTACATTCAGGTCCGTATGTACTTTACAAATATCAATGTCTCCATCTTGAACATTTTCATGAATGGAGTTGAAGAGACGATTGATGTGCCTGGTCTTCTTGTGAAACCTGGGCTCCTTGGCAAGTGCAATAGCTCCAGTGTTGTCACAGAAGAGTTTGATTGGCCCCGACGCATCGGGTATGACTCCTAGGTCGGTGATGAACTCCTTCACCCAAATTGCTTCATGCACTGCCTCCGAGGCTGCCATGTACTCCGCTTCACATGTAGATCCCGCCACGACGCTCTGCTTGCAACTGCACCAGCTTACTGCCCCACCATTCAAAATATACACGTATCCGGTTTGTGACTTAGAGTCATCCAGATCTGTGTCGAAGCTAGCGTCGACGTAACCCTTTACGACGAGCTCTTTGTCACCTCCATAAATGAGAAACATTTCCTTAGTCCTTTTCAGGTACTTCAGGATATTCTTGACCGCTGTCCAGTGTTCCTTGCCGGGATTACTTTGGTACCTTCCTACCAAACTTATGGCAAGGTTTACATCAAGTCTGGTACACAACATGGCATACATAATAGAACCTAGGGCTGAGGCATAGGGGATGACACTCATCTCTTCTATATCTTCTGCCGTGGTTGGACATTGAGCTGAGCTCAATTTCACACCTTGTAACACAGGTAAGAACCCCTTCTTAGACTGGTCCATATTGAACTTCTTCAATATCTTATCAAGGTATGTGCTTTGTGAAAGACCTATGAGGCGTCTCGATCTATCCCTATAGATCTCGATCCAAGGTCCTTCATTGAAAAACTCTTATTCAAGTAGGCCTTAATGCTGTCCAAGAGTTCTATATCATTTCCCATCAAAAGTATGTCATCTACATATAATATGAGAAATGCTACAGAGCTCCCACTCACTTTCTTTTAAACGCAGGCTTCTCCATAAGTCTGTGTAAACCCAAATGCTTTGATCATCTCATCAAAGCGAATGTTTCAACTCCGAGATGCTTGCACCAGCCCATAAATCGAGCGTTGGAGCTTGCACACCTTGTCAGCATTCTTAGGATCGACAAAACCTTCCGGCTGCATCATATACAATTCTTCCTTAAGGAAACCATTAAGGAATGCCGTTTTGACGTCCATTTGCCATATCTCGTAATCATAGTATGCGGCAATTGCTAACATGATTCAGACGGACTTCAGCTTCGCTACCGGTGAGAAAGTCTCATCGTAGTCAACCCCTTGAACTTATCGATAACCCTTAGTGACAAGCCGAGCTTTATAGACGGTCACATTACCATCCGCGTCTGTCTTCTTCTTAAAGATCCATTTATTTTCTATGGCTCGCCGATCATCGGGCAAGTCAGTCAAAGTCCATACTTTTTCATACATGGATCCTATCTCGGATTTCATGGCTTCTAGCCATTTGTCGGAATCCGGGCCCGCCATCGCTTCTTCATAGTTAGAAGGTTCACCGTTGTCTAACAACATGATTTCCAGGACAGGGTTGCCGTACCACTCTGGTGCGGAACGTGTCCTTGTGGACCTATGAAGTTCAGTAGCAACTTGATCTGAAGTTTCATGATCATCATCATTAACTTTCTCTCTAGTCGGTGCAGGCACCTCAGGAACATTTTCTTGAGTTGCGCCATTTTCCAGTTCAAGAGGTAAAATTTCATCAAGTTCTACTTTCCTCCCACTTACTTATTTCGAGAGAAACTCCTTCTCTAGAAAGGATCCATTCTTGGCAACAAAGATCTTGCCTTCGGATCTGAGGTAGAAGTTATACCCAATAGTTTCTTTAGGGTATCCTATGAAGACGCATTTTTCCGACTTGGGTTCGAGCTTTTCTGGTTGAAGTTTCTTGACATAAGCATTGCATCCCCAAACTTTTAGAAACGACAGCTTAGGTTTCTTCCCAAACCATAATTCATACGGTGTCGTCTCAACGGATTTCGACGGAGCCCTATTTAAAGTGAATGCGGCAGTCTCTAAAGCATAGCCCCAAAAAGATAGCGGTAAATCGGTAAGAGACATCATAGACCGCACCATATCTAATAGAGTGCGATTACGACGTTCGGACACACCATTACGCTGAGGTGTTCCAGGCGGCGTGAGTTGTGAAACTATTCCACATTTTCTTAAGTGTGTGCCAAATTCGTGACTCAAGTATTCTCCTCCATGATCTGATCGCAAAAACTTGATTTTTCTGTCACGTTGATTTTCAACCTCACTCTGAAATTCCTAGAACTTTTCAAAGGTCTCAGACTTGTGTTTCATTAAGTAGATATACCCATATCTACTCAAGTCATCAGTGAGGGTGAGAACATAACGATAGCCACTGCGAGCCTCAACACTCATTGGACCACACACATCAGTATGTATGATTTCCAACAAGTTGGTTGCTCGCTCCATTGTTCCTGAGAACAGAGTCTTGGTCATTTTACCCATGAGGCATGGTTCGCACATGTCAAATGATTCATAATCAAGAGACTCTAAAAGTCCATCTGCATGGAGCTTCTTCATGCGTTTGACACCTATGTGACCAAGGCGGCAGTGCCACAAATATGTGGGACTATCATTATCAACCTTACATCTTTTGGTATTCACACTATGAACATGTGTAGCATTATGCTCGAGATTCATTAAGAATAAACCATTCACCATGGGAGCATGACCATAAAACATATCTCTCATATAAATAGAACAACCATTTTTCTCGGATTTAAATGAGTAGCCATCTCGAATTAAACGAGATCCCGATACAATGTTCATGCTCAAAGATGACACTAAATAAGAATTATTGAGGTTTAAAACTAATCCCGTAGGTAAATGTAGAGGTAGCGTGCCGACGGCGATCACATCGACCTTGGAACCATTCCCGACGTGCATCGTCACCTCGTCCTTCGCCAGTCTCCGTTTATTCCGCAGCTCCTTTTGTTTTGCCGGCCTTCTTGTCCGCTAAGTATTTGGGGCAGTTCCGCTTCCAGTGACCATTTCCCTTGCAATAAAAGCACTCAGTTTCGGGCTTGGGTCCATTCTTTGGCTTCTTCCCAGCAGCTTGCTTGCCAGGCGCGGCAACTTCCTTGCCGTCCTTCTTGAAGTTCTTTTTACCCTTGCCCTTCTTGAACTTAGTGGTTTTATTCACCATCAACACTTGATGTTCCTTCTTGACTTCTACCTCCGCTGATTTCAGCATTGAAAATAACTCAGGAATGGTCTTTTCCATCCCCTGCATATTGAAGTTCATCACGAAGCTCTTGTAGCTTGGTGGAAGCGAACGAAGGATTCTGTCAATGACCGCATCATCCGGGAGATTAACTCCCAGCTGAGTCAAGCGGTTATGCAACCCAGACATAGTGAGTATGTGCTCACTGACAGAACTATTTTCCTCCATCTTACAGCTGAAGAACTTGTCGGAGACCTCATATCTCTCGACCCGGGCATGAGCTTGGAAAACCATTTTCAGCTCTTCGAACATCTCATATGCTCCATGTCTCTCAAAATGCTTTTGGAGCCCCGGCTCTAAGCTGTAAAGCATGCTGCACTGAACGAGGGAGTAGTCATCAGCATGTGTCTGCCAAGCATTCATAACGCCTTGGTTCTGTGGGACGGGTGGGTTGCCTAGAGGTGCTTGTAGGGCATAATATTTCTTGGCAGCTATGAGGATGATCCTCAGGTTCCGGACCCAGTCTATGTAATTGCTGCCATCATCTTTCAGCTAGGTTTTCTCTAGGAATGCGTTGAAGTTGAGGACTACGTTGGCCATTTGATCTACAAGACATATTGCAAATATTTTAGACTAAGTTCATGATAATTAAGTTCATCCAATCAAATTATTCAATGAACTCCCACTTAGATGGACATCCCTCTTCTAGTCATCTAAGTATAACATGATCCGAGTTAACTAGGCCGTGTCCGATCATCACGTGAGACGGACTAATCAACGTCGGTGAACATCTTCATGTTGATCGTATCTTCTATACGACTCATGCTCAAACTTTCGGTCTTCTGTGTTCCGAGGCCATGTCTGTACATGCTAGGCTCGTCAAGTCAACCTAAGTGTTTTGCATGTGTAAATCTGTCGTACACCCGTTGTATGTGAACGTTAGAATCTATCACACCCGATCATCACGTGGTGCTTCAAAACAACGAACTGTCGCAGCGGTGCACAGTTAGGGGGAACACTTTCTTGAAATTATTATGAGGGATCATCTTATTTACTACCATCGTTCTAAGTAAACAAGATGCAAAACATGATAAACATCACATGCAATCAAATAATAATAGTGACATGATATGGCCAATATCACATAGCTCCTTTGATCTCCATCTTGGGGCTCCATGATCATCTTGTCACCGGCTTGACACCATGATCTCCATCATCGTGTCTCCATGAAGTTGCTCGCCAACTATTACTTCTACTACTATGGCTAACGCATTTAGCAATAAAGTAAAGTAATTTACATGGCGTTTCTCAATGACACGCAGGTCATATAAAAATAAAGACAACTCCTATGGCTCCTGCCGGTTGTCATACTCATCGACATGCAAGTTGTGATTCCTATTACAATAGCATGAACATCTCATACATCACATATATATCATTCATCATTCATCACAACTTTGGCCATATCATATCACAAAGCACTTGCTGCAAAAACAAGTTAGACGTCCTCTAATTGTTGTTGCAAGTTTTACGTGGCTGAAATAGGGTTCTAGCAAGAACGTTTTCTTACCTACGTGAAAGCCACAACGTGATTTGTCAACTTCTATTTACCCTTCATAAGGACCCTTTTCATCGAATCCGCTCCAACTAAAGTGGGAGAGATAGACACCCGCCAGCCACCTTATGCAACTAGTGCATGTCAGTCGGTGGAACCGGTCTCACGTTAGCGTACGTGTAAGGTTGGTCCGGGCCGCTTCATCCCACAATACCGCTGAAGCAAGATATGACTAGTAGCGGCAAGAAAGTTGACAACATCTACGCCCACAACAAATTGTGTTCTACTCGCGCAAGAAGAACTACGCATAGACCTAGCTCATGATGCCGCTGTTGGGGAACGTTGCAGAAAACAAAAAATTTCCTACGGTTTCACCAAGATCCATCTATGAGTTCATCTAGCAACAAGTGATCGGATGCATCTACATACCTTTGTAGATCGCGAGCGGAAGCGTTCAAAGAACGGGGATGAGGTAGTTGTACACGACGTGATCCAAATCACCGGAGATCCTAGCGCCGAACGGACAACACCTCCGCGTTCAACACACGTACGGTCAGCGTGACGTCCCCTTCTTCTTGATCCAGCAAGGGGGAAGGAGAGGTTGAGGAAGATGGCTCCAGCAGCAGCACGACGGCGTGGTGGTGGTGGAGCTGCAGTACTCCGGCAGGGCTTTGCCAAGCTCTATGGAGGAGGAGGAGGTGTTGGAGAGGGAGAGGGAGGCACCAAAGGCGTGGTATGAGAGGCCCTCCTTCCCTCACTATATATAGGGAGCCAAGGGGGGGCACCGGCCCTAGGAGATCCAATCTCCTAGGGGGGCGGCGGCCAAGGGAGGAGTCCCTCCCCCCCAAGGCACCTAGGGGGTGCCTTCTCCCTTTGGGACTCTTCCCTTCTTGAACCCTAGGCGCATGGGCCTCTTGGGGCTGGTGCCCTTGGACCATGTAGGCCAAGGCGCACCCCCTACAGCCCATGTGCCCCCCCGGGGCAGGTGGCCCCACCCGGTGGACCCTCGGGACCCTTCCGGTGGTCCCGGTATAATACCGGTGACCCCGAGACTTGTCCCGATGGCCGAAATAGCACTTCCTATATATAATTCTTTACCTCCGGACCATTCCAGAACTCCTCGTGACGTCCGGGACCTCATCCGGGAATCCGAACAACATTTGGGTTACTGCATATACATATCCCTACAACCCTAGTGTCACCGAACCTTAAGTGTGTAGACCCTACGGGTTCGGGAGACATGCAGACATGACCGAGACGACTCTCTGGTCAATAACCAACAGCGGGATCTGGATACCCATGTTGGCTCCCACATGCTCCTCGATGATCTCATCGGATGAACCACGATGTCGAGGATTCAAGCAACCCTGTATTCAATTCCCTTTGTCAATCGATATGTTACTCGCCCGAGATTCGATCGTCGGTATCCCAATACCTTGTTCAATCTCGTTACTGGAAAGTCACTTTACTCGTACCGTAATGCACGATCCCGTGACCAGACACTTGGTAACTTTGAGCTCATAATGATGATGCATTACCGAGTGGGCCCAGTGATACCTCTCCGTCATACGGAGTGACAAATCCCAGTCTTGATCCGTGTCAACCCAACAGACACTTTCGGAGATACCTGTAGTATACCTTTATGGTCACGCAGTTACGTTGTGACGTTTGGTACACCCAAAGCACTCCTACGGTATCCGGGAGTTACACGATCTCATGGTCTAAGGAAAGGATACTTGACATTGGAAAAACTCTAGCAAACGAACTGTACGATCTTTATGCTATGTTTAGGATTGGGTCTTGTCCACCACATCATTATCCTAATGATGTGATCTCGTTATCAATGACATCCAATGTCCATAGTCAGGAAACCATGACTATCTGTTGATTAACGAGTTAGTCAACTAGAGGCTTACTAGGGACATGTTGGTGTCTATTATTCACACATGTATTACGATTTCCGGATAACACAATTATAGCATGAATAAAGACAATTATCATGAACAAGGAAATATAGTAATAATGCTTTTATTATTGCCTCTAGGGCATATTTCCAACAGAAACATCATAAGATCCAACTATAATAGCAAAGCTCATGATACATCAAGATCGTCCCACCTCAAGAACACGAGAGAGAGAGATCAACCACATAGCTACTGGTACATACCCTCAGCCCCGAGGGAGAACTACTCCCTCCTCGTCAGGGAGAGCACCAAGATGATGAAGATGGCCACCGGAGAGGGATTCCCCCTCCGGCAGGGTGCCGGAACGGGTCTAGATTGGCTTTCGGTGGCTACGGAGGCTTCTGGTGGCGGAACTCCCGATCTATTGTGCTCCCCGAAGTTTTTAGGGTATATGGGTATATATGGGGGGAAGAAGTATGTCGGTGGATGTCGGTGTCAAAACCGGCGGATCTCGGGTAGGGGGTCCCGAACCGTGCGTCTAGGCCGGATGGTAACAGGAGACAAGGGACACGAAGTTTTACCCAGGTTCGGGCCCTCTCGGTGGAGGTAAAACACTACGTCCTGCTTGATTAATATTGATGATATGGGTAGTACACGAGGGGGCTAAACCCTAGAAGTTAGCCTATGGTATGATTGTTGATGTGTATGTTGTCCTACGGACTAAAACCCTCCGGTTTATATAGACACCGGGTAGGGTTAGGGTTACATAGAGTCGGTTACAATGGTAGGAGATCTGCATATCCGTATCGCCAAGCTTGCCTTCCACGCCAAGGAAAGTCCCTTCTGGACACGGGACGGAGTCTTCAATCTTGTATCTTCATAGTCCAGGAGTCCGGCTGAAGGTATAGTCCGGCTATCCGAACACCCCCTAATCCAGGACTCCCTCAGTAGCCCCTGAACCAGGCTTCAATGACGACAAGTCCGGCGCGCATATTGTCTTCGGCATTGCAAGGCGGGTTCCTCCTCCAAGTACTTCATAGAAGATTTTGAACACAAAGATAGTTTCCGGCTCTGCAAAATAATTTTCCACATATTTCCATAGAGAGAATAATATTTACACAAATCTAATCTGCTGACGTATTCCGTAGTGTGACATCACACCACGGCCAAGCTTTTATTCGAACCGTTTTACTGTCCCATCTCAGCGCTTTATGCGAGGCGGTTTCCTTGGCACGTCTTGTTAAAGCAGAGATCGTGTCCCCTTATTCCGGGATTCTCATCAATACGGGCGTGGGTAACCCTACCGCTTCTAGGACTCCTAGATTATAGGCAAGTCCAAACGGGCATGGAGAGGACGCTTGATATTCACCCTCTTTATAAAGGGGACAAGGGTTTTATTTTTCTCTCCCGTGCTCAATCGAATCCTTCCCCCACCTCAAGCTCAAACGCCCGAAGTTCAGGTCAGGCGCCCCGAACCTTCAGTCATGTCTGGATCTAGCCTTCAAGGCCGATGGATGCCCTCCTCCGCCACGGAAGAAGACATCAAGAAGTTGAGGGAGGCCAGATATCTCAGCGCCGAGATTTTGCATCGGCTGCCTCCCCGAGGGCAGGCCGTCCCCACCCCCGAACCCAACGAGAATGTCGTGTTCGTTTCCCACTTCCTCCGAGGTCTAGGCCTTGCCCTGGATCCTTTCGTCAGGGGTTTGATGTTTTACTATGGGCTAGATTTTCATGATCTAGCTCCGGACTCCTTTCTTCATATCACGACATTTATTATTGTGTGCGAGGCCTTCCTCCGTGTTACCCCTCACTTTGGCCTATGGCTCAAGACCTTTGAAGTGAAGCCGAAGCTGGTTGAGGGGGAGCATGCAGCATGAGGAGGTGCCTCAATAAGCAAGATGACGGGAGCTTCGTGGCCCAAATGTTCCATCCCAGAGGTGTCTGAATTGTGGCAATAGGAGTGGTTCTACATCACGGCTCCTAGAAGTGCCAAGTGGGCGGCCCCCTGTTTTCCGCTCGGGCCCACCACCACAACTGATGTCATGGATCAGTAGAGGTCTGAGCTAGGGGCCAGCCAAGGACGTGCCTATACTCCAAGGCCGCATTCGAGATCTCTTCAATGGAGATTTCAGTTTGGTTGCGGTGATACAAGTTATGCTGGTTCGTCAAGTCCAGCCTTGCAAACGCCGGCCTCTTCGCCTGTGGGAGTTCAATCCTGAGGGACTGCGTGCCATTCAAAATTTTCTCGGCCTGACGCATGAGGAGATGTACAAGTCATTCTTCGGACCTCAGACGGAGTGTCTGGAAATCACCGAGGACGTGGGCCTGAGTAGCAACTGCACCGCCGAACAGGTAAGGCATCTTCCGGCCGAACATACTTTCTCTACTTTGTTACGAAGTTATCTCTGAGAGTTTGCTTTTTGACCAGGACTGGCTAACAAAGGCGAAGTTGATTCGGTGTTCGGCCCCCCTCCCTGAGGGTTTGGAAAATCCGGTATTGGAAAAGATGCTCCATACCGCACCTTGCCCGGAGCCCTTGAAGGAAGATACTGTGGAGGATAATGCGGGCGGACGCGGGCCCCCAACGCTACCCACTCAAACCAAGGGAGCGAGCGTCTCCATGAAGGAGGGCGACCAGAAGAGGAAAAGGACTGCGCTCGGGGATTCGGAAGCCGAAGCTTCCAAACGGGAGAAGAAGTCTCCCACAGAGGGTCCTACCTCAGGGGGCGCCGTTGCCGCACAAAGTCTGCGGGGGGATCAATTCTCTCGCGAGTCGTAAGTGACCTGAAATACTTTAACAGTACAGATATGCCATCTTTTTCTTTTGAGAAGATAACCACCACATATATTTTTGCAGTTCGGGCCTTAGCCCCTCTCAAATGAGCTCGTCTTCGGGGGAGCTTCTTCCAGAGATGATGGAGAGCGAAACGCCTCCTCCGGACTCCTCCGCTCCGGAAGCGGGCGACCCTGAAGTGTCGTCACGGAGGGCCTCTCCGAGTCCGGTGAGGCCAGAAGATAATCCCATTGACCCCCGAAGCTCCCAGTGTCCGGCTCCCGAAGAGAGCAGATAAAAGAGTCCGACACCGTCTAGTGTGGGATCGGATGTTCTGAGGGAGTTGGTGGGGCGAGCGGCCATCTCAGATGAACACCGTGTGCTGATGAATACGGTGATGGAGAGAATACCGTCCGCCGAAAGCGGATTGCATGAAGCTTTTATGAGTCTACTGACAGGCTTTGAGGTACGTAAAAGAATGTATGGTAGTCCTGCACATGCTAGGTGTGCCCTGTGTAGATAGTAGCCCCTGAGACTCTGGTTGTCGTGGGAAACGACGATGAACAGAGGATCATATTCCCAGGCAATAACCATACTGCCTCTATGTGCAGGTGATGGATGCTCCGGTGGCTAGCTGGACTAGCGAGTTTGCCCATTTAGAACGACAGTTGGATGCGGCAGACGCCGACATCGAGCTTGTTAACAAAAGGCTTGACGAGGCACAGGGTAAGTGCCATTATCTGGTAAACGCCACAATAGGAAGAGCAGTATGATCCCAGCATCTTTAATATGTTGTGACTGCTGATGGAGCTGCCACTGTTGAAGCCTTGCGGGCAGAACTTGCCCGAGCCAAGGAACAAGCGAGGTTGGGTAATGCGGCTGCCTTGAAGGCGTCCGAAGAGTTGCAAGCCGAGAAGGCCACGCATGGCGAGAGCCGAGACAAGATACCAAGATGGCTATAGAATTAAAAGCCGCCGCCGACCATTGCCGGGTTCTTGAAAAAGAAAACCAGGCGAAGGCATCGGACCTTGAAAAGGCTGCTGCGACGAAAAAGGATCTCCGCTCTGCTATGAGGGCAAAGAAGGAGGAGCTGCGGGAAGCCAGGGATATTGTAGCTGGGAATACCTTTATGTTGCGGAGGAAATTCGAAGATCCACGGTATGCCCCTCTGGATCGGCTATGGAGTTCAGAGGATGTGTATATGGATTTGGCGGCGAGCGCTACCGATGCAGCCAAGTACTTCCAGGGTCAGACGGACAGTGGAGTAGACCAGCTGTTTTGGAGACAATTCCATTCTCCCGAGCGTCCACTTTCATTGACTGGCCAATTAGCCGAATGGGCCGAACTAAATAGATTGTCCGGACTCTCCATGACGTCTGTTGTGGATCAGTTATGGCCAGAAAGGTCAAAACCGAACAGCTATTTCAGCTTGGTGCAGCAGTTCCTTGATGTGGTGCCGCGCATTAATGCGATGAAGAGGTCAGCGTGCATAGAGGGCGCACGGATGGCCTTTGCCTGTGTTAAGGCATACTGGGCGGAGATGGATGCTACCAATGTTGCAGTGCGGGATTCGGCTATAGGTCGAAAGGCTGCTGAGCACTATTTTGAAGAAGTTCTTGAGGGTGCCCATTTGATAGAGATCCAGTGCTAAAAAAAATATTATGTTTGAGTGATATGTAATCTCATTGTAAGCGAAATGCTTTTATAAATTTTTATAAGGCTATTTTTATACTTTTGCCTGAAAATAATATGATGCCTCCTGGGCGGCCGTTTATGTATACATGTGTATAACCTGAAAGATTGCAGTCGTTGGCTTCAGCCCCCACGCATATAATGTGGCGGTGCTCGCAAAAACATGCGTTCACACTTAACCCAACGTCTTGGTCCTATTAAGGAGGTGATAGCGGAGCGAGCGAGGCAACCGGACTATAATGCTTTAGCACTTTCACTTAGCCATAGCAGTTTGACAGTGGGGCTACTAGATAGCCCCTGGTGGCTCTGCACTCTCCCGGTTCCGGGGTGCGTACATGCCTGGCCAGAAAACGGCCCTTCGTTAAGGCGGAGGAATTCTAACATTCCCACAGGTCATCGAGTGGTTGACCAGTCTCACGCTATATCATGACAGTCAATTTTCGGCTTTCTCTACTGAGGTTCTCGTCCGGATGAACCAGGGCACAATCGCAGTAGTTCTCCTGGTGCTACCTTAGCCGGTAAAGCGGAACACAAGGCACCAAAACACAGGAGCCGGGCAAACCCAACATTTGACCAAAGACAATGATTCGGAGCTGATGCATATAGGGCCAAACTCGCGACGCCGAACACTCCCTAAGGTATTCGGTCTTTGTGGTATAAACCGGGCCTAAATAATAGCCTTTGTAAGAAGCCCCTTGTGTCCAGGTACGTGCATTGTTCTGGCGTGGCCACATGCCAAGATGTCAGCATCCTTCTCAATGGTGGATATGTATCAACAAGAGACAGTAAAAAGGGTTACGCAGGGTCTTAACCTAAAAAGAATCCTTGGAGCGGGTCCCTGCTGCACGTCTGCGCCTGTGTCTCTGTTGTGCCGTATCCTGGACGGGTGTAGCACGATGATCGTCTGTAAAAGAGAGGAAGTTAAGTGAAAAAGTTGTCGTGCAAAAAGGATAGTTTTTAAAGAAACCATGTGTAATTCAAGATGATAAGAAATTGCCACTTGTCTGCGTGCGTTGAGCCCCTTGTATTGACAAATAGGGGTGTGACCACTTATTTCCATATAAATAGCGGCGCTGGACTTGATTAGTTGTATCTGAGGTCTTGATGACCTACTGGATGCTTTCGTTTGTCCGGGCGCCTTTAGTGTGCAGCGGCCACGGCAGCCTCACTCTCTTCGGCGCGTAGAGATCGCTTGATATTTCCGTGCACTGTAATGATGCCACATGGACCGAGCATCTTGAGTGTGAGGGAGGCGTAGTGCGGTATTGCATTAAAGCGAGCGAAAGCTTCGTGTCCGAGCAGTGCTTGATAGCCACTTTGAAACGGAGCGATGTGAAAAGTTAAATGCTCATGACGGAAGTTATCAGGGGAGCCGAATATAACTTGTAGTAAGGGGGAGCCCGTACAACGAGCCCCTGGGCCTGGCGTTACTCCTTTAAGGGTAGTATTGCTATGGCGAATTTGTGTTGGGTCTAACCCCATCCTGCGGATTGTATCCTGATATATTAGGTTTAGGCTACTGCCACCGTCCATCAAGACCCTTGTGAAGTGATATCCGCCTATTACTAGGTCTAATACCTGGGCAGCCCATCCTGCGTGTCGGATACTTGCTGAGTAATCGCGATGGTCGAAAGTGATCGGTTGAGGTGACCAGTGGCAGGACTTCATAATGATAGGCACTTGGGTATACTTTACTGGGAGTGTCGTATTGTTTTTTCCCTTGATTATGTGTAACACCTTTACTGTTTTGACTTCTGGTGGAAATTTCTTTTGTTCCGCCGTGTCTTGCTTGGGAGGCTCGTCCTCGTCTTCACTTGGTGTATCCTCCCCCTTATGTACGGCGTTGAGCTTCCTGGACTGCTTGAAGACCCAACATTCTCTGTGGGTATGATTAGCAGGTTTACTAGGGGTACTATGGATCTGACATATTTGGTCCAGAATTTTGTTGAGGCTGGACAGTTCATCCCTGGTGCCTTTAGGCGGCTTTTGACCTGGCCAAGAGCTTTTGAATCCGGCGTTTACTGCCACGCCCTTCGTGTCATCTTCTTTATTCCGGCGTTTGTTATTGCTGTAGCACCGTGATTTCCGGTTTCCATCTCGAACTTCAGATGTACTGGGGTTGCTGGTGTTGCATCTGCCTAGCCAGCTATCCTCCCCCACGCAAAAGCGGGTCATGAGGTTTGTTAATGCGGCCATCGTTCTCGGCTTATTTTGCCCAAGGTGTCTGGCGAGCCATTCATCACGGACGCTATGCTTGAAAGCTGCTAAGGCTTCGGCGTTCGGACAGTCGACAATCTTGTTATTTTTAGTAAGAAACCTGTTCCAAAGCTTTCGGGCTGACTCTCCGGGCTATTGAGTTATATGACTCAAATCGTCCACATCCGGAGGTCGGACATAAGTCCCTTGAAAATTTGCCCGAAAGGCGTCTTTGAGCTCTTCCCAACTTCCGATGGAGCTTTCGGGGAGGCCTTTGAGCCAGTGACAAGCTGGCCCTTTGAGCTTGAGGGGTAGGTACTTGATGGCGTGGAGATCATCTCCTCGAGCCATATGGATATGAAGGATGTAGTCCTCAATCCAGACCCCAGGGTCTGTTGTTCTATTGTATGCCTCTATGTTTACGGGCTTGAATCCATCTGGAAATCCGTGGTCCAGCACCTCATTAGTGAAACATAGGGGGTGTGCGGCACCCCTGTAGCTGGGTGTACTACGTTGTTCGGATGTTTGTTGTATTGCATTGTATGCTAGGGCGCGCTTGCGTGGTCCATAGATGGATCTTGTTACACCGTCCTTTGGGTGCGAGCCCTCGCATTGGTTGCATGTTGTATGGTGAGCGGCGTTGTATGTCACTCTGTATTCGTGGAGGAGTCGTCTATCCAACCAGGTGGCTGCTTCGATATTTGGTTGTGGGGGTTCTGAGGCCTCCTCATCGAATTCGGGTAGCAGCTTCCGCTTTGGGTAGCTCTTGGAGGGGCGATTGTCGTCGTACCTTAATGCAGTGCTGAGTATTTTACTCCATCTGAATTGGAGTGTGTCTTGCGCGGCCTTGAGCATTTGCTTCTGCTTTTTCAGGCTCCTCGCAGTGGCAACAAGCCTTTTACGGGCAGTCTGCTGCTCCGGGTGCCTGTCCGACGTTATGTCATCCAGACCATGATCCTTGATAGGATTTGTTTGTTCGGTTTGATTATCCGGATTGCCATTGTTCGGCAGCGGTTCGCCCTGCTCTAGTGCTGGGTCTGTGTGATCGCTATTTCTGTCAGGGCGGGGTTTGGGGCGGCGCTTGCATCGCCGCTTTGACTGCTTTTCGAGGGAACAAGCCTTCGGTGTGTCCTTCTGCTCCTCGTCGTCATCTTTTGGTGCGCCACCATGTATACGTCATGTGACGAGGTGGCGTTCCAGGGCCCAATAGGCATTGGTTCTTCATCGTCTCCTTCATCGGCATCCATACCATCGATGTCTTCGGAGTCGAGGTCGAGCGTGTCGGTTAAGTCATCGACAGTTGCTACAAAGTGGGTGGTGGGTGGGCTTTGAATTTCTTCATCGTCCGTACCCCAACCTTGCTGACCGTAGTCCGGCCAGGGCTCTCCTGATAAAGAGAGAGACTTCAGTGACTTCGGGATATCGCCGAAAGGCGAGTGCTGAAAGATGTCCGCGGCAGTGAACTCCATGATCGGCGCCCAATCGGATTCGATCGGCAGGGGCGCGGGGTGTTCGGAGTCCGGAGAGGAGTCCGGCTCCTTAGAGTCACGAGTCTCGCGGAGTGCGGGGCTGGTGTTCGGCTCAATCGCCGTTGGGACCACAGCCCCCGAGGCGGCGTCCAACCACCCATCCTCGATCGGTGCGGTTGGCTCCGAATTAAGGGTCGAAGCCGATGCGGGTGTGGCCTCTAGGGCACTGTTCGGCGGCAGAGCTGGATCATGCTCGTCGGGACAGTGCGGCGCGCTCAGCAGTGGCTTGAATTCGTCGAAGATCAAGTCCCCGCGGATGTCAGCCTTGTAGTTTAGACTTCCAAATATGACCTGACGGCCAGGGTCATAGCTTTCAATCTGCTCCAGACGGCCAAGCGAATTGGCCCGTAGTGCGAAGCCGCCAAAGACGAAGATCTGTTCGGGGAGGAAGGTCTCACCCTGGACTGCATCGCTATCGATGATCGTAGGAGCCATCGAGCCTGACGGCGACGACACAGAGGAACTCTCAATGGAAGCACCAATGCCGGTGTCAAAACCGGCGGATCTCGGGTAGGGGGTCCCGAACTGTGCGTCTAGGCCGGATGGTAACAGGAGACAAGGGACACGAAGTTTTACCCAGGTTCGGGCCCTCTCGATGGAGGTAAAACCCTACGTCCAGCTTGATTAATATTGTTGATATGGGTAGTACAAGAGTAGATCTACCACGAGATCGAGGAGGCTAAACCCTAGAAGCTAGCCTATGGTAAGATTGTTGATGTGTATATTGTCCTACGGACTAAAACCCTCCGGTTTATATAGACACCGGGTAGGGTTAGGGTTACATAGAGTCGGTTACAATGGTAGGAGATTTGCATATCCGTATCGCCAAGCTTGCCTTCCATGCCAAGGAAAGTCCCTTCCGGAGACGGGACGGATTCTTCAATCTTGTATCTTCATAGTCCAGGAGTCCGGCTGAAGGTATAGTCTGGCTATCCGAACAGCCCCTAATCCAGGACTCCCTCAGTGGATCTCCGGGTAGTCAACGATGCAAGGGGGCGCGCCCAGGGGGTGGGCGCGCCCCCCACCCTCGTGGGCAGCCCGGGACTCTCCTGGTCCATCTCCGATACTCCGTGGGCTTCTTCTGGTCCAAAAATAAGTTCCGTGAAGTTTCAGGTCAATTGGACTCCATTTGATTTTCCTTTTCTGTGATACTCTAAAACAAGGAAAAAACAGATACTGCCACTGGGCTCCGGGTTAATAGGTTAGTCCCAAAAATCATATAAAATAGCATATAAATGCATATAAAACATCCAAGGTTGATAATATAATAGCATGGAACAATAGAAAATTATAGATACGTTGGAGACGTATCAGTACTCTACATCATTAATGCTCGGATCCGCATTGTACAAAACTTTGTTGACCGACCATCGGCTTCCACCTCCTCGGCCAGTAGCCGGGAGTGTTTGTCATACTTTATAAAGCCTTTATAAGGGCAAAGATTTACGACAAAAAAGGAAATCTGGCCATACGGTTTTATAAACAAAGGTACGCGGAGAGATATGCTATATTACCTGTTAAAGTAAGAAATATCTTCCAAAGAAAATAGTCCCGCCATCGGTTCCTTTCTTTGGGTTGTCATGCTGACCATCATGAAACATCAACTCCGATCAATGTGGGAGAAAAATACTAAGGATTTAGTTCGGGGAAAGTTCCCGAACTCTAAGGTCTGAATGGACCAAAAAAATTCACTTCCATCGTTGCCGACCAATTATATACTTTATGGTTGCTAGCTTTCGGCTTCACCCAGTCTGAGGTACTAACCCGGATGAACCGGTAGTAACAATCATAGAGGTGCTCCCTTTACCGCCTAGCCGAACAATTGGGAATGTAGGGGTAAGCACAGGAGCCAGGCAACCCAGCTTGGCCAAAATCTTAAGGTCAAATTGATGCATATTTATGGCTTTATAACGATGATTACGGAAGGCAGCCCTCGTATATTAAATACAAATGCCGATGATATATGTTTATTTTAACTCCATTGCGATCCTTTATCAATTGAAAGTGGCCCATCGTCGGCTTCTACCCCTTTGTAGATACTACGCAGGGTGTTTCTGCAATAATCAGACAACCCTTAGCCGACGTGTCGGTGCCCGAAGGCGGTTGTGTTAGCAGAAACGAGGCAATCAAATATGCAGGCTTTATAACTTTCACTTAGTCATAGGAGCTTAAAGTTGGGAGGCCAGCTACTTGCCCCTGGTTAGTGTTCGGGGACAGCCGAGGTCAAGCCATAAACACTTCGTCCAATGTTTTGAACGGCCCGTCATTTAACATAGTCATCGGATCGCTGACTAGTTTACACTTATTATGACAGTCAGTTTTCGGCTTTCTCCACTAAGGTGCTTAACCATGCGAGCTAGAAGCACAATCGCGGTGGTTCTCCCTTTGCACACCTAGCCGAACAAAGCGGAATGTACAAGGCAAGCATAGGAGCCGGGCAACCCAACTATTTGACCGAAGACACAATTTGAAACCAATGCATATATAGCAATATCTGAGATTGTTTTTGCCAAATCTCTAAAGGTGTTCGGTGTTGCACCGCGAGACTTATGCTAGAAACACACAAATAGTTTAAAAGTGCCATAAGCTTGGAAAACCAAAAAACGTCAGTAAAAACTTGACGTCCGAACAAGATCAAGTGTTCGGTGCCAATCCGAAAATTGGAAAAAAATTGTGCTTATGTCGTGCTTTAACATGCCACATCCGATCTCAAGACTTCACGCGGGTCAGCCTACGGCTTCAATCTCCTTATCCCAAAGGCGGAGTACTTCTCTGAGGTCAGTTTAGCAAACTAAACTCGAGCGGCTTTTAGAGAGAAGGCAGGCTATCCGGCTATTGACCGTACACTCGAGTCAAAAAAGAGGCGGTAGAAAAAGACTTTGCAACGACCAAGAAGAAAACACATTTTCTATAAAACAACTCATATAAATTTTAAGAGCCCCCAAGTGACGTGGGTAAAAGAATTTTATGTATAATGATTGTATGTACCAAAGTACTTATATCATATATGTGTTCACCCAAACTTTAAACGCGTCTGAACCAACCGTCGGCTTCTCCCTCTTCGGTCAAGGGCCGAAAAGTGTTATGTACTCCACCTGTCGAGAATATCGATGATGTTTCCGATGACCAGGCAATCAGGCCATAAGGCTGTAACAGACAAAGCGCGCTTAGGGAACTTATGGTATATTACTGACGAAGTGTAAGAAGCATCTTCGAAGAAAATAGTACCCCACCGATACCTTTCTTCGGTTGCTCATTGTTACTATGAGACTTGTGCAACAAATTTTTTTGTACTCATGAGTTCTGTTGTATGCCGACCATGATTGAAAACAATAAGAGCGCTAGCTTTCATCTTCACCTAGTCTGAGGTACTAACTCGGATGACCCGGTAGTAACAATCACAGCGGTGCTCCCTTTACCGCCTAGCCGAACAATCGGGAACGTAGGGGTAAGCACAGAAGCCAGGCAACCCAGCTTGCGAAATACTTAAGTCAACATGGTGCCTATTGTGGCGTAATACACGAACAAGGAACGAAGCCATACAAGTATAATCATATGCAAGAGGAAAGGCTTCATAAAGGAAGCCCCTAAATAAACGGGGTATTTGAATTTGTGTGTCACAAACAAAGTTTTGACAAGGAATTTTGTCACAAACAACTTTTTGCCAAAAAGTATAATGCTTGGTTGAACCGAACAAAATTTAAAACTGAAAGTTTTTGAGCATGAAAGCGACTTACCTGGTTAATGTGCTCGGTGTTTATGACGCGATTCGGGCTTGTGGCGAGACGAAGACGCCCATTGATTTGTGATAGATCCGACAAGGTTCGCAGTCCTCGGCATGGCCGAGGTCCCAGCCTCCAAGCCCGAGGTGTCCGAGCAAGGAGTTCGGCACTGCGAGGTAGTGACACGGCTCAGCTAATGCAGGCCGGCAGAGTGACGCCGAAGTCCCCGGCGTGGGTTAATGAAGTGATGACGAATCCCCCAGTCCAGCCGAGGTGACAATGCTGCCCAATCCGGATCATTTACCTGTGCACATAAGATAGTGCAAGCCGGAGATAACAGTAATAAAAAAAGGTTGCATGATTAATAATTCATGCAAAGTGAGTAATAAAAGAAATATGGCCCGTGTGCCCAACAACCGATGAGGTAGGACCCTCTTGGTGATGCTGAAGTCCCCAAGGCGACCGAACATGCCGGTATGGCAATTCAATCAACAAGATGATCATGCGAGCCGATTTATGCCAATTGGGACGATGGCGTTGGCTTGCCGAAGTGATCGCGTGATGCAGTCAAAGTCGATCACCTACACATAAAATAGTGCGGTCCAAAACGAATAATATAAATATATATATAATCCTTGCGTAATTGCTTTTCACAAAAATAATTTATTTAAAGATATGTGGCCTGGCGCCGAAGTCAATGTCGACGCAGGGCATCGGCATGATGCCGTAAAGGCGAGGCAGAGCCGAATTCACAGGTCGGTCCTAGCTCCGGAGGCGGCGTTCGCCGAACTATGTGTGGAAACTGACCGAACCACCACACGACCATTGTTAATGCGGCCACCATTTGATAGACCTGTGTACAGATGATGGAACAAACCAGAGTAATAATTCCTTGGAAAAGATAAACCCAAACAAACACAAATTGCTAGGATTAATGGCACCTGGTTTATTTATTGTAGCAGTCCGAAGAAAGGTTACTCCCAAAATTGGGACTCGATACGCATACCCATTGCCTGATGGGTGATGAAGCGATGGCATGGCGATGCTGGCAAAGATTGTCTCGCCGAGGCAAAGCCCCCGGTCCAGCTAACATAACGAAACTGGTCGGTTGGTGACGCCGAAGTCTCTGGAGTAGGTTGACAAAGAAATAGCAGAGCCCCCGGTCCAGCCGAGGTGTCGAAGTAGGTCGGCTTGATGGACATCGGCTTGAAGAAGCAACAGTGCGGCCATGCCGATGGAGGTCGTAGCTCGTGACATGGTCAATGCCGGCTTGATGAAGTGACCTGCGACGATGTCGGTGTGCCCGCTCCGTGTAGTCCGTGGGGCAGCGATGCTGGTGATGATTTATCCTTTGCGATGCCGAATTTTGTTCGGCTCGTAGAGATGATGATCCTAAGAAGTTGAGCTCGGCTCAACAAAGCAATGACGTGTCTAGCGCAAGTTGGCAGCCATAGAGCAACGTTGTCGGGCTAGTTTGACACCGGCACGATGGTGAAGATCATATTGGAAAAGACTTCAAATTTAGCGGGATGTGTTTGGAAACAAAACACAATACCCCATACAAAACTTCCTTGAAAAAGGATTTTTGAAATCCCATTCAATAAAAAGATGAACTCGGGTACAGATTCGTTCTTGCGCAGAAAACAGATCTGAAAAGTGATGCACTAATCGGAAGGTTCGAGGAATTTGAGCGGTCGGATCGAGCTGAAATTTTGAGGGGTGGTAGATATGGGAATTCCGCAACAGATGAATGGTTGGATCTTCCCAAGGACCTCCGATCTGGGCTCTGGAGATCACGCCCTAAACTCGTTCAGATTCCCATCCAGATTTGACAGGGCTCCGTTATATCATAGATTGCCAGAGATTCCTCCATCAGAACTCGACGAAATTTTCAAGGGTTGTTGTAGACTCAATTCTGCACAATTCCACTGAAGTAATTGTTAAAACGATACTCGAGGAGGCGGTGGCGGCAGATACAAGTTCGCTGTCCAGAAAAAACAGCACGGTCGCCCGAATGCAATGTTGACATTGAGCCCCCAAGCTCCATGGATGATTCCTCCATGATCTTGATAGAGATCAGAGTTTATGTTGATGAAGTCCCTCATCCGAACATGACGATCGGAGGTAGGGTGCAATCCTTGGTCAAGCCAAGGTGACCAGTCGAGTCGGCGATGAAGATGCCGACGTCGCAGTTGATCTGCAGTCGAGCCATTGATCCTTTGCCGATCACACAGGGAAACTCTCAATGAAAGCACCAATGTTGGTGTCAAAACCGGCGGATGTCGGGTAGGGGGTCCCGAACTGTGCATCTAAGGTCGATGGTAATAGGAGACAAGGGACACAATGCTTTACCCAGGTTCGGGCTCTCTCTATGGAGGTACTACCGTACGTCCTGCTTGATTGATCTTGATGAATATGAGTATTACAAGAGTTGATCTACCACGAGATCGTAATGGCTAAACCCTAAAGGCCTAGCTTGTATGGTTATGATAATGTTTGTCCTATTAATCTATCGACTAGCCTGGCCTTGGCTTATATAATGCACCAGAGGCATAGGATAACAAGAGTCCTAGCCGAATACGTTGGTGGAGAGGAGTCCTTGTCTTGATCACCAAGTCTTGTGGAATACTCCTTGTATGCGGCATGGGCTGCCCGAAGTGGCCCATGAGTGAACCGCCATGGGGGTCCTCGGCCCGATCCACCTGGTCGGGAGACGATGTGATGAGTACCCCCTAGTCCAGGACACCGTCAACGGGGTCCTATTGGAAACTAAGGGATATTAAGGCCTCCTTTTAATAGAGTACCGGACCAAAGCATTAACACATAGTGAATACATGAACTCCTCAACCTACGGTCATCACCAGTAAGTATCCTGATTATTGTCACTTTGGGGTTAACGGATCATAACACATACTAGCTGACTATAGACTTGCAAGATAGGGTCAGGAGCTCTCATATATTCATGAAAACATAATAGGTTCAGATCTGAAATCATGGCACTCGGGCCCTAGTGACGAAGCATAGCAAAGTCATAGCAACATCAATCTCAGAACATAGTGGATACTAGGGAACAAACCCTAACAAAACTAACTCGATTACATAATAAATCTCATCCAACCCATCACCGTCCAGCAAGCCTACGATGAAATTACTCATGCACGGCGGTGAGCATCATGAAATTGGTGATGGAGGAAGGTTGATGATGACGACGGCGACGGATTCCCCTCGCCGGAGCCCCGAACGGACTCCAGATCGGCCCTCCCGAGTGAGCTTAGGGCTTGGCGGTGGCTCCGTATCATAAAACGCGATGAATCCTTCTCCCTGATTTTTTTCTCCCCGAACACAAATATATGGAGTTGGAGTTGAGGTCGGTGGAGCGTCAGGGGGCCCACGAGGCAGGCGGTGCGCCCAAGGGGGGTAGGCACACCCCCACCCTCGTGGATAGGGTGTGGCCCACTGACGTGGATTCTTCTTCCAGTATTTTTTATATATTCCAAAAATAATCTTCGTTGATTTTCAGGTCATTCCGAGAACTTTTACTTCTGCACAAAAATAACATCATGGCAATTCTGCTGAAAAAAGCGTCAGTCCAGGTTAGTTCCATTCAAATCATGCAATTTAGAGTCCAAAACAAGGGCAAAAATGTTTGGAAAAGTAGATACAACGGAGACGTATCAATCACTTCAATGCAAATGTTATGAAACAGTTGAAATATAATTTTGATATGATTTCTCACTTGAGTGACTTGTTATTTAGAATCTCATATGATATTAGAGGTGTTGGAAAGCATGCTTCTATGGTTCAAACTCAGTTAGAAAAAGTTGCTAAATCACAAAGAGAATTGCTTGATGAAATGAATAATAATATACATGACTTTGCTGTTAGAGTTGCAACTAGATGAGGTAAAATGACTCAGGAACCACTTTATCCTGAGGGTCACCCAAAAAGAATTGAACAAGATTCACAAAGGAACAACACCACTGCACCTAGTCCTTCTAAAAAGAAAAGAAAAAAAGAAAAATGATAGGACTTTGCATGCTTCTAGTGAACCTGAAATAGAAAAACCTCCTGATAATGATAATGAAACTTCTATCTCTAATGCTGAAACTCAGTCTGATAATGAACATTCACCTAATGATAATAAAAAAGATAATGCTGATGTTCATGAAGACTCTCAACCTAATAATAAAGAACCAGACAATGATGTTGAGATAGAACTGAAGGAAATATGCCCTAGAGGCAATAATAAAGTTGTTATTTATGTTTCCTCACATCATGATAAATGTTTATTATTCATGCTAGAATTGTATTAACCGGAAACTTGATAGATGAGTTGATACATAGACAAAACACCGTGTCCCTAGTAAGCCTCTACTAGACTAGCTCGTTATTCAAAGATGGTTAAGTTTCCTAGCCATAGACATGTGTTGTCATTTGATGAACGGGATCACATCATTAGGAGAATCATGTGATGGACAAGACCCATACGTTAGCTTAGCATAATGATTGTTAAGTTTTATTGCCATTGCTTTCTACATGACTTATACATATTCCTATGACTATGAGATTATGCAACTCCCGAATACCGGAGGAATACCTTGTGTGCTATCAAATGTCACAACGTAACTGGGTGATTATAAAGATGCTCTACAGGTATCTCCAAAGGTGTTTGTTGGGTTGGCTTATATCGAGATTAGGATTTGTCACTCTGAGTATCGGAGAGGTATCTCTGGGCCCTCTCGGTAATGCACATCATAATAAGCCTTGCAAGCAATGTGACTAATGAGTTAGTTGCGGGATGATGCATTACGAATAGAGTAAAGAGTCTTGTCGGTAACGAGATTGAACTAGGTATGAAGATACCGACGATCGAATCTCGGGCAAGTAACATACCGATGACAAAGGGAGTAACATATGTTGTCATTATGGTTTGAACGATAAAGATCTTCGTAGAATATGTAGGAACCAATATGAGCATCCAGGTTCCGCTGTTGGTTATTAACCGAAGAGGTGTCTCGGTCATGTCTACATAGTTCTCGAACCCGTAGGGTCCGCACGCTTAACGTTTGATGACGATTTTGTATTATATGAGTTATGTGATTTGGTGACCAAATGTTGTTCAGAGTCCCAGATGAGATCACGGACATGACAAGGAGTCCCGAAATGGTTGAGAGGTAAAGATTCACATATAGGACGATAGTATTCGGACACCAGAAGTGTTTTGGGGTGTCAGTGTCAAAA
This sequence comes from Triticum monococcum, assembly GCA_034509565.1. Classification (NCBI taxonomy): domain Eukaryota; kingdom Viridiplantae; phylum Streptophyta; class Magnoliopsida; order Poales; family Poaceae; genus Triticum; species Triticum monococcum. The sequence continues at coordinate 411,335,873 of CM067845.1, forward strand.
CCGGCGGATCTCGGGTAGGGGTCCCGAACTGTACGTCTGAGGTTGATGGTAACAGGAGATGGGGAACACAATGTTTACCCAGGTTTGGGCCCTCTCGATGGAGGTAGAACCCTATGTCCTGCTAGATTAATATTGATGAGTATGGGGGTTACAAGTGTTGATCTACCACGAGGTCGTAATGGCTAAAACCCTAGAAGTCTAGCCTATCTGATTGTGATTATCCTTCCTCCTGTCTAAGGATCTATCCCTCCGGTTTATATATACACCGGAGGGATCTAGGGTTACATAAAGTCGGTTACAATGAAAGGAATCTTCATATTTGGTCGCCAAGCTTGCCTTCCACGCCAAGGAGAGTCCCATCCGGACACGGGTAGAGTCTTCGGTCTTTGTATCTTCACAGCCCACCAGTCCGGCCCATGACTAACAGGCCGGACGCCCGGGGACCCCTTAGTCTAGGACTCCCTCAGTAGCCCCTGAACCAGGCTTCAATGACGAGGTGTCCGGCGCGCAGATTGTCTTCGACATTGCAAGGCGGGTTCCCTTCTCCTAGTCTTGGACACATAGAATGTATCCGGATCTGTAACCCAAGTACCACACACAACCGCAGAGAGTATAATATTTCATGAGTCAAATCCGCTAACAACTTCTTGTAACGTGATATCACGTCCCTGCCCGATTATTATTTCAAACCATTTTTTGGCCCGCCGCTTCGTATTTTGAGATGCGGTTTTATTAGCACGTCTTGTCAAAGCAGAGATCGTGTCCCCTTATTGCGGGATCCTCATCAATACGGGTATGGGTAATCCAACCGTGCCGCCTGCACGACCCCTAGGGAATAGGCGAGTTTCATGGCAAGTGGGGAGGCGTTTGATATTCACCGTCTTTATAAGGAGATAAGGATTCCCTTTCTTCACCCACGCCTTCTCTCTTTCTCTGCCCTTCCATTCTCGAGCTCCAGCACCCAAATCCCCATCTTTTCCGCCTCCAGGAAGCACTCAACCATGTCCGGATTTGGAGGGCAAGGCAAGTGGATGGCCTCCTCCATTAAGTAGAAGGACATCACCAAGCTTCGGGTGGCCGTGTATCTGGCGAAAGAAATCACCCATCGGCTTCCAGCCAAGGGACAAATCATCCCCACCCCTAAGCCTAATGAGAGGGTGGTGTTCATCCCCCACTTCATCCGCGGGTTAGGGTTTCCTCTCCACCCTTTCGTCATGGACTTATGTTCTATTACGGGCTAGATTTCCATGATCTTTCCCCGAATTCTTTCCTCAACATCTCGGCATTCATTGTCGTGTGTGAGCCCTTCCTCCGCATACAACCCCACTTCGGACTATGGCTCAAGATCTTCAACGTGAAGCCGAAGGTGGTGGATGGCCAGCACGCGGAGTGCGGAGGTTCCATGGTGAGCAGGCTACCCAATGTCATGTGGCCCAAAGGTACTTTTGTGGAAACCGTCAAGGAGTGGCAGAAACTATGGTTCTATATCATAGAGCCCCGCGACGATACCTGGCCGCGGCTCCCGAATTCAAGTCCGGAGCTCCAATGCGGCTCGACTCCTGGATAGAGAAGGGCCCAAATTGGTCTTCGTCGGATGAACTGATAGCGCTACAGACGCGCATCCAAAGCATGGTGGATAAAAACATCAAGCTCGTCGACATGATCCATGTGATGCTAGTTCGCCGGATCCTCCCATGCCAAAGCCGAACTTGCCCTTTATGGGAATTCGATCCGAAGAAGCACCAAACCTTGGAAAGGCTCTTCAGAACCACTCACGAAGATGCCTGGAAGTTGCTCTTTAAGGGCAATGAGACACCACCTGCTATAGACTCGGACCGCGGGCACGATCTTGTCCATCCTGCCAGTGAGGTAAGTCTTTCATGTCTGAAGGCGTATCCTCTACTTGCTTGTTCAAGGAGGATATCTAAACTTTACTATTTTTTATTTTTTTCAGGTATGGACAGAGAAAGCAAAGTGGATTCAATGTTCGGCTCCGTTGCCCGAGGAAACATCATCCTGCTCCTGGCGAAGATGTTGTTCCCGGCGCCCTATCAGGCGCCGGAGAAGAAGGCCAAGAAGAAGGCCAAGGGGGTCTAGAGTGGCCCCCGCCGCAAGGTAGCTTCGGATGTGTCGTCCGAAGACAAGACTCACTCCTCCGCCGCCGAAGACGACGATGAGGAGGAGGAAGAAAGTAACTCTTCCCCTGATTGGGGAGGAAGAAGAGGGCGGCCTCCGCAAATCTGGAGGCGGAGGCGCCCAAGAGGGGGAAGGGCCCCCTTGTGGATAACTCTGCGTGGGACGTTGACAGCAGCCCGGAGCGACGCCCCCGAAATAAGCCCCTGGCCGCATCGTAAGTACTAGAAACCCGCATACGTCCATGTACACGGCCTCCTCTTCTTCATGGTATCAACATGTTTAATCATGCTACTTCAGTCTGGCCCACGACAGCTCCCTGCGATCCTCATCAGGAGGTTCGCTGGATTCAAAGGCGATGGCCAGCGAGTCTCCGCCGGCCGCTCACTCTCCCAAGGCCAAGGGCGACACTGAGGTGTTGTCCCGAAGGACCTACCCAAGCCAAGGGAAGGTTCAGGAGGCCGTCAAGGAGGTGACGGAGGGCGAAACCTCGGTCGCCGAACACCTGGGGGAGCAGATCCCCATGGAGACCGATGATAGGGGCCGTGTTTAGTTTGGCCCCAAGCCGGATACGGCTCCGGAATCCGGCGAGCAGCCTCCTTCGAGAGGAGGGGGTGTGCCTATCCCGCCGGTGACCTCTGTCCAACCAGAGGCACCGAATAATCCGTTGGAAGCGTTGTGAGGTGCTTCCATTGTGGAGGAACACCGTATCCTCATGGGTACGATGGTTGGGAAGGTTCAGTCCGTCAAGACTGGACTGACCGAAGCTTGTACCAGCCTGCTGACAGGCTTTGAGGTAAGCGATGCGAGAAAGAAGGTCATAGTGTAGATAGTGTAGCCCCTGAGACACTGTCCGGTGTTCGGAAAGAAAAGCCGGACAGCGGATCAAGTAATTTTCACAGGAAACTAACTAAATGTGTCTTATGAACACAGGCGTCGCTACTAGACGCGACCTCTCATGCCTTTGAGGTCTCCGGACTAAAGCAGAGTCTGGAGCGGGCCGAAGAAGAGCTCGGCCTTGTGAAAAGGCAACTTGAGGATAAGCAAGGTATGTGGAGACTTGTCATATATTCAGAAAGAATAAATGATGTATATTGATTGTAGTGCCTTGATATTTGTAGGAGCGATGACTGAGGTTGAAGCCCTCAAGGAAGCGCTGGCCGAGGCCGAGGCCGAGGAGAGGGAGACGAAGGAACAAGCCATCCAGAAAAAGCATGAGGCGGGTTGGGGAGGTCCAGCAGGAGCTTCAAGATGCTTTGAAGAAATATGAGTCCTTGGAACGTCAGCATGCGGACCAAGAATCCAAACTTGAGAAGGCTCGCCAGAGCGCACAAGAGGCCCGAGCCGAGGCCCAAGGCGCCCTCCAGGAAATCTAGGAGGCCAAAAAGATCACGGCGGGTAAGGCTTTTATTATGCAAGGCAAGTATGTGAAGAAGAGGTATCTCCTACTGACCCGTATTTGGAGTTCTCCAGGGGCGTTTGCGGATCTGCCGCGCAGCGTTTCTGACGCTGCTTAGTTCTTCTGAGCCAAAGAGGGGAGCTCGACAGAGAAGTTGTTTTGGTCGCAATACCTTGCGCCAGAACATCCTGTGCCCTTGAGCGACCAGCTAGAACAGCTAGTCGAACTACATAGGGTGGACAAACTGGCCATGAAGGACTTGATAGTCTGGCTGTGGCGGGCCGAAGTTATCCCCAGCAGTTACTTCGGTCTCGTGAAGCGGCTAGCCGACGCCTGCCCTCGGCTTGACGCCATCAAGCGGTCGGTTTGTATCGAAGGTGCGTGGATGGCCTTCGCCCGTGTCAAGATGCACTGGGAGAAGATGAATGCTACCACGGTCTCAACCGAAGGACCGCCCACGGGCAAGGAATACCGCACGCCCGAGCGATATTTTAGCGAAGTCCTCGAGGGATCCCGTATTATGGTGGAATAGTGTATGAAGGATGTAATCTTTGAATGAATACTGTTATATTGTCTCACCCTGTATTATAAAAACAAGTTCGGCTATGTAATATAACGTTTTTTAATATTTTACCTCCTGTGTGGCCGTGTTTATGAAATTTTGAGAGTTGCTCAGTCGTCGGCTTCAGCCCCCACGTAGGTAGGGGTGTTCGGGATGGAATCTAAACACTCTTGATCCAATTTGTTTGGTCCTTAAAGGAGGTGTTTAGCGCAACAAACCAGGCAATTGGACTATGTGGCTTTATTACCCTCACTTGGCCATAGGAGTTCTACAATGAAATTTTGAGGCGCAACCCCTAGTATCCGAACTAAGGTACTGCAATCACCTGATCGGGTAAAAAGCTGATTCATCACATAATGCGGAAAAAATCACTAAGGATTTGAACCCTCCGAAGAGCTGACCGGCTCTCGCCGCATCATGACAGTCAGTTTTCGGCTTTCTCTACTGAGGTGCCCATCCGGATAAACCAAGACACAATCGCGGTAGTTCTCCCTTTACTACCCTAGCAAATATAGCAGAACGTAAGGTAGTAAGCACAGGAGTTGGGCAAACCAACTATTGACCAAAGACATGATTCGGAGCCAATGCATATAATGCTAAATTCGGGGTGCCGAACTATGTTGTGGAAAGTGCGGGGACTTTGTTGTCGTCTTATGGGCCACGATGGAGCCCCTGGCAGATTAAAGCGTACCAAAGTGTACGGTCGCAACTTTGAGAAAATCATCAAATAAAAAGGGCAAAAAGGGTAGTAAGCTAGTGCCGCAGAAGTTGGGCCGCAAACTGTTTCCATTATAGTTTGATTAATATGTCAAAGCGTATTCGTACAAGTGGTGCTGAGGGAGTCCTGGATTAGGGGGTGTTCGGGTAGCCGGACTATACCTTCAGCCGGACTCCTGGACTATGAAGATACAAGATTGAAGACTTCGTCCCGTGTCCGGATGGGACTTTCCTTGGCGTGGAAGGCAAGCTTGGCGATGCGGACATTCGAGATCTCCTACCATTGTAACCGACTCTATGTAACCCTAACCCTACCCGGTGTCTATATAAACCGGAGGGTTCTAGTCCGTAGGACATCATCATACAACAATCATACCATAGGCTAGCTTTTAGGGTTTAGCCTCCTCGATCTCGTGGTAGATCCACTCTTGTACTACCCATATCATCAATATTAATCAAGCAGGACGTAGGGTTTTACCTCCATCGAGAGGGCCTGAACCTGGGTAAAACATTGTGTTCCCTGCCTCCTATTACCATCCGGCCTAGACGCATAGTTCGGGACCCCCTACCCGAGATCCGCCGGTTTTGACACCGACATTGGTGCTTTCATTAAGAGTTCCTCTGTGCCGTCGCAATCAGGAAGGATGCCTCCTCCCGTCTTTAAAGACGGCGCTGTTGCTAAGGGAGCCTTGGCCGTCGGCCAAACTCTCCGGTTAGGTGGTTTCCTCATGACCGCCTGTTTGGCTGTTGCGCCGACGGTGACCTCTCGGGTCATCAAAAGCAACCTACACGTCAGCTCGGAGTTCGTCGAGCAGCTAGATCCAATGGAGCTCTCTTCCGTAAATGAGCTCTTGGATCGCATCGCCGCCTTGGGGGTCGCTACGGATTACGACCAGGTTGGGCTTAAACCCGATCTAAGAGAAATTAACTCTCCCCAAGTCACCCACCACATTGCCGTGGTAGAGGCGCAGTGCGGCGACCCTTCATCTATTCTAAGGACTAGCTACGTCCGAATTCCCGACCCCTCCAAGCCGGATACCCGCGGAGGGGAGGATGTAACTCAAGACCTGAGCTTAGGATCAGGCAACGGGCCAGATTCATTGGACAACACCCAAGAATCCGAACTTGAGAGTTCGGAAACTCTTCGGCCTCCGAATCCTGGATTGGGTGAGGTTTCAGATTCAACGACACCCGCCCACCCGATCATAAGCGATCTCTCCCAAATCAGGCAGAGGCCCGAGGAAACAACACATCATTACTGGGCCAGATTCCTCCTAGTTATGAACAGGATAAAGGATTGCCGCGAGGGAGACGCAATCTCAATTTTTTGCAGTAATTGCACGGACAAGGGAATCCTCAACGCCGTAAGTCGTCGTGATATTACACACTTCGCTGACTTGGCATCCATAGTACAAAAATACTGTGCGATGGAAAGCGCCTGGAAAACTGAAATAAAATTTTGGGATAATCCGGCCTTGAGTAGTAATCCCGTCTGAACTAAGAGGGTGCATCATCATAGGACACCCGGGATAAACACCAAAAAGCCAAAATCCTCTATAGGGCATGGAACCGTACTGGAAAAGTGGCTTGATGGACCCTGTAGAATTCATAGTACAGAGGACGCCACACCAACTCACAGCCTTCGAGCATGTTGGATACTCCGGCAGGTGGCCAAAATCGGCGAGGACCTCCTAATTCCGGAGGCCGCAGAAAGCCAGCCCAAGGACACCAGTACCGCTCTCACGGTCTTCGAGACTTTCGCATCAAACAATGTGCGAAAAAGAACACTCCGCAGCCTCGCCGAAGTCTATCAAGTTGTAACAATAAATCCATGGAGCGACACTGCCATTACCTTCAACGCAAGTGATGAACCTAGATTCCGAACAGCCCGAGCACCAGCCGCATTGGTCCTCAGCCCCATAGTGGACGGCGTTCGCCTCACCAAGGTGCTCATGGATGGAGGCAGCGGACTGAACCTCATTTATGAGGAAAGCCTTCAAAAAATGGGAATAGACTGGAACCGCGTCGAGCGAAGCAGCACATCCTTTAGAGGAATAATCCCCAGTCGGGAAGCGCGCTGCACAGGAAAAATCACACTAGACGTGGTGTTCGGCACGCCGGATAACTACAGGTCTGAAGAAGTCACGTTTCAGGTGGCCCCATTTAAGAGAGGATATCACGCTTTACTAGGGCGGGAAGCATTCACAATCTTCCAAGCAATACCCCATTACGGGTACATGAAGCTTAAGATGCCCGAGCCAAACGGAATTATCACTCTAGCTAGTGATCCGGACATAGCACTCCGCGCCGAAAACAAGACAGCCGCATTAGCCCTTGAGGCGCTATCCGAAGCCTTAGCGGCCGAGGAACTGACTGCGCTGCGCTCCATGGTTAACAGGGACGACGTGATACTCGATAAGAGATCCAAATCCACATCCTTCAAGCAGCTGACGAAATAGTCAAATTCCAGGTCCATCCAACGGACCCCAATAAAACAGCTTCCATCGGGGCACGACTGAACCCTGATGTAGATGCCGCACTGCGAGAATTCCTACGAGAGAACTAGGACATCTTCGCCTGGCACCCTTCAGACATGCCAGTGATCCCACGTGGGCTGGCCGAACACAGCTTAAATATCCAAAAATGATTTAAACCTGTCAAAAAAGCCCTTCGGCGTTTTTCCGAACCTAAGAGACAGGCTATGGGAGAGGAGCTAGCCAAGCTATTGGAGGCCGGATTCATCAGAGACATAAAACATCTGGACTGGCTAGCAAACCTGGTGATGGTACCAAAGAAGGACAAATCCTGGCGCCTGTGTGTCGATTTTAAAGACCTTAACAAGGCTTGCCCAAAGGAGCCCTTCCCCCTCCCCCGTATCGATCAAATTATCGATGGCACCGCAGGACACGATTCGTTGTGTTTCCTCGACGCATACTCCGGTTACCATCAAATCAAGATGGCAGAATTAGACCAAGCTACAACAACATTCATCACACCATACGGCCCATTCTTCTTCAACACAATGCCCTTCGGGCTGAAAAACGCCGGTGCAACATATGAGCGCATGATCCAGACATGTCTGGCAAACTAGATCGGCAAAATAGTGGATGCGTACATGGATGATGTGGTCATCAAATCAAGACATGTCGAATCTCTAGTAGACAACTTGAGTCTTACATTCGATAACCTCCGAAAATATGACATCAAGCTCAACCCAGAAAAATGCGTCTTCGGCGTTCCAGCCGGAAAGCTCTTGGGCTTCATTGTATCCGGTAGAGGAATTGAAGTAAATCCAGCCAAGATCCGAGATTTGTCACAATTGGATGTCCCAAAGGACCTTAAACAAATACAAAAATTAACCGGATGTGTGGCGGCTTTAAGCCGCTTCATCTCCCGTTTGGGAGAAAAGGCACTACCCCTCTATCGCCTCCTTCGGCGCACCGAACACTTCGAGTGGACGGATGCCGCCACGGCTGGACTTGATGAAATAAAAGCCATATTGGCAACAAACCCAGTCCTGGCCGCGCCAAACACCGGCGAACCAATGTTATTGTTCATTGCAGCAACACATCAAGTTGTCAGCGCAGTGCTTGTTGTCGAGCGGGAAACGGACGGACACAAATTCCCCCTTCAAAGGCCGGTCTACTACATGTCCACTGTCCTCACTCCATGCAAATCACGGTACCCGCATTATCAAAAGATTGCATACGCGGTATTCATGGCATCCCGGAAGCTACGACACTACTTTCAAGAGTGTTCCATAACAATAGCCTCGGAAGTACCACTCAACGATATCATCAACAACCGCGATGCAACAGGCCAGATTGCAAAATGGGCCATCGAGCTTCTCCCGTTCGATATAACCTATAAGACACGGCAAGCTATTAAATCGCAAGTTTTGGCCGACTTCGTCGCAGAATGGACGGAGGCCGAGCTCCCTAAAGAGTACGGCACATATTCAAACTGGATTATGCATTTCGACGGCTCCAAAATGTTGGCCGGACTGGGGGCCGGCATCGTCCTGGCGTCCCCCACAGGAGACACAGTCCAATATGTGCTCCAGATCATGTACAAGGATTCCAACAATGCAGCCGAATATGAGGCCCTCCTACATGGCCTCCGGATAGCAGTATCCATGGGTATCCAGCGCCTAGAGGTACGCGGGGATTCAAACCTCACGATATCCCAAATAAATGGAGACTTCGACGCCAAGGACCCAAAAATGGCAGCTTACCGCAATGCCGTCCTAAAAATGTCAGCTCGGTTCGAAGGGCTGGAGTTTCACCATATAGCCCGAGAAAACAATCAAGCGGCGGACGTCCTAGCACGCATCGGAGCAAAACGCGATGCAGTCCCCCCAACATCTTTTTGGAAAGATTGTTCAAGCCATCCGTAGCATGGGAGGGGGAACCCACAAACAACAGCCCGAACCCAGCAGCACCACTCGACGCCGAACAATCTGACACAATTGGAGGCTCAGCCAACGAAATTACACCTTCAACCCACGTAATAATGGCGGTTATCGCCCCGTGGACAGAACCATTCCTAGCCTACCTTACTAGGCAGGAACTCCCGGAGGACCAAAACGAGGCCCGCTGCATAGTGCGGCGAGCTAAAGCCTACAGAGCCCATGAGGGAGAGCTTTATAAGAAAAGCACTACCGGAGTCCTTCAAAGGTGCATCTCCGAAGAGGAAGGGCGGAACCTTCTGACTGAAATTCACGCCGGACTCGGTGGTCACCACGCCGCTGCTCGGTCCCTTGTTAGCAAGGCTTTCCATGCAGGCTTTTATTGGCCGACGGCCCGGGCATACGCTCAGGACCTAGTCCAACAATGCGTTGGTTGCCAACTTTTTGCCAACCAAAGCCATATGCCACCCACCGCACTCCAAACTATACCCATCACCTGGCCTTTTGTGGTCTGGGGGATTGACATGGTCGGACCCCTTAAAGGTGGAACCCATAAGAAAAAATACTTACTGGTCATGGTGGATAAGTTCACCAAATGGATAGAAGCCAAGCCTGTTAAAACGGCCGAATCCGGACCGGTGGTAGACTTCATATCCGGGGTTATACACCGTTATGGCGTCCCCCACAACATCATAACCGATAACGGTACAAACTTTATCGCCGACGAGGTAAAACTCTCGTGCAAAAACATGGGCATCAAGCTCAATTATGCTTCCGTCTATCACCCACAAACCAACGGCCGGGTCGAACGTGCAAATGGTCTTATCATGAGCGGCATTAAACCCAGACTAGTGCGGTCCCTCAAGGAATCTAACACGCACTGGGTAGAGGAGCTCGACTCCATGCTATGGGGCCAGCGGACCACGCCAAATTGCACCACCGGATACACACCATTTTTTATGGTGTACGGCGCAGAAGCAGTTCTGCCCTACGACATAATTCATGACTCACCTAGAGTGTGCATGTACGAAGAAATAGAAGCCGAGCTCGATCGGCAGGACAACTTGGACGTCTTGGAGGAGGAGCGTGACGTGGCAAAAGCCCGTTCCGCATTTTATCAACAGCAGGCCCGAAGATATCAAAGAAGAGAAGTACGGGCCAAAAATTACAATGTTGGCGAACTAGTTCTACGCCTGCCGGATAAGAAAAAGGACAAACTAAAGCCCAAGTGGGAAGGTCCATTCATAATCGACCAAGTCCTGACCGGTGGGGCGTGCCGCCTGTGAGATGCGTCGAACAACCGACTCGAGCCGAACCCGTGGAACGCCGCCCGTCTCCGAAGATTCTATGCCTAGCGCCGGACTCTGTGTTCGTCTCCTTCCTCTGTCCATTCCTTGTTGAATTTTTCTGTCTTACATTTCTCTCCTTCCCATTTTTTCTTTTATAGCCCTTAAAGGCTCATATAGTGACGCGCCACTCGCGCTCATTAAACCTGGGGGCTTCTTTAACAGAAGCTTATTTATATGGGCTTCACGCCCAACACATGTGTCAAACTTCTGCATGTACCTTTTTCTTCACCATTATATGCATCGATATGACTTAAGTTTTGGACAAGCTGGGTTGCCTGGCTCCTGTGCTTACCCCTACGTTCCCGATTGTTTGGCTTGGTAGTAAAGGGAGCACCTCTGCAATTGTTACTGCCGGGTCAGCCGGACGTGTACCTCAGACTGGGTGAAGCCGAAAGCTAGCGTTCTTAAGGGAATATTCGGTCGGTGAAATAAAAGATGATCTTTTTTACTCATTTTATGCGCCCCCAGATGCTTTTTTTGCGTCTCTTCACGCAGTCCGGACATGCACATTAGGTCATGCCTCCCAGCGAAAGGAACCCTTAACGGAACTATTCTCTCTGGAAGATGTTTCTTACTAACCATGTAATATAACATAACTAGTTGGGCACTTGTCTGATAAAGCACTGATGACCCCTACGCCTGGTCTCCACACATACCCCGGTTCTTATATAACTGCTAGGGTATTCGGACAGACTCCGGACCGTCAGGTCCCGAGGTTGAAGCGAAAAGGTCGGCAACGACAAACGATCTACAATCCGGCTAGAAGGCATTACACATGTCAATTCAAAATTACACAGTCATTCTGACTGATTGTATTCCTCTTCTATACCATCTAACAGGCTGTCTAATTTACAGTCCTGCTGGGAATACTTCGCGGCCAACTCTACTTGGCCATACACTAAGCTCACAGGGATCTCCTTCCCGTCAGGCCCCACTAGTCCGACCTCGGCCATGTGGTTTGGGTCAGACTTCGTAAAACGGGTCTTCACCATGGCCCAGGCCTCCCTAGCGCCTTGTCGGCAGGCCGATATCTTCCACAACCGGAAGCGTTGCCGAGCTCCCTTCAGCTTCTCTGCAAGCTCTCCAAGGCCCTCGGGCACGGAGTGGGCAGGCCATAAGGCTTGGGCAATACCTCGCATCGCCAGCCGAATTCACTCGTGCAGTTGCAAGAGTTCGGAAAGAAGGTCACCCGTAGAACCGGGCATCTCCTCTGCAGGACGACCTATGAGCATACCCAAGGTTGTCAGAATCGCGATTTTGAATCGGATCGGACCTTCGATGGTAGGATCGCAAATCGTAGAATCTTCACTATCAGGATCGTAGAAACGTAGATTCTAAGAACTAAAATCGTAGAATCAAAGGGCTAATCTTGGATCGTAAAGTCGTAGAATCGTATAACAGAATCGCGATTCTGATAACCTTGAGCATACCTACAGACATTACTCTGTTAGTCGACTTCCTCACCGAACTCTTTTTTCAAAGTTCGTTCAAGCACTTACTAATTATGCCGCGTCGAAGCCACTGATTCTCCTTCGTGGAGTCCGACAGCTGGCCACGAACATCTTTAAGTTCGACGTCCAGCTTGCTGTTGGCATCCTGAAGATCATTCTTCTCTAGCCTCACCCTTGTCAACATACTCTCACCGGCCTTTAACCGGCGTAAGAGTTGTTGTTTGTCCGGATCTAGTCCGGCGCCATCTGCAATATGATCTGTCAGATTTGCACCCACACCGCACGATACTAATCTTTCAAAGTGTATGTTACCTGAGGGGGTCTCTTTGGGCTCCCCTGCTGCGGCTAGTGCGGCCTCTAGTTGTGCCTTGCACTTTTCCAGCTCCTGGGACAGTACGGTATTCTTCTCTGTAAGAACATGCATATTAAATGATCCTTAAATCAGTTGCTCTAAACTGCTTCAAGTCTCGGGGGCTACTGGCATATATATATTTAACCAAAATTTTCTTACCCGTATGTCTTTTACATACTGCTCCGTGGCTCTGGCTAAACCATTTTGAGTGGCACGGAGGTACGCATCTCTCGAATTAAAGGCATCTAAAGCCTCTTGGGAGAAACAAGCATCGCATAGAGCTGTCCGGCGACGCCTGTGGTTCATGGCACTCTCCACTTCAGAATTTGTGGCAGACAGCCTGTCCTCGTCCTCTGTCGGAGGAGCGTCCGGTGCGCGCCTTGTGCTCGCCTCCGCTTCCTGGCCTGACGTTGGAGCCTGGCTGGTGGAGGCGCGATTGGCAACCTCTCCGGATGTAGTCCGGCGAGGTCTCTTTGTTCTGAAGATAGCACGAACGTTAATATGCCCTGACAGAATAACTCCAGGGAAACAAAGGGTGCGCTATACCTTTGCACCGGCATCTTAGTCCGGACTACATTCCTTTTTGCCCCACGGGGCCCTGCGGCGCCTCGTTGGCTAGCCGCCGCAGGTTCGGCCTCCGGCCTCGGAAATCTCCCCTGCAAAACATGGTTGTCATTAGAAACACCGGAATACGTGAGAGTGGAATCTCTTTTAAGGGAATGGGACTCCGGTTTCCGTCACCTGGGAGGCCGGGATTAACCCTGGGTAATTCGCCGTAATGGCCACCAAGGTATCGTCCTTACTTAGCAGATAGAACACCCCATCAATAAGCTCCACCGATATGTCCGGATCCTCTTCGGAGTCCGGATTGAGGGACCATTCTGGGTCCTCGGGTTGTGGAGGATGGCTGTTTATATCCTTTACCTCCTGTCGCAGTTCCTGCATTGAAATCATTAGACTACCTATCTAACCGTGGGAGTATAAAACGAACGGGCAAGCGCAATTGTTCACTTACCCAACTTGGAGGATCATACGTACTGAATCCTGCCTGCGGATTGACGCGGAGGAATTCCTCCTTTTCTCCCTTGTACAAAGAGGATAAGATCTTTACTAAGGTGATGGCTAAGGCCGGCCCCTTACGACCGTAACGGGTGGCATCATCCTCCCTGTTGAAATACCACATGGGGTGGCCTCTATATTGAAGCGGCTGCACCCCCCGCATAATGCATGCGGCCATGACTCCAATCATGGTTAGTCCAGAATGAGCCAACAGTCTTATCCGGCCCATCAGGTAAAGGATGTCTGTGTCGCTTTCTCTCTGAGAGCTCCGTGGACGCCAGCTCAAGCGTTTCTTCAATGGGGCATTGTTGAACTCGGGGAGACCGACCCAGATAGGGTCTGGTAGCGGGACGTCATCTATGTAAAACCATTCCGAGGCCAGTCCTCGGACGCCTTCTTCGGGGTTCCAGATAGGTATCCAGTCCCGGCGATGCGCCATACTACGGCTCCGCCCACTTGATAGATAGACCCTCTTGAGAACGGGGCACCAGGCAGAATAACCTCTTCCACAACGCGAAATGAGCCTCAACGCCTAAAAATAGCTCGCAAAGGGCAACGAAACCCGCGATGTGTAATACGGAGGCGGGCGTGAGATTGTGCAGCTGGAGACCGTAAAACTTCAGAAGCCCGCGGAGAAATGGATGAATTGGAAATCCCAGTCCCCTTATTAGAGAGGGGACGAGGCATACCCGCTCTCCTTTAGAAGGATTGGGGGTGCTCTCCGCTTGTTTTCTGCCATTGTAGGTGGCGAGACCGGCTCGAACCGGGACCATGTATGCCGGGGGAAGAAATCCCTTGGCCTGAAGCGACACTAACTCGCTGTGCGGGATGGTGCAACTCTCCCAGTCCCCGAGTTTGGGACCGGAGGGGCGAGGGGAGGAGCGGCGACGGCTGGACATGTTGGAATGGACCTTTGTTGGAAGCTCTCTGATGATAACTCGCGGAGAGGAGAAGATGTGGTTTGAACCTGAATTCCCATCCAGTTAAATAGGCGGCTCATTTATATGGCTAGGGGTGTGGATGTAAAAACGCCCCGGCTTTTCGCATTCGTTTGACACATGGAAGACGGCCATTATTGGGCGTAGAAGCCAAGGAGCGCAACATTTACAAGAAATCGGACTTTATTCAACAGGTACACGGAATTTGGAGGAGAACCCGCCTTGCAATGCCGAAGACAATCTGCGTGCCGGACTCATCGTCATTAAAGCCTGGTTCGGGGGCTACTGAGGGAGTCCTGGATTAGGGGGTGTTCGGGTAGCCGGACTATACCTTCAGCCGGACTCCTAGACTATGAAGATACAAGATTGAAGACTTCGTCCCGTGTCCGGATGGGACTTTCCTTGGTGTGGAAGGCAAGCTTGGCGATGCGGATATTCGAGATCTCCTACCATTGTAACCGACTCTATGTAACCCTAAACCTATCCGGTGTCTATATAAACTGGAGGGTTCTAGTCCGTAGGACATCATCATACAACAATCATACCATAGGCTAGCTTTTAGGGTTTAGCCTCCTCGATCTCATGGTAGATCCACTCTTGTACTACCCATATCATCAATATTAATCAAGCAGGACGCAGAGTTTTACCTCCATCAAGAGGGCCCTAACCTGGGTAAAACATCGTGTTCCCTGCCTCCTGTTACCATCCGGCCTAGACGCACAGTTCGGGACCCCCTACCCGAGATCCGCCGGTTTTGACACCGACAGGTGCGATAAGCAAACCGGGCTATTTAACATGCCCTAACCAAGGGACAACTGCGCGTGGGTCCTGAAGGTAGGTAGAATGATCGTTAAAGAGACCATCTAAGAGTTCCCTTGTACGCCAGTGCTTCTTGCCACCTTGGTGTATCCATCCTGCCGAGAGGACCGATGATTAGGTCGTCAGAAGAAACCTGCGGAAAAAGGACCTGAAAAGGAAAAAAGGAAAAAAGGGAAGTGTGTGTGTCCAGGAGCGGTCGAGCCGTATTATGGATCACAAGATAGTTATGCCTCTGTCTATGCCCATGGTATTTTGAGTGCATAGTTATGTACGCACGATATGAATGCACTTCTTGGTTGGGACAGGGACGGAGGCCGAGTTGCTAGTCGAGCTCTTGACGAGCTGGGCTGTCCTACTGCAGAGTAGTCTGAACTTGTTTGACAGTGTCCGGGAGTTCGACCGACGAATTAAGGTTCTACTTGAGGAGGCCGCTCTGTACTTCTGCTACCAACGCGGCGGTGTGCTCCTTGGTATGGAGGGAGCATTCCGTGTTCCCATTGACTATTATGACGCCGCGTGGACCGGGCACCTTGAGCTTAAGATAAGCGTAGTGTGGAACCGCGTTGAAGCGTGCAAATGCGGTTCATCCGAGTAGTGCGTGATAGCCGCTGCGAAAGGGGACGATATCGAAGATCAGCTCTTCGCTTCGGAAATTGTCCGGAGATCCGAAGACAACCTCTAGTGTGTTTGAGCCCGTACAGCGGGCCTCTACGCCTGGTATGACTCCTTTAAAGGTAGTCTTTGTGGGCTTAATTCTTGATGAATTAATGCCCATTTTGCGCATTGTATCCTGAGAAAGCAGGTTCAGGCTGCTACCACCATCCATGAGGACTCGTGTGAGGTGAAATCCATCAATGATTGGGTCGACGACCAGTGCGGCTGAACCGCCATGACGGATACTGGTCGGATGGTCCCTGCGATCAAAAGTGATCGGGCAGGAAGGCCATGGGTTGAACTTAGGGGCGACTGAATCCATCGCGTAGACGTCCCTGAGCGCGCGCTTGTGTTCCCTCTTGGGGATATGGGTATCGTATATCATGTTTACCGTTTTAACTTGGGGGGGGGGACTTCTTCTGTCCTCCTGTGTTCGGTGGCTGGGGCTCCTCGTCATCGTCTTTGCTCTGCGACCCCTTCTCCTTGTTCTCAGCATTCAACTTGCCGGCCTATTTAAAAAACCAACATTCTCTGTTGTTGTGATTAGCTGGTTTGTCAGGAGTGCCGTGTATCCGGCATGGGCGATTGAGTATGCGGTCCAAGCTGGATGGGCCCGAATTGTTTCTTTTGAACGACTTCTTCCGCTGGCCAGACTTGGAGCCGCTGAATCCGGCATTGACCGCCGTGTCGTCGGTATTGTCACCATTGTTTCGGCGCTTGTGTCCATTGCGTCGGGACTTGTCATTGCTATTCTTGGCTTCCGCAGTGCCAGGTTTGCTTGCCATGTTATTGCTACGGGCTAGCCAGCTATCTTTGCCCGCACAAAAGCGAGTCATAAATGCCGTAATGGCTGCCATGGACTTCGGCTTTTCTTGGCCGAGGTGTCGGGTGAGCCATTCGTCCCCGATGCTGTGTTTGAAGGCCGCCAAGGCTTCGGCATCCGGACAGTCGATGATCTGGTTCTTTTTAGTTAAGAACCTAGTCCAGAGTTTCCTCGCCGACTCTCCAGGCTGTTGAATTATGTGAGTTAAGTCATCGACATCCGGAGGTCGAACATTGATATCTACTACACAACCTTCTTCTTGTAGACGTTGTTGGGCCTCCAAGTGCAGAGGTTTGTAGGACAGTAGCAAATTTCCCTCAAGTGGATGACCTAAGGTTTATCAATCCTTGGAAGGCGTAGGATGAAGATGGTCTCTCTCAAACAACCCTGCAACAAAATGACAAAGAGTCTCTTGTGTCCCCAACACACCCAATACAATGGTAAATTGTATAGGTGCACTAGTTCGGCGAAGAGATGGTGATACAAGTGCAATATGGATGGTAGATAAAGGTTTTTGTAATCTGAAAATATAAAAACAGCAAGGTAACTAATGATAAAAGTGAGCACAAACAGTATTGCGATGCATTGAAACAAGGCCTAGGCTTCATACTTTCACTAGTGCAGGTTCTCTCAACAATAATGACATAATCGGATCATATAACTACCCCTCAACATGCAACAAAGAGTCACTCCAAAGTCACTAATAGCGGAGAATAAATGAAGGGTAGGGTACGAAACCACCTCAAAGCTATCCTTTCTGATCGATCTATTCAAGAGTCCGTAGTAAAATAACACGAAGCTATTCTTTCCGTTCAATCTATCCTAGAGTTCTTATTAGAATAACACCTTAAGACACAAATCAACCAAAACCCTAATGTCACCTAGATACTCCAATGTCGCCTCAAGTATCCGTGGGTATGATTATACGATATGCATCACACAATCTCAGATTCATCTATTCAACCAATACAAATAACCTCAAAGAGTGACCCAAAGTTTCTACCGGAGAGTCAACATGAAAACATGTGCCAACCCCTATGCATAGGTTCATGGGCGGAACCCGCAAGTTGATCACCAAAGCATACATCAAGTGAATCAATAGAATAACCCATTGTCACCACGGTTATCCCACGCAAGACATACATCAAGTGTTCTCAAACCCTTAAAGACTCAATCCGATAAGATAACTTCAAAGGGAAAACTCAATCAATTACAAGAGAGTAGAGGGGGAGAAACATCATAAGATCCAACTATAATAGCAAAGCTCGCGATACATCAAGATCGTACCACCTCAAGAACACAAGAGAGAGAGAGATCAAACACATAGCTACTGGTACATACCCTCAGCCCCTAGGGATAACTACTACATCCTCGTCATGGAGAGCACCGGGATGATGAAGATGGCCACTGGAGAGGGATACCCCCCTCTGACAGGGTGCCGGAATGGGTCTAGATTGGTTTTCGGTGGCTATGGAGGTTTCTGGCGGTGGAACTCCCGTTCTATTCTGTTCCTCGGTGTTTTTAGGGTATATGGACATATATAGGCGAAAGAAGTCGGTCAGGGGAGCCACGAGGGGCCCACGAGGGTGGGGGCGCACCCAGGGGGACAGGCGCGCATCCCTGCCTCGTGGCCACCACGAAGCTTCCCTGACGTCTACTCCAAGTCTCCTGGATTGCTTCCCTTCCAAAAAATAACTTTCCCGAAGGATTCATTCCGTCTGGACTCCATTTGATATCCCTTTTCTTCGAAACACTGAAATAGGCAAGAAAACAACAATTTGGGCTGGGCCTCCGGTTAATAGGTTAGTCCCAAAAATAAAATAAAATTATATAATAAAGCCCATAAACATCCAAAACAGATAATATAATAGCATGGAACAATATAAAATTATAGATACGTTGGAGACATATCAGCATCCCCAAGCTTAATTCCTACTCGTCCTCGAGTAGGTAAATGATAAAATCAGAATTTTTGATGTGGAATGCTACCTAACATATTTATCAATGTAATCTTCCCTATTGTGGCAAGAATATTCGGATCCATAAGATTCAAGACAAAAGTTTAATATTAACATAAAAATAATAATACTTCAAGCATACTAACAAAGTAATCATGTCTTCTCAAAATAACATGGCCAAATAAAGCTATCCATACAAAATTATATAGTCTGGCTATGCTCTATCTTCATCACACAAAATATTTAAATCATGCACAGCCCCGATGACAAGCTAAGCAATTGTTTCATACTTTTGATGTTCTCAAACTTCTTCAATCTTCACGCAATACATGAGCGTGAGCCATGGACATAGCACTATAGGTGGAATAGAATGGTGGTTGTGGAGAAAACAAAAAGGAGAAGATAGTCTCACATCAACTAGGCGTATCAACTGGCTATGGAGATGCCCGTCAATAGATATCAATGTGAGTGAGTAGGGATTGCCATGCAACGGATGCACTAGAGCTATAAGTGTATGAAAGCTCAAAAGGAAACTAAGTGGGTGTGTGTCGGTGTCAAAACCGGCGGATCTCGGGTAGGGGGTCCCGAACTGTGCGTCTAAGGCGGATGGTAATAGGAGGCAGGGGACACGATGTTTTACCCAGGTTCGGGCCCTCTTGATGGAGGTAAAACCCTACGTCCTGCTTGATTAATATTGATGATATGGGTAGTACAAGAGTAGATCTACCACGAGATCAGAGAGGCTAAACCCTAGAAGCTAGCCTATGGTATGATTCTATGTTATTGTGTTGTACGGACTAAAACCCTCTGGTTTATATAGACACCGAAGGGGGCTAGGGTTACACAAGGTCGTTTACAAAGGAGGTGATATCCATATCCGTACTGCCTAGCTTGCCTTCCACGCCAAGTAGAGTCCCATCCGGACACGAGACGAGGTCTTCAATCTTGTATCTTCATAGTCCAACAGTCTGGCCAAAGGATATAGTCCGGCTGTCCGGAGACCCCTAATCCCGGACTCCCTCAGTGTGCATCCAACTCGCTTGCTCACGAAGATCTAGGGCATTTTGAGGAAGCCCATCATTGGAATATAGAAGCCAAGTTCTATAATAAAAGATTCTCACCAGTATATGAAAGTGACAACATAGGAGACTCTCTATCATGAAGATCATGGTGCTACTTCGAAGCACAAGTGTGATAAAAGGATAGTAGCATTGCCCCTTCTCTCTTTTTCTCTCATTTTTTTCTTTTTTTTGGGCCTTCTCTTTTTTATGGCCTTTTTCTCTTTTTATATTTTTTTCTAGAGTCTCATCCCGACTTGTGGGGGCATCATAGTCTCCATCATCCTTTCCTCACTGGGACAATGCTCTAATAATGATGATCATCACACTTCTTTTTACTTACAACTCAAGAATTACAACTCAATACTTAGAACAAAATATGACTCTATGTGAATGCCTCCGGCGGTGTACCAGGATATGCAATGAATCAAGAGTGACATGTATGAAAGAATTATGAATGGTGGCTTTGCCACAAATACAATGTCAACTACATGATCATGCAAAGCAATATGACAATGATGAAGCATGTCATAACATCGGAACAGTGGAAAGTTGCATGGCAATATATCTCGGAATGGCTATGGAAATGCCATAATAGGTAGGTATGGTGGGTGTTTTGAGGAAGGTATATGGTGGGTTTATGGTACCGGCGAAAGTTGCGCGGTACTAGAGAGGCTAGCAAATGTGGAAGGGTGAGGGTGCGTACAATCCATGGACTCAACATTAGTCATAAAGAACTCACATACTTATTGCAAAAATCTATTAGTTATCAAAACAAAGTACTACGCGCATGCTCCTAGGGGGATAGATTGGTAGGAAAAGATCATCGCTCTTCCCGGACCGCCACTCATAAGGAAGGCAATCAATAAATAAATCATGCTCCGACTTCATCACATAACGGTTCACCATATGTGCATGCTACGGGAATCACAAACTTCAACACAAGTATTTCTCAAATTCACAGTTACTAAACTAGCATGACTCTAATTTCACTATCTCCATATCTCAAAACAATCATCAAGTATCAAACTTCTCTTAGTATTCAATGCACTTTATATGAAAGTTTTTATTATATCCCTCTTGGATGCCTATCATATTTGGACTAAATTTATAACCAAAGCAAACTACCATGCTGTTCTAAAAGACTCTCAAAATAATATAAGTGAATCATGAGAGTTCAACAATTTCTTCAAAATAAAACCACTGTCGTGCTCTAAAAAGATATAAGTGAAGCACTAGAGCAAACGACAAACTACTCCAAAAGATATAAGTGAAGATCAATGAGTAGTCGAATAATTATGCAACTATGTGAAGACTCTCTAACATTTAAGAATTTAAGATCTTGTTATTTTATTCAAACAGCAATAAAAACAAAATAAAATAAAATGACGCTCCAAGCAAAACACATATCATGTGGTGAATAAAAATATAGCTCCAAGTAAAGTTACCGATGAATGAAGACGAAAGAGGGGATGCCTTCCGGGGCATCCCCAAGTTTAGGCTCTTGGTTGTCCTTGAATGTTACCTTGGGGTTCCTTGAGCATCCCCAAGCTTAGGCTCTTGCCACTCCTTATTCCATAGTCCATCGAATCTTTACCCAAAACTTGAAAACTTCACAACACAAAACTTAACAAAAAGCTCGTAAGCTCCGTTAGTATAAGAAAATAAATCACCACTTAGGTACTGTTGTGAACTCATTCTAAATTAATATTGGTGTAATATCTACTGTATTCCAACTTCTCTATGGTTCATACCCTCCGATACTACTCATAGATTCATCAAAATAAGCAAACAACACATGGAAAACATAATCTTTCAAAAACAGAACAGTCTGTAGTAATCTGTATCAAACGTATACTTATGGCCCTCATAAAATTCTCAAATAAATTGGTGGACCTGAGTAATTTTTCTATTAATCCTCTGAAAAACGAATCAACTTAATAGCACTCTCCAGTAAAAAATGGCAGCTAATCTCGTGAGCGCTAAAGTTTCTGTTTTTTACAGCAAGATCGCAAAGACTTCACCCAAGTCTTCCCAAAGGTTCTAGTTGGCACAAACACTAATTAAAACATAAAACCACATCTAAACAGAGGCTAGATAAATTATTTATTACTAAACAGGAACAAAAAGCAAGTAACAAACATAAAATTGGGTTGCCTCCCAACAAGCGCTATTGTGTAACGCCCCTAGCTAGGCATGATGATTTCAATGATGCTCACATAAAAGATAAGAATTATAACATAAAGAGAGCATCATGAAGAATATGACTAGCACATTTAAATCTAACCCACTTCCTATGCATAGGGATTTTGTGAGCAAACAACTTGTGGGAACAAGAATCAACTTGCATAGGAAGGTAAAACAAGCATAACTTCAAAACTTTAAGCACATAGAGAGGAAACTTGATATTATTGCAATTCCTACAAGCATATGTTCCTCCATCATAGTAATTTTCAGTAGCATCATGAATGAATTCAACAATATAACCAGCACCTAAAGCATTCTTTTCATGATCTACAAGCATAGAAATTTTATTGCTCTCCACATAAACAAAATTCTTCTCATTTAGAATAGTGGGGGTATCATAAGAGACTCGAATACTATAAATTGTTTCCACATTAAAAGAGTAATGTTCAGAAAAAGGGTAATCATAATCATGACAAGTTTTATAAATATAATCATCACTACTTTTTATAGCATAAGTGTCATCACAATAATCATCATAGGTAGCAACTTTGTTCTCATCATAATCAATTGAAACCTCTTCCAAGATAGTGGAATCATTACTAAATAAAGTCATGACCTCTCCAAATCCACTTTCAGAATTATCACAATAAGATTCAACATTATTCAAAATAGTGGGATCATTACTTCCTAAAGTTGACACTCTTCCAAACCCACTTTCATTAATATAATCATCATAAGTAGGAGGCATGCTATCATCATAATAAATTTGCATATCAAAACTTGGGAGACTACAAACATCATCTTCATTAAACATAGCATCCCCAAGCTTGGGACTAACATTATTTGCAGAAAATACATTCTCAAACATGTCATTCTCATCAAACATAGCATCCCCAAGCTTGGGCCTTTTCATATCATAAGCATAATCACTCTCATCATTAATGGTATGGATAGCACCAATAGTATAACAATTATCATCATCACAATGAGTAATAGGAGCAACATCATTTGGGAGGGATACATTTTTACCTTTGCTTCTCCATCTTTTCTTTTTGTTCTTCACATCATGTGTGGGTTTAATCCTCTTTTCGAAGCTCCTTATTGATGACATTGGTTGAATAGGAGGCTCCTCCTCGTTACCTGATTCATCATAAGAAATAATAGGAGGATATTGGGAAGCCTCTTCCCTTTCATTAGTATTCTCTTCATCCTCTGTTTGTTTTCTTTTCTTTAGGTACTTGGCAATATATGGATTTTCAATGCAATTCACCGCACAGTACATAAAAATTTCTTCTAGATCAATATCAAGGAATTTCTCAAGGTTATATTCTAGAATATGCTTAGTTATACGTTTCATTTCTTCATAACACAAAAGAAAACTAAGTTCATTATGATGTGCAAGGGAAATCAAATCATCACAATTTTTGGACACGATACGATAATGGAACAATATGCATCGAAGATTTAAATGACCATGTTCATTGCAAAGTTCACAAGTATGGTGAAGAAATTTTAAATTTTCAGCACAAACATCTAGCCTCTCTTGCAACCACTTAGTTTCCAAATACTTATTCCTCTTGCAAAATCTATCTTCCCTATTTGGTGTGTACCTGTAAACTCTATGCACTCCACAAAAGTTGACATGCTTATAAGAGACATTTTCATCATGACTAGTGCAATAATCATTAGTACTATGTATATTCAAGGAGTTCATACTAATAACATTGCAATCATGCTCATCATTCAAAGATTTAGTGCCAAACATTTGAGACTTCTTCTTCTAGCATTTGAGCACAATTTTCCTTTCCATCATTCTCACGAAAGATATTAAAAAGATGAAGCGTATGAGGCAAACTCAGTTCCATTTTTTGTAGTTTTATTTTATAAACTAAACAAGTGCTAAAACAAGAAACTAAAAGATAGGATTGCAAGATCTAAAGATATACCTTCAAGCACTAACCTCCCTGGCAACGGCACCAGAAAAGAGCTTGATGTCTACAACACAACCTTCTTCTCGTAGACGTTGTTGGGCCTCCAGGTGCAGAGGTTTGTAGGACAGTAGCAAATTTCCCTCAAGTGGATGACCTAAGGTTTATCAATCTGTGGGAGGCGTAGGATGAAGATGGTCTCTCTCAAACAACCCTGCAACCAAATAACAAAGAGTCTCTTGTGTCCCCAACACACCCATTACAATGGTAAATTGTATAGGTGCACTAGTTCGGCAAAGATATGGTGATACAAGTGCAATATGGATGGTAGATAAAGGTTTTTGTAATCTGAAAATATAAAAACAGCAAGGTAACTAATGATAAAAGTGAGCACAAACGGTATTGCAATGCGTTGAAACAAGGCCTAGGGTTCATACTTTCACTAGTGCAAGTTCTCTCAACAATAATAACATCGGATCATATAACTATCCCTCAACATGCAACAAAGAGTCACTCCAAAGTCACTAATAGCGGAGAACAAACGAAGAGATTATGGTAGGGTATGAAACCACCTCAAAGTTATTGTCGGTGTCAAAACCGGCGGATCTCAGGTAGGGGGTCCCGAACTGTGCGTCTAAGGCGGATGGTAATAGGAGGCAAGGGACATGATGTTTACCCAGGTTCGGGCCCTCTTGATGGAGGTAACACCCTACGTCCTGCTTGATTGTTCTTGATGATATGAGTATTAGAAGAGTTGATCTACCACGAGATCGTAGAGGCTAAACCCTGGAAGCTAGCCTATGGTATGATTGTATGTTGTCCTACGGACTAAACCCTCCGGTTTATATAGACACCGGAGGGGGCTAGGGTTACACAGAGTCAGTTACATGGGAGGAGATCTACATATCCGTATTGCCTAGCTTGACTTCCACACCAAGGAGAGTCCCATCCGGACGCGGGACGAAGTCTTCAATCTTGTATCCTCATAGTCCAACAATCCGGCCAAAGGATATAGTCCGGCTGTCCGGAGACCCCCTAATCTAGGACTCCCTCAGTAGCCCCTGAACAGGCTTCAATGATGATGAGTCCGGCGCGCAGTATTATCTTCGGCATTGCAAGAAGGGTTTCTCCTCCGAGTACTCCATGGAAGATTTTGAACACAAGGATAGTGTCCGACTCTGCAAAACAAGTTCCACATACCACCATAGAGAGAATAATATTTCCACAAATCTAATCTGCTGACATGTTTTGACAGCACGACATCACGCCATGGCCCGGTCATTATTCAAACCATTTTTCTCAACCAGCACCGCACAAATCGCGAGGTGGTTTTCTTGACACGTCTTGTCAAAGCAGAGATCGTGTCCCCCTTATTACGGGATTCTCATCAATACGGACGTGGGTAACCCAACCACGCCATCAATTACGGCGCTTGGGGAATAAGCGATTTTACCAGGCAAGTGGGGAGGCGCATCACTCTTTTCACCCATGCCTTCTTCCTCCTTGCTTACCCACTCTCGCACACTCGAGCTCCAACGCCCAAGTTCGTGTCTTTATTCTCAAACCACTCCAAACATGTCCGGAGCAGGAGGCAAGTGGATGGTCTCCTCCGTCACGGAGGAGAACATCACAAAGTTATGGGAAGCCGGATATCTGGCCGTGGATATCGCGCACCAGCTGCCAGATGTAGGACAGCTCATCCCTACGCCTGAACCCCATGAGAGGGTAGTTTTTCTTACCCACTTCGTCCGTGGACTGGGATTTCCCCTCCACGCGTTTGTCCGCAGGCTCATGTTCTACTACGGGCTGGATTTTCATGATCTGGCCCCCAATTTCATCCTCAACATCTTGGCGTTTATCGTCGTGAGCGAGGCCTTCCTCCGCATCAGGCCCCACTTCGGTCTGTGGCTGAAGACCTTCAATGTTAAACCAAAGGTGGTGGTCGGCTAGCAAGCAGAGTGCGGAGGCGCCATGGTGGGAAAATACCTAACGTCACCTGGCTCGAAGGCTCCTATGTGGAGACCATAAAGGGGTGGCAATCGGGGTGGTTCTACATCACCAAGCCGCGCGAGACCAACTGGGTGGCGGCCCCCAAATTTTGATCCGGAATCCCCACGCGGCTCACTTCCTGGAAAGAGAAGGGCCTGTCCTGGGGTTCTTCGGTAGAGCTGACCGGACTCCAGACCTACATCAGGAACATGATGAGCAAGAAAATCAAGATCGTCAACGTGGTCCAGGTCATGCTCTTCCGCCGGATTCTCCCGTGTCAACGACGGGCATTCAATTTGTGGGAGTTCGACCCGGCCAGGCACCAGACGCTGCGAGAGCTCTACGACACGATGCACAAGGACGTCTGGAGGGTGCTATTCAAGGGCGCCGAGGTACCTCCTTCCCTCACCGAGGACCGCGGACTCAGCGCAAAGCGCCATGCCAATCCGGTAAGTTTCGATATCTCACAGGGCATTTATTTGCCCAGTTGAATCATGTGCGGGACCTAAGCTTCCATGTCATTAGCAGAACTAGATAAAGACAGCGGAGGAGCTCGATTGCCCAGCCCCCTTCCTAAATATCCTGCAGATGCTCTCCTAACGGAGATGCTGGCTCCGGCACCTTACGAGGTGCCGGCAAAGAAGGCCAAGAAGAAGGCCACGGGGCCCCGAAAGGGTCACCGGCACAAGGTTGTATCGGACTCATCGTCTGATGACTCTGACACGCACTCCTCCCATGAAAACGAGGAGGAGGAGGAGGAGGAAAGTTCTCCCCCCCCTAGCCGGGGGAGACAAGAAAAGGAAGGCCGACCCAACCGGGGAGGCAGAAGGGTCCAAGAAGGGAAGGGCGCTCCCTCCGGACTGCTCCACAACGGCCGCCTACATCGGCGACGAGTGGCTACCCAGGGTCAAGCCCCTGGTGAAGTCGTAAGTATCCGGACAGCATAGTAATTCATGGTATGTTTTATTGCACTGCTTTTCCTCATGCCGAACATGATTATGCAGTCCGTCCCGAGCTCATCTCGACGTATCTTCGTCGAGCGGTTCATTGGACTCGTCGGATATGAACAACGGTTCTCTTCCGGCCGCCTCCACCCCTCGCCCTACGGACAACGCCGAGGTGTTGTCTCAAAAGGCACCGAGCCAAGGGGATGTAGTCCTGGTAGTGCCTCAAGGCGACCTTCCGGACGCTGGGCGTAAAGGGAGCAGGACTCCCATGGGCTCCACACTACAAAAAAATACACTTCCGTGATGATACATGTTTGTCACAGTAGGTCGTGTTTTCTGTCATGCATGTACATCCATGACAAATTTATGACAAAATCAAGATAGTCATACCTGTGCTGTCGTAGAAGTGTTCCATGACATTGCCAAAATTATCATCACGGAAGTGTCCACTTCCATGATGATAATTCGCGGGTCACAGAAGTGCTTTCGTCAAGGGTGACCGACACATGGCATCCACCGTAACGGAACACCGTTAAGCCATCGGGTTGGATTTTGGATCCGATAACCCATTAATAGCCACGACCAATGCCGATTTTCCATGTGTAAAATTCTCATTGGCTGAAGGATCCACACGTCAGCTCCGCGTTGGCACAGGTGTCACTCATCCAACGATCGAGATGGGCCTATGATATGTTGACACATGGACCGGCCCAAAAGTGGCCCACAAAGATTAAATGGGCCGGCCCAACTAAAGGCCCATAAGATTTAGCAGACCATAATGGGCCGGCCCAGCTAAAGGCCCACAAAATTTACCAGACCATAATGGGCCAGCCCAGCTAAAGGTCCACACAATTTTGCAGACCATAATGGGCCGGCCCAGCTAAAGGCCCACAAGATTTTGTGGACCACAATTTGTTGGCCCATTTAAAGGCCCACAAGATTCTGCCGACCATAATGGGCCGGCCCGGCTAAAGGCCCAACATTCTCTGTCAAATCGGCCCGTCAACGGCCTGTCCTAAACTTGTCATCAACGCGGCCCATGGTCACTTCTGGTCCGTTAACAGTCCGCTAAGTAATTGGGCCAAATTACGGCCCGGTGTATTTCCGGCCTGTTAAAGGTCCAGCTTCATTTGGGCCCATTTACAGGCCATCAAAACTTTCATCCCATAAACAACCATGAAGGATTTGGGTCATATTCGGCCATGTCTCACATTCGGCCTGTTAGAGGCCCACTATAGCTTTGGGCCACTTTCAGCTTGTTGTCATTTTCGACCTGTTAACGCCGGACGTAAACCATGGGCCATATGTGGCCCAACGTCATATCGGGCCCATTAACGGCCCATATAAAAATGACGATAATCTAGCCCGACCGAAGTTTCGGCCTGTTAAAGGCCCGTGTATTAGGTCGGCGCATTTACGACCCATCCGAATTCGGCCTGTTAAAGTCCAGTGGGTTATTTGGCACAATCAGGGCCCAATCTCACTTTCGATCTATTAAAGGCCCATGTATTTTATGGGCTCGAGATATTTACACCTGTAAACGGCCTATTTTTACTAAGGGCCCAAATTATGTTTAGGCCTGTTAAAGGCCCACTATGGGCACAGGCCTACCAAAAAAATATGAGAGCTTATGCTGATTTAGGCCCAGATATTTTTAGTGGGCTACATGCCAATTTCGGCCCGTAATCGTTTTTAGCCCAATTGGAATGGGCCCGACAAATGTTAGCATGTTGGGCTCCTACGAAGCTTTTGGCGGAATACATTACTAAGATAAACCTACACTATACAAAAATAGCGTCGTAATTACTGCAGCCTGAGGCAGCATCATAAATGTTGTATCACAACAAAATAAATTCCAACCATACAACAAAAGGCCTGTTGGCATAAAGTTTACAGTCCTTCCAGATAAAAGCACCATCAGATGTATAGAAGCACAGATCATTTGACCTGAGTTCTAATGTTTCAGGCTGTAGAATCTGATGGAGCTGCACGATCGCCACCTTTTTCCGCCATTGCTCTTGAACAACGAAGCGAATGTCTGATAGTCTGGTTTCAAAACCATTCATATCTTGACGACATTTCTCAACCACTATTCTTGTTTCCGAAACAACGTCCATTAGGGATTGGACTTGTGTCTGGAGCACAGATATATCACTCTGTCTAGCAGGAAGATTTTGTTCAGTAGGCAATTTGGACGAGGTTACCTTGACAACCAACCCAGAATTACGCAGGAAGGTGCTTTTTGCACTGTTAGTGGAGAGATACTGACGCACTGCAGCAAGAGGTGACATTGTGCCTGTAGTAGCCTCGTCACCTTCAGGTGGTTGTGGCTGTTCAATCATTTGTTTAATAGCTTCCTGAAAGTTTGAACTTGTAGATTAGTGTACCAGATAAGTTACTAATGAGACAAAAACAAACAAAGTAGGTTAAACATTTATACATAACTTATTTTGGTGAACTACTATAATACATTAGCATGTATTGTAGTGCCAACTACATCATAAAATCACTTTCGGAACATATGTCCATGTAGCATGCCTATTGTATTGTCTATTTCCTCACATTCGTTGACATATAAGGATAAAGAGACATGGTTTAAAGTAGGATGCACATAGTATGACATCATTCATAGCATGGGCAAACAGATATAAAACAAACATGCTATTTTATCATTGTGTGCGCACGTGAACATAACAACTAGATTACAGATCAAGACCAAAAGAATATCCTTCATCTCTTTTAAACCATGTAAGGTGAAATGATACATTAGGACAACCGTGAATAAAAGTAAACATAGTAACTGACATTGGCTGCAAACCAAGTAGTTAAATGAACACAGCACAGTACCAATCAATTCAAGGCAGGAGGAGTAAGGACTTACAATAGTGGCTTGAACTAGTGTGCTCATGCCCTTCATCTTGCTGGTGTGGCAATCCTTGAAGATTTGCACTGCATTCGGTTCAGGTTCTTTTTGGTCCGCACGGGATTTCCTCTGTATTTGGAACAAGTCAATATAGATATGATAGTATGGCACAAAAAAGAAGGAAGTAGCAGCTATTTACAAGAGCCTCGCAGTGTGCAATATAGCTACGAGATCGTGTGGTCTGTTAGAATTTCACTTTAGAACGGCTGGTTTTGTTCTTCAAACAGTTAGCCTAGAAGAAGATACACTTGTAAGGCACATACATAAATACAAGTTTAATATGTGGTCTGATCAAATACATATAACCTACCTGATACTTTGGTTTAGACCAATGTTTAACGAGGGCCATCCAGTCTTCATCTGTAATATATTCCACTTGAGATGTTTGGGCGATTTCATTGTTAGCCTTGCCTTCAAAGTGAGATTTTCTAAGGTGGTACCGATACTGTCGCAGAGCAGACTGGAAAACATGAGTGCATGCTTGTCTAGTTGCATCATCTTTCGGATCCAACTTGAATCTCATCTGTTGAAAAAAGAATGTAAGTCTTATTAGGAGGAAGCTAGAAAGTATGGGACAGAGCAAGACAATATTACTAATTGCGATGAATAACATTACTTACGGATAAATGGTCAAGGAAGGTGTTAAACTGGGTATTGTCTTTCTCATTCCTGTACTGGATCCACGTTGGGAGGATACGTGCATGACACCTAACGGCAATGGCTGCCTCTGATACTAACTTGGCTGACTCTGTAGCATCACGTGGCCTTTTTAAACCTGCCTCAAAATGGATCTCCATTCTTCCTCCTTTAGATTTTGTTAATCTGTCAAGCATTATCCCTGATGTTTGTTTCCGCTTGCGCCGTGGTGCTAGTTCAACAACGAATATGGAAAGTGTTAGTGTACATCAAACTGTGAGAGTACATATAAAGGAGCATGCAACTGCAACTTGACTCAGTCAGGTACCGTCTTGGTGTTGATGCTCATGAGGTTCATCTGATCTTGCCAAGTCCTGTTGTGTCAGCAGTGCTTCGGAAGTAGTGTTCGGTGTGAAGGCAGCTTGGGAACTAGCCAGTTCCGGAGCAAACAAACGAGTAACTGGTTGAGATGCTGGTACAGTTGAAGAGGATGCTATAGCTGGTGGAGCAGGTGATACTGTGTTTGTAGATTTAGCCGGTGGACTTGGACCTTGAAAGTGCAACTATCCCTAGGTGGTTTTGGTAATTCATAACAACATATAGCTCATTGAGCTAATGCTATTCCAAGATGATTATTTCAGGAAAGCTCAATGATTGGCATGGCATGGATGGTGAAAGTGGAACCCTCAAAATGCTAAGGACAAAGGATTGGCTCAAGCTCAAAAGCTCAAGACTCTTCATTTTATATTTTAGTGATCCAAGATCACATTGAGTCTTTAGGAAAAGCCAATACTATCAAGGAGGGATGAGGTGTTTCTTAATGAGCCTCTTGCTTCATGTGCTTAGTGATATGCTCCAAAACCCTCAACTACTTTCCCATATCCACATATGACCTAAACCCTAAGCCAAACTCGGTCCTACCGATTCTTTCTATCCGGCGCCACCGAGTTTCACTTGTCATAAGCCACTGCCAAACCCTAGCAATTCGGTTCTACCGATAGGGATCTTGGTCTCACCGAGATGGGATTGCAAACTCTTTGTTTCCCTTTCATAACTTTTTGGTCTCACCGAAAGAGCGGATCGGTCCCACCAAGATTGCAATGTAAATTCAGTGTTTCCTTTTTGTAACTTTTCGGTCTCACCGAAAGAGCAAATCGGTCCCACCGAGTTTGCCTGACCAACTCTCTGGTTAGCTAATTACCAAAATCGGTCTCATCGAGTTTGTGTAATCGGTCTCACCGAGATTACGTTATGCCCTAACCCTAACAAAATCGGTCCTACCGAGTTGCATGTCAGTCCCACCGAAAATCTCTAACGGTCACTAGGTTTACTATTTCGGTCTGATCGAGTTTGTTGATTCGGTCCCACCGAGATTGGAAAACTGTGTGTAACGGTTAGATTTTGTGTGGAGGCTATATATACCCCTCCACCTCCTCTTCATTCGTGGAGAGAGCCATCAGAACACATCTACACTTCCAACTCATGTTCTGAGAGAGAACCACCTACTCATGTGTTGAGACCAAGATATTCCATTCCTACCATATGAATCTTGATCTCTAGCCTTCCCCAAGTTGCTTTCCACTCAAATCTTCTTTCCACCAGATCCAAATCCTATGAGAGAGAGTTGAGTGTTGGGGAGACTATCATTTGAAGCACAAGAGCAAGGAGTTCATCATCAACACACCATTTGTTACTTCTTGGAGAGTGGTGTCTCCTAGATTGGCTAGGTGTCACTTGGGAGCCTCCGACAAGATTGTGGAGTTGAACCAAGGAGTTTGTAAGGGCAAGGAGATCACCTACTTCGTGAAGATCTACCGCTAGTGAGGCAAGTCCTTCGTGGGCGATGGCCATGGTGGGATAGACAAGGTTGCTTCTTCGTGGACCCTTCGTGGGTGGAGCCCTCCATGGACTCGCGCAACCGTTACCCTTCGTGGGTAGAAGTCTCCATCAATGTGGATGTAGGATAGCACCACCTATCCGAACCACGGGAAAAACATCCGTGTCTCCAATTGCGTTTGAATTCTCCAAACCCTTCCCTTTACATTCTTGCAAGTTGCATGCTTTACTTTCCGCTGCCAATATACTCTTTGCATGCTTGCTTGAATTGTGTGATGATTGCTTGACTTGTCCTAAAATAGCTAAAATCTGCCAAGAACTAAAATTGGGAAAAGGTTAAGTTTTTATTTGGTCAAGTAGTCTAATCACCCCCCCCCTCTAGACATACTTTCGATCCTACAAGTGGTATCAGAGCTTTGGTCTCCATTTGCTTTGATTTCCATAGCTTTTGGTGGTCATAGCCTTGGTTTCACAACCTAGGAGAGTATGGCGTCTAGCGAGGGAAATTATCACCGTAGAGGTCCTTACTTTGATGGTACTAATTTTGCTAGTTGGAAGCATAAAATGAAAATGCATATTCTTGGACATAACCCAGCCGTTTGGGCTATTGTGTGTGTTGTTTTGCAAGGTGACTTCTTTGATGGGAGAGAACTAAACCGTGAAGCTACCGCGGATGAGTTGAAGATGTTGCAATACAATGCTCAAGCTTATGATATTCTCTTCAACGGATTGTGCCCCGAAGAATTCAACAAAATCAACCGTCTTGAGAATGCAAAGGAAATTTGGGACACTTTGATTGATATGCACGAAGGTACCGACTCCGTCAAGGAATCCAAATTGGATATGCTTCAAAGTCAACTTGACAAGTTCAAAATGAAGGATGGTGAAGGTGTCGTTGAAATGTACTCTAGGCTTGCTCTCATCACAAATGAGATTGCCGGCTTAGGAAGTGAAGAGATGACCGATAGGTTCATCATCAAGAAGATTCTAAGAGCCTTGGATGGAAAATATGATACCGTGTTCACATTGATCCAAATGATGCCCAATTACAAAGATCTCAAGCCAACGGAGGTAATTGGAAGAATTGTTGCTCATGAGATGTCACTTAAGGATAAAGAGGAACTTCACAACAAATCTAGTGGTGCCTACAAAGCCTCATGTGAAGCCCCTACATCATCAAGTGAGAAACAAAACTTCAATGAAGAATTGAGCTTAATGGTTAAGAACTTCAACAAGTTCTACAAGAGTAGAAGCAAAGATAGAAGCTCCAAGTCAAGGTCCTACAATGACAAAAGATCTTCTAGTCGAGAGCAAAAATGCTACAATTGTGGAAGACCCGGACACTATTCCAATGAGTGTACGGCTCCCTAC
Source organism: Triticum monococcum (assembly GCA_034509565.1). Taxonomy (NCBI): domain Eukaryota; kingdom Viridiplantae; phylum Streptophyta; class Magnoliopsida; order Poales; family Poaceae; genus Triticum; species Triticum monococcum. The sequence goes on from CM067845.1 coordinate 411,369,370, forward strand.
AAGAGAAGAGAAGACTCTCCAAAAAGAAGAAGCAAAAGAGAAGAATCACCACCAAGAGAGAGAAGGAGTAGAGATGATCATTATGAACGAAGATACTCACGGAGAAGCAAGGATTCGGAAAGGAAGGAAAAATCATCAAGGAGCTACACAAAACAAAGACATCAAGCTCATGTTGGTGAATGGGTATCCGCCTCCGACTCCGACAGCCACTCCGAGAGAAGTTATCACTCCGATTCCGAATATACTCAAGATGAAGGTGTTGCCGGTCTAGCACTTGTGTCAACCAACTCCTATGACATATTTGACTCACCAAATGAAGGAATTGGAAGATGCTTCATGGCCAAAGGTCCTAAGGTAACACACCCCGAGTATGTTGATTTTAATAGTGATGAAGATGACTTGTTAGGTGATGATGATTTACTTGTTGACAACTCTAGTGATGAATACTATGATGAAACGTCAATTAATCATGCTAATCAAGATAAAACGAATGACAATGATAAGGAGAAGATTGAGGCTCTAACTAAAGAACTAAACACTCTTAAGTTAGCTCATGAAACTATCTTCGAAGATCATCGAGAACTTTTAAGAGCTCATGAGAAGTTACGCTTTGAAAAGCTCAATCTTGAGCAAGAGCATGAGTTTTTAAAGGCAATCAATGATGATCTCCGCAAGAAAAGTTCTTCTTACATTGCCAAGCGTTTACTCTTATCCACTTACATGCCTCAAGTCAAGTCTATTAACAAGAACAAGAAAGATTCTTTCTCTAGTAGTAACAATGATCATGCTAAATCCAATATTGTTGCTTCTAGTAGTTCTCTTGATTCCACTAATGATTCTCTTAGCCAAGTTACACTTGAGCAAGAAAATAGCTTATTGAAGGGAATTATAGAGAAAGGAGTGTACAAAAGCCTTGCCGGGAGTAAGCAATTCGAGGAAATTGTGCGCAAGCAAGGAATGCACCGGAAGAATCAAGGTGTTGGTTTTGAACGAAAGTTCAATGCCAATGGAGTTGAGTGGGAAGAAGATCAATACCCCAAGACAAAGTTTGTTCCTCAACAAGAGAAGTATGATACTTACTTAAAGGGGACACAAGCTCAAGATGATCTTCCACCACAAGACTACAAGCAAAAAGGCAAGGACAAGCTTCAAGAGGAAATTGATGCATTTGAAGAAGCTCCTAAGACCTTAGTCAAGTGGATTCCCAAGACCACATCAAGTTCCACTTCATCAAGTACGACTACAACTCCAAGGATTCCCATCAAGATGGTGTGGATCCAAAAGAAGAAGAACTAGAGAGTTCTTGAGGGTGACTCCGCCAACATACTTCACTCTTATCATTTTGGCAAGAACAAGTGAAATCAACTTCCACATCTTGCACTAGTTCAAGGAGTCACAAACCCTCTTGTTGGTAATACAAGGAACAAGGTAACCTAAAGTTTTCATGGACATCATCTTGTGTGTGCATCACTCTATGTCTATGGATATCCTTGTTTGTTCCTTGTGGGACTAACCCATGTAGGTATTGAAAGTGCAATTCACTCAAATGGATAGCTCCAAGTGATCTACATAAACATTGAGCATCCACATCTTCAACATCTACATGAAGTCATCATCGACAAAACCCAAGGTTAGTTCATCCCTCTTAAGGGGGATATCACATCTAGGGGGATCTTTACTCTAAGACTTGAGTTAAGCAACTCTAAAGATGTGAACACAACAATGCTTTATGTAAAAGTGGTAACCCCACTTGAGCTTAAACGATGAGTATGACCTATGATCAAGTGTTCTCACTTGACTCCTAAGTCAATATACTCATATATAGATGACCTAGTCATCGCAAATTGCTTGATAGATGCTAGAATTGGTTGTGCATGCTTTGTCACATATTTCAATTGCCATCTTATTGTGTGAGCATGTTGGTTGCATATTTTACTCATTCGAGGACATCCACTTGTTGTTTTGATTGTTTGGTTTTATTTCCTTTTGCCAAGTGGATGGACAAGAATGCCTAAGAACCTCCTCTAGCTATCTATGCTTTTCTCGTCTCAAACTCTATTCATGCTACATCACAAAATTTGATCAAGTCAGATTCGAACCACTCTGTGTGAGGAGCACTCGGAGTCCCCGATTCGTCATAGACTTAAACTTCCAAAACCTCTTTGTGATTCTCGGTCTGACCGATACACCACTTTCTGTCTAACCGAGATCATTAAGTTGATCTATGTTTTCGATCTCGGTGCAACCGATTTGAACCATTCGGTCACACCGAGTTGCAACAACTGTATACAGTTTTGCATCTGGGTGCCACCGAGTTGTTCCACTTGGTCACACCGACAGGGTCGGGCTATATGTAGTCATGGGCAAAAATTTGGAAATTTCTCCGAACCCCTTCGCCCGCGCGATAGCTCGCTCTGCCAACATGGTCTCCAGATCGTCTCCTCGCCGCCAGCCGCCTCCAGTCGCTGGTCTCCATCGCCGTGAACGGAATTCAACCCCACCGTTGCCGCCGTAGCGAGTCTCCGCCGAACTAGGGTATGGACTCGATCTTTGTGCTATTCCCCAATCCGATTCTTAGCACATTGTGATCATAATGATTCTTGCCATGTTTGATAAACTTCTATCCAGTCAATGAACTCGTAGATTAGGTTTGATTTGAAAATTTTAGGGTTAGGTTTCCGCCGAAACCATCTCAGACCCACCGAGTTGAAAAACTCGGTCCCACCGATTTGGCTTATGCCATTGCACAAGTGAGACTCGGTCTGACCGAGTATTACTAATTGGTGTGACCGATTTTGGAACTTTGTGAAACCCTAGCAGTCTTGGTGCCACCGAGCTGTGACTCGGTCTGACCGAGTTCACTAGTTTAGGTTCCAAAAACTGCTTCGGTATCACCGAGTTTAAAAATCGGTAGATCCGAAATGCTTTCTGTGGGAAACTAAAACTAAGTTTTTGAATCATTCTTTTGCAAAAATCTCTGCATTTTGTGATGCTCATCCAGTCTACCTCATCTACAAACTATTCACAGGGTCAGCAGTCAGCTTGTTCATCATGTCAGACCAAAGTGATAGCCAGAATTTGTCAGAGCAGCCAGTGCAAATGAGTGAGGGCACTAGTCCCTCCAGTTCTTCGGATGATGGCAGCAGGAGCACCCCTAGCAACCTGCCAAAAGCTGCCACAAGACAAAGAAAGAAGAGAACCTCAGACTCAGAGGATGAGGACTATGTGGTAGAAGAGGAAGCAACTTCCAAGAGAGTTGTGCTCAAGAAAGAATATGGCCCAGCACAGAGCATAAAGCCAGGGATGAAAATCAAAAGGCCAGCAGGTAGGCAGCCCATGCCAAAGGCCAGAGCCTCAACTCAAATTCCTGAAAAGCCTGAACCCAAAGAGGCTGCTGCTGAAGGAAAGAAAAGGAAGGAAAGGGTCAAGAAGACCGTAGCTAGAGTGCTTGGAAAGGCTTCCATCATGGAAGAAGAGGAAGAAGAAGAGGTTGCTGCACCAGCACCTAAGGCACCCAAGCTGATGGGTGATGCCATAAGATCAGGGGCAACTGCTTCCAAGGCCAAGCCAGCTCCAAAACCAAAACCAAAGAGGAATACAAGAAGCATCCCAGCTGCTGAGAAGAACAAGGCCCCAGTGCCTGAAGCTGCTGAAGAAGATGATGAAGAGCATGTTCTGAGAAAGCTCAAGCCCAAGATCCCAGACCACAATGATGCTCATCCTGTGGCTGAGGACATGAAGCTCAGAAGAGACTTAGGGCTGAGGAAGTGGAGAGAAGCAGATCCATATGCTTCAAGGAGAAGAACTGTTGTTGACTACAGGTTCCACACTAAGGAACATCGGGACTTCTATGAGACAGTTTTGTTGGACAAGAAGCCCATAGTTTGTGATATGAGATGGGTCAACTAGGAATATATCAAGGAAAATGAAGAACACTACCCTGGAGTGTATGACAGCTTCAATGCTTGTGGAGTAGCAGACTTTGTTGGGCAGAAGCTCACAAAGTGGAATGAGAAGCTTATCATGCAGTTCCACTCCACAGCACATTTTTATCCAGATGGGAGGATTGTTTGGATGTCTGAAGGTACAAGGTACCAATCAACAGTTGCTGAGTGGGCATAGCTTATCAATGCCCCAGAGGAAAATGAAGATGACTTAGATGTCTATTCCAAGAAGAAGATGTACCATAACTCAATGTCAAACATGTACAAGGAGATCCCAAATGAAGCTCGTGATACTTTCAAGTTTGGGTCTCTGCATTATCTTCTGTCAGGGCTGCCAACCATCAACTGGATCCTTAGGCACACACTTTTGCCCAAGTCTGGAGATCACAGGATGATCAGAGGTCATGCCATTAACTTGCTACATATCTTTGATGTGCCTCAGAAATTCAAGGTCATGAGCCTCATGGTAGAGACTATCAAGAGGACTGCAGCAGATCACAAGAAGAGCTGTGGATATGCCCCTCAGATCCAGATGTTGATTAACTCAAGAATGGGCACAGACACATACTTGTTGGACAAGGAACATTTGCCTATCTATCCAAAGTTCGAGGACAACCAAGTTGTGATGACCAAAGATGAACCATCTTCAGCCCATGCACAAGCCAAGAAGGAGAAGGCAATAAAGGAGAAAGCTGCCAAGATGCCAACTCAAGAGGAGGCATCTGAGTACTTCTTGAAGAACAAGCAAGAGCAGCTCAGTTACTTGATTGCATCCACCCTACGGACTGAGAAAGGACTGGCCACCCTAACTCAGAACCAGGCAAGCCTAGAGAGAATCGTAGAACAAAAGTTCTATGACTTGGATATCAAGGTGACAGAGATTCAGACTGCAGTGGAGCAGCTCCAAGATGACATGCAGGAGAGGAAAGGGAAGACAACCACTGATGCATTTGCCAGAGTGCCATGAGGTCCGAGGTCGTTTGCAGTGCCAGTTCCTGACACAAGAGCAACCGCCTCAGCTCCAGCCGCAGCACCAGCCCAACCTGCTCCCGCATCTACTTCAGCTCCAACTCCAACCACGTTTACGGAAGCCTTCGTCCTTGGAGTGATCTGGACTCCACCACCACCTGAAGATCAAGTCTGAGTGTCGATTTAGCACTATGCATCTTCTAGGAACTTTTTGGTAACTTGTTGCCAAAGGGGGAGAAAATGTATAGATCATAGGCTTCGAGAGAGAGTGTTGCTTTTCTCTCTTGCTTTATTTGGTGGTTTTTCAAACTTTGTTTGCTTTTGGTCGAGATACTTTGATATGCTTGTGAGACATTGATGATCATGTCTTTGATCATAAGCTACACTTAATGCTTGGTGAATGCTATTATCTTATCTATCTTATGTGATCATTCACTTTTCTTGGTGATGAGTGCATGTATTTCATTCTTATCATTTTAAACGCTCCACCAAGATGTATGTGACAAGGAAGAGTAACCCATGACTCTAACTCTTTGTGCATTTGTAGTCCAAAGCAAATCTTAAATATGCACAAATTTAGGGGGAGCTCTTACTTATCACATACTTCTCAAAGCGATGATATATTTCATGCTTATTATGATTTGTCGAAGCTTCGATCTATATGTTGTCATCAATTACCAAAAAGGGGGGATTGAAAGTGCAACTATCCCTAGGTGGTTTTGGTAATTCATAACAACATATAGCTCATTGAGCTAATGCTATTCCAAGATGATTATTTCAGGAAAGCTCAATGATTGGCATGGCATGGATGGTGAAAGTGGAACCCTCAAAATGCTAAGGACAAAGGATTGGCTCAAGCTCAAAAGCTCAAGACTCTTCATTTTATATTTTAGTGATCCAAGATCACATTGAGTGTTTAGGAAAAGCCAATACTATCAAGGAGGGATGAGGTGTTGCTTAATGAGCCTCTTGCTTCATGTGCTTAGTGATATGCTCCAAAACCCTCAACTACTTTCCCATATCCACATATGACCTAAACCCTAAGCCAAACTCGGTCCTACCGATTCTTTCTATCCAGCGCCACCGAGTTTCACTTGTCATAAGCCACTGCCAAACCCTAGCAATTCGGTTCTACCGATAGGGATCTCGGTCTCACTAAGATGGGATTGCAAACTCTCTGTTTCCCTTTCGTAACTTTTCGGTCTCACCGAAAGAGCGGATCGGTCCCACCGAGATTGAAATGTAAATTCAGTGTTTCCTTTTTGTAACTTTTCGGTCTCACCGAAAGAGCAAATCGGTCCCACCGAGTTTGCCTGACCAACTCTCTGGTTAGCTAATTACCAAAATCGGTCTCACCGAGTTTGTGTAATCGGTCTCACCGAGATTACGTTATGCCCTAACCCTAACAAAATCGGTCCTACCGAGTTGCATGTCAGTCCCACCGAAAATCTCTAACGGTCACTAGGTTTACTATTTCGGTCTGACCGAGTTTGTTGATTCGGTCCCACCGAGATTGGAAAACTGTGTGTAACGGTTAGATTTTGTGTGGAGGCTATATATACCCCTCCACCTCCTCTTCATTCATGGAGAGAGCCATCAGAACACATCTACACTTCCAACTTATATGTTCTGAGAGAGAACCACCTACTCATGTGTTGAGACCAAGATATTCCATTACTACCATATGAATCTTGATCTCTAGCCTTCCCCAAGTTGCTTTCCACTCAAATCTTCTTTCCACCAGATCCAAATCCTATGAGAGAGAGTTGAGTGTTGGGGAGACTATCATTTGAAGCACAAGAGCAAGGAGTTCATCATCAACACACCATTTGTTACTTCTTGGAGAGTGGTGTCTCCTAGATTGGCTAGGTGTCACTTGGGAGCCTCCGACAAGATTGTGGAGTTGAACCAAGGAGTTTGTAAGGGCAAGGAGATCGCCTACTTCATGAAGATCTGCCGCTAGTGAGGCAAGTCCTTCGTGGGCGATGGCCATGGTGGGATAGACAAGGTTGCTTCTTCATGGACCCTTCATGGGTGGAGCCCTCCGTGGACTCGCGGAACCGTTACCCTTCGTGGGTTGAAGTCTCCATCAACGTGGATGTAGGATACCACCACCTATCCGAACCACGGGAAAAACATCCGTGTCTCCAATTGCGTTTGAATTCTCCAAACCCTTCCCTTTACATTCTTGCAAGTTGCATGCTTTACTTTCCGCTGCCAATATACTCTTTGCATGCTTGCTTGAATTGTGTGATGATTGCTTGACTTGTCCTAAAATAGCTAAAATCTGCCAAGAACTAAAATTGGGAAAAGGTTAAGTTTTTATTTGGTCAAGTAGTCTAATCACCCCCCCTCTAGACATACTTTTGATCCTACAGACCTTCTACTTCACTATAAGTACCAGCAGAATCTCGACGGCAGAACCTTTTCTGTTTCACCCGACGAGTAACAGCACTCCCTACTATATTATTTTCCTTGCTCTCTTTTGACTTTGCCATGTCAAATTTTACCCACAACACAAAAGAATAAAATCACTCTTCAGAACTCATTGATGCATGATACAGACAAGCAATACTTTGATGTAAGACAACCGTATGAGGATGGAATGTGTAAGAAAAACAGGACGGCATGACATATTCACAGCTACGATGTGCAAACTAAGCAGAAGGATTTTCAAGAAAATAAAAGTAATGCAAGCTAGACACCATATGAAAGATGCAACTAATATTACTCTGCCAAGTTAAAAGTGTCTTGTCATAAGTGGCAATTCGAAAAATTAGAAGCAGTACAACATAGAAATCAATGCAAGATGCAACCACTATCAAACTGCCATGTTAAAAGCGTCCAATCATGCGTGACTGATGCGGGACACACAACAGCAGTACTTTGATGTAAGAACATGGTATGATAGATAGATGAAGTGTATTCTAGACACAGAAAGCCATGTCATATGCACATGTATAACGTATAAACTCAATAGGTGCAATTTAATCAAAATAGAAGAAATACAGGCTAGACAAGATATGAAACATGAAACCAATTATCACACTATCAACTTAGAGCAAGCACCTGCGATGGTGGAGTACGGGAGATGAACTCATCATGTAGACTTGGGACTTCAACTTCATTAGCAGTAGTAGTGGAAAATCTAGAAAGTCTATGTTTGCGTCGGTGCGGAGGACCACCAACATCCCCTAACTTACTCTTTTCCTTCCTATTTTCTGATGTTGCCTTATGAAGTCAAAACCACAAGAAGATGAATAAAATTAGCTCTGCATAACTAGTTGATGCATGATACAGACGAACGCTACTTTGATGTAAGGCAAGCGCGGGATAGGAGGATGGAATATATACAAAAAAGACAGCGTTTCATATTCACACGTACGATAGGAGGATGTAATATGTATGAAAAAAACAGTAAGCGGAAGGCATTTCAACAAAATTAGAAGAAATGAAAGCTAGGCACCATGTGAACATGCAACCAATATCACTCTATCAGGTAAAAAGTGTCTCGTCGTAAGTGCCATTTCAAGAAATTAGAAGCAGTACAAGCTAGAAGAAAATGCAAGATGCAACCTACATCACAGTCCCAAATTAAATGTGTCTTATGGGTAAGTGATCGTTGCAGGTATAAGTTGTAAGCTACGCGGATGCAATTCAACATAATCAGAAGCAATACAAACTAGACATCATACGGAAAACGCAACCACGTATAACAGTTCCAAGTAAGACCAAGCACCTGTGATGGTGGAGTAGGGGAGATGTGCTCATCATGTACACTTATGTTCTAGAAACAGGAACACGTGTCATATTCACATGCATTATGTGTAAAGTAAGCAGATGCAATTCAAGTTAGAAGCAATACAAGCTAGACATCATACGCAACATGCAACCACATATAATAGTGTCAAGTTAGAGCAAGCACCTGTGATGGTGGAGTAGGGGAGATGTGCTCATCATCTACACAGCTACGTTGACTGTCCAGCCTTGTGTTGTCTTGCGAATCTTGTTGGGAGGATGTCGGAGTAGAATCTGTAGAGACCCCCTGTTTGAGTTGCTCCGAAGGACCACCATCATCCACTGCTGGACTAATTTCCTTCAGCTGTAATGATTTTGCATTGTGAAGTCAAACCGATAAGAAAAAGGAATAAAATTCGCTCTTCAGAACTCATTCATGCATGATACTGACGAACACTACTCGGATGAAAGGCAAACACATGATGCGAGGATGGAATATGTATGAAAAACAGGATGGTGTGACATATTCACACCTATGATGTGGTAACTAAGCAGAAGGCATTTCAACAAATTAGAAGCACTGCAAGCTAGACACCATATGAAAGATGCAACCAATATCACTCTGCCAAGTTCAAACTGTATGGCGTTTCAACAAATTAGAAGTAGTACATGCTAGAAATCATATGCAAGACACAACCAATATCACAGTGGCGACTTAAAGGTGCCTTATCATAAGATATAGTATGTACCAAAAACAGGAAAGCATGTCATATTCACATGTATCATGTGTAAGCTAAGAAGATGCAGTTTACACTAATTAGGAGCAATACGAGCTAGACACCATATGCAACATGCAACCAGATATCACACTGCCAAGTTAGAGCAAGCATTGGATGGTGGAGTAGGGGAGCGGGGACTTGGACCTTGTAATGCACTATCAGTACAAGGAGAATCGGTACAGATGCTCCGTTTACGTTGCTGCAGAGGACCACCATCATCGCCTTCCTTACTCTTTTCCTTCCTCTTTCTTGATTTTGCCTTGTCAAGTCAAACCCACAAGAAAAAGGAATAAAATTTGCTCTTCAGAACTCATTGATGCATGATACTGACGAACACTACTTTCATGTAAGACGAACACTACATATCACACTGCCAAGTAAGAGCAAGCACCTGCGATGGTGGTGTGGGGGAATTGTGGTGATCAACTAGAGAGCTACGTTGACTATCTTCATTTAGCCTTGCTGTTTCTTAAGAATCATGTGGGGAGGATGACACTGCACTCTTTAAACGAGTATGGCGTCTCACAGAACCCACCCGGGTGACTGTCTCATCATAAGTGATTGACGAGGGATACAAAAGAGCATTAGTTTGATGTACGAACATGGTTAATAGATATATGTAGTATGTATCAAAAACAGGAAGGCATGTCATTATCAAAGGTATAATGTGTAAAGTAAGCAGATGCAATTTGACCAAATTGGAAGCAATACAAGCTAGACACCATATGCAACATGCAACCACATTTGACAGCGTGAAGTTAAAGCAAGCACCTGGGATGGTTGTGTGTGGCAATTGAGATCATCAACTGCAGAGCTACGTTTACTGTCTCCAACTGCTGACACTGCACCCGTTAGAGCACTGGAACGCTTAGTGCTTATCTTCGAATTAGACTGGAGCGACTCCTGTCTTTTCTTTTCTGCATTCATCAACACCGCGTCAGAGTCTGAAATACCCATGCATAAAAAACAATAGTGTGAGTATGGGTGAAGTGTGTGCACAATTAGTATAGTGTAAAGGTAGTAGATAGCAGGTCGGTGAGAAATAAATGACGGGAGACATATCATAGCTCTACAACATGCATGGCACACTAAATTACTACAGGATTCTATGAAAATAACAGTTGACTGAAAGCAAATAGGTCAGTCCATTTTTTCTACACCGTCCGATGTACAAAGAACGGGTAGATCGCCGTCATCTACCTCCAGCGAGTCAGTGTTGACGATCTTCCTTGAAACGCCAGCGACCATCGGCCCAGTATTCCTCCCTTGCCTGCACCCTCCCCTCGACCTCACCGCACCGTCGTGCTTGGCACCGCCCCCCCGGCCATCCATTCAAGCCCTGCCGACCTCCAGATCGGGCGCAAGCACCTCCTGCGCCCCACACCCCTATGATAGACACTGATGTGCTGCTTCCCGGGGGAACAGGCGGACTAGGTGCTCCGCGCGCCTAAGCGGGTGCTGCTTCTTTTAATTGCGGTTCGACTGACCCTGAATTGAAATCCAGGCGGGCTACTGACCTCTAGCAAAGGTGAAATAGTAAAAGGGAGGAAACCTTGTGCATTTAGTATCACGAAGAAGATGCAGTAAGAAGCGCTCAACTAGTTTCTTTCGTGGGATGAATACGGTGTGAGCGGAGACGTAAGATTTGCACGAATAAGGGAAGAGGAGTACCTCTTTCTACTGGCAGTGCTATGTCCTCCTTCTGTTTTTCCGACGATCTTCTTGTTGTTCGCCGGAAACCAGAAGTTGTGGAGGACGGTGCAGCCTTGGACGAACCCATGGCCAAGTTTTTGAGTGTGATGCGGTGGCCGTCTGTCGGTGGCAGGGAAGCAGATCCGAGGCGGTGAACAACGGCGTAGCGGGAACAGCTCTGGTGCGGTGGATGGTTGCGATAGTGGAGCCACAGCAGTTAGGCGCAGGACGGCGTGGTCGGAATGGTTTTGGTATGGCGCACGTCGGCGTCGGTGTCGTGGAGGCAGCTCTGCCTCGACTTCAGCTGCTAAGTCCTTGAGGGTGTTGCGGTTGCGGTTGCGTTGGACGACGACGTCGGGGTACCGGCTCCGGCGTGATGGAGGAGGGCGGCGGTGGATTGGCCGCTATGGGGTGGAGGACGGAGGAGGCTGGGGTTTCGCGGCTGGTGGAGAGGGCTTTTTCGCGCCCACGGAGTATGAATGGGGAAACGGAGGGAGGCGGGGAACTAAGGGGGAACAATGTTTTGGTTTGAGACGCGCTTGTTTGAAATTTGGAGAAAATTACAAACTTTCCCCCCATCTAAAATTTTGGACATATTGCGGGTTGGGGGTAGGACAGTCATGTCAGGTGTCCCAAATGTGGGCGGGATAGATCTCGGCTGAGCGCATGGGTAGGCGCCCATGGCGTATGAATGCTTCTCTGGCGTCTTGGTGAAGTTACGAACCTACCCCGGTTTTGACCTTTGGACATCGGGCCGATAGGCTACACGGGCCAGATTCAGGACAGTAATTTCCTACCACCAAAACATTAGTCTCGCGCGGTTTTGGGTGACCAGAGGCCTATTTGGCGCTTCGTTCAATATTTGGGAGCTGAAGCATTAACGTTTTTGGTTCTCTTGAATTGAACTTTTAGGATTTGTCAAACTTCACAAATATTTACTCTTGAAAATCCTAAAGCTACGATTATTTTGGAATGGAGGGGGTACATTTGAATATACATTGTCCACGAGTATATATTAAAAAATATGCAACTTACCTCAGTTCATGCATGGTTCCAGATATAATCTCCTTGGTTGCAAAAAAAGTTAGATATGCGTATGAATATATATAGCATGTTCAAACTCACAACAAAGATTGATGCCCCCTTTTACATCTGATTTACAAATGCCATTATCTCGGGTTCAAATAGATGAATGCACTTCCTATGAATTCGAATCTTTGAAACCCCCTTTATGTTGAATTCGACATGTATTCTATTTCATAGCTAGCAATTTGGAATGTATCCATGCAAGTGACAAATGTATAAAGTGCTTCACACTAACAACATGGAGTGCAATAATTAATGTTTATATATGAATTGCAAAAGCATCCATTGCCTGTATTTCAAACTGCTCTCACTCTATGGGTCGATAATATGAAATAAACACATGCACATGCTAGAACTCAATTGCAGTTGAAGAAAGAGCCTACTCCTGGTACTGTATATTAGTGATAGGGGTGTGTACAAAGTACACGTGAATACCAGGCATTGTGCGTGTGTGTATACTATTGACGAACTAGCCCCCAAGCTTGTATAACATACTAAGGGCCTAGGGTTACAAATCATATATAGTTGGCTTATCACCAGTGGGGATAGAGTCCTCCGTGACTCTGGTAGCTTCGTGTTTTACGCCGAGTCCTCCACATGGGTCTTCGTATAACACGTCTCGATCCAACCTATATGTGGTGCAGGATGGAACCGACCCATGAGTCTTCATGTTGACCCACCACAACTAGAAATGATGTGCCCACCACACCACACATGCAATCGGCCACTAAGAAAATAAGCATACACAATAGTACAACAGTATCTAGCTCATGATACGTCTCCATATTTTGTTGATGACACTGACGGACTTTGCATTTGATGCATGCTCCGTATTTTGTTGACGACACTTACGGTCATTGTATTTGAAGCGAAAGCACGATATGGTCACTGGACTTCAGAATAAGCTCATCACAGTCACCACATACATGTTGTCGTGCTAACTAACATGTGGTTGGATGGTTAGAGGACAGTGGTTTCTCGAGCCCACCAAGGTTAAAGTCCCGGTGCTCGCATATCTTGTGTTAATTTCAGTATTTTCCGGCGACGTACGTTCAGTGGGAGGAGACGTTCCACTCGACTACGAGGCATCTATGGTGACTTTGTAAAATCTCAAGATCATATATGCTGGCCCACTCTCTCGAAGGTGCTCATAGGGGTAGGGTTCACGTGTGTGCACTTATAGCGGTGAGTGCTTGTGCATATATATATATGAGCCCTTGCGTCTGTACCGTGTTAAACAAATACATATCATGATTATACGGCACTAGCTCACCTGTACAACTCTGTATTTTGTTGATGACACAATCAATTGACCAGTCAAACGTTCCACGCGGCGCAACTAGTGTTGCACCATTGGGGCGCGTAACTGTGGGGCCCACCTGTCAGCCCGTATATGAAATAAAGAAATGGTAGTTTGAGTCTATACTGTGTTAATAAAATAGGAGTACATTTTAGGGTGATCATATGGTCACTGGCTCACCATACAGCTCCGTAATTTGTTGATAACACGATCAATTGACCAGTCAAATGGTCCACATTCAGCAGCGCACATTACCATAGGGCCCACCCATCAGCGCGTATATCAAGGACAGAAATGGTAATAAATTAGTGGTCAGTGGGTATTCAAAGTCGTGAGACCTCTAATTGACAGTCATCGGCGGTTGGGGGGCGTTCATTGGGCGGTGGGGTGGGGATCCCCGGAGAAAAAGCTCGGCGGGGGGGGGGGGGGGGGGGGGGCTAGAGGGATGGCTGGTGCGGCGGCGGACCAACGGTGGGGAGTGGTTTTGGGGAGGGCGGGCCGGCCGCGGGCGATAGGGGCTGGCGGTTCGGCCGGTGGTGGCTGGAGGCTCAGGGGGGTGGAGTTTGATGATAAACTGGAGGCCCTTGATTTCGTATCCAACGGCTGGAAAATCTAATGACCAGAGATGAAAAAGTCAGTCGACTGACGTGTAGCCTCACCCCGCACGTACACATGCACGCACGCAAGACACGCACGCATGTAGGCGTGCAACACTGACACGTACACACTCACGCATGCTGACGTGTGACACTGACACGTACACATACACGCACGAACACACGCACGTACGTACCCATGCATGCAACACTGAAACGTACCCTTGCACGCACGCAATACTCGCACGCCTGCATGCACACAACACACGACACAAGACACACGCTCAACCTATACGTGCATGCACCCTTTGTTAAGGACATGGATTGTTATGGGTATTAATCAATCTTATCTGTGACAAGCAGAACATTGATGTTTGCAGCGGTCTTTATGAATCACAACGTATCGAACGGGCTATCAACATAGTAGGCTTATCTACATGAAAAAGATGACGTCACACTCAATGAACAATCATCGGTTTATGAAATGCCCGCTTCTGACCGCCCTGGCCCACCAAAGGTTCCTCTGCTGTGCGCTGCCTGCGTTGGGTCACTGACATGCATGCCATGCACCCAAAGAGCCCACATGTTAGTGGAAGAACAGCACGGTGTCCTAGGTCAGAGTCGAGGGTGCCACTCGCAGCACGCCCGGCTGAACACGCCTCCGTGCCGCATTCAAACGCCTCCATGAAACCTGCCCGTGTTGAAGCCGAGAAACCCACTCTGGACACACATCCGTTCATGACCGGGCCAGCGTTCAACGGAACGCCGGCCGACCTCCTCCCGTCCGCCATCTATTTAATCTCCTATTTAAATGAGGCCAAACACTGGCCAAGAATCGCACACCTCCGCCGCTCCCCTATCTCCTCCACCATTTTGTCCACTCTTACAATGGCTTACGAAGAGTAGTTATTCCGCATCCAAGCCAGCTAGGTAGCCCGCCGGATACGAGCTATGCAGCTCGCTGATCCACCTCCCTCCTCTCGCCCGACGGAGCCAGTTGCCACCCCAAGCCGGCGCGTGGTTCAGCAACTCGCCGCTCCAGGCCAGCTCGACGAGGAGCGGCGCACGGGCGTCGTTGCTGCTGTCCATGCCGCCGCCTCGTACCACGTCTCCCGTTTCTTTGGCTGAGACTCCCATGTCGGTGGCCGCGCCATGCAAGCAGCGACAGAAGCCGGGTGTGTGGAGAGCGACGAGTCGGTGGCCAGCACCTCCGCGTCTGCCGCCATCATCGAGGAGAAGTAGAACACGGGAGGCCGCCGCCGCTTGGGTCCCATGAAGGCCACCGCGGAGGCGACGCCGACATACACAGCAGGTGTCTTGCCGGATCCTTTTTTGTGAGGACCTTCGTCGACCCCGCATGGGCTCCATGAAAGAGGGGAATGTTAGGATGAACTCGAGCCGGTGCCGGCCATGGCGAAGTAGTGAACGGTGATGAACTCGAACCGGTGCCGGCCACCATTGTCTTCGGCACCAGCCAATGATATCAGTTGGGTAGTGAGGAAGTGAGTCGTCCTTTGCGCTGAAGCATATACCTTTGGGGCTCCCGGTAGTCCGGTGATCGTGCTGCCGGACATGAGGAACACAAATCGATCGGCGGGCGACCATTTAGGCCGGGTATTATATACCTGTGCTGTCCAGAACTATCACCGCGTAGTTCATTTGAATGTAATGAAATCCGTCATGTTTGTATGAAAATCCAGTATTTTATATGATTTCCATCATTTTTTATATGAAATATCAGTTTCTCTACGTGTTTGTGTGAATTTCATTCGGTTGGTTGAGTTGATGTCATAATGTGTGCGGCTACGGTTGGATGGCGTAATTTGCGGGTCGCCGGTCGGTCTGCGGGCGGCTCGGGCGGCGTTGTGGGACAAAAAACACAGCTCGTGCGATCTCGTCTCCAGCATGCACGCTGGAGGATGCATGACAGCTTGAGCACCCGAGCCATTCCTCGTTCATCGGTGGCAAAGGCACTGGTGGACAAAAGGGTCGCCAATATTTTGGCTACCCCAGGCAAGATCCAAACAGCCCCTCCCAATAGATTCAAATCCCTCGTTCGCTGTGGAATTTTGCCATGTGTTGTTTTCATGGACTAGCAAGATGCCCGTGCATTGCAGGGAACATCAAGATGCATTTTTTTACAAACTCCCGCATGCATGCAAGGGATAATTAATTTCTTCCTTTGCTAGTACCACGAGGCAAACACCATTAATATTGCATCGATTAGTGTTAGTGGCCTTGTATATCTGCAAATTGTAATTTTGATAGTGGCCCCTTGTATACAAAAATGGAGGGAGAAAGATGAGAGATAAGGTCAGGAGGAGTGGGGCATGGTGGTGATTGGTGGTCGGACTGGGCAGAGGCATGGGGATGGACGGCGCATTATGTCTAGGTTTGTATCTCTCACACACACCCACGTAGGTGGGGGACATGCACGAAGAGAAGAGGTGCACGCACGGCGCACGTACTCCCGTCTCTTTCCCAACCACACCCGCGTGGGTACATGGTGGAGCTCATTTTTGTATGAAAAAGGCAGCCCACGTGGTCATTTGGCATGTGTACTGGTTGTCCACTTGGTGGAGGGAGGATCGTCTACCACGGGTGAACAAACAAATTGCGACTTGACGCGTTATGTTAAATTAAAAAAAGAGGCAAACCATGTGGGGCCTACCTTAGAGGCAAGGCTCTATACACTGGAGTACTTTTGATGTGTCCCGTCAGCTCGCAGAACAAGGAGAAGCTTGCTTAGTATGCCGTCTCCCCCGCCCACGGGTGCGGTGGCTCGCGGGATGAGGTGAAGCTTGCTTACTACGCCTTACACCCGCTCCCTCGCGCACGCACGCGGTGGCTCGCAGCACGATGAGAAAATTTTACTACTCCCACCGTTTACTCCTCGTCCCTACTACGTACTTTGGTTAGTACTCCCTCCATTTACTTATACAAGGCCACTATAAAAAAATACATTTTGCATCTATACAAGGCCACAAATAGTAATCGAGACAAAAGTTACTACTCCCTCCTTTCCAGTTTATGGCTCAATTTCAAAATCTCTCCAACCAAGGTAGACGGTGAGTGGTCGAATTAATTTCGTAGTTTGCACAAGTAATTAGTACGCTCATTTTTCTCAAGAAGTTATGTTTACCGAGGCATTAATTAGAACGAATGCATGAATGACCACTAAATTTCGAGTGATCTAACGCACTTCGAAATCCAACATGTAATGGTACTACTACTAGTATAGTAGAATTGAGACTTATCAAACGGAAAAACGAATGTTTTTAGATGAACCCTATAAACCCTAGTGGGTATGTACTCCGTAAAAACAGATTTTTCCAAAACTAAGTCACTCCCTTTCATGAATTCTGTAGTATACTCCTCCATCGACGCTCCCTTTCATGAATTCTGTACTTCCTGTCACCGACATGTGGGACATATAGCAACCGGGTCGACGTGTCAAGCACCAAATAACAGTGCAGAACAGCAGGGGGACGCACCCCACTCGTACCGGCCCAGTAGTAGTATTGAGCAATGAGACGTCAAATCACAATGCCGCATTTTCCCAGATGGACGAAGCAACCATTATTTCACACTTCGGTTCGCCATCATCTCAAACCACATACTAGTGTTGCTTCTTCCTCAAGAGGGACAGGCACATCGCCTTGGTACATCATGACACGTGGGGCCGCATGACAGGCCATGCTCCCCCGACGATCGCTCGGTAAAATCACCTCATTTTTACTATACTTCCTCCGTATCGGTTTACTACATGGCATGCACGTTGTTCTAGGTTAAGAATTTAACTGGCTATATATGTGATGAATAGTACTCTAGCCTTTTAACAAATGTATACTTTTGTACAGTAGTACTATCAATGGATTGCGCCATGGAGCAAAAATTGAAATTAAAAAAAGGTGGTACATATAGAGAGCGCTCTTCGCCAAATTATGCATATAGTACTATTAAAAAAGCTAGTAGTTGCTTAATTGGGGTGCTAAATTCTATTAAAGTAATACTAGTAGTATGTACATACTGAAGAGTTGAAGTAACGAGAAGAAACATAACATAGTTCTGTTGGGGGCTCAGCACAACACACCCCTCAAATTAAACTAAGCACACCTGAAATCAAACTATGCAACTAATCCGGTAGACACTGCATTAGAAGTTTAGAACCACCATGAGCAACGACACTGCCACCTTACTCGGAGTCCTCGTCCACGTCCTCAGCGTCCTCATCCACGTCCTCGTCCACGTCCAAGGGCTGCCAGCAGCCCGTATCATGGTCGCGCCTACCACGACTGTCGCGTCGCTCGCGCGGTCGCACCCTTGGAGATTTAACATGGTGTGTTAGGCTATCTGATGTTGGCATGTCATACATAGTCATCACTTAGTCACTCATACCACAACAAGGTTGGCTATAAGTGTATTTTTTTACTCCTCTCTATCTCTTTCTTCGTACTCAAGGAAGAAACGGTCCTAAGCGCGTGTATTTATTGAATTTGCCAAGGTGTGACCTCTTCCAATGAAATGGTGTTGGTAAGTTTGCTTCATTTAATTAGCTATAGACTCAAAATTGTCTTTTCACCTAGGTACACGCGCTTAGCACCGTTTCTTCCTTGGCTCACCAAACTAGTCTCTCTCTTCTTGATTAACTTGCCATATCAGACTTTATGCCTATGTGGCAAGCTTAAGCACTTGTAGGAGCAAGTAAAAGTAAGTACAATAGTGCGCTTTACATGGCATTTTTGCATATGTGGAGGAAAGAGAGGCAAGGAAAAAGTGGAGAAGTGGGCTCTCATGCAAGAGCCAGCCTCTACTACATGGTGGAGCATTGGGAGAGGCACCTGAATGGAGGTGGTCAGGAATCTGGGAGACTCACGCCGGTCGTAGCGCCGTAGTTAAAATGATAATGGCAACTCAAATCACGGGGTCCCACCTGTCCAATAGTAACTCGTTGTCAAATCACACAACCCTACGTTTGCAGCAGCCTACTCCCTCGTCTTCTCGCGTCTCTGTCGAACCGACTAGGCGGAACTGCCCCGCCGCCTACCGCGCAGGAAAAGCCCCGCCCTCGACTTTTAAATACAACTACATCCGCTTAAGAATCCAATGATATACTTTTTGTGACATAGTAACTCATATTTAGTTAGTTGAATGGATGACCTAGAACTACGTGCAGGCCCTATAAACCGAGACGCCTAAAAATAAAAAAAACGAGACGTAGAGGGTAGTTCAGCACGTATAATTTTAGATCAATATAGTCGGGATTCACCAAGGAGCAAAACCAAGTGGTAGGCTGCTCCTGTCGTGTTGGCGTAGCACCTCAAGCAGGGTCAGTCCGCACACGAAATGGCGACACACTTAGCAGGACCCCTTTGGCCGACATGTGGCTCATCCACCGTCTTGTTCCACGTGCGATGCACCAAATTACAGTTCAGAGCAGCGGTTGGAATTGGAGGCACCCCGGTCATAGTGCCGCAGTAGTAGAAAATGAGCGACGAGGGGTCAAATCACAAAGCCCCGCCTTTCCCGCATTAAGATGAACGGACGAAGCAACCATCATTTCACTCTAGGGCACAAGAGCATAAAGAAAAGAGAAAACAATGATGTGTGCTACAGCTACCTAGGGCACCCTAGGGTAGGGGTCTCCACTACAGATCCTTTTTTTAAAGCGCCTCCACTACAAATCGGCTTCTCCCTCGTCCTCTTGAAGAAAACTGATGATGAGTGCGGCAGTAGGGTTTGTAGGAGTACTACGGCGTGCGGGGCCACGTCGTAGTAAATGGGTTTGAGCCGACGCCTTAAATATGTGTGGGCCGCTTGGTTTTATGGGAACGAGGCAGCATTTTGGGTTCGGGGACCAGTGGAGATATAGTACTTACAAAAAATTGTGGGCGTAGGTTCGACTGAAAGGCCATGCATGGGCCCTGCATTTTGATATACCCGGGGCCGCGTGAAATTTGCTACTCTACTCAAAACTAGTAAGGTACACATGTATTGAATGCATGAGATTTCGAAACCAAATTATGAATAAATACACACTATAGCATGTAAATCTTTGAGTCATATATGCATGATGTAGATGTTTGTTTAGTTCTTATAGTTCATATCATTCAAAATCAATAAGTTTTATAAAAAATGTTAAGATTCATGGGGTTGTGCATTGTACTCCCTCCGTTCCAAAATAGATGACCCAACTTTGCACTAACATTGTACAAAGTTAGTGCAAAGTTGGATCATCTATTTTGGAACGGAGGGAGTAAATCATAAAGTAAAAAACAAATAATGGCAATTCATTTAGAAAAAAATAATCAATTATGATACAGAAGATTCTAGAACAAAGGAGAAGTGCTTGTGTTTTGAGGTTTGTGCATTATGCTTAAGTTCAACCATGGAGTCTTCTAAATTGTACATGTGGCAGATCTGGTGGAATGTTGATGATATCCAACGGCCAGTAGTGCTCGGATTTGCCTATCTCTACACTGTCGGGTTAGCTTCATCCAGCGGCCATCTTTCAAAGTTATTGGCACACTATATAGTTCTTGTGCCATAGTTGCATGTTTTGGAAAAAAGCTACTAGTGGGTTGTACTATCTATTTAGGAATAGAAGATGTATACATGGAAGTTGTAGGGAAAGAGATGACATGGAGCATCTCAATTCCTATGAGTGGGGATTGGAAAAGAGATGTCATTTGGTTCACATCATAGGAACTTTTCTATTGAATCTAGAGATGACATGTTTCTCAATTCCTATGAGGGATTAGAAAAGAGATGTAATTTGGTTCATATCATAGGAACTTTTCTATTGAATATACGCTAATGTTTATTTTCCTTTGAAATTAAGGGAGTATAGGAATCCATTCATATGAACCAAGTGGCTCTAAAGCTATAGAAATGATATCATGTTTATTTCCTTTGAAATGTGGAGTATATGAATCTATTCCTATGAACCAATTGGCTCTAAAGGAAAAAATCCTATAAAAATCATATCATATAGAGTTCCTATGATATTCCACGACACTAAAGGATGCTTGAAATTGCTGCGGGTGATACGATGGTCTTTCTTTGTAGACTCCTCACCCAACTTTATAGTTACCTCTCGAAGATGAATGAAATGATATATACATGGTATTCTACATGTGCAATTTGGTACACGAAAACTCGATAAAAGTTTGCGAGGTTTGAATTTTCAATAAAGCTATATGCACTGCTTTTCGAAACGGAGGGAGCATACGGCAGTTGCTAACACTCATGTGGAAGATTTGTGTGTAGGAGGAGTGGCCGTTCTATTAAATGACATGGCAAAACTGACACTGTCGGATGCCGATCTAACGGTCCTTACGGCGTTCGTCAGGAAAAGGCTTGTGGCGAACGTTTGTCGGATAATGATTTAAGGACACATGCATTGCATTGATACGTGCCCCCCTCTCTCACGCACACGCACCCTCACGAGTCACGACTCTCCCGAGTCCTCTCGCAGACTCGCACGTCGCACCCACCGTCTATCTGCACGTAGACATCACGCACATATGTGCTCTTCACACCCTACCCTCAGAACTTCTAAAAAACAAAAGACAATGCACACATTTTATTTTAGCTCACACGTCA
The DNA here is from genome assembly GCA_034509565.1 of Triticum monococcum. Taxonomy (NCBI): domain Eukaryota; kingdom Viridiplantae; phylum Streptophyta; class Magnoliopsida; order Poales; family Poaceae; genus Triticum; species Triticum monococcum. The sequence goes on from CM067845.1 coordinate 411,391,079, forward strand.
CACACTTGTACTATTGCTCTTGCGGCGAACGTTCTTTGGGCATGGTATATTCTACTCTCATGAAGAGAAGCGGTGCACGCACACACTAGTTCTCTCACACCCACTCACGGGTACACGTAGGAGCGCATTTTTTTGAAGCTGGTACAAAAAAATCACTCCACTATATATAAAAGCAGGAGCCTTAGCGCTTGCTTTACTAGGGTTCCTCTCGTTCACTCTCTCATGCTCTCCAGACCTAAGCAACACATAGGTGGCCACACTCTCTCTCAGCTCATGGCTGGTCACAAATCCGGCCGGACAACCTCGACCGGGGCAGGGGTGTAGGTGCATTGTTCACGCTGTCGTCGGCGGCAAGGGAGGAGACCAACGGCTGCCCGCACGTCCCGATCGGCGGCCGTGCTGTTCTCTCTGAGAGAGCGCCGGCTCGGGAGGGCCTCCGACCCCTTCTTCCTCCCTGCGGTATTGTGGCCAAGATGCGGCCTCCCGACGCCATCTTTGTGATATGCCGACGATCCTCAGGTATATATTCCTTCGAAACCTGCGTTGCTCTACTGCCCCAGCTCCCTTCGTGTGGATCCTTTTCTACTTCCGCCCGCTGTTCCAAAGCCACCTAGACTTCTACTAAGGCACGTGCTTTGCACGTATGTTCTGTATGATAGATACTCATATACCTTCTTTTTAGAGAGAGAAATGGGTACTCGTATCTTGAGTAGATATCATAGTGTGTTTGTTTGCATGATCTAAGGACTATTCTGAAATAAGAAGCAAATCACTTGCACAAATCAAACTGAGTTCCAAGTAAGAATTTGATTACAAGATAAAAGTTGTAGTTTTATTATATGTTGTTTCCTGGGTTCCACTGATGTATAGTTCCAGAGTTGTTTGACGGTTTACATGCATGTTTATGGACTATTTTGTGCAACTAAATAAGTCATTTAGGTCTGACAGACACTCATGTACTGTATTAGCTTGAGGTATAGCTTATGTATGACTAAAATAAAATATTACACTTTTTCTGCGAATAATAAAAATATTACATTTCTCGATGAAGTAGAATAAAACTTTAGCTAGCATCATCCATGCAATGTTATGTTATGTGAATAGTGTAAACTTTGCAGTATAGCGGCATCTAAAAAATCCATTTTTACAGTAATCTAAAAAATAAGTTAGTAGTAGAGTGTTTATTTCCCAGGTGACAACGGGGAACCAAAATGTGCTAGCTATTTGCCAACTTGTCGTACTTGCATGTGAGGAGGTGGCAGCAGTTTCTCGACATTTCTCAACTTCAGTAGGTGCAATCCAGATTCATCGGGGACTTCTTTATTTGTTTACTTGGAGAGCAGAGTCAGCCATGTGCACAAGGAGCGGGAGCGAATCCGGCAGCTCTTAGCCGTTAGATCATGTCATCCTTTGTTTGATGGACGGCAGTGATATGCATGAGAGGGGAAATGAACGGTGGATTTTGAGCCAATGCTTGTTTGGGCGGGAGAACCGAGGATGGAGTGGTAAATCCAATTTCAAAACTGCCGCATTATAGTTGTAGTAGATTAGAAGTAAAGCTATTTCATACAGTCGACTCAAAGCGTTGGTTCAAATAGGGAAGAAAGTGGGAAAGCTGTAGCATGAATCTAGGACTTGGTTCTAAGAGGAAACAGGGGAAAGTAGTAATATCTGTCACTGTTTAAATAATCGTATTTCTTATTTGCGCAAACAGGGATGTCTGTCTCCATATCGTTTCAGTATGTCTGTCTCTGTATCGTTTCTATCCGCGCAATCAAAACACACACCTCAGTTTTCGTACAACTGCGCAAAATGAGATGGCTATCCCTCGCTGCCGTCGTCTAACCTCCCGTCTTCAAGGTATCCCTACATTGGTAGTAACTAAGGTAGAATGACCAACGCAATCTAAAAGAAGCTGATTCGTACATTTTACTTCCTGATTGCAATGCAGGGACGAGCGAAAACAACTGCATCCTAGTCTGGAATGCAGTTTCTACCAGTTCATCCATGGACCAAGGACTAGCTGGCACAGCTGCACGGCGGTTTTTTGGACAGGTGCGCGGACAAGAGGCATTTTGGTCTGCTTATTTCTACAAATAGCGGTGCTTAAATTTAGTGGAATGCACAAGCATTTCAGCTGGTCAGTACACTGCATGGTTCAGTTCAGCATTCCAGCTGAGACCACAATTATAATTGGTTATTCTGGAATGAGAGATCCTAACCCTGATTGGTGGCAACAAGGAAAAACCAGAGTGAACTCCAGGAAATTTAAGCCTGCCGGGAGGCCCTTTGCTTAGAGAGAAGCCTTGCTTGTTTTTCCCTGATTTGTAAACCTTCTCACAACTTTGTCTTTTGCTGTGAACTAGTATATGTTTGTTATGTTCTATGAATCATTGAGATGTATAAAATTGCTTAACATATGCTTTTCAAGTTTTTTATGAAGACGAGTTTAATGTGAGTGTTCCACATGAGCGCTGGACTAGCGTGTGAACGTTTGGAATTTATTACATTGTGGCTTCAATTAACTGCATGAACCACTGTAACAAGATACATAGTTGCTTATATGTCAGACAACAGATTGTTGATTGTTAGCTGGTCGATAGCCTAGTGTTGAAGCGAGCTAAGCCAATGTGCGTGTTTTGCACAACTGCTTACAAGTTGGGTAGCACCAACAGTGTTTACAAGTACTTATGTATACGTCGGTGCACGGTTCTCGAACGAGTGCTCTATTTCATCAAAAAACACACTGCTCGTATGATAAACCATGACAACTTATGTCTTACCATGCCATATTAATGAAAAAACTAGTGAGGACGCATCTGTTTCGGCAACAATTACGATGGTTCTCACATGATTCACGGGCACACAAAAGTAGCAGCAGTTCCCATAGACGGATTCAAACAGAGTACTAGCCCCAGATGGGTCGATAACAGGCAAGGTTCGGATAATTAGACACAATCCAAACTACTATTAAACACTAGTTGGGGCAACTATTTCATGCCTCGATCTAATTTGGGCTGGACACAAGACGGACCTTGCCATGAACATCATCGAGGACGTCCCACAGTAGCTCAATCCTGTGAACCTTCATGAAGACAACCTTGTGGCCTTGCCACTGATAAACTTGTTTGTGGAGGCATGCCACGTCATCTTCCTGCATAAGCTTGACAAGAATAGTATTCCTCAAAAACGAAGGAGTAGCTTTGAACTTCTTGTGCTTCAGTACACCCTGGACAACACGCCTGACAATAGTGAGGCTGGAATACAACTCTTCATTGGTATAACCGCAAATGGCTTCCAGGATCCAACAGCCTAAGAACTCTATTTTCCCAGTGCGTATATTCAGGTCGTCCGCCTCATAGCAAGTGACATGTACAACCACATAATCCTTGTCTGCATCGGGGCTCTAATTGAAACAAAAACAAATTCTGAATTACTTTTCAGTATAAGAAACACAAGTTATTCAAACCACTACGTATACCATGGCATCGAAGCTAATAAAATTTTGCATTATTAATCACCACATACTTCCTTTTCTAAAAAAATCACCACATACTTAGATGAAAAACCACAATCGAGATCGGCAAAGAAGGAAATCACTTTGGGCAGCTCAGGGGGGGGACACATCCTCAAAGGGGGAAAACTGCTCCTGCAGTGCCACGGGGGCTGTAACCTCAAACGGGGCGTTGACCATCTCAGTATCTGGGGTCGCCTCGGTGGTTGCCTCCATCTTCTTGGAGCTCTCTGTCTTGTGGGGATCAGCCTCCCGCGTCTGCTCCAACATCGGCAGATCTTTGCCTGGTTCTCCTTGGTCCATCATGAAACTGATGAATACTAGGAGTCCACTAAAAGGAAAACACAATCGCAATGACAATGAAACAAAAAAAAGAGTGAGGATCGGTTACCGCTTTGCAAAAGTTCTTTTTTCCTCTGAACAAAAATATACCAACATCATGGATCCGCTTACCTTCCCTTCGTTCGAAGAGAAGAACAGTGGCAGATGCAAGTGTTGCCTTTCTTGAAGACAGTGAGGGAGAAGGGGATTCAGCAAAGAGTGAAATGATGGTTGCTTCGTCTATCAAACTTAGACTGCGGGGAGGTGGGGTTTTGTGATACGACGGCTCGTTACTGCCGCGCTACGACCAGGGTGACTCTCCGCCTGCATACTGCCTTCTAATTTGGTGGATGGCATTTGGGCACGCGCGCTGCCTGGCCCGCATGTCGGTGAACAAAAGTATAATGGCATTCAGTAGAGGGAGACGTTTCAATGACCTAGGAGGAGCCAGAAGCGGTAGAGTGTCTCCACTATACTAGTAGTAATTGTTTTTCTGGGTAGTTGTAGAGTGTCTCCACTGTACTAGTAGTAATTGTTTCTTGGGTCCCAAGACAAAACGGCCTATCCACACTAGTAAATAGTAAAATCAATTCAAAAGCCCATATATTTACTGAATGAGAGGCGCTACCCACACCCAGCACACCGCCCCCCCCCCCAAAAAAAACCCGGGTGCTCTTCTTCCTCCTCACTCCCACCCACCTCACGTCAGCTCGCTCCACTCGTACCCCCAAATTCCTCACCTCACTCGTACAGAAAACCCCAGCTCCCCTTCTTCCTCACTCCTACAGAAAACCCCCACTTCCCCTTCTTCTTCGCTCGCACTACAACTAGGCTCGTCATTCGTTACTCTGCTCAAATTCATGAGCGCGACGCGACGCCCTCGAGGAAAATGGAGTCGGCTGACCCCAGCACCAAGAAGATGAGGCTCCCGCCAGCGGTGATGCCTGTTGTAGATCCCGCACCCGGCAGCGCGGGAAGAAGCGGCGACCCCGCCCCCACCGGATCCCAGGAACCCGTAGAATCTCGGGTGGATCGCATCAGCGATCTCCCGGATGCCATCCTTGGGGAGATCATCTCGCTTCTCCCCACCAAGGATTGCTGCCACACCCAAGTCCTCTCAATTCGGTGGTGCCCTCTATGGCGTGGCGTTCCCCTTAATCTCGACTATCGTCAGCTATCTCTCTTCAATGATTTTGAAATCCCCAGAGCCATCATCTCCTCCCACCAGGGCTCCGTTCAAAGCCTCTACATCCCGTCATGCTACCTGAGCAAGCATACCATGCCCTGCACGGTGGACGCCTGGCTGGAATCCCCTGAATTCACAGAACTACAGCTGCTTGAGTTGTACTATTCCCCTGGAAATCACATACCACATACCGAACGCCATGAACTTGTGCCCTCAGCACCGATGTCCATCTCGGGGTTTTCGTCCTCTCTCCACACCGCCACCTTTGCGTAGTGCTACCTACCAGACAATCTGGTACTAAACCTTCGACTCCCATTTCTCAAGAAACTTTCACTTGTGCGGGTTCGTATATCGGAGGCCTCATTGCACAGCATCATCCACTCCAGTTGCCCTGCGCTGGAGTGCTTGGTGCTTGTTTTCACAGTTAGAATCGGTTGTCTCCAAATAAAGTCGCCTAACCTTGTAAGAATTGGAATTTCTTTTGACGGAAGGAAGCTCATCATCCAAGATGCCCCTTCACTTCAAAGGTTGATCCTTGATTCTAGTTATTCACCGTTGCAAATAACCATCCTCTCTGCGCCTAAACTAGATACCTTGGGTGTAATACATGATCTCTGTGCTCATTTCAATATGGTGTTTGGATCCACAGTTCTTCAGGTACTTTATATTATCATCTACACTTGTAACCATAAGCTGCATTTTAAATTTCTGCGCATAATTTATATATCATCTTGGAGTACACATTTTGTACTAATATTATGTTCTATGCTCAATGAAGAGTTTCTCCATGGATGGCCTATCAATGGTGCTGGATTCTGTCAAGATCTTATATATCCAAATGAATAGTTTTGATCTGAACAAGATTATTGGCTTGCTGCAATGCTTTCCATGTCTAGAGAAGTTGTATATAAAGGTGATAATTTCACGCACATTGGAAGCCCGCATATGGTGTACTAGAATTAACCGTTCAGTTGTTGCTCTTTCGACACTCTTCTTTTAGACCTTAACTGTTTTCAATCTTCATGTCAATTTAGGCAACAGGACGGGGTAAGAAAGTTATAACCAGTCGGTGGATTTGTAAGCATCAGGATTTTCTCACTTTTCATGAGATTCGATTGAAGACAGTAATGCTAGAATGATATGTAGCCAACCATTCAAACACAAGATTTGTCACATTCTTCCTGCTGAATGCGAGGTTACTATTGTCCATCAGGCTTAAGTTTATCAGCAGCTTGGTTTTGACGGATGGGTATGTCGAAGAGCAAAAAAAAGGAGTTTCAGGTGGGCAAAAGAGCTTCTGAACTTGTCGGGCTTCTATTTACAACATATTTTGGTCATAATCCAGTAAATTTTATGACCCAGGATGTTCATTCTATGGACCTGACCGATCCATTTGACTGTGAATGCCGAAAACAATGCTGGAGTTAGATGTTGTTACCCTTTTCAATCTGTTTTTTTGTAAACCTGATGAACAATTAACCCTCGTGCTTTTGTACAGTTTGTAAGCTGGAGTTAGATGTTCCTGCCCTTTTCAACTCGGCTGTGACTGTCATATTTTCTTTGAAACAAGGCAAATGGCTTGCCATCCGTTTAATTTAGTGTGAAATATTGTAACAAATCCAAACCAAGGGAAATAACATCACTCTCGCCGGCTGCTAGAGCTCACTGTGCATTATAGAAGCCAAGTGATTAGCCCCCACCAGCACCCACAAACTTATTTTGAACTAGCACATCAAATGGGCTGTAAATTTTCATAGGAAAGGCTGCATGACCATGACAGATTTGGATTCTGACATTTGGGACCCGTGAGGAAATAGCCTATCCAAGGTGGTGTCGACTTACTAGCCAGTCAACAAACGAATTCTTCGTACCAGTCGTTGGATTGACATCCAACATATGTTGTGTATCTTATATCTCTTGTCTTCTTCTTCCTCCAATCGCCCAAACCAAACCACCCTGTCGGCTCCGCCTGCTCCCGCCTCCCATGGCTGGCTGCGCCTCCGCCACCCTACCGTACGTACCCTCCAACGTTGGCCAGTCCCTCCCTCTATTCCCCCACACGTCCTATTATTCTCCAGCGACGTCATCCCCAACACGCACCCACGCCTGAACCAGTCAACCCTCGTACTCCCCTCCGCCTGCGACTGGACCGGCGCATCCTCAATGGCTCATGTTCGTTCCGTCCGAGGCCTCGCCATCGTCCTCCGCCTTGCGGCCTTGGTTCGCTCGTCGTGTGCGATGCGCCGCCCTCTTGCGTTGTCAACGTTGTCAACAACCGAGAGGAACAAGGAGATGACTGTACGTGGAGAGGATGACAGTAGGGACCCACCAGCGTCATGGCAGTACGCAAGCAAGTGCCTCTATAGTACAAGCCCAAAAATATGGTTCCTCCTAATGGTTGGACATCTGGGGCTCACGCCACTGTCAACGTAGTCAATAAACGAGAGAATTACACTATGAGCGGCTGACACCAAGGACCCAGCAAGTCGCGCAGTTTTTTTGAGGAACAAGCAGTTGTTATTTATACTAGTTTTAGTGATGGATCAGGGTAACAACAGGGCTGTGCGGGGGCTGTGGCCCATCTGGCCAGGGTTTTATTTATGTTTACCACATCATGAGCCCAGTTGTGTTTTTTCTTGCTGAAAATAGTTAGCCTAGTTCTATTTTTTTAATAAATACCCAAACAAGGCCTACTTGCTTTATCGGCCCTGATGGGCTGCAAATCTTTCAAGACGATGAGAGTTTCATTCGGTTTGCCCAGAAATGGGCTGTACATTTTTAAAACACATCAAACCAGGAATTAGTTTCAATTGTTTTTTCATTACAAGATCTTAAATTCCATTGATTTTTATGAGTGGACAATTATTTGGATTTTATATTTATATAAATTATTTTTCAAAATAGTTTGAATGTGAATCGATATTTCTGGATTAAAAACAGTTGACCGCACCGAAATATGCAAAATTTCGTATACTTTTTAACCGTGGCCACAATATGTGGTGTGATGCTAACAAAAAGAAGATGGGCTCCAAAAAAATTCTTAAGAATTAGCAAATGGGTTGTACATTATTAGAAATAATGGCAGATGGGTTGTATGCTGTTTTCCACATATTTGAGGCTGACTTGTGCACCTACTACAGGTTGACGCGTATGCTTTCATAAAAAAAGGTTGACGCACATGCAATGCCCTATCAACTTAGTCAACACATGAGAGCAGTGACTGTTGGATGTCCATCCAACGGCTGTCGTGCTTCTTCAATCTCTGCTCTTCATGCTCAAGCCGCTCAAACAAGCGCCGGCGGGACTGCCTGCTCCCTCCTCCCGCGGCCGGCTATGCTGTCGTGCAGGCCTCACGGCCCCACCGTACTCCCATCGCTGGCCTAGCCATCCCTCTACTCACCCACACATGTTGTTATTCTCCGGTGATGGCAAACGAACGAGTAAACCCTCATACTCCTCCGCGTGGGAAACAACTGTCGAGTATTCCCTGGCTCCGTGTCATTCCCTTCCTAGGCCTCGTCGTCGTCCACCGCCCTGGTGCTCTCGGTGTGGCCTGGTCAACATGGTCAATGAACAACATCCATTGGAAGTGGACTGTACGTGGAGAGGCTGACAGCTGGGTCCATGGCCGCACGCAAGGAAATGCCTCCTTATTACGCGCAAAATAATGATTCCTCCACCTGACAGCTAGGACCCATAGGAAGGGCCTCTGTATTTCGTGAAAAAAAACGTTCCCCCCGCTGACAGGTCGGACCCACCAGCTATATCTTCGCATGCAAGCAAGTGCCTCCTTATTACGCCCAAAAAAATGAATACCCCCGCTAGTTGGGACCCACCATATTGTTGGGCTGACTTGTGGGCCTACTAAGTTGACAGGGACGGAGAGCTTTGTCAACTTAGTCAATACTCCAGTGACTGTATGATGTCCATCCAACGACCATAGTGCTTCTTCAACCTATGTCTTCTTGTTCCAGCCGCCCAAAGCAGCGCCGGTCGTGCTGCCTGCTCCTACCTCCCGTGGCCGGCTATGCTACCGCGGAGGCCTCACCGCCCCCATACTACTCCCACCACTGGCTAGGCCATCCCTCAACTCACCCACACCCCTATTATTTTGCGGCGACAGCAGCCTCACACCACAGCCGAACCAGTGAACGCTTGTACTCCTCTCCGCGTGGGCATCCATTGCCGCATCTTGCACGGCTCCGCGTCGTCCCCTTCCTAGGCCTCGCCGTCGTCCACCGCTGTGGTGCTCTCGGTGCAGCGTGGTCAATGTGGTCAACGACCGACTTCCATCGGAAAAGTACTGTATGTGGAGAGGCTGACGGCTGGGTCCATGCCAGCCGCAAGGAAGTGCCTCCTTATTACGCGGAAAATAATTATTCCTCCACCTGACAGCGGGGACCCACCGGACGGGCCACCAGTATTTTGCGAAAAAAATCGTTTCCCCCTGACTGCTTGGACCCACCGGACGGGCCACCTTATTTCACGAAAAAAACGTTCCCCCCACTGTCAGCTCGGACCCACCGGAAGTGCCTCCTTATTACGCACAAAAAATGAATACTCCCCCGGCTAGCTGGGACCCACCTTGCTGGGAGGCTGACTTGTGGGCCTACTAAGTTGACGGGGACGAAGGGCTTTGTCAACTTAGTCAATATGAACGATTCTAGCTCCAGTGACCGTACGATGTCCATCCAACGGCCGTAGTGCTTCTTCAACCTCTGGTCTTCTTGCTCCAGCCGCCCAAAGCAGCGCCGGTCGTGCCGCATGCTCCTGCCTCCTTTGGCCGACTGTGCTAGCGCAGAGGCCTCACCGCCCCCTACTATTCCCACCGCTGGCCAGGCCCTACGGCGACGGCAGCCTCACACCGCAGCCGAACCAGTGAACCCTTGTAGTCCTCTCCACGCGGGCTTCCACTGTCGTGTCGTCCCCTTCCTAGGCCTCGCCGTCGTCCACCGCCGGGCTGCTCTCCGCACGGCGTGGTCAACGTGGTCAAGGAACGACTTCCATCGGAAGAGTACTGTACATGGAGAGGCTGACAGCTGGGTCCACCGCCACAGCCCAGTTTTTTGTCATTTGTCAAGTAAGTCGCTTTGTCAGGCCTGTTGGGCCGCAAATCTTTCAAGACGGGGAGAGCTTTCATTCGGCTGGCCGAGAAAATGGCCCATCAGTAATGAGAAATGGGTTGTACATTTTTAAAACACATCAAACCGGCAATTAGTTTCAAATATCTTTTTTTCATTTCAAGATTTTAAATTACATTAATTTTTATGTGTGGAGAATTTTTTGGATTTTATATTGATATACATTTATTTTTAAAATCAGTTTGAATGTGAGTCGAAATTTCGGGATTAAAAACAGTTCGGATCACACCGAAATATGCAAAATTTCATATAATTTTTTAACCGTTGCCACAATATGGGCTGTAATGCTAACAAAAAGAATATGGGCTCCAAAACAACCTTAAGAATTAGCAAATGGGCTGTAAATTATTAGAAATAATGGCAGATGGGTTGTATGTTGTTTTCCACAGATTTGAGGCTTTCCTCAAAAGAAAAGGTTGACGCACAAGCACTGACTGTTGGATGTCCATCCAATGGCCGTCGTGCTTCTTCAATCTCTGCTCTTCCTGCTCCAGCCGCTCAAACAAGCGCCGGCAAGACTGCCTGCTCCCTCCTCCTCGCGGCTGGCTGTGCTGCCGCGCAGGCCTCACCGCCTGACCGTACTCCCATCGCTGGCCTATCCATCCCTCTACTCACCCACACCTGCTTTTATTCTCCGGCGACGGCAGACGAACCAGTAAACCCTCGTACAGTCGTACTCCCCTCCGCATGGGAAACAACTGCCGGGTCTTCCCTGCCTCCGTGTCGTCCCCTTCCTAGGCCTCGTCGTCGTCCACCGCCCTGGTGCTCTCGGCGCGGCGTGGTCAATGTGGTCAAGGAACGACTTCCATCGGACGTGGACTGTATGTGGAGAGGCTGACAGCTGGGTCCACGGCCGCAGCAAGGAAGTGCCTCCTTATTACGCGGAAAATAATGATTCCTCCACCTGACAGCTGGGACCACCGGACGGGCCACCGTATTTCGCGAAAAAAACGTTTCCCCCTGACTGCTGGGACCCACCAGCTACATCTTCGCACGCAAGGAAGTGCGTCCGGACAAAAAAAACGATTCGCCCCCTGACTGCTGGGACCCACCAGCTACATCTTCGCAGGCAAGGAAGTGCCTGACAGTCGGGACCCACCTGGTCGAAGCGTATGTAGCGTTGTCATTCTGGTCGCGAACGTGTATGTACATACTGGTCGATGTAGAGGCGCGCACGTGTCGTAGTAGAGGCGCACACGTGTCGTAGTAGAGGCGCGCACGTAGCATGTACACGTACGTACAACGGCCAGGGTGCAAGAAAGAAAATACGGCCATGTATGTGTACATACGGGCGGGGTCTCGAACGCCTACTGGCGCATACGTATGGCCGGGGCTCGTGTACATGGCTGGGTCGGAATGGAGAAAAAGCGTCGTCGTCGTGTTCATGGGAAGGCAACGGAATGCGTCGTGTTCATGGGGAGGCAACGGAATGCATCGTGTTCATGGGGAGGCAACGGAACGCGTGGGAGCCAACCGACTGGGTCGGAACGGAATGCGTGGTCGTGTTCATCGGGAGGGCTTGGACGGAACAGGCGATGAAAACGAGGCCTGGCGTACCGCACAACGGAGGAAACAAACCTCCTACGTTCGGAACGGGGTCCTGTTGATCGGGAGGGGTCTGGCGTACCGCAAAACGGAGGAAACGGACCTCCTACGGTCGAAACGGGGGTCATGTTCATCGGGAGGGGTGTGGCGTACCGCAAAACGAACAAAACGGACCTCCTACGGTCGAAACGGGGGTCCTGTTCATCGGGAGGGGTGTGGCATACCGCAAAACGGAGGAAACGGACTTGTGTTGGAGCGCTACGGTAGAAACAGGGGGTCCTATTCATCGGGAGGGGTGTGGCGTACTCCAAAACGGGACTCCAGGGGATACTATTCATCTCCACCGTCGACCCCCTCCAGCCTCCATGAGCTACTGTTCATCCACCGTCGATCTGCTCCAGCCTCCACCTACGACTGTTCATCCACGGGCTCCTGTTCATCCAGCCTCCACCGCGCGCTACTCCACCGGCTACTATTCAACCAGCCCTCTCCACGGGCTCCTGTTCAACCACCCCTCCACGGGCTACTGTTCATCCTGCCCTCCACCATCTACTGTTCATCTTGCCCTCCACGGGACCTGTTCATCCAGCCCCAACCGGCTCGATCGATCGGGGTCCTGTTCATCCAGAGGCAACACCACGGGGTCCTGTTCATCCACCCCCACCGGAAGCTGTTCATCCAACCCCCCCCCCCCCCCCCCGCAACGCTCACTATTCATCCAGAGGCAGCATCGATCGGCTTCAGTTAGCAGCAGTAGCGAAGGAATCGCTCGATCGGGTTCAGTTAACATCCATCGATCGATTGCTCAGGTCAGTAACGCGTAGCCTGCAGTGCAATTGCTCGGGTTCAGTTAGAGCCCAACGCCTCGCTCAGGTTCAGTTAGAGCCAACGCCTCGCACACACGCGCGTACATGTATGAGAGGAACGCGCATCACTCGGCCCCCGACCTCCCACCGTAACCGGGAACTCCTCGAAATTTTCCTCGCCCTGGCTTCTACCATAGTTTTTTTCCGTCATGGACGGCCCAAAGAATGTCATGCAGCTGCGTCTCCGGCCCGCCCAGGACGTAAAGCCCATTTTCTGTCATGATTTTTTGTCATACAAGTAGGAGCCCACCACATCTATGATGATACCGGGTTTTGTCACAATTATCGTCATAGAAGTGTCATATGTATGACAGAAAAAAATTCGTTCGGCCCAAAATGTCACGGATGTGTCTTTTTTTGTAGTGGCAGGTTCGGCCCCCAGCCGAACACTGCACCAGAATCTTCGGTGGTTCCAGACTCCAGCGGGCGACCCCCCGTTAAGGGGGGCAAGCCGCCCGTACCGGTGTCCTTTGTCCATCCAGAGGCACCGGACAACTTGCTGGAAGCACTTCGTGGCGCTTCCATCGACGAAGAGCACCGCACCATCATGAGTGAGGTGATCGAGAAAGTTCGGTCCGCCAAAAATGGACTGACCGAAGCTTGCGCCAGCCTCCTAACAGGCTTTGAGGTAAGCAATCAAAATATAAGAAAATATTACCGCATAGATAGTAGCCCCTGATGCTCTGTTCGGCGTTCAAGTAGAAAGGCCGAATAGAGGATCAAATGATGACTCAGGAGTTTAATCAGAATATATCTATGTGTATGTGCAGGCTTCACTGTTGGCCGCTGCCGCACGTACTGCGGAGGTCTCTGCACTGAAGCAGGACCTGGAGCAGTCCGAGAACGAGCTCGGCCTTACCAAGAGGCAGCTCGAGGAGAGCAAAGGTAAGCAATACCTTGTCTATATAAAAAAGAAGTTCGGGTGTAAAGTAATAGGATCATCATGAATTTGCCAGGGGCCATGACCGAAGTGGCGACCCTGAAGAAGGCGCCGTCCGAGGCCGAAGACAAAGCGGCCAAGGAGCGCATTGAGCGGGAGAAGCAAGAAGCCCGAGTGGGCGAGGTGTGATACGTCTCCAGCGTATCTATAATTTTTGATTGCTCCATGCTATATTATCTACTGTTTTGGACATTATTGGGCTTAATTATCCACTTTTATATTATTTTTGGGACTAACCTATTAACCGGAGGCCCAGCCAAGAATTGCTGTTTTTTGCCTGTTTTAGGGTTTTGAAGAAAAAGAATATCAAACGGGGTCCAAACGGAATGAAACCTTCGAGAATGTGATTTTTTCACCGAATACAACTCAGGAGACTTGGACCCTACGTCAAGCCAATTAACAAGAGGCCACGAGGTAGGGGGGCGCCTGCCCCCCCCCCCCAGGCGCGCCCTCCACCCTCGTGGGACCCATGTTGCTCCACCGACGTACTTCTTCCTCCTATATATATCAGCATACCCCCAAACGATCAGATACGGAGCCAAAAATTTAATTCCACCGCCGCAACTTTCTGTATCCACGAGATCCCATCTTGGGGCCTATTCCGGAGCTCCATCGGAGGGGGCATCGATCACGGAGGGCTTCTACATCATCATCCAAGCCCCTCCAATGAAGTGTGAGTAGTTTACTTCAGACCTACGGGTCCATAGTTAGTAGCTAGATGGCTTCTTCTCTCTTTTTGGATCTCAATACAACATTCTCCCCCTCTCTCGTGGAGATCTATTCGATGTAATCTTCTTTTTGCGGTGTGTTTGTTGAGACCGATGAATTGTGGGTTTATGATCCAGTCTATCTATGAATAATATTTGAATCTTCTCTGAATTCGTTTATGTATGATTGGTTATCTTTGCAAGTCTCTTCGAATTATCAGTTTGGTTTGGCCTACTAGATTGGTTTTTCTTGCCATGGGAGAAGTGCTTAGCTTTGGGTTCGATCTTGCGGTGTCCTTTCCCAGTGACAGAAGGGGCAGCAAGGCACGTATTGTATTGTTGCCATCGAGGGTAACAAGATGGGTTTTTTTTTATCATATTGCATGAAACTATCCATCTACATCATGTCATCTTGCTTAAGGTGTTACTCTGTTTTTAACTTAATACTCTAGATGCATGCTGGATAGCGGTCGATGAGTGGAGTAATAGTAGTAGATGCAGGCAGGAGTCGATCTACTTGTCTCGGACGTGATGCCTATATACATGATCATACCTAGATATTCTCATAACTATGCTCAATTCTGTCAATTGCTCAACAGTAATTTGTTCACCCACTGTAGAATACTTATGCTCTTGAGAGAAGCCACTAGTGAAACCTATGGCCCCGGGTCTCTTTCTCATCATATCAATCTCCATCGCTTTATTATTGCTTTGCTTTTTTACTTTGCCTTTTACTTTTCACTTTGCATCTCTATACCAAAAATACCAAAAACATTGTCTATCATCTCTATCAGATCTCACTTTCGTAAGTGACTGTGAAGGGATTGACAACCCCTAAGCGTGTTGGTTGCATTGAGCTATTGTTTTTGTGTAGGTACGAGGGAATCGCGTGTAGCCACCTACTGGATTGATACCTTGGTTCTCAAAAACTGAGGGAAATACTTACGCTACTTTGCTGCATCATCCTCTCCTCTTCGGGGAAATCCAACGCAGTGCTCAAGAGGTAGCAAGAAGAATTTCTGACGTTGTTGCCGGGGAGTCTGCGAAAAAGTCAACATACCAAGTGCCCATCACAATCCCCTATCTCCTGCATTACATTATTTGCCATTTGCCTCTCATTTTATTCGCCCTCTCTCTCTATCTATCCTCCTCCTCTTTCCTCTCACCGTTCTTCCGCTATGTCTGAATCCAAAAGGGTCTGGGGTTCTCTCCGGAGTTTTAGTACTTCGGACAACCCTTCCATTCTCGCTAAGCTCATAAATAAAAATACTATGGAACAACCAACCAGAGTTATCATTGAGAATCCTAATAATTTTGATGAAGATGATTCTGGAATTTTTCTTTATTTACTTTATGAATCTTTGAAAGATGCTTGGTATAGACGATTAAGAATAAGGGCTAGTTATGTGCCTCAATATCAAATTGAAGTCTACTTAAAAAGTTTTTATATTACCCTTCCTTCCTCTTTTAAGCATGTCTTAGATTCTATATTTGAAGAAGGTTTTCTTGAAGGGGATGCCGTAGACACTTATGAAAAAATGAAAACCATATTTGGTCATCCCATGAATGAAAAAATTGAATCTACATCTCTTTTGCTCTCCTACCAAAATGAATCTATTAAAGAGATAAAGGCTAGTCTAGATACAAATTTCAGTAACATACTTAATCTTTCTTCTACCATTAATAGCCATGCGCTTTATCGAAATAGAAGGATTAATTCTATAGATAGCAAGTTTGCTCTTTTCTTTCCTAATGCTAAAGATGGCAATACCTAGATCTATTCTTGCTTGTTATGCCTAGCTAGGGGCGTTAAACGATAGCGCTTGTTGGGAGGCAACCCAATTTTATTTTTATTCCTTGCTTTTTGCTCCTGTTTAGTAATAAATAAATTATTTAGCCTATGTTTTGGTTGTGTTTTTTGTGTTTAATTAGTGTTTGTGCCAAGTAGAACCGTTGGGAAGACTTGGGGAAAGTCTTGTTGAACTTGCTGTAAAAGACAGAAACTTTAGCGCTCACGAGAACTGCTGTAATTTTTATTTGGAGAGTGCTATTTAGTTAATTATTTTGGAGATGATTAATATATAAATTCCTCACGTCCAGAAATTTATTTTAGGATTTTTAGGGTTACAGATCTTGCGCTAGCTACAGATTACTACAAACTGTTCTGTTTTTGATGGATTCTGTTTCTCGTGTGTTGTTTGCTTATTTTGATGAATCTATGGCTAGTAAAATAGTTTATGAACCATAGAGAAGTTGGAATACAGTAGGTATAACACCCATATAAATAAAGAATGAGTTCATTACAGTACCTTGAAGTGGTCTTTTGTTTTCTTTCGCTAACGGAGCTCACGAGATTTTCTACTTTAAGTTTTGTGCTGTGAAGTTTTCAAGTTTTGGGTAAAGATTTGATGGATTATGGAACAAGGAGTGGCAAGAGCCTAAGCTTGGGGATGCCCTTGGCACCCCCAAGATAATCTAAGTACACCTAAAAGCCAAAGCTTGGGGATGCCCCGGAAGGCATCCCCTCTTTCGTCTACTTCTATCGGTAACTTTACCTGGAGCTATATTTTTATTCACCACATGATATGTGTTTTGCTTGGAGTGTCTTTTATGATTTGAGTCTTTGCTTGTTAGTCTAGCACAATCATCCTTGCTTTACACACCTTTTGAGAGATCCATACATAATTTGGAATTTGATAGAATACTCTATGTGCTTCACTTATATCTTTTGAGTTATATAATTTTGCTCTAGTGCTTCACTTATATCTTTCAGAGCACGGTGGTGGATTTGTTTTATAGAAACTATTGATCTCTCATGCTTCACTTAGATTATTTTGAGAGTCTTAATATCATGGTAATTTTCTTAATAATAAATATGTTTGGTATTCAAGATTTTTAAAACTTCCTTTTGAGTGCGTTGAATACTAAGAAAAAAATTGATGCTTGATAACTGTTTTGAGATATGAGGATGGTGATATTATAGTCATGCTAGTCCAGTAGTTGTGAATTTGAGAAATGCTTGTGTTAAAGTTTGTGAATCCCGTAGCATGCACGTATGGTGAACCGTTATGTGATGAAGTCGGAGCATGATTTATTTATTGATTGTCTTCCTTATGAGTGGCGGTCGGGGACGAGCGATGGTCTTTTCCTACCAATCTATCCCACTAGGAGCATGTGCGTAATACTTTGCTTTGATAACTTCTAGATTTTTGCAATAAGTATATGAGTTCTTTATGACTAATGTTGAGTCCATGGATTATACGCATTTTCCTTCCTTCCACCATTGCTAGCCTCTCTAATACTGCGCACTATTCGCCGGTATCATACACCCACCAAATACCTTCCTCAAAACAGCCACCATACCTACCTATCATGGCATTTCCATAGCCATTCCAAGATATATTGCCATGCAACTTTCCACCGTTCCGTTCATTATGACACGCTCCATCATTGTCATATTGCTAGCATGATCATGTAGTTGACATCTTATTTGTGGCAAAGCCACCATTCATAATTCTTTCATACATGTCACTCTTGATTCATTGCATATCTCGGTACACCGCCGGAGGCATTCATATAGAGTCATACTTTGTTCTAAGTATTGAGTTGTAATTGTTGAGTTATAAGAAAAATAAAAAGTGTGATGATCATCATTTTTAGAGCATTGTCCCAAGTGAGGAAAGGATGATGGAGACTATTATTCCCCCACAAGTCAGGATGAGACTCCGGACGAAAAAGAAAAAAAAGAAAAAGAGGCCATAAAAAAAGAGAAGGCCCAAAAAATGAGAGAAAAAGAGAGAAGGGACAATGTTACTATCCTTTTACCACACTTGTGCTTCAAAGTAGCACCATGATCTTCATGATAGAGAGTCTCTCATTCTGTCACTTTCATATACTAGTGGGAATTTTTCATTATAGAACTTGGCTTGTGTATTCCAATGATGGGCTTCCTCAAAATGCCCTAGGTCTTCGTGAGCAAGCGAGTTGGATGCACACCCACTTAGTTTCTTTTGTTCAGCTTTCATATAATTATAGCTCTAGTGCATCTGTTGCATGGCAATCCCTGCTCACTCACATTGATATCTATTGATGGGCATCTCCATAGCTCGTTGATACGCCTAGTTGATGTGAGACTATCTTCCCCTCTTTTTGTCTTCTCCACAACCACCATTCTATTCCACACATAGTGCTATATCCATGGCTCACGCTCATGTATTGCGTGAAGATCGAAAAAGATTTGAAAATGTCAAAAGTATGAAACAATTGCTTGGCTTGTCATCGGGGTTGTGCATGATTTAAATACTTTGTGTGGTGAAGATAGAGCATAGCCAGACTATATGATTTTGTAGGGATAGCTTTCTTTGGCCATGTTATTTTAACAAGACATAATTGCTTTGTTAGTATGCTTGAAGTATTATTATTTTTATGTCAACATGAACTTTTGTCTTGAATCTTTTGAATCTGAATATTCATACCACAATTAAGAAGATTTACATTGAAATTATGCCAAGTAGCACTCCGCATTAAAAATTCTGTTCTTATCATTTACCTACTCGAGGACGAGCAGGAATTAAGCTTGGGGATGCTTGATACATCTCCAACGTATCTATAATTTTTGATTGCTCCATGCTATATTATCTATTGCTTTTGACATTATTGGGCTTTATTATCCACTTTTATATTATTTTTGGGACTAACCTATTAACCGGAGGCCCAGCCCAGAATTGTTGTTTTTTGCCTGTTTTAGGGTTTCGAAGAAAAGGAATATCAAACGGAGTCCAAACGGAATGAAACCTTCGGGAACGTGATTTTCTCACCGAATACAACTCAGGAGACTTGGACCCTACGTCAAGCCAATTAACAGGAGGCTACGAGGTGGGGGGGCGCCTGCCCCCCCCCCCCCAGGCGCGCCCTCCACCCTTGTGGGCCCCCTGTTGCTCCACCGACGAACTTCTTCCTCCTATAAATATCCATGTACCCCAAAATGATCCAATACGGAGCCAAAAACCTAATTCCACTGCCGCAACTTTCTGTATCCACGAGATCCCATCTTGGGGCCTGTTCCGGAGCTCCGCGGTAGGGGGCATCGATCATGGAGGGCTTCTACATCATCATCCAAGCCCATCCGATGAAGTGTGGGTAGTTTACTTCAGACCTACGGGTCCATAGTTAGTAGCTAGATGGCTTCTTCTCTCTTTTTTGATCTCAATACAACGTTCTCCCCCTCTCTTGTGGAGATCTATTCGATGTAATATTCTTTTTGCGGTGTGTTTGTTGAGACCGATGAATTGTGGGTTTATGATCCAGTCTATCTATGAATAATATTTGAATCTTCTCTGAATTCTTTTATGTATGATTGGTTATCTTTGCAAGTCTCTTCAAATTATCAGTTTGGTTTGGCCTACTAGATTGGTTTTTCTTGCCATGGGAGAAGTGCTTAGCTTTGAGTTCGATCTTGCGGTGTCCTTTTCAAGTTATAGAAGGGGCGGCAAGGCACTTATTGTATTGTTACCATCGAGGATAACAAGATGGGTTTTTTATCATATTGCATGAAACTATCCCTCTACATCATGTCACCATGCTTAAGGCGTTACTCTGTTTTTAACTTAATACTCTAGATGCATGCTAGATAGCGGTCGATGAGTGGAGTAATAGTAGTAGATGCAGGCAGGAGTCGGTCTACTTGTCTCGGACGTGATGCCTATATACATGATCATACCTAGATATTCTCATAACTATTCTCAATTCTGTCAATTGCTCAACAGTAATTTGTCACCCACCGTAGAATACTTATGCTCTTGATAGAAGCCACTAGTGAAACCTATGGCCCCTGGGTCTCTTTCTCATCATATCAAGATCCATCACTTTATTATTGCTTTGCTTTTTTACTTTGCCTTTTACTTTTCAGTTTGCATCTCTATACCAAAAATACCAAAAAATTTATTTATCATCTATATCAGATCTCACTTTCGTAAGTGACCGTGAAGGGATTGACAACCCCTAAGCGCGTTGGTTGCATTGAGCTATTGTTTTTGTGTAGGTATGAGGGACTCGCGCGTAGCCTCCTACTGGATTGATACCTTGGTTCTCAAAAACTGAGGGAAATTATTATGCTACTTTGCTGCATCATCCTCTCCTCTTCGGGGAAATCCAACGCAGTGCTCAAGAGGTAACAAGGTGCAGCAAGAGCTCGAGGCTCTCGCCAAAAAACACGAGTCCTTGGAGCTTGACTCTAAGACACGAGAGTCCGAGCTCGCGCAGGCGCTTGAAAGCGCCCAGAGCGCCAAGGCTGAAGCCCACAAGGCCCTCCAGGAGATTGATGTGGTGAAGAAGATAGCAGCGGGTAAGGCATTCATTATGCAAAGCAAGCATGTGGAGGAAACTTTCCTGTTACTTACCCGAGTTCGGAGCTCTCCAGGAGCGTTTGCAGATCTTCCCCGCAGTGTACTAGATGCCTCAGAGTTTTACCGAGCTCGGGAGGGGAGCTCGACAGAAAAGTTGTTCTGGTCTCAGTAGACTGGGACCGAACACCCAATGCCCTTGAGCGACCAGCTGAAGTAATTGTTCGAGCTTCACAAGGCGGCCGAACATGCCATGAGGGGCCTTATAGTCCGGATGTGGCCTGGCGAGCCCCTGTCCGGCAGCTACTTCGGTCTGGTGAGGCGGCTTGTGGAGGCCTGCCCACGGCTTGAAGTCATAAAGCGATCTGTCTGCATCGAGGGTGCACGCAGGGCATTTGCCCAGGCGAAGGTGCACTGGGCGAAGCTGGATGCCGTGAAGCTGGTGAAGGAGGGGCCGCCGGAGGGCAAGGAGCATCGCTGCCCCGAGATGTATTATGAGAGTGTCCTGAAGGGTTCCCGCCTTGCAGTGGATGAATGTGCCAAGGATGTAATTTTTGAATGAACATGCTCATGTGATCCTGTAATGTGAAACAAGTTCATCTACGCTATGCAACACCTTTGTTTTTTAATTTAAAATATTACCTTCTATGTGGCCGTTTATAAAATCTGAGAGTTGGCCAGTCGTCGGCTTCCGCCCCCATGTAACTAGTACTGGGGTGTTCGGGATAAACCTGAGCACTCTTTACCCCAATTTTGGGTCCTTCAAGGGAGGTGTTCAGTGCAACGAACCAGGCAATCGGACTATAAGGCTTTATCACTCTCACTTAGCCATAGAAGTCAACAATTTTAAATTTTGGCGAAGCCCCTAGTATTCGGAAGGACGAATTTGGGGTGCTATACACGCCTAAGCCGGGCAAGGTCGACTCCTCGCTCGAAGCGGAAAAAGTCTCTAAGGACTTGAGACCTCTCGAACAGCGACCAGTCTCTCGCCTTATCATGACAGTCAGTTTTCGGCTTTCTCTACTGAGGTGCTTGTCCGGAAGAACCAGGACACAATCGCAGTGGTTCTCCCACCGCTACCTTAGCCGATATAGCGAAACGTAAGGTACCAAAGCATGGGAGCTGGGCAAACCCAACTATTGACCCAAGACATGATTCGGAGCTGATGCATATAATGCTATAAGTTCGGGGTGCCACACTGTCAAAAGTGTTCGGACTTCTTGCATCGTATTATGGGGTAAGCGAAAGCCCCTGGCGTATTGACCGTACCCGAATGTATGGGTGCGGATTGTCGTAAATGGACTTATAAAAAAAGAAAGGATAAATAATGTGATAATAGACCAATGCTATGCATTGTTACTTAGATAATACGTCGAAGTGTACTGGTACAAGTAGTGCAATAAGCAGAAAGTAGGACTATTCGAAATGTCATATCCAAGGGCAAGCTGCGTATGGATAGTAGAAAGCGGGTATATCAATTATTATTAGAGACCACGTGGGGGTTCCTGTGTACATCTTAGCTTCTTGCCGCCTTGGTTGTTCCTTCCCATAATGTGTCCGGCAATCGTACTGTCGGAAAGGGCTTCTAGAGAGTTAGGCCCTGAAAGAGAAAAGAAATGATAAAGGTATACAGCCCCTAGGGCGGTTAAGCCGCATTGCGGGACGTGCCCTGATCGTGCCCCCGCCTATGTCCATGGTATTTTCAGTGCGTAATTATGTATGCGCGGCACGGATTTCGTCGCTTTACTGGGACTGGGACGGGGCCGAATTGCTAGGCGAGCTCTGAACGTGCCAGGCGATCCTGTTGCAGTTTACTCCGGACTCGCTTGAAGGTGTCCGGGGGCTGTATCGCCGAATTAGTGGTTTGCCTTAAAAGGCTGCTTTGTGCTTCTGCTGCGAGGGCTGCAGTGTGCTCTTCTGTGCGGAGCAAGCATTCTGTGTTTCCTTTTACTGTTATGACCCCCCTAGATCCTGGCATCTTGAGCTTGAGGTATGCTCAATGCGGTACTGCATTGAATTTTGCAAATGTTGTTCGTCCGAGCAGTGCGTGATAACCACTACGAAACAGGACGATGTCAAAGATTAACTCCTCGATTCGGAAGTTGTCCGGTGATCCGAAGACCACTTCCAATGTGATTTAGCCCATGCAATGGGCCTCTACACCTGGGATGACGCCTTTAAAGGTGGTTTTGGTGGGTTTGATCCTTGAGGGATCGATACCCATTTTTCGCATTGTATCCTGATAGAGCGGGTTCAGGCTGCTGCCGCCGTCCATAAGGACTCGAGTGAGGTGAAATCCGTCTATGATGGGGTCTAAGACTAGTGCGGCGGATCCGCCATGACGAATACTAGTGGGGTGGTCCCTACGATCAAAGGTGATCGGACAAGCGGACCATGGGTTGAACTTTGGGGCGACGGGCTCCATCGCATAGACGTCCCTTAGTGCACGCTTCTGCTCCCTCTTGGGAATGTGGGTTGCGTATATCATGTTCACCGTCTTCACTTGTGGGGGGAACACCTTCTGTCCTCCCGTGTTTGGCGGCCGGGGCTCCTCATTGTCGTCACTATGGAGCCCCTTGTCCTTGCTTTTGGCGTTTAACTTGCCGGTCTGGTTAAACACCCAGCATTCTCTATTTGTGTGATTGGCT
Source organism: Triticum monococcum (assembly GCA_034509565.1). Lineage (NCBI taxonomy): Eukaryota > Viridiplantae > Streptophyta > Magnoliopsida > Poales > Poaceae > Triticum > Triticum monococcum. The sequence continues at coordinate 411,414,288 of CM067845.1, forward strand.
GGCTTGTCGGGGGTGCCGTGGATTTGACACGAGCGATCTAGTATGCGATCCAAACTAGACGGAGCCGGAGTACTTCTTTTAAATGGCTTTTTATGCTGACCGGATCTAGAGCCTCTGAATCCGGCATTGACCGTTGTGTCATCGGTATTATCGCCGTTGTTGCGGCGCTTTGGTCTGTTACGACGTGGTCTGCCGTTGGCATCTTTGGTACCTGAAGTTCCCGGATTACTTGATGTGTTGTTGCTGCGAGCCAGCCAGGTATCCTTGCTCGTGCAAAAGCGGGCCATGAGTGTCGTGAGGGCTGCCATAGACTTCGGCTTCTCCTGACCAAGGTGGCAGGCAAGCTACTTGTCATGGATGTTATGCTTGAATGCCGCTAGGGCATCTGCATCCGGACAGTCGACAATTTGGTTTTTCTTAGTCAGGAACCGTGTCCAGAATTGCCTGGCGGATTCCCCTGGCTGCTGAGTTATATGGATCAAGTCATCAGCATCCGGTGGTCGCACATAAGTGCCCTGGAAGTTTTCAAGGAATGTGTCTTCGAAATCCTCCCAACTGCCGACAGAGTCTGCTGGCAAGCTATTCAGCCAATGCCGAGCTGGTCCTTTGAGTTTTAGTGGGAGGTACTTGATGGCATGTAGATTGTCACCGTGAGCCATGTGGATGTGAAGGAGGAAATCCTCGATCCATACAGCGGGATCTGTTGTACCATCATACGATTCGATATTAACGGGTTTAAAACCCTCCGGGAATTCGTGATCAATAACTTCGTCAGTGAAGCATAGGGGGGTGCGGCGCCTCTGTGCCGGGCTATGTCATGACGCAGTTCATATGAGTCTTGTCTGCTGTATTCGGCCCGGCTGGATTTACCTTTGGTGTATCCGGCGCGACGATCATTGTCCCGTGTTGGCGCGCATGCCCGTGACCCGTATATTGACCTTGCAAGTTTTGCCCTGCTGTTCAATATGTCTCGCAGGTCCCATGTGTTGCCCCGGGCCTTGGTATTTTTTATTGAGTGGCGGCGGGGTGCAGGCTGAACTTTAGGCTGAAACGCCTCTCTGGCTCGGCCACGCGGTGGCCGGTCAGCCGCATCGTACACTGGTGAATGAGGTTTCAATGCTTCCTCCTCAAGGTGAGGTAGTAACCTGCGTTTTGGGTAACTCTTGGAGGGGCGCTCGAGTTTGTATTCCTCCGCTGCAAGGACTTCGGTCCATCTGTCTCCTAGCAAGTCTTGATCAGCTTGAAGTTGTTGTTGCTTTTTCTTCAGGCTATTTGTTGTGGCCATAAGCCGGTGCCTGAAGCGCTCCTGCTCGACGGGATCCTCAGGTATGATAAATTCTTCGTCGCCGAGGCTCACCTCATCTTCGGAGAGGGGCATGTAATTGTCCTCTTTTGGTTCTCCATCTGCTGCCTTCTCTGGAGGGTTGGCTTGTTCATCTTCCCGCTCTACATCGTGCTGGAGGGGATTGTGGTTGTCTTCGGCACTATCTGGAGTGTTATTATCTCTTATGCCGGTATCACTACTTTTGCTGTGGCGGGACTTAGAGCGGCGCCGCTGACGTCGGCGCTTGGGTTGCTTCTTGGAGGGGTTATCTTCCGCTGTCTTGTCGCCATTGCCTTCTTTGGGGGTGTCCACCATGTATATATCATATGATGAGGTGGCGGTCTAGCGCCCCGTGGGCGCTGGTTCCTGTTCGTCTCCTGCATCGTCGTCCATACCGTCGATGTCTTCGGAGTCGAAGTCGAGCATGTCGGTTAAATCGTCGACAGTGGCTACTAAGTGGGTGGTGGGTGGCTAGAAAATTTCTTCGTCGTCCACATCCCATTCTAGCCGGACATAGTTCAGCCAAGGTTCTCCTAACAAGGAGAGAGACCTTAATGAATTTAGCACATCACCGAAAGGTGAGTACTGAAAGATATCTGCGGAGGTGAACTCCATGATCGGTGCCCAGTCAGACTTGATGGGCGCGGATGCAGGAGGCTCGGAGTCCATGGCCGGAGACGAATTCAGTGGTCCAGCGACACGGCTCTTGTAAGGGGGGAAGTCAGTATCCGGCTCCATCGCCACTGAGAGTGCGGCCTCCATGGCGGGGTCTATCCCTCTGTCCTTGGATGGCGCGATTTGCTCCAGATTGAGAGCCGGAGTAGTTGCAGATGCGATCTCCCGAACACTATCCGACGTCAGAGTTACATCGTGCTCGTCGTGACTGTGCGGCGCACCTGACACAGGCTTGACTTCGTCGAAGATCAAGTCTCCCCGGATGTCGGCAGTGTAGTTCAAGTTTCTGAATCTGACCTGATGGCCAGGGGCGTAGCTCTCAATCTGCTCCAGATGGCCAAGTGAATTGGCCCGCAGTGCGAAGCCGCCGAATACAAAAATCTTTCCGGCGAGGAAAACCTCACCTTGGACCGCATCGGTACCGATGATCGAAAGAGCCATCAAGCGTTACAGTGACGACACAGTGGAACTCTCAATGAAAGCACCAATTTCGGTGTAAAAACCGGTGGATCTTGGGTAAGGGGGTCCCGAACTATGCGTCTAAGGCGGATGGTAACAGGAGGCAAGGGACACGATGTTTACCCAGGTTCGGGCCCTCTTGATGGAGGTAATACCCTACGTCCTGCTTGATTGTTCTTGATGATATGAGTATTAAAAGAGTTGATCTACCACGAGATCGTAGAGGCTAAACCCTAGAAGCTAGCCTATGGTATGATTGTATGTTGTCCTACGGACTAAACCCTCCGGTTTATATAGACACCGGAGGGGGCTAGGGTTACACAAAGTCAGTTACAAGGGAGGAGATCTACATATCCGTATTGCCTAGCTTGCCTTCCATGCCAAGGAGAGTCCCATCCGGACACGGGACGAAGTCTTCAATCTTGTATCCTCATAGTCCAACAGTCCGGCCAAAGGATATAGTCCGGCTGTCCTGAGACCCCCTAATCCAAGACTCCCTCGGTTATCCTTTCTGATCGATTATTCAAGAGTCCATAGTAAAATAACACGAAGCTATTCTTTCCGTTCAATCTATCCTAGAGTTCGTACTAGAATAACACCTTAAGACACAAATCAACCAAAACCCTAATATCACCTAGATACTCCAGTGTCACCTCAAGTATCCGTGGGTATGCTTATACGATATGCATCACACAATCTCAGATTCATCTATTCAACCAACACAAAGAACCTCGAAGAGTGCCCCAAAGTTTCTACCAAAGAGTCCAGACGAAAACGTGTGCCAACCCCTATGCATAAGTTCATGAGTTCACGGAACTCGCAAGTTGATCACCAAAACATACATCAAGTGGATCACATGATATCCCATTGTCACCACAGATAAGCATGTGCAAGACATACATCAAGTGTTCTCAAATCCTTAAAGACTCAATCCGGTAAGATAACTTCAAAGGGAAAACTCAATCCATTACAAGAGAGTAGAGGGGGAGAAACATCATAAGATCCAACTATAATAGCAATGCTCGCGATACATCAAGATCGTACCACCTCAAGAACACGAGAGAGATAGAGATAGAGAGAGAGAGAGATCAAACACATAGCTACTGGTACATACCCTCAGCCCCGAGGGAGAACTACTCCCTCCTCGTCATGGAGAGCGCCGGGATGATGAAGATGGCCACCGGAGAGGGATTCCCCCCTCTGGGAGGGTGCCGGAACGGGTCTAGATTGGTTTTCGGTGGCTACGGAGGCTTCTGGCGGCGGAACTCCTAATTTATTCTGTTCCTTGATCTTTTTAGCATATATGGACATATATAGGCGAAAGAAGTCGGTCAGGGGAGCCACGAGGGGCCCACGAGGGTGGGGGCGCGCCCAGGGGGCGGGCGCTCCTCCCTGCCTCATGGCCACCTCGAAGCTTCCCTGACGTCTACTCCAAGTCTCCTAGATTGCTTCCGTTCCAAAAATAACTTTCTCGAAGGTTTCATTCCGTTTGGACTCTGTTTGATATTCCTTTTCTTCGAAACATTGAAATAGGCAAGAAAACAGCAATTTGGGATGGGCCTCTGGTTAATAGGTTAGTCCCAAAAATAATATAGAAGTGTATAATAAAGCCCATAAACATCCAAAATAGATAATATAATAGCATGGAACAATCAAAAATTATAGATACGTTGGAGACGTGTCAAACATATGTACCTTGGAAGTTGTCAATGAAAGCTTCTTCCAAGTCCTCCCAGCTGCCAATGGAATTTTCGGGCAGGTTGTTCAGACAGTGCAGGGTTGGCCCTTTGAGTTTTAGGGGGAGGTATTTAATGGCATGAAGATCATCGTCACGGGCCATATGAATATGGAGAATGAAGTCTCCAATCCATTCGATATTCACGGGTTTGAACCCTTCTGGGAATTCATGTTCCATGACTTCGTCAGTGAAGTAGAGAGGGTGTGCAATGCCTCTATATCGGGCCAGTTCGTGACATAGTTCAGATGGAGTCCTTCTGTCATTGAGCAGATCTTGATCAACTTGAAGTTGTTGCTGCTTATTTTTCAGGCTCCTTGCAGTGGCTATCAGCCGGCACTTAAAGCGCTCCTGCTCGAGGGGCTCCTCGGGCACGATGAAATCCTCGGTGCCGAGGCTTGCCTCATCCTCGGAGAGTGGAAGGTAATTACTATCCTCCGAGTCTATGTGTACGGCCTGTTCGTCAGGGCTGACTCGCCCATCTTCCCGTTTGTCCTGTTCGGAAGTTGGCTGAACGGGGTCTTCATTGTCTTCGGCACCGTCCAGAGTGTTATCTTATCCCGTGCTGGTGTTGTTGTCTTTGCTGCGGCATGACTTAGAGCGGCGCCGCTGACGCCGGCGCTTTGGTTGTATCTCGGGAGGTTTATCCTCAATCGGATCTTCCTTGTCATCGCCACTATCCTCTTTTGGTGCATCCACCATGTATACGTCATACGAGGAAGTGGCCGTCCAGTGTCCGGTGAACGGCGGGTTTTGGGCCTCTTCTTCTCCGGCATCATCGTCCATACCATCGATGCCATCGGAGCCGTAATCGAGCATGTCAGTTAGGTCTTCAACGATGGCTATTAAGTGGGCGGGGGTGGGAAGCGAAATTCTCCGTCATCGGCCCCCATTTCACACCGGATATAATTCGGTTGTGAGTCCCCCACTAGGGAGAGTGTTTTTAATGAGTTAATGAGTTTAGCACGTCGCCTAAAGGTGAGTGTCGGAAGATGTCCGCAGAGCTGAATTCAATGATCGACGACCGATCAAGCTCGTCATGTGCGGACGCACAGGCTTTGAAACCTGTAGCCGGAAACGTGTCCGAGGTTCTGGCATCACAGATCTCACTTGGGGTTGGGTCTGTGTGTGGCTCCAACGCCGCTAAGTCAGTGTCCTCCGTGGTGGGGTTGAGCCTCCCATCCTCGGATGGCGTGACCTTCTTCGGATCTAGAGCTGGAGCAGTTGTAGGTTCTATCTCCTGGGTGTAGTTTGATGATAGATTTAAGCCATGTTCATCATGATTTAAGCCATGTTTAAGTCTCTGCGGATGTCTGCGACGGAGTTCAAGCTTCCAAATCTGACCTGATGGCCAGGGGCGTAGCTATCGATCTGCTCTAGATGGCCAAGCGAATTGACCCACGGTGCGAAATTGCCGAACACGAAAATCTGTCCGGGGAGGAGGGTTTCTCCCTGGACAATGTTGTTGTGGATAATTGACGGGGCCATCGATCCTCTTGGCGACGTCATAGCGGTACTCTCAGTGAAAGCACCAATGTCGGTGTCAAAACCGGCGGATCTTGGGTAGGGGGTCCCGAACTGTGCATCTGAGGTTGATGGTAATAGGAGACGGGGAACACAATGTTTACCCAGGTTCGGGCCCTCTCGATGGAGGTAAAACCCTACGTCCTGCTAGATTAATATTGATGAGTATGGGGGTTACAAGAGTTGATCTACCATGAGATCGTAATGGCTAAAACCCTAGAAATCTAGCCTATCTGATTGTGATTATCCTTACTCCTCTCTAAGGATCTAGTCCTCCGGTTTATATAGACACTAGAGGGATCTAGGGTTACATAAAGTCGGTTACAGTGAAAGGAATCTTCATATTTTGTCGCCAAGCTTGCCTTCCACGCCAAGGAGAGTCCCATCCGGACACAGGTAGAGTCTTCGGTCTTTGTATCTTCACAGCCCATCAGTCCGGCCCATGACTAACAGGCTGGACGCCCGGGGACCCCTTAGTCCATGACTCCCTCATGGGCTACCGGGTACGTATCGGGTCACCGGAAGGGGTTCCAGGCAACCCCCGGCAAGCTATATGGGCCTAATGGGCCAAGAGGGGAAACACACCAGCCACAAAGGGGCTGGTGCACCCCCCATATGGGCTGGCAAAAATGGAGAAGGAAAGGGGAATAAGGAAAGGAAAAAGGGAATAGGATTCCCCCTTCCCCCTCTTCCCTTCCTACTCCGAATAGGAATAGGAAAGGAGGGAGGCCGAATTGGGAGGACCCCAAGTAGGATTCCTCCTACTTGGGGCGCCCCTTGGCTGCCTCTCCTCCCATCCAACCTATATATATGAGGGGGCACCGCTAGAACACACAACAAACATTGTTAGCTGTGTGCGGCGCCCCCCTCCACAGTTTACGCCTCCGGTCATATTCACGTAGTGCTTAGGTGAAGCCCTGCGCGGATCCGTTCACCATCACCGTCACCATGCCATCGTGCTGACGGAACTCTCCCTTGACACTTTGCTGGATCAAGAGTTCGAGGGACGTTATCGAGTTGAACGTGTGCAGAACTCGAAGGTGACGTACGTTCGGTACTTGATCGGTTGAAACGAGAAGAAGTTTGACTACATCAACCGCGTTGTCAAATGCTTCCGCTTTCGGTCTACGAGGGTACATGGACACAATCTTCCCCTCTCGTTGCTATGCATCTCCTAGATAGATCTTGTGTGAGAATAGGAATTTTTTTGAAATTGCATGCTACATTCCCCAAAAATGGCATCCGAGCCAGGTTTATGCATAGATGATATGCACGAGTAGAACTCAAACAGTTGTGGGCGATCATAGTCATACTGCTTACCACCAACATCTTATTTTGATTTGGCGGTATTGTTGGATGAAGCGGCCCGGACCAACCTTACGTGACCACGTTCATGAGACCGGTTCCACCGACAGACATGCAACTTGTTTTGCATAAAGGTGGCTGGCGGGTGTCTGTTTCTCCAACTATAGTTGAATCGAATTTGACTATGGACGGTCCTTGTTGAACGTTGAAACAGCAAACTTGACGAAACATCATTGTGGTTTTGATGTGTAGGTAAGAACGGTTCTTACTAGAAGCCCGTAGCAACCACGTAAAACTTGCAACAACAAAGTAGAGGACGTCTAACTTGTTTTTGCAGGGCATGTTGTGATGTGATATGGTCAAGACATGATGTGATATACGTTGATGTATGAGATGGTCATGTTTTGTAAAAGTTATCGGCAACTGGCAGGAACCTTATGGTTGTCGCTTTATTGTATGAAATGCAATCGCCATGTAATTGCTTTACTTTATCACTATGTGTTAGCAATAGTTGGCGAGACGACAATGATACCACGATGGAGATCAAGGTGTCAAACCGGTGACGATGGAGATCATGATTGTGCTTTGGAGATGGAGATCAAAGGCACAAGATGATGATGGCCATATCATGTCACATATTTTGATTGCATGTGATGTTTATCTTTTATGCATCTTATTTTTCTTAGTACGGCTGTAGCATTATAAGATGATCCCTCACTAAAATTTCAAGGTATAAGTGTTCTCCCTGAGTATGCACCGTTGTGATAGTTCGTCGTGCCAAGACACCATGTGATGATCAGGTGTGATAAGGTCTATGTTCACATACAATGGGTGCAAGACAGTTTTGCACATGCGGAATATTCAGGTTAAACTTGACGAGCCTAGCATGTACAGACATGGCCTCAGAACACTAGAGACCGAAAGGTCGAACGTGAATCATATAGTAGATATGATCAACATAGAGATGTTCACCATTGAAGACTACTCCATCTCATGTGATGATCAGACATGGTTTAGTTGATTTGGATCATGTAATCATTTGGATGACTCTAGGGATGCCTATCTAAGTCGGAGTTCTTAAGTAATTTGATTAACTGAACTTTAATTTATCATGAACTTAGTCCTAATAGTATTTGCAAATTATGTTGTAGATCAGTAGCTCGCGTTGTAGCTCCCCTATGTTTTTGATATGTTCCTAGAGAAAACTAAGTTGAAAGATGATAGTAGTAATGATTCGGACTGGGTCTGTGATTTGAGGATTATCCTCATTGCCGCACAGAAGAATTATGTCCTTGATGCACCGCTAGGTGACAGACCTGTTGCAGGAGCTGATGCAGACGTTATGAATGTTTGACAAGCTTAGTATGATGACTACTTAATAGTTTAGTGCACCATGCTTTATGGCTTAGAACCGGGACTTCAAAAATGTTTTGAATGCCACGGAGCATATGAGATGTTCCAAGAGCTGAAATTGGTATTTCAGACTCATGCCCGAGTCGAGAGGTATGAGACCTCTAGCAAGTACTTTGCCTACAAGATGGAGGAGAATAGCTCAACCAGTGAGAATGTGCTCCGAATGTCTGGGTACTGCAATCGCCTGAATCAAGTGGGAGTTAATCTTCCAGATAAGATAGTGATTGACAGAGTTCTCTAGTCACTATCACCAAGTTGCTAGAACTTCATGATGAACTATAATATGCAAGGGATGACAAAAATGATTCCCAAGCTCTTCGCGATGCTGAAAACAGCGAAGGTAGAAATCAAGAAATAGCATCAAGTGTTGATGGTTAACAAGACCACTAGTTTCAAGAAAAAGGGCAAGGGAAAGAAAGGGAACTTCAAGAAGAATGGCAAGCAAGTTGCCACTCCCATGAAGAAGCCTACAACTAGACCCAAGCCTGAAACTGAGTGCTTCTACTACAAAGGAAATGGTCACTAGAAGCGGAACTGCCCCAAATATTTGGCGGATAAGAAGGATGGAAAAGTGAACAAAGGTATATTTGATATACATATTATTGATGTGTACTTTGCTAGTGTTCATAGCAACCCCTGGGTATTTGATACCAGTTCAGTTGCTAAATTTAGTAACTCGAAACGGGAGTTGCAGAATGAACAAAGACTATTTAAGGACGAGGTGACAATGTGTGTTGGAGGTCATTCCAAGATTGATACGATCACCATCGCACACTCCCTCTACCTTAGGGATTAGTGTTGAACCTTAAATAAATGTTATTTGGTGTATGTGTTGAGCATGAATATGATTTGATCATGTTTATTGCAATATGGTTATTCATTTGAGTCAGAGAATAATTGTTGTTCTGTTTACATGAATAAAACCTTATATGGTTATACACCCAATGTGAATGGTTTATTGAATCTCGGTCATAGTGATACACATATTCATAAAATTGATGCCAAAAGATGCAAAGTTGATAATGATAGTGCAACATACTTGTGGCACTGCCGTTTAGATCATGTTGGTGTAAAGCGCATGAAGAAACTCCATGCAGATGGACTTTTGGAATCACTTGATTATGAATCTTTTGATACTTGTGAATCATGCCTCATGGGCAAGATGACTAAGACTCCATTCTCCGGAACAATGCAGCGAGCAACTGACTTATTGAAAATAATACATGCCGATGTATGCGGTCCGATGAGTGTTGAGCCTCGCAGTGGGTATCATTATTTTCTGACTTTCACGGATGATTTGAGCAGATATGGGTATATCTACTTAATGAAACATAAGTATGAACCATTTGAGAAGATCAAAGAATTTCAGAGTGAAGTGGAAAATCATCCTAACAAGAAAATAAAGTTTCTACGATCTGATCGCGGAGGCAAATATTTGAGTTACGAGTTTGGCCTTCATTTAAAACAATGTGGAATAGTTTCACAACTCACGCTACCTAGAACACCACAGCGTAATGGTGTGTCCGAACATCGTAACCGTACTTTATTAGACATGGTACGATCTATGATGTCTCTTACCGATTTACCACTATCGTTTTGGGGTTATGCATTAGAGACAGCTGCATTCACGTTAAATAGGGCACCATCTAAATCCGTTGAGACGACACCGTATGAATTGTGGTTTGGCAAGAAACCTAAGCTGTCGTTTCTTAAAGTTTGGGGTTGCGATGCTTACGTGAAAAAGCTTCAACCTAATAAGCTCGAACCCAAATCGGAGAAGTACATCTTCATAGGTTACCCAAAAGAAACTGTTGGGTACACCTTCTATCACAGATCCGAAGGCAAGATCTTTGTTGCTAAGAATGGATCCTTTCTAGAGAAGGAGTTTCTCTCGAAAGAAGTGAGTGGGTGGGTGGAAAGTAGAACTTTATGAGGTAATTGTACCTTCTCTCGAATTGGAAAGTAGCTCATCACAGAAAACCGTTTCCGTGATGCCTACACCAACAAGAGAGGAAGCTAATGATAATGATCATGAAACTTCAGATCAAGTTACTACCGAACTTTGTAGGTCAACCAGAGCACGTTCTGCACCAGAGTGGTATGGTAATCCTGTTCTGGAAGTCATGTTACTAGACCATGACGAACCTACGAACTCTAAGGAAGCGATGATGAGCCCAGATTTCGCAAAATGGCTTGAGGCCATGAAATCCGAGATAGGATCCATGTATGAGAACAAAGTGTGGACTTTTTTGGACTTGTCCGATGATCGGCAAGCCATTGAGAATAAATGGATCTTCAAGAGGAAGACAGACGATGATGGTAGTGTTACTATCTACAAAGCTCGAATTGTCGCAAAATGTTCTCGACAAGTTCAAGGTGTTGACTACGATGAGATTTTCTCACTCGTAGCAATTTTTAAGTTTGTCCGAATCATGTTAGCAATTGCCGTGTTTTATGAAATCTGGCAAATGGATGTCAAAACTGCATTCCTTAATGGATTTCCTAAAGAAGAGTTGTATATGATGCAACCAAAGGTTTAGTCGATCCTAATGGTGCTAACAAAGTGTGCAAGCTCCAGTGATCCATCTATGGAACTGGTGCAAGCATCTCTGAGTTGGAATATATGCTTTGTTGAGTTGATCAAAGCATATAGTTTTATATAGACTTGCGATGAAGGCTGTATTTACAAGAAAGTGAGTGGGAGACTGAAGGAAATATGCCCTAGAGGCAATAATAAAGTTGTTATTTATATTTCCTTATATCATGATAAATGTTTATTATTCATGCTAGAATTGTATTAACCGGAAACTTGATACATGCGTGGATACATAGACAAAACACCGTGTCCCTAGTAAGCCTCTACTAGACTAGCTCATTAATCAAAGATGGCTAAGTTTCCTAACCACAGACATGTGTTGTCATTTTATGAACAGGATCACATCATTAGGAGAATCATGTGATGGACAAGACCCATCTGTTAGCTTAGCATAATGATCGTTAAGTTTTATTGCTATTGCTTTCTACATGACTTATACATATTCCTTTGACTATGAGATTATGCAACTCCCGAATACCAGAGGAATACCTTGTGTGCTATCAAACATTCCAACGTAACTGGGTGATTATAAAGATGCTATATAGGTATCTCCGAAGGTGTTTGTTGGGTTGGCATATATCGAGATTAGGATTTGTCGCTCCGAGTATCGGAGAGGTATCTTTGGGCCCTCCGGTAATGCACATCATAATAAGCCTTGCAAGCAATGTGACTAATGATTTAGTTGCGGGATGATGCATTACGGAATGAGTAAAGAGACTTCCCAGTAACGAGATTGAACTAGGTATGAAGGTACCGACGATCAAATCTCGGGCAAGTAACATACCGATGACGAAGGGAATAACGAATGTGGTCATTACGGTTTGACCGATAAAGATTTTCGTAGAATATGTAAGAACCAATATGAGCATCCAGGTTTCGTTGTTGGTTATTGACCAGAGAGGTGTCTCGGTCATGTCTACATAGTTCTCGAACCCGTAGGGTCCGCACGCTTAATGTTCGATGATGATTTTGTATTATATAAGTTATGTGATTTCGTGACCGAATGTTGTTTGGAGTCCCAGATGAGATCCTGGACATGACGAGGAGTCTTTAAATGGTCAAGAGGTAAAGATTCATATATAAGATGATAGTATTCGGACACCAGAAGTGTTCTGGGGTACCGGGTATGTATCGGGTCACCGAAAGGGGTTCCGGGCAACCCCCGGCAAGCTATATGGGCCTAATGGGCCAAGAGGGGAAACACACCAGCCACAAAGGGGCTAGTGCGCCCCCATATTGGCTGGAAAAATTGGAGAAGGAAAGGGGAAGAAGGAAAGGAAAAAGGGAATAGGATTCCGCCTTCCCCCTCTTCCCTTCCTACTCCGAATAGGAATAGGAAAGGAGGGAGGCTGAATTGGGAGGACCCCAAGTAGGATTCCTCCTACTTGGGGCGCCCCCTTGGCTGCCTCTCCTCCCCTCCAACCTATATATATGAGGGGGGCACCGCTAGAACACACAACAAACATTGTTAGCCGTGTGTGCCACCCCCCTCCATAGTTTACGCCTCCGGTCATATTCACATAGTGCTTAGGCGAAGCCTTGTGCGGATCAGTTCACCATCACCGTCACCACACCATCATGCTGACGGAACTCTCCCTCGACACTTTGATGGATCAAGAGTTTGAGGGACGCCATCGAGTTGAATGTGTGCACAACTCGGAGGTGCCATACGTTTGGTACTTGATCGGTCGGAACAAGAAGAAGTTTGACTACATCAACCGTGTGGTCAAACGCTTCCGCTTTCGGTCTACGAGGGTACATGGAAACAATCTCCCCCTCTTTTTGCTATGCTTCTCCAAGATAGATCTTGCATGAGCGTAGGAATTTTTTTTTGAAATTGCATGCTACGTTCCCCAACAAGAACCACCTATTAATCTTGATAACCCACAACCTAAGAATAAAAGGTGTGATAAAGATGACTTTGTTGCTAGAAAACACGGTAAGGAAAGAGAACCGCGGGTTCAAAAACCTATGCCTTTTCCACCTAAGTCAACTGAAGAGAATGATGATGAAGAATTTGAACGCTTTTCTGAAATGCTAAGGCCAGTCTTTTTTCCTACTCGCTTGACTGATATCTTGAAAATGCCTCCTTATGCAAAGTATATGAAAGACATCATCACTAATAAGAGAAAAATACCGGAAGCTAAAATCTCCACTATGCTTGCTAATTGTACTTTTAAAGATGGAGTACCTAAAAAACTTGGAGATCCAGGAATACCAACTATACCTTGCTCCATCAAAAAGAATTGTGTGAAAACTGCTTTATGTGATTTAGGAGCTGGTGTTAGTGTTATGTCTTTCTCTTTATATAAAATACTTGATTTGAATAAACTCACACCTACTGAAATATCTTTGCAAATGGCTGACAAATCAACCGCCATACCTATCGGTATCTGTGAGGATGTGCCCGTTGTTGTTACTAATGTTACTATTTTGACTGACTTTGTTATACTTGAGATGACCGAGGACGACAGCATGTCGATTATCCTTGGTAGACCCTTCTTGAATACTGCAGGGGCTGTTATTGATTGCAATAAAAGCAAGGTCACTTTTCATATCAATGGTAATGAGCATACGGTGCACTTTCCGAAGAAACAATTCCAAGTGAATGGTATTAAATATATCGAAAAATCTCCGACAATCACTATTGGAAGTTTTCAAATACCTCTACCTACTGTCAAAAAGAAATATGAAATGCTTATTGTTGGGGACATTCATATCCCCATTGAGGTAACTTAGTGATGTACGAAAGTTGTTCGGTTTCATGCTAATCGAAAGTGGTTGTTAATAAGACTTGATCAACCTTATTAATGGATCATTTTTTAGCGGTATGAAGTTGATGAATTTAGTAAGCACTACCTTATGTCCTACCTTTTGTTTTCTGTTTTTATTAGTTAAATAAAATAAAATGCCATGTTATGTCTGTTTTCTAAATTTCCCATGCAATAAATAATGACCCAAAAATAAAAGTTCTCATAATGCTCTGAAAATTTAATATGATTTTTTCTAAATATTTCTGAATTTCTGGTGCAAATAATATTAGAGGGAGGTGCACCAGGTGGGCACAACCCACCTGGGCGCGCCAGGACCCCCAGGCGCGCCTTGGTGGATTGTGGTCCCCACGTGGGCCCCCTCACTTATCCCTTCACACCACATCATCACCTACCTCCAAAAAAAATTCCCCATAGCTCTCTCTCCCGTGTCCTTGCTCTCAAACCCGCGGATTTCGATCTCTTTGCTCAAAGCTCCGTTTCCGAAACTGTTTTGGGGAATTGTTGCTTGGTATATGACTCCACCATTTGTCCAATTAGTTTTTGTTTTAGTGATTTATATTTTGAATAATAGGCTACACTTGGTGCTACTGTAGATGAGCTTGCATGTTGAATTCTTAGAGTTCTAAGTAGTTTGAATGCTTTCTATGGCCTCTATGTATCCCTATGAGTAGTTGGTAAAATTCTTGTGAAGTTTTGTTGAGAAAATTTTATGGGCTAATAAATTTCAGAATTTTTGTTCATAGGGAAACCATGAATATCTTTAGGAAGTTTGGTTCCAAGAAGAACTCCAAGGGTGTTATTGGGGAGTCATCTGACAGTGATCTCCATCCTTGGAGGTTGGCGGAAGTACGGCCGTGCGAATGGCCGCACACCCCGTTCATGGAAGAGGCGGAATCCTTTAGGAGCTCACACAATATGCTGCTAATGCCAGCCTCACCGACTTCATCGCAGCTGAATGCGAATAGTATCATCTCCTCACAAACATCTTTGTTCAAAGTTTTACTTTCCTTCCTAGAAATAATCCTCCTAAGGTGCGGTTTGATTTATATGCTGAAACCCATCAGATACCACTTACTGAATTTTGTAACATATGCATGATCCCTTCTGATGGGAGCTTAGCTGAGCCTAGACTGGCAGAGTTTGAGGCCTTTTATCGTACTTTGACAGTGGGAGATGAGAGAGGGGTGTCAGCCGTCACTGCCACTAGCATACACTTTCCTGTCGTACATTATTTTGCTTTATTTGTTGCTAAGTGTTTGCTTGCTAGAGAAAAAGTAGGTGCACTCAGCGCACCAGACTTTGATGTTTTACGGCATGCACTAGAGGGCGACAACACTTATAGCTTGGGAGCTATTGTGGCACGTCACCTCCATGTTAATAAGTCCAAGGGTAAAATACATGGAGGGATTTTCGCTACTCGTTTGGCGACTCACTTTAATGTTGAGATACGCCCTCATGATTACCCTCTGACTAAGGTTTTGAAGGAAATATGCCCTAGTGGCAATAATAAAGTTGTTACTTATATTTCCTTATATCATGATAAATGTGAATTATTCATGCTAGAATTGTATTAACCGGAAACTTAGTACATGTGTGAATACATAGACAAACAGAGTGTCACTAGTTTGCCTCTACTTGACTAGCTCGTTGAATCAATGATGGTTATGTTTCCTAACTATAGACATGAGTTGTCATTTGATTAACAGGATCACATCATTAGAGAATGATGTGATTGACTTGACCCATCCACTAGCTTAGAATGATGATTGTTTAGTTTGTTGCTATTGCTATCTCCATAACTATACATGTTCCTATGACTATGAGATCATGCAACTCCCGAATACCGGAGGAACACTTTGTGTGCTACCAAACGTCACAACGTAACTGGGTGATTATAAAGGTGCTCTACAGGTGTCTCCGATGGTATTTGTTAAGTTGGCATGGATCAAGATTGGGATTTGTCACTTCGATTATCAGACAGGTATCTCTAGGCCCTCTCGGTAACGTACATCACTATAAGCCTTGCAAGCAATGTAGATAATGAGTTAGTTACGGTATGTAGCATTATAGAACAAGTAAAGAGACTTGCCGGTAACGAGATTGAACTAGGTATTGAGATACCGACGATCGAATCTCGGGCAAGTAACATACCGATGACAAAGGGAACAATGTATATCGTTATGCGGTTTGACCGATAAAGATCTTTGAAGAATATGTAGGAACCAATATGAGCATCCAGGTTCCGCTATTGGTTATTGATCGGAGACATGTCTCGCTCATGTCTACATAGTTCTCAAACCCGTAGGGTCCGCACGCTTAACGTTCGGTGACGATCAATATTATGAGTTTATTTGTTTTGATGTACCGAAGGTAGTTCGGAGTCCCGAATTTGATCACGGACATGACGAGGAGTCTCGAAATGGTCGATACATAAAGATCGATATATTGGACAGCTATATTCGAACACCGAAAGTGCTCCGGGTGATTTCGGAGAAAACCAAAGTGCCGGAGGGGTTACCGGAACCCCCGGGGAAGTATTGGGCCTTAGTGGGCCATAGGGGAGAGAGAGGGCAGTAGCTCAGGAGGTGGCACGCCCCCGAGGGGAGTCCGAATAGGACTAGGGGAGGGGGCGCGGCCCCTCTTTCCCTCTCCCTCTCCCTCTCTTTCCTTTCCCCTTCCTCCTTCCTAGTAGGACTAGGAAAGGATGAATCCTACTCCTACTAGGAGGAGGATTCCTCCTCTCCTTTGGCGCCACTAGGGCCGGCCAGCCTCCCCCCTTGCTCCTTTATATACAAGGGCAGGGGCACCCTAGGACACACAAGTTGATTGTTCCAAGGCGTGTGCAGTGCCCCCCTCCACCATAATCCACCTCGGTCATATCGTAGCGGTGCTTAGGCGAAGCCCTGTTCCGGTAGCAACATCATCACCGTCATCACGCCGTCGTGCTGACGAAGCTCTCCCTTGAAGCTCTACTGGATCGTGAGTTCCCGGGCGTCACCGAGCCGAATGTGTGCAGATCACAGATGTGTCGTACCTTCGGTGCTGGGATCGGTCGATCGTGAAGACGTACGACTACATCAGCCACGTTGTCATAACGCTTCCGCTTACGGTCTACGAGGGTGCATAGATGATACTCTCCCCTCTCGTTGCTATGCATCACCATGATCATGTGTGCGTAGGAAAATTTTGAAATTACTACGTTCCCCAACAATTGCATCCGAGCTAGGTTTATGCTTAGATGTTATATGCACAAGTAGAACACAAAGGAGTTGCGGGCATGGGTATATACATATTGCTTTCTGTCACTAGTTGATTCCTGATTCGGCGGTATTGTTGGATGAAGCGTACTAGATCGACATTACGCGTACGCTTATGCGAGACTGGTAACACCGACGTGCTTCACACATAGGCGGCTGGTGGGTGTCAGTTTCTCCAACTTTAGTTGAATCGGATTCAATGAACATGGTTCTTTCTAAAGATCAAAAACCAATCACTATACCGCGTTGTGGTTTTTGATGCGTAGGTAAGAACGGTTCTTGCTCAACCCGTAGCAGCCACGTAAAACTTGCAACAGCAAAGTAGAGGACGTCTAACTTGTTTTTGCAGGGCATGTTGTGATGTGATATGGTCAAGACATGATGCTAAATTTTATTGTATGAGATGATCATGTTTTGTAACACAGTTATTGGCAAATGGTAGGAGCCATATGGTTGTTGCTTTGTTGTATGAAATGCAATCGCCATGTAGTTGCTTTACTTTATCACTAAGCGGTAGTGATAGTCGTAGAAGCAATAGTTGGCAAGACGACAACGATGCTTCGATGGAGATCAACGTGTCAAGCCGGTGACGATGGTGATCATGACGGTGCTTTGGATATGGAGATCAAAGGCACAAGATGATGATGGCCATATCATATCACTTATATTGATTATATGTGATGTTTATCCTTTATGCATCTTATTTTGCTTAGATCTGTGGTAGCATTATAAGATGATCTCTCATTAAATTTCAAGGTATAAGTGTTCTCCCTGAGTATGCACTGTTGCTACAGTTCGTCGTGTCGAGACACCACGTGATGATCGGGTGTGATAAGCTCTACGTTCACATACAACGGGTGCAAGCCAGTTTTGAACACGCAGAATACTCGGGTTAAACTTGACGAGCCTAGCATATGCATATATGGCCTCGGAACACTGAGACCGAAATGTCGAGCGTGAATCATATAGTAGATATGATCAACATAGTGATGTTCACCATTGAAAACTACTCCATCTCACGTGATGATCGGACATGGTTTAGTTGATATGGATCACGTGATCACTTAGATGATTAGAGAGATGTCTATCTAAGTGGGAGTTCTTAAGTAATTTGATTAATTGAACTTTAATTTATCATGAACTAGCACATGTGCCCGTGCGTTGCAACGGGAGATAAAATAGTATGCATTTTAAGTCAGTGACAATTATATGTGCAAGCAAAATCTTACATGCACACGAAAAAAGAACGTTTAGCTTCTCGGTTTCGCCGTGTGTGAAAGAATCAATCCGTTATTTTTCCGATCATTAATCGAGGGCATTTAAGAGTTTTGTTACGTCATCGTACGTCAGATAAGGCCCATGAGTTATTCAATCTACTTTTCTTTTCAATCCTTTTGATCGAGGGGATTTTAATGTATGAAGTTTCTAAATATTCTAGAGACATGAACAATTTTTTTAATCTAGAACAGTTTTTCTAAAATTATGTACACTTTACAAAAACACGAACAAATTATGAAAGCGAAGATATTTTTAAATTCACAAACATTTTCTGAAAATACCAATTTTTATATAATAATATAAACATTATTTTACTTTGTGAACATTTTTTAAAAATGGGAACATGTGTTGAAAATTCATAAGATTTTTAGAAAGTGTGTATCTTTTATACAAAGCATTATTTTTAATTGTGCAAATTTCACTAAAAAGAATATTTTTCGAATTTTTAGCATTTTAGAAATGGCATTTTCATTTCAGACTTCTCGAGCAATTTTTTAAAATAATATTTGTTTTCTGAAAAATGGGGAATTTTTTGCAGGTTCCGAATATTTTTCGAAATAGCAAAAAAAAATTGGAATTCTTAACATTTTCAAAAAATTACTTTTCTTAAGTTTATTTTTTAGAATTTTTTACTTAAGAAATAAATTCGAAAAGAAAAATAAACTTGGAAGGGAAGAAAGAGATAGGGAAAGGAGAATAAAAGTAGAAGTAAAACACAGAAACAAAGAAAATGGGCCAGCCCACTATTGGTTGTCCTGTGCGAAACTCCAACAAAAAAAATATGAACATTATTTGAATTTCTGAACATTTTTTAAAATGGATCATGTGTTTCATAAGATTTTTAGAAAATGTGTATCTTTTATACACGAACATCATTTTTGTTGTGAAAATTCAACTCAATAAATAATATTTTTTTTAAAATTGATGCATTTTTTGAAATGCCATTTTCTTTCTAGACATCTTGAACAATTTTGAAATTTTTTTTTGCAAAAATCGGAAACTTTTTGCTTGTTTTGAATATTTTACAAAATATCAACAAAATTTTGGAATTTTGAACATTTTCAAAAAAATTGTTTTTTTAATTCTGAACGTTTTTTGAAAATTCTTTATTTACAAAATAAATGATAAAAGAAAAAAAAATTGGAAGGGAAAATGAGATAGGAAAATAATAATAAAAATAGAAGTAAAACACAGCAACAAAGAAAAATGGGCCTGCCCAATATTTGTTGTCCTGTGCGGAACTCGACTATTTCTCTCCTTGTGCGGGAAATCGTATTTCGCCAGCTGCTTGGGCAGACAAACAAGTGGGCTGGCTTTGCTGGGCTAGGGCGCGCGGCCCACGTACGAAAATTGTTTTTTAGCAAACAAAGTTATAAAATTTTAGTACCACCTCGGATAGCAAAAAAGTTCTTTTCAGTGGTGAACGGATGAAAAAATTGGCAAAACGCACCTTACTTTATTAGTAGGTATAGACTTAGTACCTGATAGTATTTGGCATGTCTATGTTGTTGTAGATAGATGTCCGGTGTTGGTGTTCCGTTGAATTCTAATGTGTTCCTAGAGAAAGCTAAGTTGAAAGATGATGGTAGCAACTACACGGACTGGGTCCGTAACTTGAGGATTATCCTCATTGCCGCATAGAAGAATTACATCCTGGAAGCACCGCTAGGTGATAAACCTGCTGCAGGAACAATGCCAGATGTTATGAACACCTGGCAGAGCAAAGATGATGACTACTCGATAGTTTAGTGTGCCATGCTTTACGGCTTAGAACCGGGACTTCAACGATGTTTTGAAGTCATGGAGCATATGAGATGTTCCAGGAGTTGAAGTTAATATTTCAAGCAAATGCCCGGATTGAGAGATATGAAGTCTCCAATAAGTTCTATAGCTGCGAGATGGAGGAGAATAGTTCTGTCAGTGAACATATACTCGGAATGTCTGGGTTCCACAACCACTTGACTCAATTGGAAGTTAATCTTCCTGATGATAGTGTCATTGACAGAGTTCTTCAATCACTGCCACCAAGCTACAAGAGCTTCGTGATGAACTATAATATGCAAGAGATGGATAAGACGATTCCTGAGCTCTTCGCAATTCTAAAGGCTGCGGAGGTAGAACTCAAGAAGGAGCATCAAGTGTTGATGGTAAACAAGACCACCAGTTTCAAGAAAAAAGGTAAAGGGAAGAAGGAGAACTTCAAGAAGAACAGCAAGCCAGTTGCTGCTCAAGTGAAGAAACCCAAGTCTGGACCTAAGCCTGAGACTGAGTGCATCTACTGCAAAGGAACTGGTCACTAGAAGCGGAACTGCCCCAAGTATTTGGCGGAGAAGAAGGATGGCAAAGTGAAAGGTATATTTGATATACATGTTATTGATGTGTACCTTACTAATGCTCGCAGTAGTGCCTGGGTATTTGATACTGGTTCAGTTGCTAACATTTGCAACTCGAAACAGGGGCTACGGATTAAGCGAAGATTGGCTAAGGATGAGGTGACAATGCGTGTGGGAAATGGTTCCAAAGTCGATGTGATCGCCGTCGGCACGCTACCTCTACATCTACCTTCGGGATTAGTTTTAGACCTAAATAATTGTTATTTGGTGCCAGCATTGAGCATGAACATTATATCTGGATCTTGTTTAATGCGAGACGGTTATTCATTTAAATCAGTGAACAATGGTTGTTCTATTTATATGAGTAATATCTTTTATGGTCATGCACCCTTGATGAGTGGTCTATTTTTACTAAATTTTGATAGTAGTGATACACATGTATTGAAGCCAAAAGATGCAGAGTTGATAATGATAGTGCAACTTATTTGTGGCACTGCCGTTTAGGTCATATTGGTGTAAAGCGCATGAAGAAACTCCATTCTGATGGACTTCTGGAATCACTTGATTATGAATCACTTGGTACTTTCGAGCCATGCCTCATGGGCAAGATGACTAAAACTCCGTTCTCCGGAACAATGGAGCGAGCAACAAAGTTATTGGAAATCATACATACTGATGTATGTGGTCCAATGAACATTTAAGCTCGTGGCAGATATCGATATTTTCTCACCTTCACAGATGATTTGAGCAGATATGGGTATATCTACTTAATGAAACATAAGTCTGAAACATTTGAAAAGTTCAAAGAATTTCAGAGTGAAGTGGAAAATCATCATAACAAGAAAACCAAGTTTCTACGATCTGATCGTGGAGGTGAATATTTGAGTTATGAGTTTGGATTTCATTTGAAACAATGCGGAATAGTTTCGCAACTCACGCCACCTGGAACACCACAGCGTAATGGTGTGTCCGAACGTCGTAATCGTACTTTACTAGATATGGTGCGATCTATGATGTCTCTCGCTGATTTACTGCTATCATTTTGGGGTTATGCTTTAGAGACAGCTGGATTCACGTCAAATAGGGCACCATCTAAACCCGTTGAGACAACACCTTATGAACTGTGGTTTGGCAAGAAACCCAAGTTGTCATTTCTTAAAGTTTGGGGTTGTGATGCTTATGTGAAGAAACTTCAACCTGATAAGCTTGAACCCAAATCGGAGAAATATGTCTTCATAGGATACCCAAAGGAGACTGTTGGGTACACCTTCTATCACAGATCTAAAGGCAAGATATTCGTTGCTAAGAATGGATCCTTTCTAGAAGAGGAGTTTCTCTCGAAAGAAGTGAGTGGGAGGAAAGTAGAACTTGACGAGGTAATTGTACCTTCTCCCTTATTGGAAATTAGTTCATCACTGAAATCAATTCCAGTTATTCCTACACCAGTAAGTGAGGAAGCTAATTATGATGATCATGAAACTTCTGATCAAGTTACTACCGAACCTCATAGGTCAACAAGAGTAAGATCCGCACAGGAGTGGTACGATAATCCTGTTCTGGAAGTCATGTTACCTGACCATGACGAACCTACGAACTATGAGGAAGCGATGATGAGCCTAGATTCCGCAAAATGGATTGAGGCCATGAAATCTGAGGTGGGATCCATGTATGAAAACAAAGTGTGGACTTTGATTGACCTGCCCGATGATCGGCAGGCCATAGAGAATAAATGGATTATCAAGAAGAAGACTGACGTTGACGGTAATGTTACTGTCTATAAAGATCGACTTGTTGCAAAAGGTTTTTGACAAGTTCAAGGAGTTGACTACAATGAGACCTTCTCACCCGTAGCGATTCTTAAGTCCATCCGAATGTTGTTAGCAATTGCCGCATTTTATGAAATTTGGTAAATGGATGTCAAAACTGCATTCCTTAATGGATACCTTAAAGAAGAGTTGTACATGATGCGACCAGAAAGTTTTGTCAATCCAAAAGGTCCTAACAAAGTGTGCAAGCTCCAGCGATCCGTTTATGGACTGGTGCAAGCCTCTCGGAGTTGGAATAATAGGCTTTGATAGTGTGATCAAAGCATATGGTTTTATACAGACTTTTGGAGAAGCCTATATTTACAAGAAAGTGAGTTGGAGCTCCGTAGCATTTTTTATATTATATGTAGATGACATATTGTTGATTGGAAATGATACTGAATTTCTGAATAGCATAAAAGGATACTTGAATAAGAATTATTCAATGAAAGGCCTCGGTGAAGCTGCTTATATATTGGGCATCAAGATCTACAGAGATAGACCATGACACTTAATTGGACTTTCACGAAGCACATGCCTTGATAAAGTTTTGAAGAAGTTCAAAATGGATCAGGCAAAGAAAGGGTTCTTTCCTATATTACAAGGTGTGAAGTTGAGTCAGACTCAATACCCGACCACTGCAGAAGATAGAGAGAAAATGAAAGGTGTTCCCTATGCTTCAGCCATAGGCTCTATCATGTATGCAATGTTGTGTACCAGACCTGATGTGTGCCTTGCTATAAGTTTAGAAGGGAGGTACCAAAGTAATCCAGGAGTGGATCACTGGACAGCGGTCAAGAACATCCTGAAATACCTGAAAAGGACTAAGGATATGTTTGTCGTATATGGAGGTGACAAAGACCTCGTCATAAACAGTTACGTCGTTGCAAGCTTTGACACTGATCCGGATGACTCTAAGTCACAAACTGGATACGTGTTTTTATTGAATGGTGGAGCTGTCAGTTGGTGCAGTTCCAAGAAGAGCGTCGTGGAGGGGTCTATGTGTGAAGTGGAATACATAGCTCCTTCGGAAGCAGCAAATGGAGGAGTCTGGATGAAGGAGTTCATATCCGATCTAGGTGTCATACCTAGTGCATCGGGTCCAATGAAAATCTTTTGTGACAATACTGGTGCAATTGCCTTGGCAAAGGAATCTAGGTTTCACAAGAGAACCAAGCACATCAAGAGATGCTTCAATTCCATCCACGATCAAGTCAAGGAGGGAGACATAGAGATTTGCAAGATACATACGAATTTGAATGTTGCAGACCCGTTGACTAAGCCTCTCTCACGAGCAAAACATGATCAGCACCAAGACTCCATGGGTGTTAGAATCATTACAATGTAATATAGATTATTGACTCTAGTGCAAGTGGGAGACTGAAGGAAATATGCCCTAGAGGCAATAATAAAGTTGTTATTTATATTTCCTTATATCATGATAAATGTTTATTATTCATGCTAGAATTGTCTTAACCGGAAACTTAGTACATGTGTGAATACATAGACAAATAGAGTGTCACTAGTTTGCATCTACTTAACTAGCTCGTTGAATCAATGATGGTTATGTCTCCTAACCATAGACATGAGTTGTCATTTGATTAACAGGATCACATCATTAGAGAATGATGTGATTGAATTGACCCATCCGTTAGCTTAGCACAATGATCGTTTAGTTTGTTGCTATTGCTTTCTCCATAACTATACATGTTCCTATGACTATGAGATCATGCAACTCCCGAATACCAGAAGAACACTTTGTGTGCTACCAAACGTCACAACGTAATTGGGTGATTATAAAGGTGAACTACAGGTGTCTCCGATGGTATTTGTTGAGTTGGCATGGATCAAGATTGGGATTTGTCACTCGATTGTCGAATAGGTATATCTGGGCCCTCTCGGTAATGTACATCACTATAAGCCTTGCAAGCAATGTAGCTAATGAGTTAGTTATGGGATGTAGCATTACGGAACGAGTAAAGATACTTGCCGATAATGAGATTGAACTAGGTATTGAGACCGACGATTGAATCTCGGGCAAGTAACATACCGATGACAAAGGGAACAACGTATATCGCTATGCGGTTTGACCGATAAAGCTCTTCGAAGAATATGTAGGAACCAATATGAGCATCCAGGTTCTGCAATTGGTTATTGACCGGAGACATGTCTCGGTCATGTCTACATAGTTCTCGAACCCGTAGGGTCCGCACGCTTAATGTTCAGTGATGATCGATATTATGTGTTTATGTGTTTTGATGTACCGAAGGTAGTTCGGAGTCCCGAATTTGATCACGGACATGACAAGGAGTCTCAAAATGGTCGAGACATAAATATCGATATATTGGATGGCTATATTCGGACACCGGAAGTGTTTCGGGTGATTTCGAAGAAAACCGGAGTGCCGGAGGGGTTACCGAAACCCCCTGGGGAAGTATTGGGCCTTAGTGGGCCTTAGGGGAGAGAGAGGGCAGCAGCCCAGGAGGTGCCCCCCCCAAGGGGAGTCCGAATAGGACTAGGGGAGGGGGGCACGGCCCCTCTTTCCCTCTCCCTCTCCCTCTCTTTCCTTTCCCCTTCCTCCTTCCTAGTGGGACTAGGAAAGGATGAATCCTACTCCTACTAGGAGGAGGATTCCTCCTCTCCTTGGGCGCCATTAGGGCCGGCCGGCCTTCCCCTTGCTCCTTTATATACGGGGGCAGGGGGAACCCTAGGACACACAAGTTGATTGTTCCAAGCCGTGTGCGGTGCCCCCTCCACCATAATCCACCTTGGTCATATCGTAGCGGTGCTTAGGCGAAGCCCTGTTCTGGTAGCAACATCATCACCGTCATGACGCCGTCGTGCTGATGAAGCTCTCCCTCGAAGCTCTACTGGATCGTGAGTTCGCGGGACGTCACTGAGCCGAACTTGTGCAGATCGCGGTGGTTCCGTACCTTCGGTGCTGGGATCGGTCGATCGTGAAGACGTACGACTACATCAACCGCGTTGTCATAACGCTTCCGCTTATGGTCTACGAGGGTACATAGACAATACTCTCCCCTCTCATTGCTATGCATCACCATGATCTTGCATGTGCGTAGGAAAATTTTGAAATTACTACGTTCCCCAACAGGTTTACCTAAACCGCGCTGCTATGGATCACGACCATTTTACTAATATCAAATCTCCTAACATCCCTGTTCCATATAACCTAGTTTTTAGTGTGAAAACTCATGATATTATTCCATTTCCTGCTCTTGCTTTGTTTGATCCTATTGCCAGGGCGGATATAGGATTATGCCTGCGGACATCATCGCCTACCGGAACGATCAAGCAGCAGAGGAGGAGGAAGAGCCTCGGCAGTGGGATCAGTGGATGCCTACTCCTTACTACCCCAACTACTATCCAGATTACTGACTGTTTACCAAGTTAGGCCAAAAGCCTAAGCTTGGGGGAGCACGTGTTTCTCACCGACATTACATTCATGTTCAATTATTTCATTTGTCAGTGTTCACACTTTTTCATTGTATCATCCATGCTTAATTTTATTTTCTCGCTTTCTTCTTGTGAGTTTGAAAAACCTTAGAAAGAACAAAAAAATTAGTTGTAGTTAGTTTAGTTTCTATGCATACTTAGCTATAGAATTAAAAATAAAACCCAAAAATATTTCCTTGTTCTTCTTTTGCTTGTTTGGAGCTTTCCCGTGTAAATAGTTTTTCTCGTTTTTGCTTTTACCTTTTATTTGCTTGTTCAAGAAAACCAAAAACTCCAAAAATATTTTAGTGTGTGTCATGGTTTTGTCACGGCAGATGTCCTCATGAAAAGACTTAGTCATGGAGCCATCGCTACGGGTTAGCTTAAAGGGGTTAGACCGGAGAAGGGACACGAGGGTTTTTATACTAGTTCGGCCCCTTCGATGAAGGTAAAAGCCTACATCTAGTTGAGTTGGTATTGCTAGGGTTTCGATGACCAGGGAGCGAATCCGCTTTGCCTGGCTCTCGAGTTGTTGTCTGTTGTCCCTAAACCGTTGTCGGGTCGTCCCTTTATATACATAGGTTGACGCCCGCCGGTTTACAGAGTCCCGAGGACGGATCATAAACGTGTCTGGCTCAGTCTCTATCCTTCCTATCTTACAATGCAAGTTACATAATAAGGTCGGTTTACATCTAGAGGCCTTAACTCGCCTTTGGGCCTTGGGCCTTCGTAAAGCGCCATCATTCTTAGGTCCTCATGGGCTTCTAATCTTCATAAAGTTAACCGGCTACTCCTGGCCGGTTTATGTCTAGTAGTAATATCCCCAACATTAGGCCCCAGATTGGTTTGAACTTGTTCATGTCAATCTTCAACACTTAGAAAAATTCCTCCTTTGCATCTTCACCTTGATCTTGTAAACCGCCGTGACGTCATACTCCAGGATCATGATAAACCGTCATGACGTCACTTTGTTACTTAAAAAAATGATATATCTCACCTTCAGTTAATGAGCCTCCGACAATCGAGGCGACCGCTCCTGTTAGGTATCCAATATTCCGGCTCCTCGATTCTTGCGCCTGTCACCTCCCACTTTTACCTTATAAATAGGGCCAAGGGTCATTTCCTTTTCTCCCCTCCGTCCCTTCGCTTATTCTTCCTCCTCGCGATGCCTCTACACCCGAGCGCCGCCGCCGTCGCCGAGCTTCGCTTTCGCCTCTCCGTTGGCCGCTGCATCAACCTGGTTGCACCAGAGAGCCGCGGCGTACCTCCGCTGCTTCAACAGCCACTGTAAGTCCTTCCCTTTCCTCCTTTGTAGATCTTCCTAGGGTTTCATTGTTCATCGAAGGTCATCGAAGCTCCAGCACTGTTCTTCCCTGTTCCTCCTTAGTCCATGGATAAAAACCTCAAGCTTGATATATTCTGTGTAATAGCTATAGCATTCCTTATCACAACAAGCCCTTATGCGCATAAAAACTAATCTGGACCTTTGTGAACCGCTTCATGGCCAACCTTTTTAGGTCTAAATCTTTTTGCTTTTCCTGTCTTCGGTAGATCCAAAATTTCCATGCAATCTTGTGAAACCTGTTTTACCTTATTTAGCAGTTCTTGCCTTAGATCTGTATCTTCTTTATCACATAGGTGGTTTATCTTCGTAGAAAGCAATCTATCACATACCATTAGTCCCCTTGTAAATCGGCAATCCCTTTATCTCTATTGTCATACTTTGGTTTAATAGTATGCATATACCTTTGTTCTGTTTATCGCTTTGTCATTCATCATTGTATCAGCCTCCGGTTTACGAAATTTACATACTTGGATTTCTTTACCTTGTTGCACCTTATGCACCACCATGAATAAATTGTAAAGCGGTATTTCTTTTCAGCTTTTCACTTGCAATGGCCAAGCAGTTTTATTCCTGCAATTGGGCTCCCTCACGGGTTACCGAGGAGCAACTTAATGGAATGGTCAAAATTGGTACTTTACCAAAAAAGAATGAGATCCGGTGGCGAGTTCCTGGACCGGAGAACCGTCCTACTCCCAAGCAAGGTGAAGCAGTGGTGTTTGTCGACCACATAGGCCGTGGCTTCAAACCTCCCGGATCGAAGTTTTTCCGAGATGTGCTTGCCAGTTTTCAGCTCCACCCTCAAGATATTGGACCCAACTCATTATCCAATATATGCAACTTCCAAGTCTTCTGTGAAGTGTACTTACAAGAAGAACCAACAGTTGAGTTGTTCCGGGATTTCTTCCATCTGAATCGACGCACTGAATTTGTAGATGGACCCAACACTGAACTTGGTGGCGTCTCCATTCAAAAAAGAAAAGAGGTTGAATTTCCTCATGCCAAGCTGCATAGTCACCCAAAAGAGTGGAATCAAACTTGGTTCTACTGTAAAGACACCTCCCCTGTAGATGAGAACCCTCTACCGGGTTACCGTGCCCACTAGCTTGCCAACACTCATCCACTTCCACAGTAGCTAAGTGCTCAGGAACGGGCCCCATATGCACCTCAACTCGCCAAGCTAAGAGCCTTCTTGGCCAACGGTTTAACAGGTGTAGACTTTGTCTGTTGCTGGATATCCTGGAGTATCTTGCCACTAAGTCGTCGCTCCCGCTTAATGTGTGAGTATACTGGTGAATTAGAAGACTCCCAATGTCATATCAATATTCAGCTAACAGATGAAGAGGTCACTGAGGCCGTCAAGAAGATTTTGAATGAATCGGAAGCTGTCTGTCGCCAAACCAAACTAGCCCCTTTTTATACACAAAACAAACCGCCTACTATGAGTATTGTTCCTTCGCTTTACACTTAATATCCTTACACGGTACAATCCTTGAATATCCTTCTTTTTACCTTTAAACAGGGTGATGATCCGTTTTGGAAGAAGAAACCTCAAGAGAAAACGGCAAAACCTTCCCGCCCTAAAACCAAAGCCATCAAGAAAACCACAAAGCGGAAGGCATCTGAACGCATCAATATGGAATTGGACGACGACCCGGATGAACCGGAAGTTCAGGTAGAACTTGATTCACTTGGTTCCCTTTTCATGCATCTCATTGACAATGATACTTATCAGGAGGACGTGGAGGGCAGCCAAGCTGACGATGTAGAGGTAATTATCCTTTCCTCCGGTTCAGACTCTATGCCAACACAAAAAATGCATCAAGCGGTCCGGAAAGTAAGCCTTTCTCATCCTCTTGCTCACTTGGATCCAACATTTATTTTGAAGACGCAGCAGCATGAGGCTCGCCGCACCACCCGACACAGCGGCCAAAAGGTCACTTCGGCCGGCTTACCTGACACCTCGGTTCGAAAGCGCCGATCTGAGGTCTCATCCACTTCTGACAATTCTTATCCCAAGGCAGGTTATTTCCGACAACCTCTTAATCCGTCTGATTTGAATTATTAGGTGACACCTCCCTCATCCTCTGGCGAATCAACAGCGACCCAACTTCCTCCTCTCAAAACTGTAGCTGGGTAAGTACTTCAACCCCTTCTTTCGATGTTTCCATACTTTATATACTATGATTAACTTCCGCATCTTTTTCTGTTGTAGAGCCAAAGCCAGACCCAGCAAAAAGGCTCGGGTGAACAATCCGCCCGAAGACCAGGTGGTTCTTGAACCGGAGCAAACGGTTGAACCGGAACAAACGGTTGAACCGGAGGGTCCAAATCCTGAAGCTGCTTTTGATGAACCACCCCCTCAAGACCACAATATTGATGAACAATCAAAAGTTGACACTGCTGTGCCTGATGATGAACCGACAGATCCAATCCGGGCTGATGATAGGTCTTCTAGTCCGGTGAGAGCTACGGACACTCCATCAACTCCAAAAAAGGCTGCTGGAGACCAAGAAGGTGAGGTTATCATTACTGGTATTGGTCACACCTCTCCTGGACATCATGTAATCTTGGCCAAACATAGTGCCAAGGAAGAGCGTGCTGCCATGGAAAAAGGCAAATGGAGCACCGACTTGTCAAGCTACGCCCATCTCAGCGCTGAAGAACTCCACTCCAGTTTTCTAAACCGTCTGCACTCAAACCGTGATTATGAAGCCGGTTTGGTGAACCTGATGAAAGAGCGCTATGAGGTATTTTCATCACTTTCCTTTCTTGAATCCAAAGTACAAGCATCAACCCAAGTAGCCCCCAAGGGCCGGTTTATGATGTCAATCATAAACCGGGACTGTATAATACCTTAACTCTTGCAAACTTGTCCTCCATATACCAACTGATCTTTTGAAGTAAATCAGACGTGATCATTGTACTCCTGTAGTTTTCGCCTATGTAGTCCCCAAGGGCCGGTTTATCTTTCCAAGGTGAACCGGGTCTTTAATCCGTGCATCCATTTGAACAGATGTACATTAGCCCCCAAGTGTCAAGGATAATGCTTGCATTGTACTTGAGACTCGCAAATAAAAGTTTGATGATAGAACAAATAGGCATTAGCCCCCAAGTACAAAGTGCATAACTTGTTATACGCTTGGTACTTCAAAAATGCACATCTCATTGTTGATATATCTTGCTTTTGCAGGCCGAGCTGAGTAAAAGGGATGCTCAAACCGCTGACCTTCAGGAGAACGTCAAATCTCAGCAAGCAGAGGCTTCCAAGGCCAAGGAGGAGTTGAAAAATGCCTTAGCAGCCATGGAAAGGCTAAAAGAGACCTTTAACAAAGAGCGTGTAGACTGGGAGACGGAAAAGGCCGGTTTAACAAAGAAGGCCGAGGAGGCAGAGGCAGCCCTGAAGCCGGTGGTTGAAGAACTGACCGGCTTAAAGTGGCAGATTAATGCCATGACTTCTGCTGTGTTTGGTAAGTACTCTCTCATGAAGTTTATGTAATTCATAATATCTTCAATGACTGGTTCACTGATGTTTAACCATGACAGGGACCCGCATTACTCATCTAGGCTCCGACATGCGGATGAAACTTAAAGCGGCCTACACTTTGATAGAACGGCTGTTTTCTAGATCCCAACGAGCCATTTGCACTGAATCTTATAACAAGCCCCCGCCATCGCTGATAAAAGAGACTATCGAAAAGCTGGCCATGCTGCCTGCCCGGATCGACGA
Source organism: Triticum monococcum (assembly GCA_034509565.1). Lineage (NCBI taxonomy): Eukaryota > Viridiplantae > Streptophyta > Magnoliopsida > Poales > Poaceae > Triticum > Triticum monococcum. The sequence goes on from CM067845.1 coordinate 411,445,291, forward strand.
ACTGAAGAAATCAGTCGCAAGGTCAGGTGCACTGACCGCACTAATCTGGGCCAAGGCATGGATTCCGGATCTTGAACCGACAGATATCATCAAAGGATACCCTGGTGTGAAAGAAGACGGTTCAGACTTCAATAATGATGATCTCCGAACGCTGACAAAGGAGATGCAGCCTATAGCAAGCAAACTGGCGGAGGACACAGATCTGTCACATTTTCAACCGGTTTATGATGCTAAAGGGAAAAGGCAGCCCACACTGATTCATAATGTAGAAGAGCTTGTTCCGCTAATTCGTAAGCATACTTACGCTCCTGATATTGACCCTTCCAACCTTATTCATGAAGAAGCTGTTTTTCAAGCTTTAACTGGAATCGACTGGTCAACGCCTGATTTCCAGCGACTCGGGAGGGATGAAGAAAATACGCCCACTCAAGATGACCCTCAATCGTCAAGCCGTCCAGATGAGGAATCATAAATCGGTGGCCGGTTTACCAGTTGCAGTCTTCCGTTCTTGAAAACAATTATTCAATTTGGGCTGTTTAAAGCACCTTGTAATAGGATAGCGTGAACACCTTTATCTGCCATGCCATCGAGCATGTTTTGTGGTGCATGTTACTTAAAACTTGCCATGCCTTTGGGAGTTATGATATGCATAGTCCATTATGGCTTTTGTTCCTGCATATAAAAACTTGAAAATGTCCTAGTGGTTTACCACTAGACGGGTCATGATGCCCAAAAAATATATACATAACTTTGGATGGATAACCAAGATTTGTATTAACTAGATATAAAATAAATGATACATGTGATATATCTTTGTTGGCTGACCAATTGTTGCTATAATAGGAGTGAAAATACCCATCTGTAGGGTCGATGACTCCTTTCCCTCTTGTCGGTTCATGTAAGACCACACCGGTTTGTTCGTATAATGCTAGTGACCTGTAGCCAAAACCAGACCGGAGCAATTTACTGCTGGTTTAGAACTGATCATGTGCTGACAACTGAGCGTTGAAAGCCATGCCGGGTTGTCATAAACACCGGTTTATCAGAAATATTCATAAATCCCTTATCAAAATATATTTAAAATAGCAAATCAAAAAGAAATATACAAGGCTTTTCATGGGCTGCCAGGCCCTAAATCGAGGCTTTTCATGGGCTGCCAGGCCGTTGAGTTAAACCATTTTTCAAAGACTTTTAAGATGGACCTCAATCTTTAACCATTCACCGTTTTAACTTTGACAAGTTCAGGGTCCATGAGATTGACTTGTCAAACATTCGATGGGTCATACCAGGTTTACCTGGACGGAGTGGCTTACTTAAAGAGGCAGGATAACCCGGGGTTTTAGGTGAATACACCTAGCTTCCAAGCCTGGCTTGATAGCCTATTACAAGGGTGCAAGCTCGTTGTTCTTTGAGAAGCACGGAGCCCCCAGGTAATATTTGAGTTGTGCTTAGTGGTTACCTATGTTTGAGTTGTGCTTGATGCAACAGACTCTCTTTGGTTCCACATAATTTCCTTTTGGCTTTAAGCCTATCAAGAGGTGCAGCTATGGTGTGAAGACAACCAAGCCCCCTCGTGATATCCCTTTTTGGTTTTAACCGATCAAGAGGTGTAGCTATGGTTTGAATACGACCAAGCCCCCTAGTGACTTTCTTTATATCTGTGTGGCCGTATGGGTCGGGTTAATAAAACTCCGCTTTGTCAGTAGAAACCCCTGTGAAACCACACATGATGTAAAGAAAGAACAGAGACCCCGCTTTAGCCGAGGCTCCGGTTTATTATATAATATATATATTGTCATAAGTATGTACATAAGAAGAGCCTGTGGCTTAAGTATAGTAAGGCCGAAGAAGGGCTATATTCCACGGCTGCTTTGTCTCCTCCTCCGATTTACGCGAGTCTTTGTGTTCTCGAACATCGATAAGGTAGTATGACCCATTGTGTAGGTTTTTGCTGACCACAAAAGGTCCTTCCCAAGGTGGGAATAACTTGTTCATATCAGTTTGATCCTAGATGAGCCGGAGTACCAGATCACCCTCTTGAAAAGTTTTGGTTTTTAACCCGGCGGCTGTGATAACGTCGGAGATCTTGTTGATAAATCGCTGAATGTGCCGTTGTGAGATCACGCTCCTCACCTTACAGGTCCAGTGATCCTGACGTGCCTTCTCATTGTCAGCTTCAACATAAGCTGCCACACGGGGCGAGTCATGATGGATGTCACTAGGAAGAACCGCCTCTGCTCCATAAACCATGAAGAAAGGTGTATAACCCGTCCATCTGTTTGGTGTGGTGTTGATACTCCATAACACATATGGTAAATCCTCCACCCAACAACCCGGTGTCTGCTTTAAAGGAACCATAAGCCGGGGTTTGATACCTCTCAAAATTTCTTGATGTGCCCTCTCAGCTTGACCATTAGACTGGGGGTGAGCCACTGACGCTATATCAAGCCGGATGTGCTCACGTTGACAATCTCACCCTTTGACAGATTAGTACCATTATCAGTTATAATACTGTGTGGAAAACCAAACCAGAATATCACCTTTTTGATGAACTGAACCATCGTGGCTGCATCACACTTACTCACTGGCTCTGCTTCTACCCACTTGGTAAACTTGTCAACTGCCACTAACAGGTGGGTCTTTTTGTCCTTGGATCTCTTAAAGGGTCCAACCATATCGAGCCCCCAAGTTGCAAACGGCCAAGTAATTGGAATCATTCTCAACTCCTGAGCCGGAACATGAGCACGGCATGCAAATTTCTGACAACCGTCACACCTTTTGACTAAATCCTCAGCATCAGCATGAGCCGTCAACCAATAGAAGCCATGACGAAAAGCCTTAGCCACCAAGGATTTTGCATCGGTGTGGTGACCACAATCTCCTTCGTGGATTTCTCGCAAAATCTCACAACCCTCTTGAGGAGACACACAACGCTGAATTGCTCATGTGACGCTGTAACGATGTAACTCCCCATTGATTATGGTCATTGACTTGGAACACCGGATTATCTGACTGGCGAAGGTTTCGTCCTCCGGTAACTCGCCCGGGTTCATGTAAGCCAAGTACAGGACTGTCCAATCCGGTATAACATGCAAAGCTGCCACCAATTGGGCCTCCGGGTCAGGAATAGCCAACTCCTCCTCTGTGGGTATCTTGACCGACGGATTCTGCTGTTGAAAGTGCAACTATCCCTGGGTGGTTTTGGTAATTCCTAACAACATATATCTCATTGAGCTAACATTATTCCAAGATTAATATTTTAGGAAAAGCTCAATGAATGGCATGGCATGGATGAGGAAAGTGGATCCCTCAAAATTCTAAGGACAAAAAGTTTGGCTCAAGCTTCAAAATCAAGACTCTACATTTTATATTTTAGTGATCCAAGATCACATTGAGTCTATAGGAAAAGCCAATACTATCAAGGAGGGATGAGGTGTTGCTTAATGGCTTTCTTGCTCAAAGTGCTTAGTGATATGCTCCAAAACCCTCAACTACCTTCCCACATCCACATACGACCTAAAACAAAAGTCAAACTCGGCCCCACCGATTCCATCTATCCGGCGCCATCGAGTTTCAAATGTCATAGCCACTGCCACAAACCCTAGGCAAATCGGTTTCACCGATAGGGATCTCGGTCTCACCGAGATGGGATTGTAATCTCTCTGTTTCCCTTCATAACGTTTCGGTCTTACCGAGATGAGCGATCGGTCCCACCGAGATTGCAATGTAAACTCTCTGTTTCCCTTTTGTAACATTTCGGTCTCACCGAGATGAGCGAATCGGTCCCACCAATTCTACCTGACCAACTCTCTGGTTAGCTTATTACCAAAATCAGTCCCACCGAGTTTGTGTAATCGGTCACACCGAGATTACGTTATGCCCTAACCCTAACCATATCAGTCCTACCGAGTTGCATCTCAGTCCCACCGAAAATCCTAACGGTCACTAGGTTTGCTGAATCGGTCCGACCGAGTTTAACCATTCGGTCCCACCGAGTTTGGTAAATTGTGTGTAACGGTTAGATTCTGTGTGGAGGCTATATATACCCCTCCACCCACTCTTCATTCATGGAGAGAGCCATCAGAACAGACCTACACTTCCAATAAACATTTTCTGAGAGAGAACCACCTACACTTGTGTTGAGGTCAAGATATTCCATTCCAACCATATGAATCTTGATCTCTAGCCTTCCCCAAGTTGCTTTCCACTCAAATCTTCTTTCCACCAAATCCAAATCCTGTGAGAGAGAGTTGAGTGTTGGGGAGACTATCATTTGAAGCACAAGAGCAAGGAGTTCATCATCAACACACCATTTGTTACTTCTTGGAGAGTGGTGTCTCCTAGATTGGCTAGGTGTCACTTGGGAGCCTCCGACAAGATTGTGGAGTTGAACCAAGGAGTTTGTAAGGGCAAGGAGATCGCCTACTTCATGAAGATCTACCGCTAGTGAGGCAAGTCCTTCGTGGGCGACGGCCATGATGGAATAGACAAGGTTGCTTCTTCGTGGACCCTTCGTGGGTGTAGCCCTCCGTGGACTCGCGCAACTGTTACCCTCCGTGGGTTGAAGTCTCCATCAACGTGGATGTATGATAGCACCACCTATCGGAACCACGACAAAAACATCTGTGTCTCCAATTGCGTTTGAATCCTCCAAACCCTTCCCTTTACATTCTTGCAAGTTGCATGCTTTGCTTTCCGCTGCTCATATACTCTTTTGCATGCTTGCTTGAATTGTGTGAAGATTGCTTGACTTGTGCTAAGATAGCTAAAATTTGCCAAGAACTAAAATTGGGAAAAGGCTAGATTTTTATTTGGTCAAGTAGTCTAATCAACCCCCCCCCTCTAGACATACTTTCGATCCTACAAGTGGTATCAGAGCTTTGGTCTCCATTTCCTTTGATTTCCATAGCTTTTGGTGGTCATAGCCTTGGTTTCACAACCTAGGAGAGTATGGCATCTAGCGAGGGAAATTATCACCGTAGAGGTCCTTACTTTGATGGTACTAATTTTGCTAGTTGGAAGCATAAGATGAAAATGCATATTCTTGGACATAACCCCGCTGTTTGGGCTATTGTGTGTGTTAGCTTGCAAGGTGAATTCTTTGATGGGAAAGAACCGAATCATGAAGCTACCGCGGATGAGTTGAAGATGATACAATACAATGCTCAAGCTTGTGATATCCTCTTCAACGGACTGTGCCCCGAAGAATTCAACAAAATCAGCCGTCTTGAGAATGCAAAGGAAATTTGGGATACTTTGATTGATATGCATGAAGGTACCGACTCCGTCAAGGAATCCAAGTTGGATGTGCTTCAAAGTCAACTTGACAAGTTCAAAATGAAGGATGGTGAAGGTGTTGCTGAAATGTACTCTAGGCTTGCTCTTATCACAAATGAGATTGCCGGATTAGGGAGTGAAGAGATGACCGATAGATTCATTATCAAGAAGATCCTAAGAGCCTTGGATGGAAAATATGATAATGTGTGCACATTGATCCAAATGATGCCAAATTACAAAGATCTCAAGCCAACGGAAGTCATCTGAAGAATTGTTGCTCATGAGATGTCACTCAAGGATAAAGAGGAACTTCACAATAAATCAAGTGGTGCTTACAAAGCCTCATGTGAAGCCCCCACATCATCGAGTGAGAAACAAAACTTCAATGAAGAATTGAGCTTAATGGTGAAGAACTTCAACAAGTTCTACAAGAGTACGAGCAAAGAGAGAAGCTCTAAGTCAAGGTCCTACAATGACAAAAGATCTTCTAGTCGAGAGCGAAACTGCTACAATTGTGGAAGGCCCGAACACTATTCCAATGAGTGTACGCCCCCCTACAAGAGAAGAGAAGATTCTCCCAAGAGAAGAAGTAAAAGAGAAGAATCACCATCTAGAGAAAGAAGGAGTAGAGATGATCGTTATGAATGAAGACCCTCACGGAGAAGCAAGGATTCGGAAAGAAAGGACAAGTCATCAAGGAGCTACACAAAACGAAGACATCAAGCACATGTTGGTGAATGGGTATCCGGCTCCGACTCCGACAACCACTCCAAGAGAAGCTATCACTCTGACTCCGAATATACTCAAGATGAAGGTGTTGCTGGTCTAGCACTTGTGACAACCAACTCCTATGACATATTTGACTCACGAAATGAAGGAGTTGGAACATGCTTCATGGCTAAAGCCCAAAGGTATCACACCCCGAGTATGTTGATTTCGATAGTGATGCAGATGACTTGTTAGGTGATGATGATTTACTTGTTGACAACTCTAGTGATGAACATTATGATGAAACGTCAATTAATCATGCCAATCAAGATAAAACGAATGACAATGATAAGGAGAAGATTGAGTCTCTAACTAAAGAACTAAACACTCTTAAGTTAGCTCATGAAACTATCTTAGGAGATCATCGATGTGGCGACCAGACCCGAATGGATCAAGTCTACTGTGCTCCGGTGTCATCCCTAGATCAATAATGCTGACACCACATAGTACATCGAAGGATTTATAGCAGAGTGGCAATCACACACTTATTACAACGATGTCTCATAGGAGAACTTATTACATAAATATGGCTTAAGGCCATCTAATAACGATAACAGCAGAAGACTTGGAAGGTAAATGGGTCCATCAACTCCAACAGCATCACTGAGTATAGAACCACGACCTAAAAGCACCTTAATCGTCGTCTGAAAAGTCTGCAACATTTACGTTGCAGCCCGAAACGGGTCAGCACATGGAATATGCTGGCAAAGTAACACATAGAGAATGATGGAATGAAACAGCTATACTATATGCATATTTGGCTGGTGGAAAGCTCTATGGTTACAGTTTTGCATAAAGCCAATTTTTACCTACTGCAAAGGAATAAATTTATTTAACTATCATGGTGGTTGTTAAACATTGAGAATGGTTGACAGCATTCTCAATCCCAATTAAAAGTAGTCATCAATAACCCAACAATATTAATTAGAAGTAACATGATGAGATTCACATGATATTCAAGTACTAGATACTCAAGATTGTCCATAACCGGGGACACGGCTAATCATGATTAGTTTGTTACACTCTGCAGAGGTTTGCACACTTTTCCCCACAAGACTCGATCGCCTCCGTTGGATTTCTTGCACTACATGATGTTTGAGAAACGGATGACCGAGACACAGTCTTTCAGAAACGCTAGCACCTTACGATGGAGTAGACCGTACCACCTACATCCCCTACATCAGCTAGTCTACCCCTATAAGAGTTCGCACGACTTAGTCAACTATGCCAGAGCCCATAATGGCTTGTGGCTGCACATGTAAGTATTTAGCATGAAAGATCTTATGATCCCTTTGAGCCTGGGTGGCGGTCCAAAATAAAACAGGCAAGTCCTGATAGACATCAGGTGCCTCAATCCACCCAGATGTGTGTTTAAGTTGCCACCTTAGATAAACCATTAAAATTATCAATCTCACATCTGTCATGGATATCGCTCACCCAATCCACGTCTACTAGCATAGCATGGCATAATAAGCAAACGTAGAAGTAACTCCCAAAGGTTTCATAATAAACAGGTAATAGGTACTACCTCATCTACTTCCCATCCCACAATTTAATTAGATCCTAATCGTGCAATGTGTGAGGATGGATCTAATGCAATAAAACTGGGTTGTAGAAAAGGTATGATCAAAGTGTTACTTGCCTTGCTGATGATCCGCGAGTCCTAGAGATTCGAAGTAACAAGCGGCACAATTCGGGTAATCTATCGCAGACAAACAACAAGCATACAATAAGTACTCATCTAATGCATAGGTAAAACTCAAACAAGAGATGGAACCAGATAGTTCAACTTAAGAACTCCGGTTGCAAAGAGAGAAAGAACCGAACAAAGAAACCGAAACAAACGGCGGAAGAAAACAAATCGGTTCTAGCAAGTTGAAACTAGGTCAAATTTTACCGTAGCAAAAACTGGTTAAAGTTGATTAGTCAGAACGGCGGTTTTGAAACGAAACTCCAGGCGCTTGAATCACCTGATTCCGATAAACGAGCGAGAAGATAAACTAGAAAGAAGATCGGATCTAAGATCGCGATCGCAGAATAAATCGGGCGAGAAGAAAAAGAAGAACGGTTAAACGAACGGACGTTCATTAACCTAGAAGAATCCGGTGATCACATTCGTTTGTACGAACGGTCTCTAGGCAACTAAATCGGAAAAGAAAACGAATCTGATCTAGGGTTTCGGAAAAGAAATCGAAACGAAGAACCGATCTAGAAAACCGGAACGGTTTAGAGAAGAAAAGAATCGGAAAGATTTAGAAGAAAACCGATCCGAGGTAAAGAAAGAGAGACGTGGTGCGGTACCTCGGCGAGGCTCCGGCGAGGGGCTCCGGCGTCGGCGAGCAAGGGCGGCGGCGGTGATGCACAAGGGCGGCGGTGGCGCTATGGCAAAGCGGCGACGGCGTGGCACTAGGGCGGCGGCGGCGGCGCTACAAGGGCGGCGCGGCGCGGGCAAGGGCGCGGGGCAAGGCGCGGCTTGGGGAGCTTGGGGGATTGGTGTGGGATTTAGAGGGGGGTGAGTATTTATATTGGTGAGGGGAGAGGTAACTTGGGGTAGGGGGCAAGAAATAGAGTAGGAGAAGGAAAAGAGTCCTAAAAAACAAAACGCAAACGGGGTCCTAGTGGGACTCCAGGCGGCGGCGGCGGCTCCCTGGCGCGAGGCGCGCGCGCGCGAGGGGAGGGACTTGGCCCGGCCGGCGGCTTGGCTTGGGCCTTTGGCCCAGGCGCTGCATATTTTTTTTATATAAATCGGTTTCGCGTGCAGAAAAAACAGAAAAGAGAACTAAACAAACTCCAAAACTTCTAAAGTAAATTTTCCCCGACTCCTAAAAATGAGTCAAACAAAATGAACTTTTCTCCGGGCCTAAAATGCAAATTTTGAAAAGCACATTTTTCCCTATCCAATAAAAGGCAAATAAGACTCCGACAAATCCAATGATCCTTTCTTCAAAATTTGAGAAGACTCAAATATGAAAAGTCGAAATCTCCAACTCTCCCCGAGGGTCCTTGAGTTGCGTGAAATTTCTAGGATCGGCAAAATGCAAGAAAATATGATATGCATGATGATTTATGTATAACATTCCAAATTGAAAATTTGGGATGTTACAAACCTACCCCCCTTAAGATGAATCTCACCCTCGAGATTCGGGTTGGCTAGAAAATAGGTGAGGGTGGTCCTTGAGCAAATCTTCTTTCTCCCAGGTGGCTTCATCCTTTGAGTGGTGGTTCCATTGAACTTTGCAAAACTTGATAACCTTGCTGCGGGTAACTCTGCTGGCAAACTCGAGAATCTTGACTGGTTTCTCTTCATACGTTAAGTCGTCCTTCAACTGAATTGCTTCAAGCGGTACTGTATCTCTTAGCGGTATCTCTGCCATCTCGGCGTGACATTTCTTCAACTGAGAAACATGGAATACATCATGAACTCCTGACAGTCCCTCTGGTAATTCCAATTTATACGCGACTTCTCCCATACGTTGCAAGACCTTATATGGTCCAACGAAACGCGGTGCTAACTTTCCCTTAACTCCAAAGCGCTTAACTCCTCGAAGATACACTCTGTCTCCGGTTTTGTAAACTGTCTCCTTGCGTTTAGAATCTGCGTAGCTCTTCTACCTGGACTGGGCTACCTTGAGCCTATCACGAATCAACTTAACTTTCTGTTCAGACTCCTTAATCAAATCTGGTCCAAAGAACTGACGGTCTCCAACTTCGTCCCATGACAACGGTGTCCTGCACCTCCTTCCGTACAAAGCTTCGAAAGGTGCCATCTTCAAACTGCTTTGGTAACTATTGTTATAAGAAAACTCCGCATACGGAAAGTTATTGTCCCAACTAGATCCATAATCTAGTGCACAAGCTCTCAGCATATCTTCCAAAATCTGATTGACTCTCTCGGTCTGTCCATCTGTCTGCGGATGAAAAGCGGTGCTGAACTCTAGCCTAGTTCCCAAGGTTTCATGCAACTGATTCCAAAACTTTGAGGTAAATTGGGTTCCTCTGTCTGATACAATACTCCTTGGAACTCCATGCAAACAAATGATCCTAGTCATGTATATCTTGGCCAACTTAGCACTGGTGTAAGTGGTCTTAACTAGAATGAAATGTGCTACCTTCGTCAAACGATCAACTACTACCCATATCGAGTCATATCCTGCTTTCGTCCTGGGTAGTCCTGTGATAAAATCCATGCCTATCTTATCCCACTTCCATTCAGGTATCGGCAATGGTTGCAACAATCCGGCTGGCTTCTGATGCTCTGCCTTTACTCTATGACATACGTCACAAACTGCTACATATGCTGCAATATCCTTCTTCATTCCGGTCCACCAGAATGTCTCCTTCAAATCCCAATACATCTTGGTATTTCCTGGGTGAATCGAATATGGTGAATCATGTGCCTCCTGCAAAATCAACTTCCTGATCTCTGGGTCATTTGGCACATAAACACGGTCCTCAAACCATAGGGTATCGTGCTCATCCTCACGAAATCCCTTTGCTTTTCCTTTGCTTAGTTTCTCCTTTATAGCAGCAATCTCCTTGTCAGATTTCTGAGCTTCTCTGATTTTATCCATCAATGTTGACTGAATCTCCAATGCTGCTACATAGCCTCTCGGAACTATTTCCAAACATAGCTCACGAAGGTTTTCTGCTAACTCCTTGGGTATTTCTCCCGTCATTAACATATTGACATGGCTCTTACGGCTCAAAGCGTCAGCTACTACATTAGCTTTACCGGGATGGTAATGCAATCTCATATCATAATCCTTGATGAGCTACAACCATCTCCTTTGTCTGAGATTCAACTCCTTCTGCGGGAAAATGTACTTCAAACTCTTGTGATCCGTGTACACCTCACAATGATTTCCAATGAGGAAATGTCTCCATGTCTTCAATGCATGCACTACGGCTGCTAACTCCAAATCATGTGTAGCATAATTCAATTCATGGGGCTTCAGTTGTCGTGAAGCATACGAAACAACTCTTCCTTCCTGCATAAGCACTGCTCCAAGTCCTCGACGTGAAGCGTCGCAATACACCTCATAATCCTTGGTCTGATCTGGCAAAATCAATACCGGTGACGTAACCAAACGTTTCTTCAACTCCTGGAAACTAGCCTCACACTCCTCAGTCCATTTGAACTTGGTATCCTTCTTCAACCACTCCGTCATAGGCTTCGCAATCTTTGAAAAGTTCTCAATGAATCTCCGGTAGTATCCTGCGAGTCCAAGAAAACTCCGGATCTCTCCAACTGTCGTTGGTGCTTCCCATTTGGTTAAAGTCTCAACCTTTGCGGGGTCAACTGCTATCCCTTCTCCGGATATAACATGTCCGAGGAATCCTACTTCCTTCAACCAAAACTCACATTTGCTAAATTTGGCATATAACTGATGTTCCCTTAGTTTCTCCAAAACCAAACGCAAATGTTCCTTATGCTCTTCTTCATTCTTCGAATAAACCAGGATATCATCAATGAACACTACGACGAACTTATCCAAAAACTCCATAAACACTTTGTTCATCATGTTCATAAAATAGGCAGGTGCATTAGTCAATCCAAATGACATAACGGTATACTCATACAGTCCATATCTTGTGGTGAATGCTGTCTTGGGTATGTCCTGCTCTCGAATCTTCAACTGGTGGTACCCTGATCGCAAATCGATCTTGGAAAACACTTTAGCTCCTTGCAAACGATCAAACAGATCATTTAGCATTGGCAGTGGGTACTTGTTCTTGATGGTTACTTCATTCAATCCATGATAATCAACAACCATCCGTAATGATCCATCCTTCTTCTCCACTAGAAGTACGGGTGATCCCCAAGGCGAAGAACTTGGGCGTATGTAACCTTTCTCCAATAACTCCTTAATCTGATTCTTAATTTCTACCAAATCCTTTGCAGGCATCCGGTAGGGTCTCTTTGATATTAGTCCAGTGCCTGGCAATAACTGAATCAAAAACTCAATGTCTCTATCTGGTGGCATGCCTAGCAACTCCTCCGGAAATACATCAGGGTAATCCTTCACCACTGGTACTTCCTCTTGCACTACTCCTGTCAGGCAATTTACTTGTGTCCTATTTGGCACATGCCGGGATACATACTTGATCCTTCTTCCTTCCGGCGTTGTAAGCAAAATTGACTTCCTAGCGCATTCAATATTCCCTTCATACTTTGATAACCAATCCATGCCTAATATCACATCCAATCCTTGAGATTCCAGTACTATTAGGTCTGAGGGGAAAACATAGTTACCAATCCTTAATGGTAACCGATCACACCATCGTCTAGCCAAAAACTCCGCTCCTGGTGAGCTTACTAACATGGGTGACCTAAGGGCTTGGGTTGGCAGGTTATATTTATCCACAAATGCCCTTGATATGTATGAATGCGATGCACCAGTATCGAAAAGAACGAGTGCGGTAAATGACTTAACCAAAAACTTACCGATCACTGCATCAGGCTGATCTTCAACCTCCTCCACGCTAACGTGGTTCACCTGTCCCCTATTGAAAGGGTTCGGCTTCTTCCCTGAGCTTCCATTACCATTCCCATTCTGGCCTTCAGGACATTCATTGGAATAATGTCCGGTCTTGGAACACTTGAAACAGGTGACTTGGCTCAGGTCTCTCTTGGATGGGGTTGATGGGGTGGTCCGGTTCTGGCCGTTGCTTCCTCCATTCCCATTACCATTCTTGTGGCCATTGTGGTTGTGCGAACTACCTCCTCCATGGGTATGCTGAAACTGAAATCCCGATTTAGGGGTAAAACGGGGCTTCTGCTGGGCTCCAGAGTTATACTTCCCCTGTCCATACTTCCTCTTGCGGTTCTCAATCTGCTGTTGCTTCCCTTCAATCATGATGGCACGATCTACCAACTCCTGGTAGTTTCTGAAACTTGCTACCATCAACTGCATGCTTAACTCATCATTTAATCCTTCTAGAAACTTCTCCTGCTTAGCTGCATCCGTAGCAACGTCATCAGGGGCATAACGTGCTAACTTGCTGAAGTCGTCAACATACTGGCCAACTGTCCTTCCTCCTTGGCGTAAGTTACGAAACTCACGCTTCTTCATGGCCATAGCTCCTGCTGAAACATGTGCAATGCGGAAAGCTTGCTGAAACTGATCCCATGTGACAGTGTCAACTGGGAAGGTGGCTGTGAAATTCTCCCACCATGCTGCCGCGGGTCCTTCAAGCTGATGTGCAGCAAACTTCACTTTCTCACCATCCGTGCATCCTGCAGTGGTCAACTCCCTTCCTATCTTGCGGAGCCAATCGTCTGCTACTATCGGCTCGGTGCTACTAGAAAACACCGGCGGATTTAGCCTAAGGAAACGGGCTAAGTGGTCAACAGGGGGTGGTGGTGGCGGCGGGTTGTTGTTGTTGTTCTGCTGATTCTGAACTAACAACTGCATCAATTGATTCTGCTGTTGGATCAACTGAGTGAGCTCCGGTGGAAATCCATTGTCACGTCTCGGAGGCATCTGAGGGTTCAGAAAAGAAGAGAAATAAGAATAGAATGAGGTCTAAAGAGAAAACACTACCCCAATGCACATGAGCAATGCACACAAAATCACTTCATTCAATCAAACAAGGGCTTACAATCGATCTAGCTATCGCAAAAGTGCTTGAACTATAGTGTTTACATGGGGGAAATACTACTAATAGTTGGTGGTCATCTAAAAATTTGAACCGGTGGAAGACTCCATGATGTCCGCTCCAGCTTCATCGTCAAAGTCGGGTTCACTTGGATCCGAATCGGTGTCGTCGATGATGATGTAATTGTCCGGACATGCGACGTACATGTCTTCCTTCCTGGATGCTAACTCCCTCTTGAGTTCTTCAATCTCTTGCTTAAGATCGACGTTGTGCCTTGCTAGAGCTACGATCTCGTCCATGTAGTCCTTGCGTGTAGCCTTCAGTTCTCCTTCTAGCTCAATGATCCTAGCCTTCGCATTATTCAACTCTATCATATCATTGCACATCTGGTTCTCGGGGCGTCGAATGTGCTGGTTTAACTCCTGGATAAAAGCTGCAATGGATCTATCCTTCTTGGTGATGACTAACTCCCATTGTTCATCTCGGCGTCCGCAAATCTGGTAGTTAGTGTCCTTGAGGTCTTCTTGATAAACTTCTCCAATGCGTCCCATGGTGATATGGGCTGCCATGCTCTTTCCTAGACTCCAAGTTGGTGCATTGAAAACACTATCTATGGGCTTTGTGATTGGTGCGAATGTCCTTCCCGGAACGTGAGCTTGAATCTTCCATCGCTCCTCTTCAGGCAAAGTGGCGTTGGAAGGTTCCCGTGAAACTTGGTAATCCAATATTCAGGTACTTGGTGACTTCCTTCAAGTGAAATCCAAAAGGTGTGCCTTCATCCGATTGAGCGTACTTAATCTTCGCGTCCTTCATCCTAAAGAGTAGAAAAGATGAGGAGTTAGAAAATGAGGAGAGAATAGTGATCTATGGCTTTAACTTAGTGGCCGTGTCCTACAGTCAGCGTGTGCTCTGATACCATCTCTGTGGCGACCAGACCCGAATGGATCAAGTCTACTGTGCTCCGGTGTCATCCCTGGATCAGTAATGCTAACACCACACAGTACATCAAAGGATTTATAGCAGAGTGGCAATCACACACTTATTACAACGATGTCTCATAGGAGAACTTATTACATAAATATGGCTTAAGGCCATCTAATAATGATAACAGCGGAAGACTTGGAAGGTAAATGGGTCCATCAACTCCAACGGCATCACTGAGTATAGAACCACGACCTAAAAGCACCTTAACCGTCGTTTGAAAAGTCTGCAACATTAACGTTGCAGCCCGAAACGGGTCAGCACATGGAATATGCTGGCAAAGTAACACATAGAGAATGATGGAATGAAACAGCTACACTATATGCATATTTGGCTGGTGGAAAGCTCTATGGTTATAGTTTTGCGTAAAGCCAATTTTTCCCTACTGCAAAGGAATAAATTTATTTAACTATCATCGTGGTTGTTAAACATTGAGAATGGTTGACAGCATTCTCAATCCCAATTAAAAGTAGTCATCAATAACCCAACAATATTAATAAGAAGTAACATGATGAGATTCACATGATATTCAAGTACTAGATACTCAAGATTGTCCATAACCGGGGACACGGCTAATCATGATTAGTTTGTTACACTCTGTAGAGGTTTGCGCACTTTTCCCCACAAGACTCGATCGCCTCCGTTGGATTTCTCGCACTACATGATGTTTGAGAAACGGATGACCAAAACACGGTCTTTCAGAAGCGCTAGCACCTTATGATGGAGTAGACCGTACCACCTACATCCCCTACATCAGCTAGTCTACCCCTATAAGAGTTCGCACGACTTAGTCAACTATGCCAGAGCCCATAATGGCTTGTGGCTGCACACATAAGTATTTAGCATGAAAGATCTTATGATCCCTTTGAGCCTGGGTGGCGGTCCAAAATAAAACAGGCAAGTCCTGATAGATATCAGGTGCCTCAATCCACCCAGATGTGTGTTTAAGTTGCCACCTTAGATAAACCATTAAAATTATCAATCTCACATCTGTCATGGATATCACTCACCCAATCCACGTCTACTAGCATAGCATGGCATAATAAGAAAACGTAGAATTAACTCCCAAAGGTTTCATAATAAACAGGTAATAGGTACTACCTCATCTACTTCCCATCCCACAATTTAATTAGATCCTAATCATGCAATGTGTGAGGATGGATCTAATGCAATAAAACTGGGTTGTAGAAAAGGTATGATCAAAGTGTTACTTGCCTTGCTGATGATCCGCGAGTCCTAGAGATTCGAAGTAACAAGCGGCGCAATCCGGGTAATCTATCGCAGACAAACAACAAGCATACAATAAGTACTCATCTAATGCACAGGTAAAACTCGAACAAGAGATCGAACCAGATAGTTCAACTTAAGAACTCCGGTTGCAAAGAGAGAAAGAACCGAACAAAGAAACCGAAACAAACGGCGGAAGAAAACAACTCGGTTCTAGCAAGTTGAAACTAGGTCAAATTTTACCGTAGCAAAAACTGGTTAAAGTTGATTAGTCGGAACGGCGGTTTCGAAACGAAACTCCAGGCGCTTGAATCACCTGATTCCGATAAACGAGCGAGAAGATAAACTAGAAAGAAGATTGGATCTGAGATCGCGATCGCGGAATAAATCCGGCGAAAAGAAAAAGAAGAACGGTTGAACGAACGGACGTTCGTTAACCTAGAAGAATCCGGTGATCACGTTCGTTAGGACGAACGGTCCGGCGAACGGTCTCTAGGCAACTAAATCGGAAAAGAAAACGAATCCGATCTAGGGTTTCGGAAAAGAAATCGAAACGAAGAACCGATCTAGAAAACCGGAACGATTTAGAGAAGAAAAGAATCGGAAAGATTTAGAAGAAAACCGATCCGAGGTAAAGAAAGAGAGACGCGGCGCGATACCTCGGCGAGGCTCCGGCGAGGGGCTCCGGCGTCGGCGAGCAAGGGCGGCGGCGGCGATGCACAAGGGCGGCGGCGGCGCTAGGGCAAAGCGGCGGCGGCGGGCACTAGGGCGGCGACGGCGGCGCTACAAGGGTGGCGCGGTGCGGGCAAGGGCGCGGGGCAAGGCGCGGCTTGGGGAGCTTGGGGGCTTGGTGTGGGATTTAGAGGGGGGTGAGTATTTATATTGGTGAGGGGAGAGGTAACTTGGGGTAGGGGGCAAGAAATAGAGTAGGAGAAGGAAAAGAGTCCTAAAAAACGCAAGCGGAGTCCTAGTGGGACTCCAGGCGGCGGCGGCTCCCTGGCGCCAAGCGCGCGCGCGCGAGGGGAGGGACTTGGCCCGGCCGGCGGCTTGGCTTGGGCCTTTGGCCCAGGCGCTGCAGATTTTTTTTTTATAAATCGGTTTCGTGCGCAGAAAAAACAGAAAAGAGAACTAAACGAACTCCAAAACTTCTAATGTAAATTTTCCCCGACTCCTAAAAATGAGCCGAACAAAATGAACTTTTCTCCGGGCCTAAAATGCAAATTTTGAAAACGCGCATTTTTCCCTATCCAATAAAAGGCAAATAAGACTCCGACAAATCCAATGATCCTTTCTTCAAAATTTGAGGAGACTCAAATATGAAAAGTCGAAATCTCCAACTCTCCCCGAGGGTCCTTGAGTTGCGTGAAATTTCTAGGATCGGCAAAATGCAAGAAAATATGATATGCATGATGATTTATGTATAACATTCCAAATTGAAAATTTGGGATATTACAATCGAGAACTTTTAAGGACTCATGAGAAATTGCGCTTTGAAAAGCTCAACCTTGAGCAAGAGCATGAGTTTTTAAAAGCAATGAATGATGATCTTTGCAAGAAAAGTTCTTCTTACATTGCCAAGCGTTTACTCTTATCCACTTACATGCCTCAAGTCAAGTCTAGTAACAAGAACAATAAAGATTCTTCCTCTAGTAGTAACAATAATCATGCTAAATCCAATATTGTTGCTTCTAGTAGTTCTCTTGATTCAACTAATGATTCTCTTAGCGAAGTTACACTTGAGCAAGAAAATAGCTTATTGAAGGGAATTATACAGAAAGGTGTTTACAAGAGCCTTGCCGGAAGTAAGCAATTCGAGGAAACTGTACACAATCAAGGAAGGCACCGTAAGAATCAAGGTGTTGGTTTTGCACGAAAGTTCAATGCCAATGGAGTTGAGTGGGAAGAAGATCAATACCCCAAGACGAAGTTTGTTCCTCAACAAGAGAAGTATGATCCTACTTCTCTCAAAGGGACACAAGCTCAAGATGATCTTCCACCATAAGACCACAAGCAAAAAGGCAAGGACAAGCTTCAAGAGGAAATTGATGCATTTGAAGAAGCTCCTAAGGCCTTGGTCAAGTGGGTTCCCAAGACTACTTCAAGTTCCACTTCATCAAGTACAACTACAACACCGAGGATTCCCATCAAGATGGTGTGGATCCCGAAGAAGAAGAACTAGATAGTTCTTGAGGGTGACTCCACCAACATACTTCACTCTTATCATCTTGGCAAGAACAAGTGCAATCAACTTCCACATCTTGCACTAGTTCAAGGAGTCACAAACCCTCTTGTTGGTAAGACAAGGGACAAGGTAACCTAAAAGCTTTCATAGACATCATCTTGTGTGTGCATCACTCTATGTCTATGGATATCCTTGTTTGTTCCTTGTGGGACTAACCCGTGTAGGTATTGAAAGTGCAACTCACTCCAATGGATAGCTCCAAATGATCTACATCAACATTGAGCATCCACATCTTCAACACCTACATGAAGTCATCATCGACAAAACCCAAGGTTAGTTCATCCCTCTTAGGGGGGATCTCACATCTAGGGGGAGCTTTAGTCTAAGAATTGAGCTAAAGCAACTCTAATGGTGTGAACACAACAATGCTTTATGTAAAAGTGGTAACCCCACTTGTGCTTAAACGATGAGTATGACCTATGATCAAATGTTCTCATTTAACTCCTAAGTCAATATACTCATATATAGATGACCTAGTCATCGCAAATTGTTTGATAGATGCTAGAATTGGTTGTCCATGCTTTTCCACATATTTCAATTGCCATTTTATTGTGTGAGCATGTTGATTGGATATTTTACTCATTCGAGGACATCCACTTGTTGTTTTGATTGATTGGTTTTCTTTTCTTTTGCCAAGTGGATGGACAAGAATGCCTAAGAACCCTCTCTAGCTATCTATGCTTTTCTCGTCTCAAACTCTATTCATGTTGCATCACAAAATTTGATCAAGTCAGATTCGAACCACTCTGTGTGAGGAGCACTCGGAGTCCCCGATTCGTCATAGACTTAAACTTCCAAAACTTCTTTGTGCGTTTCAGTCTGACTGATTCATCCATTTCGGTCATACCGAGATCACTAAGTCGATCTAGGTTTTCAATCTCGGTGCAACCAATTTGAACTTTTCGGTCACACCAAGTTGCTGTAACTGTCAACAGTTATGCATCTCGGTGCCACCGAGTTGTTCCACTCGGTCACACCGACAGGGTCGGGCTATATATACTCACGGGCAAATTTTTGGAAATTTCTCCGAAACCCCTTCGCCCGCGCATAGCTCGCTCTGCCTCCTGGGTCTCCGGATCGTCCTTCTCGTCGCCAGCCGCCTCCTGTCGCTGGTCTCCGCCACCGTCAACGGAATTCTTCCCCGCCGTTGCCGCCGTTGCGAGTTCATCGCCAAACTAGGGTATGGACTCGATCACAGTGCTATCCCCCTCCGATTCCTAGCACATTGTGTTCATTATGATTCTTACCACAATTGAAACACTTCTATCCAGTCAAAACACTCCGTAGATTAGAGTTGAATCGAAAATTTAGGGTTAGGTAAACCATCTCGGACCCACCGGGTTGCAGAACTCGGTTCCACCGATTCGGCCAAGGCCATTGCACATGTAATTTTCGGTCTGACCAAGAATTGCAAATCAGTGTGACCGAGTTCAGGACTTTGTGAAACCCTAGCAGTCTCTGTGCCACCGAACTGTGATTCGGTCTGACCGAGTTCACTAGTTTAGGTTCCAACAGCTGCTTCGGTATCACCGAGTTTGCAAATCGGTTGATCCGAAATGCTTTCTGTGGAAAACTAAAACTAAGTTTTTGACTCATTCTTTTGCAAAAACCTCTGCATTTTGTGATGCTCATCCACTCTATCTCATCTATATCTATTCACAGGGTCTGCTGTCAGTGTTTGCAACATGTCTGACCAGAGTGACATCCAGAACAGGTCAGAGGAGCAGGTTCACCTGAGTGAGGGCACTAGTCCCTCTAGCAGTTCAGATGATGGTAGCAGGAGCACCCCAAGCAATTTTCCAAAGGCTGCCACTAGAGCAAGCAAGAAGAAAACTTCAGAGTCTGAGGATGAAGACTATGTGGCCACTAAGGATGAGGCCACATCAAAGAAGAAAGTGGTTAAGAAGGAGTACAGCTCAGCTGCAGTTAAGCCAGGGATGAAGACCAAAAGGCCAGCAGGAAGACAACCAATCTCTAAGGCCAGAGCATTCTCTCAAGCATCTTTGGAATCTCAACCCAAAGAGCCTGATGTAGAAGGAAAGAAAAGGAAGGGAAGGGTCAAGAAGACCATGGCCAGAGTGATTGGAAAGGCTTCCATGATGGAAGAAGAAGAGGAAGAAGAGGTTGCTGCACCAGCACCCAAAGCACAGAAGCTTATGGGTGATGCTATCAGGTCAGGGGCTGCATCATCAAAGCCCAAAGAAGCACCCAAATCTGCCTCCAAGCCCAAGACTGCACCAAAGAGAAATACCAGAAACATACCAGCTACTGAGAAGAACAAGGCCCCAGTGCCTGAGACTGTTGCTAAAGAAGAAGATGAAGAGCATGTTCTGAGAAAATTGAAGCCAAAAATTCCAGACCACAATGATGCTCATCCTGTGGCTGAGAACATGAAGATCAGGAGAGACTCAGGACTGAGGAAATGGAGAGAGACAGATCCATATGCTACCAGGAGAAGCACTGCTGTTGATTATAGGTTCCACACAAAGGAATAGCAAGATTTTTATGAGACAGTGCTACTGGACAAGAAGCCTATAGTATGTGAAATGAGGTGGGTCGACTGGAAGTACATCAAGGAAAATGAGGAACACTATCCTGGTGTGTTTGACAGCTTCAGTGCTTGTGGAGTTGCAGACTTTGTTGGGCAGAAGCTCACAAAGTGGAATGAGGAGCTCATAATGCAACTCTACTCCACAGCACACTTCTATCCAAATGGCAGGATAGTATGGATGTCTCAAGGTACAAGGTACCACTCAACTATTGAGGAATGGGCAAATCTGATCAATGCTCCTAAGGAAGAAGATGATGACTTGGATGTCTATGCCAAGAAGAAGATGGATCACAACTCTATGGCAAACATGTACAAGGAGATTCCTGAAGAAGATCTTGAGACTCACCAGTTTGGGTCAGTAAAACACTTGCTGTTAGGGCTGCCTACAATCAATTGGATCCTTCGGCACACTCTCTTGCCCAAGTCTGGTGATCACAGAATGATCAGAGGCCATGCAATTAACTTGCTACATATATTTGATGTGCCACAGAAGTTCAAGGTCATGAGCCTTATAGTTGAGACTATCAAGAGGACTGTAGCTGACCATAAAAGAAGTTGTGGATATGCCCCATAGATCCAGGAGTTAATAAACTCAAAGATGGGCACATGCACATACTTGTTGGATAAGGAACACTTGCCTATCTACCCAGACTTCAAGGACAACCAAGTTGTGATAAATGAAGATGAACCCTCCTCAGTGCAAGCACAAGCAAAGAAGGAGAAGTCAAAGATGGAGAAGGCTGCCAAGATGCCAACTCAAGAGGAGGCATCTGAGTACTTTTTGAAAAGCAAGCAGGACCAGCTTGGTTACTTGATAGCATCATCTCTGACGATTGAGAAGGGGTTGGCCACCCTAACTCAAAACCAGGAGAGCCTAGAAAGGATCGTGGAACAAAAATTCTATGATTTAGATGTCAAAGTAACTGAGATTCAGTTTGTTGTGGAGCACCTACAGGATGACATGCAGGAGAGGAAGGGCAAGACAACCACTGATGCATTTGCCAGAGTGCCTCGAGCTCAGAGATCTGCTGCAGTGCATGTACCAGACACTAGAGCCACTTCATCTGCACCAGCTACAGCTCCAGTGCAACCAGCTCCAGCACCTACCCCAGCAGCTCCATCTACTTCAACTGAAGCCTTCGTCCTTGGAGTTCTCCGGACACCACCACCTGAAGACCAAGCCTGAGAGACGTTCTAGTGCTATGCATTTTCTATGGACTTTTTGGTAACTTGTTGCCAAAGGGGGAGAAAAATGTATAGATCATAGGCTTCGAGAGAGAGCGTTGCTTTTTATTCTCTCTTGCTTTGGTGGTTGAACTTTGTTTGTCTTTTGATTGCTTGAGATACTATGCTATTATCTATGAGACATTGATGATCATGTGGTTGATCATAAGCTACACTTATGCTTGCTAGATGATATTATCTTACTTATCCTTATATGATCATGCACTTTGCTTGGTGATGAGTGCATGTATTTAATTCTTATCATTTTGAGCGCTCCACCAAGATGTATGTGACATGGAAGAGTAACCCATGATCCTAACTCATTGTGCATTTGCAGTCCAAAGCAAATCTTAAGATATGCACGAATTTAGGGGGAGCTCTTGCTTTTCACATATTTCTCAAAGCAACAATATCTTTCACTCTTATTATCATTTGTTGAAGCTTTGATCTATATGGTGTCATCAATTACCAAAAAGGGGGAGATTGAAAGTGCAACTATCCCTGGGTGGTTTTGGTAATTCCTAACAACATATAGCTCATTGAGCTAACATTATTCCAAGATTAATATTTCAGGAAAAGCTCAATGAATGGCATCGCATGGATGAGGAAAGTGGATCCCTCAAAATTCTAAGGACAAAAAGTTTGGCTCAAGCTTCAAAATCAAGACTCTACATTTTATATTTTAGTGATCCAAGATCACATTGAGTCTATAGGAAAAGCCAATACTATCAAGGAGGGATGAGGTGTTGCTTAATGGCTTTCTTTCTCAAAGTGCTTAGTGATATGCTCCAAAACCCTCAACTACCTTCCCACATCCACATACGACCTAAACCAAAAGGCAAACTCGGCCCCACCGATTCTATCTATCCGGAGCCGCCGAGTTTCAAATGTCATAGCCACTGCCACAAACCCTAGGCAAATCGGTTTCATCGATAGGGATCTCGGTCTCACTGAGATGGGATTGTAATCTCTCTGTTTCCCTTCGTAACATTTTGGTCTTACCAAGATGAGCGATCGGTCCCACCGAGATTGCAATGTAAATTCTCTGTTTCCCTTTTGTAACATTTCGGTCTCACCGAGATGAGAAAATTGGTCCCACCGAGTCTACCTGACCAACTCTCTGGTTAGCTTATTACCAAAATCGGTCCCACCGAGTTTGTGTAATCGGTCACACCGAGATTACGTTATGCCCTAACCCTAACCATATAGGTCATACCGAGTTGCATCTCAGTCCCACCGAAAATCCTAAGGGTCACTAGGTTTGCTGAATCGGTCCGACCGAGTTTAACCGTTCGGTCCCACCGAGTTTGGTAAATTGTGTGTAATGGTTAGATTCTGTGTGGAGGCTATATATACCCCTCCACCCACTCTTCATTCGTGGAGAGAGCCATCAGAACATACCTACACTTCCAATACACATTTTCTGAGAGAGAACCACCTACACTTGTGTTGAGGTCAAGATATTCCATTCCAACCATATGAATCTTGATCTCTAGCATTCCCGAAGTTGCTTTCCACTCAAATCTTCTTTCCACCAAGTCCAAATCCTGTGAGAGAGAGTTGAGTGTTGGGGAGACTATCATTTGAAGCACAAGAGCAAGGAGTTCATCATCAACACACCATTTGTTACTTCTTGGAGAGTGGTGTCTCCTAGATTGGCTAGGTGTCACTTGGGAGCCTCCGACAAGATTGTGGAGTTGAACCAAGGAGTTTGTAAGGACAAGGAGATCGCCTACTTCGTGAAGATCTACCGCTAGTGAGGCAAGTCCTTCGTGGGCGACGGCCGTGATGGAATAGACAAGGTTGCTTCTTCATGGACCCTTCATGGGTGGAGCCCTCCATGGACTCGTGCAACCGTTACCCTCCGTGGGTTGAAGTCTCCATCAACGTGGATGTATGATAGCACCACCTATCGGAACCACGACAAAAACATTCGTGTCTCCAATTGCGTTTGAATCCTCCAAACCCTTCCCTTTACATTCTTGCAAGTTGCATGCTTTACTTTCCGCTGCTCATATAATCTTTTGCATGCTTGCTTGAATTGTGTGAAGATTGCTTGACTTGTGCTAAGATAGCTAAAATCTGCCAAGAACTAAAATTGGGAAAAGGCTAGATTTTTATTTGGTCAAGTAGTTTAATCATACTTTCGATCCTACAGCAGTACGTTGAGGAAGACATTAGGTGGCACCGGTTTATACTGAGAGCCTAGGCGACTTAAAGCGTCCGCCAATTCATTCTTTCATCGGTCTATATGGTCAACTTGATAGCCCTTGAAATGACCAGCCACTATGTCCACCTCTCGTTGATATGCAGCCATGAGTGGGTCCTTAGAATCCCAAGTGCCAGATACCTGTTGAGCCACCAGGTCCGAATCACCGAAGCACTTAACCCGGCTTAAGTTCATCACCTTAGCCATCCGAAGACCATGGAGTAAGGCCTCGTCCTTAGCTGCATTGTTAGTACAAGGGAACATTAAGCGAAGAACATAACAAAACTTGTCACCTCGTGGGGAAGTTAATATGACTCCAGCCCCCGAGCCCTCCAATTGCCTGGACCCATCAAAGTGAATAGTCCAATAAGTGTTGTCTGTCTTTTCCTCTGATGCCTGCAACTCTGTCCAATCATTGACGAAGTCCACGAGTGCTTGAGATTTCATCATTGTGTGAGGTGTATACTTGAGCCCGTGAGGTCCAAGCTCAATATCCCATTTGGCAATCCGGCCAGTCGCCTCTCTGTTTTGGATGATGTCTCCCAAAGGGGCTGAACTGACCACTGTGATAGGATGACCCTGAAAATAATGCTTGAGCTTCCGGCTTGCCATAAACACCCCATACACCAGCTTCTGCCAATGCGAATACCTCTGCTTTGATTCGACAAGCACCTCACTGATATAATAACCCGGCCGTTGAACCGGATACTCCTTTCCAGCCTCCTTGCGCTCCACAACAATAGCCACACTAACAGCCCGGGCAATAGCAGCCACATATAGCAATAAAGGCTCTTTATCAATCGGAGCCGCAAGGACAGGTGGTTCAGCTAACTGCCTCTTCAGATCCTCAAACGCTTTATCAACCGCATCGCTCCAGACAAAGTCATCTGTTTTCTTTAGCATCTGATATAAAGGGATAGCCTTCTCCCCAAGACGACTGATAAACTGGCTCAAAGCCGCAATCCGGCCCGCCAGACGCTGAACGTCATTGATACATGCCGGTTTAGCCAGAGAGGTGATAGCTGTGATCTTCTCCGGATTAGCCTCAATGCCCCTGTTAGACACCAGAAAACCCAAGAGCTTGCCTGTCGGAACACCAAAGACACATTTGTCCGGATTAAGCATCATCTTATAAACCCGGAGGTTTTCAAAGGTTTCTTTCAAGTCATCTATCAATGTTTCCTCCTTCCTGGACTTTACCACAATATCATCCACATATGCGTGAACATTGCACCCAATCTGCTTATGAAGACAATTCTGAACACAGCGCTAATAAGTCGCCTGGGCACTCTTGAGCCCAAAGGGCATGGAGACATAGCAGAAGGCTCCAAAGGGAGTTATAAAAGTTGTCTTCTCCTGGTCCTTAACTGCCATTTTGATCTGATGATAACCAGAGTAAGCATCCAAAAACACAAACGATCACAACCCGTCGTAGCATCAATAATCTGATCAATGCGAGGGAGGACAAAGGGATCTGCTGGACAAGCTTTGTTCAAATCTGTGTAGTCCACACACATACGCCAAGTGCCGTTTTTCTTAAGAACCAGCACCGGATTAGCTAACCACTCAGGGTGAAAAACCTCCACGATAAACCCTGCGGCCAACAACCGAGCTACCTCCTCACCAGTAGCTTTACGCCTTTCTTCGTTGAAGCGGCGGAGAAACTGCCTGACCGGTTTAAACTTAGGATCTATATTAAGTGTGTGCTCAGCAAGTTCCCTCGATACACCTGGCATGTCAGAAGGCTTCCATGCAAAGATGTCCTGGTTCTCACGGATGAACTCGATGAGCGCGCTTTCCTATTTGGGATCCAGGTTAGCGCTGATGCTGAACTGCTTGGATGAATCGCCTGGAACAAAATCAACCATCTTAGTGTCTGTGGCCGATTTAAACTTCAACGCCGGTTCATGCTCCGTAGTTGGCTTTTTCAAAGAAGTCATGTCTGCTGGATCAACCTTGTCTTTATAAAACATCAGCTCTTCTGTGGCACAAACCGACTCAGCGTAAGCCGCATCACCTTCCTCACATTCCAAAGCAATCTTCCTGCTCCCATGTACTGTGATGGTCCCCTTATGACCTGGCATCTTAAGCTGCAGATAAACATAACACGGCCTTGCCATGAACTTGGCATAAGCCGGTCGCCCAAACAGGGCGTGATACGGACTCTAGATTTTCACCACCTCAAAAGTCAATGTTTCTGACCTTGAATCATGATCATCTCCAAAGGCCACCTCTAGGGCTATCTTGCCCACTGGATACGCAGACTTACCAGGCACCACACCATGAAAAACGGTGTTCGACGGTTTAAGATTCTTATCTGTCAACCCCATACGGTGGAAGGTATCATAGTAAAGAATATTTATACTGCTTCCCCCATCCATAAGCACCTTGGTGAACTTATACCCCCCAACCTGAGGTGCCACCACTAAGGCTAGATGACCCGGATTATCAACCCAGGGTGGGTGATCCTCTCTAGTCCATAAAATGGGCTGCTCAAACCAGCGCAGATACTGAGGCACCACCGGTTCAACAGAGTTTACTACCCTCTTGTGAAGCTTCTGATCGCGTTTACATAAGCTAGTGGTAAAGACATGATACTGCCCACTATTCAACTGCTTCGGATTGCTATGATAACCCGACTGCTGCTGCTGCTGATTCCCCTGATGGTTATAACCTCCTTGATTGCCCTGGTTCCCTTGATGGCCATGTCCGGTTTGATTGCCTTGGAATCCTGAACCGGAGCTACCACCTCCGTAACCCGGCCCATGAAAACCGCCTCCTGAACCGCCGGGCGGGCCGTTGTCATATTGAAACATATTGGAATTCTTAAACTCCCGCATAATGAAACAATCCTTCCAAAGATGTGAAGCTGGCCTTTCCTTCGATCCGTGCTTTGGACAAGGCTGATTTAACAGGCGCTCCAGATTGGGGCCTGACCCTCCGCCCCTCTGAGGCTGTTTACCCTTACGACACTGACCATTGTCTTGAGTGTTGGTGTTAGCCACAAAGTCCAAACTATTGTCCGCCTTGCGCTTGCCATTATTCCCATGACCTGCCGGATTGTGCTGCTGCCCATTAGTATTGCCGTTCTTTTTCCCTTTCCCCAGTTTGTCATCCTCAGACTCAGGGTCTTTGGTACTATCTGAATCGGCGTATTTCACCAAAGCAGCCATAAGAGTTGACATATCATTGCAGTGACGCTTGAGTCTCCCTAGCTTCAATTTTAATGGCATAAACCGGCAGTTGCCCTCTAACGTCAAAATTGTTGTATCTGCATTAATGCGGTCTGACGAATGCAAAATAGCTGAGACTCGGTTCACCCAATGTGTGGTAGACTCCCCCTCCTCTTGAACACAAGCGGCTAGGTCCACAGTTGACATAGGCTGCTTACATGTATCTTTGAAATTCTGGATAAACCGGTGCTTTAGCTCAGCCCATGACCCGACAGAGTTAGCTGGTAAGCTCTTTAACCAGGTTCGAGCGGTCCCATCCAACATCATGGTGAAGTATTTAGCACACACTACTTCATCCACGTCCAGCATCTCCATCGCCATCTCATAACTCTCCACCCACGACTCCGGTTGCAAATCGGTGATGTAATTGGGCACCTTATGAGGTCCCTTAAAATCCTTGGGCGGTCGTACATTATGCAAAGCGGGGTAAGACACGGCACCCCTAAAGAACTGAAGACCACGCCGGGCTCCACTGAGGTTGCAGGGCAAACCGGAGTAGGTTGACGAGCGGCGTGCAGGGCTGCCAACTCAGCTTATCGACGTGCACGACCATGATCCACCACATCCTGCGCATTAGCTCCACCACCTGCCGGGTTGTGTCCTTGCAGCGAGTTACGGTGACGTGCACTACTTGACACAGCCGGTTCGTCCTCAATGTGCCTTCTGTAGCTCCGACTCGGACGGGGGGTGGAGTGAATCCTCTCGCGACTATGCAAATAAGCCTGCTGCTGGTTTAAAGCTATTTGAAGTAGCTCTCTGGCCCGTCGTGTCTCAACCGCCACTGGTGACTCGCCGTCAGTTGGGAGGGCTGCCAATCGTGAAGCAGCGGCCACAATGTTATCCAACGGGTTGGATTAATGCCCCGGGGGCGTCGGGACATACTGCGGCACAACGTTATTCTGATGAGGCGGGTTCATCATGCGCGGCTGAACCGGCGCTCCTGTTCCCGGTGCCTCCGTCCGGTTTACCACTGGTTGGTTACTGGTTTCGGCTCCTGGCGTGTTGAAGAGATTTCTTGGCTCATAACCCGGCGGGAGGTGCGACCGGTATCTCCTTCTCATGACTTTATCTGAGGCATTCTGGTCCAACCTAAGCCGGTAGGCCTGAGCTTCCAACTCGGCCCGTTCTGTAGCCATCCTGGCATTCTCTGCTGCCAGGTCCGCTTTAGCCTGAGTTATCTGATCTTTCACCTTTGCAATCTCCGCATTGTGCTGATCTCGGGCTGTCGCGTCCACCTCCGCGGCCATCAATGTTGCCAAAGCGTTGAACAAATCAGACAAAACCAGAGCAGGAGGCGGCGCAGAGCCCCCTGCTCCTGCTCATGTTGCTGTTGCTGAACCGGAGAACATTGCCGCGGCGATAGAAGAGTGCTGCGCTGATTGTGTACCGGCCATGAAGACCGTGACCCGGTGCTACCTCTTGAGCACTGCGTTGGATTTCCCCGAAGAGGAGAGGATGATGCAGCAAAGTAGCGTAAGTATTTCCCTCAGTTTTTGAGAACCAAGGTATCAATCCAGTAGGAGGCTACGCGCGAGTCCCTCGTACCTACACAAAAACAATAGCTCAACGCAACGAACGCGCTTAGGGGTTGTCAATCCCTTCACGGTCACTTACGAAAGTGAGATCTGATAGAGATGATAAATAATATTTTTGGTATTTTTGGTATAGAGATGCAAAGTAAAAAGTAAAAGCAAAGCAATAATAAAGTGATGGAGATTGATATGATGAGAAAGAGACCTGGGGGCCATAGGTTTCACTAGTGGCTTCTCTCAAGAGCATAAGTATTCTATGGTGGGTGAACAAATTATTGTTGAGCAATTGACAGAATTGAGCATAGTTATGAGAATATCTAGGTATGATCATGTATATAGGCATCATGTCCAAGAAAAGTAGACCGACTCCTGCCTGCATCTACTACTATTACTCCACTCATCGACCGCTATCCAGCATGCATCTAGAGTATTAAGTTAAAAACAGAGTAACGCCTTAAGCAAGATGACATGATGTAGCGGGATAGTTTCATGCAATATGATAAAAACCCCATCTTGTCATCCTCGATGGCAACAATACAATACGTGCCTTGCTGCCCCTTCTATCACTGGGAAAGGACACCGCAAGATCGAACCCAAAGCTAAGCACTTCTCCCATGGCAAGAAAAACCAATCTAGTAGGCCAAACCAAACTGATAATTCGAGACTTGCAAATATAACCAATCATACATAAAAGAATTCAGAGAAGATTCAAATATTATTCATAGATAGACTTGATCATAAACCCACAATTCATCGGTCTCAACAAACACACCGCAAAAGGAAGATTACATCGAATAGATCTCCACGAGAGAGGGGGAGAACATTGTATTGAGATCCAAAAAGAGAGAAGAAGCCATCTAGCTACTAACTATGGACCCGTAGGTCTGAAATAAACTACTCACACTTCACCGGAGGGGCTTGGATGATGATGTAGAAGCCCTCCGTGATCGATGCCCCCTCCGGCGGAGCTCCGGAACAGGCCCCAAGATGGGATCTCGTGGATACAGAAAGTTGCGGCGGTGGAATTAGGTTTTTGGCTCCGTCCCCAATCGTTTGGGGGTACGTAGGTATATATAGGAGGAAGAAGTACGTCGATGGAGCTTCGAGGGGCCCACGAGGCAGGGGGGCGCCCTAGAGGGGCGCCCTCCACCCTCGTGACCGCCTCGTGGCTTTCTTGATGGAGGGTCCAAGTCTCCTGGATCTTATCTGATGAGAAAATCATGTTTCCGAAGGTTTCATTTCGTTTGGACTCTCTTTGATATTCTGTTTCTCCGAAACACTGAAATAGGCAAAAAAACAACAATTCTGGGTTGGGCCTCCGGTTAATAGGTTAGTCCCAAAAGTAATATAAAAGTGGAAAATAAAGCCCAATATAGTCCAAAACAGTAGATAATATAGCATGGAATTATAGATACGTTGGAGACGTATCAAGCATCCCAAGCTTAATTCCTGCTCGTCCTCGAGTAGGTATATGATAAAAAGAGAATTTTTGATGCGGAGTGCTACTTGGCATAATTTTAATGTAATTCTTCTTAATTGTGGTATGAATATTCAGATCCGAAAGATTCTAGACAAAAGTTCATATTGACATAAAAATGGTAATACTTCAAGCATACTAACTAAGCAATTATGTCTTCTCAAAATAACATGGCCAAAGAAAGTTCATCCCTACAAAATCATATAGTTTAGTCATGTTTCATTTTCGTCACATAAGAATGCTCTCATCATGCACAACCCTAATGACAAGCCAAGCAATTGTTTCATACTTTAGTAATCTCAAACCTATAAACTTTCACGCAATATATGAGCGCGAGCCATAGACATAGCACTATGGGTGGAATAGAATATAATGAGGGGGGTTATGTGGAGAAGACAAAAAAGGAGAAAGTCTCACATCAACAAGGCTAATAAATGGGCTATGGAGATGCCCACCGATTGATGTTAATGCAAGGAGTAGGGATTGCCATGCAACGGATGCACTAGAGCTATAAATGTATGAAAGCTCCACAAAAGAAACTAGTGGGTGTGCATCCAACTTGCTTGCTCATGAAGACCTGGGGCACTTGAGGAGGCCCATTGTTGGAATATACAAGCCAAGTTCTATAATGAAAAATTCCCACTAGTATATGAAAGTGATAACATGAGAGACTCTCTACTATGAAGATCATGGTGCTACTTTGAAGCACAAGTGTGGTAAAAGGATAGTAACATTGTCCCTTCTCTCTTTTTCTCTCATTTTTTTGGGGGCCTTCTCTTTTTTATGGCCTTTTTTGGGCCTTCTCTTTTTTTATGGCCTTTCTCTTTTTTTTATTCCTCACTTGGGACAATGCTCTAATAATGATGATCATCACACTTCTATTTATTTACAACTCAATGATTACAACTCGATACTAGAACAAAGATGACTCTATATGAATGCCTCCGGCGGTGTACCGGGATATGCAATGAACCAAGAGTGACATGTGTGAAAGAATTATGAACGGTGGCTTTGCCACAAATACTATGTCAACTGCATGATCATGCTAAGCAATATGACAATGTTGAATGTGTCATGATGAACGGAATGATGGAAAGTTGCATGGCAATATATCTTGGAATGGCTATGGAAATGCCATAATAGGTAGGTATGGTGGCTGTTTTGAGGAAGATATAAGGAGGTTTATGTGTGAAAGAGCATATAATATCACGGGGTTTGGATGCACCGGCGAAGTTTGTGCCAACTCTCAATGTGAGAAAGGGCAATGCACGGTACCGAAGAGGCTAGCAAGGATGGAAGGGTGAGAGTGCATATAATCATGGACTCAACATTAGTCATAAATAACTCACATACTTATTGCAAAAATCTACAAGTCATCAAAAACCTCGGCACTACGCGCATGCTCCTAGGGGGATATATTGGTAGGAAAAGACCATCGTTCATCCCCGACCGCGACTCATAAGGAAGACAATCAAATAACACCTCATGTTTCAAATTTGTTGCATAACATTTACCATACGTGCATGCTACAGGACTTGCAAACTTCAACACAAGTATTTCTCAATTTCACAACTACTCAACTAGCATGACTTTGATATTATTACCTCCATATCTCAAAACAATCATCAAGCATCAAACTTTTCTTAGTATTCAACACACTCATACGAAAGTTTTATTATTAATCTTGCATACCAAGCATATTAGGATTTTAAGCAAATTACCATGCTATTAAGACTCTAAAAATAATCTAAGTGAAGCATGACAGATCAATAGTTTCTATAAAACAAATCCACCACCGCGCTCTAAAAGATATAAGTGAAGCACTAGAGGAAAACTATAAAGCTCAAAAGATATAAGTGAAGGACATAGAGTATTCTATCAAATTCCAAATCATGTATGGCTCTGTCAAAAGGTGTGTACAGCAAGGATGATTGTGGTAGACTAACAAGCAAAGACTCAAATCATAAAATACGCTCCAAGCAAAACACATATCATGTGGTGAATAAAAATATAGCTCCAAGTAAAGTTACCGATAGAAGTAGACGTAAGAGGGGATGCCTTCCGGGGCATCCCCAAGCTTTGGATTTTAGGTGTCCTTAGATTATCTTGGGGGTTCCATGGGCACCCCCAAGATCAGCTCTTGCCACTCCTTGTTCCATAATCCATCAAATCTTTACCCAAAACTTGAAAACTTCACAACATAAAACTTAAAGTAGAAAATCTCGTGAGCTCCGTTAGCGAAAGAAAACAAAAGACCACTTCAAGGTACTGTAATGAACTCATTCTTTATTTATATTGGTGTTAAACCTACTGTATTCCAACTTTTCTATGGATTATAAACTATTTTACTAGCCATAGATTCATCAAAATAAGCAAACAACACACGAAAAACAGAATCTGTCAAAAACAGAACAGTCTGTAGTAATCTGTAGCTAGCGCAAGATATGGAACCCCAAAAATTCTAAAATACATTGCTGGACTTGAGGAATTTATCTATTAATCATCTGTAAAAATAATTAACTAAATAGAACTTTCCAAATAAAAATGACAGCAGTTCTCGTGAGCGCTAAAGTTTCTGTTTTTTACAGCAAGTTCAACAAGACTTTCCTCAAGTCTTCCCAACAGTTCTACTTGGCACAAACACTAATTAAACACAAAAACCACAACCAAAACAGAGGCTAGATAATTTATTTATTACTAAACAGGAGCAAAAAGCAAGGAATAAAAATAAAATTGGGTTGCCTCCCAACAAGCGCTATCGTTTAACGCCCCTAGCTAGGCATAACAAGCAAGAATAGATTTAGGTATTGCCATCTTTGGTAGGCAATTCTTCAATGAGGCATATATATCCCTTAGTAATTTCTTTCTTTCTAGTGATAATCAAACTCTTAGGCACAAGATCGAAAAATTCATTTGTAGCAATTGGTTCCTTAATGATAGCAAAAGGATTGGGATGAATACTTATAGATTGACGATCCGCAATTTCCTTTCTAGATGATTCACCCTTATTTTTAGGAACATGCATAAGCTTGGAAATTTTAGTAGGAGGACTTGGAGTATTCTTTACGGAAGAAAAAGCGGTTCCCAAGTTTGTAATGATACCCTCAAGTTTATCGATTCTAGTGGAATCTAGATTTATTTTCTCATTAACTATGGGTTCCTTTTCCTTAATATTTTTCAAACTCATTCCTACCCTAGATCCATATTGGGTAATTTGATTGTGGATCTTTTTATCTAGATTTTCAATTAATTCAACGGTAGCAACTTTATTTTCAATAATTTCAAGTCTTTGCATAACATGCTCCAAAGTTAACATAGTTCCATTAACCAAAAGAGGTGGTGAGCCAAATAAATCTAACATAGCATTATAAGAATCAAAAGTATGGCTGCCCAAGAAATTCCCTCCAGTAATGGTATCAAGGATATATCTATACCAAGGACTAGCACCTACATAAAAATTGCGGAGAAGAACTGAAGTAGATTGCTTCCTGGTAGATCTATTTTGAGCATTGCAAATTCTATACCATGCATCTTTTAGAATTTCTCCCTCCCTTTGTTTAAAATTTAGAACTGCATTCTCGGGAGACACGGAGAAGATATGAGACTAGCCATAACGACAAGCAAACAAAAAGCAAACGGGCAAAAAGAGGCAAATAGAGAGGGGTGATAGATAGAGAGGGCGAATAAAACGGCAAGGGTGAAGCGGGGGAGAGGAAAACGAGAGGCAAATGGCAAATAATGTAATGCGGGAGATAGGGATTGTGATGGGTACTTGGTATGTTGACTTTTGCGCAGACTCCCCGGCAACGGTGCCAGAAATGGCTCGTTGTCGGGAGTCAAATACTGACTTGCGCGAACCTCCCCGGCAACGGCGCCAGAAATTCTTCTTGCTACCTCTTGAGCACTGTGTTGGATTTCCCCAAAGAGGAGAGGATGATGCAGCAAAGTAGCATAAGTATTTCCCTCAGTTTTTGAGAACCAAGGTATCAATCCACTAGGAGGCTACGCGTGAGTCCCTCGTACCTACACAAAAACAATAGCTCAACGCAACCAACGCGCTTAGGGGTTGTCAATCCCTTCACGGTCACTTACGAAAGTGAGATCTGATAGAGATGATAAATAATATTTTTGGTATAGAGATGCAAAGTAAAAAGTAAAAGCAAAGCAATAATAAAGTGGTGGAGATTGATATGATGGGAAAGAGACCCGGGGGCCATAGGTTTCACTAGTGGCTTCTCTCAAGAGCATAAGTATTCTACAGTGGGTGAACAAATTACTGTTGAGCAATTGACAAAATTGAGCATAGATATGAGAATATCTAGGTATGATCACGTCCGAGACAAGTAGACCGACTCCTGCCTGCATCTACTACTATTACTCCACTCATCGACTGCTATCCAACATGCATCTAGAGTATTAAGTTAAAAACAGAGTAATGCCTTAAGCAAGATGACATGATGTAGAGGGATAGTTTCACGCAATATGATAAAAACCCCATCTTGTTATCCTCGATGGCAACAATACAATACATGCCTTGCTTCCCCTTCTGTCACTGGGAAATCACACCGCAAGATCGAACCCAAAGCTAAGCACTTCTCCCATGGCAAGAAAAACCAATCTAGTAGGCCAAACCAAACTGATAATTCGAAGAGACTTGCAAAGATAACCAATCATACATAAAAGAATTCAAAGAAGATTCAAATATTATTCATAGATAGACTTGATCATAAACCCACAATTCATCGGTCTCAACAAACACACCGCAAAATGAAGATTACATCGAATATATCTCCACGAGAGAGGGGGAGAACATTGTATTGAGAGCCAAAAAGAGAGAAGAGGCCATCTAGCTACTAACTATGGACCCGTAGGTCTGAAATAAACTACTCACACTTCATCGGAGGGGCTTGGATGATGATGTAGAAGCCTCCGTGATCGATGCCCCCTCCGGCGGAGCTCCAGAACATGCCCCAAGATGGGATCTCATGGATACAGAAAGTTACGGCGGTGGAATTAGGTTTTTGGCTCCATCCCTGATCGTTTGGGGGTACGTATGTATATATAGGAGGAAGAAGTACGTCGATGGAGCTTCGAGGGGCCCACGATGCAGGCAGGCGCACCCTCCACCCTCATGACCCCCTCGTGGCTTTCTTGATGGAGGGTCCAAGTCTCATGGATCTTATCTGATGAAAAAATCACGTTTCCGAAGGTTTCATTCCGTTTGGACTCCGTTTGATACTCTGTTTCTCCGAAACACTGAAATGGGCAAAAAAACAGCAATTCTGGGCTAGGCCTCCGGTTAATAGGTTAGTCCCAAAAGTAATATAAAAGTGGAAAATAAAGCCCAGTATAGTCCGAAAACAGTAGATAATATAGCATGGAGCAATCAAAAATTATAGATACATTGGAGACGTATCACCCGGCTTGGCAGATCGAGGGGGTCCGGAATACTGTTGCCATCGGAACTCCCACTAATCCGGTCGTCCTGCAGCTGATATAGCGACTCGGTTTCTCCGGTTGAAGACTCGTCATCAGAACAGACAACGGCTTCCCCATTAGATGCCAGTCCATCCTCATATTCTGCTCCATGGATGACACCTACGAAAACATGCCTTGGTGCAGGCTGAACCGGGGTAAGGCTTGCACGCCGAGCCGTCTCGATGATGTCGGTGCAGGTGTCCGGCTCAGGGCCTGGTTCGCCGATCTTGCCGATGAAGAAGTGAATTCCGCCAAAAGGGACCCGGTACCCTTATTCCACTGAACCGGCCTTGCGACCCCATCCTGCGTCGTCGATGTAGAGCTTACCGCGACGACTCTTCGTCATCCGGCCCACAGTGTATCCCTTGAGTCCTTCGAAGCTGCCCTTCAAGAACTCGAAACCATCGTGCGATAGCCCCACGGTGGGCGCCAACTGTCGTGGTTTTTTCACGGCAGATGTCCTCGTGAAAGGACTTAGTCGTGGAGCCATCGCTATGGGTTAGCTTAAAGGGGTTAAACCGAACAAGGGACATGATGGTTTTTATACTAGTTCGTCCCCTTCGATGAAGGTAAAAGCCTACGTCTAGTTGAGTTGGTATTTCTAGGGTTTCGATGACCAGGGAGCGAATCCGCATTGCCTGGCTCTCGAGTTGTTGTCTGTTGTCCCTCAACCGGTGTCGGGTCGTCCCTTTATATACATAGGTTGACGCCCGCCGGTTTACAGAGTCCCGAGGCCGGATCATAAACGTGTCTAGCTCGGTCTCTATCCTTCCTATCTTACAATGCAAGTTACATAATATGGTCGGTTTACATCTACAGGCCTTAACTCTCCTTTGGGCCTTGGGACTTCGTAAAGCGCCATCATTCTTAGGTCCTCATGGGCTTCTAATCTTCATAATGTTAATCCGGCTACTCCTGGCCGGTTTACGTCCAGTAGTAATATCCCCAACGGTGTGTTTCTCTGAATTTCTTTTCTATTTATTCAAGTCGTATCAAGGAGAAGACCATGATGAAAACGTCGAGTGGCTCTCATATGAATAACTATTGATCTAATAAAGAGCCCATTTTACCTTGTCTTCTCCCGTTGAATAAAATGTTTGCAGATTCCAGCTTAGTCCACGGCACTCTTGCACTATTATTATTTTCATATCGTTCAGTCGTACAAGTGAAATGCAATAATGACGACATTCGATGAACTAGCCATGGTAGAGAGAAATGGGTATGAACTCGACTTGTTCTGTTTGTGTAAATATGTTTAACCTAGTATCCATGATTCATTATGATTAAACACGTT
The DNA here is from genome assembly GCA_034509565.1 of Triticum monococcum. Taxonomy (NCBI): domain Eukaryota; kingdom Viridiplantae; phylum Streptophyta; class Magnoliopsida; order Poales; family Poaceae; genus Triticum; species Triticum monococcum. The sequence goes on from CM067845.1 coordinate 411,482,383, forward strand.
TGCAATGACAATTAGAGATTATAGTTTCTCATGCCATGCATAAGTACCTAGGAGTGGATAATGATTTATCTTGGATATCAACATTGCGTTAAAATGATTGTGATGTAGTATGATGATATGGTATCCTCTTCCAAATGTTCGAGTGGCTTGACTTGGCACATGTTCATGCATGTAGTTAAATCAAAACCAACATAGCCTCTATGATATTTATGTTCATGGTGTCCATATCCTACTCATACAAGTGTCCAATGTTACTTATGCATAATGCATGTTCATGATCGTTGTTGCTCTCTAGCTGGCCGCTTGTCAACCTATTTGCTAGCCTTCGCATGTACTAAGTGGGAATTCTGCTTGTACATCAAAAACCTTGAACCCAAAATTTTGCGATATTACCCTGCCATACTAAGTAAATTTTCATGTGCCACCACTAAAAACTTCTAATAAATATCTTTTTTGTGTGCCCGAATCGTTCATGGAACGACACGAGGTGGTCGGTATATTCCATGCTAAGCGGGTTATTCTCAGGTCGAGTGTTTCTTCACTCGCCATCGCACGAGAAAAGGGCGGTAATTGGGATGCCCAGTCCCAAACTGCAAACAGAAAAAGCTTACAAATAATCAAACAAAAACTCCCAATGGAGTAAAAACCTTTACTTTTATCACTCGGGAACCATCACTAACGTGCTTAGCATGGAAGATATTGATAACGGATAGTTGTGAAGTAAATGAGAAGGGTGCATGTCTCAAAATATCATTTACCTCTGTTTTAAAATTTTGAGCTCTGGCACCTCTGCAAATCACGGCTTCCCTCTGCGAAGGGACTATCTATTTACTTTTATGTTGTGTCATCACCTTCTAAAACAAGCACCAGAACCTGAGAGCATTGCAGTCATGACTTATGCATTGTGTGTAGCTAATGTTGGGTGCATCATGACTGGATCTTTTCTATCATGAAGTACAATGTTTAGTCGCTGCTTGCACTTTGGAGGTGCTCTGCATTTATGTTTTGCGGTCTTAGAAAGGGCTAGTGAGATACCACTATTGTCATATTGTATCATGATTGTTTTGATAACGTGTTGCCATTTGAGATATCTTATTATTGCTCACTAGCTGATTATGTTATTGATATGAGTTAATATAATTTATAAGAGTTATTGCCGGCATGGTTAGTTATGATGTTGGCTGAAAACCCGGGTGATGTTTAAGCTTATTTATGCAAAAAAGAGCAAAAGAGTTCGTAAAACTTATCTACTTTTCCTAACGCTTTTAAGCTTATCTAGTTTTCCTAAACCTGGGTGCTTTTTAAGCTTATTGATATGAGTTATCTACTTTTCCTAACGCTTTCCTCTTGTTTTGGACTCTAATTTGCATGATTTGAATGAAACTAACCCCGGACTGACGCAGTTTTCAGCAGAACTACCATGGTGTTATTTTTGTGCAGAAATAAAAATTCTCGGAATGGAACGAAACTTTGCAAGGATTTTTTTTACAATAAACAAGAATTGTAGGAGCCAAGATCCACTGGAGGGGGCACCTGGGTGGGCACAACCCACCAGGGAGCCCCCCTCCTAGCGCGCCCAGGTGGGTTGTCCCCACCTGGTGGCCCCACAGACCCTGAAACCGACGCTATAAAATCCTATTTTTTCAGAAGAAAAAAATCAGGGAGAAAGAATTATCTTGATCCACGAGACGGAGCCGCCGTCACCTCCTATTCTTCATCGGGAGGCCAGATCTGGAGCCCGTTTGGGGCTCCGGAGAGGGGGATCTTCGTTCTTCGTCATCACCAACCCTTCTCCATTGCCAATTCCATGATGCTCCCTGCCGGGAGTGAGTAATTCCTTCATAGGCTCGTTGGTCGGTGAGGAGTTGGATGATATTCATCATGTAATCGAGTTAGTTTTGTTAGGGCTTGATCCCTAGTATCCACCACTACTGCAGGATGCTGCTAACGAGACACTACGATCAGAGACCCTTCGACGAAACTGTGTGTGATGCCATAATCGCAAACGGTGCTATAAAAAACTCATCAAAAAAGGTGCAAAACATTTGCAATGGAGGATGCATCAAAGACGGTTCAGATTTTAGTTGCGTGTGCGATGCAGGGCATACAGTTCAGCTCAATTAACTGTTTGCGATGAGGAGGAACAAAAGAAACGGGCAGCCAGATGAAGGTGTGTGCGATGTACAGCATACGGTTCACTCGGATGAACTGTTTGTGATTAGGCAACACAAAAGAAACGGTCAGCCATATCAAAGGTGTGTGCGATATACGGCATGTGGTTCATTCGGATGAACTGTTTGCGTTGAGACATGAGAGCAGAAATGGTTCAATATAACAATATGTTTGTGATACGCGGCAAACAGGTCAGTAATCAGAAATGTGTGTGAATACCGATAATAATAGAAATGGTTCCCTAGTGTGGTCTGTGTTCATCTGATCATCTTCTCCTTCTTGTGCTAGCTCGATGTTCCTTCTATGCTAAGTTTCCATTAATTGATGGGTTTTATAAACACGCCGCCATTTCCTCACCTGTTTCCCGCCACCCAGCGATATTGCGCATAGGCGGCGCACGACGCACGGAGGCGACAACGGCAGCCTGTAGCACAGCCACCTTTTCCAATCATGCAAACCCACCAAAGCGCCTTCTCTGCCATCAACCTCGTCGACAAGGAAAACGAGCAGGCGCCACGGCCCGTCGAGGCTGAGGCACTCCCCGACAACGCGACGGATGATGCCATGATGCGCGTCATCGCCAGGGTTGAGCAGACCTTTGGCGCGTGGCGGTTGAGCGCCGCGGATCAAGATAGTCATGTCAGCACCGATAGGCAGCAGCTCGCCGCACAACAAGATCGTCGGCGCGCCATAGAGCAAGCTAGGCGCGTCCGCGCTGATAGGCTGCGGCTCGCCGCACAGCGAGACCGTTGGAGTGCCGCAGAGTGAGAGGCGTGGTGCGCCGCACAGCAAGAGCAGATCCATCGACGCTTCTGTTGTCGACACGGCGTCGCAACTGGGTACACGTCCGGTCAGTACCCACATTCCTCGCCAGGAGTGGGCAGAGGCCCGCAGCGCCGTACTTGCACCAGAGGCCGGCCGTGTCGTACTTGCACCGGATGCCCGCTGCACCGTTCGCATGGGTGCCGTCGTTTGCCTTGTCCATGGCCCGCTGGATGCCAACGCGCTGGTCCGTAGGCTCGACCGCCTCCTTGGCCCAGGTGTCCACCTGGGCGGAGTAGAGGAACATGGTCGTCCCATCCTCGAGCTGGTGATCTCCAATGAAATAGCCAACTTGGAGCTCGAGATCGCGCTCCATATGTACCGCGAGCGTGTCGACCGCTTGGATGAACGCCTGCATGAGTTCAAGCAGAGCCAAGAGCTACCGTAGGCAAGGCTGTTGGTCATGGTCTCATGGATGCATTTTATTTTGAAAAGTCATTTCGACGTGGATAGCTATGTATTCACAGTAATCATAGTATTGCTCTGTTTCAATGTGTGTACTTTGTTTTCCATTCTTATATGTTTTGTTTTAATGTGTGTATATACGCTTTCCATTCTGTATATGTGTATGATAACAGCTAGATTCAAATTTGTATACAAAAATAGATAGAAAATGGAATTCATAATATATATATATATACATTAAATGTTCATTAGTTCATCATAGAATATATATATATATATATATATATAATATCATCACATATACGTGATGATACTTAACTACTAGGTGCAATGCATAAAATTGAAAATGAACAATACTAAAACTAATAATCCCTCCTGGGGCCAGTATTCCGGCAGCCCCTCGCTAGCAGCTCCTTGGTGCGTGGCGTCTTTCCAATGCGGAGATAGTACTCCACCTCCTCCGTCTCGCAGCGCTTGACGTACCGATCTGCCTTTTGTTGGCAGATGCGCGCGGCAGATCTTGTCATTTCATTAGGCGCCCACTGGAGCTCCTCGTCGGTGGCATGCTGGATCTTATCGGCCTACCTCCACGCAGCGACGAGGCGCCCAATGCCTATGACCTTCCTCACGAAGTATCCGTCTTCGTATACCTCCTCGGCACAACGACGCGCCCACCCACAAAGCTCGGCTGCCTCGTTTTTCCAGGCGATATCACGGGTTTCACAGGCCGCCTAGTACCTGGCTTCCTCCTCCGCCATCTCCTCCGTGAACGCCACTTGTCTGGCTTTCTCAGCCGGCGGTAGCGACTTCCACAGACAAAGATTGTACTGGCCCCAAAATCAATCCAGAGTTGGAGGGTCCAGCGCAACCTCGTCAGGCGGTGCGTAGGGGTCCTCGTCACTGCTAATCGAGTGAGCGTCCTCAGGGGGCGGCGACTCCTCGCTGGCGCGTGGGCAGACCGGCGGCGCCATGGCAAAGATTTGAGAGAGAGAGAGAGAGAGAGAGAGAGAGAGGGCGAGCGAGGGAAGGATGTAGATGAGAATGCAGGCTGGACGATGTGAGCAATGTAGTATTTATTGGCGGGCGGAATATAGATCGACGGGGACAGTACACATGCCAGTCGCTGGAATTTACGAGTACTGTAGTTTGAAATACACACGATTCCCACAGCAAAATCCGTGTGTGAACATAATAGCCAAAATTCGTGTGTGAACATAATAGCTGATGGTTTCCAATGCAGAACCATGTCTGATTAATGATCCCCGCCACTCACCTACCAAACCTCGAGCCGCGAGATAGAGTGCCAATCATGTGGGGGGCGGTTGTCTTGCCAGATCTTTACATTTTATTTTTTGAACACCAGATATTTACATCGTCTTATGATTTTTTAACTCGCAGACAAGTACACAAAAATATGATTTTTCAAACCGTTATGGTTAGGCGTTGCATGTAGATGTAGTTCAAATTTGAATTATGGTCATTAAATGGTTAGAAAATCACTTAAATGACTTTAAAAGGTCAAATGACCCCTGAAATTTTCCAAATTTTCGCAAGACAGTTGTATTAGTGCACGTTAAACGTAGAAAAAAATTAAAGGACATAAGAGGAAGCTATCTCCCGTTCATCATCAAACATGCATTCTTCCCTCTCGGAACCACGAACCTTCTAGTGAGTTGCTCCGGTTTTTTAGGGGTGTGTGTCCAAACTTTCATCAAACATGCCAATTTTTTACCACATCATCTTGGTGGCATGACATTAAATCAAGTAAGGTTTCATGTTTTTCTGATCATTTTTAAATTTTTTGGAATTAAAATGCCATGGCACTCCGTGCATGTGTGCCCATGCCTTGAGACCAATTTGTTTGAAAGTTCCTTCCAATTTACTGCACATGGAATTAACTGAAGGAAATATGCCCTAGAGGCAATAATAAAGTTATTATTTATTTCCTTATATCATGATAAATGTTTATTATTCATGCTAGAATTGTATTAACCGGAAACATAATACATGTGTGAATACATAGACAAACAGAGTGTCACTAGTATGCCTCTACTTGACTAGCTCGTTAATCAAAGATGGTTAAGTTTGCTAACCATGAACAATGTGTTGTTATTTGATTAACGAGGTCACATCATTAGTTGAATGATCTGATTGACATGACCCATTCCATTAGCTTAGCACCCGGTCGTTTAGTATGTTGTTATTGCTTTCTTCATGACTTATACATGTTCCTATGACTATGAGATTATGCAACTCCCGTTTGCCGGAGGAACACTTTGGGTGCTACCAAACGTCACAACGTAACTGGGTGATTATAAAGGAGTACTACAGGTGTTTCCAATGGTAGATGTTGGGTTGGCGTATTTCGAGAATAGGATTTGTCACTCCGATTGTCGGAGAGGTACCTCTGGGCCCTCTCGGTAATACAAATCACATAAGCCTTGCAAGCATTATAACTAAGATGTTAGTTGTGAGATGATGTATTACGGAACGAGTAAAGAGACTTGTCAGTAACGAGATTGAACTAGGTATTGGATACCGACGATCGAATCTCGGGCAAGTAACATATCGATGACAAAGGGAACAACGTATGTTGTTATGCGGTCTGACCGATAAAGATCTTCGTAGAATATGTAGGAGCCAATATGGGCATCCAGGTCCCGCTATTGGTTATTGACCAGAGACGTGTCTCGGTCATGTCTACATTGTTCTCGAACCGTAGGGTCCACACGCTTAACGTTACGATGACAGTTATTATGAGTTTATGCATTTTGATGTGCCGAAGGTTGTTCGGAGTCCCGGATGTGATCACGGACATGACGAGGAGTCTCGAAATGGTCGAGACATAAAGATTGATATATTGGAAGCCTATGTTTGGACATCAGAAGTGTTCCGGGTGAAATCGGGAATTTTACCGCAGTACCGGGAGGTTACCGGAACCCCTCGGGAAACAAATGGGCCTTATTGGGCCTTAGTGGAAAGGTGAAAGGGGCAGACCAAGGTGGGATGCACACCTCCCCCCTCCCCTAGTCCTATTAGGACTAGGAGAGGTGGCCGGCCCCCTTCTCCCTCTCTCTCTCTCGAGGAATCCTATTAGGAATAGGATTGGGGGGGGGAGTCCTACTCCCGGTAGGAGTAGGACTCCTCCTGCGCCCTCCTCCTTTGGCCGGCCAGCCCTCCCCCTGGCAACCTTTATATACGGGGGCAGGGGCACCTCTAGACACACAAGTTGATCATTGAGATCGTTCCTTAGCCGTGTGCGGTGCCCCCTGCCACCAAATTCCACCTCGATCATACCGTTGTAGTGCTTAGGCGAAGCCCTGCGTCGGTAGTACATCAAGATCGTCACCACGCCGTCGTGCTGACGGAACTCTTCCTCGACGCTTTGCTGGATCGGAGCCCGAGGATCGTCATCGAGACGTACGACTACTTCCTCTATGTTGTGTCAATGCTTCCGTTGCGATCTACAAGGGTACGTAGATCAGACTCTCCCCCTCATTGCTATGCATCACCATGATCTTGCGTGTGCGTAGGAATTTTTTTCAAATTACTACGTTCCCCAACAGTGGCATCCGAGCCTAGGTTTTATGGTTTGATGTTATTTGCACGAGTAGAACACAAGTGAGTTGTGGGCGATACAAGTCATACTGCCTACCAGCATGTCATACTTTGGTTCAGCGGTATTGTTGGACGAGACGACCCGGACCAACCTTACGCGTACGCTTACGCGAGACCGGTTCCCTCGACGTGCTTTGCACATAGATGGCTTGCGGGCGACTGTCTCTCCAACTTTAGTTGAACCGAGTGTGGCTACGCCCGGTCCTTGAGAAGGTTAAAACGGAGTCTATTTGACAAACTATCATTGTGGTTTTGATGCGTAGGTGAGATGAGTTCTTGCTTAAGCCCGTAGCAGCCACGTAAAACATGCAACAACAAAGTAGAGGACGTCTAACTTGTTTTTGCAGGGCATGATGTGATGTGATATGGTCAAGGCATGATGCTAAATTTTATTGTATGAGATGATCATGTTTTGTAACCAAGTTATCGGCAACTGGCAGGAGCCATATGGTTGTCGCTTTATTGTATGCAATGCAATCGCGATGTAATGCTTTACTTTATTACTAAGCGGTAGTGATAGTCGTGGAAGCATAAGATTGGCGAGACGACAACGATGCTACGATGGAGATCAAGGTGTCGTGCCGGTGACGATGGTGATCATGACGGTGCTTCGGAGATGGAGATCACAAGCACAAGATGATGATGGCCATATCATATCACTTATATTGATTGCATGTGATGTTTATCCTTTTATGCATCTTATCTTGCTTTGATTGACGGTAGCATTATAAGATGATCTCTCACTAAATTATCAAGAAGTGTTCTCCCTGAGTATGCACCGTTGCCAAAGTTCGTCGTGCCCAGACACCACGTGATGATCGGGTGTGATAAGCTCTACGTCCATCTACAACGGGTGCAAGCCAGTTTTGCACACGCAGAATACTCAGGTTAAACTTGACGAGCCTAGCATATGCAGATATGGCCTCGGAACACAGAGACCGAAAGGTCGAGCGTGAATCATATAGTAGATATGATCAACATAACGATGTTCACCATTGAAAACTACTCCATCTCACGTGATGATCGGTTATGGTTTAGTTTATTTGGATCACGTGATCACTTAGAAGATTAGAGGGATGTCTATCTAAGTGGGAGTTCTTAAGTAATTTGATTAACTGAACTTCAACTTATCATGAACTTAGTACCTGATAGTATCTTGCTTGTTTATGTTGATTGTAGATAGATGGCTCGTGCTGTTGTTCCGTTGAATTTTAATGCGTTCCTTGAGAAAGCAAAGTTGAAAGATGATGGTAGCAATTACACGGACTGGGTCCGTAACCTGAGGATTATCCTCATTGCTGCACAGAAGAATTACGTCCTGGAAGCACCGCTGGGTGCCAGGCCTGCTGCTGGAGCAACACCAGATGTTATGAACGTCTGGCAGAGCAAAGCTGATGACTACTCGATAGTTCAGTGTGCCATGCTTTACAGCTTAGAATCGGGACTTCAACGACGTTTTGAACGTCATGGAGCATATGAGATGTTCCAGGAGTTGAAGTTAATATTTCAAGCAAATGCCCGAATTGAGAGATATGAAGTCTCCAATAAGTTCTATAGCTGCAAGATGGAGGAGAATAGTTCTGTCAGTGAGCATATACTCAAAATGTCTGGGTATAATAATCACTTGATTCAGATGGGAGTTAATCTTCCAGATGATTGCGTCATTGACAGAATTCTCCAATCACTGCCACCAAGCTACAAGAGCTTCGTGATGAACTATAATATGCAAGGGATGAACAAGACTATTCCCGAGCTCTTCGCAATGCTGAAAGCTGCGGAGGTAGAAATCAAGAAGGAGCATCAAGTGTTGATGGTCAACAAGACCACTAGTTTCAAGAAAAAGGGCAAAGGGAAGAAGAAGGGGAACTTCAAGAAGAACAGCAAGCAAGTTGCTGCTCAGGAGAAGAAACCCAAGTCTGGACCTAAGCCTGAAACTGAGTGCTTCTACTGCAAGCAGACTGGTCACTGGAAGCGGAACTGCCCCAAGTATTTGGCGGATAAGAAGGATGGCAAGGTGAACAAAGGTATATGTGATATACATGTTATTAATGTGTACCTTACTAGAGCTCGCAGTAGCACCTGGGTATTTGATACTGGTTCTGTTGCTAATATTTGCAACTCGAAACAGGGACTACGGAATAAGCGGACACTAGCAAAGGACGAGGTGACGATGCGCGTGGGAAACGGTTCCAAAGTCGATGTGATCGCGGTCGGCACGCTACCTCTACATCTACCTTCGGGATTAATATTAGACCTAAATAATTGTTATTTGGTGCCAGCGTTGAGCATGAACATTATATCTGGATCTTGTTTAATGCGAGATGGTTATTCATTTAAATCAGAGAATAATGGTTGTTCTATTTATATGAGTAATATCTTTTATGGTCATGCACCTTTGAAGAGTGGTCTATTTTTGATGAATCTCGGTAGTAGTGATACACATATTCATAATGTTGAAACCAAAAGATGCAGAGTTGATAATGATAGTGCAACTTATTTGTGGCACTGCCGTTTAGGTCATATCGGTGTAAAGCGCATGAAGAAACTCCATACTGATGGGCTTTTGGAACCACTTGATTATGAATCACTTGGTACTTGCGAACCGTGCCTCATAGGCAAGATGACTAAAACACCGTTCTCCGGTACTATGGAGAGAGCAACAGATCTGTTGGAAATCATACATACCGATGTATGTGGTCCGATGAATATTGAGGCTCGTGGCGGATATCGTTATTTTCTCACCTTCACAGATGATTTAAGCAGATATGGGTATATCTACTTAATGAAACACAAGTCTGAAACATTTGAAAGGTTCAAAGAATTTCAGAGTGAAGTTGAAAATCATCGTAACAAGAAAATAAAGTTTCTACGATCTGATCGTGGAGGAGAATATTTGAGTTACGAGTTTGGTGTACATTTGAAAAATTGTGGAATAGTTTCGCAACTCACGCCACCCGGAACACCACATCGTAATGGTGTGTCCGAACGTCGTAATCGTACTTTACTAGATATGGTGTGATCGATGATGTCTCTTACTGATTTACCGCTATCATTTTGGGGTTATGCTTTAGAGACGGCGGCATTCACGTTAAATAGGGCACCATCAAAATCCATTGAGACGACGCCTTATGAACTATGGTTTGGCAAGAAACCAAAGTTGTCGTTTCTTAAAGTTTGGGGCTGCGATGCTTATGTGAAAAAGCTTCAACCTGATAAGCTCGAACCCAAAGCGGAGAAATGTGTCTTCATAGGATACCCAAAGGAGACTGTTGGGTACACCTTCTATCACAGATCCGAAGGCAAGATATTCATTGCTAAGAATGGATCATTTCTAGAGAAGGAGTTTCTCTCGAAAGAAGTGAGTGGGAGGAAAGTAGAACTTGACGAGGTAACTGTACCTGCTCCCTTATTGGAAAATAGTACATCACAGAAAACTGTTTCTGCGACACCTATACCAATTAGTGAGGAAGCCAATGATGATGATCATGAAACTTCAGGACAAGATACTACTGAACCACGTAGATCAACCAGAGTGAGATCCGCACCAGAGTGGTACAGTAATCCAATTCTGGAAGTCATGCTACTAGATCATGATGAACCTACGAACTATGAAGAAGCGATGGTGAGCCCAGATTCCGCAAAGTGGCTTGAAGCCATGAAATCTGAGATGGGATCCATGTATGGGAACAAAGTATGGACTTTGGTTGACTTGCCCGATGATCAGCAAGCAATTGAGAATAAATGGATCTTCAAGAAAAATACTGACGCTGACGGTAATGTTACTGTCTATAAAGCTCGACTTGTTGCAAAAGGTTTTCGACAAGTTCAAGGGGTTGACTACGATGAGACCTTCTCACCCGTAGCGATGCTTAAGTCTGTCAGAATCATGTTAGCAATTGCCGCATTTTATGATTATGAAATTTGGCAGATGGATGTCAAAACTGCATTCCTGAATGGATTTCTGGAAGAAGAGTTGTATATGATGCAACCGGAAGGTTTTGTCGATCCAAAGGGAGCTGACAAAGTGTGCAAACTCCAGCGATCCATTTATGGACTGGTGCAAGCATCTCAGAGTTGGAATAAACGCTTTGATAGTGTGATCAAAGCATTTGGCTTTATACAGACCTTTGGAGAAGCCTGTATTTACAAGAAAGTGAGTGGGAGCTCTGTAGCATTTCTGATATTATATGTGGATGACATATTGCTGATTGGAAATGATATAGAATTTTTGGATAGCATAAAGGGATACTTGAATAAGAGTTTTTCAATGAAAGACCTCGGTGAAGCTGCTTACATATTGGGCATTAAGATCTATAGAGATAGATCAAGACGCTTAATTGGACTTTCACAAAGCACATACCTTGACAAGATTTTGAAGAAGTTCAAAATGGATCAAGCAAAGAAAGGGTTCTTGCCTGTGTTACAAGGTGTGAAGTTGAGTCAGACTCAATGCCCGACCACTGCAGAAGATAGAGAGAAAATGAAAGATGTTCCCTATGCTTCAGCCATAGGCTCTATCATGTATGCAATGCTGTGTACCAGACCTGATGTGTGCCTTGCTATAAGTTTAGCAGGGAGGTACCAAAGTAATCCAGGAGTGGATCACTGGACAGCGGTCAAGAACATCCTGAAATACCTGAAAAGGACTAAGGATATGTTTCTCGTATATGGAGGTGACAAAGAGCTCACCATAAGAGGTTACGTTGATGCAAGCTTTGACACTGATCCGGACGATTCTAAATCGCAAACCGGATACGTGTTTACTTTAAACGGTGGAGCTGTCAGTTGGTGCAGTTCTAAACAAAGCGTCGTAGCGGGATCTACATGTGAAGCGGAATACATAGCTGCTTCGGAAGCAGCGAACGAAGGAGTCTGGATGAAGGAGTTCATATCCGATCTAGGTGTCATACCTAGTGCATCGGGTCCAATGAAAATCTTTTGTGACAATACTGGTGCAATTGCTTTGGCAAAGGAATCCAGATTTCACAAAAGGACCAAACACATCAAGAGACGCTTCAATTCCATCCGGGATCTAGTCCAGGTGGGAGACATAGAGATTTGCAAGATACATATGGATCTGAATGTTGCAGACCCATTGACTAAGCCTCTTCCACGAGCAAAACATGATCAGCACCAAGGCTCCATGGGTGTTAGAATCATTACTGTGTAATCTAGATTATTGACTCTAGTGCAAGTGGGAGACTGAAGGAAATATGCCCTAGAGGCAATAATAAAGTTATTATTTATTTCCTTATATCATGATAAATGTTTATTATTCATGCTAGAATTGTATTAACTGGAAACATAATACATGTGTGAATACATAGACAAACAGAGTGTCACTAGTATGCCTCTACTTGACTAGCTCGTTAATCAAAGATGGTTAAGTTTCCTAACCATGAACAATGTGTTGTTATTTGATTAACGAGGTCACATCATTAGTTGAATGATCTGATTGACATGACCCATTCCATTAGCTTAGCACCCGATCGTTTAGTATGTTGCTATTGCTTTCTTCATGACTTATACATGTTCCTATGACTATGAGATTATGCAACTCCCGTTTGTCGGAGGAACACTTTGGGTGCTACCAAATGTCACAACGTAACTGGGTGATTATAAAGGAGTACTACAGGTGTTTCCAATGGTAGATGTTGGGTTGGCGTGTTTCGAGAATAGGATTTGTCACTCCGATTGTCGGAGAGGTACCTCTGGGCCCTCTCGGTAATACACATCACATAAGCCTTGCAAGCATTATAACTAAGATGTTAGTTGTGAGATGATGTATTACGGAATGAGTAAAGAGACTTGCCAGTAACGAGATTGAACTAGGTATTGGATACCGACGATCGAATCTCGGGCAAGTAACATACCGATGACAAAGGGAACAACGTATGTTGTTATGCGGTCTGACCGATAAAGATCTTCGTAGAATATGTAGGAGCCAATATGGGCATCCAGGTCCCGCTATTGGTTATTGACCGGAGACGTGTCTCGGTCATGTCTACATTGTTCTCGAACCGTAGGGTCCGCACGCTTAACGTTACGATGACAGTTATTATGAGTTTATGCATTTTGATGTACCGAAGGTTGTTCGGAGTCCCGGATGTGATCACGGACATGACGAGGAGTCTCTAAATGGTCGAGACATAAAGATTGATATATTGGAAGCCTATGTTTGGACATCGGAAGTGTTCCGGGTGAAATCGGGAATTTTACCGGAGTACCGGGAGGTTACCGGAACCCCCCGGGAACCAAATGGGCCTTATTGGGCCTTAGTGGAAAGGTGAAAGGGGCAGCCCAAGGTGGGCTGCGCACCTCCCCCCTCCCCTAGTCCTATTAGGACTAGGAGAGGTGGCCGGCCCCCTTCTCCCTCTCTCTCTCTCGAGGAATCCTATTAGGAATAGGATTGGGGGGGGGGAGTCCTACTCCCGGTAGGAGTAGGACTCCTCCTGCGCCCTCCTCCTTTGGCCGGCCAGCCCTCCCCCTGGCAACCTTTATATACGGGGGCAGGGGGCACCTCTAGACACACAAGTTGATCATTGAGATCGTTCCTTGGCCGTGTGCGGTGCCCCCTGCCACCAAATTCCACCTCGATCATACCGTTGTAGTGCTTAGGCGAAGCCCTGCGTTGGTAGTACATCAAGATCATCACCACGCCGTCGTGCTGACGGAACTCTTCCTCGACGCTTTGCTGGATCGGAGCCCGAGGATCGTCATCGAGCTGAACATGTGCTAAGAACTCGGAGGTGCCGGAGTAACGGTACTTGGATCGGTCGGATCGGGAAGAAGACATACGACTACTTCCTCTACGTTGTGTCAACGCTTCCGTTGCGATCTACAAGGGTACGTAGATTAGACTCTCCCCCTCGTTGCTATGCATCACCATGATCTTGCGTGTGCGTAGGAAATTTTTTGAAATTACTACGTTCCCCAACATTAACTTGCACACAAGTACACAGATATGATTTTTCAAACCATTTTAGTTAGGCATTGCATGTAAATGTAGTTTAAATTTGAATTACAGTCATTAAATGGCTAAAAAATCACTTAAATGTCTTTAAAAGGTTAAATGACCCCTAGAATTTTCAAAAAAAAATCACATTATAGTTGTAGTAGTGCACGTTAGACGTAGAAAAAATTGAAGGTCGTAAGAGGAAGCTATCTCCCGTTCGTCATCAAACATGCATTGTTCCCTCTCAGAACCACGAGCCTTCTAGTGAGTTGCTCCGGTTTCTGAGGGGTGTGTGTTCAAACTTTTGTCAAACATGCCAATTTTTTACCACATCATCTTGGTGGCATGACATTACATCAACCAAGGTTTCATGTGTTTCTGTTTTTTTATTTTTTGGAATTAAAATGTCATGTCACTCCATGCATACATATGCATGTGTCCATGTCACGAGACAAATATATTTGAAAATTCCTTCTAATTTAATGCACATGGAATTAACTCACACAAAAGTACAAAAATATGATTTGTCAAACATTATGGTTAGGCGTTGCACGTAGATGTAGTTCAAATTTGAATTAAATGGCTAGAAAATCACTTAAATATCTTTAAAAGGTCAAATGACCCCTAGAATTTTCCAAAATTTCACATTATAGTTGTAGTAGTGCACGTTAAACATAGAAAAAAATTGAAGGCCGTAAGAGGAAGTTATCTCCTGTTCATCATCAAGCATGCATTATTCCCTCTCGGAACTACGAGCCTTCTAGTGAGTTGCTCCGGTTTGTGAGGGGTGTGTGTCCAAACTTTCGTCAAACATGCCAATTTTTTTTCCACATCATCTTGGTGGCATGACATTACATCAACCAAGGTTTCATGTGTTTCTGATATTTCTTTTATTTTGTTGGAATTAAAATGACATGTCACTCCATGCTTAATTGTGTCATAGCCGTGAGACCAATATGTTTGAAAATTCCTTCCAATTTACTGTGCATGGAATTAAATCGCACACAAGTACACAAATATGAGTTTTCAAACGGTTATGGTTAGCTGTTGCATGTACATGTAGTTCAAATTTCAATTACGGTCATTAAATGGCTAGAAAATCACTTAAATGTCTTGAAAGGTCAAATGACCCCTGAAATTTTCCAAATTTTGACATGACAGTTGTATTAGTACTACAAACGTTCTCGTACATTTAAAACAGCATCCGTTGCCATTGTACTGCAAATTCGTCTTTCACATCTAATAAAAATATCTACAACATCGCACCCAATTGTTTTCTAGGAACCATTTGCGATGAAAATATCTGGGTCTATTTAAGTCTCCCTCCTTAAGCTTCGTCGGCTCGTCTGCTTCAGTGCCGGCAACCCCCGAATCCACGAATCCCGACCCCATTCCCGCACCCCTTTCTTGCAAAGATGACGCCATGGAAATGCTCGTGAAGGCACGTACGATGGCCGCGTCCCCCCTGAGCGCCGCCGCCTGTGCCGAGAGCGCGGCTGCCTACGCCGAGAGTGCCGTCGCATCCGCATTGAGCGTGGCCGCTTCCACCGAGAGGGCGTCTGCGGCAGCCGATAGGGCATCTGCAGCACCCGAGACGGCTGCAGCTACAGCTGCTACTGCGACGACGGCTACAAACGCCGAGAGTGCTCGAGCTGCCGTTCGTGTCACTGATGTCGCCCTGGCCCGGGTCGAGGCCATCCACGACAAGATCGTGGATGCACACGCCAAGATATTCTAGGCCACCTCGGACTCCAGCATGCAACCCACATCTGAAAAGGCGACTGTGGCCATGGAGCACCTGCTTCCTCATGAGGTCACCGAGCGGGAGATGGAGATGCAGGAGGCAGTGGAGATCGAGGAGGACCGGGAGGAGGAGTTGCGCGTGGCCGAGGTCGAGGTAGAGAAGAGATTGTCCGTCAAGGAATCGGTGGTGGAGTACCAACGCGAGCTCTGGCGTAGCCACTACTATGAGTACTACAACCTTGAGGGCGGCGCCGAGGACGAGGACGAGGACGCGGTCGACTTCAGCAGGGGGGACGGGGAGTCCACCAATGGCGGCAGGTCGCCAGGATAAGTCATCAACGTCTCATCTCACAGCGTGATGCATAGGCCGGCGCGGCGGCGGATTTGTTAAAATTATGCTTTGTTTTTAATGTTGGTCTTTTGTTAGAGCAATGTTTAGGTCAACTGGCTCTGTTTAATTACTAAAATTTCTCGATTCAGTAAGTGTGGCATGTCTACTGTACGCTCTTTTGTGTGCCCAAATTAGCAAGCGATGTTAAATTATACAATGACATACCCGGGGAAATTTCCACCAAAATTTGAATTATCAAACTCATCTCATGTGCGTAAAGCAAGAGAATCGTTTGTGATGCACACAATCGTTTAAAGTGAATGGTCCGGCGGCACCACGCGCAAAGTTTTCCTCCACATTTCCAAAATTTTGGCCTACCGCCAAAATATCTACCCCCTCCCCCCTTCCCCACCCCCTTTTCTCCCCGACCACAAGTCACATTTCCCCTGTTTCCTCCTTCCTTCCTTCCTTGCTAAGCTATAGCCGCTTCCTCGCTCTCGCCGTCTCACATCCTACCGCCGGGGTCGCCATGGTCTTCTTTAAAGACCTCTCCAACGGTTCCTCCTCTGGTGAGTACTCTTTCACCATCCGGGTATGCCTCTCTTCTCTCTCTCGGGCTATGACTTGGAATGAAGGATTTTTATCCGGGGGTCGATTTGATTCATTTCTTCCTCTTGCAGCTCCCTATGACCATCAGTGGCAACGAATGGAGCGGGGTGGTTGAAGATCTATCTGCTCGTTGTCACCATCAATCTCCATGCGTGAAGCTAGTTGCGTTTAATTTTGTGGACAGTGGGAGGAAGTTTCCGGCATGTGCAGAGAAGGTTAGACCCTCTTTTGTTGTTACAAATCATTTGTTAGATGTGATTCAGACACTGTCACGGTCCCAACCCATTCATACCACACCTTCAACCAAACGCATCCTAAGACAGTGTCACAGTTTGTACCTAGTATCTTAAATTGTTTCCATATCATTAGCGGTGCCATTAGAAAATTATTTGGCACCGCTTCAGCAGTTTGTGCAGCCAACTTTGTTCCACACATCCGAGCAGCCAAGTAGTAAAATACTAAATCTTTATGGCACGAAGGAACTGGGTATCAGAGCAACTACGTGCTCCGGAGTCCGAGTCCCTAATTTTTTCCGCTACATCAGCTCGCCAGTGCAGGGCACCGATGCGAGATGTAGCAACATAGTTGTCTTTACCCCAGTTTTGGCATACATAGTGGACGTCCTTAGTGCTATTAGTTCTATATTACTAAATTTGTGCATGTACACACCTGTTAGTATCAATTTGTTGTCATCCAAACACTGTCGCTATGTTGTTGCAGTTATATTTACCTTCCTCATAAAATGTTCAATTTGCTATTTATTGTACATGAGTAAGAACTTGTAGTGTCGTTGTAGTTAATTATAGCTTCCGATGTTCCAGAATTTGGTTGTTGTGTCAGTACCATTTATTTCATTTGCACATTGATCTTTTTGAGAAGATATGTCATAATTAAAATGTTTCTTCAATTTTTCAAAATAAGGATTGGTGATTTTCTATGTTGCTATAAACCCATTTCCCCTACAATTGTTACTGATCTAGTTTAAAATATTATAGGATGAACGGAAGTGTTCTTACTTGGAGTGGGTTAATCAAGAGTGGCCACAGTCTTTGAAGATGTGCCTAGCGAAGCTCTGGAGCATGTATGAGGAAGAGAACACACGTAGGCTTAGAGAAAGTGTTGTCAACGTTGAAGCATATTTCAAGATGCGGGATAAAAAGTTGAAGGTGGAGAATGAGCTCGGATTTTTAAAATCAGACTTTGCTAAGATGGTGTTGGCGAAGGAGGAGGCACTTTCCCAGTTGGCCCATGCAAAACGGGTTCTTACAGAACTGAAAGCAGAGGTGGATAAAATGAGTCTGGATTATCTCGATTAGGAAAATGAATATATTGTTCTTATGAAGTTGAACTGGCTATATGTTGTACTGTGTTGTTTTCATGTAGCTACCGTACTGTGATGTTATAATATATTTATGTGCCTGATGTGAAATTGGCAAACAGTTGTTCGATATGAAATGTGAATTTTCTTAATATTGGGATTATTAATTGTAAACTAATAAACCTGCTAAATGTGTCATTGACCTTTGCAAACGGTTCTAGCAGAAAAATCACTTGCGATGGATAGCCCAATGCCACATAGTTTTCTTCATCAAATCATGTGTGATATAGTTGGTAAAAGCAAACGGTTAACCATGGCAAACCATGTGTGATAGTTACACCTTTCACACACGAGCCTACACATAAAACTGTGTGGGATATACATACGAACGGAAACGCTTTCCCTGGACTGTATGAGATGTACATAAGAACGAAAACGTATTCCTTGGATTGACTGTGTGTGATATACATACCTACGGAAATGTTTTTCTAGGATTCACCGTGTGGGGTGTACATACCTACGGAAATGATTTTCTCGGATTACCATGTGGGATGTACATACCTACAGAAATGATTGGGTTTCGATGCCTCGCCCGATCGCACACGACCCCAGCCTGGGTCCCAGGAGGGCCTATCCCCAACGATTTCTGGGTCGTGTGCGAAGGACACCCTATCGCACACACTCACTTGGCGACGGTTCCATATGCCATCGCGGAAAGAGGTTAAAAATCGTTTGTTTAGGATCGACGCGCACCAGTGCACTATATTCTAAGATTGATGTTGCTATGACTTTGCCATGCTTAATGCTTGTCACTTTGGGCCCGGGAGCCATGATTTCAGATCTGAACCGTTTATGTCATCACCATTATATAAATGTTCTAGATCCGATCTTGCAAGTTATAGTCACCTACTACGTGTTATGATCCAGCAACCCCGGAGTGACAATAGTCGGGACCACTCCCGGTGATGACCGTAGTTTGAGGAGTTCATGTATTCATCGTGTGTTAATGCTTTGTTCCGGTTCTCTATTAAAAGGAGGAATTAATATCCCTTAGTTTTCAATAGGACCCCGCTGCCACGGGACGGTAGGACAAAAAATGTCATGCAAGTTCTTTCCATAAGCACGTATGACTATTTATGGAATACATGCCTACATTATATTGATGAACTGAAGCTAGTGTCATATCGCCCTAGGTTATAACTGTCTCATGATGAATATCATCCAACAAGTCACCGATCCAATGCCTACGAATTTATCTTATATTGTTCTTGCTAAGTTACTATTGCTATCATTACTGTTGCACTTTTTACAAAACTACTGTTATCACTGTTGCCGCTACTGTTACTGCTGTCACTATTATCAAAACTATCATATGAATTTTCTACTGATCACGTTGCCGCAGATAATTAATCTCCAGGGGTTGAATTGACAACTCAGCTGCTAATACCTTCAAATATTCTTTGGCTCCCCTTGTGTCGAATCTATATATTTGGGTTGAATACTCTATCCTCGAAAAATGTTGCGATCCCCTATACTTGTGGGTTATCAGGCCACACTAGTGGCATTGTTGTTGGTGGACGACATGGTGGTTTGGTGGAGGTGGATGAGCGTCAGGGTGCATCACTTACGTGGTTCTTTGGCTGGCCGACGGCGGCGCTATCCGCGGGCGTATTTCCCTCCCCGAAGGCTTCGTCGCGGCTGCTCCGGTTTACTCCGAGTGAAAACTTGATCTTCTGGATCGGATGATGGCGGCACTCTGGTGTCGTGCCCTTCTTGGAGGCACCATCTTGGAGTCTTTGCTACATAGGCCGGCCTCACTTCTTCATGGTGGCTAGCTCATAGTGAAGGTCGTCGGCCTCTCCAAGCGGTCTTATTGTTTATCTTTAGTATGCTTTGTGGCGTTAGGGTGATTTGGTGTTGTGCGGCACCCTTGTATCTTGCTTTGGGTGTGTGTGTTCTATGTGTCGGTGCCATGTGTTGGGTGGTTGGTTGTATGCATGATCGTTGCTTTATATATAAAGTAGGGCGAAAGCCTTTTCTGACAAAGCGTTGAACCAAAGACTGTATCCATTAGTAGCAGTGAAGCTTGATGTTGTCCATGGCAAGATGCATGTCTGGGACCATAAGGTTTTAAAGGGCCCTCAGGCTCGCCTAAAGAAAGCCCAAAGGGAAGTTGATGGTATGATGCAAGCTCCCTACACAGAAGAGGTGAAACTCAAGCAGAAAGAGTTGTCAATTTTCATTGAGAATTTGCTGGAGAAAGATGAAATTTATTGGGCACATCGGGGTAGGGTGAACTGGTTATGGCATGGGGATTGAAACACGTCATCTTTTAGTCACTTTTTCTCGGCTAGGAGGAGGAAAAACTTGATTAAGAAGTTGAAAGTAAATGACAACAGGTGGATTGAGGGTAATGATAACCTCAAGCCACTCATTTCAGATTATTTTGATAACAGTCTACTATGGGCTGTTAAGCCCTTAGTTACTCATGGTATGAACATGTTACTAAATGTGTTGTATTCAGGATAGGAGGTGCACAAGGCCCTATTCCAGATTGGCGATATGAAGGCCCCGGGGCCGGACAGGTTGCACGCAATTTTCTTCAAAAGATTTGGCACATTTTGGGAGATGATCTAACCAAAGAAGTTCTTGATGCCATGAATAAAAAAAAATCCCATGGGATGGAATGAACAAACATAGTTTTGATCCCTAAGGTGGAGAGCCCATAGGTAATAACCCAGTACAAACCAATCAATTTATGCAAGGTAGTGTACAAGATTATCTCCAAGATGCTGGCTAATAGACTGAAGAAAATTCTCCAAGATGTTGAATTGTTGGGCTATGTCACTCCACATGGAGGTGTGTTGGCAGCCCAACATCAGCCCCTAAGTTGTATCCAACAGTTGTGAATGCTTCCTGGTGAAGGGAGTAGAGAAGAAAACCCTAGCCAGTCCACCCCTGCCGTGCGGTGGCTGCCATTTTCGTGAGAGTGAGAGAACACAAGAGAGGAACACAACCTGTGAGCGAGAGGAAGAAGAAGAAGTGAAGGTTCTGTCCAGATTTGCTGCATCTGACTAGACAGTGTTCAAGCCGATAATTGGAGGCTCAAACATGCTTGGATTGACCCCAAACTTGATGATCCCAGTCCTTAATTTTAGTACTTCGATTTAGTTACTTGGTTTGAGGATTGGGTTGCATTAGATTTGAGGGTGGTTTTGTCAGCTCGAACTGCTGCAGTTTCAGAATAGAGTACTTTTGAGAGACGGGCAATTTGGGTAGGAAAACGGTATCTGATTGAGCTGACATTTTGAGGGGATCTAGGAACTCGTGTGTCTACTTGTCTGCCAAATTTGGTGATGATTGGTTAAACGATTTAGAGCAGTTTGCAAAACACTGAATGGGACAGAAGCTGTGTAAACTCTACTTTGCTGAAATCTTGCCTCTTGTGGTTGCTGCTGTTGTTACCGGCTGGCAACGTGGAGAGTGTGTTGTAAATCCGTGTGGACGTTTTAGAGAAGACCTTGTACTCATCATTTTTATAGTCAAATTGTGTGGACTGGTCGGTCCACAACCGTGGTTTTTTACTCCTCAAGTTGAGGAGATTTTTTTCACGTTAAATCCTGTGTTACATGTGTATGTTGTTTGTGTTATTCCACTGCTTACTTGTTGGTTGAAATTGTCCTCAAAGTTCACTACGGATTGGGTTGTTTAGTGTGTATATTTATTATGTTGGTGAATTTATGCAGCGCATTGCTACCGTCCAACCCCAACATGAATTCCCATTCTCCATTTTAATTCTACACTATTTCTTTCCCCATCTCACTCGCAAGTAGGACTCGCGCATATATAGGGAGATGGCGTTACCACTTAGGCATAAATAACAAGAAGCGAACGTCAGATTTACGGAAATATATGAAAATATGCTGCTATTTAAGTTGTTTTACCATTTTTATAGGGTTTTATCACACTACGAGTTTTATGTATCATGGGCTAATCAATCTGTAGTTGAATGGTTAAAGGGACTATGGTATTCCCAGCTCATCAGGGTTCAAGTTCTGATACTCGCATTTATTCATGAGTTTATTTCAGGATTTCCGGCGATACGCATTCAGTGGGAGGAGACGTTCCCGTCAATGACAAGGTGCCTACGATGACTTCGTAAATTTCAAAATGATATGCCTACTCAGTCTTTCAGATGTGCTCGTGTCCGTGTATGTGTGTGTGTGAGCGCTTGCATCTGTACTGTGTTCAAAACATGTGTAATTAACTCAAATTAGATCTTATTTTTTGAACATAGTAGAATGTGAATGCTCAAATACACGCATATACACTCATTACTATGTGCACATTCGAGATACTGAGCCAACACAACATTCTGAGATTGATTAAGTCGCCATAGCATTTGCATAGTTCTCTCACTAAACAAACATAGCGGAAAAGTCTGGAATAAGTTCAGGAAAATGCGAGCAACAACCCAAGTCTACAACTTAAACGCTGATAGGTTGATTCCACCACAAAGAACCTAATCAATCCTAAGTAATGAAGATCTCATTTCCCCTCCAAAAAAAGAAAAACAAAACCCTAACCATCTGAGCTTGCATATTTCGCAACCTTCCATATATTTTTTTGTTTTGCCTTACAACAGAACAGGTTTATGCATGAACAATCAATCACTTGCACTCTACACAAACAAACAGAAAGCACGACAATCATCAAGGGTGGCGCGCATGCATGATGACAGGGATTTCCATGCCACAGTCAAGGCTCGAGAGCCGCAGCCTCTTTCTCGGAAAGCCATGACTGCAGGTGCAGGTGCAGGTGCAGGCCACGCATGGCGCGAAACCATTATCAACGCCTTTAGGTAGCGTAACCTCGAGTAAAGAAGAGCCATCCACCACTATCACCTTTTCTCCTAATTTAACCGGAAGAGCGAGGGCAAAAGTTACAACATAATGATGGTATGGAACGCGCTTTAATCTTCTTCCAACAGAAACAGTGGTGAGCAGAGCACGCTTTCAGGGCGGTGCTTGCAGCCAGCCATCATGGCCTTAATGATATGATTGAATGCGTGGGCAGTTATGTCTTGACAGATTTTCCATGACTGTACTGCCAGTAAGGTGCCTGCCAGTGGGTGAAAAAAAAGGCCGGGAAAAGGACGGCAGCTGTGCTGCCTCATTAAAATATCGCTGGCGTGCATGGCAAATTCCGGCCGGTTTAACCAAACACGAAACGCACGCCAGTCCTCCACCAGTGCTACACTAAGCTACGGTGAAGATGTGATTGATGTCCCTCGCAAAAAAGGAAGAAGATGTGATTGATGTCATGGTGGAGAATCATACTCCAGACATAATGTTGCTGCCTCCGCAAGCTTCTTCTCTCCTCAACTCCAAAAGAAACAGGAATTATGGACTCTACAAGAAAGTGTTGGGTCCCAAATCATATCCTGCGATTCTGATGATCATCCCAAAAGATTCATAATAATGTCATTTTCTATATGGAAGGCTGCAACATGTTGCAGCAACAAAGGATGAAACTTACCCAAGCTTCTTCTTCAGCAAAACACAACACAACTGAGCAGTGGCGGAGCTTGAGAGTAATTCAAGAGGGGGCCATTAGTGAAAAGGAACCAAGTGAATAGGGAAGGAGGGGCTAATTTATAGTTTAAACACTAATTAGGCTCATAATGTAGCCTGTTCTTCAATGGATGCAAAAAATAAGGGGGGGGGGGGGGGGGGGGGGGCATGGCCCCTGTTGGTCTACACTAAGCTCCGCCACTGCAACTGAGGGAAGGACAAGTTCGCGCGTCATTGACATGAAAAATGACACTAACATAAAATTTTAGTAACAATCAAATATTAACTGAGAAAATTAAGATTGCCGTAGCCGTAGGAGGGGAGCGCACGTACACGAGCAGATGCATCTCATGCTCTTGTCCTAATGTCCTTTGAATCAAGCATGAGGAAAATTGAAGATTTTTTTTTTCGAAAAGGGATGAGGAAAATTGAAGATAACACGATCAAAGTCTCAATCTCTGGATAAGTGTGATGCTTCATTGTTTTAGAACTTTGCCCCCTATTTTCTTCAGCTCCATTACATTTAGTTCTGCTTTGCCTCACTTGCTAATCGGAGCTTCTGTTGAAGAAAATTGTCAACAAGATTGCAGAGAAAGGAATAAGATTAAGGCATTGAGATAGAGCTGGGATAGGAGAAAGGAACAAGGAAGGAGAAAGATTGGAACAAGAAGGTCACCTTGTTTCCCCACGGGCGACGGCGACCACCTTTGGCGTCGCCCATGACCAATCCCAGCCACCAAGCCGCAACAACGTCACCAATCTGAGCGGCGACGGCATCCATAAGACCGTCGTGGTCCCCATCAAGCGACACAATATGAGGCCGCGCTGCCCAATCCACGACACACTTTCCTCCTATTACTGTTCCTACAGGACACGTGGGCATCGCCACCAATGCGTAATTTCCGCTGTTGATTAGGAGTACTTGTTTCAATGCTAGCATTGCTATGTTAGTAAAGGAGCAAGTGTGGCAAAGCTGTATTGCAGCATCTCAGAAGATGAACAATCAAAGAAGAAGAAGAAGAAGAAAGAAGAAAGAAGAAGATATATCTCAGCAGAGGACCAGGAAACAACTAGGACCTCACTCGCTGCTCACACGCCTAAAATACACTAATAAATAAATATAACTTCAGTTCTCATCTGCTACTCTAGGCTCAATGTCCTTTAATAGGCCAACGATCTGCTGCATGGTTGGCCTCTTGGATGGCAGCTCGGCGGTGCAAAGGTAGGCGACCCTCAGTGCCTCGTCCATCTGCCTGTCCAGTCCCGTGTCGCGGATCTTGGGGTCGATGATGCTCGACCCTTGATTTGCCTTCACCATTGCCCTTGCCCAGCTCACCAGGCTTGCCTCCTTCTGGTCAGGGTACTCATCACCCAGTGGCTTCTTGCCGGTGATCAGCTCAAACAGCACGATGCCGAAGCTGTAAACGTCGGACTTCGACGTCGCCGTGGCGTTCTCTGGGTCGGAGAACTCCGGCGGCACATAGCCAGGGGAATGGTCGCCGTCTGTGCTTGTCCCGGCGATCATTGACAAGCCGAAATCAGACAACCTTGGCTCCATTGCATAGTCGAAGTAGATGCTGCTTGCCTTCACATCCCGGTGGACGATCTGCGGAATGCAACCATGGTGGAGGAACGCCAGTGCCCTTGCAGCGCCTAGTGCGATTTTGTGTCGGAACCTCCATGCCGCAGTGCCCTCTGGGGTGATGTTTTCAGTGGCCACGCCACCATTGTTGTCCTCCCATGTGTCGGTGCTCCAGTCTTCGGTGGTCTGCAAGCCTAGTGGCAAATCATGCAGCAAGTTGTGCAGATTGCCATTCTCCATGTACTCATATATCGCGATTCTTTGGCTTCCTGCTAAGCAGTAACCAGTCAAAGGAACCAGATTGGAATGTTTGATCCGCCCCAGCCGCTCAAGCTCTCTGGCAGCATCCTCATCTGCCATTGCCGAACCATGGACCAGCACCTTCACAGCAACCTGGATTCCACCAGGGAGGAATCCTGTGTACACTGGCCCGAATCTCCCTTCTGCCAGCAAAGTTCCCCTGTCAAAGTTTGATGTGGCTGCCAAGAGGTCGGCGAACGTGAAGCTCAACAATGGCTTCTCAAATATGACAACTGGAACGGATGTGGCAACCTTGACATCGGCAACCCAAGTTGTGGAATCAGTCTGGAACGCAAATGGCCCTGATGTGCCAGGCTCGTCTTTGAATGACGATAGCTGCTTATCAACGGGAAATGTGTCACCCCTCTTCTTCCTCGGCTTCCTGCACACAAGTGCCAAGCAAAGCAATGCAAGAACCGAGAAGAAGAGCGTGAGCACAATGGCCAGCGCCAACTTCATCCCCTTGCGGTGCCCCCCATTCTTCTTGATGCTGTCCGGGTTCACAGCAATCGGGCAGTCATTCCTGGACCTAGCAAAGGCGGCTGTAAACGCTTCCGGGGAGAGCTCGGAGGCGCAGACGGTGAGATTGTTGTATGAGAAGTTGAATCGATCCATTGACACCAATTTCTTGACCAGTGACACAGGGATCTCCCCAGTGAGGTTGTTCACCGACAGGTCCAGCACCCGCAGCGGCAAAGTGCTCAAGTCCGGCACCACCCCGCTGATATTGTTCCGTGACAAATCCAGCACATGTAAGCCAACCAACCGGGAAGACAACGCCCCAGGGATTCGCTCATGCAACCCAGTGCTTGACAGGTTGACATACTCCAATGAAGAAATCTCACCAATGGACGCCAGCAAATTGTTGGTGGACAACTGGTTGAATGCGAGATTCATGTGCCTCAGGTTCCGGAACCGGCCAGGGAGGCCGAATTCCCCGAGAAGCTCGTTGCTTGACAGGTCGAGGTACATGAGGGACGTACCAGAATACCCACTGCTAAAATTCAACCGCGAGAAGCGGTTGTTGCTAAGGTCTATGACCCCCAACTGCTCCTGGAACGCCCCGATAATGGAGCCGCGGAGCTGGTTGCCGGACAGGTTGAGGTAGGCCAGCGACCGCAGCGGCGACAAGTCAGGCAGGTCGCCGTCCAGCGCATTGCCGGAGAGATCCATGGAGACGATGCTCCCGCCGGCGCCCGGGACCTGGCCCTGGAACTGGTTGTGGCTGGCGTTGAGGACCAGCAGGCCGGCAATGGAGCCGAGCGCGGGGGGCAGCGCGCCGGAGAAGGCGTTGTGGGAGACGTCGAGCACCTGGAGGCGCGCGAAGTTGCCGACGTTGTTGGGGAGCGCGCCGCGGATGGCGTTGCGGGAGAGGTTGAGGCTCTGCAGCGACGCGCCCAGCTCCCAGAGGTCGTTGGGGAGCGCGGTGAGGCGGTTGGCGCTGAGATCCAGCGAGCGCAGCCTGGCGAGCTTCCCCACCGTGTCCTCCGGGATGGGGCCCGACAGGCCCATCCCGGCGGCGGCGAGCGCCAGCACCCGGCCCTCGCCGTCGCAGGACACCCCGGGCCAGGAGCAGACCGCGCCGGCGCCCGACGGCGGCGCCGCGAGGCCCATCTTGGCGTAGAAGCGCGCGACGAAGTAGGCGTCCGTGTTGGGCTCCTGCGCCGCCGCCGCGCAGCAGGCCGCCGCCGCCACCGCCACCGCCAAGAAGAGCGAGGCGACGCCGCACGCACCGCCGCGGCCCATGGCGACGGCGAGAGGCGCGCGCGCGTGCTCTCTCCCTCTCTCCCTCTCTCGAGTGCTTCTCTTGGCGCGTTGGTGGCTACTGCGGCGCCGGTGTGTGCTCGGGGAAGAGAGAGGAGGGGGGAGCAGAGCAGGGTAGGAGCGCGGCCATAAATCGTGGGGTGGTGAAGTGAGTAAATTGGGGAGTGAATTGTGGGAGGGGAGTTGATTGAGATGAGCTGCACAGCACATCAACATACGCGGAGACAGGCAGACACATATTCATCAGACTGGTAACCAGGCACGTGCAGCGTCAATGGAAATGCAGGCGCCCCAAGATCGACCAGGTCGGCACAGCAATGTCAACAAACGTTGCATCCGTTCTGAAGCATGCTCATCATATGGTGTAGTAGTACAATTTAATCATTGTTGTGTTGTCACAAAACGAAGTCTGTTTCATCCTGATTTGGTCAGGAAATAGTACTCTTCTAAAAGGAAATGGTCAGGAAAACCATACTCCCTCCGTCCCAAAATTCTTGTCTTAAATTTGTCTAAATATGGATGTATCTAGTTATAGTTTAGTGTTAGATACATCCATATCTAGACAAATATAAGACAAGAATTTTAAGACAAGGGTGTACATGAAGATGGAGCGCATGCCGTTGAAAATAAGGTTGAGCTCAACGATTGTCACACTTGTATTGGTCTTCTCAAGACAATGCATCTTTAAATTCACCACGCTGCGTGAGTTTGGATCTTACGCGATCATTTGAGGTGTCCAATTGTGTATTTTATCGGTGATTTTTGATTGGGTCATCCTGTCGGGGTGCCTTTGATCAACGCAAGCGATTTTGATAATTAAAGCTAAGCTCCCTAGAAATGGCGCTCGCTGGGTGGGGATCGCGTGGTTCCCCGTTTGACAATGGTTACTTCGAGTTGGGTTGGGTACATTCTTCTCTAACTAGAAGCAGATGTGTGTTTTGTTACGTCGTTTGGTCCGTAACGATTATTTGTTGGATATGTATTTCTTACAGTTTCCCTTTTGCTTGTTCGTTGATTTGCTTGTCTTTTTGTGTGCCTCCACCAGCACAACAACACAATAACCACGCTCGATAAAATCCAACGCCGAATGCAATTTTGTCTAAACAAGAACACCCTTTCCTATGTGCCTACCTAGTGCCCCAGTTGCAAAAAAAAATCAACCTAACACCCCCACCAGCCCTTGACTTGTGTAAATACTTTATTTATTTTAATATATATATATATATATATATATATATATATATATCGTAGAACGAGTAGAACGATTGTTCTACAGTTTCCGGTTCAAAAAAAACAGCCCCTCGCACCAATCCCCCTATGCAAATAAAGACAACTGTCGCAGTAAGATGGAACACATGAAAAAAGCAACACCACACTAGAGAACATGCAAGCGGAATGTACACCTAATGCAATCAAAATGCCATCGAACGCAACACCATCCCTAAAAGACCTCCTCCAAACGCAACAAAAAGGCGAAAACAACCGAGATGGAGGCTCACAGTTGGGCTTAGACCAAACTATCATTTCCCCCAGAGGAAACACAACCCGGCACCAAGAGCTCCCTATTTCTAGAGAGCTCAGAGATTAGCAACTTTTCCATATGTTAGTTTCAGCAAACCTTCATGAAAAGCTTGTATCTATTTACATGTACCTTACACAATATAACTCTTACCTTGTAGATGAAGCGGAATATTTTTTCCTCATATTCTGAATTCTTGTTTGTAGGTTTCATGATCTATTTACACTAATATATCTAACACATGCATGAACATTGTAGCCATTTATAGGCATGAAAAGCACTATCATAAGAATGTGAATTGGTCATAGTTTTATACAACATAAATAGAATAAAATTGTCGATCAACCTACATGAACAACAAAAACCAAATATTACCGCGGCTTTCTCTGATGGGACCAGACAACTAACAAAGTGCATTGCTTAAATTCAGATGCTGAGATGGAGCTATGCATTATGACTGCAAGAACCTATATTTATTTGGATAATGTCACATCCCAGATTTTTTCCCCAGATCTGGAATGTTTAAAAATTTAGACGGAATTAAAAAATCTAGAAAAACTCTTGCTTGTTTGCTAGTTAGCAAAATTGCCTATGATTTGCTTGTTGTTTGACCTTCATTGATTTGATTGATCACCTAGGAGCGTTAAAGGGCCTATACAACTAGTTGAAACCTAGGTAGACTATGGTTGAAACCTAAAACAATAGAAAAAAACTTAAATAAAACCCTAAAAGGGTTTAATAGGAAATAATTCCCAAAAGGAAATTATTAAAACAAATAGGGCCAGAGAAAATCAAACAAGGGGAAACTCTGAAGAAAACTATTTTTGGAAAATAAAATATAATCAAAGGAAATATTTTAGGTTTTAGTAAAAAAAGTCAAAAAAAATTGCTGCATTTGGAGAACTTTTATTTATGCATAAAAAACAACACCACGGTAGTTCTGCTGAAAACTGCATACAGTCTGGGTTAGTTCCATTCAAATCATACCAAGACCATATAAAATTGTTGTAAACATGGCATGAATACTTCATAAATTATAGATACATTGAAGATGTATCAACATACCATCAGTAAAATATGTTGATGAAAAATAAACACATTGCAAATTCAGTAGATTAATTCGAGCCATGTGTAAAAGCCAGTTATCCAAACCAAGCATGCCTAAAAACTAAGAAATATAGCAATTCTATACGTTTCTCATGTATTTAGTACAACCAAATTTGATTTAGTTCTCATATGCATAACAATACAAAATTATACTCACAACAATTGAACATCACATTGCAGAATTGAACAAAAGAGTTAACTGAACACTACAACAAATGAACCAAATAATTAACTAAGCACCACATTGCACAATAGAACATACTAGAAGACCAGACAGTAACGAAGCTTAGCATGCTTAACAACTTGGAAATATAGCAATTGTATATGTCGTTCATGTATTTAGTACAACCAAATTCGATTTATTTCTCAAATGCATAATAATACAAAATTGTACCCACAAGAATTGAATATCACATTGCAGAATTGAACCAAACAGTGAACTGAACATGACAAAAAATTAACTAAATAGTTGACTGAGCACCACATTGCACAATATATAGAACATGCATACTAGAGGATCAGATTGCACAGTAACATCGCATAGGACAATTCACTAAAATTGTAAAGGAAAGGCAGGAGCACCACATGTAATAGGTAAACCGAACATGCTTAACAAGCGTAGCTAGCTACTTAAACATAGGTCCTCATAGTAACACTACTACAGGATGCTCCTAACGCGACACTACGATCAGAGACCCTTCAAGAAACCGTGTGCGATGCAATAATCGAAAACTGTGGTATATGAAAATCGTCAAAAATGTATAAAACGTTTGCGATGACGGATGCATCAAACACGGTTCAGATTTTAGTTGCGTGTGTGATGAAGGGCATACGCTTTAGTTCAGTTAACTGTTTGCGATGAGGAGGAACAAAAGAAACGGGCAACCAGATGAAGACGTATGCGATACACAATATACGGTTCACTCAGCTGAACTGTTTGTGATTAGGCAATACAAAAGAAACGGGCAGCCAGATGAAGGTGTGTGCGATATACAACATACGGTTCACTCGGATGAACTGTTTGTGATTAGGCAACACAAAATAAATGGTCAGCCAGATCAAGGTGTGTGCGATATACGCCTGAGGTTCACTCGGCCCTTGTCGTTAGTGTGTGACCTCTGTGGAAACCGTTCGCTCCCCAGGCGCCTCTTCGTGTACCGTGGCAATCATACACCGACTCTTCGCCTTTCCCTCTTGATTTGGAATTGCTGTTGCACGTTATTCCTCCCTCCTCCATTTGCCTTCACCCTTCCTTCTGCCATTGTTCGATCGTCTTCTCCACGGAGGGAACAGGCCGGAAGCGACCCCGTTATTCTTGCCCCGATCTAAATGATGACGCGGTGGAGGAACTCATTGATCGGTGCGACGTCATCACCTCGGCTAGCATGGCAGGTTCGTTCAAGACCATTCTCGACTCAACTAATAACATCATTACAAGGAACCCAAGGGTCCATGAATGGTTTGAGCTCCCCTATCTTCTTCATCGTGACCATGCTGACTGGCGCGGGGACGAGGGAATCCTTACCTTGTGTAAGTTGATGCCGCTTGATAATGATACGTATGATGTTAAGATGTCATCGCTTGAGGGCAAGTCTTGGGCAGGCGCAAATGGAGATTGGGTTGTTTATATTCGGTACAACCGCGAGTGGGAACTTGTGAATGTGTACACTCGTCACCGGGTTCCACTCCAAAAATCTCAGACGACTGCCCAGAGGTTGAGTACACCGGTATTCTACGTGAGTTCAAATACGATCATGGTGACTGTCGTCTATGGAAGATAGCAATTTATCGAGTTCCCAACCGCTCTTGGGATTACACGAACTATGAAGTTGTTGCTATCTTCGACAAGCTTGTTGCCGTCCTTACTTCCACGCCTTGATGGATATTGCTCAAAAATCAATTTCTGTACACGGATGAGTACTGTGATGCAATTCAATACGAGGGTCTTGTGTTTGCTGCCACCATTCGTGGCACTGTTTTTGCATGGAATCATGATGCTTTCGGTACGTTTGTCTTCCACCGTAATTATAATTGTTTCATCCACATGCATGCGGGTTAGCTAGTTTCCCTTTACTAATTAACCTTCTTGTGTTTCCAAGGTCCCGTGAACATTCCACCACCTATACTTGAAATTTTTTATAACCAAGGGGTAGATGACGATGCTGATGATCACGAGCATGAGGACGAGCAAGACCCATATACTCAGTGGCGCCTGGCAACTTATTCCGATGGATCACCTCTTCTTGTCTGTATACAAGGCACTGCTGATGTTACTAAGGAAGCAGTTGTTGTCTCGCATGGTCGCACTCTCCAGACCTATTCCAACATCCGTTGCAGGGTATTCGGGATGGATACTAGTGTACTAGCGCCAACACCTTCTCCCTGGTTCATTATTGAAAGTCTTGGAGGAAACTCACTCTTCCTTGGACAAAACTATCCAATGATGGTGGAAGGCGATCCAGCTACTGTTGACACAACGTTACTACCATTTATGAGAAGCAACTGTATCTATACCTCGGACATTACTATGCTTCCCTACCATCCCAATATGGGTCCTGACACAGGCCGCTTTAGCCTGGATGATCAGTCCCGCGTTGGTCTCGAGATTGACAGTAGTTGGCCCTTCCCAGAGAATCACTTCTGGTTCAAAGGAACCGTTTCCAATGCTGATGAGTGGTTGAGCTGAAGTTCATTTCATCGCTTTGTTATTTGTTGTGTGAGAAAAACTTTACTAGAATGTTTTGTTGGAAATGATCTATAATCCAATGTGTATCCTCGTTGTCGTTGTGGGTTGATGACTTGTTGTACGTAATCAACGGTACATTTGCATATGCGCCCATCAGCTCATGCCTGCTAGTGGCGTCCATATGAACAGTCCTAGTGATTTTAGTTGTAACAATTAGATAGTGCTAGTGATTTTTAGATGCATATTTTGACAAATCGCAGTGTTATAAGGTTGATAAACACTACTGCGGGAGACTGCTAACACGACACTGCGATCAGAGACCCTTTGCCGAAACTATGTGCGATGCAATAATCGCAAACGATGGTGCAAAAAACCGTCAAAAAGGTGCAGAACATTTGCGATGATGTATGCATCAAACACGGTTCAGGTTTTAGTTGCATGTGCGATGAAGGGCATACGGTTAATCCTTTCAAACTGTATGCGATGAGGCAGAACAACAGAAACAGGCAGCCATAACAATGTGTGTGCGATGCAGGACACAGGGCTAATCCATTCGAACTGTTTGCTATGAGATAGAACAACATAAACGGGCAGTCATATCAATGTGTGTCCGATATACAGCATATGGTTAACTCGGATGAACTGTTTTTTATTAGGGAACACAACAGAAACGGTTCAACTTAACAAGATGTGTGTGATATGCAGCATACAGTTCACATGTATAAACTCTTTGTGATGAGCCAAAAGAACACAAACGAGTCGTGTAAACAAGATGTGTGTGATACGTGCCAAACAACCGACCCAGATGAACTGTTTACGATGAGAAATTACAACACAGATGTTCAATACAGCTAATTCGTGTGTGATTCTGTGTGTACAAAAAAACTTTGAAAAATGCAAACTAGTTGCTTGCGGTGGCTAGGAGTATCACACACGATGCGTCTGCGAGTACTCGTGTGCGATGATTAGTATGTTACACATACGTTTCCTTATGTGAACATGTGTGTGAATTTGCAATATGGACATTTAATATACAAATGCTTTCTGGACATCGGGCACACGCTTAAACTCAATGAACTGTGTACGATACTAATACTTTCCATGAAAATTTGTGAACTTGGGTAACAACATTTGAGTAACATATATATAGTGGTTACACTATTCGACAAAAGGAGGATCTTTGTAACATGGTTTTGACAACCATATTGTCCATATCTACGTACTTAACATAGTAACAACTATCACATTTTAAGAGGCTAAGGGCCTACAACCATATGATCCATATCTACATACTTAACATATATAGTAACAACTAGCACATTTTAAGAGGCTGAGGGCCAACAACCACAACTATCCACTGGAAGCAGCTTGATCACAGCGACTCGGCATCTCGTCAATGAAAAGGAAGAGCCCTCATGTGCCTTGGTAGAGCAGGAGTAGAACAGTGTCTCCAATTTTCCAATATGGATGCATTGCCACGAGAAGCGAGAACTTGTTAATTTGAATGGTTCCATTTTTGCGGGAAATGCAGTACCTTGCAATCACTTTGGTGTTATTAGCAGGCACAAGTGTAATTCGACCACGCCGGGAAATCGATCCAGGAACGGCTACAGGGGGCAATTTCTGTTGACATGTAGAATAAAAAACAATTGTAACATATCATTGAAGATATATATAGTTTATGAGCATCAACATTAAAATAAGACTTTTTACCAGCACTTTGTGCACATAATTGGTCTTGTTCAGTGTGTGCACCATAGGTCTAATTAATCCCATCCAAAATACAGCATTCATACGATGTGCTATCTTTGTCAGATTATCAACAAAGTTTATGACATGCTTCAAGTCCTTCCAGTGAAATTTGGTACGCTTAGTAACATACAGATCATTCACTATGCATCCAACATATCCTGCTTAAAAGGTGGAAAGGTATTATTTATTTAGAACATGGCAGAAGAATATATAGTGCACATAAATTGGTAAACATAATTTGTTACTGCTTAGGAATGGAGTCAGAATATGATATCACAATTGGTTGCTTAAATAGTGATCAATTGGTTGCTAAAATAGTAATATGACGGCATGGAGAAAGTTTAAAGGACACTAACTCGATCAGACTTTGATCGGCTGATGACGTTGGGGAAGTAAACATCCATGTTAATTAGACCAGGCTATGGTACGCACTAGAATTTTATTGCCAGCTTTCAGTTCATAACACTTAGAAATTTTTCTCCAAAGGTCCGCATTAAAATAGGAGTGACCATCTTTATCAAGTTTTACGCTAACCGTCATTGTAAACCCATGTTGCGTTGTCAATATGACATCCTGGGAGTCATCAGCAAAGTAAAGCCCAAGATTTCCTTCTACTTCTGTTCTTGCAAAACAAGGGATGTACTGTTTGAAATGAAAATTAAGATCGTAAATTAGATATATTGAAATAACCGAGCAAGATGCAAATATGGGAGTAACTGATAGAACATATCCATATATAGATGCAAGCAAAGTAAAAAATATAGAATTAAAAATAGATAATGTAACAAAGATTTGATGCAAATATATAGGTAATGTAGCAACAGACGGCATATGTTCACAAATTTAGGCCATGCCAACTGTCGTAGGTTGAGATTGAACATACCGAGTGCTCCCTGAAGTCATCTGGAATGGTGAGATAGAACTTCGTTTCCGACTGGCCACGACCACGGCTGCCCGATTTGTGCTTGCACTGTGCACACATGAATGAACACCCATGAATCAGCTAGAACAAAAATGATTCCATGGCGATTTTTGCCGGTTGATTAACAGCGACGGATGGACTGCGATAAGACATGAGTGAATATTTTGCTAATTAAGTTGATTACCTTCTCCATGAGAAAAATCCCTGGCCCAATCCCGCAGAAAACCCCAGTCGACCAGAGTCTAGAATGTCGGTGCAAATAGGCGGTGGAAAGCAGTGGAGGCAAAATCCGGTTCCGTTTGGAGCCCGACCTACGGCCGCCGCCAACAACCATCGAGCTTAGGGTGCAGAGTTGCGGAGGAGTCCGCGGCGAGTGAGTGGGGACGAAGTGGGCGCGTGTTTTCTTTTCCTTTTGCATGTGTGAGTGAACACACACGGTTCATAGAGGCGACGGAGATGAACAGTGTGTGATAGTAAATCACCAAGATTGAATGGGAATCCAAATTTCCTTTGTCTTTCATCCATGAGTTTTTTTCTACGATGAACATAAACCCTGCTAATCACCGTGTTCAAATTTGACACTTTTTTGGGTTCATTTACAATATTTAGGGGATTGTGTGCATTTGTAGGCATTAATGCACATAATTCAAATTCAAACAATTGGTGCATGAAAGGGTGCACAAGAACGGTCTAGAGAAACCATACTCATGGTATTTAGTAATTTCTCAAGCCTTTTACAAGGAATGGGCAGAGATTTCAATGGAGTCAACCACAAACCCGTCATTTACTGGGTTATCAACTATAAAACAGTGAAATATGTGCTTGAAAATCATGATGGCTGGCATGGTGCCATGGTATGGCCTGACCGTGCCCTGGTTAAAAGCTAAGAAGGTTTGATTTATGTCATCATGCATGCCCTTCATAAATCGAACCATCACCGAGGAAGTTCAATGCTTTCGAGAGGGAAATCACCAAGATTGAAGGGGAATCCAAATTTCCGCCCTAGTTTGTCTTTCAGATTTTTTTTCAACGATCAACATACCGCCTCAAATGAAACGTGTTCAAATTTGACATTTTTTTGAACTCATTTACCATATGTAGGGGACTGTGTGCATTTTCTAGGCATTAATTATGCACATAATTCAAATTCGAACAATCGGTGCATGAAAAGGTGCACAACAATGGTCTGGAAAACCATGCTCGTGCTATACAAAAAATGAAACACATGGTTAGAAAACATGACGCCTGGTGTGGTGCCATGGTATGGCCTGAACATGCCCCTGGTAAAAATTGGAGAATGTTTTCCTTATGACGTGATGCGCGCCTTTCATAAAGTGAACCATCATCCAAGGAAGTTTCATGGTTTCGAGGGGGAAATCACCAAGATTGGAGGGGGATCCAAATTTCCTTTGTCTTTTGTCCACGAGTTTTTTTTTCTATGATGAGCATACAACCTGCAAATCACCATGTTCAAATTTGGCACTTTTTCTGGGTTCATTTGCCATATTTAGGGGATTATGTGCATTTCCTAGGCATTAATGCACATAATTCAAGTGCAAACAATCGATGCATGAAAGGGTCCACAAGAACGGCCTAGAAAACCATGCTCGTGCCATTTAGTAAATTCTCATGCCTTTTACAAGGAATGGACAGCTATTTCGATGAAATGTGTGGCAATAGTCAACCACAAATGTTTGTTTGTTGGGTTTTCAACTATAGAAAAAATGAAATAAATGCTTAAAAAACATGACGCCTGGCATGGTGCCATGGTATGACCTCACCATGCCCTGGTAAAAATTTGAGAAGGTTTGGCTTATGTCGTCATGCACGCCCTTCATAAATCGAACCATCACTGAGGAAGTTCCATGCTTTTGAGAGGGAAAATCCTCAAGATTGAAGGGGAATCCTAATTTCCGTCCTAGTTTGTCATTTAGTTTTTTCCAACGATCAACATACCGCCTCAAATGCAACGTGTTCAAATTTGACATTTTCCCAGGCTCATTTACAATATTTAGGGGATTATGTGCATCTTCTAGGCATTAGTGGACATAATTCAAATTCGAACAATCGGTGCATGAAAAGGTGCACAAGAACGGTCTGTAAAACCATGTTCGTGTTATTTAGCACATTCTCATGCCTTTTACAAGGAATGGGCAGATATTCCGAGGAAATGTGTGGCAATAGTCAACCATAAACGCGTCGTTTACTCGGTTAACAACTATACAAAAAATGGAACACATGGTTGGAAAACATGACGCTTGGCTTGGTGCCATGGTATGGCCTCACCATGCCCTGGTAAAAATTGGAGAATCTTTTTCTTATGTCGTGCTATGCGCCTTTCATAAATCAAACCATCACCGAGGAAGTTTCATGGTTTCAAGGGGGAAAGCACCAAGATTGAAGGGGGGGGGGTCTAAATTTACTTTGTCCTTTGTCCATGAGTTTTTTCTATGATGAACATACAACCTGCAAATCACCGTGTTCAAATTTGGCACTTTTCCAGGTTGATTTGCCATATTTAGAGGATTATGTGCATTTCCTAGGCATTAATGCACATAATTCAAGTTCAAACAATCGATGCATGAAAGGGTCCACAAGAATGGCCTAGAAAACCATGCTCGTGTCATTTAGTAAACTCTCATGCCTTTTACAAGGAATGGACAGATATTTCGATGAAATGTGTGGCAATAGTCAACCACAAATGTCTGTTTGCTGGGTTTTCAACTATAAAAAAATGAAATAAAGGCTTAAAAACATGACGCCTGGCATGGTGCCATGGTATGACCTCACCATGCCTTGGTTAAAATTTGAGAAGGTTTGGCTTATGTTGTCATGCACGCCCTTCATAAATCGAACCATCACCGAGGAAGTTCCATGCTTTCAAAAGGGAAATCCTCAAGATTGAAGGGGAATCCAATTTTTTTTGTTCTTTGCCCTGGAGTTTTTTTCTACGACGAACATACACCTTGCAAATCACCGTGTTCAAATTTGGCATTTTTCTGGGCTCATTTACCATATTTAGGGGATTATGTGCATTTTCTAGGCATTTAGCGCATATAAATCCAATCCAGCTACAGGTGCACGGGTGTGATGTGAGGGACATGGATTGTTGTTCGATCGTGGCGCATCCAACGGTGCACACGCGCGATCCGCGTGCCTGGGGTTTCAGCCAATCATAATGCAACAAACAATAGACTCAGCGCACATTGTTTTCGGAAGCGACGGAGATGAACTGTGTGCGATAATGAACAAGCAAAATTGTAAGGGAAGCCAAATTTCTGTTATCGTTTGTGGTTGAGCTCTTGAATACCACCGCACTGTACGGCTGCCTGGCCCCTCCGTCCCAGAGCTCTCTCCAGGCGTCGTCCATGGCACCGCAACGCACAGTAACTGGTAAGGAAGCGATGGCATCCCACCGCGCCGCGTTCCTCGCTGCCCGCGACCGCGCACATTGTAAGGAAGCGATGACATCTCTCTCCGCCGAGTTCATCGCCAGCGGCGGCCAGACAGCTACATGAGCGGACTTTGAGGCTTCCGTGGCCGAATGGGTGGTGGATCTAGAGGCGGCCAAAGCCGCACAGAAGGAGCGGAAAAGGCAGAAAGTAGTCAAGAAAAGAGAGTCCCGTCGCCGCAAGAAAAAAGAGGCCGCACGCCGTGGTGAGGAGTGCTTGGCGGAGATTGAAGCATGGTGGGCTCCCACCTACAAGGCCGTCAAGGAGAACGCCGGCGTCTGGCCAGCATGCCCTGATGGCAGCATGTGAGAAGTAGTTTAAGTTTGTAGTATCAGAGCAAATTAGCAGTAGTACTTTAAGTTTGTAGTATTAACGTACAATGTCGGTAAGAGCATCCTTTGAGGGCTTTGAGCGTTGATTAGCATGTGTGCGCATGTGCTTTTTTTGCGTTAATCATTAGAAGATCACAAAACACACGGTTTCTATGCCGTACCCGTGTGTGTTTTTTGCGTTAATGACCCATAAGTCAGTTACCTGTGTGATATTTCCTAATAAACTAGGCGTACCATTGACCGAAAAAATCAAGTACATGTGTACATATTTTTGGAGGCGGGATCTGCCAACTTTCTTTTTTCTTGCACATGAGTATTTTACGCGCTTCGTCTGTGTTGTGTGTTTCCCCTGCCCAAGTTTCAAATTTCGCACCGAAATTTTCATTAGGTGCACGATTTCAGAATTTATTCCTCCTACCACATCGCCTTCCCCTCAGTATCCCCCTCCCTCGTGCCTCCCCCTACCAGCATCTCAAACCACCGCCGCCGCAACCACAACTTCAACCACATCTACGTTCTGCCAGGATCCAGTCAGGTAACACACCGATCTCTATCACGTCCCCGGCCTGATTGCTGAAATGGCGCCTGCGAAACATCCTCATGCCTCCAAATCCCCCCGCTAGGAGCTGATGGCGGTCCATGGTGCGATGGCCGCTGTGCGTGTTGACCCATAGGAACACCTCGCCTCCGCCGCCGCCGACATGGTGCAGGCTCTGGCCCAGATGAAGTCCCCCAGCGACTACCCCCCCCCCATGACTTAACATGTAAGATATGACCAGCTAAGTCTTACCAATACCACTTGCAACGGCTATGATTTGTACGGTTGATGTATTAAGCATGTATGTGCCTTGTTTATTTCAGTACTACACACTGTGTGATGTTCAAATATTACCATGTCCAGCTCAATTTCACCAATACCAGCAGCAAACTAACAATACATGACTCAGGATATCACTAGAGATGCTGCCCATTTGCTACTTTTAGTGGATGCTAACCCTGTTGCACTTAGCATGCCTGCCCATGTACTTACGCAGGGTTATAACGGCCGATGCTTTTGTTTGCCGTCGAGGTGAGCTGCATCCCATGTCTTACAGTATTTCACATAATTTGTGCAATTGCAGTTTAACTTCTACCCATTTATTGGTTGCCTGTAGGTACACATGTCAGTGGCACTGATCCACGCTTCGACCCGGAGGAACAGCTCACCTCTGCTGTCGCTGACTTTGGGCAAGCTCTGGCCAAGATGAAGTGCCCCAACAACTACCTCTCAGGACTTACCAAGTATGTATTCACCAGTTCAATCTTACCAATACCAGTTGCAATTAATGGCTATGTTCTGTATGGTCGATGTATTAAGCATGTTCTAGTAAACATGCCTAACACCTTTTTGCTACTATCACTACCTTTTTATAGACATATGGGCCATTCTCTGCTCTGGCATCACCTGCCTTGTGATGTTTAACTATGCCAATTGCATTTTTATCAGTACCGGTTTCAATGTCTATTAAGCCTATTGCAATTAACAGTTGAATCCATTTTTAAACAGTTGCATTTCAATGGCTACAAACTTACAAAACATGACTTGGGATGTTGTTAAGCCTGTTGCAATTAACAGTTGTATCCATTTTTTAATCTGTCCATTTGCTGCCATGCTACTCTCCACAATGAAGATATACTAGAGATACTGCCGCATTTGCTATTTTTGGTGGATGCTAGCCGTGTTGTACTTAACATGTTTGTCCATGTACTTACGCAGGGTCATAACGGCCGATGCTGTTGTTTGCTGTCGGTGTCAAAACCGGCGGATCTTGGGTA
The DNA here is from genome assembly GCA_034509565.1 of Triticum monococcum. Taxonomy (NCBI): domain Eukaryota; kingdom Viridiplantae; phylum Streptophyta; class Magnoliopsida; order Poales; family Poaceae; genus Triticum; species Triticum monococcum. The sequence goes on from CM067845.1 coordinate 411,523,160, forward strand.
GGGGGTCCCAAACTATGCGTCTAAGGCGGATGATAACAGGAGGCAGGGGACACGATGTTTTACCCAGGTTCGGGCCCTCTTGATGGAGGTAAAACCCTACGTCCTGCTTGATTTATTCTTGATGATATGAGTATTACAAGAGTTGATCTACCACGAGATCGGAGAGGCTAAACCCTAGAAGCTAGCCCATGGTATGATTGTATGTTGTCCTACAGAGTAAAACCCTCCGGTTTATATAGACACCGGAGGGGGTTAGGGTTACACAAGGTCGGTTACAAAGGAGGAGATATCCATATCCGTACTTCCCAACTTGCCTTCCACGCCAAGTAGAGTCCCATCCGGACACAAGATGAAGTCTTCAATCTTGTATCTTCATGGTCCAACAGTCCGGCCAAAGGATATAGTCCGGCTGTCCGGAGACCCCCTAATACGGGACTCCCTCATTTTTCGTCAAGGTTAGCAGCATCCCATGTCTTACAGTATTTCACATCATTTGTACAATTGCAGTTAACTTCTACCATTTACTGGTTGCTTATAGGTACACATGTCAGTGGCACTGGTCCATGCTTCGACCCGGAGGAATAGCTCGCCTCCGTCACCGCTGACTTTGGGTGGGCTCTAGCCGAGAGGAAGTACCCCAGCAACTACCTCTTAGGACTTACCAAGTATGTACCCACCAGTTCAATCTTACCAATACCAATTGCAATTAATGGCTATGTTTTGTACTGTCGATGTATTAAGCATGTTGTAGTAAACATGCCTAACACGTTCGAGCTATTTTCCCTACCTTTTTATAGACAACTGGGCCATTATTTGCTCTAGCAGCACCTGCCCTGTGATGTTTAACTCTGCCAATTGCATTTTTATCAGTACCAGTTTCAATGGCCATTAAGCCTGTGGCAATTAACAGTTGTATCCATCTTTAAAGAGTTGTATTTCAATGGCTACAAACTTACAAAACATGAATTAGGATGTTGTTAAGCCTGTTGCAATTAACAGTTGTATCCATTTTTTAATCCGTCCCTTTGCTACCGTGCTACTCTTTCGAAATGAAGATATCACTACAAATGCTGCCGTTTTATTACCATTTGCTATTTTTGGTGGATGTTAACCCTGTTGTAGTTAACATTGGCTTTCCATGTACTTACACAGGGATACAAATGGGCGATGCTATTGTTTGCCGTCGAGGTTAGCTGCATCCCATGTCTTATACACCATCTATTCCTAAATATAAGTATTTTTAGAGATTCCAATATAGACTACATAAGGAGAAAAATGAGTGAATCTAGATTCTAATCTAAACTATATCTATAATTCTATATACATCTATATGTAGTTCATATTGAAATCTCAAAAAATACTTGTACTTAGGAACATAGGTAGTTGTATTTTACATCATTTGTGAAATCTTAGTTTAGCTTCTAACATTTACTGGTTGCTTGTAGGTACATATATGAGGGGTACTGATCCATGCTTCGATCCCTTTTGCGTATGGGGCAATGAGATATTCATGACCAAGCGTCAAGTGAGGAAACTAAGAAAGATTGTTAGGCGAAAGAAATGGGTGATTGAAATGAAGCTCTTTATTTACACTTTGTCGAAGACAACAGTGAACTTTAGGATGGTAAGTAATGTGTTGCCTTTTCCCCTGCCCACAACAAGTTACTCTATTAGACCTTAGTATCTGATATTTTTCTGTTTTCAGTGGTTTCTGAGGCTATCTACTGATGATTACCTTGCAAACTACATGACCGGAGTGGAGGCAACTAAGGTTAAAGTATATAATTCATGCTACCATGATAATGCTCTAGAAGTCTTCCTAAAGGCGGTGAAGGATGGGCGGGCGATCGTCACAAGGGGTTGGACAAAAGTGGTTCGTGCCTATGGCATGCAGGAAGGCACATTATGGGCATTCCGCTTCTTCAACACCGTCGGCAGTCAAAATGATTTACACTTGTCTCTTCACCTTTACCGCCTTTAAATACTACGATTCATCATAGTTAATTGGTGCCTAATCCTGTAATTACTTAACATATTGTACTGGCAATTTTATTTATGGATTCGTTGTTCAGCCATTGTGATGAGAATTTGAATTGCACGTTTCGTATTTCAAATTTTCCAACTAGAATAATAAATTTCAGGAAAAAATAAAAATAGAACAGATGGTCATGGACCTTTGCAAACGGTTCTAGCAGTAAAAGTGCCTGCGATGGATAGCCCAATGCCACACAGTTTTCTACATCAAACCGTGTGTGATGTAGTTGATGAAAGCAAACAGTTAACCAAGGCAGAGCGTGTGTGATAGTTACACCTTTCAAACACGAGCATATACATAAAACCGTGTGGGATGTACATCCGGACGGAAATGTTTTCCTTGGATTGACTGTGTGGGATGTACATAAGAATGGAAACGTATTCCTTGGATTCACCATGTGTGATATACATACGAACGGAAATGTTTTTCTGGGATTCACTGTGTGGGATGTACATACCCATGGAAATGATTTCTGGGATTCACCGTGTGGGATGTACGTACCTACGGAAATGATTTATGGGATTCACCGTGTGGGATGTACATACCTACGGAAATGAATGGGTTTCGATGCCTTGCCCGATCACACACGGCCCCATCTTGGGTCCCAGGAGGGCCTATCCCCGATGATTTCTGGGTCATGTGGGAAGGACACCCTATCACACACACTCACTTGGCCACGGTTCCAAATGCCGTCGCGGAAAGGGGGTTTTAAACCGTTTGTTTAGGACCGACGCACACTAGTGAAATGGCAATGTTACTAGATAAACAAATGTCAATCTTTCTAGTTTGACAAATGGCAACATACCCAAAATGATAGATATGCAAATGTTACCCAATTGTTTGTACGTGGTTGCACACGGGTCATGCAAAACAACCGTTTGCGTTGAAGGGATGCAGAAATCCTGCTCGACACATTTTCCCTTGGCTTCCTAGGGAGGCTGTCGATCTGCATACATGTGTTCTAACTAAAACGTTTGCGATGAGTGTTTTATATTTAAAAACCATTGACATTTTTTTCAAAAGAAAATCATTTGATAAGTCTGTACATTAAGAGAGAAAAACGCAAGTTTGTTCAAACCATATCTTTCATTCAGCCACACTGCGAATTTATATTCATATGACCGAGAATTCAAGATACAGTATTAAACCCCAAAAAAACTATTTCTGGCAGCGGCGGAGGCGGCGTGCCGCGCTGTCATTGTCGTTCTCCGGGACGCCGTTGTTGAAGTTTTCAAGGCAGCACAAAATGGTCTTCACTTGTAAATCAAACATCATGTCGTCGCGCGATCGACGAGCAGGGCGCGGGAGGACGGCAGCTGGCGTCGCTGAGAGGTAGTGGTCGACGACAGCGTCCCATGCCGTTGAGGGGGGGGGGGGGGCGCACGGGCACGGGCGTGGCGGGTGCAGCCAAAGGCATGGGGACCGGCGCTGCGGTGGGTGGAGGGGCGCTCACGGGCAGGGGCACGGGCGCGACGGGTGTAGCCAAACGCACGGGGGCCGGCGACACGGTGGGTGGAGGGGCGCGCACAGGCATGGGCACGGGCGCTGGCGCTGGCCTGTACACGAGCTCGCGCGGGTCCGTGGAGACCTCACTGACGCCCACGGCTTCCAGCTCTGCGATAGTGCTCGGCGACCAGCCCGTCAATGCTACGGGGATGGTCGCTGGCGCGGGTGCGGGGATGGGAGCTAAGACGGGAGCGGGGGCAGCAACCGCTGCGGCTCATTTTGGGCCATGTACATGAGGCCCCATTCCTCCTTATTATCTCCTCCGTCTCGGAGTCGACTTCACCAAACTTGAAAACTAGTGGCAGATGATCATTCTGCGCCATGGCGTCGGTGGAGGTCTGCGGGAGGGAGGGGAATGGGAGGCGAACAGTAAGGCTGCCCCGTATTAAACAGCGGCTCAGGTGCCATTAATGGAGAGGAAGGCGGGCGGCCATGGAAGTCAAAGGGCTCGCTTCCCAGTGAGCCTACGCAGTGTACAGCTCGCATGCTTCCCGGTGAGCCCGCGCATTGGAGGACACCTTGCACACCTCTCAGTCAGCCTGTGCACCAGACTGCGCTCGCACTCCTTTCATTTAGTCAGGTGAAGCAACTGTCTGCACGGCACCTCCTACAACCATTAAAACCAAGACACGTGGCATCACGTGAATGGTTAACAGAACGCACATGGTTTGAATTATACAAACGTTTGAGGTGTTAAAGTGGCAGCTATTTTTTCAAAATGCCTTTGTTGGCTGTCATTATTCGAGTGTGCCTTCTCCCAAAATGGACAAGAAAAATGCCACAACATGTCGGGTGCCATTCCATGATAGCATGCCAAGTTTCATGAATTTTAGACGAGTTTTGGATTTACTAGAATTTAAAAACCAAGCATCTCAATGTTTTGCCGGCAATCAACGGTGCCCTGGTGTTTGAAATTCATTTCCATTTCTTGCATGGGACCTAAGCATCCACGCAAGGACACAGGTTTGATTTTTCAACCAATTTATATACACTGGAGCATGTGCATGTAGTTAAAATTTGAATTATGCACATAAATGCATTGAAAACTCAGTTAATGCATAAAAATGTCCAAACGAACACCCAAAAATCCCAAAAATTGACACAACACTCCTGTTGTTCTATGTTGACACAAGAAATTTTTTGAAAGCAATAAGAGGTAATGGATATCGTTTCATCCCCAAAGGTGGGACATTCCCAAAGGGTTCAATGGACAGGAAGTAGATGCAAGCACTCCGATTGAAACAAGATGCAAGACTTGATAAGACGAAAAGAACTTGAGCAGATGACACAACACTCCGGTTAAAACAAGATAGAGAAGGCATAAGAATGATATAATTTGGACAACACTCTAGTAGAAAAGAGAAGAAAACTTGATACGATGAAAAGAAATTGAAGGGATGACGCAACACTCCGGTTGAATGGATAAGCAAAGGAAAGAACATGGTCTTCACAACTCAAAATTATCAACACCGAAAGGATAAGCTTGTTGTGGGTTTATGGAAAACATCTCAAAACTGAGATGAAATTCTGCCACTAACGAAAACAATTATCAAGGAGACGAGAAGCTTATTTCACCGGGAGGATAGATTAAGAACTTGGGTCATTTATTAGCACCATAAATAGCAAAAATCCTTAGGGAAAGCTTTAGGTGAAATATAACCCAAGATAACTCCAATGAAGAGATTGATGGATTTAAGATACCTCATTCCTGACAACTTGTCCATCATGAAACATGAAGGAAACTGTGAAAATGACATAACACCACCTCAAAAGATAAGGGTAGAAAGAATTGCACTTCCAAATGCAAGATAAAGAATGCTTGAACTCCTCAAAACAAAACATGTGTTGAGCACCATGTTTATTTTAGAGTATAGCTTGGTGTATCATAACTCCGATAGAAATCTTGAAGAACAAATCGAGAATGAAAGGAAACCTTGGAGAACCACCATGTTGAGCCTCCATGAAGAACTCCGGTAAAGAAAGAATGATCAAAAGTAAAGAGAGTTGAAAACACAAGGTGAAGCCTTGCAATGATTTAGATGGGGCTTTGCGACGAGATAATGCGGAAAACTTGGAACTCCGGAAACGAACAATGACTCACTTGAACCGAGAATTTACTCATCATGAACAAACTCCGAAAGAATGAATCAATCACTTGGATGAAGTAAGAATAAGAATTATGTTATGCGTATCCTTCACCAATTTAAATTGATGACAAGCAATGGATTTGGCATACTACTTATTCCCGTAAAAAAGGATTGAGATAGATATAGCGCAAACTTGAGAAGGACTTCAACGAACCGCCAGTATGATTGGAAAGAACAAATGAATTGATATGATAACCAAGGAAGAGAACTCTTGAACAAACCACCGTAAGGATTGAAAATGAACGAAGATACTTGAGTGAATCAAGGTGGAAGAGAACGAAGAGATCGCGAACTGATTAGAGAATACTTGAATGATGCACCGGTAAGATTTGGGGAACGAGGGTTGAAAGTTAGAATGAATAATTCTGAGATGATGGGATCCAGAAAATCAAGCTGAAAAGACTCCTTAATAGCTACAGATGGGTGAAAAGAATTCTCACAATCAAAAACAATGATGAGAGGATGGCATCAAGCTAGAACCACGAATCTTCAAGAGAACAGATATGATTGAAGAGAAACTCTTCTTCAGTCTTCAAATCCAAAAATGACGACGAGAAACACCATCAAGAATTGTTTAGATACTCCGGGAGAATCAAAAGCAAAGAGGTTGAGCCAACGATGAAAAGAATATGACCGATCTTGGAGAAATACATATGACTGATGATAATTCATTCTTACGTCAAACTTGGAGAAGAATTTGAGAGTAACTCCGAGAAAATAGAAGATTCAGGTAAGATCCTGGGAAAGACCTGTGGGTTAGGGCCCACTTAAAAGATACACCATAGGAATGACTTAAAAGATAGATTGCGCCGGCTGAATTAAATGGCTTGAATGAGATAACAACCTCGAAATAGGTTGAACGGATCTTGAATGAAAAGACGAGCCTTCTGAGATATCTTGAGCACTCCAGAGCAAAACAATAGCGAGAAGTGAATGATTAAGAGGTTCACCGGCATGAGAAAGCATTTGAACCGAGGAAAGGATATGATCGACAAAGCTTGAATTGAATCCACGGGAAAAGAAAAAGAATGAAGAATTATAGACTCGAAGCTCCGTTAGTATCTTCCTGAGAATCATCAGATAAGAACATTGGCAGAAAAGAATAAATAGGATTGCATCAATAAAATGGATAGTTGATTAAGAAATCCGAGTCCTCGAAGAAAAAGGGTGGGAGGGCAGGAAAACAAATGCAACTTGGCATGGATGAAACAAACACCGTTGAGAAGACTACTTAGAATTGATCTTGCGGATGGGGAGAATGATGGGATAACCTCGAAGAGAAGCGCACTGGTTGGAAAAAAACTGACATGACAAACTCGATGATCAAGAAGGATTAGTATTCCCATAAAAATATGAGAACACCGCTTAAGGAAGGTATGGAATCAACATTTGACATTGAAGTAACTCTAATACCACAACTCAAAACAAAACAAAGGATTGGCTTGCAGAATAAGCCGAAAACAAACATATGATAGATCCCATATCGTATCATGTGTCTCTTGGAAAGATGTCCTACGTGATACTTGAATTCCCACTTATAAACTCCCGAAACTTTCTGGTTATGCAATCAGGTGTTGGGGATATAGGGGAAGCATAATATATCACCCAAACTAACAATTCCTACATCCAGCTGTATCCATCCTTCAACACATAACCAAGAAACCTTCGGAAATCATGTACCTCAACCTTCAAAAAGCATCCATTATACGAGTTATGGCAATACTCCCGAACTCCCTCCCCAGTACTGGGTGGCATCGAGGTTATCTCACCAACAACTGCATAAAAGAGATTTTTGATGTCAGCAAAACTCAGGTATTCCAGAACTGCAACGATAAAATTGTGACGACAACAACTCGGAGCTCAACTCTCCGGGACACTGCCACAACCCCTAAATGTTAGGAGGCACCAAGAATAATGTTCTCGTCACAAAACCATCAAAACGATTCCAAGATACCCGCGTGATCCTAATTATTTTTCATGAAATTTGAGGAGAGAAGAGTCAAAACTTCTACGTCAGGAGGCCTCACCAGAGCGACGAAGGGAGTGGGGAGTAAAAAGAATCCTACTCTCCGATACATATAATCCTAAGACTCAAAACATTTTGTTCTAGACACAACAACGTCAGTGATTCGATCAAGCAGGGGGCTCCTAAGTTGGGGAAGGCTCTAATACGAACTTGTAACACCCACAATGCGGCTATATCTCTCACGTGTCGGGGCACGACTTAGAGGCATAGCCGCATGGTAGGCTTGTTGCAAGAGGGGTAATCTTCACACATCCCATATATTGAATAAGAAACGGATAAAGAGTTGTCTTACAATCGCCACTTCACACAATACATAAATAGTCCATCCATCATACAAGATACAAACAAAGGTCCGACTACGGAACCAAAATAAAGAAAGACAACCCCAAATGCTAGATCCCCGATCGTCCCGACTGGGCTCCACTACTGATCAACTGGAAACGAAACAACACAACAAACATGATCTTCATAGAGCTCCCACTTGAGCTCAGTTGCGTCATCTGCACTGGTATCATCGGCACCTGCAACTGTTTGGAAGTATCTGTGAGCCACGAAGACTCAGCAATCTCACACCCGCAAGATCAGGGCTATTTAAGCTTATTGGTAGGAAAGGGTAGTGAGGTGGAGCTGCAGCAAGCACTAAGCATATATGATGGCTAACATACGCAAATAAGAGCGAGAAGAGAAGCAACGCAACGTCGTGAAGCTAGAAATGATCAAGAAGTGATCCTGAAACTACTTACGTTCAAGCATAACACAAGAACGTGTTCACTTTCCGAACTCTGCTGAAAAGAGACCATCATGGCTACACACGCGGTTGATGCATTTTAATTAAGTTAAGTGTCAAGTTCTCTACAACCGGACATTAACAAATTCCCATCTGCCACATAACCGTGGGCACGGCTTTTGAAAGTTCAAAACCCTGCAGGGGTGTCCCAACTTAGCCCATCACAAGCTCTCACGGTCAATGAAGGATATTCCTTCTCCCGGGAAGACCCGATCAGTCTCGGAATCCAGGTTACAAGACTTTTCGACAATGGTAAAACAAGACCAGCAAAGTTGGCCGATGTGCCGACATCCCGATAGGAGCTGCACATATCTCGTTCTCAGGGCAACACCGGATGAGCAATCCGTACAACTAAAACCAGCCCTCAAGTTTCCCCGAGGTGGCGATGCAAGGGGCTCTAGTTCGGACCAACACTTAGAGAAGCACTAGCCCCCCCCCCCCCCCCCGGGGGGGGGGGTTAAAATAAAGATGACCCTTGAGTCTGCAGAACCCAAGGGAAGGGTAATAGGTCATTAGGCACATGTAAAACCAAGGTTGGGCCTTGCTGGAGGAGTTCTATTCAAAGCGAACTGTCAAGGGGTTCCCATAACACCCAACCGCATAAGGGACGCAAAATCAAGGAACATAACACCGGTATGACGGAAACTAGGGTGGCAAGAGTGGAACAAAACACCAGGCATAAGGCCGAGCCTTCGACCCTTTACCTAGTATATAGGTGCATTAAAGTAAATACGATATAATAATGATATCCCAACAATATCAATGTTCCAACAAGGAACAAACTTAATCTTCACCTGCAACTAACAACACTATAAGAGGGGCTGAGCAAAAGCGGTAACATAGCCAAACATCGGTTTGCTAGGAAGGAGGGTTAGAGGCTTGACATGGCAACAAGGGAGGCATGATATAGCAGGTGGTAGGTAGTGCGACATAGCAATAGAGTGAACAACTAGCAAGCAAAGATAGAAGTGATTTCGAGGGTATGGTCATCTTGCCTGAGATCCCGCAAGGAAGAAGAACGAGTCCATGAAGAAGATAAACGGACGTAGTCAAACAGATCCTCACAAACGCGACGTTACCGGAACTAACAAGAAGAAGCAACACCAGAAAGGAGCAAACAACATGGTAAACAACCATCACATAAACATGGCATGATGCACAACCAAGGCTGGTGCATGTCCGGTTTAAATATGCATGGCATGGCAGAGTGCAACAAACAAAACTACACATTAAGTGGAGTTCAATATGCATTGGGATGCATATTGACAAAACACCACATTCCATTATTTAGTTCACTCCCGATTAGGTACTCAACAAAATTAACCTAAAGTCTAAAAAGTGGCCGACCACTAACTGACCGAAACGGGCGGCCGGCCCGTGGCCGTTCGATCGCGCGAGCGATCGCTCCCAGATCCGCCAGGTGCCACCTGGTCTGGATTGGTCGCGCACCACGGTCGTGGGCGGTTTTGTCCGCATCCGGACGTGGGAGGCCCACCTATAAGTGGTAGAGGAGAGAGTAGTGGGGGTCGTGGGCGGCGGTGTGACGCCCGGATAGTTAAGCTACAGTAACCCTCTGCTAATTATGCCACGTCACCTCGATTACTGTAGATGAACTCGCGTTGATTCGAAACCGATTCTAATTCAATTTCCAAACCAAGGCAAACAACAAAAAAAATTCAAACTTTGAAAGTAAAATGCACTAAGCGTGGCACATAAATCATAAGTAACTATGGTGGTGGAACCACACTTTTATAAAAGTTTTTAAATGCACTATAGTAAATAAAACAGTAGCAAAACTATTATTTAAATGATATTTAAAAATTGAACAATTACAAAACTATTTTTAGTTTGGGTACAAAAATAATGTGACAGTGGCATCGTTGGAATCATCCAATTAGGTGTCACTTTGGTATGCAATGAAACTATTATAAATAGGAACTGAAAGTAAAATAAAAGAAATAAGATAAGGGGAATAAAAGTAAAAAAGAAAAACAAAACAAACAAAGAAAAAAAAGGAACAGGACCCCCCCGACCCAACTGGGCCACGCCCAGCTAGCCGGCCCGGCTATTAGCCAGGCCAGGCCCAACCGGCCGCCCCCCTCACTCCCTTATCCCCCCACACCCGAAACCCTAACCCACTACCGCTCCCCCATTCCCCCCACGACGCCACTCCCTCTTCCCCCTCCTCTCGATCCCATCTGGATCAGGGAGGGGCTCGACCCCGACGCCGCCCGGTTCGACCCACACCACGCCTCGTCGCCCTGGACAATGCCGCCGGAACCGCTGCCTCCGCCCCACAACCACTCCCCCCATCCTCGACCGCCCCTAGCGCCGCCACCCGTCGCCCGAAGCCATCCCCGGCGCCACCGGACCTTGTCGCCGCCGCCTGGAGCTCCTTTGCCTCGTCTGTCGCCCCGTCCTCGTCTCCCCCTCGACGGCTCCACCGAGCCACACCGATACCCTGCCCGCCAACGCCGGTGAGGGCCATGCCCTCCCCTTTCTCCCTTGTCCTGTGCGCGCATCGGCGCCGACCTTCGTCGCGCCCGCCGCATCCCCCTGTAACCGAGCCGCGTCCCTGCGTGCTCCCGCTCGCTCACGCCTGTGGCCGCCCACGCATGCTCGCCGTTGCCTGCTGCGACTGCTGCGTTAACACTGCTGCTGCTCGCGTTGCTCCGCGCCGTCCCTTTCCGCTGCTTGACGCTCCGAGTCTCGCGACTCGCCCTAGCTGCCTGATGCTGCTCGCCACCACCGCACGCCACCGCCCGCTCCGGCCACTGCCTCGCGGGAGCCGCCCCAACCCCGCTGCTGCTTCGCTCCGCCGTGCCCGCGGCCACCTCCAGCGTCCGCTGCTCGCGCCGCACCGATGCCCAGTAGCGCCCGCTCGGCCCTCGCCCGGGTCGGGCGCCCGCAGCGCCCCAGCGCCCGTAGGCCGCCTGCCCGCGCGCCCGTTAGGCCCCTTGGGTAGCTGACCAGTGGGACCCGCCCCAGAAAACGAACGCACAAAAATAATAATTAAAAAAAGAATTAAAATTAATTAATTAGTTAATTAACTTAATTAAGCTGCTTCATTAACCTAACTTTAGTTAACCTGCTAATTAACTATTTAAACTATAGTTAGGTAAATCAAAGAATGACAGGGGGCCACCCCTATTGACCAGTCAAACTTTGACTGGTCAACTGGGTCCCCCTGGCCCACATGTCAGCCTTTATGTACACTACTGTGAACACAAGGCTGGGTACATTTAGCATTTACTATCTAATTTTGAATTAATAATGATTTCAGGAAATGATTAAGTCATTAAAAATTAATATAAATTAATCCTTGGCTCGGATGAAAAAACTTTGTACATGAAAGTTGCTCAGAACGACGAGACGAACCCGGATACGCAGCCTGTTCGTCCGCCACGCATCCCTAACCTATCAAACTCGCAACTTTCCCCCTCCGGCTCCTCTGCCCGAAAATGCGAAACACCGGGATATTTTCCCGGATTTTCCCCCCTTCACCGGTATCACCTCATACCGCGTTAGAACACGTCTAGCTCTGCTTGTTGTCCTGTTATGCACTTTCTTGCTATGTATTTATAGTTTCTCCCCCCTCTTCTCTTCGGTAGACCCCGTGACGATGCTGATGCCCCAGTGGTCGACTACGTCACCGACGACCCCTCCTTGTCTAAGCAACCAGGCAAGCCCCCCCCCCTTGATCACCAGATATCGCCTACTCCCTTCTATACTGCTTGCATTAGTGTAGTGTAGCATGATACTGCTTTCCGTTATTCCTATCCTGATGCATAGCATGTCCTTGTTATTACTGTTGTTACCTTTACCTGCAATCCTACATGCCTAGTATAGGATGCTAGTGTTCCATCAGTGGCCCTACACTCTTGTCCGTCTGCCATGCTATACTACTGGGCCGTGATCACTTCGGGAGGTGATCACGGGCATATGTTATATACTTTACACTGTTACATTACTTGTGGTACTGTTCGGAGATGGGGGCTGAAGGGACAGGTGGCTCCATCCCGGTAGAGGTGGGCCTGGGTTCCCGACGGCCCCCGACTGTTACTTTGTGGCGGAGCGACAGGGCAGGTTGAGACCACCTAGGAGAGAGGTGGCCTGGCCCTGTTCGGCGTTCGCGGATACTTAACACGCTTAACGAGATCTGGGTATTTGATCTGAGTCTGACCATTTGGTCTATACGCACTAACCATCTACGCGGGAGTAGTTATGGGTATCCCGACGTCATGGTATCAGCCGAAGCCTTCGTGACGTCAGCGACTGAGTGGCGCGCGCCGGATTGGACCGTAAGCCTGCTCTTGTATTAAGGGGGCTAGTTTTGCTTCCGGCCGCATTCGCAACGTGCAGGTGCGCAAAGGGCGATGGGCCCAGACCCCTGCGCCATAGGGTTTAGACCGGCGTGCTGACCTCTCTATTGTGCCTAGGTAGGGCTGCAACGTGTTGATCTTCCGAGGCCGGGCATGACCCAGAAAAGTGTGTCCGGCCAAATGGGATCGAGTGTGTTGGGGTATGTGGTGCACCCCTGCAGGGAAGTTTATCTATTCGAATAGCCGTGTCCCTCGGTAAAAGGACGACCCGGAGTTGTACTTTGACCTTATGACAACTAGAACCGGATACTTAATAAAACACACCCTTCCAAGTGCCAGATACAACCGGTGATCGCTCTCTCACAGGGCGACGAGGGGAGGATCATCGGTTAGGATTATGCTATACGATGCTACTTGGAGGACTTCAACCTACTCTCTTCTACATGCTGCAAGACGGAGGCTTCCAGAAGCGTAGTCTTCGACAGGATTAGTTATCCCCCCCTTATTCTGGCATTCTGCAGTTCAGTCCACCGATATGGCCCTTTACACATTTACCCATGCATATGTAGTGTAGCTTCTTGCTTGCGAGTACTTTGGATGAGTACTCACAGTTGCTTTCTCCCTCTTTTCTCCCTACCCATTCTACCTGGTTGTCGCAACCAGATGTTGGAGCCCAGGATCCAGACGCCACCGTTGACGACGACTCCTACTACACTGGAGGTGCCTACTACTACGTGCTGCCCGCTGATGACGACCAGGAGTAGTTTAGGAGGATCCCAGGCAGGAGGCCTGCGCCTCTTTCGATCTGTATCCCAGTTTGTGCTAGCCTTCTTAAGGCAAACTTGTTTAACCTATGTCTGTACTCAGATATTGTTGCTTCCGCTGACTCGTCTATGATCGAGTTCTTGTATTCGAGCCTTCGAGGCCCCTGGCTTGTAATATGATGCTTGTATGACTTATTTTATTTGTAGAGTTGTGTTGTGATATCTTCCCGTGAGTCCCTGATCTTGATCATACACGTTTGCGTGTATGATTAGTGTATGATTAAATCGGGGGCGTCACAAGTTGGTATCAGAGCCGACTGCCTGTAGGAATCCCCCTTTCCAACTCCTTGGCCGAAGTCGAGTCTAGACATTACAAAACTTTTACTAACATGGTTGTGTGCCTTACGAGCCCACGTCGCCATTGGGTGGTATTAGGATCCTTTACTCCTTGTCTATACTCTGGGACTCTTATCTCTCTTCTATTCGGGTTAAATGAATTTTGCTAAATCTAGCATTAGGATCTCGTTATCACTTTCACCCGGAGAGCCCCTTATTACTGATGATCGTCTGCCTCACGTGAAGACCCTGAAGATACTCTTCGCTGTTAACCCGCGGACTTGTGTTCATCGCGTTTGCAATTCCCCTTCCACCATCAACCCTTATGGATAACTACTTTCAGTTGTTATTCTTACAATCATCCCTAGTTGGTCTTGTTATTACAGGATACCCCGAAATACTCGTCGTTGTTTCAATAATCCTTTGAGCTTACTGCCTTGATGTTCTTTGTCACCTGAATACCCCTATGGATAATTCTCGCGCTTATCGAGTATCTGCTCATCCCCCAATTGTTCATGTGTTTCACAATGGTCTTCGAAATACTATTCGATCCTCCAAAAATCCTTAGTAGCTTATTGCTCTGCGATACTTGTCTGCTTGCATTATGGATGCTTTCCATATGTCTGGCAATATTCGTTAGTATCCTTAGACACCGTCATTTTGACCCTATTGATTCAACATGAGTGCGAATGCACGCAATCATCAGTTGATCCTTTTAAATTATCTTTCCGGCTCAGACATCATTTTAAACATGAGCTGGTTCTCGACCAATCAGATTGCCATCGATTGTACCCCTAAGCATACGCAACTTATCCATCCTTAATCAGAGTGTTTGCTTCTGATCCCTTGATTGGAAATCATAAATCTTTTGCATTTGAGCTTTGAATTAGTCAATTGTTTCTATAGTCTGATCTCCTTGCATTGTCTCTTCCTCTGGTTGAGTACCGATGCTCACATCAGACCCCTGGTGGACCACCAGATCCTTTGTTGGATTTTATCCGACAACGTCCTTCATATTCTATAAGCTGGTGAGTCTTTCCTCGGATACATAATGCTTTTGGTAAATTGTATCCTCTGTTTTCTCAACCATGCTCTGTTTTCGAGCTGGTGGTATCTACGATTGAAGTTTGTGGTGTATGTTCCTAAGATGCCCTGATGGGTTGAACCTATGCTTTTCTTAATCTGTGTGAACCCGAAAGTTTTCACGGGTCATACTCCTCTGGTAATTCACCAGGTAGGTTTTAACACTGAAATGATTTTTAACTAGAGCAGTGAATGAAAGGTTATGCATTGAAGAAGTGGGAGTCGACCTTGAACCTTGCGTTCATGCCCATGGACACGATGTAGATCTTATCATTAAAGCTTCTCTTAATTAATTATCCCTTTGGTATAAGTTCATCTTATATCTGGGATCTGGCCTTTTGCAATCGTGGTTCCGACCATGTTCTCCTTTAAATACCATTTCTCATGCAAGTTTAAGCACTTGTTTTCTGCGGAGTAATACCCCAGACCAACCTCTACTTTGATTTGTCATCGAGTATTACCCCCCTGGTATCTCGAGATTATCACGGAACTGTATAACCTCTTATGAGTTCTTCATCAAGTGCTACATTCTCATTGATTCCAATTTTTCATGGGCTCTGAGTAATTTAAGACTCAAAGACATAGATAACTGAATCGAGTCCGCACTGCGATTCAACAACTCTTATTAATATTCAATACATACGAGTTTGTACTCGATCGTGTCATTCCCAACTGATTGACCACATCATCATCGTCAGGCTGACTGCTTGACCATTCTACATATGTCCTTCATCCTCGGGACATAATCCCGACAGTGCTCTAAGCTTACATCGAACTTTCACCATCATATTGTTTGTCTTGAGAGACAACTCTGAATTCTGAGATGGCATCTTATCTATGGTTATAATAACCTTTTGCTTCACCATTCCCTTGGCTTGATGTCATCGCCAAGCGATTGCATCCTCATGGAGCCTCTCAACAAAATTTGTTGTGATCATCATCAACATTTTAACTCCTTCAGGATACCAATCGAATTCATGATGAGAAATACCATCCTTGCCCTCGATGATTTGTGTTATCATCAACCACTTAGTGACTTTTGTTCGACACAAACTTGTTCGTGTTTTGTGTTATACCTTGAGTTCCTTACTACCCAGCCTTGTTCTTCTTTACCTTGGATATTGCACCTTTTATGTCAAGAATGTTGTGGGGATTTCACCGCCTCTTATGCATTCTTGGTACAAGTGATACTTCTTACCATATCCGTTCATTCTTAGACTATTGATTATTGAATCACCATTCTGACATTGGTCGTGCAACCCAACCCACGATCCGGGCGCACCTTTCAACCAATGTTTAATTGTGTATGTTTTCCTCGAGCATACATCAGTATATTATTTGACTTGACAAATGTTATCTCCTTGTTCACATGGTTGTGGAAATTCATCTTTTGGAAATCTCAATGGATTGTCCCTGAGCCCGTCAGCCACCTCATCCTCTCCTTGGTTTAAATGAACTCTTGGGTCGGAACTCGCTCCCATATTTCATTTCCCGAGAATCTTACATTGTCATCTCGTCAAATTTTGTTGCACCTTTTCTTCTCAGGCATCCTGAGTCTGAGGTATCCTGACATTAATGAGATCTGAATCTCGGTCAGATATGATGGTTGGAACCTTTTCCAAGAGTCATAACATTGGTCTTTATATAACCTAGTAAGGTGATGTCATGCCTAGCACCCCTGGCCGGAGAAATTATTGTTATAGCTTCTAATTTAGCAAGGTTAACCATTCTCCCATGTGTAAGTCGTAAGACTTATTCTATATGTTGTTCCTGATGAATCCTTTGTGTATCCAAATTCCGACCTTTGCTTGAAGACCTTGTCAATGCTATCTCGAAGCATGTCTGTCGTGCTCCGATTTTTAACAAGAACATTTGAAGCCCAATGCTAAATGTTTCTGCTCAATTATCCAAACACCGATGTATGGGTAATGTCATGAAATTTGTCTCCCCTACCTAAAGAGTTTTCTACATTATATCCTGCCATGGATATCATGCTCTACTTGTCCTTGGGAAGGATATACCTTAAAATAGGTGTTTAAACACATTTTTGTTTCCATTGTTCTGATTAAATCTGATAGACACCTTTCCCTTTACATTGGTTTGTTTAAACCGTTTCTATGATCCATATGATATAAGCAGTAATAATTCCCTGCTTGTGCAAACATCTCGGTATACAACTCTGTCTGTAAGACCCTGTTACTATTGTTGTTGACATTCCGGTAACCACCGATGGACGAGAAACTTTGCTTATTGGTCTGCCTCGTTCAACAAGCAGGAAGATGGTTCTCTTCGTCCCTTGCCCTTGGTACCGATGTTGTTGCCGACATAACAGACGGTCTACCCTCTGTCATGCCTTCCTATCCTGACCATGCAAGATGTCACCGTTCCTCCTACTTTTAACCCACATGGTGGGCCCATAACCCAAAGGTACCAGGATCGAAACATGACTCTCTTGTACACCCTGATGACAAAGTTATTCTCGCACTTGACTTCTTATGTAATTCACGGGCCACCTGCCAAGTGATCTATTCTGGTATCAGACGCAATACTTATTCTCGTTGCTCTAGACCCCTTTCACGCTTTGTTTCAGGCCTCGAACGATTGCCTACCCGCTCGAAATTTCTCATGGTACCTACTTACTTTTCTCTCGACATCTTCTTAAGTTTCAATTCGAGAGTTACTTTCCGCCACCTTCCCCAGTGTTATTGACCAGATAGTCGACCTTGCAGAGATCTGTTCTCCCGGAATGCCCACCCTTTATTCTTTCCTAAATACGATGGAGTTCCCGAAGAAAGGATGCTGACTTCATCATGATGACGTGAAGCAGAGAAATGAAGACATCAGTGTATTGGTCCGGCCTCTTCGAGAAGAGCAAGCCAGAATGAGACGACCCGCTAGATTCGATACCAAACCTTTCCCCCTTTCACTACCTCTTAAATCTCATGACGAGATTTCTTGTAGTGGAGGAGAATTGTGACGCCCGGATAGTTAAGCTACAGTAACCCTCTGCTAATTATGCCACGTCACCTCGATTACTGTAGATGAACTCGCGTTGATTCGAAACCGATTCTAATTCAATTTCCAAACCAAGGCAAACAACAAAAAAAATTCAAACTTTGAAAGTAAAATGCACTAAGCATGGCACATAAATCATAAGTAACTATGGTTGTGGAACCACACTTTTATAAAAGTTTTTAAATGCACTATAGTAAATAAAACAGTAGCAAAACTATTATTTAAATGATACTTAAAAATTGAACAATTACAAAACTATTTTTAGTTTGGGTACAAAAATAATGTGACAGTGGCATCGTTGGAATCATCCAATTAGGTGTCACTTTGGTATGTAATGAAACTATTATAAATAGGAACTGAAAGTAAAATAAAAGAAATAAGATAAGGGGAATAAAAGTAAAAAAGAAAAACAAAACAAACAAACAAAAAAAGGAACAGGACCCCACCGACCCTACTGGGCCACGGCCCAGCTAGCCGGCCCAGCTATTAGCCAGGCCAGGCCCAACCGGCCGCCCCCCCTCACTCCCTTATCCCCCCACACCCGAAACCCTAACCCACTACCGCTCCCCCATTCCCCCCACGACGCCACTCCCTCTTCCCCCTCCTCTCGATCCCATCTGGATCAGGGAGGGGCTCGACCCTGACGCCGCCCGGTTCGACCCACACCACGCCTCGTCGCCCTGGACAACGCCGCCGGAACCGCTGCCTCCGCCCCACAACCACTCCCCCCCATCCTCGACCGCCCCTAGCGCCGCCACCCGTCGCCCGAAGCCATCCCCGGCGCCACCGGACCTTGTCGCCGCCGCCTGGAGCTCCTCTGCCTCGTCTGTCGCCCCGTCCTCGTCTCCCCCTCGACGGCTCCACCGAGCCACACCGATCCCCTGCCCGCCAACGCCGGTGAGGGCCACACCCTCCCCTTTCTCCCTTGTCCTGTGCGCGCATCGGCGCCGACCTTCGTCGCGCCCGCCGCATCCCCCTGTAACCGAGCCGCGTCCCTGCGTGCTCCCGCCCGCTCACGCCTGTGGCCGCCCGCGCATGCTCGCCGTTGCCTGCTGCGACTGCTGCGTTAACACTGCTGCTGCTCGCGTTGCTCCGCGCCGTCCCTTTCCGCTGCTTGACGCTCCGAGTCTCGCGACTCGCCCTAGCTGCCTGATGCTGCTCGCCGCCACCGCACGCTACCGCCCGCTCCGGCCACTGCCTCGCGGGAGCCGCCCCAACCCCGCTGCTGCTTCGCTCCGCCGTGCCCGCGGCCACCTCCAGCGTCCGCTGCTCGCGCCGTGCCGACGCCCAGTAGCGCCCGCTCGGCCCTCGCCCGGGTCGGGCGCCCGCAGCGCCCCTGCGCCCGTAGGCCGCCTGCCCGCACGCCCGTTAGGCCCCCTGGGCAGCTGACCAGTGGGACCCGCCCCAGAAAACGAACGCACAAAAATAATAATTAAAAAAAGAATTAAAATTAATTAATTAGTTAATTAACTTAATTAAGCTGCTTCATTAACCTAACTTTAGTTAACCTGCTAATTAACTATTTAAACTATAGTTAGGTAAATCAAAGAATGACAGGGGGCCACCCCTATTGACCAGTCAAACTTTGACTGGTCAACTGGGTCCCCCTGGCCCACATGTCAGCCTTTATGTACACTACTGTGAACACAGGGCTGGGTACATTTAGCATTTACTATCTAATTTTGAATTAATAATGATTTCAGGAAATGATTAAGTCATTAAAAATTAATATAAATTAATCCTTGGCTCGGATGAAAAAACTTTGTACATGAAAGTTGCTCAGAACGACGAGACGAACCCGGATACGCAGCCTGTTTGTCCGCCACGCATGCCTAACCTATCAAACTCGCAACTTTCCCCCTCCGGCTCCTCTGCCCGAAAATGCGAAACACCGGGATATTTTCCCGGATTTTCCCCCCTTCACTGGTATCACCTCATACCGCGTTAGAACACGTCTAGCTCTGCTTGTTGTCCTGTTATGCACTTTCTTGCTATGTATTTACTGTTTCTCCCCCCTCTTCTCTTCGGTAGACCCCGTGACGATGCTGATGCCCCAGTGGTCGACTACGTCACCGACGACCCCTCCTTGTCTGAGCAACCAGGCAAGCCCCCCCCTTGATCACCAGATATCGCCTACTCTCTTCTATACTGCTTGCATTAGTGTAGTGTAGCATGATACTGCTTTCCGTTATTCCTATCCTGATGCATAGCCTGTCCTTGTTATTACTGTTGTTACCTTTACCTGCAATCCTACATGCCTAGTATAGGATGCTAGTGTTCCATCAGTGGCCCTACACTCTTGTCCGTCTGCCATGCTATACTACTGGGCCGTGATCACTTCGGGAGGTGATCACGGGCATATGTTATATACTTTACACTGTTACATTACCTGTGGTACTGTTCGGAGATGGGGGCTGAAGGGACAGGTGGCTCCATCCCGGTAGAGGTGGGCCTGGGTTCCCGACGGCCCCCGACTGTTACTTTGTGGCGGAGCGATAGGGTAGGTTGAGACCACCTAGGAGAGAGGTGGCCTGGCCTTGTTCGGCGTTCGCGGATACTTAACACGCTTAACGAGATCTGGGTATTTGATCTGAGTCTGACCATTTGGTCTATACGCACTAACCATCTACACGGGAGTAGTTATGGGTATCCCGACGTCGTGGTATCAGCCGAAGCCTTCGTGACGTCAGCGACTGAGTGGCGCGCGCCGGATTGGACCGTAAGCCTACTCTTGTATTAAGGGGGCTAGTTCTGCTTCCGGCCGCGTTCGCAACGTGCAGGTGCGCAAAGGGCGATGGGCCCAGACCCCTGCGCCATAGGGTTTAGACCGGCGTGCTGACCTCTCTGTTGTGCCTAGGTAGGGCTGCGACGTGTTGATCTTCCGAGGCCGGGCATGACCCAGAAAAGTGTGTCCGGCCAAATGGGATCGAGCGTGTTGGGGTATGTGGTGCACCCCTGCAGGGAAGTTTATCTATTCGAATAGCCGTGTCCCTCGGTAAAAGGACGACCCGGAGTTGTACTTTGACCTTATGACAAATAGAACCGGATACTTAATAAAACACACCCTTCCAAGTGCCAGATACAACCGGTGATCGCTCTCTCACAGGGCGACGAGGGGAGGATCATCGGATAGGATTATGCTATACGATGCTACTTGGAGGACTTCAACCTACTCTCTTCTACATGCTGCAAGACGGAGGCTTTCAGAAGCGTAGTCTTCGACAGGATTAGTTATCCCCCCTTATTCTGGCATTCTGCAGTTCAGTCCACCGATATGGCCCTTTACACATTTACCCATGCATATGTAGTGTAGCTCCTTGCTTGCGAGTACTTTGGATGAGTACTCACGGTTGCTTTCTACCTCTTTTCTCCCTACCCATTCTACCTGGTTGTCGCAACCAGATGTTGGAGCCCAGGATCCAGACGCCACCGTCGACGACGACTCCTACTACACTGGAGGTGCCTACTACTACGTGCTGCCCGCTGATGACGACCAGGAGTAGTTTAGGAGGATCCCAGGCAGGAGGCCTGCGCCTCTTTCGATCTGTATCCCAGTTTGTGCTAGCCTTCTTAAGGCAAACTTGTTTAACCTATGTCTGTACTCAGATATTGTTGCTTCCGCTGACTCGTCTATGATCGAGTTCTTGTATTCGAGCCTTCGAGGCCCCTGGCTTGTAATATGATGCTTGTATGACTTATTTTATTTGTAGAGTTGTGTTGTGATATCTTCCCGTGAGTCCCTGATCTTGATCGTACATGTTTGCGTGTATGATTAGTGTATGATTAAATCGGGGGCGTCACAGGCGGTTTCGAAATCTGCACCTGAAATCCCTCGCTACAGCATGTTCTCTCTCCCCATTCCTTCATTGTCTTCCTCCTGGCCATCCTCTCCACCGAACGGGGCGTGGCGGGCGGAGTGCTCAGATTTGGCGGCGGCTTGCGGGTGGTTCTCCTCGCGGGGGAATCGCTGGTGCTCCTCGCCACCGGAGGTATGCTCTCCCTCCACTTCTACATGCTTCTCCTCCCTTTCTCTATCTCGCGGAGCGCGGATGGTGCCGAAATGCAAGGGGAATGCTCTCTAGGGTTCGGGAACGGCGGGAACTACCCCCACTTATCTTCGATTTTGGTCACGTTGAGTTCCGTTCTCCCATCTCGCAGCACGCGCCCAACGGTGGTCAGGATCTACAAGGTGGCCTGAAATCCCTCGCCACAGCGAGTTCTCTCCCCATTCCGTCTTTGTCTTCCTCCTCGCCATCCTCTCCACCGAACGGGGCGTCGCGGCGGAGTGCTCAGTTTGGCGACGGCTTGCGGGTGGTTCTCCTCGCGGGGGAATCGTTGGAGGCGTAGTTCACGGCACGGGGGTGGCTGGACAGGGTCAACGTGTAGTTGGCCATGGTACGCGGTAGTCGTTAGGTAGAAGGGATGCATGTCCACGACGCCCGTTTGCGCGATTTTAGGGTGATTCGGCTGTTTAGTTCATGTTCCGTTCAATTTTGCAGAGATTTGAGATCTGTTCATGATTCTTAGTTATTCTGTAAGTTGTATTTGATGTGCGTAATGTTGTGTGCAATGCATTGGCTGATTTTGTAGTTGGTGTTCAGAGATTTAAGTGGTTAGTTGCACAAAATTCTCCTCAGTTGGCTGCGTCCATATAGTACTTGGCTGTCCATATGCTCTACAGTTGCAGCAGTTGTTTTGGTCAGTTGGCTCACTGTTTTTGTACTAGGTGGTTGTCTATACGGTGTTCAGTTGCACAAGTTGCCTGCTCAGTTGGCTGCATCACTTTTACTAGTTGGCTGTTCATATGTTATACACTTGTGCCAGTAGCTCTACTTAGCTGGTTTTACTTAGTTGCATATGTTATACATTTTTACTAGTTGGCTGTTTCCCCCTCTACTGTGTGCAACTAGGGACTCTTGTTTGTGCAATTTTAGCACCAAAGCTTGCCAGTTTTCCAATATAATCTACCCAATCCACCAGCGTTGTGGTGGCTGTGGTGGTTTGATGTGTTACTCTCCTGCTTTGGGCAACTAGGACCCCTTGTTTTGTGCAAATTAGTACCAATGCTTGCCAATTTTCCATTTTAATTTTTCTCAATGTGCAAGCCTTTTGTTGTGGATGTGGTTGTTTTCATGTGTCTCCCCTCATGTTCAACTAGGGACACTTTTTTCAGAATAAGTTATCTCACTGAGCTTGTCAGAGTTGGCAAGTAATAACTAGGCAGAAAAAAGTTAGTTGGCTTATTTGATGTTCAGTTTTGCACAAGGTTTACTGCCCAGTTGGTTGCATCATTGTAGTAGTTGGCTGTCCACATCTTCTAACTATTTTTTGTTGTATTTCCTGCCGCAGGGCAAAAATGGTTATAATAGGAGGAGATGCGGATGGCAATGAAGGAGATGTATCTTTTTTTCACTTTTTCTTCTTTTGTTTTTGAGTTGTTTTCAACTTATGCATGTATGCTAATGTCTATTTTTTCATGTGTTCTTTTTGGTTGCTTAATCAGCATTCTGGAAGTCAGTCGCTTCGCCGGAACTCGAAGCGTCCTGCTAATCGCCAGCCACGACCTACGCAGAGTGTTGAGCAGGGAGATGTTGAGGTAAGTGGCATGCTGATGACACAAGTCCATTTTTTTGGTTTTGTTTGGGTCATATAACATTTTTTTTTGTTTTTTCCCATGCTCATGTTTTTTTTCCTAGGATGCTGATCAGTTCCGTGTTGTAAAGCGGACTAGACGTGCAACACTTGGCAAGGAAGCTGAGTCATCTTCTAGGGTAAGTAAAATCTCGAATATAAGTGTTTTTCTCACCCTTTTTTACATAGTGATGAAATTATGCAGCAGTTCAGACCACTATTTTTGTTTTTAGTCTGTCAATAACAACCTTGTTGTAGTTGACATCTCTAGTCATATTGATTTAAATACAGTTGACATTAGTTGGCATTAGTTGGCATCTTGTAGTTTACTAGTTGACATCTTTTCATAGTTGACATGGGTGGCCATTTTTTTGTGCAGGCAGCAGTTGCTGGAGAAGCCGTCGTATCTTCCGCAGTAGATGCTGAGGTATGTGGGTTTTTTGTGTGTGTTTTATGATCTATTTGAATAGTTCTTTGCAAACCTTTTTTTAGTTACTGTTTTTCTTGTGTTGCAGTATCATTTTCTTATTGTTGCACATCCACTAGAACTTTTTGTAGCTGCCAGGTCTCGTACTTTTTTTATTTTTTTTGAAGGTTGCACACTGGCAGTCTTGCAGTTGTCCTCATGAGCTTTATTAGTTGCACAAATACATCATATTAGTTGGCTGATCCATTTTATGAATATATAGCTCATTCTAATACTGATCCAAATGATGACTACTAGTTTTTTTCATTCTTGTTTTTTTCTCTTGTGTTCTAATGTTTGTGTAATGCTTTCATTTTATCATCAACAGGGCAGTGGTGAAGGAGTTGAGGTGTCTCCAGGGGAAGATGTGGAGCGACCATCACAAGCAGGCAGGATAAGGGCATCACCAGCGCGGTTTGCAAATTTCAACGCCTCTCTAACCCCACCGCAGAAGTCAGAGCTAGTTTCGAGGTTGTTCGGGGGGCTATTGAACTTATCAGACACACTTCCAGCGGACCTCACTAAGTTCCTGGTGCAGTCCTACCAGCCACAGACCTCTGAAATGGTTTTCCCAGGAAGGGGAAGGATCCGTGTCGATGCTGACAGTCTTCAAAGGGTATTTGATCTCCCAAACAAGGGTCCAAAAGTCAGATATTTAGTTGACAAGGATGCCACTAGGAGATTCAGATAGGCTTTCAACATAACTGGAAATTCTCATCCCCAGATCACTACATGGCTCAAATGATTCAGGATATGGCTGGAAAACGGATGACACATTCTTTATGGCCTGGCTTGAGGTTGCCTTCAGCACTTTTCTAGCACCAACCACGGCCTTGAAGCTCAGCCCAAAGTGTTATGGACTTGTGCTAGATCATCAAATGCTAAAGAATACAAACATCTGCCTCTTTGTAGCAGAACACATTAACGAAGCTTTCCGGAACATGGACCAGGAGAAGCAAACTGTCTGCTGTTGCTTGTATCATTTGATGGTTAGTGAAAACGACCACTTTTTCCATCTGTTCATGTTCTTTCTGTGCAGCTATAGTTTGCTGAAATTCTCATAACAACAACTGAAGTTGGCCTTTTCTTTTGTTTGGGTCTGGCACAGATACTATACCTTGATGCGCTCGTACATGACATCCCAGTAAGCAACTGCGCGATACGATCGAATGCATGGGATAGTACTCTAATTGCCAAGGTGATCAAGAAGGATACTATCTCTCCTGGTGTGTTCGGCAAATTACAAGTGAGTTCTTTTTTGTTTTTTTCCAACAGTGTCTTCCTTCTATGTTCTTTTGATGTCTGGTCACTCTTTTGGAAATTGCACAGAAAACTATCATCAGTTGGCACAACAATGCATGTAGTCACACAATGTAGCTTTAAGTTTGGCAATTTGCACACAGGTTCATTTTAAATTGGCACACCATCTTTTTTAAGTTGCACAGTTTTACTAATCTTGTTGCACAGATGTGTTGCATCAGTTGGTAGAACTTTTTTTAGGCGCCATGTGTGTTGCATAGTTTTTGTGTCTTTGTTCAGTTGCATATATGCATAGTTGAATTTTGTCTACCCCAGTATGTTGTTGTAGTTGCACAGGTTGTAATGTGTGGTTTCGTTCAACACAGAAAATCTATTTTGATAACCTTGTTATTTTCTTTTTCTCTTTTTTTTTCACATCAGCTTAAAGAGGAATATAGAGGCACGGAGCAGACACCACTGTTTGGTGGAATTTTGCAAGCTGAAGCATTCGTGGCATCCAAGTTACCAATAACTTACAATCCGCAGGTTAGTGTTTTGCATACAGAAACTTGTACCACTTTACCAAATCTTTTTTTTCTATTGGCTGGGATGTATGTTCAATTGGACATGTATAACTTTTGTAGTTGCGAGAATACAAAATTTAGTTGGCTGTGATGTATGTTCAGTTGCACATATAAGCATCTGTAGTTGCACATGTTCTTTTGGATAGTCAAAGTGTTCATTTACAACCATTGTCATCAACTTCTGGCAGAATGCATGTTTTTTAGTTTGCACCACAGTGCATGTGTAGTTGGCTAGAATCATGTTTTTAGTTGGCCAGAAAGTGTGTATGGGTCGTTTTCGCTTATCACATCATGGTCAGTTATAGACATTTTACTTTTTATTATTTTTTCTAACTGAATCAGTACTCAATCTTCTTTGTGTTGATGTAGAAAAAGGCAAAGATTGCGAAAGTGGTCAATGAGCTGTGCAAGGCTGTAACTGAACAGGTTGGCACCTTCATTGAAGCAGTTGTCAAGATCGATGACGAGGAACCCGATATTGATCCTTACGTACAGCAGCCATCAATGCAAACTGGGGCAACGTGCCGTGCTCCAAAAAGAAAGAGACGGGGGTCAACCATACAAGAAGAAGAAGAGTTTGTTGAGGATGAGTCAGAAGAAGACGAGGAAATAGAAGCAGCGATAGATGATGACGACGATGAGGACACAGATGCGGATGAATCAGAGGAGGACGACAAGGATGAGGATAACAATGAAGAAGATGCAGAGGAGGAGGAGGAGGAAGAGGAAGAGGAGGAGGAAGAGGAGGAGGAGGACAAGGAAGAAGATAGTGATGCAGAGGAGGAGGAAGAAGAAGGTGAGACCAAAGAGGGGGACGGGGACAAAAGGGCAGTAGTTGATGGCAGTGAGAGGGGAGAAGACAAAGGCACAACACCTGATGGCAGTGAGAGGGAAGAAGATGATGATGAAGAAGACGAGGATGGTTATGGTGATGATAAAGGGGGATCAAATGGAGGCAGCGACAGCAGCGATGACGATGACGATGACAACGCCCCTGGTTCTGGTGGTACAGGTGGCAACACATCCATGAGGACTAGCACTTCTGCCACCCCTACGAGCAGCAGCAATTCATTGAGTAGTAGGAGCACACTACAGATGTTGATTGACAAAACTTGCTGGAAAGACAAGGATTTGCCGAAGTAAAAGAAAAATGACGAAGCAGAGTCTCGGGGCAGCATTGATATGTTCAAGCTCTGCAACTTGGAGCCAGCTTTGCCAACCACCTTTCCTGTGCCAGATTTCAGCGACAAAGATATGTGTGAGAAGATCAACTTTGCCATTGACAAGAGCCTGTTTTTATCAAGTGAAGCTGAAAAGAATCAAATTGACATGGAGGAAGCAGGAAAGTGTCTTGACTGGGTTCATTCAAAGGAAAAATACAAGGAATATTTAAAGCAGCTCCCAGACCTAAGCTCCAACAAGACCAAGGCAGCATCCATGGCAAACCCTCATGTGGTCCAGAAGCGTAAAGCAGTTTCAATGAAGAAGAATCTGCAGTTGCCAACTGTAGTGAGCAGAGAGCCAACCAATGTCAGAGAAGTTCAACAGATCAAGGGGAAGACTCCCCTTTCAACAGTCCCACCAAAACCACCTAAGCAGAAGATTGTCAAGTTTGCCAGGGGCATAAAGGGGGAACATGCCACAAAAGATTTAGGGTACAGAGACGAGAGAGAACTGCGAGCCGCAGCCATTGATGCATGGGTGCCAAGTTCTGCTAGGTTGCTGCAAACTCAGACTGGAAAGATGCCAACTACAGATACCGGTGTGCCAACTGATGTGTCAGTCAGCAGCATGGTCACAGTCAAAACCACCACAGCTGGTCAGGAAGGCAGCACTACAACTGCAAGCCCCAAGGTGCCTACTCACAGAGATGCTCCAATGCCAAACACAAAAGGAGGTGATCCAACTATCAAAGTGCCGTCCCCCAGAGCTGACTTTCAGCAACCATTAACACAAGAGGAGGTGTTCGACATTATAAGTAGGTGCAAGCCTCCAAGGCCGCCAACTACAATTCTATTGCGAACCAAGTCTGTGAACGATGCACCCGTGTTTGTGCCGCAAGGAGATCCCCTGGTCCTTGAACCATTACGAAGATCAAAGTCTTATCATGGTGACGGGTTCTGCGATGCACCATCTTTTGACCTCGGCATAGATGGTGGTGCTCCAGCACCTGCTCCAGCAGCAGAAACAGCGGAAGTCGATGTGATTAACATTGATGAGTGTGAGTTGGACCCAGCAGCTGTGAATGAAGGATGTGCTGCTGCTGATGCTGGCAAGGCAATAGCTCAAGAGCTAGATGTTGGTTCACCAGAGAATTGCCACACCCCGATATGCGCAGAACCAGAAGCTGGCACGAGCAGTTCTTCGGGACCACCTATTGCACGAAGACAGAGGAGGGTAATAAGGCCCGCAGCATCTCAAAGGTCTCCATTCATCGACTACAACAAAAAAAGACTTTCAGCACCAATGAGGCAGTGAACAAGCTTTACGCTGCCCTCTTGTATTGGGTCAGGCATCACGAAGGAGCAAATGATGAAGCTACCAGGTAAACTAAGTCCCCACAGCCTACATACATATCTTTTTCAGTTGCACAGGACCAGCCACTTAGTTGCACAGAAAGGATAGCATGTTGCACAGAACAGGGATTTCAGTTGCACACTGTTCTGTTTTCAATTTCATACACATTTTTTTTGCTGATGTGACCCTTTGAGCTAACTTGTCTTTTTATTGCTTTCAAAAAAAATCAGCCCTGAGATAATCAGGTATGGTTCTTTCTACATTTCTTTAAAGGAGTTAGTTGATTCGATGAAGCTGGTTCAATGGTTGTCAAAAATTGTTATTGAGACTGGAATCTTACACATCATGGATAACTTACCGGAAGGGTCAAAGAAGGTTGTCATGCCACTGAGGTTTTCTGTAAGTTTTTCCAAAACCTTCTTTTTACCCTCATCTTTGTTCTGTAGCAGTTTTTTTTCGTTGACCATTTGAGGGAGGCCTTTCACCTACTAAGGAGTTTTGGGCCATGTTTTTATAATCTCTGCAGATAAATTTACAGCAAGGTACCCACAGTGTGAATGAGATAAACAAGAAGTTTGATTACAAGAACCATCTCGACAAGAAAGACTTGGTGAGTGTTGTGCCCACATGATCAATCTTTTTTTAGTTGGCACCCACAACATGTCTAGTTGCAAATGATACATTTGTTAATTGGCAGATACTTGTTGCAACCTGTTTTTAACTTGACCAAGTCTTTTTACTGTTTCTTCTTAGCTACAGCCTGTTTTTTTGTGTCTGAAATCGTTCATGGTTGCAGATCATGCTGCCAGTGCTCGAGTGCGCTGATGTAACCGATAAGGAGGGAGGGAGGCATTATTGGGTCCTCAATGTCAATCTGAGGGACAGACGCTTTGAAGTTCTTGACTCAAGTAGGACGCTGGACAACATTGTCCTGATGACCACCGCCTCTACCATCGCGGGGGCAGTACGCCAGCTATGGAGGAAGCATTACCCAAAGTCTAGCATCGAGCACTTCCATATTATTGACATTGACGTACCGAAGCAACTCGACAAGTAAGAAAATAAGCATTTCATTCCTTCTCAATGTTGAGTTTCTAATGGATTATCTAGCCAGTTGCAGAGTGGCGCATAAGTAGTTGCACACTGACATGTGAGCAGTTGCACAGTGGCACATAATGAGTTGCAGCAGAACACAAGCAGTTGCACATTAGAACAGAAGTAGTTGCATAGTAGGACATAAGCAGTTGCACTGTACGACATAAGCAGTTGCACAGAGTGCATTACCTTTTTTTTGGTTTTAATTTTATGTGACAAATTTTTTTTCCGCCCATTGCAGTAATGAGTGCGGGTTGTTCACACTACTTAATGCCACCGAATGGAATGGTAGCCAACTGCCCAACTACGACCCTAAGGAAGTACTCAACATCAGGAAGAAGCTGGCATATGATTGGCTCACCAGTGTGCACAACACCGCCCCATGGAGGAAGTTGCTTAGATACGACAAGGAGTAGGTAGTACTATTTTTTCCTTTTTCCTGCTCCATGGAGGAAGTTGTTTGTTTGTACAATTTTATTAAGCAGATTTTGTAGTTGCACACTACGACCCCAAGGAAGTACTCAATATCATCACTTTTGTTGATACATTAGGAGCACTGGATATACAATTGTTCAACAACTAAATATTTAACCAGTTGCCAACAAAGGCACAAATAGCAACTTTTTTTACACAGTGCATGAACTAATTCAAGCAGCATAAATTAGATAAAGAGGAATCATAGATGGTGAATGTGTCCACTTTTGGTCCCAACATTGCTAAAAAAACATCATTCTTTTCCTTTTTTGTTCCAAAGTTACAAATGAGGAAACAGAATCACAGGAGCCTGAGTGGACACAGACCAGTAGTGTGCTCTGTAGATTGGCACTGGCTGCATTTGTTTTTCTTCTTTGGGTGTAGCTCCAGCGCTGATTTGTACCGTCGACTCTTCGCCCTACCCTTTGTAGTAGACCTTGGAGGATCCCTGGGCACAAAATCATCAGAAGCTTGTGCAAGGGATGCAGCCTCCAACGAGGCAGTAGGACCGTCACGATCACCTGTGTATCAATCATATAAAAAGTTTAGTGTTTTTTTGTTATTGTGCAACCAGCAGTGATATTCTGTGCAACCACACAACACATTTTTGTGCAACTAACTGGTTGCTGTGTGCAAGTTAAGTTGAAAAAAACACCTGCAGTAGCACGGCCTGTCATGGTACTTGGATTGCAGTCGCCTATGGGCAGAACATGAAAAACAAGTTAGTTTTTTAGCTTGATCTTCAAACTAACACAGCGCACGCAACTAGGCACTATGATATGTGCAACTAAAGTCACTCAACCTAGTTTTTGTTTTGGAGTCGGTGAAGGTACTAACCTGGGCGATGAGCCCCCTGAGTCCTGCCTGTAGGTCCATTGGGAGTACCACAAAGGGCACTGGTAGTTGGGCCTGGTGGGGGAGGAGGTCTTTGAGGGTTGGCATCACCTATAGGCAGAACAGGACAAACAAGTCAGTTGTGTTTATCTTTTGATGATCGAACTAACACATCGTGCGCAACTAGGTAGCCTGTTCGGTGCAACTGAGCACCATGATGTGTGCAACTGGAGTTACAGACCTAGTTTGATGGGGAGTTGGGGGCAGGTAATTACCTCGATGATGAGCCTCCTGAGTGTTGCCTGTAGGGCCATTGGGAGGAGCACGCGGGGGAGGAGGTGGCGGAGGATGCCGTGTACAGCCAGGAGGGGGAGGAGGTCCTTGAGGGTTGACATCACCTATATCCAGAACAGGAAAAATAAGTTAGTTGTGTTATCTTGGATGCTTGAACCAACACAGCATGCGCAACTAGGTAGGATGTTCTATCCAAGTGGTTACCATGGTGTGTGCAACTGGGCACAATGATGTGTGCAACTGAAGTTACACACCTAGTTAGATCAGGAGTTGGGGCAGGTAATTACCTGGACGATGAGTCCCCTA
Source organism: Triticum monococcum (assembly GCA_034509565.1). Lineage (NCBI taxonomy): Eukaryota > Viridiplantae > Streptophyta > Magnoliopsida > Poales > Poaceae > Triticum > Triticum monococcum. The sequence goes on from CM067845.1 coordinate 411,554,621, forward strand.
CTTGCTGCCTGGAGGTGGAGGAGGTCCTCGAGGGTTGCCATCATCTGATGGCCCTGTTGCAGTAGTCGTTTTTTTTCTTTTTCTTGGACTTGTTCAGGTGGCCGATCTCGGTACGTGCTGCACGCATATGCTTGTATACAATAGCTTGTGCTAGATCAGAACCACTCGCAAACTTTGCTAGTTTCCGAAAATCGTATATCATGTTCCTCTCCCTTATCTACTTCTTTGATTGAGGAGGCATTTCATCCGGTTGCTGATAACCAGTCCCTGGCGCACTAGGTACAGTAATAGGTGTCCATCGTCTTAGCAGGTACCTTTCCGGTATGACATCAACTCCAACATGGGTGAACACCTTGAGGATGTGGCAACAGAGGATGCCGTCTTTGTCCATTTTACAGCACTCACACAAATAGGAACCCTCCTCCACCCTTGCCTGCACCAAGTAGTTTCAAGAACCATATTTGGCAACAAATTCCTGGTTTGGTCTGAGCTCAAATACATCAGCACCAACTTGGATTGCATTATAACATCCAATCAGCTCAAACTCTTCTCTGAACTTGCGGTAAAGGTCCCTAGTATAGGTTTTGTAAGCTTGCTTCTCTATTGGGAAGTTGGACCACAACTCAATCTCAAGGTGTTCTGTCCTGTAATCATTGCAGCCTTCCTTGGCAAGGATGTGGTTCTGGATTTTTTTCATATTGCTTGACGAAGTTCAGCATTAAGTTGTGTGGGTTCACATATCTTTTCAGGACGGTGTTGAACCCCTCACTATGCTGTGTAGACTAGAGGAAGGGGAAGAAGCTGTGTTTGAAGTAGCATGACACCCAAGTTGACATGTATTCGTACAACTTCTCAAAGTGCGTGTGTGTCATAGCCTCATACTTCATCATTAACCCAGCCCAATTCTGCTCAAACTCGTCTATAGTGAAGCTGAAGTCAACACACTTGTTGAAATCATCAGAGAGTCCTGGATGCCGGCACAACAGCCAACCAACCTTTTCCCGAGCCTTTTTCATGATGTGCCATCGACAACAGCGGTGCACGGTGGTTGGAAAGATGCTCTGTATTGACTACCTCATTGCACCATCCTGATCGGTGATGAAGTTGTCAGGAGGTTTGCCATCCATAGCCTCTAGGAATGCTCCAAAGACCCAATCAAAGCTCGATGCCAACTCCTGCCTCACAAACACGCAACCCAGCATGAAAGATTGGCCATGTCGGTTTATTCCTATGAAGGGCGCGAACGGCATATTGTACATGTTGGTCATGTAGGTGGTGTCAAACGATATGCGATCATGGTACGTCTCCGCATAAGCTTTTCGAGCTAAGCCATCCACCCAAAATATGTTGACAACTCTGTCCTCTTCATCATATTTCACCTTATAGAAGAAGTCTGGATCGGTTTTTTGTATATCCTTGAAGTGCGCAATTGTCTCAATCAGATCACCCTCCTTTGTGTCATCTCTACGGAAACTTGTACAAAGATTTGTTATTGCCTTTGGTCCGAACGGCACCATCATCTCAGATCCATAGAACTCCGCCATTACATGCATCATTCGTCCTGCATAATACAAAAACAAATAGTATATCCTTTTATTAGTTGCATGAATGCGCACATCCAGTTGCACAGTAATAGGACATGTGTTGGCACAGAAGATAATCGCAAGAAATGGACACCTAGCTGCGCCTTTTTTAAAACACTTTGCAGTTTTTGCATACAGGACATTGTGTAGTTGCACAGTAAAGACAATCTAGTTGCACAAGAAGCACCAAAAGTGATATACAGAAAGCATGGGAAGTTGGACACCAGTTGCACAGTTAAGCCATTTCAGTTGCACAGTAGTACCATAAGAGTTGCACACTGGACTGCCTATAGGGAAACTTAATTCTTCAAGGGATATAGAAAAACACCACACCTGTAGTCAAGTTGCAGTTATACAAGATGCGCAGAAACTCCTTTTCATCAGGTGAGATGCCTTGGTGGGATCTCAAGTATTTGGACAATGAAGGTTTGTTCACGAGCGGATGATTGTGGTCACGAACAAAGTGCATCACCTCCCATCGCCCATCTATCAGCTTCACCAACATTTTCGCCTTGCATTCAGTCTGCTTTATTGTCTCGCGTTTGCGCTTCTTCTTCTTCTTACTAGTACCAGCCTCCTCTTCAGCAAATATTGGAGGTTCTTCTTCCATCTCCTCATCACCGTTAATAGATTTTGGATCTAGAATAGGGTCCAAGAAAGGAGGAGCCTCAGCTCCTCCATCATCAGCTTTGGGCTTCTTGAACTTGTTGCAGCAAAACTGTTGTTTTATCAATTCATTGGTGCGGGGTGTCCGTCTAGAGGTGTTCATCTTGATAGAGAAACCCATCCATAGTGCGTAGCTTTTGTAGTGATCCTTAGCAATTTGAAGGCTGTCAAACCTCATGCCAACATAGGGTTCCATAGGTTGAGAACCAGCCTCATCCTCTCCTTCTTCTACTTGCACAGCTTCGTCAACAGCCCGAGCTCCTAGCTCAGTCCTGGTTGGACCAGGAACATTTGCCTCGGTTCCTGTGTCATCAAGAGTATGGCTCTCTGACTGCAAAGACACCACTACAGGGGCACCACGGGCTAATGACTGGCCTGCCACATTGTCATGGACCGTAGGGTTACCATCACGACTTGACTGCGTGTAGTAAACAGATCGACCATTTTCTGTCCAGTTTCCTTGTTGTATGCTGGGTTGCTGCTGATCCATATCATGAGGAAGCTCATTGAGATCTGGAGGCAACTCATTGAGATCAAGCATTTTTTCCCTTGTTTTTGGATGCTGCCACACACTCCCTGCACATATAAAAAAAGAAGAAATTGATGTCATCAGTTCGTAACCACAGAAAAACTGTGTTTCAAACAACCTAAAAACTTAGACCATTTTGTGACAATCTTAGTTCCAAAAGCAACATGACCATAGCATAATCTTTCATTATAACAGTTATGAATTTTTTTGTTTGCACAGAGTTGTTATGTTAGTTGCATAGTTTGCAGTAAATAACTGGCAAGAGAATGACTTCTTTTTGCTACAGAGTTTTTCTTACCTTTTCCCTTTTTGTTTTGTTGCAATGGTCTGTAGGTTTCTGTCGGATTTTGGGTTCCGGCAGACCCTTAAGGTTCGAACACTGGGCTGCGGGCGGAAATCTCACCTTCAACCTCTCCGTCTTGATGGGATCTAAACTACTAAAAGAGCTGCACGAAAGACACAAGATTTATACTGGTTCGGGCCACCGATGTGGTGTAATACCCTACTCCAGTGTGTGGTGGATGGATTGCCTCCTGGGGCTGGTGTGGATGAACAACACAAGGAAGAACAGCCTCGCGAGGGTCTGTTCTTGGCTGTGGAGATGAACTGCTATGAAGAGTTCAGTCACCCTCTCTCTCTCTCTCTCTCTACTTGCGAACCGAACGAACCAACCCCGAACTAACCTAAAAACCAACCAAAAAACCGAACCCCTTGCTATGTGGGTGGCTAGTCCTATTTATAGAGGCCCTGGTCCTCTCCCCAAATATTGAGCGGGAAGGGATCCAACAATGGCGGGCTAATTTGAAGGGGGACAGCGAGTACATCTATCCTGACAAAAGCAGTCTTCGCCCGCCAAAGGCTCTGGTGATGACGCCGCGCTGGGCTCCATGGTGACCTCCGTCTCGTAGTCCTCCTGGTCTTGGTCTCGTTGCACCGAAGTGGCAACCTTTGCCTGATGCCTCGGTACTCCGTGGATACGCTTGCCCCCTTTGCACCAAAGAGGAAAGAGGGACGCTGCGCGCGCTGGCACCCGCCTGGCGCCCCATGTCGTCATGGCTTGCATCATGGGCACCTCGCGAGGTACCCCGCCTTGAACTCTCCGCCTCCTCACGAGCCAGCCTGACGAGGCTGTGCTTGAGGATGCGCCATGTCGTCCGCCTCGCGAGGCTTGGCCCCTCGTGAGGGTCTTGAGCCTCGTGTTGATGAAGATGGGCCGCGCTGGGCCCCCACTTGAGCCACGCCGTAGGCCGCAGGCAGGCAAGTCTGGGGACCCCCGTTCCCAGAACGCCGATAGTAGCCCCCGGGCCCAAGGCGCGCACGGACTTGGCCATGCCGAGAGGCGAAAGGGCAAGGGCGAAGCACCGCGGGCCCCAACAGCCTGCGGCCGTGGACGCCGCGTGGCGGTTGATTGGACGTGGCGCCTCCGCTTCCCCACGACGCCTTGGTGATTGTGCGAGTTGGACAAGTCCCTGCATGCAGAACGTGTTATGATTACCTGTGATCGCGGAGACCGGCGGTTGGCCTTCGCCGGCTATAAGTACGACACCGCTCGTGCCCGTCCAGTCCATCCTGTCTTGCTCTCTCCTTTGCCTCAGTTCTTGCTCTGTCTTGGTGTGATGGCTCCGATTCGCCGATTCTCTACAGCGGAGAAGGGAAAGGCTCCTCGAGAAGGACCAAACCCTCTCGCGCCAAAGAAGCGGCTCGCCCATTGCAGCCGGGACGATGAGGACCACCCGGTGGTGGCGAGGCCCTGGGGCGAGCGGGCTCTGCCGGGGTTCCCGCTGCCCTTGTACGCCCACGTCGAGGGCCCCGGAGGTGTTGATGCTGATCCCCGCGGTCAGCGCCGTCGTCAGCGCCGTCGGGTTGTGAAGGCGTGGGTGGTTCCTCCTGGAGTCCATGCCGAGGGCTCCTCCCATGAGTTCGTGCTCCACGTCGTTACTCCTCTTCAGTCCTGGATCCGCCTTCCTCCCTTCTTTGCCTCCATGGTTCTTCCAGGGGGGCCTATGGAGCTCCAGCTGCAGCACGCCGACTGCGACGCCCCCGCGACCGAAGCCGAGGTCGTCGTCGCTGCCCCGGGCGCGGTCTACATGTCCCGCGGCTGGAGGGAGATCGCCCGGGTCTGCAGGGAAAGAGGCGTCTTCACGGTCCACCTGGAGTATGATGGCGCGGCGGTGATGTTCTTCAAGGTCTTCGACGCGATCGGGCGCCGGCTAGAGTGCTGCCGCGGGAGAGGCGGCCAGGACCTCACTCTGGTGAGGGCTAGGCCCGTCGACCACCCCCTTGGCAGTGGCGCCCGAGGGTCCAGCGGCTCGAGCGAGATCTTCACGACTCCGGAGATGAGCGACGACAGCTACGAGCCCTCGAGCCGGCGCCGCTCCCGGAGCCGGGCGTGCTCGTCAGGCCGTCGCCGACCCTGATCTGGATGTGGTTGGCGCCGGTGCCTGGCGGCCCACTGTTGATGATGGCATCTTCTGCAGGAGCCTGTGTAGTTAGCACTCCTTAGGATCCGTTCCCTGCGAGGAATCAAAATGCGCCCCATGGGGGCTTGTAAGGTGTCTATAGTCCCGTTTGTTAATACATGACCTTTCCTATGGATTTGTGTGAGTTGCTGATTCCGTCATAGCTGAGTTCTCCCTTTCGAACCTTGCGAGGGCTTGGTGCTCTACGCCGACAGGTCCCAGTCCCAAGGCGGCGTCAGCCGTCACTGGTATGCCAGGTCGCGATGCCATGGTCAAGGCCAGGAGGTGAGCGACCCGGGGTCCGGTAAGAGCCCCTGAGTCGCGATGCTCAGGAGGTCCCCTTTGGCGCCCAAGCAGCCATCACTTAGTGAGAAAGGGAAGCAACGTCGCTAGTACGGAGTTGCTTTAGGTGCGGGGGTAGTGCTGCAGCAGCCAGTGCCGTGGGTGGGTAACTTATCTTGAGGATCAGGGGCCGTTCCAGGCGTGCCGTTGGGTCCGTGTGTGGATAGGAGCGGAAACGCTCGGCAAGGTCCTCGCGAGGCCCCTTCTTCCCCGCCTCTGCTCCCCTTTCTGCTCTACGTCCTCGGGTCCCGGCCCTCGAGCTTGTCTCAGCCGTCGCTGGTATGCCAGGTCGCGATGCCGTGGACAAGGCCAGAGGGTGAGGGCTGGAGAGCCAGTAAGAGCCATGAGTCGCGATGCTCAGGCACCCCCCTTTAACGTGCAAGCGGTTCGCGTGGGCGAGGTCAAAGGAAACCTCGTGAGGGCCTCGGCTTGTGCGGTTCCCTCCAGGGATCCTGCAGGGTCATCACAGAAAGAAGATGGTGTCGGCGTTCTGGGAACGGGGGTCCCCAGACTTGCCTGCCTGCGGCCTGCGGCGTGGCTCAAGTGGGGGCCCAGCACGGCCCATCTTCATCAACGCGAGGCTCAAGACCCTCGCGAGGGGCCAAGCCTCGCGAGGCAGACAACACGGCGCATCCTCAGGCACAGCCTCGTCAGGCTGGCTCGCGAGGAGGCGGAGAGTTCAAGACGGGGTACCTCGTGAGGTGCCCATGACGCAAGCCATGATGACATGGGGCACCAGGCGGGTGCCAGCGCGCGCAGCGTCCATCTTTCCTCTTTGGTGCAAAGGGAGCAAGCATATCAGCGGAGTAACGAGGCATCAGGCAAAGGTTGCCACTTCGGTCCAATGAGACCAAGGCCAGGAGGACTATGAGACGGAGGTCACCATGGAGCCCAGCGCGGCGTCATCACCAGAGCCTTTGGCAGGCGAAGACTGCTTTTGTCAGGATAGATGTACTCGCTGTCCCCCTTCAAATTAGCCCGCCATTGTTGGATCCCTTCCCGCTCAATATTTGGGGAGAGGACCAGGGCCTCTATAAATAGGACGAGCCACCCACATAGCCGGGGGGTTTTCGATTCCTGGTCGCTCGGTCCGGGATCTGAGAGAGGAAGAGAGAGAAAGGCGACTGAACTCTTCATAGCAGTTCATCGCCGCAGCCAAGAACAGACCCTCGCGAGGCTGTTCTTCCTTGTATGGTTCATCCACACCAGCCCCAGGAGGCAATCCATCCACCACACACTGGAGTAGGGTATTACACCACATCGGTGGCCCGAACCAGTATAAATCTTGTGTCTTTCATGCAGTTCTTTTAGTAGTTTAGATCCCCTCGAGACGGAGAGGTTGAAGGCGAGAGTTCCGCGCGCACCCCAGTGTTCGAACCTTAAGGGTCTGCCGGAACCCGAAATCCGACATTTGGCGCGCCAGGTAGGGGTGCGCCGGAATTCGTCTTCCACCGCTCCGCTCTCCTCCGACCGTCGCATCCATGTCTGACGCACGTCGGGCCCGCGCCGAGCGCCGGGCCGCCATTGCTTCTTGCATCGCCTAGACGGCCCCCGTCGGTGGGCGTCCTCGTCGTTCCCCGTCGCCCGCCGTCAACGCCGCCACCGGCCCGGCGGGAGGCGAGCAGCAGGCATCGTCTCAGCACCCGTCCGTGCGGCAAGACGGCCGCACCGCCACTCCATCACTCGCTCCAGCCGGTTCTTTGTCCCGTGCGCTCCGCGCACCCTTGGAGGCTCGAGCTGCGCTCCTCGCGGCAAACAAGCTCCGGCGCTACCGTCCCGTCGATGACGTCTACGAAGAATGGCTCGACCGCGTCGCCGAGGTTGTCCGCGCTGCAGGGGGCTCTTCTGCGCCGTCCGTCCCTCTGCGCCGCACTCCGCCCCGCGCGGGCAACGAAGCTCCGGAGGCGCACCAGCCGCCTCCTCTCCAAGAAGACGCCGTGGCTCCAAGGCGCTTGGTCCCTGGGCAGAACCCGCTCCGTCAGGCGCCAGCGCAGCAAGAGCAAAGCTGCCAAGAAATCCCTTGCCCGCAGGGGGCTGCCCGGGCGCTCCCTGCTCCGGCACGCCGCGACCCTGCTCCAGCTCCGGCACGCCAAGACCCCGCCCTGCTCCTAGCTGCAGCGCGTGGGGACCCTCAAGACCAAGCTCTCCACCAACCGAGGCCTTTCGTGGCCACCGCGGGCTGCCACGCCTACACCACTGAGCTGCGCAGCGTCGTGTGGCCCGGCAAGTTCAGGCCCGACCTGCCTCCTCGCTACGACGGCACAACTGACCCCGCGGAGTTCCTCCAGCTCTATGAGCTGGGTATCGAGGCTGTCGGCGGGGATGAAAAGGTCATGGCTAACTGGTTCTCCATGGCGCTGAAGGAAGGGGCGCGAACCTGGCTCCTGAATCTGGCTCCAGGCATGATCTCCTCCTGGGGCCAGATGCGCGCCCGCTTCATCGCCAACTTCCAAGGTACTCGCGACCGGCCGCCCGCCGTGAGCGACATGCGCCGCATCAAGCAACAACCCGGAGAGACCCTGCAAAAGTACATCCAGCGCTTCAACAGCGCGCGCCTCAAGATCCCCAGGGTGTCAGAGGAGGCCATCATCTCCGCCTTCTCTGATGGCGTGCGTGACGTTAAGATGAAGGAGGAGCTGGCGATGCACGAAGACCTCTGCACCTCCCTGGAGCTGTTCAACTTGGCGAACAAGTGCGCCAGGGCTGAGGAGGGACGTCTCTCCCTCCTCGAGCTGCCTACCGCGGACCCGGAAGAGAAGAAGCCCAAGGCCAAGGACGTGAAGCGCAAGGGGGCTGCCGTGCTCGAAGCCAAACCAGACACCAAGCAGGGAAAGGATGTGCCCGAACGCTCCAGAGGCAGCCGGTACTGTGTGTACCACGACCTCCACACCAACAACACCAACGAATGTCAAGAGCTCCGCGCCGTGCGAGAAGGAAGGATCGGCCGTCGCCCTGACCGTGCTGACCGGGGCTACGGCCGGGGAGGAGGAAGAAACCCAGGGCACTGGGAAGACCGCGGCCCGCGCCAGGGGTGGCGCGACCAGCCTCACGAGGACCGCTGGCGGGACCTGCCTCGCGAGGGGGACTGGAGGGACTAGCCTCGTGAGGATCACCCTCATGGCAACGCAGGCCTACCTCCGCTGCCGCCTCCACCAAGAAGGAACGAAGACCGCCATCAAGACGAGGGGGCTGGGGGCTTCCAGGAGCTGAGCGCGATCGCCTGCATCCTGGGCGGAGCTCAAGCCCCAGCCTCCCAATGTACCTTCAAGCAGTTTGCCCGCGAAGTGAATGCAGCTCTCCCCAAGCTCGAAGCAACGCGCCCCCTCAGGTGGTCGGCGTGCCCCATCACGTTCAGCTCAGCAGACCAGCTCAAGTGCACAGCCACTGCAGGAGTCCTCCCGATGCTCTGCTCCCCGGTCATCAGCAACATGCAGGTCACCAAGACCCTCATCGATGGCGGGGCAGGGCTCAACGTCCTGTCCGTGGAAACATTCAACAACCTCCAAGTGCCCTATGACCAGCTTTAGCCAACCAGGCCTTTCTCCGGGATCACCGACCGTTCCACAATCCCGATCGGGCAGGTCCGCCTCCCTGTCACCTTCGGGGCTCGCAGAAACTACCGCACCGAGCTCATCGACTTCGACGTCGCCCACATCCGCCTGCCGTACAACGCCATCCTCGGGTACCCAGTGCTGGCCAAGTTCACGGCCGTGACCCACCACGGCTACAACGTCCTCAAGATGCCAGGGAGTGGCGGCATCATCACGGTGCCCTGTGAAGAGAGAGATGAAGTGTGTTCCCTGGAGCGAGCCTTTCAGGCCGCGTCGCTAGAAGACCCAGACCGCGGAAGCAGGAGGCTTCCTGAGACCACCCCCAAGAAGAAGAAGACGTTATCAGGCTCAACCCCTCAGGAGGCAGGCCCCTCAGGGCCCGTGCCTCCTCAGGAGGGCCCTCCGTCCATCGCATAGGAAAGCACGCCTGGCGCCCTCCTCAGGCAGGGCTCGAGGGCTCTCACCTGGAGGGCCACCGACCTAGCCGGAGTCACGAGGGAGGTGCTTGGGCACCATGTGGAGGCATGCTTCGCAGCATGTTTCCCTCGAGAGGGAGCCAGGCGAGGAAGATCAGGCCCGCAAGAGTTCGTTGACGAGGCCATTCAAGAGCTACAAGAGACAAGCATCATGAGAGGTTGTCGCCGCTTGCCAGCCGTGGCCCCACATCCGGGCGAGGATGGTGGGCTGCGCATCTGCGTCGACGTACCAGGGCTCAATCAGATCGCCACAATGGAGCGCCTCTGGCCCTCGCAAGTGGGGCGCTGCGGAGGTCCACCCCACAACTATGTTCGCATGCCTCACGGCCTGCCGAGCATGGCTGCGGCGTACCAGCGCATCATGAGGGGCTTCATGGAGGCTTAGGAAGACAGGCGTTCCGCGGCCTTGGCGGAGGTGGAGGCAGATCGCGAGGGGTCACCAGCGCCTCCGGAGCCTCCCGAGACCCCGGGGCCTGGGGGCTCGTGAGGATCGGCTTCTGCAGCCCGCCAAGTATGCCGCACCAATGCCACTACGCCGACGACATCCTCAGGTGACATCTTTCAAGTTCCGCTCTCAGCTGGGAGCACCCTCCCAGGGTTGCATCACTCCCAGGCCACGTGGGTCCGTCCCCGCGGCATGTATCTGCATTTACCTTTCCGTCGTTAGTTTGCCTTGTTGGGGGCGCCCCTCGGGCTGCATCATCCCCAAGCCGCTGGGGCCAGGCCCAGCGGCGTGTATCTCCGTAGTGTTTATTTCCAACTATGCATTGCCTATCACGCTTAGCTGCATGACGCCCGTCCGCGGCATCTTCTCTTCCCATGTCGGCCACTTGCACGTTAAAGGGGGGGGTGCCTGAGCATCGAGACTCAGGGCTCTTACTGGCTCTCCAGCCCTCACCCTCTAGCCTTGTCCACGGCATCGCGACCTGGCATACCAGCGACGGCTGAGACAAGCTCGAGGGCCGGGACCCGAGGACGTAGAGTACCGGCATCTAACCAAATTTTGCAGGGACACATCTCAAGATATGGACCAGTGTCGGGCGCAACCCGCCCAGAGGTAGGGCCTCGTGAGTCCCGCGCTGGCTCACGGGTGCCCAGATACACCTCACCCAGCTCTACCGTGCCGGTGACGTGTCAGGGCGGGGCTGTATACGCCCCGGGGGCTCCTCCCAGAGGGGAGCCCCCTCCCACGTACCAGTGGAACCACCATGCTCCGCGCTGGCTGACGACACTGCCGAGGAGCGGCTATGCCCGTACACATACGAAAGCGCTATGCTCCGCGCTGGTGATAACCAACTGAGGGTGGCCTCCGGGCCGCGTTAACCTCAGGGAGCCCAGAGCTCAGTGGCTGGCCTCATCGCGACGCCTCCCCTCGGGAGCGCCACGCGAGGGGGCTGGGCACGGGGGCTATGGCTGGGTCTCGCCCAGACGTACGCCGCCCAGCCAGGCCCCTCGGGCCTGGTTCGCCGCGCGTCTCTCCCCAAGCGGAGCCAAGGTATGAAGGCCGTTTGCGCATCAAGGGGGACCCCTGGGCATCGCGACCCAGGGGCCTAACTGGTCCCGTAGCCCCTCACTCCTTAGTTCCGAAAGGCTATGCTGGGTGAGGTACGCGCGGGGCCGGGCTCTACAGACATAGAACGGTAGCCACGCTTACATCTCGCCTCATCACCCGATGTTCGCGCATCAAGGGGGACTCCTGAGCATCGCGACTCAGGAGCCTAACTGGCTCCGTAGCCCCTCACTCCTTAGTTTCGAAAGGCTATGCTGGGTGAGGTACGCACGGGGTCGGGCTCTGCAGACGTAGAACGGAAAACACGCCTACATCACGCTTCCCTACTTGTTGTTCGAGCGCCAAAGGGGACTCCTGACCATCGCGACTCAGGAGCCTAACTTGTCACGTGGCCCCTCACTCCTTTGGTCCTGTCCTGGTTTCCGGTCGGGGCTGATGCTGGGTGAGGCATGCACGGGGCCGGGCCCTGCCGGCGTAGAACACTACCAAGTAGGGAAGAAAAGCATAAAATCCAAGGAACTTAAAAGCAAACATTATAGTCCATACTGTCAATCTCAATGCCAAATGCAAGTTTAAATGCCTCCTCGAGGTGTGATGCATGTGCAGGAACCTAAAGAAGAGCAGGGACGGGACGGAGTCACTCGTCGGCGCTGGTTTCGCCTTGTGGAACAGCAGGGTCGGCAGCGCCTTGCTTCGGCCTGGTGCTGAAGGCCCGGAACTTCTCCAGCAGCACCTCCGCACGCCCCTTCACGGCTTCGACAGCGGCAACAGCACCCTCGCCGCTCACCGGTTCCAGCAGGGCATCGAGGTCGGTGTTGGGATCGCGGAGGTAGACATGGGCGAAGACCCGTGTCAGCGCGGCAGAAGACATGACGTGCGCCACGGCCTCGGCCGCGGGGCCGATGCCGAGGATGACGTCCTCAAGAGCCTTGACCAGGAAGGGAAGCAGCTTGGCGGGGCCATCCTCATCACCAACAAGCGGGCTGTCCAAGCCGCTCTCGTAAAGCATCTTCAGCGAAGCGCGAGCGTCCTTCTCCATGTCCGCAAAGGCCACGCGATCTTCGGCGAGGACCTGAGCCTTGGCGTCCAGCTCGGCCTTCGTCGCCTCCAGCTCCTGCTTCCACACGCCTAGACGCTCGCGGCGCTTCTTGAGCTTGGCCTCCGAGTCCACGAGCGCCGCCTCACGCGCCTTCGCCCCCCTCTCCTGCTCTTGGCGAAGGCGAACCTCCTCCGCAAGTTGGCCCCGCAGGCCTTGCAGCTCGTCCTCCAGCGCCTTGCAGCGGTCGCGGGCCTTGACCGCTTCCCCCAGGGCCGCGTCACGAGCAATCTTCGCCTCAAGGACGACCCGCTTCTCCTCGTCGCAGGCTGTCGAGGCCTGAACCAGCGCTGCCCGGATCGAAGCATCAGAGCGAATCCACCCCGAAGCCAGTTCCAGACGCCCGGCCACCAGGCGAGGGTCGGCGCCAAGAAGGTCCTGACGCAGCCGGTCCAGTTCGGCAGCAGCATGCTCCAAGACGGAGGAAGAAGACAGAGGAGCCTCGGTGCGCTCCAGGACGACAGGAGGAGCTGAGGGAGCAGTGGCCAGCAAAACGGGAGGAGAAGGTGGCGGTGGCAAGGCCGCCGAATCCCGAGCCAGCGTTCGCTGCGTCTCCCCAGCCGTGGCAGTGGCGCCAGACGAGGACACCTCAAGAGTCACCTGGGCCATGGGGGCTGAGCTCGCCCCCGCCAGAATGGCCAGACCTCCTGAGGGCGACCGACCAGGAGAAGCCCGCGCACTGCGATCGCCCCCTTTTGCAGGCGGGGGCGCTGCCGCGGATGGAGCCTCAGGAGCCCGCTTCGGTTTCTTCGCTGTGGGCGCCCGCCTGCTCAAGAGAAGCAACCATCAAGCCTCGACGGCAGAATGAGAAGCAAGAGAACAAGGATCAAGCGCTTATGGGTCATCGCCGGTGAGCTCGGGCAGCTTTCGGACTAACTTCAGGCCAAACAGCCTGCTGGAAGGGTCGACCTTGGGGGCAGAAGGCGCGGCAGCAGACTGCCCCGGGGTAGGGGCAGGCACGCGGGGGACCAGCCCGGTCCTGTCCTTCTTCGGGATCGGGGGCAAGCTCCCGCTACCCAGCACATTGTCATCATCATCATCATCATCATCGCTCGGCGATAGGCGGAGAGTACGGCGAAAGCGCCGAGGGAAGGGAGCCCTCGACTCTCCGTCAGTCGCCCTGGAGTCGGGCCCCTCTCCCGCTCCTCTTCGCCCTCCTCCTTGCTGGAGTCACTGGAGGGCACGTCCACCAGTCCTTCAGAAGGCGCCACGGGCACGAGCCCGACCCCGTTGAAAACGGGCATGGACTTCACCACCTGCTCCCAGTCGCTGCGAAGAAACAAGGGCTCGGGAGCGCCCTCCAACCTTGCCACCGTGCCCCCGACCAGCGATTGAAGAACCGCGTCCACGTCCTCTTCGTCCACAGGCACGGGGCTCAGATGAGGCCTCCACATCGGAGAAGAGTACTGCCGAAGTGGAGCCAGCTACTGCTCCAAGAACTCCCTCAACAGTGACGCGCCAGTCAACTTCGCCGTCGCCATGTTGGCTGGCCTCAAGTCCGCATCCATCTTCTCCAACACCGGCTTCGCGCGGGGATCCGCGAGCTCCTCCCGGCACCAGTCGCTGGCGCTCACGGCCTGCTCCATGGGCGGGATCAGCCGAGGGTGGACGCGCCCGGCGTCAACCAAGACCCACTTGCTCCGGAAGCCATCAGCCCTCTTCCCAGGATTCGAGATGGTAATGGTGCTGCCATGCGCGACGAAGCTCGCGCACGCGGAAGGAGAACTGCCAGTAGTCCGGAGGTAGAAGTAGTGGCGCAGCAAGGCCACCGAGGGCTGCACCCCCATGTGGGCCTCACAGTAGTAAGCGAAGATCGCCAGGTGAAGGACAGAGTTGGGGTGGAGATGCAGAGCCAGCAAGTTGTAATGGCGGAGGACAGAGAAGAAGAACTCGGAGAAGGGAGGCACCAAGCCCGCTGCGATGGCGCCCACAAAGAAAGGGTAACAGGTGCTCCCTCGACCTTCAGGGGAGGCGGAGCCGACCTTGAACACCTTCATCCCGACGACGCCCTATGACGCCGCCATCCGGCACAGCCGGGCAAAGGTGGCCTTGGACACAGTCGGCGGGTCCAGAGCGGGGGGATACCAAGCTCGGCCGGAGGCTTGCGAGGCGCCATGGCTTCCGAGGTCGCGCAACCGGAGTAGATCTGGAAGTTTGGAGGAAGAAAGGCGAGGCACAAGAAAGGGGATCTGAGCAGCAACCAGAGAAAGCAAGGGCGAAGTCTGGGAAGATGCCTCTCCCTTGTCAACCCGCGTGGTTGCTAAGGCACCCACGTCCAATCAACCGCCACGCGGCGTCCAAGGCCGCGGGCTGTTAGGGCCCGCGGCACTTCGCCCTTGCCCTTTCGCCTCCCGGCACGGCCAAGTCCATGCGCGCCTTGGGCCCGGGGGCTACTGTTGGCGTTCTGGGAACGGGGGTCCCCAGACTTGCCTGCCTGCGGCCTGCGGCGTGGCTCAAGTGGGGGCCCAGCACGGCCCATCTTCATCAACACGAGGCTCAAGACCCTCGCGAGGGGCCAAGCCTCGTGAGGCAGACGACACGGTGCATCCTCAGGCACAGCCTCGTCAGGCTGGCTCGCGAGGAGGCGGAGAGTTCAAGATGGGGTACCTCGCGAGGTGCCCATGACGCAAGCCATGACAACACAGGGCACCAGGCGGGTGCCAGCGCGCGCAGCGTCCCTCTTTCCTCTTTGGTGCAAAGGGAGCAAGTGTATCAGCGGAGTACCGAGGCATCAGGCAAAGGTTGCCACTTCGGTGCAACGAGACCAAGGCCAGGAGGACTACGAGACGGAGGTCACCATGGAGCCCAGCGCGGCGTCATCACCAGAGCCTTTGGCAGGCGAAGACTGCTTTTGTCAGGATATATGTACTCGCTGTCCCCCTTCAAATTAGCCCGCCATTGTTGGATCCCTTCCCGCTCAATATTTGGGGAGAGGACCAGTGCCTCTATAAATAGGACGAGCCACCCACATAGCCGGGGGGTTTTCGATTCCTGGTCGCTCGGTCCGGGATCTGAGAGAGGAAGAGAGAGAAAGGCGACTGAACTCTTCATAGCAGTTCATCGCCGCAGCCAAGAACAGACCCTCGCGAGGCTGTTCTTCCTTGTATGGTTCATCCACACCAGCCCCAGGAAGCAATCCATCCACCACACACTGGAGTAGGGTATTACACCACATCGGTGGCCCGAACCAGTATAAATCTTGTGTCTTTCGTGTAGTTCTTTTAGTAGTTTAGATCCCCTTGAGACAGAGAGGTTGAAGGCGAGATTTCCGCGCGCACCCCAGTGTTCGAACCTTAAGGGTCTGCCAGAACCCGAAATCCGACAGATGGTGTTGCCACGGCGGCCATTAGTCGATCGTTAGTCACTCAAGAGCTTGCTGGTTGAGGTAGGCTAGGCGTATCTGGGCACCCGTGAGCCAGCGCGGGACTCCCGAGGCCCTACCTCTGGGCGGGTTGCGCCCGACACCGGGCCGTATCTTGAGATGTGTCCCTGCAAAATTTGGTTAGATGCCGGTACTCTACGTCCTTGAGTCCCGGCCCTCGAGCTTGTCTCAGCTGTCGCTGGTATGCCAGGTCACGATGCCATGGACAAGGCCAGAGGGTGAGGGCTGGAGAGCTAGTAAGAGCCCTGAGTCGCGATGCTTAGGCACCCCCCTTTAACGTGCAAGTGGCCGACATGGGAAGAGAAGATGCCGCGGATGGGCACCATGCAGCTAAGCGTGATAGGCAATGCATAGTTGGAAATAAACACTAGGGGGATACACGCCGCTGGGTCTGGCCCGAACGGCTTGGGGATGATGCAGCCCGAGGGGCGCCCCAACAAGGCAAACTAACGATGGAAAGGTAAATGCAGATACATGCCGCGGGGACGGACCCACGCGGCCTGGGAGTGATGCAACCCTGGGAGGATGCTCCCAGCTGAGAACGGAACTTGAAAGATGTCACCTGAGGATGTCATCGGCGTAGTGGCGTTGGTGCAGCAGACTTGACGGGCTGCAGAAGACGACCCTCACGAGCCCCCAGGCCCCGGGGCCTCGGGAGGCTCCGGAGGCGCTGGTGACTCCTCGCGAGCTGCCTGCATCTCCGCCAAGGCCGCGGAATGCCTGTCTTCCTGAGCCTCCACGAAGCCCCTCATGAGGTGCTGGTACGCCGCAGCCATGCTCGGCAGGCCGTAAGGCATGCGAACATAGCTGTGGGGTGGACCTCCACAGCGCCCCACTTGCGAGGGCCAGAGGCGCTCCGTTGTGGCGATGTGGTTGAGCCCTGGTACGTTGACGCAGACGCGCAGCCCACCATCCTCGCCTGGATGTGGGGCCATGGCTGGCAAGCGGCGGCAACCTCTCATGATCCTTGTCTCCTGTAGCTCTTGAATGGCCTCGTCAACGAACTCTTGCTGGACTGGTCTTCCTCGCCTGGCTCCCTCTCGAGGGAAACGTGCTGCGAAGCACGCCTCCACATGGTGCCCAAGCGCCTCCATCGTGACTCCGGCTAGGTCGGTGGCCCTCCAGGTGAGAGCCCCCGAGCCCTGCCTGAGGAGGGCGCCGGGCGCGCTTTCCTATGTGATGGACGGAGGGCCCTCCTGAGGAGGCACGTGCCCTAAGGGGCCTGCCTCCTGAGGGGCTGAGCCTGATGACGTCTTCTTCTTCTTGGGGATGGTCTCAAGAAGCCACTTGCTTCCGTGATCTGGGTCTTCTAGCGACACGGCCTGAAAGGCTCGCTCTAGGAAACACACTACATCTCTCTCTTCACAGGGCACCGTGATGACGCCGCCACTTCCTGGCATCTTGAGGACGTTGTAGCCGTGGTGGGTCACGGCCATGAACTTGGCCAGCGCTGGGTACCCGAGGATGGCATTGTACGACAGGCAGATGTGGGCGACGTCAAGTCGATGAGCTCGGTGCGGTAGTTGCTGCGGGCGCCGAAGGTGACAGGGAGGCGGACCTGCCCGATCGGGACGTGTGGAACCGTCGGTGATCCCGGAGAAAGGCCTGGTTGGCTGAAGCTAGTCGTAGGGCACTTGGAGATTGTTGAATGTTTCCACGGACAGGACGTTGAGCCCTGCCCCGCCATCGATGAGGGTCTTGGTGACCAGCACGTTGCTGATGACCGGGGAGCAGAGCATCGGGAGGACTCCTGCAGTGGCTGTGCACTTGAACTGGTCTGCCGAGCTGAACGTGATGGGGCACGCCGACCACCTGAGGGGGTGCGTTGCTTCGAGCTTGGGGAGAACTGCATTCACTTCATGGATAAACTGCTTGAATATACGTTGGGAGGCTGGGGCTTGAGCTCCGCCCAGGATGCAGGCGATCGCGCGCGGTTCCTGGAAGCCCCCAGCCCCCTGGTCTTGATGGCGGTCTTCGTTCATTCTTGGTGGAGGCGGCAGCGGAGGCAGGCCTGCGTTGCCATGAGGGCGATCCTCGCGAGGTTGGTCTCTCCAGTCCCCCTCACATGGCAGGTCCCGCCAGCGGTCCTCGTGAGGCTGGTCGCGCCACCCCTGGCGCGGGCCGCGGTCTTCCCAGCGCCCTGGGTTTCTTCCTCCTCCTCGGCCGTAGCCCCGGTCAGCACGGTCAGGGCGACGGCCGATCCTTCCTTCTCGTACAGCGCGGAGCTCTTGACATTCGTTGGTGTTGTGGGTGTGGAGGTCATGGTACACACAGTACCGGCTGCCTCTGGAGGGTTCGGGCAGATCCTTGCCCCGCTTGGTGTCTGGTTCTGCCGCGAGTACGGCAGCCCCTTGCGCTTCGCGTCCTTGGCTTTGGGCTTCTTCTCTTCTGGGTCCGCGGCAGGCAGCTCGAGGAGGGAGAGACGTCCCTCCTCAGCCCTGGCGCACTTGTTCGCCAAGTTGAACAACTCCAGGGACGTGCAGAGGTCTTCGTGCATCGCCAGCTCCTCCTTCATCTTGACGTCATGCACGCCGTCAGAGAAGGCGGAGATGATGGCCTCCTCTGACACCCTGGGATCTTGAGGTGCGCGCTGTTGAAGCGTTGGATGTACTTTTGCAGGGTCTCTCCGGGTTGTTGCTTGATGCGGCGCATGTCGCTCACGGCGGGCGGCCGGTCGCGAGTACCTTGGAAGTTGGCGATGAAGCGCGCGCGCATCTGGTCCCAGTAGGAGACCGTGCCTGGAGCCAGATTCAGGAGCCAGGTTCGCGCCCCTTCCTTTAGCGCCATGGGGAACCAGTTAGCCATGACCTTCTCATCCCCACCGGCAGCCTCGATGCCCAGCTCATAGAGCTGGAGGAACTCTGCGGGATCGGTTGTGCCATCGTAGCGAGGAGGCAGGTCGGGCTTGAACTTGCCGGGCCACGCGACGCTGCGCAGCTCAGTGGTGTAGGCGTGGCAGCCCGCGGTGGCCACGACAGGCCTCGGTTGGTGGAGAGCTTGGTCTTGAGGGTCCCCACGTGCTGCTGCTAGGAGCAGGGCGGGGTCTTGGCGTGCCGGAGCTGGAGCAGGGTCGCGGCGTGCCGGAGTAGGGAGCGCCCTGGCAGCCCCCTGCGGGCATGGGATTTCTTGGCAGCTTTGCTCTTGTTGCGATGGCGCCTAGCGGAGCGGGTTCCGCCTAGGGGCCAGTCGCCTTGGAGCCACGGCATCTTCTTAGAGAGGAGGCGGCTGGTGCGCCTCCGTAGCTTCGTTGCCCGCATGGGGTGGAGTGTGGCGCAGAGGGACGGACGGCGCGGAAGAGCCCCCTGCGGCGTGGATAAGCTCAGCGACGCGGTCGAGCCATTCTTCGTAGACGTCATCGACGGGACGGTAGCGCAGGAGCCCGTTTGCCGCGAGGAACGCAGCCCGAGCCTCCAAGGGTGCGCGGAGCGTGCGGGACGAAGAACCGGCTGGAGCGAGTGATGGAGTGGCGGTGCGGCCGTCTTGCCGCACGGACGGGTGCTGAGATGATGCCTTCTGCTCGCCCCCCGCCGGGCCGGTGACGGCGTTGACGGCGGGCGACGGGGAATGACGAGGACGCCCACCGATGGGGGCCGTCTGGGCGACGCGAGAAGCGATGGCGGCCCGGCGCTCGGTGCGGGCCTGATGAGCGTCTGACATGGATGCGACGGTCGGAGGAGAGCGGAGCGGTGGGAGACGAATTCCGGCGCACCCCTACCTGGCGCGCCAAATGTCGGATTTCGGGTTCCGGCAGACCCTTAAGGTTCGAACACTGGGGTGCGCACGGAAATCTCACCTTCAACCTCTTCGTCTCGATGGGATCTAAACTACTAAAAGAGCTGCACGAAAGACACAAGATTTATACTGGCTCGGGCCACCGATGTGGTGTAATACCCTACTCCAGTGTGTGGTGGATGGATTGCCTCCTGGGGCTGGTGTGGATGAACAACTATAGGATCGAAAGTATGTCTAGAGGGGGGGGGGGGGTGATTAGACTACTTGACCAAATAAAAACTTAACCTTTTCCCAATTTTAGTTCTTGGCAGTTTTTAGCTAACTTAGGACAAGTCAAGCAATCATTACACAATTCAAGCAAGCATGCAAAGAGTGTATTGGCAGCGGAAAGTAAAGCATGCAACTTGCAAGAATATAAAGGGAAGGGTTTGGAGAATTCAAATGCTATTGGAGACACGGATGTTTTTCCCGTGGTTCGGATAGGTGGTGCTATCCTACATCCACGTTGATGGAGACTTCAACCCACAAAGGGTAACGGTTGCGCGAGTCCACGGAGGGCTCCACCCACGAAGGGTCCACGAAGAAGCAACCTTGTCTATCCCACCATGGCCATCACCCACGAAGGACTTGCCTCACTAGCGGTAGATCTTCATGAAGTAGGCGATCTCCTTGCCCTTACAAACTCCTTGGTTCAACTCCACAATCTTGTCGGAGGCTCCCAAGTGACACCTAGCCAATCTAGGAGACACCACTCTCCAAGAAGTAACAAATGGTGTGTTGATGATGAACTCCTTGCTCTTGTGCTTCAAATGATAGTCTCCCCAACACTCAACTCTCTCTCATAGGATTTGGATCTGGTGGAAAGAAGATTTGAGTGGAAAGCAACTTGGTGAAGGCTAGAGATCAAGATTCATATGGTTTGAATGGAATATCTTGGTCTCAACACATGAGTAGGTGGTTCTCTCTTAGAACATATGAGTTGGAATGGTGTATGTGTTCTGATGGCTCTCTCCACGAGTGAAGAGGAGGTGGAGGGGTATTTATAGCCTCCACACAAAATCCAACCGTTACACACAATTTACCAATCTCGGTGGGACCGAATCAGAAAAATCGGTCGGACCGAAATAGTAAACCTAGTGACCGTTAGGAATTTCGGTGGGACTGACATGCAACTCGGTAGGACCGATTCGGTTAGGGTTTGGGCATAACGTAATCTCGATGAGACCGATTGCACAAACTCGGTGAGACCGAGGTTGGCAATAAGCTAACCAGAGAGTTGGTCAGGCAAACTCGGTGGGACCGACTTGCTCTTTCGGTGAGACCGAAAAGTTACAAGAAGGAAACATAGAGTTTACCTTGCATTCTCGGTGGGACCGATTCGCTCTTTCGGTGAGACCGAAAAGTTACGAAAGGGAAACAGAGAGTTTGCAAGCCCATCTCGGTGAGACCGAGATCCTTATCGGTAGGACCGAATTGCTAGGGTTTGGCAGTGGCAAATGACAAGTGAAACTCGGTGGCGCCGGAATGAAAGAATCGGTATGACTGAGTTTGGCTTAGGGTTTAGGTCATTTGTGGATATGGGAAAGTAGCTGAGGATTTTGGAACATATCATTAAGCACATAGAGCAAGAGGCTCATTAAGCAACACCTCATCCCTCCTTGATAGTATTGGCTTTTCCTAAAGACTCAATGTGATCTGGGATCACTAAAACCTAAAATGAAGAGTCTTGAACTTTTGAGCTTGAGCCAATTCTTTCCTTAGCATTTTGAGGGTTCCACTTTCACATCCATGCCATGCCAATCATTGAGCTTTCCTGAAATAATCATCTTGAAATAGCATTAGCTCAATGAGCTATATGTTGTTAT
Organism: Triticum monococcum; assembly: GCA_034509565.1. Lineage (NCBI taxonomy): Eukaryota > Viridiplantae > Streptophyta > Magnoliopsida > Poales > Poaceae > Triticum > Triticum monococcum. The sequence goes on from CM067845.1 coordinate 411,575,812, forward strand.
GAATTACCAAAACCACCTAGGGATAGTTGCACTTTCAATCTCCCCCTTTTTGGTAATTGATGACAACATATGGATCAAAGCTTCGACAAATGATAATAAGCATGAAATATATCGTCACTTTGAGAAGTATGTGACAAATAAGAGCTCCCCCTACATTTGTGCATATTTAAAATTTTCTTTGGATTGCAAATGCACAAGGAGTTAGAATCAAGGGTTACTCTTCCATGTCACATACATCTTGGTGGAGCGCTAAAAATGATAAGATTGAAATACATGCACTTCATCACCAAGAATAGTGAATGATCACAAACGATAGATAGAATGATAATATTTAAGCAAGTATTAAGCAAACATTAAGTGTAGCTTATGATCAAACACATGATCATCGATGTCTCACAAACATAAGGACGTAGTATCTCACACACAAGGAAACAAAGTTCGAAAAATCACCAAATAAAACAAGAGAGAATAAAAGCAACACTCTCTCTCGAAGCCTATGATCTATACATTTTCTCCCCCTTTGGCAACAAGTTACCAAAAAGTTCCTAGAAAATGCATAGTGCTAAGTCGACGCTCAGGCTTGATCTTCAGGCGATGGTGGAGTCCGGAGCACTCCAAGGACGAAGCCTTCGGTAGACGTGGTCGGAGTCGAGGCTGAAGTGGATGCTGGAGCTGGTGGAACTGAGGCTGTGGCTGGCGCAGATGTTGTAGCTCTGGTGTCAGCAACTGGCAGTGCAGACAACCTCGGACCTCGTGGCACCCTCGCAAAAGCATCAGTCGTGGTCCTGCCTCTCCTCTCATTCATGTCCTCCTGGAGCTGCTCCACGGCGGTCTGTATCTCTGTCACCTTGATGTCCAAGTCATAGAACCTCTGTTCCATGATCCTCTCTAGGCTTGCCTGGTTCTGAGTCAGGGTGGCAAGTCCTTGCTCAATCCGCAGGGTGGACGCAATCAGGTAACCAAGCTGCTCTTGTTTGGTTTTCAGGAAGTAATCAGATACCTCCGCTTGAGTAGGCATCCTGGCAGCTTTCTCCTTCTTCGCCTTCTCCTTCTGAGCTTGTGCATGGACAGATGATGGCTCATTCTCAGTCATGACCACTTGGTTATCCTCGAAGTTTGGACAGATGGGCAGGTGTTCCTTATCCAAGAGGTATATGCCCATGCCCATCTTGGAGTTGATGAGCTTCTGAATCTGTGGGGCATATCCACAGCTCCTCTTCTGGTCTGCTGCTGTCCTCTTGATTGTTTCCACTATGAGACTCATGACTTTGAATTTTTGAGGCACGTCAAAAACATGTAGCAAATTGATCGCGTGACCTCTGATCATCTTGTGATCTCCAGACTTGGGCAGAAGAGTGTGCCTAAGGATCCAGTTGATCGTAGGCAATCCTGACAGAAGATAGTGCACTAAGCCAAACTTGAACGTGTCAAGTGCTTCATTCGGAATCTCCTTGTACATGTTGGACATGGTGTTGTGGTCCATCTTCTTCTTGGCATAAATGTCCAAGTCATCTGCTTGCTCCTCTGGGGCATTGATCAACTTCGCCCATTCCTCAACAGTGGATTGGTACCTTGTACCCTCTGACATCCAAGTGATCCTGCCATCCGGATAAAAGTGTGCTGTGGAGTAGAATTGCATGATTAGCTCCTCATTCCACTTTGTGAGCTTCTTCCCAACAAAGTCTGCCACTCCACACGCACTAAAGCTGTCATATACTCCAGGGTAGTGTTCCTCATTCTCCTTCATGTAGGTCCAGTCGACCCATCTCATGTCACACACAATTGGCTTCTTGTCAAGCAAAACAGTCTCATAGAAATCCTGCTGCTCCTTGGTGTGAAACCTGTAGTCCATTGCAGTTCTCCTCCTAGAAGCATACGGATCTGCTTCTCTCCACTTCCTCAGCCCTGAATCTCTCCTGAGCTTCATATCCTCAGCCACAGGATGAGCATCATTGTGGTCTGGGATCTTGGGCTTGAGCTTCCGAAGGACATTCTCTTCCTCTTCCTCTGCAGCTTCAGGCACTGGGGCCTTGTTCTTCTCAGTGGCTGGGATGCTTCTGGTGTTTCTCTTTGGTGCACTCTTAGGCTTAGATGCAGCCTTGGGTGCTTCCTTGGGCTTGGATGCAGCTTTCCCTGACCTTATGGCATCTCCCATAAGTTTGGCTGCCTTGGGTGCTGGTGCAACAACCTCTTCTTCTTCCTCCTCCTCATCTACCATGATGGAGGCCTTCCCAAGCACTCTGGCCACAGTCTTCTTCACTCGTTCTTTCCTCTTCTTACCCTCAGCAGCAACGGGCTCAATGGGAGCAGGCTTCACGATTGAAGCTCTAGCCTTTGACATGGGCTGCCTGCCTACTGGCCTTTTGATTTTCAGGCCTGGCTTTGTACCTGCTGCTGGCTCAGCTCTCTTTGATGTAGCCTCTTCCTCTGCCACATAGTCCTCATCTTCAGAATCAGAAGTCCTCTTCTTCCTTTGACGTGTGGCAGCTTTAGGCAGGTTGCTGGGTGTGCTCCTGCTGCCATCATCTGAGGAACTTGAGGGGCTAGTGCCCTCACTCAACTGCACTTGCTGCTCTGACAAGTTTTGGCTGTCACTCTGGTCTGACATGATGCAAATTGACTGCTGACCCTGTGAATAGATTATAGATGAGATAGAGTGGATGAGCATCACAAAATGCAAAGATTTTTGCAAAAGAATAATTCAAAAACTTAGTTTTAGTTTCCCACTGAAATCATCTCATATCTACCGATTTTCAAACTCGGTGACACCGAAGCAGTTTTGGCACCAGAACTAGTGAACTCGGTCAGACCGAGTCATAGTTCGGTGGCACCGAGACTGCTAGGGTTTCACAGAGTTCCAAAATTGGTCACACCGATAAGTGATTCTCGGTCAGACCGAGTTTTACTTGTGCAATGGCATAAGCCAAATCGGTGGGACTGAGTTTTTCAACTCGGTGGGTCCGAGATGGTTTCGGCAGAAACCTAACCCTAAAATTTTCGAATTAAACCTAATCTACGAGTTCATTGACTGGATAGGAGTTTATCAAACGTGGCAAGAATCATGATGATCACAATGTGCTAGGAATCGGATTGAAGAATAGCACAAAGATCGAGTCCATACCCTAGTTCGGCGGAGACTCGCTACGGCGGCAACGGCGGGGCAGAATTCCGTTGACGGCAGCGGAGACCAGCGACAGGAGGCTGCTGGCGGCGAGGAGGACGATCCGGAGACCCAGGAGGCAGAGCGAGCTATGCGCGGGCGAAGAGGTTTCGGAGAAATTTCCAAAATTCTGCCCGTCACTATATATAGCCCGACCCTGTCGGTGTGACCAAGTGGAACAACTCGGTGGCACCGAGATGCAAAACTGTATACAGTTATTGCAACTCAGTGTGACCGAGTGGTTCAAATTGGTTGCACCGAGATCGAAAACCTAGATCAACTTAATGATCTCGGTAGGACCGAAAGTATGGTATCGGTCAGACCGAGAATCACAAAGAGGTTTTGGAAGTTTAAGTCTATGACGAATCGGGGACTCCGAGCGCTCCTCACACAGAGTGGTTCGAATCTGACTTGATCAAATTTTGTGATGCAACATGAATAGAGTTTGAGACGAGAAAAGCATAGATAGCTAGAGGAGGTTCTTAGGCATTCTTGTCCATCCACTTGGCAAAAGAAGATAAAGCCAAACAATCAAAACAACAAGTGGATGTCCTCGAATGAGTAAAATATGCAACCAACATGCTCACACAATAAGATGGCAAATGAAATATGTGTCAAAGCATGCACAAACAATTCTAGCATCTATCAAGCAATTTGCGATGACTAGGTCATCTATATATGAGTATATTGACTTAGGAGTCAAGTGAAAACACTTGATCGTAGGTCATACTCATCGTTTAAGTTCAAGTGGGGTTACCACTTTTACATAAAGCATTGTTGTATTCACATCTTTAGAGTTGCTTTAGCTCAAGTCTTAGAGTAAAGCTCCCCCTAGATGTGATATCCCCCCTAAGAGGGATGAACTAACCTTGGGTTTTGTCGATGATGAATTCATGTAGATATTGAAGATGTGGATGCTCAATGTTGATATAGATCACTTGGAGCTATCCATTTGAGTGAATTGCACTTTCAATACCTACATGGGTTAGTCCCACAAGGAACAAACAAGGATATCCATACACATAGAGTGATGCATACACAAGATGATGTCCATGAAAACTTTAGGTTACCTTGTCCCTTGTCTTACCAACAAGAGGGTTTGTGACTCCTTGAACTAGTGCATGATGTGGAAGTTGATTGCACTTGTTCTTGCCAAAATGATGAGAGTGAAGTATGTTGGCGGAGTCACCCTCAAGAACTCTCTAGTTCTTCTTCTTTTGGATCCACACCATCTTGATGGGAATCCTTGGAGTTGTAGTCGTACTTGATGAAGTGGAACTTCACGTGGTTTTGGGAATCCACTTGACTAAGGTCTTAGGAGCTTCTTCAAATGCATCAATCTCCTCTTGAAGCTTGTCCTTGCCTTTTTTGCTTGTAGTCTTGTGGTGGAAGATCATCTTGAGCTTGTGTCCCCTTGAAAGAAGTATCATACTTCTCTTGTTGAGGAACAAACTTTGTCTTGGGGTATTGATCTTCTTCCCATTCAACTCCATTGGCATTGAACTTTCGTTCAAAACCAACACCTTGATTCTTCCGGTGCATTCCTTGCTTGCGCACAATTTCCTCGAATTGCTTACTCCCGGCAAGGCTCTTGTACACTCCTTTCTCTATGATTCCCTTCAATAAGCTATTTTCTTGCTCAAGTGTAACTTGGCTAAGAGAATCATTAGTGGAATCAAGAGAACTACTAGAAGCAACAATATTGGATTTAGCATGATCATTGTTACTACTAGAGGAAGAATCTTTCTTGTTCTTGTTACTAGACTTGACTTGAGGCATGTAAGTGGATAATAGTAAACGCTTGGCAATGTAAGAAGAACTTTTCTTGCGGAGATCATCATTGATTGCCTTTAAGAACTCATGCTCTTGCTCAAGATTGAGCTTTTCAAAGCGTAATTTCTCATGATCTCTTAAAAGTTCTCGATGATCTTCGAAGATAGTTTCATGAGCTAACTTAAGAGTGTTTAGTTCTTTAGTTAGAGCCTCAATCTTCTCCTTATCATTGTCATTCGTTTTAGCATGATTAATTGATGTTTCATCATAGTACTCATCACTAGAGTTGTCAACAAGCAAGTCATCATCACCTAACAAGTCATCTTCATCACTATTAAAATCAACGTACTCGGGGTGTGTTACCTTAGGACCTTTGGCCATGAAGCATCTTCCAATTCCTTCATTTGGTGAGTCAAATATGTCGTAGGAGTTGGTTGACATAAGTGCTAGACCGGCAACACCTTCATCTTGAGTATCTTCGGAGTCGGAGTGATAACTTCTCTCGGAGTGGCTGTCGGAGTCGGAGCCGGATACCCATTCACCAACATGAGCTTGATGTCTTCGTTTTGTGTAGCTCCTTGATGATTTTTCCTTCCTTTCTGAATCCTTGCTTCTCCGTGAGTATTTCCGTTCATAACGATCATCTCTACTCCTTCTCTCTCTTGGTGGTGATTCTTTGCTTCTTCTTTTTGGAGAATCTTCTCTTATCTTGTAGGGAGCCGTACACTCATTGGAATAGTGTCTGGGTCTTCCACAATTGTAGCAGTTTCGCTCTCGACTAGAAGATCTTTTGTCATTGTAGGACCTTGACTTGAAGCTTCTATCTTTGCTTCTAGTCTTGTAGAACTTGTTGAAGTTCTTCACCATTAAGCTCAATTCTTCATTGAAGGTTTGTTTCTCACTTGATGATGTGGGGACTTCACATGAGGCTTTGTAGGCACCACTTGATTTGTTGTGAAGTTCCTCTTTATCCTTGAGTGACATCTCATGAGCAACAATCCTTCCAATCACTTCCGTTGGCTTGAGATCTTTGTAATTGGGCATCATTTGAATCAATGTGCACACGGTGTCATATTTCCCATCCAAGGCTCTTAGGATCTTCTTGATGATGAATCTATCGGTCATCTCTTCACTTCCTAAGCCGGCAATCTCATTTGTAATGAGAGCAAGCCTAGAGTACATTTCGGCGACACCTTCACCATCCTTCATCTTGAACTTGTCAAGTTGACTTTGGAGCACATCCAACTTGGATTCCTTGACGGAGTCGGTACCTTCGTGCATATCAATCAAAGTGTCCCAAATTTCCTTTGCATTCTCAAGGCGGCTGATTTTGTTGAATTCTTCGGGGCACAATCCATTGAAGAGAATATCACAAGCTTGAGCATTGTATTGCAACATCTTCAACTCATCCGCGGTAGCTTCACGGTTTGGTTCCCTCCCATCAAAGAACTCACCTTGCAAGCCAACACAAACAATAGCCCATACGGCGGGGTTATGTCCAAGAATATGCATTTTCATTTTATGCTTCCAACTAGCAAAATTAGTACCATCAAAGTAAGGACCTCTACGGTGATAATTTCCCTCGCTAGACGCCATACTCTCCTAGGTTGTGAAACCAAGGCTATGACCACCAAAAGCTATGGAGATCAAGGAAAATGGAGACCAAAGCTCTAATACCACTTGTAGGATCGAAAGTATGTCTAGAGGGGGGGGGGTGATTAGACTACTTGACCAAATAAAAACTTAACCTTTTCCCAATTTTAGTTCTTGGCAGTTTTTAGCTACTTAGGACAAGTCAAGCAATCATTACACAATTCAAGCAAGCATACAAAGAGTGTATTGGCAGCGGAAAGTAAAGCATGCAACTTGCAAGAATATAAAGGGAAGGGTTTGGAGAATTCAAACGCTATTGGAGACACGGATGTTTTTCCTGTGGTTCGGATAGGTGGTGCTATCCTACATCCACGTTGATGGAGACTTCAACCCACGAAGGGTAACGGTTGCGCGAGTCCACGGAGGGCTCCACCCACGAAGGGTCCACGAAGAAGCAACCTTGTCTATCCCACCATGGCCATCGCCCACGAAGGACTTGCCTCACTAGCGGTAGATCTTCACGAAGTAGGCGATCTCCTTGCCCTTACAAACTCCTTGGTTCAACTCCACAATCTTGTCGGAGGCTCCCAAGTGACACCTAGCCAATCTAGGAGACACCACTCTCCAAGAAGTAACAAATGGTGTGTTGATGATGAACTCCTTGCTCTTGTGCTTCAAATGATAGTCTCCCCAACACTCAACTCTCTCTCATAGGATTTGGATCTGGTGGAAAGAAGATTTGAGTGGAAAGCAACTTGGGGAAGGCTAGAGATCAAGATTCATATGGTTTGAATGGAATATCTTGGTCTCAACACATGAGTAGGTGGTTCTCTCTCAGAACATATGAGTTGGAATGGTGTATGTGTTCTGATGGCTCTCTCCACGAGTGAAGAGGAGGTGGAGGGGTATTTATAGCCTCCACACAAAATCCAACCGTTACACACAATTTACCAATCTCGGTGGGACCGAATCAGAAAAGTCGATCGGACCGAAATAGTAAACCTAGTGACCGTTAGGAATTTTGGTGGGACTGACATGCAACTCGGTAGGACCGCGGTTAGGGTTTGGGCATAACGTAATCTCGGTGAGACCGATTGCACAAACTCGGTGAGACCAAGGTTGGCAATAAGCTAACCAGAGAGTTGGTCAGGCAAACTCGGTGGGACCGACTTGCTCTTTTGGTGAGACCGAAAAGTTACAAGAAGGAAACATAGAGTTTACCTTGCATTCTCGGTGGGACCGATTCGCTCTTTCGGTGGGACCGAAAAGTTACGAAAGGGAAACAGAGAGTTTGCAAGCCCATCTCGGTGAGACCGAGATCCTTATCGGTAGGACCGAATTGCTAGGGTTTGGCAGTGGCAAATGACAAGTGAAACTCGGTGGCGCCGGAATGAAAGAATCGGTATGACCGAGTTTGGCTTAGGGTTTAGGTCATTTGTGGATATGGGAAAGTAGCTGAGGATTTTGGAGCATATCATTAAGCACATAGAGCAAGAGGCTCATTAAGCAACACCTCATCCCTCCTTGATAGTATTGGCTTTTCCTAAAGACTCAATGTGATCTTGGATCACTAAAACATAAAATGAAGAGTCTTGAACTTTTGAGCTTGAGCCAATTCTTTGTCCTTAGCATTTTGAGGGTTCCACTTTCACATCCATGCCATGCCAATCATTGAGCTTTTCTGAAATAATCATCTTGAAATAGCATTAGCTCAATGAGCTATATGTTGTTATGAATTACCAAAACCACCTAGGGATAGTTGCACTTTCAACAACACAAGGAAGAACAGCCTCGCGAGGGTCTGTTCTTGGCTGTGGAGATGAACTGCTATGAAGAGTTCAGTCACCCTCTCTCTCTCTCTCTCTACTTGCGAACCGAACGAACCAACCCCGAACTAACCTAAAAACCAACCCAAAAACCGAACCCCTTGCTATGTTGGTGGCTAGTACTATTTATAGGGGCCCTGGTCCTCTCCCCAAATATTGAGCGGGAAGGGATCCAACAATGGCGGGCTAATTTGAAGGGGGACAGCGAGTACATCTATCCTGACAAAAGCAGTCTTCGCCTGCCAAAGGCTCTGGTGATGACGCCACGCTGGGCTCCATGGTGACCTCGGTCTCGTAGTCCTCCTAGTCTTGGTCTCGTTGCACCGAAGTGGCAACCTTTGCCTGATGCCTCGTTACTCCGCAGATACGCTTGCCCCCTTTGCACCAAAGAGGAAAGAGGGACGCTGCGCGCGCTGGCACCCGCCTGCTGCCCCGTGTCATCATGGCTTGCATCATGGGCACCTCGCGAGGTACCCTGCCTTGAACTCTCCGCCTCCTCGCGAGCCAGCCTGACGAGGCTATGCCTGAGGATGCGCCGTGTCGTCCGCCTCGCGAGGCTTGGCCCCTCGCGAGGGTCTTGAGCCTCGTGTTGATGAAGATGGGCCGCGCTGGGCCCCCACTTGAGCCACGCCGCAGGCCGCAGGCAGGCAAGTCTGGGGACCCCCGTTCCCAGAATGCCGACAGTTTCCGTTTTGCAGGGAGCTCTTTTCATATTTTTCTACACATAATTGGATGCTACATTTGAGAAGGAAAATCCAGGTGAAAGAAGAAAGAAGAATTGGAGGACAGATTATAGTTATATGTTTTTCATCGCCATTTATGTTTCTAGATCTGGTATATTTGAACATATTAATATGGTTTGCAATAGGTGTGGGACCAGAATATATGCGTGGGACAAGATTATGTGTGTGAATATGTTAATATGGTTTGTGGCTTCATTAGCCATGGACAAAAGTTCCTGTGTTTTTCCTGTTGCACTACAAATTTCTGGTTTTCGCTAGAATAGACGTCTCAATTTCAAGGATTTCCACGTGGCCAGCATACATATTCAGTTGGACATTCAATGCTTTTAGTTGGCTAGAATAGATGTCTCAGTTGGCCAGGTTGCATTTATTTCAGTTTTTGGCCAACATGCATGTTCAGTTGGACAGTTAATGCATTCAGTTGGCTAGAATAGATGTCTTAGTTGGCTAGAATAGATGTCTTAGTTGGCCAGGAGTTTTTGGCCAACATGCATGTTTAGTTGGCCAGAAAACATGTTTTTTATTTCCACATATACTACATTTTTTCCAAAGTGTTCACTCAGAAACATGTATTGCCAAATATATGTTTAGTTGGCAGGATACATGTTTAGTTGGCTAGGATACATGTTCAGTTGGCTGGGATGCATGTTTAGTTGCACATTTATGAATTTTTTGTTGCACATGTTCAACAAAGCATTGGGCAGTCAATTTTTTGTTCATTTTGCAAACAATAACTACAAGTTGGCTTTAATCATGTTTTAATTGGCCAGAGTACTCGTTTTTAGTTGGCTTGTTTTAACACATCCAGGTGGTAGTTTTTGGCATGTTTAACACATCCAGCATGTTTAACATCTGGTGTGATGTGCTAGATTCACCTCTTTTTTGAAGCAGATTCTCCATGGGTCCATGGAGAAGGGTGTTTTACATACCTATACATATGCTTATGCAGTAGAAGAAAGGGGGAAGTGAAGAGGTGCAGAGGGGGCTTACCTGCTCGATCTTACTACCTGGTATGGCTCTGACCACCCTGCCATTTATATCTTGAAGCAGCTCCTTCTACTTTGGGGCTCCCATGGCGGCTGTGTAGGAGGAGGAAGAAGGGCTGGGGGCGATTGCGTTTGGATCTGGTTCTGGCGTGCAGAAGAAGAAGAAGGCAACGTGGGTGGGGCTGATTGCGTTTGGATCTGGTTCTGGCGAGCGGGGCGTGGGGACAGCTGGCCACGTGGGGCGGTTTCTGTTGGTGGCCGCTCGATCGGTCTGTTTTGATGGCCGGTCGAATCGGATCGGGTTGGTGGCCTTCCTTTTCTGTTTCGCGGGGGACAGGGTATTTCCTTTTTTAGCTAGCCGCTCAGTTGCGCTAGCGGGCGCCCAGCCGCCAGCTAGACGCGTCCCAAAATTAAATGTTGGTTAACATGGCAAGAGGTGAAACATGAGTAAAATACACATCTAGGCATTTTAAATGAGGCCGGAAACATCAAACAACAACTCCGGTAAAACCTCATGTGCATTAGCAATTTCATGCAACAACAATTTAAACATTTTAAAAGTTGTTATCATGATGTGGATGACATATGCAAGTTTTAAGCAATATTTGAAAAAGTTGACATGAGCATTATGAAGCATTTATCACCGTGGTGGAAAGAAAGGGTGCCACAGCAACGATAACGAAAAAGGTGCCACGGCAACGTTCCGGTTCCGGTAACTCGATTGAGATGCCGTTAAAAAAGATAGGGCGTGAGCGAGTTGAGCAAGATGGTGGGGTGCTCCCGACTACCGGGTCCCCACTAGTGGCATGGAAACGAGTGACAATTCGGACACGGTGCAGACAAAGGGGTGCATCTCATACAACACAAGCATTCGTTCACGGGCGGTCGTCTTGGGGTTATACCTCCAGAGTGTGCAAACGGGACAGTTCTCGTTTGGTGCAAAGTAGAGGAAGTAGACGTTCTCGGGACGTTTGTAGTGGAGGTAGTCGTTCATGTTCGGGAAGCGGTAGAGGTACAGGTCTTTGACAACGGTCATTGTACACGCTCCGAGGTCGTCGGTAGAGGTTCTCGCAATCTCGGCGATGGTAGTGGTACACATTTTCGTAGGCGTTCGAGTCATCGGTAGAGGAACTTGATGGATTTGAATCCCTTCAAGGTTTTCGTGGTACTTGGGGTCTTCGGACTTGCCGGTCTCGTTCTTGCGATGTTAGTTGAACTTGACATATCCGAGGACTCCAGATGTCGTGGTACTTGACGAATCTGTGTAGCCAAACACGTTTAAGAAGAAACTCATGCGACGTCATGGAACTTGGCGCATCCAAAGGGAGCTTAACGGGTCCTCAACGTTCTGGTACTTGGCATTCGGTGCGGCACTTGTCGAGAAAGAGGCGAAGTCGTGGTACTTGGCGCTCTGGTCGGGGTGGCAAAGCATCGCTGAACTTCCGTTTGAGACAACAACAAGGGACTCAGCGAAAGTCTGCTGGTAGGTGCGGCCGTCTGCGGTTGTGCACTGGGCTAGAGGCAGCCCTGGACAGCGGGGAAGGAGCAGCCAATGCATGGGAGGAGCGGGCTTGGTGAAGAGCAGCAGCAGCTGGGCTTGCTGCCGGCGTGGGGAGGCAGACCAGCGGGATAGGAGCATGGCGAGGTGTAGCAGGGAGAGGGGAACAAGGAACGCCAGAGAAGGGACTCGCCAGTGGGCGAGGCGCAGGGGTCGGAGACGGGACACGCGCAGCAGGGAGCTCAGCGACCGAAGCTGATGGTCAGCGTGGCTGCAGGGTCGCGGGCACGAGGGCTCGATGACGCTCCTGTTGCCGCTCAAGACGAAGATGGGAGGACCACGGGCGCGCGAGGAGGCACTGCCTCGTGGCTGTGGACGCGAGCGAGGGGGAGGCTCACGGGGAACTCCGGCGACGGCGGAGGTGCAAGAGAGGTCCAATGGAGGTCTGGGGTGGATTGGCAGGAGGCGTGACAGCGGGAGGCTGCAGGGCGACGCGCTGGAGGAGGGATCGAGAGGGAGGAGGGATTGATGGGGATGGGGATTCGGGGCGTGGCTTCTCCTGGTGCGATGCGTGTGCGTGTGGCGGCGCGAGGGGACAGGGAGGAGGGGTGCAGGGATCGCTAGGGTAAGCAGCGGGGCTGGTTGGGCCTTGGCCTTGGGCCGACGCGTGAGGGAGGGAGGTCCAGCTAGGCTGGATGGCTGCTGGGCCTCATCTCTCTCTCTCTCAGTCATAAAACTAATTTGACAGAAAGCAATAGAGAGAAAGGAAAAAAAGGAAGAGGGGTTTAGGGAATGAATTTGAACATGCGGGTAATTTTCTTCGACTCACAAAAACAAGCTTGGTCCGAGAAAATTAGAAAAGGCCAGATCGAAGGATAAGAATTCAAACTCATTTGAATTTTTTTTCAAATGGGTTTGAACTAGGACAAGGTTTTTGGAGTATCCAAAAATGTTGAGAAATTTTGTTAGAGCTCTAGAAAATGGTAAAAGAATTATTGGCAAGGCTAGAGAGTCAAAACTTGAAGAAGAAAAGGCCAAGGGATTTAATATGCAAGTGGGTTCATGGGTGATTCCAAAACAATGGAATATTTTATAATATCTCCCTAAATACCGGGAGGGTATGTTTTAAAGAGAAACCACCATGTGAGTTCCCTCAATTTAAATGGATCGAAGATCCATACGGTTTATTTAGTTGAGTTGGAAAGATTAAAGACATGATGCAATGCACATGATGCAATGATGAATGCAACAAGCAAAAACAAATCGCACAACGAATCTCGGAAACCCTGGAAGGCATCTGAAGCTCCGGTCTTGGGGTGTCACAACACTCCACCACTACAAGAGGATCTCATCCCGAGATCTAGGATGGCACCGGGAAGAAACAAAAGAGGGAGAGGTAAGACAAAGTTGCTTCTTTGACAAACGAGTGAAACCAAAGAACCTTGAGAGGTTGAACAAATTGAAAGATAGAATACAATGAAGATGAACAAGGTTGAAACGCTCCGTTAGAAAAGAGGAACAAGGAACATTACTAGAACCTTGTAGGTTGAAAGACATAAGACAAGGGTTGCAATGGACAGGAAGTAGATGCAAGCACTCCGATTGAAACAAGATGCAAGACTTGATAAGACGAAAAGAACTTGAACAGATGACACAACACTCCGGTTAAAACAAGATAGAGAAGGCATAAGAATGATATAATTTGGACAACACTCCAGTAGAAAAGAGAAGAAAACTTGATAAGATGAAAAGAAATTGAAGGGATGACACAACACTCCGATTGAATGGATAAGCAAAGGAAAGAACATGGTCTTCACAACTCAAAATTATCAACACCGAAAGGATAAGCTTGTTGTGGGTTATGTAAAACATCTCAAAACTGAGGTGAAATTCTGCCACTAATGAAAACAATAGATTGGATTGATATCAACAAGGAGACGAGAAGCTTATTTCAATGGGAGGATAGATGAAGAACTTGGGTCATTTATTAGCACCATAAATAGCAACAATCCTTAGGGAAAGCTTTAGGTGAAATATAACCCAAGATAACTCCAATGAAGAGATTGATGGATTTAAGATACCTCATTCCTGACAACTTTTCCATCATGAAACATGAAGGAAACTGTCAAAATGACATAACACCACCTCAAAAGATAAGGTAGAAAGAATTGCACTTCCAAATGCAAGATAAAGAATGCTTTAACTCCTCAAAACAAAACATGTGTTGAGCACCATGTTTATTTTAGAGTATAGCTTGGTGTATCATAACTCCGATAGAAATCTTGAAGAACAAATCGAGAATGAAAGGAAACCTTGGCGAACCGCCATGTTGAGCCTCCATGAAGAACTCCAGTAATGAAAGAATGATCAAAAGGAAAGAGAGTTGAAAACACAAGGTGAATCCTTACAATGATTTAGATGGGGCTTTGCGACGAGATAATGCGGAAAACTTGGAACTCCGGAAAAGAAAGATGACTCACTTGAACCGAGAATTTACTCATCATGAACAAACTCCGGAAGAATGAATCAATCACTTGGATGAACTAAGAATAAGAATTATTTTATGCGTATCCTTCACCAATTTAAATTGATGACAAGCAATGGATTTGGCATACTACTTATTCCCGTAAAAAGGATTAAGATAGATATAGCGCAAACTTGAGAAGGACTTCAACGAACCGCCGGTATGAATGGAAAGAACAAATGAATTGATATGATAACCAAGGAAGAGAACTCTTGAACGAACCACCGTAAGGATTGAAAATGAATGAAGATACTTGAGTGAATCAAGATGCAAGAGAACGGAGAGATCGCGAACTGATTAGAGAATACTTGAATGATGCACCGGTAAGATTTGGGGAACGAGAGTTGAAAGCTGGAATGAATAATTCTGAGATGATGGGCTCCAGAGAATCAAACTGAAAAGACTCCTTAATAGCTCCGGATGGGTGAAAAGAATTCTCACAATCGAAAACAATGATGAGAGGATGGCATCAAGCTAGAACCATGAATCTTCAAGAGAACAGATATGATTGAAGAGAAACTCTTCTTCGGTCTTCAAATCTAAGAATGACGATGAGAAACACCATCAAGAATTGTTTAGACACTCCGGGAGAATCAAAAGCGAAGAGGTTGAGCCAACAATGAAAAGAATTTGACCGATCTTGGAGAAATACATATGACTAATGATAATTCATTCTTACATCAAACTTGGAGAAGAATTTGAGAGTAACTCCGGGAAAATAGATGAGTCAGGTAAGATCCTGGGAAAGACATGTGGGTTAGGGCCCACTCAAAAGATACACCGTAGGAATGATTTAAAAGATAGATTGCACCGGCTGAATTAAATGGCTTGAATGAGATAACAACCTTGAAATAGGTTGAACGGATCTTGAATGAAAAGACGAGCCTTCTGAGATATCTTGAGCACTCCAGAACAAAAGAATAGCGAGAAGTGAATGATTAAGAGGTTCACCGGCATGAGAAAGCATTTGAACCGAGGAAAGGATATGATCGACAAAGCTTGAATAGAATCCACCGAAAAATAAAAAGAATGAAGAATTATAGACTCGAAGCTCCGTTAGTATCTTCCTGAGAATCATTGGATAAGAACATTGACGGAAAAGAATGAAGAGGCTTCCATCAATAAAATGGATAGTTGATTAAGAAATCCGAGTCCTCGAAGAAAAAGGGTGGGAGGGCGGGAAAACAAAGGCAACTAGGCACGGATGAAACAAACACCATTGAGAAGACTTAGAATTGATCTTGCCGATGGGGAGAATGATGGGATCACCTCGAAGAGAAGCGCACTGGTTGGAAAAAACTGACATGACAAACTCGATGATCACGAAGTATTAGTATTCCCATAAAAATATGATAACACCGTTTAAGGAAGGTATGGAATCAACATTTGACATTGAAGCAACTCTAATACCACAACTCAAAACGAAACAAAGGATTGGCTTGCAGAATAAGCTGGAAACAAACATATGATAGATCCCATATCGTATCATGTGTCTATTGGAAAGATGTCCTGCGTGATACTTCAATTCCCACTTATAAACTCCCAAATCTTTCTGGTTATGCAATCAGGTGTTGGGGATACAGGGGAAGCATAATATATCACCCAAACTAACAATTCCTACATTCAGCTGTATCCATCCTTCAACACATAACCAAGAAACCTTCAGAAATCATGCACCTCAACCTTCGAAAAGCATCCGTTATACGAGTTATGGCAATACTCCCGAACTCCCGCCCCAGTACTGGGTGGCGTCGAGTTTATCTCACCAACAACTGCATAAAAGAGATTTCCGATGTCAGCAAAACTCAGGTATTCCAGAACTGCAACGATAAAATTGTGACGACAACACCTCGGAGCTCAACTCCCCGGGACACTGCCACAACCCCTAAATGTGAGGAGGCACCAAGAATAATGTTCTCGTCACAAAACCATCGAAACGATTCCAAGATACACGCGTGATCCTAAACTTTTTTTTCATGAAATTTGAGGAGAGAAGAGTCAAAACTTCTACGTCAGGAGGCCTCACCAGAGCGACGAAGGGAGTGAGGAGTAAAAAGAATCCTACTCTCCGATATATATAATCGTAAGACTCAAAACATTTTGTTCTAGACACAACAACGTCAGCGATTCGATCAAGCAGGGGGCTCCTAAGTCAGGGAAGGCTCTGATACCAACTTGTAACACCCACAATGCGGCTATATCTCCCACGTGTCGGGGCACGACTTAGAGGCATAGCCGCATGGTAGGCTTGTTGCAAGAGGGGTAATCTTCACACATCCCATGTACTGAATAAGAAAGGGATAAAGAGTTGGCTTACAATCGCCACTTCACACAATACATAAATAATCCATCCATCATACAAGATACAGACAAAGGTCCGACTACGGAACCAAAATAAAGAAAGACAACCCCAATTGCTAGATCCCCGATCGTCCCGACTGGGCTCCACTACTGATCAACTAGAAACGAAACAACACAATGAACACGATCTTCATCAAGCTCCCACTTGAGCTCAGTTGCGTCATCTGCACTGGTATCATCGGCACCTGCAACTGTTTGGAAGTATCTGTGAGCCACGAGGACTCAGCAATCTCACACCCGCGAGATCAAGACTATTTAAGCTTATGGGTAGGAAAGGGTAGTGAGGTGGAACTTCAGCAAGCACTAAGCATATATGGTGGCTAACACACGCAAATAAGAGCGAGAAGATAAGCAACGCAACGGTCATCAAGCTAGAAATGATCAAGAAGTGATCCTGAAACTACTTACTTTCAAGCATAACACAAGAACCGTGTTCACTTCCCGGACTCCGCCGAAAAGAGACCATCATGGCTACACACGCGGTTGATGCATTTTAATTAAGTTAAGTGTCAAGTTCTCTACAACAGGACATTAACAAATTCCCATCTGCCACATAACTGCGGACACGGCTTTCGAAAGTTCAAAACCCTATAGGGGTGTCCCAACTTAGCCCATCACAAGCTCTCACGATCAATGAAGGATATTCCTTCTCCCGGGAAGACCCGATCAGTCTCAGAATCCCGGTTACAAGACTTTTCGACAATGATAAAACAAGACCAGCAAAGCCGCCCGATGTGCCGACATCTCGATAGGAGCTGCACATATCTCGTTCTCAGGGCAACACCGGATGAACAATCCGTACAACTAAAACCAGCGCTCAAGTTTCCCCGAGGTGGCGCTGCAAGGGACTCTAGTTCGGACCAACACTTAGAGAAGGACTGGCCCAGGGGGGTTAAAATAAAGATGACCCTTGAGTCTACAGAACCCAAGGGAAGGGTAATAGGTTGTTAGGCAAATGTAAAACCAAGGTTGGGCCTTGCTGGAGGAGTTTTATTCAAAGCGAACTATCAAGGGGTTCCCATAACACCCAACCGCGTAAGGGACGCAAAATCAAGGAACCTAACACCGGTATGACAGAAACTAGGGCGAGAAGAGTGGAACAAAACACCAGGCATAAGGCCGAGCCTTCCACCCTTTACCAAGTATATAGGTGCATTAAAGTAAATACGATATAATAATGATATCCCAACAATATCCATGTTCCAACAAGGAACAAACTTCATCTTCACCTGCAACTAACAACGATATAAGAGGGGCTGAGGAAAAGCGGTAATATAGCCAAACAACGGTTTGCTAGGAAGGAGGGTTAGAGGCTTGACATGGCAACAAGGGAGGCATGATATAGCAAGTGGTAGGTAGCGCGACATAGCAATAGAGCAAACAACTAGCAAGCAAAGATAGAAGTGATTTCGAGGGTATGGTCATCTTGCCTGAGATCCCGCAAGGAAGAAGAACGAGTCCATGAAGAAGACAAATGGACGTAGTCGAACGGATCCTCACAAATGCGACGTTACCAGAACTAACAAGAAGAAGCAACACCAGAAAGGAGCAAACAATATGGTAAACAACCATCACATAAACATGGCATGATGCACAACCAAGGATGATGCATGTCCGGTTTAAATATGCATGGCATGGCAAAGGGCAACAAACAAAACTACACATTAAGTGGAGTTCAATATGCATCGGGATGGATATTGACAAAACACCACATTCCATTATTTAGTTCACTCCCGATTAGGTACTCAACAAAATTAAATGTTGGTTAACATGGCAAGAGGTGAAACATGAGTAAAATACACGGCTAGGCATTTTAAATGAGGCCGGAAACATCAAACAACAACTCTAGTAAAACCTCATGTGCATTAGCATTTCATGCAACAACAATGTAAACATTTTAAAAGTTGTAATCATGATGCGGATGACATGTGCAAGTTTTAAGCAATATTTGAAAAAGTTGACACGAGCATTATGAAGCATTTGTCACCGTGGTGGAAAGAAAGGGTGCCACGACGACGATAACGAAAACGGTGCCACGACAACGTTCCTGTTCCGGTAACTCGATTGAGATGCCGGTGAAAAAGATAGGGCGTGAGTGAGTTGAGCAAGATGGTGGGATGCTCCCGACTACCGGGTCCCCATGGGTTAGTGGCATGGAAAGGAGTGACAATTTGGACACGGTGCAGACAAAGGGGTGCATCTCATACAACACAAGCATTCGTTCATGGGCGGTCCTCTCGGGGTTATACCTTCGGAGCATGCAAACGGGACAGTTCTCGTTCGGTGCAAATTAGAGGAAGTAGACGTTCTCGGGACGTTCGTAGTGGAGGTAGTCGTTCATGTTCAGGAAGCGGTAGAGGTATAGGTCTTTGACAACGGTCATCATACACGCTCCGAGGTCGTCGGTAGAGGTTCTTGCAATCTCGGCGATGGTAGTGGTACACGTTTTCATAGGCGTTCGAGTCATCGGTAGAGGAACTTGACAGATTTGAATCCCTTCGAGGTTGTCGTGGTACTTGGGGTCTTCGGACTTGCCGGTCTTGTTCTTGCGACGTTAGCTGAACTTGACATATCCGAGGGCTCCGAATGTCGTGGTACTTGACGAATCTGCGTAGTCATACACGTTCAAGAAGAAACTCATGCGACGTCATGGAACTTGGCACATCCAAAGGGAGCTTGACGGGTCCTCAATGTCCTGGTACTTGGCTTTCGGTGCGGCTGTCGAGCAAGAGGCGAAGTCGTGGTACTTGGTGCTCTTGTCGGGGTGGCAAAACATCGTTGAACTTCCGTTTAAGACAGCAACAAGGGACTCGGCGAAAGTCTGCTGGCAGGTGCGGCCGTCTGTGGTTGTGCGATGGGCTAGAGGCAGCCCTGGACAACGGGGAAGGAGTAGCCGATGCACGGGAGGAGCGGGCTTGGTGAAGAGCAGCAGCAGCTGGGCTTGCTGCCAGCGTGGGGAGACAGATCGGCAGGATAGGAGCATGGCGAGGTGTAGCAGGGAGAGGGGAACAAGGAACGCCGGAGAAGGGACTCGCCAGCGGGCGAGGCGCAGGGGTCGGAGACGGGACGCGCGCAGCAGGGAGCTCAGCGGCACGACGGCTCGGCGATGCTCCTCTTGCCACTAAAGACGAAGAATGGAGGACCATGGGCGCGCGAGGAGGCACTGCCTCGCAGCTGTGGACGCGAGCGAGGGGGAGGCTCACTGGGAACTCCGGCAACGGAGGACGTGCAGGAGAGGTCCGGCGGAGGTCTGGGGGTGATTGGCAGGAGGCGCGACGGCGGGAGGCTGCAGGGCGACGCGCTGGAGGAGGGATCGAGAGGGAGGAGGGATCGACGGGGATGGGGATTCGGGCGTGGCTTCTCCTGGTGCAATATGTGTGTGTGGCGGTGCGAGGGTGAAAGCACAAGTGCTCCCTGGGTGATTTTGATAATTAATGACAACATATCTCTTGTTGGACTAATACTTTTACCTAGTATGTTTCAGACAAGTTCAACAAATTAAGTGGCATGGACTAAAGGATGTGGAACCCCTTCAAGATGCTAAGGACAAAGGATTGTCTCAAGCTTCAAGATCAAGACTCTACATTTTATATTTTAGTGATCCAAGATCACATTGAGTCTATAGAGCCAATACTATCAAGGAGGGATGAGGTGTTGCTTAATGGCTTGCTTGCTCAAAGTGCTTAGTGATATGGTCCAAAACCCTCAACTACCTTCCCACATCCACATATGACCTAAACCAAAAGTCAAACTCGGCCCCACCGATTCTTTCTATCCGGAGCCACTGAGTTCAGTTGACATAGCCACTGCCAGAAACCCTAATCAGTTCGGTCTCACCAATGGGATCTCGGTCTCACTGAGTTGGGCTTGCAAACTCTTTGTTACCTACTGCAATATTTTGGTCCCACCGAGATATGCAATCGGCCCCACCGAGTTTGCTTGGCCAACTCTCTGTTTCACTTATTACCCAAATCGGTCCCACCGACTTTGAGTAATCGGTCAAACCGAGTTTTGGATTTACCCGAACCCTAGCACATCGGTCCCACCGAAAACGCTAACGATCACTAGGTTTGCTAAATCGGTCCGACCGAGTTTCTCAATTCGGTCTCACCGAGATTGGTAAAATTGTGTGTAACAGTTAGTTTTTGTGTGGAGGCTATATATACCCCTCCATCCACTCTTCATTCATAGAGAGAGCCATCAGAACATACCTACACTTCCAATACACATTTTCTGAGAGAGAACCACCTACCCATGTGTTGAGGCCAAGATATTCCATTCCCATCATATGAATCTTGATCTCTATCCTCCCCCAAGTTGCTTTCCACTCAAATCTTCTTTCCACCAAATCCATATCCTGTGAGAGAGAGTTGAGTGTTGGGGAGACTATCATTTGAAGCACAAGAGCAAGGAGTTCATCATCAACACACCATTTGTTAGTTCTTGGAGAGTGGTGTCTCCTAGATTGGCTAGGTGTCACTTGGGAGCCTCCGACAAGATTGTGGAGTTGAACCAAGGAGTTTGTAAGGGCAAGGAGATCGCCTACTTCGTGAAGATCTACCGCTAGTGATGCAAGTCCTTCGTGGGCGATGGCCATGATGGGATAGACAAGGTTGCTTCTTCGTGGACCCTTCGTGGGTGGAGCCCTCCGTGGACTCACGCAACCGTTACCCTTCGTGGGTTGAAGTCTCCATCAACGTGGATGTACGATAGAGCCACCTATCGGAACCACGACAAAAACATCCGTGTCTCCAATTGCGTTTGAATATTCCAAACCCTTCCCTTTACATCCTTGCAAGTTGCATGCTTTACTTTCTGCTGCTCATATACTCTTTGCATGCTTGCCTGATATGTATTCTGTTTGTTAAACTTGTGCCAAAACTCCACTTCAACTTAAAGAAATTAAAAACTGCAACTTTTGGTACTTAGTGTCTAATCACACCGCCTCTAGACACCCCTTCTCGATCCTTTCAATTGGTATCAGAGCCTTGGTCTCCATTGCCTAGGTTTAAACACCTTGGGAGGAAGATGGATGTGTCTACTTTGGGGAGTCTTAGACATAGAGTGCCTATTCTTGATGGAGAATATTTTCATGAGTGGAAAAATGAAATGCTTGAGATTTTCAATGAATATCACTTGAACAAGTATATTGCTAGCCCTTGTGCACCTCATGTTGATCCCATGCACCCTACCCTTGATGAGTCAATTGACATGATTCACAATCTTAGAACTGTTAATCTTATCACTATGGGCTTGCCTAGAAACTTGATTGGATGTTTGCCTACTCTTAAGTGTGCCTACACCATATGGAAATTTCTTGAGGAACTCTTTCCAAATTATTCCTTGAAAGATCTAGATGAAATCCTCCATGAGTTTATTGCCTTGATTAAGATGAGTTCAAATGATCCAAAATTTGTGACTGCTTATTTGAGCTTACTAATCTTACGAGTGCCAAAGGAGATGTTAGAATCATTAGGAATATCATTTCCAGAGCTATTAGAATTCATAAAGATAACTATAGAAATGATCATTTATCTAATGAATTACCCTCTCTAGGAATTGACCAATCACAAGATGATGTTGAACATGGATACTTTGATGAGGATGATGATAGTGACTATGATCTCGATGATGCGATGAGACACTTTGGTCTTATGGCAAATCTTCATGGCTACATGGCTGGAGGAAAGGAATGGGTCCTTGATAGTGGATGTACTGATCATATGACCAGAGATAAAGACATGTTCCGTGAGCTTGCTGAAAACAACGGCCCTATAAAGTATGTCACTTTTGGTGATAATTCAAAGGGTAAGGTAGTTGGCCTTGGTAAGGTGGCCATCTCACATGATAGCTCCATACAAAATGGCATGCTCGTTGAATCTCTTGGCTACAACTTACTTTCAGTATCTAGACTTGCTGATTTCGGTTTCAATGTCCTATTTACTGAAGTAGACTTCCAAGTGTTTCGTGGAGATAATCATAAAATGGTCTTTACCGGTATACGTAGAGGAGATCTTTACATTGTTGATTTCACAAAAAGGCTCAACCCAAAACTTTCTTAATTGCTAAATCTTCTAAAGGCTGGTTGTGGCATAGAAGGCTAGGCCATGTGGGCATGCGAAACCTTGACAAACTCATTAAAGGAAATCATATCCTTGGCGTTAACGATGTCATATTTGACAAGGATAGACTTTCTAGTGCTTGTCAAGCAGGGAAATAAGTTGGAGGAAGTCATCGCGCTAAGAACATCATGACCACAAGAAGACCACTTGAGCTACTTCACATGGATCTCTTTGGTCCAAATGCCTACAAGAGTCTCGGTGGTAACTCATTTGGTCTAGTCATAGTTGATGATTTTTCAAGATTTATGTGGGTGTTCTTTCTTGATGACAAATCGCACGTCCAAAAGATCTTCAAAAACTTTGCTAGGAAGGCCCAAAATCAATTTGACGTGAAGATCAAGAAGGTTCGGAGCGATAATGGAACGGAGTTCAAGAACGCAAGTGTAGACACGTTTCTTGACGAAGAAGGGATCGCACATGAGTTCTCGGCTACGTACACACCTCAACAAAATGGAGTTGTTGAGAGGAAGAACCGGACTCTTATCGAGATGGTGAGAACGATGCTTGATGAGTACAATACGCCAAAACACTTTTCGGCGGAAGCGGTTGAGACAGCTTGTCGTGCAACAAATCGCTTGTATCTTCACAAGCTACTCGGCAAGATGGCATACGAGCTCCTCACCGGTAACAAACCCCAAGTTGGATACTTTTGAGTATTCGGCTCAAAGTGCTACATTCTTGATAAGCATCGTCATTCTAAAGTTGCTCCTAAGTCTCATGAAGGTTTCCTACTTGGTTATGGCTCAAACTCTCACACATACCGTGTCTACAACAATTTCACCCGAAAGGTTGAAGAAACGGTAGATGTGAGGTTTGATGAATCTAACGGCTCGCA
The DNA here is from genome assembly GCA_034509565.1 of Triticum monococcum. NCBI lineage: Eukaryota > Viridiplantae > Streptophyta > Magnoliopsida > Poales > Poaceae > Triticum > Triticum monococcum. The sequence continues at coordinate 411,599,233 of CM067845.1, forward strand.
AGTAGAGCAATTGCCAATTGATGTAGGAGACAAAGATCCCTCGAAAGAAATCCAAGACTTGTCTATTGGCAAGATTCGTCCAATGGAGATAAAGGAGAGTACCTCGTCCGTCCAAGTGGAAGCTTCTACCTCATGACAAGGTGAACGAAGAGTTTATATGGAAGCATCCACGAGTGGGACACACCAAGATGAAGAAAACGAGGACGTGCACCAAGACGAACGTCAACAACCTCCTTCTCCACCACGACAAGAGAACGGCAACGCCAACAATGAAGAAGGCCAAGAAGAAGAACAAGATGAAGAAGATGTCCAACCAAGACCCAAGCAAAAGCTTTCACGAGTTCGAGCAAGAATTGCTAAAGATCATCCCGTGGAGCAAATCTACAATGATATCCAAACCGGGAGAATCACTCGCTCAAAAACTCGTTTAGCTAACTTTTGTGAACACTATTCATTCATCTCTCGCATTGAACCTATGAAGGTTGAAGAAGCATTGGAAGATCCGGATTGGATAAACGCTATGCATGAAGAGCTACACAACTTTGAGAGAAATCAAGTGTGGACATTGGTTGAAAAGCCCGACAACAACCACAACATCATTGCTACCAAATGGGTGTTTCGCAACAAGCAAGATGAAGATGGAAAAGTGGTTCGCAACAAAGCACGTCTCGTCGCCCAAGGCTACACACAAGTCGAAGGTATGGACTATGGTGAGACATATGCTCCCGTTGCTAGACTTGAGTCCATTCGCATCTTACTTGCTTATGCTAATCACCATGATATCACCTTGTACCAAATGGACATTAAAAGTGCTTTTCTAAATGGTGAAATTGAGGAGGAAGTTTATGTTAAGAAACCTCCCGGCTTTGTCAATCCTAAGAAACCTAATCATGTCTACAAACTTCACAAAGCCCTTTATGGTCTTAAACAAGCTCCTAGAGCATGGTACAAATGCTTGACCAAGTTTCTTATTGAAAAAGGCTTTGAAATTGGAAAAATAGATTCTACTCTTTTTACTAAAAGGGTTCATGGAGAACTATTTGTATGCCAAATTTATGTCGATGATATTATATTTGGATAAACTAACCCTCATTTTAGTGAAAAGTTCGGGAAGCTAATGTCGGAGAAGTTTGAGATGTCTATGATGAGTGAACTCAAATTATTTCTTGGTTTGCAAATCAAGCAAACTAAGGAAGGCACCTTTGTCTCTCAAACGAAGTACACCAAGGACTTATTCAAGAAGTTCAACATGCAAGAATGCAAAGGTATGACTACATCCATGCCTACTAGTGGACACCTTGATTTGACCAAAGATGGTGAACCGGTTGATCAAAAGGTTTATCGTTCTATGATTGGTTCATTATTATATCTATGTGCTTCGCGTCCCGATATCATGCTAAGTGTGTGCATGTGTGCACGATATCAAGCTGCTCCTAAGGAATGTCATCTTAAGGCCGTGAAAAGGATAGTGAGATACTTAATACATACACCAAATTTTGGCATTTGGTATCCAAAGAGGGCTTCCTTTGATCTTGTTGGCTACTCTGACTCAGACTATGCCGGTGACAAGGTTGATAGAAAGTCCACTTCAGGTACTTGTCAATTCCTTGGTAGATCTCTTGTGTCTTGGTCTTCCAAGAAACAAAACTCGGTATCCTTATCCACCGTCGAAGCGGAATACATTGCCGCTGGTTCATGTTGTGCTCAATTACTTTGGATGACTCAAACTCTTAAAGGTTATGGGATATATGTGAAACATGTTCCATTACTTTGTGACAATGAAAGTGCTATCAAGATTGCTCACAATCCCGTGCAACACTCTCGAACTAAGCATATTGAAGTTCGTCATCATTTCATTCGAGATCATGTTGCTAAGGGTGACATAAACCTTAAGCATGTTCGCACCGATAAGCAATTAGCGGATATATTCACAAAACCACTTGATGAGAAAGTGTTTTGCAGGTTAAGAGGTGAATTGAACATCATTGATGCTTCAAACTTGGAGTAAGAACTCCATTGGATACATGCAATACTTGAGCTTACAACTAATCACTTGATATTTCTCCTATGATGATTATCTTATGTCTTGAAAATTTGCATCTTGCATGTTATCTAGCCCTTGTAGGTACTTGGATGAATCTAATTCTATGAGATTGCAACTCACTCACATCCTGAGCAATCTATACATCACCAAGTCTCTACACAATGGTGGTTGATGACAAGGAAGCACGAAACCTTTCAAACGTATCCTTTGAAAAATTCTATGTTGTGTTTCATGATTGTCATGTTGGATACACAAGTGCTCTTCCTTGTGAAAACTAACCCATGTAGGTAGATGAAATCAAAATCCAAAGGGTGCTCCCAACTCTTGATGGGCTACATCAACCTTGAGCAACCCACACAAGTTCAACTACATGATCAAGATCAACACCGCCACCCAAGGTATGTCATTCCATCTTAGAGAAGCTTTACTCCAAGTCATGAGTCAAAGCAACTCGACAAGATGTGAATACATCAAGATACTTAAACGAAAAATGGTAACCCCATTTTGAGCTTAAACGGTGAGTACGACCTATGATCAAGTGATCTCACTTGACTCCTAAGTCAATATACTCTAACATAGGTGACTTTGTCACCGCCCAACTCTAGATGAAGTTCTCTTGTGTTCTTTTTTGTGTTCTTGCATTTGTCTCATGCATATTTGTTTCCCTTTTTCAAAAAAAACTTCATCTAGATCTTTTACTTTCTTTTCTTTGTTCTTTGTTCTGCATTTTCTGCATCCAATTCATTGCAAATCTTTGGAGATCTTATTTGTCTAGTGAGCTGAGGTGACAAGTGTTTTTCTCTATGATGAACTCGGTTCCACCGGTTTCATGTTTCCGGTCTAACCAAGATTTTCGGAGCAACTGAAGCATACAACTCGGTGACACCAATTTCACTACAGGAAAAACATTTTGCCATTTATTCCTGCTTTATTCTTGATCCAGCTCCACTCAATGAATCTTGTCCTCTGCAAGCATCACATTTACCTTAATGCTTTGTACTGTGATTCAAGGACTGAACCCATTCACAACAAATTCCAGAAGACCCTTCTTGGAAATTGATGTCAAAGGGGGGAGAGAGAGATCACATCAAAGCTTAATCATATCTCTAGGGGCAGGGAATACTCTAGGAAAGAGTAATCTTCAAGGATCCCAGATGCTTGATGTTCAAGAGGAGAGATGCCACATGTCTTCTTGGGGGAAAGACATGTTCATATGTGCTTATTTGCATTAGCTCTGTTCATTTGTTTCTTTGAGCTCTGTTTTTCTATTCCCTATCTTCTCCCAGTATCCCATGCTAGATTCAGGGGGAGCAAGACATCCAAGGGAAAGAAAACTTCTTAAATTCATTGCATATCTTTGGGGACATGTCAATATCTATCGTGGTACTCTATACTCACTCTACATGTCATCCCAGTCTTGGTACTCTTATGGTTTCTTTTGTTTGCTCTAGCTAGTGGGTGCATCTGTGTTATCTAACCTTGTTTACGCAGGCTCATCCCATCCTAGCCAACTCAAGACCACAAGGTAAGTATATGCATCATAGTCATGTGTATGAGAAATTCTTGCTGATGTACATACTGTTTGCAAGAAGGACTCATGGGCATGAAGGGACATTTCCCATATTCATATCTTTTGCCCTGATGCGTATACCCAAGATACATGTAACACATTGCCTACTCTGTCATGGTTATGCTCTCACATGCTTCTATATTCCATATTCACATGATTGCATACATCTAGGGGGAGCCTATGCTTGTTACATGTCTTTCCAAAGCTTTACTTGCTATTCTCTATATCTTTATCTAAAGCTTTGATGTATGTTGCCATCAATTACCAAAAAGGGGGAGATTGAAAGCACAAGTGCTCCCTGGGTGATTTTGATAATTAATGACAACATATCTCTTGTTGGACTAATACTTTTACCCAGTATGTTTCAGACAAGTTCAACAAATTAAGTGGCATGGACTAAAGGATGTGGAACCCCTTCAAGATGCTAAGGACAAAGGATTGGCTCAAGCTTCAAGATCAAGACTCTACATTTTATATTTTAGTGATCCAAGATCACATTGACTCTATAGGAAAAGCCAATACTATCAAGGAGGGATGAGGTGTTGCTTAATGGCTTGCTTGCTCAAAGTGCTTAGTGATATGGTCCAAAACCCTCAACTACCTTCCCACATCCACATATGACCTAAACCAAAATTCAAACTCGGCCCCACCGATTCTTTCTATTCGGAGCCACCGAGTTCAGTTGACATAGCCACTGGCAGAAACCCTAATCAGTTCGGTCTCACCGATGGGATCCTGGTCTCACCGAGATGGGCTTGCAAACTCTCTGTTACCTACTGCAATATTTTCGGTCCCACCGAGATATGCAATCGGCCCCACCGAGTTTGCTTGGCCAACTCTTTGTTTCACTTATTACCCAAATCGGTCCCACCGAGTTTGAGTAATCGGTCAAACCGAGTTTTGGATTTACCCTAACACTAGCACATTGGTCCCACTGAGTTGATCCAGTCGGTCCCACTGAAAACCCTAATGGCCACTAGGTTTGCTAAATCGGTCCGACCAAGTTTCTCAATTCGGTCTCACCGAGATTGGTAAATTGTGTGTAACGGTTAGTTTTTGTGTGGAGGTTATATATACCCCTCCACCCACTCTTCATTCGTAGAGAGAGCCATCAGAACATACCTACACTTCCAATACACATTTTCTGAGAGAGAACCACCTACTCATGTGTTGAGGCCAAGATATTCCATTCCCATCATATGAATCTTGATCTCTAGCCTTCCCCAAGTTGCTTTCCACTCAAATCTTCTTTCCACCAAATCCATATCCTGTGAGAGAGAGTTGAGTGTTGGGGAGACTATCATTTGAAGCACAAGAGCAAGGAGTCCATCATCAACACACTATTTGTTACTTCTTGGAGAGTGGTGTCTCCTAGATTGGCTAGGTGTCACTTGGGAACCTCCGACAAGATTGTGGAGTTGAACCAAGGAGTTTGTAAGGGCAAGGAGATCGCCTACTTCGTGAATATCTACCGCTAGTGAGGCAAGTCCTTCGTGGGCGATGACCATGATGGGATAGACAAGGTTGCTTCTTTGTGGACCCTTCGTGGGTGGAGCCCTCCGTGGACTCGCGCAACCATTACCCTTCATGGGTTGAAGTCTACGTCAACGTGGATGTACGATAGCACCACCTATCGGAACCACGACAAAAACATCGGTGTCTCCAATTGCGTTTGAATATTCCAAACCCTTCCCTTTACATCCTTGCAAGTTGCATGCCTTACTTTCCGCTGCTCATATACTCTTTGCATGCTTGCCTGATATGTATTGTGTTTGTTAAACTTGTGCCAAAACTCCACTTCAACTTAAAGAAATTAAAAACTGCAACTTTTGGTACTTAGTGTCTAATCACCCCCCTCTAGACACCTCTTCTCGATCCTTTCAGAGGGGACGAGGAGGAGGGGTGTAGGGATCGCTAGGGTAAGCAGCGGGGCTAGTTGGGCCTTGGCCTTGGGCCGACGCATGAGGGAGGGAGGCCTAGCTGGGCTGGATGGCTGCTGGGCCTCATCTCTCTCTCTCTCTCTCTCTCTCTCTCTGATAAAACTACTTTGACAGAAAACAATAGAGAGAAAGGAAAAAAGGAAGATGGGTTTAGGGAACGAATTTGAACATGCGGGTAATTTTCTTGGACTCACAAAAATAAGCTTGGCCCGAGAAAATTATAAAAGGCCAGATCGAACGATAAGAATTCAAACTCATTTGAATTTAATTCAAATGGGTTTGAAGTAGGATGAGGCTTTTGGAGTATCCAAAAATGTTGAGAAATTTTGGTAGAGCTCCGAAAAATGGTAAAAGAATTATTGACAAGGCTAGAGAGTCGAAACTTGAAGAAGAAAAGGCCAAGGGATTTAATATGCAAGTGGGTTCATGGGGATTCCAAAACAATGGAATATTTTATAATATCTCCCTAAATATCGGGAGGGTATGTTTTAAAGAGAAACCACCATGTGAGTTCCCTCAATTTAAATGGATCAAAGATCCATATGGTTTATTTAGTTGAGTTGGAAAGATTAAAGACATGATGACATGATGCAATGATGAATGCAACAAGCAAAAACAAATCACACAACGAATCTCGGAAACCCTGGAAGGCATCTGAAGCTCCGATCTTGGGGTGTCACAGCATCCCTCGCAATCTCAAAAATATCTGCTCACCCTTGACCCAAATTTTCAGTAGCCCCGCCTTATTACTCCCGCCTAGTAAAATTTTCAGTTGCCGCAGTATTTCCTCAAACAAAACCTTGCCCCTCGGCCCCCCTCCACACACACCCGAAAACCTCCGCTCGCACAGACACACACAACCCTCGAAACCATTGGTAGATCGCCGCCATTGCCGGCGCCTCCATCCTCAACCTCTACCTGTGTGCCGGGGAGCTCGAGGAGCCAATGGCCAAAAAAGATGTTTATCACGGCATTTTCACCTGACGCCGGTGAGGTGGCCGCCGAGGTGTCTCCGTCGTCCTGCACGGGCCCGATACGCCGTCGCCGCGCCCCTACACCGGTTTGAGGACTTCCTCGTCCTCCCTCGGACCCGTCAGCCGACGAAGTCCTACCTTGGGGTCTGACAGCGGCGGTGGGGGACGTGGGTCGCCGAGATTACTGATCGAGAGACCCACACCTGCCGGTGGCTCGGTAGCTTCTACACGGCCAAGCTCACAGCCATGGAGTACGACCGCTGGCAGGTCCGCTACCACGGCGTGGCCGCTAGGCTCAATTTCCCCTTCGGAAAACGTTCGGTCGACCTCGTTCCGCTGGAGCCAGGGGTGGTGAGCTCAGCTATGGCGCGGGAGGACCGCGAGGCGTGGGAGCGCCTCGAGGCTGAGACTGCCGAGGAGTCCTACATGCAAGAGCTCCACCGGCAGCACACGGAGCTCGTGGAGGTGGAGCGGGCGATCTTTGCCGGTGCGGAGGGTGGCGAGGTTATCGCGCTATCCTCCGATGACGAGGTCGAAGGCGGCGAGGACGGCGGCGCAGAGGGTGGCGAGGTTATCGCACTCTCCTCTAATGACGAGGTCGAAGGAGACACCGACAGCGGCGCGGATGGCATCGAGGTGGGCCCCGAGGACGAGGAGATCGACGTTGACGAGTGGAGGAGTGCCTTCCCCAGTGACCCCGACGATGGTACTGGCCCGGCCCCGGCTCGCGGTACACCGTTCATGACGAGGAAGGATTGGCTCGACCTCTACTTTGACCGAAAGTAGTTTAGCTTAGTTTAAATTTATGTTTTATGTTCGGTTATGCAAAACTATATATGTTTATGTTTGAATGCATGCTACTTTCGGTTGAACTTGCTTTGAACTTGATCAAATTGAAGTTTACGACCTTAAGTTTAGGGGATCGACTAGAAAAGGCCAAAAATTCCTGGAGTATATATATATCCACTAAGGGTTTTAGTCCTTTAACTTTTTAAGGATCACCTAGAGATGTCCTTATGACTTGTTTATTTCAGTTCTCCACAATGTGATTTTGTATATGTGCAACTATTTGCCGTGTAGTTCAATTTCATCAATAACAGTTTCAACAATACCACTATGAATTACAATATTTGGTTGCTATTAAGGATATTGCAGTTAACATGCCTTTTCATTTTTCAATTGTTGTTTAGCAACATGCATTGCACTGAATGACTAAATATGCAATCCCAGGCTACATAGCAACAAGGAAGAGTGTTACCTTAATGTTCTAATGATGTCTAGATATACATGTAATAAAATATTATATAATGGGATGGATGGAGTGTTGTACTACATCATTTTTCAATTGTTGTTTAGCTTCTAATATTAACTTGGTGCTTTTAGGTACATATATCATTGCCAAAGATCCACACTTCGACCCTTTCTGCATATGGTGCAATGAGATATTCATGAACCAGCATCAAGTGAGGAAACTGATAAAGATTGTTATTAAAATGGGTCAAAAGATGTCAATCAAACTATTTGTTTACACTTTATGCAAGACAATAGTGAACTGCAGGATGGTAAGTAAGAACCCTGTAGTCTTCTTTTTACTGCCCGTAATGAGTTGTGTTAGATGACAATATCTGAATCTTTTTATTTTGCACTGGATCCTGAAGCATTTTACTCAAGATTACCTCTCAAACTACATGATTGGTGGCTGGCCATCACAAGGGGTTGGACTAGAGTCCTGCATGCCTTCTGCATCCAGAAGAGCACAATAGGGCCATTCTGCTTCACCTTGTTCAGCAACTAGAATGTCTGTCGCCTCTTTCTTTACCATTTGTAATAGTACAAGTATAGAACCTGGTACATCATTCTTTATTTGGTGCTTAAGAAATTCTTAAACATATGTACCTGTGAATCGAATAATGCATTGGTTGTTTGAACCTGATGGATATGAATAAAGCTATGGCCTACTTTCAAGTTTAAATTAGGTAGAATTTTAAATAGCAACAATTAAATTAGGGCGAAATTACGTTGTGCAGGCCATTATGGCACACATGGTTGATAAAACAAAAATGTTTGCGATATACACCATAATCCGAGACGGTTCATAGAGAGGAATCATGTGCAAGCATGCACATAGTTGCCATTTGCCAAGCGTGTGTGATGTCAGACACTATCACATACGGTGCAGGAAAACTAAATGTGTGTGATTGTCTACCTATCATACACGGTTTATAATCATGAACTGTTTGTGATGTGCCAGGCATCGTAAAACTCCCGTGCCTAGAATCTGCCTGGAAAACTTCTATGCCTGGAATCTGCCTGGTTTTAGGCAAAACCACAAAACTCCGACTGCGATGGCAATGCGAGCACAAACGAGTAGCAAGGATGAAGCATTTGGGATATTCAAGATATCGAAAATGGTTATATAGGGACAACTGTATCCATCAAGGCTCCCTCTCCCCGACGGTTTCTGGGTCGTGTGGGAAGGACCCCCCTATGGCCCACACTGACTTGGCGACGGTTCCAAATGTCATCGTGGAAAGGGGTTAAAAACCGTTTGTTTAGGACAGACGCACACCAATGTAAGCTAAAAAACAATCTACTCCTCATCGTCGGAGATATTGATGATGATGGGATCCTTAGACTTGGAAGAGGATGAGGCCTCCACATCATGGGTGGCCTCCTCGCAGTGATGAGTCACCTGAGCCGCTCCAGGCACCAACCTGCTGGCTCTGGCATTGAGGTAAGCATGGGCATGCTGAGAAAACACCTCGTAGTCTTCGTCGAAGGCACCAATGGTGGACTCGAGAAAACACCACAAACTATCAGCAGCCAACCGAGTGGCCGCGTCTATGCACGAGGCGTCGATGGTGGCCTCGACAGTGAGGTGCTCCTCAAAGATTTGGGGGTCGACACGCATGGCAGCCATCGCAACCTCAGCCGCACATGCGGCTGCGATTTGCTTCTCCATTGCCAAATGCTCTTTGAGCTCCTGGCTATGCTTCATGCACCATGGCTTAGGGTGGCGCTTATTTGGACGATTGGGCAGTGATTTGGGTGGAAGGTGTCGCGCCGGCGGTCAGGGCATGTGGGATGTAGAAGGAGGAGGAGGATGGGGGTCAGGTGTGGATTACCTCACTAGATCTACGAGACCGAGCAGCAAGAAGGACCATCGTCGGCGAGGAGCTGGCACTACAAGCAAGTAGTGAAGGCTTGAACTTGGAAAGGAAGGAGAAAACTTGGGAAATGTGGATTTTGGTCAGGAGGAGGGGGAGGTAGATATTTTCGTGGATGCTAGAAATTTTTGCTCGGTGCTACAAAAACTGGCGCGCAAAGTATCATCAAATACGGTCCCTTATTCAGCACTGTGTACGATATGTGAACAAAATAAACGATTCATATAGCTTACCCTGTGTGTGATGAGTTTTAACATGCAAATTTCGGTCTGAATTTCCTTGGTTACAGTGGCCATCCACGTTATTGCATAATTTGGGTGCACAAAAGAGTCTACATCACACCCACACTTCTTAATGGAGCAAGTTCATCAATTAAACAGAGCTAGCTGACCTAAACATTACTCTAACAAAAGATCGATACTCTAAACAAAGACTACTACTCCGCCTTGCGCTCGTCGATCTCCGCCGCCTCCTCCATGTGCAGCTTGCACTCGACGATCTCCTGGGGAAGGGGATCCATGGCATCCATCGCAACATACTCGGCAAGCATCTCATCGTCCGCGTCCGCCATCTCTTTGGAAAAGGCCGCCACGAGCTATGTGTGGACGGCCACGGCCCAGGCGTGGACAACCTCCATCTCGGCAAGGGATGCTACCAATAAACGAACGGTTGCTCGAACGCTCTCGGCGATTGCCAACTCTTCGGACATGGGTTGTTAACCGTTGTTGAAGAAGCTTCATCTGATTTGTGTGATGACTACCACGAGCTAGGCGTGGGCGGCCTCAACATGGGTGTGGGCGGTCTCCATCAGGGCTAAGGCGACTGCCACAGAACGGAAAACTGTTGTGCTGCTCTCGCCATTTGCTATCCTCGTAGCAGATGTTGCTGCTACCATCTGAGCTGCTGCTGCTGCCTTTTCGGCTACCGCAAGCGCTCGATCATGGATTCTGGTCGCGCTCATGCAGGTTGTGAGTGTGATCATGGCAGCTGTGGTCGCGCTCTGGCCGGAGTGGGCCGCCGAAGTTGCCCTCATGACGTGGGTCCACGTCCCCAGCTTTGACCGGTGATGATTGAACAGCAAAATGGTATTGGGGAGCTAGTGTGCTTGATGTTCCAGCGGTGGACTATAGCCGATGAACCTTCCCGCATAAGCCATATATGAGGGTGCTCCAAGATATTTTGTACTACATCTGACATGGTTCTTGATAATAAATGGTGTATGATGAACTTGATTGATTTGAAATACGGAACGGGGTCACAGCGGCAAAGGATGGTGTTTGAATTGCTAGAACATTTATCTGCAGTGAACATGCAACTACAGGAATGTCGTGATCAAATTTGGAATTATTCATGGTTCGTTTGGACATTTTTATACATCAACCGAGTTTTCTAGGCATCTAATGTGCATTCAAATTTGAACTACAGGCAAATGCTCTGGTGCACCAAAATGGGTTCAAAAATCATATATGTGTCATTGGGTTCATGTTTAGGTCCCATGCAAGAAATGTGAATGAATTTCAAACAACTCGGCAATGTGGCTCAGCCGCAAACATTGAGGAACTTGGTTTTGAAATTCCTGTAAGTACAAAACTCCTCTAAAATTCAAGAAACTTGGCATGGCATCATGAAATGGCACCAACATGTTGTGCTAAATTTTTTTGTCCCATTTTGGGCAGATTTTGGTATAAGCTTCTCACAAAATAGAACTTCTCACAAGAAACCTCGTCGTTCCAGTAGGGAACGCGTCACCTTTGTGGACGAAACGACACTCGTTGCCACTTCTCGCCTTGAATTTTTCTTCCTAGAGTAAAAATAGACCAATAGGAGTGTCGTGTTAAAATTTGGAATTATTCAGGGTTTGTTTGGACATTTTTATACACCAATTGAGTTTTCTAGCCATTTTATGTGCATACTTCAAATTTGACTATAGGCACATGCTCCAGTGCACCAAAATGGGTTAAAAATCGTATATGTGTCCTTGGGTGCATGTTTAGCTCCCATGCAAGAAATGGGAATGAATTTTGAACACCTCAGCTTCGTGGCTCCGTTGCAAATATTGAGAAACTTGGTTTGTAAATTCCTGTAAATCCAAAACTTCTCTGAAATTGCTGAAACTTGTCATGGTATCATGAAATGGCACTAATCACTCTAGACATTTGGGTACCCAAACCCGTTACCCAAACCGGAAGCGAACCGAAAACCTGAAATGTCGGTTAATTCGGGTATCGGTCTTTGGTACGGTTCTGGTTTTTACACTGCTCAGTTTTTGGGTAAGGGTTTGGATATCAGTCTCAAAAACCCGAAATAACCATAGACCGAAGTTGACATAACCCATGTCCTGATTGCTTGTATCTGCGTTGGTATTTCCGCGAAGAGATGAGGATGATGCAGCACAACAATGATAAACCACAAGTATAGGGGATCGCAATAGTTTTCGAGGGTAGAGCATTCAACCCAAATTTATTAATTCGACACAAGGGGAGCCAAAGAATATTCTCAAGTATTAGCAGCTGAGTTGACAATTCAACCACACCTGGAAACTTAATATCTGCAGGAAAGTATTTAGTAGCAAATTAATATGATAATAGTGGTAACGGTAGCTGTCGGTGTCAAAATCGGTGGATCTCGGGTAGGGGGTCCCGAACTGTGCGTCTAAGGCGGATGGTAACAGGAGGCAGGTGACACGGTGTTTACGCAGGTTCGGGCCCTCTTGATGGAGGTAATACCCTACGTCCTGCTTGATTTATCTTGATGATATGAGTAGTACAAGAATTGATCTACCACGAGGTCAAAGAGGCTAAACCCTAGAAGCTAGCCTATGGTATGATTGTATGTTGTTCTATGGACTAAAACCCTCCAGTTTATATAGACACCGGAGGGGGCTAGGGTTACACTAGGTCGGTTACAAAGGAGGAGATATACATATCCGTATTGCCTAGCTTGCCTTCCACGCCAAGGAGAGTCCCAGCCGGACACGGGACGAAGTCTTCAATCTTGTATCTTCATAGTCCCATAGTCCGGCCAAAGGATATATTTCGGCTGTCCGGAGACCCCCTAATCCAAGACTCCCTCAGTAGCCCCTGAACCAGGCTTCAATGACGATGAGTCCGGCGCACAGTGTTGTGTTCGGCATTGCAAGGCAGATTCCTCCTCCGAATACACCATTGAAGAGTTTGAATACAAGGATAGTGTCCGACCCAGCAAAATAAGTTCCACATACCACCGTAGAGAGAATAATATTTCCACAAATCTAATCTGTTGACACGTTTTGATAGCATGACATCATGCCATGGCCCGGTTATTATTCGAACCGCTTTTCTCAAACAGCTCCGCACATATCGCGAGGCGGTTTTCTTGACACGTCTTGTCAAAGTAGAGATCGTGTCCCCCTTATCACGGGATTCTCATCAATACAAACGTGGGTAACCCAACTGTGCCTATTGGTATGACTGCCAGATCTTAGGCAAGTCCCAAATGGCCACGAGGAGGACGCCTGATATTCACCCTCTTTATAAAGGGGACGAGGCTTTTTCCTTTTTCCCTCCCGTGCTCAATTGAATCCTTCCCCCGCCTCGAGTTCTAACACCCAAAGCTCAGGTCAGGTGCTTCGGACCTTCAACTATGTCTGGATCCAACCTTCAAGGTCGGTAGATGCCTTCCTCCATCACAGAGGAGGATCATCAAGAAGTTGGGGGAGGCCAGATATCTAACCGATGAAATTTCACATAGGCTGCCCGCCCGAGGGCAGGTCTTCCCTACTCCCAAACCCAACGAGAGTGTTGTGTTCGTATCCCACTTCCTCCGAGGACTAGGCCTCGCTCTGGATCCCTTTGTTAGGGGTCTTATGTTCTATTACGGGTTGGATTTTCATGATCTGGCCCCGGATTCCCTTCTTCACATCTCATCATTTATTGTCGTATGTGAGGCCTTCCTCCGCATTACCCCTCACTTCACTCTGTGGCTCAAGACCTTTGATGTGAAACCGAAAATGATCGAGGGGCAACACGCAGCGTGCGGAGGTGCTTTAATAAGAAAAATCGCTAACGCTCCATGGCCAGAGGGTTCCTACCCAGAGGTGTCCAGATTGTGGCAGCGGGAGTGGTTTTACATCACAACTCCCCGAAGTGCCAAGTGGGCAGCTGCCCCCACCTTTCGCTCGGGCCCCCCACCACAACTGATGTCATGGATCAGCAGGGGGTTGAGCTGGGATCCAACCAAGGATGTGCCAATACTGCAGAGCCATATCCGAGATCTCTTCAAGGGAGATTTCAGTCTTGTCATGGTAATGCAAGTTATGCTGGTTCATCGAGTCCAACCTTGCAAACACCGGCCCCTCCGCATGTGGGAATTCAACCCGGAAGGATGTGAGTTATTCAGCATTTCCTCGGCATGACGCACGAAGAGATGTACAAATCATTCTTCGGACCCCAAATAGAGTGTCCGGACACCACCGAGGACGTGGGCCTGAGCTACAACCGCCCCGCTGCCCAAGTAAGTAATCCCATGCCGAACATGTTGTCCTTTTATTTATCATGGCATCATTCTAAAGATCCACTCTTTGACCAGGACTGGATAACAAAGGCGATGATGATCAGGTGTTCGGCCCCCCTTCCTGAGGGCTTGGACAATCTGGTACTGGACAAGATGCTCGAGTCGACGCCTTATCCAGTGCCCTCGAAGGAAGATGATGGGGGGAATAAAGAGGGCGAAAGCGGGACTCACTCGCTACTCATTCCAGCCAGGGGAATAAGCAGCTTCGTGAGGGAGGACAATCAAAGGGAAGAATCTGACATTCTCTCTCCCTGGGGAAGGAAGAGGACTACCTCTGAAGATCCGGAAACTAAGGTTTCCAAACGGGAGAAGAAATCTTCATCAGAGGGTCCTGCCTCAGAGGGTATTCTTGCCGCACAATGTCCGCACGGAGATCAGCCCTCTACCGAGCTGTAAGTAATCGAAAAGTACTTTAATAGTGGAAACATCCTACCTTACTTCCGAAGACAATAACCAGTGCTTATCAATTGTAGTCCGAATCGTAGCTCGTCTCGACAGAGTTCGTCTTCGGGGGATCTTCTTCCGGAGATGATGGAGAGCGAAATGCCTCCCCCTGACACCCCGCCTCATGAAGCGGGCGACCTTGAAGTGTCGTCACGAAGGGTATCTCCAGATCCACTAAGGCCGGAGGATAACCCTTTGGCTACTCGGGATCCCCAGTATCCGGCTCCTAAAGAGAGCGACAACAAGGGTCCGTACAGTGTGCGGTCGGACGCGCTGAAGGATCTTCTGGGGCAAGCGGCCATCTCGAAAGCGCATCACATGCTAATGGGTATGGTAATTGAAAGGATTTCATCCGTTGAAAGTGGTTTGCATGAAGCCTTTATGAGTCTGCTGAAAGGCTTTGGGGTACGTGAAATAGTGTATGCTTTTGATAGTACCGCATACATTAGGTGTGCCCTATGCAGATAGTAGCCCCTGAGACTCTGGTTGTCGTCGAAAACGGCAGCAAACAGAGGATCATAGTCCCAGTTAATAGGGATAATTAGATTTATGCCCCTAGTTGTGTCCCACTCGTCTGTTTTACCCCTAATTCCCAAAAGTCACTGGTTCTGTCCAAGTCACTTTGATCCTCTTATGCTTTTGCCCTTTGACCGTTTGGCCGTCAGTTTGAAAACTTCATAACTAATTAATACAAAATAAAAAAAATGCAAATAAGATACCAAAATGTTCAGAAAAACATCACCTATATGTCAGTGTCATTTGCATTCATGAAAAAAGTGTTGGAAAGTGCACATCCGAGTTTTAGCTCTTTTGATACCACCATGAATAGTAAACTCTAAAAAAAATTCAAAAAACTTCAAAAAACATTTGGTGGCAAAGAACGACAAGTGTTCTAAGTGCTTGCCAAGTTTCATTAGGGAACGACATTCCTGGAAGTCGTGGCAAAAAAATAATCTATTTTGGAGTGCTGATTGTTTTTTTGCCGCGGCACCCACGAATGTTATTCCCTGATGAAACTTGGCAGACACTTAAAACGTTTGTCATTCTTTGCCACCAAATTATTTTTGAATTTTTTTGAACTTTTTAGATTTTACTATTCATGGTGGTAGCATAAGAGCTAAAACTCGGATGGGCACTTTCCAACACTTTTTTGATTGATGCAAATGACACTGACATATAGGTGATGTTTTTTCTGAACATTTTGGTATCTTATTTGCATTTTTCTGATTTAGTATGAATTAGTTATGAAGTTTTAAACTAATGGTCAAACGGTCAAAGGGCAAAAGCATAAGAGGAGGAAAGTGATTTGGACAGAACCAGTGACTTTTGGGAATTAGGGGTAAAACAGACGAGTGGGACACAACTAGGGGCATAAATCTAATTATCCCCAGTTAATAAGTAGATCGCCTTTATGTGCAGGTGGCTGAAGCTCCGGTGGCTAGCCGGACTGATGGGTTTGCCGAGCTAAAGTGGCAACTTGATGCGGAAGATGCCGATATCGTGCTTGTCAACAAGTGGCTTGACGAGGCACAGGGTGAGTGATTTCTCTGGTGATCGTCACATAATAATAGTAGCATGATGCTAGTATCTTTAATATGTTGTGGCTGCAGATGGAGCTGCCACCGTGGAGACCCTTCGGGCGGAGCTTGCCCGAGCCAAGGAGCAAGCAAGGAGTAGCAATGCGGCCGCTCTAAAGGCGGCCGAAGAGTTAAGGGCCGAATAGGCCGCGCATTGCGAGAGCAAGGAAAAAATAGCCAAGATGGCCGTAGAGTTAAAAGATGCCGCTGACCGTTACCAGCTTCTTGAAGAAGAAAACCGGGTGAAGGCGACGGACCTGGAGAAGGCCCCGGTGGCTACCAAGGAAGCCCGCTCCAAAATTAGAGCGACGAAGGAGGAGCTGAATCAAGCTGCAGATATCGTGTCTGGGAAGCCCTTCTTGTTGTGGACTAAGTTCGGAGATCCGAAGTATGCTCCTCTAGACCGGATATGGAGTTCTGCGGACGCGTACATGGATTTGGCTGCAAGTGCTGCTGATGCGGCCGAGTACTTCAAGGATCAGAAAGGTCCTGAAGTGGAAAAGCTGTTCTGGTCACAGTTTCACGCTCCAGTCCATCCGCTGCTGTTGAATGAGCGATTGGCCAAGTGGGCCGAGCTCCATAGGTTGTCCGGACTTGCCATGAGGTCCGTTGTGGATCACCTGTGGCCGGGAGGGCCAAGGTCGAATAGCTACTTTAGCTTAGTGCAACAATTCCTTGGTGTTGTGCCACGCATCGATGCTGTAAAGAGATCAGCGTGCATAGATGGTGTGAGGATGGCCCTTGCCCATGTCAAGACATATTGGGCGGAGATGGAGGCCACCACTATTGTGACACAGGGTTCGACCGTAGGCCGAGTGGCTACCGAGCACTACTTTGAAGAAGTTCTTGAAGGCGCTCGTTCGATAGAGGCTTAGTGCTCGAACAATATTATGTTCTAGTGACATGTATTCCCATTGTACAAACAATGTTTCAATGAATTATCAAGGCTGTATTTATACTTTTGCCCGATAGTACTATGATGCCTCCTGTGCGGCCGTTTATGTATACATGTATATAACTTGAAAGTTTGCAGTCGTCGGCTTCCGGCCCCACGCATATAATGCGGGGGTGTTCGCAAAAAATGCATATCCACTTGATCCAACGTCTTGGTCCGTTAAGGAGGTGTAGCACAGCGAACGAGACAATCGGACTATATTGATTTAACACTTTCACTTAGCCATAGGAGTTTGATGGTGGGGCTACTATATAGCCCCTGGTACTTCTGCGCTTGTCCGAATATGGGGTACGCACGTACATGACTGGGAAACGACCCTTCGTTAATGCGGAGGAATCCCAAAGATTCCGCTGAGTCATCGAGTGGTTGACCAGTCTCTCGCTATATCATGACAGTCAGTTTTCGGCTTTCTCTACTGAGGTGCTCGTCCGGATGAACCAGGGCACAATTGCAGTAGTTCTCCCAGTGCTACCTTAGCTGATATAATGGAATGTAAGGTACCAAAACGTGGGAGCCGGGCAAACCCAACATTTGACCAAAGACATGATTCGGAGCTGATGCATATAGGGCCAAACTCGCGACGCCGAACACTCCCTAAGGTGTTCGGTCTTTATAACATATAGTGGGTGAAACAATGCCCTTAATAAGAAACCCCATGTGTCCAGGTACGTGCAATATCCTGACGTGGTCACATGCCAAGAACGTTAGCATCCTTCCGGTTATGTGGAGTATCCGGAGGATGTGAGCAACAAGAGACAGTAAAAAAGGTTTATGCAGGGTCTTAATCTAAAAAGAAACCTTTGGGCGGGTCCCTGCTGCACGTCTGCGCCTGTGTCTCTGTTGTGCCGTGTCCTGGACGGGTGTAGCACGATTATCATCTAAAAAGGAAAGAACTTAGGTGAAAGTTGCCGTGCCAAAAAAATAAGAATTGGTTATTATCAATGAACTATCAAAATTCAGGAGAAGTCAAGTTGAGCCGGGCTGGCCCTGATTACATGCAGGGAGCCCCTGGTATCGTTTATGAGGGTTTGATCATAAACCCCATCTCATGTATATGTGATGGAACGCGGGACTCGTCTAACCATGTCCGTGGTCTTGACAACCTGCCATTTTTTCTGGTTATTGAGGCCGTCTAGTTTGCGGCTGTTAGAGCCGCCGCGTCCTCTTTCGTACGTAAAAAACGTTGAATATTTCCACTAACTGTGATGATGCCACATGGACCGGGCATCTTAAGCTTGAGAAAAGCATAATGCGGTATTGCTTTAAAACGAGCGAAAGCCGTTCTTCCCAGTAGTGCTTGATAGCCACTTCAGAATGGGGCAATGTGAAAAGTTAACCTTTCACTTCGGAAGTTATCGGGAGAACCGAATACCACCTCTAGTAGTAGAGAGCCCGTACAAAGGGCCTCTTGGCCTGGTATTACTCCCTTGAAGGTAGTATTACTGTGGCTTATCTGTGTCGGGTCTATCCCCATTTTGCGGACTGTGTCCTGATATATCAGATTTAGATCACTGCCGCCGTCCATGAGGACTCGTGTGAAATGGTACCCATTTATGATTGGGTCTAACACCTAGGCCGTCAGTCCTTCATGCCAGATATTTGTATCGTGATCCCTACTATCAAAAGTGATTGGGCAGGTCAGCCAGGGGTTGAACCTAGGGGTGGCGGGCTCTATGGCGTGTGTGCATCGGAGTGCATGCTTGCTTCTCCTCTTTGTCACATGGATCACGTTTACTATTTTAACCTCTGGTGGGAACTTTTTGTCCTACGGCGCTTTGCTGGCGAGGTTCATCCTCGTCTTCGCTTGGTGTCTCTTCCCCTTTGTGTTCGGCGTTTAGCTTACCAACCTGCTTGGAGACCCAACATTCTCTGTGGGTATGATTTGCAGGTTTGTCTAGGGTGCCATGAATCTGATAGAGTTTGTCAAGAATTTTATTTAGGCTAGATTGTCCTTCTCTGCTGCCTTTGAAAGTCTTTTTCCGCTGACCTGGTCGGGAGCCCCTGAATCCGGCGTTTACCGCCGTGTTATCTGGGCTACCTTCTTTATTTCGATGCTTGTTTTTGTTGCGTCGTGGTTTACCATTGCCATCCCTAACTTCGGATGTGCTTGGGTCGCTGGTGCTTCTACGGGCCAACCAGCTGTCCTCGCCCGCACAAAAGCGGGTCATGAGGCTTGTTAGGGCTGCCATCGTTCTTGGTTTTTCTTGGCCGAGGTGTCTGGCGAGCCATTCGTCTCGGACGCTGTGTTTAAAAGCTGCTAAGGCTTCAGTGTCCAGACAGTCGACGATTTAGTTCTTCTTGGTGAGGAACCTGTTCCAAAGCTTTCGGGCGGACTCTCCGGACTATTGGATTATATGACTTAAATCGTCTGCATCCGGAGGTCGGACATAAGTCCCTTGAAAATTGGCCCGGAAAGCGTCCTCGAGCTCCTCCCAACTTCCAATTGAGTTTTTAGGGAGGCTTTTCAGCCAGTGCCGAGCTGGCCTTTTAAGCTTCAGGGGCAAGTATTTAATGGCATGGAGATCGTCTCCACGAGCCATATGAATATGGAGGATAAAATCCTCTATCCAGACCCCAGGGTCTGTTGTCCCGTCGTACGCCTCTATGTTCACCGGTTTGAACCCCTATGGGAATTCGTGATCCAGCACCTCATCAGTGAAACATAGGGGGTGTGCGGCACCCCTGTATTGGGATGTGCCATGGTGTTTGGATGGTTGTAGTATTCGGTTTTGGTTTTGTACCGGAGCGCGCTTCCTAGATCCGTAGATGGATCTGGTCGCGCAGGATTTCTGGCACAAGTTCTCACGTAGATCGTGTGTTGCCTTATGCGCGACCTTGTTAGCTGCTCTATCACGCTCACAAGGTGGTGGATCCGGCCGGTTGGCCGTATCATTCTTCGGCTGTGTGGGCTCTAAGGCCTCATTGTCGAATTCCGGTAATAGCTTGCACTTTGGATAGCTATTTGTGTGGTAACTTCCACCATACTTTGTTACTTTGTTCCATCTGTTGTTGAGCGTATCTTGTGCAGCCTTAAGCCTTTGCTTCTGTTTCTTCATGCTCCTCGCTGTGGCAATAAGCCTTCTACGGAGGTTCTCTTGCTCCAGGTGCGTTTCCGGGATGATGTGTGCATCTTCGTCCGAACTGCTTTCTTCCCCAGACGGGGTTTGATGAGGCTTATCTTTGGCGTCGTCGTGTTCGAACATCGGATCCGTACTATGGTTGCAGTTTGCATCTTGATCGTTTTCTGCCACCAGGGTGGTGCTGTTGTCGTTTCTTCCAGAGTCGAGTGGACTATTATTTCCTCTTGCGCTGTTATCGATGTTTTTGCTATGGTGGGACTTAGAGCGGCGCCGCTGACATCGGCGCTTGAGTTGCTTGGAGGGTGCATCCCCCGCTGTCTCTTCACCATTGCACTCTCTGGGTGTATCCACCATGTATATGTCATGTGATGAAGTGGTGGTCCGGCACTCTGTGGGCGGTGGTTCCTGTTCATCTCCGGCATCGTCGTCCATACCGTCGATGTCTTCGGAGTCGCAGTCGAGTATGTCGGCTAAGTCCTCGACAGTGGCTACTAAGTGGGTGGTGGGCGGGCAGCGAATTTGTTCGTCGTCTGCATCCCATTCTAGCCGGACATAGTTCGCTAAGGTTCTCCTGACAGGGAGAGAGACCTTAAAGAATTTAGCACATCTCCGAAAGGTGAGTGCTGAAAGATACCTGCGGAGGTGAACTCCATGATCGGCGCCCAGTCGGATTCGACGGCACTAATGTAGGCGGCTCGGAGTCCGTGGCCGGGGATAAATCCAGTGGTTCGGCGACGTGGCTCTCGAAAGGGGTGAAGTCAGTATCTGGCTCTATCGCCACTGATAGTGCGGCCTCCATGGCAGGGTCTATCCCTCCGCTCTCGGATGGCGTGATTTGCTCCAGATTAACGGCCGAAGTAGCTGCGGATGTGATCTCCCGAACACTGTCCGACGGCAGAGTTATGTCTTGCTCGTCGCGACTAAGCGGCGTGTCCGGCATGGGCTCGAATCCGTCGAAGATCAAGTCTCCGCGGATGTCGGTCGTGTAGTTCGAGTTTCCAAATCTAACCTGATGTCCAGGGGCGTAGCTTTCGATCTGCTCCAGATGGCCAAGCGAATTGGCCCGCAGTGCGAAGCTGCTGAATACGAAGATCTATCCGGGGAGGAAAGCCTTACCCTGGACCGCATCACTGGCGATGATCGAATGAGCCATCAAGCCTTATTGTGACAAAACAGTGGAACTCTCAATGAAAGCACCAATGTCGGTGTCAAAACCGGTGGATCTCGGGTAGGGGGTCTCGAACTGTGCGTCTAAGGCGGTTGGTAACAGGAGGCAGGGGACACGATGTTTACCTAGGTTCGAGCCCTCTTGATGGAGGTAATACCCAACATCCTGCTTGATTGTTCTTGATGATATGAGTAGTATAAGAGTTGATCTACCACGAGATCAAAGAGGCTAAACCCTAGAAGCTAGCCTATGGTATGATTGTATGTTGTCCTATGGACTAAAATCCTCCGGTTTATATAGACACTGGAGGGGGCTCGGGTTACACAAGGTCGGTTACAAAGGAGGAGATATA
Organism: Triticum monococcum; assembly: GCA_034509565.1. Lineage (NCBI taxonomy): Eukaryota > Viridiplantae > Streptophyta > Magnoliopsida > Poales > Poaceae > Triticum > Triticum monococcum. The sequence goes on from CM067845.1 coordinate 411,621,055, forward strand.
CATATCCGTATTGCCTAGCTTGCCTTCCACGCCAAGGAGAGTCCCATCCGGACACGGGACGAAGTCTTCAATCTTGTATCTTCATAGTCCAATAGTCCGACCAAAGGATATAGTCCGGCTGTCCGGAGACCCCCTAATCCAGGACTCCCTCAGTAGCAAAAGTAACAATATCAGTTTTGGTTTTATAGTGATTGTAACAGTAGCAACGGAAAAGTAAATAAGCGAAGATCAATATATGAAAAGGTCGTAGGCAATGGATCAGTGATAGATAATTATGTTGGTTGCGATTCCTCATGCAATAGTTATAACATAGGGTGCTGCAGAATTAGCTCCAGTTCATCAATGTAATGTAGGCATGTATTCTGAATATAGTCATACGTGCTTATGGAAAAGAACTTGCATGACATCTTTTGTCCTACCCTCCCGTGGCAGCGGGGTCCTATTGGAAACTAAGGGATATTAAGGCCTCCTTTTAATAGAGTACCAGACCAAAGCATTAACACTTAGTGAATACATGAACTCCTCCAACTACGGTCATCACCGGTAAGTATCCCGATTATTGTCACTTCGGGGTTAATGGATCATAACACATAACAGGTGACTATAGACTTAAAAGATAGGATCAAGAACACTCATATATTGAAGAAAACATAATAGGTTCAGATCTGAAATCATGGCACTCGGGCCCTAGTGACAAACATTAAGCATAGCAAAGTCATAGCAACATCAATCTCAGAACATAATGGATACTAGGGATCAAACCCTAACAAAACTAACTCGATTACATGATAAATCTCATCAAACCCATCACCGTCTAGCAAGCCTACGATGGAATTAGTCACGCACGTCGGTGAGCATCATGAAATCAGTGATGGAGGAAGGTTGATGAGGATGATGGAGACGGATTCCCCACTCCGGAGCCCCGAACGGACTCTAGATCAGCCCTCCCTAGAGAGATTAGGGCTTGGTGGCGGCTCCGTATCGTAAAACGCGATGAATCCTTCTCTTTTAATTTTTTCTCCCGAACGTGAATATATGGAGTTGGAGTTGAGATCGGTGGAGCGTCATGGGGCCCACGAGGCAGGGGGCGCGCCCAGGGGGTAGGCGCGCCCCCACTCTCGTGGACAGGGTGTGGGCACCCTGACGTGGATTCTTTCGCCAGTATTTTTTATATATTCCAAAAATATTCTCCGTTGATTTTCAGGTCATTCCGAGAACTTTCATTTCTGCACAAAAATAACGCCATGGTAATTCTGCTGAAAACAACGTCAGTCCGGGTTAGTTTCATTAAAATCATGCAAGTTAGAGTCCAAAAGAAGGGCAAAAGTGTTTGTAAAAGTAGATACATTTGAGACGTACGAACTCCCCCAAGCTTAAAGCTTTGCTTGTCCTCAAGCAATTCAGTTGACAAACTGAACGTGATAAAGAAAAACTTTTACAAACTCTGTTTGCTCTTGTTGTTGTAAATATGTAAAGCCAGCATTCAGGTTTTCAGCAAAGATTATGAACTAACCATATTCACAATAACATTTAGGTCTCATGTTTACTCACATCAATAGCATAATCAACTAGCGAGCAATAATAATAAATCTCGGATTACAACACTTTCTCAAAACAATCATAATATGATGTAACAAGATGGTATCTCGGTAGCCCTTTCTGAGACCGCAAAACATAAATGCAGAGCACCCCTGAAGAACAAGGGCTGACTTGAAATTGTAACTCATGGTAAAAGAGATCCAGTCAGAGTCATACTCAAGGTAAACTAATAGTAATGAATGTAAATGACAACGATGCTCTCCAAGAGGTGCTTTTTAATAAGAGGATGATGACTCAAATAGAAGTAAATAGATAGGCCCTTCGCAGAGGGAAGCAGGGATTTGTAGAGGTGCCAGAGCTCGGTTTTGAAATAGAGATGAATAATATTTTGAGCGGTATACTTTCATCGTCAACATAACAACCGAGATATCTCGATATCTTCCATGCTACACACATTATAGGTGGTTCCCAAGTAGAATGGTAAAGTTTATACTCCCCACCACCAACAAGCATCAATCCATGGCTTGCCCGAAACAACGGGTGCCTCCAACTAACAACAATCCTGGGGGAGTTTTGTTTGCAATTATTTTGATTTGGTTTGAGCATGGGAATCGGCATCCCGGCGACCAGCCATTTTCTCATGAGTGAGGAGCGGAGTCCACTCCTCTTGAGAATAACCCGCCTAGCATGGAAGATACAAACAACCCTAGTTGATACCTGAGCTATTCGAGCATATAAAACAGAATTTTTATTTGAAGGTTTAGAGTTTCGCACATACAAATTTACTTGGAACGGCAGGTAGATACCGCATATAGGAAGGTATGGTGGACTCATATGGAATAACTTTTGGGGTTTATGGAGTTGGATGCACAAGCAGTATTCCTGCTTAGTACAAGTGAAGGCTAGAAAGAGACTAGGAAGCGACCAGCTAGAGAGCGACAATAGTCATGAACATGCATTAAAATTAATCAACACTGAATGCAAGCATGAGTAGGATATAATTCACCATGAACATAAATATCTTGGAGCCTATGTTGATTTGTTTCAACTACATGCGTGAACATGTGCCAAGTCAAGCCACTCGAATCGTTCAAAGGAGGATACCACCCTATTATACCACATCACAACCATTTTAATAGCATGTTGGCACGCAAGGTAAACCATTATAAACTCCTGGCAAATTAAGCATGGCATGGGCAACTATAATCTCTAATTGTCATTGCAAACATGTTTCATTCATAATAGGCTAAATCAGGAACGATGAACTAACCATATTTACAAAAACAAGAGAGGTCGAGTTCATACCAGCTTTTCCCATCTCAATCAGTTCATCATATATCGTCATTATTGCTTTCACTTGCACAACCGAATGGTGTGGATAATAATAATAGTGCACGTGCATTGGACTAAGCTGGAATCTACAAGCATTCAATACATGGGAGAAGACAAGGTAATATGGGCTCTTTTTTAGATCATCAATAATGCATATGAAAGCCACTCAACATTTTCATCATGGTCTTCTCCTCTCGACCCCCAAAGAAAAGAAAAGAAACAAAACTATTTACACGGGAAAGCTCCCAACAAGCTAAAGAAGAACGATAAATCTTTTTGTGTTTTCTTTTAATTACTACTACTAGCAAGCATGGAAAGTAAACTAGCTAAAAGCTACAACTAATTTTTTGGGTTTTTCTTAAGGTTTTCAAACACACAAGAGGAAAGCTTAAAAAGAAAATAAACTAGCATGGATTATACAATGAAAAAGTATGAGCACCGACAACTAGCATGAGTGTGTGAACATGAATGTAATGTCGGTGAGAGATACCTACTCCCCCAAGCTTAGGAGGGTCCTCGGGGTGCCACTGGTTAGCGATCTCGTCCGGATCCCACTGACAACTAGACTGACGGTGAGGATCAGATAGTGGCTCCAACTCTGGTATGCCTGAACGGGCTCCGGCAAAACAAGGTGCGTGCCTGAAAATATGTTGAACAAAGAGGGAGCAGGCAAGATAATAGTCTCAAAGTGTTTCTTATCAAATACCAGTCTATAGTTAAGCATCTTCTTCTTATTCTTAACAATAAAATCATGTGCTACCATGCTCTTATAATCTAGAAAAATATGATGCAACAACTTTTCCTCTTTCTCAGAATGCCTAATAGGTATGTTAAAGTGTACAGCAAGGCGTGAGGCGAAGATGCTTCCTAAGACAGGAGCCTTTGTACGGTTCAGATTTAACCGTTTAGCAACAATAGCGCCTAAACTGAAAGTGGTATCACGAAACAAAGCATGGCGCAAAATAACAATATCAGGGGCACTAAGATTTCCACAGTTCCCACAACCAACTAAGCATCTACTAGCAAATATTGCAAAGTAACGCAGAACAGGAAAATGTATGCTAGTGATTCTTGCATCGGAAACTTTCCTCGTTTCCCCTACAGCAATCATATCAATAAATCCCTCCACATCCTTACAATGTGGTTCCTCTATGCTGTCCTCAAAGGGTATCCTACAAAGCTGGCAAAAATCATGAAGTGACATCTCCTTATGCTCATCATATAAATGAAATTCCACCGAAGGTGGTGATCTCCTAGCATGGAAATGAAAATTTTGCACAAAAATATTGGTGAGTAAGAGATACTGTTCACGCTGGTCGTGGAGGAAGTCGGTGAGGCCTGCATTCTCAGCCAAATAATAAAAATCTTCATAAATCCCGGCTTCTCTCAAGAACTCATCACATGGCCATTCACACGGTCGGACCTCTGTAGTACGAGGGAGATTATACTTGGGCTTCTTATTCTCTTCACTTTGCTTATCCTTCGAGCTTCGACTCAATGAGCCCCTCAAAAATCTCTTCATCTTTTTCTGAAAATTTCTGAAATTTTTAGTAACTTAAAATAAAAGTGAACCAAACTCAACAAAATTGATAGCAACTACTCCTACAACTGTCTAGAGGTTATATCATGCATTAAAACTACTTGGACCATTGGAGGAGTCACATACCGAAGAACAATCTCCCAAAGCAGTTTTGTGAATGGAGCTTTGATCAAGGAGATCGAAACTGGCAGCAAGATGAGCTAGAACACGGGTTTGAGCTGGTGGATGATTTTTTCTGGAGGAAGACAAAGTGTGTGGGTGCAAGAATAAGTGGAGGGGACCCACGTAGGGTCCACGAGGCAGGGGGGCACGCCCAGGGGGTGGGCGCGCCCTCCACCCTCGTTGGCACATGGTGGGTCCCCGTAGTGTGTTCTCAGTGCCAATAAGTCTTAAATATTGTGGAAAAATCATATTTCATTTTCAGGGCAATTGGAGAACTTTTATTTTTGGGGTATTTTTTATTGCAAGGATAATTCGGAAAAGAAACAGAAAATACAATTTTTGCTTTATTTAATAGAAATAACAGAAAGTAAAAAAGAGGGTACAAAAAGTTGTGCTTTCTAACTTCATCCATCTCATGCTCATCAAAAGGAATCCACTAACAAGGTTGATCAAGTCTTGTGAACAAACTCATTCCGAATTGCATGAAACCGGAGAAATTCTGAATAACACTAGGTTACCTCAACGGGGATATGCACGTCCCCAACAATAAGAATATCATATTTCTTCTTGATAGTAGGAAGAGGAAATTCAAAACCACCAATAGGAATCGTTGAAATTTTTCCAATAGAATTGATACTGTGGACTTGAGGTTGTTTCCTCGGAAAGTGTACCGTATGCTCATTACCATTAACATGAAAAGTGACATTGCCTTTGTTGCAATAAATAACAGCCCCTGCAATATTCAAAAAGGGTCTACCAAGGATAATCGACATACTATCGTCCTCGGGAATGTCAAGAATAACAAAGTCCGTTAAAATAGTAACGTTTGCAACCACAACGGGCACATCCTCAGAAATACCGACAGGTATAGCAGTTGATTTATCAGCCATTTGCAAAGATATTTCAGTAGGTGTCAACTTATTCAAATCAAGTATACGATATAAAGAGAGAGGCATAACACTAACACCGGCTCCAAGATCACATAAAGCAGTTATAACATAGTTTCTTTTAATGGAGCATGGTATAGTTGGTACTCCTGGATCTCCAAGTTTCTTTGGTATTCCACCTTTAGAAGTGTAATTAGCAAGCATGGTGGAGATTTCAGCTTCCAATATCTTTCTTTTATTTGTAACAATATCTTTCATATACTTAGCATAAGGATTCATTTTGAGCATATCGATCAAACGCATACGCAAAAAGATAGGTCAAATCATTTCAGCAAAGCGCTCAAAATCCTCATCATCCCTATTCTTGGATAGTTTAGGAGGAAAAGGCATGGGTTTTTGAACCCATGGTTCTCTTTCTTTACCATGCTTCCTAGCAACAAAGTCTCTCTTATCATAACATTGATTCTTTGATTGTGGGTTATCAAGATCAACAGCAGGTTCAATCTCTACATCATTATCATTGCTAGGTTGAGCATCAACATGAACATCATCATTAACATTATCACTAGGTTCATGTTCATTACCATATTGTGTTTCAGCATCAGAAATAGAAATATCATTGGGATTCTCAGGTGTGTCAACAACAGGTTCATTAGAAGCATGCAAAGTCCTATCATTTTTCTTCTTCTTCTTCTTCTTCTTCTTAGAAGAACTAGGTGAATCAACATATCTCTGAGAAGCTTGCTCAATTCTCTTAGGGTGGCCCTCAGGATACAAAGGTTCCTGAGTCATTTTACCCCCGCTAATCATAACTGTAACAACATTATCATTTTTCTTATTATTTAATTCATTGAGAAAATCATTCTAAGCTTTAAGTACTTGTTCTACTTGAGTGGTAATCAGAGAAGCATGTTTACTAATAAGTTTAAGTTTATGTTCAATCATATAAGCATTACGTTTCAATTGTCTACCAACATAAGCATTGAAGTCTTCTTGCTTAACCATAAAGTAATCAAACTCATCCAAGCATTGGCTAGCAAACTTAGTAGATGGGATTTCACATTTATCATATCTATATAGATAATTAACCTTTACTACCTATGTCGGGTTATCAAGACCATGTATTTCTTCAATGGGTGGTAAATTCTTAAGATCTTAAGCTTTAATACCTTTTTCTTTCATAGATTTCTTTGCCTCTTGCATATCTTCAGGACTGAGAAATAGAATACCCCTTTTCTTCGGAGTTGGCTTAGGAGTTGGTTCAGGAAGTGTCCAATTATTTTCATTAGTGAATATATTATTCAATAGCAATTCAGCTTGATCAACAGTTCTTTCCCTGAAAACACAACCAGCACAACTATCCAGGTAGTCTCCGGAAGCATCGGTTAGTCCATTATAAAAGATATCAAGTATTTCATTTTTCTTGAGAGGATGATCACGCAAAGCATTAAGTAATCGAAGAAGCCTCCCCCAAGCTTGTGAGAGACTATCTTCTTCAATTTGCACAAAATTATATATTTCCCTTAAAGCAGCTTATTTCTTATGAGCGGGGAAATATTTAGCAGAGAAGTAATAAATCATATCCTGGGGACTACGCACACAACCAGGATCAAGAGAATTAAACCATGTTTTAGCATCACCCTTTAATGAGAACGGAAACAACTTAAGGATAAAGTAATAGCGAGTTTTCTCATCATGAGTAAACAGGGTGGCTATATCATTTAATTTAGTAAGATGTGCCACAACAGTTTTAGATTCACAGCCATAAAAAGGATCAGATTCAACCAAAGTAATTAACTCAGGATCAACAGAGAAATCATAATCCTTATCGGAAATAAAGATAGGTGAAGTAGCAAAAGCAGGGTCATATTTCATTCTAGCATTCAAAGACTTTTCTTTAAGCTTGGCTAATAATTTCTTAAGATCAGATCCATCATTGCAAGCTAAGAAGTCTCTAGCAATTTCTTCATCCATAACATAACCCTTAGGCACAACAGGCAATTCATATCTAGGGGGAGAATCTTCATCATCACTTTCATCAATATTATCAGTTTCAATAATTTCATTCTCTCTAACCCTAGCAAGTTGTTCATCAAGAAATTCACCTAGTGGCATGGTCTTATAAAGCATAAGCAGAAGTGGCATCATCAATAACATGCGACATATCAGAATGAATAGCAGGTGTAGGTGTCGCAAGTTTACTCAAAACAGAAGGTGAATCAAGTGCAGAGCTAGATGGCAGTACCTTACCTCCCCTCGTAGTTGAGGGAAAATCTTGGTTCTTTTATCTTTCAATTTCTTCATAGTGGTCAGCAGATATAAATCCCAAATGACTCAAAGAATAGAGCTATGCTCCCTGGCAATGGCACCAGAAAATAGTCTTGATAACCCACAAGTATAGGGGATCACAACAGTTTTCGAGGGTAGAGTATTCAACCCAAATTTACTGATTCGACACAAGGGGAGCCAAAGAATATTCTCAAGTATTAGCAGCTGAGTTGTCAATTCAACCACACCTGGAAAATTAATATCTGCAGCAAAGTATTTAGTAGCAAAGTAATATGATAGTAGTGGTAACGGTAGCAGTTTTGGTTTTATAGTGATTGTAACAGTAGCAACGAAAAAGTAAATAAGCGAAGATCAATATAAGAAAAGCTCGTAGGCAATGGATCAGTGATAGATAATTATGTCGGATGTGATTCCTCATGAAATAGTTATAACATAGGGTGACGCAGAACTAGCTCTAGTTCATCAATGTAATGTAGGCATGTATTCTGAATATAGTCATACGTGCTTATGGAAAAGAACTTGCATGACATCTTTTGTCCTACCCTCCCGTGGCAGTGGGGTCCTATTGGAAACTAAGGGATATTAAGGCCTCCTTTTAATAGAGTACCAGACCAAAGCATTAACACAAAGTGAATACATGAACTCCTCAAACTACGATCATCACCGGTAAGTATCCCGATTATTGTCACTTTGGGGTTAACGGATCATAACACACAATAGGTGACTATAGACTTGCAAGATAGGATCAAGAACTCTCATATATTCATGAAAACATAATAGGTTCAGATATGAAATCATGGCACTCGGGCCCTAATGACAAGCATTAAGCATAGCAAAGTCATAGCAACATCAATCTCAGAACATAATGGATACTAGGGATCAAACCCTAACAAAACTAACTCGATTACATGATAAATCTCATCCAACCCATCACCATCCAGCAAGCCTACGATGGAGTTACTCACGCACGGTGGTAAGCATCATGAAATTGGTGATGGAGGAAGGTTGATCATGACGATGGCGACGGATTCCCCTCTCTGGAGCCCCGAACGGACTCCAGATCAGCCCTCCCGAGAGAGATTAGGGCTTGGCGTCTGCTCTGTATCGTAAAACGCGATGAATCCTTCTCTTTTATTTTGTTATCCCCGAATGTGAATATATGGAGTTGGAGTTGAGGTCGGTGGAGCGTCAGGGGGCCATGAGGCAGGGGGCACGCCCAGGGGGTAGGCGCGCCCCCACCCTCGTGGACAGGGTGTGGGCCCCTTGACGTGGATTCTTTCGCCAATTTTTTTATATTTTCCAAAAATATTCTCCATTGATTTTCAGGTCATTCCGAGAACTTTTATTTCTGCAGAAAATAACACCATGGCAATTCTGCTGAAAACAGCATCAATCCGGGTTAGTTCCATTCAAATCATGGAAGGTAGAGTCCAAAACAAGGGCAAAAGTGTTTGGAAAAGTCGATACATTGGAGATGTATCAAACACCGGCAAGTATTTCCCTCCGTTATCAAACCAAGGTTATCAATCCACTAGGAGTACCAAGCAACACTATGTAAACAACACATGCACACAACTAACAAATACTTGCAACCCAACGCGTAAGAGGGGTTGTCAATCCCTCCCCGATATTGAGATAGATTAAATTGTATGAGATTGGATAGATAGATCTAGCAAAAACAAAAACAAAATAAAGAAATAGAAAGTGCAAGAAGGTATTTTTGGGTTTTTGGAATAATAGATCTGAAAATAATATGATAGGAAATAGACCTCGAGGCCATAGATTTCACTAGTGGCTTCTCTCGAGAAAATAGCATACGGTGGGTAAACAAATTACTGCAATTGATAGAAGAGCAAATAATAATGATGATATCCAAGGCAATGATCACGTATATAGGCATCACTTCCAAATTTCAGCATGCATCTAGTGTATTAAGTTCATGGAGAAACGGAGTAATACAATAAGAAAGATGACCTGATGTAGACAAGATATATTAATGTAGGAATAGACCCCATCTTTTTATCCTTAATGGCAACGATACATGCATGTCATGTCTCCTTCTGTCACTGAGAATAAGAACTGCAATATCAAACCCATCAGAAAGCACCTCTTCCCATTGCAAGAAAAATCAATCTTGTTGGCCAAACCAAACCAAAGTTTCGGAGAAGAAATACGAAGCTATAAATATCATGCGTATAAGAGTTCAAAGAAGACTCAAATAATATTCGTAGATAGATCTAGTCATAAACGCACAATTCATCGGATCCCAACAAGCACACCGCAAAAAGTCATTACATCAAATAGATCTCCAAGTATATCAAGGAGAACATTGTATTGAAGATCAAAAACGGAGAAGAAGCCATCTAGCTACTGCCTATAGACCTGTAGGTCTATGGTAAACTACTCACGAATCATCGGAGGAGCACCAATGAGGATGATGAACCCCTCCATGATCGTTTCCCCCTCCGGCAAGGTGCCGGAATAGGGCTCTAAATTGGATCTCGTGGTTCTGGAACTTGTGGCGACTGGAATTGTGTTTCATCGACTCCCCTAGGGTTTGTGGAATATTTGGGTATTTATAGAGCTGAGGGTGGTGGAAAAGATCACTATGGGCCCCACAAGGCACCAGGGCGCGCCTAGGGCCTCTGGCGCGCCCTGGTGTCTTGTGGGCCCCACGGGCCTCCTCTGGTACACCTCCTGGGCCCCTTGAGTCTCTTCTAGGCAGAAAAAATCTCCAAAATGTTCGCTGCATTTGGACTTCGTTTGATATGGATATTCTGCAAAGGAAAAAACAACAACTGGCACTGGGCACTATGTAAATAGGTTAGTCCCAAAAAATGATATAAAGTTGTTATAAAAGTAATAAAACATCCAATATTGATAACATAATAGCATGGAACAATAAAAAATTATAGATACGTTGGAGACGTATCAGCATCCCCAAGCTTAATTCCTACTCGTCCTCGAGTAGGTAAATGATAAAAACGGAATTTTTGATGTGGAATGGTGCCTAACATGTTCATCACATAATCTTTTGTTTTGTAGCATGGACATTTGGACTTTTAGATGATTCAAAGGAATAGTCTATAATTGACATGAACGACATCAATACTCAAGCATATCAACAAGCAACCATGTCTTTCAAAATATCAACACTAAAGAAAGCTATCCCTAGCCCATTGCTACCTCTTGAGTTTGCGTTGATTTTTTCCTTGAAGAGGAAAGGGTAATGCAGTAAAGTAGAGATAAGTATTTCCCACAGTTAAGAACCAAGGTATCAATCCAGTAGGAGGAACAAGCAAGTCCCCAGTATATGCACCTGCACAAACTAACAAACACTTGCACACAACGCGAAAAGGGGTTTTCAATCCCTTCACGGTCAATAACAAGAGTGAGATCTGATAGAGATAGGTATACAACATAAATAGAGTTGCATAATCTCATAGTCGAAGGAATATGTATTTGACATGAAGAAAGCAATAGCAATAAAATTGAATGATCATTATGCTAAGCTAACAGATGGGTCTTGTCGATCACATCATTCTCCTAATGATGTGATCCCGTTATCAAATGACAACACATGTCCATGGTTAGGAAACTTTAACCATCTTTGATCAACGAGCTAGTCTAGTAGAGGCATACTAGGGACACGATATTTGTTTATGTATTCACACATGTATTTAAGTTTCTGATAAATAAAATTCTAGCATGAATAATAAACCTTTATCATGAATAAGGAAATAAAAAATAAAAAATTTATTATTGCCTCTAGGGCATATTTCCTTCAGTCTCCCACTCGCCCTAGAGTCAATAATCTAGTTCACATCACCATGTGATTTAACACCCATAGTTCACGTCGCCATGTGACCAACACCCAAAGAGTTTACTAGAGTCAATAATCTAGTTCACATCGTCATGTAATTAACACCCAAAGATTATTAAGGAGTGATCATGTTTTGCTTGTGAGAGAAGTTTAGTCAACGGGTCTGTCACATTCAGATCCATATGTATTTTTGCAAATTTCTATGTCTACAAAGCTCTGTATGGAGCTACTCTAGCTAATTGCTCCCACTTCCAATATGTATCCAGATTGAGACTCAGAGTCTTCCGAATTGGCGTCAAAGCTTGCATCGATGTAACCCTTTATGACAAACTCTTTATTACCTCCATAATCAAGAAATATCTCCTTAGTCCTTTTAGGTAACTAAGGATAATTTTGATCATTGTCTAGTGATCTACTCCTGGATCACTATTGTACCCCCTTGCAAAACTCATGGCAAGGTACAAGACAGGTTTGGTACACAGCATGGCATACTTTATAGAACCTATGGCTGAGGCATAGTGTTGGGGATATAACTCCTAGGTTTGACCCGCTCAGGAGGGGCCGGGTCACACCATTGGAGGTTTAAGATGAGAAGGCCCATTGAGATCCAAGAGTACAGATGGCGGTCCATAGAGCAAGTTCGTCGAGGGCCCAAGGCCCGGAAATGACTCGAAGCCTAAGGGTATGAGCCGCCATATGTTTGTCTTGTTCTATAAGGCAGGATTAGTTAGAAGTCGAGCCGGTCACGTTTGTGTGAATCGGCCGGGACTTTGTAAGCCGTCGGGTGCATCAGCCTATATATAAAGGGGTGACCCGGCGGCGGGTTAACTCAAGAAACAATCAATCGATGGTCAAGCGTATTTGCTCCCCGGTGATCGGAACCCAAGTAATACAACTAGAAGCAGGAGTAGGCTTTTACCTCATTAAGATGGGCCGAACCTGGGTATACCCTTGTGCCTCTTGTTTCTCGTTCAACCCCTTTAAGCTAACCTAGTTGCGATGGCTCCACACCTAAGTCCTTTCACTAGGGCATCTGCCGTGACAATTCCACGACAGTTGGCGCCCGTCGTGGGGCCAGCGCACGGTGGTTTCGAGTTCTTGAAGGGTAGCTTCTCAGGGATCAAAGGATACACCGTGAGCCGGATGACCAAGAGTTGCGGCGGCAAAATCTACATCAATGACGCGGGCTGGGGTCCCGAGGCCGATTCAATCAAATACGGGTACCGGGTCCCCTTCGGCAGAATCCACGTCTTGATGAGCAAGATCGGTGAGTCGGAGCCTGAGCCGGACACCTACACCGATATCATCGAGACGGCTCGGCACGCAAGGCTCGCCAAAGTTCAAACCGTCGTGAAGTACACTTTTGTTGGCTTTATTCACGGAATGGATCTGTGTCTGGTGGAGAGACAACCATCTACTCTGATGATGAGTCCTCAACCGGTGAGACCAATTCAATGTATCAACTACAAGACGGCGGGCTTGGGGGCTATTCCGATGGTAACAGTATTCCGGACCCCTATGAGCCGTCGAACAGAGTCGTGATCTTCATGGCCGACACACAACCAGTGTTGAATTCATCAACTGTTGCGGCTATGACTTCTGGTTCAACGGCTGTTGCAACGGCCTGAGCAAGTGGCTATGTGCGCCCACCGGCTTAGGTTTTGCCCGAGCTTTTGGACGCCTTGGCAGCTCTATTAGCTGCAGAGGTAACCCCGGCGACTCAAGAACAACATAAGACAGACGTAGCAAAACTTCGAGATGAGATTGCTCAGGCCAAAGATGAGCTTAATGCTGAGAATACTAGGATGGCAACAGAGAGAGCCGCCCTGGACGCCGAGTCACAACGGATTCCAGCAGAAAATTTCCGGTTAAGCTTGGATTAGAATGCATCCAACGCTGTTCTACGAAGGAGGCACGAGAGTCATCTGCCTTTGGAATACGATGTGAGAAATCTTTTCAACACACCTAGGGCTGGACCAAGTATTCCGCCTGAGGTGACTCGGGCTGCCAAGGCACCCATGGCCGGGGTGACGGCTCAACCACGTGTCGCAGACCCGCTCGTTTGAATTTAACCCCGCTTCAGCAGATGCCGACACCGCCAGGTCATTATTCTAACCCTTTGGATAACATGATTGCTGCGACGTCGTGGCTGGCAGCTCTCCCGGTGCAAGGTGGGTCTCCTGCGGCGGTGGAGGCGCAGAAGGCCGTGGAACTTCTTCAAACCGCGGTAGCTCAACAAGCGGCGTACTCATATAGCCGTGAGCGGATTCATTCAACCCCACGCCATAGTCGAAGTTATAGCCGACGCATTGAGTCGCCGGCGGTTTCGAGCGGTGAGCGGCCCCGTCGCCAGCTCCATGGGTATGACCGAACACGTGCTGATAACAATGCTCAGGTATTGGTGGATCAGGACAAGGCACGGCGGGAGGCAGAGCTAGTGGCTCACTTGACGGCTCATCAGCGACCTCAACATAACCCATCGGTGTCTGTAGAAGCTGGGATGACTTCTAGGACCGTGGGTGTGCCGTTCCTGGTGCCGGATTTGCATAATGAGCGTTTTCCCAAGGATTTTAAAGGCCCCCGCAAGGTGCCCAATTACACAGCTGATCAACCTTTGGAGGCTTGGATTGAGAGCTATGAGCAGGCCATGGAGATATTGGACGTCAATGACGTTGTGTGCGCTAAGTATTTCACCATGATGTTGAATGGGCCGACTCGCACCTGACTAAAAGGATTCCCTCCTAATTCCATCGGATCACGAGCTGAGTTGAAGATGTGTTTTATATAGAATTTCAAGGACACATGCAATCAGCCTCTGTCGATTCTTGATTTAGACTCTTGTATGCAATGGGATGATGAGCCAACCACCCATTGGGTTCGCCGGATTTCTTCCATTATCCACTCATCGGAAAGCATCAACGCTGGATCGCCCATCCTGATTTTGGAGAAAAATTGATGGTTCATTCCCCTTAAACAGAAGCTGGGGCGACTCAAACACCACTGCAATGACATGTGAGAGCTCATGGCGGCTCTCATCAAATACGCTGACTCCGATAATACTGAAGACCCCGAGTCTGATGAGGAGAAGGCTGGCAAGGGGAAAAAGAATGACAAAGGAAGCGGCACAATGTGGCGAGTCAGAACCAAGGCAATAATGGTAACCGCAAGCAAACTCACGGTGGTTCAAATTTTGTGTCTAATATCAACACGTAGAATAACAATCAGCGTCGTAAGGGGCAGTCATCGATGCCCCGGTTTGGTGGGCCAAAGTTCAACCTTGAGGAGATAATGAATCAGCCTTGCCCGAAGCATGGTTCTCAAGACAAGCCGGCCACTCGTCTGTGGAAAGATTGTTCCATCATGAAGGAATATAGAAATTTTGGCTTGTGTCAGGACCATCATGGCCCGCATGGTGGGGCAGGCTCCGGCTCTCACGGGCCCAGCTTTGGATGTGGCGGCTCAAATTTCGGATTTCAAGGCCAAGGCAATCAAGGCGGTTTTCATCAGCCCAATCAAGGCAATTACCAGGAACAATTCGGGTATCAGAGTAATCCAAAGCAGCTGAATAGTGGCCAATATCATTTTTTACCATGAGCCTGTGCAAGTGAGATCATAAGGATCATAAACGAGCGGTGAGTGCGGTTGAGCCGGCAGTCCCTCAGTATTTACGATGGTCAGAACAAGCCATTGTATGGCACCATGAGGATCACCCACCCTGGGTTGACAACCCAGGTCAGTTAGCTTTGGTGGTTGCTCCTCGGGTTAGAGGTTACAAGTTCACGAAAGTGCCTATGGATGGAGGCAGTAGTATCAATATCCTTTATTATGATACTTTTCGCCGTATGAATTTGACTGACAAAGATCTTAAGCCGTCCTCTACAGTCTTTCATGGGGTGGTGCCTTGTAAGTCAGTGTATCTGGTGGGTAATATAGCTTTGGAAGTAGCTTTTGGTAATGAGCATGACTATAGGGCTAAAACATTGACTTTTGAGGTGGTCAAGATCAAGAGCCCGTATCACGCCTTGTTCGAACGGTCAGCTTATGCCAAATTTATGGCACTGCCTTGTTATGTTTATCTGCAGCTTAAGATGTTGGATCACAAGGGTACCATCACGGTGCATGGCGACAAGAAGATAGCTTTGGAATGTGAAGAGGGCGATGCTGCCTATGCTGAGTTGGTTTGTGCAACAGAGGAGTTGAAGTTCTACAAAGATAATGTTGACCCGGCAGATATGACCCCCTTGAAGAAGCCAACCATAGAATATGACCCTTTGTTGAAGTTTAAATCGGCAGATGCCATTAAGCATGGTGATTTTGTCCCTGGCGATTCATCCAAATAGTTCACTATCGGTGCAAATATGGATCCAAAATAGGAAAGCACGCTCATCGAGTTAATCCGTGAGAACCGAGACATCTTTGCATGGAAGCCTTCATACATACCAGGTGTACCGAGAGAACTCACAGAGCACACTCTCAATATTGATCCGAAGTTTAAACCGGTCAAGCAATTCCTCCGATGTTTTGATGAAGAGAGGCACAAGGCCATTGGAGAAGAGGTGGCCCAGCTCTTGGCTGTCGGGTTTATTGTTGAAGTTTTTCATCCTGAATGGTTGGCTAACCTGGTGCTGGTACTTAAGAGAAATGGCACTTGGCATATGTGTGTGGATTATACAAACCTTAATAAAACTTGTCCGACTGATCCTTTTGCTCTACTCCCTCCTTCCATCTATATAGGGCCTAATGCGTTTTTTAAGACCGCCTTTGACTATTGACAAGATTAATAGTACATAACATGCACAATGTGAAAATTATACCATTGAAAGCTCCTTTCACACACAAATTTAACGGTGTGCTTTGTGTAAGTTGCATGTCATATATTATTGCTTTAATATTTAGTCAAAGTTGGCCTCGAAAAACGCATTAGGCCCTATATAGATGGAAGGAGGGAGTACCTCGCATTGATCAGATCATTGATGCTACGGTAGGTTGTGAGTGTTTGAGTTTCTTAGATGCTTATTCTGGTTCTCATCAGATCAAGATGGCAATTAAGGACCTGGAGAAGACATCTTTCATCACTCCCTTTGGAGCCTTCTGCTATGTGTCTATGCCTTTTGGGCTTAAGAGTGCCCAGGCGACTTATCAGCGTTCTATTTAGAATTGCCTCCACAACCAGATTGGACGCAGTGTCCATGCTTATGTGGATGATATCGTTGTGAAATCCAGGAAGAAGGAGACCTTGTTAGATGATTTGAAGGAGACCTTTGACAACCTCCGGGTCTATAAGATGATGCTTAACCCGGCCAAATGTGTGCTTGGTGTGCCAGCAGGCAAGCTCCTGGGTTTTTTGGTCTTTGAGAGAGGTATTGAAGCTAACCCGGAGAAATCAGGGCTATCACTTCTTTGGCTAAGCCAGCGTGTATTAACGATGTCCAGCATTTGGTGGGTCGTATTGCAGCTCTAAGCCGATTTATAAGCCACCTGGGAGAAAAGGCTATTCCTTTATACTAGATGATGAAGAAAACATAGCACTTTTTTTGGAGTGATGCTGCCAATCAGGCGTTTAAGGCGCTTAAAAATAGTTGGGTGAGCCACCGGTTCTTGCAGCTCCTATTGAGAAGGAGCCTTTGCTTTTATATGTGGCTGCTAACAGTAGAGCCGTCAGTGTAGCGGTTGTGGTGGAAAGGAAGGAATCAGGCTTGGAATATCCGGTTCAAAGGCCGGCTTATTATGTCAGTGAGGTATTGATTGAATCTAAGCAGAGGTACCCAAATTGGCAGAAGCTAGTCTATAGAGAGTTCATGGCTAGTCACAAGTTGAAGCATTATTTCCTTGGTCATCCCATTACCATGGTCAGTTCTGCTCCTCTAGGGGATATTACTCAAAACAGAGAAGCTACAGGCCGGGTGGCCAAGTGGGCCATTGAGCTTGGACCTCATGGTTTGAAGTATATGCCTCGGACAGCCATCAAGTCTCAGGGACTTGTGGATTTCATCAATGACTGGACAGAGTTGCAGATTTCTGAGGAAAAGCTTGATAATACATATTGGACTATTCATTTTGATGGATCCAGGCAATTGGAAGGCTCAGGGGCTGGAGTTATTTTGACTTCCCCATGAGGTGACAAGTTTTGTTATGTCTTAAGGCTAACGTTTCCTTATACTAACAATGCAGCTGAATATGAGGCCTTACCCCATGGCCTTCGGATAGCCAAAGAGATGAACCTAAGCCAGGTCAGGTGTTTTGGCGATTCAGATTTGGTGGCTCAGTAAGTCTCAGGAACTTGGGATTCCAAATACCCACTCATGGCGTCTTATCACCGGGCAGTTGATGGTATTGCTGGTCATTTCAAAGGTTATAAGGTGGAACATGTTGAGCGCAGGAAAAATGAGGTGACTTATGCTTTAAGCCGGCTGGGGTCTCAACATAAGCCAGTGCCACCTAATGTCTTTCTTGATACACTAACTAATCCTTCAGTTAAGTTACCCACAAAGGAGGATCTTGCTATCCCTGACCCGGAGGCACAATTGGTGGCGAATCTTCATGCTATTCCTGATTGAACAATCCCGTATTTGACTTATATGACCCGTGGTGAGTTACCCAAGGATGAAACTTTGGCCAGACAAATAACCCGGCGGCCTAAGTCAATGACCATTGTCAATGGCGAGTTACACCGATGCAGTGTCACAGGGGTGTTCCAGCGTTGTATTTCTCCGGAGGAGGGCCGTGAGATACTAAGAGAAATTCATGAAGGAGATTGTGGCCATCATGCCGGCTCTAAGTCTCTCGTGAATAAGGCTTTTTTCATGGGTTTTATTGGCTGACGGCTCATGCTGATGCAGAAGATCTGGTCAGGAAGTGCGACGGCTGCCAGAAATTTTCCAGACGAGCTCATGTGTCGGCTCAAGAATTGAGATTCCAATCACTTAGCCATTTGCAGTTTAGGGCTTGATATGGTTGGAACTTTCAAGAGATCTAAGGACAAAAGACCCACCTTTTGGTGGTGGTTGACAAGTTTACAAAGTGGGTTGAGGCAGAGCCGGTCAGCAAGTGTGATGCGGCAACAATGGTTCAATTCATTAAGAAGGTAATTTTCCGCTTTGGCTGGCCACATAGTATCATAACTGATAATGGCACTAATCTATCTAAGGGTGCTATGAAAGAATTCTGTCAACGAGAGCATATTCGTCTCGATGTTTCATCAGTGGCTCACCCCCAGTCCAATGGTCAAGCTGAAAGGGCCAATCAAGAAATCTTGAGAGGCATAAAACCCTGGCTTATGGCCCCTTTGCAGAGGACATCGGGTTGTTGGGTTGAGGAGTTACCCTCAGTGCTTTGGAGTATCAATACTACCCCCAACAAATCCATGGGTTATACGCCCTTCTTCATGGTTTATGAAGCAAAGGCAATCCTTCCCAGTGGCATCCGACATGACTCACCCCATGTAGCGGCTTATGTTTAAATTGATAGAGAAAAAGCACGTCAGGATGATCTCGGCCTCCTGGATGAGGAGCGTGACCTTGCGGCGGCTCATTCGGCGATTTATCAACAAGATATGCGTCATTATCACAGTCGATGGGTTAAGACCTGGACCTTTCAAGAAGGCGACTTGGTGCTCCAGCTCATCCAGGATCAAACTGATATGCACAAATTATCCCATCTTGGGAAGGACCTTTTGTGGTCAGCAAAAACCTGGACAACAGGTCATACTACCTCATTGATATTCGAGACCACAAGGACTCACGCACATCGGAGGAGGAGACCCACCGGCTCGTGTGTTGTACATACTTTCATCAATGTATATATTATGATTAATACAATAAAGCCGGCATCCCTGATAATTCAGGGCCTCTGTCGTTTCATTTCTGAGTATCTGAGTCTTTATATCAATTCATATTATCACTTGGGGGCTTCCTGCTCAATGAGCATAGCTGTGCTTACCCTCTTGATCCGGCTTACATGCCTCGTTGCAAATCACCTGGGGGCTTCTTGCCCAAATTACAGGTTACCAAGGGAACTTGCTGTAGTGCGGGGTTCAAACATAGGTATCCTACCTTGAGGGCTCATTATAGGTCACTTGAGGGCTTCTTGCTCACTGAGCACAGCTATGCTTACCCTCTTGATTGGCTTATATGCCAGGTGTAAACACCAAATTCCATGTTATCCTCCTTGTATGTACTTGTCACTCCACCCAGGTAATCCTAGAATGACTCGCCGTAGACTTAACAGTCAATCTTGTAATAAAGACCCTAAACTTGTCAAGGTTAAAACGGCGGTTTGTCATGTGAGGGCCGGCTTACAGGCTTGAATGAAGGATTAACTTAGTGGTTATGTAGCCCATGAAAGCACTTGAGATTAAGGCTTGTTTTTCTGATTCGTTGTTTTTTTAAAACATTCTTTGGATTCATATTTTTGTTCCATGTTAACATATGGTTTAAAACAATTCAGGCCATGTAATCTTGAGCTTTATGACTCATATTTGAGCATATTTGGGGTTTGATAACCCGCCCTGGCTTTGGACGTTAAGTCACCAGTATATTTTGGATTGCGCTATTGGAATCATGCGCTTATAAACCATTGGATTGTTACCCTCACTGCATATGGCGATGTAAGCCGGCAGCATGAGCCAATTTTACACGTATGTTTCTAAATTGTTGGATGAATATGCGAGGTTTGATAATCCGCCATGGTTATAGACTTTAAGTCACCAGAAAATATTATATGGGACATCATGACCCTCCCTGGCGTAAACCGCCAGGGCACATGTTATTTACTTGTGTGCAGGGAATATGATAATATGACCTACATGATTGATAATATTATAAGCATAATGAGCGGATCTTCAACATCAGATCGGTGGTTTAAAGTATTCAGCAAATAAACATGCACGATGTCATGTGAGATCATGGTTTCATACTAGGCTATTACAAGGCATTCGGAAAGCCCAAATGATTCAACGTTTTTTCATAAGAAATGCTACGACATGGTTTGAGAGCCGCCCCTTGGGTCGGTTGTTCTACTTCTGATGAGTTGAAGACTCCGGGTTAACCTGTGCCGGTTCTTCTTCATCTTCTTCCGTTGTCTGGAAGTTAGGCGATGAGCAGTTGATGCCAGTTAAGGCTTGAAATTTAGCCTCGTCATCTATAAGTTCAGATGGATCAACTTCAGGAGCAAAGAAATGCTTACGTATTGGAGGGATGAGGTCCATAACTTCATAAGCTGGCGCCTTCACTTTTGAATTTTCCACCGTATAAGACGCCTGATATCAGGATAAGTCATTTTCTTCAGCTAGCTTGCTTGCTACTGGACGCATCTGTTTCACACAAGCGGCAAAATCATTTTGGTCAAAGGGAGACCTATCTTTCAGACTAGGGTAGCCAGTGGCCAGTTCCTCCGGGTCTAGTTCTGCCTGCCACGCTTTCGCCCGGCTCAAGTCGGTGATAGCATCGGCTCTGGCGTATGATCGCTTTATTTCTTCTATTCTTTGGGGCAGAACAGAGAGTTTGTCCAAAACCTCCTTGAGAAGTGAAGGTGCCTATTTGGTGTGAGAGATGGCGGCTATAGTACGTTGAGTGCCTGTGTACAATTGCTCTATCAAAGTATAAGTGGCTTTCAGCTTCACCAGCATATCCTGGCCAAGATTGGCACTCCTGGGGCATGTTAAATAAAAATGAGCAGATGATTCAGCCAGGCGTGTTACAAGTAAAACAGTGGGAATAGTTCAAGGCATCTTGTGTTGCTTACCAAATATAGCAGCAGTCATCTGAGAAATGTGGCGCTTTAAGCCGATCAATTCTGAAGTGACCTCTTTCAAAGACGATTCAACATTTTCTGCTCTTTGTGTTACAGCGGCCTTTTCCTTAACCCAGGTAGATTTCTCTGTAGCAAATCCAGTTTTGAGTTTTTCATTTTCATCCAAGGTAAATTTAAACTTGGCATCAACTTTCCGGGTCTCAGCTTCTTGACGTTCTAGCCTGGTCTTTAAATTGCTCAACTGAGATTCAGTTTGAGTCAAGGTTTCCTGCAAGTAAAGATTATACAGTCATCATTAAAATTTTCAGGACACAATATATATACAAGTCCCAAGCCCTTTGCAAGCAAAACACTTGGCACTTGGGGGCTAATGTGTGTAGTTCTTTTAAGTGGCCGAAAGATCCGGGTCATCTTTATCAAGATAAACCAGCCTGTGAGGGTTATGAGGTGAAGTTTTATTTTTTTAGAGCTAGTTTAAATGATTTGGCTCATCTTTGTCAAGACAAGCCGGTTCACGGGGGCTATGGCTCAAAGTTTACTATGGCATATTGAAGGAAGTCTTCATGATACTCAGCAAATCTTTTCCTATGGCTAAGACTTGGGGGCTGGATGGTTAAATAGGCAGAGGAAACAGATGTTCATACCTCATATTTCTGTCGCATTCTCTTGACTATGTCACCTTTTAGATCATGACCAGTATGAAGGCTATTAAGATAACCGGCATATAGCTCATTGACATCCAAGAATTGATAGCTAGCAATGTCGAACTTGGACTTGCTCTTTTCAATAATTTCATCCTTGCCAGATTGCTTGGCGAAAACCGTGGGATTCTCCGGTTCTGTATAGCCAGTGCCTGTAATCAAGACGTCTTCAGCATTTTCCTCAGTGGGCTTGGTAGGGCTTGGTGGCTTAGTGATTGATGGGTCAACACTCATTGGGTCCACAGGAGTGTCAAGGGTATCTGGTGGCAGGTCATCAACAATGTCTTCAGGGTTCTGTGCTGAGGCTTCAGATGCTGATGTTCGCTTCTTCAGTTCAGGGACTTTGGGGTCTTTGGCCGGCTTATTTGGCTTCAATTTCTTGCTTGGCTTTGCTATACTGCTAGAAAGATAAAAATGATGGTGATATAAGTATATCAAATTATAGATGTTAATATGGCTAAGTTAGATGTCATTACCCAAGGGCAACTTTGAAGGCAGGCATTTGGGTTTGTGATCAGTCGCCAGAAGAGGAATGAGAAGTTCCCTAATAATTTGAGTCGGAAGGATTAAGTGGTTGGCGAATAAGACCTTCCTTTGGGTAAAAAGACATTGAATTCTGAGGCACCTCTTTCCGGCGTTCGCGAGGAGCCAGTGTGTTGGGTAAACCGAAGGAAATTTCTCCACCTCCACTATTCCGGGTTGTACACTGGGCTTCATGTTGTTGTTTGTTCAAAATAAAGTTTGGATCCAAGTAAGCTAAAGGGGAAGAAAACCTTACTTTCCGGCTCACTTGTCGAATTTTCTGTCTTGCCAAGGGCTCTGAGTTGGAGGAAAGGATAGTTACCTCTTCACCGTTTGCGTTGCTGGCCTCCGCGTCATCCTGGTAGCAATCCATGTCAATAAGGTGTACAAAAAAGTAGCCAAGGGATTCAAGTTCTACCTCCGACTCATCATCCAGATTGAAGGGATCAATTGCATCTGTCTTCTTTTTGGCAGGCTTCTTAGGAGCCTTATTCTTTGTTCTGATCTTCTTGGCCGGCTTATCCTGAAGTTTTTTATTCCGAAAGGATCATCGCCTGAGGAAAGCAAGTAATAGTGAGAAGATAATATATGAGAAGAATAAGATAATGAGGAAGCTTGAAATACTTACAGTTGGAGCCGGGTTAAGAGTGCAAAAGGGGTTCAGTCCCATCTTGCTGCATGCTGCTAAGCTCTCATTAAGCAGCATTTTTGTCATTTCATTGATTTTCTTATCACTTAGACAAATTTGGCAGTGACATTGTGGATCCTTGGTGTCACCGGTGTACTCACACATTAAGCTGGGGCGACGGCTCAGTGGCATGATCCTTCAGGCAACCCAGCATCGGACCAAATTGACGCCAGTTAAGCCATTGGCCATTAAGGCTCTTATTTTGCTGAAGGTGGATGCGTACTTGGCCTGTTTGGCGGTGCTGATCAGATCCGGAAGTGGATGTCTTGGATTAAGCCGGTGGTCACGGAAACCCGGCAGAGGATTCTCACCCACTGGAGAGGTGTCTTGGCAGTAGAACCAAGTCTGATTCCAGTCTTTGGGATGACTGGGAAGCGTGGCCGCAGGAAAGACAACGTATTTTCGTCTTTGGATAGATATCCCACCAAGTTCAAGACTGGTGCCATCGGTCATTTCTGTTTGATGGTTTAAATAATAAAGTTCTCTAAAAAAAATCAACCGTGGGCTCCTTCTGAAGATACACTTCACAAAAAACATGGAAGTTGCAAATGTTGGAGACTGAGTTGGGCCCGATATCTTGTGGATGAAGTTGGTAAAAATTCAGGAATTCAACGAAAGAACTTTGAGCCGGTGGAGAGAAACCCCGACTCATATGATCAGCGAACACTATGACTTCGCTTTCCTTGGGTTCAGGTCTGGTTTCAGTCTCTGGAGCCCGCCAATGAATAACCTCTTTGGCTGACAAAACGCCTACTTGAACATATTCGTTCAGAGCTTGTTCTGTCATAATGGAAGCAACCCAATCACATGAGGTGATGATTTTAGTCATTTTTGTTAAAAAATGCCTAAGAAGGAAATATTGGCGGGTTAAAAATTCATAGTAGAAAGCTTTAAAAAGAGTACTAGTGGTTAAAAAGGTACAAAAATTAGCCGGTAGGCATTCGGCGGGTTATAAAATTTCAGTTAAGCCACCCCTCCCCCATGGCAGTGATGGGTCGGTTATCTACAGATCTGAAGTGGAATAAATTTCACTAAGTGCTGGATAAACAGTTTTTACAAGTCTTGCGTATGATTTTGGATCTACAGCGGTTAGGAAAACAGAAATAATTCTTAAACCTAAAGCTGCAGTAGAGGAAAAAACGTTTGTGAACTGAGATTGAATCTTGGGCAGAAGGGGAATGTCTACAGTTGGAAGATGGCGCTAAACTATTTATGTGCATCATTAGTATTATTTTCGGATCAAATTAAGCATTCTAGAAAGGAGTTTTTATGAACAGTGAAGAACACCAATGAACAGGCGAAACCCTAATGTAGATTTGGTATGAGCGGAGACCGGTACTCACTGATGATGCTGAATAGCAAAGGAGGGCCGCAATTTTTTGGTCCGTTCAGGTTGATGTAGCAGCCTGAGTTGATGTCGTTGGAAGAAGGGCGACGACGGCGGAGCTCGGTCGCAGCGGAGTCGCGAGGAAGAAGAAGCAAGGGCAGGGGTAAAGAGTAAAAAGGAGGACCCCTGTCCCTATTTATAAGGAAGTGACGAGACGACATGCACAAAAATCGAGGAGGCAAAAATGAGTGTGCTGGCAAAGCGGGCTCCTTGATTTTTGGGAGGTTCATTAAAATGAAGATCCGTTGAGATATTCGAGGCCTGGTGTGGAATTAATGCACATGATGTCATGGCGAGTTACAATGTTTCTGCTACGTGATGTAATGGCGGGTTATGACAGAATGGTGGAAAATCCAGCGAGGCTACATTTTGCTAAGTGAAGCGATGGAGATTGACGTGCACTAGTTCAAATCAACCTGGGGCCTAATGCTGGGGATATAACTCCTAGGTATGACCCGCCCAGGAGGGGCCGGGTCACACCATTGGCGGTTTAAGATGAGAAGGCCCACTGAGATCCAAGAGTACAGACGGCGGTCTGTAGAGAAAGTTCGCCGAGGGCCCAAGTCCCGGAAACGACTCGAAGCCCAAGGGTATGAGCCGCCATATGTTAGTCTTGTTCTATAAGGCAGGATTAGTTAGAAGCCGAGCCGGTCATGTTAGTGTGAACCTGCCGGGACTTTGTAAGTCACCGGGCGCATCAACCTGTATATAAAGGGGTGACCCGACGGCGGGTTAACTCAAGAAACAATCAATCGATAACTAGGTCAAGCGTATTCACACCTTGGTGATCGAAAACCAAGTAATACAACTAGAAGCAGGAGTAGGATTTTACCTCATTAAGAGGGCCGAACCTGGGTAAACCCTTGTGCCTCTTGTTTCCCGTTAAACCCCTTTAAGCTAACCTAGTTGTGATGGCTCCACACCTAAGTCCTTTCACTAGGGCATCTGCCATGACAATTCCACAACACATAGGAAATTACTTTCATTCTCTCTCTATCTTCTATCGTGGTCGGGTTTTGAGTCTTACTCAGCTTCACACCTTGCTACACATCCAAGAACCCTCTCTTTGACTGATCCATTTTCAACTTCTTCAAAATCTTGTCAAGGTATGTGCTTTGTGAAAGTCTTATCAAGCGTCTTGATCTATCCCTATTGACCTTGATGCCCAATATATAAGCAGCTTCACCGAGGTCTTTCATTGAAAACTTTTATTCAAGTATCCTTTTATGCTATCCAGAAATTCAACATCATTTCCAATCAACAATATGTCATCCACATATAATATTAGAAATGCTACAGAGCTCCCACTCACTTTCTTGTAAATACAGGCTTCACCATAAGTCTGTATAAAACCATATGCTTTGATCACCTCATCAAACCGTATATTCCAACTCCGAGATGCTTGCACCAGTGCATAGATGGATCGCTGGAGCTTGCACACTTTGTTAGCACCTTTAGGATCGAAAAAACCTTCTGGTTGCATCATATACAACTTCTCTTTAAGAAATCCATTAAGGAATGTAGTTTTGACGTCCATTTGCTAGATTTCATAATTATAAAATGCGGCAATTGCTAACATGATTCGGACTGACTTAAGCATCGCTACGGTGAGAAGGTCTCACCGTACTCAACCCCTTGAACTTGTCGAAAACCTTTTGCGACAAGTCAATCTTCGTAGATGGTAACATTACCATCAGTGTATGTCTTCTTCTTGAAGATCCATTTATTCTCAATGGCTTGCCGATCATCGGGCAAGTCCACCAAAGTCCACACTTTGTTATCATACATGGATCCTATCTCAGATTTCATGGCCTCAAGCCATTTATCGGGATCTGGGCTCATCATAGCTTCTTCATAGTTAGTAGGTTCGCCATGGTCTAGTAACATGACTTCCAGGACAGGATTACCATACTACTCTGGTGCGGAGCGTGCTCTGTTCAACCTAGAGGTCCAGTAGTAACTTGATCTGAAGTTTCATGATCATCATTAGCTTCCTCTCTAGTTGGTGTAGGCATCACAAGAACGGGTTTCTTTGATGTGCTACTTTACGAATTGAGAGAAGGTACACTTACCTCATCACGTTCTACTTTACTCCTACTCACTTCTTTCGAGAGAAACTCCTTCTCTAGAAATGTTCCATTCTTGACAACAAAAATCTTGCCTTCGGATCTATGGTAGAAGGTGTACTGAGGGAGTCCTGGATTAGGGGGTCTCTGGACAGCCAGACTAAATCCATTGGCCAGACTGTTAGGCTATGAAGATACAAGATCGAAGACTTCGTCTCGTGTCCGGATGGGACTCTACTTGGCGTGGAAGGCAAGCTAGGCAGTACGGATATATGCATCTCCTCCTTTGTAACCCTAACCCTCTCTGGTGTCTATATAAACCGAAGGGTTTTGGTCTGTAGGACAACATACAATCATACCATAGGCTAGCTTCTAGGGTTTAGCCTCTCTGATCTCGTGGTAGATCTACTCTTGTAATACCCATATCATCAATATCAATCAAGCAGGACGTACGGTTTTACCTCCATCAAGAGGGCCCGAACCTGGGTAAAACATCGTGTCCCCTACCTCCTGTTACCAATCGCCTTAGACACACAGTTCGGGACCCCCTACCCGTGATCCACCGGTTTTGACACTGACATTGGTGCTTTCATTGAGAGTTCCTCTGTGTCGTCGCTGTTAGGCCCGATGGCTCCTACTATCATTGATAGCGATGCAGTCCAGGGTGAGACTTTTCTCCCAGGACAGATCTTTGTGTTCGGCGGCTTTGCACTGTGAGCCAATTCGCTTGGCCATCTAGAGCAGATTGAAAGTTACGCCCCTGGCCACCAGGTCATGTTTGGAAGCTTAAACTACACGACCGATATCCGTGGAGACTTGATCTTCGATGGATTCGAGCCTCTGCCTTGTGCGTCACGCAGTCACGATGAGTACGATTTAGCTCTACCATCAGACAGTGTTAAGGCTATCGCACCGGCAGCCGCTCTGACCCTCAATTCGGAGCCAGTTGCGCCTTCCGTGGACGGGTGGATGGACCCCGCCACGGAGGCCTTACCCTCAGCGGCGATCGAGCCGAACATCGACCTTACCTTGCACGAGAGCCGTGTTGTAAAACTGTCGGATCCCTCTCCGGCCACGGACTCCGAACCGCCTGCGCCCGTTCCTGTCAAATCTGGCTGGGCGCCGATCATGGAGTTTACCTTTGCAGATATCTTTTAGCACACGCCCTTCGGCGATATACTTAACTCATTAAGGTCTCTCTCCTTGTCAGCAGGATCCTGGCCGAACTATGTCCGGCAGGACTGGGATGCAGACGACGAAGAAATTCGCGGCCCACCCACCACCCACTTAGTAGCCACTGCCGATGACTTAACCGACATGCTCGACTTCGACTCCGAAGATATCGACGGTATGGACGACGATGCGGGAGACGAAGAGGAACCACTGCCCATAGGGCACTGGACAGCCACCTCATCATACGATATATACATGGTGGATACACCCAAAGAAGGCAATGGCAACGAGACAGCGGAGGATGACCCCTCCAAGAAGCAACCCAAGCGCTGACGCCAGCGGCGCTGCTCTAAGTCCCGCCAAAGCAAAAGTGGTGATACTGGCACAGGAAGTAATAACACTCCGGATAGTGCCGAAGACAACAACAACCCCCTCCAGCAAGATTTAGAGCAGGAGGATGGAGGAGCCAGCCCTCCTGAGAGAGCGGCAGACGGAGAGGTGGAGGATGATAATTACATGCCCCCCTCCAAAGACGAGGCAAGCCTCAGCGATGACGAATTCACCGTGCCAGAGGATCCCGTCGAACAAGAGCGCTTCAAGCGCCGGCTTATGGCCACGGAAAATATCCTGAAGAAAAAGCAGCAACAGCTTCAAGCTGATCAAGATCTGCTAGCTCACAGATGGACTGAAGTCCTCGCGGCCGAGGAATACAAACTCGAGCGCCCCTCCAAGAGTTACCCAAAAAGCAGGTCGCTGCCTCGACAGGAGGAAGAAGCGTATGATGCAGCTAATCGGCCTCCTCGTGGCCGTGATAGAGAGGCATTCCAGCCAAAAGCTCAGCCTGCACCCCGACGCCATTCAAATAAAAAAGCATGGGGAAACACGAAGACCTGCAAGACGTATTGGAGGACAAAGCAAAACACGCAAGATCAATCTACGGATCACGAGGGCGCACCACTATGCGAGACGATAAACATCACGCCGGATACAGTAAAAGTAAATCCGGCCAGGCCGAACACACTGGGCAAGACCCATTCGAGCTGCGTCGCGATATAGCCCAATACAGAGGCGCCGCACACCCCTTATGCTTCACAGACGAAGTAATGGATCATCAAATCCTAGAAGGTTTCAAACCTGTAAACATTGAATCATACGACGGCACAACAGATCCTGCGGTACGGATCGAGGATTTCCTCCTCCACATCCACATGGCCCGCGGTGATGACTTACACGCCATCAAATACCTACCACTAAAGCTCAAAGGACCAGCGCGGCATTGGCTTAACAGCTTACCAGCAGAGTCCATTAGCTATTGGGAAGATCTGGAAGCCGCATTCCTCGACAACTTTCAGGGCACTTATATGCGACCACCAGACGCCGTTGACTTGAGCCACATAATTCAGCAGCCAGAAGAATCGGCCAGGCAATTCTGGACACGGTTCCTAACAAAGAAAAATCAAATCGTCGACTGTCCGGATGCAGAGGCCCTAGTAGCTTTCAAACACAACATCCGCGACGAGTGGCTAGCCCGGCACCTTGGTCAGGAAAAGCCGAAATCTATGGCAGCCCTCACGACACTCATGACCCACTTTTGTGCGGGAGAAGATAGCTGGCTGGCTCGCAGTAACAATATGTCAAAGAACCATGGTACTTCGGATACCAAGGACAACAATAGCAGGTCACGTCGCAACAAACATAAGCGCCACATTAATAGCGATAATGCTGAAGAATACAACAGTCAATGCCGGATTCAAAGGCTCTAAACCCAGTCAGCGGAAAAAGCCATTCAAAAGAAGCACTCTGGGCCCGTCCAGTTTGGACTGTATACTCGATTGCTCGTGTCAAATACATGGCACCCCCGACAAGCCAGCCAATCACACCAACAAGGATTGTTGGATGTTCAAGCAGGCCGGCAAGTTAATTGCCGAAGACAAAGATAAGGGGCCACATAGCGATGACGAGGAGGAGCCCCGGCAGCCACACACCAGAGGACAGAAGAGGTTTCCCCCACAAGTGCAGACGGTGAACATGATATAAGCAACCCACATCCCCAAGAGGGAGCGGAAGAGTGCGCTCAGGGACGTATCTGCGTTGGAGCCAGTCGCCCCAAAGTTCAACCCATGGTCCTCCTATCCGATCACTTTCGATCGCACGGACCACCCCACTAGTATCCGTCATGGCGGATTCGCCGCACTGGTTCTGGACCCAATCATTGACGGATTTCACCTCACTCGAGTCCTTATGGATGGCGGCAGCAGTCTGAACCTGCTTTATCAGGACACAATGCGCAAAATGGGTATAGAACCCTCAAGGATCAAACCCACAAAAACGACCTTTAAAGGCGTTATTCCAGGCGTAGAGGCCCATTGCACAGGCTCAATTACACTGGAAGTGGTCTTCAGATCACCGGATAACTTCCGAAGTGAAGAGTTAATCTTCGATATAGTCCCGTTCCGCAGTGGTTATCATGCACTGCTCGGGCGAACTGCATTTGCGAGATTCAATGCGGTACCGCATTATGCATACCTCAAGCTCAAGATGCCAGGACCTCGTGGGGTTATTACAGTCAATGGAAACACAGAGCGCTCTCTCCGAACGGAGGAGCACACTGCGGCCCTCGCAGCAGAAGCGCAAAGCAGACTTTCAAGGCAGTCCACCAGTTCGGCGTTTCAAGACCCGAACACCTTCAAGCGTGCTCGGAGTAATCGGCAACCAGACCGCCTGGCACGATCTGAGCTCGCGTAGCAATGCGGCCCCCACCCCATTCCCAGCCAAACGGCGAAACTCGTGCCACACATACATAATTACGCACTAAAAATACCATGGGCACACGTGGGGAGGGGGGCACAACTGCGGCACGCCCCAAGACGCGGCTTAAACCGCACTAGGGGCTTCCTGCTTTGTTATTTTTCTCTTTTTCAGGACCTTAATCTCTGGAAACCCTGTCCGGCAGCATGATTGCCGAACACATGATGCAGCAACCAAGGAGGCGGAAAGCTACAAAATTCCCAGGTGGATTACGATAACGAGCGAAATACTTGCTTTAATACTATTCCTCAGCTTGCCCTTGGAAGGGACATAGAACTACTTTTTTCTTGTCGCACTATCTGTATCATTCTGCTTTAACGCACCTTTTCGAATAAACAATGCATAACATTACGACTATTATTGCATTCTTGTTATATATATATATATATATATATGTGTGTGTGTGTGTGTGTGTGTGTGTGTGTGTGTTCATTAATGATGCCTTGCAACCATACACTTTCATACGGCCAATACACCAGGGGCTTACGTACCCCACAATATGGTGTGAAAAGTCCGAACACTTTCACAAGTGCGGCACCCCGAACTTATAGCATTATATGAATCAGCTCCGAATCATGTCTTTGGTCAAATGTTGGGTTTGCCTGGCTCCTATGTTTTGGTACCTTACGTTCCGCTCTATCGGCTAAGGTAGCGCTAGGAGAACTACTGCGATTGTGCCCCGGTTCTGCTGGGCTGAGCAGCTCAGTAGAGAAAGCTAAAACTGACTGTCATGATAAGGCGAGAGACTGGTCGCTGTTCGGTGAGGTTTCGAGTCCCTAAAGACTTATGCCGCTTAGAGCGAGGGGCCGACCCTGCCCGGCTTAAAGGCGTGTATCGCGCCCCGATTTCGGCCTTCCGAATACCAGGGGCTTCGCCGAAATTTAAAATTATAGAATTCTATGGCTAAGTGAGAGTGATAAATCATTATTAGTCCAGTTGCCTTGTTCGTTGTGCTGAGCGCCTCCCTCGAAGGACCCAAAAATGGGAACAAGAGTGCTCAGGTTTATCCCGAACACCCCAGCACTTATGGCATGGGGGCAGAAGCCGAGGACTAGCCATCTCTCAGATTGGATAAACAGCCAAACAGAAGGTAATATTTTAAATTCAAACAAGCATTGCATAGCGCATATGAAACAAGTTTTCATCATACAGGATCACACGAGCAAGTTTCACTCAAATATTACATCTTTCGTGCACTCGTCCGTTATAGACGGGCACCCTTCAGAACACCCTCGTAGTACATCTCGGGGTGGCAATGCTCCTTGCCCTCCGGTGGCCCTTCCTTGATCAGCTTCACGGCGTCTAGCTTGACCCACTGCAACTTCACACGGGTGAAAGCTCGGCGTGCACCTTCGATGCAGACGGATTGCTTGACGACCTCCAGCCGCGGGCAGGCATCCACAAGCCGCCTCACCAGGCCGAAGTAGCTGTTCGGAAGGGCGTCGCCAGGCCACAACCGGACTATAAAGCCCTTCATGGCCTATTCGGCCGCCTTGTGCAGATCGACCAGCTGTTTTAGCTGGTCGCTCACAGACACTGGGTGTTCGGTCCCAGTATACTGGGCCTAGAACAACTTCTCCGTCGAGCTTCCATCCTTGGCCCAGTAAAACTTCGCGGCATCCGACACGTTGCAGGGCAAATATGCGAATGCTCCTGGAGAGCTCCGGATTCGGGTAAGTAATCGGTAATTTACTTTTACATGCTTGCTTTGCATATAGAATGCCTTACCCGCCACTATCTTCTTCATTGTGTCGATCTCCTGGAGGGCCTTTTGGGCTTTGGCCTTGGCACTTTTTGCGCTCTCAAGGGACGCGGCAAGCTCAGACTCTCGCGTCTTCAAGTCAAGCTCCAACGCCTCGTGCTTCGTCACGAGAGCCTGGAGCTCTTGCTGCACCTCGCCCACCCGAGCCTCTTGCCTTTCTCTCTCGGTGCGCTCCTTGGCCGCTTTATCTTTGGCCTCGGACAGCGCTTGCTTTAGGGTCGCCACTTCGGCTGTGGCCCCTGGCAAATTTATGATGATCATGTCATTTTGCAATCGCATTCTTTTTATACATCTCCATAGACTAGGTACTACTTACCTTTGTTCTCCTCGAGCTGCCTCTTGGCAAGGCCGAGCTCGTCCTGGGACCCTTTAAGGTCCTGCTTCAGTACGGCGACCTCCGCAGTCAGTGCGGCGGACACCAGGAGCGAAGTCTGCATATGCATATTGACGTACTTATATTAGACTCCTGCGATATTGTTTGATCCTCTGTTCGGCTTTTCTTTGTGAACACTGAATAGAGCATCAGGGGCTACTGTCTATGCGGTAATATTTTTCCTATATTTTAAACACTTACCTCAAAGCCTGTTAGAAGGCTGGCACAGGCTTCAGTCAATCCGCTCTTGGCGGACTGAACCTTCTGAATCACCGCACTCATAATAGTGCGGTGCTCCTCGTCGATGGAAGCGTTGCGAATCGCTTCCAGCAGATTGTATGACGCCTCTAGATGGACAGAGGTCACCGGTACAGGCGTTTTGCCCCTCTTGGAAGACGGCCGCCTGCCCGAGTCCGGAACCACTGGAGGTTCCGGCGCGGTGTTCGGCTGAGGGCCGAACTCGGACCCCTCAGGGGCCTTGTCCCCTCTGCTCCTGGAGTCCGTAAGGCCACCTTGAGGCGCCTCTGAGACTGCCCCCCTCGACCCGGTGCCTCTTGAGACAATACCTCGGCATCGTCCGCAGGGTGAGGGGAGGTGGCGGTCGGAACTGGTTCACTATCCATATCCGACGAACCTAGGGAGCCGTCCGACGATACATCGATACGGGCTCATGGCGGCCTACATAAT
Source organism: Triticum monococcum (assembly GCA_034509565.1). Classification (NCBI taxonomy): domain Eukaryota; kingdom Viridiplantae; phylum Streptophyta; class Magnoliopsida; order Poales; family Poaceae; genus Triticum; species Triticum monococcum. Next base: position 411,654,544 of record CM067845.1, read on the forward strand.
CATATTCGGCGTTAGGTGAAGCAGTGCGACATGGGAATTCTACGAGTTACTCTGGTATTCGAATACTTACGACTTCCCCAGGGGCTTGGCCCTGGGCAGCCACTCATCTTCGCCGTCCACGGCGGTGGTAGAGCTGTCCGGAAGGAGAGTCCTTCCCTTCTTGGACCCTTCGACCTCCCCAGTTGGGGCGGCCTTCCTTTTCTTGTATCCCCCGTCTGGAGGGGGAGCATCATCTTCTGCCTCCTTGTCTTCGGGGGAGGATTGTGCCGTAGAGTCCTCGGACGGTGAGTCTGATGACGCCTGGTGTCGGGAACTCTTTTGGGTTCCCTTGGCCTTCTTGGTCTTCTCCGACACCGTATAAGGAGCCGGGGTCAGCATCTTCGCCAGAAGAGCGTCTGCTGGGCCTTCGGGCAAAGGAGCTGGACAGTCGATCTGTCCGGCCGTCTCCTGCCAGTCCTGTCAAAGGTACGGGAGTTTAGATCCCGCATGGAGTCGAACTATGGAAAACAAGTATCCCATAAGAGGTAAAGCAGCTTACCGCGCTGGCTTGGCGCTTCGCGCTGAATCCGCAATCCTCAGTACTGGGAAGGGGAACCTCGACGCTCTTGAACAGCACCCTCCAGGCATCTTCGTGAGTTGTGTCGAAGAGCATGTTCAGAGTTCGGTGCTGCGCCGGGTCAAACTCCCACAAGTTGAAGGCCCGTTGTTGGCATGGGAGGATCCGGCAGTTGAGCATGACCTGGACTACGTTGACAAGTTTGAGCTTCTTGTTCACCATGTTTTGAATACATGTTTGGAGTCTGGTCAGCTCTCCTGAACTACCCCAGGACAGGCCCTTCTCTTGCCAGGACGTGAGCCATGTGGAGAAGCCAGATCGGAACTCGGGGGCCGCTACCCATTTAGGGTCACGCGGCTCGGTGATGTAGAACCACCCCGATTGACACCCCTTTATGGTCTCCACGAAGGAGCCCTCGAGCCATGTGACGTTGGGCATCTTTCCCACCATGGCGCCTCCGCACTCCACTTGGCGAACGCTCACTATCTTTGGCTTCACATTGAAAGTCTTCAGCCATAAGCCGAAGTGGGGCTTGATGCAGAGGAAGGCCTCGCACACGACGATAAACGCCGAGATGTTGAGGATGAAGTTCGGGGCCAGATCGTGGAAATCCGGGTCGTAGTAGAACATGAGCCCCCGGACGAATGGGTGGAGAGGGAATCCCAGTCCGTGGAGGAAATGGGTAAGGAACATTACCCTCTCATGGGGCCTGGGGGTGGCGATGAGCTGCCCCTCGTTTGGGAGTCAGTGCGCGATGTCGTCGGGCAGGTATCCGGCTCTCCTCAACTTCTTGATGTGTCCCTCCGTGATGGAGGAGACCATCCACTTGCCTCCCGCTCCGGACATGGTTGGAGAAGGTCGAGGTGGGGAATGCGAACTTGGGCGCTGGAGCTCGAGTGTGCGAAAATGGATGAGCAAAGGAGGAAGAAGGCGTGGATGAAAAGGTAAATCCTTATCCCTTTATATGGGCGGACGAAACTATGCGTCCCCACTAGCCTGGTAAAACTTGCTTATCCCCCAAGTACCGTAATCGATGGCGCGGTTGGGTTACCCACACCCGTATTGATGAGAATCCCGTGATAAGGGGACACGATCTCTGTTTTGACAAGACGTGTCAAAAAACTGCCTCGCGTTATGTGCGGGGCTAGTTAAAGGAAACGGTTCGAATAATCAGCGGGCCGTGACATAATGTCGTGTTGCCAAAACAAATTAGCAAATTGGATTTATGGAAATATTATTCTCTCTATGGTGGTGTGTGGAACTTATTTTGCAGGGTCGGACACTATCCTTATATTCAAATTCTTCCGTGGTGAATTCGGAGGAGGAACCCGCCTTGCAATGTCGAAGACAATATTGCGCGCCGGACTCATCGTCATTGAAAGCCTGGTTCAGGGGCTACTGAGGGAGTCCTGGATTAGGGGGTCTCCAGACAACCGGACTAAATCCATTGGCCGGACTGTTAGGCTATGAAGATACAAGATTGAAGACTTCGTCTCGTGTCCGGATGGGACTCTACTTGGCGTGGAAGGCAAGCTAGGCAGTACGGATATATGCATCTCCTCCTTTGTAACCGACCTTGTGTAACCCTAACCCTCTCTGGTGTCTATATAAACCAGAGGGTTTTAGTCCGTAGGACAACATACAATCATCCATAGGCTAGCTTCTAGGGTTTAGCCTCTCTGATCTCGTGGTAGATCTAGTCTTGTAATACCCATATCATCAAGATCAATCAAGCAGGACGTAGGGTTTTACCTCCATCAAGAGGGCCCGAACCTGGGTAAAACATCCTATCCCCTGCCTCCTATTACCGTCCGCCTTAGACGCACAGTTCGGGACCCCCTACCCGAGATCCGCCGATTTTGACACCGACATGTACCCAATTGTTTCCTTAGGGTATCCTATGAAGGCACACTTCTCCGATTTGGGTTCGAGCTTATCAGGCTGAAGCCTTTTGACATAAGTGTCGCAACCCCAAACTTTAAGAAATGATAGCTTAGGTTTCTTGCCAAACCATAGTTCATATGGTGTCGTCTCAACGGATTTAGATGGTGCCCTATTTAATGTGATTGCGGTTGTCTCCAATGCATAACCCCAAAATGACAGTGGTAAATTGGTAAGAGACATCATAGAACGCACCATATCCAATAAAGTACGGTGACGATGTTCGGACACACCATTACGCCGTGGTGTTCCAGGTGACATGAGTTGTGAAACTATTCCACATTGTTTTAAATGAAGGCCAAACTCGTAACTCAAATATTTGCCTCCATGATCAAATCGTAGAAAGTTTATTTTCTTGTTACGATGGTTCTCCACTTCACTCTGAAAATCTTTAAACTTTTCAAATGTTTCACACTTGTGTTTCATCAAGTAGATATACACATACCTACTCAAAAAATCTATGAAGGTTAGAAAATAGCAATACCCACTGCGTGCTTCAACACTCATCGGACCGCATACGTCGGTATGTATTATTTCCAATTAGTATTAGCTCGCTCCATTGTTCTGGAGAATGGAGTTTTAGTCATCTTGCCCATGAGGCATGGTTCGCAAGTATCAAATGATTCATAATCAAGTGATTCCCCATCCGCATGGAGTTTCTTCATGCGCTTTACATCAATATGACCTAAACGGCAGTGCCACAAGTATGTTGCACTATCATTATTAACTTTGCATATTTTGGCATCAATATCATGAATATTTGTATCACTACGATTGAGATTCAATAAACCATTCACATTGGGTGTATGACACTACAAAAAAGAAAGACACATCCGTGCCATTTTGGGCCGAACGATTTTTTTTGTCATGCTTATGACACTTCTATGACAATAATTGTGACAAAACCCGGTATCATCGTAGATGTGGTGGGATCCTAATTTTATGACAAAAAATCATGACAGAAAATGGGCTTTTCGTCCAGGGCAGGCCGGAGATGCAGCTGCATGACATTCTTTGGGCCGTCCATGACAAAAAGATGTGGTAGAAGCGAGAGCGAGGAAAATATCGGGGAGTTCCCGGTTATGGTGGGTGGTCGGGGTTGAGCGATTCATGGAGGTTTGCACGTTTCTCTCGTACACGTACACGTGTGTGTGCGAGGCGTTGTGCTCTAACTTAACCCGAGCGAGGCGTTGGGCTGTAACTGAACCTGAGCAATTGCACTAGCTACGTTACTGAACCCCGATTGATCCCTTGCTGTTAACTGAACCCGAGTGATTCCTTCACTACTGCTGCTAACTGAAGCCGATCGAACCTGATGCCTCCTTCCCTTGATGAACAATGAGTGTTGTTGCGGGGGGGTTGGATGAACAGTTCCCGGTGGGCGGTTGGATGAACAGGACCCCGTGGTAGTAGAGGTCGTTGCCGCTGGATGAATAGGACCCCGTTGAGGGCTGGTTGAACAGTAGCCCATGGAGGGGTGGTTGAACAATAGCCTGTGGAGAGGGCTGGTTGAACAGTAGTCGGTGGAGGAGCGATGGAGGCTGGATTAACAGGAGCCTGTGGATGAACAGTGGAGGCAGGAGGGGAGACGCCGTGGATGAACAGTCATAGGTGGAGGCTGGAGGAGGTCGATAGTGGATGAACAGTAGCCCGTGGAGGCAATCGATGGTGGAGATGAACAGTATTTTGTGGAGTCCCTTTTTGCGGTACGCCACACCCCTCCCGATGAATAGGACCCCCGTTTCGACCGTAGTGCTCCAACACAAGTCCGTTTCCTCCTTTTTGCGGTACGCCACACCCCTCCCGATCAACAGGACCCCCTATCGACTGTAGGAGGTCCAAGAGAAGTTTGTTTCCTCTGTTTTGCGGTATGCCAGACCCCTCACAATGAACAGGATCCCATTTCGACCGTGGCCGGTCGAACACAAGGTCGTTTCCTCCGTTTTGCGGTACACCAGGCCTCGTTTCGATCGGTTGTTCCGTCCAAGCCGGTTGGCACCCGATGAACACGACGATGGAGTTTCTCCGTTCCAACCCATCCATGTACACGAGCCCTGGCCTTACATATGCATGAGTAGGCGTTTGAGACCCCGCCCGTGTGTACGTATGTAGCCGTAGTTTTTGGCCTGTGGCTGTATGTACGTGTACATGGTTTAGACGGGACAGCCTGAACTGCTACGTGGGGGGCTCTACTATGACATGTGCCGCTACTTACTCGGCCACGGTTCATCGTTGCAGAGCAACCGATCAACCAGCATGTACGTACGTGTTCACGACAAGATAAACAACGGTACATATGCTTCGACCGGGTGGGTCCCAGCTATCAGGGAGGGTAAGGACGCACTTCCTTGCGTGCGAAGATATAGCTGCTGGGTCCAAGTTGTCAGGGGGTCATTATTTATTGCCCGTAATAAGGACGCACTTCCTTGCATGCAAAGATGTAGCTGGTGGGTCCCAGCAGTCAAGGGGAGAAAACATTGTTTTTATGGTAAAAAGGATGCAGTTGCATGCATGCGTCCATGGGCGTTGTGCGTGCCCACTTTCAGCCTCTCACCTACAGTCATCTTCCGATGACTCTCATTTGTTGACCACGTTGACCACACCGTGCCGAGCGCACCAAGGCCAGTGGACGATGGCGAGGCCCTGGACTGGAATGGCCCAGAGATTGGGAAGACGTGGTAGTGGAGTCGTAGATGGAGAGGAGTGGGAAACTTGACTGGTTCGGGTGCGCGGCAGCACTGCTGCCCACGGGAGACAGGAGCAAGAACAGAGGTTGAAGAAGGAGCACGGCTGTTGGATTAACATCCAACGGTCCAGCTGCTAAAATCATTTGTTGATTAAGTTGACAAAGCCCTACATACACGTCCGCTTAGTAGGCCCACCAGTCAGCCACCAAATCTGCCGGGTCCTAGCTGTCATTGGGAGGAATAGTTTTTTTCGCATAACAAGGAGGCACTTCCTTCCATGCGAAGATACAGCCGGTGGTTCCCAGCTATCAGGGGGAGGAAACATTTTTTCAGCTTAATAAGGAGGAACTTTCCTTGGGTGCGACCATGGACCTCGTGGGTCCTAGCCGTCAGGCTCTCCACGTACAGTCCTCTTCGATGACTCTCGTTTGTTGAACACGCCATGCCGAGCGCAGCGAGGCGGTGGACGACGACAAGGCCCCAAACTAGAATGACCCGGAGATGGGGAAGACGCGATAGTGGAGTCACGGACGGAGAGGAGTGGGAAACTTGACTGGTTCGGGTGCGGGGTGGGCCTACACTCGGTAGAGAATAACAGGAGGTGCGGAGTGGAGGGATGGCCTAGTCGTCGGCGGGGTAGCTTTTCGCTGCAAGGCGCACAAAACAGCACCGCTGGACGCCGGAGGCTGGAGCAGGCGTTCCCGGCAGTGCTGGGGGAAGAAGACGAGAGATTGAAAAAGAATGTCGGCCGTTGGATGTAAATCCAACTCCTTGCTTAGGCTTCGACCTTTGTATTTTTATTTTTTGTGAAAGTGCTTAGGCTTCGACCTACAGGCCCACATGTCAGCCAGTCCATTTGTTTTTTTAGTTCATTTGGTGGGCTGGGTGAAACAATGATGTAGCATCTATGTAGCCTATTTATATATTATGGTAGAATTTAAAGCCCATTTACATTTTTCTCGAAATCCGCGGACTTGCTGGGCTGGGTGAAAATATCATGTTGGGCTGGACGGAGAAATGTTATGAAAACATAAACACATGATTGCACGTCTATTACTGCATTGGCCAGTAAAATCTTTGCAAGCTTATGTATGCAATTACTAGGAGTTATCTTGCCAGGTTATATATAAACAATTGTTATTATTATTTTGTAAGAACTTTCAATTTACAAAATAAAATGTCATTTTAATTTGATGAGAGAATAGGACGTAGGGTATTATTATTTTTTAGGCTAGACGTGGGACAGTTGAGTTGGTTCTAGGGAGAAGTACTGGGAGAAAACTTTGTTTACATCGAAAAAGAAAGTGGGAGAAAATTCAGATATAGGATTAATGAAAATGAAAAATAAAGGAAGTGGGAAGGTCTATAAAATGGTTGGAGGAACGACAGGTTTAACGGAACCTTATGTTGTTTCTATTATATATATATGTGTGTAATAAAATAATATATATATATATTTATACACACACACACTATTATAGAAGGGAAAACATAGGTTTAGTTTTGCATTCTTATAGAAAAATAGAACGGAGCTATGCGTCGTCTTGAAAAAACAAACATAACTTGGGTTGCTGATGTTATACACAGGCTAGGTTGGGTTGCTGATTGATACTTGCTGGATCCAAAAAATGTTGAAACATGTCGTGGGTTGCCCATGTTAAACAACAAAATCTAGGCCATGGACCTGGTGGGCCCGGGACTATCAGCCTCTCGATGAACAGTTGTCTCCTGATTCCTCTTGTTTTGATGACCATGTTGGGAACGATAGACGGCGGCACCGTGGCGAGAGCACCAAGGCAGAGGACGATGTCGAGATCTCGGACCGAACGAACCGGAGCAGGGGAAGACGCAGGTGGAGGGGAGTACGAGGATTGACTTGTTCGGGTGCAGGGTGGGCCGGTGGAGCTACCACCGTTGGACAATGTGTGGAAGTAGAGGGATGGCCTGCCAACGCCATAGGCTCTCATGGCTAGCCGTTGTATAGGAAGAGGACGAAAGATTGAACAAAATAAAGAAATATAAATGGATAGGTGGTTGGTCCCGTATGTCTATGTACGAGACCTGCTGGGTCCACCTGAGAAGCGGAATATGTTGGGAGGAAGGAGATTCAAAGCATGATAGCTGAGTGAACTAGTTACATACATAAGCAAATAGCCACTAAAAAAAGCAAACAGGTTAATGGGTTCTTGGAAGAAATATTTCGGACAAAATAGATAATTACGACACATAGGCTAATGCATGAAAGACTCAGATGATAAAGGTGCTTAAACAGATAAAGTACAACATCTAGACCTTCCTGGCATGCTTGATCATGACGCTGCGGCTGTCCGTGTACTCGTCGGTTACGGGAAGCAGACACGCCCTCATGTCCAAGATCCGCCTGTACATGTTGTAGCATGTGTATGCATCCTTGGCTGTGTAGGTTATGTAGGATAGATTCAGAGGTACCTCCCACGTGTTCAGGTCCTTGTTATCGTTGTCTTCTTTCATGTTAGCCTAGCAAGGGTCGATGATGGTCCCAGCGAGGTCAACCACAGAGACCTTCTCCTGCCTGTTGCCGATGATCTTGTATTGCTTCTAGATGTCGACAAGCTTGTTGCACTAGATGGTATAATCGTCGCGTTCTTCCTTCTCTCCACCGTAGCGAAGGTGTAGTCGGCGCTGTCAATGAAACATGCAAATGCTCCAGAACCTCTGATGGCCCTACAGCAGTGGTAGATGAGAACCTCGCCCCACACACATACCTGGGCGACCGCGATCCGCTGGTCCCTGTCAGGAGATGAATGGATGGGCACAAGGTCTAGTCCTGTGACCTTGTGCTTTCTCGTCCTATTGGTACTGCTTGAACTCGGCGAGGCAGGCTTCACCGAGTCTGGATCGTTGGTGTAGATCACATTCAACTTGGTGCAGCCATGGGACTTAACAACAAACTCAAAGGTGAAGTCCTGATGAAGTCCATATCCAGCAGTCTCACCCCTCGGATCGCCATTGGAGTCTCTTCAAGTGAACGAGTGGATAGGTGATACGTCTCCAATGTATCTATAATTTTTTATTGCTCCATGCTATATTATATTCTGTTTTGGACATTATTGGGATTTATTAGACACTTTTATATTATTTCTGGGACTAACCTACTAACCGGAGGCCCAGCCCAGAATTGTTGTTTTTTGCCTATTTTAGGGTTTCGAAGAAAAGGAATATCAAACAGAGTCCAAACGGAATGAAACCTTCAGGAACGTGATTTTTGGAACGAACAAGACCCAAGAGACTTGGACCCTACATCAAGCAACCAACAGGGAGGCCACGAGGTAGGGGGCGCGCCTACCCCCCAGGTGCGCCCTCCACCCTCGTGGGACCCCTGCTGCTCCCCCGACATACTTCTTCCTCCTATATATACCTACGTATCCCCAAACGATCAGATACGGAGCCAAAACCCTAATTCCACCACCGTAACTTTCTGTATCCACGAGATACCATCTTGGGGCCTGTTCCGGAGCTTCGTCGGAGGGGGCATCGAGCACGGAGGGCTTCTACATCAACACCATAGCCTCTCCGATGAAGTGTGAGTAGTTTACTTCAGACCCTCAGGTCCATAGTTATTAGCTAGATGGCTTCTTCTCTCTTTTTGGATCTCAGTACAAAGTTCTCCCCCTCTCTTGTGGAGATCTATTCGATGTAATCTTCTTTTTGCGGTGTGTTTGCTGAGACCGATGAATTGTGGGTTTATGATCAAGTTTATCTATCAACAATATTTGAATCTTCTCTGAATTCTTTTATGTATGATTGGTTATCTTTGCAAGTCTCTTTAAATTATTAGTTTGGTTTGGCCTACTAGATTGATCTTTCTTGCACTGGGAGAAGTGCTTAGCTTTGGGTTCAATCTTGCGGTGTCCTTTCCCAGTGACAGTAGGGGCAGCAAGGCACGTATTGTATTGTTGCCATCGAGGATAAAAAGATGGGGTTTTCATCATATTGCATGAGTTTATACCTCTACATCATGTCATCTTGCTTAAGGCGTTACTCTGTTCTTATGAACTTAATACTCTTGATGCATGCTGGATAGTAGTCGATGTGTGGAGTAATAGTAGTAGATGCAGGCAGGAGTCGGTCTACTTGTCTCGGACATGATGCCTATATACATGATCATACCTAGATATTCTCATAACTATGCTCAATTATGTCAATTGCTCAACAGTAATTCGTTCACCCACCGTAAAATACTTATGCTCTCGAGAGAAGCCACTAGTGAAACCTATGGACCCCGGGTCTATCTTCATCATATTAATCTTCCAATACTTAGTTATTTTCATTGCCTTTTATTTTACTTTGCATCTTTATCATAAAAATACCAAAAATATTATCTTATCATATCTATCAGATCTCACTCTCGTAAGTGACTGTGTAGGGATTGACAACCCCTTATCGCGTTGGTTGCGAGGATTTATTTGTTCTGTCAGGTGCGAAGGACTCGCGCATAGCCTCCTACTGGATTGATACCTTGGTTCTCAAAAACTAAGGGAAATACTTACGCTACTTTGTTGCACCACCCATTCCTCTTCAATGGAAAATGAACGCAAGTGCTCAAGAGGTAGCAATAGGCGGCAGCGGCAGTTCGTTTTTCAGCTATTGGGGAACTGGATTCAACAATAAACTGAGTGTGTACAGGCGACAACAGTTACTACCCCTCCCTCACTCGCTGCACACCCGGCAGAACATACACCCTCGGCGCATTCAAATGCCTCCATTAAGAAACCTATTCCGGCCACATGTCGGTTTACGAGCGGGTCTGTATTGGTACTATAATAACAAGTGTTAGTTGTCACTTTACTTAAGTTTAATTAGCTTTAATAGGAATTTATTCTTGAAACAAGCAATGCATTTGCTCATTCTATTAGTGCGACAGGATCAACATGCACAACAATTAGAATTAATATTCTCAAGACGTGCACGATCACACATTTGTCACACTTTCACACAGATAATACTACCAAGTTTGAACTGCTTTGTTATGGTTGATGTCCTCTGCATCATCATGCCGCATTTCCTAGCTTGCAAGATTCAGAACCAACAAATAAGATTCAAATAATAAGTACAACAAAGATGCCTACACATCTCATCGATTCCCAGCTTGCGAGATTTAGAACCAACAAATAAGATTCAAATAATAAGTACAACAAAGATGCCTACACATCTCATTGATTCCCAGCTTGCAAGATTCAGAACCAACCCATTAGAGCCTTTTGATAAATTGAATATCAAGATTAAATCCATCTTGGCTAGCCGTGCCATACAACCCAAGAACTTGGTGAACCACGGCAAAAACATCCGTGTCCACGGAGGGCTCCACCAACGAAGGGTCCATGAAGAAGCAACCTTGTCTATCCCATCATGGCCATCGCCCATGAAGGACTTGCCTCACTAGCGGTAGATCTTCACGAAGTAGGCGACCTCCTTGCCCTTACAAACTCCTTGGTTCAACTCCACAATCTTTGTCGGAGGCTCCCAAGTGCCACCTAGCCAATCTAGGAGACACCACTCTCCAAGAAGTAACAAATGGTGTGTTGATGATGAACTCCTTGCTCTTGTGCTTCAAATGATAGTCTCCCCAACACTCAACTCTCTCTCAAAGGATATGGATTTGGTGGAAAGAAGATTTGAGTGGAAAGCAACTTGGGAAGGCGAGAGATCAAGATTCATATGGTAGGAATGGGATATCTTGGCCTCAACACATGAGTAGGTGGTTTTCTCTCAGAAAATGTGTATTGGAAGTGTAGGTATATGTTCTAATGGCTCTCTCCATGAATGAAGAGTGGGTGGAGGGGTATATATAGCCTCCACACAAAAACTAATCGTTACACACAATTTACCAATCTCGGTGAGACCGAAGTGAGAGACTCGGTCGGACCGATTTAGCAAACCTAGTGACCGTTAGGATTTTCGGTGGGACTGAGATGCAACTCGATAGGACCGATATGGTTAGGGTTAGGGCATAACGTAATCTCGGTGTGATCGAAATCTCTGTTTACAAATCGGTTGATCCAAAATGCTTTCCGTGGAAAACTAAAACTAAGTTTTTAATTCATTCTTTTGCAAAAACCTCTGTATTTTGTGATGCTCATCCACTCTATCTCATCTATATCTATTCACAGGGTCTGCTTTTAGTGTTTGCAATATGTCTGATCAGAGTGATAGCCAGAATAAGTCAGCGGAGCAGGTTCACTTGAGTGAGGGCACTAGTCCCTCTAGCAGCTCAGATGATGGTAGCAGGAGCACCCGAAGCAACTTACCCAAAGCTGCCACCAGGGCCAGAAAGAAGAAGACTTCTGAATCTGAGGATGAAGACTATGTGGCAGTTGAGGATGAGGCCACTTCCATGAAGAAGGTGGTTAAGAAGGAATATAGCATTGCTGCTATCACTAAGCCTGGTATGAAGACCAAAATGCCTGCAAAGAGAATTCCAATGTCTAAGGCCAGAGCATCTACTCAAGTCCCTTTGGAATCTGAACCCAAAGAGGCTGCTGCAAAAGCGAAGAAGAGGAAGGAGAGGGTCAAAAAGACCACTGCTAGAGTGCTTGGGAGATCCTCAATCATGAGAGATTCTGAAGAGGAAGAGGAAGAAGATGCTGCACCAGCACCCAAAGCTCAGAATCTTATGGGTGATGCCATCAGGGCAGGGGCTGTTCCATCCAAGCCTAAGGCTGCTGCTCCAGCTCCAAAGACAAAACCAAAGAGGAGCACCAGGAACACCCCTGCTGAGGAGAAGAACAAGGCCCCGGTGCCTGAAGCTGAAATGGAAGAAGAAGATGATGAGTCACATGTCTTGAGGAAGCTAAAGCCAAAAATTCCAGATCACAATGATGCTCATCCAGTAGCTGAGAACATGAAGATCAGGAAGGACTCAGGATTGAGGCTATGGAGAGAGTCAGATCCATATGCCACCAGGAGAAGGACTGTTGTGGACTACATGTTCCATACAAAGGAACAACGGGATTTATATGAGACAGTATTGCTTGACAAGAAGCCAATAGTATGTGACATGAGATGGGTCGACTGGGAGTACATCAGGGAGAATGATGAACACTATCCAGGAGTGTATGGTAGTTTCGAGGCTTGTGGAGTCGATGAGTTTGTGGCTCAGAAGCTCACAAAATGGAATGATGAGCTCATCATGCAGTTCTACTCCACAGCTCATTTCTACCCAGATGGAAGGATTGTCTGGATGTCTGAAGGTAACTGAGATCCAGTCTGTTGTGGAGCAACTTCAGGATGATATGCAGGAGAGGAAGGGCAAGACAACCACTGATGCATTTGCCAGAGTGCCTAGAGCTCAGAGGTCTGCTGCAGTGCCTGTTCCAGACACCAGAGCCACTTCGTCTGCACCAGCTACAGCTTTAGTGCCACCAGCTCCAGCACCTACTCCATCAACTCCAGCTACTTCGACTGAAGCCTTCGTTCTTGGAGTTATCCGGACACCACCACCTGAAGACCAAGCCTGACAGACAATTTGGTGCTATGCATTTTGTAGGAACTTTTTGGTAACTTGTTGCCAAAGAGGGAGAAAAATGTATAGATCATAGTCTTCGAGAGGGAGCGTTGATTTTTATTCTCTCTTTCTTTGGTGGTTGAACTTTATTTGCTTTGCTTGTTTGAGATACTTTCTGTCTGCGTGATACTTGGATGATCATATGTTTGATCATATGCTACATTAATGCTTGTTGGATGACATTATCTTTTTATCCCTATATGATCATTCACTTTGCTTGGTGATGAGTGCATGTATTTAATTATTACCATTTTGAGCGCTCCACCAAGATGTATGTGACATGGAAGAGTAACCCATGAGCCTAACACTCTGTGCATTTGCAGTCCAAAGCAAATCATAAACTATGCACAAATTTAGGGGGAGCTCTTGCTTTTCACATACTTCTCAAAGCGACAATGATTTTCACTCTTATTATCATTTGTCGAAGCTTTGATCTATATGTTGTCATCAATTACCAAAAAGGGGGAGATTGAAAGTGCAACTATCCCTAGGTAGTTTTGGTAATTCCTAACAACATATAGCTCATTGAGCTAACATTATTCCTAGATTAATATTTCAGGAAAAGCTCAATGAATGGCATGGCATGGATGAGGAATGTGGACCCCTCAAAATACTAAGGACAAAAAGATTGGCTCAAGCTCAAAGCTCAAGACTCTACATTTTATATTTTAGTGATCCAAGATCACATTGAGTCTATAGGAAAAGCCAATAGTATCAAGGAGGGATGAGGTGTTGTTTAATGAGGTTCTTGCTTCATAGTGCTTAGTGATATGCTCCAAAAACCCTCAACTACCTTCCCACATCCACATATGACCTAAACTAAAAGTCAAACTCGACCCCACCGATTCTTTCTATCCGGTGCCACCGAGTTTCAGATGTCATAGCCACTGCCACAAACCCTAGGCAAATCGGTCTCACCGATAGGGATTTCGGTCACACCGAGATGGGGTTGTAATCTCGGTGTGGCACCGAGACTGCTAGGGTTTCACAAAGTCCTGAACTCGGTCACACGGATTTGCAATTCTCGGTCAGACCGAGAATCACTTATGTAATGGCCTGAGCTGAATCGGTGGTACCGAGTTCCACAACTTGGTGGGTCCGAGATGGTTTCGGCGGAAACCTAACCCTAAATTTTCAAATCATCTCTTATCTACGGAGTGTTTTGACTAGATAAGAATGATCTCAATCGTGGCAAGATACATGGCGAACACAATGTGCTAGGAATCAGATAGGGATAGCACAGTGATCGAGTTCATACCCTAGTTCGGTGATGAACTCGCTACGGCGGCAAGGGCGGGGTTGATTCCCGTTGATGGCGGCAGAGACCAGCGACAGGAGGCGGCTGGCAATGAGGAGGACGATCCCGAGACCCTGGAGGCAGAGCAAGCTAAGCGCGGGTCGAGGAGGTTTGGAAAGTTTTCCAAATTTTGATCCGTGGATATATATAGACCAACCCTGTCGGTGTGACCGAGTGGAACAACTCGGTGGCACCGAGATGCATAACTGCAAGCATTTACTGCAACTCGGTGTGACTGAAAGTTCAAATCAGTTGCACCGAGATTGAAAACCCAGATCGACTTAGTGATCTCGGTATGACCAAAATGGGTGAATCGATCAGACCGAAACGCACAAAGAAGTTTTGGAAGTTTAATAATATGATGAATCAGGGACTCTGAGTGCTCCTCACACAGAGTTGTTCGAATCTGACTTGATCAAATTTTGTGATGCAGCATGAATAGAGTTTGAGACGAGAAAAGCATAGATAGCAAGAGAAGGTTCTTAGGCATTCTTGTCCATCCACTTGGCCAAAAGAAAAGGAAACCAATCAATCAAAACAACAAGTGGATGTCTCGAATGAGTAAATTATGCAACCAACATGCTCACACAATAAAATGGCAAATGAAATGGCAAAGCATGCACAAACAATTCTAGCATCCATCAAGCAATTGGCGATGACTAGGTCATCTATATATGAGTATATTGACTTAGGAGTCAAATGAGAACATTTGATCATAGGTCATACTCATCGTTTAAGCACAAGTGGGGTTACCACTTTTACATAAAGCATTGTTGTGTTCACACCATTAGAGTTGCTTTAACTCAATTGTTAGAGTTAAACTCCCCCTAGATGTGAGATCCCCCCTAAGAGGGATGAACTAACCTTGGGTTTTGTCGATGATGATTTCATGTAGGTGTTGAAGATGTGGATGCTCTAAGTTGATGTAGATCATTCGGAGCTATCTGTTGGAGTGAGTTGCACTTTCAATACCTACACGGGTTAGTCCCACAAGTAACAAACAAGGATATCCATAGACATAGAGTGATGCACACACAAGATGATGTCTATGAAAGCTTTAGGTTACCTTGTCCCTTGTCTTACCAACAAGAGGGTTTGTGACTCCTTGAACTAGTGCAAGATGTGGAAGTTGATTGCACTTGTTCTTGCCAAAATGATAAGAGTGAAGTATGTTGGCGGAGTCACCCTCAAGAACTCTCTAGTTCTTGTTCTTCGGGGTCCACACCATCTTGATGGGAATCCTCAGAGTTGTAGTTGTACTTGATGAAGTGGAACTTGATGTAGTCTTGGGAACCCACTTGACCAAGGCCTTAGGAGCCTCTTCAAGTGCATCAATTTCCTCTTGAAGCTTGTCCTTGCCTTTTTGCTTGTGGTCTTGTGGTGGAAGATCATCTTGAGCTTGTGTCCCTTTGGATGAAGTAGGATCATACTTCTCTTGTTGAGGAACAAACTTCGTCTTGGGGTATTGATCTTCTTCCCACTCAACTCCATTGGCATTGAACTTTCATTCAAAACCAATACTTTGATTCTTTTGGTGCCTTCCTTGCTTGCGTACAATTTCCTCGAATTGCTTACTCCCGGCAAGGCTCTTGTAAACACCTTTCTCTATAATTCCATTCAGTAAGCTATTTTCTTGCACAAGTGTAACTTGGCTAAGAGATTACTACTAGAAGAAGAATCCTTCTTGTTCTTGTTACTAGACTTGACTTGGGGCATGTAAGTGGATAAGAGTAAACGCTTGGCAATGTAAGAAGAACTTTTCTTGTGAAGATCATCATTGATTGCCTTTAAGAACTCATGCTCTTGCTCAAGGTTGAGCTTTTCAAAATGTAATTTCTCATGAGTCCTTAAAAGTTCTCGATGATCTCCTAAGATAGTTTCATGAGCTAACTTAAGAGTGTTTAGTTCTTTAGTTAGAGACTCAATCTTCTCCTTATCATTGTCATTTGTTTCATCATAGTATTCATCACTATAGTTGTCAACAAGTAAATCATCATCACCTAACAAGTCATCTTCATCACTATTGAAATCAACATACTCGGGGTGAGATACCTTTGGACCTTTGGCCATGAAGCATCTTCCAATTCCTTCATTTGGTGAATCAAATATGTCGTAGCAGTTGGTAGACACAAGTGCTAGACCGGCAACACCTTCATCTTGAGTATATTCGGAGTCGGAGTGATATCTTCTCTCGGAGTCATTGTCGGAGTCGGAGCCGGATACCCATTCACCAACATGACCTTGATGTCTTTGTTTTGTGTAGCTCCTTGATGACTTGTCCTTCCTTTCCGAATCCTTGCTTCTCCATGAGGGTCTTCGTTCATATCGATCATCCCTACTCCTTCTCTCCCTTGATGGTGATTCTTCTCTTCTACTTTGTCTTTTGGGAGAATCTTCTCTTCTCTTGTGGGGAGCCGTACACTCATTGGAGTAGTGTCCGGGTCTTCCACAATTGTAGCAGTCTCGCCCTCGACTAGAAGATATTTTGTCATTGTAGGACCTTGACTTGGAACTTCTCTCTTTGCTTCTATTCTTGTAGAATTTGTTGAAATTCTTCACCATTAAGCTCAATTCTTCATTGAAGGTTTGTTTCTCACTTGATGATGTGGGGGCTTCGCATCAGGCTTTGTAAGCACCACTTGATTTGTTGTGAAGTTCCTCCTTATCCTTGAGTGACATCTCATGAGCAACAATTCTTCCAATGACTTCCGTTGGCTTGAGATCTTTGTAATTTGGCATCATTTGGATCAATGTGCATACAGTATCGTATTTTCCATCCAAGGCTCTTAGGGTCTTCTTGATGATGAATTTGTCGGTCATCTCTTCACTTCCTAAGCCGGCAATCTCATTTGTGATAAGAGCAAGCCTAGAGTACATTTCAGCGACACCTTCACCATCCTTCATTTTGAACTTGTCAAGTTGACTTTGAAGCACATCCAACTTGGATTCCTTGACGGAGTCGGTACCTTCGTGCATATCAATCAAAGTATCCCAAATTTCCTTTGCATTCTCAAGACGGCTGATTTTGTTGAATTCTTCGGGGCACAATCCGTTGAAGAGGATATCACAAGCTTGAGCATTGTATTGTAGCACCTTCAACTCATCTGCGGTAGTTTCATTATTCGGTTCTCTCCCATCAAAGAATTCACCTTGCAAGCCAACACACACAATAGCCCAAACGCCGGGGTTATGTCCAAGAATATGCATTTTCATCTTATGCTTCCAACTAGCAAAATTAGTACCATCAAAGTAAGGACCTCTACGGTGATAATTTCCCTCTCTAGATGCCATACTCTTGTAGGATCGAAAGTATGTCTAGAGGGGGGGGGTGATTACACTACTTGACAAAATAAAAATCTATCCTTTTCCCAATTTTAGTCTTTGGCAGATTTTAGCTATATTAGCACAAGTCAAGCAATCTTAACACAATTCAAGCAAGCATGCAAAGAGTCTATGAGCAGCGGAAAATAAAGCATGCAACTTGCAAGAATGTAAAGGGAAGGGTTTGGAGAATTCAAACGCAATTGGAGACACGGATGTTTTTGTCGTGGTTCCGATAGGTGGTGCTATCGTACATCCACGTTGATGGAGACTTCAACCCACGGAGGGTAACGGTTGCGCGAGTCCACGGAGGGCTCCACCCACGAAGGGTCCACGAAGAAGCAACCTTGTCTATCCGATCATGGCCATCGCCCACGAAGGACTTGCCCCACTAGCAGTAGATCTTCACGAAGTAGGCGATCTCCTTGCCCTTACAAACTCCTTGGTTCAACTCCACAATCTTTGTCGGAGGCTCCCACATGACACCTAGCCAATCTAGGAGACACCACTCGCCAAGAACTAACAAATGGTGTGTTGATGATGAACTCCTTGCTCTTATGCTTCAAATGACAGTCTGCCCAACACTCAACTCTCTCTCACAGGATATGGATTTGGTGGAAAGAACATTTGAGTGGAAAGCAACTTGGGAAGGCTAGAGATCAAGATTCATATGGTAGGAATGGAATATCTTGGCCTCAACACATGAGTAGGTGGTTCTCGCTCAGAAAATGTGTATTGGAAGTGTAGGTATGTTCGAATGGCTCTCTCCATGAATGAAGAGTGGGTGGAGGGGTATATATAGCCTCCACACAAAAACTAACCGTTACACATATTTTACCAATCTTGGTAAGACCGAATGGAGAAATTTGGTCAGACCGATTCAGCAAACCTAGTGACCGTTAGGATTTTCGGTGGGACTGAGATGCAACTCGGTAGGACCGATATGGTTAGGGTTAGGGCATAATGTAATCTCGGTGTGACAAATTACACAAACTCGGTGGGACCGATTTTGGTAATAAGCTAGCCAGAGAGTTGGTCAGGTAAACTCGATGTGACCGATCGCTCATTTCGGTGGGACCGAAATGTTACGAAAGAGAAACAGAGAGTTTACATTGCAATCTCGGTGGGACCGATCGCTCATCTCAGTAGGACCGAAACGTTACGAAGGGAAACAGAGAGATTACAACCCCATCTCGGTGTGACCGAGATCCCTATCGGTGAGACCGATTTGCCTAGGGTTTGTGGCAGTGGCTATGACATTTGAAACTCGGTGGCGCCGGATAGAAAGAATAGGTAGGGCCGAGTTTGACTTTTGGTTTAGGTCATATGTGGATGTGGGAAGGTAGTTGAGGGTTTTGGAGCATATCACTAAGCACTATTGTCGGTGTCAAAACCGGCGGATCTCGGGTAGGGGGTCCCGAACTATGCGTCTAGGACGGATGGTAACAGGAGGCAAGGGACACGAAGTTTTACCTAGGTTCGGGCCCTCTTGATGGAGGTAAAACCCTATGTCCTGCTTCATTAATATTGATGATATGGGTAGTACAAGAGTAGATCTACCACGAGATCAGAGAGGCTAAACCCTAGAAGCTAGCCTATGGTATGATTGTTGTTCTGTATGTTGTCCTACGGACTAAAACCCTCCGGTTTATATAGACACCGGAGAGGGTTAGGGTTACACAAAGTCGGTTATAATGGTAGGAGATGCACATATCCATATCGCCAAGCTTGCCTTCCACGCCAAGGAAAGTCCCTCCCGGACACGGGACAAAGTCTTCAATCTTGTATCTTCATAGTCCAGGAGTCCGGCTGAAGGTATAGTCCGGCTATCCGGACACCCCCTAATCCAGGATTCCCTCAGTAGCCCCTGAACCAGGCTTCAATGACGACGAGTCCGGCGCGTAGATTGTCTTCGGCATTGCAAGGCGGGTTCCTCCTCCAAGTACTTCATAGAAGATTTTGAACACAAAGATAGTGTCCGGCTCTGCAAAATAAATTTCCACATATTGCCATAGAGAGAATAACATTTACACAAATCTAATCTACTGATGTATTCCGTAGTGTGACAACACCACGGCCAAGCCTTTATTCGAATCGTTTTATTGTCCCACGTCAGCGTGTCATGCGAGGCGGTTTCCTTGGCACATCTTGTTAAAGCAGAGATCGTGTCCCCTTACTCCGGGATTCTCGTCAATACGGGCGTGGGTAACCCAACCGCTTCTAGGACTCCTAGACTACAGGCAAGTCCAAACGTCCACGGAGAGGACGCTTGATATTCACCCTCTTTATAAAGGGACAAGGCTTTTATTTTTTCTCTCCCGTGCTCAATCGAATCCTTCCCCCACCTCAAGCTCAAACACCCAAGGTTTAGGTCAGGTGCTCCGAACCTTCAATCATGTCCGGATCTAGCCTTCAAGGCCGATGGATGCCTTCCTCCATCACGGAAGAAGACATCAAAAAGTTGAGGGAGGCCAGATATCTGACCGCCGAGTTTTCGCATCGGCTGCCTGCCCGAGGGCAGGCTGTCCCCTCCCCCGAACGCAACGAGAACGTCATGTTCATCTCCCACTTCCTCCGAGGTCTAGGCCTTGCTCTGGATCCTTTTGTCAGGGGTTTGATGTTTTGTTACGAGCTAGATTTCCATGATCTAGCTCCGGACACCTTTCTTCATATCACGACATTTATTGTCGTGTGTGAGGCCTTCCTCCGGGTTACCCCTCACTTTGGCCTGTGGCTCAAGACCTTTGAAGTAAAGTCGAACATGATCGAGGGGCAACATGCAGCGTGCGGAGGTGCCTCAATATGCAAGATGACGGGAGCTCCATGGCCCAAAGGTTCCATTCCAGAGGTGTCTGAATTGTGGCAACAGGAGTGGTTCTACATCACGGCTCCTAGAAGTGCCAAGTGGGTGGCTGCCCCTGTTTTCTGCTCGGGCCCTCCACCACAACTGATGTCATGGATCAGTAGAGGTCTGAGCTGGGGTCCAGCCAAGGACGTGCCTCTATGTGCAGGTGATGGAAGCTCCGGTGGCTAGCCGGACTACCGAGTTTGCCCATTTAGAACGGCAGTTGGATGCGGTAGACGCCAACATCGAGCTTGTTAACAAAAGGCTTGACGAGGCACAGGGTAAGTGCCATTATCTAGTAAACGCCACATAGTAAGAGCAGCATGATGCCAGTATCTTTAATATGTTGTGACTACATATGGAGCTGCCACTGTTGAAGCCTTGCGGGCAGAACTTGCCCGAGCCAAGGAACAAGCGAGGTTTGGTAATGCGGCTGCTTTGAAGGCGGCCGAAGAGTTGAAAGCCGAGAAGGCCACGCATGGCGAGAGGCGAGATAAGATGGCCAAGATGGCCATAGAATTAAAAGCCGCCGCCGAGTATTGCCGGGTTCTTGAAAAGGAAAACCTAGCGAAGGCATCGGACCTTGGGAAGGCTTTTGCGACGAGAAAAGACATCCGCTCTGCTATGAGGACGAAGAAGCAGGAGCTGCGGGAAGCCGGGGATATTGTAGCTGGGAAATCCTTTATGTTGCGGAGCAAGTTCGGAGATCCACGGTATGCCCCTCTGGATCGGCTGTGGAGTTCGGAGGATGTGTATATGGATTTGGCGGCGAGCGCTACCGATGCGGCCAAGTACTTCCAGGGTCAAACCGATCGTGAAGTGGACCAGATGTTTTGGACACAATTCCATTCTCCCGAGCGTCCGCTTTCATTGACTAACCAATTAGCCGAATGGGCCAAACTAAATAGGTTGTCCGGACGCGCCATGAGGTCTGTTGTGGATTAGCTATGGCCGGAAAGGCCAAAACCGAACATCTATTTCAGCTTGGTGCAGCAGTTCCTTGACTTGGTGCCGCACATTAATGCGATGAAGAGGTCCGCGTGCATAGAGGGCTCACGGATGGCCTTTGCCCGTGTTAAAGCATACTGGGCGGAGATGGACGCTACCACTGTTGCAGCGCGGGATTCGGCCATAGGCCGAATGGTTGCTGAGCACTACTTTGAAGAAGTTCTTGAGGGTGCTCGTTTGATAGAGACCCAGTGCTCAAAAAATATTATGTTTGAGTGATATGTAATCTCATTTTAAGAGAAATGCTTTTATAAATTTTTGTAAGGCTATTTTTATACTTTTGCCTGAAAGTAATATGATGCCTCCTAGGCGGCCGTTTATGTATACATGTGTATAACCTGAAAGATTGCAGCCGTCGGCTTCAACCCCCACGCATATAATGCGGAGCTGCTCGCAAAAAACACGTGTTCACACTTAACCCAATGTCTTGGTCCTATTAAGGAGGTGATAGCGGAGCGAGCGAGGCAACCGGACTATAATGCTTTAGCACTTTCAGTTAGCCATAGGAGTTTGATAGTGGGGCTACTAGATAGCCCCTGGTGGCTCCGCACTCTCCCAGTTCCGGGGTGCGTACATGCCTGACCGGAAAATGGCCCTTCGTTAAGGCGGAGGAATTCTAACATTCCCACAGGTCATCGAGTGGTTGACCAGTCTCACGCTATATCATGACAGTCAGTTTTCGGCTTTCTCTACTGAGGTTCTCGTCCGGATGAACCAGGGCACAATCGCAGTAGTTCTCCTGGTGCTACCTTAGCCGGTAAAGCGGAACGTAAGGCACCAAAACACAGGAGCCGGGCAAACCCAACATTTGACCAAAGACAATGATTCGGAGCTGATGCATATAGGGCCAAACTCGCGACGCCGAACACTCGCTAAGGTATTCGATCTTTGTGGTATAAACCGGGCCTAAATAATAGCCTTTGTAAGAAGCCCCTTGTGTCCAGGTATGTGCATTGTTATGGCATGGCCACATGCCAAGACGTTAGCATCCTTCTCAACGGTGGATATGTATCAACAAGAGACAGTAAAAAGGGTTTACGCAGGGTCTTAATCTAAAAAGAATCCTTGGAGCGGGTCCCTGCTGCATGTCTGCGCCCGTGTCTCTGTTGTGCCGTATCCTGGACGGGTGTAGCACGATGATCGTCTGTAAAATAGAGGAATTTAGGTGAAAAAGTTGTCGTGCAAAAAGATAGTTTTTAAAGAAACCATGTTTAATTCAAGATGAGAAAAAATGCCACTTGTCTACGCGCGTTGAGCCCCTTGTATTGACAAAATAGGGGTGTGACCATTGATTCGGTATAAATAGCGGCGCCGGACTTGATTAGTTGTGTCTGAGGTCTTGACGACCTATTGGATGCTTTCGCTGGTCCGGGCGCCTTTAGTGTGCGGTTGCCAAGGCAGCCGCACTCTCTTCGGCGCGCAGAGATCGCTTGATATTTCCGTTCACTGAAATGATGTCACGTGGACCGGGCATCTTGAGTGTGAGGGAGGCGTAGTGTGGTATTGCATTAAAGCGAGCAAAAGCTTCGCGTCCGAGCAGTGCTTGATAGCCACTTTGGAATGGAGCGATGTGGAAGGTTAAATGCTCGCGACGGAAGTTATCGGGGGAGCCGAATATAACTTGTAGTAGGAGGGAGCCCGTACAACGAGCCCCTGGGCCTGGCGTTACTCCTTTAAAGGTAGTATTGCTATGGTGAGTTTTTGTTGGCTCTAACTGCATCCCGCGGATTGTATCCTGATATATTAGGTTTAGATTGCTGCCACCGTCCATCAAGACTCGTGTGAAGTGATATCCGCCAATTATTGGGTCTAATACCAGGGCAGCCCATCCTGCGCGTCGGATACTTGCTGAGTAATCGCGATGGTCGAAAGTGATCGGTTGAGACGACCAGTGGCAGGACTTCGCGGTGACAGGCACTTGGGTATATTTTCCTAGGAGTGCCGCGTTGTTTTTTCCCTTGATCACGTGTAACACGTTTACTGTTTTGACTTCTGGTGGAAATTTCTTTTGTTCCCCAGTGTCTTGCTTGGGAGGCTCATCCTCGTCTTCACTTGGAGTATCCTCCCCCTTGTGTACGGCGTTGAGCTTGCCGGACTGCTTGAAGACCCAACATTCTCTGTGGGTATGATTAGCAGGTTTACCAGGGGTACTATAGATCTGACATACTTGGTCCAGAATTTTGTTGAGGCTGGACAGTTCATCCTGGTGCCTTTAGAGGGCGGCTTTTGCTGACCTGGCCAAGAGCTTTTGAATCTGGCGTTTACTGTCGTGCCCTTCGTGCTGTCTTCTTTATTCCGGCGTTTGTTATTGCTGTTGCGCCGTGATTTCCCATTTCCATCTCTAACTTCAGATGTACTGGGGTCGCTGGTGCTGCATCTGGCTAGCCAGCTGTCCTCACCCGCGCAAAAGCGGGTCATGAGGCTTGTTAATGCGGCCATCGTTCTCGGCTTATTTTGGCCGAGGTATCTGGCGAGCCATTCGTCACGGACGCTATGCTTAAAAGCTGCCAAGGCTTCGGTGTCCGGACAGTCGACAATCTGGTTCTTTTTAGTAAGAAACCTGTTCCAAAGCTTTCGGGCTGACTCTCCGGGTTGTTGAGTCATATGACTCAAATCGTCCGCATCCGGAGGTCGGACATAAGTCCCTTGAAAATTTGCCCGAAAGGCGTCTTCGAGCTCTTCCCAACTTCCAATGGAGCTTTCGGGGAGGCCTTTAAGCCAGTAACGAGCTGGCCCTTTTAGCTTGAGGGGTAAGTACTTGATGGCGTGGAGATCATCTCCTCGAGCCATATGGATATGAAGGATGTAGTCCTCAATCCAAACCCAGGGTCTGTTGTTCCGTCGTATGCCTCTATGTTTACGGGTTTGAATCCCTCTGGAAATTCATGGTCCAGCACCTCATCGGTGAAACATAGGGGGTGTGCGGCACCCCTATAGCTGGGTGTACCGCGTTGTTCGGATGTTTGTTGTGTTGCATTGTATGCTGGGGCGCGCTTGCGTGGTCCATAGATGGATCTTGTTGCGCCGCCCTTTGGGTGCGAGCCCTCGCATGGGTCGCGTGTTGTATTGTGAGTGGCGTTGTATGCCGCTCTGTGTTGGCAGAGGAGTCATCTATCCGGCCAGGTGGCTGCTTTGTTATTTGGTTGTGGGGGGTCTGAGGCCTCCTCATCGAATTTAGGTAGCAGCTTCCGCTTTGGGTAGCTCTTGGAGGGGCGATTGTCGCTGTACCTTGCTGCTGTGTTGAGTATTTTACTCCATCTGATTTGGAGTGTGTCTTGCACAGCCTTGAGCCTTTGCTTCTGCTTTTTAAGACTTCTCGCGGTGGCAACAAGCCTTTTACGGGCATTCTGCTGCTCCGGGTGCCTGTCTGGCATTATGTCGTCCGGACTATTATCCTTGATAGAATTTGTTTGTTCGGTTTGATTATCCAGATTGCTGTTGTCCGGCAGCGGTTCGCCCTGCTCCAGCTCTGGGTCTGTGTGATCATTATTTCTGTCGAGGCGGGATTTGGGGTGGCACTTGCATCGCCGCTTTGACTGCTTCTCGAGGGAACAAGCCTTCGGTGCGTCCTTCCGCTCCTCGTCGTCATCTTTTGGTGCGTCCACCATGTATACGTCATATGATGAGGTGGCTTTCCAGGGCCCAATAGGCGCTGGTTCTTCATCATCTCCTGCATCGGCGTCCATACCGTCAATGTCTTCAGAGTCGAAGTCGAGCATGTCGGTTAAATCGTCGATAGTGGCTACAAAGTGGGTGGTGGGTGGGCTTTGAATTTCTTCATCGTCCGTATCTCAACCTTCCTGACCGTAGTCCGGCCAGGGCTCTCCTGATAAAGAAAGAGAGTTTAGTGTCTTCAGAATATCGCCGAAAGGCGAGTACTGAAAGGCGTCCGCGGTAGTAAACTCCATGATCGGCGCCCAATCGGATTCGATCGGCAGGGGCGCGGAGGGTTCGGAGTCCCGAGAGGAGTCCGGCTCCTTGGAGTCACGAGTCTCGCGGAGTGCGGGGCTGGTGTTCGGCTCGATTGTCGTTGGGATCGCAGCCCCCGAGGTGGCATCCAACCACCCATCCTCGATCGGCGTAGTTGGCTCCGAATTAAGGGTCGAAGCCGATGCGGGTGCGGCCTCCAGGGCACTGTTCGGCGGCAAAGCTAGATCATGCTCGTCATAACAGTGCGGCGCGCTCGGCAGTGGCTCGAATCTGTCGAAGATCAAGTCCCCGCGGATGTCAGCCGTGTAGTTTAAACTTCCAAATCTGACCTGACGGCTAGGGGCATAGCTTTCGATCTGCTCCAGATGGCCAAGTGAATCGGCCCGCAGTGCGAAGCCTCCGAAGACAAAGATCTGTCCGGGGAGGAAGGTCTCACCCCGGACTGCATCGCTATTGATGATCGTAGGAGCCATCAAGCCTAACAGTGACGACACAGAGGAACTCTCAATGAAAGCACCAACGTCGGTGTCAAAACCAGCAGATCTCGGGTAGGGGATCCCGAACTATGCGTCTAGGCCAGATGGTAACAGGAGGCAAGGGACACGAAGTTTTACCCAGGTACGGGCCCTCTTGATGGAGGTAAAACCCTACGTCCTGCTTGATTAATATTGATGATATGGGCAGTACAAGAGTAGATCTACCACGAGTTCGGAGAGGCTAAACCCTAGAAGCTAGCCTATGGTATGATTGTTGTTTTGTATGTTGTCCTACGGACTAAAACCCTCCAGTTTATATAGACACCGGAGAGGGTTAGGGTTACACAAAGTCGGTTACAATGGTAGGAGATCCACATATCCGTATCGCCAAGCTTGCCTTCCACGCCAATGAAAGTCCCTCCCGGACATGGGACGAAGTCTTCAATCTTGTATCTTCATAGTCCAGGAGTCCGGCTGAAGGTATAGTCCGGCTATCCGGACACCCCCTAATCCAGGACTCCCTCAACTATGAAGCAAGAACCTCATTAAACAACACCTCATACCTCCTTGATAGTATTGGCTTTTCCTATAGACTCAACGTGATCTTGGATCACTAAAATATAAAATGTAGAGTCTTGAGCTTTGAGCTTGAGCCAATCTTTTTGTCCTTAATATTTTGAGGGGTCCACTTTCCTCATCCATGCCATGCCATTCATTGAGCTTTTCCTGAAATATTAATCTTCGAATAGCATTTGCTCAATGAGCTATATGTTGTTAGGAATTACCAAAACCACCTAGGGATAGTTTCACTTTCAATCTCCCCCTTTTTGGTAATTGATGACAACATATAGATCAAAGCTTCGACAAATGATAATAAGAGTGAAAAACATTGTCGCTTTGAGAAGTATGTGAAAAGTAAGAGCTCCCCCTAAATTTGTGCATAGTTTATGATTTTTTCTTTGGACTGCAAATGCACAGAGAATTAGGCTCAGGGGTTACTCTTCCATGTCACATACATCTTGGTGGAGCGCTCAAAATAATAATAATTAAATACATGCACTCATCACCAAGCAAAGTGAATGATCATATAGGAATAAAATGATAATATCATCCAATAAGCATTAAGATAGCATATGATCAAACACATGATCATCCAAGTATCGCATAGACAAAAGGTATCTCAAAAAGGCAAAGCAAATAAAGTTCAACCACCAAAGCAAGAGAGAATAAAAAGCAACGCTCTCTCTCGAAGCCTATGATCTATACATTTTTCTCCCCCTTTGGCAACAAGTTACCAAAAAGTTCCTAGAAAATGCATAGCACTAAATTGTCTCTCGGGCTTGGTCTTCAGGTGGTGGTGTCCGGATAACTCCAAGAACGAAGGCTTCAGTCGAAGTAGATGGAGCTGATGGAGTAGGTGCTGGAGCTGGTGGCACTGAAGCTGTAGCTGGTGCAGATGAAGTGGCTCTGGTGTCTGGAACAGACACTGTAGCAGACCTCTGAGCTCTAGGCACTCTGGCAAATGCATCAGTGGTTGTCTTGCCCTTCCTCTCATGCATATCATCTTGAAGTTGCTCCACGACAGATTGGATCTCAGTTACCTTCACATCCAAGTCATAGAACTTTTGCTCCATGATCCTCTCCAAGCTCTCCTGGTTTTGAGTCAGGGTGGCCAGTCCCTTCTCAATCCTCAGAGTGGAGGCAATCAAGTAGCCAAGCTGATCTTGCTTGCTCTTCATAAGATACTGCGATGCTTCTTCAGTAGTTGGCATCCTTGCAGCCTTTTCAGCTTTTGCCTTCTCCTTCTTGGCTTGTGCATGCACAGAAGATGGTTCATCCTCATTCATAACCACAATGTTGTCCTTGAAGTCTGGATAGATAGGCATGTGCTCCTTGTCCAGCAGATATGTACCAATGCCATCCTGGAGTTGATCAGCTCCTGGATCTGTGGGACATATCCACAACTCCTTTTTTGATCTACGGTTGTCATCTCGATAGTTTCAACTATAAGGCTCATGACTTTGAACTTCTGTGGGACATCAAAGATATGAAGCAATTTTATTGCACGGCCTCTGATCATCTTGTGATCACCTGACTTTGGCAAGAGAGTGTACCTGAGGATCCAGTTGATGGTTGGCAAGCCTGACAGAAGGTAATGTACAGATCCAAACTTATGTGTCTCAAGAGCAGCATCTGGGATCTCCTTGTACATGTGTGCCATGGTGTTGTGATCCTTCTTCTTGTTGGCATAGACATCCAAGTCATCTTCAGTCTCTTTTGGGGCATTGATCAACTTCGCCCATTCAGCAACCGTGGACTGGTACCTCGTACCTTCAGACATCCAGACTATCCTTCCATCTGGGTAGAAATGAGGTGTGGAGTAGAACTCCATGATGAGCTCATCATTCCATCTTGTGAGCTTCTGAGCCACAAACTCATCGACTCCACAAGCCTTGAAACTGTCATGTACACCTGGATAGTGATCCGCATTCTCCTTGATGTAGTCCCAGTCGACCCATCTCATGTCACACACTATGGGCTTCTTGTCAAGCAACACTGTCTCATAGAAGTCCTGTTGTTCCTTTGTATGGAACCTGTAGTCCACAGCAGTCCTTCTCCTGGTGGCATATGGATCTGACTCTCTCCATAGCCTCAGACCTGAGTCCTTCCTGATCTTTATGTTCTCAGCAACTGGATGAGCATTGTTGTGATCTAGGATTTTTGGCTTTAGCTTCCTCAAGACATGTGACTCATCATCTTCTTCTTCCATTTCAGCTTCAGGCACTGGGGCCTTGTTCTTTTCCTCAGCAGGGATGTTCCTGGTGCTCCTCTTTGGTTTTGGCTTTGGAGCTGGAGCAGCAGCCTTTGGAGCAGTCTTAGGCTTAGATGGAACAACCCCTGCCCTGATGGCATCACCCATAAGCTTCTGAGCTTTGGGTGCTGGTGCAGCATCTTCTTCCTCTTCCTCTTCAGAATCTCTCATGATTGAGGATCTCCCAAGCACTCTGGCAGTGGTCTTCTTGACCCTCTCATTCCTCTTCTTCTCTGCCACAACCTGCACTTTGGGTGCAGATTCCAAAGTCTCTTGAGTAGATGCTCTGGCCTTAAACATTGGAATTCTCTTGGCAGGAACCTTTTGCTTCATGCCTGGCTTGGTGGCAGCAGTTGTGCCATATTCCTTCTTCAGGACTTTTCTCTTTGAGGTGGTTTCTTATTCCTCAGCCACATAGTCCTCATCCTCTGACTCTGAAGTTCTTTTCTTGCTGGCCTTGGTGGCAGCTTTGGGTAAGTTGCTTGGGGTGCTCCTGCTGCCATCATCTGAGCTGCTAGAGGGACTAGTGCCCTCACTCATGTTAACCTGCTCCTCTGACCTGTTCTGGCTGTCACTCTGATTAGACATATTGCAAACACTGACAGCAGACCTTGTGAATAGATATAGATGAGATAGAGTGGATAAGCATCACATAATGCAGAGGTTTTTGTGAAAGAATGAATCAAAAACTTAGTTTTTGTTTTCCACAGAAAGCATTTCGGATCAACCGATTTGTAAACTGGGTGATACCGAAGCAGCTGTTGGAACCTAAACTAGTGAACTCGGTCAGACCGAGTCACAGTTCGGTGGCACCCAGACCCCTAGGGTTTCACAAAGTCCTGAACTCGGTCACACCGATTTGTAATTCTCGGTCAGACCGAAAATTACATGTGCAATGGCCTGAGATGAATCGGTGGTACCGAGTTCCACAACTCGCTGGGTTCGAGATGATTTCGGCGGAAACCTAACCCTAAATTTTCAATTCACGACTAAACTACAGAGTGTTTTCGATGGATAGAATGGTTTCAATCGTGGCAAGATACATGGCAAAGCAATGTGCTGGGGAATCAGAGATAGAACAGCACAGTGATCGAGTTCATACCCTAGTTCGGCGATGAACTCGCTATAGCGGCAACGGCGGGGTTGATTCCCGTTGACGGCGGCGGAGACCAGCGGCAGGAGGCGGCTGGCCACGAGGAAGACGATCCGGAGACCCTGGAGGCAGAGCAGGCTAAGCGCAGGTCGAGGAGGTTCGGAAAGTTTTCCAAAATTTGACCCATGGGTATATATAGCCCGACCCTGTCAGTGTGACCGAGTGGAACAACTCGGTAGCACTGAGATTCATAACTGTAAGCAGTTACTGAAACTCGGTGTGACCGAAAAGTTCGAATTGGTTGCACCGAGATTGAAAACCTAGATCGACTTAGTGATCTCGGTATGACCGAAATGGGTGAATCGGTCAGACCGAAACGCACAAATAAGTTTGGAAGTTTAAGTCTATGACGAATCGGGCACTCCGAGTGCTCCTCACACAGAGTGGTTCGAATCTGACTTGATCAAATTTTTTGATGCAGCAGAAATAGAGTTTGAGACAAGAAAAGCATAGATAGCTAGAGAAGGTTCTTAGGCATTCTTGTCCATCCACTTGGCCAAAAGAAAAGGAAACCAATCAATCAAAATAACAAGTGGATGTCCTCGAATGAGTAAATTATGCAACCAACATGCTCACACAATAAAATGGCAAATGAAATATGTGGCAAAGCATGCACAAACAATTCTAGCATCTATCAAGCAATTGGCGATGATTAGGTCATCTATATATGAGTATATTGACTTTGGAGTCAAATGAGAACATTTGATCATAGGTCATACTCATCGTTTAAGCACAAGTGGGGTTACCACTTTTACATAAAGCGTTGTTGTGTTCACACCATTAGAGTTGCTTTAACTCAATTGTTAGAGTAAAGCTCCCCCTAGATGTGAGACCCCCCCTAAGAGGGATGAACTAACCTTGGGTTTTGTCGATGATGACTTCATGTAGGTGTTGAAGATGTGGATGCTCTATGTTGATGTAGATCATTTGGAGCTATCCTTTGGAGTGAGTTGCACTTTCAATACCTACACGGGTTAGGCCCACAAGGAACAAACAAGAGTATCCATAGACATAGAGTGATGCACACACAAGATGATGTCTATGAAAGCTTTAGGTTACCTTGTCCTTTGTCTTACCAACAAGAGGGTTTGTGACTCCTTGAACTAGTGCAAGATGTGGAAGTTGATTGCACTTGTTCTTGACAAAATGATAAGAGTGAAGTATATTGGCGGAGTCACCCTCAAGAACTCTCTAGTTCTTCTTCTTCGGGATCCACACCATCTTGATGGGAATCCTCAGAGTTGTAGTTGTACTTGATGAACTGGAACTTGATGTAGTCTTGGGAACCCACTTGACCAAGGCCTTACGAGCTTCTTCAAATGCATCAATTTCCTCTTGAAGCTTGTCCTTGCCTTTTTGCTTGTGGTATTGTGGTGGAAGATCATCTTGAGCTTCTGTCCCTTTGGATGAAGTAGGATCATACTTCTCTTGTTGAGGAACAAACTTCGTCTTGGGGTATTGATCTTCTTCCCACTCAACTCCATTGGCATTGAACTTTCGTTCAAAACCAATACCTTGATTCTTCCGGTGCCTTCCTTGCTTGCGTATAATTTCCTTGAATTGCTTCTCCCGGCAAGGCTCTTGTAAACACCTTTCTCTATAATTCCCTTCAATAAGCTATTTTCTTGCGCAAGTGCAACTTGGCTAAGAGAATCATTAGTGGAATCAAGAGAACTACTAGAAGCAACAACATTGGATTTAGCATGATTATTGTTACTACTAGAGGAAGAATCTTTCTTGTTCTTGTTACTAGACTTGACTTGAGGCATGTAAGTGGATAAGAGTAAATGCTTAGCAATGTAAGAAGAACTTTTCTTGCGAAGATCATCATTGATTTCCTTTAAGAACTCATGCTCTTGCTCAAGGTTGAGCTTTTCAAAGCGTAATTTCTCTTGAGTCCTTAAAAGTTCTCGATGATCTCCTAAGATAGTTTCATGAGCTAACTTAAGAGTGTTTAGTTCTTTAGTTAGAGACTCAATCTTCTCCTTATCATTGTCATTCGTTTCATCATAGTATATATCACTATAGTTGTCAACAAGTAACTCATCATCACCTAACAAGTCATCTTCATCACTATTGAAATCAACATACTCGGGGTGTGATACCTTTGGACCTTTGGCCATGAAGCATCTTCCAATTCCTTCATTTGGTGAATCAAATATGTCATAGGAGTTGGTTGACACAAGTGCTAGTCCGGCAACACCTTCATCTTGAGTATATTCGGAGTCGGAGTGATAGCTTCTCTCGGAGTCATTGTCGGAGTCGGAGCCGGATACCCATTCACCAACATGAGCTTGATGACTTCGTTTTGTGTAGCTCCTTGATGACTTGTCCTTCCTTTCCGAATCCTTGCTTCTCTGAGGGTGTCTTCGTTCATATCGATCATCCCTACTCCTTCTTTCCCTTGATGGTGATTCTTCTCTTCTACTTCTTCTTTTGGGAGAATCTTCTCTTCTCTTGTGGGGAGTCGTACATTCATTGGAGTAGTGTCCGGGTCATCCACAATTGTAGTAGTTTCGCTCTCGACTAGAAGATCTTTTGTCATTGTAGGACCTTGACTTGGAACTTCTTTCCTTGCTTCTACTATTGTAGAACTTGTTGAAGTTCTTCACAATTAGGCTCAATTCTTCATTGAAGGTTTATTTCTCACTTGATGATGTGGGAGCTTCACATGAGGCTTTGTAAGCACCACCTGACTTGTTATGGAGCTCCTCCTTATCCTTGAGTGACATCTCATGAGCAACAATTCTTTCAATGACTTCCGTTGGCTTGAGATCTTTGTCATTTGGCATCATTTGGATCAATGTGCATACGGTATCGTATTTTCCATCCAAGGCTCTTCGGATCTTCTTGATGATGAATTTGTCGGTCATCTCTTCACTTCCTAAGCCGGCAATCTCATTTGTGATAAGAGCAAGCCTAGAGTACATTTCAGCGACACCTTCACCATCCTTCATTTTGAACTTGTCAAGTTGACTTTGAAGCACATCCAATTTGGATTCCTTGACAGAGTCGGTACCTTCATGCATGTCAATCAAAGTATCCCAAATTTCCTTTGCATTCGCAAGACGACTGATTTTGTTGAATTCTTCGGGGCATAATCCGTTGAAGAGGATATCACAAGCTTGAGCATTGTACTGCAGCATCTTCAACTCATCCGCGGTAGCTTCCCGATTCAGTTCTCTCCCATCCAAGAATTCACCTTGCAAGCCAACACACACAATAGCCCCAAACGGCGGGGTTATGTCCAAGAATATGCATTTTCATATTATGCTTCCAACTAGCAAAATTAGTACCATCAAAGTAAGGACCTCTACGGTGGTAATTTCCCTCGCTAGACGCCATACTCTCCTAGGTTGTGAAACCAAGGATATGACCACTAAAAGCTATGGAAATCAAAGCAAATGGAGACCGGAGCTCTGATACCACTTGTAGGATCGAAAGTATGTCTAGAGGGGGGTGATTAGACTACTTGACAAAATAAAAATCTATCCTTTTCCCAATTTTAGTCTTTGGCAGATTTTAGCTATCTTAGCACAAGTCAAGCAATCTTAACACAATTCAAGCAAGCATGCAAAGAGTCTATGAGCAGCGGAAAATAAAGCATGCAACTTGCAAGAATGTAAAGGGAAGGGTTTGGAGAATTCAAACACAATTGGAGACACGGGTGTTTTTGTCGTGGTTCCGATAGGTGGTGCTATCGTACATCCACTTTGATGGAGACTTCAACCCACGGAGGGTAACGGTTACGCGAGTCCACGGAGGGCTCCACCCACGAAGGGTCCATGAAGAAGCAACCTTGTCTATCCCATCATGGCCATCGCCCACAAAGGACTTGCCTCACTAACGGTAGATCTTCACGAAGTAGGCGATCTCCTTGCCCTTACAAACTCCTTGGTTCAACTCCACAATCTTTGTCGGAGGCTCCCAAGTGACACCTAGCCAATCTAGGAGACACCACTCTCCAAGAAGTAACAAATGGTGTGTTGATGATGAACTCCTTGCTCTTGTGCTTCAAATGACAGTCTCCCCAACACTCAACTCTCTCTCACAGGATATGGATTTGGTGGAAAGAAGATTTGAGTGGAAAGCAACTTCGGAAGGCTAGAGATCAAGATTCATATGGTAGGAATGGAATATCTTGGCCTCAACACATGAGTAGGTGGTTCTCTCTCAGAAAATGTGTATTGGAAGTGCAGGTATGTTCTGATGGCTCTCTCCATGAATGAAGAGTGGGTGGAGGGGTATATATAGCCTCCACACAAAAACTAACCATTACACATAATTTACCAATCACGGTAAGACTCAATGGAGAAACTCGGTCAGACCGATTCAGCAAACCTAGTGACCGTTAGGATTTTCGATGGGACTGAGATGCAACACGGTAGGACCGATATCGTTAGGGTTAGGGCATAACATAATCTTGGTGTGACCGATTACACAAACTCGGTGGGACGAATTTTGGTAATAAGCTAACCAGAGAGTTGGTCGGGTAAACTCGGTGTGACCGATTGCTCATTTCGGTGGGACCAGAATGTTACGAAAGAGAAACAGAGAGTTTACTTTGCAATCTCTGTCGGACCGATCGCTCATCTCGGTAGGACCGAAACGTTACAAAGGGAAACAGAGAGATTACAGCCCCATCTCGGTGTGACCGAGATGCCTATCGGTGAGACCGATTTTCCTAGGGTTTGTGGCCGTGGCTATGACATTTGAAACTCGGTGGCGCCGGATAGAAAGAATCGGTAGGGCCGAGTTTGGCTTTTGGTTTAGGTCATATGTGGATGTGGGAAGGTAGTTGAGGGTTTTGGAGCATATCACTAAGCACTATGAAGCAAGAACCTCATTAAACAACACCTCATCCCTCCTTGATAGTATTGGCTTTTCCTATAGACTCAATGTGATCTTGGATCACTAAAATATAAAATGTAGAGTCTTGAGCTTTGAGCTTGAGCCAATCTTTTTGTCCTTAATATTTTGAGGGGTCCACTTTCCTCATCCATGCCATGCCATTCATTGAGCTTTTCCTAAAATATTAATCTTGCAATAGCATTAGATAAATGAGCTATATGTTGTTAGGAATTACCAAAACCACCTAGGGATAGTTGCACTTTCAACTCTCCTAGGTTGTGAAACCAAGGCTATGACCACCAAAAGCTATGGAAATCAAAGCAAATGGAGACCAAAGCTATGATACCACTAATAGGATCGAAAGTATGTCTAGAGGGGGGTGATTAGACTACTCGACCAATTAAAAATCTATCCTTTTCCCAATTTTAGTCTTTGGCAGATTTTAGCTATCTTAGCACAAGTCAAGCAATCTTAACACAATTCAAGCAAGCATGCAAAGAGTCTATGAGCAGTGGAAAATAAAGCATGCAACTTGCAAGAATGTAAAGGGAAGGGTTTGGAGAATTCAAACACAATTGGAGACATGGATGTTTTTGTCGTGGTTCCGATAGGTGGTGCTATCGTACATCCACTTTGATGGAGACTTCAACCCACAGAGGGTAACGGTTACGTGAGTCCACGGAGGGCTCCACCCATGAAGGGTCCATGAAGAAGCAACCTTGTCTATCCCATCATGGCCATCGCCCACAAAGGACTTGCCTCACTAGCGGTAGATCTTCACGAAGTAGGCGATCTCCTTGCCCTTACAAACTCCTTAGTTCAACTCCACAATCTTTGTCGGAGGCTCCCAAGTGACACCTAGCCAATCTAGGAGACACCACTCTCCAAGAAGTAACAAATGGTGTGTTGATGATGAACTCCTTGCTCTTGTGCTTCAAATGACAGTCTCCCCAACACTCAACTCTCTCTCACAGGATATGGATTTGGTGGAAAGAAGATTTGAGTGGAAAGCAACTTGGGAAGGCTAGAGATCAAGATTCATATGGTAGGAATGGAATATCTTGGCCTCAACACATGAGTAGGTGGTTCTCTCTCAGAAAATGTGTATTGGAAGTGCAGGTATGTTCTGATGGCTCTCTCCATGAATGAAGAGTGGGTGGAGGGGTATATATAGCCTCCACACAAAAACTAACCATTACACATAATTTACCAATCACGGTAAGACTGAATGGAGAAACTCGGTCAGACCGATTCAGCAAACCTAGTGACCGTTAGGATTTTCGATGGGACTGAGATGCAACATGGTAGGACCGATATCGTTAGGGTTAGGGCATAACGTAATCTCGGTGTGACCGATTACACAAACTCGGTGGGACCAATTTTGGTAATAAGCTAACCAGAGAGTTGGTCAGGTAAACTCGGTGTGACCGATTGCTCATTTCGGTGGGACCGGAATGTTACGAAAGAGAAACAGAGAGTTTACTTTGTAATCTCTGTCGGACCGATCGCTTATCTCGGTCGGACCGAAACGTTACAAAGGGAAACAGAGAGATTACAGCCCCATCTCAGTGTGACCGAGATCCCTATTGGTGAGACCGATTTTCCTAGGGTTTGTGGCCGTGGCTATGACATTTGAAACTCGGTGGCGCCGGATAGAAAGAATCGGTAGGGCCGAGTTTGACTTTTGGTTTAGGTCATATGTGGATGTGGGAAGGTAGTTGAGGGTTTTGGAGCATATCACTAAGCACTATGAAGCAAGAACCTCATTAAACAACACCTCATCCCTCCTTGATAGTATTGGCTTTTCCTATAGACTCAATGTGATCTTGGATCACTAAAATATAAAATGTAGAGTCTTGAGCTTTGAGCTTGAGCCAATCTTTTTGTCCTTAATATTTTGAGGGGTCCACTTTCCTCATCCATGCCATGCCATTCATTGAGCTTTTCCTAAAATATTAATCTTGCAATAGCATTAGATAAATGAGCTATATGTTGTTAGGAATTACCAAAACCACTTAGGGATAGTTGCACTTTCAAAATGGTTTCCCACTTAGGAGCTTATTAGTACCCGGTTATAAATACTACTACACCAAGATGACTGCACATTCCTCCTCATCTCCTCATCCACAAAAACAAACAAGCCATTCATCATCCTTCCCTTGCGTCAGCTATGGCCAGCGTGAGTTTTGGGTCGAGAAATTACGACCAGGGAGAGATGAGCATGGAAGCGGAAGCACGAGAGATGTCCTGCCTCGCCGTGAAAGCAGTCGACATGTCCCGCCGTGCGGAAGTAGCAGCACAGAGGTCCCGCCGCGCTGTCGAACCAGTACGGAGCTCCCACCACGCCGTCAATGCAGTAGACTGGTCCGGCCGCGCTGCAGAAGCAGCAGAGATGTCCCGCCATGCCGCGAATGCAGCAGAGATGTCGTGTCGCGCCACGGCGGCCTGGGAAAATGTCTCGTGGGCAGGCGACGACTCTTACAGGCGCATGCATGCGATCGTCCATAGCCAGATGGATCAGATCTCTGGTTGGGCGAGGTTGCAGGATGACATGGAAGCCTCATTTGAATAGGCTACCGGCGTCATTCGACAACTAAGGGAGGGCAATGAGAGGCTCCAGGCCGAGTGCGACCTGCTAAGTGCGAAGATCATCCGAAGTGCAGTGCAGCAGGAGGAGACCAGTGCCTTGTTGAAGAGGACCGGCGTCATCGTCAAGAAACTTATGGACAAGAATGACATGCTCTGCATCGAGCGACAAAGGCTGGTGGAGGAATCTGTGGATGCTCTCAAGCAGCGTCTTGAGGACACGACAGAGCTCATCTCCACTTGCCGCGGAGACTAGTTCCCACGGCCTACAGCAACACATCAAGAAAGTACAGATCAGCGAGCCAGATCATTGTCTTCCTTGTTCTTTTGCCCTTGTGTATTTCAGGCATAGCCGCATTTGGCTTTTTTAATTATCTTCCTAATTATGTAAGACAATTATTATGCACTGCCGTCGTCCTTATATATTAATCAGTCTTGCTATAAGTCGTAGTAGATGCTATATAGGTCTGTTAGATCTTACATCAAGATCCATGCAAAATTTTGTTTTTAGATTTTATTTTTTCTCTCTTAAATCTCAGTCGAGTGAGACATAGCCACGCCATTAAACAGAGGCTCGGGCGCCATTAATGGAGACCTTGGGAGAGAGGTGGGCGGCAGATGGAGGTCAAAGGGCTCTCCTCCCAATAAGCACGCGCAGGGGTCGGATCGCACGCCTCCCTTACTCAAATAGC
Source organism: Triticum monococcum (assembly GCA_034509565.1). Taxonomy (NCBI): domain Eukaryota; kingdom Viridiplantae; phylum Streptophyta; class Magnoliopsida; order Poales; family Poaceae; genus Triticum; species Triticum monococcum. The sequence continues at coordinate 411,692,242 of CM067845.1, forward strand.
TACCCTACACGGTGCCTCCTAGCTAATAAAAAAGGGGACGTGTGGTGGCACGTAAATGGTAAGTAGAATGCCCACGGTTTCAATAATACTTGTGTTTCCGATGTAACGTGACAGCACTTATTCCAAAATGACTTTGTTGATTGTTAATGTGTGGGCCTTCGCAAATCGGACAGCAAAATTACCACATCATGTTGGTGCCATGTCATGACACCAAGCCAAGTTTCATGATTTTCATGCGTGTTTTGGATTTATAGGAATTAAAAAATCAAGTTTCTCAATGTTTCCGGCCGAGCCACGATGCCCAGATGTTTGAATTTCTTTCCCATTTCTTGCATGGGACCTAGAAATTTACCCAAGGACACACATGTGATTTTTCAACCAACTTTGGTGCACTGGAGCATTTTCTTGTATTTTAAATTTGAATTATGCACACAAAGGTGACACGTTCCCTCTCAGAACCACGAGCCTTCTTGAGAGAAGCTCGGGTTTGCAAGAAGCTTATACCAAAACTTGTTCCAATTCGGTCCATTTTTTTACCACAACATGTTAGTGCCATGACATGACACAATGCCAAGTTTCATGATTTCCATGCGAGTTTTCGATTTACAGGAATTTAAAAACCAAGTTTCTCGATGTTCTCGGCCAAGTCATGACACCCAGATGTTTGAATTTCATTCTCATTTCTTGCATGGGACCTAGAAATTCACCCAAGGACACACATGTGATTTTTCAACCAACTTTGGTGCACTGGAGCATGTGCTTGCAGTTCAAATTTGAATTATGCACATTAAATGTCCAAAAACTCAATTAATGTATAAAAAGGCCAAACGAACCCGGAATAATTCCAAAATTTAACAGGGCACTCATATAGTTCTATGTTGCCTCTATAAAGAAAATTAGGGGGGAGGCAGTGTATATCATTTTGCACACAAAGGTGACACGTTCCCTCTTGGAACCACAAGGCTTGTTGAGAGAATCTCCGGTTTTGCAAGAAGCTTATACCAAAACTTGTCCCAATTCAGCCAAAAATTATACATATGAAAACAGGGTTTAGATTATCCCGAACATCTCGCTACCTAGACAAATGTACTCTGATTTGAATTCAACATAAAATGGATACAAATATTTGAATTGGAGATCGTATGTTACATGTAGTTCATAGTGAAATATGATTAGTACTATATGCATGTTTTTGTTATCAAGATAATATTTAAATGATGGTATAACTTGACAACAATCGTATTCAAATAAGGAAAATTTATTCAAATTTATTCCATATGGTAGACAACAATATATATGTTCATAGGATGGAGTAAAATGTTCATATATGATGGAAGATCAAAATGTAGGATTACATCCATTATAAACCATAAGGTCACCTAACGATATATTCGAATTCAACATAACGTGGATTCAAAAATTGAAATTCGAGATCCTGGCATTTGTAATCATATAAAAAGGGACATGACACTTTCTTTTGGTGGGAATTGATTTGTTTTTTGTTGTTGTTGAGGGAAGTGCGGACCGATTTGGTACTGTACAGGGTAATCTTGTTCTCCCGATTTTTTTAACATTTTTCTTGTAGTTTTTTCAATGGTATTTATAGCAATATAATAAAGGGGCATCACTCTCTTGTGTCTTGTATGAATTGTTTTTTTGTGCACGTTAAGTTTGTTTTGCCGAACAAGGAATCTGTGCCTTGTTATCCCAAAATTTTCAAGCTCGAGTATCTTTTGTCTCATCTGCTTTGAAACTCCCGCCTCTTCAACCCACGCCGCGCCTTGTTATCCCGAAATTTTCACGCGCGCGAAAACTCCCTCCTGATCCGAAATCGGTCCCGCAGCCCAGACACTTGAAATCCCCCTTCTACCCCTCAGCCAGAAATGCAAACTCGATGTCGCGTGGTCAAAACCGGTGGGGGTACGCTGGTAACTTACCCTACATTTCGGACAAGCGCGTCCCTAAGCCGTGGCTCCCCCTACCTTCCCCTTCGCCCCCCATTCATACATCGAGGCTGCCAAAACCCGCGAAACCCCATGCTCCTCCCTTGGTCTCCCGACCACCGTCCAGCCGGAGACTCTTCCCTGACGACGTCGTCCTCTGCAACAGCTCACCGTCCCTCATCCACCGCACCAGATGAGGATCCTTTGTCGATCTCGTTGTCCCGCCAAATCAGCCGCCCCGTCCTCCACCTCCAAGGAGCTGCCCCGATGTTCGCCTCATCTATCGTGCCACCTCCATCCCCACATCACCGTCTTGACCTGCTCCACCGGAACCGCCGCACCCTAACTAATTCCTCTGATGAATCCAAGGCCAAATTGGCGCCACCAAGGAGGTTCTGTAGTCACCGCTGCATTTTATATTTTATTCGATCTCACGGGGCTGCCGGTGCTTGATACAGAGCAGCCATGGCGGGTCTCCATCGATCGCGCCATCACTGGCCACTTCATCCACGGCGTCTCTCCCCCATGTCATTGCTTCCTTGGCGGCGACTTCCACACCGGCACTAGCTGTAGCTGCTCCGGCTCTCACTCGCGCTGTTGCTGCTGCTCCAGCTCTCGCTCGCTCTGCGGCTTTGTTCTTGCTGTCGGTCGCGCTGCTGCTCCCCTCTGCTATTGATATCGGTCACGCTGTTGCTCCGCTCTTGCTCTCACTCGTGCTGCTGCTCTGCTCTTGCTCTCGCTGGTGTTGCTGCTGTTGTTGCACGAGCTCCGGCAGCTACATGAGTTGTTGCTTTAGCACTCGCTCGCAGTGCTGCTGCACGACTTGCTCTTTGCTAGTGCGTTCCCTGCTCGAGCATCTGCTGATTAAGATCACTGCTTCTCTACTACTAGTGCTCGAACACCCTAAACATCTACTGTGATGCTCCGCTACTAGTTCAATCAGTTTCGACAGTAAAATTCAGTTTCTACTGTAAAGTTCAGTTTCTTCAATTAAGTTCAGAGTGAACAGTTTTTGCAGCATCTGTCAGAGTGGCCGTGGCGCGGCTGATGCGTTTTACATCTAGCACTTTTTGGTGATGTATTTTACATCATCTATTGCAGATGATATTAGAGTCCCACTTCAGATTAATGTTTTATGTCTTGTCCTGCTTCAGCCTCGCCACCGTACAGCTCACCGGAGCTGCTCCAACGACGGAACCGTCCATCACAGTGGAGCAGTACCGTCGGCACCGTTTCCAGAGGCCTTAGATCTTCTTCCCCGCCTCTGACAGTCACACCAGCATCACCATCCTCCACGTCTAGCCCAATGATGCTGAGGTCGACAACGCTATGCCAAAGAGGTTGTACACTCGTCGCATCACTTTGTTACTCTGCATTCATGCCGATCCCTCAGGGATCCTTTGCTATGGAACTACTATGGTATTACTATTCATGCATTTGGTTAGAAGGATTGGAGCAAAGCAAAACTGGAGGATTTTTTTCCTTTAGTGTCTCTTTCAAAGAAAAAACGTAGGAATTTTAATATCCACTTAGACGTCCTTTTCAAATTAATATTCATGAAGAACAGGACTAATTGCATTACTGGCATAATAATATTCTTTTTTTCATTTTCACGTGGTTTGACTTTAATTTGACCATGTTTCTCCATTCCTATGTTCTTCCAATTCATGTGAACCAAACAGCCAGGTTGACAGAAATCCTATGTTTCCAAATGCTCTGTTTTGCACATGCATTCCTATCCTATTCATGTGTTTTTCCTGTCCCCGCGTTTATAGAATCCTCCAATTCTACAGAGCCCTTACATATTTACTTCATTTTCAGATAGGCATCAAAGAAAACTCTGTGTGTTATGTCCTGCTCCTGTTGTGCCGTCATCCACCCCACCTGAGGTGCACCATCGACAGAAGCATTCGCTGTAGCAAAGATTCCCCCTGCAGACTTTCTTTCACCGCCTCGGATCATCTTCCCCGTTGCCGGCAGCCATGCCAACTGCATTACCATCATCGACTGAGCAGATGAACCCGAGGACTACATAGTTCCGGAAGAAAGGTCACACTCTTTCGTGTTTTCTTACGCTATACATCGGTTATTATTACCTGCTACTTCATCGTTCAAACTTGAGTTTTAAAATGCCGGTGGGGCACATATCAAGGCAGCAACAAATAGTATATGTCTACCATCTGGTTCATCTGGGATCTTCTATGTGGTTCATGTTGGGTAGGCAACAAATAGTAGATGATCCATTGTCTATCTTTTTAAACTGAAGCTATAATCTACCTGCTATCATTAGTTTTGGATCTATCCACTCGTTTGCTACCATCAGCCTTGATTTCTGCATGCACCCCTTAGGCCTTACAAAATCTAACTATTTTATTATTATGCATGTCAGTTATTGTACACAATCATACTGAACATGTAGAGAAAAAGAGAAGACCGTTGCGTGGGAATATAATGTCATGAAGATGCCGCTCCATGGTGGACGAAGTGGGCCCCCCCTCCCGCCATTCTAGATTGTATTCCAGAGGAAGATAACTATTCAGATGGGGATTCAGAGGGAGCTAACCACTCCTATTTACCACCTGAGGTGTTTGCTATAACCTGGCATGCTGACGTTGGTCATATCATGCATATGGCGCCTCGCATTGCTTACATTGTACATCTTATATGTCATCAGCTTAGTTTAGATTTGCTTTGTGTGAATGCCACCTATTTGGTTTCTATATCACACTCCCACTGTTCATAAATATTTATCTTTTTAGAGATTTCAACAAGTGACTACATACAGAGCAAAATGAGTGAATCTACACTATAAAATATGTCTATATACATCCACATGTGGTAGTTCATTTGAAATCTCTAAAAAGACAAATATTTAGGAACGGAGGGAGTATATGGGAATTATGCAATGCCATCTTCTTTAGCCAGGCATTATATACGTGAATCATGTAATGCCATCCTGTTTAGCTAGTCATCGTATATGTGAATTGTATCATGCCATATTTTTTCATAATGTATTCCATTTGTCAACAATGTTTATACATTCATCTACTCTTCCTGTGCATCAGCCATTTGAGTCGGTCATGGGAAAATCTGGAGTGAAAACAAGGTCTACTGAGCAGTCAGTGCTACCTGTCGATGAAGATTTCTTGCTGGTTACAGATAGCTCCTCAGAGGAGGATTCAGAGATAGATGACCAGTCGTATCCCCCCCCCGAGGTGCATGCTCTAACTTGGCATGGTTATATTGCTCATATCATGCATATGGTGTCTTGCATTGCCATGCCATCTGCTTAGATTAGACATGCTTTGTGTGAGTGCCTCCTGTTTGCTTTCTATATCAGATATGTGAATTATGCAATGCCATGTTTTTCAGCCAGTTATCATATATGTGAATTATGCACCGCCATGTAGCCAGGCATCATATATGTGAATTATCTCATGCCATCTTTTTCATTACGTATTCCATTTGTCAACAATATGTGTATATTGAACTACTCTTCATGTGTATCAGCCATTTGAGTCGGTTATGGAAAATCAGGAGTGAAAACAAGGTCTTCAAAGCAGGCAATGGTACCTACTGAAGCATATATCTCGATGGTTACAGGGAGCTCCTCAGAGGAGGATTCAGAGACAGATGACCAATCCTATATCCCACCTGAGGTGTATGCTCTAAGTTGCAATGTTTATATTTCTCATATCATACATACAGTGTCTTGCATTGCTTAGTTTAGACATCATATGCGCAATATTGAATTCCATCTGCTTAGTTTAGAGATCATACATGCGAGTGCCAGCTGCTTAGTATATGAATCAATTATGTCGATTATATCATGCCATCCTATATACTTATACAACATGTATGTGAATTATTTCGTCCCAACCTATTTTAGAAAGACATCATATAGTTTTGTCATGTCATCCTGTTTAGATACTCATCATATGTTGAATTATGCCATTATATCATGTTAAGTTATCCATCATATATCTGAAACTGTGTCATGCTATCATGTTTAGTTAGGCATCATATATGTGAAATTGTGTCATGCTGTCATGTTTGGTTAGACAACATATATGTGAATTACCACATCTGTCTATCATACAATGTCTGTATGTTCAATTTCTTTTCTTGCTTATCAGCCATTTGAATTGGAGGGGGTGATGGCAGTATCTAAGGGAGAAAAACCCCATTCTTCGCAAAAGACAGTGCTACCCGTTGATGCAGATAGAACCATAGTTGTACTAGCCCACAAACTAGCCCCATCGCACATAATCGAGACTTTCCAGATTGCACACTTACACCGTTGGGCAGAGAACTAGCTACAACCCATCTCACCCCAACCCCAGCGGATAGTAACCCACTTCTAGTTGACAAAGCACCATGACCACCATAGAGTACCCCCACACGAGCAGTTTGTAAAGTAACTGCAGTGCCCAAAGCACGAAGACCACCACAGCGAAACCAAACTCTACATTTAAAGCAGAAGAGCAACTATTCTCAGGTCAAATTCCGTAGCTATGGTCCATACTCCTTTGCTGTTGCATCATTGTATTTACTCATACCAACTACTTTCGAATTTGAAGGATCCAATTGAAACTCCAATGGAGCAACAAGTATGTTTTAAACCTATTTCTTTAACTGGATTTTTGTTCTAACTTCTTGCTCTATGTTGATTTCAGTTTTAGTTGTATAAACAATTATGTTCTCATGAGATGCACATTACAAGTGTTGCCAATGTTGTGTAGTTTCTCACACTTATATTTTGTCTATGTTGTTTTGTCTTAAAAATATATGAGTTGAACTGTGTCTCTATCTTGATTTGGCAACATAAACTAGAATGATATGGACAATACAGTGACCATAGTACATAGATATATGTTTGTTTCATGGTGTTATCCTATCCACCTTACTACTGAACCGGTTTACCAAAATGAGTTTTGTATACTACATGCTAAACCTGTGATGTGTCTGCTTGTTTCTCTTATAGTATGCGAACAGAATATTGGAGAAGAGCACCCCACTATGCAATGGTAGATAAAGTAATGCAAATAAGGTTCAAGATAGTGAGACAACCCTATTGGTCTCCAAGAAAGGTGATCAAAACGATCTTGTAGACACTGAGAAAACTCCACAGTCCTGCTTTGATGTAGTGTTAGAGCTACTGGCCAGTACCGCTGGCACAAGCTCTTTGAACTCGCTGCCTGAATCACTTCGGCTTCTTCAGTCTTAGCTACAAGCTGAAAGGCATCAGTCAGCTGTGCTGCGGCAAAAAGGCGAAGGACTGAGGAAGTCCCTGCAGAATTTAGATGCATACTTTCTTGTGCAACAACAAGCACGGGAGGATTTAAGCGCCAAACAAGCGAAAGTTAATAAGCTTGCTAAGCATCTTGCCAGCATTATGGGTGCCCAGGATATTGTTTCTTGAGCTCTTCTGAAGTGGTTTCAGTTCTGGACTTGTTTTCCTGCGGCGTTTATTTGCACTGGTCGCCAACTTTGACAACCAATGTATGTGATATGTTGCTTTGTTCCCTATATTTGCACTGGTGGCGAACTTTGATGCCAAGTGGATGTAATATGTGTAATATTCCCGATAGCCTAGCGTAAGTTGCTTGCTTATTTATTTCCTTGTTGTCTTGTTTATTTGTTTGCTTGTAGTCAGTGCAGTTCTTTTTCCATGGTTTGCTAGTGGCTCGCAATAACCTATTTTTAAAACTAGGCCACAATAACCATGGGCTACATATTTACTGTAGTGACCTTGGGCCTCCTACGCGTCGTAGAAACAATGGGCTTTCTATGGGGAGTAGCATCAATGGGCCTTCTACGGGCCGTATGATCGATTGGCCAAACATGGGCCAATAACGGACCGCATTATGGGCCTTGAACGGGCTAGAGTTGGAATTGTCCATTCATGGGCCGACCATAACGGGTCGTCGTTAATCGGCCGTATTTGATCACGCCATGAAAATGGCCCAGCGGATTAATGGGCCACAAACAGGCCGACTGTAACCACGGGCTGAATTTGGCCCACAATCAGAAAAGGCTAGTAATAGGCCGTAAGTAACCGAATGTTGGAAATGAGCCCAAGAATAAATGGGCCCTGAGAAGGCCGAAAGATAACATGGGCTTGAAACGGCCCAATGGAATAATGGGTCGTTAATGGGTATAAAGCAATATACTGTTCATTATGGGCCAGTTTCACCACGGGCCATTAATGGGCCAAGAGTTACAAAGTGCCTCATATGGACCGAAAGACGTCATGGGCCCGATATGAGCCGGAAGTTACAACAGGCTGGAATCATATTGGACGGCCCAGATGACGCTACTAGGCCTAATTTGGATAAGCCATAATGGGCCCTAGGTTATTGGGCCGTAAATGGGCTATGTGTGAACAAGCCGTTAACAGGCTTGCCGTGGGCCGGCCCGTTATCTTTCGACCAAGTCAAATAGGCCGGCCTTTCACAGCAATGGGCCTCTGTTGGGTCGTGCCACATGTCAACGTATCATTGGCGCATTTTGTCTAGTGAGTGGATGACATCTGTCCCAACGGTGAGCCAACACATGTTTCCTCCAGCCAATGATAATTTTACACGTGGGAAATCCCCATTGGTCTGGGTTGTTAATGGGTTACCGGATCCAAACCGGAACCCGATAGCTTAACAGCGACCCGTTACGGTGGATGCCACGTGTCGGTCACCCTTGAAGAAAGCACTTCTATGACATGCGATTTATCGCCATGGAAGTGGACACTTCTGTGATGATAATTTTGGTAATGTCATGGAACATTTCTACGATAGCACAGGTATGAAAATCTTGATTCTGTCATAAAATTGTCATGGATGTACAGGCATGATAGAAACCGTGACCTACTGTGACAAACACATATCATCACGGAAGTGTGTTTTTTTGTAGTGTGACCATAGAAGGTTTTGTTCATGTAAATAGAATAATAATTATTCTTTGACTTAAATGAATAACCGTATTGCAATAAACATGATGAAATCACATTCATGCTCAACGCAAACACCAAATAACATTTATTTAGGTTCAACACTAATCCCGAAGGTGGAGGGAGTGTGCGATGGTGGTCGTATCAACCTTGGAATCACTTCCAACACACATCGTCACCTCGCCTTTAACTTGTCTCTGTTTATTCTGCAACTCCTGTTTCGAGTTACTAATCTTAGCAACTGAACCAATATCAAATACCCAGGGGCTACTACTAATACTAGTAAGGTACACATCAATAACAACATGTATATCAAATATACCTTTGTTCACTGTGCCATCCTTCTTATCCGCCAAGTATTTGGGGTCGTTCTATTTCTAGTGACCATTTCCTTTGCAGTAGAGGCACTCAGCTTCAGGCTTGGGTCCAGCTTTGGGCTTCTTTATGGGGCCGCAACTTGCTTGCCATTCTTCTTGAAGTTCCCTCTCTTTCCCTTGCCCTTTTTCTTGAAACTAGTGGTCTTGTTAACCATCAACACTTGATGCTCTTTCTTGATTTCTACCATCGCCGATTTCAGCATCGCGAAGAGCTCAGGAATCATTTTCGTCATCCCTTACATATTATAGTTCATCACGAAGTTCTAGTAGCTTGGTGACAGTGACTAGAGAACTTTTTCGATTACTATCTTATCTAGAAGATTAACTCCCACTTGATTCAAGAGATTGTAGTACCCAGACATTCTGAGCACATGCTCATTGGTTGAGCTATTCTTCTCCATCTTGTAGGAAAAGTACTTGTCAGAGGTCTCATACCTCTCGACACAGGCATGAGTCTGAAATACCAATTTCAGCTCTTGGAACATCTCATATGCTCTATGTCATTCAAAACGTTTTTGAAGTCACGGTTCTAAGCTATAAATCATGGCGCACTAAACTATTAAGTAGTCATCATATCAAGCTTGCCAAATGTTCATAACATCTGCATCTGCTCCTGCAATAGGTCTATCACCTAGAGGTGCATCAAGGACATAATTCTTCTATGCAGCAATGAGGATAATCCTGAGGTCATGGACCCAGTCCGCATCATTGGTACTATCATCTTTCAACTTATTTTCTCTAGGAACATATCAAAAATAGGGGACCTATATTGCGAGCTATTGATCTACAACATATATATATATATATATATGCAAAAACTATTAAGACTAAGTTCATGATAAATTTAAGTTCAATTAATCAAATTACTAATGAACTCCCACTTAAATTAACATCCCTCAAGTTATTTAAGTGATACATGATCCAAATCAACTAACCCATGCTTGATCGTCATGTGAGATGGGGTAGTCATCCATGGTGAACATCTCTATGTTGATCATATCTACTATATGACTCATGTTCGACCTTTCGGTCTCCAGTGTTCCGAGACCATGTCTGTACATGCTAGGCTCATCAAGTTTAACCCAAGTATTCTACATGTGCAAAACTGTCTTACACCCATTGTATGTGAACGTAGAGTCTATCACACCTGATCATCACATGGTGTATCAAAACGATGAACTGTAGCGACGGTGCATACTCAGAGAGAACACTTTTATCTTGAAATTAAGTGAAGGGATCATCTTATAATGCTACTGCCATTCTAAGCAAAATGAGATGCATAAAAGATAAACATCACATGCAATCAAAATATGTGACATGATACGGCCATCATCTTGTGCTTTTGATCTCCATCTCCAAAGCATTGTCATGATCTCCATCGTCACAGGCTTGACACCTTGATCTCCATCGTAGCGTCATTGCGTCAAGGTCGTCACACCAACTATTGCCTCTATAACTATGCCAACGCATAGTGATAAAGTAAAGCAATTACATGGCGCTTGCACTTCATACAATAAAGAGACAACCCTAAGGCTCCTGCCGGTTGTCGATATTACAAAACAAGATCATCTCATACATCAACATATATCACATCATATCTTGACCATATCACATCACAACATGCCCTGCAAAAATAAGTTAGACGTCCTCTACTTTGTTGTTGCAAGTTTTACGTGGCTGCTACGGGCTTCTAGCAAGAACCGTTCTTAGCTACGCATAAACCCACAATGGTGATTCAACAAGTTTGTTGTTTTAACCTTCTTCAAGGACCGACCGCAATCAAATTCGATTCAACTAAAGTAGAAGAAACAGACACCCGCCAGCCACCTTTATGCAAAACTAGTTGCATGTCAGTCAGTGGAACCGGTCTCATGTGCGTGGACATGTAAGGTTGGTCTGGGCCGCTTCATCCCACAATACCGCCGAATCAAAATAAGACGTTGGTGGTAAGCAATATGACTATCACCGCCCACACCTCTTTGTCTTCTACTCGTGCATATCATCTACGCATAGACCTGGCTCATGATGCCACTGTTGGGAAAAGTTGCATGGAAACAAAAAAAAATATGCACACGCAAGATCTATCCATGGAGATGCATAGCACAAGAGAGGGAGAGTGTGTCTACGTACCCTCGTAGACCTTAAGCAGAAGCGTTTCACAACGCGGTTGATGTAGTCGAACTTCTTCGTGCTCCAACTGATCAAGTACCGAACATACGACACCTCCATGTTCTGCACACATTCAGCTCGGTGACGTCCTATGCGTTCTTGATCCAGCAAGACGGCGAGGTAGTGGATGATTTCCGGCATCACGAAGGCGTGGTGACAGTGATGGTGAAGTGATCTCCGCAGGGCTTCGCCTAAGCACTACAAAAATATGACCGGGGTGTAAACGGTGGAGAGGGGCGCCGCACACGGCTAAGCAATTGATCTGTTGTGTGCTAGACGCCCCCTTCCCACATATATATAGGTGGGAGGGAGGGAGGAGAAGACAAACGAGGTGACCAAGTAGGAGGAGTCCTACTTGGGGTTCCTCCCAAGCCGCGCCCCTCTTTCCTTATTTGGAGTGCGGGGACACGCAGAGGAGGGTGGCTCCCCCCTTTTCCTTTCTCCCATGAAAGGGAAAGGCAGGAGGGGCTTGCCCTCCCCCTTTTCCTTCCCTAGGGCTGGCCAAAAAAGGGAGGGGGCACACCAGCCCCCTTGTGGGCTGTTCTATCCCCTCCTTTGGCCCATAAGGCCCATAGCTTGTCAGGGGGTGCCCGGAACCCCTTCCAGTGACCCGATTCCTTCCCGGTACGTCCCGAAACACTTCCGGTGTCCAAATACCATCGTCCTATATATCAATCTTTACCTCTCGACCATTTAGAGACTCCTCGTCATGTCCGTGATATCTTCCGGTACTCTGAACAACATTCAGTCACCAAATCACATAACTCATATAACACTATATCGTTAACGAACGTTAAGCATGCGGACCCTACGGGTTCGAGAACTTTGTAGACTTGACCGAGACACCTCTCCGGTCAATAACAAATAGCGGAACCTGGATGCCCATATTAGCTCCTACATATTCTACGAAGATCTTTATTGATCGAACCGTTATGTCAACATAGGTAATTCCCATTGTCCATCGGTATGTTACTTGCCCGAGATTCGATCGTCATTATCTCTATACCTAGTTCAATCTCGTTACCAGCATGTCTCTTTACTCATTCTGTAATACATCACCTCGTGACTAACTCCTTAGTCGTTTGCTTGCAAGCTTATGATGTGTATTACCGAGAGGGCCCAGAGATACGTACCTCTCCGATACTCGGAGTGACAAATCCTAATCTTGAACTATGCCAACTCAACAAACACCTTCAGAGATACTTGTAGAGCATCTTTATGATCACCCGGTTATGTTGTGAAGTTTGATAGAACACAAGGTATTCCCCCGGTATTCGGGAGTTGCATAATCTCATAGTCAAAGGAATATGTATTTGACATGAAGAAAGCAATAGCAATAAAACTGAACGATCATTATGCTAAGCTAATGGATGGGTCTTCTCCATCACATCATTCTCCTAATGATGTGACCCCATTATCAAATGACAAGATGTATCCATGGTTAGGAAACTTTAACTATCTTTGATCAGCGAGCTAGTCTAGTAGAGGCATACTAGGGACATGATATTTGTTTATGTATTCACACATGTATTTAAGTTTCCGGTCAATACAATTCTAGCATGAATAATAAACCTTTATCATGAATAAGGAAATATAAAATAACAACTTTATTATTGCCTCTAGGGCATATTTCCTTCAACATCGACCGCTATCCAGCATGCATCCGGAGTATTAATTTCATAAGAACAGAGTAACACTTTAAGTAAGATGACATGATGTAGAGGTATAAACTCAAGAAATATGATATAAACCCCATCTTTTAATCCTCGATGGCAACAATACAATACGTGCCTCGCTACCCCTTCTGTCACTGGATGAGGACACTGCAAGATTGAACCCAAAACTAAGCACCTCTCCCATTGCAAGAAAAACCAACATAGTTGGCCAAACCAAACCTATAGTTCGAATAGAAATACAAATATATATTAATCATGCATAAAAGAGTTCAAAGAAGAGTCAAATAATATTCATAGATAAACTGATCATAAACCACAATTCATCAGATCTTGAAAAACACACCGCAAAAAGGTATTACATCGAATAGATCTCCAACAACATCGAGGAGAACATTGTATTGAAGATCAAAGGGAGAGAACATACCATCTAGCTACTAGCTATGGACCCTTAGGTCTATTGTAAACTATTCACGCTTCATCGGAAGGGCAGCAAGGTTGATGTAGAGGCCCTCCATGATCGAATCCCCCCCCCCCCCGACAGGATGCCGGAAAAGGCCCCAAGATGGGATCTCACAGGAACAGAGCCTTGCGGCGGCGGAAAAGTATTTTCGAGGATAACTCTGGCATAGGGGGAATTTTTGAGGATTTATAGTGCTGAGATTAGGGTTAGGAGACCCCCGAGGGGCCCACAAGCCTAGGGGCATGATACGTCTCCGTCATATCTATAATTATTGATTGTTCCATGCCAATATTCTACAACTTTTATATACTTTTGGCAACTTTTTATACTATTTTTGGGATTCACATATTGATCCAGTGCCGAGTGCCAGTTCCTGTTTGTTGCATGTTTTTTGTTTCACAGAAAATCCATATCAAACGGAGTCCAAACGGGATAAAAACTGACAGAGACTTTTCTTGGAATATATGTGATTTTTGGGAAGAAGAATCAACGTGAGATGATGCCCGAGGGGGCCACGAGGCAGGGGGCGCGCCCTGGGGGGTCAGCCGCTCCCTGGGCCCTCGTGGCCACCCCGTAAGGCGGTTGATGCCCTTCTTTCGCCACAAGAAAGCTAATATCCAGATAAAAATCGTGTCCAAATTTCAGCCCAACCGGAGTTACGGATCTCCGGGAATACAAGAAACGGTGAAAGGGCGGAATCTGAAACGCAGAAACAGAGAGAGACAGAGACACAGATCCAATCTCGGAGGGGCTCTCGCCCCTCCGCCTCCATGGAGGCCATGGACCAGAGGGGAAACCCTTCTCCCATATAGGGAGAAGGTCAAGGAAGAAGAAGAAGAAGGGGAGCTCTCTCCCCCTCCCTCCCGGTGGCGCTGGAATGCCGCCAGGGCCATCATCTTGTGACGGCGATCTACACCAACACCTCTGTCATCTTCACCAACATCTTCATCACCTTCCCCCATCTATTTACAGCGGTCCACTCTCCCGCAACCCGTTGTACCCTCTACTTGAACATGGTGCTTTATGCTTCATATTATTATCCAATGACACTAGTAGAAAAACGGTCAAATGTGAAGCACATTAGTGCCGGTTTGAATTTGAGCCGGCACTAATGTGACCATTAGTGCTGGTTCCAACGGCTAGCTGGGACGCTACCATTAGTACCGGTTCGTGGCCATTTTAGCACCAGTTCGTGCCATGAACAGGTACTAAAGAGAGTGGTGGCAGGATGTTGTCAGTCTGGGGCCCCTCCAGCACCTTTAGTACCGGTCGGTGTCACGAACCGGTATTAAAGGTCGTCCTACATAAACCCTTCATCCACACGAGCTCGCTCTGTTCTTCCCCTTTCCCCTCTCCTCTCTATTCTTCCCCTCTTCCTCTCGAGCTCATCACACATTTTGCCCAAAAATTGTCAAGATTTGAAGGCCCCCATCCATTCAAATGATCACAAAGGTTAGCAACTTTGTCCTTTCATCTCTCATTACTAGATTAGCTCTTGCAATGCTTTCTATAGTGATTAATTTGTGAGTTTAGTAATTTGGAGGAATTATATGTGCTAGTATTTGATTTATATGCAATTTGAGGTCAAAAATAACACTTAGTTTGCATATGTAGGTGTGGTTTACTTAGTGCCTTCTAAATCTCCGTCGTAACCACCGTCGATTGCCCGCACCATCCCGTCGCCAACACCACCTTGTGGTGAGCCTCTTGTTCATGAATGTTTTATATAAAAAATTGATGTTTGTGTGATTCGGATATATAGTTACTCGTATAATTATCTTACCCGTACGTTGTTTGTTATACATAGTGCCATGGTTTTGATATCAGTCCCCGTCGGCCCTCGTCCTTGTTATGATTCGGATGTGGTATATTCTCTTTTAAAACTATTTGTTGCATTTCGTGTTTATGATAAATTATGCCCATCAAGTTGACATAGATATTTGTATGTAGGAGGTATGTGAACCCGAAATTCCAACCGACCCTATTGTTGAGAGGTTAAATTTAGTTGAAAGAGAAAACGAGGATTTGAAAAAAAATTGAAAAGAATTGAGGGGGAGAAGATGGAATTGGAGTTGCATGTTGCCGATGTCGTCGATGATCACAAGATCAAGATGGAGAAAATGCGCTTGAAGATTAGAAAGATTAGAAAATATGCCATTCATAGTGAGGCTTGGTATCATTATGCTGTTGGATCAATTGTTACCTTAGTTGCGATCTTGATCACATTTGTTGTTGCATTTAAATTCTTTAGCTAGAGAGTTATTTGTTTGTTGCATTTCAGTGTTGTATGAATTTTATGTATGAAATTTATGTATGAACTTGTATTAATTTGTCCTTTTCGGTGTTGTGTAATGAAGATGAGCCAACAATGGATGTACGATGACCGATGCTCTCCCGAGTTCATTAATGGTGTGCATACTTTTCTGCTTGCGGCTGAGGCAAACAAGCGGGCGGATGGTTTTATGCCTTGTCCATGTGCTGGCTGTAAGAATGATCACAATTACTCTACGTCAAGAACCATTCACGTCCACCTGTTTGAGTCTGGTTTCATGCTCCACTATAATGTTTGGACCAAGCACGGAGAAATAGGGGTTATGATGGAAGACAATGAAGAAGAAGAGGATGACGACAACTATCCTGGCCATGGGTTCCCTGAATACGATGATACAACAATGGGGGAAGAAGCTGAGCCGGCAATGCGGGAAGAAGCTGAAGAAGAGGCATCAGATGAGCCTGCTGATGATCTAGGTCGGGCCATTGCCGATGCAAAGAGAAACTGCGCAAGTGATTTGGAGAAGAAGAAGTTGTAGCGCATGTTAGAGGATCACAAGAAATTTTTGTACCCGAATTGTGAAGCTGACAAGAAAAAGTTGGGCACCATACTGGAATTGCTGCAATGGAAGGCGGAGAATGGTGTATCTCACAAGGGATTTGGAAAGTTGCTGGTAAGGATAAAGAATATGCTTCCAAAGGACAATGAATTGCCCGAGAGTATGTACGAAGCAAAGAAGGTTGTCTGCCCTCTAGGGTTAGAGGTGCGGAAGATACATGCATGCCCTAATGACTGCATTCTCTACCGCGGTGATCAGTACGAGGATTTGAATGCTTGTCCGATATGCGGTGCATTGCGCTATAAGATCAGCCGCGATGACTTTGGTGATGTCGAGGGCGAGCGCCCCAGGAAGAAGATTCCTGCCAAGGTGATGTGGTATGCTCCTATAATACCACGGTTGAAACGTTTGTTCCAAAACAAAGAGCATGCCAAGGCGATGCGATGGCACAGAGAAGACCGTAAGAAAGACGGAAAGTTGAGAGTACCCGCTGATGGGTTGCAGTGGAGAAAAATTGAGAGAAAGTATAGGAAGGAGTTTGCAGGTGACGCAAAGAACGTATGGTTTGGTCTAAGCGCAGATGGCATTAATCCTTTTGGGGAGGAGAGCAACAACCATAGCACCTGGCCTATGATTCTATGTTTGTATAACCTTCCTCCTTGGTTGTGCATGAAGAAGTTCATTATGATGCCAGTGCTCATCCAAGGCTCTAAGCAACCCGGCAACGACATTGATGTGTACCTAAGGCCATTAGTTGAAGAACTCTTACAGCTGTGGAATGGAACAGGTGTACGTGCATGGGATGAGCACATGGGGGAAGAATTTGACCTAAAGGCGTTGCTGTTCGTGACCATCAATGATTAACCTGCTCTCAGTAACCTTTCGGGGCAGACAAACAAGGGATACCGCGCATGCACGCACTGTTTGGATGATACCGACAGTATATATTTGCATAATTGTAGGAAGAATGTGTACCTGGGACATCGTCGATTTCTTCCGAGCAGGCATCCCGTAAGAAAGAAAGGCAAGCATTTCAAAGGTGAGGCGGATCACCGGACGAAGCCTCGCCACCGTACTGGTGCTGATGTACATGATATGGTCAAGGGTTTGAAGGTAGTCTTTGGAAAGGGTCCTGGCGGACAACCTATTCTGAATGACGCTGACGGACATGCACCCATGTAGAAGAAGAAATCTATATTCTGGGACCTTCCCTATTGGAAAGACCTAGAGGTCCGCTACGCAATCGACGTGATGCACATGATGAAGAATCTTTGCGTGACCCTGCTTGGCTTCTTGGGTGTGTATGGGAAGACGAAAGATACACCTGAGGCACGGGAGGACCAGCTACGTATGCATGGAAAAGATGGCATGCATCAGGGTCATGCCAGCTACGCTCTTACCAAAGAAGAGAAGGAAATCTTCTTTGAATGCCTGCTCAGTATTAGGGTACCGTCTGGCTTCTTGTCAAATATAAAGGGAATAATAAACATGGCAGAGAAAAAGTTCCAGAACCTAAAGTCTCATGACTTCCATGTGATTATGACACAACTGCTTCCGGTTGCATTGAGGGGGCTTCTACCGGATAACGTTCGATTAGCCATTGTGAAGCTATGTGCATTCCTCAATGAGCCAAAGCGCCGTATAGTTCTTTCTGGCAAGAGAAACACGTGGGAGTGGATGAAAAGACAGACATGTCAGAAGATTATGAAAAGTTTGATGAAATTGCTCCATTCACAGTGAATATTGACCCGAGCATCCCGTTAAATTATGAAGATTTCCCATGGCTACGGCGCAAAGGGACACACGCGAAGAAAAAGTTTCACACCCAAAGATCTGGGATGTGATCGGCTTCACTATCATCACTTTCTTCTGTGTTTCACACCCAGGAGGGAATCTCTGTAATAGTTAGGGTAGTTATGTGTTTTGGCATTTGAAACGTGAAGAAATTTTATGTGCAAACAAATTCTTTCAGGATTTACTGATTTTTTCAGCTAAATGACCCTGAAATTGAAAACCACTTCAAATGAACTCAGAAAAGGTTGAAAGTTGGCATGGTATCATAATTTCACCCACATAGCATGTGCAAAAAAGTAGAGAGGGTTACCGCAAAAACTGGATGCACTTCGTGTACAAAATGGACAACCTCTTTCGAAGTATCAGGGTTTCAGACGAAAACTCATCTGTTACAAAGGCATTTCATTTTTAAATAACCTAAGCATTACCAAATTGAATATAATGATGAAACACACTAATATTAAACATAAGAAAAAAGAATCACTGGAAAATCTATTTTCAAAGTTAAGTTATTCACAAACTAGTGATTCACACAAATATCAAATAATTCAAAATTTAAACTATTCAAATTTGAAAACTACCGGCACTAACAGAAAGTTAGTAATTTTTTGTACCTAAAGAAAAAATATTCACAAAGAAACTCTAAATAAAACAAAAAAAACCAACTCAAAAATAAATAAAACAAAAATAAATAAAGCAAAAATAAATAAGAAAAATAAAAAAGCCCGCCTACTGGGCCAGAGCAGCCTGCATATGACTAGAAACCCAACGTGTTATTGGGCCATGATGCAGGCCCGCAAAGGCCCAGTAGGCCCATAGGGCAGCAGAGAACAGATAGGCCCAATAGGCCTGCTTTGGAGAGGAGCTCGAGGGAGCTGCCGCACTGGGGCTTATAAACCAGTGCGGACGCCCCTCGGCTAGCGAGGTGGGACTAAACTTGCCGCACCGCACCTGCGCCAGCGCACACCCTTTAGTACCGGGTCGTGGCTCCAACCGGTATTAAAAGGGGGGATCTTTAGTACCGGTTGTAGCCACCACCCGGTACTAAAGGAGTTGCGCTTCCCGCCTCTTTGCCTGGCCAAAACAGACCTTTAGTACCGGTTGGTGGCTCCAACCGGTACTAAAGGTGGGTTCTATATAAGAAAACACATCAAAAAAATCAGTTTCTCATCTCTCCCTCTGTTCTTCTCCTCTGCCCCGTCGCCGCCGCCCCTCGTCGCCGCCCCCGTCACCATCCTCGTCGCCGTCCATCACCGTCGCCGCCGCCCCTCGTCGCTGCCCCGGTCGTCCCCGTCCATGTCGTCCCCGTCGCCGCGCCCCGGCCCGTCGTCCCGCCATCCCCCCCCCTCGTCCCCGGCCCCACCCGTCCCCGTCCCCGTCGTCGTCCCCGTCACCGCGCCCTAGCCCGCCGCCCCCCGTCGCCTCGCCTCGCCGGTGAGCTCCTGCCCCGGCCGCCATGCATGTCCACACACACACACATTGTTTTTTAGTTTTTTAGTTATAGAAATTTTTCTATTTTTTAGTTATAGAAATATCTATAGAAATGTTAGAAATTTTTTTAAGTTATAGAAATGTTAGTTATATAGAAATTTTAGAATTAGTTTTAGCTAGATGAATTAGATTAATGTCAAATTGTTAGACGATGATCAATGTTTTTTAGTTTATTATAATTTTAGTTATAGAAAAATTTAGAATTTGCATATAGAATTTTAGTTATCACAATCCAATCATTTAAAAAATGTTAATTTTTGCAAAGTTCATCAAGGTGACTCCAGGAAAATGGCGACAAAAGTTGTTTTGGTTTCGACCCGAGGTAAGTAATTAAGTATTACTAGCTAGCTTACCATATCTTTAATTCTTGTTTTAATACCATTAATTAATTATCATGCTTGATTAAATATTATCTGATTAAATTCCATTCTCGTAAAGGCCCTAAAGTAGGCTCTGGGGACTGATTTGTGTGCATACTATGTTTGCGAGAACATTCACATGATGGCGTCCGAAAGGAGCAAATCTGATAGATAGGAATGGGTATGTTTGGCAGAACACTATATACAATAGTTACATCATTATCGATATCTAGTCACATAACTAATACACATGCATATTGATCTCCTGCTTAACAGTTCAAAGAGGTGCGGGAGAAGCTCCTAGAAACGGAGCGCATACTAGCACTTCAAGAGGAAATAGCGGGATTTTTGCTTGACCAGGTCATAGATCCCAAAGGAGAATACTATTACCCGCTACCGCCCCCATGAACCACTTGTCATCGTGCTCCGAAGGCACCAAGGCAACATGTAGGAGAAATTGTATATATATATATACACACACACACACATGTGTATGTGTGAATAATTAATGGTGGTTGTGAGACATTTGATGATGTATATATATATATATGATTGGTTCTATGAGAAAATCTATTTATATATATGCATAACGTGTACAATACGTAGTATCGTAAAATACCAGCAAACAAAAAAGAATTAAATGGAAAACACAAAATTAATGGAAAATAAAAAATAAAACCAACCCCCCCCCCAAACATTTAGTATCGGTTGGTGTTACCAACCGGTACTAATTGTCTACCAGCACCCGGGCCTAGCTCATGCCACATGGTGGCACTTTAGCGTCGGTTCCTGCCGAACCGGTAGTAAAGGGGGGCCTTTAGTCTCCACTCTTTAGTGTCAGTT
The DNA here is from genome assembly GCA_034509565.1 of Triticum monococcum. Lineage (NCBI taxonomy): Eukaryota > Viridiplantae > Streptophyta > Magnoliopsida > Poales > Poaceae > Triticum > Triticum monococcum. The sequence continues at coordinate 411,713,128 of CM067845.1, forward strand.
GTAGAACCGGCACTAAAGGCCCTAACGAACCGGTGCTAAATTCTGGTTCTGCACTAGTGTGATGTGTTGCCATCCTATGATGTCTGAGTAGATTTTCGTTGTTCTATTGGTAATTGGTGAATTGCTATGATTGGTTTAATTTGCTTGGGGTTATGTTGCTGTCCTTTGGTACCCATCATATGAGCATGCACGTGGATCACACCTTAGGGTTAGTTGTATGTTGATAGGACTATGTATTGGAGGGCAAGAGTGACAGAAGCTTCAACCTAGCATAGAAATTGATGCATACGGGATTGAAGGGGGACCAATATATCTTAATGCTATGGTTGGGTTTTACCTTAATGAACGTTTGTAGTTGCGGATGCTTGCTAATAGTTCCCATCATAAGTGCATAGAATTCCAAGTCAGGGATGACATGCTAGCAGTGGCCTCTCCCACATAAAACTTGTTATCGGTCTAGTAAAGTAGTCAATTGCTTAGGGACAACTTCGCAACTCCTACCACCACTTTTCCACACTCGCTATACTAACTTTATTGCTTCTTTACCTAAAACAGCCCCTAGTTTTTATTTACGTGCTCTTTATATTCTTGCAAACCTATCCCGTTATACCTACAAAGTACTTCTAGTATTATACTTGTTCTAGGTAAAGCGAACATCAAGCGTGCGTAGAGTTGTATCGGTGGTCGATAGAACTTGAGGGAATATTTGTTGTACTTTTAGCTCCTTGTTGGGTTCGACACTCTTACTTATCGAAAGAGGCTACAATTGATCCCCTATACTTGTGGGTTATCAAAACCTTTTTCTGGCGCCGTTGCCGGGGAGTTATAGCGTGGGGTGACTATTCTCGTGTGTGCTTGTTTGCTTTATCACTAAGTAATTTTTATTTGTTGTTCTAAGTCGTTCTCTATCTTTAGTTATGGATATGGAACACGAAATACCAAAAAAATTAGGTTTACTTGCTACTCATGGAGATGGGGAACCTCCTAAAACCCTCGATGCTCATTATGTGAAAGATATTATGTACTACTTTGATAATCCTGAGAAAACCCCATTCAACTTTATAATGGGAGTAACGTTGGATCAACGTGAATACTTTAGGGATTATCGCTTGACTCAAAAGGGAAACTATTATGGGATCTAATTTATAAGTTTCATTGGTATGCTCGGCAACTATGCTTGAGATATGATTATACTTGTTGCTCTAGGATGAAGGCTCCACACCTTCCCTTTTTATGTGAATTTAATGATGATGAAACCTTGGCTTCTTATGCTAATGGTATACATGATTATTATGATGTGAAACAAATAGAAGAATTTGTTACTTTATGGGTGCTTATGAAATTGAATCTTTGTTTAAAGAGTTTGACGATTTTGATGATTCAGTTTATAGACCTGAAAATTTAGCTATCCTTAGATATTGCTATGAGAATTATAAATACAATTATGATATTGATGAATTTATTGAGAAAGTCTCTGCTGTCCGAGAAACAGACTAATATTTTGCAGGAGTCTATGGAAGAAGAAATTGATGAAACTGTGAGCTCATTGGATGAAAAGGATGATGAGGAGAGTGAAGAACAAGAGAAGGAAGAGCGGATTAGCTACACGTGCCCACCTTCTAATGAGAGTAACTCTTCAACTCATACATTGTTTAATTTCCCTTCGTGCTTACCGAAGGATGATTGCTATGATGATTGTTATGATCATGTTGATTCTTTTGAAATATCCCTTTTTGATGATGCTTGCTATGCTTGTGGACAAGATGCCAATATGAATTATGCTTATGGAGATGAACTTGCTATAGTTCCTTATGTTAAACATGAAATTGTTGCTACTACACCCACGCATGATAGTCCTATTATCTATTTGAATTCTCCTGACTACACTATATCGGAGAAGTTTGCCCTTATTAAGGATTATATTGATGGGTTGTGTTTCACTACTACACATGATGATTTTGATAGATATAATATGCACGTGCTTGCTGCTCCTACTTACAATTATTATGAGAGAGGAACTACATCTCCGCCTCTCCATGTTTCCAATATGATAAAATTACAAGAAACTGCTTATACTATGCGTTGGCCTTTACTATGTGTGCATGAATTGTTGTTTTATGAGATGCCGATGCATAGGAAGAGAGTTAGCCTTTGTTGTTGCATGATATATGTTACTTTGTGCTCACTACTAAATCAAAAATCATTGTTAATTAAAATTGGCTTTGATATACCTTGGGATGCGGGTGGGTCCATTACTTGAGCACTTTATGCCTAGCTTAATGGCTTTAAAGAAAGCGCTGCCAGGGAGACAACCCGGAAGTTTTAGAGAGTCATTTATTTATGTTGTGTGCTTTTATAAAGTTTAAAAACAAAAATAATGTGCCATGATTTTCCTTTAGGATGTTTACATTGCTTGTTGGTTTGTGCGGTGAAAGACAGAAACTTCAGCTGTAGTGTGCGATTTTACATTTTTTACTGGAACATCAAACGGATCTGAAACTTTTTGCACTGTATTTATATACAAATTTTTTATCTTTAATAATTGTTTCAGAATTTTTGGAGTACCATAAGTATGGTGAATATTCAGATTACTACATACTGTCCTGTTTAAGACAGATTCTGTTTTTGATGCATAGTTTGCTTGTTTTGATGAAACTATCGATTTCTATCAGTGGATTAAGCCATGGAAAATTTATATTACAGTAGCTATAATGCAAAAACAAAATATGAATTGGTTTGCAATAGTATTTAGAGTAGTGATTTTCTTTATTATACTAACGGATCTTACTGAGCTTTCTGTTGAGTTTTGAGTGGATGAAGTGTTCGAAGATCGAGGATGTCTCGATGTGAGGAGAAGGAGGAGAGGCAAGAGCTCAATCTTGGGGATGCCCAAGGGACCCCAAGTAAATATTCAAGTAGACTCAAGCGTCTAAGCTTGGGGATGCCCCGGAAGGCATCCCATCTTTCTTCAACAAGTATCGGTATGTTTTCGGATTCGTTTCATTCATGTGATATGTGCAAATCTTGGAGCATGTTTTGCATTTAGTTTTCACTTTTATTTTATGCACCATGATGGTATGTGATAGTCGTTGGTTGATTTATAGAATGCTCATTGCACTTCACTTATATTTTTTGAGTATGGCTTTATAGAATGCTTCATGTGTGTCACTTATATCATTTGAAGTTTGGATTGTCTGTTTCTCTTCACATAGAAAACCGCCATTTGTAGAATGCTCTTTTTCTTCACTTATATTTGTTAGAGCGTGGGCATATCTTTTGTAGAAAGAATTAAACTCTCTTGCTTCACTTATATCTATTTAGAGAGATGACAGGAATTGGTCATTCACATGGTTAGTCATAAAATCCTACACAAAACTTGTAGATCACTGAATATGATATGTTTGATTCCTTGCAATAGTTTTGCGATATAAAGATGGTGAAATTAGAGTCATGCTAGTGGGTAGTTTCGGATTGTAGAAATACTTGTGTTGAAGTTTGTGATTCCCGTAGCATGCACGTATGGTGAACCGTTATGTAACGAAGTTGGAGCATGAGGTATTTATTGATTGTCTTCCTTATGAGTGGCGGTCGGGGATGAGTGATGGTCTTTTCCTACCAATCTATCCCCCTAGGAGCATGCACGTAGTACTTTGTTTCTATGACTAATAGATTTTTGCAATAAGTATGTGAGTTCTTTATGACTAATGTTCAGTCCATGGATTATACGCACTCTCACCCTTCCATCATTGCTAGCCTCTTCGGTACCGTGCATTGCCCTTTCTCACCTTGAGAGTCGGTGCAAACTTCACCGGTGCATCCAAACCCCGTGATATGATACGCTCTATCACACATAAGCCTCCTTATATCTTCCTCAAAATAGCCACCATACCTACCTATTATGGCATTTCCATAGCCATTCCAAGATATATTGCCATGCAACTTTCCATCATCATCATATACATGACTTGAGCATTCACTGTCATATTGCTTTGCATGATCGTAAGATAACTAGCATGATGTTCGCATGGCTTGTCCGTTTTTTGATGTCATTGCTATGCTAGATCATTTCACATCCTGGTACACCGCCGGATGCAATCATATAGAGTCATATCTTTGTTCTAGTATTGAGTTGTAAGTAAATAAAAGTGTGATGATCATCATTATTAGAACATTGTCCCATGTGAGGTTATCAAAATAAAAGTGGACAAAGAAGCCCCAAAGAGAGAGAGAGAGAGAGAGGCCAAAGAAGCCTACAAAAAAGAAAAGAAAGAGAAAAAAGAAAAAAAAGAAAAAATGAGAGAAAAGAGAGAAGGGACAATGTTACTATCCTTTTACCACAATTGTGCTTCAGAGTAGCACCATGTTCTTCATATAGATAGTCTCTTGAGTTATCACTTTCATATACTAGTGGGAATTTTCATTATAGAACTTGGCTTGCATATTCCAATGATGGGCTTCCTTAAATGCCCGAGGTCTTGATGAGCAAGCAAGTTGGATGCACACCCACTTAGTTTCTAGTTTGAGCTTTCATACACTTATAGCTCTTAGTGCATCCGTTGCATGGCAATCCCTATTCCTCGCATTGACATCAATTGATGGGCATCTCCATAGCATGTTGATTAGTCGTGTTGATTTGAGACTTTCTCCCTTTTTGTCTTCTCCACGCAACCTCCACCATCATATTCTATTCCACCTATAGTGCTATATCCATGGCTCACGCTCATGTATTGCGTGAAAGTTGAAAAGGTTTGAGAGCATCAAAAGTATGAAACAATTGCTTGGCTTGTCATCGGGGTTGTGCATGATTTGAATATTTTGTGTGGTGAAGATGGAGCATAGCCAGACCATATGATTTTGTAGGGATAACTTTCTTTGGCCATGTTATTTTGAAAAGACATGATTTCTTTATTAGTATGCTTGAATTATTATTGTCTTAATGTCAAATGATAGACTATTGCTTTGAATCACTCGTGTCTTAATATTCATGCCATGATTAGATTACATGATCAAGATTATGCTAGGTAGCATTCCACATCAAAAATTATCTTTTCTATCAATTACCTACTCGAGGACGAGCAGGAATTAAGCTTGGGGATGCTGATACATCTCCGTCGTATCTATAATTTCTGATTGTTCCATGCCGATATTCTACAACTTTTATATACTTTTGCCAACTTTTTATACTATTTTTGGGACTAACATATTGATCCAGTGCCTAGTGCCAGTTCCTATTTGTTGCATGTTTTTTGTTTCGCAGAAAATCCATATCAAATGGAGTCCAAACGAGATAAAAACTGATGGAGATTTTTTTGGAATATATGTGATTTTTGGGAAGAAGAATCAACGCGAGACGATGCCCGAGGGGGCCACGAGGCAGGGGGCGCCCTAGGCCCTCGTGGACACCCCATAAGGTGGTTGATGCCCTTCTTTCGCCGCAACAAAGCTACTATCCGGATAAAAATTATGTCCAAATTTCAGCCCAATCGGAGTTACGGATCTCCGGGAATATAAGAAACGGTGAAAGGGCAGAATCTGAAACACAGAAACAGAGAGAGACAGAGAGACAGATCCAATCTCGGAGGGGCTCTCGCCCCTCCGCCGCCATGGAGGCCATGGACCATAGGGGAAACCCTCCTCCCATCTAGGGAGAAGGTCAAGGAAGAAGAAGAAGAAGACGGGGGGCTCTCTCCCCCTCTCTCCCGGTGGTGCCGGAACGCCGCCGGGGCCATCATCGTGTGACGGCAATCTACACCAACACCTCTGTCATCTTCACCAACATCTTCATCACCTTCCCCCATCTATCTACAGCGGTCCACTCTCCCACAACCCGCTGTACCCTCTACTTGAACATGGTGCTTTATGCTTCATACTATTATCCAATGATGTGTTGCCATCCTATGATGTCTGAGTAGATTTTCGTTGTCCTATCGGTAATTGGTGAATTGCTATGATTGGTTTAATTTGCTTGTGGTTATGTTGTTGTCCTTTGGTGCCCATCATATGAGCGCACGAGTGGATCACACCATAGGGTTAGTTGTATGTTGATAGGACTATGTATTGGAGGGCAAGAGTGACAGAAGCTTCAACCTAGCATAGAAATTGATGCATACGGGATTGAAGGGGGACCAATATATCTTAATGCTATGGTTGGGTTTTACCATAATGAATGTTAGTAGTTGCGGATGCTTGCTAATAGTTCCAACCATAAGTGCATTGAATTCCAAGTCAGGGATGACATGCTAGCAGTGGCCTCTCCCACATAAAATAGTCAATTATGTAGGGACAATTTCGCAACTCGTACGACCACTTTTACACACTCACTATACTAACTTTATTGCTTCTTTACCTAAAACAGCCCCTAGTTTTTATTTGCGCGCTCTTTATATTCTTGCAAACCTATCCCGTTATACCTACAAAGTACTTCTAGTTTTATACTTGTTCTAGGTAAAGCGAACGTCAAGCGTGCGTAGAGTTGTATCGGTGCTCGATAGAACTTGAGGAAATATTTGTTCTACCTTTAGCTCCTCGTTGGGTTCGGCAATCTTACTTATCAAAAGAGGCTATGATTGATCCCATATACTTGTGGGTTATCAGGGCACCCCCCTGGGGCATGTCCCTAGAGCTTGTGGCCACCTCGTGTGTCTTCTGGCCTCCTCCGGAAGCTTCCTAGGTTTATTTTGGTCCAAGAAAAATCATCGTAAAGTTTTATTCCCTTTGGTCTCCGTTTGATATTCCTTTTCTATAAAACTCAAAAACAAGGAAGAAACATAAGCTGGCACTGGGCTCTGGGTTAATAAGTTAGTGCCAAAAATAATATAAAAAGCATATTAATGCATATGAAACATCCAAAATAGATAATATAATAGCGTGGAACAATAAAAAAATTATAGATACGTTGGAGACATATCAAGCATCCCCAAGCTTAATTCCCGCTCGTCCTCGAGTAGGTCAATGATAAAAACAGAATTTTTGATGTGGGATGCTACCTAACATATTTATCAATGCAATTTTCTTTATTGTGGCATGAATGTTCAGATCCATAAGATTCGAAACAAAAGTTTAATATTGACATAAAAACAATAATATTTCAAGCATACTAATAAAGCAATCATGTCTTCCCAAAATAACATGGCCAAAGAAAGTTATCCCTATGATACGTCCATTTTGCATCATGCTTTTATATCGATATTTATTGCATTATGGATTGTTATTTCACTTTATGTCACAGTACTTATGGCTATTATCTCTTATTTTACAAGGTTTACATAAAGAGGGAGAATGCCGGTAGCTGGAATTCTGGGCTGGAAAAGGAGCAAATATTAGAGACCTATTCTGCGCAACTCCAAAAGTCCTGAAACTCCACGGAACGTCTTAAAATAAATAAAGAAAAATCCTCGCAAAAGATGAAGGCCAGGGGGCCCACACCCTTCTCACGAGGGTGGGCCCCCCCTAGGCGCGCCCCCTACCTCGTGGGCCCCCTGGTGGCTCTCGGACGTCCATCTTCTCCTATATGAAGTCTTTCGATGAGAAAAAAATAAGAAGGAACTTTTCGGGACGAGACTCCGCCGCCACGAGGCGGAACCTTGGCGGATCCAATCTACAGCTCCGGCATAGCTGTTCTGCCGGGGATACTTCCCTCCCGGAGGGGGAAATCATCACCATCGTCATCACCAACGCTCCTCTCATCGGGAGAGGGCAATCTCCATCAACATATTCACCAGCACCATCTTATCTCCAAATCCTAGTTCATCTCTTGTATCCAATTCTTGTCTCAAAGTCCAGGAATGGTGCTAGTAGGTTGCTAGTAGTGTTGATTACTCCTTGTAGTTGATGCTAGTTGGTTTAATTGGTGGAAGATCATATGTTCAGATCCTATATGCATATTATTACCCCTCTAATTATGAACATAAATATGCTTTGTGAGTAATTACGTTTGTTCCTGAGGACAAGGGAGAAGTCTTGCTATTAGTAGTCATGTGAATTTGGTATCCATTTGATATTTTGATAAGATGTATGTTGTCTAGCCTCTAGTGGTGTTATGTGAACGTCGACTACATAACACTTCACCATTATTTGGGCCTATAGGAAGGCACTGGGGAGTAATAAGTAGATGATGGGTTGCTAGAGTGACAAAGCTTAAACCCTAGTTTATGTGTTGCTTCATAAGGGGCTGATTTGGATCCACATGTTTCATGCTATGGTTAGGTTTGCCTTAATACTTTTGTTGTAGTTGCGTATGCTTGCAATAGAGGTTAATCATAAGTGGGATGCTTGTTCAAGTAAGAACAGCACCCAAGCACCGGTCCACCCACATATCAAATTATCAAAGTATCGAACGTGAATCATATGAACGTGATGAAAACTAGCTTGAAGATATTCCCATGTGTCCTCGGGGGCGCTTTTCCTATTATAAGAGTTTGTTCCGGCTTGTCCTTTGCTACAAAAGGATTGGGCCACCTTGCTGCACTTTATTTACTTTTGTTACTTGTTGCTCGTTACAATTTATCCTATCACAAAACTATCTGTTACCACTTATTTCAGTACTTGCAAAGAATACCTTGCTGAAAACCGCTTATCATTTCCTTCTGCTCCTCGTTGGGTTCGACACTCTTACTTATTAAAAGGACTACGATAGATCCCCTATACTTGTGGGTCATCAAGACTCTTTTCTGGCGCCGTTGCCGGGGAGTGTAGCGCCTTTCGTAGGTGGAATTTGGTAAGGAAAAATTTATATAGTGTGCTGAAATTTACTGTCACTTGTTACTATGGAAAGTAATTCTCTGAGGGGCTTGTTCAGGGTATCTTCACCCCGTCCAGTAGAGCAAAGATTTGCTCCTCAAGCTACTGAACCTATTGAAAATGAAACTCCTTTTGAATTTCCTTCGGCTATGATGGAAAAACTGCTAGCTAACCCTTTATAGGAGATGGAACAAAGCATCCTGATGAGCACTTAATATATGTGGATGAAGTTTGTGGATTATTTAAGCTTGCAGGTATACCCGATGATGTTGCTAAGAAGAAGGTCTTCCCTTTATCTTTGAAGGGAGACACATTGATATGGTATAGGCTATGTGATGATATGAGATCATGGGACTATAAAAGATTGAAGTTGGAATTTCATCAAAAGCATTACCCTATGCATCTTGCTCATCGTCATCACAATTATATATATAATTTCTGGCCTCGCGAAGGAGAAAGCATCGCTCAAGCTTGGGGGAGGCTTAAATCAATGTTATATTCATGCCCCAATCATGAGATTCCAAGAGAAATAATTATGCAAAGTTTTTATGCTCGGCTTTCTGAAAACAATCGCACCATGCTCGATACTTCTTGTGTTGGCTCTTTTATGATGAAGACTATTGAATTCAGATGGAATTTATTGGATAGAATTAAACACAACTCTAAAGATTGGGACCTCGACGAAGGTAAGGAGTCAGGTATTACACCTAAGTTTAATTGTGTTAAATCTTACCAATATTTTCCGTAAGTTTAGCACTAAATATGGACTTGACTCTGAGATAGTAGCTTCTTTCTGTGAATCTTTTTCTACTTATGTTGATCTCCCTAAGGAGAAGTGGTTTAAATATCATCCTCCCATAGAAGTAAAAGTAGCTGCACCTATTAAAGTTGAAGAAAAGACGGTCACTTATAATGATCCTATTGTTCCTACTTCTTATATTGAGAAACCACCTTTCCCTGTTAGAGTAAAGGATCATGCTAAAGCTTCAACTGTTGTTTGTAAAAGCAATATTAGAACTTATACACCCCCTGAGCAAGTTAAAGTAGAACCTAATATTGCTATTGTTAAAGATCTCTTGTCTGATAATATTGATGGGCATGTTATTCAGTTCGAAGGTGAAACTGCTAGAATTGCTAAACCTTGTGATAAAGATAAACATAGACTTGTGGTAGGCGTGCCTGTTATTTTTGTTAAAATAGGAGATTGTTGTTATCATGGCTTATGTGATATGGGTGCTAGTGCTAGTGTAATACCTACTGACTTATATGAAGAAATTAAGAATGAAATTGCACCTACTGAGTTAGAAGGTATTGATGTCACAATTAAACTTGCCAATAGAGATACTATTGCACCAATGGAAATTGTTATAGATGTTGAAGTCTTGTGTGGGAAAACTAAATATCATGCTGATTTTCTTGTTCTTGGTTCCCCACAAGATAGTTTTTGTCCCATTATATTTGGTATACCCTTCTTAAACACTGTCAATGCTACCATAGATTGCACAAAGAATGCTGTTACTGTTGGCTTGGATGGTATGGTTCATGAGTTTAATTTCTCTAAATTTAGTAAACAACATCGTGAGGAAGAATTACCTAGTAAGGATGAAATTATTGGTCTTGCTTCTATTGCCGTACCTCCTAGTGATCCTGTAGAATACTATTTTCTAGACCATGAAAATGATATGTTCATGAATGAAAGAAGGCAAATAGATGAAGTATTCTTTAAACAGGAACCTATTCTCCAACATAACTTGCCTGTTGAAATTTTAGGGGATCCTCCTCCACCTAAGGGTGATCCCGTGTTTGAGCTTAAACCTCTACCTGATAATCTTAAATATGCTTATCTTGATGAAAAGAAGATATATCCTGTTATTTGCTAACCTTTCAGAGCATGAAGAAGAGAGATTATTAAAAACTCTGAAGAAGCATCGTGTTGCTATTGGATATACTCTTGATGATCTTAAGGGCATTAGTCCCACTCTATGTCAACATAAAATAAATTTGGAAGCAAATGCCAAACCAGTTCGTGATCCTCAACGACGTCTAAATCCTAAAATGAAAGAAGTGGTAAGAAAAGAAATACTAAAGCTTCTGGAGGCAGGTATAATTTATCCCATTGCTGATAGTGAGTGGGTAAGTCATGTCCATTGTGCCCCTAAGAAGGGAGGTATTACTGTTGTTCTTAATGATAAAGATGAATTGATTCCACAAAGAATTATCACAGGTTATAGGATGGTAATTGATTTCCGCAAATTAAATAAAGCTACTAAGAAAGATCATTACCCCTTACCTTTTATTGATCAAATGCTAGAAAGATTATGCAAACATACACACTATTGCTTTCTAGATGGTTATTCTGGTTTCTCTCAAATACCTGTGTCGGCTAGAGATCAATAAAAGACTACTTTTACATGCCCTTTTGGTACTTTTGCTTATAGACGTATGCCTTTTGGTTTATGTAATGCACCTGTTACCTTTCAAAGATGCATGATGGCTATATTCTCTGACTTTTGTGAAAAGATTTGTGAGGTTTTCATGGACAACTTTTCCGTCTATGGTTCCTCTTTTGATGATTGCTTGAGCAATCTTGATCGAGTTTTGCAAAGATGTGAAGAAACTAAACTTGTCTTGAATTGGGAAAAGTGTCACTTTATGGTTAATGAAGGAATTGTCTTGGGGCACAAAGTTTCTGAAAGAGGTATTGAAGTTGATAAAGCCAAGGTTGATGCTATTGAAAAGATGCCATGTCCCAAGGACATCAAAGGTATAAGAAGTTTCCTTGGTCACGCCGGATTTTACAGGAGGTTCATTAAGGACTTCTCAAAAATTTCTCGGCCTCTGACTAATTTATTGCAAAAAGATATACCATTTGTCTTTGATGATGATTGTGTAGAAGCATTTGAAATACTTAAGAAAGCATTAGTCTCTGCACCTATTGTTCAGCCACCTTATTGGAATTTACCCTTTGAAATTATGTGTGATGCTAGTGATTATGCTGTAGGTGCTATTCTAGGGCAAAGAGTTGATAAGAAATTGAATGTTATTCATTATGCTAGTAAGAATCTAGACAATGCTCAAAGAAATTATGCTACTACTGAAAAAGAGCTTTTAGCAGTTGTATTTGCTTGTGATAAGTTCAGACCTTATTTGATGATTCTAAAGTAACTATTCACACTGATCATGCTGCTATTAAATACCTTATGGAAAAGAAAGATGCTAAACCTAGACTTATTAGATGGGTTCTCTTACTACAAGAATTTGATTTGCATATTGTTGATAGAAAGGGAACTAAGAACCCCGTTGTAGACAACTTGTCTAGGTTAGAAAATATTCTTGATGACCCACTACCTATTAATGATGACTTTCCTGATGAACAATTAAATGTTATAAGTACTTCTCGTAGTACTCCATGGTATGCTGATTATGCTAATTATATTGTTGCTAAGTTTGTACCACCTAGCATCACATACCAGCAAAAGAAAAAGTTTTTCTATGACTTGAGACATTACTTTTGGGATGACCCACATCTTTATAAAGAAGGAGTAGATGGTGTTATTAGACGTTGTGTACCTAAGCATGAACAGGAACAGATCCTACGCAAGTGTCATTCCGAGACTTATGGAGGACACCACGCTGGAGATAGAACTGCACATAAGGTATTGCAATCTGGTTTTTATTGGCCTACTCTCTTCAAGGATGCCCGTAAGTTTGTCTTGTCTTGTGATGAATGTCAAAGAATTGGTAATATTAGTAGACGTCAAGAAATGCCTATGAATTATTCACTTGTTATTGAACCGTTTGATGTTTGGGGCTTTGATTATATGGGACCTTTTCCTGCCTCTAATGGATACACACATATTTTAGTTGTTGTTGATTACGTTACTAAGTGGGTAGAAGCTATTCCAACTAGTAGTGCTGATCATAACACTTCCATTAAAATGCTTAAATAAGTTATTTTCCCGAGGTTTGGAGTCCCTAGATATTTAATGACTGATGGTGGTTCACATTTTATTCATGGTGCCTTCCGCAAAATGCTTGCTAAATATGATGTTAATCATATAATTGCATCTCCTTATCACCCACAGTCTAGTGGTCAAGTAGAGTTGAGCAATAGAGAGCTCAAATTAATTTTGCAAAAAACTGTTAATAGGTCTAGAAAGAATTGGTCTAAGAAACTTGATGATGCATTATGGGCATATAGAACTGCATACAAAAATCCTATGGGTATGTCTCCGTATAAAATGGTTTATGGAAAAGCATGTCACTTACCTCTCGAACTAGAACATAAGGCATATTGGGCAATTAAAGAGCTTAACTATGATTTTAAACTTGCCGGTGAGAAGAGGTTATTTGATATTAGCTCACTTGATGAATGGAGAACCCAAGCCTATGAAAATGCCAAGTTGTTTAAAGAGAAAGTTAAAAGATGGCATGACAAAAGGATACAAAAGTGTGAGTTTAATGTAGGTGATTATGTATTGCTATACAACTCTCGTTTAAGATTTTTTGCAGGAAAACTTCTCTCTAAATGGGAAGGACCCTACGTTATTGAGGAGGTATATCGTTCCGGTGCCATAAAAATCAACAACTTCGAGGGCACAAATCCGAAGGTGGTAAACGGTCAAAGAATTAAACATTATATCTCAGGTAATCCCATAAATGTTGAAACCAATATTATTGAAACCGTAACCCCGGAGGAATACATAAGGGATACTTTCCGGAATGTTTCAGACTCCGAAAAGGAATAGGTATGTGGTAGGGTAAGTAAACCAACTCCAAAACAATTTTTAAGGCAATATTCCTCCGTTTTGGAATATTTAGAAAAATAGAAAAATAAGCAGCAGACCGGGAAGGACACGAGGGCCCCACAAGGGTGGTGGGCGCGCCCTACCCCCCTGGGCACGCCCCCCTACCTCGTGAGCACCTCGTGTGCCTTCCGGACTCCGTTTTCTTGCATGTTACGTATTTTGGTCAGTAAAAATTCATTATATAACCTCCCGGAAGTTTTGACTCCCGTATCACGCAAAAATCTCATGTTTTTGTTTCGAGCTATTTTTCTGACAGATCTAGGTTATCATGACGGCCCCAAGCGCCTCCAAGGACAAGTTCTTCGAGAAGGTCATCAACCCTTACCCCGCGGAGGTGATGCGACACCCTCAAACCATTGAGTTGTGTGATGTGTTGCTACACATCCGCAATGAAGAGGGACCAAAGGGGACCGGAAGCATGGAGACGAGGCTCGAAGCAGTGGAGCAACAAGTTTTTAGGTGCCAAAGGATGGTTGAGCGTGGAATCAATGCTAGCCACATGATGTTCGCGGAGTTCACTAACAACTACAAGCCAGATGCCAAGAACACCGAGGAGGCCATCTTCAAGCTACATGAGAAGATCGAGCAGCTCCAAGCCCAAGTCTATGACCTTCAAAACCAAAACTGTGAGTATGAATATAGATTCAAAAGAATGAGTTTTGCTGTAGATTTGAGGATTTCAGAGACTCGATCATCTTTCTATGATGGTGAACCTATGCCTTGGAAGATGGATGACAAGCCCGCATCACCAACAACACCTCCACCGTCTCCTCCAACAAAGAAGAATCGAGTACCTGGGTATGGGCACTCCCCTTGGCAACTGCCAAGCTTGGGAGAGGTGCCCCGGTATTGTATCACAATCACAACTCCTATCTTTACCGTTTTTCTTAGTTCGATCCTATTAGTAATATCTTGATCTAGTAGAATAAAGTTTATGGCATGATCTAGTTTTGAGTTTTGCTTTATAATCCCTCTATGTAATCGAGTCCGTGAGCTATATATAATAAAGATTAGTGTTGAGTCAAGGGCTTGATCATTTTGCCATGATCTTGGGTGAATAAAAGAAAAGAGAAAAGAATAAAAAGAAACAAAAAGTTCATATTGATCTTATTGAGAGTAATGACTTCACAAAGAAACAGTATGATGATTAAAAGTTGTTGGGAGTTAGTAGACATAGCTTTGGTCATTGTTGCAATTAATAGGAAGTAATAAGGAAAGAGAGGTTTTCACATATAGATATATTATCATTGACATCTTTTATGATTGGGAGCACTCATTAAAATATGACATGCTAAAGAGTTGATGTTGGACAAGGAAGACAACGTAATGAGTTATGTCTTTCTTATATCTGAGATAAAGTATGTTGTCATGGTTCCTCTAACTTGTTGAGCTTGCCTTTCCCCCTCATGCTAGCCAAATTCTCAGCACCAAGTAGAAATACTACTTGTGCTTCCAAAATCCCTAAACCAGTTTTGCCATGAGAGTCCACCATATCTACCTATGGATTGAGTAAGTTCCTTCAAGTAAGTTGTCATCGGTGCAAAGCAATAAAAATTTCTCTAAATATGTATGATTGATTGGTGTGGGAGAAATAAGCTTTATACGATCTTGTGATGTGGAAGTAATAAAAGCGACGGACTGCATAATAAAGGTTCATATCACAAGGGGAAATATAAAGTGACATTCTTTCACATTGAGATTTTATGCAACCAACCATAAAAGCGCATGGCAACCTCTGCTTCCCTCTGCGAAGGGCCTATCCTTTATTATTATCTTCTACCTTATGCAAGAGTCACGGTGATCTTCACCTTTCCTTTTTCATTTTATCCTTTGGCAAGCTTAGCATGTTGGAAAGAACATGATATATATATATCTAATTGGATGTAGGGGAGCATGAACCATTATTGTTGACATTACCCTTGAGGTAAAAGGTTGTGGGGCAAAACTATAAGCCCCTATCTTTCTCTGTGTCCGATTAAAACTCTGTAACCACAAGTATTGCGTGAGTGTTAGCAATTATGGAGGACTAAATGATAGTTGAGTATGTGGACTTGCTTTTTAGCTCTGACATAGACTCTTTCCAATGTTATGATAAATTGCAATTGCTTCAATGAATGTTTGTCGGAGCCCAATAAGGTTTATGATTTATACTTTTGCATTGTGAATAGATCATCACTTGAACATAAGTAATCATATGACAAAATCTATATATGTTGCTGTTATGAGAATAATCATGATGCCTTCATGCCCGTATTTTATTTTTATCGACGCCTCTACCTCTAAACATGAGGACATATTTATTGTTATCGGCTTTTCGCTTGAGGACAAGCGAGGTCTAAGCTTGGGGGAGTTTATACGTCCATTTTGTGTCATGCTTTTATATCGATATTTATTGCATTATGGATTTTTATTTCACTTTATGTCACAATACTTATGGCTATTCTCTCTTATTTTACAAGGTTTACATAAAGAGGGAGAATGCCGGCAGCTGGAATTCTGGGCTGGAAAAGGAGCAAATATTAGAGACCTATTCTGCGCAACTCCAAAAGTCCTGAAACTCCACGGAACGTCTTAAAATAAATAAAGAAAAATCCTTGCAAAAGATGAAGGCCAGGGGGCCCACACCCTTCTCACGAGGGTGGGGGGCGCCCCCCCCTAGGGCGCGCCCCCTACCTCGTGGGCCCCCTGGTGGCTCTCGAACGTCCATCTTCTCCTATATGAAGTCTTTCAATGAGAAAAAAATAAGAAGGAACTTTTCAGGACGAGACTCCGCCACCACGAGGCGGAACCTTGGCAGATCCAATCTAGAGCTCCGGCAGAGCTGTTCTACCGGGGATACTTCCCTCCCGGAGGGGGAAATCATCACCATCGTCATCACCAACGCTCCTCTCATCGGGAGAGGGCAATCTCCATCAACATCTTCACCAGCACCATCTCATCTCCAAACCCTAGTTCATCTCTTGTATCCAATTCTTGTCTCAAAGTCCGGGATTGGTGCTAGTAGGTTGCTAGTAGTGTTGATTACTCCTTGTAGTTGATGCTAGTTGGTTTAATTGGTGGAAGATCATATGTTCAGATCCTATATGCATATTATTACCCCTCTGATTATGAACATGAATATGCTTTGTGAGTAATTACGTTTGTTCCTGAGGACAAGGGAGAAGTCTTGCTATTAGTAGTCATGTGAATTTGGTATTCGTTTGATATTTTGATAAGATGTATGTTGTCTAGCCTCTAGTGGTGTTATGTGAACGTCGACTACATAACACTTCACCATTATTTGGGCCTAGAGGAAGGCATTGGGAAGTAATAAGTAGATGATGGGTTGCTAGAGTGACAGAAGCTTAAACCCTAGTTTATGTGTTGCTTCGTAAGGGGCTGATTTGGATCCACATGTTTCATGCTATGGTTAGGTTTACCTTAATACTTTTGTTGTAGTTGCGGATGCTTGCAATAGAGGTTAATCATAAGTGGGATGCTTGTTCAAGTAAGAACAGCACCCAAGCACCGGTCCACCCACATATCAAATTATCAAAGTATCAAACGCGAATCATATGAACGTGATGAAAACTAGCTTGACGATATTCCCATGTGTCCTCGGGAGCGCTTTTCCTATTATAAGAGTTTGTTCCGGCTTGTCCTTTGCTACAAAAGGATTGGGCCACCTTGCTGCACTTTATTTACTTTTTTTACTTGTTGCTCGTTACAATTTATCCTATCACAAAACTATCTGTTACCACTTATTTCAGTACTTGCAGAGAATACCTTGCTGAAAACCGCTTATCATTTCCTTCTGCTCCTCGTTGGGTTCGACACTCTTACTTATCGAAAGGACTATGATAGATCCCCTATACTTGTGGGTCATCACCCTAAAAAATCATATAGCCTGGCTATGCTCCATCTTCATCACACAAAGTATTTCATCATGCACAACCCCGGTATTAGTCAAGCAATTGTTTCTTACTTTAATATTCGCAAACTTTTTTCAACTTTCACGCAATACATGAGCATGAGCCATGGATATAGCACTATAGGTGGAATAGAATATGGTGGTTGTGGAGAAGACAAAAAGAAGGACAAAGTCTCACATCAACTAGTCAAATCAATGGGCTATGGAGATGCCCATCAATTGATACTGATGCAAGTGAGTAGGGATTGCCATGCAACGGATGCACTAGAGCTATAAGTGTATGAAATCTGAAAAAGAAACTAAGTGGGTGTGCATCCAACTTGCTTGCTCACGAAGACCTAGGGAAATTTGAGGAAGCCCATCATTGGAATATACGAACCAAGTTTTATAATGAAAAATTCCCACTAGTATATGAAAGTGGCAAAATAGGAGACTCTCTATCATGAAGAATATAGTGCTACTTTGAAGCACAAGTGTGGAAAAAGGATAGTAACATTGTCCCTTCTCTCTTTTTCTTATTTTTTTCTCTTTTTTGTTCGGGCTTCTTTGGCCTCCTTTTTTTTGTTTGGGCTTCTTTAGCCTCTTTTATTTTTTATAAAGTCCGGAGACTCATCCCAACTTGTGAGGGAATCATAGCTTCCATCATCCTTTCCTCACATGTGACAATGCTCTAATAATGATGATCATCACACTTTTATTTACTTGCAACTCAATACTTGGAACAAAATATGACTCTATATGAATGCCTCCGACAGTGTACTGGGATGTGATATAATCAAGAGTGACATGTATAAAAAATATGAACGGTGGCCTTACCACAAATACTATGTCAACTACATGATCATGCAAAGCAATATGACAATGATGGTATGTGTCATAATAAACGGAATGGTGGAAGTTGCATGGAGATATATCTCGGAATGGCTATGGAAATGCCTTAATAGTTAGGTATGGTGGCTGTTTTGAGGAAGGGTATATGGTGGGTTTACTACACCGGCGAAAGTTGCGTGACACTAGAGAGGCTAGCAATGGTGGAAGGGTGAGAGTGCATATAATCCATTGACTCAACATTAGTCATAAAGAACTCACATACTTATTGCAAATATTTATTAGCTATTGAAACAAAGTACTACACGCATGCTCCTAGGGCAGAAGTTGGTAGGAGTTACCATCGCGTGCTCCCGACCTCCACACAAAGGATGACAATCAAAAAATAAATCATGCTCCAACTTCATCACATAAAGGTTCACCATATGTGCATGCTGCGGGAATCACAAACTTTAACACAAGTATTTCTACCAATCCACAATTACTCACTAGCATGACTCTAATATCACCATCTTTATATCTCAAAACAATTTGCATGGAATCAAACTTCTCATATTATTCAATGCTCTTTATATGAAAGTTTTTATTATATCCCTCTTGGATGCCCATCATATTAGGACTAAATTAATAACCTAAGCAAATTATCATGATGTTTAAAGACTCTCAAAATAATATAAGTGAACCATGATAGTTCGTCAATTTCTATAAAATAAAACCACCACCGTGCTCTAAAAAGATATAAGTGAAGCACTATAGCAAACTGCCTAGCTCAAAAGATATAAGTGAAGCACATAGAGTATTCTAAAAAATTCATGATTAATGTGTGTCCCTCTCAAAAGGTGTGTACACTAGGGATGATTGTGGCAAACTAAAAAGCGAAGACTCATATCATACAAGACGCTCCAAGCAAAACACATATCATGTGGTGAATAAAAATATAGCCTCAAGTAAATTTACCGATGGATTGAAGACAAAAGAGGGGATGCCATCCTGGGGATCCAAGCTTAGATGCTTGATTGTCCTTGAATATTACCTTGGGGTGCTGAGGGAGTCCTGGATTAGGGGTCTCCGGACAATCGGACTATATCCACTGGCCGGACTGTTAGACTATGAAGATACAAGATTGAAGACTTCGTCTCGTGTCCGTATGGGACTCTACTTGGCGTGGAAGGGAAGCTAGGCGATATGGATATGGATATTTCCTCCTTTTGTAACCGACCTTGTGTAACCCTAACCCTCTCCGGTGTCTATATAAACCGGAGGGTTTTAGTCCGTAGGACAACAACTACAACATACAATCATACCATAGGCTAGCTTCTAGGGTTTAGCCTCTCTGATCTCATGGTAGATCTACTCTTGTACTACCCATAGCAGGACGTAGGGTTTTACCTCCATCAAGAGGGCCCGAACCTGGGTAAAACATCGTGTCCCCTGCCTCCTGTTACCATCCAGCCTAGACGCACAGTTTGGGACCCCCTACCCGAGATCCGCCGGTTTTGACACTGACATTGCTGCTTTCATTGAGAGTTCCTATGTGTCGTCACTTTTAGGCCCGATGGCTCCTCCGATCATCAACAACGATGCGGTCTAGGGTGAGACCTTTCTCCCCGGACAGATCTTCGTGTTCGGCGGCTTTGCACTGCGGGATAATTCGCTTGGCCATCTGGAGCAGATTGAAAGCTACACCCCTGGCCATCATGTCAGATTTGGAAGTTTGAACTACACGGCTAACATCCGCGGAGACTTGATCTTTGACGGATTCGAGCCACAGCCAAGCACGCCGCACTGTCACGATGAGTATGACCTACCTCTGCCACCAAACAGTGCCCTGGAGGCCGCACCAGCAGCAGCTCTGACCCTTAGCTCGGAGCCGACTGCGCCGATCGAGGACGGGTGGCTAGACACCGCCTCGGGGCTGCGATCTCAACGGCGATCAAGCCGAACACCAGCCTCATCCACTGGGAAGCCCGTGACTCCAAGGTGCCAGACTCTTTTCTCGACTCCGGACCTACCGCGCCCCCGCCAATCGAATCCGATTGGGCGCCGATCATGGAATTCACCGCCGCGGATATCTTTCAGCACTCGCCCTTAGGCGACATTCTGAACTCACTAAGGTCTCTCTCTTTGTCAGGAGAGCCCTGGCCGGACTATGGCCAACAGGATTGGGATGCGGACGATGAAGAAATTCGACGCCCACCCACCACCCACTTCGTAGCCGCTGTCGATGATTTAACTGACATGCTCGACTTCGACTCTGAAGACATCGACGGTATGGACGATGATGTAGGAGACGAACAGGAACCAGCACCTATAGGGCACTGGAAAGCCACCTCATCATACGATATATACATGGTGGATACACCCAAAGAAGGCTATGGCGATGAGGTAGCGGAGGATAACCCCTCCAAGAAGCAACCCAAGCGCCGACGTCATCGGCGCCGCTCTAAGTCCCGCCAAAACAAAAGTGGTGATACCGGCACAGGAGATAATAACACTCCGGATAGTGCCGAAGACAACAACAATCCCCTCCAGCAAGATTTAGAGCAGGAGGATGGAAGAGCCAGCCCTCGTGAGAGAGCGGCAGACGGAGAAGAGGAGGATGATAATTACATGCCCCCTCCGAAGACGAGGCAAGCCTCGGCGACGAAGAATTCGATGTGCCAGAGGATCCCGTCGAATAAGAGCGCTTCAAGTGTCGGCTTATGGCCATGGCAAATAGCCTGAAGAAAAAGCAGCAGCAGCTTCAAGCTGATCAAGATCTGCTAGCTGACAGATGGACTGAAGTCCTCGCTGCCGAGGAATATAAACTCGAGCGCCCCTCCAAGAGTTACCCAAAGTGCAGGGATCTAGCCCGAATGGAGGAAGAAGCATATGATACGGCTGATCGGCCACCTCGTGGCCGTGATAGAGAGGCATTCCAGCCAAAAACTCAGCCCCCACCCCGACGCCATTCAAACAAAAAGGCATGGGGAGACACGCCAGACCTGCGAGATGTATTGGAGGACAAAGCAAAGCATGCAAGATCGATCTACAGATCACGAGGGTGCGCCACTATGCGAGACGATAAACGTCACGCCGGATACAGTAAAAGTAAATCCGGCCGGGCCGAACACAGCGGGCAAGACCCATTCGAGCTGCGTCGCGACATAGCCCAATACAGAGGCGCCGCACACCCCTTATGCTTCACAGACGAAGTAATGGATCATCAAATCCTAGAAGGTTTCAGACCTGTAAATATTGAATCATACAACGGCACTACAGATCCTGCGGTATGGATCGAGGATTTCCTCCTCCACATCCACATGGCCCACGGTGATGACTTACACGCCATCAAATACCTCCCACTAAAGCTCAAAGGACCAGCGCGGCATTGGCTTAACAGCTTGCCAGCAGATTCCATTAGCTGTTGGGAAGATCTGGAAGCCGCATTCCTCGACAACTTTCAGGGCACTTATGTGCGACCACCAGATGCCAATGACTTGAGCCACATAATTCAGCAGCCAGAACAGTCGGCCAGACAATTCTGGACTCGGTTCCTTACAAAGAAAAATCAAATCGTCGATTGTCCAGATGCAGAGGCCTTAGCGGCTTTCAAACACAACATCCGGGATGAGTGGCTAGCCCGACACCTTGGTTAGGAAAAGCCAAAATCTATGGCAGCCCTCACGATGCTCATGACCCGCTTCTGCGCGAGAGAAGACAGCTGGCTGGCTCGCAGCAATAACATGTCAAAAAACCATGGTACTTCGGATACCAAGGACCGCAATAGCAGGTCACGTCGCAACAAACATAAGCGTCGCATTAATGGCGATAATACTGACGATACAGCAGTCAATGCCGAATTCAAAGGCTCTAAACCCAGTCAGCGGAAGAAGCCATTCAAACAAAGTACGCCGGGCCCGTCCAGTTTGGACCACATACTCGATCGCTCATGTCAAATACACGGCACCCCCGACAAGCCAGCCAACCACACCAATAGGGATTGTTGGGTATTCGAGCAGGCCAGCAAGTTAATTGCCGAAAACAAAGATAAAGGGGCCACATAGCGATGACGAGGAGGAGACTCGGCAGCCTAATACCGGAGGGCAGAAGAGGTTCCCCCCACAAGTGCGGACGGTGAACATGATATATGCAACGCACATCCCCAAACGGGAACGGAAGCGTGCGCTCAGGGACGTATATGCGTTGGAGCCCGTCGCCCCAAAGTTCAACCCATGGTCCTCCTATCCGGTCACTTTCGATCGCAGGGACCACCCCACTAGTATCCGTCATGGTGGATTTGCCGCACTGGTCCTAGACCCAATCATTGACGGATTTCACCTCACTCGAGTCCTTATGGATGGCGGCAGCAGCCTGAACCTACTTTATCAGGACACAGTGCGTAAAATGGGTATAGACCCCTCAAGGATCAAACCCACAAAAACGACCTTTAAAGGCGTCATTCCAGGTGTAGAGGCCCAATGCACAGGCTCAATTACACTGGAAGTGGTCTTTGGATCCCCAGATAACTTCTGAAGCGAAGATTTAATCTTTGATATAGTCCCGTTCCGCAGTGGTTATCATGCACTGCTCGGGCGAACGGCATTTGCTAGATTCAATGCGGTACCGCATTATGCATACCTCAAGCTCAAGATGCTAGGACCTCGCGGAGTTATTACTGTCAATGGAAACATAGAGCGCTCTCTCGGAACAGAGGAGCACACCGCGGCCCTCGCATCAGAAGCGCAAAGCAGCCTCTCAAGGCAATCAACCAGTTCGGCGTTTCAAAACCCGGACACTGTCAAGCGCGCTCGGAGCAATCGGCAAACAGACCGTCTGGCGTGATCTGAGCTCGCGTAGCAATGCGGCCCCCACCCTAGTCCCAGCCATACTGCGAAACTCGCGCCACGCGTACATAATTACGCATTAAAAATACCATGGGCACAGATGGGGAGGGGGCACAACTGCGGCATACCCCAAGACGCGGCTTAAACCGCACGAGGGGCTCCCCGTTTGGTTATTCTTCTCTTTTTTCAGGACCTTAATCTCTGGAAACACTGTCCGGCAGCACTATTGTCGAACACATGATGCAGCAACCAAGGCGGCAGACAGCTACGTCATACCACGGAATTACCAGGTGGATTACAGTAACAAGCGAAATATTCGATTTAATATCATTCCTCAGCTTGCCCTTGGAAGGGACATAGTCCTACTCTTTGCTTATCGCACTATCTGTATCATTCCGCTTTAACGCAATTTCTTGAATAAACAATGCATAGCACTGCGCCTATTATTGCATTCTTGTTTTATATATATGTGTCCATTAATGATGCCTTGCAACCGTACACTTTGGTACGACCGATACACCAGGGGCTTAAGTACCCATAATATGGTGTGAGAAGTCCGAACACTTTCACAAGTGCGGCAGCCCGAACTTATAGCATTATAAGCATCAGCTCCGAATCATGTCTTTGGTCAAATGTTGGGTTTGCCCGGCTCCTATGTTTTGGTACCTTACGTTCCGCTCTATCGGCTAAGGTATCGCTAGGAGAACTACTGCGATTGTGCCCCGGTTTTGTCGGGCTTAGCACCTCAGTAGAGAAAGCTAAAACTGACTGTCATGATAAGGCGAGAGACTGGTCGCTGTTCGGCGAGGTTTTCAAGTCCCTAAAGACTTATGCCGCTTAGGGCGAGGGGTCGGCCCTGTCCGGCTTAAACGCGTGTATCGCGCCTCGAATTCGGCCTTCCGAATACCAGGGGCTTCGCCGAAATTTAAAATTATAGAATTCTATGGCTGAGTGAGAGTGATAAAGCATTATTAGTCCGGTTGCCTTGTTCGTTGTGCTGAGCACCCCCCTCGAAGGACCCAAATATGGGAACAAAAGTGCTCAGGTTTATCCCGAACACCCCAGCACTCGTGGCATGGGGGAAGAAGCCGAGGACTAGCCATCTCTCAGATTGGATAAACGGCCCAACAGAAGGCAATATTTTAAATTCAAACAAGTGTTGCATAGCGCATATGAAACAATTTTTCATAAATACAGGATAAAAACGAGCAAGTTTCACTCAAATATTACATCTTTTGTGCACTCGTCCGCTATGAGACGGGCACCCGGCAGAACACCCTCATAGTACATCTCGGGGTGGCGGTGCTCCTTGCCCTCCGGTGGCCCTTCCTTGATCAGCTTCACGGCGTCAAGCTTGACCCACTGCAATTTCACACGAGCGAAAGCCCGGCGTGCACATTCAATGCAGATGGATCGCTTGACGACCTCCAGCCGCGGGCAGGCATCCACAAGCCGCCTCACCAGGCCGAAGAAGATGTTTGGAAGGGCGTCACCAGGCCACAGCCGGACTATAAAGCCCTTCATGGCCTGTTCGGCCGCCTTATGTAGCTCGACCATCTGCTTCAGCTGGTCGCTCATTGGCACTGGGTGTTCGGCCTTAGTATACTGAGACCAGAACAGCTTCTCCGTTGAGCTTCCAACCTCGGCCTGGTAAATTTGTACGGCATCGGATAGGCTGCGGGGCAAATCTGCGAATGCTCCTGGAGAGCTTCGGATTCGGGTAAATAATTGGTAATTTACTTTTACATGCTTGCTTTGCATATAGAAAGCCTTACCCGCCGCTATCTTCTTCATTGCGTCGATCTCCTGGAGGGCCTTTTGGGCTTCGGCCCTGGCACTTTTTGCGCTCTCGAGGGCCGCAGCAAGCTCAGACTCTCGCGTCTTGGAGTCAAGCTCCAACGCCTCGTGCTTCGCCATGAGAGCCTGGAGCTCTTGCTGCACCTTGCCCACCCGAGCCTCGTGCTTCTCCCGCTCGGTGCCCTCCTTGGCCGCTTTATCTTTGGCCTCAGACAGCGCTTGCCTTAGGGTCGCCACTTTGGTCGCGGCCCCTGGCAAATTCATGATAATCCTGTCATTTTGCAATTGCATTCTTTTTATCCATATACATAGACTAGGTACTACTTACCTTTATTCTCCTCGAGCTGCCTCTTGGTAAGGCCGAGCTCGTCCTGGGACCCCTTAAGGTCCTGGTTCAGTACAGCGACCTCCGCAGTCAGTGCGGCGGATGCCAGCAGCGAAGCCTACATATGCATATTGACATACTTCTATTAGACTCCTGTGATATTGTTTGATCCTCTATTCGGCTTTTCTTTGTGAACACCGAACAGAGCATCAGGGGCTACTTTCTATGCGGTAATATTTTTCCTATACTTTAAACACTTACCTCAAAGCCTGTTAGAAGGCTGGCACAGGCTTCAGTCAATCCGCTCTTAGCGGACTGAACCTTCTGGATCACTGCACTCATAATAGTGTGGTGCTCCTCGTTGATGGAAGCGGTGCGAAGCGCTTCCAGCAGATTGTCCGGCGCCTCTAGATGGACAGAGGTCGCCGGTGCAGGCGTCTCGCCCCCCTTAGAAGGAGGCCGCCTACCCAAGCCCGGAACCACTGGAGGTTCCGGCGCGGTGTTCGGCTGAGGGCCGAACTCGGAGCTCTCAGGGGCCCCGTCCCCTCGGCTCCCGGAGTCCGGAAGGTCGCCTTGAGGCGCCTCCGGGACTGTCTCCCCTCGACCCGGTGCCTCTTGAGAGAGCACCTCGGCGTCGTCAGCAGGATGAGGGGAGGTGGCGGTCGGGACTAGATCGCTATCCATGTCCGACGAGCCCAGAGAGCCATCCGATGATACATCGATACTGGCTCGTGGCGGCCTGCATAATCATGTTTCGACATTAGGGAAAGCAGTGCGGCAAAGGAAAGCTATGACTTACTCTGGTATCCGAATACTTACAACTTCCCCAGGGACTTGGCCCTTGGCAGCCACTCGTCTTCGCTGTCGACGGCGGTGGAGTAGTCCGCAGGGAGGGTCCGCCCTTTCTTGGACCCTCTGGCCTCCCCAGATGGGGCGGCCTTCCTTTTCTTGTCTCCCCCATCTTGAGGGGGGCATCCTCCTCGTCTTCGGGGGAGGATTGCGCCGTAGAGTCCTCGGGCGGTAAGTCCAGTGACGCCTGGCGTTGGGAACTCTTTTGGGTTCCCTTGGCCTTCTTGGTCTTCTCTGGCACCGTATAAGGAGCCGGAGTCAGCATCTTCGTCAGAAGAGCATTTGCTGAGCCTTCGGGCAAAGGAGCCAGACAGTCGATCTGTCCGGCCGTCTCCTGCCAACCCTGTCAAAGGTACGGGAGTTTAGGTCCCGCATGGAGCCAAGCTATGAAAAACATCTATCCTGTAAGAGGTAAAGGCAGCTTACCGCGCTGGCTTGGCGCTTCGCGCTGAATCTGCGATCCTCAGACGTAGGAGGGGGGACCTCGGCGCTCTTAAACAGCACCCTCCAGGCATCTTCGTGAGTTGTGTCAAAGAGCCTGTTCAGAGTTCGGTGTTGCGCCGGGTCAAACTCCCACAAGTTGAAGGCCTGTTGTTGGCACGGGAGGATCCGGCGGATGAGCATAACTTGGACTATGTTGACAAGTTTGAGCTTCTTGTTCACCATGCTTTGAATGCATGTTTGGAGTCCGGTCAGCTCAGGACAGGCCCTTCTCTTGCCAGGAGGTGAGCCGTATCGGGAAGCCAGATCAGAACTCGGGGGCCGCACCCATGTAGGGTCACGCGGCTCGGTGATGTAGAACCACCCTGATTGCCACCCCTTTATTGTCTCCACAAAGGAGCTCTTGAGCCATGTGACGTTGGGCATCTTGCCCACCATGGCGCCTCCGCACTCCGCCTGGCAGCCGCCCACTACCTTCGGCTTGACATTGAAAGTCTTCAGCCATAAGCCGAAGTGGGGCTTGACGCGGAGGAAGGCCTCGCACACGACGATAAACGCCGAGATGTTGACGATGACGTTCGGGGCCAGATCGTGGAAATCCAGGCCATAGTAGAACATGAGGCCCCGGACAAATGGGTGGAGAGGAAATCCCAGTCCACTGAGGAAATGGGTGAGGAACACCACCCTCTCATGGGGCCTGGGGGTGGGGATGAGCTGCCCCTCATCTGGGAGCCGGTGCGCGATGTCGTCGGGCAGGTATCCGGCTCTCCTCAACTTCTTGACGTCTCCCTCCGTAACGGAGGAGACCATCCACTTGCCTCCCTCTCCGGACATGGCTAGAGAAGGTTGAGGTGGGGAACGCGGACTTGGGCGCTGGAGCTCGAGTGCGCGAAAACGGATAAGCAAAGGAGGAAGAAGGCATGGATGAAAAGGTGAATCCTTATCCCTTTATATGGGCGGCCGAAACTAAGCATCCCCACTAGCCTAGTAAAACTCGCTTGTCCCCCAAGCACCGTAATTGATGGCGCGGCTGGGTTACCCACACCCGTATTGATGAGAATCCCGTAATCAGGGGACACGATCTCTGCTTTGACAAGACGTGTCGAAAAACTGCCTCGCGTTATGTGCGGGGCTAGTTAAAGGAAACGGTTCGAATAATCATCGGGTCGTGATGTAATGACATGTTGCCAAAGTACGTCAACAAATTAGATTTGTGAAATATTATTCTCTCTACCGTGGTATGTGGAACTTATTTTGCAGGGTCGGACACTATCCTTATATTCAAAATTCTTCCATGGTGTATTTGGAGGAGGAACCCGCCTTGCAATGCCGAAGACAATACTGCGCGCCGGACTCGTCGTCATTGAAAGCCTGGTTCAGGGGCTACTGAGGGAGTCCTGGATTAGGGGGTCTCCGGACAGCCGGACTATATCCACTGGCCAGACTGTTAGACTATGAAGATACAAGATTGAAGACTTCGTCTCGTGTCCGGATGGGACTCTACTTGGCGTGGAAGGCAAGCTAGGCGATACGGATATGGATATTTCCTCCTTTTGTAACCGACCTTGTGTAACCCTAACCCTCTCTGGTGTCTATATAAACCGGAGGGTTTTAGTCCATAGGACAACAACTACAACATACAATCATACCATAGGCTAGCTTCTAGGGTTTAGCCTCTCTGATCTCGTGGTAGATCTACTCTTGTACTACCCATATCATCAATATTAATCAAGCAGGACGTAGGGTTTTACCTCCATCAAGAGGGCCCGAACCTGGGTAAAACATCGTGTCCCCTGCCTCCTGTTACTATACGGCCTAGACGCACAGTTCGGGACCCCCTACCCGAGATCCGCCGGTTTTGACACCGACAGGTGCCTTGGGAATCCCCAAGCTTAGGCTCTTTCCACTCCTTATTCCGTTGTCCATCAAATCTTTACCCAAAACTTGAAAACTTCACAACACAAAACTCAACAGAAAACTCATAAGCTTCGTTAGTATTATAAAATAAATCACCACTTTGGGTACTATGGTAAACTCATTCTAAATTTATATTGGTATAATATCTACTATATTCCAACTTCTCCATGGTCCGTAGCCCCCCCCCCCCCCCCCGATACTACCCATAGATTCATCAAAATGGGCAAACAACACATAGAAAATAGAATGTGTCAAAAACAGAACAATCTATAGTAATCTGGAAACTCCATATACTTCTGTAACTCCACAAATTATTACAAATTAGGAAAATTTGGGAAATTTGTATACCAATCTTGTGTACAAAAATCAGGATTTTATCACACTTCCGTGAATTTTGGAAATTCTGCTATTAGACACAAAAGTTTCTGTTTTTCAACAAGATCAAAACAACTATCACCATAGACCATCCCAAAGGTCTTACTTGGCTCAAAAACTAACTAAAACACCAAAACACAATTAATACAGAGTTAATAATGTGTATTTTCATAAAAACAGAAAATAAAAATATTGGGTTGTCTCCCAACAAGAGCTTTTCTTTAAAGCCTTTTAGCTAGGTGTTGAAAATTTTAATGATGCTCACATGAAAGACAAAAAATTGAAGCACAAAGAGAGCACCATATAGCATGTGAAAAACAAGTTTAATTCTAACATACTTCCTATTCATAGGAATTTTATAGGGAAAAGATTTATCAATACAAACAAAAACTAGCATATACAAGGAAGAAGAAAGAAACAATAGCAATCTCAATATAATGATAGGTAATTTAGTAACATGAAAATTTATACAACCATATTTCCCTCTCTCATAATAATTGCATGTGGGATCATATTCAAATTCAACCATATAGCTATCACACATAATATTCTATTCATGATCCACATGCATGCAAAGTTGACACTCTTCCAAAATAGTTGGATTATCATCAAATAAAGTTAAGACCTCTCCAAACCCACTTTTATAAAAAAAATTCATAAGATTGATCAATCTCCAAAGTAGTAGGATCATTATTTCCTAAAGTTGAAACTCTTCCAACCCCACTTTCAATATTACATATTGCAAACATTATTATCAATATCATATTCATCATGAGGCTTAAATAAACTATCAAGATCGTAAGAAGAATCACCCCAATCATGATCATTGCAATAAGTAGTGGACATATCAAAATTAGCATCCCCAAGCTTGGGGTTTGCATATTATTAGCATAATTGACATTAATAGAATTTATAATAACATCATTGCAATCATGCTTTTCAATCAAGGAGATATCATGAATCACTTCATAAATTTCTTCTTTTAACACTTCATCACAATTTTCAGATTCACGAATTTCAAGCAAAACTTCATAAAGATAATCTAGTGCACTCAACTCACTAGTAATTGGTTCATCATAATTGGATCTCTTAAAAACATTAGCAAGTCAATGAGGATCCATAAACTTTTTGCTTTTTGCTTTTGAATAAATACATAATTATGGCAAGCGAACAAGCAAACTAACCAAGTAAGACATAAGGGCAAACAAAATGAAGGAAAATAAAAAGGCAATTTTTTGTATTTTTCTAAAAATGTTTTAGAAGTGGGGGAGAGGAAAACGAGCGGCAAATGGAAAATAATGTAAGTGCAAGAGATGAGAGTTTATGACGGATACTTGGTAGGCTTGATGTAGAACCCTCCCTAGCAACGACGCCAGAAATTCTTCTTACTACTTCTTGAGCTTGCGTTGATTTTTCCCTTGAAGAGGAAAGGGTGATGCAGCAAAGTAGAGATAAGTATTTCCCTTAGTTAAGAACCAAGGTATCAATCTAGTAGGAGGCACGAGCAAGTCCCGAATATATGCACCTGCACAAACTAACAAACACTTGCACACAACGCGAAAAAGGGGTTGTCAATCCCTTCACGGTCACAAACAAGAGTGAGATCTCATAGTGATAGGTATAAAAGATAAATTAAGGAGCAAACTAAAGTAAATATAAATAAATAGCAGCAAGGTATTTTTGGGTTTTTTGGTTTATAGATCTGAAAATATATGATGGAAAATAGATCCGGGGGCCATAGGTTTCACTAGAGGCTTCTCTCTTGAAAGAAAACATACGGTGGGTAAACAAATTACTATCGAGCAACTGATAGAAAAGTGCATAGTTTTGACGATATCTAAGGCAATGATCATGAATATAGGCATCACGTCCGTGACAAATCGACCGACTCCTACCTACATCGACTACTATTACTCCACACATCGACCGTTATCCAGCATGCATCTAGAATATTAAGTTCATAAGAACAGAGTAACACTTTAAGTAAGATGACATGATGTAGAGGGATAAACTTAACCAATATGATATAAACCCCATCTTTTTGTCCTCGATGGCAACAATACAATACATGCCTCGCTACCCCTTCTGTCACTGGGTGAGGACACCGCAAGATTGAACCCAAAACTAAGCACCTCTCCCATTGCAAGAAAAACCAATCTAGTTGGCCAACCAAATCGATAGTTTGAAGAGAAATACAAAGATGTCTTAATCATGAATAAAAGAGTTCAGAGAAGACTCAAATAATATTCATAGATAAAGAGATCATAAACCCACAATTCATCGGATCTCGACAAACACACTGCAAAAAAGGTATTAAATCGGATAGATCTCCAAGAACATCGAGGAGAACATTGTATTGAAGATCAAAGAGAGAGAATAAGCCATCCAGCTACTAGCTATGGACCCTTAGGTCTATGGTGAACTACTCACGCTTCATCGGAAGGGCGGCAAGGTTGATGTAGAGGCCCTCCGTGATCGAATCCCCCTCCGGCAGGGTGTCAGAAAAGGCCCCAAGATGGGATCTCACGGGAATAGAGGGTTGTGGCGGCATAAAAGTATTTTCTTGGATGCCTCTAGCATAGGGGGATATTTGAGGATTTATAGTGATGAGATTAGGGTTAGGAGACCCCCAAGGGGCCCACAAGCCTAGGGGGCGCCCCCTGGGGTGCACCCCTATGGCTTGTGGCCACCTCGTGTGTCTTCGGGCCTCCTCCCAAAGCTTCCTAGGTTTCTTCTGGTCCAAAAAAATCATCTTAAAGTTTTATTCCGTTTGGACTCCTTTTAATATTCCTTTTTTGTAAAACTCAAAAACAAGGAAAAAACAGAAACTGGCACTAGGCTCTAGGTTAATAAGTTAGTCCCAAAAATAATATAAAAAAGCATATTAATGCAAACATCCAAAATAGATAATACAATAGCATGGAACAATAAAAAATTAGAGATACGTTGGAGACGTATCACCCATCATGCTTAATCATTAATCCATTCATGAAACACACTCGAATATTAGCTACATCCAATGCACAAGTATGATCATAGTACTCCCTAGTTGGTGCGTTATAAGAGAAGATGGAGACTCAAATAAAAAATAAAAATTTGCATAAAAATAAAAATTTGCATAAATTAAATAGATAGGCCCTTTGTAGAGGGAAGCAGAGATTTGTAGAGGTGCCAGCGCTCAAAGCTTAAATTGAGAGGTAAAATATTTTGAGAGCCATGTTTTTCCCGTCAATGAAAACGACCGAGAATTCCCAATACTTTCCATGCTAGATACATCATAGGCGGTGCCCAAACATAAAATAAATGTAACATCCCAAATTTTCAATTTGGAATGTTATACATAGATCAGTCATGCATATCATATTTTATTGCATTTTTGTTCCGCAATCCTCAAAATCCTAAGCAACTCAAGGACCCTCGGAGAGAGTTGGGGATTTCCCGGTTTTCATATTTGATTTTGATCAAATAATGAAACGAGGATTTTTGATTTTGATTATTTTTCTCTCCGAAAAGTATTTCATATTAAAATATATGAGAGGAGATAATATGACTTCTCCAAAATAATTGAAATATTGGAGGAAAAATATTAAAATCATTCATTTGATTTTACTTGGATTTTATTTGCATTAGAAAAATTGCACATTTTCAAAATTGCATTTTAGAGCCAAGAAAATGTTCATCTCGTTTTAATATTTTATTTAGACGATGAAAATTTGTTTTGACATTTTTAGATTTTTATTTTATTTTCTAGGATTTATTTTCTGTTCGATGGAATTATTTAAAAAAACCGCGCCTAGGCCGACAGGGCCGAAGCCCAGCCGTCGGCCCAACTCCCGCCACCGCCGTCTCCCGCGCGGAGCCGCGCGCGCCGCCGCCGCCGACTCGGACCGGAGTCCTAGTCGGACTCCTCCTCCCTGCCGCCTTACCCCCTCCTCCAAGCCACCTCGCCCCGCCCCTTTATAAGCCGCCCGACCCCCGCCACCACCACCACAAGCCGCTGTAGCCGCACCTGAGCCGAGCCACAGCCGTCGCCGCCTCCCGCGCCTCGTCGCAGCTTCGCCGCGTCGCGCCGCCGTCGCCCTGCTACCCCGCAAGCCCGCCGCCCCGCCGCCGAGCCCGCCTCGCCGGAGCCTCACCGA
Organism: Triticum monococcum; assembly: GCA_034509565.1. NCBI lineage: Eukaryota > Viridiplantae > Streptophyta > Magnoliopsida > Poales > Poaceae > Triticum > Triticum monococcum. The sequence goes on from CM067845.1 coordinate 411,746,082, forward strand.
AGAGGTAACGCGCCATTTCGGCGCTGCCGTTTTTTTTAAAGAAAACCGATTCGGTTTTTTTAGAAAAACCCTAGTTCATTTTTTAGGTCGGTTCGCTGGTTTTTCCCGGTTTTTCTTTTTTAGCGGGTGTTCGTCCGTACGTTCGTTTCAATGAACGGTTTTCGCTCGTTAGTTACAGATAACTAACGCTCATTCTTTAGCCTGTTCGTCAGTTTTCTTTTATCGGATTTTTCCGCGATTATTCTCGATCACGATTTCTGATTCGATTTTCGTTTCTGTTTATCTTTTCGCTCGTTAGTCGGAATCAGGCGATTCAAGCGCCTAGATCTTCGTCTCGAGACCCTCTTTCCGCTTAACCAACTAGAACAAGATTTTGGTATTGTAAAATTTGACCCTAGTTCAGATTAGTAAACGGATCTTATTTCCTTCGCCGTTTGAGTTTCGTTGCTCCGTTCAGTTTGATTCTTTTTGCAAACCGGAGTTCTTAAGTTGAACTTTCTGGTTAGATCTTCTTATTTGAGTTTTACCGTGCTTCTTTGATTGTTGCTTATGTATGCTATTGTTTGCTTGCGATAGAATTCCCGGAGTGCGAAGCGTGTTATTTGGAGTCCCTAGGTTTCGTGGATCGTCAGCAAGGCAAGTAACACTTTGATCATATCCCTTTACCACCCAGTTTTTATGCATTAGTTCCAACCCTCAAACATTGCATGGTTAGGATGTCATTAACTTGTGGGTTGGGAAGTAGTTGATGAGGTAGAACCTATTACCCTGTTACATTCAAACCCTTGGGAGTTACTTCTACGCGTTGTTTATATTGCTATGTTATGCTCATAGACGAGGTTTGGGTGAGTGAAATCCATGACAGATGTGAGATTGTTAATTAATGGTTCAACTTAAGGTGGCAACTTAAATATACATCTAGGTGGATTGAGGCACCTGGAGTACCCAGTGTTGCCTGTATTTTTGGAAATCCCGGAGTACCCGTGCGATCTTCCTATGGACCGCCACCCAGGCTCAAAGGGAACTGAGATGATTCATGCTAGAAACTTCAGTGTGCAGCCACCCGGAACCCCTCGGGAGCCATATGGGCCTTAATGGGATTTAGTGGAAAGGAGAAAGGGGCAGCCCAAGGTGGCCGCGCGCCTCCCCCTCCCCTAGTCCTATTAGGACTAGGAGAGGTGCCCCCCCTCTCTCTTTCCTCCTCGGGGAATCCTAGTCCAACTAGGATTGGGGGGAGTCCTACTCCCGGTAGGAGTAGGACTCCTCCTGCGCCCTCCTCCTGGCCGGCGGCCCCCTCCCCCTTGGCTCCTTTATATACGGAGGCAGGGGGCACCTCTAGACACACAAGTTGATCATTGAGATCGTTCCTTAGCCGTGTGCGGTGCCCCCTGCCACCATATTCCACCTCGATCATATCGTTGTAGTGCTTAGGCGAAGCCCTGCATCGGTAGAACATCAAGATCGTCACCACGCCGTCGTGCTGACGGAACTCTTCCCCGACGCTTTGCTGGATCGGAGCCCGGGGATCGTCATCGAGCTGTACGTGTGCTAAGAACTCGGAGGTGCTGGAGTAACGGTGCTTGGATCGGTCGGATCGGGAAGACGTACGACTACTTCCTCTACGTTGTGTCAACGCTTCCGCAGTCGGTCTGCGTGGGTACGTAGACAATACTCTCCCCTCTCGTTGTTGTGCATCACCATGATCTTGCGTGTGCGTAGGAATTTTTTTGAAATTACTACGTTCCCCAACATTCATCTCCAGGAAATCTCTCTCGGGAGCAAGCGCCACAGACCTCTCTCCCTTCACTCCCTCCCTCGCAACTCCCATATAGCGCCGCCAGAGGACGCAACCTACAGCCACTGGCCGAGCTCCCATGGCGCTCCACCGCCAGCCCCTTTTTCCTTCCCTCCTCTCTCTCTCTCCTTACCCCTTTCTTTCTGGGCGCTGCTACGCGTCCGCCGACCGATATTTACATATTATCTGCCACCTTGATGGTCGTTGGATGCCCGGACTGATAGCCGTATTATGTAGTGTCCGCATCTGGTATGCCCACTCGTTATTTTCCGCAACAAGCGCTCTGTTGCGGAAACAAGACTGTATGTCCACTCATTACTTCCCGCAACAAACGCTCTGGTGCGGAAACAAGACCACATGCCCACTTGTTACTTCTGGCAACAAACGCTTTGTTGTAGAAACAAGACCGCATGCCCACTAATTACTTCCCGCAACAAAATGCTATGTTGCAAAAATAAGACCGCATGCCCACTCGTTACTTCCCGCAACAAATGCTCTATTGCAGAAACGCTCTGCTGCAGAAACAAGAGAAGTAGCAGGGACAGGGGCGTTGCTACACATCCGCCGACCGATGTTTACATATTATTTGCCGCCTTGATGGTCGTTGGATGCCCGGGCTGATAGCCGTATTATGTAGTGTCCGCGTCTGGTATGCCCACTCGTTACTTTCCGCAACAAGCGCTCTGTTGCAGAAACAAGACTGCATGTCCACTCATTACTTCCCGCAACAAACGCTCTGGTGCAGAAATAAGACCACATGCCCACTCGTTACTTCCGGCAACAAATACTCTATTGCAAAAATAAGACCGCATGCCCACTCGTTACTTTCCGCAACAAATGCTCTGTTGCAGAAATGCTCTACTGCAGAAACAAGAGAAGTAGCAGGGAGCACCACCATCGCCACATCGGCTAGAAAATGGGAGAAGGGATCTCTGAACCGTACCTTTTTGAGTCGTCGCGGCCACCGCCGATCCCGAGCTAGTCGTCGACACCACCGTGTTGGATAAGCCCCGGTCGCCCAACGCCTTGGCCGCCGCGTCTGCCGCCCACCCAAATCCAGCCGCTCACACTCCCAGCCACGCAAGCCCACGCTGCTATGGGATGAACCCCCCTTCTATTATCCAATTGCAGGAATGGCTGTTCTGAAACAAGAGGTGAGCTGCAGGAAACGGACACGCCTTCAGCGGACACGGGAGTGCTCTCTACCATCTGATAAAACATAGATCGGACGACTACGGAGCCAGCGGACAGGCGCGCGCAATCGGCCGATGGAAGGTAAGCTTTTCCCTTTCTTTCTCTCCAAAAACAAGCTTCCATGTCGTTCTCTCCTCGGGTGCTTTTCTGCAACAAGATCTATGTTGCAAAATATTTCTGCAACAAGTGCTATGTTGCAAAAATTTGTAAAAAAAGTTCTGCAACAAGACCTCTGTTGCATAAAAAATCTGCAACAAGACCTCTGTTGAAAAAAGAATTACAACAAGATCTCTGTTGCAAAACTTTTCTATAATGACCACTGATTGCAAGGGTTTTTTTTGTTTCTGCAACAAGCTTCTTGTTGCAGAGGGAGCGAGCGCAACACTACGTTTGTTGGAAAGGGGCCAACAACGAAGTATTTATTTTTTCTGCAACATAGGTCTTGTTTCTGAAACATAGGCTTTGTTTCAAAAAAAAAATGGTTCAGCAAGAGTGCAACACGGTTCGTGTTACAAAGCACCGAGTGTAACATAGGCCTTGTTGCAAAGATTGATGCACGCGCACGGAAAGAAGATCGGACGGTTGTTGAGCTCGGGATCCTACGGCTACGGAGGCGGCGGATGTTTTCTAAACATCACCCGGACGACGCGTAGCAGGCCCCGAACCAGAAGCATCACATCGTCTAGAAAGATGTCTCCAATCCCCTCCTATCGTCTCTGTCTCTTCTCTGTTCAATCACCGGCTAATTTTATGGCGGCCGCTATGCGTCGGCCGGTGGTTGTTTTGGAAACATCCGCCGCCTGTACCACCGTCCGATACGCGTCCTGACAACCGTCCGATCCAACTATCGCGCGCGTGACTATTCCTACAGCAACCGCTCTATTTCAAAAACAAAAAACCATGTCCGCCATCCAAACACACTTGCGCGCAGCGCGGCGCCAGCCCCCGCCACCGTGAAAATGCTGCTGCCGGGGCGCTACAGGGACTGAGGCCGTCGACGGAAAATCCTGCAGCACAATGCCGCACCAAATCGCGCGGCGCACGCTGGGATCCGACACAAATCGAGCAAGCCGCGGTCCCCTGCTTCAAGGATAGCCGTGGCCGTCGTTCTCAGCTCCGACCGCCGCCGTGGGGCTTCCTTCGACAAGATCAAATCAGGGCAGCTGGGTAAGTTTCCGAATCTTAATCCCTGAGCTGCGTGTTACTGTAACTGCTGTAGATCCTATTTATCAGAAGCGGGCTGTTTGGATTCATGCGTGTGGCAGCTAATTTTTTTTTTAGAATTATGTGGGTGAAGCCAAGGCACAACCCTAAACCCCTGCCCCCTTCTTGTATCTCTGCAACATGTATCTGAAATATCTCATTTTTGTTGTTTATCAACAGAAGAAACACATAGCTAGTTGTTGTCTCTGGTTTCAATTTTGTTTATGAATGGCATGGATTGCATGAATTTCTGAAACAGCAAAATACAACTGGTGATGCCATGTATCTATCTAGGCCATGTATCTATTGATGCATTGTAGATGAAATTCTAAAATTCCGGCAATTCTGAAAATTCTGAAACAACAAATATAACTCTTGATGCCTTGTAGATGAAAAAAGTGATTGTTGCACAACAACTGCTATATTTTACAAAAATAAAAACTTGTGCCTCATTTCAGGAAGCTGCGACTGAAGGGGAAGGGAGCTATGGCCAAGGGAACTTCTCTGTCCATGATAATGAACATTCAGATGGTTTGTTGCATGCTGATGATGCAATGCAAGATGATTCAGATGATGGAGATGTTTCATCGCAGCCACTACCACCCTATGTTGGCATAGTCTTTGACACAATTCAGGATGCAAAGAAATTCTACAATGACTATGCCTTCAAGTTGGGTTTCGGGACACACATATCTTCAACAAAGTACAGCCAGAAGAAGGGACGGAAGCAAGAGGATGTTGTAATGATCAAGAGGGTCTTTGGGTGTGTGCATGCTAGAACAGCTGATAAACCGGAAACAAGTAGCACATCGGAGATCATTGCAACAGGAGCAAGCAACACCAGCAAGCGGCTTGTGTAGACATGTAGACCACTCAAAGCTGCGACAGAGGCAGTGGCAGCACCACATAAATGTCAATTTTGCTCAGAGGTTGGACATGTTGTACCAAACTGTGTGTACTTGAGAGCGGTGATGACAAATGCTCCGATAAGTGCCCAAGCAATGCAACTCAACCTATAGGAAAAAAATGCTCCATAAAATGTTTTCGATTTTCTTTTGAGCCTCACATTGTGCTTGAGGAAAAAGCATTCATAGTTTCTATTTTGCAACATTGATGATGCATTTAAGATATATTTCCATTTTGCAAAAACTATGTTATGGGAAAACAGAGGAAATAAAAAGATCTCATATTCATATGTGTGACTGAAATTGATACCTATGTGTGCCTGAAAACAGAGGAAAACATAGCACTATCCTGCAAGAAAACAGGCAAGAAAGGCTCACATTTTGTATCTTGAAATAGTTTTGAATTTGTTGTTTTCTTCATTTTGTCCTTCTTACAATATTTTTGTTTTCATGTTACGACAAAACATGTTTCCAGTACTTGAAACATCTTGTGTGTTAAACAGTTTTTTGAGGTCTGATCCAGAACATGAATGATGCTTTCAGCATATGTTGACATATTCCCAGTATTGCTAAGCACATTTTGTCCTCCCTCTAGTAATTTACATACATACATGATGATGCAAGATGGTTTCAGTTAAAAAATGAACTGTTTCAGCAATATAATCCTAGTAAATATACATGGCACATGAAGTGTGATTTCACTGTTCCAGCACAAAAAAACAATGAAAACAAAAATATACCAAGCTGCAAAAATGCCTGTCATTTTCATTACCAACTCTCCATCAATCTCTAGTTCACATTCACATGGGTCATCATGAATCATCATGGATGATGCTCCAGCATTTCAAAACAAACTAAAAAAAGAAAAAAAAGGACATGCCTAGCATGATAGATGCTCCAATCTTGAGTTCAACAAAAAACATCTAGGTAGCTCCAGCATGATACTTGTTGTTTTCAGTTACATAAATGGATGTTTCGGACACATGGACTCACAAAATAAAAAATAAAAACTAAGCTAGCAAGCTTCTTTTCCGATTGTCATCTTCTACGAGCTTTTCACCAGTTTATGGAACTCTTCGGCTGAGTTAAGAGTGTTCTGAGGGTGCTTGAAAAGCTTCGGTGATACGAATGTCCGAAAATTGAGCAACGACCTCGTGTCCTGAGCATAGAAAAGGCAGAAATACAAAAAACATGGAAACGATTAATATTCCACACAGCTGCTTTGCCGACCAACGAGTTTGGAAGATAGGCATGCTGCAAAACAAGAGCAAAAATGAAAACATGGAAACTATCAGCAATGCATATCTACTTATCAGAGAATGAGAAGTATTGAAGCAAAAGTTAAAGATTGCATATATAACTGCAGATAAAATGCAGGTTTGAAAGAACATTAGTTAATCCAACTAACTTCAGATAAACATGAGCTAAAAAATCATGGAAAAGTATTGGAACAGTAGCTAAATTTCAGAGAAAAGATATATGTAGTTTCAGAAGCAAAAACTGAATTCCCTGTGCTATAAGCTAGCAGTACAAACATTCCTGTAGTTTCAGAAATATAAGCTACAGACATAACCTACAAACTAGTTTCAGAAAGGTAAGTTTCTATGAAATTTAGCTACTGTTTCTCTGAAATTACATATATGTTTCCTTCCCTCTCTGAAACTACATATATGTTTCTCTGAGACTACAAACTGGATAACTGCATGAGCTACAGAAGTTTTGAACTAAAAAGAAAAATCCTGCATCACTAGTTTCCTGTAGCACATCAAGTCTGTACCACTAATTCCGTACAACACATCAAAATCTTGCATCACTAACTTCCAAGTAAAAAATGCTACAGAAGTTTTGAGCTACAAACATTCAGAAAAGATAGTATCAGCTACAGCACAGCAAGGGGATGGCATGAGCTCCAGCAGTGTATTCTAAAAGTCAAATAAACAATTCTGCAACACTGGATCTGCAACATCCAAATCCCTACTGCACATCTACCATCTACACCACCTATATCATCTACACCATCCACCTCGGCGCCGACGACGAGAGCATCTCCCTACGTCAGAGCACCACTACGATGAGCTACAAAAATTCAGAAACTAACACAAAAATGGGATCCTGCAACTTTAAGTTCTCTCTGCATCACAACATAAACTATGAGCTCCAAAAAAAATGAAACAAAGAGGATCCTACAGAAACTGCATGCTCCGGAAATTCAGAAACACACAAATGGAATCCAGTGCACAAATTTTCAGCAGAAGGGGATCCAGTGCACAAATTTGTATCACAACATAAACTATGAGCTTTAGAAAAATGAAACAAGGGGATCCTACAGAAACTGCAAGCCCCAAAAATTCAGAAACACACCTATGAGTTTTCAGAACTATGCGCTCCATTGCATAAATTTTCAGCAGCATAAAAACTGAAAAAATGATCTTGAAACTCGTTGTCGCACCGTCGAACTACCTACAACACCGCCGAACTACCTACAACCGCTCTGCTCCTTGTCGAGCCATCGTCTCCATCATGGTGACATGCCATTTAAATTTTTTTTGAGGAAAATGAACTATGAAGGTAGCTAAAACTGACTAAACGGGACTTATGGACGCCACTTATTTGCCATTTACATCCCCACCGGTCCACCTCCTCCTAGTGAATCGTTCGCCAACTAAGAGGGTCCTATTTCAGTTACGTTTTGTTTCTTTTAACAGTTCCCTAGTAAAAAAAATCAAACCATCTGCATCCAAATTGCCAAGATCTAGAGTTGATTCTAAGAAAAACCTCCAAACTAGGTGAGAGCACGTCCGCTAATTTGCAGCAGCAAATAACTGAAATACCATTTCAACAACCTAACACAGATATCTAATGCAACAAATGAACAAGTTCGCTCGTTTATGGTTCCAGCTCAGCCAGTAAAACCAGACGAACAAGATGCTCCAAATCAACATTCCAGTTCATCAGGACGGCAACAGAATGCCTTCCAGTAGAACAGCAGCCGCAACAGAATCACATCAACAGTTGGGGAACACAATCCATCCGCACAAGGAAACCTACAATTCTGACACTGTTTCGTTCCTTCGGCCAAATGCATGCTCAAGAAATCGAACAAGGAACCAAAATCAATCAGTGCAGGAAAATACGCGCTAATTTTCGGCCACCGCCCGTCTTCCGGAGCATCTTGTTCGGGGAAGGGGGGCGGTTGCCCGATCCATACCTGTTGGCCACCGCCGAACCCGTCATCGTCGTCGCCACCGCGGAGGATATGCGCCACCGCCCCTGCCGCCCAACGCCCTGCGCCGCCCGCCGCCGCCCTCCCGAATCCAGCCGCGTATCCCTAGCCCTCTCAGAGACAAGAGTCAATAGAGCTGGTCGGTTGCAAGAATAACTGTACTGAAACAATGGCTCTGTTTCAGAAACGCACGCGCGTCACGCGGCGGGGAGGCTGTCGTCCGTCCGATCAATAAGCGATCCGACGGACGCGGAGCCGGCGGATGCAGGGGCGAAATTGGGCCTAGGGCAACTGGGGCTATAGCCCCAGGCGTGGCCCAACTAGTGCCATTATATCTAGTAGAAAATTTTCAAATTTTCACATTTATAGAGGCCCAGCCCCAGACGTGAATACCCAGCCCAAGGCCTCAGCGGCAGCCCAACTAACTAGCTCAGCAGGAAGCCACGCCCACGTGGTCATTGGTCGGTTGTGATTCCAAAGGCATCGATCGATCGGCCAGAAAAATCCCATTCATTGTCGATCGAAAGATCCCTCGTTTCATCCGCCGCCCCAGCCCCTCGACGGCTCGCCAGACTGAACGATCCGGACATGTGCTTGGCCTCGTGGCCGCATCGCAGTCGCAGCAAGCCCCCTCTGGCCATCTCCAATTCACTTGTTCTGCTCCGCCTCCACAACTGGCTATAGAGGTATTTAAAGTTGTTGTATCATCTACTTCCTCCGTTCTAAAATAGATGATCCAACTTTATACTCCCTCTGTCCGGAAATACTTATCATCAAGATGAATAAAAGGGGATATATCTAGATGCATTTTAGTTCTAGATACACCCTTTTTTGTCCATTTTGATGACAAGTATTTCCGGACGGAGGGAGTAGTATTTTTCCTATGGATGATTTGATCTAGCTTTCTAAATCTAGATGTTAAATTGTACTATTACTTTAGTCAATTGTATTTTAGTTATTTGTTAAAAGAAAAAAATGATAGAAATCCAAAATAAAGAGGAGAAACACACACGGACGCACGCACACGATTAAATTTCTTTTGAAGCAAGTTCCCACCAGCCTACATCCAACAATACCAGAATCAGCAGGAGCCGGAGCTAGTAATGCAAATAAATAAAACATGTGTGGAGCTTAATCCAAATGACATTAATCTTGATCCCGGTCTTCATAAACCGAATGAGGAAACGTAAGGGGCTATTACCTTTTGCACTTCATGATAATGGTATATTAAGTTTTCCCTTTTTTTTGGCACTATTCATATGAACAATTGACTTGGTCTATGTATATTGTCTTGATTTTAAATACACGATTTTGTGTTTGTAACTCCGATCCTTCTAATATTGCTAGTGAAGAAACGATGGCCTCAAATTAAGCAACTCTTCATTAAATTTTCCCTTGTGGTAATAATGAATTTATATTTCATCTTTAATGTGAATTTTTGACATACTTCTAACACACGCCGGTGTGCTTGGTATTTGACGTTATTTTTAATCACTTAGTTTTAGCCCTAGGCTTTGATAAATCCTGGTTCCGCCTCTGGGCGGATGCGGCGCGAGTGATCGGTCGGATGAAGGAGAGCTTTTCCCATAGAAAAACGCATGCATCATTTTGTTGGCTTTAGCGCGCCAACTCGGCTAATGAAATTGGCAAATCCTACTTAGCGCTTATGCACCCCTCACAAAAAAAAAACTTAGCGCTTATGCGCCAGATAGTTTATTAATTGTATGCAGCGCTCGCGTGCAAGTTTCCAGTTGGCCGGCTCATAACTTTCGGCCTCGATTTTTCCTCTACCCAGTCCGGTTTTGGAAATTTTCAAAACTTCGGGCCAGGTTTTTCAGTCATTTTTTCTCTGTGTTTGCTAGCATGTTTATCTTTGGCTTTTTAATTTTTTCTCCATTTCTCTCTGGTTTTACTTTTTCATTTTTGTTCATTCAATTTTTCACATTCATGAACTTTTCTAACTTTTTGGATTCATGAAATTTTTCCATATTTGTGAACCATTTTTTCAAATCCTCTTTTAAAGGGAAAAGCTTCTAAACAGCCGGCTGATTTTTTTGAGGAAATCAGCCGCTTCGCTCAGGCGCCACGCGTTATATGGTCCCACGCATACGCTCTCCCTGGACCATCGATGTGGAGCGCCATCAACCTCACCACCATCCTGGCACCACCGGCGCAAGCAGCAACCATATAACCATGCAGTACGTCCATGTCCATTCCAAGTTTCTGCAACAATAACGTTGTTGCGGAACAGCAACAGCATAGGATGATTGTGTTAGTGCGTGATGCGGACAGAGATGTTGTTGCAATTTTTGCAACAAAGATCTTGTTACAGAAAATTAGACGCGGCGGAAGATGTGTTTGGAATTTTTGCAACAAGAGTTTTGTTGCAGAAAATTAAAGAAGAAGAGATTTTGCAAGATGAGACGTGTTAGAGGAAATTAGTGAACAGGAGGTTTTGCAACAAAAGTCTTGCTGCAGAAAATTAGAGAAGAGAAGGTTCCGCAATAAAGCTCTTGTTGCAGAAAATTAGAGAAGAGAAGTTTCCGCAACAAAGATCTTGTTGCAGAAAATTAGAGAAGAGAAGGTTTCGCAACAAGAGTATTGTTGCATGAAATTAGAGAGGAGAAATTGATGGCTCGCATCACTCAAGCGAACAGCTCGCGAGCCGGTGGAAATGCCATTTGAAAGCGACTAGAGATCTGGGGCAGCATGCAGCCCCGCGAAGCGATCCAACGGGTTAATCCTACGGCGGCCAAGCCGGCTGATCTATATGTCAGATCAGCCGGCTGACGCGTAGTGCTGCCCTTTTTTAAAATTGACAATCATTTTTCAAAATAATGAACTTTTAGATTTTATGTTTTTTTCAAATTTATGGTCATTTTTTATAAATTATTATTCCTTTTCAAATCCATAAACATTTTGTAATTCCACAAAAATTTCCAAAATTAAGAAACCTAACCTGTTTATTTTCGGGGAAGGTTGACCAGCCGCAAGAGAAAAATAAGAAAACGACGAGCAAGCAGAAGGGCAAACGAGTTTATGAGCCAGTGTGTGGGTGAGACAACGGGCCGCGGCCCAGCTGGGCGCACCCACTGTGTGTGTTATACGAACACTTTGGTGCTTAAGGGGGGATGATTATGAGGTAGGAACATTTTGTAACTTATATGAGGTATGAACACTGGGGGATGACTATGAGTCGTGTTGATGGTATGTAGCGCGCGTAGATTTCCTATTGGTCGGCTCATATAAGTTACTAAGATTGGTTATTTCTCTACCCAGTTTGGTCTTGGGAAACTTTCAGAAGCTTCCGACTAGGTTCTTTCCGCCAGTTTTTTCTCTGTGTTTTCTGACATATTTTTCTTTAGGTTTTTAATTTTCTATTTGGTTCTACTTTATTTTTTTATCTATTTGTGTTTTATTTAAAAAAAATCACGACATTTTTTCAAATGCATAAATTGTTTTTAATATCCTTGATTTTTAAATTTCGTGAACATTTTTTAAAATCACTAAATTCCATTAAAACTGAGATTTTTTCAAATTCATGAACTTAAAAAAATTATGAACTTACTTTAAAATTTATAGGCTTTTTAAAAATCCATAATGAAATTTAATTTCACGTATTATTCAAAATTAGAAAACCAATCTTTTTTTCATGGGAAAGCTGATCAACAGCGATAGAAAACAAGCAAAAAAAGAGATTAGTGAGCGAGCATACATGCAACACAAGGCGTGTGAGCACATGAGTTGGCTTGTGGGCGAGACGCTGGGTGTGGCACGAACACACCCCTTTTCCGCTATAGGAATGAGAGTTGTCAATATCACTTTCTCGTAGCAGGTTTCTGTTAGTGCCCCAACTCGCTCCACCTTTGGCCCCTTCTCCACTTCTGGCCTTCTGCTCTTAGACTTGCTTCTTCTTTCACTGCTATTTAATGTGCGTCTCTATGGCTGGTTGAATGACAATGCATTTTCATTTGAGCAATTAAATGGAAAGGGGATGTCCTGTTGGAGGAAAAGAAAGCATTATGTGGCAACATGTAGGCTACCAGGTAGGGGCATGGGTTGACTGGTTTCGACTACCATTCAACACTTTTTTTCAAGATAGTCCGCAAAACAGAATTAAATGGTCCCAAATTATGTACTCCCAAGGGAGAAAACAACCGTGTTCAATCAATTCCATATAAATATTTCCATCCAAGACCTGAGAAGTAAATGCCAGTGACCAACATAAATGTTTGGTATAGCTACAGAGCACAACACCACATTATTTGTTGGAAAGAAAAACGATGACAACTAAACATCTCAAGACTCCTCCTTGCTTGGCTCAACATTTGCATGCATGTTGGGTGCACACAACTCACCGATCATCTCCTCCACAGATTTCCAAGAGGACCCTCCCTCCAATACGGACTCCATAGCTAGCACCGATAGCCCGGCAACATTCTTTGCCGCTTCAGTTCCGGCCTCCCCGAGCATAAGCTTCCTGACCACCTCTGATATTTCCTCGCTCGTGGCCAAACCCCGCATCGTTCTATCACTCGTGTGGACCCTAACCGCTATCTTGAGCTCATCAACTACAAATGTTGCGTTCAAAGGTTGATCAGCATGCATAGGCCAAACTGCCAGTGGCACAGCAGCCGTGACGCTCTCCAGCACCGAGTTCCACCCGCAGTGACTGAGAAACCCTCTCACGCTCTCGTGCTGCAAAATCCCCAATTGATCCACCCACTCTCTCACCACCAAGCCTCTGTCCTTGGTACGCTCCTCGAACCCTGCACCAAGATCGATATTATCGGGCCTCACGGCCCATATGAAATCTACGTCGGCCCGCTCCAGCCCGTCTGCAACTTGCTTGAGCTGCACCTCCGGGATCGCGGCCAGCGTCCCGAGCGCCACGTACAGCACGGCCCGGCCGGCGGCTGCCTTCTCGTCCAGCCACTCCATCCATGATGGCCGGCCGGCGTCATCCGACGAAGAAGACTCGGGCTGCGAGAGGCAGAGCGGGCCGATGGCCCGGGCCGTGGGCCTATAGTGCTTGTTCCAGAACTCCATGTACGGTTTCTCTAGGCCTTGGAAGGTGTTGACGATCAGGCCATGGCTCTCCTCTATGGCCTTCCCCAGCTTGCCGTCCAGCTCCATCATCGGCGCGACTGACGACGGGTCGCCGAAGGGCGCCATCAAGTCCTCCAACGTGAGCTTGATGTGCGGGAACTCAGGCACCGTGAACGTCGCCGGATTGCCGTCGCCGTCGACGTCGGCGTGTTGCAGCGCCGGGAACGGATCGTGGCTGATGCGCAGCTCACGCATGACCTGTGCGAACGCAGAGATGCCGAAGAAGGACACCTTCGGGACGCCGAGCGTGGCCGCCGACGCGTTCGTCCAGTACAGGAACGCGTCGGCGATGAGGAGGCTGGCCGGAGGTTCCATGGCGGCGAGCGACGCCTCGAGCTGTGGCTGGAGCAGCGACACGCCGTGTGCGAAGGCGACAAAGGAGGCCATGGACGTGACCGCCTCGGCGCTCTCCACGCCCGGCGGGATGCCCGAAACGTCTGCGGGGAACGCGAGCTCGACGATGGCCGTGTCATCGGCCCCGGACAGTCCCTCGCGGACGAAGGCGGCGTTGCCATGGGTTGTGAAGAAGGTGACGGTGGCGAGGCGGCGACGACGGAGGTGGTGGACAAGCTGGATGAGCGGGATGGTGTGGCCCTTGGCCATGAAGGGGAAGATTGCTATGTGAGGGAGGACATGGGATTCCGTAGAGGAAGAAGCAAAAGCCATCGCAGTAGAGGATGCGGATGCAACGCGCTCTAGTCAGAGAGTTTTTCTGCGTGTGTGATTGATGGTTAGCAGAAAGCAGAATTTATAGGGGGTAGCGAATATAAACTTTGGTCAACGACTGCTCAATTATGGAGCTGGGTTAGATAATATATACTCCTACCAAAGAAGTGAGAGTAAAGAGATGTAAGGCATCAATCTTCTGCTCTCAATTTATTTAGAATGGCTGCATCTCACTGATGGCCACTCCATAAATAAAAATGAGAGACTAGTCGTTTGTATATTATGGGTAGAATATATTCGGACGTTGGAAACACAAAGCTATCGCATCAGCTTCCAAAGAAAGTCATGGAAAATGGGATTTCGGGGGGACACATGGAACTTCTTTTGTCATCTTGAAGATACCAATCTAAGCATGTAGAGAGCTGTATTATGGAAATAGTGCAGTAGTCCAGTGATCACCCAAAGTAGTACAAACTAGTACGTAATATACAGCCGCAGTGCTAACTGACGCTCACCTTTTCGTGGAGATAGAGGACCAGGCAGACGACCAAAACCCTAGCCACGGCCCCATCTACTCCCTTCCTCGCCGCTGTCGGGGCGTGTCGCTGGGTAAAGCCCGTGTGGCGCCAGCGTCAACGGGAGGTCCTGATGGGGGGCGACCTACTTGTGGAGGAGTTGGAGGGCTGCTGCGGGATGGTGAAGGAGATGTGTGTTCGAGTTGCAGTCTTTCCTTGGGCAGTGCTCCACGGTGGCGTTTGCGATCCAACGCAACGATCTTCGATGGGGACCCGGCCTGAGGGAGTCGATGCATAGTTCTGTATCGCATTCAGCTCGACATCAGGCCCGGACTAGTTGTACATCGTCATGGGTGACTTTTTTTAGGTACTCTTTAGGGAGTTTTCGAGTTTGGTTTGGGGCGGCAAAGCGGCAGTGTTGTTCCAGTGTAGGAATAATATTCTCCCCACTCTTTCCCCCCTTCTATTGTTGTGCTTCTCGCCGGCGGGGGCATGTAGAGCTGTGTCTCCGGCGGGGATGTGTGGACCTGTATCGCCAATAATAATAGGTCATACAATTATTTTGAAGGAACCAATAAGTCATGCATAATTTAATAAGGTATGTTTACGGCACATCTAGATGTGATGTGGCCTAATTATTGCATATCTAAGTGACTCAGTCAAACTAAAAATAAAAAGAAAAAAGATTAAAAAAATGCTTGCATGAATTTTAGCGGAAAATCAATGATATATATATATATATATATATATATATATGATTTAGATATGCAATACTTAAAGCACATCTAGATGTGCTTTAGCAAAACTGAATTTTAATATGCGTTTAGTTTGCATAGCATAGGACATATCTGTCACTTGTCCATCTAAGAGGTTAGACATTTCCACATGAACCGAAACACATTTTTCTTTTATATCTATATATGAAACATTGGCGCGTGCACCTTACGTCCTTTTCTTATCACATTGAATTTGCTAAACCTCTTACTCAGTCCGCTTCACATTTTAGGTCACCTTCATAAAATATCCATGGTATAGTCAAAACAACCCGTCAAATGATTGTGACATGTAAAGCGACAATGAACATTTTACTTCCAAGTTTGAAGTGCTGCAAGTTATCAATCAAACATATTTTTTGACAAAGTACAAAATATTAATATTAAGTTTATACTAATTACATCCGGCCTTCACAGTAACATAATATAATATCAAGAGCGAGTCAAGATACAGAAGATGTACACAGCTAAACAGATAAAAGTAAGAATAATGTAAAAAAGAAAGGTGACACGACCAACCAAGCGCACAAAGAAACAACACCATCATCCATCTTCCTTGACCATAACGAGAAATGTTCTTCAAAAGCAACGCCTCTACGAAGAAAACCATGTGCAAGCACCATCATTGTCGAATCAAACCATTGATGGTTGGATCTTGAGTTTTCGCCTCAGAGAGCATGTCTGAGCAAGCTCCAAAGCAATGTCTTCATCAAGGACATGGCACGTACACACAACCATTGCAAGATGCAGCCAACGAAGGTCAGACCTAAGAAGTTTCACCCTCGAGCTTGAGACCCGATACTCAAAAAGCACCACCTAGCCGATGTCACTTTGTGTTTCCGCTACCATTTGCCAAAGAAAACGGTGCTGTACAGATGGCACGCCCACATCAAAGTCACAGGAAATTGAAATCCAAACATATTAATATCCTCAACTAAAATTCCTAAACAAATACTCAACTAACACATAATTTTATCAAACATGCCAGAGTAGTAGGTTGCAGGGATGGACGTTGACCGAGTACAGCCTTGCACATCCTTGCAGCGGATGCACTGGTGTATCAATCTTCTCACCTCATCCTATTATAAAAGTTGTTCACGATTATTATAAAGTTTTTGAACCCGGATGCACTGTGTAACTATGTACCCCAAAACTCAAGCTGCTAGGGGCCTCTTTTCAAACTTAGTTGAGGAGTAAATTAAACCAGTTAATGCATGAAGTCGTTGTCTTCTTCATTAACTTAACGTTATACAGACCTGCTATCGAGATGGCATGTAGGGCAGCACATGGGCTGCTATACTCGACACTAGAGGTCTTATATATGTTTCTAGTAGGCGAAAATGCTCTAGTAGGTATAAAATGTAAGTTGCGTTTTCTATGGTACATCTCTCTCGGTGTTGATCTGGTGAACCTAAGTACTCTTATTCTAACCCTGCAAACAAAAACTACTCTTATTCTACAACAAGTTGTCGACGACATGGAGCTGGTGACATCATGAAATGTGAAAGGTTGTTGTTAAAGGCTCCAAAGCATCTAAGTCATGTTTTTTTTCCAAAATTGCAGGATTCCTACATTCATTAAGAAGAAAAGAATTACTCAGTTAATTACAAAACAAGTGAAAACCAGGTTGCCCAGTTAATTATGAAAAATCGGATGAAATACCATCACGAGCGGTACACATAAGATAGTCCACACACAACAGTCCGAAGAGGGTCTCACCGAGACACCATGCAGGTGCCATCGTCATCATTTCTTCCCTACAGGCGTCATTGCCATCCCTAATCCCTGAGAAAATGACATAGGATTCACCGTATAACTCAACCCATACTGTAGACCCAGCGTGAAAATGTATGAAAATCCGCGCCAGAACTCAGCCACATGCGACTAGATGGTGCAGCTCCGACTCTGACAGAGAACTACGAAGGAGAACAAGGCACAACTAGCGCCACAGAAGATCATCAGACGAACCACCTGCTGCTCGTCATCGCACGCCATCGGGACCCTGTCACTGCAGCTTTGACTTCACAACAACAAACCATCTGAGGCAATCCCGTAGACATGCCGGAGAAGAGCGACTACCTATACCATAGTTGCGTCTCCGACATTGCTCCCCCATCATCATTGCCACAGAAGTCCCGACGCCAACATCACCGTCTTCCACTGGTCCCGCTCCCCGGTGCCCAGCTCCTAAGACGAAGTCCCCGGGGAAATACGACACCAAGGCGCTGCCATCTTCCGATCACACAAGATCAAGGTTTTCCCCATGAGCTACAGAAATCCACACGGGAGGGATGCGCTAATGCAATGATGCCTTCAGAAAGGTTAGCGACGGTTGTGGTTCGTGTTGCGCTCACATGTCTTGCAATAGGGGGCATGTTGCAAATGGTTCAATCAGGGGGCATGGCGTGCGGATGATGCGGCGGATGTTTCACATCGGATCGACCAGCAAATTTTAGGGATTCGGCTAGAGACGTCCACTTATATGAAGAATCACAAATTTGGAATAAAGAATATTTTTCTCTTTCATATTTCACATAGCGCTATTACCAAGATTTGAATTCACATGTTAATCGCCTTCTCCCTCCTCTTCGTCACACAAAACAAAGTACTTGAGCAATTTCAATGCGTTACGAGCAGTCCCACAATGTCATTACAAGTCAATGAACTCTATCAACCTTGTAAAATATTAGCACGCCGACGATCACAATGTAAGGCCAGAACTGTGACAGAAAGGTCAGTAGAATCGCCCATGGCAGCCTCCACCATGCCCGAACTCCAAGCCTCTTTAGCAGCATCAGCTCCCCATTGGCCACCATCGAGAAGGCCCACACGGCGTCGACCAATGCGAGAGCTGTGATCGCGCATGAAGCGATGGCCGTCGTGCGCGCGACCGTGGCCAGCACCACGTACAGCCCGAACACAAAGGCAGCGCCGAGGCTCCTAGCCGAGCCGGCCATGAATGTGACCGAGATAACGAAGGAGATCATGCGGGTGCGGATGTCCACGGTGGTGACCCCCGCGTACATGAGGCTGGTGATGGATAGGCACGCGCAGATGAAGGCTAGCGTGTTGGCGATGATGAACACATCGAACGCGTAGTGCCTGGCCAGCGTCGGTGTGCCGCCATTCGGATGGTCATCCGCTCGGTAGCCACCGGGTAGGGCGAAGGCTGCGGTGAAGGCCACTGTCGCGATCAGCACAGAGCCGATGCCTATGGTCTGTGTGGAGTCGGTTATCTTCTGCGCTTCTTCCTTCAGGTCTAGCAAAACAATATGTTCTTTGTGGAAGTGATCACATCTAAATGTGCCATTCTTTGCGCCGGCATCTTGAAGCAACCTATGTATCATAATTCTTGGGTTCTGCAAAAAATACATTGGAAGAACACAAAATAAATCATTCTCTTAGTGCAAGTCAGTGGAGCTATATACATGAACCGACCAACAAACAATTGCTTACCAATCCGTAATGAACCCCTGCAGGTGTCGTGATCCACGAGAGATCAAGCGGCGTTTGGCCCTTGTTGTTTCTCAGATTCAGCTTAACTTCACGGTTCTTCATTAGAGGACTGAAGATCCACACGTTCCCCATCTGGATCGCAAGATGCAGCGCGGTGTTGCCGTCCTTGTCCTGCATGTTCATCACCGACGATGCAAATTTCTTGCTCTGCAGGTTGGAGGCGTATGTCACCACGGACTGGCTCTCCTCAAGGACGGCCACATGGAGGAAGGTCCTGCCATTGGCGTCGCGTAGCTCGGCGCAGTCCCGGCGGCCATCTAGCAAGACAGAGACCGCCTTGACTTTGTTCGCATACGCCGCCACGTGTATGGGAAACGATCCGTCGATGTCTGGCTGATACACCGCGGATTGATCAGCATCCAAGAGCAAGCTGATCACCTCATGCTCCCCCCATGATGCCGCAAAGTGGAGAGGTGTGCTTCTACTGGATCTGTCTGCTTGTCTAATGAGATCCTTGTTCCATTCCAGTAGCATTTTTATTGTCTCTGCAATTGCTAGCTCTTAATGGAATTGCAATGCTAAGAGTAGTAGTAGGCAATATGTTTACACATTGGTTGGCATTGTGTTGTCCTAGGGTGCATGTACCTATATCAGCTTGATATAAAGTTATCGGTCCATTACTATTGAAAAAAGGTTTGAATTGTAGTCGTCAGGCTATGTGTTGCCCAAAGTGTTTTCATGGCGTTGGTTTCTAGATCAGCCCATTTTAGCATGTTCGCTTTGCTCGATCGCTGTTGGTTTTTCTTCAGTTTTGACTGGTTTTTCTTCAATTTCTTTTGTTTTTCTTTGTTTCGTCTTCAGTTTTCTTAGATTTTTCTGTTTTTCTTCCTTTCTTCAACGGATTTTTCCTTTTTTTTTGTTTGTCAACGTTTTTTCACTGGTTTTCTTTGATTTCTATAGTTTTTTATTTTTATTTTTCTTTGTTTCTCTTTCTCGACACATGCCTACTTATTTCAATACACAATGTACATTTTCAGTGTTTACGTGAATCATTGTTTTTTATACACAGTGAACATTTTTCAAATACATAATGCACATATTCTTAAATACATGGTTTGAACATTTTTCAAATACAGGTTGAACATTTTTTATTTGCAATAATTTTCTAAAACTACACAAACATTTTTTTTACATTGGTATGAAGATACTCCCTTCGTCCCATAATACAAGATCGTTTTGCAAACTACTTTGCAAAATGATCTTATATTATGGAATGGAGGGAGTTTTCCATAAAATGTCAGGAACATTTTAAAGAAGTACGTGAACATATATTTAAAATATTAAATCATTTTTTGGAATGGTATGAAACTTATTTTTATACTACGTAAAAATTGTTTGTATTTTGTACAAATATATTTTTAAATGTTAGGAACATATTTTTTGAAACACGTGATTTTTAAATAGAAATTCACCTACATTTTTTGGATGGTATGAAATATTTTGTTGAATTATACATGCATGTTTTCAATTTTATAACCTTTTTTATATGTCACAAATATTTTTCCGTAGTTTGTGAACACTTTTTGAATGTCACAAACAATTTTTTAAAATGCTATCAACATTTTCGAAAAGTTGCACGAATATTTTGTAACACTGCATATTTTTTTCAAAACTTAAGTAATTGTTTCTGAAATATTTTATTAGAATATTTTGAAAATATAAACAAAAGTAAAATAAAAAACGAGAGAAATAAATCAAGTGAAGAAAAAGAGCAAACCTACTACTGGGCCGGTGCACTAGGAGCGTTCCTCAGGTGACGCGGCAGTACCTCTCGCAGTAGGCGAGGTATAGCCAGGCCCATTGTCAAGGCTGAAATGGCTAACTATAGCACAAATCGTAATGAGGGGCTTATCGCTAGTGTGATATGTTGATATGTTTGGCTTTTTCCGAAACTATGTTGGCACACAAACAACTTTTCTTATATTTCAAAGCTATCTTAGCTATGTGCACCAATTGACTTCGCCTCATGGTCTTTGCTAATTGCTATAACGCGAAGAAGAGTGATAGTTGTTCTAAAAAAAGGAAGAGCAATAGTTGATAAAAAAATAACAAAAAAATGAGGCTTTTGCCCAATCATGTGGTGATTTTCCAGTAGTCTGTGACAATCGAAGTTTGGTTTAACCTTGGCTTGCAAACTTTCATTGTCGGTTTCATACACAAATTATGTAGCAGCAGTGTTTATTGTGTGTGGTGGACTCTTCAATTATTTACATAATTTTGATATAAAATGGTGATACTTTAAATTTTAAAAGTTGGACTTTTAGAATTAGGATTTGGAGATTCAAGACCCAAGATGAAGCTAACTTGAAGTTATAAGATTTAGAGTTTTAGAATATGTAGTTGAAAATTTAAATTATTAAAATTAATGTTTAGAATTTAATCTTCTCAAATTTGATTTTGAATTTTAAGATTCAAGAAGTATACAAATTCAAACTATAAGATACAAACTCAAAATATAGATTTGGAAGAATTCAGTTTCTTGAAATGAAAGGTCAATGTTCAAATGGATAATGTTTGGATCTCTTAAATTTTCAAAACAAACCCTGAGTAGCATAGAAGAAAGAGTGGGAGTGAAGGATGTCATCGAGGGAATGTTAAAAACCATAACATCACTCACTAAAACAGGGATAACAATGAACTTGCTTGTCGCGAAGACAACACAATCAATCACTCTCTCTCTCTCTCTCTCTAAACTTGCATGTATTTTGACTTTTGAGGCCATCACATCTATTTTGACGTTGTGTGCATTTTATGCAGAGATCGAATGTATACTCATCATGCTATGTGTTCTCTTATGCTACATTACGAGTTAATAAAACATCATTTATATTAAAAAAACACAAAGAACGTGTTGTAATCCGGTGGCATTGAATAAAATTGTAAAAGATGGGGAAAATGCCCCCGGCAAAAAAAGAAAGATGGGGGAAAAGGCCTCACCTTTGCCCTTGAGAGCGGCTACATGCAAGGCATTTCGCCCGTCTGGTCCAGAGTATGACAACCCTTTGTCGTTCTGATAGAGCTGCCGTGCAATGTCGTCGTGTTCCAGCGAGACAGCCAAGTACAGCGGCGAGGCGCCATCGGCCGGCGGAACTCGAGCTAGATGGGGGTCCTCCGACATCAGCCGGCGGACCATGTCCCCGCTGCCCAAACGGACCGCCTCGTGTAGCACCGTCTCTCCCTGCTCGTTCTGCATCCTCAGCATCGCCTTCACCTTCTCGTCGTCGCCGCCGCCACCGCCATTCTCGGCTCCTCTCGCGAGACCCACGAGATGAGCGACCATCCCGCCCCACCCTGCCCGGGCGGCGCAGTGCAGGGGCGTGTCGCCGTTGCCGTTCCGAGCGTCGAGCAGGTGACGGGCCCTGTCGTAGATCACCGTCGCGCTCTTCAGGAACTCATGAGCGTCTCCCCGAGACGCGACCACGTGAAGGACGGAGTCCCGCGCCACGGTGACCGCGTCGGCCGAGGTCACCGTGGATGCCGATTCGACATTAACGGCTTCCTCGATGTGGACGATCACATCATGACGTGCCGGTCGCACTGGCGCCGCTGCTGCGTCGTCTTTTTGGCCAAGGAGACGCTCGAGCTGCCGCCAGTCGCCGCGGCGCGCGGCCATGAGCAGCTCCGGATGCGGCTCGAAGTCGACCCCCTCAGTTGGCTTGGTCCGTAGGCTGGGAGCTTGCTCTGTGTTCTCTGGAGCCATTCTGGGAGGCAGGTGCACTCTTGGCATAGATCCTAGCGCTCGAACCTACACCTACTATATCATGGATTGGAGAGAGAGATGGCTACTTGGCGGACTCAAAGCATAAAGGGCAAAACGCGTTTGCTAATCATTCGGGCCTTGAGAGGAGGCAGTAGAAGAGATGCGATTCTTCCTCAGACATCACGTAAGGGCTCTGGTGAGAACCAGTAGGAGCAGCCCGCCTGTTACCACCCATTTGATTCAGCCAGCGAAAGCATCCTACCCCTCCCTCAGTACCTTTCTTCAGCGGTGTTCCAGTTCTTTATGCCAGCAATGATTGCACACATGTGCATCTTAACGGCACACAGATCACGCATTTTTTTTGTTTTAGAAATTCCGCATTCCATTAAACTGATGTTAACTTGTAACACGAAACCGTGGGAACACACAAAACCGTGGAACCCACGAGGGAAAAGGAGAGAGGATACATTTCCAGGAACATTCGCAAGAAAACTCCATAGAAACAAATTTCTGCAATCACCATTGTCAGCACTTGCCGTCTTCAAGACGAAAAAACAGCATCGCCCACGAGGGCTTTGTGAGCCGAAAAACAGGCCCGCCGCTAGCAAGGCCATTGTCACTACGGCGCGTCAACCGGGGATCGAAATGGATCTTCGGGTGAAAATATACTCTCATCATGTAGAAATACTCCAATTTAAATTGGAAATGCTAGGCGGATCCTATTTCGCGCCTAAAGAGTGAAATAAGGATCAATTTCTTTTGAGGGGTAATAAGGATCAAATGCGCATCGCGTGGCTACCTGTAGCTTCTTTGGGCCGACCCATCTAGCTCCCCAAGACTGGATTTTTCTGGTTTTTATTTTTTGTTTCATCATATTTTTTATATTGTGTCTTCACATTCATTCTTACCTTTCTATTACTAATTTTTTATTTGTTACCATTTTCTAAAGTCGTGAACATGTTTTTAAATTTGGAAACATTTTATGTAATTCCAATCTTTTTTTAACTCCGGGAACATTCATCAAATAGGTGAACATTTTTTCAATGCAGATTGTTTCGAAAATCCAGGGAGATTGTTTCAAATATGGAAACTTTTTTTAAATCCATGACATTTTTTTAAATCCGAGAACATTTTCAAAATTCATGAATGTTTTCGGAAAATCCTTTTAAAAGACCAAATTCATTAAATTTTTATTTGAAAACATTTTTTCTTGAAATCCGGGAACATTTTTTAAAAAATTCACAAATATATGTGAATACCTTTTTTAATTCATGAATATCTTATAAATTCCATAAAACTGTTTAAAGTTCTTGAACCTTTTCAAAATTCATGAAAGTTTAATAAACTCCTAAATATTTTTAAAATTTCATGACATTTTATAAAATTCCTATACTTTTTAAAGTCAAGATTGTTTTCCATTTTTTTGAAAACTTGGTTAAAGAAATAAAAAGGGAAAAGAAAAAATATTTAAATATAGGAAAAGGGTGAAATGGAATAAAAAGGAAACGAGAAAAAAGGCGCCAACCCACATTGGGCCGGCCCAAAGCATGCGTGTGAGGTGGGTGATAGTGCTCACTTTAGTTGTTGATTTGGGCATTCAAAACTTGACGATTGTTTTGGATTGCAAAAGTGTGGTGGATGACATTTATAGAGGTACTGGTGGTAAATATGAGAACATCAAAGACATATCATGTTGAGTTCGAATAGTTTTGCTTCTTGCTCCTTTGTTCACTGGAGTAGAGAATGTAATTTTGAGGCCGATTCTATAGCTAAACATGCTTTGTCATTACCAGGGGCGCCACGTTTGGCTGCTTGAGCTCCATCATCCTGTAAATTACTGCAAACTTGCATCTTTTTAATAATAAAGTTGAGCATGTTCCTTGAAAAAATATCCGATGTGTTGTGGATTGTCTATAAGCACTCCAGATGTTGCTATACATCACTTATCATGTCACTTCTTAGGGCATGTACAATGATGTTATCTTAGAAATGACACGTAGCATAAATGCTGAGATGGATGAAAGAGAAACCATAAAAAAAATACTTTGTCTTCTCTTAAATAATAGATGATCTCTTAGCAATAAATCTCTCACCATATTTTTAAAAATATCTAGTTACCAGAGAGATAACCAATGGTACATCGTAGTTTTTTGTCATCTCTAAATTAAGATAACTCTGTTCTTATCAATCTCTATACATGCCCTTATCAATCTCTATATATTCTTATCAATCACTATACATGCCCTTAGTGTTTGTGAAGGGGCCATGGACCAGTAAGAACATCCATGAAAATTTTTCTTCCGGTTTTACAACATGTCTACTGGTTCTCTCCTGATCTTTTGTCTCTTTTTTCTAGTGTTTTGTGGAGTAGTTTTTCTGTCCCGTTTCTTTTTGGTTTATTTTTTTCAATTTATTGTTTTCCTTTCCTATTTTTACTTTTTCAATTTTTGCTTCTTTTCGTTTTCTCTCCTTTTGATCTTTTTTTTGTTCATCGCGTATTAAAAAAATATTCTCGTGTGTTTAAAAAATGCCATGTATTAAAAAAACTTCATAATGTATTAACAAATATTCATCGTGTAATGAACATTTGATTTCCTTGATCCGGTTCACGACCGCGGATAGCACGGATCAAGGTACCTGCGGCCAATGACAACAAATGGGATGAGGTTGGCAACATCTAGACGCGACCCAGTTAAATTGTGTTGTACTGATTCGAATGCCATACGCTGATAAACTCTTGGATGCGCCACATGGCATACGTGGGAGTTCTGATCAATAAATAAAAAAGAACTCATCGGTGCGTCATTTGCAAGTTGCGACGAGAACCCGCCTAGGCGGCAGCGACGGCCGCCGGCCGTGTAGCGTGGCGAGGTTGTCGAGGATGAGGATGTCGCCCTTGCGCCAACGGAACTGGATGCTCTCCTCCTCGATGATCTCCTCACACCGCTGCACGAAGCTCGCCGGGATCTCGGCCCCATCAGCCGCCGTGGCTGAGCTCAGCTCCTTGCCGTGCATCCCGACCAACGTGTTGAACCACATCCTCCGGCCTTCGCACCCTGGGAAGACGCGGGTCAGCGTGCGGGGACCCAGGATCGTCTTCACGCCACCGTCCTCGAGCCACTCCACGCCCATTCCCAGTGCCTTTGCCCTGCAAACATCCCAAACCGCTTATTGTTAATTTTCTTTTGTAGAGACTTACTATTGTTCTTTCAGAATACATAGAACAACTAGTATAACTTTGTATTAAAATTAATATAATAATAAAACACTTACAGACACATGTCTCAACTTTGTACTATTTTAGTACAAAATTACACTAAAATTAAGACATTTATTTTGGAACAATTTATTTTGAAACGGAGTAGTACTTAGTTCTTTGCTCTTTTTTGTGCATAGGTGTACAAATGTGGATATCCATTTTCCCAGCAAAGCACAAAATTTTGTGCTATTGCTATTATATGTGATTTTCTATTTTAACTTCTGCACTTTTAAAAATTATTATTCCTCTTTTAAGCTTGCAAACCAATATTTAACTCTTCTTATCACGACTCCTACATTGTATGTAGAATTTGTTTTTTTTTTTGTTGCTGAAACTGCACACTTTTAGAGTACAAGGTTAGGCTCTACTATGTGCAGTTTTAGGTGACTAGGGTTTATCACATACTTGGATGAGTTAGAATTAGGAAAAGAAAATTCTTCATTATACAATTTTTAAACCATATATGTGTGACAAAAACTCGCAATGTTTCACTTATCCTTTAGTTTATTTATGAGATAATGAATTCCCCCTGTGCTCTTTGCTCATTTGAGATATCATCTAATAGCTGGGGCTTCGGATATGTTTATTAACTCTGCATGGGTTGTTATAAAAATCAACTCAAGTAAATTTAGAAGATTCATAGGTCCAAATATATTTTTCTCTCTTATGCAAGTGCCACTCAACTGCCCACAGTGGCTCTACTCCTGGTCTTTCCTTCAACCAGAGCACCGAGATTGGTGACATGGTATATGAATACCTTGGGCGGGTTGCCAAGGAGGTATTTTTTCTAGCATGGATGATAGACTAGGTTCTCAACAGTGCTTCTCCACCTGTTCTCTGTTGTTTCAGACTATCTTTCATTGTGGTGTGGTGTTCTGGGCGTATTTGATTGTACGCAGAAACGAGGTTAAACTATCGTGTGTGCGGTTGTATCGGTTCAGTGTGATGATAAAATTAAGAAAAAATGCATTAACAAAAAGAACTCATGGATAACCTCACAATAAATAGACATGTTAATATATAGGATTTCTCACCATGCATGCACCCACTAATCATTGCAGTGGCAAAAAACTTAGGCAAAGAAACAATTGTCATCCTTATGTCGATGTATATGAGGCACTTAATCTTTTCATAATCATTTTTTCCAAAAAATACAAAAAATAGCAACATATACTATAAAACCTAATAAATACATTATGAAAATATATGTCATGATAGTCTAGTTATATTTATTTAGTATCGCATTAATAATTTTCTATAAACATAGTCAATAATAAATCAATTTGACTTGAGACAACAGTACGTGGCTTTGTATAAGGAGCGAGTACTTCAAAAAACATACCGTATTACCGTACTTAAGAACATATATAACTAAATCATGCTCGAAAGGTTGTGAATACAAACACAAAAATGTACTTTACTATCCAAAATAAAAAAAAGGTAGAACACACCTCTAAATTATTGAAAACATTGCAGATATATTTATAACATATGAAGCGCATGCAAGATACTCCCTCCGCTTATATTATGGGACGGAGGAAATAGTTCTTTTGAAATATTTTTCTTCCTTTTAAATGTTTTATTTCTACAATTTTTAATTTCTTTATGATTATTCCAATTTCCAATTTTTGGATATTTTATCAAAATTTAACATAACTATTTCTAAAAAATGAGCAAAACCTTTTCATTTACAGGTTTGTTTTGTAAATTAAAAGGTGTTGCTATTTTTTAGGCGACTGAAAAATAACTATGTCTAAGTAAATGTAAACTATTTGATCCGATCGCTGGCTGAGATTCAAGATTCTGTATAGAGATGAGAAGATTTTCATCGAGCGGCTATGACTTTCTGGAACTCGTAAACAGAGGAAAAACAAAGGCTGACGTGTATATTACCTCGTCTCTGCTTCAGACTTGTCTGACGTGCCGAAAGCGTCTTCCCATCCTCTCCCTCTCATGGACCCGGTGTTGTTGTTGCTCGGCGCCGTGAACGTGTACCGGAGCCCCTTGGCGTCCAGCTCCTCCACCATCTCCGGGAACTCCTCCAGCGCCCGCTCCGTCACCCGGAAGCTCGGCACGAACGGCGTCTCTCCGCCCTCCGGCGGCGGCACCTCACAGAACAGTATCACCTTCGCCGGGAACTCCTTGATCTGCACATCAATTGATGCAAACAAAAACCCAAACATGGATAAACACTTCACAAGGCCGGCATGCTGTACTGCTGCAGATCATGGCATGGCACGGGATGTATGTGTGGGCTCACCAGCACCATCTCGTGGTGGAAGTAGACGCTCTGCTCGAGGGGCCCCTCGTTGGCGGTCCAGATGCGGCCGTGGACGTGGGTGCGCGGCGCGGGGCCGACGTACCGGATGTCCGGCCACCCAAGCGCCTCCACGACGGCGTTGAACTCCGCCGCGTCGCGGACGTCGAAGCCGCGCAGCAGAACGGCGCTGTTGGCCACGACCTTGTCCTCCAGCCACTCCCTCTTGGCCTTCACAGCGGCCACGAGCGCCTCGTACCCGGTGCCGCCACCGTCTTCGCCCGCGCCTTCCGTTGACGGGCCCAGGACCAGCGGCATCTGCTCGCCGTCGATGATCTTCTGCCCTTCGCACCCGCCGACGACGAAGGAATGGCCGAGCTGCGACGTGGCTGAATCGCTGGCGGCGAACAATGCGTTGTTGATGCCGACCTTGGCTTCCAGCAGCTGCCTGTTGGCCATCAGGGCTGCCATGAGAGACTCGTAGTCGCCGGCGCCGCTGCCACCTCCGTCTTGCTCTGAGGTGGCTTCCATGGTGAACTCTGCCTCTCTGTTGGAAAATACTGACTTGGAATAACTAGAAGATTACCTCTCGTACTTTTAAACTGGGGAACTTCAACGGGAAATGCTGGTTTATAAAGTCGTCATGGTCGACAAGGCTGTACGGTAGTTCCTCGAGTTTCAAAGGTGACGTACGTACGTACTTCAACTTATCAGTGATCCCTTCAAACGAAAAAGAGGAATACTAGGGGGTGTTTGGTTTAGAAGTATTTTTTCTAGTCCTAGGAACTAATCAAAAAATACTCTTTAGTAGAGTTTTTTTTAGTCCCTGTAAAAAAAAGTTCCCTTATTTAGTTTTTAGGGACTTTTTCTAGTATCTGGGACTAAAAAGTTCTTGAACCAAACACTTCCTAGATGCATCGAGGATTAAATAAAGGTAGTTTGTCGTTGTACTAAAAGCGACTGGGTTGTTGGCTTCATGTGGTGCAGAAGAGGCTCTGCGGTGGACATTTGTCACCTCTAGTTCGAGTAAATGGACACTACACGCGGTTTGATTTTGGACCCGTCTAAAAACCATATCTTAATTTTCAAAGTGAAGGAGCCTAGGCCCTGTTTTTGACATGACACGGTCAATTTTGCAGGCACCAAAGGATATTAAAATCGCTATCATTGGCTTGAAAGAAGGACAATTGGATACAGTCCAAAGCAAAGGTTCCGGTAAAACCTAGAGAATGCTTCCCCAAGATTCCCTTTAGGTCCTGTACTCAGGTAGAGATTGGTATTAGCTATTTGGTTCTGCCTTGGCAAATACAATATCAGATTTGGCGTGCTACCGTGTCATCATCATAGCTTAATTGGGGGATATAACTCGGGTGCCATCCGGATGCCACGTGCACCTTCCAGATGCAAATGCAACTGTATTTGGAGCAAGATGGCTCGTTTCCATCTACTCTGGATTTTGCAGGTGATGACATGTGGTGGCTCCGGGGATGGATATGGGCAAACGCGGCTTACATGCTCCCTCGCGTACTCCTATCTATGCTTCCCGGCAGGCATCGGAGAGAAAATTACACAATAGTATCATATTTGGGACGATGTTGGTGGATTGGTATCAGTTTTTGAAATTTTTACGTGTCAGTATCAAGTTTTGGGCAAGCCGTTGTAAATCGGGCTAAATCGCGTACAAACACGTATTGATGATGTATCTAACCAGCCAGGCCCGCTTGTCAGGTGCCTATATGGCATGTTTTTGGCAAATAACCCCCTTACTTTATACTCAATCACATGAACGTCTTTTTTACAGGAAAAGGGCCGTTCGTAAGTTTTCCAGGGATTCGGTTGAAATTTCCGTTGAATTGGACAACAAATAAAAAGAAACAAAAAATCACGCCCTGCCCAGACTCAAACTCGCGCCCGGTCGCACAGAGGCTGCGTGTGCTCCACAATGCAACACAGGCGCTCATGTATGATTGACGCTCAATTTTCTTTTATACTTAAGCACGCTGGGCTGCCGATTTTTTTTTAAACCGGGCGTGACCCTTTTCCATTACTTACATAACGGAAATACAACAATTCAAAGACCGACCAGGAAAACAAAGAAAGGGAAAAGCGAGTTCAAAGCATCCCTGAGAAACCCATGATAAACACCCGTCATCGGGCAGTTCATCGTGGGAGAAAACCCAGCGACACCAAAATGTCTACGCCACGCTACCAGAACATTCAGGCTAATCAGAGTTATGCTCACGCAGGAGCCTAAACCCACTCACATCACCAGGATACATAAACCAAAAGACCCAAGGACTGTGGATAGCATGTCTCAGGCGAGCTGGAGAGAAGCTTTTTGATCACGCGCCCTTCAGTTGGTCCCTCCCGGTGCCGCGCAGATACGCATCATGTTCAAAGCATTGATTCTCAGCATCTTAGCTCCATGCTCCATTGCTTCATGGTCTTCTCCCATCATTAGACCTGCCCAATATGTAATATAACCACAAGCAACATATATTACATCAAACGGAGATCTCAACTTCTTGAATTCAAAGGTGGCTCTGTTACGACAATTCCACACAGCCCAACAGAGAGCAGCTAAGCCAAAAGTATAGAACCTATCCCCATCTGGAAGGAAACTATAGCACCAGGAAAAGTATTGCCATATATTGTTCGGATAAAGGTCTGTTCCCAGCATATATCCGACGGTCCTCCACATGACCCTAGCCACTGGGCATGTGAAGAACAAGTGTTGGGAAGTCTCTCTGTTATCACAAAAGGAGCAGGAAGGATTCCCCAACCAACTTCGCCTACTCATCACATCTCTAGTCAGCACAGAGTCTTGGAAAAGTTGCCACAGGAAAATTTGTATCTTAAGCGGGATTTTGGCTTGCCAGATCCACTTATAATTACATCCAGCCAAGTTTCTTTCCAGGTAATCGTAAACTGATTTGGTAGTAAACTTGTTCTTTTTTCTCCCCAAGGACCATACAATCTGATCAGGTTCACTGGTGGTCGGCCACAAGGTCACCACCTTTTGCATTTCCCTCCACTGCTCCAGTAGAGGAGGGTGGAGACGCCTACGAAAGAAATTATCACCCACGCCATTATTAAAGCTTGCAACTGTGATGCCTTGATCGTTGCAAATGTTGTAAAGCTCAGGAAATTGGTTACATAAAGGAGGTTTATCATTGATACAATCATCCCACACTCTAGCAAGGTTACTAGATTTTAAACCCACCTTTCTACCCACAAGGTAGTGTTCTTTGACTTTCATAATAGCCTTCCAAATAGGAGAATCCCCAAATTTAGATTTTACCGAAACAATCGTGTCTCTTTTGAGGTATTTGGCTCGAATTATGTCCTTCCACAGCCCTTGCTGTGTTTCCAACTTCCACCACCACTTGGTGAGAAGGCTAATGTTTTGTTTATGCAGGTCTTTCACCCCGAGGCCTCCTTTTTCCTTGGAGCGGCAAATCCCGGACTATTTCACCAAATGGTATCGTTTCCGACCTTCATGCTCTTGCCAAAAGAATCGTTTACGGTGCTTGTCAAGTTTCCCAATCACCTTTTTCGAGAGTAAAAACATAAACATATAATAGAAAACTATGCTGGTTAAAGATGCATTAAGTAGAATCAAACGTCCCCCCGAGGAAGCTGCATTCCCAATTCAGGATTCACAGCACTTGAGGAATCTCTCATCCAAGATCCTAGTCCAGACTACGTAATGTGGAAAAGCTGACTGGCACACCCAAGTACTTCATAGGGGAATGCCCAATGCTGCAGTTAAACAGCTCGGAATAGAAGACTATTGTCTCATCATCCCCCCCCCCCCAACACATAGAATCTCACTTTTCATGAAGTTGATCTTAAGTCCTGACATAAGCTCGAACATGTATAGAAGAAGCTTAAGGTTTACAGTTGCATCTTTGTCATGTTCGAAGCAGATAACCGTATCGTTCGCATACTGTAATATGGCCACACCACCCTCGATCAAGTCCGGTGCTAGCCCAGTAAGCAGCTTCTCTTTTTGGGCATTGAGAACCATTTTCGAGAGGGTTTCTATAGCAATATTAAACAAGAAGGGGGAATGGGGGTCGCCTTGGCGAACCCTTTTGTGGCTTGGAAGTATGGGCCATTTTCGTTATTGAGTTTAATACTCAAAGTGCCATTTCTGAGTATCTTATCTACCCAGCCACACTAGGTAGGGCCAAAGCCCTGATTGCGATGACACTCAATAAGGAAATCCCAATTTATCTTCTCATACGCCTTTTCAAAGTCCAGCTTCAGCACCACACCAACCTTCTTCTTATGATGCGTGTGGTGCAGCACTTCATGTAACGTAAGGATCCCATCCATAATGTTCCTATGCTTAATGAAGGCATTTTGATGTTTACTAATCAACTTGTCTGCAAAGATAGCCACCCTATTATCCAACACCTTAGTAATAAGTTTATAAGGACATCTTAACAGGCATATGGGGCGGTACTGCTGAATGCGTTTAGCCCCATTTAGCTTTGGAATCAAGGTGATAATTCCATAGTTCAAACGGACGACGTCCAAGGTATTATTATGGAATGCTTCAAATAGCCTCATTATATCATTTTTACAAAATCCCAGCAGTGTTTATAAAACTCAGATGGGATATTATCAGGTCCAGGAGCCCTATTGCTTTCCATGCTAAATAGTGCCTTTTTTACTTCTTCTTCGGTGAACACACTAGTCAAGATGAGGTTGTCATCTTTCGTAAGTCTCTCATCTCTAGACCAGGTTTCAGGAGAGACGTGGAATAGATTTTCACTGGTCGGGCCAAAGAGTTCCTTGTAATAGGATGTTGCATGAGTCAAAAGATTTTGTGTGCCTTCTATAACCATTTCCCCATCAGTAAGGGAGTGAATGGTGTTTTTTTCTCTTCTTTCCATTGGCTATGTGATGGAAATAGGTTGTGTTATGATCCCCTTTAAGTAAACATCGCTCATTCAAGTGCTGAAGCCAGAAAAGTTCTTCATCAGCCAAAATTTCACTAAGCTCAGCACACAAGATGGTTCTTCTCTCATAGGTCTCAGGATCCAAGGGACCATTTTCCTCCTGCTTTTCGATCTCTTCCCGCTCCTTTTTAACCCATTTCTTCCTCTTTCTGGCATGGCCGAACAGGTGGGAACCCCATCCTTTAAAGTATTTTTTATACGTTTCAATTTTATATTTAGGATGTCAATAGTGTCTTCAGAATGCATAGGCTGCTCCCAGATCATCTTAGCTTTAGAATAGAATTCCTCGTTCTTTAACCAGCTGAGCTCGAATCTAAACTCACACTGGCGCATGGGACTTCTTTTCAAGGGATTTGTTGTCAACAACAAAGGGTTGTGGTCTGAAACATCTATCACTAGTTTACGGATTGCGGCTAATGGGAATAGATCCTCCCAGTCAAAGCTCATGAGCACTCTATCGAGCTTCTCGAGCGTGGGGTGTCTTTGCTTATTGGTCCACGTAAATCTGCCCCCTCCCATATGAATTTCTCTAAGGTTCAACGATTGAATGACAGTGTTAAATCTATCCATATGCTGAGAGCGATGGAGAGACTTGTTCTTGTCACTACTATCCCGTAGGATATTGAAGTCACCACCAATAACATAAGGGGTTTTAGTGCTGCCACAAACCGAGGTTAGTTCATCTAGGAACCCGCCCCTCTTCTCATCATGTGCTTCCCCATAAACCACCACAAGGGTCCAAACACACTTGAGTTTGATGTCAGATATAGTGGCCTGCAGCAGATAATTACCTGCCGCCCAAGACATAATTTCCAAGGTTTCCTTTTTGATCCCACATAGTATACCACCAGATTTACCAGTGGAAGGGATCCAGTTCCAATTAAATATCTCAAAGGGGTCGATCTTCCTAAGGTATCTAGCAGTAAATTTATCCTTCTTCGTTTCCAGGATGCCCATAAAGTCGAGGGAGTGATCTCTAATGATGTCAGAGAAGCAGGTAGTTGATACGTCTCCACCGTATCTATAATTTTTTATTGTTCCATGCCAATATTCTACAACTTTCATATACTTTTGGCAACTTTTTATACATTTTTGGGACTAACATATTGATCCAGTGCCTGATACGTCTCCAACGTATCTATAATTTTTGATTGATCCATGCTATGTTATCTACTGTTTTGGGCAACATTGGGCTTTATTATCCACTTTTATACTATTTTTGGGACTAACCTATTAACCGGAGGCCCAACCCAGAATTGCTGTTTTTTTGCCTATTTCAGTGTTTCGAAGAAAAGGAATATCAAACGGAGTCGAAACGGAACGAAATCAACTGGAGAAGTTATTTTTGGAAGGAAAGCTACCGGATGGACTTGGACCCCACGTCAGGAGCCAAGGGAGGTGCTCACGAGGGTGCCCCCCCTAGGGCGTGCCCCCCTGCCTCGTGGGGCCCCCGAAGCTCCACCGACGTACTTCCTGCACCCATATATATATTCACGTACCCTAAAACTTCCAGAACAGAGAATAGATCGGGAGTTCCGCCGCCAAAAGCCTCCGTAGCCACCAAAAGCCAATCTAGACCCGTTCCGGCACCCTGCCGGAGGGGGCAATCCCTCTCCGGTGGCCATCTTCATCATCCTCATGCTCTCCATGACGAGGAGGGAGTAGTTCTCCCTCGGGGATGAGGGTATGTACCAGTAGCTATGTGTTTGATCTCTCTCTCTAGTGTTCTTGAGGTGATACGATCTTGATATATCGCGAGCTTTGCTATTATATTTGGATCCTATGATGTTTCTTCCCCCATCTACTCTCTTGTAATGAATTGAGTTTCCCCTTTGAAGTTATCTTATCGGATTGAGTCTTTAAAGATTTGAGAACACTTGATGTATGTCTTGCTATGCGTATCTGTGGTGACAATGGGATACCACATGATTCACTTGATGTATATTTTGGTGATCAACTTGCGGGTTCCACCCATGAACCTATGCATAGGGGTTGGCACACGTTTTCGTCGTGATTCTCTGGTAGAACTTTGGGGCACTCTTTGAGGTCCTTTGTGTTGGTTGAATAGATGAATCTGAGATTGTGTGATGCATATCGTATAATCATACCCACGGATACTTGAGGTGACATTGGAGTATCTAGGTGACATTAGGGTTTTGGTTGATTTGTGTCTTAAGGTGTTATTCTAGTACGAACTCTAGGGCTGTTTGTGACACTTATAGGAATAGCCCAACGGATTGATTGGAAAGAATAACTTTGAGGTGGTTTCGTACCCTACCATAATCTCTTCGTTCGTTCTCCGCTATTAGTGACTTTGGAGTGACTCTTTGTTGCATATTGAGGGATGGTTATGTGATCCAATTATGTTATTATTGTTGAGGGAATTTACACTAGCGAAAGTATGAACCCTAGGCCTTGTTTCAACGCATTACAATACCGTTTACGCTCACTTTTATCATTAGTTACCTTGCTATTTTTATAATTTCAGATTACAAATACCTTTATCAACTATCCATATACCACTTGTATCACCCTCTCTTCGCCGAACTAGTGCACCTATACAATTTACCATTGTATTGGGTGTGTTGGGGACACAAGAGACTCTTTGTTATTTGGTTGCAGGGTTGCTTGAGAGAGACCATCTTCATCCTACGCCTCCTATGGATTGATAAACCTTAGGTCATCACTTGAGGGAAATTTGCTATTGTCCTACAAACATCTGCACTTGGAGGCCGAACAACGTCTACAAGAAGAAGGTTGTGTAGTAGACATCAGTGCCCAGTGCCAGTTCCTATTTGTTGTATATTTTTTGTTTCACAGTAAATCCATATCAAACGGAGTCCAAGCGGGATAAAACTGACGGAGATTTTTTTTGGAATATATGTGATTTTTGGGAAGAATAATCAACGCGAGACGATGCTCAAGGGGGCCACGAGGCAGGGGGCGCCCCAGGGGGCAGGAGCGCCCTGGGCCCTCGTGGCCACCCCGTAAGGCAGCTGATGCTCTTCTTTCGTCGCAAGAAAGCTAATATCCGGATAGAGCTCGTGTTAAAATTTCAGCCCAATCGGAGTTACAGATCTCCGGGAATATAAGAAACGGTGAAAGGGCAGAATCTGAGAACGCAGAAACAGAGAAAGACAGAGAGATAGATCCAATCTCGGAGGGGCTCTCGCCCCTCCCACGCCATGGAGACCATGAAAAAACTCTTCTCCCACCTAGGGAGAAGGTCAAGAAAGAAGAAGAAGGAGGGGGGGCTCTCTCCCCCTCGCTTCCGGTGGCGCCGGAACGCTGCCGGGGCCATCATCATCACCGCGATCTTCACCAACACCTCCGCCATCTTCACCAACATCTCCATGACCTTCCCCCTCTATCTACAGCGATCCACTCTCCCGCAACCCGCTGTACCCTCTACTTGAACATGGTGCTTTACGCTTCATATTATTATCCAATGATGTGTTGCCATCCTATGATGTCTGAGTAGATTTTCGTTGTCCTATCGGTGGTTGATGAATTGCTATGATTGATTTAATTTTCTTGTGGTTATGTTGCTGTTCTTTGGTTCCCATCATATGAGCGCGCCTGTGGATCACACCATAGGGTTAGTTGTATGTTGATAGGACCATGTATTAGAGGGCAAGAGTGACAGAAGCTTCAACCTAGCATAGAAATTGATGCATACGGGATTGAAGGGGGAACATTATATCTTAATGCTATGGTTGGGTTTTACCTTAATGAACGTTAGTAGTTGCGGACGCTTGCTAATAGTTCCAATCGTAAGTGCATAGAATTCCAAGTCAGGGATGACATGCTAGTAGTGGCCTCTCCCACATAAAACTTGCTATCGATCTAGTAAAGTAGTCAATTGCTTAGGGACAATTTCGCAACTCCTACCACCACTTTTCCACACTCGCTATACTGACTTTATTGCTTCTTTATCTAAACAGCCCCTAGCTTTTATTTACGTGCTCTTTATTATCTTGCAAACCTATCCAAAAACACCTACAAAGTACTTCTAGTTTCATACTTGTTCTAGGTAAAGCGAACATTAAGCGTGCATAGAGTTGTATCGGTGGTCGGTAGAACTTGAGGGAATATTTGTTCTACCTTTAGCTCCTCGTTGGGTTCGACACTCTTACTTATCGAAAGAGTCTACAATTGATCCCATATACTTGTGAGTTATCATTAGTCCTCCTTATTTTACCTGCTCCTCTATAGTTCCAAAAGAGACCCTTCATTTTTTCTTTTTCCTCCCCCCCCCTTTCTGAAAGCTCTACTAGGAGGCTGAGTAGAGCTTCCAATTTCATTTTGTAAGGTTATCCCATTTTTTTACTTCTGGTTACCGGCCTAGCTATTACCACATTAGGTTTTCTTTCTCTCTTCTTCCTAGACCGTACCACAGTAAATTTTTCCTCATCTACATCGTTCTCCTCTTCCCAATTCATGTTCAGAGGTGTCTTATCCCCTTTTTCATTAGTAAGGATCATTTTTCTATTATCTGCATCATGCTTGTCAGCATTAACCGCAATTTTTTCCACGTTTCTACAATTCTCAAGCTCTCTAAGGATATCCACACTGGTAAAATAATTGTCTGGGATATTAACTCCCATTCTAACAGCCCTAATAATAATATCAGTATTGGATAGTGCATCAAAAGAGTTAAGATTATGAGGTATACCTTCTAGGTCTCGCTTTTTTGCTGCTGCCATAGCTTTTTCTTCCACCTTTTCCATCTTGTTCTGGGCATTGCGCAGGCTGAAGCGGAGGTTCTCCGCAGTTACCAGCAGAGGAGCAGCCAGCAACTCACTATCCATCTCGCCCTCAGGCATCTCCACCTTGTACTCATTAGTGTTCGTCACCCCAATATCACAGTGGTCAGTAACATCCACCACCTGATGAGATTTTTTAACAATGTCAGAGTATGATTTTTTTGGCAAGCTCATGCAAATATCTATATGAATCTCAACATGAGGCCTTACTTTTTCCCGAGACATTTCAAGCGCCATGGTTTCAATGAGGAGGGTGGTGTGGAGCGATTCATCAGAATCAGTACTCTCTTGGGACTCCCTAATTGGGTCTGATTTACCTCCATGGGGAATGCAGGGAGATTTCCCTCCAAGCCCACGTGATAAGCCAGCCATATGAGCTTGAGGAGCCGAAGAGGAGACAATTTTCTTATCAATATTGTTCCTATCAGGGTTGTAAGGCGCTTGCACCTTCTCCTTCTCCCTTTCAGGATCTCTCACCAAGATCTGGTCCACCTCATAGTAAAAATCATAAAAGTGGTCTCCCAGGACAGCTTCAGCTATCACAGGGATCGCATCGACATTTCTGCATCCCAACCTAACCCGGACAGAGTCCGGGCGGTGTAAGGTAGCTGCATCAATTTTCAGAGGAACCCTAACCAGAGAAGCCACATAGGCCAAATTCCTTTCGCTTGTTTTGTCTAAAGGAACATTGCTAACCTTAATCCATGCCACTTCCATCACCCCCTTGGCCCCAACAGCAGAAGACCAGCGCGTGGCATGGATAACAGCCCCAATGGTTTTAAGAGTGACTCTCCCAACATAGCAAATCTGTGCAACTGCCCGAGGATTAGGGAAACGAACAATGAACACCATCGGCCCTACCGCATGAGCGGAACACCTCCATCCAGTGGCTAGGTAGGCAGTTAGGTCTAACTCCATCTGACGAGTAGATGTTTCCCCTTTCACTATAGTAACAACAATGTTATTGGCCCTTTCCTTAATCCGATTAGCAGTACAGGAGTCATGAATGTAGTAAAATCCGTGCCCCTTAGATTGAAACGCGCACATAGGTGCCATACACTCCCAAGGAAGGAATTCAACACAAACAGATGCCAGATGGCCTAGTTTACTACATCGCTCACAATAAGCTTGAGGGCATCGGGTAGGGGGGTGTTCATGTGATTTGCAAATGGGACGTGCATCTATTTTCTTGGAAGGAGGCACCCGAGCAGGGGTTTTCTTTCCCTCAGCCTAACGAGGGGAAGATGCAGCCAGGCGCCTGGCGGTGGTGTCGCCCGATCCCGACGAAACCTGAGCCTTCTGCACCCAGACCCTGCCATCCTGGATCTCGCGGCAGCTAGCACCCGCCGCTTCGTCACAGCGCGAATTGTCCCCCGACCCGGCTGGATTGATGAGGTAGTGTTGGAGTGGTCGCCTCCATCTTCACGCCGCCAGGAGAACTTGCTGCGGTCGCCTCTGCGGCCGTTGCCGTTGCCGCCCTCCTCCGCGGTCCGAGCGGCCGCCACCGCCACCTCCGCGTCTCTCTCCATGTAATCCACGTCCCGCATTGGACTGGCTGTGACTGCCGCGAACGAACGAGAATCGCCCCCAACCTTGCCCTCCCAACACTCAAAAGTCTCTGGAATTCTGGATCTAGGGTTCTTCGCCGCCGCCCAGAAGTGGGAGAAGGAATCCTCTAGGTCAAGGATCGGGGAGGGAGGGGAATTTATACCCGTATTGTCGCCTCGCGGGATGGGGTGGATCGGCCCCACGTGTCGCGCATCCGCCATTGATGGATGGTTGGTGGGGTTTGGGTGCGCCCCGGTTCGACTTGGCCCGGTTGCATGCAGACCCGCACGTCTCTCGTGTACTGAAGCATCGCGTCCCATGCCGTCCAACACGCTCGCCGGTGCGGTGGTCGTCGCTGGTAGTCGATCCCGCACCTTGGCAAAGTGACAGGGGAAGGAGATCACATCACCGACATCGATCTCTTCTCCCTCTCGGAGGAAGCGCGCGTCGATCGTGACACCGCGCGAGTCCATGAGGACAAGGCGGAGCACATCGTGTTGAAGCGTGAGAACGCCATCGTTGAACGAGATCGTGCGAGCTAGGAGATCGGCGGCTTACGAGACTCGCCATCTCGAATCGGGGGCGCCGCCATTTCACCGCTCGTGCTCGCCATGTTCTCTCCGCTCGTGATAGGAAAACTAATATTCTCCTCGGACCATCACTAGGCCGGCGGTTGGGCCAGCGTGGCCTGCAATTTGTTTTTCCATTTCGCTTTTTATCAGCGCACGCGCTGGGGCTTGCTCGTTGCCCAGTTTTTTTTTGAGGGGTGCCCAGGTTTCTTTTCATTTCATTTCTCTTAGTATGCTTTAGTTTTGTTTCTGGTTTCGGCTTATTTTTTGTTTTTTCTTCCTTTCTTTTTCTTCTTCTTTTTTCATTCACTAGGTTGGTTATTCTCCTGAAATTTTAACATACTTTACTGAACATTTTTTAAGTTAGGCTTCAGTATATGTTGAAAATGTTTTCATATACACATGGACATTTATTCATGTTCGCTGAGCACTTTTTAGCGTAAAGTGAACATTTTTAATTGGAGATGAACTTTTCTTTACAAGTTGTGAACATTATTTTAATATAATGAACTTTTGTTAATCTATGTTAATGGAGACAGAAACTTTCAAACCAGTCCGATACAGTTGTGTATATGAATATCTAAGCTTTGTTTTTTTTTCTTTTTTTCTTCATATTTTCCCATTCATTGGGTTAGTTTTACTCTTAGATTTTTAACAAACTTACCGAATATAACGGACTTTTGGTAATATATGCTGAACATATTTTTAATACAATCAATATACGAGTAACTCAAAAAAATTGTGTGTCAAGCATATTTTTTAATAGTTTTGTATTTGAATAATATAACGAGGATAAACGATAATTGTGCATGCTAGTAGTCCTGAGTGAAGACACATAAAATGTTGACCGTGCGTGTGTTCTAGTCTGGTGCTTGACACTTAATAATACTAATATTGTCTCAAAAAATACTAATAAGTAATCACAAAAATAAAATGTATTAATACCATGATTATAGAAAAATAGTAAGTTAGAACGAGTGTCGGAGAAAAGTATAAAAAGCTTAGATATGTGATTACCATTTTTGTAATGGCTCGCCCGAGGCTTGGTACTGACACGTAAAAATTACCAATCTTGGTACCAATTCGCCATCACCATCCCAAATATGATACTATCGTGTAATTTTCTCGGCACCGGGGGACAAAAAAGTGAGGCAACCGTCGGATGTAAAACTAGCACCGAGGGAGCACGGCGTGGGATTTCAATCTACTCAAGATTTAGCAGGCGATGCCATTTGGTGGATGCAGGGAAGGATATGGCGCAAACCTCCAGGCCAAAATGGCCTCCCAACACATTTTATCCATTTTAGGGACGTCTAGGGTGCATCTAGATCATTAGATGTGCACTAGGTAGAGCACATTTAAGTATGACAACATAATGTATTTGTTGCTTTCCTTTATTAATCCTTGGAGTTTTTTCTCTTGTCGCTTATGTTCACGCACGTCCGATTAAGCCTTTGTCTCAATAATTGGACTAGGCATTTTTAACTTGTGTGAAAACCTCTACGGAAATTAACATCTCCTCCCGAGAAATGGACCATCCTAGCATGATGTTTTAATTTTTTTGACGGGACAAAAAGAAAAAAAAGGACTAAAAAGTCTATGTGGCCCAAGCAAACCTCATAAAACCGC
The DNA here is from genome assembly GCA_034509565.1 of Triticum monococcum. Lineage (NCBI taxonomy): Eukaryota > Viridiplantae > Streptophyta > Magnoliopsida > Poales > Poaceae > Triticum > Triticum monococcum. The sequence goes on from CM067845.1 coordinate 411,787,679, forward strand.
CCACAACACGACAAGAGCAAGCGCCGAGTAACACAATCCGGTGATAAATGGCCCACATAGCACACACGGCGACAATGCGCACACGAGGCCACCCCGAGCAAACCCCACTGCTCAAAATCCTAATCTTGAAGGAAAAGACCAAAAGGTACAGGGATTAGTGTGATCTAGGTAATTCTCATCTTGATACCGGACCTCGTGGCGGGATCCGTAAATATCCTAGAACATATACATCATCAACATTGACTAACGGAGTTACAATACCTTGATTCTGAAATGCGGTTGGTATGCTGTTATTGTCATCGATGCCATGAGGAATAGATTTGGTCATATGTCACATATAGATGCAGTTTACCAAATCTGATCTGTTTTTCAGCTTGTTTAGTTACATTCATTTTCAGTATAGTTGTATGTGTCTTCAGAACAGGACATAATTAAGAAGTTACACCATCCTTTCTAGTATACAAAGCTATATAGGCGCGCGCGCGCGCGCGCGCACACACACACACACACACATATATATATATTAGCATTGAATAGCCATATTTACTTTCCTTTTTTTGAGCGGTAACATCCTTATTTACTAAGACTGGACAAATAGTACATGCCTTCATACACATATCTCACTAACACGACATAAGGAAGCCTAAAAACTTATAAAAGAAACACTTGCATAAATGATACACTATAGTTTTCTAGTTTTATGTTGAGGATACAATGCAGTTCATCTCACTTGAGGACAACCGTTTGGGACACCTAGGAGCCCAGGCACCTTATGTACCCGCCGTTAGATTGCTTTAGGATACGTGCTAATATAGTAAGCATGCACATTTATGGTACCTTATATTTGGAAAGTATCTACGGTGCTGCCATCAATTAACATTATTAAATTCATGATTACCCGCCTTCTTAATAAGGTATTAATTTGATTGGTCCACGACAATAAAGAAAGAAATATCTCTCTAATTTGGAACGCGGCCTTTTTTGTGTCTGAGGTATGTAGTGTATGTGCATGTATCATCTTATTAAAATCAAAGTTATCTAGAAATATATCGGGTATTCTCATGTTTGACGTATCCAAAAATTTAAAATACCCAAAAAACAAATGTGTATATCATTTGAAGTTTGTTGTAGGTGGATAAGCTGTTTGTAGGTACATATTAGTAAATCTTGAATATATAAAAAATATTTTGGGTATAGACATACCCGAGAATATCTTTAGTACTAAAAAAATTCACATAGTCGCAAATTTATTTTGAGGTGTCTACATACTCATGATATTTCTGGGTATATACACATTGCGTCTCATTACAAGATATTTGACACCTCGGGCATGTGTCAATGATTTGTAGTACATACACCATTTAGATATATGCATACTAGATTTACATACATAATCATGATATTTTCAAGGTATCTACATACTCATAATATTTCTGGGTATATTCATTACGTCTTGTTATTAGGTATTTGAGATACCCGACGTATACCCATAATTTTTATTTAGTATAACACCTTGGGAATGTGTATATTCTTAGTATATATAATACCACGGGTATGTATATTTTTCATTAAGTAATATTTGTGGTATGTGTATATTTTCATTAGATATAATATCCCGCGTATGTGTATATTTTCATTACGTGTAATACATCAACATAATATTTGGAAAGGGGTTATTGCTAGGAAATCAACATAATTTTTTTTTTTGGAAAGCAATCAAGTAGTGCATGCAAATGAAAAATGGAAAGCAATCATTCACTGATTGCACGCCATGTACTATTCATCAACCAGGGTGCAGAATAAGTTATTCTTCACCCGAGGTAATCTTACGATCATTTTATAATTAAATTACATTTCGAATTCAAATAGTTACATTCCTATTGATTCACTACGTAAAATTTGACATAGGAAAATAAATAGTAGGTCATATGACAAGAAAATTTGCAGTTTATGTGTATTTTAGACTATGTTTTTATGTTTGTAATTTTACAGAACATAAAATATTTTTTACGGCGATTATATATTTTCTTACGGTCCCTTTTTGCGTCGGAAATAAGACAAAACTTACGGAACGTAAATTTACGATACATTGATGGTAAAATAGAGGGGGATGAGGAATAGTTATTCTTCATCCCTCTCTAGTTTGACGTCAATGCATCGTATTTTTAGGTTCCGTAAATTTTGTCTTATTTCATACGTAAAAAGAGAATGTAATAAAATCTATACTCCCCGTAAAAATATTTTATGTCACGTAAAATTACGAACGTAAAAACATAGTGTAAAACATACATAAAATGCGATATTTCTGGTCTTATAACTTTTTTTTTGTTTTCTTATACCATATTTTACGTAGTGAATCAATATGAATGTAACTATTTGTATTTCAAACGTAATTTATTTATGAAGCGATCGTAAAATTACTTCAAGTGAAGAATAACTTATTCTGCATCCTGGGTGATGAATAGTAACATTATATATATATATATATATATATATATATATTAGCATTTAATAGCCATATTACTTTCTTTTTTTTGAACGGTAACATCCTTATTTACTAAGACTGGACAAATAGTACATGCCTTCATGCACATATCTCACTAACACGACATAAGGAAGCCTAAAAACTTATAAAAGAAACACTTGCATAAATGATACACTATAGTTTTCTAGTTTTATGCTGAGGATACAATGCAGTTCATCTCACTTGAAAACTTAAGATTCTGAAAGTTAAAAGGGTCTACACAAAGCCCGATTATACTATATAACAAGACATAGAAGAAAACGGTTGGACAAAGACGGATGTGTTCCTCCGTGTGGCCCAACAAAAACATATATGGACTGAGACAAACACGCTTTCTAATTACTAACAAAAAGATTTTATATAAAGTATAACCAATTTTGCTAATTATCAGTCCTCCTGAGAGGCAATTAAATCTCAATCCACTCGAGGTCTGTCTGATCATGGGCTCTAAGATTTGTGTGCAATGTTGGATGTTTGTCTCATCACAACTGTGTGGCTCTTATGCAAGCAATGAGGGCACGTCTATAGAACGCTTAGAACGACCCTGATAGTACTGTCACCTGCAATGGCCCACAGTGGGTCGGCCCATCAACCAGGCTAGGTCACGTGTTTCCGATGAGTCTACATTTTCTTCCAAAATTTTCTTCTTCTCTTGTTTCTTCTTTATTTTTGTTTATATTTTTAGTTGAATATAAAAATATATTGAAACACTATGTTACTTAATTTTTTAAAAGTGTTCATCGTGCATTCTAAAATTGTCAACACAGTGTATAAAAATTGTCCGCGCAGTTTTTATAACATGATGACAGCATTCCAAAAAATGGCATGATATTTAAAAATGTTCACACATTTCAAAAGAAAAGGTTTGTGACACTTTCTAAAAGAAATTATAGAGTGTAATTTTTTGGCATAATTCAAAAAAGTTGCACCATTCAAAAAAATGAATGTGGCATTTAATAAAAATGTTCACGGGTTTCAAAAATATGTTCAGTGATATTCTAAATTAGTTTTATGCATTTTTAATAATTTTTTGCGTAGTTTAAAAGTGCAGCATGACACACTGCCATTAAAAAAATGTTCTAATTGTATTTGAAAAATGTTTAACATGTATTTGAAAAAGTTCAACATGTATCAAAAATATTCCATAAGTATATGAAAAATGTATATTGAAAATTAGGCGTGTGTTAGAAAATAAAAATAAATAAATGACAAAAAACCAAAGTAAACTGATGAAGAAACGTAAGAAACAGAAAAATCAAAGAAACCCACCAAAACGAACAGAAGAAACAAACTGAAAACTGAAAAACCCTGAAGGGAAAGTGGAGTAAAAATAAGCAGAAGAACCAAAAGAAAACTGTTGAAAACTGATAAGCAAACACACAAGGAAAAGGATCAGCACGGAAGGTTCTAAAATCGGTTTATGCCGGTCCACAGAACCTTCACAAAACCATGCAACTGTGTCGCAAACTAAGGGAACTCCTTGAGGAGACGACATCTACAAGGTCGCAGTAAGCGACATATAGCTGCAGCGAGCGATCAGTGTGTGGATTTATCTAAGCTTTTGCTTTTCTTATGGCTACTGACTAGGCTTTCTTGGATGGGCTTTAGGTTGTGTCTATAGGTTGCCCACCCCGTTTGTCCTAGTTGGAGTGATTAACTCTTGATTGATTGATGGGCATCGGTTACAGGGTTACATCATATACAAGAGAGAGCCCATAAGAGTCGGCACGCAGGCCAGGGTGTGCTATTATGGATCCTACAATCTAGGATATACACCGGTGTACATTGCTACACATAGAACTAGTCTAACACCCCCCTCAGCCGGAATGCCATTGGGATGAACGTTCAGGCTGGATCTGAACTCATGGTGCACTTGTGACAGCAGTCCTTTAGTGAAGAGGTCGGCAAACTGAGAAGTGGATGGTACATGCAACACGCGAGCTTCACCAAGGGCGACACGATCACAGACGAAGTGCAAATCAATCTCAATGTGCTTCGCGCGTTGATGTTGAACAGGGTTGCTAACGAGGTATGAAGTACTGATGTTGTCGCAATAGACCATAGTGGCACGCCGCGGAGGGCACTTGAGCTCGTGGAGAAGTTGTCGTAACCAGCAGGACTCAGCAACACAGTTTGCAACCCCGCGGTATTCAGCTTCAGCGCTGGAACGGCTAACAGTTGGTTGTCGTTTGTGAAGGAAATATGTCCTAAAGGCAATAATAAAGTTGTTGTTTATATTTCCTTATATCATGATAAATGTTTATTATTCATGCTAGAATTGTATTAACCGGAAACTTAGTACATGTCTGAATACATAGACAAACTGAGTGTCACTAGTATGCCTCTACTTGACTAGCTCGTTAATCAAAGATGGTTAAGTTTCCTAACCATAGACATGAGTTTTCATTTGATTAACGGGATCACATCATTAGAGAATGATGTGATTGACTTGACCTATCCGTTAGCTTAGCACGATGATCGTTTAGTTTGTTGCTATTGCTTTGTTCATAACTTATACATGTTCCTATGACTATGAGATTATGCAACTCCCGAATACCGGAGGAACACTTAGTGTGCTATCAAATGTCACAATGTATCTGGGTGATTATAAAGATGCTCTACAGGTGTCTCCTATGGTGTTTGTTGAGTTGGCGTAGATCAAGATTAGGATTTGTCACTCCGATTGTCGGAGAGGTATCTTTGGGCCCTCTCGGTAATGCACATCACTATAAGCCTTGCAAGCAATGTGACTAATGAGTTAGTTCCGGGACGATGCATTATGGAATGAGTAAAGAGACTTGCCGGTAACGAGGTTGAACTAGGTATTGAGATACCGACGATTGAATCTCGGGCAAGTAACATACCGATGACAAAGGGAACAACGTATGTTGTTATGCGGTTTGACCGATAAAGATCTTTGTAGAATATGTAGGAACCAATATGAGCATCCAGGTTCCGCTAATGGTTATTGACCGGAGATGAGTCTCGGTCATGTATACATAGTTCTCGAACCCGTAGAGTCCGCATGCTTAACGTTCGATGACGATTGGTATTATGAGTTTATGTGTTTTGATGTACCGAAGGTTGTTCAGAGTCCCGGATGTGATCACGGAGATGACGAGGAGTCTTGAAATGGTCGAGGCATAAAGATCGATATATTGGAAGGCTATGTTTGGACATCGGAATGGTTCCGGGTGAGTTCGGGCAATTACCGGAGTACCGAGGTGTTACCGGACCCCCCGGGAGTCAATGGGCCTTAGTGGGAGAGAAGAGGAGGCAGCCAGGTGGAGGGCGCCCCCCCAAGCCCAATCCGAATTGGGTGAGGGGGGGGGGGCAGCCCCCCTTTCCTTTCTCCTTCTCCCTCTTCCTTCTTTTCCTAGTGGGACTAGGAAAGGGGGGAGTCCTACTCCTACTAGGAGGAGGACTCCTCCCCCCTTGGCGCGCCTAGAGGGCCGGCCGACCTCTCCCTCCATCCTTTATATACGTGGGGAGGGGGCACCCTAGAACACATCAAAGTTGATCTTAGCCGTGTGCGGTGCCCCCCTCCACAGATTTCCACCTCGGCCATATCGTTGCAGTGCTTAGGCGAAGCCCTGCATCGGTAGCTTCATCATCACCGTCACCACGCCGTCATGCTGACGCAACTCTCCCTCAACCTCAGCTGGATCTAGAGTTCGTGGGACGTCACCGAGCTGAACGTGTGCAGATCATGAAGGTGCCGTATCTTTGGTACTAGGATCGGTCGGATCGTGAAGACGTACGACTACATCAACCGTGTTGTCATAACGCTTCTGCTTATGGTCTACAAGGGTACGTGGACTACACTCTCCCTCTCGTTCCTATGCATCACCTAGATGGATCTTGTGTGTGCGTAGGATTTTTTTTTGAAATTATTACGTTCCCCAACAGTGGCATCCGAGCCAGGTCTATGCGTAGATGTTATATGCACGAGTAGAACACAAAGGAGTTGTGGGCGTGGGTATATACATATTGCTTGCCGTCACTAGTTGATTCTTGATTCAACGGTATTGTTGGATGAAGCGGCTCAAACCGACATTACGCGTACGCTTACGCGAGACTGGTTCTACTGATGTACTTCGCACACAGGTGGCTAGTGGGTGTCAGTTTCTCCAACTTTATTTGAATCGAATTAAATGAACAGGGTTCTTTCTGAAGATCAAAAATCAATCACTATACCGTGTTGTGTTTTTTGATGCGTAGGTAAGAACGGGTCTTGCTAAGCCCGTAGTTGCCACGTAAAACTTGCAACAACAAAGTAGAGGTCGTCTAACTTGTTTTTGCAAGGCATCTTGTGATGTGATATGGTCAAGACATGATGCAAAATTTTATTGTATGAGATGATCATGTTTTGTAACAAAGTTATCGGCAACTGGCAGGAGCCATATGGTTGTCGCTTTATTGTATGAAATGCAATCGCCATGTAATTGCTTTACTTTATCACTAAGCGGTAGCGATAGTCGTAGAAGCAATAGTTGGTGAGACGACAACGATGCTTCGATGGAGATCAAGGTGTCTAGCCGGTGACGATGGTGATCATGACGGTGCTTTGGAGATGGAGATCAAAGGCACAAGATGATGATGGCCATATCATATCACTTATATTGATTGCATGTGATGTTTATCCTTTATGCATCTTATTTTTCTTAGTTCGGCGGTAGCATTATAAGATGATCTCTCACTAAATTTCAAGGTATAAGTGTTCTCCCTGAGTATGCACCATTGTTACAGTTCGTCGTGCCGAGACACCACGTGATGATCGGGTGTGATAAGCTCTACGTTCACATACAACGGGTGCAAGCCAGTTTTGCACATGCAAAATATTCGGGTTAAACTTGACGAGCCTAGCATATGCAGATATGGCCTCAGAACACTGAGACCAAAAGGTTGAGCATGAATCATATAGTAGATATGATAATCATAGTGATGTTCACCATTGAAAACTACTCCATCTCACGTGATGATCGAACATGGTTTAGTTGATATGGATCACGTGATCACTTATATGATTAGAGGGATGTCTATCTAAGTGTGAGTTCTTAAGTAATATGATTAATTGAACTTTAATTTATCATGAACTTAGTACCTGATAGTTTTTGCATGTCTATGTTGTTGTAGATAGATGGCCCATGTTGTTGTTCCGTTGAATTTTAATGCGTTCCTAGAGAAAGTTAAGTTGAAAGATGATGGTAGCAATTACATGGACTGGGTCCGTAACTTGAGGACTATCCTCATTGCTGCACAGAAGAATTACGTCCTGAAAGCACCGCTAGGTGACAAACCTGTTGCAGGAGCAACACCAGATGTTATGAACGTCTGGCAAAGCAAAGATGATGACTACTCGATAGTTCAGTGTGCCATGCTTTACGGCTTAGAACCGGTACTTCAACGACATTTTGAACGTCATGGAGCATATGAGATGTTCCAGGAGTTGAAGTTAATATTTCAAGCAAATGCCCGGATTGAGAGATTTGAAGTCTCCAATAAGTTCTACAACTGCAAAATGGTGGAGAATAGTTATGTCAGTGAATATATACTCAGAATGTCTGGGTACCACAACCACTCGACTCAACTGGGAGTTAATCTTCCTGATGATAGTGTCATTGATAGAGTTCTTCAATCACTGCCACCAAGCTAAAAGAGCTTCGTGATGAACTATAATATGCAAGGGATGGATAAGACAATTCTCGAGCTATTCGCAATGCTAAAGGTTGTGGAGGTAGAAATCAAGAAGGAGCATCAAGGGTTGATGGTCAACAAGACCACCAGTTTCAAGAAAAAGGATAAAGGGAAGAAGGAGAACTTCAAGAAGAACGGCAAGCAAGTTGCTGCTCAAGTGAAGAAGCCCAAGTCTGGACCTAAGCCTGCGACTGAGTGCTTCTACTGCAAAGGGACTGGTCACTGGAAGCGGAACTGCCCCAAGTATTTGGCAGAGAAGAAGGATGGCAAAGTGAAAGGTATATTTAATATACATATTATTGATGTGTACCTTACTAATGCTCGCAGTAGTGCCTGGGTATTTGATAGGTTCTGTTGCTAATATTTGCAACTCGAAATAGGGGCTACGAATTAAGCGAAGATTGGCTAAGGACGAGGTGACGATGCGCGTAGGAAATAGTTCCAAAGTCGATGTGATCGCCGTCGGCATGCTACCTCTACATCTACCTTCGAGATTAGTTTTAGACCTAAATAATTGTTATTTGGTGCCAGCGTTGAGCATGAACATTATATCTGGATCTTGTTTAATGCAAGACGGTTATTCATTTATATTAGAGAATAATGGTTGTTCTATTTATATGAGTAATATCTTTTATGGTCATGCACCCTTGATGAATGGTCTATTTTTACTGAATCTTGAGAGTAGTGATTGATACGTCTCGGTCGTATCTACTTTTACAAACACTTTTGCCCTTGTTTTGGACTCTAACTTGTATGATTTGAATGGAACTAACCAAGACTGACACTATTTTCAGCAGAACTGCCATGATGTTGTTTTATGTGCAGAAAACAGAAGTTCTCGAAATGACCTGAAACTCCACGGAATATTTTACAATAAATAATAAAAAAATCCTCGCCAAAGATGAAGACCAGGGGGCCCACACCCTGTCCACGAGGGTGGGGGGCGCCCCCCTAGGGCGCGCCCCCTACCTCGTGGGCCCCCTGGAGACCTCCGGACTCCAACTCTATATATCTGCTTTCGGGGAGAAAAAAATAGAAGAGAAGATTTCATCGTGTTTTACAATACGGAGCCGCCGCCAAGCCCTAAAACCTCTCGGGGGGCTGATCTGGAGTCCGTTCGGGGCTCCGGAGAAGGGAATTCGTCGCCGTCGTCATCATCAACCATCCTGCATCACCAATTTCATGATGCTCACCACCGTGCGTGAGTAATTCCATCATAGGCTTGCTAGACGGTGATGGGTTGGATAAGATTTACGATGTAATCGAGTTAGTTTAGTTAGGGTTTGATCCCTAGTATCCACTATGTTCTGAGATTGGTGTTGCTATGACTTTGCTATGCTTAATGCTTGTCACTAGGGCCCGAGTGCCATGATTTCAGATCTGAACCTATTATGTTTTCATCAATATATGAGAGTTCTTGATCCTATCTTGCAAGTCTATAGTCACCTATTATGTGTTATGATCCGTTAACCCCGAAGTGACAATAATCGGGATACTTACCGGTGATGACCGTAGTTTGAGGAGTTCATGTATTCACTATGTGTTAATGCTTTGTTCCGGTTCTCTATTAAAAGGAGGCGTTAATATCCCTTAGTTTCCATTAGGACCCCGCTGCCACGGGAGGGTAGGACAAAAGATGTCATGCAAGTTCTTTTCCATAAGCACGCATGACTATATTCGGAATACATGCCTACATTACATTGATGAATTGGAGCTAGTTCTGTGTCACCCTATCTTATGACTGTTACATGATGAACCACATCCGGCATAATTATCCATCACTAATCCGATGCCTACGAGCTTTCCATATACTGGTTTACGGTTATTTACTTTTGTTGGGGAACGTAGTAATTTCAAAAAAATTCCTACGCACACGCAAGATCATGGTGATGCATAGCAACGAGAGGGGAGAGTGTTGTCTACGTACCCTCGTAGACCGTAAGCGGAAGCGTTATATCAACGCAGTTGATGTAGTCGAACGTCTTCACGATCCGACCGATCCAAGTACCGAAAGCACGGCACCTCCGAGTTCTGCACACGTACCGCTCGGTGACGTCCTCGCCTTCTCGATCCAGCAAGAGGGGCGAAGTAGTAGATGAGTTCCGGCAGCACGACGGCGTGGTGACGGTGTTGGTGAAGAACAATCTTCGCAGGGCTTCGCCTAAGCACTACGAAAACTATGACAGAGGATAAACTAGAGGGAACGGGGTTGCTGGCACACGGCTTGGTGTTTCTTGATGTGTCTTTGGTGCTAGCCCTGCCCCTCTATTTATATGTTGAGCCCTGGGGTCAAAACTTGGAGTAAAAGCCTCCACAAAGTCGGTTTCACCCGAAAAGCAAGAGTCCTTCTCGGACTCCAGGGCCAGACGCCAGGGTTCCCGGCGTCTGGACCCAGACGCCAGGGACCCTGGCATCTGGCCACTGGACTCCGCAAAACTTCCTTTTGCGTTTTCCAAAAACCTTGTGGGCTTTCCCCTTTGGCCCAAATAAAGTGTTCTCGTACCCAAACATTTCGGGAAACATCCAGAACCCCTTCCGGTGATTTCCGGAACCCTTCCGGTGACCAAACACAATTATCCCATATATCAAACTTTGTCTCGGGACCATTTCGGAGTTCCTCGTCATGTCCGTGATCTCATCCCGGACTCCGAACAACATTCGGTCACCAACATATATAACTCACATAGTACTATATCGTCAACGAACGTTAAGCGTGCGGACCCTACGGGTTCAAGAACTATGTAGACATGACTGAGACACCTCTCTGGTCAATAACCAATAGCGGGACCTGGATGCCCATATTGGCTCCTACATATTCTACGAAGATCTTTTATCGGTCAGACCGCATAACAACATACGTTGTTCCCTTTGTCATTGGTATGTTACTTGCCCGAGATTCGATCGTCGGTATCTCAATACCTAGTTCAATCTCGTTACCGGCAAGTCTCTTTACTCGTTCCGTAATACATCATCTCGCAACTAACTCATTAGTTGTAATGCTTGCAAGGCTTATGTGATGTGCATTACCGAGAGGGCCCAGAGATACTTCTTCGACAATCGGAGTGACAAATCCTAATCTCGAAATACGCCAACCCAACATTCACCTTTGGAGACACCTGTAGAGCTCCTTTATAATCACCCAGTTACGTTGTGACATTTGGTAGCACACAAAGTGTTCCTCCGGTAAACGGGAGTTGCATAATCTCATAGTCATAGGAACATGTATAAGTCATGAAGAAAGCAATAGCAACATACTAAACGATCGGGTGCTAAGCTAATGGAATGGGTCATGTCAATCAGATCATTCAACTAATGATGTGATCCCGTTAATCAAATAACAACTCTTTGTCCATGGTTAGGAAACATAACCATCTTTGATTAACGAGCTAGTCAAGTAGAGGCATACTAGTGACACTCTGTTTGTCTATGTATTCACACATGTATTATGTTTCCGGTTAATACAATTCTAGCATGCATAATAAACATTTATCATGAAATAAGGAAATAAATAATAACTTTATTATTGCCTCTAGGGCATATTTCCTTCAGTCTCTCACTTGCACTAGAGTCAATAATCTAGTTCACATCATCGTGTGATTTAACAACTATAGTTCACATCACCATGTGATTAACACTCATTGTTCACATCGCCATGTGACCAACACCCAAAGGGTTTACTGGATTCAGTAATCTAGTTCACATCGCTATGTGATTAACACCCAAAGAGTACTAAGGTGTGATCATGTTTTGCTTGTGAGAGAATCTTAGTCAATGGGTCTTTCACATTCAGATCCGTTATGTATTTCGCAATTTTCTATGTCTACAATCCTCTGCACGGAGCTACTCTAGCTAATTGCTCCCACTTTCAATATGTATCTAGATCGAGACTTAGAGTCATCCAGATCAGTGTCAAAACTTGCATCGACGTAACCCTTTACGGCGAATCTTTTTTTTCACCTCCATAATCGAGAAACATATCCTTATTCCACTAAGGATAATTTTGACCGCTGTCCAATGATCTACTCCTAGATCATTATTGTACTCCCTTGCCAAAATCAGTGTAGGGTATACAATAGATCTGGTATATAGCATGGCATACTTTATAGAACCTATGGCTGAGGCATAGGGAATGACTTTCATTCTCTTTCTATCTTCTGCCGTGGTCGGGCTTTCAGTCTTACTCAATTTCACACCTTGTTACACAGGCAAGAACTCTTTCTTTGACTGTTCCATTTTGAACTACTTCAAAATCTTGTCAAGGTATGTACTCATTGAAAAAACTTATCAAGCGTTTTGATCTATCTCTATAGATCTTGATGCTCAATATGTAAGCAGCTTCACCGAGGTCCTGCTTCGAAAAACTCCTTTCAAATAATCCTTTATGCTTTGCAGAATAATTCTACATTATTTCCGATCAACAATATGTCATTTACATATACTTATCAGAAATGTTGTAGTGCTCCCACTCACTTTCTTGTAAATACAGGCTTCATCGCAAGTCTGTATAAAACTATATGCTTTGATCAACTTATCAAAGCGTATATTCCAACTCCGAGATGCTTGCACCAGTCCATAGATGGATCGCTGGAGCTTGCATATTTTGTTAACATCTTTAGGATCGACAAAACCTTCTAGTCGCATCATATACAACTCTTCTTTAATAAATCCATTAAGGAGTGCAGTTTTGTTTATCCATTTGCCGGATTTCATAAAATGCGGCAATTGCTAACATGATTCGGACAGACTTAAGCATAGATACGAGTGAGAAACTCTCATCGTAGTCAACACCTTGAACTTGTCGAAAACCTTTTGCGACAATTCTAGCTTTGTAGATAGTAACACTACTATCAACGTCCGTCTTCCTCTTGAAGATCCATTTATTTCTATGGCGTGCCGATCATCGGGCAAATCCATCAAAGTCCATACTTTGTTCTCATACATGGATCATATCTCAGATTTCATGGCCTCAAACCATTTCGCAGAATCTGGGCTCATCATCGCTTCCTCATAGTTCGCAAGTTCGTCATGGTCTAGTAACATGACTTCCAGAACAGGATTACCGTACCACTCTGGTGCGGATCTTACTCTGGTTTACCTACGAGATTCGGTAATAACTTGATCTGAAGTTACATGATCATTATCATTAGCTTCCTCACTAATTGGTGTAGTAGTCACAAGAACAAATTTCTGTGATGAACTACTTTTCAATAAGGGAGAAGGTACAATTACCTTATCAAGTTTTCTACTTTCCTCCCACTCACTTCTTTCAAGAGAAACTCCTTCTCTAAAAAGGATCCATTCTTAGCAACGAATGTCTTACCTTCGGATCTGTGATAGAAGGTGTACCCAACAGTCTCCTTTGGGTATCCTATGAAGACATATTTCTCCGATTTGAGTTTGAGCTTATCGAGATGAAACTTTTTCACATAAGCATCGCAACTCCAAACTTTAAGAAACGACAGCTTAGGTTTCTTGCCAAACCATAGTTCACACGGTGTCGTCTCAACGGATTTAGATGGTGCCCTATTTAATGTGAATGCAGCTGTCTCTAATGCATAACCCCAAAACGATAGTGGTAGATCGGTAAGAGACATCATAGATCGCACTATATCTAATAAAGTACGGTTATGACATTCGGACACACCATTACACTATGGTGTTCCAGGTGGCGTGAGTAGTGAAACTATTTCACATTGTTTTAATTGAAGGCCAAACTCGTAACTCAAATATTTTACCTCTGCGATCATATCGTAGAAACTTTTATTTTCTTGTCACGATGATTTTCCACTTCACTCTGAAATTCTTTGAACTGTTCAAATGTTTCAGACTTATGTTTCATCAAGTAGATATCCCCATATCTGCTCAAATCATCTGTGAAGGTCAGAAAATAATGATACCTGCTGCAAGCCTTAATATTCATCGGACCACATACATCAGTATGTATGATTTCCAACAAATCTGTTGCTTGCTTCATTGTTCCGGAGAACGTCGTTTTAGTCATCTTGCCCATAAGGCATGGTTCGCAAGCATCAAGTGATTCATAATCAAGTGATTCCAAAAGCCCATCAGCATGGAGTTTCTTCATGCGCTTTACACCAATATGACCTAAACGGCAGTGCCACAAATAAGTTGCACTATCATTATTAACTTTGCATCTTTTGGTTTCAATATTATGAATATGTGTATCAATGCGATCGAGATCCAATGAACTTGTTTCATTGGGTGTATGACCATCAAAGGTTTTATTCATGTAAATAGAACGACAATTATTCTCTGACTTTAATGAATAGCCGTAATGCAATAAACATGATCAAATCATATTCATGCTCAACGTAAAAACCAAATAACACTTATTTAGGTTCAACACTAATCCCGAAAGTATAGGGGAGTGTGCGATGATGATCATATCAATCTTGGAACTACTTCCAACACACATCGTCACTTCACCCTTAACTAGTCTTTGTTTATTTTGCAACTCCTGTTTCGAGTTACTACTTTTATCAACTGATCCAGTATCAAATACTGAGGGGTTGCTATAAACACTAGTAAAGTACACATTAATAACATGTATATCAAATATACTTTTGTTCACTTTGCCATCCTTCTTTATCCGCCAAATACTTGGGGCAGTTCCGCTTCCAGTGACCAGTCCCTTTTGCAGTAGAAGCACTTAGTCTCAGGCTTAGGACCAGACTTGGGCTTCTTCACTTGAGCAGCAACTTGCTTGCCGTTCTTCTTGAAGTTCCCCTTCTTCCCTTTGCCCTTTTCTTGAAACTAGTGGTCTTGTTAACCATCAACACTTGATGTTTTTATTGATTTCTACCTTCGTCGATTTCAGCATCACGAAGAGCTTGGGAATTGTTTCCGTTATCCCTTGCATATTATAGTTCATCACGAAGTTCTACTAACCTGGTGATAGTGACTAGAGAATTCTGTCAATCACTATTTTATCTGGAAGATTAACTCCCACTTGATTCAAGTGATTGTAGTACCCAGACAATCTGAGCACATGCTCACTAGTTGAGCGATTCTCCTCCATCTTTTAGCTATAGAACTTGTTGGAGACTTCATATCTCTCAACTCAGGTATTTGCTTGAAATATTAACTTCAACTCCTGGAACATCTCATATGGTCCATGACGTTCAAAACGCCTTTGAAGTCCTGATTCTAAGCCGTTAAGCATGGTGCACTAAACTATCAAGTAGTCATCATATTGAGCTAGCCAAACGTTCATAACGTTCTGCGTCTGCTCCTGCAATAGGTCTGTCACCTAGTGGTGCATCAAGGACATAATTCTTCTGTGCAGCAATGAGGATAAACCTCAGATCACGGATCCAATCCACATCATTGCTACTAACATCTTTCAACACAATTTTCTCTAGGAACATATCAAAATAAACACAGGGAAGCAACAACGCGAGCTATTGATCTACAACATGATTTGCAAAATACTACCAGGACTAAGTTCATGATAAATTTAAGTTCAATTAATCATATTACTTAAGAACTCCCACTTAGATAGACATCCCTCTAATCCTCTAAGTGATTACGTGATCCAAATCAACTAAACCATGTCCGATCATCACGTGAGATGGAGTAGTTTCATTGGTGAACATCACTATGTTGATCATATCTACTATATGATTCATGCTCGACCTTTTGGTCTCCGTGTTCCGAGGCCATATCTGCATATGCTTGGCTCGTCAAGTATAACCTGAGTATTTTGCATGTGCAACTGTTTTGCACCCGTTGTATTTGAACGTAGAGCCTATCACACCCGATCATCACGTGGTGTCTCAGCACGAAGAACTTTCGCAATGGTGCATACTCAGGGAGAACACTTCTTGATAATTTTAGTGAGAGATCATCTTATAATGCTACCGTCAATCAAAGCAAGATAAGATGCATAAAAGATAAACATCACATGCAATCAATATAAGTGATATGATATGGCCATCATCATCTTGTGCTTGTGATCTCCATCTTCGAAGCACCATCATGATCACCATTGTCACCGGCGCGACACCTTGATCTCCATCGTAGCATCGTTGTCGTCTCGCCAATCTTATGCTTCCACAACTATCGCTACCGTTTAGTGATAAAGTAAAGCATTACAGCGCGATTGCATTGCATACAATAAAGCGACAACCATATGGCTCCTGCCAGTTGCCGATAACTCGGTTACAAAACATGATCATCTCATACAATAAAATTTAGCATCATGTCTTGACCATATCACATCAGAACATGCCCTGCAAAAACAAGTTAGACGTCCTCTACTTTGTTTGTTGCAAGTTTTACGTGGCTGCTACGGGCTTAAGCAAGAACCAATCTTACCTACGCATCAAAACCACAACGATAGTTTGTCAAGTTGATGCCGTTTTAACCTTCGCAAGGACCGGGCGTAGCCACACTCGGTTCAACTAAAGTTGGAGAAACAGTCACCCGCAAGCGACCTATGTGCAAAGCACGTCGGGAGAACCGGTCTCGCGTAAGCGTACGCGTAATGTCGGTCCGGGCCGCTTCATCCAACAATACCGCCGAACCAAAGTATGACATGTTGGTAGGCAGTATGACTTATATCGCCCACAACTCACTTGTGTTCTACTCGTGCATATAACATCAAACCATAAAACCTAGGCTCGGATGCCACTGTTGGGGAACGTAGTAATTTCAAAAAATTTCCTACGCACACGCAAGATCATGGTGATGCATAGCAACGAGAGGGGAGAGTGTTGTCTACGTACCCTCGTAGACCGTAAGTGGAAGCGTTATATCAACGCGGTTGATGTAGTCGAACGTCTTCACAATCCGACCGATCCAAGTACCGAAAGCACGGCACCTCCGAGTTCTGCACACATACCGCTCGGTGACGTCCTCGCCTTCTCGATCCAGCAAGAGGGGTGAAGTAGTAGATGAGTTCCGGCAGCACGACGGCGTGGTGACGGTGTTGGTGAAGAACAATCTTCGCAGGGCTTCGCCTAAGCACTACGAAAACTATGACGGAGAATAAACTAGAGGGAACGGGGTTGCCGGCACACGGCTTGGTGTTTCTTGATGTGTCTTTGGTGCTAGCCCTGCCCCTCTATTTATATGTTGAGCCCTGGGGTCGAAACTTGGAGTAAAAGCCTCCACAAAGTCGGTTTCACCCGAAAAGCAAGAGTCCTTCTCGGACTCCAGGGCCAGACGCCAGGGTTCCCGACGTCTGGACCCAGATGCTAGGGACCCTGGCGTCTGGCCCCTGGACTCCGCAAAACTTCCTTTTGCGCTTTCCAAAAAGCTTGTGGGCTTTCCCCTTTGGCCCAAATAAAGTGTTCTCGTACCCAAACATTTCGGGAAACATCTGGAACCCCTTCCGGTGATTTCCGGAACCCTTCCGGTGACCAAACACTATTATCCCATATGTCAAACTTTGTCTCCGGACCATTCCGGAGTTCCTCGTCATGTCCGTGATCTCATCCCAAACTCCGAACAACATTCGGTCACCAACATACATAACTCACATTGTACTATATCGTCAACGAACGTTAAGCGTGCGGACCCTACGGGTTCGAGAACTATGTAGACATGACCGAGACACCTCTCTGGTCAATAACCAATAGCGGGACCTGGATGCCCATATTGGCTCCTACATATTCTACGAAGATCTTTTATCGGTCAGACCGCATAACAACATACGTTGTTCCCTTTGTCATCGGTATGTTACTTGCCCGAGATTCGATCGTCGGTATCTCAATACCTAGTTCAATCTCGTTACCAGCAAGTCTCTTTACTCGTTCCGTAATACATCATCTCGCAACTAACTCATTAGTTGTAATGCTTGCAAGGCTTATGTGATGTGCATTACCGAGAGGGCCCAGAGATACCTCTTCGACAATCGGAGTGACAAATCCTAATCTCGAAATACGCCAACCCAACATTCACCTTTGGAGACACCTGTAGAGCTCCTTTATAATCACCCAGTTACGTTGTGACGTTTGATAGCACACAAAGTGTTCCTCCGGTAAAAGGGAGTTTCATAATCTCATAGTCATAGGAACATGTATAAGTCATGAAGAAAGCAATAGTAACATACTAAACGATCGGGTGCTAAGCTAATGGAATGGGTCATGTCAATCAGATCATTCAACTAATGATGTGATCCCGTTAATCAAATAACAACTCTTTGTCCATGGTTAGGAAACATAACCATCTTTGATTAACGAGCTAGTCAAGTAGAGGCATACTAGTGACACTCTGTTTGTCTATGTATTCACACATGTATTATGTTTCTGGTTAATACAATTCTAGCATGAATAATAAACATTTATCATGAAATAAGGAAATAAATATTAACTTTATTATTGCCTCTAGGGCATATTTCCTTCAACTTTCCCGTTGCTATTGTTACAATCACTACATAATACCAAAAATATTACTTTGCTTTCATTACTCTTTTGTTACCGTTACCACCACTATCATATTACTTTGCTGCTTAACACTTTGCTGTAGATACTAAGTTTCCAGGTGTGGTTGAATTGACAACTCATCTGCTAATACTTGAGAATATTCTTTGGCTCCCCTTGTGTCGAATCAATAAATTTGGGTTGAATACTCTACCCTCGAAAGTTGTTGCTATCCCCTATACTCATGGGTTATCAAGACTAATTTCTAGCGCCGTTGCCGGGGAGCATAGCTCTATTCTTTGAGTCACTTGGGATTTTTATCTGCTGGACACTATGAAGAATTTGAAAGACTCTAAGACAACAATTTATCCCTCAACTACGAGGGGAGGTAAGGAACTACCATCTAGCTCTGCACTTGATTCACCTTCTGTTATGAGTAAGCTTGCGACACCTAAACCTGCTTCTGCTATTCGTTCTGATATGTCGCATGTTATTGATGATGCATCTTCTGCTATACATAATACTTATGATGAAACTACTTCTATGCTTGATACTACTGTGCCACTTGGTGATTTTCTCGAGGAACGACTTGCTAGGGCTAGAGAGATTGAAAATATTGAATCTGATTATGATGATGAAAGTGATGATGAAGAATCACTTGTTATTCCTTAGGGTTATTTATTTGATCAAGAAGCTTCTTTAGCTATTTTAGCTTGCAAAGATAGATATGAACTCAAAAGGTTATTAGCTAAATGGAATAAGCAATCTCTAAATGCTAGGATGAAACCTGACCCTGCTTTTGCTACTTCACCTATCCGTGTTACTGATAAGGATTATGAATTCTCTGTTGATCCTGATATAATTACTTTAGTTGAATCTGATCCTTTTCATGGCTATGAATCTGAAACTGTTGTGGCACATCTTATTAAATTAAATGATATAGCCACCCTGTTCACTAATGATGAGAGATATCGCTACTTTTATATCTTTAAAATATTTCCGTTCTCATTAAATGGTGATGCTAAGATATGGTTTAATTCTCTTGATCCTGGTTGTGTGCGTAGCCCCCATGATATGATTTACTACTTCTCTACTAAATATTTCCCTGCTCATAAGAAACAAGCTGCTTTAAAGGAAATATACAACTTTGTGCAAATTAAAGAAGAGAGTCTCCCACAAGCTTGGGGGAGGCTTCTCAAGTTACTTAATGCTTTGCCTGATCATCCTCTTAAGAAAAATGAAATACTTGATATCTTTTATAATGGACTAACCGATGCTTCCAGAGATTACCTGGATAGTTGTGCTGGTTCTCTTTTCAGGGAAAGAACACCGGATGAAGCTGAAATATTATTGAACAATATGTTGACAAATGAAAATAATTGGGCACCTCCTGAGCCAGCTCCTGCTCCAATTAATGAGCCTATTCCTAAACCAACTCCGAAGAAGAGAGGTGTTCTATTTCTCAGTCCCGAAGATATGCAAGAGGCAAATAAATCTATGAAAGAAAAAGGTATTAAAGCTGAAGATGTTAAGAATCTACCTCCTATTGAAGAAATACATGGTCTTAATTTACCGCCTGTCGAAGAAACATATGATCTTAATCCTTTATTTATTGAAGAACCTCCTGACCCTGATAACCCGACACAGGTAGTAAAGGTAAATTCTCTCTATAGATATGATAAAGCTGAAATCCCTACTACTAAAATTGCTAGTCAATGCTTGGATGAGTTTGATAATTTTATGTTTAAGCAAGAAGACTTCAATGCTTATTTTGGTAGACAAATAAAATAAGATGCTGATATGATTAAATACTTGGGTGATTATATGGCTAATATTAGAGGTGAACTTAAACTTGTTAGCAAACATGCTTCTATGGTTACCACTCAAGTAGAACAAGTACGTAAAGCTCAAAAGGAATTGCTCAATGAGATGAATAGTAAGAAAAATAATTACGCTGTTAAAGTGGCTACTAGAACTGGTAGAATGACTCAGGAACCTTTGTATCCTGAAGGCCACCCTAAGAGAATTGAGCAAGATTCTTAGAGAAATAATATTGATGCACCTAGTTCTTCTAAAAGGAAGAAAAAGAAAAATGATAGAACTGTGCAAACTTCTAGTGAACCTATTGCTGAACCACCTGATAATCCAAATGATATCTCTATCTCTGATGCTGAAACAAAATCTGGCAATGAACATGAACCTAATGAAAATGTTAATGATGATGTTCATAATGATGCTCAACCTAGTAATGATAATGATGTAGAAATTGAACCTGCTGTTGATCTTGATAACCCACAATCAAAGAATCAACGTTATGATAAGAAAGACTTTGTTGCTAGGAAACATGGTAAAGAAAGAGAGCCTTGGGTTCATAAACCCATGCCTTTTCCTCCCAAACCATCCAAGAAGAAGGATGATGAGGATTTTGAGCGCTTTGCTGAAATGATTAGACCTATCTTTTTGCGTATGCGATTGACTGATATGTTCAAAATGAATCCTTATGCTAAGTACATGAATGATATTGTTACAAATAAAAGAAAGATATCAGAAGCTAAAATTTCCACCATGCTTGCTAATTATACTTTTAAGGGTGGAATACCAAAGAAACTTGGAGATCCAGGAGTACCTACTATACCATGCTCCATTAAAAGAAACTATGTTAAAACTGCTTTATATGATCTTGGAGCTGGTGTTAGTGTTATGCCTCTCTCTTTATATTGTAGACTTGACTTGAATAAGTTAACACCTACTGAAATATCTTTGCAAATGGCTGATAAATCAACTGCTATACCTGTCGGTATTTGTGAGGATGTGCCTGTTGTGGTTGCAAACGCTACTATTTTAACGGACTTTGTTATTCTTGATATTCCCGAGGACGATAGTATGTCTATTATTCTTGGAAGACCTTTTCTTAATACTACAGGGGCTGTTATTGATTGCAACAAAGGCAATGTCACTTTTCATGTTAATGGTAATGAGCATACGGTACACTTTCCGAGGAAACAACCTCAAGTTCATAGTATCAATTCTATCGGAAAAATTCCATCGATTATATTTGGAGGTATTGAATTTCCTCTTCCTACTGTCAAGAAGAAATATGATATACTAATTATTGGGGATGTGCATATCCCGTTGAGGTAACCTAGTGTTATTCGAAATTTCTCTGGTTTCATGTTAATCAGAATGAGTTTGTTAACAAGACTTGATCAACCTTGTTAGTGGATTCCTTTTGATGAGCATGAGATGGATGAAACTAGAAGCACAACCTTCTGTACCCTCTCTATACTTTCTGTTATTTAGTTGAAATAAAGTAAAAATAGTATTTTTCTGTCTGTTTCCTAATTTATCCGTGCAATATAAAAATGTCCCGAAAATAAAAGTCCTCAGAATGACATGCCAATTTAATATGATTTTTTTGGGAATATTTGAGGATTTATGGTGCAAAAATTATCGCGGGGGAGCTGCCACCTGGTCACGAGGGTGGAGGGCGCGCCCTACCCCCCTGGGCACGCCCCCTACCTCGTGGGCCCACGCTGGCCCTCCTCCACTTATTCTTGCACCCATCCTCTTCTTCTTCCTCCCACAAACACGAAAACCAACTCAAGCATGAGTTCCAGCCCTCTTTGCTGCCATTTTAGATCTCCTTGCTCAAAGCACCTCTCACAAAACTGCTTGGGGAGATTGTTCCTTGGTATGTGACTCCTCCATTGGTCCAATTAGTTTTTGTTCTAGTGCTTTATTCATTGCAAATTTTTGCTGCTTAGGTGACCCTGTTCTTGAGCTTGCATGTCAAATTTATATGGTCAAAAGTAGTTTTGATGCATGATATAGGCCATAGGCACTTGTAGGAGTAGTTGCTATCAATATTATTGAGTTTGGTTTACTTTTATTTTGAAGTTACTAAAAATTTTAGAAATTTTTCAGAGAAAAGCAATATGCTTAGGAAGATGTTCCAAGGTGTTTCTTCTATGAAGCAAGGACCCGGGCTTGCTATGCGTGATGCTGACGAGGAACCACCAAGAGACGCTCTAGTGCGGCCTTGCGAATGGCCGTCGGAAAATTTTATGGATCGTGCAGGAATTAAAGAAGAATTTAACGCATATTTGCGTAATGCCGGTCTTGAGGACTTTGAGGCAGACAAATGCCCCCAATATCATGATCTCACAAGCTCTTTTGTGAGGAGGTTTGAGTATTCATCTTCGAGTAATTCTCCTTCAGTCATGTTTGATCTTTATGACAAATCTTATACCATGGACTTAGAGGATTTCACTTTTGCTTGCAAACTTCCACAATGGGGTAGTGTTAGGGATCCCCCTAAATCTGAATTTAGAAACTTTCTTGCTAGTATAACTGTAGGGGAATCTAGAGATATAACGCAAGCTACCATAGGGAGCATTCACTTTCCTGCTATACATTATTTTGCTCTCTTCATAGGTAGGTGCATAAATGCTAAGGATGAAGCATGTCACATGTGTGTCCCTGACCTTAGCATTCTTAGGAGTGCTGTGTCAGGAGACCAATCTTATCATATGGGAGCCATTGTAGCTCGTAGGTTGCATCATAATAGATATAATGGAGATTTCTTTGGAGGAATTTATGCAACCCGCTTAGCTAAATTTCTTGAGATAGACGTTCGTGAAGGAGACATGGAGTTGCCTCCTGCTTATTTAGATTTTGATTCTATGGTTTCTCACCATTTTGTCGAGAAGAACGAATTACCCCTCCAGTACCGACTAATCTTTGACAGACACCGTGCTGTCCGTATTACTCTCCCTGCTCCTGCTTTCTTTGATTATCAGGCAAGAGGAGGATATACTATTACCAGAGAGGAGGCCGATGAGTACGAGAGGAGAGCGGAGGCCGCTCGTCGCCACGCAGCAACTCAGCAGGCGATAGCCGCTGCATCTCAGTACGACCCCAACTTCTACTACGGATATCAGCCAGGCTAGCCGTGGCCATAGACCAACTTAGGCCAAAAGCCTAAGCTTGGGGAAGTACGTATTTCTCGCCGACATTACATTTATGTTCACACACACTCATTGCTAGATGTCGGTGCTCGTACTTTTTCATTGTATCATCCATGCTAGTTTATTTCCTTTTATGCTTTCTTCTTGTGTGTTTGATAAACCTTGAGAAAAACCAAAAAAAATTAGTAGTAGTTTACTTTTCTTGCTGTAGTAATAATTAAAAAGAAAGCCCAAAAATATTTCATGTTCTTCTTTTGCTTGTTGGGAGCTTTCCCGTGTAAATAGTTTTATTTCTTTTCTTTTCTTTGGGGGTCAGTAGGAGAAGACCATGATTAAATTGTTGAAGTGGCTCTTATATGCTTTATTGTTGATTTAACTAAGAGCCCATATTGCTTTGTCTTCTCCTGTTTATTGAATGCTCGCAGATTCCAGCTTAGTCCAATGCACGTGCACTCTTATTATTATTCACATTGTTCGGTCATGCAAGTGAAAGGCAATTATGATGATATATGATGGACTGATTGAGATGAGAAAAGCTGGTATGAACTCGACCTCTTTTGTTTTTGTAAATATGATGAGTTCATTGTTCTTAAATCAGCTTGTTATGAATAAACATGTTTGCAATGACAACTAGAGATCATAGTTGCTTGTGCCATGCTTGATTAGCTATGAGTTATAATGGTTTACCTTGTGTGCCAACATGCTATTGAGATGGTTATGATGTGGTATGATGGGGTGGTATCCTCCTTTGAATGATTTAAGTGTCTTGACTTGGCACATGTTCACGCATGTAGTTGAAACAAATCAACATAGCCTTCACGATATTTATGTTCATGGTGGATTATATCCTACTCATGCTTGCATCCAATGTTTATTAATTTTAATGCATGTACATGGCTGTTGTCGCTCCCTGGTTGGTTGCTTCCCAGTCTTTTACTAGCCTTCACCTGTACTAAGCGGGAATACTGCTTGTGCATCCAATCCCTTAAACCCCAAAGTTATTCCAGATGAGTCCACTATACATTCCTATATGCGGTAACTACCCGCCGTTCCAAGTAAATTTGTATGTGCTAAATTCTAAACCTTCAAATAATCACCCTGTTTTGTATGCTCGAATAGCTCATGTACCATCTAGGGCTGTCTGTATCTTCCATGCTAGGCGGGTTATTCTCAAGAGGAGTGGACTCCGCTCCTCACTCACGGGAAAATGGCTGGTCACTGGGATGCCCAGTCCCATGCTTTATGAAAACTAAATCAAAATAATTGCAAAAAAACTCCCCCTGGGACTGTTGTTAGTTGGAGGCAGTCGTTGTTTCGAGCAAGCCATGGATTGATGTTTGTTGGTGGAGGGGGAGTATAAACTTTACCATTCTGTTTGGGAACCGCCTATAATGTGTGTAGCATGGAAGATATCGCCATCTCTTGGTTGTTATGTTGACAATGAAAGTATACCGCTCAAAATATTATTCACCTCTATTTCAAAACCGAGCTCTGGCACCTCTACAAATCCCGGCTTCCCTCTGTGAAGGGCCTATCTATTTACTTTTATGTTGAGTCATCACCCTCTTATTAAAAGCACTAGCTGGAGAGCGCGGCTGTCATTTGCATTCATCACTGTTAATTTATATTGGGTGCGACTATGATTGGATCTCTTTTACCATGAATTACAATGTCTAGTCAGTCCTTGATCTTTAAAGGTGCTCTGCATTTATGTTTTGCGGTCTCAGAAAGGGCTAGCGAGATACCATCTTGTTATATCATATTATGATTGTTTTGAGAAAGTGTTGTCATCCGAGATTTATTATTATGGCTTGCTAGTTGATTATGCTATTGATATGGGTAATCATGAGACCTGAGAATTATTGCAAATGTGGTTAGTTATAATCTTTGCTGAAAACTTGAATGCTAGCTTGACATATTTATAACAACAAGAGCAAACAGAGTTTGTAAAAGTTTTTCTTTATTTCTTTCAGTTTGTCAACTGAATTGCTTGAGGACAAGCAAGGGTTTAAGCTTGGGGGAGTTGATATGTCTCTGTCGTATCTACTTTTCAAACACTTTTGCCCTTGTTTTGGACTCTAACTTGTATGATTTGAATGGAACTAACCAGGACTGACGCTGTTTTCAGCAGAACTGCCATGATATTGTTTTATGTGCAGAAAACAAAAGTTCTCGGAATGACCTGAAACTCCACGGAATATCTTACAATAAATAATAAAAAATCCTCACCAAAGATGAAGACCAGGGGGCCCACACCCTGTCCACGAGGGTGGGGGCGCCCCCCCCAAGGGCGCACCCCCTACCTCGCGGGCCCCCTGGAGACCTCCCGGCTCCAACTCCAACTCTATATATCTGCTTCCGGGGAGAAAAAAATAGAAGAGAAGATTTCATCGCGTTTTACGATACGGAGCCGCTGCCAAGCCCTAAAACCTCTCGAGAGGGCTGATCTGGAGTCCGTTCGGGGCTCCGGAGAGGGGGATTCGTCGCCGTCGTCATCATCAACCATCCTCCATCACCAATTTCATGATGCTCACCGTCGTGGGTGAGTAATTCCATCATAGGCTTGCTGGACGGTGATGGGTTGGATGAGATTTACCATGTAATCGAGTTAGTTTTGTTAGGATTTGATCCCTAGTATCCACCATGTTCTGAGATTGATGTTGCTATGACTTTGCTATGCTTAATGCTTGTCACTAGGGCCCGAGTGCCATGATTTCAGATCTGAACCTATTATGTTTTCATCAATATATGAGAGTTCTTGATCCTATATTGCAAGTCTATAGTCACCTATTATGTGTTATGATCCTTTAACCCCGAAGTGACAATAATCGGGATACTTACCGGTGATGACCGTAGTTTGAGGAGTTCATGTATTCACTATGTGTTAATGCTTTATTCCGGTTCTCTATTAAAAGGAGGCCTTAATATCCCTTAGTTTCCATTAGGACCCCGCTGCCACGGGAGGGTAGGACAAAAGAAGTCATGCAAGTTCTTTTCCATAAGCACGTATGACTATATTCGGAATACATGCCTACATTACATTGATGAATTGGAGCTAGTTCTTTGTCACCCTATGTTATGACTGTTACATGATGAACCACATCCGGCATAATTATCCATCACTGATCCGATGCCTACGAGCTTTCCATATACTGGTTTACGCTTATTTACTTTCTCGTTGCTATTGTTACAATCACTACATAATACCAAAAATATTACTTTGCTTTCATTACTCTTTTGTTACCGTTACCACCACTATCATATTACTTTGCTGCTAAACACTTTGCTGCAGATACTAAGTTTCTAGGTGTGGTTGAATTGACAACTCAGCTGCTAATACTTGAGAATATTCTTTGGCTCCCCTTGTGTCGAATCAATAAATTTGGGTTGAATACTCTACCCTCGAAAGCTGTTGCGATCCCCTATACTTGTGGGTTATCAGTGATACACATGTTCATAGTATTGAAGCCAAAAGATATAAGTTTAATAATGATAGTGCAACTTATTTGTGGCACTACCATTTAGGTCATATTGGTGTAAAGTGCACGAAGAAATTCCATGCTGATGGGCTTTTGGAATCACTTGATTATGAATCACTTGATGCTTGCGAACCATGTCTCATGGGCAAGATGACTAAGACTCCGTTCTCTGGAACAATGGAGCGAGCAACAGACTTGTTGGAAATAATACATACTGATGTATGCAGTCCGATGTGTGTTGATGCTCGCGGTGGGTATTGTTATTTTCTTACGTTCACATATGATTTGAGCAGATATGGGTATATCTACTTGATCAAACGTAAGTATGAAACATTTGAAAAGTTCAAAGAATTTCAGAGTGAAGTGGAAAATCATCGTAACAAGAAAATTAAATTTCTACGATATGATCGTTGAGGTGAATATTTGAGTTATGAGTTTGGTCTTCATTTGAAACAATGCGGAATAGTTTCGCAACTCACGCTCTGGAACACCACAACGTAATGGTGTGTCCGAACGTTGTAACCGCACTTTATTATATATGGTGTGATCTATGATGTCTCTTACTAATTTACCACTATCATTTTGGGGTTATGCTTTAGAGACGGCTGCATTCACGTTAAATAGGGCACCATCGAAATCCGTTGAGATGACACCTTATGAACTGTGGTTTGACAAGAAACCAAAGTTGTCGTTTCTTAAAGTTTGGGGCTGCGATGCTTATGTGAAAAAG
This sequence comes from Triticum monococcum, assembly GCA_034509565.1. NCBI lineage: Eukaryota > Viridiplantae > Streptophyta > Magnoliopsida > Poales > Poaceae > Triticum > Triticum monococcum. The sequence continues at coordinate 411,815,461 of CM067845.1, forward strand.
CTTCAACCTGATAAGCTCGAACCCAAATCGGAGAAATGTGTCTTCATAGGATACCCAAAGGAGACTGTTGGGTACACCTTCTATCATAGATCCGAAGGCAAGATATTCGTTGCTAAGAATGGATCCTTTCTAGAGAAGGAGCTTCTCTCGAAAGAAGTGAGTGGGAGGAAAGTACAACTTGATGAGGTAGTTGTACCTACTCCCTTATTGGAAAGTAATTCATCACCGAAATCAGTTCTAGGGATTCCTACACTAGTAAGTGAGGAAGCTAATGATGATGATCATGAAACTTTTGATCAAGTTACTATTGAACCTCGTAGGTCAACCAGAGTAAGATCCGCACCAGAGTGGTACGGTAATCCTATTCTGGAGGTCATGTTACTTCACCATGATGAACCTAAGAACTATGATGAAGCAATGATGAGCCCAGATTCCGCAAAATGGCTTGAGGCCGTGAAATCTGAGATGGGATCCATGTATGAGAACAACGTGTGGACTTTGGTTGACTTGCCCGATGATCGGCAAGCCATAGAGAATAAATGGATCTCCAATAAGAAGACTGACGCTGACTGTAATGTTACTGTTTACAAAGCTCGACTTGTTGCGAAAGGTTTTCAACAAGTTCAAGGAGTTGACTACAATGAGACCTTCTCACCCGTAGCGATGCTTAAGTCCGTCTGAATCATGCTAGCAATTGCCGCATTTTATGATTATGAAATTTGGCAAATGGATGTCAAAACTGCATTCCTTAATGGTTATCTTAAAGAAGAGTTGTATATGATGCAACCAGAAGGTTTTGTCGATACAAAAGGTGCTAACAAAGTGTGCAAGCTCTAGCGATCCATTTATGGACTCGTGCAAGCCTCTTGGAGTTGGAATATACGCTTTGATAATGTGATCAAAGCATCTGGTTTTATACAGACTTTTGGAGAAGCCTGTATTTACAAGAAAGTGAGTGGGAGCTCTGTAGCATTTCTGATATTATAAGTTGATGACATATTGTTGATCGAAAATGATACTGAATTTCTGAATAGCATAAAAGGATACTTGAATAAGAATTTATCTATGAAAGACCTCGGTGAAGCTGCTTATATATTGGGCATCAAGATCTATAGAGATAGATCAAGACGCTTAATTGGACTTTCACAAAGCACATACCTTGATAAAGTTTTGAAGAAGTTCAAAATGGATCAAGCAAAGAAAGGGTTCTTGCCTGTGTTACAAGGTGTGAAATTGAGTCGGACTCAATGCCCGACCACTGCAGAAGATAGACAAAAAATGAAAGTCATTCCCTATGCTTCAGCCATAGGTTCTATCATGTATGCAATGCTGTGTACCAGACCTGATGTGTGCCTTGCTATTAGTTTAGCAAGGAGGTACCAAAGTAATCCAGGAGTGGATCACTGTACAACGGTCAAGAATATCCTGAAATACCCGAAAAGGACTAAGGATAAGTTTCTCGTTTATGGAGGTGACAAAGAGCTCATTGTAAACGGTTACGTCGATGCAAGCTTTGACATTGATCCGGATGACTCTAAGTCACAAACCGGATAGTATTTTTATTGAATGGTGAAACTGTCAGTTGGTGCAGTTCCAAGCAAAGCATCGTGGCGGGATCTACATGTGAAGCGGAGTACATAGCTACTTCAGAAGCAGCAAATGAAGGAGTCTGTATGAAGGAGTTCATATCCGATCTAGGTATCATACCTAGTGCATCGGGTCCAATGAAAATCTTTTGTGACAATACTGGTGCAATTGCCTTGGCAAAGGAATCCAGATTTCACAAGAGAACCAAGCACATCAAGAGACGCTTCAATTCCATCCATGATAAAGTCCGTAAACTGCTACCTCAATTCGATGACGAGGCACTTGAGCCCGTACCATTAGCGTGTAATGTGGCTGATCGACCACCACGTGGCCGGGAAAAAACGGCAACTCAAGTCGAACACCAGCCCGTCCTACCTAGTTGTAAAGGCATATATAAAATAGCTCGGGGATACACATATAACCTGTGGCAGGACTTGAATAGTAAAGCAGATCTGGCCAGATCGATCTATGGATCGAGGGGGCATGCCCCGACGCGCGATGATGGCTATCAAGCCGAACACGGCAAGCACAATCACGTACGGGCCGAAAACCGTAGATGGACTCCATCCGAACTACGTCACGATCTGGCCCGATATAGAGGCGCCACACACCCCCTCTGCTTCATTGATGAAGTAATGGAACATGAATTCCCAGAAGGGTTCAAACCCGTGAATATCGAATCATATGATGGAACCACAGATCCCGCGGTATGGATTGAAGACTTTATTCTCCATATTCATATGGCCCGCGGCGATGATCTCCATGCCATCAAATACCTCCCCCTAAAACTCAAGGGGCCAGCCCAACACTGGCTGAATAGCCTGCGTGAAAACTCTATTGGCAGCTGGGAAGACCTAGAAGACGCCTTCTGCGACAACTTCCAAGGCACATACGTCAGACCTCCGGATGCCGATGACTTAAGCCACATAGTCCAACAGCCCGGAGAGTCAGCGAGGAAATTCTTGACTAGGTTCTTAACAAAAAAGAACCAGATTGTCGACTGTACGGATGCCGAAGCCCTAGAGGCCTTTAAACACAACATCCGCAACGAATGGCTCGCCCGACACCTTGGCCAGGAAAAGCCGAAGTCCATGGCAGCGCTCACAGCACTCATGACCCGCTTTTACGCGGGCGAAGATAGCTAGCTAGCCCGTACCAATAACAATACAAGCAAACCTGGCACCTCGGAAGCCAGAAATAGCAACGACAAGCCCCGACGCAACAGACACAAGCGTCGAAACAACGATAACAATACCGATGACACAGAGGTCAACGCCGAATTCAGTGGCTCCAAGCCCGGTCAGCGGAAGAAACCATATAAAAGGAACAATTCAGGCTCTTCTAGCCTGGACTGCATACTCGACCGTCCATGTCAGATCCATGGCACGCCTAATAAACCAGCCAATCATACCTACCGGAGTTGTTGGGTATTTAAACAGGCCGGCAAGTTAAATGCTGAATACAAGGAGAAGGGGTCGCAAAGTGAGAATGACGACGAGGATCCCCGTTCGCCGAACACAGGGGGACAGAAGAAGTTTCCCCCTTAGGTCAAAATGGTGAACATGATATACGCTACCCATATCCCCAAGAGGGAGCGCAAGCGCGCGCTCAGGGACGTCTATGTGATAGAGCCAGTCGCCCCAAAATTCAACCCATGGTCGTCCGGCCCGATCACCTTTGATCGCATGGACCATCCGACCAGTATCCGTCATGGCGGTTCAGCCGCACTGGTCCTTGACCCAATAATTGATGGATTCCACCTCACACGAGTCCTCATGGACAGTGGCAGCAGCCTCAACCTGCTTTATCAGGATATAGTGCGCAAAATGGGAATCGATCCATCAAGGATCAAGCCCACCAAAACTACCTTTAAATGAGTTATACCAGGCGTAGAGGCCCGTTGCACGGGCTCAATCACATTGGAAGGTCGTCTTCGGATCTCCGGACAACTTCTGAAGTGACGAATTAATCTTCAATATCGTCCCGTTCCGCAGTGGCTATCACACACTGCTCGGACAAGCTGCATTTGTGCGATTCAATGCGGTGCCACACTATGCTTATCTCAAGCTCAAGATGCCCAGACCACGCGGTGTCATCACAAACATGGAGAGCTCCCTCCGTACTAAGGAGCACACCGCGGCCCTGGCAGCAGTGGTACAGAGTGGCCTTCACAAGCAGAACCTTAATTCGGCGGCCATGCTCCCGGACATTGTCAAACGAGTCTGGACTACTCTGCAGCAGGACAGTCCAGCTCGTCAGGAGCTCGATGCTACCTCTTGAGCACTGTGTTGGATTTCTGCCAAGAGGAGAGGATGATGCAGCAAAGTAGCGTAAGTATTTCCCTCAGTTTTTGAGAACCAAGGTATAAATCCAGTAGGAGGCTACGCGCGAGTCCCTTGTACCTACACAAAAACAATAGCTCAACGCAACCAATGCGCTTAGGGGTTGTCAATCCCTTCACGGTCACTTACGAAAGTGAGATCCGATAGAGATGATAGATAATATTTTTGGTACTTTTGGTATAGAGATGCAAAGTGAAAAGTAAAAGCAAAAGCAATAATAAAGTGATGGAGATTGATATAATGAGAAAGAGACCCGGGGGCCATAGGTTTCACTAGTGGCTTCTCTCAAGAGCATAAGTATTCTACGGTGGGTGAACAAATTACCGTTGAGCAATTGACAGAATTGAGCATAGTTGATAATATCTAGGTATGATCATGTATATAGGCATCACGTCTGAGACAAGTAGACTGACTCCTGCCTGCATCTACTACTATTATTCCACTCATCGACCGCTATCCAGCATGCATCTAGAGTATTAAGTAAGAAACAGAGTAACGCCTTAAGCAAGATGACATGATGTAGAGGGGTAGTTTCATGCAATATGATAAAAAAAACCCATCTTGTTATCCTCGATGGCAACAATACAATACGTGCCTTGCTGCCCCTTCTGTCATTGGGAAAGGACACTGCAAGATTGAACCCAAAGCTAAGCACTTCTCACATGGCAAGAACAACCAATCTAGTAGGCCAAACCAAACTGATAATTCGAAGAGACTTGCAAAGATAACCAATCATACATAAAAGAATTCAGAGAAGATTCAAATATTATTCATAGATAGACTTGATCATAAACCCACAATTCATTGCTCTCAACAAACATACCGCAGAAAGAAGATTACATCGAATAGATCTCCACGAGAGAGGGGGAGAACATTGTATTGAGATCCAAAAAGAGAGAATAAGCCATCTAGCTACGAACTATGGACCCGTAGGTCCGAAATAAACTACTCACACTTCATTGGAGGGGCTTGGATGATGATGTAGAAGCCCTCCGTGATCGCTGGAATAGGCCCCAAGATGGAATCTCATGGATACAGAAAGTTGCGGTGGTGGAATTAGGTTTTTGGCTCCGTCCCCGATCGTTTGGGGGTACGTAGGTATATTTAGGAGGAAGGAGTACGTCGGTGGAGCTTCGAGGGGCCCATGAGGCAGGGGGCGCGCCCTCCACCCTTGTGACCGCCTCGTGGCTTTCTTGACGGAGGGTCCAAGTCTCCTGGGTCTTATCTGATGAGAAAATCACGTTCCCGAAGGTTTCATTCCGTTTGGACTCCGTTTGATATTCTGTTTCTCCGAAACACTGAAATAGGCAAAAACCAACAATTCTGGGCTAGGCCTCCGGTTAATAGGTTAGTCCCAACAATGATATAAAAGTGGAAAATAAAGCCCAATATGGTCCAAAACAGTAGATAATATAGCATGGAGCAATCAAAAATTATAGATACGTTGGAGACGTATCAAGCATCCCCAAGCTTAATTCCTGCTCGTCCTCGAGTAGGTAAATGATAAAAAGAGAATTTTTGATGCGGAGTGCTACTTGGCATAATTTTAATGTAATTCTTCTTAATTGTGGTATGAATATTCAGATCCGAAAGATTCAAGACAAAAGTTCATATTGACATAAAAATGATAATACTTCAAGCATACTAACTAAGTAATTATGTCTTCTCAAAATAACATGGCCAAAGAAAGTTCATCCCTGCAAAATCATATAGTTTAGTCATGTTTCATTTTCATCACACAAGAATGCTCTCATCATGCACAACCCCGATGACAAGCCAAGCAATTGTTTCATACTTTAGTAATCTCAAACCTATAAACGTTCACGCAATATATGAGCGCGAGCCATGGACATAGCACTATGGGTGGAATAGAATATAATGAAGGGGGTTATGTGTAGAAGACAAAAAAGGAGAAAGTCTCACATCAACGAGGCTAATCAATGGGCTATGGAGATGCCCACCGATTGATGTTAATGCAAGGAGTAGGGATTGCTATGCAACGGATGCACTAGAGCTATAAATGTATGAAAGCTCAACAAAAGAAACTAGTAGGTGTGCATCCAACTTGCTTGCTCACGAAGACCTAGGGCACTTGAGGAGGCCCATTGTTGGAATATACAAGCCAAGTTCTATAATGAAAAATTCCCACTAGTATATGAAAGTGACAACATGAGTGACTCTCTACTATGAAGATCATGGTGCTACTTTGAAGCACAAGTGTGGTAAAAGGATAGTAACATTGTCCCTTCCCTCCTTTTCTCTCCTTTTTTGGGCCTTCTCTTTTTTATGGCCTTTCTCTTTTTTTATTCCTCACTTGGGACAATGCTCTAATAATGATGATCATCACACTTCTATTTATTTACAACTCAATGATTACAACTCGATACTAGAACAAAGATGACTCTATATGAATGCCTCCGGCAGTGTACCGGGATACGCAATGGACCAAGAGTGACATGTATGAAAGAATTATGAACAGTGGCTTTGCCAAAAATACTATGTCAACTACATGATCATGCTAAGCAATATGACAATGATGAATGTGTCATGATGAACGGAATGATGGAAAGTTGCATGGCAATATATCTCGAAATGGCTATGGAAATGCCATAATAGGTAGGTATGGTGGCTGTTTTGAGGAAGATATAAGGAGGTTTATGTGTGAAAGAGCGTATCATATCACAGGGTTTGGATGCACCGGCGAAGTTTGCGCCAACTCTCAATGTGAGAAAGGGCAATGCACGGTACCGAAGAGGCTAGCAAGGATGGAAGGGTGAGAGTGCGTATAATCCATGGACTCAACATTAGTCATAAAGAACTCACATACTTATTGCAAAAATCTACAAGTCAGCAAAAACCTCGATACTACGCGCATGCTCCTAGGGGGGTAGATTGGTAGGAAAAGACCATCGCTCGTCCCCGACCGCCACTCATAAGGAAGACAATCAAATAAGACCTCATGTTTCAAATTTGTTGCATAACGTTTACCATACGTGCATGCTACGGGACTTGCAAACCTTAACACATGTATTTCTCAATTTCACAACTACTCAACTAGCATGACTTTGATATTATTACCTCCATATCTCAAAACAATCATCAAGCATCAAACTTTTCTTAGTATTCAACACACTCGTAAGAAAGTTTTATTATTAATCTTGCATACCAAGCATATTAGGATTTTAAGAAAATTACCATGCTATTAAGACTCTCAAAACAATCTAAGTGAAGCATGATAGATCAATAGTTTCTATAAAACGAATCCACCACCGTGCTCTAAAAGATATAAGTGAAGCACTAGAGCAAAACTATAAAGCTCAAAAGATATAAGTGAAGCACATAGAGTATTCTATCAAATTCCAAATCATGTATGGCTCTCTCAAAAGGTGTTTACAGCAAGGATGATTGTGGTATACTAACAAGTAAATACTCAAATCATAAAAGACGCTCCAAGCAAATCACATATCATGTGGTGAATAAAAATATAGCTCCAAGTAAAGTTACCGATAGAAGTAGACGAAAGAGGGGATGCCTTCTGGGGCATCCCCAAGCTTTGGCTTTTAGGTGTCCTTATATTATCTTGGGGGTGCCATGGGCATACCCAAGCTTAGGATCTTGCCACTCCTTGTTCCATAATCCATCAAATCTTTACCCAAAACTTGAAAACTTCACAACACAAAACTTAAAGTAGAAAATCTTGTGAGCTCCGTTAGCGAAAGAAAACAAAAGACCACTTCAAGGTGATGTAATGAACTCATTCTTTATTTATATTGGTGTTAAACCTACTGTATTCCAACTTCTCTATGGATTATAAACTATTTTACTAGCCATAGATTCATCAAAGTAAGCAAACAACACACGAAAAACATAATCTGTCAAAAACAGAACAGTCTGTAGTAATCTGTAGCTAGCGCAAGATCTGGAACCCCAAAAATTCTAAAATAAATTTCTGGACATGAGGAATTTATTTATTAATCATCTTCAAAAAGAATTAACTAAATATCACTTCCAAATAAAAATGACACCAGTTCTCGTGAGCGCTAAAGTTTCTGTTTTTTACAGCAAGTTCAACAAGACTTTCCCCAAGTCTTCCCAACGGTTCTACTTGGCACAAACACTAATTAAACACAAAAAACACAACCAAAACATAGGATAGATAAATTATTTATTACTAAACAGGAGCAAAAAGCAAGGAATAAAAATAAAATTGGGTTGCCTCCCAACAAGCGCTATCGTTTAACGCCCCTAGCTAGGCATAACAAGCAAGAATAGATCTAGGTATTGCCATCTTTGGTAGGTAATCCATAAGTGGCTCTCATGATAGATTCATATGGAAATTTTATTTTATTTATAGGTAAGTGTTCCATGCCCTTTTTAGTGGAAATTGAAATTTAATATTCCCTTCCTTCATATCAATAATTGCACCAACCCTTCTAAGGAAAGGTCTACCGAGAATAATAGGGCAAGAAGGATTACAATCTATATCAAGAACAATAAAATACATGGGCACATAATTCCTATTTGCAACAATAATAACATCATTAATTCTTCCCATAGGTTTCTTAATAGTGGAATCCGCAAGATGCAAGTTTAGAGAGCAATCATCAAAATCACGGAAATCTAGCAAATCACACAAAGTTTTGGGAATAGTAGAGACACCAGCACCCAAGTCACACAAAGCATAAAATTCATAATCTTTAATTTTAATTTTAATAGTAGGTTCCCACTCATCATAAAGTTTTCTAGGGATAGAAACTTTCAACTCAAGTTTTTCTTCATAAGTTTGCATCAAGGCATCAACGATATGTTCGGTAAAGGCTTTATTTTGACTATAAACATGAGGAGAATTTAGCAAGGATTGCAACAAGGAAATACAATCAATTAAAGAGCAATTTTCATAATTAAATTCCTTGAAATCCAATATAGTGGGTTTAGCAACATCTAAGGTTTTATTTCTTTTAATCCCACTTTTATCAATTTCATCATCAAGATCTAAATACTCCGAATTCTTAGAACGCCTTCTAGGTAAGGGTGGGTCATATTCAGTTTCATCAAGATTTATATTGCAAAACAAAGATTTAATAGGAGACACATCAATAACTTTTAGATCTTCATCTTGATTTTCATAGGAATTGTAAGAACACGCTTTAATAAAGGCATCTTTCATAGCACGCGTCCTAGCGGTTCTTTCCTTACACCCATCAATGGAAATTCTCATGGTTTTGAGTGACTCATTGATATCATGCTTAGGAAGAATAGACCTAAGCTTTAATTAATCAACCTAAGAGAAATTCTATCAACGTTCCTAGCCAAATCATTAACTTTAAGCAATTTCTCTTCAAGCAAAGTATTGAAATTCTTTTGTGAATTCATAAACTCTTTAACACTACTCTCAAATTCAGAGGGCATCTTATTAAAATTTCCATAAGAGTTGTTGTAGGAATTTCCACAATTATTAGAAGGATTAGTAGGATAAGGCCTAGGATTAAAATTCCATCTATACGCGTTGTTACCAAAATTATTCCTACCAACAAAATTCACATCCATAGATTCATTATTATTCTCAATCAAAGTAGACAAAGGCATATCATTAGGATCAGAAGAAACACTCTTAGTAGCAAATAATTTCATAAGTTCATCCATCTTTCCACTCAAAACATTAATTTCTTCTATCGCATGCACTTTTTTATTAGTGGATCTTTCAGTGTGCCATTGAGAATAATTAACCATAATATTATCTAGGAGTTTAGTAGCATCTCCTAAAGTGATTTCCATAAAAGTGCCTCCCGCGGCCGAATCTAAAATATTTCTAGAAGCAAAATTCAATCTGGCATAAATTTTTTGTATAATCATCCAAAAATTCAAACCATGAGTAGGGCAATTACGTATCATTAATTTCATTATCTTCCAAGCTTGTGCAACATGTTCATGATCAAGTTGCTTAAAATTCATAATATTGTTTCTAAGAGAGATGATCTTAGTGGGAGGAAAATACTTAGAGATAAAAGCATCTTTGCACTTGTTCCATGAATCAATACTATTTTTAGGCAAAGATGAAAACCAAGCTTTAGCATGATCTCTAAGCGAAAAAGGAAATAGATTCAATTTAACAATATCATTATCGACATCTTTCTTCTTTGCATGTCACACAAATCAACAAAGCTATTAAGATGGGTAGCGGCATCTTCACTAGGAAGGCAGGAAAACAGATCTTTCATGACAAGATTCAGCAGAGCAGCATTAATTTCACGAGATTCGGCATCGGTAAGAGGAACAATCGGAGTGCTAAGGAAATCATTATTGTTGGTATTAGTGAAGTCACACAATTTAGTATTATCTTGAGCCATCGCGGCAAACAAGCAATCCAACACACGAGCAAACAAAAAGCAAACGGGCAAAAAAAGGCAAATAGAGAAAGAGAGGGAGGATAGAGAGAGAGGGTGAATAAAACGTCAAGGGTGAAGTGGGGGAGAGGAAAATGAGAGGCAAATGGCAAATAATGTAATGCGGGAGATAGGGATTGTGATGGGTACTTGGTATGTTGACTTTTGCGCAGACTCCGTGGCAATGGCGCCAGCAATTGTTCTTGCTACCTCTTGAGCACTGCGTTAGATTTCCCCGAAGAGGAGAGGATGCTGCAGCAAAGTAGCATAAGTATTTCCCTCAGTTTTTGAGAACCAATGTATCAATCCAGTAGGAGGCTACGCGCGAGTCCCTTGTACCTACACAAAAACAATAGCTCAACGCAACCAACGCGCTTAGGGGTTGTCAATCCCTTCACGGTCACTTACGAAAGTGAGATCTGATAGAGATGATAGATAATATTTTTGGTATTTTTGGTATAGAGATGCAAAGTAAAAAGTAAAAGGCAAAGTAAAGCAAAGCAATAATAAAGTGATGGAGATTGATATAATGAGAAAGAGACCTGGGGGCCATAGGTTTCACTAGTGGCTTCTCTCAAGAGCATAAGTATTCTACGGTGGGTGAACAAATTACTATTGAGCAATTGACAGAATTAAGCATAGTTATGAGAACATCTAGGTATAATCATGTATATAGGCACCACGTCCGAGACAAGTAGACCGACTCCTACCTGCATCTACTACTATTACTCCACTCATCGACCGCTATCCAGCATGCATCTAGAGTATTAAGTAAGAAACAGAGTAACGCCTTAAGCAAGATGACATGATGTAGAGGGATAGTTTCATGCAATATGATAAAACCCCATCTTGTTATCCTCGATGGCAACAATACAATACGTGCCTTGATGCCCCTTCTGTCACTGGGAAAGGACACCGCAAGATTGAACCCAAAGCGAAGCACTTCTCCCATGGCAAGAACAACCAATCTAGTAGGCCAAACCAAACTGATAATTCGAAGAGACTTGCAAAGATAACCAATCATACATAAAAGGATTCAGAGAAGATTCAAATATTATTCATAGATAGACTTGATCATAAACCCACAATTCATTGCTCTCAACAAACACACCGCAAAAAGAAGATTACATCGAATAGATCTCCACGAGAGAGGGGGAGAACATTGTATTGAGATCCAAAAAGAGAGAAGAAGCCATCTAGCTACTAACTATGGACCCGTAGGTCTGAAATAAACTACTCACACTTCATCGGAGGGGCTTGGATGATGATGTAGAAGCCCTCCGTGATCGATTCCCCTTCCGACGGAGCTCCGGAACAAGCCCCAAGATGGGATCTCGTGGATACAGAAAGTTGCTCTCCGTCGCCGATCGTTTGGGGGTACATAGGTATATATAGGAGGAAGGAGTACGTCGATGGAGCTTCGAGGGGCCCACGAGGCAGGGGGCGCGCCCTAGGGGGGGGGCGCCCTCCACCCTCGTGACCGCCTCATGGCTTTCTTGACGGAGGGTCCAAGTCTCCTGGGTCTTATCTGATGAGAAAATCACGTTCCCGAAGGTTTCATTCCGTTTGGACTCCGTTTGATATTTTGTTTCTCCGAAACACCGAAATAGGCAAAAAACAACAATTCTGGGCTGGGCCTCCGGTTAATAGGTTAGTCCGAAAAATAATATAAAAGTGGAAAATAAAGCCCAATATGGTCCAAAACAGTAGATAATATAACATGGAGCAATCAAAAATTATAGATACGCTGGAGACGTATCACTCGACTAGCAATTCGGCCTCCGTCTCAGTCCTGACCAAGTGGCGGCATACATACCGCGCGTACATAACTACGCACTAAAAATACCATGGGCAGAGACGGAGGCATAACCAGACTGTGGTCCACAATATGACTCGACCTTCCCTGGACACACATACTCTTACTTTTCTTTTTATCCTTTTCAGGTTTCTTTTTCATAGGCCCCTCTTGACGGCCTGATAATTGGTCCTTTCGAAGGACGGACATACCAAGGCGGCAATTAGCACATACGTGTGAGGGAATCTCTAGATGTTCTTCTTAACGATCATTCTACCTGTTTTCAGGACCCGTATGTAGCTCCCCCTTGGTCTTGGCATGTTAAATAGCCATTGTTGCTTATCGCACTATTTGTACAAATACGCTTTGACATATTAATCAAAATTATAATGGAAACAGTTTGCGGCTCAAATTATGTGGCACTAGCTTACTACTTCATTTTATTTCGCTATTCTTATCGGTTGCATCCGTACACTTTGGTACGCCATAATTCACCAGGGGCTTTATTGCGCCCCATACTATGGCAACAAGTCCGAACACTTTTACAGTATAGTTCGGCCCCTGAATTTAGCATTATATGCATCGGCTCCGAATCATGTCTTTGGTCAATAGTTGGGTTGCCCGGCTCATGTGCTTACTACCTTACGTTCCGCTCTATCGGCTAGGGTAGTAAAGGGAGAACTACTGCGATTGTGTCCTAGTTTATCCAGATGAGCACCTCAGTAGAGAAAGCCAAAAACTGACTGTCATGATGCAACGTGAGCCGGTCAGTTCTTTGGAGGTTAAAATCTCTTGCGATTTTTTTCGCATTATGCGATGGATCGGCCTTCACCCGACCGGGTGTCTACAGCACCCTAGTCCGGACTAAGGATACTAGGGATTGCGCCTAGATTTCTATTGTCAAACTCCTCTGGCTAAGTAAGGGTGATAAAGCTGCATAGTCTGATTGCCTGGTTCGTTGCGCTAAACACCTCCTTCAAGGACCAATTTCTTGGATCAAGAGTGTTTAGATTCCATCCCGAACACCCCCGTACTACTTACGTGGGGGCTGAAGCTGACGACTGGCCAACTCTCAGATTTGATAAAAACGGCCGCACAGGAGGTAAAATTCCAAAATAAATAAGTATTATATTACATAACAGCTTTGTTTCATCATACAAGACAAGATAACATGAATGTATTCATTCGAAGATAATGTCTTGAAACACTGGCTCTCTATAATGCGGGACCCCTTGAGGACATCGTCAAAATATCGCTCCGACGTGCGGTGCTCCTTTCCAGCAGACAGTCCCTCAGTCGCGAGTTTGACGGCGTCCATCTTCGCCCACTGTACCTTGGCACGGGCGAAGGCCATCCGCACACCCTCGATGCAGAGGCACCGCTTAATGATGTCAATCCGAGGGCAGGCATTGACCAGCCGCTTCACGAGCCCGAAGTAGCTGCTGGGGATGACTTCAGCAGGCCATAGCCGGATTATTAAATCCTTCATGGCTAGTTTGGCCACCCTATGAAGTTCGACCATCTGTTTTAGCTGATCACTAAAGGGTACCGGATGTTCTGGCACAAGGTACTGTGACCAGAATAACTTCTCCGTCGAGCTCCCCTCTTCGGCTCGGAAGAACTCCGCACCATTGATGTCTACTACACAACCTTCTTCTTGTAGACGTTGTTGGGCCTCCAAGTGCAGATGTTTGTAAGACAGTAGCAAATTTCCCTCAAGTGGATGACCTAAGGTTTATTAATCCGTAGGAGGCGTAGGATGAAGATGGTCTCTCTCAAGCAACCCCGCAACCAAATAACAAAGAGTCTCTTGTGTCCCCAACACACCCAATACAATGGTAAATTGTATAGGTGCACTAGTTCGGCGAAGAGATGGTGATACAAGTGCAATATGGATAGTAGATAATAGTATTTGTAATCTGAAATTATAAAAACAGCAAGGTAACTAATGATAAAAGTGAGCGTAAACGGTATTGCAATGCGTGGAAATAAGGCCTAGGGTTCATACTTTCACTAGTGTAAGTTCCCTCAACAATGATAACATAATTGGATCACATAACTATCCCTCAACATGTAACAAAGAGTCAGTCCAAAGTCACTAATAGCGGAGAACGAACGAAGAGATTATGGTAGGGTACGAAACCACCTCAAAGTTATTCTTTCCAATCAATCCGTTGGGCTATTCCTATAAGTGTCACAAACAACCCTAGAGTTCGTACTAGAATAACACCTTAAGACAAAAATCAACCAAAACCCTAATGTCACTTAGATACTCCAATGTCACCTCAAGTATCCGTGGGTATTATTATACGATATGCATCACACAATCTCAGATTCATCTATTCAACGAACACATAGAACCTCAAAGAGTGCCCCAAAGTTCCTACCGGAGAATCACGACGAAAACGTGTGCCAACCCCTATGCATAGGTTCATGGGCGGAACCCGCAAGTTGATCACCAAAACATACATCAAGTGAATCACGTGATATCCCATTGTCACCACAGATATCCACGGCAAGAGATACATCAAGTGTTCTCAAATATTTAAAGACTCAATCCGATAATATAACTTCAAAGGGGAAACTCAACCCATTACAAGAGAGTAGAGGGGGGAAGAAACATCTTAGGATCCAAATATAATAGCAAAGCTCGCGATACATCAAGATCGTATCATCTCAAGAACACGAGAGAGAGAGAGAGAGATCAAACACATAGCTACTCGTACATACCCTCAGCCCCGAGGGAGAACTACTTCCTCCTCGTCATGGAGAGCACGGGGATGATGAAGATGGCCATCGGAGAAGGATTTCCCCCTCTGGCAGGGTGCCAGAACGGGTCTAGATTGGCTTTCGGTGGCTATGAAGGCTTCTGGCGGCGGAACTCCCGATCTATTGTGCTCACAGATGTTTTTAGGGTATATGGAGATATATAGGCGGAAGAAGTACGGTAGGGGGGCATGAGGGGCCCACGAGGGTGGAGTGCGCGCCCAGGGGGGTGGGCGGGCCCCCCTGCCTCGTGACCTCCTCGCAGATCCCCCGACATGCACTCCAAGTCTTCTGGGCTTCTTTCCTTCCAAAAATGAGTTCCGTGAAGTTTCAGGTCAATTGGACTCCGTTTGATTTTCCTTTTCTTCGAAACCCTAAAACAGGGTAAAAACAGAAACTGGCACCTGGCTCTGGGTTAATAGGTTAGTCCCAAAAATGATATAAAACTGTATAATAAAGCCCATAAACATTCAAAATAGTAGATAATATAGCATGGAGCAATCAAAAATTATAGATACGTTGGAGATGTATCAGTATCCCCAAGCTTAATTCCTGCTCGTCCTCGAGTAGGTAAATGATTAAAACAGAATTTTTGATGCGGAGTGCTACTTGGCATATTTTCAATGTAATTCTTCTTAATTGTGGCATGAATATTCAGATCCTAAAGATTCAAGACAAAAGTTCATATTGACATAGAAATGATAATACTTCAAGCATACTAACTAAGCAATCATGTTTTCTCAAAATAACATGGCCAAAGAAAGTTCATCCCTACAAAATCATATAGTTTAGTCATGTTTCATTTTCGTCAAACAAGAATGCTCTCATCATGCACAAACCCGATGACAAGCCAAGCAATTTTTTCATACTTTAGTAATCTCAAACTCATAAACCTTCACGCAATACATGAGCGCGAGCCATGGATATAGCACTATGGGTGGAATAGAATATAATGAGGGGGGGGGGTTATGTGGAGAAGACAAAAAGGAGAAAGTCTCACATCAACGAGGCTAATCAATGGGCTATGGAGATTCCCATCGATTGATGTCAATGCGAGGAGTAGGGATTGCCATGCAACGGATGCACTAGAGCTATAAATGTATGAAAGCTCAACAAAAGAAACTAAGTGGGTGTGCATCCAACTTGCTTGCTCACGAAGACCTAGGGCACTTGAGGAGGCCCATTGTTGGAATATACAAGCCAAGTTCTATAATGAAAAATTCCCACTAGTATATTAAAGTGATAACATGAGAGACTCTCTACTATGAAGATCATGGTGCTACTTTGAAGCACAAGTGTGGCAAACGATAGTAGCATTGTCCCTTCTCTCTTTTTCTCTCATTTTTTGGGCCTTCTCTTTTTTATGGCCTTTCTCTTTTTTTGGGGCCTTCTCTTTTTTATGGCCTTTCTCTTCTTTTTTTATTCCTCACTTGGGACAATGCTCTAATGATGATCATCACACTTCTATTTTATTTACAACTCAATGATTACAACTCGATATTAGAACAAAGATGACTCTATATGAATGCCTCCGGCAGTGTACCGGGATATGCAATGAACCAAGAGTGACATGTATGAAAGAATTATGAACGGTGGCTTTGCCATAAATACTATGCCAACTACATGATCATGCTAAGCAATATGACAATGATGAATGTGTCATGATGAATGGATTGATGGAAAGTTGCATGGCAATATATCTCGGAATGGCTATGGAAATGCCATAATAGGTAGGTATGGTGACTGTTTTGAGGAAGATATAAGGAGGTTTATGTGTGAAAGAGTGTATCATATCACGGGGTTTGGATGCACGGGCGAAGTTTGCACCAACTCTCAATGTGAGAAAGCGCAATGCACGGTACCGAAGAGGCTAGCAAGGATGGAAGGGTGAGAGTGCGTATAATCTATGGACTCAACATTAGTCATAAAGAACTCACATACTTATTGCAAAAATCTACAAGTCATCAAAAACCTCGGCACTACGCGCATGCTCCTAGGGGGATATATTGGTAGGAAAAGACCATCGCTCGTCCCCGACCGCCACTCATAAGAAGGACAATCAAATAACACCTCATGTTTCAAATTTTTTACACACCGTTTACCATACATGCATGCTACGGGACTTGCAAACTTCAACACAAGCCTTTCTAAATTTCATAACTACTCAACTAGCACGACTTTGATATTATTACCTCCATATCTCAAAACAATCATCAAGCATCAAACTTCTCTTAGTATTCAACACACTCATAAGAAAGTTCTATTATTATTGAATACCTAGCATATTAGGATTCTAAGCAAATTACCATGCTATTTAAGACTCTCAAAATAATCTAAGTAAAGCATGAGATTTCATCTATTTCTTCAAAATAAAACTACCACCATGCTCTAAAAGATATAAGTGAAGCACTAGAGCAAACGACAAACTACTCCGAAAGATATAAGTGAAGATCAATGAGTAGTCGAATAATTATGCAACTATGTGAAGACTCTCTAACATTTAATAATTTCAGATCTTGGTATTATATTCAAACAGCAAGCAAAGCAAAATAAAATGACATTCTAAGAATGGCAAACATCATGTGAAGAAGCAAAAACTTAGGATCAACCGAAACTAACCGATAGTTGTTGAAGAAGAAAGGTGGGATGCCAACTGGGGCATCCCCAAGCTTAGACGCTTGAGACTTCTTGAAATATTATCTTGGGGTGCCTTGGGCATCCCCAAGCTTGAGCTTTTGTGTCTCCTTAATTCCTCTCATATCATGGTCTCCCTAAATCTCAAAAACTTCATCCACACAAAACTCAACAAGGACTCGTGAGATAAGTTAGTATAAACCATTGCAAAAACCTTATCATACTCTACTGTAGCAAATCACTAAAATTATTATTCAACATTGTATACTAAATACCTCTGCATATTTAATAGTCCTGTCCTCAAATAGAATCATTAAAGAAGCAAACATATGCAAACAATGCAAACATAACAACAATCTGCCTAAACAGGATAGTCTGTAAAGAATGCTGAAACATTCATACTTCCCTAACTCCAAAAATTATGAAAGAAAATTCCCACTGTAGTACATTTATCAGATCTTAATATACAAAAGGTTTCAACATTTTATCACATTCTGACTTTTCTAGGGAATTATTGCAACAGCGGTAAACTTTCTATTTTCAAACAGCAACATGTATATTTGTAACATAGGCATAGTAAAGGATATCAATGCAACTTTTATTGAAATAAAAGATGCAAAACATTTTTCTAAATAACAGCAAGCAAATACTAACAAAATAAATTGACGCTCCAAGCAAAACACATATCATGTGGTGAATAAAAATATAGCTCCAAGTAAAGTTACCGATGAACGAAGACGAAAGAGGGGATGCCTTCCGGGGCATCCCCAAGCTTAGGCTCTTGGTTGTCCTTGAATATTACCTTAGGGTGCCTTGTTCATCCCCAAGCTTAGGCTCTTGCCACTCCTTATTCCATAGTCCATCAAATCTTTACCCAAAACTTGAAAACTTCACAACACAAAACTTAAAGTAGAAAACTCGTATGCTCCGTTAATATAAGAAAATAAAACACCACTTCATGGTACTGTAATGAACTCATTATTTATTTATATTGATGTTAAACCTACTGTATTCCAACTTATCTATGGGTTATAAACTATTTTACTAGCCATAGATTCATCGAAATAAGCAAACAACACACGAAAAACAGAATCTGTCAAAAACAGAACAATCTGTAGTAATCTGGATCAAACGTATACTTCTGGAACTCATAAAATTCTCAAATAAATTGCTGGACCTTAAGAATTTATCTATTAATCATCTTAAAAAAAGAATTAACTAAATAGCACTCTCCAAATAAAAATGGCAGCAATTCTCGTGAGCGCTAAAGTTTCTGTTTTTTTACAGCATGATCAACGAGACTTCTCCCAAGTCTTCCCAAAGGTTCTACTTGGCACAAACACTAATTAAAAGCATAAAACCACATCTAAATAGAGGCTAGATGAATTATTTATTACTAAACAGGAACAAAAAGCAAGGAACGAAAATAAAATTGGGTTGCCTCCCAACAAGCGCTATCGTTTAACGCCCCTAGCTAGGCATGATGATTTCAATGATGCTCACATAAAAGATAAGAATTGTAACATAAAGAGAGCATCATGAAGAATACGACTAGCACATTTAAGTCTAACATACTTCCTATGCATAGGGATTTTGTGAGCAAACAACTTATGGGAACAAGAATCAACTTGCATAGGAAGGTAAAACAAGCATAACTTCAAAACTTTAAGCACATAGAGAGGAAAGTTGGTATTATTGCAATTCCCACAAGCATATATTCCTCCCTCATAATAATTTTCAGTAGAATCATGAATGAATTCACCAATATAACCAGCACCTAAAGCATTCTTTTCATGATCTACAAGCATAGAAATTTTACTACTCCACATAAGCAAGATTCTTCTCATGAATAATAGTGGGAGCAAACTCAACAAAATAATTATCATGTGAGGCATAATCCAATTGAAAACTACAATCATGATGACAATTTTCATGGATATCATTATTCTTTATAGCACACAAGTCATCACAATAATCATCATAGATAGCAACTTTGTTCTCATAATCAATTGGAACCTCTTCCGAAATAGTGGATTCATCACAAAATAAAGTCATGACCTCTCCGAAACCACTTTCATCAATATAATCATCATAAATAGGAGGCATGATTTCATCATAATAAATTTGCTCATCAAAACTAGGGGGACAAAAAATATCATCTTCATCAAACATAGCTTCCCCAAGCTTGTGGCTTTGCATATCATTAGCATCATGGATATTCAAGGAATTCATACTAACAACATTGAAATCATGCTCATCATTCAAATATTTAGTGCCAAACATTTTATAGATTTATTCTTCTAGCACTTGAGCACAATTATCCTTTCCATCATACTCACGAAAGATATTAAAAAGGTGAAGCGTATGAGACAAACTCAATTCCATTTTTTTGTAATTTTCTTTTATAAACTAAACTAGTGATAAAACAAGAAACTAAAAGACTCGATTGCAAGATCTAAAGATATACATTCAAGCACTCACCTCCCCGGCAACGGCGCCAGAAAAGAGCTTGATGTCTACTACACAACCTTCTTCTTGTAGACGTTGTTGGGCCTCCAAGTGCAGAGGTTTGTAGGAAAGTAGCAAATTTCCCTCAAGTGGATGACCTAAGGTTTATCAATCCGTAGGAGGCGTAGGATGAAGATGGTCTCTCTCAAGCAACCCTGCAACCAAATAACAAAGAGTCTCTTGTGTCCCCAACACACCCAATACAACGGTAAATTGTATAGGTGCACTAGTTCGGCGAAGAGATGGTGATACAAGTGCAATATGGATAGTAGATAATAGTGTTTGTAATCTGAAATTATAAAAACAGCAAGGTAACTAATGATAAAAGTGAGCGTAAACGGTATTGCAATGCGTGGAAATAAGGCCTAGGGTTCATACTTTCACTAGTGTAAGTTCCCTCAACAATGATAACATAATTGGATCACATAACTATCCCTCAACATGCAACAAAGAGTCACTCCAAAGTCACTAATAGCGGAGAACTAATGAAGAGATTATGGTAGGGTACGGAACCACCTCAAAGTTATTCTTTCCAATCAATCCGTTGGGCTATTCCTATAAGTGTCACAAACAGCCCTAGAGTTCGTACTAGAATAACACCTTAAGACACAAATCAACCAAAACCCTAATGTCACCTAGATACTCCAATGTCACCTCAAGTATCCGTGGGTATTATTATACGATATGCATCACACAATCTCAGATTTATCTATTCAACCAACACATAGAACCTCAAAGAGTGCCCCAAAGTTCCTACCTGAGAATCACAACGAAAACGGGTGCCAACCCCTATGCATAGGTTCATGGGCGGAACCCGCAAGTTGATCACCAAAACATACATCAAGTGGATCATGTGATATCCCATTGTCACCACAGATATCCACGGCAAGACATACATCAAGCGTTCTCAAATCTTTAAAGACTCAATCCGATAATATAACTTCAAAGGGGAAACTCAATCCATTACAAGATAGTAGAGGGGGGAAGAAACATCATAGGATCCAAATATAATAGCAAAGCTCGCGATACATCAAGATCGTATCATCTCAAGAACACAAGAGAGAGAGAGAGAGAGAGAGAGAGAGAGAGATCAAACACATAGGTACTGGTACATAACCTCAGCCCCGAGGGAGAACTACTCCCTCCTCGTCATGGAGAGCACCGGGATGATGAAGATGGCCACCAGAGAAGGATTTCCCCCTCCGGCAGGGTGCCGGAACGGGTCTAGATTGGCTTTCGGTGGCTACGGAGGCTTCTGGCGGCAGAAGTCCCGATATATTGTGCTCACAGATGATTTTAGGGTATATGGAGATATATAGGCAGAAGAAGTACGTCAGGGGGCCATGAGGGGCCCACGAGGGTGGAGGGTGCGCCCAGGGGGGTGGGCGCGCCCCCCTGCCTCGTGACCTCCTCGCAGATCCCTCGAAGTGCACTCCAAGTCTTCTGGGCTTCTTTCCTTCCAAAAATGAGTTCCGTGAAGTTTCAGGTCAATTGGACTCCGTTTGATTTTACTTTTCTTCGAAACCCTAAAACAGGGTAAAAACAGAAACTGGCACTGGGCTCTGGGTTAATAGGTTAGTCCCAAAAATGATATAAAAGTGTATAATAAAGCCCATAAACATTCAAAACAGTAGATAATATAGCATGGAGCAATCAAAAATTATAGATACGTTGGAGACGTATCAATCATCAGCAACACTGCATGGTAAATCAGCAAACGCCCCTGGAGAACTCCAAATTCGGGTCAGTAAGAGGAACCTTTTCTTCACATAATTGCTCTGCATAATAAAGGCCTTACCCACCGCGATTTTCTGGCCTCCTGGATTTCCTGGAGGGCGCCTTGGGCTTCAATCCAGGCATCGTGTCTGCTTTGGCGAGCCTTGGCGAGTTTGGTCTCTTGATCCGCAATATTGTGCTCCAAGTATTCACATTTCTTCACGGCGTCCCGGAGCTCCTGCTGGACCTCACCAACTCTGGCCTCATGTTTTTCACGGGCGGCTTGCTCCTCTGCCGCTTTCTTTCTGGACTCGGCCAGTGCCTTCTTGAGGGCTTCCACCTCGGTCGCCGCTCCTAGTAAATATCATGGCATTACGGTCAGCACAAATCACTCATCCTTTCCGGATATACAAAAGGTCATTGCATACCATGCTTGTCTTCCAGCTGCTTTTTTACACGGCCGAACTCTTCCTCAGCCCGCTCCAGACTTTGCTTTAGTCCGGAGACCTCAGCAGCATGAGAGGTCGCAGCCAGCAATGATGCCTACTTATTCACATAAGACATATTTGGTTAGTCTCCTGCGAAACTTATGTGATACTCTGTCTGGCTTTTCTTTCCGAACATCGGACAAAGTCTCAGGGGCTACTGTCTATACTATGATGTTCTTTTTATTGAGTCGCTTACCTCAAAGCCTGTTAGAAGGCTTGTGCAGGCTTCGGTCAGTCCGCTCTTTGCAGACTGAATCCTCTCAACCACCGTACCCATGAGGTTATGGTGTTCCTCAACAAGGGAAGCACTTCGCAGCGCTTTGATACGTCTCCAACGTATCCATAATTTTTGATTGCTTGATCCTATTATATTATCTATTTTGGATGTTAATGGGCTTTATTTTACACTTTTATATCATTTTTGGGACTAACCTACTAACCGGAGGCCCGGCCCAAATTATGTTTTTTTTTTCTATTTTAGGGTTTCGAAGAAAAGGAATATCAAACGGAGTCCAAACAGAATGAAACCTTTGGGAACATGTTTTTCTCAACAAACGTGATCCAGGAGACTTGGAGTGGCCATCAAGAAACAAGGGAGGAAGGCACGAGGCAGGGGGCGCGCCTACCCCCCTGGGCGTGCCCTCCACCCTCGTGGGCCCTCCGTTGCTCCACCGACGTACTTCTTCCTCCTATATATATCCATGTACCCCCAAACATCCAGGAGCACCATGAAAACCTAATTCCACCGCCGCAACCTTCTGTACTCGAGAGATCCCATCTCGGGGCCTTTTCCGGAGCTCCGCCAGAGGGGGGCATTGATCACGGAGGGCCTCTACATCAACTCCATGGCCTCTCCGGTGATGTGTGAGCAGTTTACTTCAGACCCACGAGTTCATAGTTATTAGCTAGATGACTTCTTCTCTCTCTTTGGATCTCAATACAAAGTTCTCCTTGATTCTCTTGGAGATCTATTCGATGTAATCTTCTTTTGCGGTGTGTTTGTTGAGATCCGATGAATTGTGGGTTTATGATCAAGTCTATCTATGAACAATATTTGATTCTTCTCTAAAATGTTTTATGCATGATTGGTTATCTTTGCAAGTCTCTTCGAATTATCAGTTTGGTTTGGCCTACTAGATTGATCTTTCTTGCAATGGGAGAAGTGCTTAGCTTTGGGTTCAATCTTGCGGTGCTCGATCCCAGTGATAGAAAGGGAAACGACATGTATTGTATTGTATTGTATTGTTGCCATCGAGGATAAAAATATGGGGTTTATATCATATTGCTTGAGTTTATCCCACTACATCATGTCATCTTACCTAATGCGTTACTCTGTTCTTATGAACTTAATACTCTAGATGCATTCTGGATAGCGGTCGATGTGTGGAGTAATAGTAGTAGATGCAGGCAGAAGTCGGTCTACTTGTCTCAGACGTGATGCCTATATACATGATCATACCTAGATATTCTCATAACTATGCTCAATTCTATCAATTGCTCGACAGTAATTCGTTTACCCACCGCAATACTTATGCTCTTGAGAGAAGCCACAAGTGAAACCTATGCCCCCCGGGTCTATCTTCCATCATATTAATCTTCCACTACTTAGTTATTTCTTTTGCCTTTTATTTTACTTTGCATATTTATCATAAAAATACCAAAAATATTATCTTATCATATCTATCAGATATCACTCTCGTAAGTGACCGTGAAGGGCTTGAAAACCCATTTATCGTGTTGGTTGCGAGGTTCTTATTTGTTTGTGTAGGTGCGTGGGACTTGAGCGTGATCTCCTACTGGATTGATACCTTGGTTCTCAAAAACTGAGAGAAATACTGACGCTAATTTGCTGCATCACCCTTTCCTCTTCAAGGGAAAACCAACGCAGTGCTCAAGAGGTAGCAAGAAGGATTTCTGGCGCCGTTGCCGGGGAGATTCGCGCCAAGTCAAGTCAAGATTTGACTCCAACAACGAGTCATTTCTGGCGCCATTACCAAGTACCCATCGCAAACTCTTATCCCTTGCATTACATTATTTGCCATTTGCCTCTCGTTTTCCTCGCCCCCACTTCACCCTTGCCGTTTCATTCGCCCTCTTTTCCTCTCTCCCTCTTTCTCCGTTCCCCTTCTCTTTTTCTATTTGCCTTTTTGTCTGTTTCTTGTTTGCTTGTGTGTTGGATTGCTTGCTTGTCACGATGGCTCAAGATAATACTAAATTTTGTGACTTTACCAATACCAACAACAATGATTTTCTTAGCACTCCAATTGCTCCTCTTACCGATGTTGAATCTTGTGAAATTAATGCTGCTTTGTTGAATCTTGTCATGAAAGATCAATTCGCCGGCCTTCCTAGTGAAGATACCGCTACCCATCTGAATAGCTTTGTTGATTTGTGTGATATGCAAAATAAGAAAGATGTGGACAATGATATTGTTAAATTGAAGCTATTTCCATTTTCGCTTAGAGATCGTGCTAAAGCTTGGTTTTCGTCTTTGCCTAAAAATATTATTGATTCATGGAATAAGTGCAAAGATGCTTTTATCTCTAAGTATTTTCCTCCCGCTAAGATCATCTCTCTTAGAAACGATATTATGAATTTTAAGGAACTTGATCGTGAACATGTTGCACAATCTTGGGAGAGGATGAAATTAATGATACGTAATTGCCCTACACATGGTTTGAATCTTTGGATGATTATAAAAAAATTATGCCGGATTGAATTTTGCTTCTAGAAATCTTTTAGATTCGGTCGTGGGAGGCACTTTTATGGAAATCACCTTAGGAGAAGCTACCAAACTCCTAGATAATATTATGGTTAATTATTCTCAATGGAACACCGAAAGATCTAGTAGTAAAAAAGTGCATGCAATTGAAGAAATTAATGTTTTGAGTGGAAAGATGGATGAACTTGTGAAATTGTTTGCTAATAAGAGTGTTCCTACTGATCCTAATGATATGCCTTTGTCCACTTTGACTGAGAATAATAATGAATCTATGGATGTGAATTTTGTTGGTAGGAACAATTTTGGTAATAATGCGTATAGAGGTAATTTTAATCCTAAGCCGTTTACTAGTAATTCCTCCAATAATTATGGTAATTCCTACAACAATTCCTATGGAAATTATAATAAGATTCCCTCTGATTTTGAATCTAATATTAAAGAATTTATTACTTCGCAAAAGAGTTTCAATGCTTTGATTGAAGAAAAAATGCTTAAGATTGATGAGTTGGCTAGGAACGTTGATAGAATTTCTCTTGATGTTGATTGTTTGAAACTTAGATCTATTCCACCAAAGCATGATATGAATGAGTCTCCCAAAGCCATGAGAATTTCTATTGATGAGTGCAAAGAAAGAACCGCTAGGATGCGTGCTAAGAAAGATTGCTTTTTGAAAGCGTGTTCTTCTAGTTTTCATGATAATAAGGATGAAGATCTAAAAGTTATTGGTGTGTATCCTATTAAATATTTGTTTTGCAATATGAATCTTGATAATTATGGGGCTTAAGATGAGCCACCTTTACCTAGAAGGCGTTCCAAAAATTCGGAGTCTTTAGATCTTGATGCTAAAATTGTTAAAAGTGGGATTGAAGAGGTCAAAACTTTAAATACCAATGAACCCACTATTTTGGAGTTCAAGGAATTTAATTATGATAATTTCTCTTTGATAGTTTGTATTTCCTTGTTGCAATCCGTGCTAAATTCTCCTCGCGCTTATAGTCAAAATAAAGCTTTTACTAAACATATCGTTGATGCTTTGATGCATTCTTATGAAGAAAAACTTGAGTTGGAAGTTTCTATCCCAAGAAAACTTTATGATGAGTGGGAACCTACAATAAAAATAAAAATTAAAGATCATGAATGCTATGCCTCGTGTGATTTGGGTGCTAGTGTTTCCACGATTCCAAAAACTTTGTGTGATTTGCTAGGCTTCCGTGATTTTGATGATTGTTCTTTAAACTTGCACCTTGCGGATTACACTATTAAGAAACCTATGGGAAGAATTAATGATGTTCTTATTGTTGCAAATAGGAACTATGTGCCCATAGATTTCATTGTTATCGATATAGATTGCAATCCTTCATGTCTGATTATTCTTGGTAGACCTTTCCTTAGAACGATTAGTGCAATTATTGATATGAAGGAAGGGAATATTAGATTCCAATTTCCGTTAAGGAAAGGCATGGAACACTTCCCTATAAAGAAAATTAAATTACCATATGAATATATTATGAGAGCCACTTATGGATTGCCTACCAAAGATGGCAATACCTACATCTATCTTCGCTTTTATGCCTAGCTAGGGGCGTTAAACGATAGCGCTTGTTGGGAGGCAACCCAATTTTATTTTTATTCCTTTCTTTTTGCTCCTGTTTAGTAATAAATAATTTATCTATCCTGTGTTTTTGTTGTGTTATTTTGTGTTTAATTAGTGTTTGTGCCAAGTAGAACCGTTGGGAAGACTTGGGGAAAGTCTTTTTGATCTTGTTGTAGAAAACAGAAACTTTAGCGCTCACGAGAATTGCTGGCATTTTTATTTGGAAGGTTATATTTAGTTAATTATTTTTTAAGATGATTAATAGATAAATTCCTCACGTCCAGAAATTTATTTTAGAATTTTTGGGGTTCCATAACTTGCGTTAGCTACAGATTACTACAGACTGTTCTGTTTTTGACAGATTCTGGTTTTCATGTGTTGTTTGCTTATTTTGATGAATCTATGGCTAGTAAAAGAGTTTATAAACCATATAAAAGTTGGAATACAGTAGGTTTAACACGAATATAAATAAATAATGAGTTCATTACAGTACCTTGAAGTGGTGTTTTGTTTTCTTTCGCTAACGGAGCTCACGAGATTTTCTATTTTGAGTTTTGTGTTGTGAAGTTTTCAAGTTTTGGGTAAAGATTTGATGGATTATGGAACAAAGAGTGGCAAGAGCCTAAGCTTGGGGATTCCCATGGCACCCCAAGGTAAAATCCAAGGACACTAAAAATCCTAAGCTTGGGGATGCCCCGGAAGGCATCCCCTCTTTTGTCTTCGTCTATCGGTAACTTTACTTGGAGCTATATTTTTATTCACCACATGATATGTGTTTTGCTTGGAGCGTCTTGTATGATTTGAGTCTTTGCTTTTTAGTTTACCACAATCATCCTTGTTGTACACACCTTTTGAGAGAGACTCACATGATTTGAAATTTATTAGAATACTGTGCTTTACTTATATCTTTTGAGCTATATAGTTTTTGCTCTAGTGCTTCACTTATATCTTTTAGAGCACGGTGGTGGATTTGTTTTATAGAAACTATTGTTCTCTCATGCTTCACTTATATTATTTTGAGAGTCCTTTAGAACAACATAGCAATAATAGAAACTTTCATATAAGTGCATTGAATACTATGAGAAGTTTGATACTTGATAATTGTTTTGAGATATGGAGATGGTGATATTAGAGTCATGCTAGTTGAGTAGTTGTGAATTTGAGAAATACTTGTGTTGAAGTTTGTGATTACCGTAGCATGCACATATGGTGAACCGTTATGTGATGAAGTCAGATCATGATTTATTTATTGATTGTCTTCCTTATGAGTGGCGGTCGGGGACGAGCGATGGACTTTTCCTACCAATCTATCCCCCTAGGAGCATGCGCGTAATACTTTGTTTTGATGACTAATATTTTTTTGCAATAAGTATGAGAGTTCTTTATGACTAATGTTGAGTCCATGGATTATACGCACTCTCACCCTTCCACCATTGCTAGCCTCTCTAGTATCGCGCAACTTTCGCCGGTACCATAAACCCACCATATACCTTCCTCAAAACAGCCAACATACCTACCTATTATGGCATTTCCATAGCCATTCCAAGATATATTGCCATGCAAATTTCCACCATTCCGTTATTATGACACGCTTCATCATTGATGTATTGCTTGCATGATCATGTAGGTGACATTGTATTTGTGGCAAAGCCACTGTTCATAATTCTTCATACATGTCACTCATGCATCATTACACATCCCGGTACACCGCCGGAGGCATTCACATAGAGTCATATTTTGCTCTAAGTATCGAGTTGTAATTCTTGAGTTGTAAAGTAAATAAAGTGTGATGATCATCATTATTAGAGCATTGTCCCAAGTGAGGAAAGGATGATGGAGACTATGATTCCCCCGCAAGTCGGGATGAGACTCCGGATGAAAAAAAAGAAAAAAAAGAGAAAAGGCCAAAAAAAGAAAAGAAAGAAGGCCCAAATAAAAAATGAGAGAAAAAGAGAGAAGGGACAATGCTACTATCCTTTTTCCACACTTGTGCTTCAAAGTAGCACCATGTTCTTCATATAGAGAGTCTCCTATGATATCACTTTCATATACTAGTGGGAATTTTTCATTATAGAACTTGGCTTGTATATTCCAATGATGGGCTTCCTCAAAATGCCCTAGGTCTTCGTGAGCAAGCAAGTTGGATGCACACCCACTTAGTTTCTTTTGTTGAGCTTTCATACACTTATAGCTCTAGTGGATATGTTGCATGGCAATCCCTACTCACTCACATTGATATCTATTGGTGGGCATCTCCATAGCCCGTTGATGCGCCTAGTTGATGTGAGACTATCTTCTCTTTTTTGTCTTCTCCACAACCACCATTCTATTCCACCATAGTGCTATATCCATGGCTCACGCTCATATATTGCGTGAAGATTGAAAAAATTTGAACATCAAAAGTATGAAACAATTCCTTGGCTTGTCATCGGGGTTGTGCATGATTTAAATATTTTGTGTGGTGAAGATAGAGAGCCAGACTATATGATTTTGTAGGGATAACTTTCTTTGGCCATGTTATTTTGAGAAGACACGATTGCTTAGTTAGTATGCTTGAAGTATTATTATCTTTATGTCAATATTAAACTTTTATCTTGAATCTTTCGGATCTGAACATTCATGCCACAATAAAGAAAAATTACATTTAAATATGTTAGAAAGCATTCCACATGAAAAATTCTTCTTTTATCATTTACCTCCTCGAGGACAAGCAGGAATTAAGCTTGGGGATGCTTGATACGTCTCCAACGTATCTAAAATTTTTGATTGCTCCATGCTATTATATTATCTATTTTGGATGTTAATGGGCTTTATTTTACACTTTTATATCATTTTTGGGACTAACCTACTAACCGGAGGCCCAACCCAAATTGCTGTTTTTTTTTTTTGCCTATTTTAGGGTTTCGAAGAAAAGGAATATCAAACGGAGTCCAAACGGAATGAAACCTTCGGGAACGTGATTTTCTCAACAAACTTGATCTAGGAGACTTGGAGTGGCCGTCAAGAAACAAGGGAGGAAGGCACGAGGCAGGGGGTGCGCCTACCCCCTGGGCCCGCCCTCCACCCTCGTGGGCCCTCCATTGCTCCACCGACGTACTTCTTCCTCCTATATATATCCACGTACCCCCCCAAACATCCAGGAGCACCACGAAAACCTAATTCCACCGCCGCAACCTTCTGTACTCGAGAGATCCCATCTCGGGGCCTTTTTCGGAGCTCCACCGGAGGGGGCATTGATCACAGAGGGCCTCCACATCAACTCCATGGCCTCTCCGGTGATGTGTGAGTAGTTTAATTCAGACCTACGGGTCCATAGTTATTATCTAGATGGCTTCTTCTCTCTCTTTGGATCTCAATACAAAGTTCTCCTCGATTCTCTTGGAGATCTATTCGACGTAATCTTCTTTTGCGATGTGTTTGTCGAGATCCGATGAATTGTGGGTTTATGATCCAGATTATTTATGAACAATATTTGATTCTCCTTTGAATTCTTTTATGTATGATTGGTTTATCTTTGCAAGTCTCTTCGAATTATCAGTTTGGTTTGGCCTACTAGATTGATCTTTCTTGCAATGGGAGAAGTGCTTAGCTTTGGGTTCAATCTTGCGGTGCTCGATCCCAGTGATAGAAAGGGAACCGACACGTATTGTATTGTTGCCATCGAGGATAAAAAGATGGGGTTTATATCATATTGCACGAGTTTATCCCTCTACATCACGTCATCTTCCTTAAAGCCTTACTCTGTTCTTATGAACTTAATACTCTAGATGCATGCTGGATAGCGGTCGATGTGTGGAGTAATAGTAGTAGATGCAGGCAGAAGTCGGTCTACTTGTCTCAGACGTGATGCCTATATACATGATCATACCTAGATATTCTCATAACTATGCTCAATTCTATCAATTGCTCGACAGTAATTCGTTTACCCACCGCAATACTTATGCTCTTGAGAGAAGCCACAAGTGAAACCTATGCCCCCCGGGTCTATCTTCCATCATATTAATCTTCCACTACTTAGTTATTTCTTTTGCCTTTTATTTTACTTTGCATATTTATCATAAAAATACCAAAAATATTATCTTATCATATCTATCAGATCTCACTCTCGTAAGTGACCGTGAAGGGCTTGAAAACCCATTTATCGTGTTGGTTGCGAGGTTCTTATTTGTTTGTGTAGGTGCGTGGGACTTGAGCGTGATCTCCTTTTGGATTGATACCTTGGTTCTCAAAAACTGAGGGAAATACTTACGCTACTTTGGTGCATCACCCTTTCCTCTTCAAGGGAAAACCAACGCAGTGCTCAAGAGGTAGCACGCTTCCATTAGAGCATCCGGTGCCTCTGGATGGACAGAGGTCACTGGTGGGATTGGCGCACCTCCTTCCTTCGAAGGAGGATGCCTGCCGAATTTCGGAGCCGCATAGGTCTCCAGGATCGTATTCGGCTGGGGGATGAATTGGAGATGGCCCCCATCGCCAGTCTCCATGGGGATCTACTCCCCCGTGTGTCCAGCAGCCAAGGTGTTATCCTTTGGCGCCACCGTGAAAGCCTCCTGTGCCTCCCCCTAAGTCAGGAGTGTCCTTTGGGACAGCACTTCAGCGTCTTCCACAGTCTTGGGAGAGGAGGCCGCCGGAAGGGACCCGCTGTCCATCACCTTCGGGTCTAGCGAGTTTCCCGAAGATGAGGATCGCTCGAGGTCGGAACAAGGCATACGGTAAGTGCATAATTCAACATGTTAAAACTATGAAGGAAAGAAGCTGGATATTTGTGTGTGTCTTTGAGTACTTACGATTCGGCCAGGGGCTTATCCCTGGGGCGCCACTTGGAGCTGATGTCAATGTCCCATGCGTGGTTGTCCGCGGCGGAGGCCTTCCCCTTCTTGGACGCCTCTGCCTCCAAATGCGTGGAGGCCGCCCTTTTCTTCCTTCCCCCCTCAGCGGGAGAATTTCTTTCCTCCTCTTCCTCGTCGTCGGTGGTGGGAGGGGAGTGGGTTTTGGCATCTTCGGACGTCACGTCCGAAGTGCCCTTATGGCGGAGACCACCCCTGGTCCCCTTGGCCTTCTTCTCCGGTGCTTGATAGGGTGCCGGAACAAGCATCTTTGTCAGAAGCGGGATAGCCGGTTCTTTGGGCAGTTGAGCCGGACACTGAATCCGCTCCGCCTTCTTTGTCCGGCCCTGAAAAAATAAATAGGGAAGCTTAGACATCTTCCTTGAGTATGAAAGTAAAGGATACACCTTGAAATACAGAAAACTTACCACACTAGCGGGATGGGCTGGGTCATGCTCGCGGTCCTCGGTCGTCGCCGGCCATGTCTCATTGGCCTTGAAGAGCACCTTCTAGATGTCTTCGTGCGTAGTGCCGAAGAACTGTTGCAGGATCTGGTGCTTGGCCGGATCAAACTCCCACAAGTGGCAAGTCCGGCTTTGGCACGGCAGGATCCGACGAGCAAGCATCACCTAGATCACATTGACAAGCTTGACATTCTTGTCCACCATGCGCTTGATCCGTGTCTGAAGTGCTGTCAGCTTGTCCAACGAAGACTAGTCCAGGCCCTTCTCTAGCCAGGAGGTGAGCCGCATCGGAACGCCGGACTAGAATTCAGGAGCCGCGGCCCAAGTGGTGTCGCGAGGCTCTGTGACGTAGAACCACTGTTGTTGCCACCCTTTGACGGTCTCCACAAAGGTACCTTTGGGCCATGTGACATTGGGCAGCTTGCTCACCATGGCGCCTCTACACTCTGCATGTTGGCCGTCCACCACCTTCGGCTTCATGTTGAAGATCTTCAACCACAGTCCGAAGTGGGGTGGGATACGGAGGAAGGCCTCTCACACGACAATAAATGCCGAGATATTGAGGAAGGAGTTGGGGCCAGATCGTGGTAATCCAGCCCGTAGTAGAACATGAGTCCGCGAACGAATGGGTGGAGAGGAAATCCCAACCCCCGAATGAAGTGGGGGATGAACACGACCCTCTCATGGGGCTCCGGAGTAGGGACGATCTGTCCCTTGGCCGGAAGCCGGTGGGCGATTTCCTTGGCTAAGTACCCGGCCTCCCGGAGCTTGGTGATGTCCTTCTCCTTGACTGAGGAGACCATCCACTTGCCCTGCGCTCTGGATCTGGACATGGCTGGAGTGCTTTTATGAGATGGAAAGGATGGAAGCTTGGGTGCTGGAGCTCGAGAATGGATGGGCAGAGAGAAGGAAGGCGTGGGTAAAAGAGGTGAATCCTTATCCCTTTAAAAATGCTGCGAATATCAAGCGCCTCCCCACTCGCCTTAAAACTCGCTTATTCCCCAAGGGTCGTGCAGGCGGCGCGGTTGGATTACCCACGCCCGTATTGATGAGAATCCCGCAATAAGGCGACATGATCTATGCTTTGACAAAACATGCCAATAAAACCGCATCTTGAAACATGGAGCGGGAGGCTAAAAATGGTTCGAAATAATGACTGGGTTGTGATGTGATGTCACGCTACAAAAGTTGTCAGTGGATTGGACTCATAAAATATAATACTCTCTGTGTATGTGTGTGATACTCTTTTTGCAGAGCCGGACACATTTTCCGTGTTCAAAGGCTGTTTTGGAGTATTCGGAGGAGGAACCCGCCTTGCAATGCCGAAGACAATCTGCGCGCTGGATACCTCGTCATTGAAGCCTGGTTCAGGGGCTACTGAGGGAGTCCTGGATTATGGGGTCCTCGGGCGTCCGACCTGTTGGACATGGGCCGGAGTGATGGGTCGTGAAGATACAAGACAGAAGACTCTCTCCCGTGTCCGGATGGGACTCTCCTTGGCGTGGATGGCAAGCCTGGCGTTCGGATATGAAGATTCCTTTCTCTGTAACCGACTTTGTACAACCCTAGTCCCCTCCGGTGTCTATATAAACTGGAGGGTTTAGTCCGTAGAGGCAATCATAATCATATAGGCTAGACTTCTAGGGTTTTAGCCATTACAATCTCGTGGTCGATCAACTCTTGTAATACCCATACTCATCAATATCAATCAAGCAGGACGTAGGGTATTACCTCCATCAAGAGGGCCCGAACCTGGGTAAAACTTCGTGTCCCCTGTGTCCTGTTACCATCGACCTCAAATGCACAGTTCGGGACCCCCTACCCGAGATCCACCGGTTTTGACACCGATAGCCGGCGGGGGCGGGGTGTAGGCATGCTACGCCTGGGCGTGGGAGCCAGGACGAGGCCCGAGGACGCCGACAGCGTTGGGAGGGATCCAGCCGAGGAGAGGGGACGGGAGTGCCATCCCGTATGGGGCGAAGTATCCTGTGAATGGGGAGAAGAGTGGTTGTGCCTGACCACGCCCCCCGCTGTCATTGTGTTTGTGACCCTGCTCGCAGCCACGCCCACGGCCGTGGTCACCACCATCGCCGCCGCGGTCACCACGACCACGACTAGAGGGTTGGGGCGATGGATGAGGCGGGCCCTGGGCCGATCAGAGAGGCGGTCGGAGGAGCGGTCGCCAAGAGCACCCACGCCTCGACCACCCGGGCCAGAGGTGCCGCCTGAGGAGCCTGAGCTGTTGATGGCGAAGGCGGAGGCGCTCTCTCGGCCACGCGCTGCGCCTGAGACTCCTCGGCCAAGACCACCCTGGAGAGGACAGTGTCGAAGGGGAGGGACTGATCACCGAGAACAACCCGAATGGTTTTGAGCCGCTTGTTGAGGCCATGGAGAAACTGCGTGGTGAGATCCGTCTCGGTGACGGCGTGGTCGATGTCGGCGAAGCCGTCGGTGAGGAGCTTCATGTGGCGCGTATATCCAGAGACCGAGAGGTCGCCCTGCTTGAGGTTGCGGTATTGGCGGTTGAGGATCATGTAGCGGGCGGCGCGATTGGCGAGGAAGTAGTCCTTGGTCTTATGCCAGAGAGCAAAAGTGGTCGTGGCACCGATGACATGGTCGCACATAGTGTCAGAGAGGGTGGCATAGATCCGCAGGACAACATGGGCATCCATCTCGAGGTATTGGGAGGTGCCGTTGGGTGGAGGAGGGTGCTCGATGAGGTAGGTGACACCATAGCGTAGAAGCAACATGAGAAAGAAAGTCTTCCGCTTGTGGTAGTTTTGATCGGCTGGGTCGATGAAAGTGCAACTATCCCTAGGTGGTTTTGGTAATTCATAACAACATATAGCTCATTGAGCTAATGCTATTTCAAGATGATTATTTCAGGAAAGCTCAATGATTGGCATGGCATGGATGTGAAAGTGGAACCCTCAAAGTGCTAAGGACAAAGAATTGGCTCAAGCTCAAAAGTTCAAGACTCTACATTTTATATTTTAGTGATCCAAGATCACATTGAGTCTTTAGGAAAAGCCAATACTATCAAGGAGGGATGAGGTGTTGCTTAATGAGCCTCTTGCTTTATGTGCTTAATGATATGCTCCAAAATCCTCAGCTACTTTCCCATATCCACAAATGACCTAAACCCTAAGCCAAACTCGGTCATACCGATTCTTTCAATCCGGCGCCACCGAGTTTCACTTGTCATTTTCCACTGCCAAACCCTAGCAATTCGGTCCTACCGATAAGGATCTCGGTCTCACCGAGATGGGCTTGCAAACTCTCTGTTTCCCTTTCATAACTTTTCGGTCTCACCGAAAGAGCGAATCGGTCCCACCGAGAATGCAAGGTAAACACTATGTTTCCTTCTTGTAACGTTTCGGTCTCACCGAAAGAGCGAGTCGGTCCCACTGAGTTTGCCTGACCAACTCTCTGGTTAGCTTATTGCCAAACTCGGTCTCACCGAGTTTGTGCAATTGGTCTCACCGAGATTACGTTATGCCCAAACCCTAACCGAATCAGTCCTAGCGAGTTGCATGTCAGTCCCACCGAAATTCCTAACGGTCACTAGGTTTACTATTTCGGTCCGACCAAGTTTTCTGATTCGGTCCCACCGAGATTGGTAAATTGTGTGTAATGGTTGGATTTTGTGTGGAGGCTATAAATACCCCTCCACCTCCTCTTCACTCGTGGAGAGAGCAATCAGAACACATACATCATTCCAACTCATATGTTCTAAGAGAGAACCACCTACTCATGTGTTGAGACCAAGATATTCCATTCAAACCATATGAATCTTGATCTCTAGCCTTCCCCAAGTTGCTTTCCACTCAAATCTTCTTTCCACCAGATCCAAATCCTATGAGAGAGAGTTGAGTGTTGGGGAGACTATCATTTGAAGCACAAGAGCAAGGAGTTCATCATCAACACACCATTTGTTACTTCTTGGAGAGTGGTGTCTCCTAGATTGGCTAGGTGTCACTTGGGAGCCTCCGACAAGATTGTGGAGTTGAACCAAGGAGTTTGTAAGGGCAAGGAGATCACCTACTTCGTGAAGATCTACCGCTAGTGAGGCAAGTCCTTCGTGGGCGATGGCCATGGTGGGATAGACAAGGTTGCTTCTTCGTGGACCCTTCGTGGGTGGAGCCCTCCATGGACTCGCGCAACCATTACCCTTCGTGGGTTGAAGTCTCCATCAATGTCGATGTAGGATAGCACCACCTATCCGAACCATGGGAAAAACATCCGTGTCTCCAATAGCATTTGAATTCTCCAAACCCTTCCCTTTATATTCTTGCAAGTTGCATGCTTTACTTTCCGCTGCCAATACACTCTTTGCATGCTTGCTTGAATTGTGTAATGATTGCTTGACTTGTCCTAAGATAGCTAAAAACTGCCAAGAACTAAAATTGGGAAAAGGTTAAGTTTTTATTTGGTCAAGTAGTCTAATCACCCCCCTCTAGACATACTTTCGATCCTACAAGTGGTATCAGAGCTTTGGTCTCCATTTGCCTTGATCTCCATAGCTTTTGGTGGTCATAGCCTTGGTTTCACAACCTAGGAGAGTATGGCGTCTAGCAAGGGAAATTATCACCGTAGAGGTCCTTACTTTGATGGTACTAATTTTGCTAGTTGGAAGCATAAAATGAAAATGCATATTCTTGGACATAACCCCGCCGTATGGGATATTGTTTGTGTTGGCTTGCAAGGTGAGTTCTTCGATGGGAGGGAACCAAACCGTGAAGCTACCGCGGATGAGTTGAAGACGTTGCAATACAATGCTCAAGCTTGTGATATTCTCTTCAACGGATTGTGCCCCGAAGAATTCAACAAAATCAGCCGCCTTGAGAATGCAAAGGAAATTTGGGACACTTTGATTGATATGCACGAAGGTACCGACTCCGTCAAGGAATCCAAGTTGGATGTGCTCCAAATTCAACTTGACAAGTTCAAGATGAAGGATGGTGAAGGTGTCGCCGAAATGTACTCTAGGCTTGCTCTCATCACAAATGAGATTGCCGGCTTAGGAAGTGAAGTGATGACCGATAGATTCATCATCAAGAAGATCCTAAGAGCCTTGGATGGGAAATATGACATCGTGTGCACGTTGATTCAAATGATGCCCAATTACAAAGATCTCAAGCCAACGGAAGTGATTGGAAGGATTGTTGCTCATGAGATGTCACTCAAGGATAAAGAGGAACTTCACAACAAATCAAGTGGTGCCTACAAAGCCTCATGTGAAGTCCCCACATCATCAAGTGAGAAACAAACCTTCAATGAAGAATTGAGCTTAATGGTGAAGAACTTCAACAAGTTCTACAAGAGTAGAAGCAAAGAAAGAAGCTTCAAGTCAAGGTCATACAATGACAAAAGATCTTCTAGTCGAGAGCGAAACTGCTATAATTGTGGAAGACCCGGACACTATTCCAATGAGTGTACGGCTCCCTACAAGAGAAGAGAAGATTCTCCAAAAATAAGAAGCAAAGAATCACCACCAAGAGAGAGAAGGAGTAGGGATGATCGTTATGAACGGAGATACTCGCGGAGAAGCAAGGATTCGGAAAGGAAGGAAAAATTATCAAGGAGCTACACAAAACGAAGACATCAAGCTCATGTTGGTGAATGGGTATCCGGCTCCGACTCCGACAGCCACTCCGAGAGAAGTTATCACTCCGACTCCGAAGATACTCAAGATAAAGGTGTTGCCGGTCTAGCACTTGTGTCAACCAACTCCTACGACATATTTGACTCACCAAATGAAGGAATTGGAAGATGCTTCATGGCCAAAGGTCCTAAGGTAACACACCCCGAGTACGTTGATTTTAATAGTGATGAAGATGACTTGTTACGTGATGATGACTTGCTTGTTGACAACTCTAGTGATGAGTACTATGATGAAACATCAATTAATCATGCTAAAACAAATGACAATGATAAGGAGAAGATTGAGGCTCTAACTAAAGAACTAAACACTCTTAAGTTAGCTCATGAAACTATCTTCGAAGATCATCGAGAACTTTTAAGAGCTCATGAGAAATTACGCTTTGAAAAGCTCAATCTTGAGCAAGAGCATGAGTTCTTAAAAGCAATCAATGATGATCTCCGCAAGAAAAGTTCTTCTTACATTGCCAAGCGTTTACTATTATCCAATTACATGCCTCAAGTCAAGTCTAGTAACAAGAACAAGAAAGATTCTTCCTATAGTTGTAACAATGATCATGCTAAATCCAATATTGTTGCTTCTAGTAGTTCTCTTGATTCCACAAATGATTCTCTTAGCCAAGTTACACTTGAGCAAGAAAATAGCTTATTGAAGGGAATCATAGAGAAAGGAGTGTACAAGAGCCTTGCCGGGAGTAAGCGATTCTAGGAAATTGTGCGCAAGCAAGGAATGCACCAGAAGAATCAAGGTGTTGGTTTTGAATGAAAGTTCAATGCCAATGGAGTTGAATGGGAAGAAGATCAATACCCCAAGACAAAGTTTGTTCCTCAACAAGAGAAGTATGATACTTCTTTCAAGGGGACACAAGCTCAAGATGATCTTCCACCACAAGACTACAAGCAAAAAGGCAAGGACAAGCTTCAAGAGGAGATTGATGCATTTGAAGAAGCTCCTAAGACCTTAGTCAAGTGGATTCCCAAGAACACGTCAAGTTCCACTTCATCAAATACGACTACAACTCCAATGATTCCCATCAAGATGGTGTGGATCCAAAAGAAGAAGAACTAGAGAGTTCTTGAGGGTGACTCCGCCAACATATTTCACTCTCATCATTTTGGCAAGAACAAGTGCAATCAACTTCCACATCATGCACTAGTTCAAGGAGTCACAAACCCTCTTGTTGGTAAGACAAGGGACAAGGTAACCTAAAGTTTTCATGGACATCATCTTGTGTATGCATCACTCTATGTCTATGGATATCCTTGTTTGTTCCTTGTGGGACTAACCCATGTAGGTATTGAAAGTGCAATTCACTCAAATGGATAGCTCCAAGTGATCTACATCAACATTGAGCATCCACATCTTCAACATCTACATGAAGTCATCATCGACAAAACCCAAGGTTAGTTCATCCCTCTTAAGGGGGATATCACATCTAGGGGGAGCTTTACTCTAAGACTTGAGCTAAAGCAACTCTAAAGATGTGAATACAACAATGCTTTATGTAAAAGTGGTAACCCCACTTGAGCTTAAACGATGAGTATGACCTACGATCAAGTGTTCTCACTTGACTCCTAAGTCAATATACTCATATATAGATGACCTAGTCATCGCAAATTGCTTGATAGATGCTAGAATTGTTTGTGCATACTTTGCCACATATTTCATTTGCCATCTTATTGTGTGAGCATGTTGGTTGCATATTTTACTCATTCGAGGACATCCACTTGTTGTTTTGATTGTTTGGCTTTATCTTCTTTTGCCAAGTGGATGGACAAGTATGCCTAAGGACCTCCTCTAGCTATCTATGCTTTTCTCGTCTCAAACTCTATTCATGCTGCATCACAAAACTTGATCAAGTCAGATTCAAACCACTCTGTGTGAGGAGCGCTCGGAGTCCCCGACTCGTCATAGACTTAAACTTCCAAAACCTCTTTGTGATTCTCGGTCTGACCGATACCATACTTTCGGTCCTACCGAGATCATTAAGTTGATCTAGGTTTTCAATCTCGGGGCAACCGATTTGAACCACTCGGTCACACCGAGTTGCAATAACTGTATACAGTTTTGCATCTCGGTTCCACCGAGTTGTTCCACTCGGTCACACCGACAGGGTCGGGCTATATATAGTGACGGGAAGAATTTTGGAAATTTCTCCGAAACCTCTTCGCCCGCGCATAGCTAACTCTCTGCCTCCTGGGTCTCCGGATCGTCCTCCTCGCCACCAGCAACCTCAAGTCGCTGGTCTCCGTCGCCGTCAATGGGATTTCTGCCCCGCCGTTGCCGCCGTAG
Source organism: Triticum monococcum (assembly GCA_034509565.1). Lineage (NCBI taxonomy): Eukaryota > Viridiplantae > Streptophyta > Magnoliopsida > Poales > Poaceae > Triticum > Triticum monococcum. The sequence continues at coordinate 411,855,240 of CM067845.1, forward strand.
CGAGTCTCCGCCGAACTAGGGTATGGACTCGATCTTTGTGCTATTCTTCAATCCGATTCCTAGCACATTATGATCATAAGGATTCTTGCCACGTTTGATAAACTCCTATCCAGTCAATGAACTCGTAGATTAGGCTTAATTCGAGAATTTTAGGGTTAGGTTTCCGCCGAAACCATCTCGGACCCACCGAGTTGAAAAACTCGGTCCCACCGATTTGGCTTATGCCATTGCACAAGTAAAACTCGGTCTGACCGAGAATTACTTATCGGTGTGACCGATTTTGGAACTCTGTGAAACCCTAGCAGTCTCGGTGCCACCGAACTGTGACTCGGTCTGACCGAGTTCACTAGTTCTGGTGCCAAAACTGCTTCGGTGTCACCGAGTTTGAAAATCGGTAGATCCGAGATGATTTCAGTGGGAAACTAAAACTAAGTTTTTGAATTATTCTTATGCAAAAATCTCTGCATTTTGTGATGCTCATCCACTCTATCTCATCTATAATCTATTCACAGGGTCAGCAGTCAGTTTGCATCATGTCAGACCAGAGTGACAGCCAGAACTTGTCAGAGCAGCAAGTGCAGTTAAGTGAGGGCACTAGCCCCTCAAGTTCCTCAGATGATGGTAGCAGGAGCACACCCAGCAACCTGCCTAAAGCTGCCACACATTAGAGAAAGAAGAGGACTTCTGATTCTGAAGATGAAGACTATGTGGCAGAGGAAGAGGCCACATCAAAGAGAGTTGAGCCAGCTCAAGGCACAAAGCCAGGCCTGAAAATCAAAAGGCCAGCAGGCAGGCAGCCCATGTCACAGGCTAGAGCTTCAACTGTGAAGCCTGCTCCCATTGAGCCCGTTGCCGCTGAGGGCAAAAAGAGGAAAGAAAGAGTGAAGAAGACTATGGCCAGAGTGCTTGGGAAGGCCTCCATCATGGTAGATGAGGAGGAAGAAGAAGAGGTTGCTGCACCAGCACCCAAGGCTCCCAAGCTAATGGGAGATGCCATAAAGTCAGGGGGAGCTGCTTCCAAGGCCAAGTCAGCTCCAAAGCCAAAGCTGAAGAGAAACACCAGAAGCATCCCAGCCACTGAGAAGAACAAGGCCCCAGTGCCTAAAGTTGCAGAGGAAGAATAAGAAGAACATATCCTTCGGAAGCTCAAGCCCAAGATCCCAGACCACAACGATGCTCATCCTGTGGCTGAGGATATGAAGCTCAGGAGAGATTCAGGGCTGTGGAAGTGGAGAGAAGCAGATCCGTATGCTTCTAGGAGAAGGACTGCAGTGGACTACAGGTTTCATACCAAGGAGCAGCAGGATTTCTATGAGACTGTTTTGCTTGACAAGAAGCCAATTGTGTGTGACATGAGATGGGTCGACTGGACCTACATGAAGGAGAATGAGGAACACTACCCTGGAGTATATGACAACTTTAGTGCATGTGGAGTGGCAGACTTTGTTGGGCAGAAGCTCACAAAGTGTAACAAGGAGCTAATCATGCAATTCTACTCCACAACACACTTTTATCCGGATGACAGGATCACTTGGATGTCAGAGGGTACAAGGTACCAATCCACTGTTGAGGAATGGGCGAAGTTGATCAATGCCCCAGAGGAGCAAGCAGATGACTTGGACATTTATGCCAAGAAGAAGATGGACCACAACACCATGTCCAACATGTACAAGGAGATTTCGAATGAAGCACTTGATACGTTCAAGTTTGGCTCAGTGCACTATCTTCTGTCAGGATTGCCTATGATCAACTGGATCCTTAGGCACACTCTTCTGCCCAAGACTGGAGATCACAAGATGATCAGAGGTCACGCGATCAATTTGCTCCATGTCTTTGACGTGCCTCAAAAATTCAAAGTCATGAGTCTCATAGTGGAAACAATCAAGAGGACAGCAGCAGACCAGAAGAGGAGTTGTGGATATGCCCCACAGATTCAGGAGCTCATCAACTCCAAGATGGGCACGGGCATATACCTCTTGGATAAGGAACACCTGCCCATCCGTCCAGACTTCGAGGATAACCAAGTGGTCATGACTGAGAATGAGCCATCATCTGTCCATGCACAAGCTCAGAAGGAGAAGGCGAAGAAGGAGAAAGCTGCCAGGATGCCTACTCAAGCGGAGGCATCTGATTACTTCCTGAAAACCAAACAAGAGCAGCTTGGTTACCTGATTGCGTCCACCCTCCGTATTGAGCAAGGACTTGCCACCCTGACTCAGAACCAGGCAAGCCTAGAGAGGATCATGGAACATAGGTTCTATGACTTGGACATCAAGGTGACAGAGATACAGACCGCCGTGGAGCAGCTCCAGGAGGACATGAATGAGAGGAGAGGCCGGACCACGACTGATCCTTTTGCCAGGGTGCCACAAGGTCCGAGGTCGTCTGCACGGCCAGTTGCTGACACCAGAGCTACAACGTCTGCGCCAGCCACAGCCTCAGTTCCACCAGCTCCAGCATCCACTTCAGCCTCGACTCCGACCACGTCTACCGAAGGCTTCGTCCTTGGAGTGCTCCGGACTCCACCACCACCTGAAGATCAAGCTTGAGCGTCGACTTAGCACTATGCATTTTCTAGGAACTTTTTGGTAACTTGTTGCCAAAGGGGGAGAAAATGTATAGATCATAGGCTTCGAGAGAGAGTGTTGCTTTTATTCTCTCTTGTTTTATTTGGTGGTTTTTCGAACTTTTTTTGCTTGTGTGTGAGATACTACGTCCTTATGTTTGTGAGACATCGATGATCATGTGTTTGATCATAAGCTACACTTAATGTTTGCTTAATGCTTGCTTAAATATTATCATTCTATCTATCTTTTGTGATCATTCACTATTCTTGGTGATGAGTGCATGTATTTCAATCTTATCATTTTTGAGCACTCCACCAAGATGTATGTGACATGGAAGAGTAACCCATGATTCTAACTCCTTGTGCATTTGCAATCCAAAGCAAATTATAAATATGCAAAAATTTAGGGGGAGCTCTTATTTGTCACATACTTCTCAAAGCGATGATATATTTCATGCTTATTATCATTTGTCGAAGCTTTGATCTATATGTTGTCATCAATTACCAAAAAGGGGGAGATTAAAAGTGCAACTATCCCTAGGTGGTTTTGGTAATTCATAACAACACATAGCTCATTGAGCTAATGCTATTTCAAGATGATTATTTCAGGAAAGCTCAATGATTGGCATGGCATGGATGTGAAAGTGGAACCCTCAAAGTGCTAAGGACAAAGAATTGGCTCAAGCTCAAAAGTTCAAGACTCTTCATTTTATATTTTAGTGATCCAAGATCACATTGAGTCTTTAGGAAAAGCCAATACTATCAAGGAGGGATGAGGTGTTGCTTAATGAGCCTCTTGCTTTATGTGCTTAATGATATGCTCCAAAATCCTCAGCTACTTTCCCATATCCACAAATGACCTAAACCCTAAGCCAAACTCGGTCATACCGATTCTTTCACTCCGGCGCCACTGAGTTTCACTTGTCATTTGCCACTGCCAAACCCTAGCAATTCGGTCCTATTGATAAGGATCTCGGTCTCACCGAGATGGGCTTGCAAACTCTCTGTTTCCCTTTCGTAACTTTTCGGTCTCACCGAAAGAGCGAATCGGTCCCACCAAGAATGCAAGGTAAACTATGTTTCCTTCTTGTAACGTTTCGGTCTCACCGAAAGAGCGAGTCGGTCCCACCGAGTTTGCCTGACCAACTCTCTGGTTAGCTTATTGCCAAACTCGGTCTCACCAAGTTTGTGCAATCGGTCTCACCGAGATTAAGTTATGCCCAAACCCTAACCGAATCGGTCCTACCGAGTTGCATGTCAGTCCCACCGAAATTCCTAACGGTCACTAGGTTTACTATTTCGGTCCGACCGAGTTTTCTGATTCGGTCCCACCGAGATTGGTAAATTGTGTGTAACGGTTGGATTTTGTGTGGAGGCTATAAATACCCCTCCACCTCCTCTTCACTCGTGGAGAGAGCAATCAGAACACATACATCATTCCAACTCATATGTTCTGAGAGAGAACCACCTACTCATGTGTTGAGACCAAGATATTCCATTCAAACCATATGAATCTTGATCTCTAGCCTTCCCCAAGTTGCTTTCCACTCAAATCTTCTTTCCACCAGATCCAAATCCTATGAGAGAGAGTTGAGTGTTGGGGAGACTATCATTTGAAGCACAAGAGCAAGGAGTTCATCATTAACACACCATTTGTTACTTCTTGGAGAGTGGTGTCTCCTAGATTGGCTAGGTGTCACTTGGGAGCCTCCGACAAGATTGTGGAGTTGAACCAAGGAGTTTGTAAGGGCAAGGAGATCGCCTACTTCGTGAAGATCTACCGCTAGTGAGGCAAGTCCTTCGTGGGCGATGGCCATGGTGGGATAGACAAAGTTGCTTCTTCGTGGAGCCCTCCATGGACTCGCGCAACCGTTACCCTTCGTGGGTTGAAGTCTCCATCAACGTGGATGTAGGATAGCACCACCTATCCGAACCACGGGAAAAACATCCGTGTCTCCAATAGCGTTTGAATTCTCCAAACCCTTCCCTTTATATTCTTGCAAGTTGCATGCTTTACTTTTCGCTGCCAATACACTCTTTGCATGCTTGCTTGAATTGTGTAATGATTGCTTGACTTGTCCCATAGCTAAAAACTGCCAAGAACTAAAATTGGGAAAAGGTTAAGTTTTTATTTGGTCAAGTAGTCTAATCACCCCCCTCTAGACATACTTTTGATCCTACAGTTGAGGAGGAACTTGATTTGGTTAGTGATGTGGTCGTGGAAGATGGAGGGGCAGGGGTTGGCGGTGTGAGCGAGGGAGTAGAGCCGGCGGTGAACAGCGGCGCAAACTGGGTGCCAGAGGCGGCGGAGGAGCCGCTGAAGAGGGATAGGGTGGTGCCGAAGGAGAACGCTAAGGAGGTGGCGGCAGAGGTGGCCGTGGAGGATTCGGTGGCGGGCGCCATAGAGGAGGAGGAGAAGTAGCCCGGCGAGGTGTCAGAGCTTGAGGAGCCGCCGACGGAGGTGAAGGGTGGAGGGCCGGCTATGGGTGCTCCTGGTGTCTGATACCAACTTGGAGTGATTAACTCTTGATTGATTGATGGGCATCGGTTACAGGGTTACATCATATACAAGAGAGAGCCCATAAGAGTCGGCACGCAGGCCAGGGCATGCTGTTATGAATCCTACAATCTAGGATATACACCAGTGTACATTGCTATACATAGAACTAGTCTAACAACCCCTAGGGTAGTTGCACTTTTTAGATTTTGTCACATCGGCATGTTCTGGTTTTTCTTGAAAACAAATTTGCTCAATATCATGCAAAAAAATCTGCTCAGAAGTACTTGCGGTTTTTTTAAGGTTCTGATTTGCATGTTCGTTTCACACACATGCCACCAGAGGTTCAAATCCTAGGCACAAAACGTTTCACATGTATTTTTCATATAACTGTTTTATGTGATTGATCGACATATCTAAAATGTGTGACTTGCCGTTTCATATGGTAATTCAGGCATTTCAAATATTCCTAACCAATAGTTCATGCTTTTCTTTGCTCTCGTGTATAGGGTTGCACTTTTGATATACCAAATTTGCACATAATTCTGTTTTATGCATCCAGCCATATCTAAAACTAGATGATACCCCCGCGCGTTGTTGCGGGAACTGCTAACAAATAATTTGATTTACAAAAACATGAGAAAGTTTATGAAACATAGTATATGTTGGTGATAAGAATTTTGTTTAAAAAATATTGTTTAGAGTAAGCATCTAAAGAAATTTGATGAAAAGGCTGAAAATGAGTGTGGTCTTTATTCTGTTAATTTATTACCATGAAAATATCAACGAGGCGATATGAGACAAAAACAGTGTGGAGTAGAGGCAGTGGAAACGTATATACCCTTGGTTAAACCAAATACAACAATAGCAACTATATATGTGCATTCATACACAGCTTGCGTAGAAAAACAAACGGAAGTTCACTCATAATTTGATTTTCTATATATAAACAAAAGGTCGCTTATAATTCATATGAGGCCCCTGGGAAAGTGTTTTTACATGGTAGACCTACTTGATTATGTGGACAGGCTACATGTCAAGATAAATAAGATAGCAAGATGAATCTCTTGTGTATATAAGATGTGCATCTTGTCTCCTTATATATTTTTATTTACTTTGTGTATTTATCTCAAATGTATTGAAGCATATACTAGTATAATGTATTGGATCATTACTAGTAAATCACACAAATTTAAAGAACACAACTTAGACAACTGATCATGGCGGCCTAGCGACACTGGTACTCGATCCCATAGTGGACGGTTTTCATTTGACCCGAGTACTTATGGACGAAGGAAGGAACGCCAGCTTGATATATGCCGATACGTAGTGGACGGTTTTCATCTGATCAGAGTCTTGAAAGTGGTACTATTGGGCTTGCTTGATCACCCAACAATTCCGGTTAGAGTGAGTGGCCACCTTGTCAGGGGTGCCATGGATGGCGCACGACCTATCCAGGATCAGGTCCAACATTGAGGGACCCTCTCTGTCCCTTTGATGACTCTCTGCAGGGGCATCCAGGATGTCGTCTCGGATGGCCAGGTTCTTTGCTCTGTCTTCTTCCCCTCCTTCTTTGTCTTGGCTGGGACCATGTAGGGTTCCTTGGCTAGTAGCTTCTTGAGCTCGGGGCTCGTCCGACTGCGTTGTCGAGGACTTGATCGCCTTGGCACGCGCGCGCCAACCCTATGCAAAATGCATAAAACTGACCACTCAATTAAGAAGAAATGGCCGAAGGTTGGTAGGTAAATTATGAATGTAACGTTACCTCGACAACGGGGGGGGGGGGGGGGGTGCTCGGCATAAACAGGTGCCCTCTCCCCCGGATGGGAATATGTTGCTCTTGGGCTTAAAGAGGATCTTCCACATCCCACCGAGATCTTTTCCTCGGAAGAACCTCCAGATCACCGCCTCCTCATTTTCCGGTGTGTGCCTCCATGTCGGAATAGCTCGGGCTTAGAGTGGCAGCATCTGATGATGGATCATCACATGGGGTACATAAATCAAGGTGACACACGTGTTGACCATGGCCTTGACCTTACGCTGGATCTCCTCCACTCCACCTCTTTTTGGTTCCCCCAGCTAAGGCTCTTCTTGGTCTAGGAGTGCATCCTCTGTAAGGTGCTGCCAAGAAGATAGGGACCCCCTCCTGGTTCCTTGGTGGCATGTCGGCCATGTAGAACCACTCCTCCTGCCAAATCTTCATGGTTTCAATGAGCATGCCCTTTGGCTAGGGTACACTCGGATCTTGCTGATCATGGCCTTGCCACACTCCACAAGATTAGTGCCACTTCTATTTGGATTGACAAGGAATTGCTTTAGCATAGCCTGAAGTGGAGCTCTGTACGAAGGGAGGCCTTGGAAAGAGTGATGTAGGTGGCAATATGGAGGATAGAGTTGTTGGGGAATGTAGTAATTTCAAAAAATTTCCTACGCACACGCAAGATCATGGTGATGCATAGAAATGAGGGGGAGAGTCTGATGTACGTACCCTTGTAGATCGCAACGGAAGCGTTGACACAACGTAGAAAAAGTAGTCGTACGTCTTCTTCCCGATCCGACCGATCCAAGCACCGTTACTCCGGCACCTCCGAGTTCTTAGCACACGTACAGCTCGATGACGATCCCCGGGCTCCGATCCAGCAAAGCTTCGGGGAGGAGTTCCGTCAGCACGACGGCGTGGTGACGATCTAGATGTACTACCGACGCAGGGCTTCGCCTAAGCACTACAACGATATGATCGAGGTGGAATTTGGTGGCAGGGGGCACCGCACACGGCTAAGGAACTCAATGATCAACTTGTGTGTCTAGAGGTGCCCCCTGCCCCCGTATATAAAGGATCCAAGGGGGAGGGCTGGCCGGCCAAGGAGGAGGGCGCAGGAGGAGTCCTACTCCTACCGGGAGTAGGACTCCCCCCCCAATCCTATTCCTAATAGGATTCCTCGAGAGAGAGAGAGAGAGAGAGAGAGAGAGAGAGAGAGAAGGGGGCCGGCCACCTCTCCTAGTCCTAATAGGACTAGGGGAGGGGGGAGGCGCGCAGCCCACCTTGGGCTGCCCCTTTCACCTTTCCACTAAGGCCCAATAAGGCCCATATGGTTCCCGGGGGGGTTCCGGTAACCTCCCGGTACTCCGGTAAAATCCCGATTTCACCCGGAACACTTCCGATATCCAAATATAGGCTTCCAATATATCAATCTTTATGTCTCGACCATTTCGAGACTCCTCGTCATGTCTGTGATCACATCCGGGACTCCGAACAACCTTCGGTACATCAAAATGCATAAACTCATAATAACTGTCATCGTAATGTTAAGCGTGCGGACCCTACGGTTCGAGAACAATGTAGACATGACCGAGACACGTCTCCAGTCAATAACCAATAGCGGGACCTGGATGCCCATATTGGCTCCTACATATTCTACGAAGATCTTTATCGGTCAGACCGCATAACAACATACATCGTTCCCTTTGTCATTGGTATGTTACTTGCCCGAGATTCGATCGTCGGTATCCAATACCTAGTTCAATCTCGTTACCGGCAAGTCTCTTTACTCGTTCTGTAATACATCATCCCGCAACTAACTCATTAGTTGCAAATGCTTGCAAGGCTTGTGTAATGTGTATTACCGAGAGGGCCCAGAGATACCTCTCCGACAATCGGAGTGACAAATCCTAATCTCGAAATACGCCAACCCAACATCTACCATTGGAGACACCTGTAGTACTCCTTTATAATCACCCAGTTACGTTGTGACGTTTGGTAGCACCCAAAGTGTTCCTCCGGCAAACGGGAGTTGCATAATCTCAAAGTCATAGGAACATGTATAAGTCATGAAGAAAGCAATATCAACATACTAAACGATCGGGTGCTAAGCTAATGAAATGGGTCATGTCAATCAGATCATTCAACTAATGACGTGACCTCGTTAATCAAATAACAACACATTGTTCATGGTTAGGAAACTTAACCATCTTTGATTAACGAGCTAGTCAAGTAGAGGCATACTAGTGACACTCTGTTTGTCTATGTATTCACACATGTATTATGTTTCCAGTTAATACAATTCTAGCATGAATAATAAACATTTATCATGATATAAGGAAATAAATAATAACTTTATTATTGCCTCTAGGGCATATTTCCTTCAGTCTCCCACTTGCACTAGAGTCAATAATCTAGATTACACAGTAATGATTCTAACACCCATGGAGCCTTGGTGCTGATCATGTTTTGCTCGTGGAAGAGGCTTAGTCAACGGGTCTGCAACATTCAGATCTGTATGTATCTTGCAAATCTCTATGTCTCCCACCTGGACTAGATCCCGGATGGAATTGAAGCGTCTCTTGATGTGTTTGGTCCTTTTGTGAAATCTGGATTCCTTTGCCAAAGCAATTGCACCAGTATTGTCACAAAAGATTTTCATTGGACCCGATGCACTAGGTATGACACCTAGATCGGATATGAACTCCTTCATCCAGACTCCTTCGTTCGCTGCTTCCGAAGCAGCTATGTACTCCGCTTCACATGTAGATCCTGCTACGACGCTTTGTTTAGAACTGCACCAACTGACAGCTCCACCGTTTAAAGTAAACACGTATCCGGTTTGCGATTTAGAATCGTCCGGATCAGTGTCAAAGCTTGCATCAACGTAACCTCTTACGGTGAGCTCTTTGTCACCTCCATATACGAGAAACATATCCTTAGTCCTTTTCAGGTATTTCAGGATGTTCTTGACCGCTGTCCAGTGATCCACTCCTGGATTACTTTGGTACCTCCCTGCTAAACTTATAGCAAGGCACACATCAGGTCTGGTACACAGCATTGCATACATGATAGAGCCTACGGTTGAAGCATAGGGAACATCTTTCATTTTCTCTCTATCTTCTGCAGTGGTCGGGCATTGAGTCTGACTCAACTTCACACCTTGTAACACAGGCAAGAACCCTTTCTTTGCTTGATCCATTTTGAACTTCTTCAAAATCTTGTCAAGGTATGTGCTTTGTGAAAGTCCAATTAAGCGTCTTGATCTATCTCTATAGATCTTAATGCCCAATATGTAAGCAGCTTCACCGAGGTCTTTCATTGAATTTTTTTTATTCAAGTATCCCTTTATGCTATCCAGAAATTCTATATCATTTCCAATCAGCAATATGTCATCCACATATAATATCAGAAATGCTACAGAGCTCCCACTCACTTTCTTGTAAATACAGGCTTCTCCAAAAGTCTGTATAAAACCAAATTCTTTGATCACACTATCAAAGCATTTATTCCAACTCCGAGAGGCTTGCACCAGTCCATAAATGGATTACTAGAGCTTGCACACTTTGTTAGCTCCCTTTGGATCGACAAAACCTTCCGGTTGCATCATATACAACTCTTCTTCCAGAAATCCATTCAGGAATGCAGTTTTGACATCCATCTGCCAAATTTCATAATCATAAAATGCGGCAATTGCTAACATGATTCTGACAGACTTAAGCATCGCTACGGGTGAGAAGGTCTCATCGTAGTCAACCCCTTGAACTTGTCGAAAACCTTTTGCAACAAGTCAAGCTTTATAGACAGTAACATTACCCTCAGCGTCAGTCTTTTTCTTGAAGATCCATTTATTCTCAATTGCTTGCCGATCATCGGGCAAGTCAACCAAAGTCCATACTTTGTTCTCATACATGGATCCCATCTCAGATTTCATGGCTTCAAGCCACTTTGCGGAATCTGGGCTCACCATCGCTTCTTCATAGTTCGTAGGTTCATCATGATCTAGTAGCATGACTTCCAGAACTGGATTACCGTACCACTCTGGCGTGGATCTTGCTCTGGTTGATCTACGAGGTTCAGTAGTATCTTGTTCTGAAGTTTCATGATCATTATCATTAACTTGCTCACTATTTGGTGTAGGTGTCGCAGAAACAGTTTTCTGTGATGTACTACTTTCTAATAAGGGAGCGGGTATAGTTACCTCATCAAGTTCTACTTTCCTCCCACTCACTTCTTTCGAGAGAAACTCCTTCTCAAGAAAGTTTCCGAATTTAGCAACAAAAGTCTTGCCTTCGGATCTGTGATAGAAGGTCTATCCAATAGTTTCCTTTGTATATCCTATGAAGACACATTTCTCCGATTTGGGTTCGAGCTTATCAGGTTGAAGCTTTTTCACATAAGCATCGCAACCCCAAACTTTAAGAAACGACAACTTTGGTTTCTTGCCAAACCACAGTTCATAAGGCGTCGTCTCAACGGATTTTGATGGTGCCCTATTTAACGTGAATGTGGTAAATTAGTAAGAGACATCATAGATCGTACCATATCTAGTAAAGTACGATTACGACGTTTGGACACACCATTATGCTGTGGTGTTCCGGGTGGCGTGAGTTGCGAAACTATTCCACAATTTTTCAAATGTATACCAAACTCATAACTCAAATATTCTCCTCCACGATCAGATCGTAGAAACTTTATTTTCTTGTTACGATGATTTTCAACTTCACTCTGAAATTCCTTGAACTTTTCAAATGTTTCAGACTTGTGTTTCATTAAGTAGATATACCCATATCTGCTTAAATCATCTGTGAAGGTGAGAAAATAACGATATCCGCCACGAGCCTCAATATTCATCGGACCACATACATCGGTATGTATGATTTCCAATAAATCTGTTGCTCTCTCCATAGTACCGGAGAACGGTGTTTTGGTCATCTTGCCCATGAGGCACGGTTCGCAAGTACCAAGTGATTCATAATCAAGTGGTTCCAAAAGTCCATCAGTATGGAGTTTCTTCATGCGCTTTACACCGATATGACCTAAACGGCAGTGCCACAAATAAGTTGCACTATCATTATCAACTCTGCATCTTTTGGCTTCTACATTATGAATATGTGTATCACTACTATCGAGATTTAACAAGAATAGACCACTCTTCAAGGGTGCATGACCATAAAAGATATTACTCATATAAATAGAACAACCATTATTCTCTGATTTAAATGAATAACCGTCTCGCATTAAACAAGATCCAGATATAATGTTCATGCTCAACATTGGCACCAAATAACAATTATTTAGGTCTAATATTAATCCCGAAGGTAGATGTAGAGGTAGCGTGCCGACCGCGATCACATCGACTTTGGAACCGTTTCCCACGCGCATCGTCACCTTGTCCTTAGCTAATCTTCGCTTAATTCGTAGTCCCTGTTTCGAGTTGCAAATATTAGCAACAGAACCAGTATCAAATACCCAGGTGCTACTGCGAGCATTAGTAAGGTACACATCAATAACATGTATATCACATATACCTTTGTTCACCTTGCCATCCTTCTTATCCGCCAAATACTTGGGGCAGTTCCGCTTCCAGTGACCAGTCTGCTTGCAGTAGAAGCACTCAGTTTCAGGCTTAGGTCCAGACTTGGGTTTCTTCTCCTGAGCAGCAACTTGCTTGCCGTTCTTCTTGAAGTTCCCCTTCTTCTCCCCTTTGCCCTTTTTCTTGAAACTAGTGGTCTTGTTAACCATCAACACTTGATGCTCCTTCTTGATTTCTACCTCCGCAGCTTTCAGCATTGCGAAGAGCTTGGGAATAGTCTTGTTCATCCCTTGCATATTATAGTTCATCACGAAGCTCTTGTAGCTTGGTGGCAGTGATTGGAAAATTCTGTCAATGACGCAATCATCTGGAAGATTAACTCCCATCTGAATCAAGTGATTGTTATACCCAGACATTTTGAGTATATGCTCACTGACAGAACTGTTCTCCTCCATCTTGCAACTATAGAACTTATTGGAGACTTCATATCTCTCAATCCGGGCATTTGCTTGAAATATTAACTTCAACTCCTGGAACATCTCATATGCTCCATGACGTTCAAAACATCGTTGAAGTCCCGATTCTAAGCCGTAAAGCATGGCACACTGAACTATCGAGTAGTCATCAGCTTTGCTTTGCCAGACGTTCATAACATCTGGTGTTGCTCCAGCAGCAGGCCTGGCACCCAGCGGTGCTTCCAGGACGTAATTCTTCTGTGCAGCAATGAGGATAATCCTCAAGTTACGGACCCAGTCCGTGTAATTGCTACCGTCATCTTTCAACTTTGCTTTCTCAAGGAACACATTAAAATTCAACGGAACAACAGCACGAGCCATCTATCTACAATCAACATAAACAAGCAAGATACTATCAGGTACTAAGTTCATGATAAATTTAAGTTCAATTAATCATATTACTTAAGAACTCCCACTTAGATAGACATCCCTCTAATCCTCTAAGTGATCATGTGATCCAAATCAACTAAACCATGTCCGATCATCATGTGAGATGGAGTAGTTTTATTGGTGAACATCATTATGTTGATCATATCTACTATATGATTCACGCTCGACCTTTCGGTCTCCGTGTTCCGAGGCCATATCTGTATATGCTTGGCTCGTCAAGTATAACCTGAGTATTCCGCGTGTGCAACTGTTTTGCACCTGTTGTATTTGAACGTAGAGCCTATCACACCCGATCATCACGTGGTGTCTCAGCACGAAGAACTTTCGCAACGGTGCATACTCAGGGAGAACACTTCTTGATAATTTAGTGAGAGATCATCTTATAATGCTACCGTTAATCAAAGCAAGATAAGATGCATAAAAGATAAACATCACATGCAATCAATATAAGTGATATGATATGGCCATCATCATCTTGTGCTTGTGATCTCCATCTCTGAAGCACCGTCATGATCACCATCGTCACCGGCGCGACACCTTGATCTCCATCGTAGCATCGTTGTCGTCTCGCCAATCTTATGCTTCCACGACTATCACTACCGCTTAGCAATAAAGTAAAGCATTCATCGTGATTGCATTGCATACAATAAAGCGACAACCATATGGCTCCTGCCAGTTGCCGATAACTTGGTTACAAAACATGATCATCTCATACAATAAAAATCAGCATCATGCCTTGACCATATCGCATCACAACATGCCCTGCAAAAACAAGTTAGACGTCCTCTACTTTGTTGTTGCAAGTTTTACGTGGCTGCTACGGGCTTAAGCAAGAACTCATCTCACCTACGCATCAAAACCACAACGATAGTTTGTCAAATAGACTCTGTTTTAACCTTCTCAAGGACCGGGCGTAGCCATACTCGGTTCAACTAAAGTTGGAGAGACAGTCGCCCGCAAGCCATCTATGTGCAAAGCACGTCGAGGGAACCGGTCTCGCGTAAGCGTACGCGTAAGGTTGGTCCGGGTCGTCTCGTCCAACAATACCGCCGAACCAAAGTATGACATGCTGGTAGGCAGTATGACTTGTATCGCCCACAACTCACTTGTGTTCTACTCGTGCAAATAACATCAAACCATAAAACCTAGGCTCTGATACCACTGTTGGGGAACGTAGTAATTTCAAAAAATTTCCTACGCACACGCAAGATCATGGTGATGCATAGCAACGAGGGGGAGAGTCTGATCTACGTACCCTTGTAGATCACAACGGAAGCATTGACACAACGTAGAGAAAGCAGTCGTACGTCTTCTTCCTGATCCGACCGATCCAAGCACCGTTACTCCGGCACCTCCGAGTTCTTAGCACACGTACAGCTCGATGACGATCCCCGGGCTCCGATCCAGCAAAGCTTCGGGGAGGAGTTCCGTCAGCACGACGGCGTGGTGACGATCTTGACGTACTACCGACGCAGGGCTTCGCCTAAGCACTACAACGATATAATCAAGGTGGAATTTGGTGGCAGGGGGCACTGCACACGGCTAAGGAACGATCTCAATGATCAACTTGTGTGTCTAGAGGTGCCCCTGCCCCCGTATATAAAGGATCCAAGGGGGAGGTGTAACACCCTCGATGCGACTATATCTCCCACGTGTCGAGGCACGACTTAGAGGCATAATCGCATTGAAGGCATATGTCGCAAGTGAGGCAATCTTCACACAACCCATGTACAAATATAATATAAAGGGGGGATAAATAATAATAGTTGGCTTACACTCGCCACGTCACATCAAGGTACATAAATAGCATCCATCATACAAACACTCATGGCCCGACTACGGCGCCAAAATAGAAAAGACTCCCCAACATGCGACTAATCCCTGAATCGAACCCCGAACAGGCCCCACTACTGATCATCAGGAAAAGAAACATAGTATCGCTGAGAGTCCTCGTCGTACTCCCACCTCAGCTCGAGCGCGCCATCCGGAGGAGTATCATCGGTCCCTGCATCTGGTGTAATAGTAATCTGTGAGCCACAAGGACTCAGCAATCTCGCACCCTCGCGATCAAGACTATTTAAGCTAAATAGGTAAGGAAGGGGTAATGTGAGTGGAGCTGCAGCAAGCGACTAGCATATATGGTGGCTAACTTATTCGCAAAAGAGAGCGAGAAGAGAAGGCAAAGCACGAGCAGGAACTAAATAGAGCCGACTAAGCAAACATAACACCAACGCCGTGTCCACTTCCCGGACTCCGCCGAGAAGAGGCCATCACGGCAACACACAGAGTTGATTCATTTTAATTAATTAAGTTCAAGTTATCTACAACCGGACATTAACAAATTCCCATCTGCCCATAACCGCGGGCACGGCTTTCGAAAGATCAATCCCTGCAGGGGGGTCCCAACTTAGCCCATAACAAGCTCTCACGGTCAACGAAGGAATAGACCTCCACCCAGGACCCATCGATCAGACTCGGTATCCCGGTACAACAAGATGATTCGACAGGTCAAAACTAGTCCAGCAACACCGCCCGAATGCGCCGACAAATCCCGATAGGAGCTGCACATATCTCTTTCTCAGGGCACACTCATATTGTCCAAACTTCCGGTAGGCCAGCCCAGAGTTGCCCCTGGTGGCCACCGGCGGCTGACGTTCCGGACCAACACTCAGAGGAGCACTGGCCCGTGGGGGGCTAAAATAAAGATGACCCTCGGGCTCCGGAAACCCAAGGGAAAGAAAAGGGTAGGTGGCAAATGGTAAAACCAATGTTGGGCATTGCTGGAAAAGCTTTAATCAAGGCGGACTATCAAGGGGTTCCCATTATAGCCCAACCGCGTAAGGGACGCAACAATCCGGGAACATAACACCGATATGACGGAAACTAGGGCGGCAAGAGTGGAACAAAACACTAGGCGAGAGGCCGAGCCTTCCACCCTTTACCAAGAATATAGATGAGTAAAGATAACATAGCAATATAATGATATCCCAACAAGTAAATAAGTGTTCCAACAAGGAACGGCTCCAATCTTCACCTGCAACTAACAACGCTATAAGAAGGGCTGAGCAAAGCGGTAACATAGCCAATCAATGGTTTGCTAGGACAAAGGTGGGTTAGAGGCTCAATCATGGCAACTGGGAGGCTGACAAGCAAGTGGTAGGCATCATAGCATTGGCAAAGCAAAAGAGCGAGCATACTAGCATAGCAAAGATAGTAGTGATTTCAAGGGTGTGATCATCTTGCCTGCACAGTTGTCAGAATTGACTGGATCCTCAAAAGCAAACTCAACGGGCTCCTCGTTAGCGAACTCGTCTCCCGGCTCTACCCAACAACACAAACAAGCAACAAGGATACAATCAACCACGTGCAAAGGCAACCAATAAGATGCAAGGATGATATGCTATGCGGGATGCGATGCGGGATGCAAGAATGCAACATGTAACAGGAAATGCATGAACCTGGCCTCAACTTGGAAATCCAAGTGTGCCACTGGATAGAGGGGAAGAAATCCCCTGAAAACGATATAAAGATCATGGCAATCGGAGCTACGGTTTAGAAATGGCAAGTGTTTTACTAAACGAACCGATCTGCGATTTACAGCAAGTAGGCTCCTAAATGCAACAAAATGAACATGCTACAGCCACCCAACATGAAAACAAATTGCATGGCAGTAATTTACTCATCAAGCTTAACAAATCATCAGGACTGAGGCATAGGCAAATTCATCCATTAAGGGCTTCAAACAAGCATGGCAAAACTGAGTAAGCAAAACAGATTTCAGACTTAGCGAAATTAACGCTAGTCTGAAATTTCAGACCACGATGCTCTCTTCGGAGCAACAAAACAACATGAAGGAAAACCTGAACATGGCAAGTAAGAGCATGGCATGGAGCTACTCAACAAGCTTAACAAAACACCCAAAATGACCTGGGGCCAAAAGGGTTCACAAAATACTCTACCGAGCACACGAACATCGATGAAACACAATCAGTTTTCAGACTTAGTGAAAACTGGGACATGCTGAAATAATAACTCACGGAGGCATGTAAACGAGCTCGATGCTCTCACTACGGTGCAAGTCATGGCAAGGCAAGCATATATACATTAAGAAGGCACAAAATGATAGCTAGACATGACAAGAACAATGGCATAGCATGCATGGATCACTAGCAATCACTCCGGCAAAATCGCAAAAGAGTTCACGATCTGCCCAAAACAGCAACTATCCAAAAGTTGAGCTCGATTGAGTCAACCTAGGGTGCTCCAACATAACAAGTAAAGACATGGATGGATTAAGCACAACAAGCATAACAAATCACTCTTACTGGCATCCTCAAAAGAGGCACGGATCACTAGGAAACAAGCCGTACATATAGCATCGTGAACTAAAACGGCTCAGACTTAGTGAAAATCACTAAGTCCCTGAAATCAGTAATCTCAGGTAGCCCTCTTCGCAAGCTTGCACAAGACAACACACACATCCTAAAAATACATGGAAGGCACCTCTGGAAAGAAGACAACATGCTTAACAATTCATCCCAAAGGGGCACAGGCATATCACGCACGGATTAAATATGGCAAAAATGACAAAAGTGCATGTTGAACTAACGGATCTGCAATTTAACTCAACATGCCTCCTTCCAACAGCATTTTGGGCAACAAGATGACCTCAAATGCAAATGATGCAATAGAATGAAATGATGTACTCGTCGAGACGAAGATTTTGACATATCATACGCCCAAATCGGATCTACGGATGCAAAGTTATGATGCTCCAAAGATTGCATAAAAAACGAAGGGATTAGGGTTTCGGGGAGAGGGGGTCAACCAGATCTAGATCCGGTTACTGTTCACGCCGGCCCGGTACTGTAGCTCGCGTGGGAGCCGGCGATGGCGCGGCGGCCGGGGAGGGAGAAGGCGCCGGGGGGGGGGGGGTCGCCGGAGAATGGGGACGCCGGCGAGGGGCTCCGGTGACCCGCGGCGAGGACGGGCGAGGCCGGGCGGCGGAGGAGGCAGCCGGCAACGAGGGAGTCCGGGGCGGACTTGCCCCGGCCGGAGATGGCGGCGCGGTGGTCCGGGCAGCCGGGGAAGGCGGCGGTGGCGGGGCGCGGCGGCGCCGGTGACCGGCCGCGGGGAAGAGACGGCGCGGGCGAGGGAAGGCGGCGGCGCGCCCGGATGGGCCGCGGGGGCCGGAGGCGGGCCGGGCGGGCCGCGGTGGCGGAGGAGGCCGGGTCGCCACGTGGCGCGGTGTGGTTCGCTGGGGCGGACCGGCGGACGTGTCCGGCGCGTCCGGACGTTGTCCGGCGCGCGAAGAGGAAGGGGATCTAGGGTTTGAGACGAGGGGATCCGGGATTTCGAGGAGGGGGTCTATTTATAGACCTAGAGGGAGCTAGGAGAGTCCAAATGAGGTGCGGTTTTCGCCCACACGATCGTGATCGAACGACCGAGACGATGGAGCTGAGTTTGGTGGGTTTTGGGCCAAAATGGAGGGGTGTTGTGCTGCACACACACGAGGCCTTTTCGGTCCCTCGGTTAACCGTTGGAGTATCAAACGAAGTCCAAATGACCCGAAACTTGACAGGCGGTCTACCGGTAGTAAACCAAGGCCGCATGGCAAGTCTCGGCCCAATCCGGAAATGTTTAATCCCCACACACGAAAGAAAGCTAGAAATGGCCACCGGAGGAGAACGAAGCGCCGGAATGCAAAACGGACAACGGGGACAATGCTCGGATGCATGAGATGAACATGTATGCGAATGCAATGCACGTGACGACATGATATGAGATGCACGAAAAACAAAACAACACACGGAGACAAAGACCCGAACCCGAGAATTAAATATAACTTAATGCCGGAAACGGCAAGAGTTGGAATACAATTGGGGAAGGTTACATATGGGGCGTTACAACACTCCACCACTACGAAAAGATCTCGTCCCGAGATCTAGGACTGAAAGAACTCTGGGTACTCAGAACGGAGGTGATCCTCGCGTTCCCAGGTAGCTTCACGGTCGGAATGGTGTGACCACTTGACTTTGAGAAACTTGATTGACTTGTTGCGAGTTTTGCGTTCAGTCTCTTCAAGGATTGCAACTGGGTGCTCACGGTAGGAGAGATCTTCTTGGAGCTCAATGTCCTCAAAGTTGACGGTGCGCTCAGGCGTCTTGAAGCACTTACGGAGTTGCGAGACGTGGAACACATCATGAACATTGGCAAAGGTTGCAGGAAGCTCGAGTTGATAGGCGAGGTCGCCTCTCTTGCTGACGATCTTGAAAGGCCCGACGTATCTGGGGGCAAGCTTCCCTTTGATACCGAAGCGACGAGTCCCTTTCATAGGAGAGACGCGGAGGTAGACATGATCTCCGATCTCGAAAGCCAAATCACGGTGCTTGCTGTCATAGTAGCTCTTCTGACGAGATTGGGCTGCTTTGAGGTTATCACGAATGACCTTGCACATCTCTTCTGCCTCTGTGATCAGGTCATTACCCAGCAGCTGACGTTCACCGGTTTCAGACCAGTTGAGAGGTGTACGGCACTTCCTACCATACAGAATTTCAAACGGGGCCTTGCCGGAACTTGCTTGGAAACTGTTGTTGTACGAGAATTCAGCATAAGGAAGGCAATCCTCCCACTTCATGCCGAAGGAGATAACACAAGCCCTGAGCATATCTTCAAGAATCTGGTTGACACGCTCGACTTGACCGCTTGTTTGAGGATGGAAAGCAGTGCTGAAGCGAATGTTGGTGCCCATGGCCTTCTGAAAAGAATCCCAAAACTTGGAGGTAAAGATGCTGCCATGGTCTGAAGATATCACTTGAGGAATACCATGCAGAGAGACAATGCGAGAGGTGTAAAGCTCCACCAATTGAGCTGCAGTGATTGACTCTTTGATAGGCAAGAAATGAGCCACTTTGGTCAGCTTGTCGATGACAACGAATATAGCATCATTGCCACGCTTGGACTTAGGAAACCCAGTCACGAAGTCCATTTCAATGTGGTCAAACTTCCATTCTGGAATGGCGAGAGGTTGGAGGAGACCTGCTGGCCTTTGGTGTTCTGCTTTCACTCTTCTGCAGACATCACATTCGTTCACGAATTGAGCGATCTCGCGCTTCATTCGAGTCCACCAATAAGTTTGCTTCAGGTCTTGATACATCTTCGTGCTCCCAGGGTGGATGGAGAGGAGAGAGTTGTGAGCCTCATTCATGATCACTTTACAAAGTTCACATTTGGGCACAACAATTCGATCCTCGAAGAAGAGAGTGTCCTTGTCATCAAGTCGGTAGCACTTGTACTTGGACTGACTCTTTGCAATACCAATCTTCACCTTTTTCACCATAGCATCAAGAAGCTGGGCTTGGCGAATCTGGTCTTCCAAGGTAGGAGAAACTTGAAGGTTGGCAAGGAAACCTTGAGGAACAACTTGCAGATTAAGTTTGCGGAAGGCTTCACAAAGCTCGGGTTGATAAGGCTTGAGAATCAGACTGTTGCAATATGCTTTTCTGCTCAAAGCGTCAGCAATCACATTAGCCTTGCCTGGAGTATACTCGATACTCGGATTGTACTCTTGAATCATTTCGACCCATCGAGTCTGCCTGAGGTTGAGATTAGGCTGAGTGAAGATGTACTTGAGACTCTTGTGATCAGTGAAAATGTCCACTTTCCTTCCCAAGAGAAGATGTCTCCAAGTCAACAATGCGTGCACAACTGCCGCCAACTCAATATCATGAGTGGGGTAGTTCTTCTCATTTGGCTTCAACTGGCGAGAGGTATAAGCAACAACTTTCTTCTCTTGCATCAGTACTGCACCGAGACCTTGGAGAGAGGCATCACAAAAGACCTCATACGGCTTGGTTTCATCAGGCGGAGTTAGAACTGGAGCAGTGATCAATTTCTCTTTCAAAGCGTTGAAAGCAACATCACACTCCGGAGACCAAACGTACTTGACGTGCTTCTGAAGAAGATTTGAGAGAGGCTTCACGATCTTGGAGAAGTTTTCAACGAATCTTCGGCAATAACTTGCAAGACCGAGGAAGCTACGGAGTTGCTTCACATTCTGAGGAGGTTCCCAATTAACAATTGCAGACACCTTCTCAGGATCCACAGAAATGCCCTTGGCAGAGATAATATGACCAAGATAAAGAACCTCATCGAGCCAAAACTCACACTTGGAGAACTTGGCGTAGAATTGATGTTCCCTTAGCTTGTCAAGAAAAAGACGCAAGTGTTTGGCATGATCTTCCTTGTTCTTCGAGAAAACCAGGATATCATCGAGATAGACCAAAACAAAGTCGTTGGTGTAGGGGTTGAAGATGAAGTTCATCATGCGAGAGAACGTCGGAGGAGCATTGGCGAGGCCAAAAGACATAACTCTGTATTCATATGACCCATAGCTTGTTTTGAACGCCGTCTTTGGAATATCTTGTTCACGAATGCGAATTTGATGATAACCCATACGGAGATCAAGCTTGGAGAATACTTGGGCACCCTTGAGTTGTTCGAATAGCTCATTAATGTTGGGAAGTGGATATTTGTTCTTGATGGTCTTCTTGTTCAATGGACGATAATCAACACAAAGTCGGTCCGTTCCATCCTTCTTCTTCACAAAAAGAACACCACAACCCCACGGAGAAGTACTAGGCCGAATGAGACCCATCCTTTCTTGCACATCGAGCTGTTTCTTCAACTCCTTCAACTCTTCGGGGCCGAGCTTGTAAGGCCGTTTGCACACCGGTTCCGTACCGGGCTCAAGTTCAATAACGAATTCAACAGGCCGGTTTGGAGGCATGCCTGGGAGCTTTTCAGGGAAGACATCTTGATACTCACAAACAACCGGAATCTGCGAAATAGCATCCAATTCACCCTTTTCATTGAGAGAGAATAACCGGATGGTATTATCCCGAGCAGCAAAAACAATTACTTCCTCAGACGAATGAGTCAGTTGAATCTGCTTGGCTGCGCAATCGAGGTGAGCTTTGTGTTTAGAGAGCCAGTCCATCCCAAGAATGAGGTCGATATCGGAATTGCCAAGAACCATAGGAGAAGCCAAGAACTTGAATTCACCCAACATGATGGAAATATCCGGAATCTCCTGATTGGCGAGCAAACATTTACCCGGAGATACCACTGCTAACGGACTATGCATCGCTTGGGAAAAGAACTCATGCTTAGATGCAAAAGGCTTCGAGATGAAACAATGCGATGCACCTGTGTCAAAAAGAACTTTTGCAGGAATATCATTAACAGGAAGGTTACCCATGATCACATCTGACGAATCCTCTGCTTGAGCTGCATTCACCATATTGACCTTGGCGTGCTTGGGATTATGCTTGACCACAGCTGTACTTGCCGATCTGACAGGAGGAGGAGGAGGAAGACGCCTCTGGTTGAAACACTTGTTGGCGTAGTGACCCTTCTGTTGGCACTTGTTGCACGTGACCTCTGAGAGCGGACGGTGATACGGAGCACTTGATCTTGGAGCTTGAGACGAAGTCTTGTTCTGAAAGCCTGGGTTGGGTGGGTGGGACGAACCACTGCCACCTTTGCTCTTCTGCTGATACGGCTGACGGAACGGAGGAGGAGGAAGCCAATACTTCTGCTGCTTGGCCAATTGAGTAGAGGACGAAGACGTAGTGTCTCTGACTCGCTTCCTGGAAGCATCACACCTGAGCTGAGCAGCCTCTTGCTTCAGTGCCATGTTGTAGAACTCATCGTATCACAGCGACTCGAAGAGGACAAGAGCGAGCTGAATTTCTTCGCGAAGACCACCCCTGAACTGATAGATCATGCTCTTCTCATCAGGAACATCCTGCTTGGCAAAACGGGCGAGCTTCTGGAACAACTTGTTGTAGTCGTAGACAGACAAAGAGCCTTGCTTCAGATTGCGGAATTCTTCACGTTTGCTTTCAGTCACACTTTGAGGAATGTGATGAGCACGGAAATCACGACGGAAATCATCCCAAGTGATCAAACGTCCACCTCTGGAATCCCAGTATTGCTGAAACCACTCTGCGGCCTGATCCTTGAGCTAGAAAGACGCGAACTTGACGAAATCTTCAGGTCTGACGTTGCTACATTCAAAATGCTTGCCCAGATCGACTAACCAATCATCAGCATCGGTAGCCTCAACGCAGTTACTGAACGTCTTTGGACCATTTGCGAGGAACTGATTCAGAGTTGTAAACTGGTTCTGGTTGTTGCCTTGATTCGCTTGACTGCTTTGATTCTGCTCTTGGATGATTTGCATGATCAGCTGAGTATTTGCATTAGTAGCAGCCATCACAGCCTGCCATGCTTCCGGAGGAGGCGGAGGTGGCGGAGGATCTGGGTTCGGAGTCGTGCGCGTTGGAGGAGCCATCCTGAAGAGGTTGACCACCATTAGCACACAAATAGACAAATATAGAAGGTGAATCCAACGGAATGAAAAATTGCAACATAAGTCTTCACATCCGAACAAAATGAACGAATGCACTTCTCTTGAAGTGGTCACATCTTCCTAAATTGCGAAGCCACGAAGAATCAGGTAGAAGAGGTACATCAACGAGGAATGGAATCAACATATGATGTCGAAGAAGAACGAATACCACAACTCGAAATAAAACCAAGGGTTGGCTTGCGAAATAAGCCGGAACAAACACATGATAGAAATTTCGTCCGAAGTGTTCGTGGTAGGACCTACACGGGCTCGACCGTACAGCACCATCATGTACAAGGCAGTGCACATGACATACGAAGCGTCCCCGAGTCAGTATAGCCAAGGATTCTTTAAGACACAACGAGGCCACTGTAAAATCGACCGTGAATAGGCGAACCACTAGACGTCGAACCCCAATTTCATATCACACATCTGTTGGAGAGATATCCTAAGGCTACTAGAATTCCCACCTATGAACTTCCCGAAACTTTCCGGTTATGCAATCAGGTGTTGAGGATACAGGGGAAGCATAATATCTCACCCAAGCTAGCAATTCCTACATCCAGCTGCATCCATCCTTCAACACATAACCAAGAAACCTTCGGAAACCATCTACCTCAACCTTCGAAAAGCATCCGTTATACAAGTTATGGCGATACTCCCGAACTCCCGCCCCAGTACTGGGTGGCGTCGAGGTTATCTCACCAACGAACTGCATAAAGGAGATTTTCGATGTCGCGCACATATCTCAAGTATGCCAGAATTGCAACGATAGAATTATGATGACAACACCTCAGAGCTCAACTCCCCGGGACACTTCCACTAAACCCCTGACAGGAGGCACCAAGACAGTATTCTCATTATAAGCCATCGGAACAAAACTAAGATACTCGCGTGATCCTAAAAAATTTTTTTAGTGAAATTTGAGAAGAGAAGAGTCAAAGCTCTACGTCAGGATGCCTTACCAGAGCGATGAGGAGACTGGGAAGTAAAAAGAATTCCTAAGCTCTCCGATATATAATCCCTAAGGACTCAAAACATTTTTCTAGACACAACTCGGTTGCTAAAAACGATCAAGCAATGGGGCTCCTAAGGTCGGGGAAGGCTCTGATTACCAACTTGTAACACCCTCGATGCGACTATATCTCCCACGTGTCGAGGCACGACTTAGAGGCATAATCGCATTGAAGGCATATGTCGCAAGTGAGGCAATCTTCACACAACCCATGTACAAATATAATATAAAGGGGGGATAAATAATAATAGTTGGCTTACACTCGCCACGTCACATCAAGGTACATAAATAGCATCCATCATACAAACACTCATGGCCCGACTACGGCGCCAAAATAGAAAACACTCCCCAACATGCGACTAATCCCTGAATCGAACCCCGAACAGGCCCCACTACTGATCATCAGGAAAAGAAACATAGTATCGCTGAGAGTCCTCGTCGTACTCCCACCTCAGCTCGAGCGCGCCATCCGGAGGAGTATCATCGGTCCCTGCATCTGGTGTAATAGTAATCTGTGAGCCACAAGGACTCAGCAATCTTGCACCCTCGCGATCAAGACTATTTAAGCTAAATAGGTAAGGAAGGGGTAATGTGAGTGGAGCTGCAGCAAGCGACTAGCATATATGGTGGCTAACTTATTCGCAAAAGATAGCGAGAAGAGAAGGCAAAGCACGAGCGGGAACTAAATAGAGCCGACTACGCAAACATAACACCAACGCCGTGTCCACTTCCCGGACTCCGCCGAGAAGAGGCCATCACGGCAACACACACAGTTGATTCATTTTAATTAATTAAGTTCAAGTTATCTACAACCGGACATTAACAAATTCCCATCTGCCCATAACCGCGGGCACGGCTTTCGAAAGATCAATCCCTGCAGGGGGGTCCCAACTTAGCCCATAACAAGCTCTCACGGTCAACGAAGGAATAGACCTCCACCCAGGACCCACCGATCAGACTCGGTATCCCGGTACAACAAGATGATTCGACAGGTCAAAACTAGTCCAGCAACACCGCCCGAATGCGCCGACAAATCCCGATAGGAGCTGCACATATCTCTTTCTCAGGGCACACTCAGATTGTCCAAACTTCCGGTAGGCCAGCCCAGAGTTGCCCCTGGTGGCCACCGGCGGCTGACGTTTCGGACCAACACTTAGAGGAGCACTGGCCCGTGGGGGGCTAAAATAAAGATGACCCTCGGGCTCCAGAAACCCAAGGGAAAGAAAAGGGTAGGTGGCAAATGGTAAACCCAATGTTGGGCATTGCTCGAAAAGCTTTAATCAAGGCGAACTATCAAGGGGTTCCCATTATAGCCCAACCGCGTAAGGGACGCAACAATCCGGGAACATAACACCGATATGACGGAAACTAGGGCGGCAAGAGTGGAACAAAACACTAGGCGAGAGGCCGAGCCTTCCACCCTTTACCAAGTATATAGATGAGTAAAGATAACATAGCAATATAATGATATCCCAACAAGTAAATAAGTGTTCCAACAAGGAACGACTCCAATCTTCACCTGCAACTAACAACGCTATAAGAAGGGCTGAGCAAAGCGGTAACATAGCCAATCAATGGTTTGCTAGGACAAAGGTGGGTTAGAGGCTCAATCATGGCAACTGGGAGGCTGACAAGCAAGTGGTAGGCATCGTAGCATTGGCAAAGCAAAAGAGCGAGCATACTAGCATAGCAAAGATAGTAGTGATTTCAAGGGTGTGATCATCTTGCCTGCACAGTTGTCAGAATTGACTGGATCCTCAAAAGCAAACTCAACGGGCTCCTCGTTAGCGAACTCGTCTCCCGGCTCTACCCAACAACACAAACAAGCAACAAGGATACAATCAACCACGTGCAAAGGCAACCAATAAGATGCAAGGATGATATGCTATGCGGGATGCGATGCGAGATGCAAGAATGCAACATGTAACAGGAAATGCATGAACCTGGCCTCAACTTGGAAATCCAAGTGTGCCACTGGATAGAGGGGAAGAAATCCCCTGAAAACGATATAAAGATCATGGCAATCGGAGCTACGGTTTAGAAATGGCAAGTGTTTTACTAAACGAACCGATCTGCGATTTACAGCAAGTAGGCTCCTAAATGCAACAAAATGAACATGCTACAGCCACCCAACATGAAAACAAATTGCATGGCAGTAATTTACTCATCAAGCTTAACAAATCATCAGGACTGAGGCATAGGCAAATTCATCCATTAAGGGCTTCAAACAAGCATGGCAAAACTGAGTAAGCAAAACAGATTTCAGACTTAGCGAAATTAACGCTAGTCTGAAATTTCAGACCACGATGCTCTCTTCGGAGCAACAAAACAACATGAAGGAAAACCTGAACATGGCAAGTAAGAGCATGGCATGGAGCTACTCAACAAGCTTAACAAAACACCCAAAATGACCTGGGGCCAAAAGGGTTCACAAAATACTCTACCGAGCACACGAACATCGATGAAACACAATCAGTTTTCAGACTTAGTGAAAACTGGGACATGCTGAAATAATAACTCACGGAGGCATGTAAACGAGCTCGATGCTCTCACTACGGTGCAAGTCATGGCAAGGCAAGCATATATACATTAAGAAGGCACAAAATGATAGCTAGACATGACAAGAACAATGGCATAGCATGCATGGATCACTAGCAATCACTCCGGCAAAATCGCAAAAGAGTTCACGATCTGCCCAAAACAGCAACTATCCAAAAGTTGAGCTCGATTGAGTCAACCTAGGGTGCTCCAACATAACAAGTAAAGACATGGATGGATTAAGCACAACAAGCATAACAAATCACTCTTACTGGCATCCTCAAAAGAGGCACGGATCACTAGGAAACAAGCCGTACATATAGCATCGTGAACTAAAACGGCTCAGACTTAGTGAAAATCACTAAGTCCCTGAAATCAGTAATCTCAGGTAGCCCTCTTCGCAAGCTTGCACAAGACAACACACACATCCTAAAAATACATGGAAGGCACATCTGGAAATAAGACAACATGCTTAACAATTCATCCCAAAGGGGCACAGGCATATCATGCACGGATTAAATATGGCAAAAATGACAAAAGTGCATGTTGAACTAACGGATCTGCAATTTAACTCAACATGCCTCCTTCCAACAGCATTTTGGGCAACAAGATGACCTCAAATGCAAATGATGCAATGGAATGAAATGATGTACTCGTCGAGGCGAAGATTTTGACATATCATACGCCCAAATCGGATCTACGGATGCAAAGTTATGATGCTCCAAAGATTGCATAAAAAACGAAGGGATTAGGGTTTCGGGGAGAGGGGGTCAACCAGATCTAGATCCGGTTACTGTTCACGCCGGCCCGGTACTGTAGCTCGCGCGGGAGCCGGCGATGGCGCGGCGTCCGGGGAGGGAGAAGGCGCCGGGGGGGGGGGGGTCGCCGGAGCATGGGGACGCCGGCGAGGGGCTCCGGTGACCCGCGGCGAGGACGGGCGAGGCCGGGCGGCGGAGGAGGCGGCCGGCAACGAGGGAGTCCGGGGCGGACTTGCCCCGGCCGGAGATGGCGGCGCGGTGGTCCGGGTAGCCGGGGAAGGCGGCGGTGGTGGGGCGCGGCGGCGCCGGCGACCGGCCGCGGGGAAGAGACGGCGCGGGCGAGGGAAGGCGGCGGCGCGCCCGGATGGGCCGCGGGGGCCGGAGGCGGGCCGGGCGGGCCGCGGCGGCGGAGGAGGCCGGGTCGCCACGTGTCGCGGCGTGGTTCGCTGGGGCGGACCGGCGGACGTGTCCGGCGCGTCCGGACGTTGTCCGGCGCGCGAAGAGGAAGGGGATCTAGGGTTTGAGACGAGGGGATCCGGGATTTCGAGGAGGGGGTCTATTTATAGACCTAGAGGGAGCTAGGAGAGTCCAAATGAGGTGCGGTTTTCGCCCACACGATCGTGATCGAACGACCGAGACGATGGAGCTGAGTTTGGTGGGTTTTGGGCCAAAATGGAGGGGTGTTGTGCTGCACACACACGAGGCCTTTTCGGTCCCTCGGTTAACCGTTGGAGTATCAAACGAAGTCCAAATGACCCGAAACTTGACAGGCGGTCTACCGGTAGTAAACCAAGGCCGCATGGCAAGTCTCGGCCCAATCCGGAAATGTTTAATCCCCACACACGAAAGAAAGCTAGAAATGGCCACCGGAGGAGAACGAAGCGCCGGAATGCAAAACGGACAACGGGGACAATGCTCGGATGCATGAGATGAACATGTATGCGAATGCAATGCACGTGACGACATGATATGAGATGCACGAAAAACAAAACAACACACGGAGACAAAGACCCGAACCCGAGAATTAAATATAACTTAATGCCGGAAACGGCAAGAGTTGGAATACAATTGGGGAAGGTTACATATGGGGCGTTACAACACTCCACCACTACGAAAAGATCTCGTCCCGAGATCTAGGACTGAAAGAACTCTGGGTACTCAGAACGGAGGTGATCCTCGCGTTCCCAGGTAGCTTCACGGTCGGAATGGTGTGACCACTTGACTTTGAGAAACTTGATTGACTTGTTGCGAGTTTTGCGTTCAGTCTCTTCAAGGATTGCAACTGGGTGCTCACGGTAGGAGAGATCTTCTTGGAGCTCAATGTCCTCAAAGTTGACGGTGCGCTCAGGCGTCTTGAAGCACTTACGGAGTTGCGAGACGTGGAACACATCATGAACATTGGCAAAGGTTGCAGGAAGCTCGAGTTGATAGGCGAGGTCGCCTCTCTTGCTGACGATCTTGAAAGGCCCGACGTATCTGGGGGCAAGCTTCCCTTTGATACCGAAGCGACGAGTCCCTTTCATAGGAGAGACGCGGAGGTAGACATGATCTCCGATCTCGAAAGCCAAATCACGGTGCTTGCTGTCATAGTAGCTCTTCTGACGAGATTGGGCTGCTTTGAGGTTATCACGAATGACCTTGCACATCTCTTCTGCCTTTGTGATCAGGTCATTACCCAGCAGCTGACGTTCACCGGTTTCAGACCAGTTGAGAGGTGTACGGCACTTCCTACCATACAGAATTTCAAACGGGGCCTTGCCGGAACTTGCTTGGAAACTGTTGTTGTACGAGAATTCAGCATAAGGAAGGCAATCCTCCCACTTCATGCCGAAGGAGATAACACAAGCCCTGAGCATATCTTCAAGAATCTGGTTGACACGCTCGACTTGACCGCTTGTTTGAGGATGGAAAGCAGTGCTGAAGCGAATGTTGGTGCCCATGGCCTTCTGAAAAGAATCCCAAAACTTGGAGGTAAAGATGCTGCCACGGTCTGAAGATATCACTTGAGGAATACCGTGCAGAGAGACAATGCGAGAGGTGTAAAGCTCCGCCAATTGAGCTGCAGTGATTGACTCTTTGATAGGCAAGAAATGAGCCACTTTGGTCAGCTTGTCGATGACAACGAATATAGCATCATTGCCACGCTTGGACTTAGGAAACCCAGTCACGAAGTCCATTTCAATGTGGTCAAACTTCCATTCTGGAATGGCGAGAGGTTGGAGGAGACCTGCTGGCCTTTGGTGTTCTGCTTTCACTCTTCTGCAGACATCACATTCGTTCACGAATTGAGCGATCTCGCGCTTCATTTGAGTCCACCAATAAGTTTGCTTCAGGTCTTGATACATCTTCGTGCTCCCAGGGTGGATGGAGAGGAGAGAGTTGTGAGCCTCATTCATGATCACTTTACGAAGTTCACCTTTGGGCACAACAATTCGATCCTCGAAGAAGAGAGTGTCCTTGTCATCAAGTCGGTAGCACTTGTACTTGGACTGACTCTTTGCAATACCAATCTTCACCTTTTTCACCATAGCATCAAGAAGCTGGGCTTGGCGAATCTGGTCTTCCAAGGTAGGAGAAACTTAAAGGTTGGCAAGGAAACCTTGAGGAACAACTTGCAGATTAAGTTTGCGGAAGGCTTCACAAAGCTCGGGTTGATAAGGCTTGAGAATCAGACTGTTGCAATATGCTTTTCTGCTCAAAGCGCCAGCAATCACATTAGCCTTGCCTGGAGTATACTCGATACTCGGATTGTACTCTTGAATCATTTCGACCCATCGAGTCTGCCTGAGGTTGAGATTAGGCTGAGTGAAGATGTACTTGAGACTCTTGTGATCAGTGAAAATGTCCACTTTCCTTCCCAAGAGAAGATGTCTCCAAGTCAACAATGCGTGCACAACTGCCGCCAACTCAATATCATGAGTGGGGTAGTTCTTCTCATTTGGCTTCCACTGGCGAGAGGTATAAGCAACAACTTTCTTCTCTTGCATCAGTACTGCACCGAGACCTTGGAGAGAGGCATCACAAAAGACCTCGTACGGCTTGGTTTCATCAGGCGGAGTTAGAACTGGAGCAGTGATCAATTTCTCTTTCAAAGCGTTGAAAGCAACATCACACTCCGGAGACCAAACGTAGTTGACGTGCTTCTGAAGAAGATTTGAGAGAGGCTTCGCGATCTTGGAGTAGTTTTCAACGAATCTTCGGCAATAACTTGCAAGACCGAGGAAGCTACGGAGTTGCTTCACATTCTGAGGAGGTTCCCAATTAACAATTGCAGACACCTTCTCAGGATCCACGGAAATGCCCTTGGCAGAGATAATATGACCAAGATAAAGAACCTCATCGAGCCAAAACTCACACTTGGAGAACTTGGCGTAGAATTGATGTTCCCTTAGCTTGTCAAGAACCAGACGCAAATGTTTGGCATGATCTTCCTTGTTCTTCGAGAAAACCAGGATATCATCGAGATAGACCAAAACAAAGTCGTTGGTGTAGGGGTTGAAGATGAAGTTCATCATGCGAGAGAACGTCGGAGGAGCATTGGCGAGGCCAAAAGACATAACTCTGTATTCATATGACCCATAGCTTGTTCTGAACGCCGTCTTTGGAATATCTTGTTCACGAATGCGAATTTGATGATAACCCATACGGAGATCAAGCTTGGAGAATACTTGGGCACCCTTGAGTTGTTCGAATAGCTCATTAATGTTGGGAAGTGGATATTTGTTCTTGATGGTCTTCTTGTTCAATGGACGATAATCAACACAAAGTCAGTCCGTTCCATCCTTCTTCTTCACAAAAAGAACACCACAACCCCACGGAGAAGTACTAGGCCGAATGAGACCCATCCTTTCTTGCACATCGAGCTGTTTCTTCAACTCCTTCAACTCTTCGGGGCCGAGCTTGTAAGGCCGTTTGCACACCGGTTCCGTACCGGGCTCAAGTTCAATAACGAATTCAACAGGCCGGTTTGGAGGCATGCCTGGGAGTTCTTCAGGGAAGACATCTTGATACTCACAAACAACCGGAATCTGCGAAATAGCATCCAATTCACCCTTTTCATTGAGAGAGAATAACCGGATGGTATTATCCCGAGCAGCAAAAACAATTACTTCCTCAGACGAATGAGTCAGTTGAATCTGCTTGGCAAGAGTTGGAATACAATTGGGGAAGCTTACATATGGGGCGTTACAGGAGGGCTGGCCGGCCAAGGAGGAGGGCGCAGGAGGAGTCCTACTCCTACCGGGAGTAGGACTCCCCCCCCCCAATCCTATTCCTAATAGGATTCCGAGAGAGAGAGAGAGAGAGAGAGAGAGAGAGAAGGGGGCCGGCCACCTCTCCTAGTCCTAATAGGACTAGGGGAGGGGGGAGGCGCGCAGCCCACCTTGGGCTGCCCCTTTTCACCTTTCCACTAAGGCCCAATAAGGCCCATATGGTTCCCGGGGGGTTCCGGTAACCTCTCGATACTCCGGTAAAATCCCGATTTCACCCGGAACACTTCCGATATCCAAATATAGGCTTCCAATATATCAATCTTTATGTCTCAACCATTTCGAGACTCCTCGTCATGTCCGTGATCACATCCGGGACTCCGAACAACCTTCGGTACATCAAAATGCATAAACTCATAATAATTGTCATCGTAACGTTAAGCGTGCGGACCCTACGGTTCGAGAACAATGTAGACATGACCGAGACACGTCTCCGGTCAATAACCAATAGCGGGACCTGGATGCCCATATTGGCTCCTACATATTCTACGAAGATCTTTATCGGTCAGACTGCATAACAACATACGTCGTTCCCTTTGTCATCGGTATGTTACTTGCCCGAGATTCGATCGTCGGTATCCAATACCTAGTTCAATCTCGTTACCGGCAAGTCTCTTTACTCGTTCTGTAATACATCATCCCGCAAGTAACTCATTAGTTGCAAATGCTTGCAAGGCTTGTGTAATGTGTATTACCGAGAGGGCCCAGAGATACCTCTCCGACAATCGGAGTGACAAATCCTAATCTCGAAATACGCCAACCCAACATCTACCATTGGAGACACCTGTAGTACTCCTTTATAATCACCCAGTTACGTTGTGACGTTTGGTAGCACCCAAAGTGTTCCTCCGGCAAACGGGAGTTGCATAATCTCATAGTCATAGGAACATGTATAAGTCATGAAGAAAGCAATAGCAACATACTAAACGATCGGGTGCTAAGCTAATGAAATGGGTCATGTCAATCAGATCATTCAACTAATGATGTGACCTCGTTAATCAAATAACAACACATTGTTCATGGTTAGGAAACTTAACCATCTTTGATTAACGAGCTAGTCAAGTAGAGGCATACTAGTGACACTCTGTTTGTCTATGTATTCACACATGTATTATGTTTTCGGTTAATACAATTCTAGCTTGAATAATAAACATTTATCATGATATAAGGAAATAAATAATAACTTTATTATTGCCTCTAGGGCATATTTCCTTCAAGAGTTTGTGGCCAGGTGCTGAAACTGGAGCCCATAGAAGAATGGCAGACCCCGGAGAAAGGGGTGGAGTGGGAAGCCTAGACGCCAGATGAGATGAGAAGTAAAAACCACCCACTCCCCTTTCAAGGTCGGGGATAGCGTATGCTGAGCAGGCCTCATCCTTGCCCAAAGGAGATCGCCATCTAGCCGTCCAATGGGGTGGAAGGTAACCATTGGCTTGGAGCTGAGCGATGGTGCCATCGGTGACAATTGAGGGCATCCACTGCCCTCTCTTGTTGGTGGGCTTCTCTCGGGCGTTGGAGGAGAAACACCCTTCCCCTTGCCAGCCATCTTTTCGTGGTGGAGGAAGAAATAATGGGGAAAGTGGAGTGTAAGTCAATCTCTAGGTGTTGGTGAAGGAAATATGCCCTAGAGGCAATAATAAAGTTGTTATTTTATATTTCCTTATTCATGATAAAGGTTTATTATTCATGCTATAATTGTATTAATCAGAAACCTAAATACATGTGTGAATACATAAACAAATACCGTGTCCCTAGTAAGCCTCTACTAGACTAGCTCGTTGATCAAAGAAGGTTAAGGTTTCCTAACCATAGACATGTGTTGTCATTTGATAACAGGATCACATCATTAGGAGAAGGATGTGATGGACAAGATCCATCCGTTCGCTTAGCATAATGATCGTTCAGTTTATTGCTATTGCATTCTTCATGCCAAATACATATTCCTTCGACTATGAGATTATGAAACTCCCAAATACCAGAGGAATACCTTGTGTGCTATCAAACATCACAACGTAACTGGGTGATCATAAAGAAGCTCTACAGGTATCTCCAAAGGTGTTTGTTGAGTTGGCATAGATTGAGATTAGGATTTGTCACTCCGAGTATCGGAGAGGTATCTCTGGGCCCTCCTGGTAATACACATCATAAGCTTGCAAGCAAATGACTAAGGAGTTAGTCACGAGGTGATGTATTACAGAACGAGTAAAGAGACTTGCCGGCAACAAGATTGAACTAGGTATAGAGATATCGTCGATCGAATCTCGGGTAAGTAACATACCGACAGACAAAGGGAATTATGTATATTGTCATAAAGGTTCAACCGATAAAAGATCTTCGTGGAATATGTAGGAATCAATATGGGCATCTAGGTCCCGCTATTGGTTATTGACTAGAGAGGTGTCTCGGTCATGACTACATAATTCCCGAACCCGCAGGGTCGCACACTTAACGTTCGTTGACACTAGAGTAGTATTGGGATATTTGATGAGTAGTAAAAAATGTTGTTCGGAGTCCCAGATGAGATCTAGACTTCACAAGGAGTCTCGGAATGGTCGAGAGGTAAAGATTTATATATGGGAAGTCATATTTTGGGTTCCAGAAAAAGTGCAGTTTTTTTGATATTATACCAAGAAGCTTCTAGAATGTTCCAGAGGATTCCAGAAGTCCATAGGTGGGTCCACCATGACCCAAGGGCTGGCGGGCTGCGGGGAGGTGCCCTGGCCTTATTGGGCTAGGCGCACCAAGTCTTCAGAAGCCCATGTGGCTAGGGAGGCAAAAAAAGGAAGGAGTCCTAGTAGGAATAGGATTGGAATTGGAGTCCAAGTCCTCTCCCCCTTAGATGCGCCCTAGCGCTTGGAGGGGTTGTTTCCCACGCCCCTCCTCCTATATATAGAGGGGAGGGGGCGTCCCAAGAGGACACACCAAGCCCTTGGCGCCCCTCTCTCTCCCGTTACTCCGTAGTTCCACCGCCTCGTCCTGGCGATGCTTAGCGAAGCGCTGTTGGTACTCCACCACCACCATCACCAACCACGCCATCATGTTGGTTGTGATCCCATCTACTTCTCCTCTCTCATTTGGTGGATCAAGAAGGAGTAGACGTCATTGAGCCACATGTGTGCTAAACTCGAAGGTGCCGTCCGTTCGGCACTAGATCGGTTGGATCATGATAGGATCGCGAAGAGTATGACTATCTGCTTACGGTCTACGAGGGTACGTAGACACACTCTCCCCTCTCGTTGCTATGAATCTCCATGGATAGATCTTGCATGTGCGTAATTTTTTTTTCCATGCAACATTTCCCAACAGTAGCATCATGAGCTAGGTCTGTGCGTAGATGCTATGCACGAGTAGAATACAAAGAGTTGTGGGCGGTGATAGTCATATTGCTTACCACCAATGTCTTATTTTGATTCGACGGTATTGTGGGATGAAGCGGCCCGGACCAACCTTACATGTCCACGCACATGAGACCGGTTCCACCAACTGACATGCAACAATTTCTGCATAAAGGTGGCTGGCAGGTGTCTATTTCTCCTACTTTAGTTGAATCAAATTTGACTATGGCCGGTCCTTGAAGAAGGTTAAAACAGCATACTTGACGAATCACCGTTGTGGTTTTTGCCATAGGTAAGAACGGTTCTTGCTAGAAACCCGTAGCAGCCACGTAAAACTTGCAACAACAAAGTAGAGGACGTCTAACTTGTTTTTGCAGGGTATGTTGTGATGTGATATGGTCAAGACATGATAAGATATACGTTATTGTATGAGATGATCATGTTTTGTAAGATATCAGGCCACCGACAGGAGCCTTATGGTTGTATCTTTATTGTATGAAATGCAAACGCCATGTAATTGCTTTACTTTATCACTATGAGTTAGCAATAGTTGGCGAGACGGCCACGACGCAACGATGGAGATCAAGTTATCGAGCCGGTGATGATGGAGATCATGACGATGCTTTGGAGATGGAGATCAAAAGCACGAGATGATGATGGCCATATCATGTCACATATTTTGATTGCATGTGATGTCTATCTTTTATGCATCTTATTTTTCTTAGAACGGCGGTAGCATTATAAGATGATACCTTCACTTAAATTTCAAGATATAAGTGTTCTCCCCGAGTATGCACCGTTGCAAAAGTTCATCGTTTCGAGACACGTATGATGATTGGGTGTGATAGACTCTACATTCACATACAATGGGTGCAAGACAGTTTTGCACGTGCAGAATACTTGGGTTAAACTTGACGATCCTAGCATGTACAAACATGGTCTCGGAACACTGGAGACCAAAAGGTCAAATATGAGTCTTATAGTAAATATGATCAACATGAAGATATTCACCATTGAAGACTACTCCATATCACGTGATGATCAGACTTGGTTTAGTTGATATGGACCATGTATCACTTAGACAACTCGAGGGACGTTGATTTAAGTGGGAGTTCATTAGTAATTTGATTAAATGAACTTAATTTATCATGAACAATATTTGCATATCTATGTAGTAGATCAATTACTCGTGGTATAGCTCCCCTATTTTTGATAAGTTACTAGAGAAAAATAAGTTGAAAGATGAAAGTAGCAATGATGCGGACTGGGTCCGTGATATGAGGATTATCCTCATTGCTGCACAGAAGAATTATGTCCTTGATGCACCGCTAGGTGACAGACCTATTGCAGGAGCAGATGAAGACGTTATGAACGTTTAGCAAGCTCGGTATGATGACTACTTAATATTTTAGTGCACCATGCTTTACGGCTTAGAACTGGGACTTCAGAAACATTTTGAATGCCACCGAGCATATGAGATGTTCCAAGAGCAGAAATTGGTATTTCAGACTCATGCCCATGTCGAGAGGTATGCGACCTCTGACAAGTACTTTGCCTACAAGATGGAGGAGAATAGCTTAGCTAGTGAGCATGTGCTCAGAATGTCTGGGTACTACAATCACTTGAATCAAGTGGGAGTTAATCTTCCAGATAAGATAGTGATTGACAGAGTTCTCTAGTCACTATCACCAAGCTACTAGAACTTTGTGATGAACTATAATATGCAAGGGATGACGAAAATGATTCCCGAGCTCTTCGCGATGCTGAAATCGGTGAAGGTAGAAATCAAGAAAGAGCATCAAGTGTTGATGGTTAACAAGACCACTAGTTTCAAGTAAAAGGGCAAGGGAAAGAAAGGGAACTTCAAGAAGAATGACAAGAAAGTTGTCACTCCCGTGAAGAAGCCCAAAGCTAGACCTAAGCCTGAAACTAAGTACTTCTACTGCAAAGGAATGGTCACTAGAAGAGGAACTGCCCCAAATACTTGGCAGATAAGAAGGATGGAAAAGTGAACAAAGGTATATTTGATATACATGTTATTGATGTGTAACTTACGTATTCATAGTAGCCCCTGAGTATTTGATACTGGTTCAGTTGCTAAGATTAGTAACTCAAAACAGGAGTTGCAGAATAACCAGAGACTAGTTAAGGGTGAGGTGACGATGTGTGTTGGAAATGATTCCAAGGTTGATACCATCACCATCGCACACTCCCTCTACCTTCAGGATTAGTGTTGAACCTAAATAAATATTATTTGGTGTTTGCATTGAGCATGAATATGATTTGATCATGTTTATTGCAATACGGTTATTCATTTAAGTCAGAGAATAATTGTTGTTCCGTTTACACGAATAAAACCTTCTATGGTCATACACGCGATGTAAATGGTTTATTGAATCTCGATCGTAGTGATACACATATTCATAATATTGATACCAAAATATACAAAGTTGATAATGATAGTGCAACATACTTGTGCCACTACCGTTTAGGTCATATTGGTGTAAAGCGCATGAAGAAACTCCATGCGGATGGACTTTTGGAATCACTTCATTATGAATCATTTGATACTCACGAACCATGCTTTATGGGCAAGATGACTAAAACTCCGTTCTATGGATCAATGGAGCGAGCTAATGAGTTATTGGAAATAATACATACCGATGTATGCGGTCCGATGAGTGTTGAAGCTCGCGGCGGGTATCGTTATTTTCTCACCGTCACAAATGATTTAAGAAGGTATGGGTATATCTACTTGATGAAACACAAGTCTGAAACATTTGAAAACTTCAAAGAATTTCAGAGTGAAGTGGGGAATCATCGTAACAAGAATATAAAGTTTCTATGATCTGATCGCAGAGGCGAATATTTGAGTTATGGGTTTGGCCTTCATTTAAAACAATTCTTTCACAACTCACGCCACCTGGAACACCACAGCGTAATGGTCTGTCCGAACATCGTAAAATCGTACTTTATTGGATATGGTGCGTTCTATGATGTCTCTTACCGATTTACCATTATTGTTTTGGGGTAATGCATTAGAGACAACCGCATTCACGTTAAATAGGGCACCGTCTAAATCCGTTGAGATGACACCGTATGAACTGTGGTTTGGCAACAAACCTAAGCTGTCGTTTCTTAAAAGTTTGGGGATGCGACGCTTATGTCAAAAGGCTTCAGCTTGATAAGCTTGAACCCAAATCGGAGAAGTGTGTCTTCATATGGTACCCTAAGGAAACAATTGGGTACACCTTCTACCGCAAATCCGAAGGCAAGATCTTTGTTGCCAAGAATGGAACCTTTCTAGAGAAGGAGTTTCTCTCGAGAGAAGTGATTGGGAGGAAAGTAGAACTTGATGAGGTAATCGTACCTTCTCTCGAATTGGAAAATGGCACATCAGAGAAATTTGTTCCCGTGATGCCTACACCAACTAGAGAGGAAGCAAATGATAATGATCATGAAACTTTAGATCAAGTTGTTACTAAACCTCGTAGGTCAACCAGAGAACGATCCGCACCAAAGTGCTACGGTAATCCTGTCCTGGAAGTCATGTTACTAGAACAAGGCGAACCTATAAACTATGAAGAAGCTATGACGAGCCTAGATTCTGGTAGATGGCATGAGGCCATGAAATTTGAGATAGGATCCATGTATAAGAACAAAGTGTGGACTTTGATGGACTTGCCCAAGGATCGGCAAGACATAGAAAATAAATGGATCTTCAAGAAGAAGACCGGCGCTGATGGCAATGTTACTGTCTACTAAGCTCTACTTGTCGCAAAAGGTTTTTGACGAGTT
Source organism: Triticum monococcum (assembly GCA_034509565.1). Classification (NCBI taxonomy): domain Eukaryota; kingdom Viridiplantae; phylum Streptophyta; class Magnoliopsida; order Poales; family Poaceae; genus Triticum; species Triticum monococcum. The sequence goes on from CM067845.1 coordinate 411,894,629, forward strand.
CAAGGAGTTTTCTACAATGAGACTTTCTCACCCGTAGCAATGCTTATGTCCGTCCGAATCATGTTAGTAATTGCCGCATTTTATGATTATGAAATCTGGCAAATGGATGTCAAAACTGCATTCCTTAATGGATATCTTAAAGAAGAGTTGTATATGATGCAACCAGAAGGTTTTGTCAATCCTAAAGGTGCTAACAAAGTTTGAAAGCTCCATCGATCCATCTATGGACTGGTGCAAGCATCTCAGAGTTGGAATATGCACTTTGATGAGGTTATCAAAGCATATGGTTTTATTAAAATTTACGGTGAAGCCTGTATTTAGAAGAAAGTGAGTGGGAGCTCTGTAGCATTTCTGATATATATGTGGATGAAATATTGTTGATTGGAAATGATATAGAATTTTTGGATAGCATAAAAGGATACTTGAATAAGAATTTTTCAATGAAAGACCTCGGTGAAGCTGCTTACATATTAGGCATCAAAATATATATGGATAGATCGAGACGCTTAATAGGACTTTCACAAAGTACATACCTTGGAATTTTTTTGAAGAAGTTCAAAATAAATTATTCAAAGAAAGAGTTCTTGCCTGTACTGCAAGGTGTGAAGTTGGTAAGACTCAAAGCCCGACCACGGCAGAAGATAGAGAGAGAATGAAAGTCATTCCCTATGCCTCGGCCATAGATTCTATAAAGTATGCCATGCTGTGTACCAAACCTATTGTGTACCTTGCCATGAGTTTGGCAAGGCGGTACAATAGTGATCCAGGAGTGGATCACTGGTCATCGATCAAAATTATCCTTAGAAGACTAAGGAAATGTTTCCTGGTTGTGGAGGTGATAAAGAGTTCATTGTAAAGGGTTACATCAATGCAACACCTATTCATATGACTCTTAGTCTCATTCTGGATACATATTGAAAGTGGGAGCAATTAGCTAGAGTAGCTCAATGCAGAGCATTGTAGACATAGAAATTTGCAAAATACATATGGATCTGAATGTGGCAAACCCGTTGACTAAACCGCTCTCACAAGCAAAACATGATCACACCTCATTACTCTTTGGGTGTTAACCACATGGCAATGTGAACTAGATTATTGACTCTAGTAAACCCTTTGGGTATTAATCACATGGCGATGTGAACAATGGGTGTTATTCACATGGCAATGTGAAATAGATTATTGACTCTAGTGCAAGTGGGAGACTGAAGGAAATATGCCCTAGAGGCAATAATAAAGTTGTTATTTTATATTTCCTTATTCATGATAAAGGTTTATTATTCATGCTATAATTGTTTTGATCAAAAACCTAAATACATGTGTGAACACATAAACAAATACCGTGTCCCTAGTAATCCTCTACTAGACTAGCTCATTGATCAAAGATGGTTAAGGTTTCCTAACAATAGACATGTGTTGTCATTTGATAACGGGATCACATCATTAGGAGAGTGATGTGATGGACAAGACCCATCCATTAGCTTAGCATAATGATCGTTCAGTTTATTGCTATTGCTTTCTTCATGTCAAATACATATTCCTTCGACTATGAGATTATCCAACTCCCGAATACCAGAGGAATACCTTGTGTGCTATCAAACGTCATAACATAACTAGGTGATCATAAAGATGCTCTATAGGTATCACCAAAGGTGTTTGTTGAGGTGGCATATATCGAGATTAGGATTTGTCACTCCGAGTATCGGAGAGGTATCTTTGGACCCTCTCGGTAATACACATCATAAGCTTGCAAGCGAATGACTAAGGAGTTAGTCACGAGGTTATGTATTATGAAACGAGTAAAGAGACTTGCTGGTAACGAGATTGAACTAGGTATGTAGATACCGATGATCGAATCTCGAGCAAGTAACATACCGACAGACAAAGGGAATTATGTATGTTGTCATAAAGGTTCAACCGATAAAAGATCTTCGTGTAATATGTAGGAATTGATATGGGCATCCAGGTCCTGCTATTGGTTATTGACCGGAGAGGTGTCTTGGTCATGACTACATAATCCCCGAACCCGGAAGGTCGCACGCTTAACGTTCGTTGAAGCCAGAGTAGTATTGAGATATTTGATGAGTGGTAACAAAATGTTGTTCGGAGTCCCGGATGAGATCCCGAACATCACAAGGAGTCTCGGAACGGTCGAGAGGTAAAGATTTACATATGGGAGGTCATATTTTGGGTTCCGGAAAAAGTGAGTTTTTCGGTACTATACCGGGAAGCTTCAAGAAGGTTCCGGAGGATTCTGGAGGGGTCCGTGATAACCCGCAAGTATAGGGGATCGCAACAGTTTTCGAGGTTAGAGTATTTAACCCAAATTTATAAATTCGACACAAGGGGAGCCAAACAATATTTGAAGGTATTAGCAGTTGAGTTGTCAATTCAACCACACCTGGAGATTAATTATCTGCAGCAAAGTAGTTTGATAATTTTGATAGTAGTGACAGCAGCAATAGTAACAGTAACAGTGATAGCAGTAATTTTGTAGCAAGTGTAACAGTGATGATAGTAGTAGTAACTTAGCAAAAACAATATGGAAAAGTTTGTAGGCATTGGATCGATGACTTGTTGGATGATATTCATCATGTGACACTTATAACCTAGGGAGACATGGCACTAGCTCCAGTTCATCGATATAATGTAGGCATGTATTCCATAAATAGTCATACGTGCTTTATTAAAAGAACTTGCATGTCATCTTTTGTCCTACCCTCCCGTGGTAGCGGGGTCCATATTGAAAACTAAGGGATATTAAGGCCTCCTTTTAATAGAGAACCGGAACAAAGCATTAACACATAGTGAATACATGAACTCCTCAAACTACGGTCGTCATTGAGAGTGGACCCGGTTGCTGTCACTCCGGGGTTGCCGGATCATAACACATAGTAGGTGAATATAACTTGCAAGATCGGATCTAGAACATGGATATAACGATGATAACATAAACGGTCAAGATCTTAAATCATGGCACCCGGGCCCAAAGTGTCAAGCACTAAGCATGCCAAAGTCATAGCAACATCAATCTAAGAACATAGTGGATACTAGGGATCAAGCCCTAACAAAACTAACTCGATTACATGATGAATCTCATCCAACTCCTCATCGACCAATGAGCCTACAAAGGAATTACTCACTCCCGGTGGGGAGCATCATGGAATTGGTGATGGAGAAGGGTTGGTGATGACGAAGAACGAAGATCCCCCTCTCAGGAGCCCCAAACGGACTCCTGATCTGCCCTCCCGAGGAAGAACAGGGCTTGGCGGCGGCTCCGTCTCGTGGATCGTGATAATTCCTTCTCCCTGATTTTTCTCTCCAAAAATAGAAATTTATAGCGTTGGTTTCAGGGTCAGCGGGGCCAACAGGTGGGGACAACCACCTGGGCGCGCCAGGAGAGGGGGGCGCACCCTGGTGCATTGTGCCCACCTTGGGGCCCCTCTCTAGTAGGTCTTGGCTCTAGAAATTCTTATATATTATATAAAAATTCCCCGCAAAGTTTTGTTCCATTCCTAGAACTTTTATTTCTGCACAAAAAAACACCATGGTAGTTCTGCTGAAAACAGCGGCAGTCCGGGGTTAGTTTCATTCAAATCATGCAAATTAGAGTGCAAAACAAGAGGAAAAGTGTTAGGAAAAGTAGATACGTTGGAGACGTATCAACTCCCCCAAGCTTAAACCTTTGCTTGTCCTCAAGCAATTTAGTTGATAAACTGAAAGTGAAAAAGAAAAACTTTTACAAACTCTTTTGCTCTTGTTTGCATAAATAAGCTTAAACATCACCCAGGTTTTCAGCCAACATTATAACTAACCATGTCGACAATAACTCTTAAAGATTATAATGACTCCTATCAATTACATAATCAACTATCGAGCAATAATAAGATATCTCAAACAACAACACATTGTCAAAACAAGCATGATATAATATAACAATAGTGGTATCTCGCTAGCCCTTTTTGAGACCGCAAAACATAAATGCAGAGCACCTCCAAAGTTCAAGAAGCGACTAAACATTGTATTCATGGTAGAAAAGATCCAGTCATGATGCACCCAACATTAGCTATACACAATGCATAAATCATGACAACTGTGCTCTACTCAGTTTCTGGCGCTTGTTTTAGAAGGTGGTGACACAACATAAAAGAAAATAGAAAGTCCCTTCGCAGAGGGAAGCAATGATTTGCAGAGGTGCCAGAGCTCAATTTTTAAAATATAGATAAATGATATTTTGAGACATGCACCCTTCTCATTTACTTCACGACCATCAGTTATCATTATCTCCCATGCTAAATAGGCTAGTGGCGGTTCCCAAGCGATAACATTAAAGGTTATGACTCTATTAGGAGTTTTTGTTTGATTATTTGAGCGATTAAATCTTTTTGTATTTTGCATTTTGGGACTGGGCATCCCTATTACCGCCCTTTTCTCATGCGATGGCGAGTGAATAAACACTCGACTTGAGAATAACCCGCTTCCATGAACGATCCAGGCACACAAAACAGATAATTTTTTTAGAAGTTTTTAGAGTTGGCACATGCAAATTTACTTAGGACGGCAGGGTAATACCGCATATAGGTAGATATGGTGGACTCATCTGGAATAACTTTGGGTTTAAGGTTTTTGATGTACAAGCAGAATCCCCACTTAGTACAGGCGAATGCTAGCAATTAGATTGAGAAGCGGCCAACTAGAGAGCAACAACGATCATGACCATGCATTATGCATAAGTAACATTGGACACTAGCATGAGTAGGATATGATCACCATGAACATAAACATTATAGAGGCTATGTTGGTTCTGATTCAGCTACATGCATGAACATGTACCAAGTCAAGCCACTTGAACATTCAGAGGAGGACGCCATATCATCGTACTACATCACAATCATTTTAACGCTATGTTGATATCCAAGAAAAATCATTATCAACTCTCAGCTACTTATGCATGGCATGAGAAACTATAATCTCTAATTGTCATTGCAAACATGTTTAATCATAATGGGCTAAATCATGGATGCTAGGTTAAACATATTTACACAGACAGAACAAGCCGAGTTCATACCAGTTTCTCTCTGCCATGGCCGGTTCATCGAATGTCATCATTATTGCCTTTCACTTGCATGACCGAATGATATGAAAATAATAATAGTGCAAGAGTGCCATGGACTAAGCTAGAATCTGCAAAACATTTTATTCAACAGGAGAAAACAAGGTAAAATGTGCTCTTTATTAGTTCAACAATTATTCAATTGAGAGCCACTCAACATTTTCATCGTGGTCTTCTCCTCGGTACAACTCAAATAAAAAGAAAAGAAATTCAAAGAAACACACTGAAATATTTTTGGAGTTTTTGTTTTTCTTGAACAAGCAAAAAAAGGGGGAAACAAAAACGAGAAAAACTATTTACACGGGAAAGCTCCCAACAAGCAAAAGAAGAACAAGGAAATCTTTTTGGGTTTTCTATTTAATACTACAGCTAAGCATGCATAGAAAGTAAATTAACTACAACTACTTTTTTTGGTTTTTCTGAAGTTTATCAAACACACAAGAAGAAAGCAAGAAAATAATTCTAAGCATGGATGATACAATGAAAAAGTGTGGACACCGACAAATGGAATAAGTGAACATGAATGTAAAGTCGGTGGAAACACGTACTCCCCCAAACTTAGGCTTTTGGCCTAACTTGGTAGTCGATCAGTAGCCTGAAGGGTAGTAGGGGTGCTGAGGAGCGGGCATCCACTCATCCCACTGCGGAGGCTCCTCCCGTGCCACTTCCGCAACAACCTGAGCGTTCCGGTAGGCGATGATGTCTGCGGGCATGATCCTATATCCGCCCCTGGCAACAGAATCAAACAAAGCAGGTGCAGGCAGTGGAATAATATCACGAGTTTTAACGCTAAAAAATAGGTTATAAGGAATATGAATGTCAGGATAATCTCGTGCAAGAAAATGATGGTGATCATGGCTGCCCTGTCTAGGTAGACCTTGGTCAAAGGGTAATCATGAGGGTGTATCTCAACCTCAAAGTGAACTGCCAAACGAGTAGCAAAAATCCCACTATGTATTTCACCCTGTGATTTATTAAGATGGAGGCGACGAGCCACAATAGCTCCCAAGCTATGGGTGTTGTCGCCCTCTAGTGCTCGGCGTAAAATAGCAAAGTCTGGTGCACTGAGTACACCTGCTTTCTTTCTAGCAAGCAAGCACTTAGCAACAAATAAAGCAAAATAATGTAGGTAGGAAAGTGTATGCTAGCAGCCGTAGTGGCTGACACCCCTCTCTCATCTCCCACTGTAAAAGTGCGATAAAAATCCTCAAACCCAGCCGGCCTAGGCTCGGCTAAGCTCCCATCAGAAGGGATCAAGCATATATCACAAAATTCAGTAAGTGGTATCTGATGGTTTTCAGCATATAAATCGAAGCTCACTTCAGGAGGATTGTTCCTAGGCAGGAAAGTAAAACTCCGAACAAAGATATTTGTGAGGATTTGGTGCTGGTCACACTCATCTGTGATGAAGTCGGTGAGGCCAGCATTCGCAACATATTGTGTGAACTCTTGAAGGATTCCCGCCTATTCGAGGAACGGGGTATGCAGCCATTCGCACGGCCGTACCTCCGCCAACCTTCGGGGGTGGAGATCACTATCAGAAAACTCCCCAATAACACCCTTGGAGTTCTTCTTAGAGCCAAACTTCCTGAAGATATTCATGTCCGCGTACAATTTTCTGAAAATAAAATTTTTGGAGTGACAAAAATTTGTCAACAAAACTTTATAAGATTGATAGCAACTACTCATAGGGATACATAGAAGCCATAGCAAGCATTAAAACTACTTAGAGCACTAAGAATTTAACATGCAGACACATCTACAACAACACCAAGAGCAACTAGTTATTCAAAATATAAACCCCACTAAAGCAAAAACTAATTGGATAGACGGTGGAGTCACATACCAAGCAACAATCCCCCGAAACAGTTTTGGAAATGGAGCTTCGAGCAAAGAGATTGAAATCCACGGGTTTGAGCTCAAGAACATGGGAGAGAGAGAGCAATGGAGATTTTTTCTGGAGGTAAGTGATATATGGGAAGAAGAGGTAAGTGAGGGGGCCCACATGGGGACCACAACCCACCAGGGCGCGCCCGGGGGTGCTGGCGCACCCATGTGGGTTGTGCCCACCTAGTGCACCTCCCTCTGATATTTATTGCACCAAAAATTCTCAAATATTCAGAAAAAAATCATGTAAAATTTTTAGGGCATTGTGAGAACTTTCATTTTTGGGTCATTTTTTATTGCACAGGAAATTCAGAAAACAGACAAAACATGGCATTTTATTTTTATTTAACTAATAAAAACAGAAAACAAAAGGTAGGGACAGAAGGTGGTGCTTACTAAATTCATCTGCTTCATACCGGTCAAAAATGATCCATTAATAAGGTTGATCAAGTCTTATTAACAACCACTTTCGATTAGCATGGAACCGAAGAACTTTCGTAAATCACTAAGTTACCTCAATGGGGATATGCATTTCCCCAACAATAATTATTTCATATTTCTTTTTGACAATAGGTAGAGGTATTTGAAAACTTCCAATAGTGATTGTCGGAGATTTTTCAATAACATTAATCCCGTTCACTTGGAATTGTTTCTTCGGAAAGTGCACTGTATGCTCATTGCCATTAATATGAAAAGTGATCTTGCTTTTATTGCAATCAATAACAGCCCCTGCAGTGTTCAAGAAGGGTCTACCAAGGATAATCGACATGTTGTCGTCCTCGGGCATCTCAAGTATAACAAAGTCAGTTAAAATAGTAACATTAGCGACAACAACGGGCACATCCTCACAGATACCGAGAGGTATGGAAGTTGATTTGCCAGCCATTTGCAAAGATATTTCAGTAGGTGTGAGTTTATTCAAGTCAAGTCTTTTATATAAAGAGGAAGGCATAACACTAACACTTGCTCCTAAATCATAGAAAGCAGTTTTCACATAATTCTTTTTGATAGAGAAAGGTATAGTTGGTATTCCCAGATCTCCAAGTTTTTTAGGTACTCCATCTTTAAAAGTGTAATTATCAAGCATAGTAGAGATTTCAGCTTCCGGTATTTTCCTCTTATTTGTGATGATGTCTTTCATATACTTTGCATAAGGAGACATTTTCAAGATATCAGTCAACTGAGTACGCAAAAAGACTGGCCTCAGCATTTCAGCAAAGCATTCAAATTCTTCATCATCATTCTTTTTAGTTGACTTGGGTGGAAAAGGCATAGGTTTTTGAACCCACGGTTCTCTTTCTTTACCGTGTTTTCTAGCAACAAAGTCTCTTTTGTCATATCTTTTATTCTTAGCTTGTGGGTTATCAAGATAAACAGGTGGTTCTATCTCAACATCATTATCTAGTTCTTTATCATTGGTTGGTTCAGAGTCTTCATGAACCCCATCATTAACTTTTTCATTATCGGTAGGTGAGTGTTCATTGCCAGATTGAGTTTCAGCATCAGAGATAGAAATTTAATTATCATTATCAGGAGGTTTCTCTATTTCAGGTTCACTAGGAGCATGTGAAGTCCTGTCATTTTTCTTTTTCTTTTTCTTTTTAGAAGAACTAGGTGCACTAGTTTTAGTTCTTTGTGAATCGTGTTCAATTCTTTTAGGGTGTCCCTCGGGATAAAGTGGTTCCTGAGTCATTTTACCTCCTCTAGTTGCAACTCTAACAACGAAGTCATGCATATTATTATTATTCATTTCATCAAGTAATTCCCTTTGAGATTTAGCAACTTGTTCTAATTGAATTTGAACCATAGAAGCATGTTTTCCAACACCTCTAACATCATTTGAGATTCTAAATAACAAGTCACTCAAGCGAGCAATCATATCAGGATTATATTTTAATTTTTTTCATAACATTTGCATTGAAGTGATCTTGCTTTCTAATGTAGTTTTCAAACTCATAAAGGCATTGACTAGGATGCATATTGTGAGGATTGTCATTATCATTAAACTTCATAAGAGAATTTAACTCTACCACCTTAGGTAGTGGTGGTGTATTGAGCCCATGTATTTCTTCAATAGGAGGTAAAATTTTAACATCATTAGCTTTAATACCTTTTTCCTTCATAGATTTCTTTGCCTCTTGCATATCTTCAGGACTGAGATATAATATACCCCTCTTCTTCGGAGTGGGTTTAGCTGGTGGTTCAGGAATAGTCCAATCATCATAGTTTTTCAATATGTTATTCAATAACTCTTCAGCTTGTCCAACAGTTCGTTTCCTGAAAACAGAACCAGCACAACTATCTAGGAAGTCCCTAGAAGCATCGGTTAGTCCATTATAGAAGATATCAAGTATTTCATTTTTTCTTAAGAGGATGATCAGGCAAAGCATTTAGTAACTGGCAAAGCCTACCCCAAGCTTGTGGGAGACTCTCTTCTTTAGTTTGCACAAAGTTAAATATTTCCTGTAAGGCAGCGTGTTTCTTATGAGCAGGAAAATATTTTTCAGAGAAGTAATAAATCATATCCTGGGGACTACGCACACAACCAGGAGCAAGAGTATTGTACCAAGCTTTAGCATCACCCTTTAATGAGCAAGGAAATAATTTGAGAATAAAGTAGTGGCGAGTTTTCTCATCATGAGTAAAAAGGGTGGCTACATCATTCAACTTAGTAAGATGTGCCACAACAGTTTCAGTTTCATAACCATGGAAAGGATCAGATTCAACCAAAGTAATTAACTCTGGGTCGACAGAGAATTCATAATCCTTATCATCAATAAAGATAGGTGAAGTAGAAAACTTAGGATCACACTTCATTCTAGCATTTAGAGATTTTTCCTTATACTTGTATAGTAATTTTTCTAGATCATCTCTATCATTACAAGCAAGAATATCTCTAGTTGTTTCTTCACTTATAACATAACCTTCCGGTACCTTAGGCAATTCATATCTAGGGAGCCTAGTTCTAGCAGGTGTTTCAGGAGATCCAGTTTCAAGCTCATCATCAGATTCAACAACATTATGTTGTATAACTCTAGCAATTTGTTTATCAAGAAATTCACCAAGTGGCACATCATCATTATCAAGCAAGGTACTAGCATCATCATAAGCATCATTCATAGTAGAAGTAGCATCATCAATAACTTGCAACATATCAGAATTAATAGCATGTGGTGGTGTTGCAAGTTTATTCATAACATAAGGTGAATCTAAAGCAGAACTGGATGTCAGTTCCTCCCCTCGTCCTTGAGGGAAATATCTTAGTCTTAGGATCCTTCAGATTCTTCATAGTGATAAAATGATAATAATCCCAAGTGACTCAACAAATATAGCTATGCTCCCTGGCAATAGCGCCAAAAAAAGGTCTTGATAACCCACAAGTATAGGGGATCACAACAGTTTTCGAGGGTAGAATATTTAACCCAAATTTATAGATTCGACACAAGGGGAGCCAAACAATATTTGAAGGTATTAGCAGCTGAGTTGTCAATTCAACCGCACCTGGAGATTAATTATCTGCAGCAAAGTGATCAGTAGCAAAGTAGTTTGATAGTTCTGATAGTAGTGACAGCAGCAATAGTAACAGTAACAGTGATAGCAGTAATTTTGTAGCAAGTGTAAAAGTGATGATAGCAGTATTAACTTAGCAGAAACATTATGGAAAAGTTCGTAGGCATTGGATCGGTGACTTGTTGGATGATATTCATCATGTGACAGTTCTAACCTAGGGTGACACATCCCTAGCTCCAGTTCATCGATATAATGTAGGCATGCATTCCATAAATAGTCATACGTGCTTTATTAAAAGAACTTGCATGACATCTTTTGTCCTACCCTCCCGTGGCAGCGGGGTCCATATTGAAAACTAAGGGATATTAAGGCCTCCTTTTAATAGAGAACCAGAACAAAGCATTAGCACATAGTGAATACATGAACTCCTCAAACTACGGTCATCACTAGGAGTGGGCCCGGTTGTTGTCACTCCGGGGTTGCCAGATCATAACACGTAGTAGGTGACTATAACTTGCAAGATCAGATCTAGAACATGGATATAATGATGATAACATAAACGGTTCAGATCTGAAATCATGGCACCCGGGCCCAAAGTGTCAAGGATTAAGCACGGCAAAGTCATAGCAACATCAATCTAAGAACATAGTGGATACTAGGGATCAAGCCCTAACAAAACTAACTCGATTACATGATGAATCTCATCCAACTCCTCATCGACCAGCGAGCCTACGAAGGAATTACTCACTCCTGGTGGGGAGCATCATGGAATTGGCGATGGAGAAGGGTTGGTGATGACGAAGAACAAAGATCCCCCTCTCCGGAGCCCCAAACAGACTCCAGATCTGCCCTCCCGAGGAAGAACAGGTCTTGGCGGCGGCTCCGTCTTGTGGATCGCGATAACTCTTTCTCCCTGGTTTTTTCTCCAAAAATAGGAATTTATAGCCTTGGTTTCAGGGTCAACGGGGCCACCAGGTGGAGACAACCCACCTGGGCATGCCAGGAGAGGGGGCGCGCCCTGGTGGGTTGTGCCCACCCAGGGGCCCCTCTCCGGTAGGTCTTGGCTCTAGAAATTCTTATATATTATATAAAAATTCCTAGCGAAGTTTCGTTCCATTCCGAGAACTTTTATTTCTGGACAAAAACAACACCTTAGTAGTTTTGCTGAAAGCAGCGTCAGTCCGAGGTTAGTTTCATTCAAATCATGCAAATTAGAGTCCAAAACAAGAGGAAAAGCGTTAGGAAAAGTAGATACATTGGAGACGTATCAGTCCGGAAGTCCACGGGTGGGTCCACCATGACCCAAGGACTGGCATGGGCTGCGGGGAGGTGCCCTAGCCTTATTGGGCTAGGTGCACCAAGTCCTCAAAATCCCATGTGGCTAAGGAAGGCAAAAAAGGAAGGAGTCCTAGTAGGAATAGGATTGGACTTGGAGTCCAAGTCCTCTCCCCGTAGATGCGCCCTAGGGCTTGGAGGGGCTGTTTCCCACGCCCCTCCACCTATATATAGAGGGGAGGTGGTGCCCCAAGAGGACACACCAAGCCCTTGGCGCCCCTCTCTCTCCCATTACTCCATAGTTCCACCGCCTCGTCCCGGCGACGCTTAGTGAAGCGCTGTCGGTACTCCACCACCACGCCATCGTGTTGGTTGTGATCCCATCTACTTCTCCTCTCTCGCTTGCTGGATCAAGAAGGAGGAGACATCATCGAGCCGCACGTGTGCTAAACTCGGAGGTGCCGTCCGTTCGGCACTAGATCGGTTGGATCGTGATCGGATCGCGAAGAGTACGACTACATCAACCAAATTGTTAAATACTTCCGCTTACGGTCTACGAGGGTACGTAGACACACTATCCCCTCTCGTTGCTATGCATCTCTATGGATAGATCTTGCGTGTGCATGGATTTTTTTTCCATGCAATGTTTCCCACCAGTTGGCACTTATGGGAGATCTTGGTGTTGGACCAGGAATGAGAGCGTGGAGTGAATTAGGTTCATCGTTTCACTTTTATAGATCAGTAAAAGACTATGGGGCACCAGGTCACGCAGTAAATCCACCAGTTCCCAATGCGGCATGCAATATATGCGTGCGAGGATTAAGGTATCTTGTTAATGCTATCACCTGAATTTTTTTTGTTTTCCATGCAACGATTCCCAACAAGTACCTATGGGAGAATTTGGGAAATTGTGCGCAATAGCATTTAGCAACCCTTGGGGAAATAAATATGTAATTCTCCTAAGTAATGTGATAGTTTAGATAAATAAATATGTAAACATTTCTAAATGAGTACAAAGTGTAACTTGTGGACTAACCTTCTGCCTATCAGAAATGAAAGTGTAAGTGCCAAATTTATTACCCTCTCCAATGCATTGCTTCAACTGATACAAGAACCGGCTCCGGGATGGGGTATCTTCCTTTTCAACCACACCAAATGCAATTGGAAATAGATTGTTATTTCCATCTCTACCTGTTACTACCAGGATTTGCTGGCCACAACTTGGCTTTATGAAACATCCATCCACACCTGCATCAAATAACCAATCATTTGCGACAAGTGAAATGCAAAACAAAAGGATAGACAAAGGTGCACTACAAAATACCTACGAATGACATACAACCAACAAGAAAGCCTTCCCTAGATGCATTGAGGCACATAAACATCATATGGAACCTAGGGTTGGTGCTTGGATGTTCTGGTATGTTTCTTGTTGTCACAGTACACCTGCTGCCAGGATTTATGTCTAAAACTGCCTGCAAATAGTCTCTAGATCTGGTGTACTATGCTTTAACATCTCATCCAACAACTTCCAAAGCCTTTTTCCTGGCCTTGGTCTTGGGTGTTTCCACCTCATACTTCTCCTTTGCATTTTTAAAAATTGTGTCAACCTTTGTCCTGGGATCTGTTCTAATTGCATGCTCACATTCCTTGGCGACCTAATCTGTTGTAACTTTTGTGTTCTCACTATCCGCAGGACATGTATGTGGCATTCTCAATTTTCTGATAACAAATGTCTTCTCATTCTTGACTTGTGAAGTTGTCATCATAAAGGGGCATTCAACCACTTTGCAATAAATAATTACCTTGTCTTTGCAATTCCTCCAATAAGTGTAGCTCCTCAACTGAACTACTTGGCATTGTCTTAGAGCTCTTTTGAACCGGTACACATTTTCAAAACATACATGCTCACATTGAAGGAAATATGCCCTATAGGCAATAATAAAGTTATTATTTATTTCCTTATTTCATGATAAGTGTTTATTATTCATGCTAGAATTGTATTAACCGGAAACATAATACCTGCGTGAATACATAGACATACATAGTGTCACTAGTATGCCTCTACTTGACTAGCTCATTGATCAAAGATGGTTACACCATAGACATGAGTTGTTATTTGATCAATGGGATCACATCATTAGGAGAATGATGTGATTGACTTGACCCATTCCGTTAGCTTAGCACTTGATTGTTTGTTTACTGCTATTGCTTTCTTCATGACTTATACATGTTCTTATGACTATGAGATTATGCAACTCCAGAATACCGGAGGAACACTTTGTGTGCTACCAAACGTCACAACGTAACTGGGTGATTATAAAGGTGCTCTACAGGTGTCTCCGATGGTACTTGTTGAGTTGGCATAGATCAAGATTAGGATTTGTCACTCCGATTGTCGGAGAGGTATCTCTAGGCCCTCTCGGTAATACACATCACTATAAGCCTTGCAAGCATGATAACTAATGAGTTAGTTACGTGATGATGTATTACAGAACGAATAAACAGACTAGCCGGTAACGAGATTGAACTAGGTATTGGATACTGACGATCGAATCTCGGGCAAGTAACTTACCGGTGACAAAGAGAACAACGTATAGTTGAAGGAAATATGCCCTAGAGGCAATAATAAAGTTATTATTTTATTTCCTTATATCATGATAAATTTTTATTATTCATGCAAGAATTATATTATCCGGAAACATAATACTTGTGTGAATACATAGACAAACTAAAACGTCACTAGTGTGCCTCTACTTGACTAGCTCGTTAATCGAAGATGGTTATGTTTCCTAACCATAGACATGTGTTGTCATTTGATTAAAGGGATCACATCATTAGGAGAATGATGTGAATGACATGACCCATTCCATTAGCTTAGCACCCGATCGTTTAGTATGTTGCTATTGCTTTCTTCATGACTTATACATGTTCCTATGACTATGAGATTATGCAACTCCCGTTTGCCGGAGGAACACTTTGTGTTCTACCAAACGTCACAAAGTAACTGGGTGATTATAAAGGAGCTCTACAGGTGTCTCCAAAGGTACATGTTGGGTTGGCGTATTTCGAGATTAGGATTTGTCACTCCGATTGTCGGAGAGGTATCTCTCGGCCCTCTCGGTAATGCACATCACATAAGCCTTGCAAGCATTGCAACTAATGAGTTAGTTGCGAGATGATGTATTACGAAATGAGTAAAGAGACTTGCCGGTAACGAGATTGAACTAGGTATTGAGATACCGACGATCGAATCTCGGGCATGTAACATACCGATGACAAAGGGAACAAAGTATGTTGTTATGCGGTCTGACCGATAAAAGATGTTCGTAGAATATGTGGGAGCCAATATGAGCATCCAGGTTCCGCTATTGGTTATTGACCGGAGACATGTCTCGGTCATGTCTACATTGTTCTCGAACCCGTAGGGTCCGCACGCTTAACGTTATGATGACAGTTTCATTATGAGTTTTTGCATTTTGATGTACCGAAGTTTGTTCGGAGTCCCGGATGTGATCATGGACATGACGAGGAGTCTCGAAATGTTTGAGACATAAATATTGATATATTGGAAGCCTATATTTGGATATCGGAAGTGTTCCGGGTGAAATCAGCATTTTACCGGAGTACCGGGAGGTTACCGGAACCCCCCCGGTAACCTAATGGGCCTTAATGGGCCGAGTGGAGGAAGAGGAGAGGAGGCCTAGGGGCTGCCGCGCGCCCCTCCCCCCCCCCAGTCCGAATTGGACAAGGAGGGGGGCGGCGCCCCCCCCCCCCCCCCTTTCCTTTCTTCCCTCTCCTCCTTCCCCCCAAGTCCTAATCC
Source organism: Triticum monococcum (assembly GCA_034509565.1). Taxonomy (NCBI): domain Eukaryota; kingdom Viridiplantae; phylum Streptophyta; class Magnoliopsida; order Poales; family Poaceae; genus Triticum; species Triticum monococcum. The sequence goes on from CM067845.1 coordinate 411,910,234, forward strand.
AACTAAGGAAAAAGGGGGAGTCCTACTCCCGGTAGGAGTAGGACTCCTCCGGCGCGCCTCCTCCTAGAGCCGGCCGCACCCCCCTCCCCTTGCTCCTTTATATACGGGGGCAGGGGCACCCCTAGACACACAAGTTGATCTCCAAGATCGTTCTCTTAGCCGTGTGCGGTGCCCCCTTCCACCATAGTCTTCGATAATATTGTAGTGGTGCTTAGGCGAAGCCCTGCGACAGTAGAACATCAAGATCGTCACCACGCCGTCGTGCTGACGGAACTCTTCCCCGACACTTTGGTGGATCGGAGTCCGGGGATCGTCATCGAGCTGAACGTGTGCTAGAACTCGAAGGTGCCGTAGTTTCGGTGCTTAATCGATTGGGCCGTGAAGACGTACGACTACATCAACCGTGTTGTCATAATGCTTCCGCTATCGGTCTACGAGGGTACGTAGACAACACTCTCCCCTCTTGTTGCTATGCATCACCCTGATCTTGCATGTGCGTAGGAAGTTTTTCGAAATTACTACGTTCCCCAACAGTGGCATCCGAGCCTGGTTTTATGTGTTGATGTTATATGCACGGGTAGAACAAGTTGTGGGCGATATATGTCATACTGCTTACCAGCATGTCATACTTTGGTTCGGCGGTATTGTTGGATGAAGCGGCCCGGACCGACATTACGCGTACGCTTACGCGAGACTGGTTCTACCGACGTGCTTTGCACATAGGTGGCTGGCGGGTGTCAGTTTCTCCAACTTTAGTTGAACCGAGTATGGCTATGCCCGGTCCTTGCGAAGGTTAAAACAGCACCAACTTGACAAACTATCATTGTGGTTTTGATGCGTAGGTAAGATTGGTTCTTGCTTAAGCCCGTAGCAGGCACGTAAAACTTGCAACAACAAAGTAGAGGACGTCTAACTTGTTTTTGCAGGGTATGTTGTGATGTGATATGGTCAAGACATGATGCTAAATTTTATTGTATGAGATGATCATGTTTTGTAAACAAGTTATCGGCAACTGGTAGGAGCCATATGGTTGTCGCTTTATTGTATGCAATGCAATTGCGCTGTAATGCTTTACTTTATCACTAAGCGGTAGCGATAGTCGTGGAAGCATAAGATTGGCGAGATGACAACGATGCTACGATGATGATCAAGGTGCCGTGCCGGTGATGATGGTGATCATGACGGTGCTTCGAAGATGGAGATCACAAGCACAAGATGATGATAGCCATATCATATCACTTATATTGATTGCATGTGATGTTTATCTTTTATGCATCTTATCTTGCTTTGATTGACGGTAGCATTTTAAGATGATCTCTCGTTAATTATCAAGAAGTGTTCTCCCTGAGTATGCACCATTGCGAAAGTTCTTCGTGCTGAGACACCACGTGATGATCGGGTGTGACAGGCTCTACGTTCAAATACAATGGGTGCAAAACAGTTGCACACGCGGAATACTTAGGTTATATTTGACGAGTCAAGCATATACAGATATGGCCTCGGAACACAGAGACCGAAAGGTCGAGTGTGAATCATATAGTAGATATGATCAACATAGTGATGTTCACCAATGAAACTACTCCATCTCACATGATGATCGGACATGGTTTAATTGATTTGGATCACGTGATCACTTAGAGGATTAGAGGGATGTCTATCTAAGTGGGAGTTCTTGAGAAATATGATTAATTGAACTTCAATTTATCATGAACTTAGTACCTATAGTATCTTGCTTGTTTATGTTTGATTGTAGATAGATGGCCCGTGCTGTTGTTCTGTTGAATTTTAATGCGTTCCTTGAGAAAGCAAAGTTGAAAGATGATGGTAGCAATTACACGGACTGGGTCCGTAACTTGAGGATTGTCCTCATTGCTGCACAGAAGAATTACGTCATGGAAGCACCGCTGGGTGCCAGGCCTGCTGCTGGAGCAACACCAGATGTTATGAACGTCTGGCAGAGCAAAGCTGATGACTACTCGATAGTTTAGTGTGCCATGCTTTACGGCTCAGAATCGGGACTTCAATGACGTTTTGAATGTCATGGAGCATATGAGATGTTCCAGGAGTTCAAGTTAATATTTCAATCAAATGCCCGGATTGAGAGATATGAAGTCTCCAATAAGTTCTATAGCTGCAAGATGGAGCAGAACAGTTCTATTAGTGAGCATATACTCAAAATGTCTTGGTATAATAATCACTTAATTCAATTGGGAGTTAATCTTCCAGATGATTGCGTCATTGACAGAATTCTCCAATCACTTCCACCTAGCTACAAGAGCTTTGTGATGAACTATAATATGCAAGGGATGAATAAGACTATTCCCGAGCTCTTCGCAATGCTGAAAGCTACGGAGGTAGAAATCAAGGAGTATCAAGTGTTGATGGTCAGCAAGACCACTAGTTTCAAGAAAAAGGGCAAAGGGAAGAAGAAGGGGAACTTCAAAAAGAACATCAAACAAGTTGCTACTCAGGAGAAGAAACCCAAATCTGGACCTAAGCCTGAAACTGAGTGCTTCGACTGCAAGCAGACTGGTCACTGGAAGCGGAACTGCCCCAAGTATTTGGCGGATAAGAAGGATGGCAAGGTGAAAAAAGGTATATACGATATACATGTTATTGATGTGTACCTTACTAATGCTCACAGTAGCACCTGGGTATTTGATACTAGTTCTGTTGCTAATATTTGCAACTCGAAACAGGGACTACGGATTAAGCGAAGATTGGCTAAGGACGAGGTGACGATGCACGTGGGAAATGGTTCCGAAGTCGATGTGATCGCGGTCGGCACGCTACCTCTACATCTACCTTCGGGATTAGTATTAGACCTAAATAATTGTTATTTGGTGCCAACGTTGAGCATGAACATTATATCTGGATCTTGTTTGATGCGAGACGGTTATTCATTTAAATCAGAGAATAATGGTTGTTCTATTTATATGAGTAATATCTTTTATGGTCATGCACCCTTGAAGAGTGGTCTATTCTTATTAATCTTGGTATTAGTAACACACATATTCATAATGTTGAAGCCAAAAGATGCAGAGTTGATAATGATAGTGCAACTTATTTGTGGCACTGCCGTTTAGGTCATATCGGTGTAAAGCGCATGAAGAAAGTCCATACTGATGGACTTTTGGAACCACTTGATTATGAATCACTTGGTACTTGCGAACCATGCCTTATGGGCAAGATGACAAAAACACCGTTCTCCGGTACTATGGAGAGAGCAACAGATTTGTTGGAAATCATACATACAGATGTATGTGGTCCGATGAATGTTGAGGCTCGTGGCGGATATCGTTATTTTCTCACCTTCACAGATGACTTAAGCAGATATGGGCATATCTACTTAATGAAACATAAGTCTGAAACATTTGAAAAGTTCAAAGAATTTCAGAGTGAAGTTGAAAATCATCGTAACAAGAAAATAAAATTCCTACGATCTGATCGTGGAGGAGAATATTTGAGTTATGAGTTTGGTGTACATTTGAAACAATGCGGAATAGTTTCGCAACTCACGCCACCCGGAACACCACAGCGTAATGGTGTGTCCGAACGTCGTAATCGTACTTTACTAGATATGGTGCGATCTATGATGTCTCTTACTGATTTACTGCTATCGTTTTGGGGTTACGCTTTAGAGACGACCGCATTCATGTTAAATAGGGCACCATCAAAATCCGTTGAGATGACGCCTTATGAACTATGGTTTGGCAAGAAACCAAAGTTGTCGTTTCTGAAAGTTTGGGGCTGCGATGCTTATGTGAAAAAGCTTCAACCTGATAAGCTCGAACCCAAATCGGAGAAATGTGTCTTCATAGGATATCCAAAGGAAACTATTGGATACACCTTCTATCACAAATCTGAAGGCAAGACTTTTGTTGCTAAATTCAGAAACTTTCTAGAGAAGGAGTTTCTCTCGAAAGAAGTGAGTGGGAGGAAAGTAGAACTTGATGAGGTAACTGTACCTGCTCCCTTATTGGAAAGTAGTACATCACAGAAACCAGTTTCTATGACACCTACACCAATTAGTGAGGAAGCTAATGATGATGATCATGAAACTTCAGAACAAGATACTACTGAACCTCGTAGATCAACCAGAGTAAGATCCACACCAGAGTGGTACGGTAATCCTGTTCTGGAAGTCATGCTACTAGATCATGATGAACCTACGAACTATGAAGAAGCGATGGTGAGCCCAGATTCCGCAAAATGGCTTGAAGCCATGAAATATGAGATGGGATCCATGTATGAGACAAAGTGTGGACTTTGGTTGACTTGCCCAATGATCGGCAAGCAATTGAAAATAAATGGATCTTCAAGAAGAAGACTGACGCTGACGGTAATGTTACTGTCTACAAAGCTCGACTTGTCGCAAAAGGTTTTCGACAAGTTCAAGGGATTGACTACGATGAGACCTTCTCACCTGTAGCGATGGTTAAGTCTGTCCAAATCATTTTAGCAATTGCCGCATTTTATGATTATGAAATTTGGCAGATGGATGTCAAAACTGCATTCCTGAATGGATTTCTGGAAGAAGAGTTGTATATGATGCAGCCGGAAGGTTTTGTCGATCCAAAGGGAGCTAACAAAGTGTGCAAGCTCCAGCGATCCATTTGTGGACTGGTGCCAACCTCTCGGAGTTGGAATAAACACTTTGATAGTGTGATCAAAGCATTTGGTTTTATACAGACTTTTGGAGAAGCCTGTATTTACAAGAAAGTGAGTGGGAGCTCTATAGCATTTCTGATATTATATGTAGATGACATATTACTAATCGGAAATGATATAGAATTTCTGGATAGCATAAAGGGATACTTGAATAAGAGTTTTTCAATGAAAGACCTCGGTGAAGCTACTTACATATTGGGCATTAAGATCTATGGAGATAGATCAAAACGCTTAATTGGACTTTCACAAAGCACATACCTTGACAAAATTTTGAAGAAATTCAAAATGGATCAAGCAAAGAAAGGATTCTTGCCTGTGTTACAGGGTGTGATATTGAGTAAGACTCAATGCCCGACCAATACAGAAGATAGAGAGAAAATGAAAGATGTTCCCTATGCTTCAGCCATAGGGTCTATCATGTATGCAATGCTGTGTACCAGACCTGATGTGTATCTTGCTATAAGTCTAGCAGGGAGGTACCAAAGTAATCCAGGAGTGGATCACTGGACAGCGGTCAAAAACATCCTGAAATACCTGAAAAGGTGTAACATCCCAAATTTTCAATTTGGAATGTTATACACTAGATCATCATGCATATCATATTTTCTTGCATTTTGCCGATCCTAGAAATTTCACGCAACTCAAGGACCCTCGGAGAGAGTTGGAGATTTCGTCATTTTCATATTTGAGTTTTCTCAAATTTCGAAAAGAGGATCATTGGTTTTGTCGGAGTTTATTTTGCCTTTTATTTGGATAGGGAAAAATGCGCGTTTTCAAAATTTGCATTTTAGGCCCGGAGAAAAGTTCATTTTGTTCGACTCAATTTTAGGAGTCGGGGAAAATTTACTTTAGAAGTTTTGGAGTTCGTTTAGCTCTCTTTTCTTTCGTTTTTCCGTGAGCGAAACCGATTTAAAAAAATTCCAGCGTGCCTGGGCCAAGGCCCAAGCCGCCGGCCAGGCCGGCCCCTCCCCATCGCGCGCGCGCAGCCGCGCAGGCGCCCAAGCCGCCGCCGCCTAGGAGTCCTAGTTGGACTCCGTTTGCCCTTTTCTTTTAGGATTCCTTCTCCTATTCTTATTTCTTGTCCCCTCCCGCAAGTAATCTCTCCCCTCACCTATATAAATACCCACACCCCCCCCTCTAAACATCAAATCAAACCCCAAGCCCCAAGCCGCACCTTGCCCCGCGCCGCCGCCGCACCTTGCCCGCGCCGCCGCCCTGCGTCACCACCATCGCCGCCCTTGCTAGCGCCGCCGCCGCCCTTGTGCCGCCGCCGTCGCCCAACGCCTCCGCCGCCGGAGCCCCTCGCCGGAGGTAGCCCCATGCCGCATCTCTACTTTTCCTCGGATCGGTTTCTTCTAAATCGTTCCGTTTCTTTTCTAAACCGTTCCGGTTTTCTAGATCGGTTTTTCGTTCGGTTTTCTTTTCTCGAAACCCTAGATCGGATTCGTTCTCTTTTCTGATTTAGTTGCCTCGAGACCGTTCGCCGGACCATTCGTCCTAATGAACGTGATCACCGGATTATTCTAGGTTAACGAACGTCCGTTCGTTCAACCGTTCTTCTTTTTCTTTTCGCCGGATTTATTCTGCGATCGCGATCTCAGATCCGATCTTCGTTCTAGTTTATCTTCTCGCCCGTTTATCGAAATCAGGTGATTCAAGCACCTGGAGTTTCGTTTCGAAACCGCCATTCCGACTAATCAACTTAAACAAGTTTTTGGCTACGGTAAAATTTGACCTAGTTTCAACTTGCTAGAATCGAGTTGTTTTCTTCCGCCGTTTGTTTTCGGTTTCTTTGTTCGGTTCTTTCTTTCTTTGCAACCGGAGTTCTTAAGTTGAACTATCTGGTTCGATCTCTTGTTCGAGTTTTACCTGTGCATTAGATGAGTACTTATTGTATGCTTGTTGTTTGTCTGCGATAGATTACCCGGATTGCGCCGCCTGTTACTTCGAATCTCTAGGACTCGCGGATCATCAGCAAGGCAAGTAACACTTTGATCATACCTTTTCTACAACCCAGTTTTATTGCATTAGATCCATCCTCACACATTGCATGATTAGGATCTAATTAAATTGTGGGGTGGGAAGTAGATGAGGTAGTACCTATTACCTGTTTATTATGAAACCTTTGGGAGTTACTTCTATGTTTGCTTATTATGCCATGCTATGCTAGTAGACGTGGATTAGGTGAGTGATATCCATGACAGATGTGAGATTGATAATTTTTAAGGGTTTATCTAAGGTGGCAACTTAAACACACATCTGGGTGGATTGAGGCACCTGATGTCTATCAGGACTTGCCTGTTTTTTTTATGGACCGCCACCCAGGCTCAAAGGGATCATAAGATCTTTCATGCTAAATACTTAGGTGTGCAGCCACAAGCCAATATGGGCTCTGGCATAGTTGACTAAGTCGTGCGAACTCTTATAGGGGTAGACTAGCAGATGTAGGGGATGTAGGTGGTACGGTCTACTCCATCGTAAGGTGCTAGCGCTTCTGAAAGACTATGTCTCGGTCATCCGTTTCTCAAACACCGTGTAGTGCGAGAAATTCAACGGAGGCGGTCGAGTCTTGTGGGGAAAAGTGCGCAAACCTCTGCAGAGTGTAATAAACTAATCATGATTAGCCGTGTCCCCGGTTATGGACAATCTTGAGTATCTAGTACTTGAATATCATGTGGATCTCATCATGTTACTTCTAAATTAATATTGTTGGGTTATCGATGACTACTTTTAATTGGGATTGAGAATGTTGTCAACCATTCTCAATGTTTAACAACCACCATGATAGTTAAATAAATTTATTCCTTTGCAGTAAGGAAAAATTGGCTTTAAGCAAAACAGTAACCGTAGAGCTTTCCACCAGCCAAATATGCATATAGTATAGCTGTTTCATTCCATCATTCTCTATGTGTTACTTTGCCAGCATATTCCATGTGCTGACCCGTTTCGGGCTGCAACGTTAATGTTGCAGACTTTTCAGACGACGATTAAGGTGCTTTTAGGTCGTGGTTCTATACTCAGTGATGCCGTTGGAGTTGATGGACCCATTTATCTTCCAAGTCTTCCGCTGTTATCGATCTTAGATGGCCTTAAGCCATAATTATTGTAATAAGTTCTCTTCGGAGACATCGATGTAATAAGTGTGTGATTGCCACTCTGCTATAAATCCTTCGATGTACTGTGTGGTGTCAGCATTACTGATCCAGGGATGACACCGGAGCACAGTAGACTTGATCCATTCGGGTCGGGTCGCCACAGAGATGGTATCAGAGCACACGCTGACTGTAGGACACGACCACTAAGTTAAAGCCCTAGATCACTATTCTCTCCTCATTTTCTAACTCCTCATCTTTTCTACTCTTTAGGATGAAGGACGCGAAGATTAAGTACGCTCAACCGGATGAAGGCACACCTTTTGGAATTCACCTGATCGGTTACCATTAAGGATTGGTAACTATGTTTTTCCCTCAGACCTAATAGTATTGGAATCTCAAGGATTGGATGTAATCCTCGGTATGGATTGGTTGTCGATGTATGGAGGAAACATCGATTGTGCTAGTAAGTCAATTCTGCTCACAATGCCAGAAGGAAGAAGGATCAAGTATGTATCCCGGCATGTGCCAAATAGGACACAAGTAAATTGCCTAACAGGAGTAGTGCAGGAGGAAGTACCAGTGGTAAAGGATTTTCCTGATGTATTTCCTGAAGAGTTGCCAGGCATGCCAGCGGATAGAGACATTGAGTTTTTGATTGAGTTATTACCAGGTACAGGCCCAATATCAAAGAGACCGTACCGGATGCCAGCAAAGGATTTGGTAGAAATTAAGAATCAGATTAAGGAGTTATTGGAGAAAGGTTACATACGCCCAAGTTCTTCGCCTTGGGGATCACCCGTACTTCTAGTGGAGAAGAAGGATGGATCATTAAGGATGGTTGTTGATTACCGTGGATTGAACGAAGTAACCATCAAGAACAAGTACCCACTGCCAATGATTAATGATCTGTTTGATCGTTTGCAAGGAGCCAAAGTGTTTTCCAAGATCGATTTGCGATCAGGGTACCACCAGTTGAAGATTCGAGAGCAGGACATTCCTAAGACAGCATTCACCACAAGATATGGACTGTATGAGTATACCGTTATGTCATTTGGATTGACTAACGCGCCTGCCTATTTTATGAACCTGATGAACAAAGTGTTTATGGAGTTTTTGGATAAGTTCGTCGTAGTTTTCATTGATGATATCCTGGTTTATTCAAAGAATGAAGAAGAGCATAAGGAACATTTGCGTTTGGTTTTGGAGAAACTAAGGGAACATCAGTTATATGCCAAATTTAGCAAATGTGAGTTTTGGTTGAAGGAAGTAGGATTCCTCGGACACGTTATATCTGGAGAAGGGATAGCAGTTGACCCCACAAAGGTTGAGACTGTAACCGAATGGGAAGCACCAATGACAGTTGGAGAGATCCAGAGTTTTCTTGGACTCGCAGGATACTACCGGAGATTCATTGAGAACTTTTCAAAGATTGCGAAGCCTATGACGGAGTTGTTGAAGAAGGATACCAAGTTCAATTGGACTGAGGAGTGTGAGGCTAGTTTCCAGGAGTTGAAGAAACGTTTGGTTACCTCACCAGTGTTGATTTTGCCAGATCAGACCAAGGATTATGAGGTGTATTGCGACGCTTCACGTCGAGGACTTGGAGCAGTGCTTATGCAGGAAGGGAGAGTTGTTTTGTATGCTTCACGACAACTGAAGCCTCATGAGTTGAATTACGCCACACATGATTTGGAGTTAGCAGCCGTAGTGCATGCATTGAAGACATGGAGACATTTCCTCATTGGAAATCATTGTGAATTGTACACGGATCACAAGAGTTTGAAGTACATTTTCACGCAGAAGGAGTTGAATCTCAGACAAAGGAGATGGTTGGAGCTCATCAAGGATTATGATATGAGATTGTATTACCATCCCGGTAAAGCTAATGTAGTAGCTGACGCATTGAGCCGCAAGAGCCATGTCAATACGTTAATGACAGGAGAAATACCCAAGGAGTTAGCAGAAAACCTTCGTGAACTAAGTTTGGAGATAGTTCCGAAAGGCTATGTAGCAGCATTAGAGATTCCGTCAACATTGATGGATAAAATCAAAGAAGCTCAGAAATCTGACAAGGATATTGCTTCTATAAAGGAGAAACTAAGCAAAGGAAAAGCAAAGGGATTTCGTGAGGATGAGCACGATACCCTATGGTTTGAGGACCGTGTTTATGTGCCAAATGACCCAGAGATCAGGAAGTTGATTTTGCAAGAGGTACACAATTCACCATATTCGATTCACCCAGGAAATACAAAGATGTATTTGGATTTGAAGGAGACATTCTAGTGGACCGGAGTGAAGAAGGATATTGCAGCATATGTAGCAGTTTGTGACGTATGTCATAGAGTGAAGGCAGAACATCAGAAGCCAGCCGGATTGTTGCAACCATTGCCGATACCCGAATGGAAGTGGGATAAGATAGGTATGGATTTTATCACAGGACTACCCAGGACGAAAACAGGATATGACTCGATATGGGTAGTAGTTGATCGTTTGACGAAGGTAGCACATTTCATTCCAGTTAAGACCACTTACACCAGTGCTAAGTTGGCAAAGATATACATGACTAGGATCATTTGTTTGCATGGAGTTCCGAGGAGTATTGTATCAGACAGAGGAACCCAATTTACCTCAAAGTTTTGGAATCAGTTGCATGAAACTTTGGGAACTAGGCTAGAGTTCAGCACCGCTTTTCATCCACAGACAGATGGACAGACCGAGAGAGTCAATCAGATTTTGGAAGATATGCTAAGAGCTTGTGCACTAGATTATGGATCTAGTTGGGAAGATAACTTGCCGTATGGGGAGTTTTCCTATAACAATAGTTACCAAGCCAGTCTGAAGATGGCACCTTTCGAAGCTTTGTACGGAAGGAGGTGCAGGACACCGTTGTCATGGGACGAAGTTGGAGACCGTCAGTTCTTTGGACCAGATTTGATTAAGGAGTCTGAACGGAAAGTTAAGTTGATTCGCGATAGGCTCAAGGTAGCCCAGTCCAGGCAGAAGAGCTACGTAGATTCTAAACGCAACCAGACAGTTTACGAAACCGGAGACAGAGTGTATCTCCGAGTATCCCCACTTCGAGGAGTTAAGCGCTTTGGAGTTAAGGGAAAATTAGCATCGTGTTTCGTTGGACCGTATAAGATCTTGCAACATATGGGAGAAGTCGCTTATAAGTTGGAATTACCAGAGGGACTGTCAGGAGTTCATGACGTATTCCACGTTTCTCAGCTGAAGAAATGTCACGCCGAGATGGCGGAGGTACCGCTAAGAGATACAGTGCCGCTTAAAGAAATTCAGTTGCAGGACGACTTGACGTATGAAGAGAAACCAGTCAAGATTCTCGACTATGCCAGTAGAGTTACCCGCAGCATGGTTATCAAGTTTTGCAAAGTTCAGTGGAACCACCACTCAGAGGATGAAGCCACCTGGGAGAGAGAAGAAGATTTGCTCAAGGACCACCCTCACCTATTTTCTAGCCAACCTGAATCTCGAGGGCGGGATTCATCTTAAAGGGGGTAGGTTTGTAACATCCCAAATTTTCAATTTGGAATGTTATACACTAGATCATCATGCATATCATATTTTCTTGCATTTTGCCGATCCTAGAAATTTCATGCAACTCAAGGACCCTCGGAGAGAGTAGGAGATTTCGTCATTTTCATATTTGAGTTTTCTCAAATTTCGAAAAGAGGATCATTGGTTTTGTCGGAGTTTATTTTGCCTTTTATTTGGATAGGGAAAAATGCGCGTTTTCAAAATTTGCATTTTAGGCCCGGAGAAAAGTTCATTTTGTTCGACTCAATTTTAGGAGTCGGGGAAAATTTACTTTAGAAGTTTTGGAGTTCATTTAGCTCTCTTTTCTTTCGTTTTTCCGCGAGCGAAACCGATTTAAAAAAAATCCAGCGCGCCTGGGCCAAGGCCCAAGCCACCGGCCAGGCCGGCCCCTCCCCATCGCGCGCGCGCAGCCGCGCAGGCGCCCAAGCCGCCGCCGCCTAGGAGTCCTAGTTGGACTCCGTTTGCCTTTTTCTTTTAGGATTCCTTCTCCTATTCTTATTTCTTGTCCCCTCCCCCAAGTAATCTCTCCCCTCACCTATATAAATACCCCCACACCCCCCCTCTAAACATCAAATCAAACCCCAAGCCCCAAGCCGCACCTTGCCCCGCGCCGCCGCCGCACCTTGCCCGCGCCGCCGCCCTACGTCACCACCATCGCCGCCCTTGTGCCGCCGCCGTCGCCCAACGCCGCCGCCGCGGGAGCCCCTCGCCGGAGGTAGCCCCGTGCCGCATCTCTTCTTTTCCTCAGATCGGTTTTCTTCTAAATCGTTCCGTTTCTTTTCTAAACCGTTCCGGTTTTCTAGATCGGTTTTTCGTTCGGTTTTCTTTTCTCGAAACCCTAGATCGGATTCGTTCTCTTTACCGATTTAGTTGCCTCGAGACCGTTCGCCGGACCGTTCGTCCTAACGAACGCGATCACCGGATTATTCTAGGTTAACGAACGTCCGTTCGTTCAACCGTTCTTCTTTTTCTTTTCGCCGGATTTATTCCGCGATCGCGATCTCAGATCCGATGTTCGTTTTAGTTTATCTTCTCGCCCGTTTATCGGAATCAGGTGATTCAAGCGCCTGGAGTTTTGTTTCGAAACCGCCATTCCGACTAATCAACTTAAACAAGTTTTTGGCTACGGTAAAATTTGACCTAGTTTCAACTTGCTAGAACCGAGTTGTTTTCTTCCGCCGTTTGTTTTCGGTTTCTTTGTTCGGTTCTTTCTTTCTTTGCAACCGGAGTCCTTAAGTTGAACTGTCTTGTTCAATCTCTTGTTCGAGTTTTACCTGTGCATTAGATGAGTACTTATTGTATGCTTGTTGTTTGTCTGCGATAGATTACCCGGATTGCGCCGCCTGTTACTTCGAATCTCTAGGACTCGCGGATCATCAGCAAGGCAAGTAACACTTTGATCATACCTTTTCTACAACCCAGTTTTATTGCATTAGATCCATCCTCACACATTGCATGATTAGGATCTAATTAAATTGTGGGGTGGGAAGTAGATGAGGTAGTACCTATTACCTGTTTATTATGAAACCTTTGGGAGTTACTTCTATGTTTGCTTATTATGCCATGCTATGCTAGTAGACGTGGATTGGGTGAGTGATATCCATGACAGATGTGAGATTGATAATTTTTAAGGGTTTATCTAAGGTGGCAACTTAAACACACATCTGGGTGGATTGAGGCACCTGATGTCTATCAGGACTTGCCTGTTTTTTTTATGGACCGCCACCCAGGCTCAAAGGGATCATAAGATCTTTCATGCGAAATACTTAGGTGTGCAGCCACAAGCCAATATGGGCTCTGGCGTAGTTGACTATGTCGTGCGAACTCTTATAGGGGTAGACTAGCAGATGTAGGGGATGTAGGTGGTACGGTCTACTCCATCGTAAGGTGCTAGCGCTTCTGAAAGACTATGTCTCGGTCATCCGTTTCTCAAACACCATGTAGTGCGAGAAATTCAACGGAGGCGGTCGAGTCTTGTGGGGAAAAGTGCGCAAACCTCTACAGAGTGTAATAAACTAATCATGATTAGCCGTGTCCCCGGTTATGGACAATCTTGAGTATCTAGTACTTGAATATCATGTGGATCTCATCATGTTACTTCTAAATTAATATTGTTGGGTTATCGATGACTACTTTTAATTAGGATTGAGAATGCTGTCAACCATTCTCAATGTTTAACAACCACCATGATAGTTAAATAAATTTATTCCTTTGTAGTAGGGAAAAATTGGCTTTAAGCAAAACAGTAACCGTAGAGCTTTCCACCAGCCAAATATGCATATAGTATAGCTGTTTCATTCCATCATTCTCTATGTGTTACTTTGCCAGCATATTCCATGTGCTGACCCGTTTCGGGCTGCAACGTTAATGTTGCAGACTTTTTAGACGACGATTAAGGTGCTTTTAGGTCGTGGTTCTATACTCAGTGATGCCGTTGGAGTTGATGGACCCATTTATCTTCCAAGTCTTCCGCTGTTATCGATCTTAGATGGCCTTAAGCCATAATTATTGTAATAAGTTCTCTTCGGAGACATCGATGTAATAAGTGTGTGATTGCCACTCTGCTATAAATCCTTCGATGTACTGTGTGGTGTCAGCATTACTGATCCAGGGATGACACCGGAGCACAGTAGACTTGATCCATTCGGGTCGGGTCGCCACAGAGATGGTATCAGAGCACACGCTGACTGTAGGACACGACCACTAAGTTAAAGCCCTAGATCACTATTCTCTCCTCATTTTCTAACTCCTCATCTTTTCTACTCTTTAGGATGAAGGACGCGAAGATTAAGTACGCTCAAACGGATGAAGGCACACCTTTTGGAATTCACTTGAAGGAAGTCACCAAGTACCTAAACATTGGATTACCAAGTTTCACGGGAACCTTCAACGCCACTCTGCCTGAAGAGGAGCGCTGGAAGATTCAAGCTCACGTTCCGGGAAGGACATTCACACCAATCACGAAGCCCATAGATAGTGTTTCCAATGCACCAACTTGGAGCCTAGGAAAGAGCATGGCAGCCCATATCACCATAGGACGCATTGGAGAAGTTTATCAAGAAGACCTCAAGGACACTATCTACCAGATTTGCGGACGCCGAGATGAACAATGGGAGTTAGTCAGCACCAAGAAGGATAGATCCATTGCAGCATTCATCCAGGAGTTAAACTAGCACATTCGACGCCACGAGAATCAGATGTGCAATGATATGATAGAGTTGAAGAATGCGAAGGCTAGGGTCATCGAGCTAGAAGGAGAACTGAAGGCTACACGCAAGGACTACATGGACGAGATCGTAGCTCTAGCAAGACACAACGTCGATCTTAAGCAAGAGATTGAAGAACTCAAGAGGGAGTTAGCATCCAGGAAGGAAGACATGTACGTCGCATGTCTGGACAACTACATCATCATCGACGACACCGATTCGGATCCAAGTGAACCCGACTTTGATGACGAAGCTGGAGCGGAAATCATGGAGTCTTCCACCGGTTCAAATTTCTAGATGACCACCAAATATTAGTAGTATTTCCCCCCATGTAAACACTATAGTTCGAGCACTTTTGCCATAGCTAGATCGATTGTAAGCCCTTGTTTGATTGAATGAAGTGATCTTGTGTGAATTTGCTCATGTGCATTGGGGTAGTGTTTTCTCTTTAGACCTCACTCTATTCTTATTTCTCGTCTTTTCTAAACCTCAGATGCCTCCGAGACGTGACAATGGATTTCCACCGAAGCTCACTCAGTTGATCCAGCAGCAGAATCAATTGATGCAGATGTTAGTCCAGAATCAACAGAACAACAACAACAACAACAACAACAACAACAACAACAACAACAACCCACCATCACCACCACCACCTGTTGACCACTTAGCCCGTTTCCTTAGGCTAAATCCGCCGGTGTTTTCTAGTAGCATCGAGCCGATAGTAGCAGATGATTGGCTCCGCAAGATAGGAAGGGAGTTGACCACTTCAGGATGCACGGATGGTGAGAAAGTGAAGTTTGCCGCACATCAGTTAGAAGGACCCGCGACATCATGGTGGGATAATTTCACAGCCACCTTCCCAGTTGACACAGTCACATGGGATCAGTTCCAGCAAGCTTTCCGCACTGCACATGTTTCAGCAGGAGCTATGGCCATGAAGAAGCGTGAGTTTCGCAACTTACGCCAAGGGGGAATGACAGTTGGCCAGTATGTTGACGATTTCAGCAAGTTAGCACGTTATGCCCTAGATGACGTTGCTACGGATGCAACCAAGCAGGAGAAGTTCTTGGAAGGACTGAATGATGAGTTGAGTATGCAGTTGATGGTAGCAAGTTTCAACAACTACCAGGAGTTGGTAGATCGTGCCATCATGATTGAAGGGAAGCAACAGTAGATTGAGAACCGCAAGAGGAAGTATGGACAGGGGAAGTATAACTCTGGAGCCCAGCAGAAGCCCCGTTTTACCCCGAAATCTGGATTTCAGTTTTAGCATACCCATGGAGGAGGTAATTTGCACAACCACAATGGCCACAAGAATGGTAATGGGAATGGAGGAAGCAACGGCCAGAACCGGACCACCCCATCAACCCCATCCAAGAGAGACCTGAGCCAAGTCACCTGTTTCAAGTGTTCCAAGACCGGACATTATGCCAATGAATGTCCTGAAGGCCAGAATGGAAATGGCAATGGAAGCTCAGGGAAGAAGCCAAACCCTTTCTCTAGGGGACAGGTGAACCACATTAGCGTGGAGGAGGTTGAAGATCAGCTTGATGCAGTGATTGGTAAGTTTTTGGTCAAGTCATTTACCGCACTCGTTCTTTTCGATACTGGTGCACCGCATTCATACATATCAAGGGGATTTGTGGATAAATATAACCTGCCAACCCAAGCCCTTAGGTCACCCATGTTAGTAAGCTCACCAGGAGCGGAGTTTATGGCTAGACGATGGTGTGATCGGTTACCATTAAGGATTGGTAACTATGTTTTTCCCTCAGACCTAATAGTATTGGAATCTCAAGGATTGGATGTAATCCTCGGTATGGATTGGTTGTCGATGTATGGAGGAAACATCGATTGTGCTAGTAAGTCAATTCTGCTCACAACGCCAGAAGGAAGAAGGATCAAGTATGTATCCCGGCATGTGCCAAATAGGACACAAGTAAATTGCCTAACAGGAGTAGTGCAGGAGGAAGTACCAGTGGTAAAGGATTTTCCTGATGTATTTCCTGAAGAGTTGCCAGGCATGCCACCGGATAGAGACATTGAGTTTTTGATTGAGTTATTACCAGGTACAGGCCCAATATCAAAGAGACCGTACCGGATGCCAGCAAAGGATTTGGTAAAAATTAAGAATCAGATTAAGGAGTTATTGGAGAAAGGTTACATACGCCCAAGTTCTTCGCCTTGGGGATCACCCGTACTTCTAGTGGAGAAGAAGGATGGATCATTAAGGATGGTTGTTGATTACCGTGGATTGAACGAAGTAACCATTAAGAACAAGTACCCACTGCCAATGATTAATGATCTGTTTGATCGTTTGCAAGGAGACAAAGTGTTTTCCAAGATCAATTTGCGATCAGGGTACCACCAGTTGAAGATTCAAGAGCAGGACATTCCTAAGACAGCATTCGCCACAAGATATGGACTGTATGAGTATACCGTTATGTCATTTGGATTGACTAACGCGCCTGCCTATTTTATGAACCTGATGAACAAAGTGTTTATGGAGTTTTTGGATAAGTTCGTCGTAGTTTTCATTGATGATATCCTGGTTTATTCAAAGAATGAAGAAGAGCATAAGGAACATTTGCGTTTGGTTTTGGAGAAACTAAGGGAACATTAGTTATATGCCAAATTTAGCAAATGTGTTTTTTGGTTGAAGGAAGTAGGATTCCTCGGACACATTATATCCGGAGAAGGGATAGCAGTTGACCCCACAAAGGTTGAGACTGTAATCGAATGGGAAGCACCAACGATAGTTGGAGAGATCCGGAGTTTTCTTGGACTCGTAGGATACTACCAGAGATTCATTGAGAACTTTTCAAAGATTGCGAAGCCTATGATGGAGTTGTTGAAGAAGGATACCAAGTTCAATTGGACTGAGGAGTGTGAGGCTAGTTTCCAGGAGTTGAAGAAACGTTTGGTTACCTCACCAGTGTTGATTTTGCCAGATCAGACCAAGGATTATGAGGTGTATTGCGACGCTTCACGTCGAGGACTTGGAGCAGTGCTTATGCAGGAAGGGAGAGTTGTTTCGTATGCTTCACGACAACTGAAGCCTCATGAGTTGAATTACGCCACACATGATTTGGAGTTAGCAGCCGTAGTGCATGCATTGAAGACATGGAGACATTTCCTCATTGGAAATCATTGTGAAGTGTACACGGATCACAAGAGTTTGAAGTACATTTTCACGCAGAAGGAGTTGAATCTCAGACAAAGGAGATGGTTGGAGCTCATCAAGGATTATGATATGAGATTGCATTACCATCCCGGTAAAGCTAATGTAGTAGCTGACGCATTGAGCCGCAAGAGCCATGTCAATACGTTAATAACAGGAGAAATACCCAAGGAGTTAGCAGAAAACCTTCGTGAACTAAGTTTGGAGATAGTTCCGAAAGGCTATGTAGCAGCATTAGAGATTCAGTCAACATTGATGGATAAAATCAAAGAAGCTCAGAAATCTGACAAGGAGATTTCTTCTATAAAGGAGAAACTAAGCAAAGGGATTTCGTGAGGATGAGCACGATACCCTATGGTTTGAGGACCGTGTTTATGTGCCAAATGACCCAGAGATCAGGAAGTTAATTTTGCAAGAGGTACACGATTCACCATATTCGATTCACCCAGGAAATACAAAGATGTATTTGGATTTGAAGGAGACATTCTGGTGGACCGGAATGAAGAAGGATATTGCAGCATATGTGGCAGTTTGTGACGTATGTCATAGAGTGAAGGCAGAACATCAGAAGCCAGCCGGATTATTGCAACCATTGCCGATACCCGAATGGAAGTGGGATAAGATAGGTACGGATTTTATCATGGGACTACCCAGGACGAAAACAGGATATGACTCGATATGGGTAGTAGTTGATCGTTTGACGAAGGTAGCACATTTCATTCCAGTTAAGACCACTTACACCAGTGCTAAGTTGGCAAAGATATACATGACTAGGATCATTTCTTTGCATGGAGTTCCGAGGAGTATTGTATCAGACAGAGGAACCCAATTTACCTCAAAGTTTTGGAATCAGTTGCATGAAACTTTGGGAACTAGGCTAGAGTTTAGCACCGCTTTTCATCCGCAGACAGATGGAGAGACCGAGAGAGTCAATCAGATTTTGGAAGATATGTTAAGAGCTTGTGCACTAGATTATGGATCTAGTTGGGACGATAACTTGCCGTATGCGGAGTTTTCCTATAACAATAGTTACCAAGCCAGTCTGAAGATGGCACCTTTCGAAGCTTTGTACGGAAGGAGGTGCAGGACACCATTGTCATGGGACGAAGTTGGAGACTGTCAGTTCTTTGGACCAGATTTGATTAAGGAGTCTGAATGGAAAGTTAAGTTGATTCGTGATAGGCTCAAGGTAGCCCAGTCCAGGCAGAAGAGCTACGTAGATTCTAAACGCAAGGAGACAGTTTACGAAACCGGAGACAGAGTGTATCTCCGAGTATCCCCACTTCGAGGAGTTAAGCGCTTTGGAGTTAAGGGAAAATTAGCACCGCGTTTCGTTGGACCGTATAAGATCTTGCAATGTATGGGAGAAGTCGCTTATAAGTTGGAATTACCAAAGGGACTGTCAGGAGTTCATGACGTATTCCATGTTTCTCAGCTGAAGAAATGTCACGCCGAGATGGCGGAGGTACCGCTAAGAGATACAGTGCCGCTTAAAGCAATTCAGTTGCAGGACGACTTGACGTATGAAGAGAAACCAGTCAAGATTCTCGAGTATGCCAGTAGAGTTACCCGCAGCAAGGTTATCATGTTTTGCAAAGTTCAGTGGAACCACCACTCAGAGGATGAAGCCACCTGGGAGAGAGAAGAAGATTTGCTCAAGGACCACCCTCACCTATTTTCTAGACAACCCGAATCTCGAGGGCGAGATTCATCTTAAGGGGGGTAGGTTTGTAACATCCCAAATTTTCAATTTGGAATGTTATACACTAGATCATCATGCATATCATATTTTCTTGCATTTTGCCGATCCTAGAAATTTCACGCAACTCAAGGACCCTCGGAGAGAGTTGGAGATTTCGTCATTTTCATATTTGAGTTTTCTCAAATTTCGAAAAGAGGATCATTGGTTTTGTCGAAGTTTATTTTGCCTTTTATTTGGATAGGGAAAATGCGCGTTTTCAAAATTTGCATTTTAGGCCCGGGGAAAAGTTCATTTTGTTCGACTCAATTTTAGGAGTCGGGGAAAATTTACTTTAGAAGTTTTGGAGTTCGTTTAGCTCTCTTTTCTTCCGTTTTTCCGCGAGTGAAACCGATTTTAAAAAAATTCCAGCGCGCCTGGGCCAAGGCCCAAGCCGCCGGCCAGGCCGGCCCCTCCCCATCGCGCGCGCGCAGCCGCGCAGGCGCCCAAGCCGCCGCCGCCTAGGAGTCCTAGTTGGACTCCGTTTGCCTTTTTCTTTTAGGATTCCTTCTCCTATTCTTATTTCTTGTCCCCTCCC
The DNA here is from genome assembly GCA_034509565.1 of Triticum monococcum. Taxonomy (NCBI): domain Eukaryota; kingdom Viridiplantae; phylum Streptophyta; class Magnoliopsida; order Poales; family Poaceae; genus Triticum; species Triticum monococcum. The sequence goes on from CM067845.1 coordinate 411,930,218, forward strand.
CCAAGTAATCTCTCCCCTCACCTATATAAATACCCCCACACCCCCCCCCCTCTAAACATCAAATCAAACCCCAAGCCCCAAGCCGCACCTTGCCCCGCGCCGCCGCCGCACCTTGCCCGCACCGCCGCCCTGCGTCACCACCATCGCCGCCCTTGCTAGCGCCGCCGTCGCCCAACGCCGCCGCCGCCGCCGGAGCCCCTCGCCGGAGGTAGCCCCGTGCCGCATCTCTTCTTTTCCTCGGATCGGTTTTCTTCAAAATCGTTCCGTTTCTTTTCTAAACCGTTCCGGTTTTCTAGATCGGTTTTTCATTCGGTTTTCTTTTCTCGAAAAGCTAGATCGGATTCGTTCTCTTTTCCGATTTAGTTGCCTCGAGACCGTTCGCCGGACCGTTCGTCCTAACGAACGCGATCACCGGATTATTCTAGGTTAACGAACGTCCATTCGTTCAACCGTTCTTCTTTTTCTTTTCGCCGGATTTATTCCGCGATCGCGATCTCAGATCCGATCTTCGTTCTAGTTTATCTTCTCGCCCGTTTATCAAAATCAGGTGATTCAAGCGCCTGGAGTTTCGTTTCGAAACCGCCATTCCGACTAATCAACTTAAACAAGTTTTTGGCTATGGTAAAATTTGACCTAGTTTCAACTTGCTAGAACCGAGTTCTTTTCTTCCGCCGTTTGTTTTCGGTTTCTTTGTTCGGTTCTTTCTTTCTTTGCAACCGGAGTTCTTAAGTTGAACTATCTGGTTTGATCTCTTGTTCGAGTTTTACCTATGCATTAGATGAGTACTTATTGTATGCTTCTTGTTTGTCTGTGATAGATTACCCGGATTGCGCTGCCTGTTACTTCGAATCTCTAGGACTCGCGGATCATCAGCAGGGCAAGTAACACTTTGATCATACCTTTTCTACAACCCAGTTTTATTGCATTAGATCCATCCTCACACATTGCATGATTAGGATCTAATTAAATTGTGGGGTGGGAAGTAGATGAGGTAGTACCTATTACCTGTTTATTATGAAACCTTTGGGAGTTACTTCTGCGTTTGCTTATTATGCCATGCTATGCTAGTAGACGTGGATTGGGTGAGTGATATCCATGACAGATGTGAGATTGATAATTTTTAAGGGTTTATCTAAGGTGGCAACTTAAACACACATCTGGGTGGATTGAGGCACCTGATGTCTATTATGACTTGCCTGTTTTTTTATGGACCGCCACCCAGGCTCAAAGGGATCATAAGATCTTTCATGCTAAATACTTACGTGTGCAGCCACAAGCCAATATGGGCTCTGGCATAGTTGACTAAGTCGTGCGAACTCTTATAGGGGTAGACTAGCAGATGTAGGGGATGCAGGTGGTACGGTCTACTCCATCGTAAGGTGCTAGCGCTTCTGAAAGACCATGTCTCGGTCATCCGTTTCTCAAACACCGTGTAGTGCGAGAAATTCAACGGAGGCGATCGAGTCTTGTGGGGAAAAGTGCGCAAACCTTTGCAGAGTGTAATAAACTAATCATGATTAGCCGTGTCCCCGGTTATGGACAATCTTGAGTATCTAGTACTTGAATATCATGTGAATCTCATCATGTTACTTCTAAATTAATATTGTTGGGTTATCGATGACTACTTTTAATTGGGATTGAGAATGCTGTCAACCATTCTCAATGTTTAACAACCACCATGATAGTTAAATAAATTTATTCCTTTGCAGTAGGGAAAAATTGGCTTTAAGCAAAACAGTAACCATAGAGCTTTCCACCAGCCAAATATGCATATAGTATAGCTGTTTCATTCCATCATTCTCTATGTGTTACTTTGCCAGCATATTCCATGTGCTGACCCATTTCGGGCTGCAACGTTAATGTTGCATACTTTTAAGACGACGATTAAGGTGCTTTTAGGTCGTGGTTCTATACTCAGTGATGCCGTTGGAGTTGATGGACCCATTTATCTTCCAAGTCTTCCGCTGTTATCGATCTTAGATGGCCTTAAGCCATAATTATTGTAATAAGTTCTCTTCGGAGACATCGATGTAATAAGTGTGTGATTGCCACTCTGCTATAAATCCTTCAATGTACTGTGTGGTGTCAGCATTACTGATCCAGGGATGACACCGGAGCACAGTAGAGTTGATCCATTCGAGTCGGGTCGCCACAAAAGGACTAAGGATATGTTTCTCGTATATGGAGGTGACAAAGAGCTCATCGTAAATGGTTACATTGATGCAAGCTTTGACACTGATCCGGACGATTCTAAATCGCAAACCGGATACGTGTTTACATTAAATGGTGGAGCTGTCAGTTGGTGCAGTTCTAAACAAAGCGTTGTGGCGGGATCTACATGTGAAGCGGAGTACATAGCTGCTTCGGAAGCAGCAAACGAAGGAGTCTGGATGAAGGAGTTCATACCCAATCTAGGTGTCATACCTAGTGCATCGGGTCCAATGAAAATCTTTTGTGACAATACTGGTGCAATTGCCTTGGCAAAGGAATCCAGATTTCACAAGAGAACCAAGCACATCAAGAGACGCTTCAATTCCATCCGGTATCTAGTCCAGTTGGGAGACATAGAGATTTGCAAGATACATACGGATCTGAATGTTGCAGACCCGTTGACTAAGCCTCTTCCACGAGCAAAACATGATCAGCACCAAAGCTCCATGGGTGTTAAAATCATTATTGTGTAATCTAGATTATTAACTCTAGTGCAAGTGGGAGACTCAAGGAAATATGCCCTAGAGGCAATAATAAAGTTATTATTTTATTTCCTTATATCATGATAAATGTTTATTATTCATGCTAGAATTGTATTATCCAGAAACATAATACTTGTGTGAATACATAGACAAACTAAAACGTCACTAGTGTGCCTCTACTTGACTAGCTCATTAATCAAAGATGGTTATGTTTCCTAACCATAGACATGTGTTGTCATTTGATTAACGGGATCACATCATTACGAGAATGATGTGATTGACATGACCCATTCCATTTGCTAAGCACCCGATCGTTTAGTATGTTGCTATTGCTTTCTTCATGACTTATACATGTTCCTATGACTATGAGATTATGCAACTCCCGTTTGCCGGAGGAACACTTTGTGTGCTACCAAACGTAACAACGTAACTGGGTGATTATAAAGGAGCTCTACAGGTGTCTCCAAAGGTACATGTTGGGTTGGCGTATTTCGAGATTAGGATTTGTCACTCCGATTGTCGGAGAGGTATGTCTGGGCCCTCTCGGTAATGCACATCACATAAACCTTGCAAGCATTGCAACTAATGAGTTAGTTGCGAGATGATGCATTACAAAACGAGTAAAGAGACTTGCCGGTAACGAGATTGAACTAGGTATTGAGATACCGACGATCGAATCTCGGGCAAGTAACAAATCGATGACAAAGGGAACAAAGTATGTTGTTATGCGGTCTGACCGATAAAAGATCTTCGTAGAATATGTGGGAGCCAATATGAGCATCTAGGTTCCGCTATTGGTTATTGACCGGAGACATGTCTCGGTCATGTCTACATTGTTCTCGAACCCGTAGGGTCTGCACGCTTAACGTTACGATGACAGTTTCATTATGAGTTTATATATTTTGATGTACCGAAGTTTGTTCGGAGTCCCGGATGTGATCATGGACATGACGAGGAGTCTCGAAATGTTCGAGACATAAAGATTGATATATTAGAAGCCTGTGTTTGGACATCGAAAATGTTCCGGGTGAAATCGGCATTTTACCGGAGTACCGGGAGGTTACCAGAACCCCCCGGTAACCTAATGGGCCTTAATGAGCCTAGTGGAGGAAGAGGAGAGGAGGCCTAGGGGCTGCCGCGCGCCCCTCCCCCCCCCCCCCAAGTCCGAATTGGACAAGGAGGGGGCGGCTGTAACGCCCGGGTAATCAAGCTATAGTAATTCCATGCTAATGGTGCCATGTCACCATGATTACTGTTGCTAATCTACCGTTAGTTCGAAACCGAGTCAAGTTCAAAACCCAAATTGATGGCAACAATAGAAGTTTTCAAAAGTTGAAACAAAAATGTTCGGTGGGTGCCGAATATCACAAGGGTAATTATGGTGCAGCAAACGCAATTTTACAAAATACCTAAATGTGCTAAACTAATTAAAACAGAAAAGGAAATAAATAAAAGAAAGAAAATACAAAAAGGGAAAATAGAAAACAAAAAAGGAAGAAAGAGAAAGCCCCCCCTCCCTGGGCCGTGGCCCAACTGGGCCAACCCACCTAGCCCATTCGGCCACACCCACCGGCCCAACCCCTCCCCTCAATAACCCCACCAGGGGGGAAACCCTAACCCACTCCCCGCACCCACTCACCCCCCTCCTCTCTCCCGATCTGGATCGGGATCCAGAGGAGACCAAAGCCGCCTGGTGCGCTCCCGCCACATGCCGGCACCCGGAGCTCGACGACCCCGCCGCCAGGAGCCCTCCCCACCGGCCTGCTTCCTCCTCTCCGCCGGCCTGCATCCTCCTCGTCGACGCCGTCCCCGCCCCCCTCCCCCACGGTCCTCCCCGACCTCCATCGAGCATGCTGCCCGTTCCCTACGCACCCCGGTGAGGACACCGGTCCTCCTGCTCCTCGTCCCCTCTCGCTGGTGCTTGCCTCGCTCCGGTGTCGCGCTCGTCGCGCCCTGGCCCGCGCTCACCGTGGCCTCGCCCCGCCCGGCTTTCCCCTGTTCGCCACCCCGTACGCGCTCGCCTTGTGGCCACGCTTCCCCGCGGGCCTTGGCCTCGCCTTCCCCCTCGGTGGCGCTGCTCGACGGCGGCCCTCCCGGGCGACACCACACCGTGCCGGGCCGCGCCCCTCCCCGCGCCTTGCCTCTTCCCTTCACTGTCGCCGGCGCCGTTCCGTGCCCGAACGCGCGTCGGGGCCGTGCCCTGGCCATGTGCGCGCACGCGCCCGCGCCCCATGGCGCCCCTGCTTCCTCCCCGCCCTGCTCCGCCTTCGGCCGCGGCGAAGCCAACGCCCGCGGCCCGCCGTCGCCTCGGGCCTTTGCTCACCAGTGTGCCCGTTCGGGCGACGCCGCGCACCGTCGGACGCCCACGGTCACGGCCTTGCCCCGGCCCTCCTCGCCCCGGCGATTTGGGCGAACGCCCAGTCGGGCGCCGCAACGCCCGACCCACCCCTAGCGCCCGTAACCCGCTACGGCCCATGTGCCACTGACACTAGGGGCCCCACCCCACACAACGTTTCCAATAAAAAAGAAATAATCAGAAAAATATAAAAAATAAAAATATATAAATAAATAAACTTAATTAATTAATTAACTAAATTAATTAATTTAATTAATCTAACTAATATGTTAGTTAATTAAACAGTAGTTTGTTTAACCTAATCTCTAATTAACCTAAATAGTGTATGACAGGTGGGTCCCACTGGACCCACTGGTCAGGTTGACCAAGTCAACTCTGTTGACTGCTGATGACAGCATGACATCATGCTGATGTCATTAATCTGTTTTTCGAATTAATTTAAATAATTAATTAAATTCCAGAAATTAATAAAATCTTTAGAAAATCATATATTTTAATCCGTAACTCGGATTAAAATATTTTCAACATGAAAGTTGCTCAGAACGTCGAGATGATTCCGGATACGCAACCCGTTCGTCCGTCAAACCTCCCTAACCTATCGAACTCGTAACTTTTCCCCTCCGGCTCCTCTGCCCGAAAACGCGAAACACCGGGGATACTTTCCCGGATGTTTCCCCCCTTCACTGGTATCACCTCATACCGCGTTAGGGCACCCCTAGCACCGTTACTTGTCCTGTCATGCATCGTTATGCATTTGTTTGCATTGTATTCATTGTTTCTTCCCCCCTCTTCTTTCGCTAGACACCGAGACCGACGCCGTTGCTACCCAGTACGACTACGGAGTTGACGACCCTTCTCTCTTGCCAGAACAACCAGGCAAGCCCCCCCCCCTTGATCAGCAGATATCGCCTACTCTCCTCTATACTTCTTGCATTAGAGTAGTGTAGCATGTTACTGCTTTCGTTATTCCTATCCTGATGCATAGCCTGTCCTTGCTACTACTGTTGATACCTTTACCTGCAATCCTACTTGCTTAGTATAGGATGCTAGTATTACCATCTGTGGCCCTACATTCTTGTCCGTCTGCTGTGCTATACTATCAGGCCGTGATCACTCGGGAGGTGATCACGGGTATATACTATATACTTAATACATGATACATGTGATGACTAAAAGACGGGTCGGCTCGTAGGAGTACCCGCGAGTGGATCTTTGTGGCGAAGCGACAGGGCAGGTTGAGACCACCTTGGAGAGAGGTGGGCCTGGCCCTGGTCGGCGTTCGCGGATACTTAACACGTTTAACGAGATCTTGGTATTTGATCTGAGTCTGGCCACTAGCTTATACGCACTAACCATCTACGCGGGGACAGTTATGGGCACTCGACGTCGTGGTATCAGCCGAAGCCTTCGTGACGTCAGCGACTGAGCGACGCGCGCCGGATTGGACTGGAACACCTACTAGGCTAGGTCTGCTTCCGGCCGCCCTCGCAATGTGCATGTGTGCAATGGGCGATGGGCCCAGACCCCCGCGCCATAGGATTTAGACCGGCGTGCTGACCTCTCTGTTGTGCCTAGGTAGGGTTGCGATGTGTTGATCTTCCGAGGCCGGGCATGACCCAAAAAAGTGTGTCCGGCCAAATGGGATCGAGCGTGTTGGGTTATGTGGTGCACCCCTGCAGGGAAGTTCATCTATTCGAATAGCAATGATCTTTGGTAACAGGACGACTTGGAGTTGTACCTTGACCTTATGACAACTAGAACCAGATACTTAATAAAACACACCCTTCCAAGTGCCAGATACAACCGGTGATTGCTCTCACAGGGCGACGAGGGGAGGATTGTCGATTAGGATTATGCTATGCGATGCTACTTGGTGAACTTACCGTCTACTCTCTTCTCCTGCTGCAAAATGGAGGTTACCAGAAGCGTAGTCTACGAAAGGACTAGCTATCCCCCTCTTATTCCGGCATTCTATAGTTCAGTCCACCGATATAGCCTTTACACATATACCCATGCATATGTAGTGTATCTCCTTGCTTGCGAGTACTTTGGATGAGTACTCATGGTTGCTTCTCCCTCTTTTCCCTCTATCCCTTCTACCTGGCTGTCGCAACCAGATGTTGGAGCCCAGGATCCAGACACCACCGTCGACGATGACTCCTACTACACCGGAGGTGCCTACTACTACGTGCTACCCGCTGATGACGACCAGGAGTAGTTAGGAGGATCCCAGGCAGGAGGCCTGCGCCTCTTTCGATCTGTATCCCAGTTTGTGCTAGCCTTCTTAAGGCAACTTGTTTAACTTATGTCTGTACTCAGATATTGTTGCTTCCGCTGACTCGTCTATGATCAAGCTCTTGTATTCGAGCCCTCGAGGCCCCTGGCTTGTAATATGATGCTCGTATGACTTATTTTATTTGTAGAGTTGTGTTGTGATATCTTCCCGTGAGTCCCTGATCTTGATCGTACACGTTTGCGTGTATGATTAGTGTACGATTGAATCGGGGGCGTCACAAGTTGGTATCAGAGCCGACTGCTTGTAGGAATCCCCCTTCCACTCTCCTTGGCCGAAGTTGAGTCTAGACATTACAAAAACTTTTACTAACATGGCTGTGTGCCTTACGGGCACACGTCGCCATCTGGGTGGTATTAGGATCTTTTACTCCTCGATCCTTACTCTGGTACTCTGAACTCTCTCCTACTCGGGTTAAACGATTTTACTAACTCTAACACTAGGAGCCCATGACCACGTTCACCCTAGAGTTGGATAGCCCTAGTTATTCTTTAAAGTAGTATTTGAACATTATCCACATTGTCATTTGACTCCTATGAAAACATCTTTGTTTTCAGATGGAACCCATGAGGCAGGTCGTGCGCCACACGACGGCCATTGGTGCCTCAGGATCACCTGCTGTGTTGGTTGAGATGATGACCTATCTGGGTTATCGCTGGCACCCTGAGTACACCGTCTATGAGGAGTATCAGGACTTCAACCAGGAGCAGTACCGTGCCATCGTCCACATCTACTCTCGGGAGTATGACTCCACTACCGTGCTGCACACTGCTCATGGTGTTGGAGTGACTATCGATATGGCGGTCCACGATACTGCTTATGCTGCTCTAACACGTCTTCGCGGAGAGTATCAGGAGTTGGATACCTCCCCCTTCAGGCACATTGCTATCGCATCCGATGTTGGTGTGGAGGGATACTACACTGCTGCCTACTCCACTGTCACCCGAGAGCCCTTCTACCATCAGAACCTGGTTCTGCATGCTGATGGGCTAGATAGAGCTAACCGAGCTCTTCGCCACGAGTTGTACACCACCCGTCAGCACCTGTATCGTGCTCTGACACTATTGCACCCCTCTGTCCGCTCTGGTGATCTGTCGCGTTCTGCGATCTACCCTGCCCGGACCGTGATGCCCCAGGGCGTCGGCTGGCCAGAGGTGGGAGGCTACTCTCCTGCATTGGGTCCTCTCCTGCCACCTGCGCATCGGGTTCCGCACCAGAGTATCCGCGGACCCCAGGCTACTCGTGTGGAGGTCTTCCCGTCGCGTCACTACCAGCTGTCGGGCTACACCTACCTCCGCAGTACCGCATGAGACTGATGTAGACTTGCTTATTAGTGTTAGATGCATTCGCCGCGAGCCTGTGTGCCGCCTATGATGTCTTAGTCTATGTACCGAACTCTATGCATGATCTCTTTTGTAAGATATGCCGACTACTATGTAGTATCTATCGTGTTGCTCTCGTTGTGCATGTTTCATCATGAATGATTCTTGTCTTTGCAAATTTCTCGATGCTGAACTACCCCTGTTATATATTAGCAGGATGGTTAGACCGGGTGGTCATGGGCGTGGTGGCAACCTCCCACCACCGCCTGAGTACATGGCTAGTATGATCCAACGGCTTGAGATGAATCGCCAGTTCATGGAGAATATGATGGCTCAGTTTCCTCGCCCCAATATGAACCAGCAGCCAACCCCAGTAACTCTGCAGGATTTCATGCGCCTGAACCCAACTGTGTACCGCAGCTCAACTCAGCCTCTGGATGCTGATGACTGGCTTCGTGACATCACCTATGAGATGGAGTCTGCTGATGTAGCCCCTGCCAGCTATGTCACCTTTTCTTCCTTCTTCCTGAAGGGACCCATAGCTCAATGGTGGGACAGCCACAGGCGTACTCTGCCAGTTGGAACAATCATCACCTGGCCAGACTTCCAAGCTGCCTTTCGTGCTCGCTTCATTCCTCAGGGAGTCATGGACCGAAAGAAGCGTGAGTTCCGCAACCTCGCTCAAGGCAACAAAACTGTGGAAGCTTATGAGCGGGAGTTTCTGGACTTGTCCCGCTATGCTGAAGAGGACATTGCAACTGATGCACGCAGACAGGAGAAGTTCCGGGATGGCCTTCAAGCTGACATCAAGCTCGCACTTATAGTGCATGACTTTGTTGATTTTGCCACTCTGGTGAACAAAGCCATCAATGTCGAAACTGGTCTACAGGAATACCAGAGCTCTCACAGGCGCAACCGTGACACGGGCTCATCTTCGGGGCCGTCCTCGCAGAAGCGCAAGATATGGATTCCCAACAGCATGTACCAGCCGAATGCACCCACCCCAAGGCAGACCTATGCTGCACCTCGTCTGCCTGCTCCTCCAACTAGGCAGCCAAGACTTCCAGCTCCACCACCACAAGCTCCTATTCCCACTCCCAATAATGGGTTGTGCTTCAGGTGTGGACAACCAGGGCACCGTGCTAGGGAATGCAACCAGAACCAGAATCAACTAGCCCTTCCAGCAACTGGTCGTGGAAGCAACAGCCCCGCAACAACAGTACCAAGTCTTATGGTCGTGTTCATGCCAACCACATTGATCTCAATGAAGTTCTAGACCAGCCCGCTACCGTGATGGGTACACTCCTCGTAAATTCAGCACCAGCATCTGTTTTATTTGATACAGGTGCATCACATTCATTCATGTCGGAGGATTTTGCATTCATGCATGGCATTAAAAGCGAGGACCTGAACACTTCGCTATTAGTGCACACTCCCGCGGGCCAATGTCGGACCTCCATGATTTGCAATGACGTCCCCGTTGAAATCGAAGGACTAGAATTCCTTGCCTCTCCCATCGTACTGAAGTCTTGTAGCATCGACCTCATTCTGGGAATGGATTGGTTGAAAGCGCATACCGCTTCTATAGTTTGCGCCACTAAGGTCGTCCATCTGCTACACCCTTCTGATGAAATAATTGCTTACCAAGCTCATCTAGTTCAGAACGCCAAGGCATGTCTTTATGCCTTGAATGCGTTGAACGCTGCACCACTCGAGGGCATTGAAAACATTCCCGTCGTTCGTGAATTCCAAGACGTCTTCCCAGAAGAACTTCCAGGGATTCCCCCTGCTAGAGCTGTCGAATTCATCATCGACTTGAAACCCGGCACCACCCCTATAGCTAAACGACCCTACAAGATGCCGCCGCATGAACTCATTGAGCTTAAGGAGGAAATCGACAAATCTCTTGTCAAAGGTTTCATTCGTCCAAGTTGCTCTCCTTGGGGAGCACCTTCTCTCTTTGTTAAGAAGAAGGATGGGGCAAACCGATTAGTCCAAGACTACCGTCCTATAAACCAAGCTACCATTCAGGATAAATATCCTCTTCCTCGGATCAATGATCTTTATGATCAACTCGCTGGCTCATCAGTGTTCTCCAAACTCGACTTGAGGTTGGGTTACCACCAGATCCGTGTTCGTGAAGAGGACATCCCAAAAACCGCCTTCGTGACTCGGTATGGATCTTACGAGTACACCGTCATGTCATTCGGCTTAACGAATGCTCCCGCCACCTTCTCTCGTTTGATGAACTATATATTCATGGATTACCTCGACAAGTTCGTCGTGGTTTATCTGGACGATATCCTTGTATTTTCCAAGAACGACGAAGAACATGCTAGACATCTTCGTCTTGTGCTAGAAAAGCTTCAAGAGCACCAACTGTATGCTAAGTATTCCAAGTGTGAATTCTGGCTCCCCGAAGTAACCTATCTTGGGCATGTCATCTCCAAAGATGGTATTGCCGTCAACCCTGAACGAGTTCAGGCTATTCTCGATTGGACTCCTCCGAAGAATGTCAAGCAAGTCCGAAGTTTTCTCGGTCTCGCCAGCTATTGCTGTCGATTCGTCGAGAACTTCTCCAAGATTGTCAGGCCTCTGACTAATCTGTTGCATAAGGGTGTCAAGTTCGAATGGACAGACAAGTGTCAGGAAAGTTTTCAGGCGCTCAAAGACAAGTTGACCTCTGCCCCCCGTGCTTGCTCCACCTGATACTAAGAAGGACTTCGTCATTTACTGCAATGCTTCCCGTCAAGGATTAGGCTGTGTCCTAATGCAAGAGCGCAGAGTGATTGCTTATGCCTCTCGTCAACTACGCCCTCATGAAGAAAACTACCCAGTTCACGACCTCGAGCTTGCTGCTGTCATTCATGCACTAAAGCAGTGGCGACATTACCTTCTCGGTAATCATTGTGAGATCTTCACCGACCACCAAAGTCTGAAGTATCTGTTTACTCAGCCAGATCTGAACCTCCGCCAGCAGAGATGGATGGAGACTGTTGCAGACTTTAACATGGGTATATCCTATACCCCTGGCAAGGCTAATGTAATGGCTGATGCCTTGAGCCGCAAGTCTTACTGCAACCACCTCCTGGTTCACAAAGTTTAGCCCTCTCTTGTCGAAGAATTTAGAAAGCTGAACCTCCATATTGTTCCTCCTGGAGCACTCGCTCCCCCTCCCCCGGAGTTCCGCAAGATGAATCTTCTTGTTGTTACTAAGGGTTCTCTAAATACCCTGGCTGTCGTACCGGATCTCGTAGCTGGTATAAAGACTATTCAAGGTTATGACTCTGAAGTCCATAAGATTAAACGCCATCTAGAAGAAGGAAAGCCCTCATTCTTCACTGTCGCCGACGATGGCGCCTTGTATTTCAAAGGCTGCCTAGTGGTACCATGTTCGAAGAAAAACCTGGATAAGACTAAAAGGGTTATGCAAGAAGCTCATGATACGCCTCTATCCATCCATCCTAGTAGTACAAAGATGTACCAGGATATTCATCAAAGATTCTAGTGGTCTAATATGAAGCATGACATTGCTCGTTATGTTGCTGAGTGTGACATTTGTCGCCGTATCAAAGCAGAGCATCAAAAGCCTGCTGGAACTCCGCAACCTATCTCTATTCCTGAATGGAAATGGGACCATGTTGAAATGGACTTCGTCACTGGATTTCCCAAATCGCAGAAAGGTAATGATGCTATTCTTATCGTCATTGACCGGCTTTCCAAAGTTGCCCATTTTCTGGCGGTCAAAGAGACAATCACTGCTAGTCAACTTGCTACTCTCTACATGGCCAGAATTGTTTCACTTCACGGTATCCCACTGGTTATCAGTTCACACCGTGGCAGCTTATTCACTTCAAGGTTTTGGGCGAGTTTCCAAGAAGCTATGGGAACTCATCTGTCGTTCAGTACTGCGTTTCATCCTCAGTCGCAAGGACAGGTTGAACATGTCAACCAAGTTCTTGAAGACATGCTTCGAGCTTGTGTAATATCATTCGGCAAGAAATGGGAGGAATCTCTTCCATATGCCGAGTTCTCTTATAATAATAGCTATCAAGCTAGTCTAAAGATGTCCCCCTTCGAAGTGCTATATGGACGAAAGTGTCGAACCCCTCTGAACTGGTCAAAAACGGGAGAACGTCCACTCTTCGGTCCGGATATTATCCAACAGGCCGAAGAACAAGTTCGCATTATTCGCGAGAATCTCAAGACTGCTCAGTCACGTCAGAAAAGTCAGTATGACCGTCATCACCAAGACATGGTCTATCAACCTGGCGAAAAGGCTTATCTTCGAGTTACACCAATGAAGGGTGCTCACCGCTTTGGGATTAAGGGCAAGCTAGCTCCTCGCTATATCGGTCCCTTCACTATTCTCGAAAGGCATTGTAACGCCCTCGATGCGGCTATGCCTCTAAGTCGTGCCTCGACACGTGGGAGATATAGCCGCATCGAGGGCGTTACAAGTTGGTAATCAGAGCCTTCCCCGACCTTAGGAGCCCCCATTGCTTGATCGTTTTTAGTAGCCGAGTTGTGTCTAGAAAAATGTTTTGAGTCATTTAGGAATTATATATCGGAGAGCTTAGGAATTCTTTTTACTTCCCAGTCTCCTCATCGCTCTGGTAAGGCATCCTGACGTAGAGTTTTGACTCTTCTCTTCTCAAATTTCACTAAAAAAATGTAGGATCACGCGAGTATCTTGGATTTGTTCCGATGGCTTATGATGAGAATACTGTCTTGGTGCCTCCTGTCAGGGGTTTAGTGGAAGTGTCCCGGGGAGTTGAGCTCTGAGGTGTTGTCATCATAATTTTATCGTTGCAATTCTGGAATACTTGAGATATGTTCGCGACATCGAAAATCTCCTTTATGCAATTCGTTGGTGAGATAACCTCGACGCCACCCAGTACTGGGGCGGGAGTTCGGGAGTATCGCCATAACTTGTATAACGGATGCTTTTCGAAGGTTGAGGTAGATGGTTTCCGAAGGTTTCTTGGTTATGTGTTGAAGGATGGATACAGCTGGATGTAGGATTTGCTAATTTGGGTGAGATATTATTGCTTCCCCTGTATCCCCAACACCTGATTGCATAACCGGAAAGTTTCGGGAGTTTCATAGGTGGGAATTCAAGTAGCTCTCAGGATATCTTTCCAACAGATGTATGATATGAAATTGGGGTTCGACGTCTAGTGGTTCGCCTATTCACGGTCGATTTTACAGTGGTCTCGTTGTGTCTTAAAGAGTCCTTGGCTATGCTGACTCGGGGACGCTTCGTATGTCATGTGCACTGCCTTGTACATGATGGTGTTGTACGATCGAGCCCGTGTAGGTCCCACCACGAAAACTTCGGACGAAATTTCTATCATATGTTTGTTCCGGCTTATTTCGCAAGCCAATCCTTGGTTTTATTTTCAGTTGTGGTATTCGAGTTGCTTCGACGTCATATGTTGATTCCATCCCTCGTTGATGTACCTCTTCTACCTGATTCTTCGTGGCTTCGCAATTTAGGAACATGTGACCACTTCAAGAGAAGTGCATTCGTTCATTTTGTTCGGATGTGAAGACTTTATGTTGCAATTTTCATTCCGTTGGATTCACCTTCAATATTTGTCTATTTGTGTGCTAATGGTGGTCAACCTCTTCAGGATGGCTCCTCCAACGCGCACGACTCCGAACCCTGATCCGCCACCACCTCCGCCTCCTCCGGAAGCATGGCAAGCTGTGATGGCCGCTACTAATGCAAATACACAGTTGATCATGCAAATCCTCCAAGAGCGGAATCAAGGCAGTCAAGGGAATCAAGGCAACAATTAGAAGCATTTTGCTACTCTGAACCAGTTCCTCGCTAATGGTCCAAAGACGTTCAGCAATTGTGTTGAGGCTACCGATGCTGACGATTGGCTAGTGGATCTGGGCAAGCATTTTGAATGCAGCAATGTCAGGCCTAAAGATTTCGTCAAGTTCGCTTCTTTCCAGCTCAAAGATCAGGCCGCAGAGTGGTTCCAGCAGTACCAGGATTCCAGAGGTGGACGTTTGATCACTTGGGATGATTTCCGTCGTGATTTCCGAGCTCATCACATCCCTCAGAGTGTGACTGAAAGCAAACGTGAGGAATTCCACAATCTGAAGCAAGGCTCTTTGTCTGTCTATGACTACAACAAGTTGTTCCAGAAGCTCGCTCGTTTTGCCAAGCAGGATGTTCCTGATGAGAAGAGCATGATCTATCAGTTCAGGGGTGGTCTCCGTGAATAAATTCAGCTCGCTCTTGTCCTCTTCGAGCCGCTGAGATACGATGAGTTCTACAACATGGCACTGAAGCAAGAGGCTGCTCAGTTGAGGTGTGATGCTTCCAGGAAGCGAGTCAGAGACACTACGCCTTCTTCCTCGACTCAAGTGGCCAAGCAGCAGAAGTATTGGCTTCCTCCTCCTCCGTTCCGTCAGCCGTATCAGCAGAAGAGCAAAGGTGGCAGTGGTTCTTCCCACCCACCCAACCCAGGCTTTCAGAACAAGACTTCGTCTCAAGCTCCAAGATCGAGTGCTCTGTACCACCATCCGCTTTCTGAGGTCACGTGCAACAAGTGCCAACAGAAGGGTCACTACGCCAACAAGTGTTTCAACCAGAGGCGTCTTCCTCCTCCTCCTCCTGTCAGATCGGCAAGTACAGCGGTGGTCAAGCATAACCCCAAGCACGCCAAGGTCAATATGGTGAATGCAGCTCAGGCATAGGATTCGTCAGATGTCATCATGGGTAACCTTCCTGTTAATGATATTCCTGCAAAAGTTCTTTTTGACACGGGTGCATCGCATTGTTTCATCTCAAAGCCTTTTGCATCTAAGCATGAGTTGATTTCCCAAGCTATGCATAGTCCGTTAGCAGTGGTCTCTCCTGGTAAATGTTTGCTCGCCAACCAAGAGATTCCGGATATTTCCATCATGTTGGGTGATTTCAAGTTCCTCGCTTCTCCAATGGTTCTTGGTAATTCCGATATCGATCTTATTCTGGGGATGGACTGGCTCTCTAAACACAAGGCTCAGCTCAATTGTGCAGCCAAGCAGATTCAACTGACTCATTCGTCTGAGGATGTCATTGTCTTTGCTGCTCGGGATAATACAATCCGGTTGTTTTCTCTCAATGAGAAGGGTGAATTGGATGCTATTTCACAGATCCCAGTCGTTTGTGAGTATCAAGACATCTTCCCAGAAGAACTCCCAGGAATGCCTCCGCACCGGCCCGTTGAATTTGTTATTGAACTTGAGCCCGGTACGGAACCGGTGTGCAAACGTCCCTACAAGCTCGGCCCCGAAGAGTTGAAGGAGTTGAAGAAACAACTCGATGTTCAAGAAAGAATGGGTCTCATTCGGCCTAGTACTTCTCCATGGGGTTGTGGTGTTCTTTTTGTGAAGAAAAAGGATGGAACGGACCGACTTTGTGTTGATTATCGTCCATTGAACAAGAAGACCATCAAGAACAAATACCCACTTCCCAACATTAATGAGCTGTTTGAACAACTCAAGGGTGCCCAAGTATTCTCCAAGCTTGATCTTCGTATGGGTTATCATCAGATTCGCATTCGTGAGCAAGATATTCCCAAGGCGGCCTTCAGGACAAGCTATGGGTCATATGAATACACTATCATGTCTTTTGGCCTCACCAACGCTCCTCCGACGTTCTCTCGCATGATGAACTTCATCTTCAACCCCTACACCAATGACTTCGTTTTGGTCTATCTCGACAACATTCTGGTTTTCTCGAAGAACAAGGAAGATCATGCCAAGCACTTGCGTTTGGTTCTTGACAAGCTCAGGGAACAGCAGTTCTACGCCAAGTTCTCCAAGTGTGAATTTTGGCTCGATGAGGTTCTTTATCTTGGTCATATCATCTTTGCCAAGGGCATTTCCGTGGATCCTGAGAAGGTGTCGGCAATTGTTAATTGGGAACCTCCTCAGAACGTGAAGCAACTCCGTAGCTTCCTCGGTCTTGCAAGCTACTGCCGAAGATTCGTTGAAAACTTTTCCAAGATCACGAAGCCTCTCTCAAATCTTCTTCAGAAGCACGTCAAGTACGTTTGGTCTCCGGAGTGTGATATTGCTTTCAACACTTTGAAAGAGAAATTGATCACTGCTCCAGTTCTGACTCCGCCTGATGAAACCAAGCCGTACGAGGTCTTTTGTGATGCCTCTCTCCAAGGTCTCGGTGCTGTACTGATGCAAGAGAAGAAAGTTGTTGCTTATACCTCTCGCCAGTTGAAGCCTAATGAGAAGAACTACCCCACTCATGATCTCGAGTTGGCGGCAGTTGTGCATGCTTTGTTGACTTGGAGACATCTTCTATTGGGAAGAAAAGTGGATATTTTCACTGATCACAAGAGTCTCAAGTACATCTTCACTCAGCCTAATCTCAACCTCAGGCAGACTCGATGGGTTGAAATGATTCAAGAGTACAATCCGAGTATCGAGTATACTCCAGGCAAGGCCAATGTGATTGCTGACGCTTTGAGCAGGAAAGCATATTGCAACAGTCTGATTCTCAAGCCTTATCAACCCGAGCTTTGTGAAGCCTTCCGCAAACTTAATCTGCAAATTGTTCCTCAAGGTTTCCTCGCCAACCTTCAAGTCTCTCCTACCTTGGAAGAACAGATTCGCCAAGCCCAGCTTCTTGATGCTATGGTGAAAAAGGTGAAGATTGGGATTGCAAAGAGTCAGTCCAAGTACAAGTGCCACCGACTTGATGACAAGGACACTCTCTTCTTCGAGGATCGAATTGTTGTGCCCAAAGGTGAACTTCGTAAAGTGATCATGAACGAGGCTCACAACTCTCTCCTCTCCATCCACCCTGGTAGCACGAAGATGTATCAGGATCTGAAGCAAACTTATTGGTCGACTCGAATGAAGCGCGAGATCGCTCAATTCGTGAATAAATGTGATGTCTGCAGAAGAGTGAAGGCAGAACACCAAAGGCCGGCAGGTCTCCTCCAACCTCTTGCCATTCCAGAATGGAAGTTTGACCACATTGAAATGGACTTCGTGACTGGGTTTCCAAAGTCCAAGCGTGGCAATGATGCTATATTCGTTGTCATCGACAAGCTCACCAAAGTGGCTCATTTTCTGCCTATCAAAGAGTCGATCACTGCAGCTCAATTGTCGGAACTCTATACCTCTCGAATTGTCTCTCTGCACGGTATTCCTCAAGTGATATCTTCAGACCGTGGCAGCATCTTTACCTCCAAGTTTTGGGATTCTTTTCAGAAGGCCATGGGCACCAACATCCGCTTCAGCACTGCTTCCCATCCTCAAACAAGCGGTCAAGTCAAGCGTGTCAACCAGATTCTTGAAGATATGCTCAGAGCTTGTGTTATCTCCTTCGGCATGAAGTGGGAGGATTGTCTTCCTTATGCTGAATTCTCATACAATAACAGTTTTCAAGCAAGTTCGGGCAAGGCCCCATTTGAAATTCTGTATGGTAGGAAGTGTCGTACCCCTCTCAACTGGTCTGAAACCGGTGAACGTCAGCTGCTGGGTAATGACCTAATCACAGAGGCAGAAGAAATGTGCAAGGTCATTCGTGATAACCTCAAAGCAGCCCAATCCCGCCAGAAGAGCTACTATGATAGCAAGCACCGTGATTTGGCTTTCGAGATCGGAGATCATGTCTACCTCCGCATCTCTCCTATGAAAGGGACTCGTCACTTCGGTATCAAAGGGAAGCTTGCCCCCAGATACGTCGGACCTTTCAAGATTGTTAGCAAGAGAGGCGACCTCGCCTATCAACTCGAGCTTCCTTCAAACTTTGCTAATGTTCATGATGTGTTCCATGTCTCCCAACTCCAAAAGTGCTTCAAGATGCCTGAACGCACCGTCAACTTCGAGGACATTGAGCTCCAAGAAGATCTCTCCTATCGTGAGCACCCAGTTGCAATCCTTGAAGAGACTGAACGCGGGACTCGCAACAAGTCAATCAAATTTCTCAAAGTCAAGTGGTCACACCATTCCGACCATGAAGCTACCTGGGAACGCGAGGATCACCTCCGTTCTGAGTACCCGGAGTTCTTTCAGTCCTAGATCTCGGGACGAGATCTTTTCGTAGTGGTGGAGTATTGTAACGCCCTAGATGTAACTTTCCCAATTTGTACTCCAACTCTTGCCGTTTTCGGCATTAAGTTATATTTATTTCTCGGGTTCGGGTTTTTGTCTCTGTGTGTTGTTTTCTTTTTCGTGCATCTCATATCATGTCATCACATGCATTGCATTTTCATACATGTTCATCTCATGCATTCGAGCATTTTCCCCGTTGTCCATTTTGCATTCCGGCGCTTCGTTCTCCTCCGGTGGCCATTTCTAGCTTTCTTTCGTGTGTGGGGATTAAACATTTCCGGATTGGACCGAGACTTTCCATGCGGCCTTGGTTTACTACCGGTAAACCGCCTGTCAAGTTTCGGGTCATTTGGACTTCGTTTGATACTCCAACGGTTAACCGAGGGACCGAAAAGGCCTCGTGTGTGTTGCAGCCCAACACCCCTCCAATTTGGCCCAAAACCCACCAAACTCTGCTCCATCGTCTCGGTCGTTCGATCACGATCACGTGGGCGAAAACCGCACCTCATTTGGACTCTCCTAGCTCCCTCTATGCCTATAAATACCCCCTCCATTCGGATCTCTTCTTCTCCCCGTCCAACCCTAGTCCAAAAAAAACATCTCCGCGCGCCGGACGCGTCCGCCGGTGACCGCAGCCAACCAGGAGCCGCCACGTGGGCAGTGTGCCCACATCGCCGCGCCGCCACTCGCGCGGGCCCGCCGAGGCCCGTCTCCGGCCCTCCTCCCCACCGCACGGGCCCGAGGCCATCTCCCCGCGCCGCCTTCGTCTTCTCCGGCTCCGGCCGCCGGAGCCCGCACCTCACCGCCCGCGGCCGCCACCGCGACGTCCGGCCGGTCCCGCCGCCCCTCGCCGCGGCCGGCGCCGCGCCCCTCCTCCGCCTCCTCGCCGCGCCCCTCCGCCGCCTCCTCGCCACCTCCTCGTCGCCGGCAGGCACCCCGGCCACGGCCCCTCTCGCCGGCGAGCTCCATTTCCGGCGGGGAACAGTGATCTCCGGCGCCGCCTCGGGAAGCGTGCCGATCCAGATCTGGATCTGAGGATTTCCCCCTGGTTGACTTTTCTCCCCAACCCTAATTTTTCGTGCTATGTTTGACTACTCATATCTCCGTATCCGTAGCTCCGTTTTGGACATATGATATATCAAAATCTTCGTCTCGACGAGTACATCATTTCATCCCATTGCATCATTTGCATTTGAGTTCATATTGATGCCCAAAATTCTGTTAGAAGGAGGCATCGTGATTTAAATTGCAGATCCGTTAGTTCATCATAGACTTTTGTCATTTTTGCCATGATTATTGTGTGCATGATATGCCTGTGCCCCTTTGGGATGAATTGTTAAGCATTTTGTCTTGTTTCCAGAGGTGCCACCCATGCATTTTTGGGATGTGTGTGGTGACTTGTGCAAGCTTGCAAAGAGGGGTACCTGAGATTTCTGTTTTCAGGGACTTAGTGATTTTCAGTAAGTCTGGGATATTTTAGTTCATGATGCCATATGTTGAGCTTGTTTCCTAGTGATCCATGCCTCTTTTGAGCATGATTAGTAAGGGACATTTGTTAATCTTGTTATGCTCTATCCATCCATGTCTTTGTTTGCATATGTGGGGTGCTCTAGCTTGAGTCAATCGAGCTCAACTTTTGCATCGTTGTTAATTTGGGCAGATCGTGAACTCTTTTGCGATTTTGCCGGTGCTATTGTTAGTGATCCATGCATGCTATGCCATTGTTCTTGCCATGTCTAGCTAGCATTTTGTGCCTTCTTTATGGATATATGCTTGCCTTGCCATGACTTGCACCGTAGTGAGTGCATCGAGCTCGTTTACATGCCTTCGTGAGTTATAATTTCAGCATGTCTCAGTTTTCACCAAGTCTGAAAACTGATTGTGTTTCATCTATGTTCGTGTGCTCGTTAGAGTATTTTGTGAACCCTTTTGGCCCCAGGTCATTTTGGGTGTTTTGTTAAGCTTGTTGAGTAGCTCCATGCCATGTTCTTGCTTGTCATGTTAAGGTTATGTTTCATGTTGTTTTGCTGCTCCGAAGAGAGCATCGTGGTCTGAAATTTCAGACTAGTGTTAATTTCACTAAGTCTGAAATCTGTTTTTGCTTATTCAGTTTTGCCATGCTTGTTTGAACCTCTTAGTGGATGAATTTGCCTATGGCTCAGTCCTAGTGATTTGTTAAGCATCTTGTGTACATCCCTGCCATGTATTTTGTTTTCATGTTTGGTGGCTGTAGCATGTTCATTTCGTTGCATTTAGGAGCCTACTTGCTGTAAATCGCAGATCGGTTCGTTTCGTAAAACGCTTGCCATTTCCAAACCGTAGCTCCGATTCCTATGATCCTTATATTGTTTTCAGGTGATTTCATCCCCTCTATCCAGTGGCACACTTGGTTATCCAAGTTGAGGCCAGGTTCATGCATTTCCTGTCACGTCTTGCATTTTACATCCCGCATCGCATCCCGCATAGCATACCATCTTTGCATATTATTGGTTGCCCTTGCACGTGGTTGATTGTATCCTTGTTGCTTGTTTGTGTTGTTGGGTAGAGCCGGGAGACGAGTTCGCTAACGAGGAGCCCGTTGAGTTTGCTTTTGAGGATCCAGTCAACTCTGACAACTATGCAGGCAAGATGATCATACCCTCGAAATCACTACTATCTTTGTTATGCTAGTTTGCTCGTTCTTTTGCTTTGCCAATGCTACGATGCCTACCACTTGCTTGTCAGCCTCCCAATTGCCATGATTGAGCCTCTAACCCACCTTTGTCCTAGCAAACCGTTGATTGGCTATGTTACCGCTTTACTCAGCCCTTCTTATAGCGTTGTTAGTTGCAGGTGACGATTGGAGCCGTTCCTTGTTGGGACATTTATTTACTTGTTGGGATATCATTATATTGCTATGTTATCTTAATGCATCTATATACTTGGTAAAGGGTGGAAGGCTCGGCCTCTCGCCTAGTGTTTTGTTCCACTCTTTCCGCCCTAGTTTCCGTCATATCGGTGTTATGTTCCCGGATTGTTGCGTCCCTTACGCGGTTGGGCTATAATGGGAACCCCTTGATAGTTCGCCTTGATTAAAGCTTTTCCAGCAATGCCCAACATTGGTTTTACCATTTGCCACCTACCCATTTTTCCCTTGGGTTTCCGGAGCCCGAGGCTCATCTTTATTTTAGCCCCCCACGGGCCAGTGCTCCTCTGAGTGTTGGTCCGGAACGTCAGCCGCCGGTGGCTACCAGGGGCAACTCTGGGCTGGCCTACCGGAAGTTTGGACAATCTGAGTGTGCCCTGAGAAAGAGATATGTGCAGCTCCTATCGGGATTTGTCGGCACATTCGGGTGGTGTTGCTGGACTTGTTTTAACCTGTCGAATCATCTTGTTGTACCGAGATACCGAGTCTGATCGGTGTGTCTTGGGTGGAGGTCTATTCCTTCGTTGACCGTGAGAGCTTGTTATGGGCTAAGTTGGGACCCCCCTGCAGGGATTGATCTTTCGAAAGCCGTGCCCGCGGTTATGGGCAGATGGGAATTTGTTAATGTCCGGTTGTAGATAACTTGAACCTTAATTAACTAAAATGAATCAACTGAGTGTGTTGCCGTGATGGCCTCTTCTCGGCGGAGTCCGGGAAGCGGACACGGTGTTGGAGTTATGTTTGCGCAGGTTGCTCTCTAGTTTCTCGCTCGTGCTTTGCCTCCTCTTCTCGCTCTCTTTTGCGAATAAGTTAGCCACCATATATGCTAGTCGCTTGCTGCAGCTCCACTTATACATTACCCCTTCCTACCTATTAAGCTTAAATAGTCTTGATCGCGAGGGTGCGAGATTGCTGAGTCCCTGTGGCTCACAGATTACTATTCACCAGATGCAGGGACAGATGATACAGCTCCAGATGGCGCGCTCGAGCTCAAGTGGGAGTACGACGAGGACTCTCAGCGTTACTATGTGTCTTTTCCTGATGATCAGTAGTGGTGCCCAATCGGGGTTAGATTCAGGGCCTTGTCGCATGTTGGGGGTCTTTTCTATTTTGGCGCCGTAGTCGGGCCATGAGTGAATTGTATGATGGATGTCATTTATGTACTTTGATGTGACGTGGCGAGTGTAAGTCAACTATGTTATTCCCCTTTATATTATTTATGTACATGGGATGTGTGATGATTTCCCGACTTGCCACATTGCTTTCAATGCGGCTATGCCTCTAAGTCGTGCTTCGACACGTGGGAGATATAGCCGCATCGAGGGCGTTACAGGCATGGAAAAGTGACATATCAACTGGAGCTTCTGCCGAACCTTTCTCAGGTTCACGATGTGTTCCATGTGTCACAACTCCGCCGTTGCTTCAAGGATCCAATCCGAGCGGTGGATCATGAAGTACTCGAATTGCAACAGGACCTCTCTTATAAAGAGCATCTGGTCCGCATTCTTGACCAAGCTGAACGCCGCACATGTCAGAAGGCGATCAAATTCCTCAAAGTCCAGTGGTCGAATCACTCTGAAGACGAAGCCACTTGGGAACGCGAGGACCGCCTGCGTGATGAATACCCCGCACTGTTTCCTTCTACCTCCTAAAATCTCGGGACGAGATTTCTTGTAGTGGAGGAGTTTTGTAACGCCCGGGTAATCAAGCTATAGTAATTCCATGCTAATGATGCCACGTCACCATGATTATTGTTGCTAATCTACCGTTAGTTCGAAACCGAGTCAAACCGAGTCAAGTTCAAAACCCAAATTGATGGCAACAATAAAAGTTTTCAAAAGTTGAAACAAAAATGTTCGGTGGGTGCCAAATATTACAAGGGTAATTATGGTGCAGCAAACGCAATTTACAAAATACCTAAATGAGCTAAACTAATTAAAACAGAAAAGGAAATAAATAAAGGAAAGAAAATACAAAAAGGGAAAACAAAAAACAAAAAAAAAGGAAGAAAGAGAAAGCCCCCCCCCTCCCTGGGCCGTGGCCCAACTGGGCCAACCCACCTAGCCCATTCGGCCACACCCACCGGCCCAACCCCTCCCCTCAATAACCCCACCAGGGGGGAAACCCTAACCCACTCCCCGCACCCACTCACCCCCCTCCTCTCTCCCGATCTGGATTGGGATCCAGAGGAGACCAAAGCCGCCCGGTGCGCTCCCACCACACGCCGGCGCCCGGAGCTCGACGACTCCGCCGCCAGGAGCCCTCCCCACCGGCCTGCTTCCTCCTCTCCGCCGGCCTGCCTCCTCCTCGTCAACGCCGTCCCCGTCCCCCTCCCCCACGGTCCTCCCCGACCTCCATCGAGCATGCCGCCCGTTCCCTACGCACCCCGGTGAGGACCCCGGCCCTCCTGCTCCCCGTCCCCTCTCGCCGGTGCTTGCCTCGCTCCGGTGCCGCGCTCGTCGTGCCCCGGCCTGCGCTCACCGTGGCCTCGCCCCGCCCGGCGTGCCCCTGTTCGCCACCCCCGTACGCGCTCGCCTTGTGGCCGCGCTTCCCCGCGGGCCTTGGCCTCGCCTTCCCCCTCGGTGGCGCTGCTCGTCGGCGGCCCTCCCGGGCCACACCGCACCATGCCGGGCCGCGCCCCTCCCTGCGCCTTGCCTCTTCCCTTCACTGTCGCCGGCGCCGTTCTGTGCCCGAACGCGCGTCGAGGCCGTGCCCTGGCCGTGCGCGCGCACGCGCCCGCGCCCCGTGGCGCCCCTGCTTCCCCCCCCCCCCCCCGCCCTGCTCCGCCTTCGGCCACGGCCAAGCCAACGCCCGCGGCCCGCCGTCGCCTCGGGCCTTTGCTCGCCGGCGTGCCCGTTCGGGCGACGCCGCGCCCCGTCGGATGCCCACGGTCACGGCCTTGCCCCGGCCCTCCTCGCCCCGGCGATTTGGGCGAACGCCCAGTCGGGCGCCGCAACGCCCGACCCACCCGTAGCGCCCGTAACCCGCTACGGCCCCTGTGCCACTGACACTAGGGGCCCCACCCCATAGAACGTTTCCAATAAAAAAAGAAATAATAAAAAATAAAAATATATAAATAAATAAACTTAATTACTTAATTAACTAAATTAATTAAGTTAATTAATCCTAGTTAATTAATCTAACTAATATGTTAGTTAATTAAACAGTAGTTTGTTTAGCCTAATCTCTAATTAACCTAAACAGTGTATGACAGGTGGGTCCCAGTGGACCCACTGGTCAGGTTGACCAAGTCAACTCTGTTGACTGCTGATGTCAGCATGACATTATGCTGATGTCGTTAATCTGTTTTTCAAATTAATTTAAATAATTAATTAAATTCCAGAAATTAATAAAATCTTTAGAAAATCATATCTTTTAATCCGTAACTCAGATTAAAATATTTTCAACATGAAAGTTGCTCAGAACGTCGAGACGATTCCGGATACGCAACCTGTTCGTCCTCCACACCTCCCTAACCTATCGAACTCGTAACTTTTCCCCTCCAGCTCCTCTGCCCGAAAACGCGAAGCACCGGGGATACTTTCCCGGATGTTTCCCCCCTTCACCGGTATCACCTCATACCGCGTTAGGGCACCCCTAGCACCGTTACTTGTCTTGTCATGCATCGTTATGCATCTGTTTGCATTGTATTCATTGTTTCTTCCCCCCTCTTCTTCCGCTAGACACCGAGACCGACGCCGCTGCTACCCAGTACGACTACGGAGTTGACGACCCTTCTCTCTTGCCAGAACAACCAGGCAAGCCCCCCCCCTTGATCAGCAGATATCGCCTACTCTCCTCTATACTTCTTGCATTAGAGTAGTGTTGCATGTTACTGCTTTCGTTATTCCTATCCTAATGCATAGCCTGTCCTTGCTACTACTGTTGATACCTTTACCTGCAATCCTACTTGCTTAGTATAGGATGCTAGTATTACCATCTGTGGCCCTACATTCTTGTCCGTCTGTTGTGCTATACTATCGGGTCGTGATCACTCGGGAGGTGATGACGGGTATATACTATATACTTAATACATGATACATGTGATGACTAAAATACGGGTTGGCTCGTAGGAGTACCCGCAAGTGGATCTTTGTGGCGAAGCGACAGGGCAGGTTGAGACCACCTAGGAGCTGGCCCTGGTCGGCGTTCACGGATACTTAACACATTTAACGAGATCTTGATATTTGATCTGAGTCTGGCCACTGGCTTATACGCACTAACCATCTACGCGGGGATAGTTATGGGCACTCGACGTCGTGGTATCAGCCGAAGCCTTCGTGACGTCAGCGACTAAGCGGCGCACGCCGGATTGGACTGGAACGCCTACTAGGCTAGGTCTGCTTCCGGCCGCCCTCGCAACATGCAGGTGTGCAATGGGCGATGGGCCCAGACCCCTGCGCCATAGGATTTAGACCGGCGTGCTGACCTCTCTGTTGTGCCTAGGTAGGGCTGCGACGTGTTGATCTTCCGAGGTCGGGCATGACCCAGAAAAGTGTGTCCGGCCAAATGGGATCGAGCATGTTGGGTTATGTGGTGCACCCCTGCAGGGAAGTTAATCTATTCAAATAGCCGTGATCTTCGGTAACAGGATGACTTGGAGTTGTACCTTGACCTTATGACAACTAGAACCGGATACTTAATAAAACACACCCTTCCAAGTGCCAGATACAACCGGTGATCGCTCTCTCATAGGGCGACGAGGGGAGGATCATCAGTTAGGATTATGCTATGCGATGCTACTTGGTGAACTTACCGTCTACTCTCTTCTCCTGCTGCAAGATGGAGGTTACCAGAAGCGTAGTCTATGAAAGGACTAGCTATCCCCCTCTTATTCTGGCATTCTACAGTTTAGTCCACCGATATGGCCTTTACACATATACCCATGCATATGTAGTGTAGCTCCTTGCTTGCGAGTACTTTGGATGAGTACTCACGGTTGCTTCTCCCTCTTTTCCCTCTATCCCTTCTACCTGGTTGTCGCAACCAAATGTTGGAGCCTAGGATCCAGACGCCACCGTCGATGACGACTCCTACTACATCGGAGGTGCCTACTACTACGTGCTGCCCGCTGACGACGACCAGGAGTAGTTAGGAGGATCCCAGGCAGGAGACCTGCGCCTCTTTCGATCTGTATCCCAGTTTGTGCTAGCCTTGTTAAGGCAACTTGTTTAACTTATGTCTGTACTCAGATATTGTTGCTTTCGCTGACTCGTCTATGATCGAGCTCTTGTATTCGGGCCCTCGAGGCCCCTGGCTTGTAATATGATGCTCGTATGACTTATTTTATTTATAGAGTTGTGTTGTGATATCTTCCCGTGAGTCCCTGATCTTGATCGTACACGTTTGCGTGTATGATTAGTGTACGATTGAATCGGGGGCGTCACAGGGGCGCCCCCCTTTCCTTTCTTCCCTCTCCTCCTTCCCCCCAAGTCCTAATCCAACTAATGAAAAAGGGGGAGTCCTACTCCCGGTAGGAGTAGGACTCCTCCGGCGCGCCTCCTCTTAGAGCCGTCCGCACCCCCCCCCCTTGCTCCTTTATATACGGGGGCAGGGGGCACCCCTAGACACACAAGTTGATCTCCAAGATCGTTCTCTTAGCCGTGTGCGGTGCCCCCTTCCACCATAGTCCTCGATAATATTGTAGTGGTGCTTAGGCGAAGCCCTGCGACAGTAAAACATCAAGATCGTCACCACGCCGTCGTGCTGACGGAACTCTTCCCTGACACTTTGCTGGATCGGAGTCCGGGGATCGTCATCGAGCTGAACGTGTGCTAGAACTCGGAGGTGCCGTAGTTTCGGTGCTTGATCGATCGGGCCGTGAAGACGTACGACTACATCAACCATGTTGTCATAACGCTTCCGCTGTCGGTCTACGAGGGTACGTAGACAACACTCTCCCCTCTTGTTGCTATGCATCACCATGATCTTGCGTGTGCGTAGGAAATTTTTTTGAAATTACTACATTCCCCAACAATAGTGTTGTGCGGTTTGACCGATAAAGATCTTCATAGAATATGTAGGAACCAATATGAGCATCTAGGTTCCGCTATTGGTTATTGACCAGAGATGTGTCCAAATCATGTCTACATAGTTCTCAAACCCATAGGGTCCGCACGCTTAAAGTTCTATGACAATCGGTTTTATGAGTTTATATGTTTTGATGTACCAAAGGTAGTTCGGAGTCCCGGATGTGATCACGGACATGACGAGGAGTCTCGAAATGGTCGAGACATAAAGATTGATATATTGGAAGCCTACATTTGGACATCGGAATAGTTCCGGGTGAAATCGGGATTTTACCGGACTACTGGAGGGGTTACCGGAACCCCCCGGGGACTAATGGGCCTTGTTGGGCCATAAAGGAAAGAGAGAGGGGCCGGCCTAGGGCAGGAAGCGTGCCCCCTTCCCCCTGTCCGAATTGGACTAGGAGAAGGGGGGCGGCGCCCCCTTTCCTTCTCTTTCTCTCCCTACCTTTCCCCCTCCTAGTAGGAGTAGGAAAGGGAGGAATCCTACTCCTACTAGGAGGAGGATTCCTCCTCCTAGGCGCGCCAACAAGGGCCGGCTGGCCTCCCCCTTGCTCCTTTATATACAGGGGCAGGGGGCACCTCTAGACACACAAGTTGATCACAAAGATCTCTCCCAGCCGTGTGCGGTGCCCCCTGTTGGGGAACGTAGTAATTTCAAAATTTTCCTACGCACAGACAAGATCATGGTGATGCATAGCAACGAGAGGGGAGAGTGTGATCTACGTACCCTTGTAGATGACAACGGAAGCGTTTGGTTGATGTAGTCGTACGTCTCCACGGCCTGACCGATCAAGCACCGAAACTACAGCACCTCCGAGTTCTTGCACACGTTCAGCTCGATGACGATCCCCGGACTCCGATCCAGCAAAGTGTCGGGGAAGAGTTCCGTCAGCACGATGGTGTGGTGACGATCTTGATATACTACTGTCGCAGGGCTTCGCCTAAGCACCGCTACAATATTATCGAGGACTATGGTGGCAGGGGGCGCCGCACACGGCTAAGAATATGATCACGTGGATCAACTTGTGTTCCTCTGGGGTGCTCCTGCCTCCGTATATAAAGGCTCAAGGGGGGTGCGGCCGGCCTAGGAGAGGCGCGCCAGGAGGAGTCCTACTCCCTCCGGGAGTAGGATTCCCTCCCCCCCCCCAATCCTAGTTGGAATAGGATTCGCGGAGGGGGGAAAAGAGGAAGGGGGGCCGGCCCCCTCTCCTTGTCCTATTCGGACCAAGGGAGGGGAGGGGCGCGCGGCCCATCTCTGGCTGCCTCTTCTCTTTTCCACTAAGGCCCACTAAGGCCCATATATCTCCCGGGGGGTTCCGGCAACCTCTCGGTACTCCGGTAAAATCCCGATTTCACCTGGAACACTTCCGATATCCAAACATAGGCTTCCAATATATCAATCTTTATGTCTCGACCATTTCGAGACTCCTCGTCATGTCCGTGATCACATCCGGGACTCCGAACAACCTTCGGTACATCAAAACGTATAAACTCATAATATAACTGTCATCGAAACCTTAAGCGTGCGGACCCTACGGGTTCGAGAACAATGTAGACATGACCGAGACATGTCTCCGTTCAATAACCAATAGCGGGACCTGGATGCCCATATTGGCTCCTACATATTCTACGAAGATCTTTAGCGGTCAGACCGCATAACAACATACGTTGTTCCCTTTGTCATCGGTATGTTACTTGCCCGAGATTCGATCGTCGGTATCCAATACCTAGTTCAATCTCGTTACCGGCAAGTCTCTTTACTCGTTCTGTAATACATCATCCTGCAACTAACTCATTAGTTGCAATGCTTGTAAGGCTTAAGTGATGTGCATTACCGAGAGGGCCCAGAGATACCTCTCCGACGATCGGAGTGACAAATCCTAATCTCAAAATATGTCAACCCAACATGTACCTTTGGAGACACCTGTAGAGCACCTTTATAATCACCCAGTTACGTTGTGACGTTTGGTAGCACACAAAGTGTTCCTCCGGCACACGGGAGTTACATAATCTCATAGTCATAGGAACATGTATAAGTCATGAAGAAAGCAATAGCAACATACTAAACGATCGGGTGCTAAGCTAATGGAATGGGTCATGTCAATCAGATCATTCAACTAATGATGTGATCATGTTAATCAAATAACAACTCTTTGTCTATGGTTAGGAAACATAACCATCTTTGATTAACGAGCCAGTCAAGTAGAGGCATACTAGTGACACTCTGTTTGTCTATGTATTCACACATGTATTATGTTTCCGGTTAATACAATTCTAGCATGAATATTAAACATTTATCATGAAATAAGGAAATAAATAATAACTTTATTATTGCCTCTAGGGCATATTTCCTTCACCCCCCCTCCACCATAATCCACCTCGGTCATATTGTAGCGGTGTTTAGGCGAAGCCCTGCTGCGGTAGCTTCATCAACATCGTCACCACGCCGTCGTGCTGACGAAACTCTTCCCCGAGCTCTACTGGATCGTGAGTTCGCGGGATGTCATCGAGCTGAACGTGTGCTGAACGCGGAGGTGCCGTACGTTCGGTACTGAGGATCGGTCGATCGTGAAGACGTATGACTACATCAACCGCGTTGTCATAATGCTTCTGCTTAACGGTCTACAAGGGTATGTGGACGACACTATCCCCTCTCGTTGCTATGCATCACCATGATCCTGCGTGTGCGTAGGATTTTTTTGAAATTACTACGTTCCCCAACACACATAACTGCTCCTGAGGGTTTTTTGCTTTCTCCTCATATCGAATTATGTCTTCTCTCTTGTTAGGCCTTCTTTTCCTCTTGCCACATAAAACTATATTCCTTTTGACAACACCATAATAATCATTATCATTAACCTCCGAAAAATTGTTCAATTCATCATTGGAAGGCACCTAGACATGAAAGGGAATAATTTCTTCATGGCGAGCTCTGCTAGAAGGGTCAACGCTCTTTTGTTTCTACTTCTTTGGAGGAGAAGACTCGGCCTTAGAATTGTCCATTTCCTCTTCTTCGACTGATAAACCTCTTCCACATCTGTGTCTCCTTCATAGTGGTACCAAGGATCCTCTCTCTGCAACTTCAACTGCTCCAATCTATGAAGTAATTCAATCTCTTCTTCATCAACACCCAATGGTCTAGGATCGCATCCAAACTCAGGTAGCCAAATAAAATCAGCACCGAAATCCCTTTCTTCTTCATCATCTTCACTTTCATCCTCATCTTATTTAGACTCCAAACAAACTTGTCCTTACTCATGATATTATTGCCCTGCTATATGTTCAAAACCCCTTGGTTATCAACTACATATACAACAGGCTCCCCTATGGTACTGATGGGGATATTCTCCTCGCATATTTGTGACGCTCTGTTTACATCATGTCGTGTTGGGGCATCTCCTTTAAGCACATTTACCGTGCTCAAACAGTTTGAGCATTTCCTCAATCATTGCATTATTGTCAAGCAACTGTAAACCTGATATGTCAGTTCCCTCCTAGTTCACATAATAAATGTAATTTGTACTTCCAAAGCCCTCCAAATCCATAATAGCTTACAGAGCGGTGTATTTAATTTTAGAGCTACATGTTGTCGCGTCAAGGTTATCCCTACCATAGAATTGGAAACTCGCATTCCAAATGTCAGCATGATCCATACTACAAATGAAAAGTATAAAAATGTCCAGTTACCAATTGGAGATCAACGTTGCATCAACATTTCTAAATGAGTACTCATTCCAAAGCATCGTTCAGAAACTAAAAAAATTCGGATAGACTAAAACCCTATTTTCAAAACCCTAAATTCAGTCAAACAGGACAATAACATTCAGTAAATTCAGTACTTTAGTACATTTAGTCAAACAGAACAACAACAACTAGTTAATTTAGAAACATGCAAAAACTAGTATCAATCAGCTAACAAGTAGTATTTATGATAACATGACCAATTGTTAATATATTTCGAACCTACATTCCAAATCTGAATCCATAAATTGCAGCAATGAAATGGATACAAAGAGAGGGGAGAGCTATAGAGGGGAATGCAGCTCACGTGGGGGGGGGGGGGCACATTTGGAGTGGGTGGCTCCTCCACCACACTGCAGGCGACATCCATTGATGCTGGCAGTGGCAGCGATGAATGGAATAGGTTGCTGCCACAACAATCTTCCTCCTCGCCGCGGGTCCACCCTGCAACACCGCCATCCGCCCCCATCTGCGCTTCATGATCTGTCCCCACCCCGCCATCGCCGATGGATCTGATGCCGCCTTCGACAAATCCCGCCGCCGCCATGCCCCGCGAGAGAGATGAGGGAGATCGAGGTGGGAGGGGAGAGCGCAAGTGAGATAGCACGCTCGGGTTCATTCCGACCCAGCTGCTTCTGACAAAGCAGTCAACGACCGTCAACGCCGTGTCGTCACCGACGTCGGCCTGAGAGGGATCAGCCACGTCAAAACGTGCTCAGAAAGTAGCTCGGTGTTTTTCGTCACTGTCAAAAATTCAGTGCAGTTCAAAATGCCACGAATCGTAAAGTGATGGGTTTTAGCTAATCATAGCACAAATGTGGTGATTCTGTGCATTTTGCTACTCAATGTTTGTATGTAAACTCTCTTGGCGCTAAAACGTGCATCCTCTCCCGCACGCTGTGGGGTCATAGGTACCTATCCCGCACGCCATCTGGGTTCAACCACTGCGCCGCATCATTGGTCACATTTTCTCCCTCGCGCTTACGGTAGATCCCCCGTAGCAAGTGAATGATTTCTGTTCGTCGGACACACCAGCAGCTCGTTTAGTAGTACTATCAAACTATCATTGCTCAAAAAAAAGTAGTATCAGACTATCAGGTGTCCCTGTAAACCAAAACCCCAAAAGGGCCATCTCGGTGTGACCAGAGCGCCGCACCAACCAGTATCAAATATTCAGTGCGCTCTCTCTTCCTCTCGATCTTTCTCTCGCAGACTCCAGAGTCCACACACGCACGTACGCAACCATGCCTAGATCCTTCGTGATCACCCTCTTCGTCGCCGTGATCACCATGCTCGCCGCCATGGCGGTGGCGGACACGCCGGCCGACTGCCCATACCCGTGCCTCCCGCCACCAACCTCAGGAGGCGTCATTAACAGCTACCCGCCACCGCCACCAGCAGGAACTGGAACGGGAACAGGTGGCGGTGGCGGCGACGGCTTCGGCGGCAGCTACCCGCCACCTCCGGCAGGGGGCTTCCAGCTGACCCCGCCCGGAGTCATGCCGGGGTTCCTCGCGCCGCCGTTTAGCGCCGTCCCTGCCGGGCCGGCTCCTCCGCCGCCGAACCCGGTCCTGCCGTGGTTCCCGTGGTACTACCAGCACGACAACCCGATCACGGGGTCGACCGCGTCGGCGTCCTCGCCACCGGCGGTGCACCGGGGGACGACGTGCATGGTTACCCTTACCCTGCTGCTCCATCTCTGTCTGGCGATTCTTCTTTGGGCGCCGTTGGGTACCTTGTCTGTTTGTTAACCAAGGTGTGTTGATTAGTTGCTACGAAGTATTTGCTCTCGTTAATTGAAATGTTGTTTTGACTTTTGAGGTTCTGTAGCTATAAGCTCGCCGTAGAGAAGGCTACTGTTACTGTTCTTACTCATAGATAATACACTGTAGTCAAGCATATAGACTACAGAGTACGTAATTTTGAAGGTAATTATTGTATACATGGATGTCACATAGTTGCTCCCGCACTTTAATGCTTATATATAGTTGAGATCCTTATATAGTCTGAACTTTGAAAATAGTGTGTTCTCTATTATTAAAGTCTGTAATTTTCTGAAGCAACTGTGCGGCGCATTTCCTGCTTTCTTCACTGTACAGCTTCCCCTCAGAGGGATACAGCAAGGCGCTTTCTCTTTGCCCTCACCATTCAGCAAGCCATCGTGGGCAGGCTAGCGAGGTTTCGTGCCAGCCTTTATCGATCGATTGGTTTGTTGAGATGTCCAAATCTGTACATTCAACTCAACAGCAACGCATCAGCAGCTAAATCGGTTTTGGGGCCACAAAACCGAGACATGCTGCGCGGGGTGCGCTTGCACGTCCCCTTTTTGGGGCTCAATTTTCTCAAGAGGTTTTCGAGCCCAACCCCGCATTATTTCAAGCCGAGTGAGCTGCTGCTACATGCCGATAATTGTTGATTGCGATCGGCTGGTAAATAAGCAACACAAATTATTGGGTTGACGTACGTCATGGCGTAGAAGATTGAGAACAACATCGGACACGTTGCCCTTCTGGATGCTGCTTGTTACGTCAGTAGTGCAAGCTGCGCTCCACCGTTCCTACCTGAAGGATCATGCATGTACAGCCAATCGTGACCACGGTTTTGGAGACATGTATAGTGACGTTCGGCCTGCTTGTCTTTTTTTCAAAACAAGGTCCTTTTGAGACTCGATTCATTAAAAAAAGTTAAAAGGGAATGATCCCGTTAATTTGCATAAATTTGGCCAAAAACTGTTACAACACGTCCATAGAAAATGCATCCCAGCCAACATTGCTACCCACCAGACTCACACACACCATTGAGGAGAGGACACCGTCGAAATTGCATGTAATGTCATCACCATCATCTCTCCTCAAGCAAGCGACTTCGACTTCATTGCAAACGCCCCATCATGAGCCCTCCGAAAGAATGACACTTGAGAACTCCGTCAGCCCGTGCCAAATATCCAGCCAAACGCATCAAGGACTAGGCAACTCCAACTTTGATGATCAATCTCGTAGGAGAAAGTAACATGCCTTGCACCAACATAGTCCGACCCGCCCATTTCACGACATCGTTGCTGCCGTGTCACCTCGCAACGATACAACTCTGACTTCACTCTCTGGGACAAGCCAAACAGTCGACAACGTGTAGGTGAAACATTTGGGGTTATATTGGCATCTTTGACATAGTTCTCATGGAGCTTCATCAAAAACCACGAAATTACTTTCAGTAAAGGAAGACAGCGGTATCTGAGAGATTTACAAGTCGTGAGCCTCAAAATATAATTCTCTAAGCTTGTGAATAAACTTGATATTTGATCTCCTTCACCTCTGCATCATTTGAGAAAAAAGCTCCACTTTTCCTCCCAAAGAGCAAAAAGATCCGCTTTAAACCTTGATTATGACTAGACCTGGCCAGATGGCCACCACAGCACTGCCTAGCATGGTCTGAGCTAAAACGTGTGGGGCACGACACGACCCATGGTGGGACGTACCGTGTCGGCCCGCATGTTGTACCGCCAGCCTAGGCACGATCCCCTTAGTAAATGGGCCGACCCAATGGTATATTTAGCTGGCCCATATAAGATTCAACTATTGGGTTGTTTAGGGCCTATATTCAACCTATTGGGCTGCATAAAAAAATCTAAACGGGTCGTGTCGTCCCGGCACGCGTGCCCAGCCTCATGGCCGGCACAGACCATATGCCGGCATGACCTGATTATATATGTGTCGGGCCAGGCCCACCATGGGCCGGGCATGCGGGCTAATGTGTCGACCGGCCTAACAAATGCTTTGTAAATTAAGAAATCTTCTCCCAAATAAGCTTTGACACATTCACAGTAAAAAAAATCTTTGACACATGAAATAGTTTGGGCAGTACAATATGTATTTTTTTAGACTTTTTTGTTGTTGTTGTTGTTGTTGTTGTTGAGGAATGGATTCAAAGTTGTACTTTTTTCTTTTTTGAGGGGATTCAAAGTTGTAGGTGTGTTGTAGTGCATTTAAGGGCGAGCTCAAAAACACCGGTACTGAATGGGCCGAGGTTTGAGGTGAGGCAGGACCGGCCGCGCTTCCAGGCACGATTAGCATGGGCCAGGCCGGCCCGTTTGGCCAGCTCTTTTGAAGCCCGAGAGGTCTCCTTCTCGGTTTCTCGAAAAAAAAACCTTTTCTCGTGAGCATTCCGTCGAGCACCGCCGGGGCTCCATGGCGTCCGTCGATCGCCACTTCACGCTGGTGAGTAGCCCTTTCCACTATCCGCCCGTTCTGCTCTGTCTCATAGATTTCGCCTCTTCGCGACGCCTTGCGCACTTTCTGCGCTGAGAAATAGTGGGCGCGACTTTGCCCTCCGCGTGGATCGAGTTCTTAATAGTCCAATTGGTACTCGCATTTCGGTGCAATCAGTTATTCAGAAGGTTCATAAATATAAATTGAATTCGTGTATTCCTGACATCTTGTGCGAATTCCGGCATCCGCATCAGTTCGGTTGTGTAAATTTTGAGTGCAGCATGCCACCGTTTTGTTTTGTGAGAGCTCCAAATGTGTTAAGCAAATCGACGGTGTGGCAAATTACTTGATTTATACAACTTGCAAAACTGTACTCCTAGGGCACTGGGCACAATGTGCACTGTCACTATACATTCGATCTGGGCACCGTGCTCTCAAAATATATGCTATGCTACTATTCACATGTATCCAATACAATTACAAGGACGTGGTCTTATTGTACTATCTCTGCTTAGTGGGCTTTGGTCAAACTTGGATATGTTCTTCATTGATCACTCATCTCTTCTGGAAGTTGAATAGCTTGATTGAGAGCCCGAATAGGAAAGCAAAGAGAAGAGCGAATGAGACTACCACCACAGCGACCACCCACAGGAAGTCATGATGGTACCCAAAATAGCTTTCTACAAAATCGGATACCCGCACGCCATTATCAAACTTTTCGGTTACGTCTCCAAACTGTGAAGTGACCAGACCATTCAGTGTCCATGCAATAGGGCTGAGCCAGTAGTACCACCTCCACCATATCGGGATTCTCTGTAGAGGAAAGTAGCCAGTTCACATAATATTACTTTTTGCATAAGAGCTTGCATAGTATTAGGAAAAGAAGGAGCAAAATTTGGTTATTGGTTATAGAGGTGGAAGTATAGGAAGTTAAAACATTGAGAGCAAATAGTATACTTACAGTTCTTGGTGTAATAAATCCCGAGAAAAGGTTCCAAAGAGCATAGAATGCCGTGGAAGCAACAGAGGCAACGTTGTAGTTTGGGGTCAGGCCCACCGACATCATTCCGTAAAATGTGAAGTAAGCTAGAGTGAAGTACATGAAGAACAGGTACCAAAAGAATTTGACAGCTGTCCACTCGAACCCAATCATAGCATATACTAGCACACCATATATCAAGGACTGGACAAAGATGTATGGAAGTTCAATTGCAACCTGCAAAGGGAAGGATGTTAGGGCTCTTATTGTCTTACCGTTGCTTTCCACTTAGGGGATTTGTTTTAACTATCTGTACCATCTTTTCTGGCTGTAATTCAATATTATCTGAAACCTTTTATGAAGCCTCGTTTGCATCTGTTTATTATGCTCTACGTGAGAATGTGATGCCATCTGTTTGTTGAGCTCCCTAGTCTTGTTTTTACTTGGCATATAAAATAATTACAGACGAAAGTTAATGCAAAGTAAATTTACCTGTCCCAATGCATATGGCAAAGGTGAGTACATGTGAGCCGCTCTTTCCCTGTAAAAGACCGTGCGCTCAACAGCCACAACTGGCTGAACTGAGGCAGAGTTCTGCACCCCCATGAACAAAACTGAGGAATACATGGAACCCATGGCATTGAACAAGTCCTGTTGATTGTGTCTGCAAGAGTAAAATGTTTCTAGTGAATTTTGAAGGTAAGAACCATATGTAATCTCCTCAACAAATACCATGTATTATTTTGTACTTTCTTTTGTTACATATTATCTTACCTTTTTTTGCCAATGCCCCAGAACATTGTCCCAAACAACAGTGCAATAACTGTAGTATAGAAGTACTTGACAGCTGTGTATGGAGGGTTTCTCCAGTATGACAGGCTTTGCTTCCACAGGCAAGCAAAACACTGTGTGAGGAAAGTTTGTGAGTATTGGGTTGGAAAGGATAGGTCGCTTGAACCTTCAGGAGGTGTGCTTAGCTCCTTTATTAGATTTTTGTTCCTCCTGAAATGCAACAAAACCGACAATATTAGTGCACATTTAAGACACTATTCAGTTGCAGAAGATTAAACTGAATACTAGTATGATACTAGTGTTGTCATGCTTTTAAAATGGGCCATATATGATTTCAATGTTGTTTGTAATGCATATTTGTCCGAAAATATTCTGGTGTTTTGTAGTTTAGAGATCTCCCTCTTAAATACTAGTTTAAACTTTAAACATGCTGAAGAAAATATTGATTTTTGCTCTTTGTTTCGAAATATAAGATTTCATAGCTTAAATCAATATTTTTCAGTCTTTCATTCATTAGTTATTAAATCATGAAGTAATGCAAACAGAAGCCTACCGATGTAGATCAGAATTCTTGTATACTTGACTGAAGTTAATCCCGGTCATCTGTTCTTGTGTTGCACTAGTCACTTCCAGCATCCATGTTGAAGGATTGTAACCGTCTTTAATCTTTCTGACATCTTCAACAGCCTGTGTAGAACCAAAGGAAAACAATTCAGTAACATTTTTGTTCGGTGCGAGGCTGCATGTATAAACATGCACTAATTTATGTTCTCTTCGTCACCTCAAAATATCTGATCAATTCACATGAGTGCCGACCTAGTGGACCTACATAAATCTCTTCACCTCCTCGTTTCATCAGGAAGAGCTACAAAGACACACATGATCATCAGGTATTAAAAGCGTTGATAAACAGTATGAATTGCCCGTGTGTTGCTTTACTGTTTTTTTTTCTTTACTACATGTAGGCACTGCATTTAGTACCTCATCAAAAGACTCAAATATGTCGATGCTTGGTTGATGAATGGTGCAAACAACTGTCCGTCCTGTATCTACAGTATTCCTTATTGCCCTCATGACAATGGCTGCTGCCCGTGCATCAAGTCCAGATGTTGGTTCGTCCATGAAAATGATGGAAGGGTTAGCAACCAGCTCCACTGCTATTGTTAGCCTTTTCCTTTGCTCAGTCGACAATCCACTCACACCAGGTAATCCAACCAATGCATCTCTTAAGGGGGAGAGTTCCACCAATTCCATGACCTCATCAATGAACATCTGCAGACCAGATTTCATGTGTTAGAGCAGTCAGCAGGTATTGCCGCCCTTGCCAAGATATGAGTAGTACATAAATGTGATCAACAGTCACGTCAAAATATCTGTCTGAATCATTTCGGTGAATTTGAATTCAACAGTTATCGATTTCATATTTTATATCGTACAACATTTGAGATCAGTTGCCAATTTGTTTTACGGAACATAATCAGTTGCAATATTAGTTTTCTCACTTAATCATGTTTCATACAATTTTATAGTAAATATATATACTCGTATACTAGGAAAACATTCAAAAGAAAAACAAATTGTTCTTTGCAAACCTTTCTTGTTGAGGAATCGACATTGGCAGGTAGTCGGAGCCATGAAGAGAATGCAAGAGACTCATAGACGGTCACATTTGGTGAATGAATGTCGTTCTGCTCACAGTATCCCGATACACGAGCAAAAGTTTCTTGCTTCTTTGGATAACCAGAGATTGTAATGTTGCCCTCTATGTATCCACTGGTCTTCCGTCCAGCCAACACATCCATCAGTGTTGTCTTACCGGCACCACTGACACCCATAAGAGCTGTAAGCACTCCTGGCCTAAATGAACCACTGATACCCTTCAGTAGTTCCAACCGACTCTCTGCCACACCTTGTGCTTTAATTTCCTACATTTTTTGTTGGATAAAGGAGTTATGCATGATATTTTCACTCATTTATGTTCCATATATTGTACGTATCTGTACTTTATAGAATTTTCAAAAAGAAAATACCTGTGGCATGTCTACACTGTATTTTATATCATCGAATGTGATGGAGAGAGGCACAAAAGGGAGGACCATTCCTTTCTTGCCTGGACTAGAATTCACTATTGCATGATTGGAAGTCGATTCATCATTGCTCCCATCCTCAGTATCTGGTAGACATATGCAAATGGTAATTTTAAATTGTACCTCAACTATCAGGCTGGGAAGTCAAATTTATTGAGCTTTGCCACTTGGCCATTATGTTATATCCTTTTCAAATTGATGACTATGGAATCAGTAAGTACCTCTAGATGCTATTGTACTGTTGTTAACCCGTCCTCTCGATGATGCTTCTAAAACTTCACCAGTGAGATTAGCTTGTTTTATCTTCAATGTTTCTTCAGATACTGTTGGCTGGTTGCTGTCAAATGCTGCAGATAGGAGAATGTATGAGATTAGAATTTACAGCATTGTTTTTTGAAATTGCAAAATTAGCTACCTATTTGCATTCTAAATACAAGTTATTTCTGACTCACGGTCGAGGAATGTGAGGCAGACGGTATAGAGGATATTAAATAGTAGCACATATCCGAGCAAGGCACCAGCACCAATCCAGTACCACTTCGTATCAGGAAAGACCCCTCGAGATTTCAGAACCAGGTTTCCAAGTGGTTCCTTGAAACCGGGGATTGTCTGTAGTACAACAGTAACAATATGCTTTAGCCAGGCATATTCAGAAAGATGATTGTTTATCCCTTTTTCACAAAAGTCTATTTACCTTGTTCCAGCTGTGACCTAGGAACTCATTCACCGATAGTGCATTTTGTGCGTACATCAGGGGCGATATCCAGTACCCCCATATCCACCATTTCTTTACATTCTCTGTTAAATCAAAGGAATGTTTTAATCTATGATTCACAGATACCACATCCAATGAGGAAAAGGTAACT
Organism: Triticum monococcum; assembly: GCA_034509565.1. Lineage (NCBI taxonomy): Eukaryota > Viridiplantae > Streptophyta > Magnoliopsida > Poales > Poaceae > Triticum > Triticum monococcum. The sequence continues at coordinate 411,970,569 of CM067845.1, forward strand.
GAACTCAGGAAATTTAGTCCAGGTGTTCTTAGGTGGACACTTCAAAATCAGTTTTGGACTTCAGCTTAGCTACTTTTGCATACCTCTTGCCAGGACGAATCCACCAGTGAGCATAAAAATTAGTATGCAGAAGGAACCGAGGGTGCTTGAAACAACCTGATGCCTTGCAAGACCAGCAATGAAGCGAAAGAGTCCAGATGATGCCTCGTTCATTAAAAAGAGCAGCAGGAACTGCCTAAAAAATCTGTAGCATTGCATTGTTTTCATTAGCTTCTGCAATACATTAAAAAAGATAATGTATGTTAGAATTCCACCCTTACCTCTGTATGTTGGGATCAAATCCAATGCCATAGTATGTTATGCCGACCCAAATTGTTACATTGAGCAAGGAGAGAGGGGTCTTAATGAGCCATGACGGCAACGTGTATGTCCATGCTGGAAAGAAGAGAAGATTCCGTTGCTTGAAAAAAACAGGGAGCTTTGCAATAGTTAGACCTACTTCTGCTAAACCATTGAACATGATCATCAAAATCCCAAAGAAGAGAGCACCCATGTATATCCCTCCATCTGTCACCGAGTCATGATGCATATTGATGCGCAGAAAGACGGTCATTGCGATGATCGCCATGATTGTCAACTGAAGAATAAAGAGAAATAGTAAGAAAATTTATGTTATGTTCTTATCTAGGAATAACAACGAAATCAGTTAGTGTTGAACTTTTTAAATATATTTTGCCTTTTAGAATCATCACCTGAGTTGCCTTGAATATATACACAAAGGAGTTTCTTTTCATGAGCAGCACCTCTCTGTTGATATTAGCTTTGAGTAGTTCCTTCATGCTGGCACCGTATTGTGATGTTTTCAGAGCTGCGGGATGACTTCCATTCTTGTCAAACGGCACTGCTAACTCACTCTTTATAGCTTGACCAACGTGGAAAGATTGAAATGCCTCCGCAAACTCCTTAACAGGAACATATCGGTATGTCTCATCACTGTTTATCCAGTATTGCCCTTGATCTTTTCTTGATGTAACCTATCAAATTTCCAGTTATAGTCAACCACACTTGAACATTGTAGCCAATTATGGTTCTGGTATTAATAAAATCTGAAGTTTTTTTGGGGGGGAATTCTCAACTTATGACAGAGTTTTCTACAACTATCAATTTTTCAGCTTGCCATATTTTGCCCAAGACGCAAACTGTATCAAAAATTAAAATATGTCGCTCCATCTGTTCCACTTGTGAGCATACTCTGCCTTTATGAAATTCCCTACATATTTAACATTTTGTATTTTGAAGGCATTTCAGACTAATGTGTTTTTAAAACAAATCCATAATTAGAGAAAGCTTCATACAAACGTTGATGACACTCACTTCTTGCAAGAAGTCGGCTACGCCTTTTCGCTCAGGACATTTGAATCCCATTGATTTAAAGAACTCGAGCACATGTTCTCGAGGGCCATTGTAGACAACCTGACCGTCTGAGAGGAGAATTATATCATCAAACAATTCATATGTCTCTGGTGCAGGTTGTAGCAAGGCAATGACTGCTGTTCCACCGATAATGTGGATTGTTTGTCGGATGGAGTTCACAATCTGGAAGGTTGTTGAGCTGTCAAGTCCAGTTGATATCTCATCCATGAAAAGGGCTCGTCCTGGTGTGACAAGCATCTCAGCTGCACAACCATGTCAGAGAATGGATGAGTTGGATTGTGTAGGAGTACGAAGTAATTTTGTTCCATAATAACACATAAGCATCTGGTAGGTTTCTTACTCATAGGCTATATTTACCTGTAGTTACTCTCTTTTTTTGCCCTCCTGATATGCCTCTCAACATATTATTGCCTACCAGTGTATCGGCACAGATATCCAACCCCAAGACCTTCCATAATAATAAAAAAATCAAAGCATTAGTAATGTGGTCACTTTTTAATTTTCTAGAACTTTCTGTGAGCTTAAAGAAAGGAACTTGGTAGCATTCTTGTTATAACTATGTAATTCTATGTAAACTACAACTGAGCTATAAAACAAGTAGCTGATTTGCATGCACCTTCAGAATGTGATTTGTGACCACCTCGGCTTTCTGCTCTCCTGTCGCAGCAGCCTAGATAAGAAAAACCAAAGATTGATATGCATCAAACTTCCTATTGAAACGTCCTCAAGTCTCAACCACTGAATACGGTGAAGTGTGATTTAAAATGTAACGAGTGTAGTACCTTCAAGTAAATATCAATTTCTGGATCTGGTTTGATATTTTCTTCCTTTTCTCTCCTCGATAGCTCCATTAGCAGGTCTGATCATTTCGTACGAAATTCAGGTTACTCAATGCAATATGCTACCATGATGAGTTTTGAGGTCTACATTTTTCTTGTTCTTACCGAAACGGTGACCAATTCCTTGACATTTTGCAGAGAAGTTGACTGTCTCACGGACAGTCAGTTCCGCCATATGCAGATCATGTTGGCTAACATAGGCAGCCGATCTCCGTGGCACAAACTCATCCATGGTATGCCCATTGTAAATTATGTCCCCTGACATCTTTTGTGATTGCAATGTTTCCTCATGTTAGTAGTAGCAAGTTACCATGATGAAAAAGAGAACAACCAAAAGAAAAAACGATCCACCTTAAGACTCGAAGGCAGGGTTCCGGCCAAGGCCAGAAGCAGCGAGGTTTTTCCCGCGCCAGGGGGACCCAGAAGCAAGGTCATCCTGAAAATGGATGGGATAAGCCGATAAGGTACAATTCAATGGAGATGATTCGCTGAGTGAAAGCATGCCTAGAAATTACCTGTGAGGCTTGATGATTCCACTGACATTGTGAAGGATTGATATTTTCCGCTTCTTGTTTTGTGTTAGGTGGAGAGCATTTGCCAGGCCCTGTTTGAAGACGATCACCACCATGTAAGTAAGTACGCATATTATGCAAGCACAAAAAATTAAGGTAAATGAATGCAATGGAGTCCTGCACGTTTGTAACTCCTAACACTGAAGCTGCTTAATAGACCAGTATGCTGGACTTGCAGTTATCCTAACGTTCGGAGCTTCAGTGAGCAAACTTGACTGTTTATCCGAGAGAGTTTGCTTACTGACTCCGCATAGAGAATAATTCTGTTTGTTTTCAAAATCTTTAGGATTAGTGTGTTAACATGGGATCAAAAGGTCGCGGCAGTTAGGCACGTCACTGCTTAACATGGCTTATGGATTTGTACAGCTCCTCTTATGCTTCCGACTTTGTTTGCGTCTGCTTGGAACAAGAAATATTTGTGAGGAACGTGTGTCAGCTGTCAGTGCCATTGCAAAGATGAGTAAAATATCATCCAGTGGGAGGACGATGACATACGAGGCCTAGTGCCACTTGTCGTTGACACCTTGTGGTATTACCAGCTGAGTGACCTTTTTGGACTTTCGGTGGTAATATTGCTCTTGTTTAATTGACGCTTACCAGATTAGAAAGAGACGGGGAAGAGAAAATGGGTAGCCAAGTCTAGCGATCTTTATCGGAAACCAGTCAACATCAGTCTGTTGTGTTTTCTCTCCTAGCCACAGTTTTCACTGTTGGTCTTGCACTCAATCTATTTCTGTTAACCCTCATCGCAGGCTCAACAGTCAACGTGTAGAAAGAAAAATGAAGTGTAAGAGTACTTCCTTGTGGGAGTTCTTGTGACGTACCTCGAGTACATTGGCGTAGGTGTTGAGGATGGTGGGCAGGCCCCTGCTCCCCACGTACGCCTCCGCCTCCAAGTTGAGGTTGTCGTACCTCACCTCGATCGTCGGCAGCTGGATCCCCACTCTGCATCATCAGCACGCGACCAATGTTAGGAGCTACCTTGGCCGTCGCCGGGAGCAGGAGGGGAGGAGGCGTACCGGTCGACGCGGTCCTTGAACTTGGAGAGGAAGCGCTCGTGGTCGTCGCCGACCCAGGCGATGCGCTGCAGCAGCGCGTGCTTCTCTTGCGCGCCCAGCTTGTCCACGTTCACCTCCTTGAGCTCCCCCTCCGGCATGGCCAGCACCGCCGTGCGCGCGCGGTCGTAGGTGGGCAGCTTCTCCAGCGCCGCCCATCGCAGCGCCTCCTCGTCGTCCTCGTCCCGCGACGACCGCGAGAACAGCTCCTCCCCGCCGCGCGACCACACCGAGCTCTCCCGCCGCAGGCTGCGCCCGAACGCGTGTATCTCGCCCGCGTCGTCCATCCTCTACCTATCCACCCCTCCCTCCCGCCGCCGACGGCTGCAACACGGCGGAGGAAAGAGGAAGCCGACAGGGGAGAGTGGGCCGCCGCAGCTGCTGTCCCCCTCTGTGCGTGCTTTGCTTTCTTCCTTGGCCGTTGGCCCTGCAGATGAGGAGATGCGGATGAGAAAGAGATTGGCACTTATATAGAGTGGTGGAGCCGAGGAAGGAGAAGCAGCTAACGTACCCCGTGACGTTGCGCGGTCTATATAGGGGTGGAGTCATATGTGACGAGTTCGCTTTGTGCGGGCCGCGAACTCGTGGACAACTTTTGCATCATCTGTGCTGGGTTCAATGTGGAGATAGATAGACTCCCGTGCTGCTACGAAAATAGCTGCCGCATGAATAAACCCTTCTAGAAACAAATTGAGCTGGATACTACGTACGTATACATACACCCCCAAAATCAGCAAGCATGAAGGGGAGGAAGAACGGTTTGACATGAGAAACAAGCTGGCACAGCCGCCAAATCTATGTAGAAAAACTTATAGGAGTACTAGTACGTGACGAGAGCATGGAATTTTGCATAGAATGTACTCACACGCCACGCCGACACATTTTGCACATGTATGATTGGTTGGTATATATGCGGTGCACGTGTTTTTTCTTTCTTTGTTGCTCGCTTCCTAGTATTGTTTTTTTCCATTATTTGTGGGGGGACGTACAAAGTGGCACTGCTACACTATCGGGAGAAAATCACCGTCTGATCGTGGCAGATTTGATCTCAAAAAGAAAATAATTCATACGTAGCATCATCGACTTCATTATTGGATCAAATAGTCCAATGTAGTACCACTACGTATGTATGCATATCTTTTCATGGCGGCTACTCTTTGTTTTTTTTTTTTTTGAGTTATATGGCGGCTACTCTTTGTTTTTTTTTTTAGTTATATGGCGGCTACTCAGGCAGTGCCAAGCGGGCAGTTGGCCATGAACGAACATCACGTGAAAACGCCACGTGGTTTTGGGCTTTTGCAGCAAAAGAAAGAGATACCACTACCAGTGCACTGTCAGAGTGCCAGTGGGGCACTTAAACTTTCTTTTCACAGCACTAAATGAGGCTTTACTTTATACTACACGGCCGTCGTTTTCGCGCTTGACCCCGGCTGCGCGGTCCCGGGATTCTTGATCATCGGTCTCTTTTTTTCCATAGAATATACAAGCCGGGCGGACATGACCCATCTCCATATGCATTATTGCTGCATATCTCCATATGTACCCCTCGTACATTTTGGAAAATAATGAAGCTCCAGTTAAAACATCTGGAACACGGTTACCAGATGTTCCGTTAAGACCTCTCGTAGTGAGGTATCATAATAAGTACCCGTTTCGTTTCTTTTTAGTCTGCATATAAAATTTGTTTAATATCAAACTTTATTAAGTTTGAACGACTTTATTGGCAAAAATATTAACATTCATGATATAAAATCAATATCATTGGACGCATCATGAAACTAATTTTCGTACTATGTAACTTTAGTGTTGGAGATGTTGGTAATTTCTTTGTATAAATTTGGTCAAACTTTGTATAGTTTGACTTCAATCAAATCTTATACGTGAAGCAAAAAGGAATGAAGAGAGTATTATGCATGTCAACTCGACCATTTCGCTAAGATGACATACAATTAAATGAAAAAAGAAAGAGTTTGGTTTCATATAATATGATACCGTGATATGATACCATATCATAATAAAATAATATAGTACTATGTGTCATGTAAACCAACAAATGATGCAATCTAAAATACTACTAACTTAAAATATTAGCCTAAACATGTCTTATGTGCATGTGTATGTATGTATCCACTAACAAGAGATGCGCCGAAATCAATCATGTGACAAATCATAGGGAGTCGCCACGCTTGGCTGATGAGTTAAGAGCATCTCTAGCAGACCCCTTAAACCACTGAACTGAAAATGTGGTTTTCAGTTTGCGAAAAATGCGTGTTAAGGGTTGGTTTGAGCCATGGTCAAACAAACTCCTTAAACTTAAACTGTAAAACTAAATATTCACATTTTTCCTCACGTCTTCTTCTTCCTCTCGCTTGTGTCCACGGTCAGCTAGCTAGCTCCTACGAAACTAGCGGACAACCCCCATGAAGCGGCCAAATACGAAGCCGCTAACGTCCAGCTAGCTCAAAGTCGCGGACGATCAAATATAGTGCACGAAGCCGAATCAATCCAGGAGCTAGCTACGTCCGCCGAATCGATCGTTCGTTGATTCGAGCTCGCTCGCTAGACGCTAGCTAGCTAGCTCCTTTGTCGGGCGCGGCGGACGGCCGGTAGGAGCGGCGGTCGGGATGGGCGTGGTGGCCGGGGTGGGTGGCCGGCGTCCGGGAACTGGCGGACGGGAGCGATTCATGAAGGTTTCGACGGCAGTTAGATTTCTGCCAACGGTCTTTCGCGTATACGCGACACCCTAGGGTTACCTTCAAAATTCTTATTTTCACGGGTTTGGCCGGGATGTTTTCGCGCCCCTTAAAAAAATTTATGGGTCGGAGTCGTTTACGGGTTCTATTCGGGTCGTTTTTTCCGTCTAATACTATAAACTGACGGTTATTTTATAGTTTCGTGCATTTTAAGGGGTCTACTAGAGATGCTCTAACCATCGTAGCGAAGTTTGGATTGCAATTTTCATAAAACTAGATGGTATCTTGTGTTGTATGTGAGCGTCTATGTTTATATAGTATTTGTTAAAAAGAAAGATGGTATCCCGTGCATGGTAATTGGTTGCAATATATTTCAATGATATTTAGAATGATTTTTTTGGATTAATAATATGAAAATGGAAACTGAAAATACATATCATTTGTTTTGTTCATTATTCTTGCAAAATATTAACTGAATATAAGTAGCATAATAAAATAAAAAAGCTAAGCATTTTGCCATGCATTGTTGCATGCTGGGGTATGCCCTTTCTTATACATGTTTATATATTGACTTTTTTTGCAGGTGCTTATATATCGAAGTTGACATGATTGCATGTTGAAAGGAATATGAAAGTATGGATCATCTATTTAGTTATACAAGATTTGCGGGATTATATGACACATGCATGAAGCATGATATAAAAATACGGAAAGTGGAAAATGAAGCCGAAAAAGAGAAAAATGAATGAATAAATAAATAAATAAAGAGAAATCGGTGCTTTGTGCGCATCATTGTCATTGGATTTGTGGGGAGATATAACTATGCATGTCTGGCTGCTAACAACCTATGATTACCATATATTTATGTGGCCGAGTAAGGTCGACACACTTCCGTTACTCCCTCCTTCCATCTATATAGGGCCTAATGCATTTTTCGAGGCTAATTTTGACCAAATGTTAGAGCAATAATATATGACATGCAACTTACACAAAGCACATCATCAAATTCGTATGTGAAAGGAGCTTTCAATGATATAATTTTCACATTATGCATGTTATGTAGTATTAATTTTATCAATAATCAAAGACGATCTTGAAAAACGCATTAGGCTCTATATAGATGGAAGGAGGGAATACCTTTTTTTTGGTTGCGAATCAAACACTTTCTTTACTTAATTGCACATCATATCGCGTAGCGAGCAACATACGCTAGTGGTGGCATGTTGCCATCATGCTGTTAAAGTGTTATACCCATCTTGGCATCTCCGTTTTTCAACCACCGTTGTGTTAGTAATATACTTGGGACCCAACAAAGCTTCTTATATAAGTATGTCCATCTCACCGATGTCCCTGTCTCGGACGCATCCAAAAAGCTCCCGAGTCATTGATGTGGAGTGTAGGTAATAAACAACGCCAATATACAGGTACAACCCGAGTGCCAAGTCCCTGAGAACGGGGACATTGGAAGACTTTATTTCAAATGATTCTAAAATGATATTTCTAAGTTTAAAATTTTCTTTTGAAAAAAATCTGTGAAAACTTGTACGTATTCACGACAAATCTGTAAAATTTAGTTCAAAAGTATTATGATTTGGTAGCTGCATAAAATCATGTATGAAAGTATATTGTTATGAAAATTTCCTTGAGCGTGCTATATATGTATTCGTGTATGTACAACTTTTTGGGTTTTTTCGCACCATGGAAATATGTTTTGTTTTAAGTCCTCCGCGGTCACCGTCCTCAATTTGCACTTTCCGGGTACAACCACTGCGACATTTGGCCCGAACCATGTGAGATGTAACAACCCAGGCTAATGACGCGCTGTACTTTTCCAGGCCAGGCTACTGTCTGATATCCAGGACACCAACCATACAATGTACAGGCAGCTCTGAGGCAAGCACCAGGCCAGGCTGTTTCGCTCGAGGGCAGCAACCAAACAAGCCTGTAGTCATTGTACACGATCGTCTAAACATGCATGTATAATGTGTGGTACACAAAACTTGTTTAAATGTGACGCCACTGATTTGATCATACATTAATCATATACGTAAATGTGTATGATCAAAATCAAGGACTTACGAAAAGATATCACAACACAACTCTAGACACAAATTAAAATAATACAAACTTTATATTACAAGCCAGAGACCTCGAGGGCTCGCATACACAAGAGTCAGCGAAAACAATAATATGTGAGTACAGATATAAGTTAAACAAGTTGCCATAAGATGGCTAGCACAAATTGGGATACAGATCGAAAAAGGCGCATGCCTCTTGCCTGAGATCCTCCTAAACTACTCCTAGTCGTCGTCGGCGACCTGCACGTAGTAGTAAGCACCCTCGGTGTAGTAGGAGTAGTCTAAGGTGGCGTCTAACTCCTGGGCTCCAGCATCTGGTTGCGACAACTGAGAAGAACGAAAAGCGGGGAAAAGAGAGAAAATCAACCATGAGTACTCATCCAAAGTACTCGCAAGTAAGGATCTACACTACATATGCATGTGTATCAGTGTAAAGGGGCAATATCGGTGGACTGAACTGCAGAATGCCAGAATAAAAGGGGGATAGCTAGTCCTGTCGAAGACTGCGTTTCTGGCAGCCTCTATCTTGCAGCATGTAGAAGAGAGTAATGGTAAGTTCACCAAGTATCATCGCATAGCATAATCCTATCCGGTGATGCTCTTCTCGTCGCCCTGTGAGAGAGCGATCACCGGGTTGTATCTCGCACTTGAAATGGTGTATTTTATTAAGTATCTGGTTCTAGTTGTCATAAGGTCAAGATACAACTCCGGGTCGTCCTTTTATCGAGGGACACGGTTATTCGAATAGATCAACTTCCCTGCTGGGATGCACCACATAACCCAACACGCTCGATCCCTCTGGCCGGACACACTTTCCTGGGTCATGCTCGGCCTCGGAAGATCAACACGTCGTAGCCCTACTTAGGCACAACAGAGAGGTCAGCACGCCGGTCTAAATCCTATGCGCGCAGTGGTCTGGACCCATCGCCCATTGCACACCTGCACGTTGCGTACGCGGCCGGTGAGCAGACCTAGCAACCTCCATTACAAAGGAAGTTGCGTTACGCGGTCCAACCCGACACGCGCCGCTCAGTCACTAACGTCAAGAAGCTTCGGCTGATACCACGACATCGAGTGCCCATAACTGTTCCCGCATAGTTGGTTAGTGCGTATAGGCCAGTGGCCAGACTCAGATCAAATACCAAGATCTCGTTAAGCATGTTAATTGATGTAACCGCAGACGCCGACCAGGGCCAGGCCCACCTCTCTCCTAGGTGGTCTCAACCTGCCCTGTCGCTCCGCCACAAAGTAACAGTTGGGGGCCGTCGAGAACCCAGGCCCACCACTACCGGGATGGAACCACTTGTCCTTTCAGCCCCCACACCGGAATCACTCGCGGGTACTCTACGAGCCGACCCGACTTTAGTCACCAAGTATCACATATTATGTATATAAGTATATACCCGTGATCACCTCCCGAATGATCACGACCCGATAGTATAGCATGATAGACGGACAAGAATGTAGGGCCACTGATGGAATACTAGCATCCTATACTAAACATTTAGGTTTGCAGGTAAAGGTAACAACAGTAGTAGCAAAGGCAGGCTATGCATCAGGATAGGATTAACGAAAAGCAGTAACATGCTACACTACTCTAATGCAAGCAGTAGGGAGAAGAATAGGCGATATCTAGTGATCAAGGGGGGGGGGCTTGCCTGGTTGCTTTGGCAAGAAGGAGGGTCGTCAACACCGTAGTCGAACTGGGGTCGTCGGTAGTCTCGAGGTCTACCGGAAAGAAGTAACGGAGGGGAAACACAATAAATAATAGAGCAATCAAAGCATCACAAAGTGTAACATGGCATTACGCGGTGCCAGAGGTGACCTAACATAGTAGTAGGTGCTCCTAGCGAAGGGGGAAAACATCCGGGAAAGTATTCCCGGTGTTTGAAGTTTTCGGATAGACGAACCGGAGGGGAAAGGTTACGGGTTCGCTATGCTATGGATGTGTGGCAGACGAACGGACTACGTCTTCGGATTCATCTTGTCGTTTTGAGAAACTTTCATGTACAAAGTTTTTTCATCCGAATTACGATTTATTTTATATGATTTTTCAAAGTTTTAATCCTTTTATATATTTACTGGAATCAATTAATTCAAAAATATGTTAGAAGTAAATGATATGGGTATGCAAAAAGTGTACCCAAAAATGTGGCTATGTGGCTGGCAGTGGGACCAGCGGTCAAAGTCAACAACCCGGTCAGCGTTGACTGGTCAAAGGTGAACAGTGTAGGTGGGTCCCGCATGTCATTGACCCATAAACTTTTAACTCAATTTAACTTTTAATTAAAACAGGAGGGTCCCACGTGCCATAGACTTATTAGAGGGGGGGTTAACACTAACAGCGGTTAGCCCCAAATTAACAGGGGCCGACCCCACTTGTTGTGGCCCAATCGGCCACCCAGGCAGGGTACGCTCGCACGGCGTACGACGGTCACCGGCAGCGAGCGGTGGTGGGCTGTGGTGGTGGGAGCAGCAGTAGGGGCGGTGAGAGCGGGCAGCGGCCAAGTGCGGCCGGGCGTGGCGGGATGCGGGCGGAGGCGGGGTTGCGGCGTGGTCGAAGCAGGGCATGGGAGCTCGAGTGCGACAAACGGCGGCGCAGCAGACGGCGGCGCTGGGAGGGAGCAGCATGCAGCAGCGCCCGAGGCCACGAGCAGGCGAGCGCGACCAGGCAGCTCGCGGGCGGAGCGGGGCGCCAAGCGGGAATGAGGAAGGGGCGGCCACGCGCGGGTGGGCGGCTTGCGGGGCGCGCACTGGTGGCGTAGGGGTGGCGGTGAGCGCAACCTGTACAGACAGAGCGCATGAGGGGGGAGAGCGGCCAGGCCGCGGCGGGGACGGACGAAATCGCCAGTCAGTGATGTCTACTACACAACCTTCTTCTTGTAGACGTTGTTGGGCCTCCAAGTGCAGAGGTTTGTAGGACAGTAGCAAATTTTCCTCAAGTGGATGACCTAAGGTTTATCAATCCGTAGGAGGCGTAGGATGAAGATGGTCTCTCTCGAGCAACCCTGCAACCAAATAATAAAAAGTCTCTTGTGTCCCCAACACACCCAATACAATGGTAAATTATATAGGTGCACTAGTTCGGCGAAGAGATGGTTATACAAGTGCAATATGGATAGTAGATAATAGTTTTTGTAATCTGAAAATATAAAAACAGCAAGGTAGCAAGTGATAAAAGTGAGCATCAACAGTATTGCAATGATAGGAAACAAGGCCTAGGGTTCATACTTTCACTAGTGCAAGTCCTCTCAACAATAATAGCATAATTGGATCACATAACTATCCCTCAACATGCAACAAAGAGTCACTCCAAAGTCACTAATAGCGGAGAACAAATGAAGAGATTATGGTAGGGTACGAAACCACCTTAAAGTTATTCTTTCCAATCAATCCGTTGGGCTATTCCTATAAGTGTCACAAACAGCCCTAGAGTTCGTACTAGAATAACACCTTAGGACACACATCAACCAAAAACCTAATGTCACCTAGATACTCCAATGTCACCTCAAGTATTCGCGGGTATGATTATACGATATGCATCACACAATCTCAGATTCATCTATTCAACCAACACATAGGATATCAAAGAGTGCCCCAAAGTTCTACCAGAGAATCACGACGAAAATGTGTGCCAACCCCTATGCATAGGTTCATGGGTGGAACCCGCAAGTTGATCACCAAAAATACATCAAGTGAATCACGTGGTATCCCATTGTCATCACAGATACGCACGGCAAGACATACATCAAGTGTTCTCAAATCTTTAAAGACTCAATCCGATGAGATAACTCCAAAGGGGAAACTCAATTCATTACAAGAGAGAAGAGGGGCAGGAGAAACATAAGATCCAACTATAATAGCAAAGCTCGCGATACATCAAGATCGTGCCAAATCAAGAACACGAGAGAGAGACCAAACACATAGCTACTGATACATACTGTCGGTGTCAAAACCGGCGGATCTCGGGTAGGGGGTCCCGAACTGTGCGTCTAGGCCGGATGGTAACAGGAGGCAAGGGACACGAAGTTTTACCCAGGTTCGGGCCCTCTTGATGGAGGTAAAACCCTACGTTCTGCTTGATTAATATTGATGATATGGGTAGTACAAGAGTAGATCTACCACAAGATCGGAGAGGCTAAACCCTAGAAGCTAGCCTATGGTATGATTGTTGTTCTGTATGTTGTCCTACGGACTAAAACCCTCCGGTTTATATAGACACCAGCGAGGGTTAGGGTTACACAAAGTCGGTTACAATGGTAGGAGATCTACATATCCGTATCGCCAAGCTTGCCTTCCACACCAAGGAAAGTCCCTTCCGGGCACGGGACGAAGTCTTCAATCTTGTATCTTCATAGTCCAGGAGTCCAGCTGAAGGTATAGTCCGGCCATCCGGACACCCCCTAATCCAGGACTCCCTCAGTAGCCCCTGAACCAGGCTTCAATGACGACGAGTCCGGCGCGCAGTTTGTCTTCGGCATTGCAAGGCGGGTTCCTCCTCCAAGTACTTCATAGAAGATTTTGAACACAAAGATAGTGTCCGGCTCTGCAAAATAAGTTTCCACATATTGCCATAGAGAGAATAATATTTACACAAATCTAATCTGCTGACGTATTCCGTAGTGTGACATCGCACCGCGGCCAAGCCTTTATTCGAATCGTTTTATTGTCCCACCTCAGTGTGTCATGCTAGGCGGTTTCCTTGGCAGGTCTTGTTAAAGCAGAGATCGTGTCCCCTTATTCCGGGATTCTCATCAATACGGGCGTGGGTAACTGATGTAGGGTGGAACCCTAGATGGTCGATCTTTCACGAAAGGAGCGGATCCCAAAGAGAAACACGAAGAACACGAGGGGATTCACGAGGGAAAACATGAGAGAAAACACTCAAACCAACATGAATAGATCACACATGTGCTAGATCCTCGAATACATAAAGTAAGATACACGATCCATGATCAACTAGGGACGATACATAGGGTAACCGGTTCTTCTCCGTGAGGAGGTCTTGAAGGGGCCGCCCAAGAGGGGGGTCTTGAATCCAAGTTGATCTTCTCCGAAGAGGGGCCGCAGTCTCTCTCGAGGAGGAGATCGGTATGGATGAGCGAAGCACTATCTCACATATGAGCTAAACCAACGCTAACCCTAACTAGGAGGAGGTGGGGGTCTATATATAGTGTTTGCCCACGAAGGGGTAAGTGAGAGGGGATACATGGGCCTCTGGCCCATATCTGCGTGCAGGCAGGCGCCGGATGTCCGGGCTGGGGGCCGGATGTCCGGGCATTCGCGGGAGGCCGGATGTCCGGGGCGCGGGCCGGATGTCCGGGCTGGTGTGGCCGGTCTCGGAGCTCTCTGGATAGCGGGGTCCGGATGTCCGGGGCTTCGTGGGAGGCCGGATGTCCGGGCCCTGTAGCACATTGCCCTTCTTCCTTCTTCTTCCTTCGCTTCCGCGCATGCTTGGCCTTGGTCCTTGGGCTCTCCATGGTCTCCTCGGGTGTACCTGAGTATGCACAAGGTCCACGCTTGAAGTAGCATCCATGTCTTACATGCGGAAAAGGAAGATTTGGAAAGGAGCGAGTTCACCTTAGGTCCAATGGCGTAGGCTCGAGTGTACATGGGGATGATCGTAGGATGCTCCGCATAAGTAACCCAACCGTGCCATTGATTACGGCGCTTGGAGATAAGCGAGTTTTACCAGGCTGGTGGGGACACGTAGTTGCGTCCACCCATATAAGGGGATAAGGATCCACCTTTTCACCTACGCCTTCTTCCTCCTTTGCCTATCCATTTTCGCGCACTCGAGCTCCAACGCCCAAGTCCACACTCCACACCTCAACCTTCTCCAGCCATGTCCGGAGCGAGAGGCAAGTGGATGGTCTCCTCCGTCACGAAGGGACACATCAAAAAACTGAGGAAGGCCGGATACTTGTCTAACGACATCGCGTACCGGCTTCCCGAAGAGGGGCAGCTCCTCCCCACCCCAAGGCCCCATGAGAGGGTAGTGTTCCTTCCCCACTTCCTCCGCGGACTGGGCTTTCCGATCCACCCATTCGTCTGGGGACTCATGTTCTACTACGGCCTAGATTTCCATGATCTGGCCCCGAACTTCATCCTCAACATCTCAGCGTTTATCGTCGTGTGCGAGGCCTTCCTCCGCATCCGCCCCCATTTCGGCCTATGGCTCAAGACTTTCAATGTCAAGCCGAAGGTGGTGCGCGGCAACCAGGCGGAGTGCGGAGGCGCCATGGTGGGCAAGATGCCCAATGTCTTATGGCTCGAGGGCTCTTTTGTGGAGACCCTGAAGGGGTGGCAATCGGGGTGGTTTTACATCACCGAGCCGCGCGAACCTGAGTGGGTCGCAGCCCCCGAGTTTCGGTCTGGACCCCCAACGCGGCTCACGTCCTGGAAAGAGACGGGCCTGTCATGGGGCAGCAAAGAAGAGGTGACTGGACTGCAAACATGCATCCAAACCCTGGTGGACAAGCAGCTCAAGCTTGTCAACATAGACCAGGTTATGCTCATCCGCCGGATCCTCCCCTGTCAACAACGGGCCTTCAATCGGTGGGAGTTCAACCCGGCGCAGCACCGAACTCTAAGCAAGCTCTTCGACACGACGTACGAAGATGCCTGGAAGGTGCTTTTCAAGGGTGCCGAAGCTCCCGCATCCGCTACCGAGGATCACGGATTCAGCGCGCAGCGTCATGCTAGCACGGTAATTTGTTTGTACCTTTTACAGGGTATTAGTTTTCCATAGTTTAACTCTATGCGGGATCTAAGCTCCCTTTCCTTTGACAGAATTGGCAGGCGAAGTCCGGACAGATCGACTGTCCGGCTCCTTTTCCCGAAGACCCAGCCGATGCCCGCTTGGCGAAGCTGCTGGTTCCGGCACCCTACGTGGTGCCGGAGAAGAAGGCCACGAAGAAGGCCACGGGGACTCGTAAAAGTGCCCGGCGCCAGGAGGCGTCGGGTTCATCATCCGACGGCTCCAAGGCGCATTCCTCCCGTGAAGACGAGGAGGAGGAAGAAGAGACCTCTCCCCCTCCAGCGGGGGGAGAGAAGAAAAGGAAGGCCGCCCACACTAGGGAGGCCGAAGGGTCCAAGAAGGGGAAAACCCTTCCTCCGGACTACTCCACCAACGCCAACGACGACGGAGAGGAGTGGCCACTCAGGGCCAAGCCCCTGGCGAAATCGTAAGTATCCGGATACCAGAGTAATTCATAGTATTCCTTTATTGCACAGCTTTCCCTTATGTCGAATATGATTATGCAGCCCACCCAAAGACCGGCTCGACGCGTCGTCGAGCGGTTCACTGGACTCGTCGGATGTGAATTCGCTTCCGACGGCTTCCTCCCCCCGCCCTACGGATGACACCGAAGTGTTGTCCCAGCAGGTTCCAAGCCAGGAGGAGGTGGTCCTGGAGGCGCCGCAAGGCGACCTCCCGGACTCCAAGAGTAAAGGGGATAAAACCCCCCAGGGCTCCAAGTCTGGCTCTAGGCCGGACACCGCTCCGGAACCTTCAAAGGTTCCAGAGTCCGGCGGACGACCTCCTTCCAAGAGGTGACCCCCGTCTAACCGGAGGCGCCGGACAGTCTGTTGGAGGCGCTCAAAGGCGCCTCCATGGACGAGGAGCATCGCACCATTATGAGTGCAGTGATCTAGAAGGTTCAGTCCGCCAAGAACGGACTGACTGAAGCTTGTGCTAGCCTTTTAACAAGTTTTGAGGTAAGTAAAGAATGTGTAAATAATATTACCGCATAGACAGTAGCCCTGATGCTCTGTTTGGCGTTCGGGAAGAAAAGCCGAATAGAGGATCAAATAAAATTCGCAGGAGTCTAACAAAAAGGAGTCAATATGCGTATGTAGGCTTCTCTGCTGGCGTCTGCCACACTGACTGCGGAAGTGGACACGCTAAAGCAGAACCTCGAGCAGTCCGAGCAAGAGCTCGGGCGCGCCAAGAAGCAGCTCGAGGACAAGGAAGGTAAGAAATACCTTGTTCAAATATATATATATAAAAGGTGCAATTGCAAAAAATGACAGGATTATCGTGGCTATCGTAGGGGCCACGTTTGAGGTGGCGACCCTTAAGCAAGCGCTGGTCGAGGCCGAGAAGAGGGCAGCCACGGAGCGCACCGAGCGGGAGAAGGATGAGGCCCAGGTTGCAAGGTGCAGCAAGAGCTCCAGGCTCTCATGGAAAAACATGAGAGTTTGGAGCTTGACTCAAAGACGCGAGCGTCCGAGCTCGCGGTGGCTATTGAAAATGCCAAGTCTGCCAAGGCCGAATCCTAGAAGACCCTCCAGGAGTTGGATGAGGTGAAGAAGATAGCGGCAGGTAAGCCATTTTCTATGCAAAGCAAACACATAAACGTGAGTTACTTGTTACTTACCCGAATCCGGAGCTCTCCAGGAGCATTCGCAGATCTTCCCCGTAGCATGTCCGATGCCGCCGCATTCTATCGAGCCGAGGAGGGCAGCTCGACAGAGAAGGTGTTCTGGTCTCAGTATGCTGAGGCCGGACACCCCGTGCCCCTGAGCGACCAGCTGAAGCAACTGGTCGAGCTCCACAAGGCGCCGAACAGGCCATGAAGGGCCTCATAGTTCGGCTGTGGCCTGGAGAGGCTCTGCCTGGGAGCTATTTCGGGCTGGTGCGGCGGCTGGTGGGGGCCTGTCCAAGGCTCGAAGTCATCAAGCGCTCCGTCTGCATTGAAGGTGCCCGTAGGGCCCTTGCCCGTGATAAGGAGCACTGGGGCAAGCTAGATGCTGAGAAGCTTGTGAAGGACGGGCCACCGCCGGGGAAACAACATCGCAAGCCCGAGAATTATTATAAGGATGTTCTGAAGGGTGCCCGCCTTATGGCGGATGAATGTTCCAGGGATGTAATTTTTGAGTAAAACTCGCTCGTTTTGTCCTGTGCGCTGAAAACTTGTTCATATGCGCTAAGCAATGCTGTTTAGAATTTAAAATATTACCTTCTGTGTGGCTTTTATCAATTCTGAGAGATGGCGAGTCGTCGGCTTCTGCCCCCCGTGCCGCTAGTGCTGGGGTGTTCGGGGATAAACCCGAGCGCTCTTTTTCCCATGTTTGGGTCCTTCGAGGGAGGCGCTCAGCACAACGAACAAGGCAATCGGACTATAATGCGTGAACACTCTCACTTAGCCATAGAATTCTATAATTTTAAATTTCAGCGAAGCCCCTGGTATTCGGAAGACCGATTTCGGGGCGCTATCCACGCCTTGGCCGGACAGAGCCGACTCCTCGCTCTAAGCGGCATAAGTCTTTAGGGACTTGAAAAACCTCTTGAACAGCGACCAGCTCTCGCTTCATCATGATAGTGAGTTTTCGCTTTCTCTACTGAGGTGCTCGACCCAGCTCAACTGGGGCACAATTGTTGGGGAACGTAGTACTTTCAAAAAAAATTCTACGCACACGCAAGATCATGTTGATGCATAGCAACGAGAGGGGAGAGTGTGATCTACGTACCCTTGTAGATCGACAACGGAAGCGTTTGGTTGATGTAGTCGTACGTCTCCACGGCCCGACCGATCAAGCACCGAAACTACGGCACCTCCGAGTTCTAGCACACGTTCAGCTCGATGACAATCCCCGGACTCCGATCCAGTAAAGTGTCGGGGAAGAGTTCCGTCAGTACGACGGCGTGGTGACGATCTTGATGTACTACTGTCGCAGGGCTTCGCCTAAGCACCGCTACAATATTATCGAGGACTATGGTGGTAGGGGCGCCGCACACGGCTAAGAATATGATCACGTGGATCAACTTGTGTGTCTATGGGGTGCCCCTGCCCCCGTATATAAAGGAGTGGAGGAGGGGAGGGCCGGCCCTCTCTATGGCGCGCCCTAGGGGAGTCCTACTCCCACCGGGAGTAGGATTCCCCCTTTCCTAGTCCAACTAGGAGTCCTTCCATGTAGTAGGAGTAGGAAACAAGGAAGGGGCGCAGCCCCTCCCCCTAGTCCAATTCGGACTAGGCCTTGGGGGGCGCGCAGCCTGCCCTAGGCAGCCCCTCTCTCTTTCCCGTATGGCTCAATAAGGCCCAATACTTCTCCCGGCGAATTCCCGTAACTCTCCAGTACTCCGAAAAATACTCGAATCACTCGGAACCTTTCCGATATCCGAATATAGTCATCCAATATATCGATTTTTACGTCTCGACCATTTCGAGACTCCTCGTCGTGTCCCCGATCTCATCCGGGACTCCGAACTCCTTCGGTACATCAAAACTCATAAACTCATAATATAACTGTCATCGAAACCTTAAGCGTGCGGACCCTACGGGTTCGAGAACAATGTAGACATGACCGAGACACGTCTCCGGTCAATAACCAATAGCGGAACCTGGATGCTCATATTGGTTCCTACATATTCTACGAAGATCTTTTATCGGTCATACCGCATAACAACATACGTTGTTCCCTTTGTCATTGGTATGTTACTTGCCCGAGATTCGATCGTCGGTATCCAACACCTAGTTCAATCTCGTTACCGGAAAGTCTCTTTACTCGTTCCATAATGCATCATCTCGCAACTAACTCATTAGTTGCAATGCTTGCAAGGCTTAAGTGATGTGCATTACCGAGAGGGCCCAGAGATACCTCTCTGACAATCAGAGTGACAAATCCTAATCTTGAAATACGCCAACCCAACATGTACCTTCGGAGACACCTGTAGAGCTCCTTTATAATCACCCAGTTACGTTGTGACGTTTGGTAGCACACAAAGTGTTCCTTTGGTAAAAGAGAGTTGCATAATCTCATAGTCATAGGAACATGTATAAGTCATGAAGAAAGCAATAACAACATACTAAACGATCGGGTGCTAAGCTAATGGAATGGGTCATGTCAATCAGATCATTCAACTAATGATGTGATCCCGTTAATCAAATAACAACTCTTTGTCCATGGTTAGGAAATATAACCATCTTTGATTAAGGAGCTAGTCAAGTAGAGGCATACTAGTGACTCTCTGTTTGTCTATGTATTCACACATGTATTATGTTTCCGGTTAATACAATTCTAGCATGAATAATAAACATTTATCATGATATAAGGAAATAAATAATAACTTTATTATTGCCTCTAGGGCATATTTCCTTCAGTCTCCCACTTGCACTAGAGTCAATAATCTAGATCACATCACCATGTGATTAACATCGATAGTTCACATCATCATGTGATTAACACCCATAGTTCACATCGCCATGTGACCAACACCCAAATGGTTTACTAGATTCAGTAATCTAGTTCACATTGCTATGTGATTAACACTCAAAGAGTACTAAGGTGTGATCATGTTTTGCTTGTGAGAGAATCTTAGTCAACGGGTCTTTCACATTCAGATCCGTTATGTATTTTGCAATTTTCTATGTCTACAATGCTCTGCACGGAGCTACTCTAGCTAATTGCTCCCACTTTCAATATGTATCTAGATCGAGACTTAGAGTCATCCAGATCTATGTCAAAACCTGCATCGACGTAACTCTTTACAACGAACCTTTTGTCACCTCCATAACCGAGAAACATATCCTTATTCCAGTAAGGATAATTTTGACCGTTGTCCATTGATCTACTCCTAGATCACTATTGTACTCCCTTGCTTAACATAGTGTAGGGTATACAATAGATCTGGTACACAGCATGGTATACTTTATAGAACCTATGGCTGAGGCATAGGGAATGACTTTCATTCTCTTTCTATCTTCTGTCGTGGTCGGGCTTTGAGTGTTACTCAACTTCACACCTTGTAACACAGGCAAGAACTCTTTCTTTGACTGTTCCATTTTGAACTACTTCAAATGTCAAGGTATGTACTTATTGAAAAAAACTTATCAAGCGTCTTGATCTATCTCTTATAGATCTTGATGCTCAATATGTAAGCAGCTTTACCGAGGTCTTTCTTTGAAAAACTCCTTTCAAACATCCCTTTATGCTTTGCAGAATAATTCTACATTATTTCCGATCAATAATATGTCATTCACATATACTTATCAGAAATGTTGTAGTGCTCCCACTCACTTTCTTATAAATACAGGCTTCACCGCAAGTCTGTATAAAACTATATGCTTTGATCAACTTATCAAAGCGTATATTTCAACTCCGAGATGCTTACACCAGTCCATAGATGGATCGCTGGAGTTTGCACATTTTGTTAACACCTTTAGGATTGACAAAAACTTATGGTTGCATCATATACAACTCTTCTTTAAGAAATCCATTAAGGATTGCAGTTTTGTTATCCATTTGCCAGATTTCATAAAATGCGGCAATTGCTAACATGATTCGGACAGATTTAAGCATAGATACGAGTTGGAAACTCTCATCGTAGTCAACACCTTGAACTTGTCGAAAACCTTTTTGCGACAATTTTAGCTTTGTAGATAGTAACACTACTATCAGCGTCCGTCTTCCTCTTGAAGATCCATTTATTTTCTATGGCTTGCCGATCATCGGGCAAGTCAATCAAAGTCCATACTTTGTTCTCATACATGGATCCCATCTCAGATTTCATGGCCTCAAGCCATTTTGCGGAATCTGGGCTCACCATTGCTTCTTCATAGTTCATAGGTTCATCATGATCTAGTAGCATGATTTCCAGAACAGGATTACCGTACCACTCTGGCGTGGATCTTACTCTGGTTGATCTACGAGGTTCAGTAGTATCTTGTTCTGAAGTTTACATGATCATTATCATTAGCTTCCTCACTAATTGGTGTAGTAGTCACAGGAACAGATTTCTGTGATGAACTACTTTCCAATAAGGGGGAAGGTACAATTACCTTATCAAGTTCTACTTTCCTCCCACTCACTTCTTTCGAGAGAAACTCCTTCTCTAGAAAGGATCCATTCTTAGCAATGAATGTCTTCCCTTTGGATATATGATAGAAGGTGTACCCAACAGTCTCCTTTGGGTATCCTATGAAGACATATTTCTCCGATTTGGGTTTGAGCTTATCAGGATGAAACTTTTTCATATAAGCATCGCAACTCCAAACTTTAAGAAACGACAACTTTGGTTTCTTGCCAAACCATAGTTCAGATTGTGTCGTCTCAACGGACTTAGATGGTGCCTCTTTTTAACGTGAATGCAGCTGTCTTTAATGCATAACCCCAAAAACTATAGTGGTAAATCGGTAAGAAACATCATAGATTGTACTATATCCAATAAAGTACGGTTATGACGTTCGGACACACCATTATGCTGTGGTGTTCCAGGTGGCACAAATTTGTGAAACTATTCCACATTGTTTTAATTGAAGACCAACCTCGTAACTCAAATATTTGTCTCCACGATCAGATCGTAGAAACTTTATTTTCTTGTTACGATGATTTTCCACTTCACTCTGAAATTCTTTGAGCTTTTCAAATGTTTCAGACTTATGTTTCATCAAGTAGATATACCCATATCTGCTCAAATCATCTGTGAAGGTCAGAAAATAACGATACCCGCCGCGAGCCTTAACACTCATCGGATCGCATACATGAGTATGTATTATTTCCAATAAGTCAGTTGCTCGCTCCATTGTTCCGGAGAACGGAGTCTTAGTCATCTTGCCCATAAGGCATGGTTCGCAAGCATCAAGTGATTCATAATCAAGTGATTCTAAAATCCCATCAGCATGGAGTTTCTTCATGCGCTTTACACCAATATGACCTAAACGGCAGTGCCACAAATAAGTTGCACTATTATTATTAACTTTGCATCTTTTGTCTTCAATATTATGAATATGTGTATCACTACGATCGAGATCCAATGAACTATTTTCATTGGGTGTGTAACCATATAAGGTTTTATTCATGTAAACAGAACAACAATTATTCTCTAACTTAAATGAATAGCCGTATTGCAATAAACATGATCAAATCATATTCATGCTCAACGCAAACACCAAATAACACTTATTTAGGTTCAACACTAATCCCTAAAGTATAGGGAGTGTGCGATGATGAACATATCAATCTTGGAACTACTTCCAACACACATCGTTACTTCACCCTTAACTAGTTTCTGTTCATTCTGTAACTCCCGTTTCGAGTTACTACTCTTTAGCAACTGAACCAGTATCAAATACCGAGGGGTTGCTATGAACATTAGTAAAATACACATTAATAATCTGTATATCAAATATACCTTTGTTCACTTTGCCATCCTTCTTATCTGCCAAATACTTGGGGCAGTTCCGCTTCCAGTGACCAGTCCCTTTGCAGTAGAAGCACTTAGTCTCAGGCTTAGGACCAGACTTGGGCTTCTTCACTTGAGCAGCAACTTGCTTGCCGTTCTTCTTGGAGTTCCCCTTCTTCCCGTTGCCCTTTTATTGAAACTAGTGGTCTTGTCTACCATCAACACTTGATGCTCTTTCTTGATTTCTACCTTCATCGATTTCATCATCATGAAAAGCTCGGGAGTCATTTTCGTCATCCCTTGCATACTATAGTTCATCACGAAGTTCTACTAACTTGGTGATGGTGACTAGAGAATTCTGTCAATCACTATCTTATCTGGAAGATTAACTCCCACTTGATTCAAGCGATTGTAGTGCCCAGACAATCTGAGCACATGCTCACTAGTTGAGCGATTCTCCTCCATCTTTTGGCTATAGAACTTGTTGGAGACTTCATATCTCTCAACTCGGGTATTTGCTTGAAATATTAACATCAACTCCTGGAACATCTCATATGGTCCAGGACGTTCAAAACGTCTTTGAAGTCCCGATTCTAAGCCGTTAAGCATGGTGCACTAAACTATCAAGTAGTCATCATATTGAGCTAGCCAAACATTCATAACGTCTGCATCTGCTCCTGCAATAGGTCTGTCACCTAGCGGTGCATCAAGGACATAATTCTTCTATGCAGCAATGAGGATAAACCTCAGATCACGGATCCAATCCGCATCATTGCTACTAACATCTTTCAACACAATTTTCTCTAGGAACATATCAAAATAAACATAGGGAAGCAACAACGCGAGCTATTGATCTACAACATAACTATGCTAATACTACCAGGACTAAGTTCATGATAAATTAAAGTTCAATTAATCATATTACTTAAGAACTCCCACTTAGATAGACATCCCTCTAATCTTCTAAGTGATCACGTGATCCAAATCAACTAAACCATAACCGATCAGCACGAGAAATGGAGTAGTTTTCAATGGTGAACATCACTATGTTGATCATATCTACTATATGACTCACGCTCGATCTTTCGATCTCAGTGTTCCGAGGCCATATCTGCATATGCTAGGCTCGTCAAGTTTAACCTGAGTATTCTGCGTGTGCAAAACTGGCTTGCACCCGTTGTAGATGGACGTAGAGCTTATCACACCCGATCATCACGTGGTGTCTGGGCACGACGAACTTTGGCAACGGTGCATACTCAGGGAGAACACTTTTATCTTGATAATTTAGTGAGAGATCATCTTATAATGCTACCCTCAATCAAAGCAAAATAAGATGCATAAAAGATAAACATCACATGCAATCAATATAAGTGATATGATATGGCCATCATCATCTTGTGCTTGTGATCTCCATCTCCGAAGCACTGTCCTGATCACCATCGTCACCGGCGCGACACCTTGATCTCCATCGTAGCATCGTTGTCGTCTCGCCAATCTTATGCTTCCACGACTATCGCTACCGCTTGGTGATAAAGTAAAGCATTACAGCACGATTGCATTGCATACAATAAAGCGACAACCATATGGCTCCTGCCAGTTGCCGATAACTCGGTTACAAAACATGATCATCTCATACAATAAAATTCAGCATCATGTCTTGACCATATCACATCACAACATGCCCTGCAAAAACAAGTTAGACGTCTTCTACTTTGTTGTTGCAAGTTTTATGTGGCTGCTACGGGCTTAAGCAAGAACGAATCTTACCTACGCATCAAAACCACAACGATAGTTTGTCAAGTTGGTGCTGTTTTAACCTTCGCAAGGAGGGCATAGCCACACTCAGTTCAACTAAAGTTGGAGAAGCTGTCACCCGCAAGCCACCTATGTGCAAAGCACGTCGGGAGAACCGGTCTCGCGTAAGCGTACGCGTAATGTTGGTCCGGGCCGCTTCATCCAACAATACCGCCGAACCAAAGTATGACATGCTGGTAAGCAGTATGACTTATATCGCCCACAACTCACTTGTGTTCTACTCGTGCATATAACATCAATACATAAAACCTAGGCTCTGATACCACTGTTGGGGAACGTAGTAATTTCAAAAAAATTCCTACGCACACGCAAGATCATGATGATGCATAGCAATGAGAGGGGAGAGTGTGATCTACATACCCATGTAGATCAACAACGGAAGCATTTGGTTGATGTAGTCGTACGTCTCCACGGCCCGACCGATCAAGCACCGAAACTATGGCACCTCCGAGTTCTAGCACACGTTCAGCTCGATGACGATCCCTGGGCTCCAATCCAGCAAAGTGTCGGGGAAGAGTTCCGTCAGCACGACGGCGTGGTGATGATCTTGATGTACTACTGTCGCAGGACTTCGCCTAAGCACCGCTACAATATTATCGAGGACTATGGTGGCAGGGGGCGCCGCACACGGCTAAGAATATGATCACGTGGATCAACTTGTGTATCTATAGGGTGCCCCTGCCCCCGTATATAAAGGAGTGGAGGAGGGGAGGGCCGGCCCTCTCTATGGCGCGCCCTAGGGGAGTCCTACTCCCACCGGGAGTAGGATTCCCCCTTTGCTAGTCCAACTAGGAGTCCTTCCATGTAGTAGGAGTAGGAAACAAGGAAGGGGCGCAGCCCCTCCCCCTAGTCCAATTCGGACTAGGCCTTGGGGGGCGCGCGGCCTGCCCTAGGCAGCCCCTCTTTCTTTCCCGTATGGCCCAATAAGGCCCAATACTTCTCCTGGCGAATTCCCGTAACTCTCCTGTACTCCGAAAAATACTCGAATCACTCGGAACCTTTCCGATGTCCGAATATAGTCGTCCAATATATCGATTTTTACGTCTCGACCATTTCGAGACTCCTCGTCATGTCCCCGATCTCATCCGGGACTCCGAACTCCTTCGGTACATAAAAACTCATAAACTCATAATATAACTGTCATCGAAACCTTAAGCGTGCGGACCCTACGGGTTCGAGAACAATGTAGACATGACCGAGACACGTCTCCGGTCAATAACCAATAGCGGAACATGGATGCTCATATTGGTTCCTACATATTCTACGAAGATCTTTTATCGGTCATACCGCATAACAACATACGTTGTTCCCTTTGTCATTGGTATGTTACTTGCCCGAGATTCGATCGTCGGTATCCAACACCTAGTTCAATCTCGTTACCGGCAAGTCTCTTTACTCGTTCCATAATGCATCATCTCGCAACTAACTCATTAGTTGCAATGCTTGCAAGGCTTAAGTGATGTGCATTACCGAGAGGGCCCAGAGATACCTCTCTGACAATCAGAGTGACAAATCCTAATCTTGAAATACGCCAACCCAACATGTACCTTCGGAGACACCTGTAGAGCTCCTTTATAATCACCCAGTTACGTTGTGATGTTTGGTAGCACACAAAGTGTTCCTCCGGTAAACGGGAGTTGCATAATCTCATAGTCATAGGAACATGTATAAGTCATGAAGAAAGCAATAACAACATACTAAACGATCGGGTGCTAAGCTAATGGAATGGGTCATGTCAATCAGATCATTCAACTAATGATGTGATCCCGTTAATCAAATAACAACTCTTTGTCCATGGTTAGGAAATATAACCATCTTTGATTAACGAGCTAGTCAAGTAGAGGCATACTAGTGACACTCTGTTTGTCTATGTATTCACACATGTATTATGTTTCCGGTTAATACAATTCTAGCTTGAATAATAAACATTTATCATGATATAAGGAAATAAATAATAACTTTATTATTGCCTCTAGGGCATATTTCCTTCAACAATCGCAGTAGTTCTCCTAGTGCTACCTTAGCCGATATAGCGGAACGTAAGGCACCAAAATATAGGAGCCGGGCAAACCCAACTATTGACCCAAGACATGATTCGGAGCTGATGCATATAATGCTATAAGTTTGGGGTGCCGTACTTGTTAAAGTGCTCAGACTTCTCACACCATATTGAGGGGTACTAAAGCCCCTGGCGTATTTTGGCCGTACCAAAGTGTACGGGTGAAACATGTCGTTAAGGAACATATATTTGTAAAAAAAGTAATGCAAAAATAGGCAAAAGCTATGCACTGTTTATTAAAAAGGGCTGCGATCAAAGCAGAACGATACAAATAATGTGATAAGCAAAAGGTTGGACTATTTAACATGTCCGCTCCAGGGGCAGGCTGCGAAATGGTATGCGAAACAGGTATATTGCTCATGATAGAGACCACCTGGGAGTTCCGTAATGCAGCATGGCTTGTCCGCTTCCCTGGTTCTTGCATCGTTTGTGCGGCAATTGAATTGCCGAACATGCCTTCCGAAGAATGGAGTCCTGAAAGTAAGAGAAAATTAAAAAATCGGCAGCCCCTGGTGCGGTTTAAGCCGTGTTTCGGGCGTGCCATGATGGTGCCCCTCCTCCTGTAGCCATGGTATTTCTAGAGCGTAGTTATGTACGCGAAGCACTGGTGTCGCATTTTTGCGAGGGCTGGGGTTGGGGCCGCATTGCTACGCCTGCTCAGAACGTGCCAGGCGGTCTTGTTGTAGGTTACTCCGGGCGCGCTTGACGGTGTCCAGACGTTTAATGGCTGGACTGGAGAACTGCCTGGAAAGGTTGCTTTGTACTTCCGCTGCAAGGGCCGTTGTGTGCTCCTCCGTTCGGAGGGAGCATTCGGTGTTTCCATTGACCGTAATTACTCCTCGAGGGCCTGGCATCTTGAGCTTAAGGTATGCGTAGTGCGGTACCGCATTGAACTTGGCGAATGCGGTTCGCCCGAGCAGTGCATGATAGCCACCGCGGAACGGGACTATGTCAAAGATTAACTCCTCGCTTCGGAAATTATCCGGAGATCCGAAGACCACTTCAAGTGTGACTGAGCTTGTACAGTTGGCCTCTACACCTGGTATTACGCCTTTAAAGGTCGTTTTGGTGGGCTTAATCCTCGAGGGATCTATTCCCATTTTCCGCACTGTATCCTGGTAAAGCAGGTTCAGGCTACTGCCGCCGTCCATAAGGACTCTAGTGAGATGAAATCCGTCAATAATCGGGTCTAGAACCAATGCGGCGAATCCGCCATGACGGGTGCTAGTGGGATGGTCCCTTCGATCAAAGGTGATCGGGCAGGAGGACCATGGGTTGAACTTTGGGGCGACTGGCTCTACCGCGTATACGTCCCTTAACGCGCGCTTCCGCTCCCTCTTAGGGATGTGGGTTGCGTATATCATGTTCACCGTCCGCACTTGTGGGGAAAAACCCTTCTACCCACTATTGTTCGGCGGCCGGGGCTCTTCGCCGTCATCTCTATGCAGCCCCTTGTCTTTGTTTTCGGCATTTAACTTGCCTGCCTGCTTGAACACCCAACAATCCCTGTTGGTGTGATTGGCCGGCATTTCGGGGGTGCCATATATCGGGCACAAGTGGTCGAGTATTCGGTCCAAACTGGACGGGCCCCTAGGATTTCTTTTGAATGGCTTTTTCCGCTGACCGGATTTATAGCCTCTGAATCCGGCATTAACTGCCGTATCCTCAGCATCGTCGCCGTTAATGCGGCGCTTTTGCTTGTTGCGACGCGACCTGCCACTACTATCCCTGGTATCCGAATTACCAGGGTTCTTGGTCATATTGTTGCTCCGAGCAAGCCAGCTGTCTTCTCCCACGCAAAAGCGGGTCATGAGTGTCGTGAGTGCTGCCATAGATTTCGGCTTTTCCTGTCCAAGGTGCCGGGCAAGCCACTCGTCACGGATATTGTGCTTGAAGGCTGCTAGGGCCTCTGCGTCTGGACAATCGACTATTTGATTTTTCTTTGTTAGGAACCGTGTCCAGAATTACCTGGCCGATTCCTCTGGCTGCTGAATTACGTGGCTTGGGTCATCGGCGTCTGGTGGTCGCACATAAGTGCCCTGGAAATTGTCGAGGAATGCGGCTTCCAGGTCCTCCCAACAACTGATTGATCCTACTGGCAAGCTGTTAAGCCAATGCCGAGCTGGTCCTTTAAGCTTGAGTGGGAGGTATTTGATGGCGTGGAGATCATCGCCGCGGGCCATGTGGATATGAAGGAGATAATCCTCGATCCATACCGCAGGATCTGTTGTGCCATCATATGATTCGATGTTTACGGGTTTGAAACCCTCGGGGATTTGATGATCCATTACTTCGTCTGTGAAGCATAGTGGGTGTGCGGTGCCTCTGTACTGGGCTATATCACGACGTAGCTCCAATGAGCTTTGTCTACTATGTTTGGCCCTACCGGATTTGTGTCCGGCATGATGGTTATCGTCTCGAGTCGTGGGGCGCCCATGCGATCCGTAGATCGATCTTGTTTGCCTTGCCTTGTCCTCCAACATATCTTGTAGGTCTGGCGCATTTTCCCGTGGCTTGGTATGGGGTGCGGCTTGAGTGGAGGGCCGAGAGGCCTCTTTTTCGCGGCGACGAGGTGGCCGGTCGGCCGTATCAAGTGCTGGTGATGTAGGTTTAAGTGCTTCCTCCTCTAATCGGGGTAGCAACCTGCGCTTTGGGTAGCTCTTGGAGGGGCGTTCGAGTTTATGCTCTTCGGCCGCAAGGACTTCAGTCCATCTGTCGACTAGCAAATCTTGATCAGCTCTAAGTTGTTGCTGTTTTTTCTTGAGGCTTCTTGTCGTGGCCATAAGCCTGCATTGAAAACGCTTTTGCTCGACAGGCTCTGGCACGATGAATTCGTCGTCGTCGAGGCTTGCCTCGTCTTCGGAGGGAGGCATATAATTATCGTCCTCGACCTCTCTGTCTGCCGCTCTCTCATGAGGGCTGGCTTCTCCATCCTCCTGTGCTAAATCTTGCTAGAGGGGGTTTTCTTGCGCACTCTCCGGAGTATTATTATCTCCCGTGCTGGAATCACCGTATTTGCTTTGGCGGGATTTTGAGCGGCGCCGCTGACGCCGGCGCTTAGGCTGTTTCTTGGAGGGGTCATCCTCCACTGTTCCATCGCCATCTCCTTCTTTTGGGGTGTCCACCATGTATATGTCATATGACGAGGTGGCTTTCCAGGGCCCAATAGGCGCTGGTTCTTCATCGTCTCCTGCATCGGCGTCCATACTGTCGATGTCTTCGAAGTCGAAGTCGAGCATGTCGGTTAAATCGTCGACAGTGGCTACAAAGTGGGTGGTGGGTGGGCTTTGAATTTCTTCATCGTTCGTATCCCAACCTTGCTGACCGTAGTCCAGCCAGGGCTCTTCTGATAAAGAGAGAGACTTTAGTGTCTTCAGAATGTCACCGAAAGGCGAGTGCTAAAAGATGTCCGCGGCAGTAAACTCCATGATCGGCGCCCAATCGGATTCGATCGGCAGGGGCGCGGAGGGTTCGGAGTCCGGAGAGGAGTCTGGCTCCTTGGATTCACGAGTCTCGCGGAGTGCGATGCTGGTGTTCGGCTCGATCGCCATTGGGATCGCAGCCCCCGAGGTGGCGTCCAACCACCCATCCTCGATCGGCGCAGTTGGCTCCGAATTAAGGGTCGAAGCCGATGCAGGTGCGGCCTCCAGGGCACTGTTTGGCAGCAGAGCTAGATCATGCTCGTCGTGACAGTGCGGCACGCTCGGCAGTGGCTCGAATCCGTCGAGGATCAAGTCCCTGCGGATGTCAGCCGTGTAGTTTAAACTTCCAAATCTGACCTGACGGCCAGGGGCATAGCTTTCGATCTGCTCCAAATGGCCAAGTGGATTGGCCCACAGTGCGAAGCCGCCGAAGACGACGATCTGTCCGGGGAGGAAGGTCTCACCCTGGACTGCATCGCCATTAATGATCGTAGGAGGCATCAAGCCTAATGGCGACGACACAGAGGAACTCTCAATGAAAGCACCAATGTCGGTGTCAAAACCGGCGGATCTCGGGTAGGGGGTCCCGAACTGTGCGTCTAGGCCGGATGGTAACAGGAGCAAGGGACACGAAGTTTTACCCAGGTTCGGGCCCTCTTGATGGAGGTAAAACCCTACATCCTGCTTGATTAATATTGATGCTATGGGTAGTACAAGAGTAGATCTACCACGAGATCGGAGAGGCTAAACCCTAGAAGCTAGCCTATGGTATGATTGTTGTTCTGTATGTTGTCCTATGGACTAAAACCCTCCGATTTATATAGACACTTGCGAGGGTTAGGGTTACACAAAGTCGGTTACAATGGTAGGAGATCTACATATCCGTATCGCCAAGCTTGCCTTCCACGCCAAGGAAAGTCCCTTCCGGACACGGGACGAAGTCTTCAATCTTGTATCTTCATAGTCCAGGAGTCCGGCTGAAGGTATTGTCCGGCCATCCGGACACCCCCTAATCCAGGACTCCCTCACATACCCTCAGCCCCGAGGGAGAACTACTCCCTCCTTATTATGGAGAGCACCGGGATGATGAAGATGGCCACCGGAGAGGGATTGCCCCTCCAGCAGGGTGCCGGAACGGGTCTAGATTGGCTTTCGGTGGCTACGGAGGCTTCTGGCGGCGGAAGTCCCGATCTATTGTGCTCCCATGATGTTTTTAGGGTATATGGAGATATATAGGCGGAAGAAGTACGTCAGGGGGGCCACGAGTGGCCCACGAGGGTGGAGGGCACGCCTAGAGGGGGTGGGCGCGCCCCCTACCTCGTGGCCTCCTCGAAGGTCCCCTGACATGCACTCCAAGTCTTCTGGGCTTCTTTCCTTCCAAAAATGAGTTCCGTTAAGTTTCAGGTCAATTGTACTCCGTTTGATTTTCCTTTTCTTCGAAACCCTAAAACAGGGTAAAAACAGAAACTGGCACTGGGCTCTGGGTTAATAGGTTAGTCCCAAAAAATGATATAGAAGTGTATGATAAAGCCCATAAACATTCAAAACAGAAGATAATATAGCATGGAGCAATCAAAAATTATAGATACGTTGGAGACGTATCAGCATCCCCAAGCTTAATTCCTGCTCGTCCTCGAGTAGGTAAATGATAAAAACAGAATTTTTGATGCGGAGTGCTACTTGGCATAATTTCAATGTAATTCTTCTTAATTGTGGTATGAATATTCAGATCCATAAGATTGAAGACAAAAGTTTAATATTGACATAAAAATAATAATATTTCAAGCATGCTAACTAAGCAATTATGTCTTCTCAAAATAGCATGGCTAAAGAAAGTTATCCCTACAAAATTATATAGTTTGGCTATGCTCTATCTTCACCACACAAAATATTTAAATCATGCACAACCCCGATGACAAGCCAAGCAATTGTTTCATACTTTTGGTGTCCTCAAACTTTTTCAATCTTCACGCAATACATGAGCATGAGCCATGGACATAGCACTATAGGTGGAATAAAATGATGGTTTTGGAGAAGACAAAAAGGAGAAGATAGTCTCACATCAACTAGGCGTATCAAGGGGCTATGGAGATGCCCACCAATAGATATCAATGTGAGTGAGTAGGGATTGCCATGCAACGGATGCACTAGAGCTATAAGTATATGAAAGCTCAAAAAGAAACTAAGTGGGTGTGCATCCAACTCGCTTACTCACGAAGACCTAGGGCAATTTGAGGAAGCCCATCATTGGAATCTACAAGCCAAGTTCTATAATGAAAGATTCCCACTAGTATATGAAAGTGACAACATAGGAGACTCTCTATCATGAAGATCATGGTGCTACTTTGAAGCACAAGTGTGGTAAAAGGATAGTAGCATTGCCCCTTCCCTCTTTTTCTCTCATTTTTCATTTTTTTATTTGGGCCTTTCTCTTTTTTTATGGCCTCTTTTCTTTCTCTTTTTTTTCATTTCCGTCCGGAGTCTCATCCCGGCTTGTGAGGGAATCATAATCTCCATCATCCTTTCCTCACCGGGACAATGCTCTAATAATGATGATCATCACACTTTTATTTACTTACAACTCAAGAATTACAACTCGATTCTTAGAACAAAATATGACTCTATATGAATGCCTCCGGTGGTGTACCGGGATGTGAAATGACTCATGAGTGATATGTATGAAAGGATTGTGAACGATGGCTTTGCCACAAATACGCTGTCAACTACATGATCATGCATAGCAATATAACAATGATGGAGTGTGTCATAATAAATGGAACGGTGGAGAGTTGCATGGAAATATATCTCGGAATGGCTATGGAAATGCCATAATAGGTAGGTATGGTGGCTGTTTGGAGGAAGGTATATGGTGGGTTTAAGGTACCGGCGAAAGTTGCGCGGTACTAGAGAGGCTAGCAATGGTGGAAGGGTGAGAGTGTGTATAATCCATGGACTCAACATTAGTCATAAAGAACTCACATACTTATTGCAAAAATTTATTAGTTATCGAAACAAAGTATTACGCGCATGCTCCTAGGGGGATAGATTGGTAGGAAAAGACCATCGCTCGTCCCCGACCGCCACTCATAAGGAGGACAATCAAATAACACCTCATGTTTCAAATTTGTTACACAACGTTTACCATACGTGCATGCTACGGGACTTGAAAACTTCAACACAAGCATTTCTCAATTTCACAACTACTCAACTAGCACGACTTTGATATTATTACCTCCATATCTCAAAACAACCATCAAGCATCAAACTTCTCTTAGTATTCAATACTCTATATGAAAGTTTTATTATTCTCGAATACATAGCACATTAGGATTATTTAAGCAAATTACCATGCTATTTAAGACTCTCAAAATAATATAAGTGAAGCATGAGAGTTCATCTATTTCTACAAAATAAAACCACCACCGTGCTCTAAAAAGATATAAGTGAAGTACTAAAGCAAATGACAAACTACTTCGAAAGATATAAGTGAAGATCAATGAGTAGTCAAATAATGATGCAACTATGTGAAGACTCTCTAAAATTTAAGAATTTCAGATCTTGGTACTTTATTCAAATAGAAAGAAAAACAAAATAAAATGATATCTAAGAATAGAAAACATCATGTGAAGAAGCAAAAACTTAGGATCAACCGATACTAACCGATAGTTGTTGAAGAAGAAAGGTGGGATGCCAACCGGGGCATCCCCAATCTTAGACGCTTGAGACTTCTTGAAATATTATATTGGGATGCCTTGGGCATCCCCAAGCTTGAGCTTTTGTGTCTCCTTAATTCCTCTCAAATCACGGTCTCCCTAAATCTCGAAAGCTTCATCCACACAAAACTCAACAAGGACTCGTGAGATAAGTTAGTATAACACATTGCAAAAACCTTATCATACTCTAATGTAGCAAATCACTAAAATTATTATTCAACATTTCATACTAAATGCCTCTGCATATTTAATAGTCCTATCCTCAAATAGAATCATTAAAGAAGCAAACATATGCAAACATAACAGCAATCTGCCTAAACATGATAGTCTGTAAAGAATGCAGCAACATCCATACTCCCCTAGCTTCAAAAAATATGAAATAAAATTCCCACTACAGTAAATTTGTCAGAGCTTAATATTTAAAAGGTTTCAGCATTTTATCACATTCTGACTTTTTAGGGAATTATTGCAACAGCGGTAAACTTTCTGTTTTCAAACAGCAACATGAAGACTTGTAACATAGGCATAGTAAAGACTATCAATGCCACTTTTATTGAAATATAAGATGCAAAACATTGTTCTAAATAATAGCAAGCAAATCCTAACAAAATAAATCGATGCTCCAGGCAAAACACATATCATGTGGCGAATAAAAATATAGCTCCAAGTAAAGTTACCGATGAACGAAGACGAAAAAGGGGATGCCTTCCGGGGCATCCCCAAGCTTAGGCTTTTGGCTATCCTTGAATATTACCTTGGGGTGCCTTGGGCATCCCCAAGATTAGGCTCTTGCCACTCCTTATTTCATAGTCCATCGAATCCTTACCCAAAACTTGAAAACTTCACAACACAAAACTTAATAGAAAACTCGTAAGCTCCGTTAGTATAAGAAAATAAATCACCACTTCAAGGTACTGTAATGAACTCATTATTTATTTAAATTGGTGTTAAACCTACTGTATTCCAACTTATCTATGGTTTATATACCCTTTTACTAGCCATAGATTCATCAAAATAAGTAAACAACACAATGAAAACAGAATCTGTCAAAAAAAGAACAGTCTGTAGTAATTTGAATCTGTTAAAAAAAGGCCTCGCCACATAAACATGTTTATCAGGATATAAAACTGTTGGGGAACGTAGTAATTTCGAAAATTTTCCTACGCACACGCAAGATCATGGTGATGCATAGCAACGAGAGGGGAGAGTGTTGTCTACGTACCAACGCAGACCGACTGCGGAAGCGATCACACAACGTAGAGGAAGTAGTCGTACGTCTTCTTCCCGATCCGACCGATCCAAGCACCGTTACTCCGGCACCTCCGAGTTCTTAGCACACGTTCAGCTCGATGACGATCCTCGGGCTCCGATCCAGCAAAGCGTCGAGGAAGAGTTCCGTCAGCACGACGGCGTGATGACGATCTTGATGTACTACCGACGCAGGGCTTCGCCTAAGCACTACAATGGTATGATCGAGGTGGAATTTGGTGGCAGGGGGCACCGCACACGGCTAAGGAACGATCTCAAGGATCAACTTGTGTGTCTTGGGGTGTCCCCTGCCCCCGTATATAAAGGTTGGAGGAGGGGGGCCGGCCGGCCAGAGAGAGGGAGGCGCAGGGGGAGTCCTACTCCCACCGGGAGTAGGACTCCCCCCTCCAATCCTATTCCAACTAGGACTCTCAAGGGGGAAAGGAGAGAGAGGGGGGCCGGCCCCTTCTCCTAGTCCTACTAGGACTTGGGGAAGGGGGGGGGGCGCCGGCCAGCTATGGGCTTCCCCTTTTCTCTTTTCCACTAAGGCCCAATAGGCCCATTAGTCTCCCGGGGGGTTCCGGTAACCCTCCCGGTATTCCGGTAAAATCCCGATTTTACCCGGAACACTTCCTATGTCCAAACATAGGCTTCCAATATATCAATCTTTACGTCTCGACCATTTCGAGACTCCTCGTCATGTCCGTGATCTCATCCGGGACTCCGAACAACCTTCGGTACATCAAAATGCATAAACTCATAATAACTGTCATTGTAACGTTAAGCGTGCGGACCCTACGGTTCGAGAACAATGTAGACATGACCGAGACACGTCTCCGGTCAATAACCAATAGCGGGACCTGGATGCCCATATTGGCTCCTACATATTCTACGAAGATCTTTATCGGTCAGACCGCATAACAACATACGTTGTTCCCTTTGTCATCGGTATGTTACTTGCCCGAGATTCGATCGTCGGTATCCAATACCTAGTTCAATCTCGTTACCGGCAAGTCTCTTTACTCGTTCCGTAATACATCATCTCACAACTAACATATTAGTTGCAGTGCTTGCAAGGCTTATGTGATGTGCATTACCGAGAGGGCCCAGAGATACCTCTCCGACAATCGGAGTGACAAACCCTAATCTCGAAATACGCCAACCCAACATTTACCATTGGAGACACCTGTAGTACTCCTTTATAATCACCCAGTTACGTTGTGACGTTTGGTAGTACCCAAAGTGTTCCTCCGGTAAACGGGAGTTGCATAATCTCATAGTTATAGGAACATGTATAAGTCATGAAGAAAGCAATAGCAACATACTAAACGATCGCGTGCTAAGCTAATGGAATGGGTCATGTCAATCAGATCATTCAACTAATGATGTGACCTCGTTAATCAAATAACAACTCTTTGTTCATGGTTAGGAAACTTAACCATCTTTGATTAACGAGCTAGTCAAGTAGAGGCATACTAGTGACACTCTTTTGGTCTATATATTCACACATGTATTATGTTTCCGGTTAATACAATTCTAGCATGAATAATAAAAATTTATCATGATATAAGGAAATAAATAATAACTTTATTATTGCCTCTAGGGCATATTTCCTTCAGTCTCCCACTTGCACTAGAGTCAATAATCTAGATTACACTGTAATGATTCTAACACCCATGGAGCCTTGGTGCTGATCATGTTTTGCTCGTGGAAGAGGCTTAGTCAACGGGTCTGCAACGTTCAGATCCGTATGTATCTTGCAAATCTCTATGTCTCCCACCTGGACTAAATCCCGGATGGAGTTGAAGCGTCTCTTGATGTGTTTGGTCCTTTTGTGAAATCTGGATTCCTTTGCCAAGGCAATTGCACCAGTATTGTCACAGAAGATTTTCATTGGACCCGATGCACTAGGTATGACACCTAGATCGGATATGAACTCCTTCATCCAGACTCCTTCGTTTGCTGCTTCCGAAGCAGCTATGTACTCCGCTTCACATGTAGATCCCGCTACGACGCTTTGTTTAGAACTGCACCAACTGACAGCTCCACCGTTTAAAGTAAACACGTATCCGGTTTGCGATTTAGAATTGTCCGGATCAGTGTCAAAGCTTGCATCAACGTAACCTCTTACGGTGAGCTCTTTGTCACCTCCATATACGAGAAACATATCCTTAGTCCTTTTTAGGTATTTCAGGATGTTCTTGACCGCTGTCCAGTGATCCATTCCTGGATTACTTTGGTACCTCCCTGCTAAACTTATAGCAAGGCACACATCAGGTCTGGTACACAGCATTGCATACATGATAGAGCCTATGGCTGAAGCATAGGGAACATCTTTCATTTTCTCTCTATCTTCTGCAGTGGTCGGGCATTGAGTCTGACTCAACTTCACACCTTGTAACACAGGCAAGAACCCTTTCTTTGCTTGATCCATTTTGAACTTCTTCAAAATTTTGTCAAGGTATGTGCTCTGTGAAAGTCCAATTAAGCGTTTTGATCTATCTCTATAGATCTTTATGCCTAATATGTAAGCAGCTTCCCCGAGGTCTTTCATCGAAAAACTTTTATTCAAGTATCCCTTTATGCTATCCAGAAATTCTATATCATTTCCAATCAGCAATATGTCATCCACATATAATATTAGAAATGCTACAGAGCTCCCACTCACTTTCTTGTAAATACAGGCTTCTCCAAAAGTCTGTATAAAGCCAAATGCTTTGATCACACTATCAAAGCATTTATTCCAACTCCGAGATGCTTGCACCAGTCCATAAATGGATCGCTGGAGTTTGCATAATTTGTTAGCTCCCTTTGGATCAACAAAACCTTCTGGTTGTATCATATACAACTCTTCTTCCAGAAATCCATTCAGGAATGCAGTTTTGACATCCATCTGCCATATTTCATAATCATAAAATGCGGTAATCGCTAACATAATTCTGACGGACTTAAGCATCGCTACGGGTGAGAAGGTCTCATCGTAGTCAACCCCTTGAACTTGTCGAAAACCTTTCGCGACAAGTCGAGCTTTATAGACAGTAATGTTACCGTCAGCGTCTGTCTTTTTCTTGAAGATCCATTTATTCTCAATTGCTTGCCGATCATCGGGCAAGTCAACCAAAGTCCATACTTTGTTTTCATACATGGATCCCATCTCAGATTTCATGGCTTCAAGCCACTTTGCGGAATCTGGGCTCACCATCGCTTCTTCATAGTTCGTAGGTTCATCATGATCTAGCATCATGACTTCCAGAACTGGATTACCGTACCACTCTGGTGCAGATCTCACTCTGGTTGATCTACGTGGTTCAGAAGTATCTTGTTCTGAAGCTTCATGATCATCATCATTAGCTTCCTCACTGATTGGTATAGGTGTCGCAGAAACAGTTTTCTGTGATGTACTATTTTCCAATAAGGGAGCAGGTATAGTTACCTCGTCAAATTCTACTTTCCTCCCACTCACTTCTTTCGAGAGAAACTCCTTCTCTAGAAAGTTTCCGAATTTAGCAACAAAAGTCTTGCCTTCGGATCTGTGATAGAAGGTGTATTCAATAGTTTCCTTTGGATATCCTATGAAGGCACATTTCTCCGATTTGGGTTCGAGCTTATCAGGTTGAAGCTTTTCACATAAGCATCGCAGCCCCAAACTTTAAGAAACGACAACTTTGGTTTCTTGCCAAACCATAGTTCATAAGGTGTTGTCTCAACGGATTTTGATGGTGCCCTATTTAACGTGAATGCGGCCGTCTCTAAAGCATAACCCCAAAACGATAGCGGTAAATCAGTAAGAGACATCATAGATCGCACCATATCTAGTAAAGTACGATTACGACGTTCGGACACACCATTACGCTGTGGTGTTCCGGGTGGCGTGAGTTGCGAAACTATTCCACAATTTTTCAAATGTACACCAAACTCGTAACTCAAATATTCTCCTCCACGATCAGATCGTAGAAACTTTATTTTCTTGTTACGATGATTTTCAACCTCACTCTGAAATTCTTTGAACTTTTCAAATGTTTCAGACTTATATTTCATTAAGTAGATATACCCATATCTGCTTAAATCATCTGTGAAGGTGAGAAAATAACGATATCCGCCACGAGCCTCAATATTCATCGGACCACATACATCGGTATGTATGATTTCCAATAAGTCTGTTGCTCTCTCCATAGTACCGGAGAACGGTGTCTTAGTCATTTTGCCTATGAGGCACGGTTCGCAAGTACCAAGTGATTCATAATCAAGTGGTTCCAAAAGCCCATCAGTATGGAGTTTCTTCATGCGCTTTACACCGATATGACCTAAACGGCAGTGCCACAAATAAGTTGCACTATCATTATTAACTTTGCATCTTTTGGCTTCTACATTATGAATATGTGTATCACTATCTTCGAGATTCAACAAGAATAGACCACTCTTCAAAGGTGCATGACCATAAAAGATATTACTCATATAAATAGAACAACCATTATTCTCTGATTTAAATGAATAACCGTCTCGCATTAAACAAGATCCAGATATAATGTTCATGCTCAACGCTGGCACCAAATAACAATTATTTAGGTCTAATATTAATCCCGAAGGTAGATGTAGAGGTAGCGTGCCGACTGCGATCACATCGACTTTGGAACCGTTTCCCACGCGCATCGTCACCTCGTCCTTTGCTAGCGTCCGCTTATTCCGTAGTCCCTGTTTCGAGTTGCAAATATTAGCAACAGAACCAGTATCAAATACCCAGGTGCTACTGCGAGCTCTAGTAAGGTACACATCAATAACATGTATATCACATATACCTTTGTTCACTTTGCCATCCTTCTTATCCGCCAAATACTTGGGGCAGTTCCGCTTCCAGTGACCAGTCTGCTTGCAGTAGAAGCACTCAGTTTCAGGCTTAGGTCCAGACTTGGGTTTCTTCTCCTGAGCAGCAACTTGCTTGCTGTTCTTCTTGAAGTTTCCCTTCTTCTTCCCTTT
Organism: Triticum monococcum; assembly: GCA_034509565.1. NCBI lineage: Eukaryota > Viridiplantae > Streptophyta > Magnoliopsida > Poales > Poaceae > Triticum > Triticum monococcum. The sequence goes on from CM067845.1 coordinate 412,010,596, forward strand.
GCCCTTTTTCTTGAAACTAGTGGTTTTGCTAACCATCAACACTTGATGCTCCTTCTTGATTTCTACCTCCACAGCTTTCAGCATTGCGAAGAGCTCGGGAATAGTCTTGTTCATCCCTTGCATATTATAGTTCATCACGAAGCTCTTGTAGCTTGGTGGCAGTGATTGGAGAATTCTGTCAATGACGCAGTCATCTGGAAGATTAACTCCCATCTGAATCAAGTGATTATTATACCCAGACATTTTGAGTATATGCTCACTGACAGAACTGTTCTCCTCCATCTTGCAGCTATAGAACTTATTGGAGACTTCATATCTCTCCATTCGGGCATTTGCTTGAAATATTAACTTCAACTCCTGGAACATCTCATATGCACCATGACGTTCAAAACGTCGTTGAATTCCCGATTCTAAGCCGTAAAGCATGGCACACTGAACTATCGAGTAGTCATCAGCTTTGCTCTGCCAGACGTTCATAACATCTGGCGTTGCTCCAGCAGCAGGTCTGTCACCCAGCGGTGCTTCCAGGACGTAATTCTTCTGTGCAGCAATGAGGATAATCCTCAGGTTACGGACCCAGTCCGTGTAATTGCTACCATCATCTTTCAACTTTGCTTTCTCAAGGAACGCATTAAAATTCAACGGAACAACAGCACGAGCCATCTATCTACAATCAACATAAACAAGCAAGATACTATCAGGTACTAAGTTCATGATAAGTTTAAGTTCAGTTAATCAAATTACTTAAGAACTCCCACTTAGATAGACATCCCTCTAATCCTCTAAGTGATCACGTGATCCAAATCAACTAAACCATAACCGATCATCACGTGAGATGGAGTAGTTTTCAATGGTGAACATCGTTATGTTGATCATATCTACTATATGATTCACGCTCGACCTTTCGGTCTCCGTGTTCCGAGGCCATATCTGTATATGCTTGGCTCGTCAAGTATAACTTGAGTATTCTGCGTGTGCAACTGTTTTGCACCCGTTGTATTTGGACGTAGAGCTTATCACACCCGATCATCACGTGGTGTCTGGGCACGACGAACTTTGGCAACGGTGCATGCTCAGGAAGAACACTTCTTGATAATTTAGTGAGAGATCATCTTATAATGCTACCGTCAATCAAAGCAAGATAAGATGCATAAAAAGATAAACATCACATGCAATCAATATAAGTGATATGATATGGCCATCATCATCTTGCGCTTGTGATCTCCATCTCCGAAGCACCGTCATGATCACCATCGTCACCGGCGCGACACCTTGATCTCCATCGTAGCATCGTTGTCGTCTCGCCAATCTTATGCTTCCACGACTATCACTACCGTTTAGTAATAAAGTAAAGCATTACATCGCGATTGCATTGCATACAATAAAGCGACAACCATATGGCTCCTGCCAGTTGCCGATAACTCGGTTACAAAACATGATCATCTCATACAATAAAATCAGCATCATGCCTTGACCATATCACATCACAACATACCCTGCAAAAACAAGTTAGACGTCCTCTACTTTGTTGTTGCAAGTTTTACGTGGCTGCTACGGGCTTAAGTAAGAACTCATCTCACCTACGCATCAAAACCACAACGATAGTTCGTCAAATAGACTCCGTTTTAACCTTCTCAACGACCGGGCGTAGTCACACTTGGTTCAACTAAAGTTGGAGAGACAGTCTTCCGCAAGCCATCTATGTGCAAAGCACGTCGAGGGAACCGGTCTCGCGTAAGAGTACGCGTAAGGTTGGTCCGGATCGTCTCACCCAACAATACCGCCGAACCAAAGTATGACATGCTGGTAGGCAGTATGACTTGTATCGCCCACAACTCACTTGTGTTCTACTCGTGCAAATAACATCAAACCATAAAACCTAGGCTCGGATGCCACTGTTGGGGAACGTAGTAATTTCGAAAATTTTCCTACGCACACGCAAGATCATGGTGATGCATAGCAACGAGAGGGGAGAGTGTTGTCTACGTACCAACGCAGACCGACTACGGAAGCGATCACACAACATAGAGGAAGTAGTCGTACGTCTTCTTCCCGATCCGACCGATCCAAGCACCGTTACTCCGGCACCTCCGAGTTCTTAGCACACGTTCAGCTCGATGACGATCCTCGGGCTCCGATCCAGAAAAGCGTCGAGGAAGAGTTCCGTCAGCACGACGGCGTGATGACGATCTTGATGTACTACCGACGCAGGGCTTCGCCTAAGCACTACAACGGCATGATCGAGGTGGAATTTGGTGGCAGGGGGCACCGCACACGGCTAAGGAACGATCTCAAGGATCAACTTGTGTGTCTTGGGGTGTCCCCTGCCCCCGTATATAAAGGTTGGAGGAGGGGGGCCGGCCGGCCAGAGAGAGGGAGGCGCAGGGGGAGTCCTACTCCCACCGGGAGTAGGACTCCCCCCTCCAATCCTATTCCAACTAGGACTCTCAAGGGGGAAAGGAGAGAGAGGGGGCCGGCCCCTTCTCCTAGTCCTACTAGGACTTGGGGAAGGGGGGGGGCGCCGGCCAGCTATGGGCTTCCCCTTTTCTCTTTTCCACTAAGGCCCAATAGGCCCATTAGTCTCCCGGGGGGTTTCGGTAACCCTCCCGGTATTCCGGTAAAATTCCGATTTTACCCGGAACACTTCCTATGTCCAAACATAGGCTTCCAATATATCAATCTTTACGTCTCGACCATTTCGAGACTCCTCGTCATGTCCGTGATCTCATCCGGGACTCCGAACAACCTTCGGTACATCAAAATGCATAAACTCATAATAACTGTCATCGTAACGTTAAGCGTGCGGACCCTACGGTTCGAGAACAATGTAGACATGACCGAGACACATCTCCGGTCAATAACCAATAGCGGGACCTGGATGCCCATATTGGCTCCTACATATTCTACGAAGATCTTTATCGGTCAGACCGCATAACAACATACGTTGTTCCCTTTGTCATCGGTATGTTACTTGCCCGAGATTCGATCGTCGGTATCCAATACCTAGTTCAATCTCGTTACCGGCAAGTCTCTTTACTCGTTCCGTAATACATCATCTCACAACTAACATATTAGTTGCAGTGCTTGCAAGGCTTATGTGATGTGCATTACCGAGAGGGCCCAGAGATACCTCTCCGACAATCGGAGTGACAAACCCTAATCTCGAAATACGCCAACCCAACATTTACCATTGGAGACACCTGTAGTACTCCTTTATAATCACCCAGTTACGTTGTGACGTTTGGTAGTACCCAAAGTGTTCCTCCGATAAACGGGAGTTGCATAATCTCATAGTTATAGGAACATGTATAAGTCATGAAGAAAGCAATAGCAACATACTAAACGATCGCGTGCTAAGCTAATGGAATGGGTCATGTCAATCAGATCATTCAACTAATGATGTGACCTCGTTAATCAAATAACAACTCTTTGTTCATGGTTAGGAAACTTAACCATCTTTGATTAACGAGCTAGTCAAGTAGAGGCATACTAGTGACACTCTTTTGGTCTATATATTCACACATGTATTATGTTTCCGGTTAATACAATTCTAGCATGAATAATAAACATTTATCATGATATAAGGAAATAAATAATAACTTTATTATTGCCTCTTGGGCATATTTCCTTCAAAAACAGCCCGCGCGCGTGCCGCCGGGGTTCGAACTCGCGACGTGCCGTTCGAGAGGGAAGCTCGCTGCCGCTGCGCAACTGCTCTTTTTGCGATAAGCACGCGTAAATATATTTGTACTTTGCGCCATTCGGTTTTTTCTACAAAGCAGAAAATCGTGCGCCCGTCCGCCGGAAATCTCGATCCCGTGCTCGTTTGCTTGCGCATCCTGTGCATCAACGTACGCGTATACGTCTTTAAACTCCGTGCTGTTCCGGTTTTTATACGATACTAAAAGAAATATTATATGACATTAAAAAAAGTTTGTCGCGCCGTATAATTGAAAATATGTTCATTGCATAATATATTAAAAACTTCATCGTATATATATTGAACATTTAATAATATACAATGCCTGAAGAATAAACCTGCTGGTCTCTGCCTTGTTTTTGGTTGATGTTCAATTTTTTAAAAATTAAAGTGTTTGTGCATTTGAAGAAAAAATGTTCAGAACATTTTTTAGGAAATGTTGAACGCGTATTTAAAAATTGTAAATGTATTTTATAAAATGTTTGTCATGCATTATAAAATTTATTACGATTACACAATAATTTTTAGTACGTGTTATCATTTTTTTTTGAATAACTGTGCATTAAAAAATACAACAAATATATGCAGTAACTGTGAGTTGGGCATATAATTTGTTTAATTGTGTATTTTAAAAATATATTGATGATGCATAATAATTGTGCATGCGTGTGATCCTGAGTGAAGACACATAAAATTTTCTTACATTTGTGTTTTAATCCACATAAATTTTAAAAAAAAAAGTTTATGCTTGGCATTAAATAATACTAACCCACATAAAAACTTGCCGTGCGTGCTTTTCATTAAATATTACTTCCTCCGTCCGGGTTTATTAAGCCTGTCGGAGGAGGGAGCGCGTCCATTTTTATGAGGCCCCTCCGCCTCGATCAGGTTGCCAAGAGAGAAAACGCTTGGTTCCTTCCTCCGTCTATTCAGCTTTTTGGTTCATCTTCCGAAGCGCAATGATTTCCAGCCGTAGGCCAAGAGCTCGTGAGCTGTTAACTGGGCATACTAGTACACCCTAGCAATAACGCCAGGCTACCCATCCAGTGCATGGGCTGCTAATTCTCCTTTGATTGGACATGCATGCACCATGCAGGGGCGTGTGGGGCTGCATGGGAATATTTTGGCTAGTAAATCATGCATTGGAAACGAAAAAGCACTTAGTCCAGGGAATTACTGCCCGTTACTCAATGTGCCTTGGTACCTGAGTTTTGGTTGGGGGCCTAATAAAACCGGACGGAGGAAGTACTAACATATAATTCCAAAAAAAAAACGGGTATGGTGTTTTTCACTAAATAGGATGCGCAAGCAAGCGCTGAAAACGACTAGGCGCGGGATCGAAACGAATGGCCCGATATATAAAAATACGTACACGTTCTTGTTGACGCAGAAGGAGTAGCCACGCAGCCGCAGCGAGCTACCCAGTAGATCCGCATGTCGCGGGTTCGAATCCCTGCGGCCACCCACGCGTGCGTTTATTTTCGAAAAAAGAATTTTTGTGGCAACACCTTTTTTTAACAAATAAAGGATATATGCATGATTAAATAAAAAGTAAGGGTTGTTTTTGTAAAAAACACGACACGTCAGCCCTGACACATGGGTCCCAGTGGTCAGATATACCGTCAATACGCGCTTATACGGCTGTCAGACCATTTTGCAACACTTAGGCTTAGAGTTGGTATTGCATGGCAAAAAAAATGACTAATGGTACTGATTCGTTATGACGTGCCGAAGTGTGGTAGTGTCCTGCAATTAACTCCTCCAAAGGAGAAACTTAATTCATTACAAGAAAGAAGAGGGGGAGGAGAAACATAAGATCCAACTATAATAGCAAAGCTCGCGATACATCAAGATCGTGCCAAATCAAGAACACGAGTGAGAGTGACCAAACACATAGCTACTGATACATACCCTCAGCCCCGAGGGAGAACTACTCCCTCCTCGTCATGGAGAGCACCGGGATGATGAAGATGGCCACCGGAGAGGGATTGCCCCTCCAGCAGGGTGCCGGAAACGGGTCTAGATTGGCTTTCGGTGGCTACGGAGGCTTCTGGCGGCGAAAATACCGATCTATTGTGCTCGCCGATGTTTTTAGGGTATATGGAGATATATAGGCGGAAGAAGTACGTCAGGGGGGCCACGAGGGGCCCACGAGGGTGGAGGGCACGCCCAGAGGGGGTGGGCGCGCCCCCTACCTCGTGGCCTCCTCGAAGGTCCCCTGACATGCATTCTAAGTTTTCTGGGCTTCTTTCCTTCCAAAAATGAGTTCCGTGAAGTTTCAAGTCAATTGGACTCCATTTGATTTTCCTTTTCTTCGAAACCCTAAAACAGGGTAAAAACAGAAACTGGCACTAGGCTCTGGGTTAATAGGTTAGTCCCAAAAAATGATATAAAAGTGTATGATAAAGCCCATAAACATACAAAATAGAAGATAATATAGCATGGAGCAATCAAAAATTATAGATACGTTGGAGACGTATCAGTCGGCGAGGTCCGGCGGCAGTAGCAACACGGCCACGACAAAGGGAGCTATGGCGACGGATTCGATCAAGGAAGGGAGGGGTTTTGTGCGACTGCTCACCCTGTGGCTCACGAGAGGCTGTTGACAGCTTTGTAGTAGCAGACGACGACGGAATCATCGGAGAAGTTGCGGGGCCGAGGACGGGGTCGAGCTCGACCTCGGGGCTGCAGGGCTCTCCAGCTCCAGCGGCTTGTCACAGGAGACGTGGTCGAGCGCGGGGACACCTCCAGACGCAATGAAGAAGAACGGGGTGGCGATCGCCGTGGTGGTGGCACACAACAACGACGACGGCGCTCGGCCGAGCGGAGAGGGCGAGGGGAGAGGGGAAAGTGGTTAGGGTTTAACGGGGTGGATGCGGGCGATGCCCTTATCCTTTCCACGACGTCGTGTAGTGCCACACGTCGAAGATCGAGCTGCAGAGCCACGCGATGGCGGCCATGCCATGGCTCTGTTTCTCCCGGCGAGAGGTGGGAGAAAAGGCCTGGTAGCCTGGGCCAAGCCACACTGTAGTCGTGCTGGGCCGGCTACTGTACGGTCTAGGCCTATGTGCATAGTAGAGCTTTGCTATTTTCCTTTTTTTATTACCTTTTTCTGTTTTTAGCCTCTCTTTTGCAACTCCTTTTAGCATCAAATGACTTTTGTTAAATGTGAAACATAGCTACATTAATAATGTGCAATAGACTGCATTGCCACAAAAAGTTATACCTCGAAATAAAATTGTTTAGTATTTTATAAAATACAAAAGGCATTTAATTAGTTGTTTTAGCTACTGATTTAATTACTTTATTCCATTTAATCCTTTTATAAAAAAATGGTTTCTCCATCATAGTCACTTAAGATTTATTTGTCACTGTTTGTACTTTTTAGTTTTAATGTTAGAAAACTTTCCTAGTTTGATTTTATCTTAAATTTGAATTTCTGACTCGGTTTCGAATCAACGTGAGTTTATCAACAGTAACCGACATGACATGGCATCATTAGCATAGGTTCACTTTAGCTAAATTCTCCGGGCGTCACATTAAACATCTTTCAAAGTGTCCTCGCAGGCAAGTTTAACTACATGAAATAGAATAATTGTAGAGTAATTACTCAACCAATTTAATATATTTTTGAATTGTATTGGCCTACAAGCTTGTATAATAACCTTTGCCACCGCTACAACTAGTTTTCAGGTGAAGAAAGTTGTGAGCTATCTAGGTGCACATGTAAGTGGACCAAAATCTTTTTGTTATTCCGGTTTAAACATTGAGTTTTTCAATTTTATTTCTTGATCAGGGTCGTCTTCAGGAATTCAGGGCCCTGTTAGACATGGATAACAGGGCCCTAAAATTTGAAAAATCGGTATAAAGACATGAGATACCTTGCCATGTCCAATACGTATTCTTGTCTTGTTGGTGCTTTTCATCACCAACGAGATTGAACATACATAATAAAATTTGTGTATACAACACAGCTAGAAACATGTGGCACAGAATTTGAGACCTTGCCGTGCAACAAAAACCTCATAATATAACTAAATAGGACATTCTAACGAAATAGATTACTTAAATAGGGAGAATCTTGATATCACTAGTTAAAGATTGCCCCTTGCAAAGGTCACTTCATCTTCTTATGCGCTGACAAGTTGCAACCTGAGAGTTTTCTCCTTTTTCGTAGATTCGTATATTCAGACTGATTTATTTCTTGAACCATGCGTCCAAATCCCGAATCATTTTCATCGTTGAATTATTTAATAGGTTTGGACAAGGCATCGCTTCGTTCGGAAATTCTTCTCTCAATTTTTCTGGGTCAAAACCCTTCATGTAGCAGAAGATGGGGCCGGAGGCCTGCCAGGGGCCCCACAAGGCATCAGGGCGCGCCCAGGGGTGGCCGCTCCCTGTTGCCTTGTGGGAAACTGGTGGGCCCCTTTGGTACTTCTTTGCTCCAGTATTTTTTTATATTCCATAAAAATTCTTCGTGAAATTTCAGGTAATTTGGAGTTGTGCAGAATAGGTATTTCTGATGTAGCTTTTTCAGGTCTAGAATTCCAGCTGCCGACAATCTCCCTCCTCATGTAAATATTGCAAATGAAGAGAGAAAAGGCATTATAATTGCATCACAGAGTGTTATAATGATCAAAAATATTATAAATAACAATAGGAAAACATGATGCAAAATGGATGTATCAGCCGACGACCACACCCCAGCCGCCACTTCTTCTTCCTCTGCTCCAACCTCCATCGTTCCCCTTCCCGCACGCCGTGGAGGAAGTGATGGTTCACAGTCGCCCACTCGCTTGTAGGCTATACCCATGGTGCAGGGAGACAGTGAGGCGTTAGTGGGCGAGCACGATGTGGGAGGATGACTTGTGATCTGCCAACATCCAGTAAGGCGCGCGGGGGGGGGGGGGGGGGGGGATCCTCTGAGAAGGGTGACGAGGAGCATGGGCCATACATGCATGGTGATTCCTTTACTTTGCTCTTCTCCTTCCCATTAGTTCATATTACCTACGCACTGACTCGCATTTTTTAGTAGCAAGTTTCATTTGGTGAAGCATGACAAATCTACTATCTGGAAATGGTGAACATGTAAGTAAAATATCATAATGAGACAAAACATAAATTCAAGTTGGTTCATATACTTCATGGGAAAATGTGGATTGCCATACTGAATTCTATGTCATTTTTAGAGTATGCTCTATAAATTGCAATTTTCGCGAACCACTTTTAGTTGTCATAGTCCATTTAAGTCGAGTGACTTGATCATATGCCAATCAAGTAATATTGTGATGTAAAAGAATTATGAAATGTATAAAATCATAGTTATTTCACTAATCTAACCACTACATACTGAAGTTTTTCTTTGTGAGGATTGCTCTAGGAACAATTCATTGCCATTCAGTTGAGCATTGTGTGGTGTCTGCTTAAAGTATTTCTAAGAGGCTAAACAAGAAGACAAAGTCCAATGCAGTAAGGTTGTAAATTTAATTTGCTTTCATGAGGACATAGATCAAAATTTCATCTTAGAGATAAAGTATTGTACCAAGACTTTGACCAGCATCATATAATACTCATACTTCTAACACTTCGGGGCTCTACGTCTTTTTAAAAATAGGCATACATCATATGTCTCTAGCTTCTTGAATTGTCATGTTAGTTCCTTTCAATATGCTTGTTTAGAAATTTCACCTACGAAATACATATTATATATCACCTCCTTCCCAAAAAGCTTATCTTAGATTTATATAGGTATAGATGTATCTAACACTAAAACATGTCTAGATACATCCGTATGTAGACAAATACATCTATATTTAGACAAATCTAAGACAAGGTTTTTTGGACGGAAAGAGTATTTGGTAACAATAACAACATGTAGACTCAAGATGGACCTCTCAGCGGTGTAAACACTTTTGTACGGTCTATGTAACATGTGATGGTTTTTCAAGGTGCTTTGGAAATACACACACTTCGTCTTACAGTCCAATCTATGAATATTGATTGTCAATCATAAACATCAAATACAGCCCCAACCAACTGATTAATGATAATTGTACACGTGTGTAAGAACACATTTAACATTTGGCTTGCTCTATATTTTCAGGAACTACGATCATTCTATTGTTAAAATGGATGGGCGCCACAACACGCACCATCAACGATCTAGTGTAGTACATAAAGGAGGGAAAACTCTTCGACAAGAGGAGTCACTCATCCATAAAGTCATCCCTTTACACCCATCGTCACCATTCCCATCTATAGTAGCAGTTGCCATTTCCATCGCAATCTGCACCTCCGTAGTCCCAATCTCTATTAGCCATAATACCTGTAACCAAGAACACATCGCATAAGATCTATAAGCATTCCTCTTCAAGTATCCTACAATGTATCTTATTTTTGATTTGTAAGCAATGTGCGAGTAGTCCCCTCGAGCTAAGGGTTGAGGCCTAGCCTCACAGCCTCATGTATGAGCGTTAAGTGATTGTTGGTTTGCTTCAAAGTTAAGGTTATTCAATGTGTTATGCAGTAGTTTTTATTTCTTATCTTTACCTCATTCTAAAGCCTTGCAGGTACCTGGGATAAATAAAATGGATGAACGAGAGGTTAGAGGAAAGAGAAGCAGAAGGCTATACTGAACGCCAGTAATAAGATTAACATGTTAGTCAAAACACACTCTCTCGGGGTACATATGGTGTAGTTAGTAAACGCGGAATGTGTTGGTATAGTTAATTCCTTAATAACTGACATAACCTCATGAGACAGTAAGGGTCTTGGTTGGACAATAGAACCTCAACACGGCAGCAGTTACTTGGTCATGGGGTTATTTGGACACATCTCCCATGAACAACAATTGAAAACAGATTAGTAACGGCGTTTGTTATAGCCATGCTTATTATCTTGATAGGATCTCGAGAGCATGTATACAATTGCAGGTGAAACCTATAGCTCTAGCCTATATTTTTTTATTGTTTCTTACTTAAAACTATGATTTGGTCTCGCGCCCTAGCAATCCCCAGTCTCCGTCTTGGCTCCCTATTCTCTCCATGGCGCTCCCAAAGTTGTTGGTGCCTGTCGGTGTCAAAACCGGCGGATCTCGGGTAGGGGGTCCCGAACTATGCGTCTAAGGTCAATGGTAACAGGAGACAGGGGACACGATGTCTACCCAGGTTTGGGCCCTCTTAACGGAGGTAATACCCTACTTCCTGCTTGATTGATCTTGATGAATATGAGGATTACAAGAGTTGATCTACCATGAGATCGTAATGGCTAAACCCTAGATGTCTAGCATGTATGATTGTGATTGCCTCTACGGACTAAACCCTTCGGTTTATATAGACACTGGAGGGGCCTAGGGTTGTACAGAGTCGGTTTACGGAGGAAGGAATCTTCATATCCGAATGCCAAGCTTGCCACCCACGCAAAGGAGATCCCCATCCGGACACGGGGGGAAGTCTTTTGTCTCGTACCTTCATGGCCCATCAGTCCGGCCCACGTCATGTAGCCCGGACGCCCGATGACCCCTTAGTCCAGGACTCCCTTAGTAGCCCCTGAACCAGGCTTCAATGACGATGTGTCCGTCATGCAGATTGTCTTCGGCATTGCAAGGCGGCTTCCTCCTCCGAATATTTCAACGTAGTCCTTGAACAAAAAGAACGTGTCTGGCTCTGCAAAACAAGCTCCGCAAAGAGTATAATATTTAACAAGTCCCATCTACTGACATCTTTTGTAGTGAGACGCCACGTCTCCGCCCGATCATTATTTCAAACCGTTTTATAGCCTCCCGATCCGTGTTTAGAGATGCGGTTTCCATTGGCACGTCTTGTCAAAGCAGAGATCGTGTCCCCTTATCATGGGATCCTCATCAATGTGGGCGTGGGTAATCCAACTGTGTTGTTGGCGATTCCTTGGGAATAGGCGAGCTTTAAGGCCCGTGAGGAGGCGTTCGATATTCTTCGCCTTTATAAACGGGTACATACCTGCCTTTCTCCCCCCACGCTTACCTCTCCCTCAACCTTCCCAACCTCAGGCTCCAGTGCCCAGGATTCGATTTCTTCCATTGTTACCAGGCCCTCTAGTTATGTCTGGATCCATCTCACAAGGTAGGTGGGCATCCTCCTCGGTCACCGAGGAGGATATCGCGAAGCTTCGGAAGGCGAGGTACCTGACTGCGGAAATCCCCCACAGGCTCCCTACTAATGGCAGGTCATCCCCACACCAAAATCCAGCGAGAGGGTGGTATTCATCTCCCACTTCCTCCGCGGGCTAGGGTTCACTCTTCATCCCTTCGTTCGTGGCCTCATGTTCTATTATGGGCTAGATTTTCTCAATCTAGCTCCAGACTCTTTTCTTCACATCTCGGCGTTCGTCGTCGTGTCCGAAGCCTTTCTCCGCATCCCCCACACTTCACCCTATGGCTCAAGACCTTCAATGTGAAGCCGAAGCTAGTTAACAGGGAGCAAGCGGAGTGCGGCGGTGCTATGGTGAGCAAGCTTGCCGATACTAGCTGGCCAAAAGGTACCTTCACGGAAACCTCCAACTCATGGCAACAAGAGTGGTTCTATATCACCGAACCCTGCGGCACCAAATGGGCAGCCGCACCTGTGTTCCAATCCGGCCCTCCATTGCGGATCGCATTGTGGATAAATAAGGGGCTAGACTAGGGATCGGCTGATGAAGTACATGTTGGGGAACGTAGTAATTTCAAAAAATTTCATACGCACACGCAAGATCATGGTGATGCATAGCAACGAGAGGGGAGAGTGTGATCTACGTACCCTTGTAGATCAACAATGGAAGTGTTTGGTTGATGTAGTCGTACGTCTCCACGGCCCGACCGATCAAGCACCGAAACTACGGCACCTCCGAGTTCTAGCACACGTTCAGCTCGATGACGATCCCCGGACTCCGATCCAGCAAAGTGTCGGGGAAGAGTTCCGTCAGCACGACGGCGTGGTGACGATCTTGATGTACTACCGTCATAGGGCTTCGCCTAAGCACCGCTACAATATTAGCGAGGACTATGGTGGAAGGGGGCGCCGCACACGGCTAAGAATATGATCACGTGGATCAACTTGTGTGTCTCTGGGGTGCCCCTGCCTCCGTATATAAAGGTTCAAGAGGGGGAGGCCGGCTGGCCATCATAGGGCGCGCCAGGAGGAGTCCTACTCCCTCCGGGAGTAGTACTTCTCCCCCAATCCTAGTTGGAATAGGATTCGCGAGGTGGAAAAGAGAGAGAGAGAAGGAGGGGGGCGCCAGCCCCCTCTCTCCTTGTCCTATTCGGACTAGGGGGAGGGGCGCGCGGCCCAGCCCTGGCCGCCTCTCCTCTTCTTCCACTAAGGCCCACTAAGGCCCATGTAGCTCCGGGGGGGGGGGGGGGGTTCCGGTAACCTCCCGGTACTCCGGTAAAATCCCGATTTCACCCGGAACACTTCCGATATCCAAACATAGGCTTCCAATATATCAATATTTATGTCTCGACCATTTCGAGACTCCTCGTCATGTCCATGATCTCATCCGGGACTCCGAACAACCTTCGGTACATAAAAACATATAAACTCGTAATATAACTGTCATCGAAACCTTAAGCGTGCGGACCCTACGGGTTCGAGAACAATGTAGACATGACCGAGATATGTCTCCGGTCAATAACCAATAGCGGGACCTGGATGCCCATATTAGCTCCTACATATTCTACGAAGATCTTTATCGGTCAGACCGCATAACAACATACGTTGTTCCCTTTGTCATCGGTATGTTACTTGCCCGAGATTCGATCGTCGGTATCCAATACCTAGTTCAATTTCGTTACCGGCAAGTCTCTTTACTCGTTCCATAATACATAATCCCGCAACTAACTCATTAGTTGCAATGCTTGCAAGGCTTAAGTGATGTGCATTACTGAGAGGGCCCTGAGATACCTCTCCGACGATCGGAGTGACAAATCCTAATCTCGAAATACGTCAACCCAACATGTACCTTTGGAGACACCTGTAGAGCACCTTTATAATCACCCAGTTACGTTGTGACGTTTGGTTGCACACAAAGTGTTCCTCCGGCACACGGGAGTTACATAATCTCATAGTCATAGGAACATGTATAAGTCATGAAGAAAGCAATAGCAACATACTAAATGATCGGGTGCTAAGCTAATGGAATGGGTCATGTCAATCAGATCATTCAACTAATGATGTGATCCCGTTAATCAAATGACAACTCTTTGTCCATGGTTAGGAAACATAACCATCTTTGATTAACGAGCTAGTCAAGTAGAGGCATACTAGTGACACTCTGTTTGTCTATGTATTCACAGATGTATTATGTTTCCGGTTAATACAATTCTAGCATGAATAATAAACTTTTATCATGATATAAGGAAATAAATAATAACTTTATGATTGCCTCTAGGGCATATTTCCTTCAGTCTCCCACTTGCACTAGAGTCAATAATCTAGATTACACAGTGATGATTCTAACACCCATGGAGCTTTGGTGCTGATCATGTTTTGCCCGTGGAAGAGGCTTAGTCAACGGGTCTGCTACATTCAGCTCCGTATGTATCTTGCAAATCTCTATGTCTCCCACCTGGACTAGATCCTGGATGGAATTGAAGCGTCTTTTGATGTGCTTGGTTCTTTTGTGAAACCTGGATTCCTTTGCCAAGGCAATTGCACCAGTATTGTCACAAAAGATTTTCATTGGACCCAATGCACTAGGTATGACACCTAGATCGGATATGAACTCCTTCATCCAGACTCCTTCGTTTGCTGCTTCCGAAGCAGCTATGTACTCCGCTTCACATGTAGATCCCGCCATGACGCTTTGTTTAGAACTGCACCAACTGACAGCTCCACCGTTTAATGTAAACACATATCCGGTTTGCGATTTAGAATCGTCTGGATCAGTGTCAAAGCTTGCATCAACGTAACCGTTTACGATGAGCTCTTTGTCACCTCCATATACGAGAAACATATCCTTAGTCCTCTTCAGGTACTTCAGGATGTTCTTGACCGCTGTCCAGTGATCCACTCCTGGATTACTTTGGTACCTCCCTGCTAAACTTATAGCAAGGCACACATCAGGTCTGGTACACAGCATTGCATATATGATAGAGCCTATGGCTGAAGCATAGGGAACATCTTTCATTTTCTCTCTATTTTCTGCAGTGGCCGGGCATTGAGTCTAACTCAACTTCACACCTTGTAACACAGGCAAGAACCCTTTCTTTGCTTGATCAATTTTGAACTTCTTCAAAATCTTGTCAAGGTATATGCTTTGTGAAAGTCCAATTAAGCATCTTGATCTATCTCTATAGATCTTTATGCCTAATATGTAAGCAGCTTCATCGAGGTCTTTCATTGAAAAAATCTTATTCAAGTATCCTTTTATGCTATCCAGAAATTCTATATTATTTCCAATCAGTAATATGTCATCCACATATAATATGAGAAATGCTACAGAGCTCCCACTCACTTTCTTGTAAATACAGGCTTCTCCGAAAGTCTGTATAAAACCAAATGCTTTGATCACACTATCAAAGCGTTTATTCCAACTCCGAGAGGCTTGCACCAGTCCATAAATGGATCGCTGGAGCTTGCACACTTTATTAGCTCCCTTTGGATTGACAAAACCTTCTGGTTGCATCATATACAACTCTTCTTCTAGAAATCCATTCAGGAATGCAGTTTTGACATCCATCTGCCAAATTTCATAATCATAAAGTGCGGAAATTGCTAACATGATTCGGATAGACTTAAGCATCGCTACGGGTGAGAAGATCTCATCGTAGTCAACCCCTTGAACTTGCCGAAACCCTTTTGCGACAAGTCGAGCTTTGTAGACAGTAATATTACCGTCAGCGTCAGTCTTCTTCTTGAAGATCCATTTATTCTCAATTGCTTGCCGATCATCGGACAAGTCAACCAAAGTCCATACTTTGTTCTCATACATGGATCCCATCTCAGATTTCATGGCTTCAAGCCATTTTGCGGAATCTGGGCTCACCATCGCTTCTTCATAGTTCGTAGGTTCATCATGATCTAGAAGCATGACTTCCAGAACAGGATTACCGTACCACTTTGGCGCAGATCTCACTCTGGTTGATCTACGAGGTTCAGTAGTATCTTGTCCTGAAGTTTCATGATCATTATCATTAGCTTCCTCACTAATTGGTGTAGGTGTCGCAGAAACAGGTTTCTGTGATGTACTACTTTCCAATAAGGGAGCAGGTACAGTTACCTCGTCAAGTTCTACTTTCCTCCCACTCACATCTTTCGAGAGAAACTCCTTCTCGAGAAAGTTTCCGAACTTAGCAACAAAAGTCTTGCCTTCGGTTCTGTGATAGAAGGTGTATCCAATAGTTTCCTTTGGATATCCTATGAAGACACATTTCTCCAATTTGGGTTCGAGCTTATCAGGTTGAAGCTTTTTTACATAAGCATCGCAGCCCCAAACTTTCAGAAACGACAACTTTGGTTTCTTGCCAAACCATAGTTCATAAGGCGTCGTCTCAATCGGATTTTGATGGTGTCCTATTTAACGTGAATGCGGCCGTCTCTAAAGCATAACCCCAAAACGATAGCGGTAAATCAGTAAGAGACATCATAGATCGCACCATATCTAGTAAAGTACCATTACGACGTTCGGACACACCATTACGCTGTGGTGTTCCGGGTGGCGTGAGTTGCGAAACTATTCCGCATTGTTTCAAATGTACACCAAACTCGTAACTCAAATATTCTCCTCCACGATGAGATCGTAGAAACTTTATTTTCTTGTTACGATGGTTTTCAACTTCACTCTGAAATTCTTTGAACTTTTCAAATGTTTTAGACTTATGTTTCATTAAGTAGATATACCCATATCTGCTTAAGTCATGTGTGAAGGTGAGAAAATAACGATATCTGCCACGAGCCTCAATATTCATCGGACCACATACATCTGTATGTATGATTTCCAACAAATCTGTTGCTCTCTCCATAGTACCGGAGAACGGTGTTTTAGTCATCTTGCCCATGAGGCACGGTTCGCAAGTACCAAGTGATTCATAATCAAGTGGTTCCAAAAGTCCATTAGTATGGAGTTTCTTCATGCGCTTTACACCGATATGACCTAAACGGCAGTGCCACAAATAAGTTGCACCATCATTATCAACTCTGCATCTTTTGGCTTCAACATTATGAATATGTATGTCACTACTATCGAGATTCAATAAGAATAGACCACTCTTCAAGGGTGCATGGCCATAAAAGATATTACTCATATAAATAGAACAACCATTATTCTCTGATTTAAATGAATAACCGTCTCGCATTAAACAAGATCCAGATATAATGTTCATGCTCAACGCTGGCACCAAGTAACAATTATTTAGGTCTAAAATTAATCCCGAAGGTAGATCTAGAGGTAGCGTGCCGACCGCAATCACATCAACTTTGGAACCGTTTCCCACGCGCATCGTCACCTCGTCCTTAGCTAATCTTCGCTTAATCCGTAGTCCCTGTTTCGAGTTGCAAATATTAGCAACAGAACCAGTATCAAATACCCAGGTGCTACTGCGAGCATTAGTAAGGTACACATCAATAACATGTATATCACATATACCTTTGTTCACCTTGCCATCCTTCTTATCCGCCAAATACTTGGGGCAGTTCCGCTTCCAGTGACCAGTCTGCTTGCAGTAGAAGCACTCAGTTTCAGGCTTAGATCCAGACTTGGGTTTCTTCTCTTGAGCAGCAACTTGCTTGCTGTTCTTCTTGAAGTTCCCCTTCTTCTTCCCTTTGCCCTTTTGTCTTGAAACTAGTGGTCTTGTTAACCATCAACACTTGATGCTCCTTTTTGATTTCTACCTCCGCAGCTTTCAGCATCGCGAAGAGCTCGGGAATAGTCTTATTCATCCCTTGCATATTATAGTTCATCACGAAGCTCTTGTAGCTTGGTGGCAGTGATTGGAGAATTCTGTCAATGACGCAATCATCTGGAAGATTAACTCCCATCTGAATCAAGTGATTATTATACCCAGACATTTTGAGTATATGCTCACTGACAGAACTGTTCTCCTCCATCTTGCAGCTATAGAACATATTGGAGACTTCATATCTCTCAATTCGGGCATTTGCTTGAAATATTAACTTCAACTCCTGGAACATCTCATATGCTCCATGATGTTCAACACGTCGAGTAAGTCCCGATTCTAAGCCGTAAAGCATGGCACACTGAACTATCGAGTAGTCATCAGCTTTGCTCTGCCAGACGTTCATAACATCTGGTGTTGCTCCAGCAGCAGGCCTGGCATCCAGCGGTGCTTCCAGGATGTAATTCTTCTATGCAGCAATGAGGATAATCCTCAAGTTACGGACCCAGTCCGTGTAATTGCTACCATCAACTTTCAACTTTGCTTTCTCAAGGAACGCATTAAAATTCAATGGAACAACAGCACGGGCCATCTATCTACAATCAAACATACATAAGCAAGATACTATTAGGTACTAAGTTCATGATAAATTTAAGTTCAATTAATCAAATTACTTAAAGAACTCCCACTTAGATAGACATCCCTCTAATCCTCTAAGTGATCACGTGATCCAAATCAACTAAACCATGTCCGATCATCACATGAGATGGAGTAGTTTCATTGGTGAACATCACTATGTTGATCATATCTACTATATGATTCATGCTCGACCTTTCGGTCTTCGTGTTCCGAGGCCATATCTGCATATGCTTGGCTCGTCAAGTATAACCTGAGTATTCCGCGTGTGCAACTATTTTGCACCCGTTGTATTTGAACGTAGAGCCTATCACACCCGATCATCACGTGGTGTCTCAGCACGAAGAACTTTCGCAACGGTGCATACTCAGGGAGAACACTTCTTGATAATTTTAGTGAGAGATCATCTTATAATGCTACCGTCAATCAAAGCAAGATAAGATGCATAAAAGATAAACATCACATGCAATCAATATAAGTGATATGATATGGCCATCATCATATTGTGCCTGTGATCTCCATCTCCGAAGCACCGTCATGATCACCATCGTCACCGGCGCGACACCTTGATCTCCATCGTAGGATCGTTGTCGTCTCACCAATCTTATGCTTCCACGACTATCGCTACCGCTTAGTGATAAAGTAAAGCATTACAGCATGATTGCATTGCATACAATAAAGCGACAACCATATGGCTCCTGCCAGTTGCCGATAACTCGGTTACAAAACATGATCATCTCATACAATAAAATTTAGCATCATGTCTTGACCATATCACATCACAACATGCCCTGCAAAAACAAGTTTGACGTCCTCTACTTTGTTGTTGCAAGTTTTACGTGGCTGCTACGGGCTTAAGCAAGAACCAATCTTACCTACGCATCAAAACCACAACGATAGTTTGTCAACTTGGTGCTGTTTTAACCTTCGCAAGGACTGGGCATAGCCACACTTGGTTGAACTAAAGTTGGAGAAACTGTCACCCGCAAGCCACCTATGTGCAAAGGACGTCGGGAGAACCGGTCTCGCGTAAGCGTACGTGTAATGTCAGTCCGGGCCGCTTCGTCCAACAATACCGCCGAACCAAAGTATGACATCCTGGTAAGCAGTATGACTTATATCGCCCACAACTCACTTGTGTTCTACTCGTGCATATAACATCAACACACAAAACCAAGGCTTTGATACCACTGTTGGGGAACGTAGTAATTTCAAAAAATTTCCTACGCACACGCAAGACCATGGTGATGCATAGCAACGAGAGGGGAGAGTGTGATCTACGTACCCTTGTAGATCGACAACAGAAGCATTTGGTTGATGTAGTTGTACGTCTCCACGGCCCGACCGATCAAGCACCGAAACTACGGCACCTCCGAGTTCTAGCACACGTTCAGCTCGATGACGATCCCCGGACTCCAATCCAGCAAAGTGTCGGGGAAGAGTTCCGTCAGCACGACGGCGTGGTGACGATCTTGATGTACTACCGTCGTAGGGCTTTGCCTAAGCACCGCTAAAATATTATCGAGGACTATGGTGGAAGGGGGCGCCGCACACGGCTAAGAATATGATCACGTGGATCAACTTGTGTGTCTCTGGGGTGCCCCTGCCTCCGTATATAAAGGTTCAAGAGGGGGAGGCCCGCCGGCCATCATAGGGCGCGCCAGGAGGAGTCCTACTCCCTCCGGGAGTAGGACTTCTCCCCCAATCCTAATTGGAATAGGATTCGCGAGGTGGAAAAGAGAGAGAGAAGGAGGGGGGCGCCGGCCCCCTCTCTCCTTGTCCTATTCGGACTAGGGGGGAGGGGCGCACGGCCCAGCCCTGACCGCCTCTTCTCTTCTTCCACTAAGGCCCACTAAGGCCCATATAGCTCCCGGGGGGGTTCCGGTAACCTCCCGGTACTCCAGTAAAATCCCGATTTCACCCGGAACACTTCCGATTCCAAACATAGGCTTCCAATATATCAATCTTTATGTATCGACCATTTCGAGACTCCTCATCATGTCCGTGATCTCATCCGGGACTCCGAACAACCTTCGGTACATCAAAACGTATAAACTCATAATATAACTGTCATCGAAACCTTAAGCGTGCGGACCCTACGGGTTCGAGAACAATGTAGACATGACCGAGATACGTCTCCGGTCAATAACCAATAGCGGGACCTGGATGCCCATATTGGCTCCTACATATTCTACGAAGATATTTATCGGTCAGACCGCATAACAACATACGTTGTTCCCTTTGTCATCGGTATGTTACTTGCCTGAGATTCGATCGTCGGTATCCAATAACTAGTTCAATCTCGTTACCGGCAAGTCTCTTTACTCGTTCCGTAATACATCATCCCGCAACTAACTCATTAGTTGCAATGCTTGCAAGGCTTAAGTGATGTGCATTACCGAGAGGGCCCTGAGATACCTCTCCGACGATCGGAGTGACAAATCCTAATCTCGAAATACGTCAACCCAACATGTACCTTTGGAGACACCTGTAGAGCACCTTTATAATCACCCAGTTATGCTGTGACGTTTGGTTGCACACAAAGTGTTCCTCCGGCACACGGGAGTTACATAATCTCATAGTCATAGGAACATGTATAAGCCATGAAGAAAGCAATAGCAACATACTAAACGATCGGGTGCTAAGCTAATGGAATGGGTCATGTCAATCAGATCATTCAACTAATGATGTGATCCCGTTAATCAAATGACAACTCTTTGTCCATGGTTAGGAAACATAACCATCTTTGATTAACGAGCTAGTCAAGTAGAGGCATACTAGTGACACTCTGTTTGTCTATGTATTCACACATGTATTATGTTTCCTGTTAATACAATTCTAGCATGAATAATAAACTTTTATCATGATATAAGGAAATAAATAATAACTTTATTATTGCCTCTAGGGCATATTTCCTTCAGTACATACGCTACAAAGTCGTATCCGGAGTATCCTCGAAAGGGACGTTGGCCTTATTAGCATGATCCAAGTGATTCTAGTCCGCCGGATCCTCCCGTGCCAGTGACGGCCTCTCCGTATGTGGGAGTTCAATGCGGAAGGACCGCGGACCCTTCAGCAGTTCTTCGGCACAACACACCAAGGGATGTGGAAACTATTCTTCAAGACTCGAAAGTAGTGGCCGGACACATCAGAGGACATCGATCTTGAATGCAACCATACGAATACCTAGGTAAGCACCGAATTTTTGACTGCAACTCGGTTGATTATCCCATAGCGATGTACTGAGAGTTCTATCTTTGACTAGGGCTGGATAAAGAAGGCGGAATGAATGAGGCGTTCAACTCCACTTCCCGAAGACTCGACAGATCCTGTGTTGACGAGGATGCTAGTCCTGGCGTCATATCAAGTGCCAGCGCAAGAGGACAAGAAGAAGAGTGAAGAGGCCGAAAGCGGCCTCCACTCTACAGGTATGCCAGACACTATGTCCAGGGAGACTGAAGCTCCCTCTTCGAACAATGAAGGGGAAGGAGAAGGTGATACCCCTTCCCCTCATGGGAGGAAAAGGACTGCATCCGAAGACTTGGAGGTGGGAGCACCCAAGAGAGGGAAGGTATCCGTACCATATGGTTCAGGTTCCGAAGCCGATGACATCGCAAGGCACCTCTCCGGGTGAAGGAAATATGTCCTAGAGGCAACAACAAAGTTATTATTTATTTCCTTATATCATGATAAATGTTTATTATTCATGCTAGAATTGTATTAACCAGAAACATGATACATGTGTGAATACATAGACAAACAGAGTGTCACTAGTATGCCTCTACTTGACTAACTCGTTGATCAAAGATGGTTATGTTTCCTAGCCATAGACATGAGTTGTCATTTGATTAACAGGATCACATCATTAGGAGAATGATGTGATTGACTTGACCCATTCCGTTAGCTTAGCACTTGATCGTTTAGTATGTTGCTATTGCTTTCTTCATGACTTATACATGTTCCTATGACTATGAGATTATGCAACTCCCGTTTACCGGAGGAACACTTTGTGTGCTACTAAACGTCACAACGTAACTGGGTGATTATAAAGGTGCTCTACAGGTGTCTCCGAAGGTACTTGTTGAGTTGGCGTATTTTGAGATTAGGATTTGTCACTCCGATTGTCGGAGAGGTATCTCTGGGCCCACTCAGTAATACACATGACTATAAGCCTTGCAAGCATTGTAACTAATGAGTTAGTTGCAGGATGATGTATTAAGGAACAAGTAAAGAGACTTGCTGGTAACGAGATTGAACTAGGTATTGAGATACCGACGATCGAATCTCGGGCAAGTAACATACCGATGACAAAGGGAACAACATATGTTGTTATGCGGTTTGACCGATAAAGATCTTTGTAGAATATGTAGGAGCCAATACGAGCATCCAGGTTCCGCTATTGGTTATTGACCGGAGACGTGTCTCGGTCATGTCTACATTGTTCTCGAACCCATAGGGTCCGCACGCTTAAAGTTCGGTGACGATCGGTATTATGAGTTTTAGAGTTTTGATGTACCGAAGGTAGTTCGGAGTCCCAGATGTGATCACGGATATGACGAGGAGTCTCGAAATGGTCGAGAAGTAAAAATTGATATATTGGACGGCTATATTCGGATACTGGAAGTGTTCCGGATGGTTTCGGAGAAAATCGGAGTGCCGGAGGGGTTACCGGAACCCCCCGGGAAGTATTGGGCCTTAGTGGGCCTGAGGGGAGAGAGAGGGCAGTAGCCCAGGAGGTGGTGCGCCCCCTCCCATGAGGAGTCTGAATTGAACTAGGGGAGGGGGCGCGGCCCCTCTTTCCCTCACCCTCTCCCTCTCTTTCCTTCCCCCTTCCCTCTTCCTAGTTGGACTAGGAAAGGATGAATCCTCTTCCTAGTAGGTAGAGGATTCCTCCTCTCCTTGGGGCGCACCAAGGCTGGCCGGCCTCCCCCTTGCTCCTTTATATACGGGGGCGGGGGGGGGGCACCCAAGGACACACAAGTTGATTGTTCCAAGCCGTGTGTGGTGCCCCTCCACCATAATCCACCTTGATCATATTGTAGCGGTGCTTAGGCGAAGCCCTGCGTCGGCAGCATCATCATCACCGTCGTCACGCCGTCGTGCTGACGAAACTCCCGTGTGAAGCTTTGTTGGATCGGAGCTCGCGGGACGTCATCGAGTTGAACGTGTGCAGAACTCGGAGGTGCTGTGCGTTCGGTACTTGGATCGGTCGGATCATGAAGACGTACGACTGCATCAACCGTGTTGTGCTAAGGCTTCCGCATTCGGTCTACGAGGGTACGTGGACACACTCTCCCCTCTCGTTGCTATGCATCACCATGATCCTGTGTGTGCGTAGGATTTTTTTTGAAATTACTACGTTCCCCAACACTGGGGACAAGCCTCTTGCCAAATCGTAAGTGAACAAGGATGCTCTAGACATACCCCATACTTTTCGGGTTGCAGGGGTAACATTTAAACTATATGCTTGCAGTTCGGCCCACAGCCCACCGCGACAGTCCTCCTCATCAGAGGACTTATCTCCGGGAATGATGGAAAGTGAGACGCCTTCTCATGCTTCCTCGCCTCTTAGGGCAGATGACTTCGAGGCGTCATCTTGGAGAATCTCCCCTGGCAATCAAGCGGCGTGGGGGACAATGAAAACAATGCCCGAGGGTGGTACTTCAATCATCAAGGGTCCAGGGGGCGCAACCCCTATGGGGGCCAGCAATGAAGGCCCCGAACTATCTGGCTTACAACCAAAGATGACTCTAGGGTCGAGTCGATGTACTCCTTTTAAGGGAATGCATGCTCCCGCAGCAGCCTCCAGGAATCCGGAGGTGCCGGATACTCTGATGGGCACATTACAAAGTGTGTCCATCTCAGAGGAACATCGTACCCTAATGGGTATGGTAGTTGAAAGGGTTCTGTCCGCGAGAAGCGGATTGAATGAAGCTTTCCTGGGCCTGTTGAAAGGCTTCGAGGTATGCAATGTAATAGCTTAACTATTTTTATATGCATAATGCAGCCGTGTACAGATAGTAGCCCTTGAGACTCTGGTCGGCTTTCACAGGGAGGCGATCAGAGGATCAAAAAGATATGCTCAGGAAGTAACCTAATTAACTCGAACATAGGCTGTTACGTCGATGGCGACCGCCCGAGCTACAGGAGTTGCGGATCTAAAGCAGAAACTTGAGTTTGCGGATGAGGACGTCACTCTTACTAAAAGGCGGCTCGATGAGGCACAAGGTATGTGTTGGGGCAGCTTGTTTATGCATGTATAATAGTATGAGCATGAGGCTGAAAATCATATATTGTGACATGCATAACTGTAGATAGTGCTGCCACGGTTGAGACCCTTCGGGCTGAACTTGCCCGGGCCAAGGAGCAGGCCAGAGTGAGCGACGCGGTTGCCAAGAAGGCGGCTGCGGATTTAAAGGTCGAACGCGCCATTCGGCGCCAATGCCAGGAGAGAATATCTACCATGGAGCGGGAGCTGAAGGATGCCACTAGCAGGTGCAAATCTCTCGAGGAGGATAATAAAGCCAATGCAGCCAAACTCGACAAGGCCTTACTAGAGGCGAAAGAAGCGTGATCCAAATATAGAGTGGCCCGGGAGGAGATCCGACAGGCTGGGGAGATAGCGGCTGGTAAGCCCTTTCTTTTACAGACTAAGTTCGGCGACCCAAAGTATGCTCTGCTTAACCAAATGTGGAGTTCTCCAGATGCGTTCTTGGATCTGTCGAAGAGTGCTTCCAACGCGGTGCAGTTCTTCCAAGCACAGGAAGGACATGCTGCGGAGAGGCTTTTCTTGTTGCAATTTGACGTGGCAAGGCGCCTGGCGTTGCTGAACAAACAGATGGCCCAGTGGGCCGAGCTACACAAGATGTCCGGAGCTGCCATGAAGGACGTTGTGGTTTGGCTATGGTCGGCCGAACACATTCTGAGCAGCTATTTCGGTTTGGTGCAGTGGCTTGTCGATGCAGTGCCGCGTATTGACGCCGTCAAGTGATCGGTGTGCATAGAAGGTGCCTGGATGGCCTTCGCCCGCGTCAAGATGTACTGGGCAAAGATGAAGGCCACCGATGTTGCAACCAAGGGTCCGCCTAGAGGCGAGGACCATCGCACGCCGGAGCATTTTGAAGGACGTCCTAGAGGGCGCCCGCTTTATAGAGGGTCAGTGCTCGAAGGATATTATATTTGAATAAATGTACCAGAATTGTGAAAACAATATTATGATACGTTAAAGCTGTGTTATATACCTTTTCCATTATTTCCTCCTGTGCGACCGTTTCTTATAACCTGAAAGTTTGCCAGTCGTCGGCTTCGGCCCCCTCGCGTATAATGCAGGGGTGTTCGGAATAGCACCTGATCACTCTTGACCCGACGTCTTGGTCCGGAACGGAGGTGTCAGTGCGACGAACTAGGCAATCGGACTATAGGGCTTTAACACCTTCACTTAGCCATAGGAGTTTTACGGCGGGTCTACTATGTAGCCCCTGGTATGCATGCAGTTATCCGAATACGGTTTGCGTTATGTAGGTGACCAAAAAACGGTCCTTCATGTAATACGGAACAATCGCAAAATATTCTAATAAATCACCAAGTGGTTGACCAGCTCTCACCACATCATGACAGTCAGTTTTTGGCTTTCTCTACTGAGGTGTTTGACCAGGTGAACTGGAAACACAATCGAAGTAGTTCTCCCTTCACTACCCTAGCCGATAAGACGGAACGTAGGGTAGCAAGCACAGGAGCCGGGCAACCCAACTATTGACCAAAGACATGATTCGGACCTGATGCATATAATGCCAAACTCGTGGCGCCGAAGTATGCTATAGAGTTGTTCGGACTTTTTCGGCAACCCATATGTTGCCGTATCAAGCCCCTGGCGATTTTGTGCCGAGGTGTCGAGGGCTGAGGGAAAAGGCTCTATACATGTTTCAAATAGGGTTTGTGGTCTACAAAAAATCTTTTGGACCTCCCGTCGCACGTCTGCGCTGCCTGTGCTTCCACGAAAAGGCTTCCTTAAAGGGAGCAATCCCCATTTATTTGTAGGAAAACCAGGCTCATAAAGAGTCCTTTTAGGTCCATAGGACGAACAGGAATTGATTCACCTATGGCAAAAAGATAAGAAAATAGTAAGTAAAAAGAGAAAAGGCTATAGTCTGGATGAACCGCTTTGTAGGCCTCTCCGTATTGTGCGTCCGCCGATGACTAAGTTATATGTCTCCAACGTATCTATAATTTTTGATTGTTCCATGCTATTATATTATATGTTTCGGATGTTTATGGGCTTTATTATGCACTTTTATATTATTTTTGGGACTAACCTATTAACCGAAAGCCCAGTGCAAATTGCTATTTTTTTGGCTATTTCAGTGTTTCACAGAAAAGGAATATCAAACGGAATGAAACCTTCGCGAGGATATTTTTTTGGAACAAACGCAATCCAGGAGACTTGGAGTGGATGTCAAGGAAGCAGCGAGGCGGCCACGAGGTAGGGCGGCACGCCCAGGGGGGCCAGGCACGCCCCCACCCTCGTGAGCCCCTCGCAGCTCCACCGACCTACTTATACCCTGGAAACATCAAAGAGAGCCATGAAACCACTTTTCCACCGCCGCAACCTTCTATACATGTGAGATCCCATGTGGGGACCTTTTCCGGCGATCTGCCGGAGGGGGATTCGATCACGGAGGGCTTCTACATCAACACCATGAAGGAAATATGCCCTAGAGGCAATAATAAAGTTGTTATTTATATTTCCTTATATCATGATAAATGTTTATTATTCATGCTAGAATTGTATTAACCAGAAACTTAAGACATGTGTGAATACATAGACAAACAGATTGTCACTAGTATGCCTCTACTTGACTAGCTCGTTGAATCAATGATGGTTATGTTTCCTAACCATAGACATGAGTAGTCATTTGATTAACGGGATCAAATCATTAGAGAATGATGTGATTGACATGACCCATTCCGTTAGCTTAGCACATGATAATTTAGTTTACTGATATTGCTTTCTTCATGACTTATACATGTTCCTATGACTAAGAGATTATGCAACTCCCGACTACCGGAGGAACACCTTGTGTGCTACCAAACATCACAACGTAATTGGGTGATTATAAAGGTGCTCTACAGGTATCTCCAATGGTACTTGTTGAGTTGGCATAGATCGAGATTAGGATTTGTCACTCCGATTGTCGGAGAGGTATCTCCGGGCCCTCTCGGTAATGCACATCACTATAAGCCTTGAAAGCAATGTGACTAATGAGTTAGTTGTGGGATGTTGCATTACGGAATGAGTAAAGAGACTTGCCGGTAATGAAATTTAACTAGGTATTAAAATGTCGACGATCGAATCTCGAGCAAGTAACATAGCGATGACAAAGGGAACAACATATGTTGTTATGCGGTTTGACCGATAAAGATCTTCATAGAACATGTAGGAACCAATATGAGCATCCAGGTTCCGCTATTGGTTATTGACCGGAGACATATCTCGGTCATGTCTACATAGTTCTCGAACCCGTAGGGTCCGCATGCTTAAAGTTCTGTGACGATTGGTATTATGAATTTTTGTGTTTTGATGTACCGAAGGTAGTTCGAAGTCCCGGATATGATCACGGACATGACGAGGAGTCTCGAAATGGTCGAGACGTAAAGATCGATATATTGGATCACTATGTTCGGACACGGGAAGTGTTCCGGGAGGTTTCGGACATATACCGGAGTACCGAGGGTTACCGGAACCCTCCCCGGGAAGCTATTGGGCCTTATGGGCCTTAGTGGAGAAGAGAGAGGGCATCCAGGAGGTGGCGCGCGGCCCCCCTTGCCCCAATTCGAATTGGACAAGGGGAAGGGGCGGCGGCCCCCCTCTCCTTCCTTCTCTCCACCTCCTCCTCCCCCCTTCTCCTTCTTGGAATAGGAAAGGGAGGGGCAAACCTACTTGGAGTAGGATTGCCCCCCTGGGCGCGCCGCTCCCTTGGCTGGCCCTCTCCTCCTCCCCCCTTTATATACGGGGGCAGGGGCACCCCAAAGACACAACAATTGATTTGTTGATCTCTTAGCCGTGTGCGGTGCCCCCCTCCACCATAATCCACCTCGGTTATATCGTCATGGTGCTTAGGCGAACCCTGCGTCGGTAGCTTCATCAACATCATCACCACGCCGTCGTGCTGACGAAACTCTCCCTCGAGCTTCACTGGATCATGAGATCGCGGGACGTCACCAAGGTGAACGTGTGCTGAATGGGAGGTGCCGTACGTTCGGTACTGAAGATCGGTCGGTCGTGAAGACGTACGACTACATCAACCGTGTTGTTATAATGCTTACGCTTAATGGTCTACAAGGGTACGTGGATGACACTCTCCCCTCTCGTTGCTATGCATCACCATGATCATGCGTGTGCGTAGGAAATTTTTGAAATTACTGCGTTCCCCAACAGTGGCATCCGAGCCAGGTCTATGCGTAGATGTTATATGCACGAGTAGAATGCAAAGGAGTTGTGGGCGTGGGTATATACATATTGCTTCCCGTCACTAGTTGATTCTTGATTCGGCGGCATTGTTGGATGAAGCGGCTCAGACCAACATGACGCGTACGCTTACGCGAGACTGGTTCTACTGACGTGCTTCGCACACAGGTGGCTAGTGGGTGTCTGTTTCTCCAACTTTAGTTGAATCGGATTCAATGAACAGGGTTCTTTCTGAAGATCAAAAAGCAATCACTATACCACGTTGTGGTTTTGATGCGTAGGTAAGAACAGTTCTTGCTTAGCCCATAGCAGCCACGTAAAACTTACAACAACAAAGTAGAGGACGTCTAACTTGTTTTTGCAGGGCATGTTGTGATGTGATATGGTCAAGACGTGATGAGATATAAATTGTTGTATGAGATGATCATGTTTTGTTAAAGTTATCGGCAACTGGCAGAAGCCTTATGGTTGTCTCTTTATTGCATAAGATGCAAGTGCCATGTAATTGCTTTACTTTATCGCTATGCGATAGCAATAGTTGGCGAGACGACCATATGATGACACATTGATAGAGATCAAGATGATGGAGATCATGGTGTCATGCCGGTGACGATAGATATCATGACGGTACTTTGGAGATGGAGATCAAAGGCGCAAGATGATCATGGACATATCATGCCACATATTTTGATTGCATGTGATGTTTATCCTTTATGCATCTTATTTTGCTTAGTTTGGTGGTAGCATTATAAGATGATCTCTCACTAAATTTCAAGGTACACGTGTTCTCCCTGAGTATGCACCGTTGCTAAAGTTCGTCGTGCCAAGACACCACCTGATGATCGGGTGTGATAAGCTCTACGTTCACATACAACGGGTGCAAGCCAGTTTTGCACACACAGAAATACTCGGGTTAAACTTGACGAGCCTAGGATATGCAGATATGGCCTCGGAACACTGAGACCGAAAGGTCGAGCGTGAATCATATAGTAGATATGATCAACATAGTGATGTTCACCATTGAAAACTACTCTATCTCACGTGATGATCAGACATGGTTTAGTTGATTTGGATCACGTGATCATTTAGATGACTAGAGGGATGTCTATCTAAGTGGGAGTTCTTAAGTAATATGATTAACTGAACTTAAATTTATCATGAACTTAGTCCTGATAGTATTTGCATATCTATGTTGTAGATCAATAGCTCGCACATAGCTTCCCCGTTTATTTTTGATATGTTCCTAGAGAAAAATAAATTGAAAGATGTTAGTAGCAATGATGCGGATTGGATCCGTGATCTGAGGATTATCCTCATTGCTGCATAGAAGAATTATGTCCTTGATGCACCGCTAGGTGACGGACCTATTGCAGGAGCATATACAGATGTTATGAACGTTTGGCAAAGCTCGGTATGATGACTACTTGATAGTTTAGTGCACCATGCTTTACGGCTTAGAACCGGGACTTCAAAAATGTTTTGAATGCCACGGAGCATATAAGATGTTCCAAGAGTTGAAATTAGTATTTCAGACTCATGCCCATGTCGAAAGGTATGAGACCTTTGACAAGCACTTTGCCTACAAGATGGAGGAGAATAGCTTAGCTAGTGAGCATGTGCTCAGAATGTTTGAGTACTACAATCACTTGAGTCAAGTGGGAGTTAATCTTCCAGATAATATAGTGATTGACGGAGTTCTCTAGTCACTATCACCAAGTTACTGGAACTTCGTGATGAACTATAGTATGCAAGGGATAGCGGAAACGATTCCCAAGCTCTTCGTGATGCTGAAATCGATGAAGGTAGAAATCAAGAAAAGCATCAAGTGTTGATGGTTGACAAGACCACTAGTTTCAAGAAAAGGGAAAAGGGAAGAAGGGGAACTTCAAGAAGAACGACAAGCAAGTTGCTGCTCAAGTGAAGAAGCCCAAGTCTAGACCTAAGCCTGAGACTAAGTGCTTCTACTGCAAAGGGACTGGTCACTGGAAGCAGAATTGCCCCAAGTATTTGGCGGATAAGAAGGATGGCAAAGTGAACAAAGGTATATTTGATATACATGTTATTGATGTGTACTTTACTAGTGTTTATAGCAACCCCTCAATATTTGATACTAGTTCAGTTGCTGAGATTAGTAACTCGAAACGGGAGTTGCATAATGAACAGAGACTAGTAAAGGGTGAAGTAACGATGTGTGTTTGAAGTGGTTCCAAGATTGATATGATCATCATCGCACACTCCCTATACTTTCGGGATTAGTGTTGAACCTAAATAAATGTTATTTGGTGTTTGAGTTAAGCATGAATACGATTTGATCATGTTTATTGCAATACGGTTATTTATTTAAAGTCAGAGAATAATTGTTGTTCTGTTTACATGAATAAAACCTTCAATGGTCATACACCCAAGTTGAATGGTTTATTGAATCTCGATTCTAGTGATACACATATTCATAATATTGAAGCCAAAAGATGCAAAGTTAATAATGATAGTGCAACTTATTTGTGGCACTGCCGTTTAGGTCATATTGGTGTAAAGCGCATGAAGAAAATCCATGCTGATGGGCTTTTGGAATCACTTGATTATGAATCAGTTGATGCTTGCGAACCATGCCTCATGGGGAAGATGACTAAGACTCCGTTCTCCGGAGGAATGGAGCGACCAACAGACTTGTTGGAAATAATACATACTGATGTATGCAGTCCGATGAGTGTTGAGGCTCGTGGCAGGTATCATTATTTTCTGACCTTCACAGATGATTTGAGTAAGATATGGGTATATCTTCTTGAAGAAACATAAATCTAAAACATTTGAAAAGTTCAAATAATTTTAGAGTGAAGTGGAAAATCATCGTAACAAGAAAATAAAGTTTCTACGGTCTGATCGTGGAGGAGAATATTTGAGTTACGAGTTTGGTCTTCATTTGAAACAATGTGGAATAGTTTCGCAACTCACGCCACTTGGAACACCACAGCGTAATGGTGTGTCCAAACATTGTAACCGTACTTTATTAGATATGGCGCAATCTATGATGTCTCTTACCAATTTACCACTATCGTTTTGGGGTTATGCATTAGAGACAGCTGCATTCACGTTAAATAGGGCACCATCTAAATCCGTTGAGACGACGCCGTATGAACTATGGTTTAGCAAGAAACCTAATCTGTCGTCTCTTAAAGTTTGGGGCTATGATGCTTATGTGAAAAAGTTTCAACCTGATAAGCTCGAACCCAAATCGGAGAAATGCGTCTTCATAAGATACCCAAAGGAAACTGTTGGGTACACCTTCTATCACAGATCCGAAGGCAGGATATTCGTTTCTAAGAATGGATCCTTTCTAGGGAAGAAGTTTCTCTCAAAATAAGTGAGTGGGAGTAATGTAGAACTTGATAAGGTAATTGTACCTTCTCCCGAATTGGAAAGTAGTTCATCACAGAAATCAGTTCTAGTGATTCCGACACCAATTAGTGAGGAAGCTAATGATGATGATCATGAAACTTCAGATCAAGTTGCTACCGAACCTTGTAGGACAACCAAAGTATGGTCCGAACCAGAGTGGTACAACAATCCTTTCTGGAAGTCATGTTACTAGACCATGACGAACCTACGAACTATGAGGAAGCGATGATGAACCCAGATTCCGCAAAATGGCTTGAGGCCATGAAATCTGAGATGGGATCCATGTATGAGAACGAAGTATGGACTTTGAATGATTTGCCTAATGATCGATAAGTCATTAAGAATAAATGGATCTTCAAGAGGAAGACGGATGCTGATAGTAGTGTTACTATCTACAAAGCTCGAATTGTCGCGAAATGTTTTCGACAAGTTCAAGGTGTTGACTACGATGAGTTTTTCTCACTCGTTTCGATGCTTAAAAGTCTGTCCGAATCATATTAGCAGGTACCGCATTTTATGAAATCTGGCAAATGGATGTCAAAACTGTATTCCTTAATGGATTTCTTAAAGAATAGTTGTATATGATGCAACCAGAAGGTTTTGTCGATCCTAAAGGTGCTAACAAAGTGAGCAAGCTCTAGCGATCCATCTATGGACTGGTGCAAGCATCTCAGAGTTGGAATATATGCTTTGATAAAGTTATCAAAGTATATGGTTTTATACAGACTTGGGGTGAAGCCTGTATTTACAAGAAAGTGAGTGGGAGCACTACAACATTTCTGGTAAGTATATGTGAATATTGTTGATCGGAAATAATGTAGAATTTCCTAGAAAGCATAAAGGAGTGTTTGAAAAGATTTTTCACAGAAAGACCTCGATGAATCTGCTTGCACATTGAGCATCAAGATCTATAGAGATAGATCAAGACGCTTGATAAGTTTTTTCAATGAGTACATACCTTGACAAGATTTTGAAGTAGTTCAAAACGGAACAGTCAAAGAAGGAGTTCTTGCCCGTGTTGCAAGGTGTGAAGTTGAGTAAAGACTCAAAACCCGACCACAGCAGAAAATAGAAAGAGAATGAAAAGTCATTCCCTATGCCTCAGTCATAGGATCTATAAAGTATGCTATGATGTTTACCAGTCCAATTGTATACCTTAGCATGATTCTGGCAATGGAGTACAATAATGATCTAGGAGTAGATCACTAGACAACGGTCAAAATTATCCTTAGAGGACTAAGGAAATATTTCTCGGTTATGGAGATGATAAAAGAGTTCGTCGTAAAGAGTTACGTCGATACAAGCTTTTTACATTGATCTAGATGACTCTAAGTCCCGATCTGCATACATATTGAAAGTGGGAGCAATTAGCTAGAGTAGTTCCGTGCAAAGCATTGTAGACATAGAAAATTTGCAAAATACATACGGCTCCTAATGTGGCAGACCCGCTGACTAAATTTCTCTCACAAGCAAAACATGATCACTCTTTGGGTATTAATCACATAGCGATGTGAACTAGATTATTGACTCTAGTAAGCCCTTTGGGTATTAGTCACATGGAGATGTGAACTAATCACATAAAGATGTGAACTAGATTATTGACTCTAGTGCAAGTGGGAGACTGAGGGAAATATGCCCTAGAGGCAATAATAAAGGTTTTATTTATATTTGCTTATACCATGATAAATGTTTATTATTCATCCTAGAATTGTATAACCGAAAACTTAATACATGTGTGAATACATAGACAAACATATTGTCACCAGTATGCCTCTACTTGACTAGCTCATTGAATCAATGATGGTTATGCTTCCTAACCATAGACATGAGTTGTCATTTGATTAACGGGATCACATCATTAGAGAATGATGTGATTGACATGACCCATTCCGTTAGCTTAGCACATGATCATTTAGTTTACTGCTATTGCTATCTTCATGACTTACACATGTTCCTATGACTATGAGATTATGCAACTCCCGATTACTGGAGGAACACCTTGTGTGCTACCAAACATCACGATGTAACTGGGTGATTATAAAGGTGCTCTACAGGTGTCTCCAATGGTACTTGTTGAGTTGGCACAGATCGAGATTAGGATTTGTCACTCCGATTGTCGTAGAGGTATCTCTGGGCCCTCTCGGTATTGCACATCACTATAAGCCTCGAAAGCAATGTGACTAATGAGTTAGTTGCGGGATGTTGCATTACGAAACGAGTAAAGAGACTTGTCGGTAACGAGATTGAACTAGGTATTGAGATACCGATGATTGAATCTCGGGCAAGTAACATACCGATGACAAAGGTAACAACGTATGTTGTTATGTAGTTTGACTGATCAAGATCTTCGTAGAATATGTAGGAACCAATATGATCATCTTGGTTCCGCTATTGGTTATTGACTAGAGACATGTCTCGGTCATGTCTACATAGTTCTTGAACCCGTAGGGTCCGCACGCTTAAAGTTCTGTGACGATCGATATTATGAGTTTTTGTGTTTCGATGTATCGAAGGTAGTTCAGAGTCCCGGATATGATCACGGACATGACGAGGAGTCTCGAAATGTCGAGACATAAAGATCTATATATTAGATAACTATGTTCGGACACCGGAAGTGTTCCGGGAGGTTTCAGACATATACCGGAGTACTGGGGGTTACCGGAACCCCTTGGGAAACTACTGGGCCTTATGGGCCTTAGTGGAGAAGAGAGAGGGCATCCAGGAAGTGGCGCGCGGCCCCCTTGCCCCATTCCGAATTGGACAAGGGGAAGGGGCGGCGGGCCCCTATTTCCTTCTCTCCACCTCCTCCTTCCTCCTTCTCCTTCTTGGAATAGGAAAGGGAAGGGGCAAACCTACTTGGAGTAGGATTGCCCCCCCTTGGGCGCGCCTCTCCCTTGACTGGCCCTCTCCTCCCCCTTTATATACGGGGGCAGGGGCACCCCAAAGACACAACAATTGATCTGTTGATCTCTTAGCCATGTGCGGTGCCCCCCTCCACCAAAATCCACCTCGGCTATATCATAGCGGTGCTTAGGCAAAGCCCTGCGTCGGTAGCTTCATCAACATCGTCACCATGCTGTCGTGCTAACAAAACTCTCCCTCGAGGTCTACTGGATCGTGAGTTCGTGGGACGTCACCGAGCTAAACATGTGCTCAACACGGAGGTGTCATACGTTCACTACTGAAGATCAATCGACCATGAAGACGTACGACTACATTAGCCGCATTGTTATAACGCTTCCGCTTAACGGTCTACGAGGGTATGTGGATGACACTCTCCCCTCTCGTTGCTATGCATCACCATGATCATGCGTGTGCGTAGCAAATTTTTGAAATTACGGCGTTCCCCAACACACCATAGCCTCTCCGATGATGTGTGAGTAGTTTACCATAGACCTTCGGGTCCATAGTCATTAGCTAGATGGCTTCTTCTCTCTCTTTGTATCTCAATACAAAGTTCTCCTTGATGTTCTTGGAGATCTATTCGACGTAATTCTTTTTGCGGTGAGTTTGCCGAGATCCAATGAATTGTGGGTTTATGATTAAGATTATCTATGAACGATATTTGATTCTTCTCTGAATTCTTATATGCATGATTTGTTATCTTTGCAAGTCTTTTCAAAATATCAGTTTGGTTTGGCCTACTAGATTGATCTTTCTTGCAATGGGAGAAGTGCTTAGCTTTGGGTTGAATCTTGCGGTGTCCTTTCCTAGTGACAGCAGGGCAGCAAGGCACGTATTGTATTGTTGACATCGACGATAAAAAGATGGGGTTTATATCATATTGCTTGAATTTATCCCTCTACATCATGTCATCTTGCCTAATGCGTTACTTTGTTCTTATGAACTTAATACTCTAGATGCATGCTGGATAGCGATCGATGTGTGGAGTAATAGTAGTAGATACAGAATCGTTTCGGTCTACTTGACACGGACATGATGCCTATGTTCATGATCATGCCTAGATATCATCATAACTATGCGCTTTTCTATCAATTGCTCGGCAATAATTTGTTCACCCACCGTAATATATGCTACCTTGAGAGAAGCCACTAGTGAAACCTATGGCCCCCGGGTCTACTTTACATCATATAAGTTTCCGATCTACAATTCTAGTTTACTGTTTATTTTGCAATCTTTACTTTTCAATCTATACAACATAAATACCAAAAATATTTATCTTATTATCTCTATCAGATCTCACTTTCGTAAGTGACCATGAAGGGATTAACAACCCCTTTATCGCGTTGGTTGCGAGGTTCTTGTTTGTTTGTGCAGGTACTAATTGACTTGTGTGTAGTATCCTACTGGATTGATACCTTGGTTCTCAAAAACTGAGGGAAATACTTACGCTACTTTGTTGCATCACCCTTTCCTCTTCAAGGGAAAACCAACGCATGCTCAAGAGGTAGCAACAAGGATTTCTGGTGCCGTTGCCGGGGAGATTTGCACCATGTCAAGTCAAGATTTGATCTCCTGTCAACTAGCCATTTCTGGAGTCGTTACCGGGGAGATCTACACCAAGTCAAGACATACCAAGTACCCTTCACAAACTCTTATCGCTTGCATTACATTATTCTCCATTTGCCTCTCGTTTTCCTCTCCCCCACTTCACCCTTGCCATTTTATTCACCTCTTTTCTGTTCGCCCTTTTTCCGTTCGCTTCTTTTCGCTTGCCTCTTGTGTGATTGTTTCTTGGATTGATTGTTTGTCACGGTGGCTCAAGATAATACTAAATTATGTGAATTTTCCAATATCAACAATAATGATTTTATTAGCACTCTGATTGCTCCTCTTACCGATGCTGAATCTTGTGAAATTAATACTGCTTTGCTGAATATTGTCATGAAAGATCATTTGCTGGCTGTCACGGAATTGTCACGGCAGATGTCCTTAGTGTAAGGACTTAGTCGCGAGGCCAACGCATCTATGTGGTAGCTTGAGAGGGGTTGAGCAGGACGAGAGACGCGATGTTTTACCCAGGTTCGGCCCCTCAGGGTGGAGGTAAAAGCCTACATCCTGCTTCATTGATATTGATTGTAACGCCCCAGATATAACTTTCCCAATTTGTACTCCAACTCTTGCCGTTTACGGCGTTAAGTTATATTTATTTCTCGGTTTCGGGGCTTTGTCTCCGTGTGTTGTTTTCTTTTTCATGCATCTCATATCATGTCATCACGTGCATTGCATTTGCATACATGTTCATCTCATGCATTCGAGCATTTTCCCCGTTGTCCGTTTTGCATTCCGGCACTTCGTTCTCCTCCGGTGGTCAATTCTAGCTTTCTTTCGTGTGTGGGGATTAAACATTTCCGGATTGGACCGAGACTTGCCATGCGGCCTTGGTTTACTACCGGTAGACCGCCTGTCAAGTTTCGGATCATTTGGACTTCGTTTGATACTCCAACGGTTAACCGAGGGACCGAAAAGGCCTCGTGTGTGTTGCAGCCCAACACCCCTCCATTTTGGCCCAAAACCCACCAAACTCTGCTCCATGTCCTAGAGCATTCGATCACGATCGCGTGGCCGAAAACCGCACCTCATTTGGACTCTCCTAGCCCCCTCTATGCCTATTTAAAGACCCCTCCATTTTCGGATCGTCTTCCTCCTCCGAAACCCTAAAAAATCCCCGCGCCGAGCCGGACACGTCCGACCCGGCCGGACAAATCGCGCCGCCGCCCCCGCACCAGTGGTTGGCTGCCACGTGGCGCCCCAGATCCGCCGCCGCCACCGGCCCGGGAGGCCTAGGAGGGGCCCCCGCGAGCCCATCTCCGTGCCCGCCGCCGCCTGCCTTCTCCTCCGTGACCGGCCACCACCCGCCGCTGTGTCGCCCGGCTCCGGCGACCTTCGCCGGCTACCTCCGCCGGAAGCCTCGGCCATGAGGCTCGCCAGACCGCCCCGGCCCTCGCCTCCCGTCGCCGCCTCGCGGGCTGCCAGCGTCGCCTCGCTCGGCCCCCGCCGCCCTTCGCCGTCGCCGGCCATCCCCGGATCCGGCGCCGACGAACCTCGTCCACCGTGCCCTGCTACAGTGCCGTGAACAGTACCCCGGGCAAACCCTAGATCTGGGTTGACTTTCTTCCCTCTCCCCCGTTT
This sequence comes from Triticum monococcum, assembly GCA_034509565.1. Taxonomy (NCBI): domain Eukaryota; kingdom Viridiplantae; phylum Streptophyta; class Magnoliopsida; order Poales; family Poaceae; genus Triticum; species Triticum monococcum. The sequence continues at coordinate 412,048,735 of CM067845.1, forward strand.
TTTTGTGCTAATTTTGACCGATGATATCTCCGCATTCGTAACTTCATTTTGGACATATAATATATCAAAATCTTCGTCTCGACATGTACATCATTTCATTCCATTGCATCATTTTCATTTGAGTTCATCTTGATGCCCAAAATGCTGTTAGAAGGAGGCTTCGTGAGTTAAATTGCAGATCCGTTAGTTCATCATAGACTTTTGTCATTTTTGCCATGATTATTGTCTGCATGATATGCCTGTGAGTCTTTGGGATGAATTGTTAAGCATTTTTTCTTCTTTCCAGATGTGCCACCCATGCATTTTTAGGGTGTGTGTGGTGACTTGTGCAAGCTTGCAAAGAGAGGCACCTGAGAATTCTGTTTTCAGGGACTTGGTGGATTTCACTAAGTCTGGGATATTTTAGTTCATGATGCCATATGTTCAACTTGTTTCCTAGTGATCCGTGCCTCTTTTGAGGATGATCAGTAAGGGAGTTTTGATATTCATGTTATGCTCTATCCATCCATGTCTTTGTTTTCACATGTGGAGTGCTCTAGCTTGAGTCAATCGAGCTCTACTTTTGCTTCGTGGTAAATCTGGGCAGATCGTCAACTTGTTTGCGATTTTGCCGATGCTATTGTTAGTGATCCATGCATGCTATGCCATTGTTCTTGCCATGTATAGATAGCATTTTGTGCCTTATTTATGGATATATGCTTGCCTTGCCATGACTTGCACCATGGTGAGTGCATCGAGCTCATTTACATGCCTTCGTGAGTTAAATTTTAGCATGTCTCAGTTTTCACTAAGTTTGAAAACTGATTGTGCGTGAGCTATGTTTGTGTGCTCGTTAGAGTATTTTGTGAACCCTTTTGGCCCCAGGTCACTTTGGGTGTTTTTGTTAAGCTTGTTGAGTAGCTCCATGCCATGTTCTTACTTGTCATGATCAGGTTGTGTATCATGTTGTTTTGCTGCTACGAAGAGAGCATCGTGGTCTCAAATTTCAGACTAGTGTTAATTTCACTAAGTCTGATATCTGTTTTGCGTTTGCGTTTTTGCCATGCTTGTTTGAACCTCATAATGGATGAATTCGGCCGTGGCTCAGTGCTAGTGTTTTGATAAGAATCTTGTGTACATCCCTGCCATGTCTTTTGTTGTCATGTTTGGTGGCTGTAGCATGTTCATTTCGTTGCATTTAGGTGCCTACTTGCTGTAAATCGCAGACCGGTTCATTTCGTAAAACGCTTTCCATTTCCAAACCGTAGCTCCGATTCCTATGATCTTTATATCGTTTTCAGGTGATTTCATCCCCTCTATCCAGTGGCACACTTGGTTTTCCAAGTTGAGGCCAGGTTCATGCATTTCCTGTCACGTCTTGCATTTTGCATCCCGCATCGCATCCCGCATAACATACCATCTTTGCATCTTATTGTTTGTCCTTGCACGTGGTTGATTGTATCCTTGTTGCTTGTTTGTGTTGTTGGGTAGAGCCGGGAGACGAGTTCGCTAACGAGGAGCCCGTTGAGTTTTCTTTTGAAGATCCAGTCAACTCTGACAACTCTGCAGGCAAGATGATCATACCCTCGAAATCACTACTATCTTTGCTATGCTAGTTTGCTCGCTCTTTTGCTATGCCAATGCTACGATGCCTACCACTTGCTTGTCAGCCTCCCAATTGCCATGTTCAGCCTCTAACCCACCATTGTCCTAGCAAACCGTCGATTGGCTATGTTACCGCTCTGCTCAGCCCTCTTATAGCATTGTTAGTTGAAGGTGAAGATTGGAGCCGTTCCTTACTGGAACATTTATTTACTTGTTGGGATATCATTATATTGCCATGTTATCTTAATGCATCTATATACTTGGTAAAGGGTGGAAGGCTCGGCCTCTCGCCTAGTGTTTTGTTCCACTCTTGCCGCCCTAGTTTCCGTCATATCGGTGTTATGTTCCCGGATTGTTGCGTCCCTTACGCGGTTGGGCTATAATGGGAACCCCTTGATAGTTCGCCTTGATTAAAGCTTTTCCAGCAATGCCCAACATTGGTTTTACCATTTGCCACCTACCCCCTTTTTCCCTTGGATTTCCGGAGCCCGAGGGTCATCTTTATTTTAGCCCCCCACGGGCCAGTGCTCCTCTGAGTGTTGGTCCGAACTAGAGTCCTGTGCAGCGCCCCCTCGGGGAAACTCGAGGTTTGGTTTTAGTTGTATGGAGCGCTCATCTGAGTGTGCCCTGAGAAAGAGATATGTGCAGCTCCTATCGGGATTTGTCGGCACATTCGGGCTGTGTTGCTGCTCTTGTTTTAACCTGTCGAATCATCTTGTTGTACCGAGATACCGAGTCTGATCGGTGTGTCTTGGGTGGAGGTCTATTCCTTCGTTGACCGTGAGAGCTTGTTATGGGCTAAGTTGGGACCCCCATGCAGGGATTGATCTTTCGAAAGCCGTGCCCGCGGTTATGGGCAGATGGGAATTTGTTAATGTCCGGTTGTAGATAACTTGAACCTTAATTAACTAAAATGAATCAACTGAGTGTGTTGCCGTGATGGCCTCTTCTCGGCGGAGTCCGGGAAGTGGACACGGTGTTGGAGTTATGTTTGCGCAGGTTGCTCTCTAGTTTCTTGCTCGTGCTTTGCCTCCTCTTCTCGCTCTCTTTTGCGAATAAGTTAGCCACCATATATGCTAGTCGCTTGCTGCAGCTCCACTTACATTACCCCCCTTTCTTACCTATTAAGCTTAAATAGTCTTGATCGCGAGGGTGCGAGATTGCTGAGTCCCTGTGGCTCACAGATTACTATTACACCAGATGCAGGGACAGATGATACAGCTCCAGATGGCGCGCTTGAGCTCAAGTGGGAGTACGACGAGGATTCTCAGCGTTACTATGTGTCTTTTCCTGATGATCAGTAGTGGTGCCCAGTTGGGGTGATCGGGACCTATGTCGCTTGTTGGGTTGTCTTTTATTTTGGCACCGTAGTCGGGCCATGAGTGTTTGGATGATGTATGTTATTTATGTACTTTGATGTGACGTGGCGAGTGTAAGCCAACAATGTACCTCCCCTTTATATTATTTATATACATGGGATATGTGATGATTTCCTAACTTGCGACATTGCTTTCAATGCAGTTATGCCTCTAAGTCATGCCTCGACACGTGGGAGATATAGCCGCATCGAGGGCGTTAATTGATGATGATGATCACGGTTACAAGAGTGCTCTATCTTGAGAGCTATTGTCTAAACCTAACTTGTCCAACTTGTGGAACTTGTGAATCTTCTCCCTTTTGGGGAGCCCTGCCCCTCCTTATATATGTTGGAGGGGCGGGTTACATGTAGAGTCCTATTAGGATTAGGACTAGCCTATCTCTAATACAAACCGGATACAAGTCCAGGTCTTAGCTCCTTGTAAGATAAATGTTCCTCATGCCTTTCCTCTTAAACCAACCCACCATTAATCTAAACCGGCCTGCTGGGCCTTGGGCCTTGTCATCCATCTGGAATACGCGCCGGGTCACCAATGAGTCTTCAGGCTCGTGAATCGTCATACTAGCGAACCGCCAGACACGTAAACTGCCAATCCTCTGGCGGTTTACCAATGAAATGCCTAGTCCGGCCGGGTTATACTTCCGGCCGGTTTACGCCGCGGGGTATATCCCCGACATTAGCCCCAAGTTTAGCTTAGATTTATCCATGGTAAACTTATGCTGCAAAATAAACACAAGAACAAATTTGACAGGTGATGCCCCGGATTAAGAATTCTTGTAAACCGTTACCTGATCACCCTTAAGTCCTTGTTATTTCCTCCTTCTGGGAAGTCCGGGTCAACAGACCAGCTTCATAATCAATTTGCCGACATTGGTTTGTCATAGAGAAATATTGTGAAGAATACCTCCTTTGACTCAGCTCCCAAAGCGCCGGTTTAAGAAATATGGGTCTTGAAATACTTATCTGATATTCAACCGGTTTGAAGATGTAAAACTTGCTGGTTTAATATTACCAAAATGGCCGGTTTCTAAATATTGATGGCACCGGGTCATAATTGTTGTCGACACCAGGTCATGTAATTGATCTTCCTGATTTGCTCAAAACTGATAAAATGAAGATGTTCCTCCTTTATATGCATAATACCTGTAGCCCCTAAGTCTTAAGAGGAGAACATAGTGATAACTTAAGACTTGCTCCAGTAAGTGTTTCAACCTTGAAGAAATCCGATTAGTTCATCTCAATCATATAAACTGAATACTCCATATATGTAGCCCCCAAGTGCCGGGTTGTCATGCTTGCAGCAACACGGGACTTGTAATTTTCTTATAAAAACTTCAATCAGTGTAACCCCCAAGGGCTGGGTCATTATGCAATAATGAGCAGGGACTTTGTAAATATAATCATGTAAATTTTAGCAGTGATGTGTAGCCCCCAAGGGCTGGCTTAGTAAGATAATACTGAACCGGGACTTGATATATACTTCAATGAAAATAACATCTTATAACGTCCACAAGGTTAAGAGTTTTGTGCTTTACCAACTGAGCAATGGATCCTTCAATATTATGGACGAAAACTTGTGTACCTTGAATTGTTGACAAGAGCAATTGGTAGCCACCAAGGGCCGGCTCATTATAATATGATGAGTCGGGTCTTCAATAAGACTAGTAAAAATGAATTTGCATTAGACCCCAAGTGTCATGATGCATGCTTGCAGCGACATGAGACTTGCATGTAATCTCAATTTGAATAATGTAGCCCCCAAGTGCCGGGTTGTAAGCCTGCAGCGACTCGAGACTATTCCTTTCATTGTAGAATAAATCATATCCTTTGATAAAATAATAGCCATTGCGCTAAAGCGACTTTGAAAACTCAATAATACCTCTTATTAATAACCATAAAAATCCAGCCATGTTGGCTATTCAAGATAATATAATCCGGAGAAAACCTTATTCATTCAATATCATAATGAAAATTCAGCCAAGTTTGGCTATTTGAATAATATAACCCAATGATTTATAAGCGCATGATTCCAATGGCGCAATCCAAATATATATATACTGGCGACTTATAGTCCAAAGCCAGGCCGGTTTAACAAACCTGTTTCTGCATACAACAAGTTTAAAGTGTCCTGGCGGTTTACCGTCGGACGGGTCGTAACGCCCAACATATAACCCGGGTTTATAACCAAGGCTGCACTTAAGAATAATCAAATATGAAATAGATCATACGTGTGACATTGAATCACATTGTTGGTTTTACCAACTTTTTGTAGTAAAGGTGATAACCCCAATCTTGAGTACTAATAACTCCTTCCATATTGTGCTGGTTTATGATAAAACCGTGCCGGGTTGTGATAAACACCGGTTTACTCCATAATAGGATGGTAACAGAAAATCAAACTAGGCAGATAGTCTCCGGATTAAGATTTGACCGTGTTCCGTCAATTTGTAATTGATAGTTTGAACCGGTTTAAAAACTTTGTCGGTTTAAAAACGCAACAAAAATAAAAGAAACAGTTATCAAGGAAAATATTGAAGCAAAGGCAATGATAAAACCATTTGAAAAAAGAGGCTTATTGAGCCGATCAGATGGTGTTACCATGGTCGGACACGACCAAGCTCCCCAATGGTGTAGCTATGGTTCAAGTCAGCCAGGTCCCCAAATGAAACCGTGGCATTATGCCGATCAAGAGGCGTGGCAATGGTTCGGGTTCGACCAAGCCCCCAAGTGATTTTATGGCCTTAGGCCGATCAAGAGGCGTGACTGGTTCAGACTTGACCATGTCCCCAAGTGATCTGGTGGCTTTCGCCTATCAAAAGGTGTTGCATTGGTTCAGACACGACCAAGCCCCCAAGTGATGTTTATAAAATTTTCAAGGGGTAAACCGGAGGCCGCTTTAAGACAGAACAGCTCCGTGTAACCACGCATGATGTAAAAGAACAGAGACCCCGCTTTATGAAGTAGAAGCCCCCATGTGATCAATAATATGTCAGGCTAGTAAGGCGGGATACCCATGTTTGAACCGCGCATCATGGCAACAGGTCCTCTTTGGCAATTTTTAACCTTTCGCAAGAGATAAATTCTTCTTGAACCGGGATCTTGAACCGGATATTGAGAGCTTCAAAGCTTTGTGGGAGATGTCTTTCCCTTGAACCGAATTTTAAACCGGAATCTTCATTTTCAGCCGGAAATTTTCTGACGGCCTTTAAACTCAAACTTGCGAGAAGTTAATTCGTTTTTGAACCGGACATTGTTAAACCGGATTTGAGCGCTTCAGAGCTTTGTGGGAGAAAGATGTCTCTTGAGCCGGATTCTAAACCGGAGTCATTTCTGATGACCTGGAACTTCTTCATCGAGCCGGGATTTTATACCTGTCATATACTTTCTAAGCCGGAAATTTTCTGACGGCCTTTAAACTTTCATCAATATAACAGTAGACTCCGGGACCGGGTTATCCTTCCCTCCATCGTCCTGGGGTTCTTAAATTTGCTAAAACTGGCAAGATTCGCTGAGTCATATCATCTAGTGTTGGGGAACGTTGCAGAAAACAAAAATTTTCCTACGGTTTCACCAAGATCCATCTATGAGTTCATCTAGCAACGAGTGATCGGATGCATCTACATACCTTTGTCGATCGCGAGCAGAAGCGTTCACTAGAACGTGGATGATGGAGTCGTACTCGCCATGATCCAAATCACCGATGACCAAGCGCCGAACGGACGGCACCTCCCCGTTCAACGCACGTACGGAGCGGATGACGTCTCCTCCTTCTTGATCCAGCAAGGGGGAAGGAGAGGTTGATGAAGATCCAGCAGCACGACGGCGTGGTGGTGGATGCAGTTGTCACGTGCAGCAGGGCTTCGCCGAGCGTCTGCGCGAGAGGGAGAGGTGTAGCAGGGGAGAGAGGGGCACCAAGATGCAAGGGTGCGGCTGCCCCCTCCCTTGCCCCCTTTATATAGGCCACTGGGGGGGCGCCGGCCCTTGGGAGATCCAATCTCCAAGGGGGCGGCGGCCAAGGGGGTGGAGTGCCCCCCAAGGCAAGTGGGGCGCCCCCCCACCCTAGGCGCAGGGGGTGGGCCTAGGGGGGCGCACCAGCCCACGAAGGGCTGGTTCCCCCTCCCACTTCAGCCCATGGGGCCCTCCGGGATGGGTGGCCCCACCCGGTGGACCCCCGGGACCCATCCGGTGGTCCCGGTACAATACCAGTGACCCCCGAAACTTTCCCGATGGCCGAAACTGCACTTCCTATATATAATTCTTTACCTCCGAACCATTCCGGAACTCCTCGTGATGTACGGGATCTCATCCGGGACTCCGAACAACTTTCGGATTACTGCATATACATATCTTTATAACCCTACCGTCACCGGACCTTAAGTGTGTAGACCCTACGGGTTCGGGAGACATGTAGACATGACCGAGATTGCTCTCCGGTCAATAACCAACAGCGGGATCTGGATACCCATGTTGGCTCCCACATGCTCCTTGATGATCTCATCGGATGAACCACGATGTCGAGGATTCAAGCAACCCCGTATACAATTCCCTTTGTCAATCAGTATGTTACTTGCCCGAGATTCGATCGTCGGTATCCCAATACCTCGTTCAATCTCTTTGCCGGCAAGTCACTTTACTCGTACCAAATGCATGATCCCGTGACCAGACACTTGGTCACTTTGAGCTCATAATGATGATGCATTACCGAGTGGGCCCAGTGATACCTCTCCGTCATACGGAGTGACAAATCCCAGTCTTGATCCGTGTCAAACCAACAGTCACTTTCGGAGATACCCGTAGTATACCTTTATAGTCACCCAGTTACGTTGTGACGTTTGGTACACCCAAAGCACTCCTACGGCATCTGGGAGTTACATGATCTCATGGTCTAAGGAAAGGATACTTGACATTGGAAAAACTCTAGCAAACGAACTATACGATCTTGTGCTATGTTTAGGATTGGGTATTGTCCATCACATCATTCTCCTAATGATGTGATCTCGTTATCAATGACATCCAATGTCCATGGTCAGGAAACCATGACTATCTGTTGATCAACGAGCTAGTCAACTAGAGGCTTACTAGGGACATGTTGGTGTCTATTATTCACACATGTATTACGATTTCCGGATAACACAATTATAGCATGAATAAAGACAATTATCATGAACAAGGAAATATAATAATAATGCTTTTATTATTGCCTCTAGGGCATATTTCCAACAGTCTCCCACTTGCACTAGAGTCAATAATCTAGTTACATTGTGATGAATCGAACACCCATGGAATTCTGGTGTTGATCATGTTTTGCTCTAGGGAGAGGTTTAGTCAATGGATCTGCTACATTCAGGTCCGTATGTACTTTACAAATATCTATGTCTCCATCTTGAACATTTTCACGAATGGATTTGAAGCGACGCTTGATGTGCCTGGTCTTCTTGTGAAACCTAGGCTCCTTGGCAAGTGCAATAGCTCCAGTGTTGTCACAGAAGAGTTTGATTGGCCCCGACGCATTGGGTATGACTCCTAGGTCGGTGATGAACTCCTTCACCCAAATTGCTTCATGCGCTGCCTCCGAGGCTGCCATGTACTCCGCTTCACATGTAGATCCCACCACGACGCTCTGCTTGCAACTGCACCAGCTTACTGCCCCACCATTCAAAATATACACGTATCCGTTTTGTGACTTTGAGTCATCCAGATCTGTGCCGAAGCTAGCGTCGATGTAACCCTTTACGACGAGCTCTTCATCACCTCCATAAACGAGAAACATTTCCTTAGTCCTTTTCAGGTACTTCAGGATATTCTTGACCGCTGTCCAGTGTTCCTTGCCGGGATTACTTTGGTACCTGCCTACCAAATTTACGGCAAGGTTTACATCAGGTCTGGTACACAACATGGCATACATAATAGAACCTATGGCTGAGGCATAGGGGATGACACTCATCTCTTCTATATCTTCTGCCGTGGTCGGACATTGAGCTGAGCTCAATTTCACACCTTGTAACACAGGCAAGAACCCCTTCTTAGACTGATCCATATTGAATTTCTTCAATATCTTATCAAGGTATGTGCTTTGTGAAAGACCTATGAGGCGTCTTGATCTATCTCTATAGATCTTGATGCCTAATATATATGCAGCTTCTCCAAGGTCCTTCATTGAAAAACTCTTATTCAAGTAGGCCTTAATGCTGTCCAAGAGTTCTATATCATTTCCCATCAAAAGTATGTCATCTACATATAATATGAGAAATGCTACAGAGCTCCCACTCACTTTCTTGTAAACGCAGGCTTCTCCATAAGTTTGCGTAAACCCAAACGCTTTGATCATCTCATCAAAGCGAATGTTCCAACTCCGAGATGCTTGCACCAGCCCATAAATCGAGCGTTGGAGCTTGCACACCTTGTTAGCATTCTTAGGATCGACAAAACCTTCCGGCTGCATCATATACAATTCTTCCTTAAGGAAACCATTAGGGAATGCCGTTTTGACGTCCATTTGCCATATCTCATAATCATAGAATGCGACAATTGCTAACATGATTCAGATGGACTTTAGCTTCGCTACCGGTGAGAAAGTCTCATCATAGTCAACCCCTTAAACTTGTCGATAACCCTTAGCGACAAGCCGAGCTTTATAGATGGTCACATTACCATCCGCGTCTGTCTTCTTCTAAAAGATCCATTTATTTTCTATGGCTCGCCGCTCAACGGGCAAGTCAGTCAAAGTCCATACTTCGTTTTCATACATGGATCCTATCTCGGATTTCATGGCTTCTAGCCATTTGTTGGAATCCGGGCCCGCCATCGCTTCTTCATAGTTCGAAGGTTCACCGTTGTCTAACAACATGATTTCCAAGACAGGGTTGCCGTACCACTCTGGTGCGGAACATGTCCTTGTGGACCTACGAAGTTCAGTAGCAACTTGATCCGAAGTTTCATGATCATCATCATTAATTTCTTCTCTAGTCGGTGCAGGAACCTCAGGAACATTTTCTTGAGTTGCGCCATTTTCTGGTTCAAGAGGTAATACTTCATCAAGTTCTACTTTCCTCCCACTTACTTCTTTTGAGAGAAACTCTTTCTCTAGAAAGGATCCATTCTTGGTAGCAAAGATCTTGCCTTCGGATCTGAGGTAGAAGGTATACCCAATAGTTTCTTTAGGGTATCCTATGAAGACGCATTTTTCCGACTTGGGTTCGAGCTTTTTTGGTTGAAGTTTCTTGACATAAGCATCGCATCCCCAAACTTATAGAAATGATAGCTTAGGTTTCTTCCCAAACCATAATTCATACGGTGTCGTCTCAACGGAATTCGACGGAGCCCTATTTAAAGTGAATGCGGCAGTCTCTAAAGCATAGCCCCAAAAGGATAGCGGTAAATCGGTAAGAGACATCATAGATCGCACCATATCTAATAGAGTGCGATTACGATGTTTGGACACACCATTACGCTGAGGTGTTCCAGGCGGCGTGAGTTGTGAAACTATTCCACATTTTCTTAAGTGTGTGCCAAATTCGTGACTCAAGTATTCTCCTCCACGATCTGATCGCAAAAACTTGATTTTTCTGTCACGTTGATTCTCAACCTCACTCTGAAATTCCTTGAACTTTTCAAAGGTTTCAGACTTGTGTTTCATTAAGTAGACATACCCATATCTACTCAAGTCATCAGTGAGGGTGAGAACATAACGATAGCCACCGCGAGCCTCAACGCTCATTGGACCGCGCACATCAGTATGTATGATTTCCAATAAGTTGGTTGCTCGCTCCATTGTTCTTGAGAACGGAGTCTTGGTCATTTTACCCATGAGGCATGGTTCGCACGTGTCAAATGATTCATAATCAAGAGACTCTAAAAGTCCATCTGCATGGAGCTTCTTCATGCGTTTGACACCTATGTGACCAAGGCGGCAGTGCCACAAGTATGTGGGACTATCATTATCAACCTTACATCTTTTGGTATTCACACTATGAACATGTGTAGCATTACGCTCGAGATTCATTAAGAATAAACCATTCACCATCGGAGCATGACCATAAAACATATCTCTCATATAAATAGAACAACCATTATTCTCGGATTTAAATGAGTAGCCATCTCGAATTAAACGAGATCCCGATACAATGTTCATGCTCAAAGCTGGCACTAAATAACAATTATTGAGGTTTAAAACTAATCCCGTAGGCAAATGTAGAGGTAGCATGCCGACGGCGATCACATTGACCTTGGAACCATTCCCGACGCGCATCGTCACCTCGTCCTTTGCCAGTCTCCGCTTATTCCGCAGCTCCTGCTTTGAGTTACAAATGTGAGCAACTGCACCGATATCAAATACCCAGGAGCTACTACGAGTACTGGTAAGGTACACATCAATTACATGTATATCACATATACCTTTTGTTTTGCCGGCCTTCTTGTCCGCTAAGTATTTGGGGAAGTTTCGCTTCCAGTGACCACTTCCCTTGCAATAAAAGCACTCAGTCTCGGGCTTGGGTCCATTCTTTGGCTTCTTCCCGGTAGCTTGCTTACCGGGCGTGGCAACTCCCTTGCCGTCCTTCTTGAAGTTCTTCTTACCCTTGCCTTTCTTGAACTTAGTGGTTTTATTCACCATCAACACTTGATGTTCCTTTTTGACTTCTACCTCTGCTGATTTCAGCATTACAAATAATTCAGGAATGGTCTTTTGCATCCCCTGCATATTGAAGTTCATCACAAAGCTCTTGTAGCTTGGTGGAAGCGACTGGAGGATTCTGTCAATGACCGCATCATCCAGGAGATTAACTCCTAGCTGAGTCAAGCGGTTATGTAACCCAGACATAGTGAGTATGTGCTCACTGACAGAACTATTTTCCTCCATATTACCGCTAAAGAATTTGTCGGAGACTTCATATCTCTCGACCCGGGCATGAGCTTGAAAAACCATTTTCAGCTCTTCGAACATCTCATATGCTCCATGTCTCTCAAAATGCTTTTGGAGCCCCGGCTCTAAGCTGTAAAGCATGCCGCACTGAACGAGGGAGTAGTCATCAGCACGTGTCTGCCAAGCATTCATAATGTCTTGGTTCTGTGGGACGGGTGCGTCACCTAGCGGTGCTTGTAGGAAATAATCTTTCTTGGCAGCTATGAGGATGATCCTCAGGTTCGGGACCCAGTCCGTATAGTTGCTGCCATCGTCTTTCAGCTTGGTTTTCTCTAGGAACGCGTTGAAGTTGAGGACAACGTTGGCCATTTGATCTACAAGACATATTGTAAAGATTTTAGACTAAGTTCATGATAATTAAGTTCATCTAATCAAATTATTCAATGAACTCCCACTTAGATAGACATCCCTCCAATTATCTAAGTATAACATGATCCGAGTTAACTAGGCCGTGTCCGATCATCACGTGAGACGGACTAGTCAACATCGGTGAACATCTTCATGTTGATCGTATCTTCTATACGACTCATGCTCGACCTTTCGGTCTTCTGTGTTCCGAGGCCATGTCTGTACATGCTAGGCTCGTCAAGTCAACCTAAGTGTTTGCATGTGTAAATCTGTCTTACACCCATTGTATGTGAAAGTTGGAATCTAACACCCGATCATCACATGGTGCTTCGAAACAACGAACTGTCGCAATGGTGCACAGTTAGGGGGAACACTTTCTTGAAATTATTTATGAGGGATCATCTTATTTACTACCGTCGTTCTAAGTAAACAAGATGTACAAAACATGATAAACATCACATGCAATCAAATAATAATAGTGACATGATATGGCCAATATCACATAGCTCCTTTGATCTCCATCTTGGGGCTCCATGATCATCTTGTCACCAGCATGACACCATGATCTCCATCATCATGATCTCCATCATCGTGTCTCCATGAAGTTGCTCGCCAGCTATTACGTCTACTACTATGGCTAACGCGTTTAGCAATAAAGTAAAGTAATTTACATGGCGTTTCTCAATGACACGCAGGTCATACAAAAGTAAAGACAACTCCTATGGCTCCTACCGGTTGTCATACTCATTGACATGCAAGTCGTGATTCCTATTACAATAGCATGAACATCTCATACATCACATATATATCATTCATCATTCATCACAACTTTGGCCATATCACATCACAGAACACTTGCTGCAAAAACAAGTTAGACGCCCTCTAATTGTTGTTGCAAGTTTTGCGTGGCTGCAATAGGGTTCTAGCAAGAATGTTTTCTTACCTACGTGAAAGCCACAACGTGATTTGTCAACTTATATTTACCCTTCATAAGGACCCTTTTCATCGAATCCGCTCCAACTAAAGTGGGAGAGACAGACACCCGCCAGCCACCTTATGCAACTAGTGCATGTTAGTCGGTGGAACCGGTCTCACGTAAGCGTACGTGTAAGGTTGGTCCGGGCCGCTTCATCCCACAATACCGCTGAAGCAAGATAAGACTAGTAGCAGCAAGAAAGTTGACAACATCTACACCTACAAAAAATTGTGTTCTACTCGTGCAAAGAGAACTACGCATAGACCTAGCTCATGATGCCACTGTTGTGGAACGTTGCAGAAAACAAAAAATTTCCTACGGTTTCACCAAGATCCTTCTATGAGTTCATCTAGCAACGAGTGATCGGATGCATCTACATACATTTGTAGATCGCGAGCGGAAGCGTTCACTAGAACGTGGATGATGGAGTCGTACTCGCGGTGATCCAAATCACCGATGACCAAGCGCCGAACGGACGACACCTCCGCGTTCAACACACGTACGGAGCGGACGACGTCTCCTCCTTCTTGATCCAGCAAGGGGGAAGGAGAGGTTGATGAAGATCCAGCAGCATGACGGCGTGGTGGTGGATGCAGTTGTCACGTGCAGCAGGGCTTCGCCGAGCGTCTGCGCGAGAGGGAGAGGTGTAGCAGGGGAGAGAGGGGCGCCAAGATGCAAGGGTGCGGATGCCCCTGAAGTAAATATGCCCTAGAGGCAATAATAAAGTTATTATTTATTTCCTTACATCATGATAAAAGTTTATTATTCATGCTAGAATTGTATTAACCGGAAACATAATACATGTGTGAATACATAGATCAACAGAATGTCACTAGTATGCCTCTACTTGACTAGCTCGTTAATCAAAGATGGTTATGTTTCCTAACCATGAACAAGGAGTTGTTATTTGATTAACGAGGTCACATCATTAGTAGAATGATCTGATTGACATGACCCATTCCATTAGCTTAGCACCCGATCGTTTAGTATGTTGCTATTGCTTTCTTCATGACTTATGCATGTTCCCATAACTATGAGATTATGCAACTCCCGTTTACCGGAGGAACACTTTGGGTACTACCAAACGTCGCAACGTAACTGGGTGATTATAAAGGAGTACTACAGGTGTCTCCAATGGTAGATGTTGGGTTGGCGTATTTCGAGATTAGGGTTTGTCACTCCGATTGTCGGAGAGGTATCTCTGGGCCCTCTCGGTAATGCACATCACATAAGCCTTGCAAGCACTGCAACTAATATGTTAGTTGTGAGATGATGTATTACGGAACGAGTAAAGAGACTTGCCGGTAACGAGATTGAACTAGGTATTGGATACCGACGATCGAATCTCGGGCAAGTAACATACCGATGACAAAGGGAACAACGTATGTTGTTATGCGGTCTGACCGATAAAGATCTTCGTAGAATATGTAGGAGCCAATATGGGCATCCAGGTCCCGCTATTGGTTATTGACCGGAGACGTGTCTCGGTCATGTCTACATTGTTCTCGAACTGTAGGGTCCGCACGCTTAACGTTACGATGACAGTTATTATGAGTTTATGCATTTTGATGTACCGAAGGTTGTTCGGAGTCCCGGATGAGATCACGGACATGACGAGGAGTCTCGAAATGGTCGAGACGTAAAGATTGATATATTGGAAGCCTATGTTTGGACATCGGAAGTGTTCCGGGTGAAATCGGGATTTTACCGGAATACCGGGAGGGTTACCGGAACCCCCCGGGAGACTAATGGGCCTATTGGGCCTTAGTGGAAAAAAGAGAAAAAGGGAAAAGGCCCAAGCTGGCCGGCGCCCCCCTTCTCCAAGTCCTATTAGGAATAGGATAAGGGGCCGGCCCCCCTTCTCTCTCTTTTCCCCCCCGGGAGTCCTAATTGGATTAGGATTGGGGGGAGGAGTCCTACTCCCGGTGGGAGTAGGACTCCCCTGCGCCTCCCCTCCCTTGGCCGGCCGGCCCCCCTCCTCCAACCTTTATATACGGGGGCAGGGGGCACCCCAAGACACACAACTTAATCCTTGAGATAGTTCCTTAGCCGTGTGCGGTGCCCCCTGCCACCAAATTCCACCTCGATCGTACCGTTGTAGTGCTTAGGCGAAGCCCTGCGTCGGTAGTACATCAAGATCGTCATCACGCCGTCGTGCTGACGGAACTCTTCCTCGACGCTTTGCTGGATCGGAGCCCGAGGAACGTCATCGAGCTGAACGTGTGCTAAGAACTCGGAGGTGCCGGAGTAACGGTGCTTGGATCGGTCGGATCGGGAAGAAGACGTACGACTACTTCCTCTACGTTGTGAGATCGCTTCCGCACTCGGTCTGCATTGGTACGTAGACAATACTCTCCCCCTCGTTGCTGTGCATCACCATGATCTTGCGTGTGCGTAGGAAAATTTTCGAAATTACTACGTTCCCCAACAGTGGCATCCGAGCCTAGGTTTTATGGTTTGATGTTATATGCACGAGTAGAACACAAGTGAGTTGTGGGCGATACAAGTCATACTGCCTACCAGCATGTCATACTTTGGTTCGGCGGTATTGTTGGGTGAGACGATCCGGACCAACCTTACGCGTACTCTTACGCGAGACCGGTTCCCTCGACGTGCTTTGCACATAGATGGCTTGCGGAAGACTGTCTCTCCAACTTTAGTTGAACCAATTGTGACTACGCCCGGTCCTTGAGAAGGTTAAAACGGAGTCTATTTGACGAACTATCGTTGTGGTTTTGATGCGTAGGTGAGATGAGTTCTTGCTTAAGCCCGCAGCCACGTAAAACTTGCAACAACAAAGTAGAGGACGTCTAACTTGTTTTTGCAGGGTATGTTGTGATGTGATATGGTCAAGACATGATGCTGATTTTATTGTATGAGATGATCATGTTTTGTAACCGAGTTAACGGCAACTGGCAGGAGCCATATGGTTGTCGCTTTATTGTATGCAATGCAATCGCGATGTAATGCTTTACTTTATTACTAAGCGGTAGTGATAGTCGTGAAAGCATAAGATTGGCGAGACGACAACGTTGCTACGATGGAGATCAAGGTGGCGCACCGATGACGATGGTGATCATGACAGTGCTTCGGAGATGGAGATCACAAGCACAAGATGATGATGGCCATATCATATCACTTATATTGATTGCATGTGATGTTTATCCTTTTATGCATCTTATCTTGCTTTGATTGACGGTAGCATTATAAGATGATCTCTCACTAAATTATCAAGAAGTGTTCTCCCTGAGTATGCACCGTTGCCAAAGTTCGTCGTGCCCAGACACCACGTGATGATCGGGTGTGATAAGCTCTACGTCCATCTACAACGGGTGCAAGCCAGTTTTGCACATGCAGAATACTCAGGTTATACTTGACGAGCCTAGCATATGCAGATATGGCCTCGGAACACAGAGACCGAAAGGTCGAGCGTGAATCATATAGTAGATATGATCAACATGACGATGTTCACCATTGAAAACTACTCCATCTCACGTGATGATCGGTTATGGTTTAGTTGATTTGGATCACGTGATCACTTAGAGGATTAGAGGGATGTCTATCTAAGTGGGAGTTCCTAAGTAATTTGATTAACTGAACTTAAACTTATCATGAACTTAGTACCTGATAGTATCTTGCTTGTTTATGTTGCTTGTAGATAGATGGCTCGTGCTATTGTTCCGTTGAATTTTAATGCGTTCCTTGAGAAAGCAAAGTTGAAAGATGATGGTAGCAATTACACGGACTGGGTCCGTAACCTGAGGATTATCCTCATTGCTGCACAGAAGAATTACGTCCTGGAAGCACCGCTAGGTGACAGGCCTGCTGCTGGAGCAACGCCAGATGTTATGAACGTCTGGCAGAGCAAAGCTGATGACTACTCGATAGTTCAGTGTGCCATGCTTTACGGCTTAGAATCGGGACTTCAACGACGTTTTGAACGTCATGGAGCATATGAGATGTTCCAGGAGTTGAAGTTAATATTTCAAGCAAATGCCCGAATTGAGAGATATGAAGTCTCCAATAAGTTCTATAGCTGTAAGATGGAGGAGAACAGTTCTGTCAGTGAGCATATACTCAAGATGTCTGGGTATAATAATCACTTGATTCAGATGGGAGTTAATCTTCCAGATGACTGCGTCATTGACAGAATTCTCCAATCACTGCCACCAAGCTACAAGAGCTTCGTGATGAACTATAATATGCAAGGGATGAACAAAACTATTCCCGAGCTCTTCGCAATGCTGAAAGCTGCGGAGGTAGAAATCAAGGAGCATCAAGTGTTGATGGTTAGCAAAACCACTAGTTTCAAGAAAAAGGGCAAAGGGAAGAAGAAGGGAAACTTCAAGAAGAACAGCAAGCAAGTTGCTGCTCAAGAGAAGAAACCCAAGTCTGGACCTAAGCCTGAAACTGAGTGCTTCTACTGCAAGCAGACTGGACACTGGAAGCGGAACTGCCCCAAGTATTTGGCGGATAAGAAGGATGGCAAAGTGAGCAAAGGTATATGTGATATACATGTTATTGATGTGTACCTTACTAGAGCTCGCAGTAGCACCTGGGTATTTGATACTGGTTCTGTTGCTAATATTTACAACTCGAAACAGGGACTACGGAATAAGCGGACACTAGCAAAGGACGAGGTGACGATGCGCGTGGGAAACGGTTCCAAAGTCGATGTGATCGCGGTCGGCACGCTACCTCTACATCTACCTTCGGGATTAATATTAGACCTAAATAATTGTTATTTGGTGCCAGCGTTGAGCATGAACATTATATCTGGATCTTGTTTAGTGCGAGACGGTTATTCATTTAAATCAGAGAATAATGGTTGTTCTATTTATATGAATAATATCTTTTATGGTCATGCACCTTTGAAGAGTGGTCTATTCTTGTTGAATCTCGAAGATAGTAATACACACATTCATAATGTAGAAGCCAAAAGATGCAAAGTTAATAATGATAGTGCAACTTATTTGTGGCACTGCCGTTTAGGTCATATCGGTGTAAAGCGCATGAAGAAACTCCATACTGATGGGCTTTTGGAACCACTTGATTATGAATCACTTGGTACTTGTGAACCGTGCCTCATAGGCAAGATGACTAAAACACCGTTCTCCGGTACTATGGAGAGAGCAACAGATTTGTTGGAAATCATACATACCGATGTATGTGGTCCGATGAATATTGAGGTTCGTGGCGGATATCGTTATTTTCTCACCTTCACAGATGATTTAAGCAGATATGGGTATATCTACTTAATGAAACATAAGTCTGAAACATTTGAAAGGTTCAAAGAATTTCAGAGTGAAGTTGAAAATCATCGTAACAAGAAAATAAAGTTTCTACGATCTGATCGTGGAGGAGAATATTTGAGTTACGAGTTTGGTATACATTTGAAAAATTGTGGAATAGTTTCGCAACTCACGCCACCCGGAACACCACAGCGTAATGGTGTGTCCGAACGTCGTAATCGTACTTTACTAGATATGGTGCGATCCATGATGTCTCTTACTGATTTACCGCTATCGTTTTGGGGTTATGCTTTAGAGACGGCCGCATTCACGTTAAATAGGGCACCATCAAAATCCGTTGAGACGACGCCTTATGAACTATGGTTTGGCAAGAAACCAAAGTTGTCGTTTCTCAAAGTTTGGGGCTGCGATGCTTATGTGAAAAAGCTTCAACCTGATAAGCTCGAACCCAAAGCGGAGAAATGTGTCTTCATAGGATACCCAAAGGAAACTGTTGGGTATACCTTCTATCACAGATCCGAAGGCAAGACATTCATTGCTAAGAATGGATCATTTCTAGAGAAGGAGTTTCTCTCGAAAGAAGTGAGTGGGAGGAAAGTAGAACTTGACGAGGTAACTGTACCTGCTCCCTTATTGGAAAATAGTACATCACAGAAAACTGTTTCTGCGACACCTATGCCAATCAGTGGGGAAGCTAATGATGATGATCATGAAGCTTCAGAACAAGATACTACTGAACCACGTAGATCAACCAGAGTGAGATCCGCACCAGAGTGGTACGGTAATCCAGTTCTGGAAGTCATGATGCTAGATCATGACGAACCTACGAACTATGAAGAAGTGATGGTGAGCCCAGATTCCGCAAAGTGGCTTGAGGCCATGAAATCTGAGATGGGATCCATGTATGAGAACAAAGTATGGACTTTGGTTGACTTGCCCGATGATCGGCAAGCAATTGAGAATAAATGGATCTTCAAGAAAAAGACTGACGCTGACGGTAATGTTACTGTCTATAAAGCTCGACTTGTTGCAAAAGGTTTTCGACAAGTTCAAGGGGTTGACTACGATGAGACTTTCTCACCCGTAGCGATGCTTAAGTCCGTCAGAATTATGTTAGCAATTGCCGCATTTTATGATTATGAAATATGGCAAATGGATGTCAAAACTGCATTCCTGAATGGATTTCTGGAAGAAGAGTTGTATATGGTACAACCAGAAGGTTTTGTCGATCCAAAAGGAGCTAACAAAGTATGCAAACTCCAGCGATCCATTTATGGACTGGTGCAAGCATCTCGGAGTTGGAATAAACGCTTTGATAGTGTGATCAAAGCGTTTGGCTTTATACAGACTTTTGGAGAAGCCTGTATTTACAAGAAAGTGAGTGGGAGCTCTGTAGCATTTCTGATATTATATGTGGATGACATATTGCTAATTGGAAATGATATAGAATTTCTGGATAGCATAAAGGAATACTTGAATAAAAGTTTTTCGATGAAAGACCTCGGGGAAGCTGCCTACATATTAGGCATAAAGATCTATAGAGATAGATCAAGACGCTTAATTGGACTTTCACAAAGCACATACCTGGACAAGATTTTGAAGAAATTCAAAATGGATCAAGCAAAGAAAGGGTTCTTGCCTGTGTTACAAGGTATGAAATTGAGTAAGACTCAATGCCCGACCACTGCAGAAGATAGAGAGAAAATGAAAGATGTTCCCTATACTTCAGCCATAGGCTCTATCATGTATGCAATGCTGTGTACCAGACCTGATGTGTGCCTTGCTATAAGTTTAGCAGGGAGGTACCAAAGTAATCCTGGAATGGATCACTGGACAGCGGTCAAGAACATCCTGAAATACCTGAAAAGGACTAAGGATATGTTTCTCGTATATGGAGGTGACAAAGAGCTCACCGTAAGAGGTTACGTTGATGCAAGCTTTGACACTGATCCGGACGATTCTAAATCGCAAACCGGATACGTGTTTACTTTAAACGGTGGAGCTGTCAGTTGGTGCAGTTCTAAACAAAGCGTCGTAGCAGGATCTACATGTGAAGCGGAGTACATAGCTGCTTCGGAAGCAGCAAACGAAGGAGTCTGGATGAAGGAGTTCAAATCCGATCTAGGTGTCATACCTAGTGCATCGGGTCCAATGAAAATCTTCTGTGACAATACTGGTGCAATTGCCTTGGCAAAGGAATCCAGATTTCACAAAAGAACCAAACACATCAAGAGACGCTTCAACTCCATCCGGGATTTAGTCCAGGTGGGAGACATAGAGATTTGCAAGATACATACGGATCTGAATGTTGCAGACCCGTTGACTAAGCCTCTTCCACGAGCAAAACATGATCAGCACCAAGGCTCCATGGGTGTTAGAATCATTACTGTGTAATCTAGATTATTGACTCTAGTGCAAGTGGGAGACTGAAGGAAATATGCCCTAGAGGCAATAATAAAGTTATTATTTATTTCCTTACATCATGATAAAAGTTTATTATTCATGCTAGAATTGTATTAACCGGAAACATAATACATGTGTGAATACATAGACCAACAGAATGTCACTAGTATGCCTCTACTTGACTAGCTCGTTAATCAAAGATGGTTATGTTTCCTAACCATGAACAAGGAGTTGTTATTTGATTAACGAGGTCACATCATTAGTAGAATGATCTGATTGACATGACCCATTCCATTAGCTTAGCACCCGATCGTTTAGTATGTTGCTATTGCTTTCTTCATGACTTATGCATGTTCCCATAACTATGAGATTATGCAACTCCTGTTTACCGGAGGAACACTTTGGGTACTACCAAACGTCACAACGTAACTGGGTGATTATAAAGGAGTACTACAGGTGTCTCCAATGGTAGATGTTGGGTTGGCGTATTTCGAGATTAGGGTTTGTCACTCCGATTGTCGGAGAGGTATCTCTGGGCCCTCTCGGTAATGCACATCACATAAGCCTTGCAAGCACTGCAACTAATATGTTAGTTGTGAGATGATGTATTACGGAACGAGTAAAGAGACTTGCCGGTAACGAGATTGAACTAGGTATTGGATACCGACGATCGAATCTCGGGCAAGTAACATACCGATGACAAAGGGAACAACGTATGTTGTTATGCGGTCTGACCGATAAAGATCTTCGTAGAATATGTAGGAGCCAATATGGGCATCCAGGTCCCGCTATTGGTTATTGACCGGAGACGTGTCTCGGTCATGTCTACATTGTTCTCGAACCGTAGGGTCCGCACGCTTAACGTTACGATGACAGTTATTATGAGTTTATGCATTTTGATGTACCGAAGGTTGTTCGGAGTCCCGGATGAGATCACGGACATGACGAGGAGTCTCGAAATGGTCGAGACGTAAATATTGATATATTGGAAGCCTATGTTTGGACATCGGAAGTGTTCCGGGTGAAATCGGGATTTTACCGGAATACCGGGAGGGTTACCGGAACCCCCCGGGAGACTAATGGGCCTATTGGGCCTTAGTGGAAAAAAGAGAAAAAGGGAAAAGGCCCAAGCTGGCCGGCGCCCCCCTTCCCCAAGTCCTATTAGGAATAGGATAAGGGGCCGCCCCCCCTTCTCTCTCTTTTCCCCCCCGGGAGTCCTAATTGGATTAGGATTGGGGGGAGGAGTCCTACTCCCGGTGGGAGTAGGACTCCCCTGCGCCTCCCCTCCCTTGGCCGGCCGGCCCCCCTCCTCCAACCTTTATATACGGGGGCAGGGGGCACCCCAAGACACACAACTTGATCCTTGAGATCGTTCCTTAGCCGTGTGCGGTGCCCCCTGCCACCAAATTCCACCTCGATCGTACCATTGTAGTGCTTAGGCGAAGCCCTGCGTCGGTAGTACATCAAGATCGTCATCATGCCGTCATGCTGACGGAACTCTTCCTCGACGCTTTGCTGGATCGGAGCCCGAGGAATGTCATCGAGCTGAACATGTGCTAAGAACTCGGAGGTGCCAGAGTAACGGTGCTTGGATCGGTCGGATCGGGAAGAAGACATACGACTACTTCCTCTACGTTGTGAGATCGCTTCCGCAGTCGGTCTGCGTTGGTACGTAGACAATACTCTCGCCCTCGTTGCTGTGCATCACCATGATCTTGCGTGTGCGTAGGAAAATTTTCGAAATTACTACGTTCCCCAACAGCCCCCTCCCTCCCCCCCTTTATATAGGCCCCTGGGGGGGTGCCGGCCCTTGGGAGATCCAATCTCCAAGGGGCGGCGGCAAGGGGGGGTGGAGTGCCCCCCAAGGCAAGTGGGGCGCACCCCCACCCTAGGGTTCCAACCCTAGGCGCAGGGGGTGGGCCTAGGGGGGCGCACCAGCCCACTAAGGGCTGGTTCCCCTCCCACTTCAGCCCAAGGGTCCCTCCGGGATGGGTGGCCCCACCCGGTGGACCCCCGGGACCCATCCGGTGGTCCCGGTACAATACCGGTGACCCCCAAAACTTTCCCGATGGCCGAAACTGCACTTCCTATATATAATTCTTTACCTCCGGACCATTCCGGAACTCCTCGTGATGTCCGGGATCTCATCCGGGACTTCGAACAACTTTTGGATTACTGCATATACATATCTTTACAACCCTAGCGTCACCGGACCTTAAGTGTGTAGACCCTACGGGTTCGGGAGACATGTAGACATGACCGAGATTGCTCTCCGGTCAATAACCAACAGCGGGATCTGGATACCCATGTTGGCTCCCACATGCTCCTCGATGTTCTCATCGGATGAACCACGATGTCAAGGATTCAAGCAACCCCGTATACAATTCCCTTTGTCAATCAGTATGTTACTTGCCCGAGATTTGATCGTCGGTATCCCAATACCTCGTTCAATCTCTTTGCCGGCAAGTCACTTTACTCGTACCGTAATGCATGATCCCGTGACCAGACACTTGGTCACTTTGAGCTCATAATGATGATGCATTACCGAGTGGGCCCAGTGATACCTCTCCGTCATACGGAGTGACAAATCCCAGTCTTGATCCGTGTCAACCCAACAGACACTTTCGGAGATACCCGTAGTATACCTTTATAGTCACCCAGTTACGTTGTGACATTTGGTACACCCAAAGCACTCCTACGGCATCCGGGAGTTACACGATCTCATGGTCTAAGGAAAGGATACTTGACATTGGAAAAACTCTAGCAAACGAACTATACGATCTTGTGCTATGTTTAGGATTGGGTCTTGTCCATCACATCATTCTCCTAATGATGTGATCTCGTTATCAATGACATCCAATGTCCATAGTCAGGAAACCATGACTATCTGTTGATCAACGAGCTAGTCAACTAGAGGCTTACTAGGGACATTTTGGTGTCTATTATTCACACATGTATTACGATTTCCGGATAACACAATTATAGCATGAATAAAGACAATTATCATGAACAAGGAAAAATAATAATAATGCTTTTATTATTGCCTCTAGGGCATATTTCCAACACGTAGCCCCCGAGTTTTAAAGGTGACTCGAGGAGTTGGCTTGAGACTCTTCATATTTGACCGTGATATAAACCGGCATAACTTGTATATCATTGGCGTTGATAGCACGATGTGAATCCATAGAAGGTTGAGGTGACTGCGGCGGGTTGTAAATGATCCCATATGAGCCGTGTCAGCAATTCGGCCAATGGTTCCTTCCAACTGGCGATTTGAAGTTAATCAAAACTATAGTGGCGGTGACTTGTGCGCCCGCCCATTGAACCATCCGGTGCAAACGACGGTTGATGATAATTTTTCTTCAATTTGAAAGAAAACTGGGCAACCCAAGCCGTGACTTGCTCATATCCAATAAACAGCTCATGCAGACAGGTGTGGCCGGGTATGTCGATGTAGACCAGGCCGCGAGAGACGGACAGCAAAGACGACCACAGTATCAGAGGCAGCTCGGACAGATGAGTCAGCCGCATGTCATGGCATTGCAAGCTGGTGCGGACGGGGGAAATCGGTACCGGTGTTATAAACCTGCACGGACAGACGAATTAATGTAGACCGGGTCCGCAGAGGCGGCAACTTTGTGCACGTCCATTGAACAGCAATCAAACGCGATCCTGGCAAGTCGATGTATACCGGGCCGCAAGGGCGACGACTTGTGCGCGTCCATTCAACGGGTAATATGTCACGGACTATCGTCGGGTGGAGCATTATCAGCCCGTGCTCCATACCGTGGTATAAACCACATTTGTAGTGAATAATTATCCTGTATACAAAATGAAGGAAATATGCCCTAGAGGCAATAATAAAGTTATTATTTATTTCCTTACATCATGATAAAAGTTTATTATTCATGCTAGAATTGTATTAACCGGAAACATAATACATGTATGAATACATAGACCAACAGAATGTCACTAGTATGCCTCTACTTGACTAGCTCGTTAATCAAAGATGGTTATGTTTCCTAACCATGGACAAGGAGTTGTTATTTGATTAACGAGGTCACATCATTAGTAGAATGATCTGATTGACATGACCCATTCCATTAGCTTAGCACCCGATCGTTTAGTATGTTGCTATTGCTTTCTTCATGACTTATACATGTTCCCATAACTATGAGATTATGCAACTCCCGTTTACCGGAGGAACACTTTGGGTACTACCAAACATCACAACGTAACTGGGTGATTATAAAGGAGTACTACAAGTGTCTCCAATGGTAGATGTTGGGTTGGCGTATTTCGAGATTAGGGTTTGTCACTCCGATTGTCGGAGAGGTATCTCTGGGCCCTCTCGGTAATGCACATCACATAAGCCTTGCAAGCACTGCAACTAATATGTTAGTTGTGAGATGATCTATTACGGAACGAGTAAAGAGACTTGCCGGTAACGAGATTGAACTAGGTATTGGATACCGACGATCGAATCTCGGGCAAGTAACATACCGATGACAAAGGGAACAACGTATGTTGTTATGTGGTCTGACCGATAAAGATCTTCGTAGAATATGTAGGAGCCAATATGGGCATCCAGGTCCCGCTATTGGTTATTGACCGGAGACGTGTCTCGGTCATGTCTACATTGTTCTCGAACCGTAGGATCCGCACGCTTAACGTTACGATGACAGTTATTATGAGTTTATGCATTTTGATGTACCGAAGGTTGTTCGGAGTCCCGGATGAGATCACGGACATGACGAGGAGTCTCGAAATGGTCGAGACGTAAAGATTGATATATTGGAAGCCTATGTTTGGACATCGGAAGTGTTCCGGGTGAAATCGGGATTTTACCGGAATACCGGGAGGGTTACCGGAACCCCCCGGGAGACTAATGGGCCTATTGGGCCTTAGTGGAAAAAAGAGAAAAAGGGAAAAGGCCCAAGCTGGCCGGCGCCCCCCTTCCCCAAGTCCTATTAGGAATAGGATAAGGGGCCGGCCCCCCTTCTCTCTCTTTTCCCCCCCGGGAGTCCTAATTGGATTAGGATTGGGGGGAGGAGTCCTACTCCCGGTGGGAGTAGGACTCCCCTGCGCCTCCCCTCCCTTGGCCGGCCGGCCCCCCTCCTCCAACCTTTATATACGGGGGCAGGGGGCACCCCAAGACACACAACTTGATCCTTGAGATCGTTCCTTAGCCGTGTGCGGTGCCCCCTGCCACCAAATTCCACCTCGATCGTACCGTTGTAGTGCTTAGGCGAAGCCCTGTGTCGGTAGTACATCAAGATCGTCATCACGCCATCGTGCTGACGGAACTCTTCCTCGACGCTTTGCTGGATCGGAGCCCGAGGAACGTCATCGAGCTGAACATGTGCTAAGAACTCGGAGGTGCCGGGGTAACGGTGCTTGGATCGGTCGGATCGGGAAGAAGACGTACGACTACTTCCTCTACGTTGTGAGATCGCTTCCGCAGTCGGTCTGCGTTGGTACGTAGACAATACTCTCCCCCTCGTTGCTGTGCATCACCATGATCTTGCGTGTGCGTAGGAAAATTTTCGAAATTACTATGTTCCCCAACAGTGGCATCCGAGCCTAGGTTTTATGGTTTGATGTTATATGCACGAGTAGAACACAAGTGAGTTGTGGGCGATACAAGTCATACTACCTACCAGCATGTCATACTTTGGTTCGGCGGTATTGTTGGGTGAGACGATCCGGACCAACCTTACGCGTACTCTTACGCGAGACCGGTTCCCTCGACGTGCTTTGCACATAGATGGCTTGCGGAAGACTGTCTCTCCAACTTTAGTTGAACCAAGTGTGACTATGCCCGGTCCTTGAGAAGGTTAAAACGGAGTCTATTTGACGAACTATCGTTGTGGTTTTGATGCGTAGGTGAGATGAGTTCTTGCTTGCCCGTAGCAGCCACGTAAAACTTGCAACAACAAAGTAGAGGACGTCTAACTTGTTTTTGCAGGGTATGTTGTGATGTGATATGGTCAAGACATGATGCCGATTTTATTGTATGAGATGATCATGTTTTGTAACCGAGTTATCGGCAACTGGCAGGAGCCATATGGTTGTCGCTTTATTGTATGCAATGCAATCGCGATGTAATGCTTTACTTTATTACTAAGCGGTAGTGATAGTCGTGGAAGCATAAGATTGGCGAGACGACAACGTTGCTACGATGGAGATCAAGGTGGCGTGCCGATGACGATTGTGATCATGATGGTGCTTCGGAGATGGAGATCACAAGCACAAGATGATGATGTCCATATCATATCACTTATATTGATTGCATGTGATGTTTATCCTTTTATGCATCTTATCTTGCTTTGATTGACGGTAGCATTATAAGATGATCTCTCACTAAATTATCAAGAAGTGTTCTCCCTGAGTATGCACCGTTGCCAAAGTTCGTCGTGCCCAGACACCACGTGATGATCGGGTGTGATAAGCTCTACGTCCATCTACAACGGGTGCAAGCCAGTTTTGCACACGCAGAATACTCAGGTTATACTTGACGAGCCTAGCATATGCAGATATGGCCTCGGAACACAGAGACCGAAAGGTCGAGCGTGAATCATATAGTAGATCTGATCAACATGACGATGTTCACCATTGAAAACTACTCCATCTCACGTGATGATCGGTTATGGTTTAGTTGATTTGGATCACGTGATCACTTAGAGGATTAGAGGGATGTCTATCTAAGTGGGAGTTCCTAAGTAATTTGATTAACTGAACTTAAACTTATCATGAACTTAGTACCTGATAGTATCTTGCTTGTTTATGTTGCTTGTAGATAGATGGCTCGTGCTATTGTTCCGTTGAATTTTAATGCGTTCCTTGAGAAAGCAAAGTTGAAAGATGATGGTAGCAATTACACGGACTGGGTCCGTAACCTGAGGATTATCCTCATTGCTGCACAGAAGAATTACGTCCTGGAAGAACCGCTAGGTGACAGGCCTGCTGCTGGAGCAACGCCAGATGTTATGAACGTCTGGCAGAGCAAAGCTGATGACTACTCGATAGTTCAGTGTGCCATGCTTTACGGCTTAGAATCGGGACTTCAACGACGTTTTGAACGTCATGGAGCATATGAGATGTTCCAGGAGTTGAAGTTAATATTTCAAGCAAATGCCCGAATTGAGAGATATGAAGTCTCCAATAAGTTCTATAGCTGTAAGATGGAGGAGAACAGTTCTGTCAGTGAGCATATACTCAAGATGTCTGGGTATAATAATCACTTGATTCAGATGGGAGTTAATCTTCCAGATGACTGCGTCATTGACAGAATTCTCCAATCACTGCCACCAAGCTACAAGAGCTTCGTGATGAACTATAATATGCAAGGGATGAACAAAACTATTCCCGAGCTCTTCGCAATGCTGAAAGCTGCGGAGGTAGAAATCAAGAAGGAGCATCAAGTGTTGATGGTTAGCAAAACCACTAGTTTCAAGAAAAAGGGCAAAGGGAAGAAGAAGGGAAACTTCAAGAAGAACAGCAAGCAAGTTGCTGCTCAAGAGAAGAAACCCAAGTCTGGACCTAAGCCTGAAACTGAGTGCTTCTACTGCAAGCAGACTGGTCACTGGAAGCGGAACTGCCCCAAGTATTTGGCGGATAAGAAGGATGGCAAAGTGAGCAAAGGTATATGTGATATACATGTTATTGATGTGTACCTTACTAGAGCTCGCAGTAGCACCTGGGTATTTGATACTGGTTCTGTTGCTAATATTTGCAACTCGAAACAGGGACTACGGAATAAGCGGACACTAGCAAAGGACGAGGTGACGATGCGCGTGGGAAACGGTTCCAAAGTCGATGTGATCGCGGTCGGCACGCTACCTCTACATCTACCTTCGGGATTAATATTAGACCTAAATAATTGTTATTTGGTGCCAGCGTTGAGCATGAACATTATATCTGGATCTTGTTTAATGCGAGACGGTTATTCATTTAAATCAGAGAATAATGGTTGTTCTATTTATATGAATAATATCTTTTATGGTCATGCACCTTTGAAGAGTGGTCTATTCTTGTTGAATCTCGAAGATAGTAATACACACATTCATAATGTAGAAGCCAAAAGATGCAAAGTTAATAATGATAGTGCAACTTATTTGTGGCACTGCCGTTTAGGTCATATCGGTGTAAAGCGCATGAAGAAACTCCATACTGATGGGCTTTTGGAACCACTTGATTATGAATCACTTGGTACTTGCGAACCGTGCCTCATAGGCAAGATGACTAAAACACCGTTCTCCGGTACTATGGAGAGAGCAACAGATTTGTTGGAAATCATACATACCGATGTATGTGGTCCGATGAATATTGAGGCTCGTGGCGGATATCGTTATTTTCTCACCTTCACAGATGATTTAAGCAGATATGGGTATATCTACTTAATGAAACATAAGTCTGAAACATTTGAAAGGTTCAAAGAATTTCAGAGTGAAGTTGAAAATCATCGTAACAAGAAAATAAAGTTTCTACGATCTGATCGTGGAGGAGAATATTTGAGTTACGAGTTTGGTATACATTTGAAAAATTGTGGAATAGTTTCGCAACTCACGCCACCCGGAACACCACAGCGTAATGGTGTGTCCGAATGTCGTAATCGTACTTTACTAGATATGGTGCGATCCATGATGTCTCTTACTGATTTACCGCTATCGTTTTGGGGTTATGCTTTAGAGACGGCCGCATTCACGTTAAATAGGGCACCATCAAAATCCATTGAGACGACGCCTTATGAACTATGGTTTGGCAAGAAACCAAAGTTGTCGTTTCTTAAAGTTTGGGGCTGCGATGCTTATGTGAAAAAGCTTCAACCTGATAAGCTCGAACCCAAAGCGGAGAAATGTGTCTTCATAGGATACCCAAAGGAAACTGTTGGGTATACCTTCTATCACAGATCCGAAGGCAAGACATTCGTTGCTAAGAATGGATCATTTCTAGAAAAGGATTTTCTCTCGAAAGAAGTGAGTGGGAGGAAAGTAGAACTTGACGAGGTAACTGTACCTGCTCCCTTATTGGAAAATAGTACATCACAGAAAACTGTTTCTGCGACACCTATGCCAATCAGTGGGGAAGCTAATGATGATGATCATGAAGCTTCAGAACAAGATACTACTGAACCACGTAGATCAACCAGAGTGAGATCCGCACCAGAGTGGTACGGTAATCCAGTTCTGGAAGTCATGATGCTAGATCATGATGAACCTACGAACTATGAAGAAGCGATGGTGAGCCCAGATTCCGCAAAGTGGCTTGAGGCCATGAAATCTGAGATGGGATCCATGTATGAGAACAAAGTATGGACTTTGGTTGACTTGCCCGATGATCGGCAAGCAATTGAGAATAAATGGATCTTCAAGAAAAAGACTGACGCTGACGGTAATGTTACTGTCTATAAAGCTCGACTTGTTGCAAAAGGTTTTCGACAAGTTCAAGGGGTTGACTACGATGAGACTTTCTCACCCGTAGCGATGCTTAAGTCCGTCAGAATTATGTTAGCAATTGCCGCATTTTATGATTATGAAATATGGCAAATGGATGTCAAAACTGCATTCCTGAATGGATTTCTGGAAGAAGAGTTGTATATGGTACAACCAGAAGGTTTTGTCGATCCAAAAGGAGCTAACAAAGTATGCAAACTCCAGCGATCCATTTATGGACTGGTGCAAGCATCTCGGAGTTGGAATAAACGCTTTGATAGTGTGATCAAAGCGTTTGGCTTTATACAGACTTTTGGAGAAGCCTGTATTTACAAGAAAGTGAGTGGGAGCTCTGTAGCATTTCTGATATTATATGTGGATGACATATTGCTAATTGGAAATGATATAGAATTTCTGGATAGCATAAACGGATACTTGAATAAAAGTTTTTCGATGAAAGACCTCGGGGAAGCTGCCTACATATTAGGCATAAAGATCTATAGAGATAGATCAAGACGCTTAATTGGACTTTCACAAAGCACATACCTGGACAAGATTTTGAAGAAATTCAAAATGGATCAAGCAAAGAAAGGGTTCTTGCCTGTGTTACAAGGTATGAAATTGAGTAAGACTCAATGCCCGACCACTGCAGAAGATAGAGAGAAAATGAAAGATGTTCCCTATACTTCAGCCATAGGCTCTATCATGTATGCAATGCTGTGTACCAGACCTGATGTGTGCCTTGCTATAAGTTTAGCAGGGAGGTACCAAAGTAATCCTGGAATGGATCACTGGACAGCGGTCAAGAACATCCTGAAATACCTGAAAAGGACTAAGGATATGTTTCTCGTATATGGAGGTGACAAAGAGCTCACCGTAAGAGGTTACGTTGATGCAAGCTTTGACACTGATCCGGACGATTCTAAATCGCAAACCGAATACGTGTTTACTTTAAACGATGGAGCTGTCAGTTGGTGCAGTTCTAAACAAAGCGTCGTAGCAGGATCTACATGTGAAGCGGAGTACATAGCTGCTTCGGAAGCAGCAAACGAAGGAGTCTGGATGAAGGAGTTCATATCCGATCTAGGTGTCATACCTAGTGCATCGGGTCCAATGAAAATCTTCTGTGACAATACTGGTGCAATTGCCTTGGCAAAGGAATCCAGATTTCACAAAAGAACCAAACACATCAAGAGACGCTTCAACTCCATCCGGGATTTAGTCCAGGTGGGAGACATAGAGATTTGCAAAATACATACGGATCTGAATGTTGCAGACCCGTTGACTAAGCCTCTTCCACGAGCAAAACATGATCAGCACCAAGGCTCCATGGGTGTTAGAATCATTACTGTGTAATCTAGATTATTGACTCTAGTGCAAGTGGGAGACTGAAGGAAATATGCCCTAGAGGCAATAATAAAGTTATTATTTATTTCCTTACATCATGATAAAAGTTTATTATTCATGCTAGAATTGTATTAACTGGAAACATAATACATGTGTGAATACATAGACCAACAGAATGTCACTAGTATGCCTCTACTTGACTAGCTCGTTAATCAAAGATGGTTATGTTTCCTAACCATGAACAAGGAGTTGTTATTTGATTAACGAGGTCACATCATTAGTAGAATGATCTGATTGACATGACCCATTCCATTAGCTTAGCACCCGATCGTTTAGTATGTTGCTATTGCTTTCTTCATGACTTATGCATGTTCCCATAACTATGAGATTATGCAACTCCTGTTTACCGGAGGAACACTTTGGGTACTACCAAACGTCACAACGTAACTGGGTGATTATAAAGGAGTACTACAGGTGTCTCCAATGGTAGATGTTGGGTTGGCGTATTTCGAGATTAGGGTTTGTCACTCCGATTGTTGGAGAGGTATCTCTGGGCCCTCTCGGTAATGCACATCACATAAGCCTTGCAAGCACTGCAACTAATATGTTAGTTGTGAGATGATGTATTACGGAACGAGTAAAGAGACTTGCCGGTAACGAGATTGAACTAGGTATTGGATACCGACGATCGAATCTCGGGCAAGTAACATACCGATGACAAAGGGAACAACGTATGTTGTTATGCGGTCTGACCGATAAAGATCTTCGTAGAATATGTAGGAGCCAATATGGGCATCCAGATCCCGCTATTGGTTATTGACCGGAGACGTGTCTCGGTCATGTCTACATTGTTCTCGAACCGTAGGGTCCGCACGCTTAATGTTACGATGACAGTTATTATGAGTTTATGCATTTTGATGTACCGAAAGTTGTTCGGAGTCCCGGATGAGATCACGGACATGACGAGGAGTCTCGAAATGGTCGAGACGTAAAGATTGATATATTGGAAGCCTATGTTTGGACATCGGAAGTGTTCCGGGTGAAATCGGGATTTTACCGGAATACCGGGAGGGTTACCGGAACCCCCCGGGAGACTAATGGGCGTATTGGGCCTTAGTGGAAAAAAGAGAAAAAGGGAAAAAGGCCCAAGCTGGCCGGCGCCCCCCTTCCCCAAGTCCTATTAGGAATAGGATAAGGGGCCGGCCCCCTTCTCTCTCTTTTCCCCCCCGGGAGTCCTAATTGGATTAGGATTGGGGGGAGGAGTCCTACTCCCGGTGGGAGTAGGACTCCCCTGCGCCTCCCCTCCCTTGGCCGGCCGGCCCCCCTCCTCCAACCTTTATATACGGGGGCAGGGGGCACCCCAAGACACACAACTTGATCCTTGAGATCGTTCCTTAGCCGTGTGCGGTGCCCCCTGCCACCAAATTCCACCTCGATCGTACCGTTGTAGTGCTTAGGCGAAGCCCTGCGTCGGTAGTACATCAAGATCGTCATCACGCCGTCGTGCTGACGGAACTCTTCCTCGACGCTTTGCTGGATCGGAGCCCGAGGAACGTCATCGAGCTGAACGTGTGCTAAGAACTCGGAGGTGCCGGAGTAACGGTGCTTGGATCGGTCGGATCGGGAAGAAGACGTACGACTACTTCCTCTACGTTGTGAGATCGCTTCCGCAGTCGGTCTGCGTTGGTACGTAGACAATACTCTCCCCCTCGTTGCTGTGCATCACCATGATCTTGCGTATGCGTAGGAAATTTTTTGAAATTACTACGTTCCCCAACACAAAAATATACAGATCAAAGTAATTGTTCTTTGACAAAAACAATATGCATTAATAAATAAACTTAGATGGATGTCACCTGATTTTTTTTGTCGAATGAACGTGGATATTGGGATCAAAACATATCAAATGTCTGATGTCTCCACGTGACCTTCTCCTGATCAAAACATGGTGCGATGAGGTGGCATCAGCCACAGAGGGGACGGACCGTCGGCGGGGGTAGCTCGAAGGAACGCAGTGAGCTAAACCGGCAATGACTTCAACACGACACTTGGCGGTTCAAAGGCCGGTTTGACGTAGCCCGACGGGGCTGGCGCAAAGTGAATTAGAGGCGGGTGGACGGGCGGAACGGCTACTGGTACCGAGGAACAGCAAAGCGACGCGAGGTCTGCATGGGGGCAGCTCAGAGATCGAGTCTGGCTTCTTTCTTCTCTTATTCCGATGGAATTGTTCCCTTTCCTTTTTGTTGACTCTGGTATTTGACCATTGACAACTTGCGTATTAGCAATACTTAGCACCATGTTGATTTGATGGATTATCATCATCCATTGGTGTGGACTGTAGACGTGAAAAATCGTGCGGCGGCTGCTCCTTTTCCTATCAGATCTCTCTCTTTCTTTCTTCTTTTTACGCTGAGCAATCCGGCTTAGATCAGCTTGTTATGTATAGCAACCTTGGCAACCAGTAATTTGTCTCGGTGGACGTGGCATCCGATGGTAAAAACAAAGGCCGGACTAACTCTGTACTAGTGCCTCCATACGTCATAGTGGATAGCGGCATAGTAGTTGATGATTTGTTTTTGGTCTCCCTGAGAAGGAATCAATGACCGGTCACATCTGCAATTACGGCCAAAGAATCAAACAGCTGCCTTAGACTTTGACGCCACCCCACGTGTTCCGGTTTGGAATAGAAGCAGCAGCAGCGCCCGCGCATAGGACGACGCGTACATACTCATCTCGGATTCGACGACTTGGATAGATGGCTCGGCCTCTGACCCGGATACGAGTAGCGGCTTTTGGGTCGAATCTGCAGTGAAAGCTTCCGTTATCTTGACGACTTGCGGCAGCGTACAGACGTATAACCCGAACTCTCGCCTCAATATCGTTCGTGCTGCTTAAACCGGCTTTCTTCATGTGGAAACTTGCGAACTTTTCAAACTCTAAAAAGATTCCTTCAAGAACTCAACACCATCGTGCACAAGCCCCACGGTGGGCGCCAACTATCGCGGAATTGTCACAGCAGATGTCCTTAGTGTCAGGACTTAGTCGCGAGGCCAACGCATCTATGTGGTAGCTTGAGAGGGGTTGAGAGGGACGAGACACACGATGTTTTACCCAGTTTCGGCCCCTCACGGTGGAGGTAAAAGCCTACATCCTGCTTCATTGATATTGATGATGATGATCACGGTTACAAGAGTGCTCTATCTTGAGAGCTATTGTCTAAAACTAACTTGTCCAACTTGTGGAACTTGTGAATCTTCTCCTTTTTGGGGAGCCCTGCCCCTCCTTATATATGTTGGAGGGGCGGGTTACATGTAGAGTCCTATTAGGATTAGGACTAGTCTATCTTTAATACAAACCGGATACAAGTCCAGGTCTTAGCTCCTTGTAAGATAAATGTTCCTCATGCCTTTCCTCTTAAACCGACCCACCATTAATCTAAACCGGCCTGCTGGGCCTTGGGCCTTGTCATCCATCTGAAATACGCGTCGGGTCACCAATGAGTCTTCAGGCTCATGAATCGTCATACCAGTGAACCGCCAGACACGTAAACTGCCAATCCTCTGGCGGTTTACCAATGAAATGCCTATACTTCTGGCCGGTTTACGCCGCGGGGTATATCCCCGACACTGGCCTTCCTAGTGAAGATGCCGCTACCCATCTAAACAGCTTTGTTGATTTATGTGATATGCAAAAGAAGAAAGATGTGGATAATGATATTGTTAAGTTGAAGCTATTTCTGTTTCTGCTTAGAGATCGTGCTAAAACTTGGTTCTCTTCTTTGCCTAAAAATAGTATTGATTCATGGAATAAGTGCAAATATGCTTTTATCTCTAAGAATTTTGCTCCCGCTAAGATCATCTCTCTTAGAAACGATATTATGAATTTTAAGCAACTTGATCATGAGCATGTTGCACAAGCTTGGGAGAGGATGAAATTAATGATACGTAATTGCCCTACACATGGTTTGACTTTATGGATGATTATACATAATTTTTATGCTGGACTGAATTTTGCTTCTAGAAATCTTTTAGATTCGGCCGCGGGAGGCACTTTTATGGAAATCAATTTAGGAGAAGCTACTAAACTCCTAGATAATATTATGGTTAATTATTCTCAATGGCACACCGAAAGATCTACTAATAAAATAGTTCATGCGATAGAAGAGATTAATGTTTTGAGTGGAAATATGGATGAACTTATGAAATTGTTTGCTAATAAGAGTGCTTCTTCTGATCCTAATGATATGCCTTTGTCCACTTTGATTGAGAATAATAATGAATCTATGGATGTAAATTTTGTTGGTAGGAACAATTTTGGTAACAACGCGTATAGAGGAAATTTTAATTCTAGGCCTTTTCCTAGTAATTCCTCTAATAATTATGGTAATTACTACAACAACTCTTATGGAAATTTTAATAAGATGCCCTCTGATTTTGAGACTAGTGTTAAAGAATTTATGAATTCGCAAAAGAATTTCAATGCTTTGCTTGAAGAAAAATTGCTTAAGATTGATGAGTTGGTTAGGAACATGGAGTAGAATTTCTCTTGATGTTTATTCTTTGAAACTTAGATCTATTCGACCTAAGCATGATATCAATGAGTCTCTCAAAGCCACGAGAATTTCCATTGATGAGTGCAAAGAAAGAACCGCTAGGATGCATGCTAAAAAGGATTGCCTTGTGAGGGCGTGTTCTTCTAGTTTTCATGATAACAATGATGAAGATCTAAAAGTGGTTGGTGCGTCTCCTATTAAATCCTTGTTTTCCAATATGAATCTTCATAAAGATGGGAATGGAGATGAGTCAACTTTAGTTATAAGGCATCCCAATGATTCGGAGTTTTTAGATCTTGATGCAAAAATTGGTAAAAGTGGGATTGAAGAGGTCAAAACTTTACATAGCAATGAACCCACTATTTTGGATTTCAAGGAATTTAATTATGATAATTTATCTTTGATAGATTGTATTTCCTTGTTGCAATCCGTGTTAAATTCTCCTCATGCTTATGATCAAAACAAAGCTTTCACTAAACATATCGTTGATGTTTTAATGCAATCTTATGAAGAAAAACTTGAATTAGAAGTTTCTATCCCTAGAAAATTTTATGATGAGTGTTGTCGGTGTCAAAACTGGCGGATCTCGGGTAGGGGGTCCCGAACTGTGCGTCTAGGCCGGATGGTAACAGGAGGCAGGTGGCACGATGTTTTACCCAGGTTCGGGGCCCTCTTGATGGAGGTAAAACCCTACGTCCTGCTTGATTAATATTGATGATATGGGTTGTACAAGAGTAGATCTACCACGAGATCAGAGAGGCTAAACCCTAGAAGCTAGCCTATGGTATAATTGTTGTTCGTCCTACGGACTAAAACTCTCCGGTTTATACAGACACCGGAGAGGGCTAGGGTTACACAGAGTCGGTTACAATGGTAGGAGATCTACATATCCGTATCGCCAAGCTTGCCTTCCACGCCAAGGAAAGTCCCTTCCGGACATGGGACGAAGTCTTCAATCTTGTATCTTCATAGTCCAGGAGTCCGGTCGAAGGTATAGTCCGGCTATCCGGACACCCCCTAATCCAGGACTCCCTCAGTAGCCCCCGAACCAGGCTTCAATGACAACGAGTCCGGCGCGCAAATTGTCTTCGGCATTGCAAGGCGGGTTCTTCTCCAAATTCCGTGTACCTATTGAACAGTGTCCGGTTTCTTGTAAATGTAGTGCTCCTTGGCTTCTACGCCCAATAATGGCCGTTTTCCACGTGTCAAACGAATACGAAAAGTCAGGGTGTTTTTTATATTTACACCCCTAGCCGTGTG
Organism: Triticum monococcum; assembly: GCA_034509565.1. Taxonomy (NCBI): domain Eukaryota; kingdom Viridiplantae; phylum Streptophyta; class Magnoliopsida; order Poales; family Poaceae; genus Triticum; species Triticum monococcum. The sequence goes on from CM067845.1 coordinate 412,086,189, forward strand.
AATGAGCCGCCTATTAAGGGGACGAGGATTTAGATCCAAACCACACCTTCTCCCTTCCGCGAGTATTCATCAGAGCGTATCCGACAGAGATCCATTCCATCATGGCCGGCCGCCGCAGCTCCTCCTCTCGCCCTTCTAGCCCTCAGCCTGGAGATTGGAAGAGGTGCTCCATCCCGCACAGCGAGCTAGTGACGCTCCAGACCAAGGGATTTCTCCCCCGGCCTATATGGTCCCGGTTCGAGCCGGACATGCCACCTATAATGGCGGAGAGCAAGCGGAGAGCACCCCCAATCCCTCAAAAGGAGAGCGGGTATGCCTTGCCCCTTACTTAATAGGAGGGCTCGGATTTCCAATTCATCCGTTTCTCCCGGGGCTTTTGGAGTTCTATGGCCTCTAGCCGCACAACCTCACGCCTGCCTCCATATTGCATATCGCGGGCTTCGTAGCCCTTTGTGAGTTGTTCTTAGGCTGCGAGGCTCATTTTGCGATGTGGAAAAGGCTATTCTGCCTTGTGCCCCGCTCTAAGGAGGGGTCAATATATCAAGTGGGCGGAGCCGAAGTGTGGCGCATCACCGGGACCGGATATCTATCCGGAACCCCAAAGAAGGCGTCCAAAGACTGGCCTTCGGAATGGTTTTATATAGAGGACGTCCCGTTGTCGGATCCTGTCCGGATCGGCCTCCCTGAGTTCGACAGTGCTCCCCTAAAGAAGCGCCTAAGCTGGCGTCCACGGAGCTCTCAGAGGGAAAGTGACAGGGACGTTATTTACCTGATGGGACGGATAAGATTGTTAGCTCATTCCGGACTGACCATGACCGGGGTCATGGCTGCATGCATCATGCGAGGGGTGCAGCCGCTTCAGTATAGAGGCCGCCCCATGTGGGACTTCAACGGGGAGGATGACGCCACCCGCTATGGCCGTAAGGGGCCGGATTCGGCTGTCGCTCTAATAAAGACCTTGTCCGCTTTGTAAAAGGGAGAAGAGGAGGAATTTCTCCGCGTCAACCCACGGGGTGGATTTTCTATGTACAATCCCCCAAGGTGGGTAAGTGGACACTTTTACTTGCCCATCCGTTTTATATTCCCATTGTTAAATTTTCTGTCTAATGACTTCAACGCAGGAACTGCGCCAGGCTATTAAAGAAATAAACAGCCCTCCTCCACAACCCGAGGATCCGGGACGGTCCCTCGACCCGGCCTCTCAAGAGGATCCGAACTTATCTGTGGAGCTGATTGATGGAGTGTTTCGTCAATTGAGCAAGGACAACGCCTTGGTGGCCATTACGGCCGATTATCCAGGGCTACTCCCAGCCTCACAGGTAACTGAGACCGGAGTCCCAACACTTTGAAAAGGGATCTGTCCTCGCATGTTTTCGATTGCCGTATGACAACCGTGTTTTGCAGGGGAGGTCCTTGAGACGGGAGGCCGAGCCTGCGGCGACTAGCCAACGAGGTGCGGCAAGGCCCCGCAAGCTGAAAAGAAGTGCGGTCCGGACTGAGGCACCAGCGCAAACGTATAGCACACCACCTTATTCCCAGGTGTTATTCCTTCAAGGCATATTAACGCTCGTGCTCTCTTCAAGACGAAGAGACCTCGCCGGACTATATCCGGAGAGGCTGCCAATCGCGCCTCCACCAGCCAGGCTCCAAAGCCTGGTCTAGAAGCGGAGGCGAACCCGAGGTGTGCATTGGACGCTCCTCCGACGGAGGATGCGGATAGGCTATCTGCCACCAATTCCGAGGTGGAGAGTGCCATGAACCACAGGCATCGCTGGACAGTTCTTCGTGACGCTTGTTTCTCCCAAGAGGCATTGGATGCCTTCAATTCGGGAGACGCGTACCTCTGTGCCGCTCAAAATGGTCTAGCCAGAGCCACGGAGCAGTATGTGAAAGACATACGGGTAAGAAAATTTTGGTAATTATATATATACCAGTAGCCCCTGAGACTTGAAACAGTTAGAATAACTATTTTAAGGATCATTTGTTATGCAGGTTCTTACAGAAAAGAATACCCTACTGTCCCAGGAGCTGGAAGAGTGCAAAGCCCAACTTGAGGCCGCACTAGCCGCGGCAGGGGAGCACAAGGAGACCCCCTTTGGTAATATACGCTTCGAAAGATAAGTATTTTGCGAAGTGCAGCGTGGGTGCAAATCTGACAAATGAAATTGTAGATGGCGCCGGATTAAATCCGGAAGTGCAACAACTCCAACGCCAGCTAAAGGCTGGTGAGAGCGTGCTGACAAAGGTGAGGCGGGAGAAGAACGATCTCCAAGATGCCAACACCAAGCTGGGCGTTGAACTGAAGGACGTTCGTGCCCAGCTGTTGGACTCCGTGAAGGAGAATCAGCGGCTTCGACGCGGCATATATAGTAAGTGCTTAAACGAACTTTGAAAAAAGAGTTCGGCGAGGAAGTCGACTAACAGAGTAATGTCTGTAGGTATGCTGACAGGTCGTCCTGCAGAGGAAATGCCCGGTTCTACGGGTGACCTTCTTCCCGAGCTCTCACAACTACACAAGCAAGTTCGACAGGTGATGCAAGGCGTCGCCCAGGCCTTGTGGCCATCCGTCTCCATGCCCGAAGGCCTTGGAGAGCTTGTAGAGAAGCTGGAGGGAGCGCATCGGCGCTTCCGATTGTGGAAGATGTCGGCCTGCCGTCAAGGCGCCAGGGAGGCTGGGCCATGGTGAAGACGCGGTACACGAAGGCTGACCCAAACCACATGGTCGAGGTCGGACCCGTAGGGCCCGATGGGAAGGAGATCCCTATGAGCTTAGTATACGGCCAAGTAGAGTTGGCCGCAAAGTATTCCCAACAGGACTGTAAACTAGACAACCTGTTAGATGGTATTGAAGAGGAATACAATCAGTTAGATTGACTATGTAATTTTAATTGACATGTGTAATGCCTTCTAGCTGGATTGTAGATCGTTTGTCATGACCGACCTTTTCGCTTCAACCTCGGGACCTGACGGTCCGGAGTGTGTCCGAATACCCTCGCGGTTATATAAGAACCGGGGTATGCATGGAGACCAGGCGTAGGGGTCATTAGTGCTTGAACAGACAAGTGACCAACTAGTTATGTTATATTACATGGTTAGTAAGAAACATCTTCCAGGGAGAATAGTTCCATTAGGGGTTCCTTTCCCTGGGAGGCATGCCCTAAAGTGCATGTCCATTCTGCGAAAAGAGACACAGGAAAAACATCTAGGGGCGTATAGATAAATACGTGAAAGAAAAGATCATATTTAGTTCACCGATCAAATATTTCCTTAAGAACGCTAGCTTTCGGCTTCACCCAGTCTGAGGTACACATCCGGCTGACCCGACAGTAACAATCGCAGAGGTGCTCCCTTTACCTCCTAGCCGAACAATTAGGAACGTAGGGGTAAGCATAGGAGCCAGGCAACCCAGCTTGGCCAAAACTTAAGTCATATCGATGCATATAATGGCGAATAAAAGGTACATGCGGAAGTATGACACATGTGTTGGGCATGAAGCCCGTATAAATAAGCTTCTGTTTAAAGAAGCCCCCAGGTTTAATGAGCGCGGATAGCGTGTCACTTTATGAGCCTTTAAAGGCTATAAGAGAGAGAGGAGAAGGAGAGAAATGTAAGACAGAAAGTATATAAAAAATGGACAGAGGAAGGAGACGAACACAGAGTCTGGCGCTAGGCATAGAATCTTCGTAGACGGGCTGTGTTCCATGGGTTCGGCTCTAGTCGGTTATCCGATGCATCTCGTAGGCGGTACGCTCCACCAGGTTAGGACTTGGTCGATTATGAAGGGACCTTCCCACTTGGGCTTGAGTTTGTCCTTTTTCTTGTCTGGCAGGTGTAGAACTAATTCGCCAATGTTGTAATTTTTGGCCCGTACTTATCTGCTTTGGTATCTTCGAGCCTGCTGTTGATAGAATGTGGAACGGGCTTTTGCCACGTCACGCTCTTCCTCCAAGGCGTCCAAACTGTCCTGCCGATCGAGCTCGGCTTCTCTTTCTTCGTACATGCGCACTCGAGGTGAGTCATGAATTATGTCGCAGGGCAAAACTGCCTCTGCACCGTACACCATGAAGAATGGTGTGTATCCGGTGGTGCGATTCGGCGTGGTCCGCAGCCCCCAGAGTACGGAGTTGAGCTCCTCTACCCAGTGCGTATTAGATCCCTTAAGGGGCCACACTAATCTGGGTTTGATGCCGCTCATGATAAGACCATTTGCACGTTCGACCTGGCCGTTGGTTTGTGGGTGATAGACGGAAGCATAGTCGAGCTTGATGCCCATGTTTTTGCACCAGAGTTTTACCTCATCGGCCGTAAAGTTCGTGCCGTTATCAGTGATGATGCTGTGGGGGACGCCGTAACGGTGTACAACCCCGGATATAAAGTCTATCACCGGTCCGGATTCGGCCGTCTTAACAGGCTTGGCTTCTATCCATTTGGTGAACTTATCCACCATGACCAGTAAGTATTTTTTCTTGTGGGTTCCGCCTTTAAGGGGTCCAACCATGTCAAGCCCCCAGACCGCGACGGGCCAAGTGATGGGGATAGTTTGGAGGGCGGTGGGTGGCATATGGCTTTGGTTTGCAAAAAGCTGGCAACCGACGTATCGTTGGACTAAGTCCTGGGCGTCTGCCTGGGCCGTCGGCCAATAAAAGCCTGTACAGAAGGCCTTGCTTACAAGGGACCGAGCTGCAGCGTGATGTCCGCCAAGTCCGGCATGAATTTCCGCCAGGAGGTTCCGCCCTTCCTCTTCGGAGATGCACCTTTGAAGGACTCCGGTAGTGCTTTTCTTATAAAGCTCTCCCTCATGGACTTTATAGGCTTTAGATTGCCGCACTATGCAGCGTGCCTCATTTTGGTCCTCAGGGAGTTCCTGCCTGGTAAGGTAGGCGAGGAATGGTTCTGTCCACGGGGCGATGACGGCCGTTATTACATGGGCTGAAGGTGTTATTTCATTGGCAGAGCCTCCAATTATGTCAGAGTATTCGGTGTCGGGCAGTGCGGTTGGGTCCAGGCTGTTATTGCCAGGTTCCCCTTCCCATACTACGGACGGCTTGAACAGGCTTTCCAAGAAGATGTTGGGGGGGGGACTACATCGCGTTTTGCGCCGATGCCTGCTAGGACATCTGCCGCCTGATTATTTTCCCGGGCTATATGGTGAAATTCGAGCCCTTCGAACCGAGCTGACATTTTTAGGACGGCGTTGCGATAAGCTGCCATTTTTGGATCCCTGGCATCAAAGTCTCCATTTATTTGGGATATTGCGAGGTTCGAGTCCCCGCGCACCTCTAGGCGTTGAATGCCCATGGATACTACCATCCGGAGACCATGTAAAAGGGCCTCATATTCAGCTGCGTTGTTGGAGTCTGTGTACATTATCTGGAGTACATATTGAACTGTGTCTCCTGTGGGGGATGTCAAAACGACGCCAGCCCCTAGACCGGCCAACATTTTGGAGCCGTCGAAGTGCATGACCCATTTTGAATATGTGCCGTACTCTTTAGGGAGTTCGGCCTCCGTCCATTCTGCGACGAAGTCGGCCAAAACTTGCAACTTGATAGCTCGCCGTGGCTTGTAAGTTATGTCAAACGGGAGGAGCTCAATGGCCCATTTTGCAATCGGGCCCATCGCGTCCCGGTTGTTTATAATATCATTAAGTGGCACTTCCGAGGCTACTGTTATTGAACACTCTTGAAAGTAGTGTCACAGCTTCCGGGATGCCATAAATACCGCGTACACAATCTTTTGATAATGCGGGTACCGTGACTTGCATGAAGTAAGGACAGTGGACACGTAACAGACCGGCTTTTGAAGGGGGGATTTGTGTCCATCCGTTTCTCGTTCGACGACGAGCACTGCGCTTACGACCTGATGGGTTCCTGCAATGTATAATAGCATTGGTTCGCCAATGTTTGGCGCGGCCAGGACTGGGTTTGTTGCCAAGATGGCTTTTATTTTGTCGAGTCCGGCCGTGGCTGCATCCGTCCACTCCAAGTGTTCTGTGCACCGAAGGAGGCGGTAAAGGGGTAGGGCCTTTTCTCCTAGGCGGGAGATAAAGCGGCTTAGAGCCGCCATGCATCCGGTTAATTTTTGTATTTGTTTGAGGTCCTTCGGGATATCCAATTGTGACAGAGCTCGGATCTTGGCTGGATTTGCTTCAATTCCTCTACCGGATACAATGAAGCCCAAGAGCTTTCCGGCTGGAACGCCGAAAACGCATTTTTCCGGGTTGAGCTTGATGTCGTATGTTCGGAGGTTATCGAATGTTAGCCTCAAGTCCTCTACAAGAGATTCGACATGTCTTGTTTTAATGACCACATCATCTACGTATGCCTCCACTGTTTTGCCGATCTGGTTTGCCAGACATGTCTGAATCATGCGCTGATATGTTGCGCCGGCGTTTTTGAGCCCGAATGGCATTGTGTTGAAGCAGAATGGGCCGTATGGTGTGATGAATGCCGTTGCGGCTTGGTCTGACTCTGCCATCTTTATTTGATGGTAGCCGGAGTATGCGTCGAGGAAACACAATGAATCATGTCTGCTGTAGCATCGATAATTTGATCGATGCGGGGGAGAGGGAAGGGATCCTTTGGGCAAGCCTTGTTAAGGTCTTTGAAATCAACGCACAGGCACCAGGATTTGTCCTTCTTTGGTACCATCACCAGGTTTGCTAGCCAGTCCGGATGTTTTATATCTTTGATGAATCCAGCCTCCAATAGCTTGGCTAGTTCCTCTCCCATGGCCTGTCTCTTAGGTTCGGAAAAACGCCGAAGAGCCCGTTTGACTGGCTTGAATCCTTTTAGGATATTAAGCTGTGTTCGGCCAGCCTGTGTGGGATTCCTGGCATGTCTGAAGGGTGCCAGGCGAAAATGTCCCAGTTCTCTCGTAGGAACTCTCGTAGTGCAGGGTCTACATCAGGGTTTAACTGTGCCCCGATGGAAGCTGTTTTATTGGGGTCCATTGGATGGACCTGGAATTTGACTATTTCGTCCGCTGGTTTAAAGGAGGTGGGCTTGGATCTTTTATCAAGTATCACATCGTCCCTATTTACCATGGAGCGCAGCGTAGTCAGTTCCTCAGCCGCTAGGGCTTTGGATAGCGCCTCAAGGGCCAGTGCGTCTGTCTTGTTTTTGGCGCGGAGTGCTATGTCCGGATCACTAAGGAGAGTGATGATTCCATTGGGCCCAGACATCTTGAGCTTCATGTACCCATAATGGGGTATTGCTTTGAAGACTGTAAACGCTTCCCGCCCTAGAAGAGTGTGATATCTGCTACTGAACGGGGCCACCTGGAACGTGACCTCTTCGGACCTGTAATTATCCGGCGTGCCGAACACCACATCTAGTGTGATTTTTCCTATACAACGCGCTTCCCGACTGGGGATTATTCCTCTAAAGGTTGTGCTGCTTCGCTCAATGCGGTTCCAGTCTATTTCCATTTTTTGAAGGGTTTCCTCATAAATGAGGTTCGATCCGCTGCCGCCATTCATGAGTACCTTGGTAAGACGAAAGCCGTCCACTATTGGACTGAGGACCAATGCGGCTGGTGCTCGGGCTCTTCGGAATTTAGGTTCATCACTGGCATTAAAAGTAATAGCCGTGTCACTCCATGGGTTTATTGTTGCTACTTGGTAGACTTCGCAAGGCCGCGGAGTGTTCTTTTTTGCATATTATTTGATGCGAAAGTCTTGAAGACTGTTAATGCCGTACTGGTTTCTCTGGGGTGGCTTTCTGTGGCTTCTGGAATTAGAAGATCTTCGCCAATTTTTGCCACCTGCCAGAGTATCCAACATGCTCTAAGGCTGTGAGTTGGTGTGGCGCCCACTACATTGTGGATTTTACAGGGTCCATTAAGCCATCCTTCAAGTACGGTTCCGTGCCTTGTAGAGGGCTTTTGCTTTTTGGTATTGAACCCGGGTGTCTGGTGATGATGCACCCTTTTGTTTCGGACTGGGTTTGTATTCAGGGCCTGATTGTCCCAAAATTTTATTTCGGTTTTCCAGGCGCTTTCCATCGCACAGTACTTTCGTACTATGGACGCTGAGTCAGCGAAGCGTGTAATATCACGGCGACTTATGGCGTTGAGGATTCCCTTGTCCGTGCAATTATTGCAGAAGAATAAAATTGCGTCTTCCTCGCGGCAGTCCTTTATCCTGTTCACAACCAGGAGGAATCTGGCCTAGTAATGATGTACTGTTTCTTCGGGCTCTTGCCTAATTTGGGATAGATCACTTATGTACGGGTGGGTGGGTGGAATCAAATCCGGAACCTCACCCAATCTGAGACCCAGGGGCCAAGGAGTTTCCGAACTCGGAAGTTTGGATTCTTGGATGTTGTCCAATGAATCTAGCCAGTCACCTAACTTTAAGTTCAGGTCTTGAGTGATGTCTTCCCCTCCGCGGGTATCCGACTTGGAGGGATCGGGAATCCGGACATATCTAGTCCTTAAGATAGATGAAGGGTCGCCGCACTGTCCCTCTACCACGGCAACATGATGGGTGACCTGGGGGGAGTTAATCTCTCTCAGATCGGGTTTAGACCCAATCTGGTCGTAATCTGTAGCGACTCCCAGGGCGGTGGAGCGATCCAAGAGCTCGTTTAGGGAAGAGAGCTCCATTGGATCTAGCTGCTCGGCGAATTTCGAGCTGACGTGAAGATTGCTTTCGATGACCCGAGAGGTCATCATCGGCGTAGCAGCCGAACGGGTGGTCATAAGGAAGCCACCTAGCCTGAGAGTCTGGCCGACAGCCAAAGCTCCCTTAGCAACGGTGCCGTCTTTAAAGACAGGATGAGGCATCCTTCCTGATGGTGACGGCATAGAGGAACTCTTAATGAAAGCACCGATGTCGGTGTCAAAATCGGCGGATCTCGGGTAGGGGGTCCCGAACTGTGCGTCCAGGCCGGATGGTAACAGGAGGCAGGGGAAACGATGTTTTACCCAGGTCCGAGCCCTCTTGATGGAGGTAAAACCCTACATCCTGCTTGATTAATATTGATGATATGGGTTGTACAAGAGTAGATCTACCATGAGATTAGAGAGGCTAAACCCTAGAAGCTAGCCTATGGTATGATTGTTGTTCGTCCTACAGACTAAAACTCTCCAGTTTATATAGACACCGGAGAGGGCTACGGTTACACAGAGTCGGTTACAATGGTAGGAGATCTACATATCCATATCGCCAAGCTTGCCTTCCACGCCAAGGAAAGTCCCTTCCGGACACGGGACGAAGTCTTCAATCTTGTATCTTCATAGTCCAAGAGTCCGGCCGAAGGTATAGTCCGGCTATCCGGACACCCCCTAATCAAGGACTCCCTCAAGTGTGAACCTACTATTAAAATTAAGATTAAAGATCATGAATGCTATGCTTTATGTGATTTGGGTGCTAGTGTTTCCACGATTCCAAAAACTTTGTTTGATGTGTTAGGTTTCCGTGAATTTGATGATTGTTCTTTAAATTTGCATCTTGCGGATTCCACCATTAAGAAACCTATGGGAAGGATTAATGATGTTCTTATTGTTGCAAATAGGAATTGTGTGCTCGTAGATTTAATTGTTCTTTATGTAGATTGCAATCCTACATGTCCTATTATTCTTGGTAGACCTTTCCTTAGAACGATTGGTGCAATTATTGACATGAAAGAAGGAAATATTAGATTCCAATTTCCCTTAAGGAAAGGCATGGAACACTTTCCTAGAAAGAAAATTAAATTACCTTATGAATCTATTATGAGAGCCACTTATGGATTGCATACCAAAGATGATAATACCTAGATCTATTTTTGCTTTTATACCTAGCTAGGGGAATTAAACGATAGCGCTTGTTGGGAGGCAACCCAATTTTATTTTTGTTCCTTGATTTTTGTTCCTTTTTAGTAATAAATAAATCATATATCCTCTGTTATGATTGTGTTTTTATGTTTTAATTAGTGTTTGTGCCAAGTAAAGCCTTTAGGATCTTCTTGGATGATTGTTATTTGATCCTGCTGAAAAAAATAGAAAGTATGCGCTCATGAGAATTATTTTCATTTTTGACCAGAGAGCGATAAATTACTGATTCCAACTGAAGTATATCAATATACAAATTATTTAGATCATCCTAATTTTGTAGAATTTTGGAGTTACAGAAGTATTCTAAACCTACAGATTACTACATACTGTTATGTTTTTGATAGATTCTGTTTTTTGTGGGTTGTTTGCTTATTTTGATGAATCTATGGCTAGTATCGGGGGGTATGAACCACAGAAAAGTTGGAATACATTAGGTTAAACACCAATATAAATAAATAATTATTTCATTAAAGTACCTTAAGTGGTGATTTGTTTTCTTATACTATTAGAGCTCATGAGATTTTCTGTTGAGTTTTGTGTTGTGAAGTTTTCAAGTTTTTGGGTAAAGATTTCATGGATTTCGGAACAAGGAGTGGCAAGAGCCTAAGCTTGGGGATGCCCAAGGCACCCCAAGGTAAAATCCAAGGACAACCAAAATCCTAAGCTTGGGGATGCCCCAGAAGGCATCCCCTCTTTCGTCTTCGTCTATCGGTAACTTTACTTGAGGCTATATCTTTATTCACCACATGATATGTGTTTTGCTTGGAGCGTCTTGTATGATTTGAGTCTTTGCTTTTTAGTTTACCACAGTCATCCTTTCTGTACACACCTTTTGGGAGAGACACACATGAATCGGAATTTATTAGAATACTCTATGTGCTTCACTTATATCTTTTGAGCTAGATAATTTTGCTCTAGTACTTCACTTATATTTTTTTAGAACACGGTGGTGGTTTTATTTTGCAGAAAATTGATCGCTCATGCTTCACTTGTATTATTTTGAGAGTCCTTTAGAATAGCATGGTAAATTGTTTTGGTTATGAAATTATTCCTAATATGATAGGCATTCAAGATGGGTATGATAAAAAACTTTCATATAAAGTGCATTGAATACTATGAGAAGCTTGATTCTTTATGATTGTTTTGAGATATGAAGATGGTGATATTAGAGTCATGCTAGTTGAGTAGTTGTGAATTTGAGAGATACTTGTGTTAAAGTTTGTGATTCCCGTAGCATGCACATATGGTGAACCGTTATGTGATGAAGTCGGAGCACGATTTATTTATTGATTGTCTTCCTTATGAGTGGCGGTCGGGGACGAGCGATGGTCTTTTCCTACCAATCTACCCCCCTAGGATTATGCGCGTAATACTTCGTTTCGATAACTAATATATTTTTGCAATAAGTATGTGAGTTCTTTATGACTAATGTTGAGTCCATGGATTATACGCACTCTCACCCTTCCACCATTGCTAGCCTCTCTAGTACCGCGCAACTTTCGCCGGTACCATAAACACACCATATACCTTCCTTAAAACAGCCATCATACCTACCTATTATGGCATTTCCATAGCCATTCTGAGATATATTGCCATGCGACTTTTCACCGTTTCGTTTATTATGACACGCTTTATCATTGTCATATTGCTTTGCATGATCATGTAGTTGACATCGTATTTGTGGCAAAGGCACCGTTCATAATTCTTTCATACATGTCACTCTTGATTCATTGCACATCCCGGTACACCGCCAGAGGCATTCACATAGAGTCACATTTTTGTTCTAGTATCGAGTTGTAACATTGAGTCATGAGTAAATAAAAGTGTGACGATCATCATCATTAGAGCATTGTCCCATGTGAGGAAATAAAAAAAGAGGCCAAAGAAGCCCAAATATAAAAGAGTCCAAAGAAGCCCAAACAAAAAAATGAGAGAAAAAGAGAGAAGGGGCAATGCTACTATCCTTTTCCCACACTTGTGCTTCAAAATAGCACCATGGTCTTCATGATAGAGAGTCTCCTATTTTGTCACCTTCATATACTAGTGGGAATTTGTCATTATAGAACTTGGCTTGTATATTCCAATGATTTGCTTCCTCAAAATGCCCTAGGTCTTCGTGAGCAAGAAAGTTGGATGCACACCCACTTAGTTTCTTTTGTTGAGCTTTCATACATTTATAGCTCTAGTGCATCCATTGCATGGCAATCCCTACTCACTCACATTAATATCTATTGATGGGCATCTCCATAGCCCGTTGATACACCTAGTTGACATGAGACTATCTTCTCCATTTTGTCTTCTCCACAACCACCATTCTATTCCACCTATAGTGCTATATCCATGGCTCATGCTCATGTATTGCGTGAAGATTGAAAAAGTTTGAGAACATCAAAAGTATGAAACAATTGCTTGCCTTGTCATCGGGGTTGTGCATGATTTAAATATTTTGTGTGATGAAGATTGAGCATAGCCAGACTATATGATTTTCTAGGGATAGCTTTCTTTGGCCATGTTATTTTGAGAAGACATAATTGCTTAGTTAGTATGCTTGAAGTATTATTGTTTTATGTCAATATTAAACTTTTATCTTGAATCTTTTGGATCTGAATATTCATGCCACAATAAAGAGAATTACATTGAAAATTATGTTAGGGAGCATTCCACATCAAAAATTCTGTTTTTATCATTTACCTACTCGAGGACGAGCAGGAATTAAGCTTGGGGATGCTTGATACGTCTCCAACGTATCTATAATTTTTTATTGTTCCATGCTATTATATTATCTATTTTGGATGTTTAATGGGCTTTAATATACCTTTTTATATTATTTTTGGGACTAACCTATTAACCGAAAGCACAATGCAAATTGCTGTTTTTTTGCCTATTTCAGTGTTTCGCAGAAAAGGAATATCAAACGGAATCCAAACGGAATGAAACCTTCGCGAGGATCTTTTTTTTGGAACAAACGTGATCCAGGAGACTTGGAGTGGATCTAAAGGAAGCAGCGAGGAAGCCACGAGGCAGGAGGGCGCGCCCCCACCCTCATGGGCCCCTCGCAGCTCCACCCACCTACTTCTTTCACCTATATATACTCTCGTACCCTGAAACCTTCGGGGAGAGCAACGAAACACCTTTTCCGCCGCCGCAACCTTCCGTGCCTGTGAGATCCCATCTTGGGGCCTTTTACGATGATCTGCCGGAGGGGATTCAATCACGGAGGGCTGCTACATCAACACCATAGCCTCTCCGATGATGTGTGAGTAGTTTACCACAGACCTTCGGGTCCATAGTTATTAGCTAGATTCCTTCTTCTCTCTCTTTGGATCTCAATACAAAGTTCTCCTAGATCTTCTTAGAGATCTATTCGATGTAACTCTTTTTGCGGTGTGTTTTCCGAGATCCGATGAATTGTGGGTTTATGAACTTGATTATCTATGAATACTATTTGGTTCTTCTCTGAATTCTTATATGCATGATTTGATATCTTTGCAAGTCTCTTTGAATTATCAGTTTGGTTTGGCCTACTAGATTGATCTTTCTTGCAATGGGAGAAGTGCTTAGCTTTGGGTTCAATCTTGCGGTGTCCTTTCCCAGTGACAGCAGGGGTAGCAATGCACGTATTGTATTGTTGCTATCGAGGATAAAAAGATGGGGTTTATATCATATTTCTTGAGTTTATCCCTCTACATCATGTCATCTTGCCTAATGCATTACTATGTTCTTATGAACTTAATACTCTAGATGCATGCTGGATAGCAGTCGATGTGTGGAGTAATAGTAGTAGATGCAGAATCATTTCGGTCTACTTGACACGGACGTGATGCCTATGTTCATGATCATGCCTAGATATCATCATAACTATGTGCTTTTCTATCAATTGCTCGGCAGTAATTTGTTCACCCACCGTAATATATGCTATCTTGAGAGAAGCCACTAGTGAAACCTATGGCCCCCCGGGTCTACTTTACATCATATAAGTTTCCGATCTACAATTCTAGTTTACTATTTATTTTGCAATCTTTACATTTCAATCTATACAACAAAATACCAAAAATATTTATCTTATTATCTCTATCAGATCTCACTTTCGTAAGTGACCATGAAGGGATTGACAACCCCTTTGTCGCGTTGGTTGCGACGTTCTTGTTTGTTTGTGCAGGTACTAGGTGACTTGTGTGTAGTCTACTACTGGATTGATACATTGGTTCTAAAAAACTGAGGGAAATACTTACGCTACTTTGCTGCATCACCCTTTCCTCTTCAAGGGAAAACCAACGCATGCTCAAGAGGTAGCACCAAGGTATTTTGAGTGCATAAATATGTATGCGCGGTGCAAGCTCCGCGGGTATAAGAGGCGAACGACGGAGGAGAAGCTGCTAATCCAGCTCTAAAATTGACCGGTCATGTGTAGCAGAGGCTGGCGGTTTAATGACCGATGAGATATGCGGCTTGAGGAGGTAGCTTTGTACTTTGGTTATGATTGCCACGATGTGCCCCTCGTTGCGGAGGGTGCATTCCGTGTTTCCGTTGACCGTTAAGGTGCCGTGTGGACCGAGCATCTTAAGATTTAGATAGGCGTAGTTTGGGACCGCATTGAAACGAGCAAAAGCGGTCCGCCCGAGCAGTGCGTGGTAGCCAATGCGGAATGGGACAATATCAAAGATCAAGTCCTCACTTTGGAAGTTTTTTGGTGAACCGGAGACGACTTCCAGTGAGATTGAGCCTGTGTCGTGAGCTTCTACGCCGGGTATTACTCCCTTGAAGGTAGTTGTGGTGGGCTTGATCCTTGAAGGGTTAATGCCCATTTTTGCGGACAGTCTCTTGATAGAGTAAATTGAGGCTACTGCCGCCATCCATGAGTACTCGCATGAGATGGAATCCGTCGATAATTGGATCGAGGACCAGAGCTGCCGAGCCTCCGTGACGGATATTGGTTGGGTGGTCCTTGTGATCAAAAGTGATTGAGCAGGCCGCCCATGGATTGAATTTTGGGGCGTCCGGCTTTATGGCGTGGTTCGTGCTTATGCTCCCCTTTTAGAGGTATGCATCACGTATACCACGTTTCCTATTTTTACTTCGCGTGGAAATTGCTTCTGTCCCTCGGTGCTCGGTAGGCGAGCCTCATCTTATTCACTGTCACTGGGCGGCCCCTTCCCTTTGTGTTAGACATTGAGCTTGCCGGCTTGTTTGAAAACCCAACAATTTCTATTGGTATGGTTGGCGGGTTTGTCTGGCTGCCATGGATCTGACAGGGCCGATCCAGTATCTTGTCTAGACCGGATGGACCATCTCTGTTTGCCTTAAATGGCTTCTTCCGTTGACCGGTTTTGGAGCCACTAAATCCGGTGTTGACCTCAATAAACAATTGCATGCACTCTAAAGTAGGAGAAACGATCGTCTAGTCATCTACTTCTTGTGATGCTCCCGCCACTGCTATGTGGCTCGATCCCTCGTCTGGGTCAGGAAGAAGACAGTTCCTCATGTCAACGATCCGCTTGTACATCTCGTAGCTTGTGTACGCGTCCATGGCCGCGTACTTGACATGTTGTTCATCCAGTCTCTTATGACACACACTATGCCAGGCATTCTCGTCCTTACTACTCTCTTGCTTCATCCTCACATAGTAGGGGTCAATGATGGCCGAGGCAAGGTCAACCAGGGAGTTCACTTTGCTTTTGTTGCTGTCCCAGACCTTGTAGTGGTGCTGGATGTTGACAAGATTCGGGCATTTCAAGTCCGAAACCTTGACCGCTTTTAGATCGTTGGTGGTGTCCACCGTAGCAAAACTATAGTCGGAGCTCTTGATAAACCCGGAGAAACGCTTGCAAGGCCTTGTGGCAAGGTGGAAGTGGTAGACGAGGACATCATGTCCCAAGCACAACTAGGCGATGGCAACCTTCTAATCGTGCCTAGCACGACCGATGGTGTACTCGAGGTCGAAGCCGACCACTCGGTACTTGTCCTCGGCAAGGAACTGCTTCATAGTTTGGATGGAGCTCTCCATCAAGACCGGATCGTTTGTGTACACCACCGAGAGGGCCTTCCCCCTCACGTGGGTGTCCACTATGTGATGCGTGGTGAACTGCCCGCCGTTGTCGTCGTCGGCCGCTGGGAGCGCCATTGGAGCCACGGGGAGCGCCATTGGAACCGTTGGATGTCCTCTCTGTATGTGTCCACGTGGGTGTGCTTATTGTGTCGTGTGAGACGAGAGATGAAGGTAAATGGCCGCAGGAATAAAAGGGGGCCGGGCGGCGTGGATTCTCGGCGCGTCCGCATGGCAGTTTTTGTAGCGGGTAACTGCGTCGTCGTGCCGTGCCCGTCGCAACCACTTGCACAGGAACGTGCGTTATTGTGCACCGGCCCAAAACACTGGCCGCACGCGCGGAGGTATGAGGGCAGAGCACCCGGAGGGACGTGGGAGTAGAGCGCACACGGCGGGACACGAGCAGAGCGCGCCGCGGCCGCCTGAACCGCAAGCAACGACACGCAAAGAGCAGTTGAACAAGCAGTAAATGGTCGCCTACAAGCCGGCCGACAGTTGCATCACTGTGTATAGAGCGGCTGTGTGGTACTACCTCCGTCTAGTGTATAGTCTCCTTTATATTCCGTGCCATACTTTTCCCTCAAATTTAGCCAACAAAATGTTAATGCATGTTTTAAAAATTATATAATTGGAAACTATGTTCAAATACAAATGGAACTATATAATCTTTGGTGACATGCATTCGTATTTTATTAGTTAAACCATACTTATAAACCAGGATGGTGGTATAGTAGGTAATTAAACTGGAAACTTTTTTTTATTAACCGTATGTGTACGTGGCCTTTTGTCCTCCTCTCGCACGTCTTGTCACCCCGCTGCCGTAGACAGCTTACAGCGCAAGCTTGCGCAGCGCGCGGGGGTGTTCTTTTTGCCAAACGGTGGCGCCAATGAATCGTCGATGAGCCCGTTCCCGCGCAACCTTGCAAGTTCCCGCGCAAGCTTCTCGCCGACTCGGTGAAATCCCCCAAAATCCCAATGCTTACGGGCCTGCTATAAAAACCCTCACGGCCGGCGAGTCATGCGTCGCATTTTCCCCTCCATCCCTGTAGCATATCTCGTCTGCTTCTCCTACATTCGCCAATGGCACCGGTCCATCGTCGTCGCTGAGCCACTCCACCATCATCAGAGGACAGCTCTAGCTGGGAGGCTACAACGCGGCGGCAGTGCAGTCCCCGGCGTAATGTAGTGCGCGTGGCGTCCTTGTTGGGTGTGCGCGGAACACCCACCACACGCTCCGCTCCCGGTGCCCGTCGGCAGCTGTTGCCGGCCACCGTTGCCGCCACACTACCGTCGAAAGCCAGGGCCATTGCCCGCTCTGCCGCTGCGGCCCGAAGGCGGGAGATGGCCGCCGTGGCCGCCACCCCACTGCCGGCCACTGTGGCCATCACCCGCTCCGCCACCGCGGCCCGAAGGCGGGAGGTGGTGGTCATGGCCGCCACCCCGTCGTCGGCCGCCGGGGCCGCCAGCCCACCATCGACCGCCGGGGTCATCACCCACTCTGCCATCGCCGCCCTAAAGCGGGAGGCAGAGGTGGATGCCCGCACGTGTGACAGTGACCTTGCGCGCTACACTGAGTTCCTGCGGGAGGAGGAGGAGCGCCTCGTCGAGCACACAAAGAGCCTTATCGCCGCAGTGGCCATGGCACATGCCGCCTCAGAGGCGAGGAATCAGGAGATCTACGAGGAGAACCACCGCTTCGAGAGGGTCGTCTAGAGCGGCAGAGGGCGTTCGAGGTGAGCGTCGCGGAAGCTGCATTAGCGGCAGGCACCGCATTGCGGTTGCCCAGCTCGTCGGTAGGCTCCTCCTTCTCCGCCTCTTACTGAGCGCCCGGCAGAGGAGAGGCAGCCGGAAGTAGTACAAAGCCCCTCCGCGGTAGTAGTATTTAGGGGCTATTTTGTTCAGTTCATCTGACTATAGATGTGGTGTAACTGTACAACATACTTAAAATTAGCTAGTATATACAGTTGAACTAGCTATTTCAGTACGTGGTTGGCAACAATTGGGGAAAAGTTTGGTCAGTTCAGCTATCGAGTTGAACTGTTTGTATAAATTAAGAACGGTTGCTTAATCTATGAATGAAATCTATGCTTAATTATAGAATTTTAGTTGCAAAAATTAGATACTGCTAGTGATTTTTAGCTTCATATTTTGACAAATCGTAGTGCTACAAGGACTGACAAATCTTACCAAATTGTTTGTACGTGGTTGCACACGAGTCATCCAAAACAACCGTTTGCATTGAAGGGATGCACAAATCCTGCGCTGATCTCACTTTGCATAGGGGTGTTCTATCTAAAACGTTTGCGATCAAGAGCTGCAGAAATCCCGCTCGGCACATTTTGTCTTGGTTTCCTGGGGAAGCTGTGGGTTTGTATACGAGTGTTCTAACTAAAACGTTTGCGGTGTTTTATATTTAAAAAGTGAATTAAACTGTGGCTTGGGCGTCATTAATGGAGAGGATGCGAGCAAGGCGGGCGGCCACGGAAGTCAAAGGGCTTGCTTCCCAGTGATCCCACGCAGCGTATAGCTCGCACGCTCCCGGTGAGCCTGCGCACTCAAGGACAACTTGCACGCCTCTCGGTCAGCCTGCGCACCGAACAATGCTCGCATGCCTCCTGTTCAGTCAAGGTCAAGCAGCTGTTCGCACGACACCTCCTACAGCCATTAAAACCAAGACACGTGGCATCACGTGAATGGTTAACAAAATTTTGGATTTACTAGAATTTAAAAACCACGCATCTCAATGTTTTGCCGGCAATCAACGGTGCCCTGGTGTTTGAAATTCACTCCCATTTCTTGCATGGGACCTAAGCATGCACCCAAGGACACATATTTGATATTTCAACCAATTTATATGCAATGGAGCATGTGCATGTAGTTCAAATTAAATTTATGGACATAAATGCATTGAAAACTCAGTTAATGCATAAAAATGTCCAAACGAACCCCGAAAAATCACAAAAAATCACACAACACTCTTGTTGTTCTATGTTGACACAAGAAAAAAAATTTGAAAGCAATAAGAGGCAATGGATATCGTTTCGTCCCCAAAGGTGGGACGTTCCCCACCGAAAACCATCATGCTTATTGTGAGAAGCTCCGGTTTGTGAGAAGCATATACCCAAACCTGCCCCAAATGGGACAAAATTTGTACCACGGCATGTTGATGCTGCTCCATGATAGCATGCCAAGTTTCATGAATTTTAGACGATTTTTGGATTTACTAGAATTTAAAAACGAGGCATCTCAATGTTTTGCCAGCAATCAATGGTGCCCCAGTGTTTGAAATTCATTCCCATTTGTTGCATGGGACCTAAGGATACACCCAACGACACATATTTGATTTTTCAACCAATTTATATGCACTGGAGCTTGTGCATGTAGTTCAAATTTGAATTATGCACATACATGCATTAAAAACTCAGTTAACACATAAAAAATGTCCAAACGAACCGCGAAAAATCACAAAAATTCACACAACACTCTTGTTCTTCTATGTTGACACGAGAAAAAAAATTGAAAGCAATAAGAGGCAATGGATATTGTTTCGTCCCCAAAGGTGGGACGTTCCCTACCAAAAACCATCATGCTTGTTGTGAGAAGCTCCGGTTTGTGAGAAGCATATACCCAAACCTACCCCAAATGGGACAAAATTTGTACCATGGCATGTTGATGCCGCTCCATGATAGCATGCCAAGTTTCATGAATTTCAGACGAGTTTTGGATTTACTAGAATATGAAAACAAGGCATCTCAATGTTTTGCCGGCAATCAACGGTGCCCTGGTGTTTGAAATTCATTCCCATTTCTTGGATGGGACCTAAGCATGCACCCATGGACACATATTTGATTTTTCAACCAATTTATATGCACTGGAGCATTTGCATGTAGTTCAAATTTGAATTATGCACATAAATGCATTCAAAACTCAATTAATGCATAAAAATGTCCAAACGAACCCCGAAAAATCACAAAAATTCACACAACACTCCTGTTGTTCTATGTTGACACAAGAAAAAAATTGAAAGCAATAAGAGGCAATGGATATCGTTTCGTCCCCAAAGGTGGGACGTTCCCTACCGAAAATCATCATGCTTGTTGTGAGAAGCTCTGGTTTGTGAGAAGCATATACCCAAACCTGCCCCAAATGGGACAAAATTTGTACCACGGAATGTTGATGCTGCTCCATGATAGCATGCCAAGTTTCATGAATTTCAGACGGGTTTTGGATTTACCATAATTTAAAAACAAGGCATCTCAATGTTTTGATGGCAATCAACGGTGCCCCGGTGTTTGAAACTCATTCCCATTTCTTGCATGGGACCTAAGCATGCACCCTAGGACACATATTTGATTTTTGAACCAATTTATATGCACTGGAGCATGTGCATGTAGTTCAAATTTGAATTATGCACATAATATGCATTGAAAACTCAGTTAATGCAACAAAATGTCCAAACGAACCCCGAAAAATCACAAAAATTCACAGAACACTCCTGTTGTTCTATGTTGACACGAGAAAAAAAATTGAAAGCAATAAGAGGCAACGGATATCGTTTCATCCCCAAAGGTGGGACGTTCCCTACCAAAAACCATCATGCTTGTTGTGAGAAGCTCCGGTTTGTGAGAAGCATATACCCAAACCTGCCCCAAATGGGACAAAATTTGTACGACGGGATGTTGATGCCGCTCCATGATAGCATGCCAAGTTTCATGAATTTCAAATGAGCTTTGGATTTACTAGAATTTTAAAACCAGGCATCTCAGTGTTTTGCCGGCAATCAACGTTGCCCTGGTGTTTGAAATTCATTCCCATTTCTTGCATGGGACCTAAGCATGCACCCAAGGACACAGATTTGATTTTTCAACCAATTTATATGCACCAGAGCATGTGCATGTGGTTCAAATTTGAATTGTTCACCTGAAATGGCTAGAAAACCAATTTAATGTATAAAATGTTCAAACGAACCCTGAAAAATTCCAATTCTTTTACGACACACATATAGTTGCATGTTCACTCCAGATAAAAGGTCTATCAATTCAAACACCGTCCATTGCCGCTGTGACCCCATTATGTAATTCAAATCAAGATGAAAAATCAAGTAGATCGCACACAGTTTATTATCAGCAACCGTGTGAGATGTAGTACAAAATATCTTGGAGCACCATCTGCGTATAGTACGCATATGGCTTACGCGAGAAGGTGTGTGATACGTCTCCATTGTATCTACTTTTCCAAACACTTTTGCCCTTGTTTTGGACTCTAACTTGCATGATTTGAATGGAACTAACCCGGACTGACGCTGTTTTCAGCAGAATTGCCATGGTGTTATTTATGTGCAGAAACAAAAGTTCTCGGAATGACCTGAAACTTCACGGAACGTCTATTTTGAAATAATAAAAAATCCTTGCAAAATATGAAGACCAGGGGGGCCACAGCCTAGCCACTAGGGTGGGGGCGCGCCCCCCTACCTCGTGGGCCCACTGGAGCTCCTCCGACCTCAACTCCAACTCTATATATTTGCTTTCAGGGAAAAAAATTAGGGAGAAGGATTCATCGCGTTTTACGATATGGAGCCGCCGCCAAGCCATAAAACCTCTCGGAAGGGCTGATCTGGAGTCCGTTCGGGGCTCCGGAGAGGGGATTCCGTCGCCATCGTCATCATCAACCTTCCTCCATCACCAATTTCATGATGCTCACCGCCGTGCGTGAGTAATTCCATCGTAGGCTTGTTGGACGGTGATGGGTTGGATGAGATTTATCATGTAATCAAGTTAGTTTTGTTAGGGTTTGATCCCTAGTATCCACTATGTTCTGAGATTGATGTCGCTTTGACTTTGCTATGCTTAATGCTTGTCACTAGAGCCCGAGTGCCATGATTTCAGATCTGAACCTATTATGTTTTCATCAATATATGAGTGTTCTTGATCCTATCTTGCAAGTCTATAGTCACCTACTATGTGTTATGATCCGGCAACCCCGAAGTGATAATAATCGGGACCACTCCCGGTGATGACCGTAGTTTGAGGAGTTCATGTATTCACTATGTGTTAATGCTTTGGTCCGGTACTCTATTAAAAGGAGGCCTTAATATCCCTTAGTTTCCATTAGGACCCCATTACCACGGGAGGGTAGGACAAAAGATGCCATGCAAGTTCTTTTCCATAAGCACGTATGAAAGGATCGATACGGTCGACTAGAGGGGGGTGAATAGGAGACTACAAATTTTAATATTTCTTGTAGATTTTAAGGTTTAGCGGATAAAAGAGTTCACTAGATATGCAACTAGGTGAATGCAACCTATATGACAAGCAAGCTCCAAGAAGAAAAGCTAGGCAACAAACTACTTAGCAAGCCAACAAGCATACAACAACAAAGAAAGGTGCGGGAAAGGATTAACCACAAGTGAGATGAGGACGCGGATTTTAACCCGAAGTTCACTCTTCCTTGGGGAAGAGCTAGTCTCCGTTTGGAGCGGTGCCGGACCCAAAGCTTGCGGAATGCCTCCAAAGCTGCTAATACTTGAGAATATTCTTTGGCTCCCCTTGTGTCGAATCAATAAATTTGGGTTGAATACTCTACCCTCGAAAACTGTTGCGATCCCCTATACTTGTGGGTTATTAAGACTATTTTCTGGCGCCATTGCCGGGGAGCATAGCTCTATTCTTTGAGTCACTTGGGATTTATATCTACTTATCATTATGAAGAACTTGAGAGATCCAAAAACCAAGATTTATCCCTCAACTACGAGGGGAGGTAAGGAACTGCCATGTAGCTCTGCACTTGATTCACCTTCTGTTTTGAGTAAGCTTGCGACACCTAAATCTGCTTCTGCTATTCGTTCCGATATGTCGCATGTTATTGATGATGCCACTTCTACTATGAATGATGCTTATGATGAAACTACTTCTATGCTTGATACTATTGTGCCACTTGGTGAATTTCTTGATGAACAACTTGCTAGGGTTAGAGAGAATGAAATTATTGAAACTGATAATATTGATGAAAGTGATGATGAAGACTCTTCCCCTAATAAATATGAATCATCTGTTATTCCTGAGGGTGATGTTTTTGAAAAAGAAGCTGCTCTAGCTATTTTAGCTTGCAAAGATAGATACGAGCTCAAGAGGTTATTAGCTAAATGGAAGCAGCAATCTCTTAATGCTAGAATGAAACCTGACCCTGCTTTTGCTACTTCACCTATCTATGTTACTGATAAGGATTATGAATTCTCTGTTGATCCTGATATAATTACTTTGGTTGAATCTGATCCTTTTCATGGCTATGAATCTGAAACTGTTGTGGCACATCTTACTAAATTAAATAATAGCCACCCTATTCACTAATGATGAGAGAACTCGCTACTTTTATATCCTTAAAATATTTCTGTTCTCATTAAAGGGTGATGCTAAGATATGGTTCAATTCTCTGGATCCTGGTTGTGTGCGTAGTCCCCAGGATATGATTTATTACTTCTCTGCTAAATATTTCCATGCTCATAAGAAACAAGCTGCTTTGAGGGATATATATATATAATTTTATGCAAATTGAAGAAGAGAGTCTCCCACAAGCTTGGGGGAGTTTCCTCAAGTTACTTAATGCTTTGCCTGATCATCCTCTTAAGAAAAATGAAATACTTGATATCTTTTATATTGGACTAACCGATGCTTCCAGAGATTACCTGGATAGTTGTGCTGGTTCTGTTTTCAGGGAAAGAACACCGGATGAAGCTGAAATTCTATTGAATAATATGTTGACAAATGAAAATAATTGGACACTTCCTGAGCCAATTCCTGAGCCTATTCCTAAACCAACTCCGAAGAAAAGAGGTGTTCTATTTCTCAGTCCTGAAGATATGCAAGAGGCAAAGAAATCTATGAAAGAAAAAGGTATTAAAGCTGAAGATGTTAAGAATTTACCTACTATTAAGAAATACATGGTCTTAATTTACCGCCTGTTGAAGAAACATATGATCTTAATCCATTACCTATTGAAGAAATACATGCTCTTGATAACCCAACACAGGTAGTAACTCTCTATAGATATGATAAAGCTGAAATCCCATTTACTAAGTTTGCTAGCCCATGCTTAGATGAGTTTGATAAATTTATGGCTAAGCAAGAAGATTTTAATGCTTATTTTGGTAGACAATTGAAATACAATTCAAATATGCTTGAACACTTGGGTGATTATATGGCTAATGTCAAAGGTGAACTTAAACTTATTAGTAAACATGCTTCTATGGTTACCACTCAAGTAGAACAAGTACTTAAGGCTCAAAATGATTTACTCAATGAATTGAATAGTAAGAATAATGACTATGTTGTTAGAGTGGCTACTAGAACTGGTAAAATGACTCAGGAACCTCTGTATCTTGAATGCCACCCTAAGAGAATTGAGCAAGATTCTCAGAGAAATAATATAGATGCACCTAGTCCTTCTAAAAGGGAGAAAAAGAAAAATGATAGGACTTTGCATGCTTCTAGTGAACCTATTACTGAAACACCTGAGAATCGAAATGACATTTCTATTTCTGATGTTGAAACACAATTTGGTGATGAACCTGAAACTAGTGATAATGTTAATGATAATGTTCATGATGATGCTCAACCTAGTAATGATAATGATATAGAAATTGAACCTGTTGTTGATCTTGATAACCCACAATCAAAGAATCAACGTTATGATAAGAAAGACTTTGTTGCTAGGAAACACGGTAAAGAAAGAGAACCTTGGGTTCAAAAACCTATGCCTTTTCCTCCCAAACCATCCAAGAAAAAGGATGATGAGGATTTTGAGCGCTTTGCTAAAATGATTAGACCTATCTTTTTGCGTATGCGATTAACTGATATGCTTAAAATGAATCCTTATGCTAAGTACATGAAAGAAATTGTCACTAATAAAAGGAAGATACCGGAAGCTGAAATTTCCACCATGCTTGCTAATTATACTTTTAAGGGTGGAATACCAAAGAAATTTGGAGATCCAGGAGTACCCACTATACCATGCTCCATTAAAAGAAACTATGTTAAAACTGCTTTATGTGATCTTGGAGTCGGTGTTAGTGTTATGCCTCTCTCTTTATATTGTAGGCTTGACTTGAATAAGTTGACACCTACTGAAACATCTTTGCAAATGGCTGATAAATCAACTGCTATACCTGTCGGTATTTGTGAGGATGTGCCTGTTGTGGTTGCAAATGTTACTGTTCTAACAGACTTTGTTATTCTTGATATTCCTGAGGACGATAGTATGTCCATTATTCTTGGAAGACCCTTTTTGAATACTGCAGGGGATGTTATTGATTGCACTAAAGGCAATGTCACTTTTCATGTTAATGGTAATGAGCATACGGTACACTTTCCGAGGAAACAACCTCAAGTCCACAGTATTAATTCTATTGGAAAAATTCCATCAATTATTTTTGGAGGTTTTGAATTTCCTCTTCCTACTGTCAAGAAGAAATATGATATTCTTATTATTGGGGATGTGCATATCCCCGTTGAGGTAACATAGTGTTATTCGAAATTTCTCCGGTTCCATGTTATTCGGAATGAGTTCGTTAACAAGACTTGATCAACCTTGTTAGTGGATTCCTTTTGATGATCATGATATGGATGAAGTTAGAAAACACAACTCTCTGTACCCTCCTTTTACTTTCTGTTATTTATAATAAATAAAATAAAAATAAGTATTTTCTGTCTGTTATCTGATTTATCCGTGCAATGTAAAAATACCCCAAAAATAAAAGTTCTCCAAATGCCCTGAAATTTAAATATGATTTTCTCTGGAATATTTGAGAATATTTGGCATTAAGAACAAAACACAGGGGGCATCCACCTCGCCACGAGGGTGGAGGGCGCGCCCTACCCCCTGGGTGTGCCCCCTGCCTCGTGGGCCCACGGTGGCCCTCCTCCACTTACTCCTGCACCCACACACTCCTTCTTCCTCCCACAAACACGATTATCTAGTTCAAACCCGAGTCCAAGCTCATCTTGCTGCCATTTTCGACCTCCTTGCTCAAAGCACCTCTCACAAAACTGCTTGGGGGGATTGTTCCTTGGCATGTGACTCCTCCGTTGGTCCAATTAGTTTTTGTTCTAGTGCTTTATTCATTGCATATTTTTGCTGCTTAGGTGACCCTGTTCTTGAGCTTGCATGCCAAATTTATGTGGTTCCAAGTAGCTTTGATGCATGATATAGGCTCTAGGCACTTGTAGGAGTAGTTGCTATCAATTTTGCTGAGCTTGGCTCACTTTTATTTGAAGTTACTAAAAATTTCAGATTTTTTTCAGAAAATAATGAAGAGATTTTTGAGGGGCTCATTGAGCCGAAGCTCGAAGGAAAAGAAAAATGAAAAGGCAGAGAGGCCCAACTATAATCTGCCTCGCACCACGGAGGTTCGGCCGTGTGAATGGCCTTCCGATGATTTCTTGAGAGCAGCCGGGATTTATGATGATTTTTATGAATTGGCTGAGAATGCAAGCCTCACTTCCTTCCTCCACGACTGACACAACAGTACCTCTTACTCACCAATATCTTTGTGCAAAACTTTCATTTTCATGCTAGGAGCTCACCACCTACGGTGGAGTTTTATTTATATGATGAGCATAAGGAGATGTCACTTTATGATTTTTGTAGGGTTTGTTTGATCCCTTTCGAGGGCACAATAGAGGAACCACACCGCGGTGATGTGGATGGGTTTATTGACACCATCACTGTAGGGGAAACGAGGAAGGTTTCCGATGCACAAATCACTAGCATACATTTTCCTGTTTTACGCTACTTTGCAATATTTGCTAGTCGTTGCTTAATTGGTCGCGGAAACTGTGGAAACCTTAGTGTTCCTGATATTATTATTTTTTTTCCATGGTTTATTCTGTGATAACTCTGTTAGTAGGGGCGGTATTATTGCTAAACGGTTAAGTCTGAACCGTACAAAGAGCCCCATCTTTGGAGGCATCTATGCTTCACGCCTAGCTGCAAATTTTAACATACCCATTAGGCACTATGAAAAGGAAGAAAAATGGCTGCCCACTGTTTATTTAGATTATAAGAGTATGGTAGTGTATGATTTTATTATAAAGAATAGGGAAGGGGAGCTTAAATACAAATTGTTCTTTGATAAACATCATCTTGAGACTATTACCCTGCCTGCTCCTTCCTTGTTTGATTTATCTGCATGCAAGTACCTTGTTCCGTTGGAGGCTATTCACGCCTACTAGAACCCTACCTCAGCCACAGAGCCAGAGTCGGAACCACAAGTTGATCCTCCACAACAGTCTAATTACCAGTGGGATCCGGAGATGATTTCCAACCAGTGGCAATCAGAGTCTTCTTCTTCGCAGTACGACCCCAACTATTACTATGGATATCCGCCAGGCCAACCGTGGCAATAGACCAACTTAGGCCAAATGCCTAAGCTTGGAAGAGTACGTATTTCTCACCGACATTACATTCATGTTCACACACTCATTGTTAGATGTCGGTGCTCATACTTTTTCATTGTAATATCCATGCTAGTTTATTTTCCTTTTTTGTGCTTTCTTCTTGTGTGTTTAGTAAACCTTAAGAAAAACCAAAAAATTAGTTGTAGCTTTTAATTAGTTTACTTTCCATGCTTGCAGTAGTAATTAAAAAGAAAACCCAAAAATATTTCATGTTCTTCTTTTGCTTGTTGGGAGCTTTCCCGTGTAAATAGTTTTATTTCTTTCTCTTTTCTTTGGGGGTCGATAGGAGAAGACAATAATTAAATTGATGAAGTGGCTCTTATATGTATTATTGTTGATCTGACAAAAGAGCCCATATTGCCTTGTCTTCTCCTGTTTATTGGATGCTTGCAGATTCTAGCTTAGTCCAATGCACGTGCGCTGTTATTATTATCCACATCGTTTAGTCGTGCAAGTGAAAGGCAATTATGACGATATATGATGGATTGATTGAGATGGGAGAAGCTGGTATGAACTCGACCTATCTTGTTTTTGTAAATATGATTAGTTCATCATTCCTGATTCAGCCTATTATGAATAAACATGTTTGCAATGGCAACTAGAGATCATAGTTTCTTGTGCCATGCTTGATTAGCTAGGAGCTTATAATGGTTTACCTTGCGTGCCAACATGCTATTAAAATGGTTGTGATGTGGTATGATAGGGTGGTATCCTCCTCTGAATGATTTGAGTGGCTTGACTTGGCACATGTTCACGCATGTAGTTGAAACAAAATCAACATAGCCGCTACGATATTTAAGTTCATGGTGCATTATATCCTACTCATGCTTGCATTCGATGTTAATTAATTTTAATGCATGTTCATGACTGTTGTCGCTCCCTAGCTGGTCACTTCCCAGTCTTTTGCTAGCCTTCACTTGTACTAAGCGGGAATACTGCTTGTGCATCCAACTCCATAAACCCCAAACTTATGCCATATGAGTCCACCATACCTACCTATATACGGTATCTACCTGCCATTCCAAGTAAATTTGTATGTGCCAAACTCTAAACCTTCAAATAAATATCCTGTTTTGTATGCTCGAATAGCTCATGTATCAACTAGGGATGTCCGTATCTTCCATGTTAGGTGGATTATTCTCAAGAGAAGTGGACTCCGCTCCTCACTCACGAGAAAATGGTTGGTCACTGGGATGCCCAGTCCCATGCTTTATGCAAATCAAATCAAAATAATTGCAAACAAAACTCCCATGGGACTCTTGTTAGTTGGAGGCACTCATTGTTTCGAGCAAGCCATGGATTGATGCTTGTTGGTGGAGGGGGAGTATAAACTTTACCATTCTGTTTCGGAACCGCCTATAATGTGTGTAGCATGGAAGATATCCCCATCTCTTGGTTGTTATGTTGACAATGAAAGTATACCGCTCAAAATATTATTCACCTCTATTTCAAAACCGAGCTCTGGCACCTCTACAAATCCCTGCTTCCCTCTGCGAAGGGCCTATCTATTTACTTTCATGTTGAGTCATCATCCTCTTATTAAAAAGCACCAGTTGGAGAGCACCACTGTCATTTGCATTCATTACTGTTAGTTTACATTGAGTATGACTTGACTGGATCTCTTTTACCATGAATTACAATGTCTAGTCAGTCCTTGATCTTTAAAGGTGCTCTCCATTTATGTTTTGCGGTCTCAGAAAGGGCTAGCGAGATACCATCTTGTTATCTCTACTCTTATAAAAAACAGAGTTGGTGATGATGGTGTGCCTGCCATCCTGCAATATAGGCCGTCCGATTTATATCTGACGGATAGGAAGTAAACTATGGCAATTTTGCAAAAAGATACCCACACCCCTCTCCACATTTGCAAATAAGGCCTTCCTTTGTTTATCCTTCTCTCCCACAAGATAAACTACTCATACAAATGCATCTTGATGTTCCGTGCAACGCATGGGCATCTTGCTAGTATCATATTATGATTGTTTTGAGACAGTGTTGTCATCCGAGATTTATTATTATTACTCGCTAGTTGATTATGCCATTGATATGAGTAAACATGAGATCTATGCATTATTGTGAATGTAGTTAGTTTATAATCTTTGCTGAAAACTTGAATGCTGGCTTTACATATTTGCAACAACAAGAGCAAACAGAGTTTGTAAAAGTTTTTCTTTATCGCTTTCAGTTTATCAACTGAATTGCTTGAGGACAAGCAAAGGTTTAAACTTGGGGGAGTTAATACGTCTCCGTCGTATCTACTTTTCCAAACACTTTTGCCCTTGTTTTGGACTCTAACTTGCATGATTTGAATGGAACTAACCCGGACTGACGCTGTTTTTAGCAGAATTGCCATGGTGTTATTTATGTGCAGAAACAAAAGTTCTCAGAATGACCTGAAACTTCATGGAACGTCTCTTTGGAAATAATAAAAAATCCTTGCAAAAGATGAAGACCAGGGGGCCCACACCCTAGCCACGAGGGTGGGGGCGCGCCCCTACCTTGTGCCCCCCTGGAGCTCCTCCGACCTCAACTCCAACTCTATATATTTGCTTTCGAGGAGGAAAAAATCAGGGAGAAGGGTTCATCGTGTTTTACGATACAGAGCCGCCGCCAAGCCCTAAAACCTCTCGGGAGGGCTGATCTGGAGTCTGTTCTGGGCTCCGGAGAGGGGAATCCGTCGCCATCGTCATCATCAACCTTCCTCCATCACCAATCTCATGATGCTCACCGCCGTGCATGAGTAATTCCATCGTAGGCTTGCTGGACGGTGATGGGTTGGATGAGATTTATCATGTAATCGAGTTAGTTTTGTTAGGGTTTGATCCCTAGTATCCACTATGCTCTGAGATTGATGTTGCTATGACTTTGCTATGCTTAATGCTTGTCACTAGGGCCTGAGTGCCATGATTTCAGATCTGAACCTGTTATGTTTTCATCAATATATGAGTGTTCTTGATCCTATCTTGCAAGTCTATAGTCACCTACTATGTGTTATGATCCGGCAACCCCATAGTGACAATAATCGGGACCACTCCCGGTGATGACCGTAGTTTGAGGAGTTCATGTATTCACTATGTGTTAATGCTTTGGTCCGGTACTCTATTAGAAGGAGGACTTAATATCCCTTAGTTTCCATTAGGACCCCATTACCACGGGAGGGTAGGACAAAAGATGCCATGCAAGTTCTTTTCCATAAGCACGTATGAAAGGATCGATACGGTCGACTAGAGGGGGGTGAATAGGAGACTACAAATTTTAATATTTCTTGTAGATTTTAAGGTTTAGCGGATAAAAGAGTTCACTAGATATGCAACTAGGTGAATGCAACCTATATGACAAGCAAGCTCCAAGAAGAAAAGCTAGGCAACAAACTACTTAGCAAGCCAACAAGCATACAACAACAAAGAAAGGTGCGGGAAAGGATTAACCACAAGTGAGATGAGGACGCGGATTTTAACCCGAAGTTCACTCTTCCTTGGGGAAGAGCTAGTCTCCGTTTGGAGCGGTGCCGGACCCAAAGCTTGCGGAATGCCTCCAAAGGCTCACCGTATTCTCCTTCGAGTCACCCCCAACGGATGATCCTCGAACCACTCGGGGTTGGTCTTGAAGGCGGCCACCACACCTTTACAAACTTCTCCGGACCACACCACAAGCAAGGAAGCTTCCGGAGGAACCTCTAACCGCCTAGGAGCCCAAGCTCCAAGAGTAACAAGTCAATGGGGAAGAAATGTTGCGGGGAACGTGATTTGGTTTGGTCAAGTTATAGATCGGGTCTTGCTCTCCCAATCCCCAAAGTTTCAACAAGTTTGGGTGGAGGGATTAAGAGTATTGAGCAAAATGGGGTGTAGCAATGGTGGAGCTCAATAAGACATTAGGGTTAAGGGTTGGAGGTGGAAGAAGGGCCTTTTTATAGTGTTCATGGGCTGGTGGGGATTTCTGCTCGTTGGACCCCGTGCGCACGGGCTAAGTCAGCCCTGTGCGCACGGGGTATCCAGAGACAATCGCACCACCCCGTGCGCACGGGGGTCAAAAGACCCCGTGCGCACGGGGTATCCAGAGAGTTACGCAGTACCCCATGCGCATGGGGGTCAAAATACCCCGTGCGCACGGGGTACCCAGAGAGTTACCCAGTACTCCGTGCGCACGGGGGTCAAAAGACGCCGTGCGCATGGGGTACCCAGTAACTTACTGTTGCAACTTTCTGAGTACCACATCACGCACACTAGGTTCATTTGAGGTGGTCGGAGTGGGAAGGGTAAGAGAGTAAGGCTCGGCAAAGGCATTCCCACACGACATTTATCCGGACAAACCCCTCTTAATAGTGTGGTCTTTCCTACGACTCGAAGCAAACCAAAACTAAACCTTCGAAGCGTCGAAAGACCACGCCTTTGTCCTTTTTGAAATGGGGGGGGGTCACACATCTCCATCATGGACACTTATAACCAATAACCTGAGATAAACTTTAGCAACCGATATTAGTTCAACTAACCACATTGTCATCACACCAAAATATAGCTTAAGTGCCATTAGCACTTTCAATCTCCCCCTTTTTGGTGCATTGATGACAACGTGGTTAGAGGATGGCAAAGAGGATAAACAGATAGAAAGCCATGGAACAAATAATGATCATGATAGCTCCCCCTATATGTGTGCCCGAAAACAAGAATGCATCTAGTACACCCATGGGAGGTTCGACCAAGATCATTATTGATAAGTCATGAGATTCATCAAAATAAACCTATAACGGTGCCTAGATCTCATGACACAGTGTGGTGAGCAAAAAATGTGAGACCCAATAAGCATAATAGGAAAATTGCAAGGTTCAATAATAAAGCTAGAGTCTCACAACCACACAGACGGAAAGGAAATAAGAGTATCTCAAGCCAACTAAAACCAACCAACAGCGAGAAACACGAGGCTTGAGATCTCAACACACCCACGAACGCACCACACACCCACAGTAACCACTTCTCCCCCTTTGTCATTAAGACAACAAAAAGGAGACAAATGGCGACACGAGACCCACTAGACAAGAGGAGGAGCACTCGAGGCATCATCATCATCATCAAAATGCCACCCGGCCATTGGGAAAGACCGAGCAGTGGCCTCACTATTGACGTCCTCTGAACCTGGACCGACCTCCTCACCAGCAGCAGCACTTGCTGCCTTCTGCTCACGCCGAACAATCTTCTCCTTATTGATTTCCTTGATCTGACGATGTTGAATCGACTGACACATCTTGAACATGTTGCTCAAGGTCTTGAACAGCGACTTCTTCTCTCCCTTGGCAAAGATGGCCTCGGAGCCAACAGACTTGGCCTTACCACAAGGGATCCGTGCAGTAGAGGACATGCCTGGAGTGTAAGTAGCACGATCCTCAGGCCTAGGGTTGCGCCCCTTCTTGATGGGAACATAGGGAGCAGGAGCAGCTGGGGTCCAGTTGGAGTTGCGCTTGGGAACAACAGTCTTGAAGCTAGCAATGTACTTTGCTGGACAGACGGTCTGAATCAACGCCTGTATGAATGGAGCATAGATCAAAGACTTGTACACACTGACGCATCTCATAGTACATGAAATCCAGAATATCCACTTTCTTATTCTGATGAAGATACACAAAGACATCAAGCATGGAGCTCCGAATGTTATGGGAATCCCCGGCCTTTGGAGTGAGGGTATACCGCAGGATATGGAGCATGGTGTCATAGAGGGGCAAGAGGTCTTTGATTGACCCAGTGACAAATGACTTCTCTTGTTTGTAAGCAAAGGCAATTTCATCCTTAGTGCGCTGCCCACTTTCCCGAACAATGCCAAACTCAACAGAAACAGTCTCTTCATCCATGAACGGGTAGGGAATGATCTCGGAGAACTTTGCCATAGGAGCTGAGCACTGATGCATTCCGGACATCCATGTGAGGGTGCGAGAAGAATCATTGGAGAAGTACAAAGTGGCAAAGAACTGCATCACTAGATCTTCATTGTAGGGGTGGTTGAAGGTGACAAATGGAATCAGACCCAGTCGTCCAAGAGCAGAGTACACACCGGGATACAGATGATCATTGTCGCGCAAACTCTCAGTGTTGACTTGCTTGTGAGGAGCAAACTTCTTTGACTTGGTCATAAGAAGCTCATGATAGATTCTTTGCTGAAACCCATTCTTGAAACGAGGATCCATTCCCATACTCGTGGCCTTAACATACGGATGGTTCTGTCTCTCAGCCCAGATCTCTGGCTTGGTCCACTTGACAAGAGGCATATTCCGGAGGTCACGCCTGCCCGGAGTGGCTTCCTCCGGACTATACTCATCTTCCTCTTCTTCATCTTCCTCGCCATGATCATCTTCTTCATCTTCCTCACCACGATCATCTTCTTCTTCTATCTCATCATCTTGTGAGTCATATTCTTCCTCAGATTCATCGGAAGCCTCAACAACGGGCCGCTTTGAGGCTGCACGGCGAGCACGGCCCTGACCTGTCCAAGACCCCTGACCGATGCCTTCAGACGGCTGACGACGAGCAATGGTGAAGTCCTTTGATCCTCCTTTTGCACGCTTGCGACGAAGCTCAGACCTCTTGTCAGCGGAGTCTGAAACACACACAAAAACCCAACAACACAAAGCACGAGGCACAAATGAGTACAAGTGCAAGATAAATGGCAAGGATATAGACAAAAATCTAGGCAAAAGTTCCTGGATAGCCCGTGCGCACGGGGGTTTAGACCCCATGGGCACGGGGGTCCCGTGCGCATGGTACAGGACCGTCGGCACGGAGCCCCGTGTGCACGGGGGTCAAACACCCCGTGGACATGGGGGTCTCCCAGCGACATCCACTACCGGAAAGAACTCCGGGAGTGGGTGCAGCAGAGGACCAAAGGATCTAAGCACTAGACTTCTATCTACAAACTAGTTGAGGCCAAACGAATCAAGGGAGCAAAGAAACCCTAAAGCTAGAACAAAAGAAAGGAACTCAAGGAGATGGAACAAGGGGACAAGACCAACCGGAGGAGGACCCCATCAGGATCCAGATCCACGGAGGAAGAACTCCGACAAACCCCGGAGGAGCTCCGGCGAGTGGAGGTGACTGCGGCGGCGCTGGAGGCTTCCTGGGGAGTGGTGGGGGCGAATGGGTGGGAATGAACCCGAGCCCTCCCCACGCCCCACCTCTTCAGGACCTGAAACCGCAAACCCCGTGCACACGGGCTAAGTGAGCCCCGTGCGCACGGGGGTCCCGAGCGCACGGTACAGAGCCCGTGGGCACGGGGTCCCCGTGTGCACGGTACAGGCCCGTGCGCACGGGGTATTCAGGAACTTTGACATGAGTTGATTTTTAAATACAGGGCTGAGTGTATACTCTTACCCCTACTTCACAAAGCACTCGGTCTACATTTCTGAATACGCTGCGAGGAAAGTCCTATCACTATGGAAAGGGTATATGTGGAGCACTTGTACCAAAAGTGAAGCGAGGAGAACCAACCAAAAAAGAAAAGAAACACCACACCACACACGCGAAACAAACACGGACACAACCCTCAAGCGAGGGCGGTGGCCGAGGCCACCATGTTTGAGTTTACTTGGTATGGCACCGCGAAGATATGAACCTTGGGCCCAAGACCAATACTCATCTTTGAAGCACAAGTACCACCTAAAGTGGCTTATGTGAAAGATTGCATTTGTTTTATGCACTTCTAGGATAAGATAGCTCATGAGTTGGGCTAGCTCCCCCTAGACATGTGCCTACATCTAAGCAAGATAGTACATGAGTATGTGTGTGCGAGCAAGAGTTTCATCTGAAGTTACTAATATCCACGATATTTAGCTCATGCCTTAACTCGCGAAAATCTTGCTTCGTCAAGGGGCTTGGTGAAGATGTCTGCTAGTTGATTCTCGGTGTTGACATGGAGTAACTCAATGTTACCCTTGGCCACATGATCTCTAATGAAATGATGACGAATCTCAATATGCTTGGTCTTGCTATGTTGAACTGGATTCTCGGCGATCTTGATGGCACTTTCATTGTCACACCAAAGAGGCACTTTGTCACATTTGACACCGTAATTCATCAAAGTTTGCCTCATCCATAATAATTGGGCACAACAACTTCCGGCAGCCATATACTCGGCTTCGGCTGTGGAGAGAGATATACAATTTTGCTTCTTTGAAGACCAACTTACCAACGATCTCCCTAGGAATTGACATGAGCCGGATGTGGACTTGCGATCAACCTTGTCTCCGGCCCAATCCGAATCTGAGTAACCCATTAACTCAAATGATGATCCCTTGGGATACCAAAGGCCCAAGTTTGGGGTATGAACCAAATATCGAAGGATCCTTTTCACTGCCGAATAGGGGCTCTCCTTAGGAGCGGATTGAAATCTTGCACACATACACACACGGAACATAATATCTAGCCTAGATGCACAAAGGTAAAGCAAGGAACCAATCATAGAGCGATATACCTTTTGATCCACTTCTTTACCATTTGGATCAAGATGAAGTTGACCATTTGTGGCCATGGGTGTCTTCATTGGCTTGACATCTTGCATTTTCAATCTCTTGAGCATGTCTTGGATATAACGAGATTGATTGATGAAGGTTCCGCCTCTCAATTGCTTCACTTGAATACCGAGAAAGAACTTCAACTCTCCCATCATGCTCATCGCAAATTCCTTAGTCATAAGATTCTCAAACTCAACGTTAATAGCATGGTTAGTTGACCCAAAGATAATATCATTAACATATATTTGGCAGACAAAAACTCTCCTTTTACCCTCTTCGTAAAGAGAGTGGAATCTATTACCGCAATTTGGAACCCCTTCTCGCTTAGGAACACCGTAAGGTGATCACACCAAGCACGAGGTGCTTGTTTGAGTCCATAAAGTGCCTTATGGAGTTCATAAACGTGAGAGGGATGATCGGGGTCTTCAAAACCGGGAGGTTGCTTGACATATACCAACTCCTTAAGAGGACCATTAAGAAATGCAATCTTAACATCCATTTGATATAATTTGAAATCATGATGAGAGGCATAAGCAAGCAAGATGCGAATGGATTCGAGATGGGCAACGGGGGCAAAAGTTTCACCAAAGTCCAAACCTTCAACTTGGGTGAAACCTTGTGCCACTAACCTTGCCTTTTTCCTTATTACCTGTCCATATTCATCTTGTTTGTTCTTGAAAATGCACTTTGTTCCAATGACATTATGAAATTCCTTGGGTCTTTCTACAAGGGTCCATACTTTGTTGCGTGTGAAGTTGTTGAGTTCTTCATGCATGGCATCTATCCAATCCAGATCGTCAAGGGCATCTTGTAACGCCCTCGATGCGGCTATATCTCCCATGTGTCGAGGCACGACTTAGAGGCATAACCGCATTGAAAGCAATGTCGCAAGTCGGGAAATCATCACACATCCCATGTACATAAATAAGATAAAGGGGAGGTACATAGTTGGCTTACACTTGCCACGTCACATCAAAGTACATAAATAACATCCATCATACAATTCACTCATGGCCCGACTACGGCGCCGAAATAGAAAAGACCCCCAACATGCGACAAGGCCCTGAATCTAACCCCGATTGGGCACCACTACTGATCATCAGGAAAAGACACATAGTAACGCTGAGAGTCCTCGTCATACTCCCACTTGAGCTCGAGCGCGCCATCTGGAGCTGCATCATCTGTCCCTGCATCTGGTGTAATAGTAATCTGTGAGCCACAGGGGCTCAGCAATCTCGCACCCTCGCGATCAAGACTATTTAAGCTTAATAGGTAGGAAAGGGGTAATGTAAGTGGAGCTGCAGCAAGCGACTAGCATATATGGTGGCTAACTTATTCGCAAAAGAGAGCGAGAAGAGGAGGCAAAGCACGAGCGGGAAACTAGAGAGCAACCTGCGCAAACATAACTCCAACACCGTGTCCGCTTCCCGGACTCCGCCGAGAAGAGGCCATCACGGCAACACACTCAGTTGATTCATTTTAATTAATTAAGGTTCAAGTTATCTACAACCGGACATTAACAAATTCCCATCTGCCCATAACCGCGGGCACGGCTTTCCAAAGATCAATCCCTGCAGGGGGTCCCAACTTAGCCCATAACAAGCTCTCACGGTCAACGAAGGAATAGACCTCCACCCAAGACACACCGATTAGACTCGGTATCTCGGTACAACAAGATGATTCGACAGGTTAAAACAAGACCAACAACACCGCCCGAATGTGCCGACAAATCCCGATAGGAGCTGCACATATCTCTTTCTCAGGGCACACTCAGATTGTCCAAACTTCTGGTAGGCCAGCCCAGAGTTGCCCCTGGTAGCCACCGGCGGCTGACGTTTCGGACCAACACTCAGAGGAGCACTGGCCCGGGGGAGGGGGGGGTTAAAATAAGATGACCCTCGGGCTCCGGAAACCCAAGGGAAAAAGAGGCTAGGTGGCAAATGGTAAAACCAATGTTGGGCATTGCTGGAAAAGCTTTAATCAAGGTGAACTATCAAGGGGTCCCATTATAGCCCAACCGCATAAGGGACGCAACAATCCGGGAACATAACACCGATATGACGGAAACTAGGGCAGCAAGAGTGGAACAAAACACTAGGCGAGAGGCCGAGCCTTCCACCCTTTACCAAGTATATAGATGCATTAAGATAACATGGCAATATAATGATATCCCAACAAGTAAATAAATGTTCCAACAAGGAACGGCTCCAATCTTCACCTGCAACTAACAACGCTATAAGGAGGGCTGAGCAAAGCGGTAACATAGCCAATCAACAGTTTGCTAGGACAATGGTGGGTTAGAGGCTCAATCATGGCAATTGGGAGGCCGACAAGCAAGTGGTAGGCATCGTAGCATTGGCAAAGCAAAAGAGCGAGCAAACTAGCATAGCAAAGATAGTAGTGATTTCGAGGGTATGATCATCTTGCCTGCACAGTTGTCAGAGTTGACTGGATCCTCACAAACAAACTCAACGGGCTCCTCGTTAGCGAACTCGTCTCCCGGCTCTACCCAACAACACAAACAAGCAACAAGGATACAATCAACCACGTGCAAGGGCAACCAATAATATGCAAAGATGGTATGCTATGCGGGATGCAAAATGCAAGACGTGACAGGAAATGCATGAACCTGGCCTCAACTTGGAAACCCAAGTGTGCCACTGGATAGAGGAGATGAAATCACCTGAAAACGATATAAAGATCATAGGAATCGGAGCTACGGTTTGGAAATGGCAAGCGTTTTACGAAACGAACCGATCTGCGATTTACAGCAACTAGGCTCCTAAATGCAACGAAATGAACATGCTACAGCCACCAACCATGAAAACAAAATACATGGCAGGGATTTACACAAGATGCTTAACAAATCTCTAGCACTGAGCCATAGCCAAATTCATCCATTAGGAGGTTCAAACAAGCATGGCAAAAATGAATATGCAAAACAGATTTCAGACTTAGCGAAATTAACGCTAGTCTGAAATTTCAGACCACGATGCTCTCTTCGGAGCAGCAAAACAACATGATACTCAACCTGAACATGACAAGTAAGAACATGGCGTGGAGCTCCTGAACAATCTTAACAAAACACCCAAAGTGACCTGGGGCCAAAAGGGTTCACAAAATACTCTAACGAGCATACGAACATAGATCAAACACAATCAGTTTTCAGACTTTGTGAAAACTGAGACAAGCTGAAATTATAACTCACGAAGGCATGTAAACGAGATCGATGCACTCACTACGGTGCAAGTCATGGCAAGGGAAGCATATATCCAAAAAGAAGGCACAAAATTATAGCTAGACATGGCAAGAACAATGGCATAGCATGCATGGATCACTAACAATAGCACCGGCAAAATCGCAAAAGAGTTGACGATCTGCCCAAATACACAACGATGCAAAAGTTGAGCTCTATTGACTCAACCTAGGTTGCTCCAACATAGCAAGTAAAGACATGGATGGATAGAGCATAACATAGATATCAAAACTCCCTTACTGATCATCCTCAAAAGAGACACGGATCACTAGGAAACAAGCCGAACATATGGCATCATGAACTAAAATATCCCAGACTTAGTGAAAATCACTAAGTCCCTGAAAACAGAATTCTCAGGTGCCCCTCTTTGCAAGCTTGCACAGGTCACCACACACATCCTAAAAATGCATGGTTGGCACCTCTGGAAAGAAGACAAAATGCTTAACAATTCATCCCAAAGGGTCACAGGCATATCATGCACACAATAATCATGGCAAAAATGACAAAAGTCAATGATGAGCTAACGGATCTGCAATTTAACTCACAATGCCTCCTTCTAACAGCATTTTGGGCATCAATATGGATTCAAATGCAAATGATGCAATGGAATGAAATGATGTACTCGTCGAGACGAAGATTTTGATATATCATATGTCCAAAACGGAGCTACGGATGCGGAGATATGAGCAGTCAAAGTATGCATAAAAAACTAGGGATAGGAGATAAAAGTCAACCGAATCCAAAACTGGATCTGGATCTGGCGCGGGAACCGAGGCTCACCGGGGAAGAACTCGACGCCGGCGATGGGGAAGATGGCCGGAGCTGGTGAGGGACGGCCGGCGCGGTCGGCGCGGTCGCCGGTGCCGGGCGGCGAGGCGAGGAGGTCTGGCTCCGTCGACCGAGGCGGCGCGGCAGGACGCTGGTGGCGGAGCTCCGGCGAGGCGGCGGAGGGAGGCGGCCGGCAGGAACGCTGCTGGCGGAGCTCCGGCGAGGCGCCGGTTGCCAGCGGAGAGAGGCGGCTGCGCGAGCGCGCGCCCGTGCGCGGCAGCGGCGGCGACCGGGCCCGTGCGGGCCCGCGATGGGCTCCGCGGGCCAGCGCGGTGGGAGGCAGCGGCGGATCGGACGTCGTCCGGCTCGCCCGGACACGTCCGTCGGTGGCGGAGGAGATCTTTTTTTTTCTGGACTAGGGTTGGACGGGGAGAAGACGAGATCCGAAATGGGGGGGGGGCTATTTATAGGCATAGAGGGAGCTAGCAGAGTCCAAATGAGGTGCGGTTTTAGGCCACGCGATCGTGATCGAACGCTCTAGGACATGGAGTAGAGTTTGGTGGGTTTTGGGCCAAATTGGAGGGGTGTTGGGCTGCAACACACACGAGGCCTTTTCGGTCCCTCGGTTAACCGTAGGAGTATCAAACGAAGTCCAAATGGTACGAAACTTGACAAGCGGTCTACCGGTAGTAAACCAAGGCCGCATGACAAGTCTCGGTCCAATCCGGAAATGTTTAATCCCCACACACGAAAGAAAGCTAGAAATGGCCACCGGAGGAGAACGAAGCGTCGGAATGCAAAACGGACAACGGGGAAAATGCTCGAATGCATGAGATGAACATGTATGCAAATGCAATGCACGTGATGACATGATATGAGATGCATGAAAAAGAAAACAACACACGGAGACAAAGGCCCGAACCCGAGAAATAAATATAACTTGATGCCGGAAACGGCAAGAGTTGGAGTACAAATTGGGAAAGTTATATCTGGGGCGTTACACATCTTCCACCTTAAGGGGTTCAACACAAGAGACAAACGAGTGATGTTCACAAAAGTTTGCCAAACGTCTACGAGTAGTTACCCCCTTTTTGATGCTTCCGTAGATGTTCTCGATGAGGTGTTGAAGATGTTTTAGCTTGGCGGCCACTTTTTGCTCTTTGCGGTTAAGCTCTTCATCACTTGGTTTTGGACTTGATGAAGAAGCTTGCCCTTGAGATTGCTTTAGCCTTGGAGACACTCTTCTCTTTGCAACCACAGGTTCTTGCTCAGTAGGAAGTGATGGCGATGAAGACACTTGTGGTTGGGGTTAATCTAGATCTTGATCATGACTTTGAGCTTGATCTTGAGCCTCAACGATTGGTTCTTCATTATTCGGAAGAATTTGCTCTTGATCTTGCTCAGGAATATGAGGGTCTTGATCTTGTTCTTGGATAGGTTCATTACTTCCCAAGGCATCTTGTACAAGTGGTGTCGGTGATGACTTCCCTTGTGGAAAATCCTCAAGAGGGGCTCTTACTCCTTCTTCTTCTACTTGGACATGGGGTGTTTCTTGTGGGAGAATGTGGCCTATCCCCATTGTCCTTATAGCTTGTGAAGGAGCCTCATCACCTACAACACTAGGAACAATTTGGTCCATGCGGGAGCGGTTATCTTCATCAAACTCCACATTTACCGTTTCCTCAATGCATCCGGTGGATTTATTGAGAACTCGGTAAGCATGAGAGTTTGATGCATATCCAACAAATATGCCCTCATAAGTTCTAGACTCAAATTTAGCTAACCGGGATTTTTTGTTTAAAATGAAACACTTACAACCGAATACCCGAAAGTATTTGACGTTGGGCTTTCTCCCAATTAGGAGCTCATAAGGGGTCTTGTTCTTGAGCTTGCGAAGATAAAGCCGGTTTGAAGCATGGCACGCGGTGTTGATGGCTTCTGCCCAAAGCTTGTATGGTGATTTTTACTCATCAAGCATGGTCCTAGCCATCTCAATAAGAGTCCGATTCTTCCTCTCCGCAACACCATTTTGTTGGGGAGTATATGGTGCGGCATATTGGTGCTTTATCCCCTCTTCACTCAAGAATTCATCCATTGTATAGTTTTTGAACTCGGTGCCATTGTCACTTCGGATTGCCTTGATCTCACAGTTATGTTGATGTTGAGCTTCTTTTGCAAAGTTGATGAAGGTTTCTTGAGTTTCATCTTTAGTCTTGAGAAAGAACACCCAAGTATATCTTGTGAAGTCATCAACAATGACAAGGCAATATCTCCTTCCTCCCAAACTATCATATGTTGGAGGCCCAAATAGATCCAAATGGATAAGCTCGAGGGGCCTCAAGGTGGTGATGATAGTCTTCACTTTATGAGCTTTTTCATGAAGCTTTCCGGCAATGCTAGCACTACAAGGACGATCTTTGGCAAAAGACACATTGGTTAGTCCAAGAATGTGCTCCCCTTTAAGAGAGCTTGTAAATTTCTCATGCCCACGTGGGCTAGCCTACGGTGCCATAGCCACCCCACATCGGCCTTGGCCATTAGGCATGTTGCAAGATGAGTTTTCTCTTTCGAGAAATCAACCACGTAAAGGTTGTCTTCAACATGCCCAACAAAGACCACTTTGAGATTTCTCC
Organism: Triticum monococcum; assembly: GCA_034509565.1. Lineage (NCBI taxonomy): Eukaryota > Viridiplantae > Streptophyta > Magnoliopsida > Poales > Poaceae > Triticum > Triticum monococcum. The sequence goes on from CM067845.1 coordinate 412,128,649, forward strand.
TCTTAAAGACGGTCACATGGAATTCACCAAAATGTGAATCATATCTGGCACAAGCCAATTGAATAGTTTAAAGTAAATTGTAGTGAAGGGATTGGACAAGCATGACATTTGCAAGAGATGAATCATTAGAGATTACCACCTTGCCCAAACCCAATACCTTTCCCTTGCTATTGTCACCGAAGGAGATGTTCGAAGAGGCCTTGAGTGAATCAATGAACTCCACAAGCATCTCCCTTTCTCCGGTCATATGATTGGTGCATCCACTGTCGATCACCCATTGAGTTCCACCGGAGACATAGTCCTACAATAATCAAGCTTTGGTTATAGGTACCCATTTTGCAATGGGTCCTGGTGAGTTAGCAACAAGGGTCTTGGGAACCCAAATAGTCCAAGCATAATCATCATAGTTAGTTCCAACAAATTTTGCAAAGGTATAGCCATCATCTCCTCTCATGAGAACATATGATGGATTGTTCTTGCCGGCAAAATTCTTGGGAATGGCCTTGTCCCTAATGACCTTACCATTCCTAACACCCTTCATTTCCTTCTCCTTCTCCTTGTGCCGTTCTTGCACAAACACTACCTTTTGGGGAGGGGAAGGAGTCGGACCGATCTTCTTGTTCTTCTTCTTCTTCTTGTTCTTACCACTCTTAGATGCGGGATTAAACCCAACTCCCTCCTTGGCAACACACTCCTTTTGGTTTCTCAAGAGATCGTTTAGGTTTTTCTCCCCTTGGATGCATGATACAAGCCCTTTCTCAATTTGAGCTTTCAACTTCTTATTTTCCTCTTGAAGGGAAGTGCAATCATGAGCAAAGTTAGCCGTACAAGCATCATCATTTAAATCAATATGAGGTACGGAAGTGAGAGCCTTAATGGTTGTAGCTTTTAATTGAGCATAAGACTCGGTGAGAGCAATGAGGTCACCTTTGACAACCTTGGAACTAATCACAAGGAACGCATGCTCCTCAATAAGTCTTGTATGGTCAACTAGAAGTTTTTCAACTCTAACGTTAAGAGCATCTTTATTCTCAAGAGCAAGTTGCAAAGCATCGTTGGTTTTAACAAAGTCAATTTGATGAGCAGATAAGGCTTCCTCAAGTGATGCTATCATGACACTCTCTTCATTAAGTTCGTGCTTGAGGAGATCAACTCTCTCTTTTTCCTCTATAAGGAGGTTCTCAACGTTCTCAATAAAGTCATCGCGTTCGGCGAGTGACTTAAGGAGATCGCCAAAACGATCACGAGCTTCACCATGAAGAGTTTTCATGAAAGCCATTAAGGATTCCTCATCATTATCCACACCCTCCTCACACTCATCCTCCACTATCTCACATGAGACATTGGGAGTGTAGTTGTCGGGTCTCTTGGGTTTGGACTTTGTTTTTACCTCTTTGGCCATGAGGCATCGATGAGTGAATGGCTTGTCCTCGTTTGGAGAGTCGAAGAGGCCGGTGGTGGAGGAGGAGGTAGTGGCATGCATGGCGAAGGCGGCCGTGCCCACTTGATCATTATCATCATCATCTTCATCTCCAGACATGTATACTTTTTAAGAACAAGAGCCTTGTCACCCTTCCTCTTTGCAAACTTGGTGAACTTCTTCTTCTTAAGCACAAGCTTCTCGGACTTGTCTTCACGTCTCTCATATGGACAATCATGAACAAAGTGTCTTGCGCTATCACAATTGTAGCATTTCCTTCGTCCAAAAGATCTTCCTTGAAGATTTCTTCCTTTGTTTGCCATGGTATCGGAGTACTTCTTGACTAAGAGAGCCAAGTATTCTGCAAAATCATTTGCCGGGAACGAGGTATCATTATCCTCCTCACATATCTCTTCACTCACTTCTTCCTCCCTTGAGGATTGGCTCATCACTTTCTTGGCCTTCAAGGCAAGATTGGAGTTCCTGGTTGCTTGAGCTATTGCAAATGTTTTCTTGGACTTGGTTTCCAAAAGAACATGGGTAGAGAAGGTGGAAACAACTTGAGCCGAAGTCAACTTGTGATAGTCCGGACGTTGATGAACCATCATGACCATGGTATGTTCTGTGATAACCATAGCATCTATGATCTTGTCCTTGATGAATTCATCATTTGCCCAAGTGCACCCAAAGGTTCTCAAGTTGAGCACAAGGGACTTCAACCTTCGGTAAACCTCTTCTGCGGACTCACCCTCATTCCTCACAAAGAGATTGACTTCTTGTTTGAGCAAGGCCAACCGAGATCTTCGAATTGCTTCATCTCCTTCAAGAACCTCCTCAAGGCAATCCTAAATTTCCTTTGCGGTTTTGAGAAGAGCAATGGAATCACTATAGTCTTCAGTCACAGCGTTGCGAAGCATGTTGTGTGCGGTAGCATTGAGTTGATCGTCAACTTCTTTCCTTGGAGTGAGATTCATTGGGTCCTTGGGGTTGAATCCATTGACCACAATCCACCACAATTGAGTTGAAGCACTGCGCATGTGAGACTCCATATCTAGCTTCCACTTAGAAAATGCATTAGCTTTCAAAGGGGGCGGAGGCCCAACAGGATTAATGCGGGGATGTTGCAACGGTTGAGGAGAGTAAAAGGGTTCCACGACATTGTACTAGGGAACTTGAGTACGAGCCGGAGAAGCAAGAGGTTCCCTCGAGTCATCCGCATCATGAACCTCATTTGGATTAAACGAGTTTGATGTGGACGTTGATGGCTTTAGGCGAGCATCAATTTCCTCCTTGACCGAGGCTCAAACCTCTTTCAACATAGAGACTTTGAGGTCCGCAAACATTGAAAGAAGATCGGTCGCGGTCAAGGGGACATTCGGGTTAGTAGTAGCGGCGGGAGCAACGACCGGAGCACCAAGTGTCTCAGTCGCGGCGGGGGGTTGGTTTTGACCATCCCCCGCAATGGGTAGGCCACCTCCCTCATTCCCTAGATCGACCATATCCTCTAAGTTTGTAAAACCTTATATTAGAGCATGAGGCTCTGATACCAACTGAAAGGATCGATACAGTCGACTAGAGGGGGGTTGAATAGGAGACTACAAATTTTAATCTTTCTTGTAGATCTTAAGTCTTAGCGGATAAAAGAGTTCACTAGATATGCAACTAGGTGAATGCAACCTATATGACAAGCAAGCTCCAAGAAGAAAAGCTAGGCAACAAACTACTTAGCAAGCTAACAAGCATACAACAACAAAGAAAGGTGCGGGAAAGGATTAACCACAAGTGAGACGAGGACGCGGATTTTAACCCGAAGTTCACTCTTCCTTGGGGAAGAGCTAATCTCCGTTTGGAGCGGTGCCGGAGCCAAAGCTTGCGGAATGCCACCAAGGGCTCACCGTATTCTCCTTCGAGTCACCCCCAACGGATGAGCCTCGAACCACTCTGGGTTGGTCTTGAAGGCGACCACCACACCTTTACAAACTTCTCCGGAGCACACCACAAGCAAGGAAGCTTCTGGAGGAACCTCTAACCGCCTAGGAGCCCAAGCTCCAAGAGTAACAAGTCAATGGGGAAGAAATGTTGCGGGGAACGCGATTTGGTTTGGTCAAGTTGTAGATCGGGTCTTGCTCTCCCAATCCCCAAAGTTTCAACAAGTTTGGGTGGAGGGATTGAGAGTATTGAGCAAAATGGGGTGTGGCAATGGTGGAGCTCAACAAGACAATAGGGTTAAGGGTTGGAGGTGGAAGAAGGGCCTTTTTATAGTGTTCATGGGCTGGTGGGGATTTCTGCCCATTGGACCTCGTGCGCACGGGCTAAGTCAGCCCCGTGCGCACGGGGTATCCAGAGACAATCGCACCACCCCGTGCGCACGGGGTATCCAGAGAGTTACGTAGTACCCCGTGCGCACGGGTGTCAAAAGACCCTGTGCGCACGGGGTACCCAGAGAGTTACCCAGTACTCCGTGCACACGGGGGTCAAAAGACCCCATGCGCACGGGGTACCCAGTAACTTACTGTTGCAACTTTCTGAGTACCACATCACACACACTAGGTTCATTTGAGGTGGTCTGAGTGGGAAGAGTAAGAGAGTAAGGCTTGGCAAAGGCATTCCCACACGACATTTATCCACACAAACCCCTCTTAATAGTGCGGTCTTTCCTACGACTCGAAGCAGACCAAAACTAAACCTTTGAAGCGTCGAAATACCACGCATTTGTCCTTTTTGAAATGGGGGGGGGGGTCGCACATCTCCATCACGGGCACTTAGAGCCAATAACCTGAGATAAACTTTAGCAACCGATATTAGTTCAACTAACCACATTGTCATCACACAAAAATATAGCTTAAGTGCCATTAGCACTTTCAACGTATGACTATATTCGGAATACATGCCTACATTACATTGATGAATTGGAGCTAGTTTTGTGTCACCCTAGGTTATGACTGTTACATGATGAACCGCATCCGACATAATTCTCCATCACTGATCCATTGCCTATGAGCTTTCCATATATTGTTCTTCGCTTATTTACTTTTCCGTTGCTATTGCTATCATCACTAAAAAAAATACCAAAAACACTACTTTTGTTACCGTTACCTTTTGCTATCGTTACCACTACTATCATATTACTTTGCTACTAAATACTTTTCTACAGATATTAAGTTTCTAGATGTGGTTGAATTGACAACTCAGCTGCTAATACTTGAGAATATTCTTTGGCTCCCCTTGTGTCGAATCAATAAATTTGGGTTGAATACTCTACCCTCGAAAACTGTTGCTATCCCCTATACTTGTGGGTTATCAGTGCGTCGGCTAAGTCCACAGCCGGTGTCTCAAGCACACTAGCTCGCTCCCCAAATATCATTTCACTGTTCAATCATCGCCGGTGAAAGATGGGCACGTGGACCCGCGTCGTGAGGGCAACTTCGGTGGCCCACTCCGGCGAGAGCGCGACCACAGCCGCCATGCGCATGCTAACAAGGTGCATGAGCGCGACCGCAATTTGCGACCGGGCGGCAAAGGCAGCCCAAAAAGCCGATGTTGCTTCTAAGGTGGGGGCAGTAACATCTGCCTCGGGGATAGCAACTGGCGAGAGCGGCACATCAGCTGTCCGTTCCACAGCGATGGCCTTAGCCTTGATGGAGGCCACCCATGACCATGTCGAGGCCGCCCACACCCAGTTCCTGGCGGTCACCGCACAAATCAAACTAAGCATCTCCGACAATGGTTGGCAACCCACGGCCGAAGAGCTGGCAATCACCGAGAGCGTTCGAGCAGCCGTCCGTTCCTCCGCCGCATACCTTACGATGATGGAGCCCGTCCAAGCCCAGATTGCATCCGCCCATGCCCAGCTCGTGGCGGCCTTTCCCAAAGAGATGGCGGACACGGATGGCGAGATGCTTGCCGAGTATGGTGCGATGGATTCCATGGAGCCCCTTCCCCAGGAGACCGTCGGGCACGAGCTGGACATGGAGGCAGCAGCGGAGATCAATGAGCACCAGCAGTAGTTGTACTCTTTATTTTGTTTAATTAAGAGCGCCGGTCTTTAATTTGTTAGAGTAATGTTTAGGTGAGCTGGCTCTGTTTAATTGCTGAACTTGCTCGATTAAGAAGTGTGGGTGTGTTGTAGTCTCCTTTGTGTACCCAAATTATGCAATGACGTGGATGACCACTGTAACCATGGAAATTCAAACCAAAACTTTTGATGTTCAAACTCATCACATACGGGTTAAGCTATCTAAATCGTTTTTGATGTCCACTGTCGGTGTACTAGAGTAGGGGTACCCTAGTATCCCGAACTTGTGCACGGGCAGTCGCAGCGTCCCGCGGCAAGGCTTGCCGGGTGACCGCCGAGGTCCTCCGTGGTTCCTTTGGAGCCATTCGAGAAGAAAGTATCCAGGCCAAGGAGACAAGACCCCGGCAAGAGGAGCTTGCCGGGAAGGCCAACCAAGGCATCTCAAGGAACTTGCCGCAACGCACCACGCGTCCCGGCAAGGCCCGGTGAGCAACAAGCTCCCGGACGCGACAAGACAACAACCGCGGCAAGGCGCTTGCCGCGGCAAGCCTCCACTCTGTACCTGCGCTCCAGCACATCCACCAACGTGTCGCTCTGGGACCCTTCCAGGCGTACGTGGCGGGAGGCTGTGCAGCCAGCGGTACACGGTGGCAAGCGGCGCTGACAAGATTGCCATCGTGGCGAGCGGTGGCGTCCCTGGCGGTCCCTTTTGCACTGTTTGGGCGACGCGGACGGGCATTTAATGCCCTTGTCCCCTGCCGTCAGGGTTAGGTATGATACACTGTAGTAGGCGGCGGTGCCAACCGCCACGCCTTTTCCATTTTTACCCTCATCTACGTTGCCACCTGTCAGTGACCCTTTGAGCATATAAAAGGAGGCCCATGCGCAATGTAGAAGGGGGTCGGCCAAACAGAACACTCACGCTCGGTCTCGTTAGCTGCTGGTGTGTACTGTAGCACTCGGTGCTCCCGAGCAAGAACTCAATACAACCACAAAGCAGGAGTAGGGTTTTACGCATCCGTGCGGCCCGAACCTGGGTAAACTGATCGTGTGCTCGTGCGCTTCGCCTCGATCTGCTCTTCGTGCGATCTCCGCCCCCCTGCCGAACCAAAAAGGGGCTCGGTCCGCCGGTCCCATAGGTGTTCGTGGATTAGCAACCCCGACATCTTTGGCGCGCCAGGCAGGGGTGCGTCGAGGTTGTGTGAACCTGATCCGGCATTCGCACGAGCTAAATCTTCATCGTCTTCATCAACATGCCGCCGAAGAAGAAGGCTTCGGAGGCGGCTGCTCCGTCCGCGCCGTACCCACCATCGCCGGAGCAAACGGCTGGTGGGGTAGACGCCGGCGGAAGAACGGGCGTCGACGAGGAAGCTCACGGTGCTGCCAGGTCCAAGGACAAGGCTGCGCTGCCCATCAGCGGCGCAGTCGGCTCCCGCAACGACCGGGCGCACTCCAAGACCTCGGCGTCCGTACACGCACCGCACCCATCCCAGGAGGCGCGGGACCGGCAGCGTCATGATACTCATGGTACCATACGCTTGCTGGACCAAGATCGAGCTGGTGGATCTCGGAGTGCTCAAGACCAGCATGCACGCCAACATGCTGGCGCGAGCGGGCCACGGTTGCTTGGACGAGATACTGCTCCTTCTAACATGGTTAGAAGTCCGAGCATATCCCGTTCCCCGCACCGTTCGCCGCTACCGCCCGCCACTTCAGCAGAAGCTTTGGCGCGAGCTCAACTGCTCCTAGACTACCCTCCAGCGGCAGACAAGATCGACGACTGGAGGGCCACCATTCAGAGTCTCATCGGCTTTGCCAACGGTGACATTCCGCGGCAGCCGAGTACTTCGGAGCCGCGGCAAGTCAGCCAGGCACGAGCCGGTGGCGACAAGACCGGTGAGGGTGCAACCACTATGCACTCTCCGCCCCGAAGGCCATGATCGCCGACTCGCCGGATCCACCACGACAGCGACTCCACCGCGTCATCAGATCCAGGAGCTCGTCGCGATCAGCGCCAAGTTCTTCACGAACGACAGCAAGAAGACGGTCGCACTCGCATCGAGCGTCGAAGAGAGGCGCGGTGTCAATCAGACCAGCGCGCTGGGCCCTCTATCGATATGCATGCGCCAGGGGAACCAGGCAACTTGCCGTACATGGTAGGTTGCCCTGCGTTTACCCATGAGCCGCGGCAAGTCCAGTGGCCCAGCAGGAAGAATTTCAAGCCAGATGTACCGGAGAAGTACGACGGCAAGTCGCACCCGTCGGAGTTCCTCAGCATCTACACCATTGCGGTGCAAGCTGCCGGGGGGCGGGACGACAAGGTCCTTGCCAACTACTTCCCACTGGTGCTCAAGCCCAATGTCAGGTCTTGGCTCATGCATTTGCCGGAAACTCCATATCCTCCTGGGCAGATCTATGCCATCAGTTTGTCGGCGCCTTTACAGGCGGCCACAAACCTCATGGCCAAGAGAGTGACCTTCACCTGCTCGCCCAGAAGGAAGGAGAGCCCCTGCGCAAGTACATTCAGAGATTCAGCCGTGTACAGCACAACATCCCAGATGTCCACCCTGCCGCGGTCATCAGCGCGTTCCATCAGAACGTGCGTAACCGCAGGATGCGGGAGGAGATGGCGATGTGCAAAATCAGAGACGTCAGTGAGCTGTATGCCCTGGCCGACAAGTGTGCACGTGCTGAGGAAGGGAGGAAACACCCCGGAGAGAATACAGGAGCAGGAGGATCTGACAGCGAGGATGCTGCCCCGGCAAAGAAAAGCCGGCGGCGCAACAATAGGAAGAAGAAAGGCAAAGATGTGCTAGTCGTTGAGCAGTCCGGCAACGACGGTGGCGCCAAGAAAGCCAAAGTTGGTAGCTCCGGCAAGGAGAGTGCCGCATGCACCAACTGCCAGGCTGTGGCGGTCGCCGACAAGCAAGACGGCACCGACAAACAGTACTGCAAGATCCACCGCACCAAGGGCCATGACCTCCAAAGTTGCAAGAAAGTCGAGCAGCTTGTCCAGTAGCAAAAGGCTGAGTACAAGCGACGCGACAAGGAGAGGGCCTAAGGAGGCGCTGGAGAATCCGGCAAGAAGCACGTAGGCCGGGGAGGACGCCGCGGCAAGGCCAAGCAGCGGCAAGGAGACAGACCTCCCCGCGGCCGCAACAAGGATGAAGATGACGACGACGAAGACATGGATGATGTCGAGACCAGTGAGCAGGAGTTCCAGAAAGCCACAGAGATCTTGTGCGTTGACGGCGGTGCTTCTCTGCATACTTCGCACCGCCAACTAAAACAGTGGGTGCGGGAAGTCAATGCGGCGGAACCGCCTGTCGAATCGCGCAAGCTTCTGAAATGGTCCAGCACGCCTATCATCTTTGATATTGAGGACCACCCTGATCGCACAACTGTAGTCGGGTGCTTGCCGTTGTTGGTTTCACCAACTATCCGCAACCTCAAGGTCACTAAGATGCTAGTTGACGGCGGGGCCGGCTTGAACCTGATCTCCTCCGCTGTACTCCAGAAACTCCAGATCCCTAACAGCGAGCTCGAAGAGACTGGCACATTCCAAGGAATCAACCCGGGAAGGAGCAAGCCGAAGGGGAAGGTCACGTTGCCGGTAACATTTGGCAGCGAGTTGAACTTCAGGACTGAGAGGGTCACTTTTGACGTTGCCGATTTTCCATTGCCTTACAATGGGATACTCGGTCGTCCAGCACTCGCCAAGTTAATGGCAGCCTCTCACTACGCATACAACATGCTCAAGATGCCAGGCCCGATAAGCGTCATCTCTGTCCCTGGCGACAAGAAGGATGCTCTTATCTGCGCCGACAAGATCTACTGGGAAGCGGCAGCCACAACAGACCACGTGTCACTTGCCGTTGAAGCTCCCGGGGGGAAGAAGAAGACCAAGTCCGGCAAGAGTTCTGATGCCCACTCCGGCAAGCGCACCTCTTCGGAGTGCTGCGCTATCGTCGAGGACGCACCATCGAGCTCCACCGGCAAGTGTAAGAAGGCAATGGCATCTCCGCCAAAGACCAAGAGGGTGTCCGCCAAGGAGGACGGCACTGGTGGTACCTTCACCATCAGTGCCACTCTTGACCCTAAATAGGAAGGCATGCTCATTGCTTTCCTGCGGGCGAACGTCGACGTGTTTGCATGGCAACCGTCTGACATCCCCGGTGTTCCCAGGAAAGTAATTGAGCACCATCTTGCCGTTTGTCCTCATGCTCGGCCCGTCAAGCAGAAGGTCAGGAAGCAAGCAGTGGAGCGCCAAGAATTCATCGCAGAAGAGATCAAGACATTGGAAGCAGCAGGCCTTGTCAGAGGAGTACTCCATCCTACGTGGTTGGCCAATCCTGTAGTCGTGCGCAAGGCAAACGGGAAATGGAGGCTTTGTATCGACTTTACCGATGTTAACAAAGCTTGTCCCAAAGACCCATTTCCCTTGCCGCGCATTGACCAGATTGTTGACTGAACGGCCGGATGTGACTTGCTTTCATTTCTTGACGCATACTCAGGATACCATCAAATCTTCATGGCAGAAGAGGATGAGGAGAAGACCGCATTCATCACTCCATGTGGCACGTACTGTTTCATACAGATGCCTTTCGGTTTAAAGAATGTTGGTTCAACATTTGCAAGAGTAGTCCATGTCGCTCTCGAGCCACAAATGCACAGAAATGTGGAAGCCTACATGGATGACATAGTGGTCAAGAGCAAGGACAGGGCAACTCTGATTCAGGATTTAGACGAGACCTTTGCAAATCTGCGCAAGATCAACCTCAAGCTCAACCCCGAGAAGTGTGTGTTCGGAGTCCCCTCCGGCAAGCTTCTCGGGTTCTTCGTGTCTCAGCGGGGAATCGAAGCCAATCCCGACAAGATCAAGGCCATTGAGCAGATTGAAGCACCAAAGCGCGTCAAGGATGTACGAAGACATGCCGGTTGCGTGGCTACTCTCAGCAGGTTTATCTCTAGGTCTGCTGAGCGTGCCCTGCCGTTTTTCAAAATTTTTGAAAAAGGCAGGTCCAATGAAATGGACTCCGGAAGCGGAGGCTGCGCTGCAGGACTTGAAGAGATACCTGTCCTCCACTCCAACACTTGTCGCACCTAAGCCACAAGAGAAGTTGCTGCTGTATATAGCGGCAACCAATCAAGTGGTTAGTGTTGCATTAGTAGCGGAGAGGGAGGCAGATGACGAGCCAGCAACCGCGGCAAGCGCATCCAGCGACAAGCAGGGGGCTTCCCCGACAAGCTCTGGTCCCGACAAGGATGGATCTGCGCAGGTGCGCGAAGAGATACAGAAGAGAATGGTGCAGCGCCCAGTTTACTTTGTCAGTTCCCTTCTGCAAGGGGCTAGGTCAAGGTACTCTGGTGTGCAGAAATTGCTTTTCGGCCTTCTCATGGCCTCGAGAAAGCTGCGCCACTACTTCCAAGCACACGAGATCACAGTTGTCACTCGCTTTCCGCTGAAGAGGATACTGCAGAATCCAGAAGCAACAGGCAGGATTGTCGAGTGGGCACTGGAACTGTCAAGCTTTGGCCTCAAGTTTGAGAGTACTTCAACTATCCAAAGCAGAGCATTGGCAGAATTTGTAGCAAAGTGGACGCCAACACCAGATGAAGAAATTCCAGAAACAAGCATCCCCTTCAAGGAAGCAAGCAAAGAGTGGCTCATGTACTTTGACGGTGCCTTCTCGCTGCAAGGCGCCGGCGCTGGCGTGCTGCTTGTCGCACCCACCGGAGAGCACCTCAAGTGCGTAGTCTAGATGCACTTTCCCAAGGAGCAAGCAACAAACAATACTACAGAGTATGAAGGCTTGCTTGCCAGTCTCAGGATCGCGCCAGACCTTGGGATCAAGAGGCTCATTGTCAGGGGTGACTCACAGCTTGTCGTCCGCCAAGTGAACAAGAGTTATCAGAGCCCATTGATGGAAGCCTACGTTGACAAAGTGAGAAAGCTAGAAGAGCACTTTGACGGCTTGCAGATGGAGCATGTCCCAAGAGCTCAGAATGACATTGCCGATGGCCTGTCAAAGTGCGCCGCACTTAAGTTACCTGTGGAACCAGGGATCTTTGTGCTTAAGCTGACTCGACCGTCCGTAACGCCGTCAATTGGACAGAGCAAGAAGAGGAAGTTGATTTCTGGTGACTATTTTCCAGCAGAGCTTCCCGAAGCCGCCGCCAAGAAGGTCCCCAAGATCAACACCAAGAGTGCTGAGGAGCAGTCTGCTCCGGCAAGCCCTAGGGTTTGTTCTGTTGAAGCAGAAGCTCCCGATAAGTTTTGCTCCGGCAAGCTTGCCGGGGAACGTCAAGCTCCGACAGAACTGCAGGTTCTTGCCGTAGAAGCGGATGTTCCCGCAGCAGCAGATGTGCCTTTAGTCCTTGTTGTCGAGCCACAAGCTCCAGCATGGGCACAGCAGATTGTCCGTTTCCTTCAGACAGGAGAACTTCCCGAAGAGCAAGAAGGAGCGGAAAGAGTAGCCCGGCAGTCAAGTATGTACCAGTTTGTCGACAGCACACTGTACAGAAGAAGACTCAACGGTGTGAAATTGAAGTGTATTCATCGGGAAGATGGACAAAAGCTGTTGGCAGAGATACATGGAGGCATGTGTGGTCACCACATTGGCGCAAGAGCACTTGCCGGCAAAGCATTTCGGCAAGGTTTCTTTTGGCCGACAGCCCTCCAGGATGCAACTGCACAAGTAACCAAGTGTGAAGCGTGCCAGTTCATTCCAAGCAGATACACCAGCCAGCTCAAGCTCTCCAGACGATCCCTTTATCCTGGCCATTTTCGGTCTGGGGGCTCGATATCCTCGGCCCCTTTCCCCGAGCAGTCGGGGGCTTTGAGTACTTGTACGTTGCAATCGACAAGTTCACAAAGTGGCCGGAAGTGGAAGCAGTGAGGAAGGTGACAGCACAGTCAGCAGTCAAGTTCTTCAGGTCGATTGTTTGCCGCTTCGGGATCCCTAACAGGATAATCACCGACAACGGTACGCAATTCACGAGCCGCACCTTCATGCAGTACGTCCAAGATCTTGGCGCCAAGGTCTGCTTCGCTTCTGTTGCTCACCCGAGAAGCAACGGTCAAGCGGAGAGGGCAAATGCTGAAGTGCTGCGTGGGCTCAAGACCAGAACTTTCGACAGGCTGCACAAGTGCAGAAGAAACTGGATCGAGGAGCTGCCGGTGGTTCTTTGGTCGATCAGGACGACGCCAAATCGAGCCACTGGCCAGACACCTTTCGCTCTAGTCTATGGAGCAGAGGCAGTTCTCCCCACGGAACTCGTATACGGGTCACCTCGAGTGCTCGCTTACGATGAGCTTGAGCAAGAGCAGCTGTGACAAGATGACGCGCTGCTCCTTGAGGAAGACCGTCTTCAGGCTGCTGTGCGATCTGCTCGCTACCAGCAAGCTTTGCGTCGCTACCATAGCCGCAAAGTTAACGCCAGAAGTCTTGAGGAAGGCGACCTTGTTCTTCGGCATGTTCAGTCCGCCAAGAATTCCAACAAGTTGACGCCGAAGTGGGAAGGCCCTTACCGGGTGAAACGAGTCATTAGGCCTGGCGCTGTCCGCCTTGAGACCAAAGATGGCATACCAGTGAGCAACTCCTGGAATATTGAGCATCTTTGTAAGTTTTACCCGTAGGGCACGGTTGCCGGAACCCGTTCCGGCAACCACCTTTTGTACAAGTCTTGCCGCTGTTGCATGTAATCCTTTGTACAAAGCCGGGCGCAGACCCCGTGCATAAAGCTTATGTGCTCCGCACATCTTGTCAATTTCATGCTTTCTATTTCTTGCATGTGATATCTGACACTTTGTGCAGCACCTACCCCCGGTAAGCAACAACGAGCCATAGGGCTCCATATCTTTATTTTTTCTCCTCTTTCTTTTTCTCAAGGAAAGGAAGGTTCCATCGCCCACAAGTTTGCCGGGGGGAAAGGAGAAGATAATGGTATGGACCAGACGTCGTTCAAGAAAGTTTTGCCTTGCCGGGAAGCGAACGACAGAAAAGATAAGTTGCCAAAGTTTGAGCAATCAGATTTTTTTTAAAAAAAATTTAAGTTATCTTCCTTGAACGACCGTCCTTTGTATGGAAAACCTGTGTGCGGAGGAACCAACTCGTAGCTAGTTGCGCCCTTATTTAGTTTCAAGTCCGCTCAACAACTTAAGTGAGCTGCGACTAGTTGCGACAAGGTTTCTTGCCGGTAGCGGCACCGCTAGCAGGCTGCTGACGTCCCGCACTCAGCGCTCGCGGCCAAGGTGCCTGCACCGGCAAGTTCCCTAAAAGCGTAGGGTAAAAACATACAAAGCAAGGAATCAAGTAAAGGAGATAACATTGCAATCATTACCCGAAATAGAGTTATATTACAAGGAAACTTGTCGCGCTCTAATAGATTGTTTTCATAACATGACCAACAGCGACAAGAAAAGAAGAAATCGGGCGGCCTAGTCTACGCGATCGCCCTCAACCCTCTTGATCCCGCTCACCTTGTCCACAATAGGTGCGACAAGGGTCTTGAGCGCCTCCAGATCGGCATCCGGCGGCAGGGTCCTGAGGACGTTGGTGAGGTTGAGGCCCGGGTTGCGGAAGGCCACCTTCACCAGCACCTTCTGAAGAGCTCCCGCGCAGATCTTGCGCGACTCGTCGGCCAGCTGCTTTGGGATCCTCTCCCGGAGTCGCCGGAGGGCCGTCGCCACGCCTTTGAAGAACGAGGTGAGCTTGGCACTCGGTTGGAGGTTCTCGTTGGAGGGATACCCGAGATCCTCCATTCCCAGCTGCGCCAGCTCCCTGTCCATGTCTGCGGCAACATCCATGAGACCCTCCGTCCAGTGCTCCACATTCTCCCGGAAAGTGCTCTGGGCGGCAGCGGCACTCGCCAGTAGCGCCTTACCGGCCTTGACCTCCTCCTTCAGGGCCGTCTCTGAAGGAAATATGCCCTAGAGGCAATAATAAAGTTATTATTTATTTCCTTATATCATGATAAATGTTTATTATTCATGCTAGAATTGTATTAACCGGAAACATAATACATGTGTGAATACATAGACAAATAGAGTGTCACTAGTATGCCTCTACTAGACTAGCTCATTAATCAAAGATGGTTAAGTTTCCTAACCATGAACAAGGAGTTGTTATTTGATTAACGAGGTCACATCATTAGTTGAATGATCTGATTGACATGACCCATTCCATTAGCTTAGCACCCGATCATTTAGTATGTTGCTATTGCTTTCTTCATGACTTATACATGTTCCTATGACTATGAGATTATGCAACTCCCGTTTGCCGGAGGAACACTTTGTGTGCTACCAAATGTCACAACGTAATTGGGTGATTATAAAGGAGCTCTACAGGTGTCTCCAATGGTAGATGTTGGGTTGGCGTATTTCGAGAATAGGATTTGTCACTCCGATTGTCGGAGAGGTATCTTTGGGCCCTCTCGGTAATGCACATCACTTAAGCCTTGCAAGCATTGCAACTAATAAGTTAGTTGCGGGATGATGTATTACGGAACGAGTAAAGAGACTTGCGGGTAACGAGATTGAACTAGGTATTGGATACCGACGATCGAATCTCGGGCAAGTAACATACCGGTGACAAAGGGAACAACGTATGTTGTTATGCGGTCTGACCGATAAAGATCTTCATAGAATATGTAGGAGCCAATATGGGCATCCAGGTCCCGCTATTGGTTATTGAACGGAGAAGTGTCTCGGTCATGTCTACATTGTTCTTGAACCGTAGGGTCCGCACGCTTAAGGTTTCGATGATAGTTATTATGAGTTTATGCATTTTGATGTACCGAAGGATGTTCGGAGTCCCGGATGTGATCACAGACATGACGAGGAGTCTCGAAATGGTCGAGACATAAAGATTGATATATTGGAAGCCTATATTTGGATATCGGAAGTGTTCCGGGTGAAATCGGGATTTTACCGGATTACCGGGAGGTTACCGGAACCCCCCGGGAGCAATATGGGCCTTCATGGGCCTTAGTGGAAAGGAGAAAAGGGGAAGCCCATAGGTGGCCGCGCGCCCCCCTTCCCTTAGTCCTATTAGGACTAGGAGAAGGGGCCGGCCCCCCTCTCTCTCTTTCCCCCTTTGGGAAACCTAGTCCAACTAGGATTGGGGGGAGTCCTACTCCCGGTGGGAGTAGGACTCCTCCTGCGCCCTCTCGCTGGCCGGCGCACCCCTCCCCCTTGGCTCCTTTATATACAGGGGCAGGGGGCACCTCTAGACACACAAGTTGATCATTGAGATTGTTCCTTAGCCGTGTGCGGTGCCCCCTGCCGCTATATTCCACCTCGATCATATCGTTGCAGTGCTTAGGCGAAGCCCTGCGTTGGTAGTATATCAAGATCGTCATCACGCCGTCGTGCTGAAGGAACTCCTCCCCGAAGCTTTGCTGGATCGGAGCCCGGGCATCGTCATCGAGCTGTACGTGTGCTAAGAACTCGGAGGTGCCGGAGTAACGGTGCTTGGATCGGTCGGATCGGAAAGAAGATGTACGACTACTTCCTCTACGTTGTGTCAATGCTTCCGTTGCGATATACAAGGGTACGTAGATCAGACTCTCCCCCTCGTTGCTATGCATCACCATGATCTTGCGTGTGCGTAGGAAATTTTTTGAAATTACTACGTTCCCCAACAATGGCATCCGAGCCTAGGTTTTATGGTTTGATGTTATTTGCACGAGTAGAACACAAGTGAGTTGTGGGCGATACAAGTCATACTGCCTACCAGCATGTCATACTTTGGTTCGGCGGTATTGTTGGACGAGACGACCCTGACCAACCTTACGCGTACGCTTACGCAAGACCGGTTCCCTCGACGTGCTTTGCACATAGATGGCTTGCGGGTGACTGTCTCTCCAACTTTAGTTGAACCGAGTGTGGCTACGCCCGGTCCTTGAGAAGGTTAAAACGGAGTCTATTTGACAAACTATCGTTGTGGTTTTGATGCGTAGGTGAGATTGGTTCTTGCTTAAGCCCGTAGCAGCCACATAAAACTTGCAACAACAAAGTAGAGGATGTCTAACTTGTTTTTGCAGGGCATGTTGTGATGTGATATGGTCAAGGCATGATGCTAAATTTTATTGTATGAGATGATCATGTTTTGTAACCGAGTTATCGGCAAGTGGCAGGAGCCATATGGTTGTCGCTTTATTGTATGCAATGCAATCGCGATGTAATGCTTTACTTTATTACTAAGCGGTAGTGATAGTCGTGGAAGCATAAGATTAGCGAGACGACAACGATGCTACGATAGAGATCAAGGTGTCGCGCCGGTGACGATGGTGATCATGACGGTGCTTCGGAGATGGAGATCACAAGCACAAGATGATGATGGCCATATCATATCACTTATATTGATTGCATGTGATGTTTATCCTTTTATGCATCTTATCTTGCTTTGATTGGCGGTAGCATTATAAGATGATCTCTCACTAAATTATCAAGAAGTGTTCTCCCTGAGTATGCATCGTTGCCAAAGTTCGTCGTGCCCAGACACCACGTGATGATCGGGTGTGATAAGCTCTACGTCCATCTACAACGGGTGCAAGCCAGTTTTGCACACGCAGAATACTCAGGTTAAACTTGACGAGCCTAGCATATGCAGATATGGCCTCGGAACACGGAGACCTAAAGTTCGAGCGTGAATCATATAGTAGATATGATCAACATAACGATGTTCACCATTGAAAACTACTCCATCTCACGTGATGATCGGTTATGGTTTAGTTGATTTGGATCACGTGATCACTTAGAGGATTAGAGGGATGTCTATCTAAGTGGGAGTTCTTAAGTAATATGATTAATTGAACTTTAATTTATCATGAACTTAGTCCTGGTAGTATTAGCATATCTATGTTGAAGATCAATAGCTCGCGTTGTTGCTTTCATATGTTTATTTTGATATGTTCCTAGAGAAAATTGTGTTGAAAGATGTTAGTAGCAATGATACGGATTGGATCCGTGATCTGAGGTTTATCCTCATTGCTGCACAGAAAAATTATGTCCTTGATGCACCGCTAGGTGACAGACCTATTGCAGGAGCAGATGCAGACGTTATGAACGTTTGGCTAGCTCAATATGATGACTACTTGATAGTTTAGTGCACCATGCTTAATGGCTTAGAATCGGGATTTCAAAGACGTTTTGAACGTCATGGACCATATGAGATGTTCCAGGAGTTGAAGTTAATATTTCAAGCAAATACCCGAGTTGAGAGATATGAAGTCTCCAACAAGTTCTATAGCTAAAAGATGGAGGAGAATCGCTCAACTGGTGAGCATGTGCTCAGATTGTCTGGGTACTACAATCGCTTGAATCAAGTGGGAGTTAATCTTCCAGATAAGATAGTGATTGACAGAATTCTCTAGTCACCATCACCAAGTTAGTAGAACTTCGTGATGAACTATGATATGCAAGGGATAACGGAAACGATTCCCAAGCTCTTCGTGATGCTGAAATCGATGAAGGTAGAAATCAAGAAAAACATCAAGTGTTGATGGTTGACAAGACCACTAGTTTGAAAAAAAGGGCAAAAGGGAAGAAGGGGAACTTCAAGAAGAACGGCAAGCAAGTTGCTGCTCAAGTGAAGAAGCCCAAGTCTGGTCCTAAGCCTGAGACTAAGTGATTCTACTACAAAGGGACTGGTCACTGGAAGCGGAACTGCCCCAAGTATTTGGCGGATAAGAAGGATGGCAAAGTGAACAAAAGTATATTTGATATACATGTTATTGATGTGTGCTTTACTAGTGTTTATAGCAACCCCTCAGTATTTGATATTGGTTCAGTTGCTAAGAGTAGTAACTCGAAACAGGAGTTGCAGAATAAACAGAGACTAGTTAAGGGTGAAGTGATGATGTGTGTTGGAAGTAGTTCCAAGATTGATATGATCATCATCGCACACTCCCCTATACTTTCGGGATTAGTGTTGAACTTAAATAAGTGTTATTTGGTTTTTGTGTTGAGCATGAATATGATTTGATCATGTTTATTGCAATACAGTTATTCATTAAAGTCAGAGAATAATTGTTGTTCTATTTACATGAATAAAACCTTCGATGGTCATACACCCAATGAAACAAGTTTGTTGGATCTCGATCGTAGTGATACACATATTCATAATATTGAAACCAAAAGATGCAAAGTTAATAATGATAGTGCAACTTATTTGTGGCACTGCCGTTTAGGTCATATTGGTATAAAGCGCATGAAGAAACTCCATGCTGATGGGCTTTCGGAATCACTTGATTATGAATCACTTGATGCTTGCGAACCATGCCTTTTGGGCAAGATGACTAAAACGCCATTCTCCGGAACAATGGAGCAAGCAACATATTTGTTGGAAATCATACATACTGATGTATGTGGTCCGATGAATATTTAAGGCTTGCAGCGGGTATCATTATTTTCTAACCTTCACAGATGATTTGAGCAGATATGGGTATATCTACTTAATGAAATAGAAGTCTGATACATTTGAAAAGTTCATATAATTTCGGAGTGAAGTGGAAAATCATCGTAACAAGAAAATAAAGTTTCTACGATCTGATCGTGGAAAAGAGTATTTGAGTTACGAGTTTGGTCTTCAGTTAAAACAATGTGAAATAGTTTCACTACTCACGCCACCTGGAACACCACAGCATAATGGTGTGTCCGAACGTCATAACCGTACTTTATTGGATATAATGCAATCTATGATGTTTCTTACTGATTTACCACTATCGTTTTTGGGGTCATGCATTAGAGACAGCTGCATTCATGTTAAAAAAAGGGGCACCATCTATATCCGTCGAGACGACACCATATGAACTATGGTTTGGCAAGAAACCAAAGTTGTCGTTTCTTGAAGTTTGGGGTTGTGATGCTTATGAGAAAAAGTTTCATCCTAATAAGCTCAAACCCAAATCGGAGAAATATGTCTTCATAGGATACCCAAAGGAGACTGTTGGGTACACCTTCTATCACAGATCCTAAGGCAAGACATTCGTTGCTTATAATGGATCCTTTCTAGAGAAGGAGTTTCTCTTGAAAGAAGTAAGTGGGAGGAAAGTAGAAAACTTGATAAGGTAATTGTACCTTCTACATTATTGGAAAGTAGTTCACCACAAAAATCTGTTCTTGTGACTACTACACCAATTAGTGAGGAAGCTAATGATGATGATCATGTAACTTCATATCAAGTTACTACCGAATCTCGTAGGTAAACCAGAGTGAGATCCGCACCAGAGTGGTACGGTAATCCTGTTCTGGAGGTCATGTTACTTGACCATGACGAACCTACGAACTATGAGGAAGCGATGATGAGCCCAGATTCCGCGAAATGGTTTGAGGCCATGAAATCTGAGATATGATCCATGTATAAGAACAAAGTTTGGACTTTGGTTGACTTGCCCGATGATCGGCAAGCAATTGAGAATAAATGGATCTTCAAGAGGAAGACGGACGCTGATAGTAGTGTTACTATCTACAAAGCTAGAATTGTCGCAAAAGGTTTTCGACAAGTTCAAGGTGTTGACTACGATGAGAGCTTCTCACTCGTATCTATGCTTGAGTCTGTCCGAATCATGTTAGTAATTGCCGCATTTTATGAAATCTGGCAAATGGATAAACAAAACTGCATTCCTTAATGGATTTATTAAAGAAGAGTTGTATATGATGCAACAGAAGGTTTTGTCAATCCGAAAGGTGCTAACAAAATGTGCAAGCTCCAGCGATCCATCTGTGGACTGGTGCAAGCATCTCGGAGTTGGAATATACGCTTTGATGAGTTGATCAAAGCATATAGTTTTATACAGACTTGCGGTGAAGCCTGTATTTACAAGAAAGTGAGTGGGAGCACTACAACATTTCGGATAAGTATATGTGAATGACACATTGTTGATCGGAAATAATGTAGAATTATTCTGTAAAGCATAAAGGAGTGTTTGAAAGGAGTTTTTCAAAGAAAGACTTCGGTGAAGCTGCTTACATATTGAGCTTCAAGATCTATAGAGATAGATCAAGACGCTTGATAAGTTTTTTCAATGAGTACATACCTTGACAAGATTTTGAAGTAGTTCAAAATGTAGCAGTCAAAGAAAGAGTTCTTGCCTGTATTATAAGGTGTGAAGTTGAGTAAGACTCAAAG
The DNA here is from genome assembly GCA_034509565.1 of Triticum monococcum. Lineage (NCBI taxonomy): Eukaryota > Viridiplantae > Streptophyta > Magnoliopsida > Poales > Poaceae > Triticum > Triticum monococcum. The sequence continues at coordinate 412,149,218 of CM067845.1, forward strand.
CCCGACCACGGCAGAAGATAGAAAGAGAATGAAAGTCATTCCCTATGCCTTGGCCATAGGTTCTATAAAGTATGTCATGCTGTATACCAGATCTATTGTATACCCTGCACTGATTTGGCAAGGGAGTACAATAGTGATCTAGGAGTAGATCACTGGACAGCGGTCAGAATTATCCTTAGTGAAATAAGGATATGTTTCTTGATTATGGACGTGATAAAAAGGTTCGTCGTAAAGGGTTACGCCGATGCAAGTTTTGACACTAATCTAGATGACTCTAAGTCTTGGTCTAGATACATATTGAAAGTGGGAGCAATTAGCTAGAGTAGCTCCATGCAGAGAATTGTTGACATAGAAATTTGCAAAATACATGTGGATCTGAATGTGGCAGACCCATTGAATAAGATTCTCTCACAAGCAAAAATCTTAGTACTCTTTGGGTGTTAATCACTTAGCGATGTGAACTAGATTACTGAATCTAGTAAACCCTTTGGGTATTGGTCACATGGCGATGTGAACTATGGGTGTTAATCACATGATGATGTGAACTATCGATGTTAATCACATGGTGATGTGATCTAGATTATTGACTCTAGTGCAAGTGGGAGACTGAAGGAAATATGCCCTAGAGGCAATAATAAAGTTATTATTTATTTCCTTATATCATGATAAATGTTTATTATTCATGCTAGAATTGTATTAACCGGAAACATAATACATGTGTGAATACATAGACAAACAGAGTGTCACTAGTATGCCTCTACTAGACTAGCTCGTTAATCAAAGATGGTTAAGTTTCCTAACCATGAACAAGGAGTTGTTATTTGATTAACGAGGTCACATCATTAGTTGAATGATCTGATTGACATGACCCATTTCATTAGCTTAGCACCCGATCGTTTAGTATGTTGCTATTGCTTTCTTCATGACTTATACATGTTCCTATGACTATGAGATTATGCAACTCCCGTTTGCCGGAGGAACACTTTGTGTGCTACCAAACGTCACAACATAACTGGGTGATTATAAAGGAGCTCTACAGGTGTCTCCAATGGTAGATGTTGGGTTGGCGTATTTTGAGAATAGGATTTGTCACTCCGATTGTTGGAGAGGTATCTCTGGGCCCTCTCGGTAATGCACATCACTTAAGCCTTGCAAGCATTGCAACTAATAAGTTAGTTGCGGGATGATGTATTATGGAACGAGTAAAGAGACTTGCCGGTAACGAGATTGAACTAGGTATTGGATACCGACGATCGAATCTCGGGCAAGTAACATACCGATGACAAAGGGAACAACATATGTTGTTATGCAGTCTGACCGATAAAGATCTTTGTAGAATATGTAGGAGCCAATATGGGCATCCAGGTCCTGCTATTGGTTATTGACCGGAGAAGTGTCTCGGTCATGTCTACATTGTTCTTGAACCGTAGGGTCCGCACGCTTAAGGTTTCGATGATAGTTATTATGAGTTTATGCATTTTGATGTACCGAAGGATGTTCGGAGTTCCGGATTTGATCACGGACATGAAGAGGAGTCTCGAAATGGTCGAGACATAAAGATTGATATATTGGAAGCCTATATTTGGATATCGGAAGTGTTCCGGGTGAAATCGGGATTTTACCGGATTACCGGGAGGTTATCGGAACCCCCCGGGAGCCATGTGGGCCTTCATGGGCCTTAGTGGAAAGGAGAAAAGGGGCAGCCCATAGGTGGCCGCCCCCCCCCTTCCCTTAGTCCTATTAGGACTAGGAGAAGGGTCCGGCCCCCCCTCTCTCTCTTTCCCCCTTTGGGAAACCTAGTCCAACTAGGATTGGGGGGAGTCCTACTCCCGGTGGGAGTAGGACTCCTCCTGCGCCCTCTCCCTGGCCGGCGCACCCCTCCCCCTTGGCTCCTTTATATACAGGGGCAGGGGGCACCTCTAGACACACAAGTTGGTCATTGAGATCATTCCTTAGCCGTGTGCGGTGCCCCCTGCCACTATATTCCACCTCGATCATATCGTTGCAGTGCTTAGGCGAAGCCCTGCGTCGGTAGTACATCAAGATCATCATCACGCCGTCGTGCTGACGGAACTCCTCCCCGAAGCTTTGCTGGATCGGAGCCCGGGGATCGTCATCGAGCTGTACGTGTGCTAAGAACTCGGAGGTGCCGGAGTAACGGTGCTTGGATCGGTCGGATCGGAAAGAAGACGTACGACTACTTCCTCTACGTTGTGTCAATGCTTCCATTGCGATATACAAGGGTACGTAGATCAGACTCTCCCCCTCGTTGCTATGCATCACCATGATCTTGCGTGTGCGTAGGAATTTTTTTGAAATTACTACGTTCCCCAATAGTCTCCTGCTCCTTGGCGCCGTCCAGCGTCTTGGTCAAAGTGATCAGCTTCAACTCAAGATCTGCATTGGAGTCCTTAGCGGCGTCAAGCTCCTTGCCCTTCTCGGCGAGACGGGCCTGCAGCTTTGAATGGCTATGGGCGTCCTTCTCCCGCTCAAGCTTGAGCGTGGCAAGCTCGTCACCGCTCGCATTGAGATCGGCCTCCAGCTGCGCCACCTTCGTCTCCAGCTCCTTCTTGGCGGCCTCGGCAGCTGCGGCAGCATCCTCTGCTTGCTTGAGGGCTCCGCCAAATGTTCTCTCGCGCGCGGCAAGCTCCTCCTCGTGGCTGTCGAGGTTGACCTTTTGCTGCACCAGCTCGCCCTCCTTCACGGACAGCTTCTCAGTGGCAAGCATCTGTTGCTCTTCGACTTCAGCCCGCTCGAGGAGGAAGGCCTCCCGCTCCTCGGCAAGTCGTGCCCGCTCCTCTGCCAATGAGCGGAGAGCTTCCTGGTGGTGACCCCGGAGCTCCTCCGCGCACTTCTCGATGTCCTCTCCCGCCTTCACGACAAGCGCTTCGCGGGATTCTAGCTTGGCTTGCCGGGTGCAGTAGAGCGACCCCAGCTTCCGCAGCAGCCGCTCCTCCTCAGGCTCACCGCTGCTGCTGCTTGGCGCGTCAACCAGCGCTAGCCCGGCGGAGGCGAGCACCTCTCCCTCGAAGCTCTCTCCTTCGACCGGCGCCCTGGAGCTTGACGCCCAGGGGAGGTTGATGAAGATGTCGTCGCAGGCCTTCAAGTAGACGCCTGGCTGGGGCTCTTCGGAGCCCGGCGCTGCGGCAGCGGCGGAGGGATCGGCGGTCGACGTAGCGCCTGGCGCTCCTGCGGCCTCAGGGCCGTCAGTGCAATCGCCAGATCCCCCACCTGCTTCTGCAGCGGCATCTTTGGCGGTCTCTGCGCCGGCGGGATCGTCAGCGCCGGCTGCTTCCTCAGCGACAATGGCGTCGTCGGCGGCAACCTCGGTCTCCATCGGCTCCGCAGCAGATGGATCTGACAGCCGGAAAGGGGAGAAGAGTCAAGCAAATATCCAAAAAAGAAGATCAAAAGACGAAGAACCCAAGGGAAGTTCTGAAGCAAGAAGATTACCTATGCCAGGATCTGCAGCCGTGGTCTCCGCCGCCGGGGGGCCGTTGGTGCTATCCCTTGCCGGAGAATCCTCCCTTGCCGGAGACTTCTCCCTTGCCGGAGAGCTCTCCCTTGCCGGGGACCTCTCCCTTGCCGGAGGACTCTCCCTTGGCGTTTCGGGGGCGGCCTCCGGGTGCTCCTGGTGGGGCTGCTCTGCTCCTGCACAAGCCAACCATCAGATACCAGCAAAACAAGAATCTCCATGCGTGCCCAACAGCGGAAAGCGAACCAGATACTTACGCTGGGGGCTGCTCTGGAGAACATTTGTCGGGTCCGGCAAGGTTGTCTCGGGCGCATCCCCTGCTGTCGCGGTGGGTTCGTCCTCGATGATAATCACCGGGGCCTTGGCTCTCTTTGCTGCTCTCTGGGCCAGAGTCCTGAAAAGGAATAAGTTCAGAATAAAGCAAGTGAGATGCAAGACAAAAACAGCAAGGATTGAAGAACTACAAGTACAACAAGAGAATCTTACTCTTCTTCTTCTTCCTCGTCGGAGCTGAACGCGGAGAAGTCGAAGTCCGGCTCGCGTCCGGCGCGAGAAGATGGAGGAGTAGATTCCCTTGGCCGCTTGGCGGGGACAGTAGCGGTGGTCTGAGACGACCCCGCTCTGGCTGCCGCCGCGGCATGAGAAGCGGCAGGAGCAGTAGCGGCGGTCCGGGTGGACCCCGCTCCAGTTGCCGTAGCAGCATGAGGCGCTCCCGTGGCAACAGTGCTTGCCGCGGTGGAGCGTGTCGCGCGGCGCGGCGACTGTCGACTCGCCTGCCGCCTCGCTACGTCCCCGGCTTTGCGGAGACGCCTTCTTGGTGGAGATGGAGGCTCTGCTTGCGGCGAGCTGTCTGAGGATGAGGAGGAAGAGGAGTTGATCTCCAACGAGCCGCTCGTATCCTCGGCGGGATCGCTCGGCTCGGCGTCACGCCCGACAAACTCTTTCTTGCCGGCAAGCTCTTTCTTGCCGGCAAGCTCCTCTCGCTCAGCACGGCTTGCCGCCTCTACTACCTCTGCCTCCTCCATGGTGAATCCAAACTCGCTCGCCGCTGCGGCTGCTGCCGCCTCTTCCAACCTGGTGGCGATGCGTTTCAACTCCGCATCGGTGGTGTCGCGAGTGAGGCCATTCTTCTCCTCAGAGCGGATCGGCACTTCTACCAAGCTGTCGAAGAATTCCTGCACGACGTCGTCTGCAGGCTCTTGCCAAGTTGGGACAATTCCATGCGAGTCACACAGCAGCATCATTGCCCGGATGCGGTCGAGCGAGGAGTTGTTGCACAACGGAACGACGCCCTGCGGCAACCTAAACACTTCGGGATGCTCAGGGTCGTACTTGAAGAGCTCCTGGAGCATCGCGTTGAGCTCCAGGACAGTGAAGTTGTAGTTGAGGCCCGGACGCAGCCTCATGATATCTGCCACATTCTTGAACTCCTAGGTGGGCCTCCTCCATTCCTGCAGGGGGGCGATGCAGCGGTGAAGGAAATCTGCGCCAACAGCACCTATAGTAAGCCCAGCAAGCCTGAGGCGTTGGATCCGGGTGATGGCAATCTTCAGCCTATCGTCTTCCGGGGCCACGTCGCTCCAATCGCTGCCGCGTGTCGCTGGGGCTTGGCGCCGGGCGGTAAATGGCTGCGGGTTCTCCTCGACAATCCAGCACCAGTCTGCTCCCCACTCCTCCCACTTGCCGCGGAACTCGCCCTCCAGATAAGAGTCTTTCTAGCCGGCCCTTGAGATCCAGGCGATTCCGCCGGATAGTGGCTCTCCTCTCTCTACTCGGGGCATAAAGAAGTGGTGGAAAAGGGCTACATTTGGGTGGAGTCCGACAAAGTTTTCGCAGAGATGTGCGAAAACTGCCATGGTCAGAACGGCATTGGGGGTGAAATCAAGGAGGCAGAGCCCGTAGGTGTTCATGATGTCGCAGAAAAACTCAGAGAAGGGCGGGCAGAGCCCGCAGTAGAAGAACACGGCGAAGAAGGGATATCCATTTGGAGCCATTTTATGAGCGGCGGCTGGAAGTACCTTCGTGCTCGGATGTGCTCGCGTCTCCGTCGACCAGAAGAGGTAGTAGTACTCCCTCAGCTCCTTCGCGGCAAGCTTGGGGGGGAGATTGCCTGCTCCTTCCGCAGCGCCGCAAGCCGCTGCGCCTCGGTCGACTTCACAGCCTTCCCCTTGTCGGCTTTCGGAGCCATGGCGGAAGTGGTGGAGGAGGTCGACGGTGTTGGTGGTGCTGGTGGCGATGGGGGGCAGGGTGCTACTCTCTTTGCTTTGGGAAGACGGAGGAGCGGCGGAGGATTCCGAGATTGGAATGGAAAGGGGGCGAATGGGTGCACTATCCCTGTTTCCCCTGCTTATAAGGAGGGAGGGGCGGACGTTCCGCCTTTCCGAATAAAGAAACCACCCACAATCTCTCCCACGACGCCGCATTCGACGCGTGCCGTTCGGGGAGGGCGCGATGGATGCGGAGAGAGATATGGCGCAAACCAGGCCGCACGTGCCCTGTTTTGGGCCTGGCCCAACAGTGCTCGGCACCGTGTATGGCCCAGGCCCGGGGGCTCCTGTCGGTGTACTAGAGTAGGGGTACCCTAGTATCCCGAACTTGTGCACGGGCAGTCGCAGCGTCCCGCGGCAAGGTTTGCCGGGTGACCGCCGAGGTCCTCCGTGGTTCCTTTGGAGCCATTCGAGAACAAAGTATCCAGGCCAAGGAGACAAGACCCCGGCAAGAGGAGCTTGCCGGGAAGGAGACAATACCCCGGCAAGAGGAGCTTGCCGGGAATGCCAACCAAGGCATCTCAAGGAACTTGCCGCAACGCACCACGCGTCCCGGCAAGGCCCGGTGAGCGACAAGCTCCCGGACGCGACAAGACAACAACCGCGGCAAGGCGCTTGCCGCGGCAAGCCTCCACTCTGTACCTGCGCTCCAGCACATCCACCAACATGTCGCTCTGGGACCCTTCCAGGCGTACGTGGCGGGAGGCTGTGCAGCCAGCGGTACACGGTGGCAAGCGGCGCTGACAAGATTGCCATCGTGGCGAGCGGTGGCGTCCCTGGCGGTCCCTTTTGCACTGTTTGGGCGACGCAGACGGGCATTTAATGCCCTTGTCCCCTGCCGTCAGGGTTAGGTATGATACACTGTAGTAGGCGGCGGTGCCAACCGCCACGCCTTTTCCATTTTTACCCTCATCTACGTTGCCACCTATCGGTGACCCCTTGAGCATATAAAAGGAGGCCCATGCGCAACGTAGAAGGGGGTTGGCCAAACAGAACACTCACGCTCGGTCTCGTTAGCTGCTGGTGTGTACTGTAGCACTCGGCACTCCCGAGCAAGAACTCAATACAACCACAAAGCAGGAGTAGGGTTTTACGCATCCGTGCGGCCCGAACCTGGGTAAACTGATCGTGCGCTCGTGCGCCTCGCCTCGATCTGCTCTTCGTGCGATCTCCGCCCCCCTGCCGAACCAAAAAGGGGCTCGGTCCGCCGGTCCCATAGGTGTTCGTGGATTAGCAACCCCGACATCCACATATCGTACACAGTTCTGAATAAGGGACCGTGTCTGATGACACTTTGCGCGCTAGTTTTTTGGCTGAAGCGATTCCAAATTTTCGGCTTCGGCAGAAATATCTACCTCCCCGCCCCCTCCCCCTTACCAAAAGCCACATTTCCCCTCTTTCCGTCTTCCTTTCCAAGTTGAAACCTTCACTCCTTGCTACCAGCGCCGCCGCCTCCTCGCCGGCGACCCTCCTTCACGTTGCTTGGCCTCCTCTATCCAGGTAGGTAATCCACACCCGACCCCCATCCTCCTCCTTCCACATCCCACATGCCCCGACCACCAGCGCGAGTGTGACACCTTCCACCCAAATCACCGACCCCTCCACCAAAAAATCGCCGGCTAAGCCATGGTGCATGCAGTATAGCCAGGACCTCAATGAGCATTTGGCAGCGGAGAAGCCAATCCCGGCCGCATGCACAGATGAGGTCGCGATGGCTGCCATTCGTGCCGACCCCCAGATCTTGAAGGAGCACCTTGCCAATTGCTAGCTACGCCGGTTAAGCATGCTCGGTTTACCCGTTGCGTGTGCTGCTCCTGCCTTTCCTTCAAAAATTCTAGTGAATTGTGCTATCTAATTTCACCATGCAAACTGTTGCTCTAGTGTATATGTTCTATATGTCGTGCAGTGTGGTGCTCACTTATTAACTGTTTTGTTAATTAGTTGTCATCTTCAGTTAACTGTTGGTTCAATTATGCAAATGTGATGTTCAATTCTTCTAGCTGCAATTTTGTATTGTCTTCCATGTGAGAAATAAATCGAATTTATCTTTACAAAATTGTGGGTGCATTCTATTATTGTATACCATGTGAGGAATAAATTGAATTTGGCTGTAGTAAATACATGAGAAACAAATACAACTGCTACAATTAGTTGTAGTTAACTGTTTGGTTAACTCTCTGATCTTCTACTAGGAGTATGTTATATTGTGCAATGTGATGCTCAGTTAACATTTGGTTCATTTGTTGTGGTGTTAGTTAACTGCTTGGTTCAATTCTGCAATGTGATGTCCAATTGTCGTGGGTAGAATTTTGTATTGTTGTGCATGTGAGGAATAAATCGAATTTGGCTGCACTTAATACAAGAGAAACATATACAAGTGCTAAATTTCCTAGTTCTTAGTCATGCTTGGTTTGGGTAAATGGGTTTTCCGTGTGGCTTCAACTAATCTGATGAATCTGCAATGTGCTTATTTTTCATTAACATATTTTACTGATAGCATGCGGACCCTTACTTAACCCGATGACTAATTACCTTATATGTGTTGCAGGGAAACAATGGGAAGCACTGAGGTTTACAATCGAGGTTAGCACGTGCATGGTCCGTTGTCTAATATCACATTATTGTATAATTGCAGGAACCATTCTAATATTTTGGTTTTTAACAATTTGGTCTTGCACATGTAGGTTCTACTGTTAGAGGTTTTGACCCACTGTTCGACCCTTTTTGCATATGGGGAAATGAGTTGTCCATGAAGATCAATCAAATCAAGAAACTCAGAAAGATTGTTAGGATAAAGAAATTAGCGACAAAAAACAACAAGATCTTTGTGTGCATAATGAAGAAGACATCAGTTCACTACAAGATGGTACTAACTATTATACCTTGTCTTTTTTTATTCCTTTGTCCCATTTCCAATATAGAGAAGATATTTATGCACATCCTTGTTTTCAGGTCTTTCCAAAGCAGTTCACTGATGATTACCTCTCAAACCACCTCTATGGTTAGGAGGCGAAGAAGGTTTTCATACAACACCCACGGTTTAATATTGAAGTGTTCCTGAAGAGGACGAAGGACAGACAGACGGTCAATCATCCACACGCACAGGTCTAAAGTTGCAAAGACCTTCAACATGAATGAAGGCTCAATATTCGCCTTCCGCTTCAGCAGTTTTCCAGATGAGATGCATCTGTCTATATACTGTCTATGATGCTAATTTTGAAAGGTTCTACATGTTGCATGTGGAACTTGCTGCTGGTGCAGTTGTGTAATGGGGTAGCTGAGTGCTGAAGCTATATCATGTTGTACTCTGATGTATTTCAATTATAAGATTCCGCTTCCTTAATATGGAAATGAAATATATTGTGTGCTTAATATGAAATGTCAATTAGATTAATAAATGGATTATGAATAATCGGATAATTAGCCTGCTAATTGTGTTTTGCTATTGCAAACGGTTGTTGAAAAAATACTGTGGGCGATGACCTCAAGCAACGCACACAGTTTCTAGGAATAAAACGTGTTGGATCAATGAACAATCACACACGACTTTCTCTTGAAAACTGTTTGCGTTAGGCCACCTTGCGCAAATGTTTACCACATAAAAACTGTGTGTGATGGACAGCCTTTGCCACATAGTTTCTTCTACGGACCGTGTGTGATACATTCAATAACACAAACGATTTAACGGGAAAAATTGTGTGTGATGTACCCGTGAACGAAAATGTTTTCCTTCGAGCGACTGTGTGGGATGTGCATACAAACGGAAACGTTTAGCGGGGACTGACTGTGTGGGATGTACTTGCGACCGGAAACAATTTTGTCGTATAATTTTATTTTTTAGCTCTACTGTATGTATTTCCATATTTTAGTGCTCGTCGGTCGCACATGACCTCATATTGCCGAATGTGTCTGCCAGGAGGGCATATCCCCGACGGTTTCTGAATTGTGTGGGAAGGACCCCCCTATCACCACACTCACTTGGCGACGGTTCCAAATGCCATCGCGGAAAGGGGTTAAAAACCGTTTGTTTAGGACCGACGCGCACCGGTGCGAGCCACTCGTCACAGACGTTGTGTTTAAAGGTCGTGAGTGCTTCGGCATCTGGATAGTCGATAATTTGGTTCTTTTTAATTAGCAACCTGGTCCATAGTTTCCTGGCTGATTTTCCGGGTTGCTGGAGGATGTGACTGAGGTCATCGGCGTCCGGAGGCCGGACATACGTACCTTGGAAATTGTCGCGAAAGGCGTCTTCCAAGTCTTCCCAGCTGCCAATGGAGTTCTCTAGGAGGCTGTTTAGCCAGTGCCGGGCTGGTCCCTTTAATTTTAGTAGGAGTTATTTAATGGCGTGGAGATCATCACTACGAGACATGTGGATATGGAGAAGAAAATCCTCAATCCATACTGCGGGGTCAGTTGTTCCATCATATGATTCAATATTCATGGTTTTGAACCCCTTTGGGAATTCGTGCTCCATTACTTCATCAGTGAAGCAGAGGGGGTGTGTGGCGCCTCTATATCGGGCCAATTCGCGACGTAGCTCGGATGGAGTCCGTGTGCGGTTTTCGGCCCGGATGTGGTTATGCTTGTCACGTCCGGCTAGATAGCCATCATCGCGCGCCGGGGCACGCTACGGCGATCCGTAGATCGATCTGGTATGACCTGCTCTATGTTCCAGGTCCTGCCGCAAGTCATATGTATATCTCCGAGCTGTTGTGTCTCTATCTTTACGGCGAGGTAGTATGGGCTGGTGTTCGGCTTGAGTTGCCGTTTTGTCCTGGCCACGTGGTGGTTGGTCAGCCACGTTACGCGCTGATGGTACGGGCTCTAGTGCCTCGTCGTCGAATTGAGGTAGCAGCTTACGCTTCGGGTAGCTTTTGGTTGGTCGTGCAAGGCCGTATTCCTCGGCTGCCAGGACACTAGTACATCTATCGTTGAGCGTATCCCGTTCAGCTTGAAACCGTTGTTGCTTCCTTTTCAGGCTCCTCGCGGTTGCGATGAGCTATTGCCTAAAGTGTTCTTGCTCGAGGGGCTCCTCTGGCATGATTAAATCTTCGCCACCTGGGCTTATGTTGTCGTCGGAGGGTGGCATGTAATTGCTGTCCTTCGAGTCCTCGCTTCCGACTAGCTCGTCAGGGTTACCCTGCCCCTCCTCACTATCATCATGTTCGGGTGTTGGTTCGACGGGGGCATCTGGGTCTTCGGCGTTCTACAAAGTGTTATTGTCTCCATTGCCGGTATAGCTTTCCTTGCCACGGCGTGATTTTGAACGGCGTCGCTGATGCCGCTTCCTTGGTGGTTTATCAGTGTTGTTGTCCTTGATTGGATCCTTACTGCCCTCATCGCCATCCTCTCTTGGCGTATCTACCATGCATACGTCGAATGTGGAGGTGGCCTTCCAGCGTGTGGTATGCGGGGGTTTTTGGCTTTGTTCGTCTCCGGCATCAATGAGCATACCGTAGATGTCTTCAAAGTTATGGTCAAGCATGTCAGTAAGGTCCTCGACAGTGGCTATGAAGTGGGTGGTGGGTGGGACGTAAAATTTCCCGCCCTCAGCCCCTAGTCCAGGCTGGGCGTAATTCAGACGTTGCTCCTTTGTAATGACGAGTGATCGCATTAGGTCAAGAGCCTTGCTTAAAGGTGAGGTTCGGCCAGGGGAAAGAAAGTTCGTGGAGTACGGCGGGAAGAGAATCCCTTGGCCGGGCTCGCATAATGAGGACTCCGAGGGTTCGGGGCCAATGTTCGGGGAAGTGTCCGGCTTCGTGGTGATTGTCGTTGATACTACTTCCTCTGGCTCTCCCATGCTAGGCTCAATGGCCGCAAAGAGTCCGATGGGCTCGAGAATCCCGTCTTCGGACTTGGTGATGTGCTCCGGATCTAAGGCCAGAGCGGGGGTTGGGGTCCCGAACCCTTGGAGGATCAAGTCTCCTCAGATATCAGCTACATAGTCAGATTTCCAAAACTAATCTAGTGACCTGGGCGTAGCTGTCGAGCTGCTCTAGATGGCCAAGCGAGTTGGCTCGCAGTGCGAATCCACCGAATACGAAGGTCTGGCTGGGGAGAAAAACCTCCCCTAGGGCGGTATTGTTGTAGATGACTGATGGAGCCATCAAACATTCTGATGACGACACGACGGAACTCTCAATGAAAGCACCAATGTCGGTGTCAAAACCGGCGGATCTCGGGTAGGGGTCCCGAACTGTGCATCTAAGGTCAATGGTAACAGGAGGCGGGGGACATGATGTTTACCCAGGTTCAGGCCCTCTTAATGGAGGTACTACCCTACTTCCTGCTTGATTGATCTTGATGAATATGAGGATTACAAGAGTTGATCTACCACGAGATCATAATGGCTAAACCCTAGATGTCTAGCATGTATGATTGTGATTTCCTCTACGGACTAAACCCTCCAGTTTATATAGTGTAGGACCTTGAAGTAGATGTGTCTAGAGGGGGGGTGATTAGACACTTAGTGCCAAAGTTGCATTTTTAAGCTTTTTCGGTTTAAGTGGAGTTTAGGCATAATTTCAACATTCACAATACATATCAAGCAAGTATGCAAAGAGTGAATAGGCAGCGGAAAGTAAAGCATGCAACTTGCAAGAATGTAAAGGGAAGAGTTTGGAGAATTCAAACGCAATTGGAGACACGGATGTTTTTCCCGTGGTTCGGATAGGTGGTGCTATCCTACATCCACGTTGATGGAGACTTCAACCCACGAAGGGTAACGGTTGCGCGAGTCCACGGAGGGCTCCACCCACGAAGGGTCCACGAAGAAGCAACCTTGTCTATCCCACCATGGCCATCGCCCACGAAGGACTTGCATGCCTCACTAGCGGTAGATCTTCAGGAAGTAGGCGATCTCCTTGCCCTTACAAACTCCTTGGTTCAACTCCACAATCTTGTCGGAGGCTCTCAAGTGACACCTAGCCAATCTAGGAGACACCACTCTCCAAGAAGTAACAAATGGTGTGTTGATGATGAACTCCTTGCTCTTGTGCTTCAAATGATAGTCTCCCCAACACTCAACTCTCTCTCATAGGATTTGTATCTGGTGGAAAGAAGATTTGAGTGGAAAGCAACTTGGGGAAGGCTAGAGATTAAGATTCATATGGTAGGAATGGAATATCTTGGTCTCAACACATGAGTAGGTGGTTCTCTCTCAGAATAATGAGTTGGAAGTGTAGATGTGTTCTGATGGCTCTCTCTACGAATGAAGAGGAGGTGGAGGGGTATATATAGCCTCCACACAAAATCCAACCGTTACACACAGTTTTCCAATCTTGGTGGGACCGAATCACAAACTCGGTTGGACCGAAAAGGTAAACCTAGTGACCGTTAGAGATTTTTGGTGGGACTGACTGGATCAACTCGGTGGGACCGATATGCTAGGGTTAGGGTAAATCCAAAGCTCGGTTTGACCGATTACTCAAACTCGGTGGGACCGATTTGGGTAATAAGCGAAACAAAGAGTTGGCCAAGCAAACTCGGTGGGGCCGGTTTCATATCTCGGTGGGACCGAAAGTATTGCAATAGGTAACAGAGAGTTTGCAAGCCCATCTCGGTGAGACCGAGATCCCATCGGTGAGACCGAACTGATTAGGGTTTCTGGCAGTGGCTATGACAAGTGAAACTCGGTGGCGCCGGATGGAAATAATCGGTAGATCCGAGTTTGGCTTTGGGTTTAGGTCATATGTGGAAGTGGGAAAGTGGCTGAGGATTTTGGAGCATATCATTAAGCACTTGAGCAAGAGGCTCATTAAGCAACACCTCATCCCTCCTTAATAGTATTGGCTTTTCCTATGGACTCAATGTGATCTTGGATCACTAAAATGTAAAATGAAGAGTCTTGAGCTTTGAGCTTTAGCCAATCCTTTGTCCTTAGCACCTTGGAGAACTTCCCACAACCTTTTGTCCATGCCACTCCATTGTTGAACTTATCTGAAACATACTAGATAGAAACCTGAGTCCAATAAGAGATATGTTGTCATTAATTACCAAAACCACCTACGGAGCACTTGTGCTTTCAATCTCCCCCTTTTTGGTAATTGATGGCAACATACATCAAAGCTTTAGATAAAGATATAAAGAACAACAAGTAAAGCTTTGGAAGGACATGTAACAAGCATAGGCTCCCCCTACATGTATGCACTCATGTAAATGTGAAATATAGAAGCATGTGAGAGCATAACCATGACAGAGTAGGCAATGTGTTACATGTATCTTGGCCATATGCATCAGAGCAAAATATTATCAAGGAAAATACCTTCATGCTCATGAGTCCTTCTTGCAAACAGTATGTACATAAGCAAGAATTCCTCATACTCATGATTTTGATGCATACACTTACCTTGTAGTCTTTGGCTAGCTTAGGATGGAATGAACCTGCACAAACAAGGTTAGATAGCACAGGTACCTCCACTAGCCAGAGCAGACCAAAGAAGCCACAAGAGAACCAAGACTGGGATGACATGTAGAGAGTGAGTACAGGGTACCACATTGGATTCAACATGTCCCCAAGAGCAAAGATATGCAATGAATTTGACTGATTTCTTTCCCCTAGGTGTCTTGCTCCCCCTGAATCTTACATGGAATATTGGGAGAAGATAGGGAACAGAAAATCATAGCTGAAAGATACAAATGGATAGAACTTAATGCAAATAAGCACATATGAACATGTCTTTCCCCCAAAAAGACAAGTGACATCTCTCCTCTTGAACATCAAGCATCAGGGATCCTTGAGTATTCTCTCCCCCTGGAAATCTCTTTCTCCCCCTTAATACTTTCTCTCTTGTAGGTTTGGTCCTTGAGATTTTCTCTCTCCCTTGAGCTTTGATGTGATCTCTCTCTCCCCCTTTGACATCAATTTCCAAGAAGGCCTTTCTGGAATCCGTCGTATAGGTTTGGTCCTTGAGACTCAGCACAAAGCAATGGATAAAACTGTGATGCTTGGAGAGGACAAGATTCATTGAGTAGAGCTGGATCAGAAGAAATATAGAACAACTGGCAAACTGTTTTTCCTGTTGCGAAGTCGGTGGCACCGAGTGGCACGTTTCGGTGGTACCGAAAAGATTCGGTTGGACCGAAAATTACAAGTCGGTGAAACCGAGTTCACACAGAGAAAAACACTTGTCACCTCAGCTCACTAGACATGTAGGATCTCACAAAGATTTGCAATGAATTATCTGAAGGATTTGCAAGGAATTGAATGCAGAAAATGCAGAACAAAAACAAAAAAGAAAAGAGAGGAAACTGAAGAATCTAGATGAAGTTGAAAAAAGAGAAAGAAGAAAATAAACATGCATGAGACAAATGCAATAACACAAAAAGAACACAAGAGAACTTCATCTAGAGTTGGGCGGTGACATAGTCACCTATGTTAGAGTATATTGACTTAGGAGTCAAGTGAGAACACTTGATCATAGGTCATACTCATCGTTTAAGCTCAAAATGGGGTTACCATTTTTCGTTTAAGCATCTTGATGTATTCACATCTTGTTGAGTTGCTTTGACTCATGTCTTGGAGTAAAGCGTCTCTAAGATGGAATAACATACCTTGGGTGGTGGTGTGGTTCTTGCTCATGTAGTTGAACTTGTGTGGGTGCTCAAGGTTGATGTAGCTCATCAAGAGTTGGCAGCACCACTTGGAGTTTGAGTTCATCTACCTACATGGGTTAGTTCTTGCAAGGAAGAGCACTTGTGTATCCAAAAATGACAATCATGAAGCTCAACATAGAATTTGTCAAAGGATATATTTGAATGGTTTTGTGCTTCCTTGTCTTCAACCACCATTGTGTAGAGACTTGGTGATGTAGAGATTGCTCTAGATGTGAGTGAGTCGCAATCTCATGGAATTAGATTCAACCAAGCACCTACATGGGTTAGACAACATGCAAGGTACAAATATATCCAAGACATAAGATAGTCATCATAAAAGATATATCATGGATTAGTGATAAGCTCATGTCTTGCATGTATCCAATGGAGTTCCTACTCCAAGTTTGAAGCATCAATAATGTTCAATTCACCTCTCAACCTGCAAAACACTTTCTCATCAAGAGGTTTAGTAAATATATCCACTAATTGCTTATCGGTACGAACATGCTTAAGATCAATGTCACCCTTAGCAACATGGTCTCGAATGAAATGATGACGAACTTCAATATGCTTAGTTTGAGAATGTTGTACAGGATTATGACCAATTTTGATAGCACTTTCATTGTCACAAAGCAGTGGAACATGTTTCACATAGATCCCATAATCTTTAAGAGTTTGGGTCATCCAAAGTAATTGAGCACAACATGAACCGGCGGCAATGTATTCCGCTTCGGCAGTGGATAAGGATACCGAGTTTTGTTTCTTGGAAGACCAAGACATAAGAGATCTACCGAGAAATTGACAAGTACCCGAAGTAGATTTTCTATCAACCTTGTCTCCGGCATAATCCGAGTCGGAATAGCCAACAAGATCAAAAGAAGACCTCTTAGGATACCAAATGCCAAAGTTTGGTGTATGAATTAAGTATCTCACTATCCTTTTCACGGCCTTAAGATGACATTCTTTAGGAGCAGCTTGATAACGTGCACACATGCACACACTTAGCATAATGTCGGGACGTGAAGCACATAGGTATACCAAAGAACCAATCATAGAGTGATAAACCTTTTGATCAACCGGTTCACCATCTTTGGTTAAATCAAGATGTCCACTAGTAGGCATGGGTGTGGGCATACCTTTGCTTTCTTGCATATTGAACTTCTTGAATAAGTCCTTGGTGTACTTTGTTTGAGAGACAAATGTACCTTCCTTAGTTTGCTTGATTTGCAAACCAAGAAAGAATTTGAGTTCACTCATCATAGACATCTCAAACTTCTCTGACATTAGCTTTCCAAACTTTTCACTAAAGAGAGGGTTAGTTCAACCAAATATGATATCATCAACATAAATTTGGCATACAAATAGTTCTCCATTAACCCTTTTAGTAAAAAGAGTTGAATCAATTTTACCAATTTCAAAACCACTTGCAATAAGAAACTTGGTCAAGCATTTATACCATGCTCTAGGAGCTTGTTTAAGACCATAAAGAGCTTTGTGAAGTTTGTAAACATGATTTGGTTTCTGAGGATTGATAAAGCCGGCAGGTTGTTTGACATAAACTTCCTCCTCTATTTCACCATTTATAAAAGCACTTTTAATGTCCATTTGGTACAAGGTGATATTATGGTGATTAGCATAGGCAAGTAAGATGCGAATGGTCTCAAGTCTAGCAACGGGAGCATATGTCTCACCATAGTCCATACCTTCGACTTGTGTGTACCCTTGGGCGACAAGACGTGCTTTGTTGCGAACCACTTGTCCATCTTCATCTTGCTTGTTGCGAAACACCCATTTGGTACCAATGATGTTGTGGTTGTTGTCGGGCTTCTCAACAAATGTCCAAACTTGGTTTCTCTCAAAGTTGCGTAGCTCTTCATGCATAGCGTTTATCCAATCCGGATCTTCCAATGCTTCTTCAACCTTCATAGGTTCAATGCTAGAGATGAATGAATAGTTTTCACAAAAGTTAGCTAAACGAGTCTTTGAGCGATTGATTCTCCCGGTTTGTATATCATTGAAGATTTGCTCGACGGGGTGATCTTTGGCGATTCTTGCTCGAACTCGTGAGAGCTTTTGTTTGGGTCTTCGTTGAACATCTTCTTCATCTTGTTCTTCTTCTTGGCCTTCTTCATTGTTGACGTTGTCGTTCTCTTGTCGTGGTGGAGAAGGAGGTTGTTGATGTTCGTCTTGATACATTTCCTTGTCCTCTTCATCTTGGTGTGTCCCACTAGTGGATGCTTCCGTATCAATTCTTGGTTCACCTTGATGTGAAGTAGGAGCTTCCACTTGTACGGACAAGGTACTCTCCTTCACCTCCGTTGGACGAATTTTCCCAATAGACAAGTCTTGGATTGCTTCTGAAGGGTCTTTGTCTCCTACATCGATTGGCAATTGCTCTACTTACGAGCCATTAGATTCATCAAACTTCACATCTACCGTCTCTTCAACCTTTCGGGTGAAATTGTTGTAGACACGATAAGTGTGAGAGTTTGAGCCATAACCAAGTAGAAAACCTTCATGAGATTTAGGAGCAAACTTTGAATGACGATGCTTGTCAAGAATGTAGCACTTTGAGCCGAATACTCGAAAGTATCCAACTTGGGGTTTGTTACCGATGAGGAGCTCGTATGCCGTCTTGCCGAGTAGCTTGTGAAGATACAAGCGATTTGTTGCATGACAAGCTGTCTCAACCGCTTCTGCCCAAAAGTGCTTCGGCGTCTTGTATTCATCAAGCATCATTCTTGCCATTTCGATGAGCGTCCGGTTCTTCCTCTCAACAACTCCATTTTGTTGGGGTGTGTACGTAGCCGAGAACTCGTGTGAAATCCCTTCTTCGTCAAGAAAGGTGTCCACATTTGCATTCTTGAACTCTGTTCCGTTGTCACTCCGAACCTTCTTGATCTTCACATCAAACTGATTTTGGGCCTTCCTAGCGAAGTTTTTGAAGATCTTCTGGACCTGCGACTTGTCATTAAGAAAGAACACCCACGTAAATCTTGAAAAATCATCAACTATAACTAGACCAAAAGAATTTCCACCGAGACTCTTGTAGGCGTTGGGACCAAAAAGATCCATATGAAGTAGCTCGAGTGGCCTCCTTGTGGTCATGATGTTCTTCACGGGATGCCTTCCTCCAACCTGTTTACCTGCTTGACAAGCACTACAAAGTCTATCCTTATCAAATATGACATCGTTAACTCCAAGGATATGATTTCCTTTAATAAGCTTGTCAAGGTTTCTCATGCCAACGTGACCTAGTCGTCTATGCCACAACCAACCTTTTGAGGATTTAGCAATAAAGCAAGTTTTAGGTTGTGCCTTTTTAGAGAAATCAACAATGTAAAGATCACCTCCACGCATACCGGTAAAGACCATTTTATGATTGTCTCAACGAAACACTTGGCAATCTACCTCAGTAAATAGGACATTCAAACCGAAATTAGCAAGTCTAGATACTGAAAGTAAGTTGTATCCGAGGGATTCAACGAGCATGACATTTTGAATGGAACTATCATGTGAGATGGCCACCTTACCAAGGCCAACCAATTTACCCTTTGAATTATCACCAAAGGTGACATATTTTCGAGGGTCGTCATTTTCAGCAAGCTCACGGAACATCTCTTCATCTCCGGTCATATGATCAGTACATCCACTATCAAGAACCCATTCCTTTCCTCCTGACGCATATCCCCGAAGATTTGCCGTAAGACCAAAATGTCTCATTGCATCATCAAGATCGAAGTCACTATCATCATCATCATAGTATCCATGTTCACCATGATCTTGTGACTCATCATTTCCTAGAGAGGGTAATTCATTAGATAAATGATCATCAAAGTAGTCATTTTTATGAATTCTTATAGCTTCGGATATAATGATTCCAACATCTCCTTTAGCATGCTTGAGATTGGTAAGCTCAAATAGACAATCACCAAAACTAGGATCACTAGAGTTCATCTTACTCAAGGCAATAGATTTATGGAGAATTTCATCCAAATTTTTCAAGGAATGATCGGGAAATCGTTCCTCAAGAAATTTCCATATAGTATAGGCACAATTAAGAGTAGGCAAACTAGCAATCAAATTTTTGGGCAATCCTCTAATGACGAGCTCAATAGTTCTAAGATTGCGAATCATGTCAATATCTTCATCTAGGGTAGGATGCAAAGGATCAATATGAGGTGCACAAGGACTAGCAATATACTTGTTCAAATGATATTGATTGAAAATTACAAGCATCTCATTTTTCCACTCATGAAAATACTCTCCATCAAGAATAGGCACTCTATGTCTAAGACTCCCTAAAGTAGACACATCCATCTTCCTCCAATGGTGATTAAATCAAGGCAATGGAGACCAAAACTCTGATACCACTTGTAGGACCTTGAAGTAGATGTGTCTAGAGGGGGGGTGATTAGACACTTAGTGCCAAAGTTGCAATTTTTAACCTTTTTCGGTTTAAGTGGAGTTTAGGCATAATTTCAACATTCACAATACATATCAAGCAAGTATGCAAAGAGTGAATAGGAAGCGGAAAGTAAAGCATGCAACTTGCAAGAATGTAAAGGGAATGGTTTGGAGGATTCAAACGCAATTGGAGACACCGATGTTTTTCCCGTGGTTCGGATAGGTGGTGCTATCCTACATCCACGTTGATGGAGACTTCAACCCACGAAGGGTAACGGTTGCGCGAGTCCATGGAGGGCTCCACCCACGAAGGGTCCATGAAGAAACAACCTTGTCTATCCCACCATGGCCATCGCCCACGAAGGACTTGCCTCACTAGCGGTAGATCTTCACGAAGTAGGCGATCTCCTTGCCCTTACAAACTCCTTGGTTCAACTCCACAATCTTGTCGGAGGCTCCCAAGTGACACCTAGCCAATCTAGGAGACACCACTCTCCAAGAAGTAACAAATGGTGTGTTGATGATGAACTCCTTGCTCTTGTGCTTCAAATGATAGTCTCCCCAACACTCGACTCTCTCTCATAGGATTTGGATCTGGTGGAAAGAAGATTTGAGTGGAAAGCAACTTGGGGAAGGCTAGAGATCAAGATTCATATGGTAGGAATGGAATATCTTGGTCTCAACACATGAGTAGGCGGTTCTCTCTCAGAACAATGAGTTGGAAGTGTAGATGTGTTCTGATGGCTCTCTCTACGAATGAAGAGGAGGTGGAGGGGTATATATAGCCTCCACACAAAATCCAACCGTTACACACAGTTTTCCAATCTCGGTGGGACCGAATCACAAACTCGGTCGGACCGAAAAGGTAAACCTAGTGACCGTTAGAGATTTTCGGTGGGACCGACTGGATCAACTCGGTGGGACCGATGTGCTAGGGTTAGGGTAAATCCAAAACTCGGTTTGACCGATTACTCAAACTCGGTGGGACCGATTTGGGTAATAAGCAAAATAGAGAGTTGGCCAAGCAAACTCGGTGGGGCCAATTTCATATCTCGATGGGACCAAAAGTATTGCAATAGGTAACAGAGAGTTTGCAAACCCATCTCGGTGAGACCGAGATCCCATCGGTAAGACCGAACTGATTAGGGTTTCTGGCAGTGGCTATGACAAGTGAAACTTGGTGGCGCCGGATGGAAATAATCGGTAGATCCGAGTTTGGCTTTGGGTTTAGGTCATATGTGGAAGTGGGAAAGTGGCTGAGGATTTTGGAGCATATCATTAAGCACTTGAGCAAGAGGCTCATTAAGCAACACCTCATCCCTCCTTGATAGTATTGGCTTTTCCTATGGACTCAATGTGATCTTGGATCACTAAAATGTAAAATGAAGAGTCTTGAGCTTTGAGCTTTAGCCAATACTTTGTCCTTAGCATCTTGGAGAACTTCCCACAACCTTTAGTCCATGCCACTCCATTGTTGAACTTATCTGAAACATACTAGATAGAAACGTTAGTCCAACAAGAGATATGTTGTCATTAATTACCAAAACCACCTAGGGAGCACTTGTGCTTTCATATAGACACCGGAGGGGCCTAGGGTTGTATAGAGTCGGTTTACAAAGGAAGGAATCTTCATATCCGAACGCCAAGCTTGCCACCCACGCAAAGGAGAGCCCCATCCGGACAAGGGGGAAGTCTTCTATCTCGTATCTTCATGGCCCATCAGTCTGGCCCACGTCACGTAGCCCGGACACCTGAGGACCCCTTAGTCCAGCTCCCTCGGTGCCATCCACATGGAACCACACATCCTCAAGTAATCTTTCCACACACATCAGCCCATGTCATCATAGCCATACTCCGCTCCCATCCTATCCTGGCGTGGCGTGATCGTGGTGAACTCCCGGTCCTTCAGCCTCCCCCCGTTTACCATCTCATCATGTAGAATCATTGCAAAGACAGTAGCCCCCACCCCTCCATCATGCTAGCATGGACCGTACGCCGATGCACCCATGGAGGAGGGCCTCACTGCTCATGTGCATAGTTGTAAGGGACAAGGACCGCGCATTAGAAGAGATGGTTTTCATGGGGGGGGGTGAAAAATGTTGTCTGTGCGGTGGTAGTCAAGGTGCTTCGAAAGTCGGTCAGCACGGGTCCAAGGGTGATAGGACCTATGAAAACACTAAAAAAGAACTCGGACTAAAACATGGATTTTCATAAAATTGAGAGTAACTTGACATGTTGGGCAAAGCATTCTTCTCATGCATTTAA
Source organism: Triticum monococcum (assembly GCA_034509565.1). Classification (NCBI taxonomy): domain Eukaryota; kingdom Viridiplantae; phylum Streptophyta; class Magnoliopsida; order Poales; family Poaceae; genus Triticum; species Triticum monococcum. The sequence goes on from CM067845.1 coordinate 412,171,226, forward strand.
CTCTATAGAAATATTAATCCATATTCTTCAGTTTTTCAACAACTTTTAAAATCCACAAAGATTTTTTGAACATTCATGGAATTTTTAAAATTCCTAAACATTTTTATTCTTGTAAAAAAAAATTATATCTGGAAAGGAAATCTAGGTGCCTACTTTTTCCTGAAAAGACGATTGGAAACTGAAGAACAAAGGAAAAAAGAAAATAAAAGCTGGATGGAGCGTCCACACAGCTATGAAATGGGCCCTATGGGCCAGCCAGTGACTGAGCGATGTGTACTTGGCGTGACTATGTCACGCAGCATGCGCCACATAAGGAGTACTTGGACATGTCCCATGCAAGTAATACCAAAATCACAAATTAAAGGGTGCCCCTTGCAAACCTCACTCCCATCTTCTCTAATAGTGACAAATGGCACCCTGCATGTATGCCACTTGTTACAGCCTAAGAAGTTTTCTTGTTTTCATAGATTCATCCTTTTTACATTTTATTTCTTGAACCATGCGCAAACCATGAACTGTTTTCACCATTGGATTTCTCGCGATGGAATCTTCGAAACTAGATCCCATGTGATTTTCGACAACAAAAATCATAAAAAGGAATAAAAAACTGAAATGAAAACTGAATAAAAACGGAGACCCAAAAAGACCAAAAACCAGAGAAAAAATCCTGGAATGAAAGCATAATTGTGCTTTAGAAAAGTGAAGCAAACTATGCTTTTTCCTTTTCGGGAAGCATAGGTAGCACTTTTCCCTTTTCGGAATGGACAGGTCGAGCTTTTATTTTTTGGGGATGCATAGGCCGTGCTTTTCCCTTTTTGAAAAGTACGCTTGTGCCTCTCGTAGAAGCACAGGCTATGCGTTCTACATTTTGGGAAGCACAGACTGTGTTTTCCCCATTTTTCGATAGCACAATTGTGCTTTTCTTTTTCGGAAGCATGGTTCTGCTTTTGCAGAAGCACAAATGTGCTTTTCCTTTTCCTAAAAGCACTCGGTGTGCTTCAGGCGAGAATAAAAATAAGTAATAAGTATTTTCGCAAGAAAAACATTGAAAAAGTCGAGCATAATTCGGAAAGCACCCAAAAACCAAAAATTTGTTCGGATGCTCTCGAGGGGAACGTCACGCGCTTAACACGTGGCGGTGGCAGCTGGGCATACCAAGTGATGCGCTCCCAGCCCACCAAAAGTCCGAGTTAGGTTCCCGTGAAAGGGGTGGATCCTCAAAAGCGTACCCAATCGTGCGCCTCTTCCTCTGTATGGACATGCCATTCTGGTCTTTTCCCTAAGGTTTTGGGAAGGTTCTAGAACCTTGCCTGAACCGGTTTCCTTTCTTTTTTTCTTTTTTCTTTTTTCTTTTTTCTTTTGTTTTCTTTTTTCTTTTTATTTTTCTTTATTTCAACTATGTGAACCTTTTTCAAACTCGTGAAGTTTTTCCAAAGTCATGAATGTATTTCAAATGTGTGACCTTTTTTTTGGATAATTATGCATATTTTCATCACAAATAATTTTTCAGATGATGAGATTTTTTAAAAATACTTGAAGTTTTTTTCAAATTTGAGAAGATTTTCCAAACTCATTAGCATTTTTAATTCGTGAATAATTCTTGAAATTTCAAACATTTTCCGAATTCATGATTTATTTTGTATTTCACGAACATTGTAAGAATTTGTGAACATCATTTAAACTATGAATGTTTTTAAATCATAATAAAAATCTTAATTCATGAACATTTTCGGATTAAGGAACATTTCTTGAAAAAACTAACAATTTTTTAAATCGTGAACATTTTGCGAATTCAGAAACAATTATCAAATTTAGGAACATTTTTTAATTTCGCGAACAATTTTTAAATTCACGAAAAATGTACTGACTAACATTTCTGAATTCACATTTCTCTTAGTTTGCAAATTTTTTGAAATCCAAAGCATTTTCAAAATTTCAGATTCGTAAACATTTTTCAAAATTAAAATATAAAACCAAAAAATCAAAAATTTACATGGTGCCCTGCACCGCACTTGGCAGGGGGTGCGCGATTCCTCGCTTTCCATTAGAGATCATATGTGCCGTTCACAGGCTGCAAATTGTCAGGTATGTGCTGAAGGCCGCCGCGAATGGGCTGGCCCATTTGGAGCTAAGAACAAGAGGCACCCAAAAAGATCATAGAAACTACTCGAAATCATCAATTAAAAAGTACTCCTTACAAATGTCACCTTCCTAGGTTATGATAAGTGGCACACTGCATCTGCGTCTCTTATCACAACCTGTGAGTTTCCTTTTTTTATATAGATTCGTTTATTCATATTTTTCCTCTCATGGAAAGAATAAAAGAAAGAAAACTCGTATTTTTCCTTTTTCCAAGAGGGACCACTGTGCCTCCACGAGAAGTAAATTTGCGCCTCTCACAGAAAGATAAAAAAAAATTCACATATTTTTTTCTAATTCTTTTCCCAAAACCAAGAAAAATAGAAATACCAAAAAATCATAATTTTTTTATCTAAAATAAAAAAGGCGTAAAAAATATTAAAAAATCCGGAGGAAGCGCCCGGCATGCGACACATGGCGGCGGCTGAGAGCGCGCCAAGTGGCACGCTCCCAGCCCACCAAAGTGACCCTCCCGGGGAGTCCCCAAGGAGTACTCGCTGATTAGTTGCTCTCGAAAAAGAGAAGAACCAGCCTCGTGACCGAGGTTCAGCGCAAGCATGTCCATTTGACACGCGCGGGCCCAGTGTGGACCACAAGCCTTCAACGCTCTTTTTCGTCCTTTTTCATCACATTTTTGTTTAATTTTTACGTTTGCTTGTATTTTAAAGTAGGCCAAATATATTTATTGTAAAAATCATAATACATACAAATATTAAAATTTTAATAGCGCATATGTAAAATGTTGAATGTGTATAGAAAAATAGTTCTAATGCATAGTAAAATTGTATAATGTGTATGAAAAAGTAGACATAAAAGCATATATATGAAAAAAAATGTTAATCCTGCATTTGAAAAATGTTCAACATGTATATAAAAAAATTCCTGATGTATACAGAAAATGTACAACGTGTATGGAGAAAAACAGAAATCAAAAGATATATGTATTTAAAAATGATAATCATGTATTTAAAAAAGTTAAATGTGTATATAAAAAAGATCTTGATGTAACAAAAAATGTTCAATGTGTATGGAAAAATGTAGAAATCATAAAGATATAAGGTTTAAATAATTTTGATGAGGTATTTGTAAGATGTTAAATGTGTTTATAGGAATGTTCCTGGTGTATACGTAAAGTGTAGGACGTGTATAAAAAAAGTCGACATGAAAAATATATGTTTGAAAAAATATTAATCTTGTATATTGGAAAATGATCAACGTTTACATAGAAATAATTATACAATGTAAACAAAAATGTTCGTGTAGATTTAAATGTGTTTATCACCATTAGAAAATGTTTATGGCATTTTAAAATAAATATTCAAGTGTTTCCAGGAAAATCCTTGAAATTTTAGAAATTGTTTATACAATTTATAAAACATCTGTACATAGTTGAAATAAATGTTTATTTTCAATAACAAAATGGTCAATGTGTACTTGAATTGTTTTACCATGTATTCAAAAAAGTGTTCAAAACTATATATTAAAGAAAAATGTACATCATCTATTTGAGTAATGTTGAACGTATATCAAAAGAAAAATGTTTCACGTGTACCCTATAAATGCCTATTGTGTACTGAAAAAATAGACATGTGTAAAAAAACACCAATGAAAACCGACAAAAGAAACAAAACAGAAAACTAAAAAAAAGAAAAAGGAAAAAATAGTGAAACATGGAAAAGAAACAAAGACAATCGGTGAACAACCAAAGAAAAGAAAGAAACTAATGAAAACCGAGAAAGAAATGAACAAAGCTTGTGAAAAATAAAGAACACGCATAACCACCCGAGAAAAGAAGTGAAGATACAAAGGAAACCAAAGAGAAGACAAAACATATATTTTAAAAACTCAGAAAAAGCAACAAAAAAGACGAGCCAAAAACCAATGCAGCAACCGAACCAAACGAAATCACAAGCATCTCGATTAAAACCAAGTGAACGAAAATAGTCCGGCCTAGTAGCTACACGGGGGAGGGGGTTGACTGCGCTATACTCGGGTACCTTTTTTTAGATGAAAGGGTAACGCTTAATTAGTTGCTCGTGTCTAACAAGTAGGGCACAATTATTGAATTTGGGTGTCCAAGTAGTAGTAGGCACATAGTAGGGACAGAAGAGTAATTAGCGGTTTGTAGTAGCATTGTCGGATATCCAGCGGCCATCACTCCCTTCATGAATTTGGCACTAAATTATAAATGGAAATCAAGTTTCTAAAAACATGTGAAGGAGAGACAGCTTGGAGTTTTACACTGCCTTGACTAGCTCGCTCGGTGCCTTCCTAGACATTTCAGATTAGAGTAACTTGTTTCCTTTTAATCAAACACTAAATTTATAATTTAAATTAACAATTTCAGGAGAAAATCAGGGTCCACCACGCAAGAAAACGCTCTGGCGACTGGAGGGCGATCGGGAGGCGATCCTCTGCCAGTGCTAGGGTTGGGGTTTTGCCGCGGGGGTGGTTTGACTCCGGTGGTGTCTAGGGCGGCGACGGCGCTTCTCTAGACACGGATTGGCGGTATTCGTCCTTGCCAGGTGCGGTGCTAATGGCGGAGAGGATGGGTGGGAAAGCTTCAGCGACTTCGGGATCCAAGATGGCCCCGGTGCATCAACGATCGCATTGCTGGTGGCACGGAAGCGGGAAGGAATAGCTAGCAGAGGATCGTCCAAATCCCATGTTGTGAGCAAGACCCCGGATCCGGCTACGAGTTTGTCTGCCAGATTGGGAAGTATGGTGCTCATGGATAAGGAGGCGGAAGGCCTAGTGTTTGCGACGACAGAACAGGTGCTCCCGAAGACTGCAAGATGGTATGTGGTAGGCAAATCTTACTCATCAAGACCCCTCAGCAAAACAGTCCTGGAACGTACGATGCAGCGAGCTTGGGGGTTGCACAAAGAATCCCAGTTCAGAGATCTTCACAATAATGTTTTTGTTGTGCATTTTGGGAGCGAGGGGGATTGGAAACATGTACTAAATAGTGGACCATGGCGGTATAATTTTAGTGTATTAGTTGTGAAGGATTATGAGGGTGGAACGGCCTTCTGAGATGATCTTTGACAAAATAGAAGTATGGGTTCAGGTCCTTGATCTACGCCCTGATAAGAGAACTGAAAAGTTAGGCATAGCTCTGGGTGATTGGCTGGGGCAGGATATGAAAGTTGATGTTGACAAGGATGGAATAGCTAGAGGAAACCAGTTGAGATTCCGAGCAAAAAATTTAGTCTTCGAACCACTTGTAAGAGGTTTTTACCTGAAGTCCTCACCGGAGGACAAACTTGGGACCTGGTATGATTTCAGCTATGAGAAGGTGCCCCACTTCTGTTTTGATTGTGGTAGACTTGTGCATGCAAATAGGGTATGTGTTCCACCAGTGGACTCAACTTTACAGTGGGGCGGCTGGCTAAGGGCGTCTTCGGGAAAACTTGGCTCGACAAAGGAGGGATCTCAAGGTGTGGCAGGAAGTAGCAATAATAGTGAGATGGGCAGGAAAATGAAGGGTCATGTACGTGATCATCCTACCAAAAGGAACCTACACAGAGTTCAATGTCTATGCTGATTCTCGCACTGGCGGGGAAGGCAGACATGATTACGAGGAGGTGAACAGCCCGAACAAACAGCGGCACTAGCCAGCTGAGGGGAAAGGAAAGGAAACGCCGGAAAAGGACCTGCAGGATGACCTGGAACACAAGAGGGAAAGACTTTTAAGGCGCGAGTTGAAGAATAGGGAAATGGATATGCGTCAAGAAATTAGAAACCATTATGAATCCAACAAATATGATGGTGCAGGTGTTTCATGGAAGAATAGGGAAAGAGAGAGGCGTCCTGGGTATTATGTGAGGCACCCCAGAGCTGAATATGAATACCAACTGAAGGAGCACCAGGACTGGAATCACCCAGATAATAGGAAGAGAGGGCCGAAGCAGTAGTGGGTGGCTAAAGGAGATTCTCACAGGCAGAATAGTACTGATACGTTCATTCGCGCTACGAGGCAAAAAAACGGCTTCAGTGTTTGACCGTATCTCTGAGCACAACGAGACATCGGCGGACCCTGCTAGTCGGGGCCGCCGGGACCAATGAATCTGCTAGCCTGGAACTATCGAGGACTGGGGTTGGACTTGACAGTAGGCGAGTTGTGTGACCTGATTAGGTCCTACAACCCAGCGGTGGTATTTTTAAGTGAAACCAAGAAGAAGGCGAGTGTGATGGAGAGACTGAAATGGAGATTGGGGTTCCGTAATGGTGTTGCAGTGGACTGTGATGGTCTTAGCGGGGGTTTAGCGCTATGGTGGAGGGACAACATACATGTGACTGTTAGACCATGGTGTCAGTATTTTATCGATGCAGAGATACAGTGTGAAGGGAAGACCTGTAGATTCACTGGTTTCTATAGGAGCCACAAACAGAGTTAAGGAAGAAATCTTGGGATGCAATAAGGTATCTCCGAGCCCAAGATAACCTGCCATGGTTGTGTGTGGGGGACTTTAACGAGGCTATGTTCCAAGTGGATCAGTTTGGAGGTAATACACGGAATTTCGCACAAATGGAAGAGTTCAGGGTTTGCCTGGCTGATTGTGGCCTGGTGGATCTTGGCTATTCTGGGTACCCGTACACATGGGACAACAAGAGGGAGAGAGAGGATAATATACAGGTTCAGCTGGATAGAGCAACATGTAATGATGGTTTCACCGAGAGGTTTCGAAACACTACTGTTGAACCCATAATAACTAAGGAGTCTAACCACGTAGCTCTTCTTATCCGAGCGATGGAGATAGCTCCATGCACCGCTCAGAAGGGTCCTCTCTCTTTTAGGTGGGACGTGATGTCGCTTGAAGCTACGTCGGTATTTCCCCAAAGAGGAAGGGATGATGCATCACACAGCGGCGGTAGGTATTTCCCTCATATATGAAACAAAGGTTATCGAACTAGTAGGAGAACCAAGCAACACAACGTAAACAGCCCTTGCACACATATAACAAATCCTCGCAACCCAACGTGTTAAAGGGGTTGTCAATCCCTTTCGGGTAACGGTGCCAGAAATTGGCGCGTGACGGGAGAAAGTTGTAATAGATTGAATAAATAGATCGCAAATAAAATAAAGTGCAGCAATATATTTTTTGGTTTTTGGATTAATGGATCTGAAAATAAAAGCAAAGGAAAAATATATCGCAAAGGCAAATATATGAGAAAGAAGACCCGGGGGCCCTAGGTTTCACTAGTGGCTTCTCTCGATAAAAATAGCAAACGATGGGTAAACCAATTACTGTTGGGTAATTGATAGAACTTCAAATACTCATGACGATATCTAGGCAATGATCATTATATATGTACCACGTCCAAGATTAGTATACCGACTCCTGCCTGCATCTACTACTATTACTCCACACAGCGACCGCTATCCAACATGCATCTAGTGTATTAAGTTCATGGAGAAACGAAGTAATGCAATAAGAATGATGACATGATGTAGACAAGATCTATCTATGTAGATATAGACCCCATCGGTTTATCCCTAGTAGCAACGATACATACGTGTCATTTCCCTTTCTGTCACTGGGATCAAGCAACGTAAGATCGAACCCACTACAAAGCACCTCTTTCCATTGCAAGATAAATAGATCAAGTTGGCCAAACAAAACCCTAATATCAGAGAAGAAATATGAGGCTATAAGAAATCATGCATATAAGAGATCAAAGAAACTCAAATACTTTCGTGGATATAAAAAGATAGATCCGATCATAAACTCAAAGTTCATCGATTCCAACAAACACACCGCAAAAGAGTTACATCATATGGATCTCCAAGAGACGATTGTATTGAGAATGAAGAGAGAGAGAGAGAGAGAGAGAGATCAAGCCATCTAGCTACTAACTACAGACCCAAAGGTCTACAAAGAACTACTCACGCATCATCGGAGAGGCACCAATGGAGGTGGTGAACCCCATCCGAGATGGTTTCTAGATTGGATCTAGTGGTTCTGGACTCTGCGGCGGCTGGATGAATATTTCGTTGACTCCCCTAGGGTTCTGGGATTTTTGGGGTATTTATAGAGCAAAGAGGTGGTCCGGGGGACACCCGAGGTGGGCACAACCCACCAGGGCGCGCCTGGGCCTCCTGGCGCGCCCTGGTGGGTTGTGCCCCCCTCGGGGCACCCCCCAGGCGCAGCCAGGGCCAGTTGTGTTCCTTCTGCCCCATAAAAATTCTCCCTAAAGTTTCGTGGCATTCGGACTCCGTCTGATATTGATTTTCTGCGATGTAAAAAACACGAAAAAAACAGGAATTGGCACTTGGCACTATGTCAATAGATTAGTACCAAAAAATGATATAAAATGACTATAAAATGATTATAAAATATCCGAGTAATATAACAACTTGGAACAATAAAAAATTATAGATACGTTTGAGACGTATCAGCATCCCCAAGCTTAACTCCTACTCGTCCTTGAGTAGGTAAGTGATAAAAACAGAATTTTTTATGTGGAATGTTGCCTAATATGTCATATCATATTTCTTTCTTTATAGCATGGACATTTGGACTTTTATATTGTTCAAAGCAATAGTCTAGTTTTTACATGATAATTTCAATACTCAAGCATATCAACAAGCAACCATGTCTTTCAAAATATAAACCATTGATCCATTCATGAAACACACTCGCATATTAGCTATGTCCAATACTCAAGTACGATCATATGGCCTCCTAGTTGGTGCTTTTGTAAGAGAAGATGGCGATTCAAATTCAAAATAAAAATTGCATAAAGTAAAAGAAAGTCCCTTTGCAGAGGGAAGTAGGGATTTGTAGAGGTGCCAGAGCTCAAAGCGAAATACTTAGAGATAAAAACATTTTGGGAGGTGTATCCATCCCACCAACGAAAACGACTTAGAGTTCCCAATACTTTCCATGGATAGATATATCATAGGCGGTTCCCAAACAGAAAATAAAGTTTATTCCTTTTTCCACCATACTTTCACTTTCCATGGCTAGCTGTATCCACGGTTGCCCTCCATACCAACACTTTCCAAGGAATTTATTATCTGACAACATAAAGTAAATTCATTTTTGCATTTCGGGACTAGGCATCCCTAATACCTTTGCCTTACTCTCGTACAATGACAAGTGAATAAACACTCATCTTGAGAATAACACATCTAGCATGGAAAATATTAGCCACCCCTCACCGCTCCGCGAGCGAAACAAACACACAAAAGAGAAGTTTATCTTGAAAATTAGAGATGGCACATACAAATTTGCTTAGAACGACAAAATAATACCGCATATAGGTATATATAGTGGACTCATGTGGCAAAACTGGTTTAAAGGTTTTTGGATGCACAAGTAGTGATCATACTTAGTGCAAAATGAAGGCTAGCAAAAGACTGGGAAGCGACCAACCAAGAAAGGAATAATCTCATAAGCGAGCATTAAGCATAACTAGCACCGAATAATGCACCATAAGTAGGATATAATTTCATTGCATAAGTATTGACTTTCGTGCTTGCATAGGGAATCACAAACCTTAACACCAATATTCTTACTAAGCATAATTACTCATCAAGATGACTCACATATCACATCATCATATCTGAAAACTATTACTAAGAATGATGTTTATTTTGTCCAATGATCTTCATGAAAGTGTTTATTATATCCTTCTTGGATATCTATCACTTTAGGACTAATTTTCATGTGTTGCTTTTGACAAGCTCAAACAAATATAAGTGAAGATCATGAGCATAAAATTTCTTCTCTCAAATTAGTTGAAGTGAATCAAGAGAGAATTTCTTGAAAATTTTACTAACTCTCAAATAAATCTAAGTGAAGCAGGGGAGCATTTCTTCAAAAATACTAAAGCACAGCATGCTCAAAAAGATATAAGTGAAGCACTAGAGCAAGTCCATAGCTCATAAAAATTTAAGTGAAGCATAGAGAGCAATTCTAACAAGTCATGACATAATTTTGGCTCTCTAAAATAGGTGTGTCCAGCAAGGATTGATGACTTAAAACACAAAATAAAACAAGCAAAGACTCATATCATACAAGACGCTCCAAGCAAAACACATATCATGTGACGAATGAAAATATAGTTTCGAGTAAAATACCGATGGTCGTTAGAAGAAAGAGGGGCTGCCACTCGGGGCCATCCCCAAGCTTAGTTGGTTGGTCATTTTTGGATAACAGCTTGGGATGCCGGGGCATCCCCAAGCTTAGGCTCTTCTATCCTTTATTCCTTCATCCATCGTAAGATAACCCAAAACTTGAAAACTTCAATCACCCAAAACTCAACAAAAACCTCCGTGAGATCTGTTAGTTGATACTTCTCCAACGTATCTACTTTTCCAAACACTTTTGCCCTTATTTTGGACTCTAACTTGCATGATTTGAATAGAACTAACCCTGATCATCCTCTCAAGAAAAATGAAATACTTGATATCTTTTATAATGGACTAAGCGATGCTTCCAGAGACCACCTAGATAGTTGTGCTGGTTGTGTTTTCAGGAAAGAACCATTGATCAAGATGAATAGCTATTGAATAATATGTTGAGTAATGAAAATGGTTGGACACTTCCTGAACCAACTCCTAAGACAACTCCGATGAAAAGGGGTATTCTATTTCTCAGTCCCGAAGATATGCAATAGGCAAAGAAATCTATGAAAGAAAAGGGTATTAAAGCTGAAGATGTTAAGAATTTACCACCTATTGAAGAAATACATGGTCTTGATAACCTGACACAGGTAGTAAAGGTAAATTCTCTCTATAGATTTGATGAAGGTGATATTCCTCGTTATAAGTCTGCTAGCCAATGCTTAGATGAGTTTGATAATTTTATTGTTAAACAAGAAAACTTCAATGCTTATGTTGGTAGACAATTGAAATGCATTGCTTATATGATTGAAGACTTGAGTGATTATATGTCTAGAGTTAAAGGTGAACTTAAACTTATTATTAAACATGCTTCTATGGTTACCACTCAAGTAGAACAAGTGCTTAAAGCTCAGAATGATTTGCTCAGTTAATTAAATAATAAGAAAAATGATAATCCTGTTACAGTTGTGACTAGAGGGGGTAAAATGACTTTGGAACCTTTGTATTCTGAGGGCCACCCTAAGAGAATTGAGCAAGATTCTCAGAGAACTAATGTTGATGCACCTAGTTCTTCTAAGAAGAAGAAAAAGAAAAATGATAGGAGTTTGCATGCTTCTAGTGAACCTATTGTTGACACACCTGATAATCCCAATGATATTTCTATTTCTGAAGCTGAAACACAATATGGTAATGAACATGAACCTAGTGATAATATTAATGATGATGTTCATGTTGATGCTCAACCTAGTACTAACAATGATGTAGAGATTGAACTTGCTGTTGATCTTGATAACCCACAATCAAAGAATCAACGTTATGATAAGAGAGACCTTGTTGCTAGGAAGCACGGTAAAGAAAGAGGACCATGGGTTCAGAAACCCATGCCTTTTCCTCCTAAACCATCCAAGAAAAAGGATGATGAGGATTTTGAGCACTTTGCTAAAATGATTAGACCTATCTTTTTGCGTATGCGTTTGACTGATATGCTTAAAATGAATCCTTATGCTAAGTACATGAAAGATATTGTTACAAATAAAATAAAGATATCGGAAGCTGAAATTTCCACCATGCTTGCTAATTATACTTTTAAAGGTGGAATACCAAAGAAACTAGGAGATCCCGGAGTACCAACTATACCATGCTCCATTAAAAGAAACTATGTTAAAACTGCTTTATGTGATCTTGGAGCCGGAGTTAGTGTTATGCCTCTCTCTTTATATCGTAGACTTGATTTGAATAAGTTGACACCTACTGAAATATCTTTGCAAATGGCTGATAAATCAACTGCTATACCTGTCGGTATTTGTGAGATGTGCCTGTTGTGGTTGGAAACGTTACCATGTTAACGGACTTTGTTATTCTTGATATTCCCGAGGACGATAGTATGTCCATTATTCTTGGAAGACCCTTTTTGAATACTGCAGGGGCTGTTATTGATTGCAACAAAGGCAATGCCACTTTTCATGTTAATGGTAATGAGCATATGGTACACTTTCCGAGGAAACAACCTCAAGTCCATAGTATCAATTCTATTGGAAAAATTCCAACAATTACTATTGAAGGTTTTGAATTTCCTCTTCCTACTGTCAAGAAGAAATATGATATTCTTATTGTTGGGGATGTGCATATCCCCATTGAGGTAACCTAGTGTTATTCGAAAATTCTCCGGTTTCATGTTATTCGGAAAGAGTTTGTTAACAAGACTTGATCAACCTTGTTAGCGGATTCCTTTTGATGAGCATGAGATGGATGAAGTTAGAAAGCACAACTCTCTATACCCACTTTTTACTTTCTGTTATTAAGATTAAATAAAGCAAAAAGTATTTTCTATCTGTTTTCTGAATTATCCTTGCAATAAAAAATACCCAAAAAATAAAAGTTCTCCAAATGTCCTGAAAATTTAATATGTTTTTAATAGAATATTTAAGAATATTTGGCACTGAGAACACACAGGGGGACCCACCATGTGCCCATGAGGGTGGAGGGCGCGCCCCCTGCCTCGTGGACCCCACATGCCCCCCTCCACTTATTCTTGCACCCACACACTTCGTCTTCTTCCAGAAAAAATTATCCACCAGCTCAAACCCGAGTTCTAGCTCATCTTGTTGCCATTTTCGATCTCCTTGCTCAAAGCTCCATTCACAAAACTGATTTGGGGGATTGGTCTTCAGTATGTGACTCCTCCAATGGTCCAATTAGTTTTTGTTCTAGTGCTTTATTTATTGCAATTTTTTGCTGCTTAGGTGACCCTGTTCTTGAGCGTGCATGTGAAATTTATTTGGTCCCAAGTAGTTCTATTGCATGATATGGCCTCTAGGCACTTGTGGGAGTAGTTGCTATCAATCTTGTTGAGTTTGGTTCACATTTATTTTAAGTTACTAATTTTTTTAGAAAATGATGAAGAGATTTTTGAGGGGCTCTTCGAGCCAAAGCTCGAAGGATAAGCAAAGTGAAGAGAATAAGAAGCCCAAATATAATCTCCCTCGCACTGCGGAGGTTCGGCCGTGCGAATGGCCTTGTGATGAGTTCTTGAGAGTAGGCGGGATTTATGAAGACTTTTATTATTTGGCTGAGAATGCAGGCCTCACCGACTTCCTCCACGACCAGCTCGAACAGTATCTCCTACTCACTAATATTTTTGTGCAAAATTTTCATTTCCATGCTAGGAGGTCGCCACCTTTTGTGGATTTTTATTTGTATGATGAATATAAGGAGATGTCACTTTATGACTTTTGTGCGGTTGCAAGTTGCCCTTTGAGGGCAGCATAGAGGAACCACATCGTAATGATGTGGAAGGGTTTATTGATATGATTGTTGTATGGGAAACGAGGAAAGTTTCCGATGCAAGAATTACTAACATACATTTTCCTGTTCTACGTTACTTTGCAATATTTGCTAGTAGATGCTTGATTGGTCGTGGGAACAGTGGAAACCTTAGTGCCCCTGGTATTGTTATTTTGCGCCATGCCTTGTTTCGTGATGCTACCTTCAGTTTAGGCGATATTTTTGCTAAATGGCTAAATCTGAACCGTACGAAGGGTCCCATCTTTGGAGGCATCTTTGCTTTGCGCCTTGCTGCACACTTTAACATACCTATTAGGCATTATGAGAAAGAAGAAAAGTTGTTGCCTCCTATTTTTCTAGATTATAAGAGTATGGTAGCACATGATTTTATTGTTAAGGATAAGAAGAAGATGCTTAAATATAGATTGATATTTGATAAAAATTACTTAGAGATTGTTACCTTGCCTGCTCCCTCTTTGTTTAACGTATTTTCAGGCACGTACCTCATTTTGCCGGAGGCCGTTTATGCATACTGAAGCATGACACCAGCTCTAGAGCCTGAGCCTGAGCCACCCCTTGACCCTTATCAACAGTCTGTTTATCAGTGTAATCCGGAGGAGATCGCCAACCAGTGGCACCCAGAGGATACTCCTCCGTACACCGGAGAGGGCAGCTTTGAGCCGTGGCCATAGACCAAATTAGGCCAAAAGCCTAAGCTTGGGGGAGTACGTATTTCTCACCGACATTACATTCATGTTCACACACTCAGGCCAGTTGTCGGTGCTCATACTTTTTATTGTATCATCCATGATAGTTTATTTTCTGTTTTAAGCTTTCTTCTTGTGTGTTTGAAAAACCTTAAGAAAAAAATTAGCTGTAGCTTTTAGCTAAGTTTACTTTCCATGCCTGTAGTAGTAATAATTAAAAGAAAACCCAAAAAGATTTCTCGTTCTTCATTTGTTTGTTGGGAGCTTTCCTGTGTAAATAGTTTTATTTCTTTTCTTTGGGGGTCGAGAGGAGAAGACCATGATGAAAATGTTGAGTGGCTCTCATTTGAATTATTGTTGATCTAACAAAGAGCCCATATTACCTTGTCCTCTTCCTTGTATTAAAAGCTTGCAGATTCCAGTTTAGTCCAATGCACGCGCACTATTATTATTATTATTATTATTATTATTATTATTATTATTATTATCCGCACCATTCGGTTGTGCAAGTGAAAGGCAATAATGACGATATATGATGGACTGATTGAAATGAGAGAAGCTGGTATGAACTCAACCTCTCTTGTTTTTTTAAATATGATTAGTTCATCATTCCTGATTCAGCCTATTATGAATGAAACATGTTTGCAATGACAATTAGAGATTATAGTTTCTCATGCCATGCTTAATTTGCTAGGAGTTTATAATGGTTTACCTTGCATGCCAACATGCTATTAAAATGGTTGTGATGTGGTATGATAGGGTGGTATCCTCCTTTGAACGATTTGAGTGGCTTGACTTGGCACATGTTCACGCATGTAGTTGAAACAAAATCAACATAGCCTCCACGATATTTATATTCATGGTGAATTATATCCTACTCATGCTTGTATCCAGTGTTGATTAATTTTGATGCATGTTCATGACTGTTGTCACTCTCTAGCTGGTCAGTTCCCAGTCTCTTTCTAGCCTTCACTTGTACTAAGCGGGAATACTGCTTGTGCATCTAATTCCATAAACCCCAAAGTTATTCCATATGAGTCCACCATACCTTCCTATATGCGGAATCTACCTGCCGTTCCAAGTAAATTTGTATGTGCTAAACTCTAAACCTTCAACTTAAATTCTGTTTTGTATGCTCGAATAGCTCATGTATCAACTAGGGCTATCTATATCTTCCATGCTAGGTGGGTTATTCTCAAGAGGAGTGGACTCCGCTCCTCACTCATGAGAAAATGGCTCGTAACCGGGATGCCCAGTTCCATGCTCAAATCAAATCAAAATAATTGCAAACAAAACTCCCCCAGGATTGTTATTAGTTGGAGGCACCCGTTGTTTTGGACAAGCCATGGATTGATGTTTGTTGGTGATAGGGCGAGTATAAACTTTACCATTCTGCTTGGGAACCACCTATAATGTGTTAGCATGGAAGATATCGAGATCTCTTAGTTGTTATGTTGACAATGAAAGTATAGTGCTCAAAATATTATTTATTTCTATTTCAAAACCGAGCTCTGGCACCTCTACAAATCCATGCTTCCCTCCGCGAAGGGCTTATCTATGTACTTTTATGTTGAATCATCATCCTCTTACTAAAAACCACCAGTTGGAGAGCACCGCTGTCATTTGTATGTATTATTATTAGTTTACATTGAGTATGACTGGATCTCTTTTACCATGAATTACAATTTCCAGTCAGCCCTTGATCTTCAGAGGTGCTCTACATTTATGTTTTGTGGTCTTAGAAAGGGCTAGCGAGATACCATCTTGTTATATCATATTATGATTGTTTTGAGAAAGTGTTGTCATCCGAGATTTACTATTATTGCTCGCTAGTTGATTATGTCATTGATATGAGTAAACATGAGACCTAAATGTTATTGTGAATATGGTTAGTTCATAATCTTTGCTGAAAACTTGAATGCTAGCTTTACATATTTACAACAACAAGAGCAAACAGAGTTTGTAGCCCCCTGCCTCATGGGCACCCTGGTGCTCCACCGACCTCAACTCCAACTCTATATTTTCACGTTCGGGGACAAAAAATCAGAGAGAAGGATTCATCATGTTTTACGATACGGAGCCACCGCCAAGCCCTAATATCTCTCGGGAGGGCTGATCTGGAGTCCGTTCGGGGCTCCGGAGAGGGGAATCCCTCGCCATCGTCATCATCAACCTTCCTTCATCACCAATTTCATGATGCTCACCGCCGTGCGTGAGTAATTCCATCATAGGCTTGCTAGACGGTGATGGGTTGGATGAGATTTATCATGTAATCGAGTTTGTTTTGTTAGGGTTTGATCCCTAGTATCCATTATGTTCTGAGATTGATGTTGCTATGACTTTGCTATGCTTAATGCTTGTCACTAGGGCCCGAGTGCCATGATTTCAGATCTGGACCTATTATGTTTTCATTAATATATGTGAGTTCTTGATCCTATCTTGCAAGTCTGTAGTCACCTATTATGTGTTATGATCCATCAACCCCAAAGTGACAATAATCGGGATACTTACCGGTGATGACCGTAGTTTGAGGAGTTCATGTATTCACTAAGTGTTAATGCTTTGGTCCGGTACTCTATTAAAAGGAGGCCTTAATATCCTTTAGTTTCCAATAGGACCCCGCTGCCACGGGAGGGTAGGAAAAAAGATGTCATGCAAGTTCTTTTCCATAAGCACGTATGACTATATTCGGAATACATGCCTACATTACATTGATGAACTGGAGATAGTTCTGTGTCACCCTATGTTATAACTATTGCATGAGGAATCACATCCGACATAATTATCCATCACTGATCCATTGCATACGAGCTTTTCACATATTGATCTTTGCTGAGTTACTTTTTTGTTGCCACTGTTACAATCACTACAAAACTGCTACTGTTACTTTTTCCACCGTTATCGTTACTTCCATACTACTTTGCTACTAAATACTTTGCTGCATATATCAAGTCTTTCAGGTGCGGTTGAATTGACAACTCAACTGTTAATACTTGAGAATATTCTTTGGCTCCCGTTGTGTCGAATCAATAAATTTGGGTAGAATACTCTACCCTTGAAAACTGTTGCGATCCTTTATACTTGTGGGTTATCATTAGTATAAGAATAATAAATCACTACTATAAGTGTTGTATCAAACCAATTCATATTTTGTTGTTGTATTATATCTACTGTATTCCAACTTTTTTTATGTCAAAAACTCATCAAAGAAAACCATAGAGCCATCAAAGTAAGCACACAACACAAAGAAATCAGAACAATCTGTAGCAATCTGACTATTTCGAATACTTCTGTAATTCCAAAAATTCTGAAAATTAGGACGACCTGAGCAATTTGCATATTGGTCTACTTCAAGTGGAATTGTTATTTTATCGCTCTCTAATAAAAAACTAAAATTAATTTTGTGAGCGTAAAAGTTTCTATTTTTCTCTCAGCAAGATCAAACAACTATCACCCAAGAAGATCCTAAAGCCTTTACTTGGCACAAACACTAATTAAAACATAAAAAACACAATAATAACAGTAGCATAATTGTGCTAACTCTCAAGAACAGAAAGCAAGAAGCAAAAATAAAATTTATTCATTGGGTTGCCTTCCAACAAGCACTGCAGAAAGCAAAAATAAAATTTATTCGTTGGGTTGCCTCCCAACAAGCGCTATAGTTTTACGCCCTTAGCTAGGCATAATGCAAGGATCTAAGTTTTTTCATCTTTGGTTCGAGATCCATAAGATGCCTCATGATTGATTCATATGGTGGCCTAATTCTTGTTCTAGGAAAGTGTTCCGTACCCTTCCTCAAAGGAAATTGGAACTTAACATTGCCTTCTTTCATATCAATCACGGCACCGATAGTGCGTAAAAACGGTCTACCAAGAATAATTGGACAAGACAGATTGCAATCAATATCAAGAACAATAAAATCTATGGGCACATAATTCCTATTTGCAAGAATAAGAACTGTTGGGGAATGCAGTATTTCAAAAAATTTCCTACGATCACGCAAGATCTATCTAGGAGATGCATAGCAATGAGAGGGGAGAGTGTGTCTACATACCCTCGTAGACTGAAAGTGTAAGCGTTTAGTAACGCAGTTGATGTAGTCGAACGTCTTCGCGATCCAACCGATCCAAGTACCGAACGTACGACACCTCCGCATTCAGCACACATTCAGCTCCATGACGTCCCTCGAGCTCTTGATCCAGTTGAGGCCGAGGGAGATTTCCATCAGCATGATGGCGTGGTGACGGTGATGATGAAGTTACCAGCGCAGGACTTCGCCTAATAACTACGAAGATATGACCGAGGTGTGTAACTGTGGAGGGGGCACCGCACACGGCTAAGAGAAACTTTGGTGTGCCTTTGGGTGCCCCCTCCCACGTACATAAAGGGGGGAGGAGAGGTGGCCGACCCTAGAGGGGGCGCGCCATGGAGGGAGTCCTACTTGGGCTCCCGGTCCAAGTAGGATTCGTCCCCCCCTTTCCTAGTCCAAGTAGGAGAAGAAGGGAAGGAGGAAAGGAAGAGAAGGAAGGAGGGGGCACCACCCCTCCCCTTGTCCAATTCGGACTGGGAAATGGGGGGGGCACCTCTGGCCGGCCCTCTCTCTTCTCCACTAAGTCCTATGATGGCCTATTAACTTCCGGGGGGGGGGGGGGTTCCGGTAACCCCCAATACTCCGAAACTTATCCGAAACGACCTGAACCATTCCGGTGTCCGAATGTAGCCTTCCAATATATGAATATTTATGTCTCGACCATTTCGAGACTCCTCGTCATGTCCGTGATCTTATCCGGGACTTCAAACAAATTTCGGTTCATCAAATTACGAAACTCATAATACAAATCGTCATCGACCGTTAAGTGTGCGGACCCTACGGGTTGAAGAACTATGTAGACATGACCGAGACACATCTCCGATCAATAAACAATACCCGAACCTGGATGCTCATATTGGTTCCTACATATTCTACGAAGATCTTTATCGGTCAAACCGCACAACAACATACGTTGTTCCCTTTGTCATCATTATGTTACTTGCCCGAGATTCGATCGTCGGTATCATCATACCTAGTTCAATCTCGTCACCGGCAAGTCTCTTTAATCGTTCTATAATGCATCATCCCATGACTAACTCATTAGTCACATTGCTTGCAAGGCTCATAGTGATGTGCATTACCGAGAGGGCCCAAAGATACCTCTCCGATACACAGAGTAACAAATCCTAATCTCGATCTATGCCAACTCAACAAACACCCACTACAAAAAAGACACATCCGTGACATTTTGGGCCAAACGAATTTTCTCCTACCATACTTATGACACTTCTATGACGATAATTGTGACAAAACCTGGTATCGTCATAGATGTGGTGGGCTCCTACTTCTATGACAAAAAATCATGATAGAAAATGGGATTTTCGTCCTGGGGGGGGGGGGGGCGGGGGCGGAGACGCAGCTGCATGACATTCTTTGGGCCGTCCATGACGAAAAAACCGTGGTAGAAGTGAGGGCGAGGAAAATATCGGGGTGTTCCCGGTTACGGTGGGTGGTCGGGGCCGAGCGATGCGCATTTCTCTCATACACGCACGCGCGTGGGTGCGAGGCATTGGGCTCTAACTGAACCCCAGCGATGCGTTCGCCTACTGAACCCGAGTGATTGCACCACAGGCTACGCGTTACTGAACCCGAGCGATCGATCGGTGGCTATTAACTGAACCCGATCGAGCGATTCCTTCGCTACTGCTGCTAACTAAAGCCGATCGATGTTGCCTTTGGATGAACAGTGAGTGTTGCTGTGTGTGTGTGTGTGTGGGGGGGGGGGGGGGTTGGATGAACAGTTCTCGGTGGGGGTGGATGAACAGGACCCCGTGATGTTGCCTCTGGATGAACAGGACCCCGATCGATCGAGCCGGTTGGGGTTGGATGAACAGGACCCCGTGGAGGGCTGGATGAACAGGACCACCCCGTGGAGGGCTGGATGAACAGTAGATGGTGGAGGGCTGGATGAACAGTAGCCCGTGGAGGGGTGGTTGAACAGGAGCCCGTGGAGAGGGCTGGTTGAACAGTAGCCGGTGGAGTAGCGCATGGAGGAGGCTGGATGAACAGGAGCCCGTGGATGAACAGTCGCAGGTGGAGGTTGAAGGAGGTCGACGGTGGATGAACAATAGCCCGTGGAGGCTGGAGGGGGTCGATGGTGGAGATGAACAGTATCCCGTGAAGTCCTGTTTTGCGGTACACCATGCCCCTCCCGATGAACAGGACCCCCGTTTCGACCGTAGTGCTCCAACACAAGTCTGTTTCCTTTGTTTTGCAGTACGCCACACCCCTCTCGATCAACAGGACCCCGTCTCGATCGTAGGAGGTCCGTTTCCTCCGTTTTGCGGTACGCCAGACCCCCCCCCCCCCGATGAACAAGAACCCATTTCGAACATGGCCGGTCAAACACAAGGCCATTTCCTCCATTCTGCAGTACGCCAGGCCTCGTTTCCATCAGCTGTTCTGTCCAAGCCCTCCCGATGAACACGACGACGCATTCCGTTCTGACCCAGCCGGTTGGCTCCCCATGAACACGACGATGACGCAGTTTCTCGGTTCCGACCCAGCCATGTACACGAGCCCTGACCGTACGTATGCGCGAGTAGGCGTTCGAGACCCCGCCCGTATGTACGTACGTGGCCGTATTTTCTTTCTTGCACATTGGTCGTTGTACGTACGTGTACATGCTACATGCGCGCCTCTACTACGACACGTGCATGCTCTACATCGACCAGTATGTACGTACACGTTCGCGACCAGAATGACAACGCTACGTACGCTTCGACCAGGTGGGTCCCGACTGTCAGGCACTTCCTTGCGTGCGAAGATATAGCCGGTGGGTCCTAGCAGTCAGGGGGCGAATCATTTTTTTTGCTCGGACGCACTTCCTTGCATGCAAAGATGTAGCTGGTGGGTCCCAAAAATCAGGGGGGAAACATTTTTTTTGTGAAATACGGTGGCCCATCTGATGGGTCCCCGTTGTCAGGTGCATGAATAATTATTTTGCGCATAATAAGGAGGCACTTCCTTGCGGCTTTCGTGGACCTAGCTGTCAGCCTCTCCACGTACAATACTCTTTTGATGCAAGTCGGTCGTTGACCACATTGACCACGCCGCGCCGAGAGCACCAAGGCGGTGAACGATGGCGAGGCCTAGGAAGGGGACGATGCGGAGCCAGGGAAGACGCGGCAGTGGATGCCCACGCGGAGAGGAGTACGAGGGTTCACTGGTTCGGCTGCGGTGTGAGGCTGCCGCCGTCGCAGAATAACAGGGGGTGTGGGTGAGTAGAGGGATGGCCTGGCCAGCGGTGGGAGTAGTAGGGGGCGGTGAGGCCTCCGCGGCATCACAGCCGGCCATGGGAGGCAGGAGCACGCGGCACGACCGGTGCTGGTTTGGGCAGCTGGAGCAAGAAGACTAGAGGTTGAAGAAGCACTACGGCCGTTGGATGGACATCGTACGGTCACTAGAGCTAGAATCGTTCATATATTGACTAAGTTCACAAAGCCCTCCGTCCCTGTCAACTTAGTAGGCCCACAAGTCCGCCTCCCACTATGGTGGGTCCCAGCTGGTAGGGGGTATTCATTTTTTGTGCAATAAGGAGGCACTTCCTTGCGTGCGAAGATATAGTTGGTGGGTCCATCCTGTTAGCGGAGGGAACATTTTTTCGTGAAATACAGAGGCCCTTCCGGTAGGTCCCAGATGTTAGGTGGAGGAATCATTATTTTGCGCATAATAAGGAGGCATTTCCTTGTGTGCGGCCATGGACCCAGCTGTCAGCCTCTCCACGTATAGTCTACTTCCGATGGATGTCGTTCTTTGACCACATTGACCACATTGCGCCGAGAGCACCAGGGCGGTGGACGACGGCGAGGCCTACGAAGGGAACGACACGGAGCCAGGGAAGACACGACAGTGGCTGCCCACACGGTGGAGAGTATGAGGGTTGACTGGTTCGGCTGTCGTCGCCGGAAAATAACAGGAGGTGTGGGTGAGTAGAGGGATAGACAGGCCAGGGATGCGAGTATATGATGGGGCCGTGAGGCCTGCCCGGCAGCACAGCCGGCCATGGGAGGCAGGAGTAGGCGGCCCCTCCGGCGCTGGATTTAGCAGCTGGAGCAAGAAGATCAGAGATTGAAGAAACACGACGGCCGTTGGATTGACATCCAATGGTTACGTCTGTTAGAATCGTTTGTTGGCGTATATAATAACTAAAAAAATATTGCATACGCGTCAACTTAATAGGCCCACAAGTCAGACCATTCCCTCTTTTTTAATAATTTATATATAGCTTATTGCGACTTATGCAATTTATTGCGGTCCGTTTTTTGGTTGGCCAGGACCAATTTCGCATATTTATGTGGGTTCCAAACTATTTTTAATACCGAAATGTCGAACCAGATTTAAAGTAGTTTGAAGGTATATTTAAATTAGGTTAATGCCCAGTAAAATAGGAATCTGAAAATGTGAAAAAAATCAGAAATTATAAAGTAATTGCCAATTTGTCATCTGTTTTTATATTTACAACCCATTTCATATTACTTTCAAGATTTGCAGGCATCTTGAAAGAGTTGCAGCCCATCAGGGCATAGAAAAATAAGTATGCCTGGATTGGGTATTCTTCAAAAAAAATAAACTGGGCTCATTTTCACAACGAAAAAATAGCTGGGCTGGTCACATGGTGAACATAAAATATAAGCCTGGGTTAGACGGGCCACAGCCCAGTTCAAACCCTGCTCCATCTCAACAATAACAAAAAATACTACTCGAGGAGCTACATCCTAGGTGTCAGCCGATCTTGTCCTATTCTCTTTACTATTGACTATATACTCTCCCAATATCATGGGTCCCAGATGTCAGGAGAACACTAGGAGGAAGCATTTTATTTTTCCATACGCTGACATGGTGGGCCCCTACTATCATCCTCTCCACGTACTTCTACCGATTTCTGTTGTTTATTGACTATGTTGACAACGCGAGAGGGCGGCGCCGCGGCAAGCGCACCAAAGCGCGCGGAAGACGACGACGAGGCCTCGGACGTCGGCGTTAACGATTTAGGAGACGGTGGGGCGGCGATGCGTGCACTGAGGTGCAGCCAACCGTGGGAGGCGGAAGCAGGCGGCCCCGCCGGCGCTGGTTTGGTTTTGGCGGCTGGAGAAAGATAGGACTGAAGAAACACAAAAGACTATAAAAGCAGCAGGAGTACTTAACAACCTTAACTGAAACCAGTAGGGGCACTTAACAACCATAGCTGAAAGCAGTATGAGTACTTATACAGGTTCAACCGTACAAAGCACGCCTCAAACAGTGCTACTTTGCCTACAGTTAACCAAGGGTGAGGCCGCCAAGCCCCAGGACAAGGCCAAGGCGCCACCCCGCGCATCCACAACCTTCTGAAAGCGGCTTCATCTCGCAATGTGGTCAATAAATATGATATTCGCTTTAGAGCCATGGAAAAGCAGGAACATAATCTTCTGTCCTATTCTACAAGATGGACGGGCCTTCATTATTTGAGACCACCCATGAATAAGTATCTTTTCACCTCCATGGGGAATGGAGTAGGTCGACATAAACATCATGTTGTGACCAAGCGCAAGTCTAACCCGACCATGGTCAGGCATCTGTATAGGAACAATAGAACCAGACAGTTTCTGTTTCAAGAAGATCACAGTGTAAAACTGTGTATAAGCAATAGTTTATGAACAACATATATAACAGAAAATAGGTCGTACCATAAGTTTCTCGACACAGTTGGACCTGTTCAACGAGTGCAGCAGTGGCACACATATCCCATGTGGCCTTACACCATTGAAACGCCCCACAAGGACCTCAAGACGATTAATAAAGTGTAGGAACTTGTGGATGTCGTCCCAGTCAACTTCAGTGCCATCAGTAACTGCCGAGTTGTTACAGAATAACAAACGAGCAGCCTGCTTAACTCTGAAAAAACCTACACTGTAGCGACCCGACCTCAGACGGTCAAGTCTCTGTGCTTCAGTGTCATCCCTGGATCGGTAATGCTGACACACACAGTACTTCGAAGGATTAATAACAGAGTAGCAAAAACACACTTATTACATGGAATGTCTCAAAAGAGAACTTATTACAATAAGTATGGCTTAAGGCCATCTAATTACAATAACATCGGAAGACTTGGAAGATAATGTGAGTCCATCAACTCCAACGGCATAGCTTAGTGCATGACAAACGACCTATGACATCTTACTCGTCGTCTGAAAAGTCTGCAACATGATATGTTGCAGCCTGAGAACGGGTCAACACATGGAATATGCTGGCAAAGTAAGACAAGAGAACAATGAACAGATAAATG
This sequence comes from Triticum monococcum, assembly GCA_034509565.1. Lineage (NCBI taxonomy): Eukaryota > Viridiplantae > Streptophyta > Magnoliopsida > Poales > Poaceae > Triticum > Triticum monococcum. The sequence goes on from CM067845.1 coordinate 412,195,789, forward strand.
CTATCACTACATTCATATACGGCTAGTGGAGGCTCTATGGTTATATTGTTTTTTGCGAAAAGCCAATTTTTCCCTACAACAAAGGAATATATTTTATTTAACTATCATGGTAGTTGAAACATCATTGAGAAGGTTCCTCCAACTCAATCCCAATTAAAGTAGTCATTAACATCCCAACAAATTAATTTAGAGTGATGAGATCAAATCAATAATTCAAGTACCAGATACTCAAGATGTCCATAACGGGTCAGCACATGGAATTTTGCGCACTTTTCCATTGCCATTCCCATTCTTTGGTTCAGAACACTCGGTGCCGTAGTGTCCAGTGTTCCCGCACTTGAAACAAGTAATGTGACTCAGGTCCTTCTTGGTGGGCGTTGCTGGGTTAGAGCGGTTCTGATTGCTGCCTGCTCCTTTCCCATTTCCATTCCTAGGGCCATGATGGTTATGCGGAATTCCTCCATTATGGTTATGGCCTCCATGGTTATGGGTAAATCCTCCCGGGTTCGGGGTGAGACGGGTTTTCTGCTGACCTCCTAAATTGTACCTCCCTTGTCCATACTTCCTCTTGCGGCTCTCAATCTGCTGTTGCCTCCCTTCAATCATAAGAGCCTTATCTACCAACTCCTGGTAGTTGTTGAATGTTGCCACCATCAAATGCATGCTCATCTCATCATTCAACCCTTCCATAAACTTCTCCTGCTTCGCGGCATCGTGGCCACATCATCTAGGGCATAGCGGATAACGTACTAAACTCCTCCACATGCTGGCCTACAGTACGATTCCCCTGGCGCAAGTTGCGAAACTCACACTTCTTCATGCTCATAGCTCCAGTTGAGACATGGGATGTGTGGAAAGCTTGCTGAAACTGCTCCCAAGTGACATTGGCTATGGGAAAATTGGTTGTGTAATTCTCCCACCATGCGGTTGCGGGTCCATCCAGTTGGTGTGCGGCAAAACGCACCTTCTCAGCATCTGTGCAACCGACAGTGGTTAACTCCCTTCCGATCCTACATAGCCAGTCATAAGCAACTATGGGCTCGGTGCTCTGGAAAACACCGGTGGTTGTAACCTCAGAAAACGGGCTAACTTGTCAACTGGTGGCAGCGGCGGAGGGTTGTTGTTGTTGTTGCCCTGATTCTGAACTAGCAACCGCATCAGTGTATTCTGCTGCTGGATCAACTGAGTGAGCTCTGGTGGGAAAGCAAATCCGGGGTCACATCTCGGAGGCATCTGATGGTTTAGAGGGGAGAGATTAGAATAGAATGAGGTCTAATGAGAAAGCACTGCCCATATGCACATGAGACAAACACAATCATATCATATCACTCAATCAATCAAGCAAGGGCATACAATCGATCTAACTATCGTTACAGTGCTCGGAGTACTAATATTTACATGGGGGGACCAAGGTTGGAAAAAGCGGTAGGCGTAAGCGAGGCGAATGGCCTTCGCCCAGTGCCTAGGCGGTGCCTAAGCGCCCTAGGCGCGGCCTAGGAGGTAATATTTTTTTACTCGTAATGTATTTGTGATTATTATATGGGTGTTGATATTAGTTTAGGCCATATAAATAAGTTAATTACGATCTACTGTCATTAGAATATAACCTGTTTGGCATATCAGTGCAGTATGTGGCATCATTTCTTGCTTGGGTAGGCAATTCCTTGCTTGCCCTGCCTAGACCTCCATTTATGCCCTAGGCGAGGCGTTGGGCCATTGCCTAGCGCCTAGGCGTGCCTAAGCGCCTCCTAGGCACTGCCTTTTCCAACAGAGGGGGGAACACTACTGATCATATGGTGGTCTACTAGAAATTTTGATCGGTGGAAGACTCCATGATATCCGCTCTAGCTTTGTCTTCATAGTCATCATCACTACCGGGGTCGGAGTCGGTGTCGTCGATGATGATGTAGTCTTCAGAACAAATCTCCTCAAGTTCGTCGTCTTCACCTCCTGGCACGGGGTCTCCCATGAAAACTCCTAGCTTCCTTGTCATGTCGTCATTCTTCTCCACAAGTATCGTCATTTCCTTCTCATATCCATCGTGTGTAGACTTAAGCTCCTCTTCTAGATCTGTGATCCTGGTCATCGCCTTCTTCAAATCTATCATGCTTGCGCACATCTGGTTCTCCTGGCGACGAATGTGATGATTTAACTCCTGGATGAATGCTGCAATGGACCTGTCCTTCCTGGTGCTGATCATATCCCATTGCTCATCTCGGCGCCCACATATCTGGTAGATAGTGTCCTTAAGCTCCTTGTGGTAAACTTCGCCTATGCGTCCCATGGCAATGTGGGCTGCCATGCTCTTGCCTAGACTCTAGGTTGGGGCGTCAAAGGAAAATTCTATGGGTTTAGCGACTGGCGTGAATGTCCTTCTTGGAACGTGAACTCGAATCAACAAATGTTTCTCTTCTAGTAAAGTGGCGGTGTAGGTCCCGGTGAAGCTTGGTATTCCGATGTTCAGGTACTTAGTGACTTCCTTCAAGTGTCGTCCAAACGGGGTGTCTTCATCCGGCTGTGTAAACTTGTTCCTTGAGTCCGCCATCCTAAAGAGTAGAAAATGGAGAGGAGTAAGAAATGAGTAGAGAAGAGTGATCTATGGCTCATCTTAGTGGTTGTGCCCTACATTCAGCGTGTGCTCTGATACCATCTTGTAATGACCCAACCTCAGACGGTCAAGTCTCTGTGCTTTAGTGTCATCCCTGGATCGGTAATGCTGATACACACAGTACTTCAAATGATTTATAACAGAGTAGCAATCACACACTTATTACATCGAATGTCTCAAAAAAGAACTTATTACAATAAGTATGGCTTAATGCCATCTAATTACGATAAGAACGGACGACTTGGAAGATAAAGTGAGTCCATCAACTCCAACGGCATAGCTGAGTGCATGACAAACGACCTACGGCGTCTTACTCGTCGTCTGAAAAGTTTGCAACATGATACATTGCAGCCTGAGAACGGGTCAGCACATGGAATATGCTAGCAAAGTAACACAAGAGAACAATGAACAGATAAATGCTATCACTACATGCATATATGGCTGGTGGAGGCTCTATAGTTATATTGTTTTTTGCGAAAAGCCAATTTCCCCCCACAAGAAAGGAATATATTTTATTTAACCATCATGGTAGTTGAAACATCATTGAGAAGGTTCCTCCAACTCAATCCCAATTAAAGTAGTCATTAACATCCCAATAAATTAATTTAGAGTGATGAGATCAAATCAATAATTCAAGTACCAGATACTCAAGATGTCCATAACCGGGGACACGGCTAACCATGATTAGTTTATACACTCTGCAGAGGTTTGCGCACTTTTCCCCACAAGACTCGATCTCCTCCGTTGGATTTCTCGCACTACAGGGTGTTTGAGAAATGGATGACCGAGACACAGTCTTTCAGAAGCATTAACTCTTTACTCTGGGTGGACCGTTACACCTACTTTGCCCTACATCTGCTAGCCCACCACTGAAAGAGGTCACACAATATACTCAACTATGCCAGAGCCCATAATGTCTTGTGGCTGCACACGGAAGTTTCTAGCATGAATAATCTTATGATCCCTTTGAGCCTGGGTGGCGGACCATAGGATGATCACACGGGTACTCCGGGATATCCTTGGACAACGCTGGATTCTCCAGGTGCCCACAAGCAATCCACCCCGATGTGTATTAAAGTTGCCACCTTAATTTGAACCATCAATTAACAACGCACATCTATCATGGATACACTCAAACCCAAACCACGTCTACGAGCATAGCATAGCAATATAAGCATAACGTAGAAGTAACTCCCATGGGTTTGATAATAAAACAGGTAATAGGTTCTACCTCATCATCTACTTCCCAGACCCACATGTTAAGAGATCCTACTCATGCAATGTGTGAGGGTTGAAACTAATGCATAAAAACTGGGTGATAAAGGGGTATGATCAAAGTGTTACTTGCCTTGCCGATGATCTGCAAATCCTAGAGACTCATAGTAGCACGCTTCGCACTCCGGGTGTTCTATCGCAAACAAACAATAGCATACATAACCAATCAAGCATAGATGCACAGGGAAAACTCAAATAAGAAGGTCTAACTAGAAAGTTCAACTGAAGAACTCCGGTTTGCAAAAAGAATCGAATCAAACGGAGCAACGAAACTCAAACTACGAAAGAGACAAGATCCAATTACTAATCTGGACTAAAGTAAAATTTTCCAGTACCGAAATCTTGTTCAAGTTGGTTAAACGGAAAGAGGGCTTCAAGACAAAGATCTAGGCACTTGTTTCACCTGATTTAGATAAACGAGCGAAAAGATAAACTAGAACGAAGATTAGGGCAGAAATCGCGATCGAAAATAATCGTGGAAAACCCCTAGAAAAAGAAAACTGACAAACAGGCTAAAGAACGAACGTTCACTGTCTGCGGCTAACGAGTGAACAACGTTCGTTAATACGAACGTACGGACGAACGTCCGCGATTTAGCTAAACCAAGAAAAACCAATCTAAAAAACGAACTAGGGTTTCAAAAAAACCGAACGGTTTTCTTGTGAAAACCGGCGGCGGCGGCTACCTCGGCGAGGTCGGCGCCGTGCGGCGGTGGAAGGTAGCGCGGCGGCGGCAAGGTGGAGCGGCGGCGGCGACGACTTAGGGTTTCGGGCGGGGCTGGCGGCTTGCTGGGCCTCGGGGGCGTGGCTTATAAGGCCGGCCCGGTCAAGTGTCCAGGTCGGACACGGCCCAGTAGGTTGGTTACCTTTTTTAAAAATAAATCCTGCAGCAAAAAAACACATAAAAGAAATACTAAACGGACTCCAGAAATCCTGAAATAAATTTTCACGGTCCTCTAATAATATTGCGGACAAAGTGAACATTTATTTAGACCTCTAATGCAATTTCGAAAAATGCATTTTTTTCTAATTCAAATAAAATCGCAATAAAACCCAAATAAAATAACTTATTTGATTTTAATATTTTCCTCTAATATTTTATTTATTTTGTAGAAGTCATATTATCTCCTCTCATATATTTTAATATGAAATATTTTTGGGGAATAAAATAACTAAAACCAAATGATCCTATTTTCAAAATTTGAGAAAACTCAAATATGAAAATAACGAAATTCCCAACTCTCTCCGTAGGTCCTTGAGTTGCTTAGAATTTCGAGGATCGCAAAGTAAAATGCAATAAAATATGATATGCATGTACGACCTATGTATAACATTCGAAATTAAAATTTTGGGATGTTACATACATGTGCCACCAATTATAAGAAAATATTAGTTAGAATTAGCATCTTGGTGAGAGATTCATTGATGCTTCTAAAGTTAAATTGTGATTAGTTAGACAGAATAGGTAGATTAAGAAGTAATCGAGGCAACAAGCAAGAACCAGATACAAACTAACATGGATGAACAATTGGAATGACGTCGGGGTGGAAGACCGCAGTGAAGATGAGACCAGGTTCTACTATTTCCATCAACATTCGTGCGCCAACTTTCAGTCCGTAACACTTGAGAAAGTTTATCCAAGTTCGGCCATAAAAAAAGCAGCGATCTTCTTGGTTCATGAACCCAACTCGGAACTTATATCCATGGCTTGTCTTCACTGTGACCATTAAACTAGTGTATTCAATTATGGCAAGGCCGAGCATCTTGAGTACATGTGTTATGGCAGAGCAAATAATGCACTGCACGAAAAATAATATGAGAATACAATGTATTCCCTATCCAAATATAGAAATAACTTCCTCCTTCACGTCAGTGTTGACCATCGTACTGGTAGTACCTTTTATCCAAATATAGCAATCCAAATTTCCAAATTAGTCGACAACATGTTCAAAAAAACCCCACCCTCTCAGATAGAAAAGAGGATTCTAGGAACATATTGTGCGCATTTTAAAATCCTGTGTTAGGATGAGAAGGAACAAATGTGGTGTATCGCCGAGGGCACAGAAGCCTGTAGGGTCCTCACACTTTGGGCACTGCAAATGAAACAAACTAGATTCAGTAGGAAGAAAAATGCATCAACGGCGGTGGCTGCCATCCTAGGATTACCCGCGACCAAGGGACTTGGATTTATCGGGGATGGATGAAGAATTCGTACCTGGTTCTCCATGAGAAAACCCTATGCAATCGCCAAGAGGGGTTTTCTCTGAACAAGCATACGAGGGAGAAGGGATTCAGGCCCAGTGAAATATTGCCTCTTTGTCCGTCCAGCTTACTGCTAAAGCTGGAAAGGGGGGTTGTGATTTGACAGATCATTGGGCATTACTGTGGCGCTACGACCGGGGTGTATCTACCGAGCAGTTGTGCACTCTAATTTGTGCAGATGGCACGTGGACCCCGTTGCCGGATGCCCCACACAGCAGTGAAAGGAAGTAGAAATACAGGAGCAACTAGTTACACATAAATATATTTTTGACAGAGAGATACTCCCTTTGTAAAGAAATATACAAATCTTTTATATCGCAACTTTATACCAAAGAAAAATCAAGGGGAATATATATAACATATATAATTATAAAAAACATAGTTGTTTTTAACACAGTATAGACGAGTTGGTGATGATGGTGTGCCTTCCATCCTGCAATATAGGCCATCCGATTTATATCTGACGGATAGGAAGGAAACTATGGCAATTTTGCAAAAAGGTACCCACACCCCTCTCCACATTTGCAAATAAGGCCTTCCCTTGTTCATCCTTTTCTCTCACAAGATAAAATACTCATACAAATGCATCTTGATGTTACGTGCAACGCACGGGCATTATGGGGGTTCAGCTGAGAATATAATACTCAGACAGGCTCACGGTTCTGGACTTTGGGCCGCAGGCCCACCCTTCATGTTTGGGGGCCCATGTGTTCTACCTCAGCGCTTTTCATATTGCAAGCGATCGGTACGACACTGGTTTTAGATGCTGTCGCAAGGCAAATACACAAAATTGAATAAAGCACGGCAACTGTTGGAATGAAATCAAACGATAGTTCCTAACCAGCAATGAGAGTTGCAATTCTATCAACGATATACCATGTGATAAATAATACTATCGTATTACTTATACACACAGGACACTTGTTTCACCATGCCAGATTATTACATCAAAATCTCTCGGGGGATAGATCAGTTCGGCAGTTGCGTGCTGTTATTGAAGAATTTCAAAGTTGATTTGGACCAGCTCTCCTTGCCGAGAAAGTTCGATTTTGGGATCATCGCCTACCGCGAGATATGATTTAGATTTGAACCTTGACCATTGAGGGAGTCCTGGATTAGGGGGTGTTCGGGTAGCCGGACTATACCTTCAGCCGGACTCCAGGACTATGAAGATACAAGATTGAAGACTTCGTCCCGTGTCCGGATGGGACTTTCCTTGGCGTGGAAGGCAAGCTTGGCGATGCAGATATTCAAGATCTCCTACCATTGTAACCGACTTTGTGTAACCCTAACCCTCTCCGGTGTCTATATAAACCGGAGGGTTTTAGTCCATAGGACAACTTCATCATACAACAATCATACCATAGGCTAGCTTCTAGGGTTTAGCCTCCTTGATCTCGTGGTAGATCTACTCTTGTACTACCCATATCATCAATATTAATCAAGCAGGACGTAGGGTTTTACCTCCATCAAGAGGGCCCGAACCTGGGTAAAACATCGTGTTCCTTGCCTCCTGTTACCATCCGGCCTAGACGCACAGTTCGGGACCCCCTACCCGGGATCCGCCGGTTTTGACACCGACATTGGTGCTTTCATTGAGAGTTCCTCTGTGTCGTCGCTTTTAGGCCCGATGGCTCCTTCGATCATCAACAACGATGTAGTCCAGGGTGAGACTTTTCTCCTCGTACAGATCTTCGTCATCGGCGGCTTCGCACTGCGGGCCAATTCGATTGGCCACCTTGAGCAGATCGAAAGCTACACCCGTGGCCATCAGGTCAGGTTTGGAAGCCTAAACTACACGGCTGACATCCGCGGGGACTTGATCTTCGACGGATTCGAGCCACAGCCAAGCGCGCCGCACTGTCTCGATGGGCATGATATAGCTCTGCCGCCGAACAATGCCTTGGAGGCCGCACACGCATCGGTTCCGACCATTGATTCGGAGCCTACTGCACGGATCGAGGATCAGCGGTTGGACGCTGCCTCAGGGGCTGCGATCACAGAGGCGATCGAGCCGAACTCCAGCCCCGCACTCCGCATGGCCCGTGACTCCGAGGAGCCGGATTCCTCTCCGAACTCCGAGCCCCCCGTGCCCCTGCTGATCGAATCCGATTGGGCGCCGATAATGGATTTCAACGCCGCGGACATCTTTCAGCACTCGCCCTTCGGCGACATCCTGAATTCTCTAAAGTCTCTCTCTCTTTATTAGGAGAGCCCTGGCCGGACTACGGTCAGCAAGGTTGGGATACGGACGATGAAGAAATTCAAAACCCACCCACCACCCACTTCGTAGCCACTATCGACGACTTAACCGACATGCTTGACTTCGACTCCGAAGACATCGACGGCATGGACGACGATGCAGGAGACGAAAAAGAACCAGCACTTGTAGGGCGCTGGAAGGCCACCTCATCATATGACATATATATGGTGGACACTCCAAAGGATGGAGATGGCGATGGAACAGCAGGGGACGATAACTCTAAGAAATAGCCCAAGCGCCGGCGTCAGCGGCGCCGCTCTAAATCCCACCAAAGCAAAAATGGTGATTCCGGCACGAGAGATAATACTACTCCGGATAGCGCTGAAGAACACCCCCTCCAGCAAGATTCAGCACAGGAGGACAGAGAAGCCAGCCCTCATGAGAGGGCGGTGAACCAAGAGGTTGAGGACGATAATTATACGCCTCCCTCCGAAGACGAGGCAAGCCTCGACGACGACGAGTTCGTCGTGCCAGAGGATCTCGCCGAACAAGAGCATTTTAAACGCAGGCTTATGGCCATGGCAAGCAGCCTCAAGAAAAAGCAGCAACAACTTAGAGCTGATCAGGATTTGCTAGCTGACAGATGGACTGAAGTCCTTGCGGCCGAAGAGTATGAACTCGAACGCCCCTCCAAGAGTTACCCAAAGCGCAGGCTGCTACCCCGACTAGAGGAGGAAGCACCTACATCACTGGCATGGCCGACCGGCCACCTCGTGGCCACGACAGAGAGGCCTCTTGGCCCTCCACTTAAGCCACGCCCCGACGCCGCATCAAGCATACTAAGGCACGGGAAAATGCGCCCGACCTGCGCGACATACTGGAGGATAAGGCAAGGCAAACAAGATCAATCTACGGATCGCGCAGGCGCCCCACGCCACGTGATGGTGATCGTCACTCCGGATGCAATAAATCCGGCCGGGCCGAACTCAACAGACAAAGCTCCTTCGAGCTGCGTCGTGATATAGCCCAATACAGAGGCGCCGCACACCCACTATGCTTCATAGACGAAGTAATGGATCATAAATCCCTGAGGGCTTAAACCCGTAAACATCGAATCGTACGATGTCACAATAGATCCTGCGGTATGGATCGAGGATTATCTCCTTCATATCCACATGGCCCGCGGTGATGATCTACACGCCATCAAATACCTCCCACTCAAACTTAAGGGACCGGCCCAGCATTGGCTTAACAGCTTGCCAGCAGACTCAATCGGTTCTTGGGAGGACCTGGAAGCCGCATTCCTTGATAACTTCCAGGGCACTTATGTGCGACCACCGGACGCCGATGACCTAAGCCACATAATTCAGCATCCAGAGGAATCGGCCAGGCAATTCTGGACACGGTTCCTAACAAAGAAAAACCAGATAGTCGACTGTCCAGACACAGAGGCATTAGCGGCCTTCAAGCATAATATCCGTGACGAGTGGCTTGCCCGGCACCTGGGACAGGAAAAGCCGAAATCTATGACAGCCCTCACGACACTCATGACCCGCTTTTGCACGGGAGAAGATAGCTGGATAGCTTGCAACAACAATTTAACCAAGAACCCTGGTAATTCGAATACCAAGGACAAAAGCGACAGGTTGTGTCGGAACAAACAAAAGCGCCGCGTTAACAGCGACAGCAACGAGGATATGGCAGTTAATGCCAGATTCTGAGGCTACAAATCCAGTCAGCGGAAAAAGCCATTCAAAAGAAATACTCAGGGCCCGTCCAGTTTGGACCGAATACTCGACCGCTTGTGCCAGATACATGGCACCCCCGAAAAGCCAGCCAATCACACCAATAGGGATTGTTGGGTGTTCAAGCAGGCAGGCAAGTTAAGAGCCGAAAACAAAGACAAGGGGCTGTATAGCGACAACGAGGAGGAGCCCAGGCCGCCGAACTACGGTGGACAGAAGGGATTTCCCCCGCAAGTGTGGACGGTGAACATGATATACGCAACCCACATCCCCAAGAGGGAGCGGAAGCGTGCGTTACAGGACGTATATGCGATGGAGCCAGTCGCCCCAAAGTTCAACCCATGGTCCTCCTGCCCGATCACCTTTGATCGAAGGGACCACCCCACTAGCATCCGTCACGGCGGCTTCACCGCATTGGTTCTAGACCCAATCATTGACGGATTTCATCTCATAAGAGTCCTCATGGACGGCGGCAGCAGCCTGAACCTGCTTTACCAGGATACAGTGCGAAAAATGGGCATAGATCCCTCGAGGATCAAGCCCACCAAAATGACCTTTAAAGGTGTCATACCAGGTGTAGAAGCCAACTGTACAGGCTCAGTCACACTGGAAGTGGTCTTCGGATCTCCGGATAACTTCCGAAGTGAGGAGTTAATCTTTGACATATTCCCATTCCGTAGTGGCTATCACACACTGCTCGGGCGAACCGCATTTGCAAAATTCAACGCGGTACCGCACTATGCATACCTCAAGCTCAAGATGCCAGGCCCTAGAGGAGTAATCACGGTCAATGGGAGCACTGAACGCTCCCTCCGAACGGAGGAGCACACGGCAGCGCTCGCAGTAGAAGTACAAAGCAGCCTCTCTAGGCAGTTCTCCAGTTCGGCCTTCAAAAAGGCGGACACTGTCAAGCGCGCCCGGAGTACCCTACAACAAGACCGCCTGGCACGTTCTGAGCTAGCGTAGCAATGCGGCCCCAACCCTAGCCCTCGCGATATAGCGAAACTAGTGCTTCGCGTACATAACTACGCTCTTGAAATACCATGGGCACAGGGGAAGGGGCACTATCACGGCACGCCCGAAATACGGCTTAAACCGCACCAGGGGCTGCCAGATTCCTTTTTTTTTCTTTTTTTCTCTTACTCTCAGGACTCCATACTTCGGATGACCCGTTCGGCAATTCAACTGCTGCACAAACGATGCAAGATCCAGGAAAGCAGACAAGCCACGCCGCATTATGGAACTCCCAGGTGGTCTCTATTGCGAGCAGTATACCTGTTTTTTAATACAATTCCGCGGCCTGCCCCTGGCCAGGACATGTTAAATAGTCCAATTTCTTTTTGTTATCGCACTATTTGTATCGTTCCGCTTTCATAGCAGCCTTTCTATAAACAATGCATAGCTTTCTGTCTATTTTTTTGCGTTATCCTCTTTTTTATATATATGTTTATTAATAACATGTTGCATCCGTACACTGTACGTCAAAATACGCAGGGGCTTCAGTACCCATCAATATGGCGTAAGAAGTCCATACACTTTCACAAGTACGGCACCCCGAACTTATAGCACTATATGCATCGGCTCCGAATCATGATTTTGGTGCCTTACGTTCCGCTATATCGGCTAAGGTAGCACTAGGAGAACTACTGCGATTGTGCCCCAGTTGAGCTGGGCTGAGCACCTCAGTAGAGAAAGCTAAAACTTACTGTCATGATGAGGCGAGAGACCGGTCGCTGTTCAAGAGGTTTTTCAAGTCCTTAAAGACTTATGCCGCTTCGAGTGAGGAACCGGCTTTGTCCGGCCAAGGCGTGGATAGCGCCCCGAACTCGGTCTTCCGAATACTAGGGGCTTCGCTGAAATTTAAAATTATAGAGTTCTATGGCTAAGTGAGAGTGTTCAAGCATTATAGTCCGATTGCCTTGTTCGTTGTGCCGAGCGCCTCCCTCGACGGACCCAATCATGGGAAAAAGAGCGCTCAGGTTTATCCCGAACACCCCAACACTAGTGGCATGGGGGCAGAAGCCGACGATTGGGCATCTCTCAATTTTTTGATAAACGGCCGCACAGAAAGTAATATTTTAAATTCAACAAGCATTGCTTAGCGCATATGAACAAGTTTTCAGCGCACAGGATAACACGAGCGAGTTCGTTCAAAAATTACATCCTTGGTACATTCATCCGCCATAAGGCGGCCACCAGCCAGAACATCCTTGTAATAGTTCTCGGGCTTGCGATGCTCCTTCCCCGGCGGCGGCCCGTCCCTCACAAGCTTCTCACCGTCCAGCTAACCCCAGTGCACCTTTGCACGGGCAAGGGCCCTACGGGCACCTTCGATGCAGACGGAGCGCTTGATGACCTCGAGCCTTGGACAAGCCTCCACCAGCCGCCGCACCAGTCTGAAGTAGCTCCCAAGCAGGGCCTCTTCAGGCCACAGCCAAACTATGAAGCCCTTCAGGGCTTGTTCAACCGCCTTGTGGAGCTCGACTAGCTGCTTCAGCTGGTCGCTCAAGGGCACAGGGTGTCTGGCCTCAGCGTATTGAGACCAGAACACCTTCTCCGTCGAGCTGCCTTCCTCGGCTCGGTAGAATGCGGCGGCATCGGATACGCTGCGGGGAAGATCTGCGAATGCCCCTGGAGAGCTTCGGATTCAGGTAAGTAACAGGTAGTTTACTTTTATATGTCTGCTTTGCATAGAGAATGCCTTACACACCGCTATCTTTTTCACCGCATCCAATTCCTGGAGGGCCTTCTGGGCTTCGGCCTGGGCAGATTTGGCAGTTTTAAGGGCCGCAACAAGCTCGGACGCTCGCGTCTTCGAGTCAAGCTCCAAACTCTCATGTTTTTTCAAGAGAGCCTGAAGCTCTTGCTGCACCTCGCCGACCTGCGCCTCAAATTTCTCCCGCTCGGTGCGCTTCGTGGCCGCTTTCTTCTCGGCCTCGGACAGCGCCTGCTTGAGGGTCGCCACCTCAGTTGTGGCCCCTACAATAAGCAGTCTACTCCTGTCATTTTTTGCAATTGCGTCTTCTTATAGGCATTTTTTTCTATAAGGTATCTCTTACCTTCTTTCTCCCCGAGCTTCCGTTTGGCAAGGCCGAGCTCTTGCTCAGTCCGTTCGAGGCCCTGCTTCAGGGCACCCACCTCCGCAGTTAGTGCGGCGGTGGCCAGCAGTGAAGCCTGCATACGTATATTGACTCCTTTTTAGTTAGACTCCTGTGATATTTAATAGATCCTCTATTCGGCTTTTCTTTCCGAATGCCAAACAGAGCATCAGGGGCTACTGTCTATGCAGTAATATTTTTACATAATTTTTACTTACCTCGAAGCCTGTTAGAAGGCTAGCACAAGCTTCAGTCAGTCCGCTTTTGGCGGACCGAACCTTCTGGACCACCGTACTCATGATGATACGGTGCTCCTCGTCGATGGAGGTGCCCTTAAGCACCTCCAGCAGATTGTCCGGCGCCTCCGGTTGGACGGAGGAAGCCGGCTCAATAGGCTTGCTCCTCTTGGCAGGAGTTCACCTGCCGCGGTCCGGAAACGTTGATGATTCTGGCGCGGTGTCCGGCTTAAAGCCGGACTTGGAGCCCTGGGGGGTCTGGTCCCCTTTACTCCTGGAGTCCGGGAGGTTGTCCTCGTGGTTCCTCCTAGACCACCTCCTCTTGCCCCGGAGCTTGTCGCGACGCCACTTCGGCGTCATCCGCAGCACAGGGGGAGGCAGCGGGCGAAACTGAATTCACGTCCGATGAATCCAGGGAGCCGCTCGACGACTCGTCGAGCTCGTCCTTGGACGGGCTGCATGATTATATTCGACATTAGGGAAAGCTGCGCAACAAAAGGAATATCATGAGTTACTCTGGTATCCGAACAATTACGATTTCGCTGGACGCTTGGCCCTGTCCTGCCACTCCTCTTCGTCCTCGTCGACGTCGGGGGCGTAGTCCGGCAAAGGGGTTTTCCTCTTCTTGGACCCTTCGGCCTCCCCTACTGGGGCGGCCTTCCTCTTCTTTCCTCCCCCCGCTAGAGGGGGAGAGGTCTCTTCTTCCTCCTCCTCATCTTCACGGGAGGAGTGCGTCTCAGACTCGTTGGACGACGAGTCCGACACCACCATATGCCGGGAACTCTTTCGAGTCCCCGTGGCCTTCTTCTTCTTGGCCTTCTTCTCCGGCACCACATAAGGTGCCGGAACCAGCAGCTTCACTACGAGAGCAGGGGTTGGGTCTTCGGGCAAGGGAGTCGGACAGTTAATCAGTCCGGACTTCCCATGCCAATCCTGTCAAAGGTGAGGGAGTTTAGATCCCGCATAGAGACAAACTATGAAGAAAACTTAACATCCTGTAAAAGATGAAAATATTTTACCTTGCCAGCAGGACGCTGCGAGCTGAATCCGCGGTCTTCGGAGGCGGATGTGGGAGCCTCGGCGCCTTTGGTCAGCCCCTTCCAGACATCTTTGTATGTCGTGTCGAAGAGCATGCTCAGAGTTCGGTGCTGCGCCGGGTTGAACTCCCACAAATTGAAGTCCCGTTCTTGACACGGAAGGATCTGGCGGACGAGCATGACCTGGACTACGTTCACAAGCTTGAGTTACTTGTTCACCAGGGACTGGATGCATTTTTGTAGTCCGGTCACCTCTTCTTCGTCGCCCCATGACAAGCCCGTCTCCTTCCAGGACGTGAGCCGCGTAGGGGGTCCGGATCGGAATTCAGGGGCTGCGATCCACTTCAGATCGCGTGGCTTGGTGATGTAAAACCACCCTGACTGCCACCCCTTCAAGGTATCCACAAAGGAGCCCTCGAGCCATAGGACGTTGGCTATTTTGCCCGCCATGGCACCTCTGCACTCCGCCTGGTTGCCGCGCACCACCTTTGGCTTGACGTTGAAGGTCTTGAGCCAGAGGCCGAAATGGGGGCAGATGCAGAGGAAAGCCTCGCACACGACGATAAATGACGAGATATTAAGGATGAAGTTCGGGCCAGATCGTGGAAATCTAGGCCATAGTAGAACATGAGCCCGCGAACAAATGGGTGGAGAGGAAAACCCAGTCCGCGGAGGAAGTGGGGGAGAAATACTATCCTCTCATGGGGCCTTGGGGTGGGGAGAAGCTGCCCCTCCTCGGGAAGCCGGTGCGCGATGTCTTTGGACAGGTATCCGGCCTTCCTTAGCTTTTTGACATGGCCCTCCGTGACGGAGGAGACCATCCACTTGCCTCCCGCTCCGGACATTGTTGGAGAAGGTTGAGGTAGGAAGTGTGGGCTTGGGCGCTGGAGCTCGGGTGCGCAGTAGATGGATAGGCAAACGAGGAAGAAGGCGTAGGTAAAAAAGGTGGATCCTTATCCCCTTATATGGGCAGATGCGACTATGCGTCCCCACCAGCCTAGTAAAACTCGCTTGCCTCCCAAGCGCCGTGATAAATGGCGCGGTTGGGTTACCACGTCCATATTGATGAGAATCCCGTAAATAGGGGACCCGATCTCTGCTTTGACAAGACGTGCCAAGGAAACCGCCTCGCAAAACAAGCTGAGGTGGAAAAGTGAAAACGATTCGAATAAAGGCTTGGCCGTAGTGTGATGTCACACTGTGGAATACATCAGTGGATTAGATTTGTGTTAATATTATTCTCTCTGTGGCAATACATGGAAACTTATTTTGCACAGCCGGACACTACTCTTGGTGTTTACAAACTTTTATGAAGAATTTGGAGGAGGAACCCGCCTTGCAATGCCGAAGACAATCTACGCACCAGACTCGTCGTCATTGAAGCCTGGTTCAGGGGCTACTGAGGGAGTCCTGGATTAGGGGGTGTTCGGGTAGCCGGACTATACCTTCAGCTGGACTCCAGGACTATGACGATACAAGATTGAAGACTTCGTCCCGTGTCCGGATGGGACTTTCCTTGGCGTGGAAGGCAAGCTTGGCGATGCGGATATTGAAGATCTCCTACCATTGTAACCAACTTTGTGTAACCCTAACCCTCTCCGGTGTCTATATAAACCGGAGGGTTTTAGTCCGTAGGACAACTTCATCATACAACAATCATACCATAGGCTAGCTTCTAGGGTTTAGCCTCCTTGATCTCGTGGTAGATCTACTCTTGTACTACCCATATCATCAATATTAATCAAGTAGGACATAGGGTTTTACCTCCATCAAGAGGGCCCAAACCTGGGTAAAACATCGTGTTCCTTGCCTCCTGTTACCATCCGGCCTAGACGCACAGTTCGGGACCCCCTACCCGAGAACCGTCGGTTTTGACACCGACAACCATCCTTTAGCATCAATCCTCATGCGACCAACCTTTGTACTTACGGTATATTGAGCAGGTTCATTCACACCAAGGCTGCGCTTGGTAAGAGAAACTTGGCTGCTGTCGCCCGGAGTGTTGAACGACTCCCTCATTGCTCTAGGAATTCTTTGTTTGCAAACAAGAAGACATACCCAAACAGTTAGATCAATACAGTGAATCATGCGAAACACATGGAAAGAAAAAAGAATGAAGCACTTGGGCGGCCAATGCTTACCAAGAAGGTGGACATGTCGGTTTTTGTAAGGACTTTGGTATATGAATTGCGAACTGCAGCCCAGTCTGTTGTCGGTGCAACTGCTCGTTCGGTTGCTGCTGCATGGGACGGAGCAGATGCAAGTGCAAGTTTTGGTGCAGGTGCCGAAGCCGCTGCTGCTGCCGGAGATGGTGCTCCTTGTAGAGCTGGTGCTGGTGTCGGAGCAGGTGCCGGTGTCGATGCCCGATCCTCCGGTAGATCAGCCTAATCCACTGACGTGGTCAGTGCCCAATCCTCAGCTGGATCAGACTGAGCTGCTGCCGCTGTCAGTGCTAGAGCAACTGCTGGTGCTTGATCCGTTGCTGAAGGTGGTACCGTTGTGCGAGACGGCCGCGATCATGTCTGGTCTGCTATGATCAGCTTTCTAACTTGACTAGGCTCCATGATCGTGATCCAATTTTTTCTTCATTTCTTTTATCCGTGAGAAGGACTAATTGTGGCGTTTTTGTTAAACCAAACTGCAGTTCATCATAGGGATTCAGCTTGTACTCAGACAATAGACTGATCCATTTTTTTCCAGTAATATAAGTGATGGACAGTGCCTTGGTTACTGACACGACATAAGAAGTGAAAATTGCAAAAATAGCCATCGTAGAGCATACCAAACGGTTTATTCTGTGATGAATGTCACATGGCAAAACCTGCATCGTAAAATTGCAGGAAAAGAAAGAAAACATGACATTAAATCAATAAGATTTAGACAGTAAATCAATAAGATTTACTTGATGTGACACGAGTGAATCCTTTACAGGAAATCACTATGTTGAAGTACTAAACAGAAGATTGATCATCCAACTACGGGTGGCATGCAGGGGCCCAGCCTACTCCCACAAGCAGGACAGTCCAAAGGTCGTGACAAATCGTTTGGACCGAACATCCATGGGACTGGAAATCCTGGTGGGTGCGATAAACCCTGCAATCCATACAGATATTGGAGTGTAACTATAATTAATAAACTGTCCTCACAAAAAAGATGATTTGGATACTTCAAAATATACAGGCTGAATTGAGTGGACAGACATTAACATAGACCGGTCTCAGGAGTGACCACACACCAAAAGCAGCAGTACTAATAAACAATACATGGTTCACAAACACAAATCAAGTACTGAACAATAGTACTTACTACAGAAAAGCAAAGTTGCACTAATTAAACTCTGGAGACTATTTCTTGCCACCGACTTACGGGATGAACCCCACATAACTGACTAGGACATGGACTTCGTGAGAGATGTCTACATGCACCATCACCATCTCGTCAACCTTGGAGAACCTAACAGACTGGTCTTTCCACTCATAAATATGATGATGAAGACAGGCTGCATCAGATTTGTTGGGAAGCTTTACAAGAACCACACCCTTCGTAATCAAAGGCACAACCAGGAAATTGTTGTGGTCAAGTACATCCTCGAGGACATGCCTGACAAAAATGCTACAGGAAAGCACTAGTTCAGGACACGTGGCGACAAGGACACAGCAGCTAGATAGTTTAGCAGTAGAACTCATCCTCGGGTCTTCCAGTTCACACGGCATGACTTTGAGAACTTCATCTCCACCGCGAACCTGGTTCTAATTCAAACAAAAACCATATTTTATTACTACCCCCGTTCAGAAATATGAGATGATTTTCGATATTATACTCCATATATAACTACATATACACATAGAAATGAGTGAACAAAGACACTAGAACATGTCTTCAAAGGCATGAGATCAGAGGGATTACTTGCAATATCCATAACACAAGTTACTGAGGCAAATATACCCTCTTCAAAGGTAGCATTGATGTTCATAGAGTACTCCATCCGTCCCAAAATTCTTGTCTTAGATTTGTCTAGATACGGATGTATCCGTATCTAGACAAATCTAAGACAAGAAATTTGGTACAGAGGGAGTAGTTGATAGTAATCTATAAGAAATCAGTGTCAACCTCTCGCATGTTTTGGTCAAAAGAGGAATTTAGAACCGTCAATTGACACACAAAAATCACATGCAAGATCACCCAGAAAGTTGTACTACTAGTACTAGTACTGCATTTTAGATGAAAAACACGATCAAGATCGAGAAAAAGATCATCAACAAGAGATATTACCTGGACTTGCTTAATGAGGGATCCCGGAGAGGGGGGCTTGGACAGGGCAATGGCTTTGAGCTTGTCCGCGGTAGTCTCGGTGGGGTGCTTGCGCTTCTTCGTACCATGAGCCTCGACGGTTCTGGCCAGAGCCATAGACATCACTTCGGCCGGTGCTCCAGCGTCCATCAAGAAACTGTCAAATAGAAATAAAAGAAAAGAAACCATAATCACAAACCCAAAAGAAGAACAGAGAGGGAGTTATAGGATCAATCTCGGGGTTGCAAGACCGGGCCTTGGCCAGAATCAACACCATTGATGCGCTCACCTTTCCTTCTTTAGGAGAGAAGAACAATGGCAGAAGCAGGTCGGGGTTTTCTTGAAGAAATGAGGAACAAGATGAGGGAGAAGCGAGTTGGTTAGAGAGGAAGATGAGAAAGAAGAGTGAAATGATGGTTGCTTCATCCATCCAAGTTACTGCTGAAAGGAGGGGGTTTTGCGATTTGACGGCTCATTGGGCATTACTGGGGCGCTTCGATCGGGGTAGTCTACCGTCACTCTACTACGGAGTAATTTAGTGCATGGCTGGTGGACCCCGACACTGGCTGTCCCACACATCGGCGAAAGTGAGTAATTTAGTGCATGGCTAGAGGAGGATCCGCACGGTAGAGCGTGTCCACTGTTTTTCTGAAGAAAAAAATTATTACAGCAAGCGTTTCCACTCTTATGATGGATGAGTGCGAAACACGGCAGCCACTTGAACATACATAGTTCTCCTACTACTAGGCATGTGCAGTGGTACATACGTCAGTACTACATAATCTTGTTGGTAGGGTAGTAAGATATGACGACAACAAATGATGTTGTGCGCATGTCAACTATATGAACAATAATGTAGTAACATAGTACCACTTTTTCGACTGTCCGGTCGAGAATGAACGGTGAGATCAATGTTAACAGAACTAGGTCTATAGCGCACGGAGAGTATGGTGCTACAGTACTCCAGGAAACATGAACCACATGAAGCACGAATAGTGTTAGGCAGGGTGTATGAAGGGTGCACGGGATGGGAGCAAAAGTTCCCTTTTCGACCCACTTTTGGGTGTTTGGCAGAGTGCATGAAGGGTGCATGAGTCCACACTAGTAGGTTAACACAAATACATGAAGAGGAAACAACTATATTGAGATGAGAATGCAACCAAACACACCCACACGCTTTGTGCTAGTGACTGATCTGCACCGTCTGAGTTTGATCCAACGGTCATGTTGCGCCGAGACATGGACATGCCCATGAAGAGGGCGCCTAAACAACACCGAAGTCCCTCTGCTTCTCGAGGCACACGACGTTGGTGATGCAGGGGGTGAAACAGCTGAAAGGCAATGCAATCTACGGGAAGGCGGAGGGAGCCAGCCGAGGAGCAGGGAATATTTTGGTTTTCACCATGGTAAAACACCAGTCTATGATTTCACATCAGGGAGCAGTAAGTTTTACAGGTGGAGTCATCGTGACTAATTGCTGCCGCACCTGCTCCCGTCAATAAAAAATTAAAAATCCTGCCACGCCTGCTCCCGTCAATCAAAAAATTAAAAATCATACCGCACCCAAACACCAGAGCAACACCGGGGTGGATATTTAAATTTACCTGCCGACAAGTAGATAAAAAAAGGGGTGCAAAAAAAAATGTGGCAGCGGCCTAGCTAATCGATCGAACTAGCACAACTAGCTAGCCACCGTGCTTCACTGATGTACTCAGTGGGAAAGGTGGTCTTTCGTGATTTGATGACTCATTTACTTGCTTCGGCGAAAACGCGCGGTAGGGCATCCCACGTCAGGAAGAATATATGCATGCACCACCCGGGAGGACCCCGAAACCGCGCGGTAGGGTGTGCCATGTCTTGGCACGGAGGAAAAATGTGCATGTAAAAATATATTGTATCAGACATAGTAACTATGGTTCGACCTCGGGACCCAGCCAGTCGGTCAAAAACACCCCACTAGCCACATAGCTTCATCATGCTAACGTGGCACGGAGGATAGGTGTGGTTAGCTCCGTCTTGACCAGCCACAACGTTTCTTGTTCTAGGCGATTCTTCTATTTTCTAAGATTTTTTTAGTTGTAATAACACCACGGCAAGCTAGCGCCGCTCTTCGTGTGTGCCCGTGCAAAGGTTAGACGATGGAGAGAAGAGAGAGATCGCAGACCTGGGACCCACCAGTAAGTGAGTCAACGGTCATGCACGTGTTGACGAGGCACTCCCTCTACTCTACTCGAAGTAATACTGTATAAAATCAAGTTATGGGACAAAGCTAACAACCGTTGTTGTTTCAGGCTATCGACTTACGCTTTGTAGTCCAGGTTGCCAGTTTGGATCTCGTCTATCAAATTTGTTAGTTTTAGGTCCAAATTTGATTAATGACAAGTGGGACCCCCGTGTGTTGTTCCGATATTTCAGTGTAGGATGTTTTTTTTGACCAAACACTTTGCGCGGTTAGACAAGTAACGGCACGAGTTACACGTATTTTGCAAGTTTACGAACAAAAATGACAGTCGCCTAGATTATCACATCCACCCCGCAGCTTAGATGCTATGGTGATACGAGTTTTTACACCGTTGGAAGTGAGATCCAATGACTTGGGAGTAGTCTTTGTAATTATGCGCAATTTCCAAACTCTCCAAAGGTTTTTTTGCAAATAAAACATTCAAGCCTTGTGTGTGCCGCTGCATCTTGGATCCAATGACTCCCCGTTGCTCATATTAGGAGCTCCCCGCAGCTTAATTACTCGCTACGGTGATGTGAGCATCTAGGTCGTATGATCAGTGATCGAATGGCACATGCGTAGTACTTGTACTTTCTGTGCAATTCCCAAACTCTCTCAGTCGTATATTGCAAAACACATTCAAACCTCCTACTGTGGGCTATTAGATCTCCATGAACTCGTATCACCATAGAATCTACGGTGCGGGAGCACCTCATATTCTCCCGTGCGAGAAAACATAAGGTGCTCTCGCAGCTCGGATGCTATGGTGATACAAGCTTCGAGGTCGTTTGATCTGAGATCCAATGGCATCTGAGCAGTCTTTGTGCTTGTAAGTAGTGGCCGAACTCTTTGGGGGCTTTTCTGCAAAAAACCATTCAAACCACCAAGGAGGTGTTGGGTCACAAATCCAACGGCTCCGAAGAACTTGTATCACCAAAGCATCTAAGGTGTGGTAGCACATGATATTCTTACATACAAGAGAATATGATGTCCTCCTTCATCTTAGATGCTATGGTGATATGAGCTTCGAGGTCACTGCATATGGGATCCAAGGGCATCTGAGTGGTTTTTGTACAAATTGTGTGCAATTATCAAACTCATCAAGGTTTCCTATAAAATATTAAGACATCATGTGAGCTGCTATATCTCAGATCAACAAGGTCCAAGCAACTCCTATCGGCATATAGCATCTAAGGTATGGGGGCACATGATATTCTCCCGGGGAGGAGGGGTGGGGGGTGCACAACCAATCGGTGGTTGGGAGGGTGGGGACAAATATAATCTAAACAACCATAAACAGAGCTTCACAATTTTATCTAAGGTCGAGGGGTTGACCCCCGACAATCATAGCTCCGCCTAATTAAACACAACATTTGCATGTACTGTAGTACTAGACTTAATATTCATGTTTCAGTTTCATGTTCATTTTAAATATTGAATTGAGGACCATGCATGTCT
This sequence comes from Triticum monococcum, assembly GCA_034509565.1. Taxonomy (NCBI): domain Eukaryota; kingdom Viridiplantae; phylum Streptophyta; class Magnoliopsida; order Poales; family Poaceae; genus Triticum; species Triticum monococcum. The sequence continues at coordinate 412,218,221 of CM067845.1, forward strand.
TATATTTTACTCCCTTTGTTCCTAAATATTAGTCTTGTTAGAGATTTCAAATGGACTGGCACATACAGATGTATATAGACATATTTTAGAGTGTAGATTCACTCATTTTGCTCCGTATGTAGTCACTTGTTGAAATCTCTAAAAGACTAATATTTAGGAATAGAAGGGGTACTTTTGAATTCGTGTCATACATGCATGGTTTGGAAAAATAGATGCACTATACTTATTGGATTGTTGTTGTGTTCGTGTGTGTGTGTGTGGTCATATGCTTGATACATACAAAGTTTTCTCACCTCCATATTGTTCATCTTTTAAATTTGAATTTGCATTGAAAAACTTACTAGGGATACCATGAAATGTGAAATCCACGTTGAGATCACTATATCACAAACTCACTCTAATTCAACAACTTGTCATAAATCAATTACCACGTTGAGATTAGTATTTGCAAGGAAAATACAGGCATTGTAATACACATAGATTCATTCGGCAATTTAAAAGGTTCCTTTCGTATTCTCGAATGGTAGGACCCAAAGGCATACCAGCCAGACCTTGGCTCATGTTGATCCTAACAAAATAAAAAAAATAAAAAAAACCGGGCTCGTGCCCTTCTGGTGGCGTGCGTGGAACGCACATTAGGCAACCCCGACCAGTTGAGCCTCCGCATTTTGAGTCGAAATATTTGGCGGCCAGAATTCCAGCCCTAGGAAATTCTCCTCATGTCCCCGGTCCATAATGACTACCGATGAACAACGGAGGGATGCTTTAGTGACTAGACAACGTTACCTATCATTCCGAGCACGGTTCAATTCCCTCAGTCGTTGCTCGCCAAGGTCACCTGTCAACTCCATTACCTAGTACTACTACTACTACTACTACACCAGGATGAGCACAGAATTGAGCCCGTTTGTTCGTGCCTAGTACTTGAGTTAATATATCAGGTAATGCACTGCTACAGAGGGATTATCCTTTTACTCTGCATATATAACTTGTATGAAGTCTAACTAAGCAAAATGTTTGACCAAATCCTTTCTTAAGAAATACAATAGGACAGATGTATGGCTTGAAAATTTATTGCATGATGCAGGTTATGATATTTTTTCGAATCCTGGATCTTAAATTTCAGAAAATCCAAAAGTGACCATAAATTCTTGAAACTGAGCATGGTCACGTGATATGGCACAAATATTACTTCGTAATTTTTTTTCTTCAATTTGAGACAAGCTGCTTATGACAAGTTGCAAAAATGAAGAGCCAAGGTATTTTGGAACAAAGACCTGTCACGTTAAGGCGAACACTTTCACTATTGAAACTGTGGATGTTTACATGCCGCCACGAGTCTCGCCTCTCATCGACAAGTGCCATCCGAGCAAGCGTGTGAGTCAACGGGAGGCGTGCGAGAAGACCGTTGCGCCGGCTGACAGGGAGGCGTGCGAGTAGACCGGTGTGCAGGCTCACCGGGAGGCGAGCCCTTTGACTAGGCTCCGCCGCCCACCTTTGTCCCAACTGCTCCCACTTTTAATGTCGCCGGCGCCGCAGTTTAAAATCAACCCCACACTACCCGGTATCGCTGCAATCTTCTCTCTTCCTCTCCGATTCTCCTGTCGTCTACCTCCAACCAGCCTGACCTAAATGTACGCCATGCCACATCACAATGGTTTGCTCTTAGTCTTCCAGTTTCCCGAGGAAGACACCCAGCCGGAGTCTCAAGAACATAAGGCGCTTTGGGACGAGCTTGAACTGGCCTTGCGGGAAGACGCCGCGCCTGTCCCCGCTCCCGTTCCAGCTCCTGTCGCCCCGACTGTGTGAGCGCCCATCCCCGTGGCATTGATGGGCTGGGAGCCGCACATTGTCGCCGAGCTTGATGCCACAGGGTTCCATGAGGTCCCCGCCGACTTTTCACATGCCTGTTCACCTGCCTGCACATGCACTAACACGCACGCCCATGCCGGTGCCCGTGCACCTGCCAGCGCATGCGCCTGCGCGTGCACTGACGTGCGCGCCCGTGCACATGAATGTCTCCGCCGCGCCATTGACAGCGCCTGTCCCCGCGCAGGTGCCAGTGCCCCCCTCGGCGGCATGGATGGCCGCTGTCGACCGCTTCCTTGCACCAGCACCAGTCGCCTCCTCCCACCATTTGACTTGCTCCGAAGTCCAGAACATTTTGGACTTCCTTGAAGCTAGGCCAACGTCTAGGAGTACGCCAACAACGGTGCAAGGCGCCGTCGTCGGCGTCGGTCAGTGGCCCGATGACACACAGAGCACGGGAGAGGAGCCCCTTCCCACCACAAGATGCCCCCGCCGCCGCCGCATAATCTAAATTTGCCATGAAAAACGTTCGGATTGCCATGCTTAAAATCTGAATATTTATCATTTCCATTTATTTTAAATCGACCGTTGTATAATTTAACATGGGAGTCAGACTGAACGAAATCTATGGTTTGATCGATTGAACTAGAGCCATATCAAATTAAATATAAGATGTCATCAAGCCACATGTATTCCTTGTCATCCAACGACCTAGACTGCTTCAATGTCGAGCGCTCAACACGTTTAGCGTGCAGTTAATTTCATGCCAAAAATAGTGCTAATCACATAATAACACACAAATAATGTCCTACTTAATATCCGCTTGCACTTAATATACTTCTAAATTAACGTGCATTGCACGTACACACTGACTAGTGCTGCTAGTACGTGAAACTGGTGCCGTAACTTGTGAACGCTCCAGATATGGTCAACGGCAACATCGCCCGCAAGTTCTTCGTGTTTGCCCATGCGTCTAAACGCAGAAGGGGAGGAGAGAGAGGGCACACATGGAACCCACCAGTAAGTGAAGGCAAATAGTACTAAAAATAATATTACATGTTATCCATTAAATAGGTTGTGGTAATATAAAAACATTATGTGAATAAAGGGAGGTACAACAAACATTGTTGTTCTACGTATGTTGCCTATTAACGTTCGGCTTGAAGGCCTTGGTCGCATGTTCGATCCTTGTCCTTTATTTTTTAATTTGTATATGGGTCCAAATTTGTTTCATGACATGTGGGCCTCTCAGTGTGTAGTTTGTAGCACTTTAATTTGTGGGTCGAAATTTGTTCCATTCCAAGTGGACTATCGGTGTGTAGTTTTGTAGCTTATTTATAATAATTAAAGAGAACAACAGAGTTTTTTGCAATAATACCATGGTGTGACGTTGAAGGAGAGAAAGGACGTGCGAGAGAGCGATGACCGAGCCAGAGGGAAATCAACTAGGGGAGTTGCGGGGGTTGCAACGGTGTTTGGAGTAGTTGTGGGCCGAATGCAACAAAAATATAATCTAAACCAACCAGAATAAATGCCTACGCAAATTAATCCAAGGTTAGAGCACCCCTCGCAATGTCAATAGCTCCGGCTTTGCGAGGGATGGAGAGGTAGCTTTAATGTGTGGAAGATACGGCGTGAGAAAGCGAGGTCAATCAAGAGGCATATAGATAGAGAAACAAAGTGAGTGTGGTCCGACATTCATTGAACAGATATATATGCTCCGGAGAGATATTGTCCGATTGAGCTTTTGGCAAGGGTGAGGGCTGTAAGATAGAGCTTGAGAGATGATCCAGTCACAGACGTGTAGATATATTTTATGCGTGGGAGGAAGCAAGGTCAATCGATCACATAGGGTCAAGAGTGAGACGGGTTGGAGAGAGTGACCTAGATAGACAATGTGCGTGAGAGAGTATACAATGTGAATAGGTCAAATTGGGCTCAAACAAGGTGATATATCGTTTTTGTTCGAGAAAGAGCGAGGTCAATCAAGACATACAGAGAGAGAGAGAGAGAGAGAGAGAGAGAGATTGAGCGAGCGTGGCCCGCCATGAGGTCGAAAGAGTGGGGGCAGCTTGGATGGACTGACCTAGATAGAAAATCTGCATGAGAGAGTATAGAGTGTGTCGATCAAGGCCCGAACAGGGAGATATATAATTTGTGTGTGAAAGAAAACAAGGTTAAACGAGACTCAGATAAAGAGAGCGAGATTGAGCGAGTGTGGCCTGCCGTACGGAAGAAAGAGTGAGACAGTCTTGAGGGAGTGACCTAGATTGACCACGTGCGTGCGTGCGCACGAGAGGTTGGGGGGCTAGATAGGCAATGCATGTATTTAGCGCGAGAGGGTGAGAGGGAGTGGGAGAGAGAGAGAGAGAGAGAGAGAGAGCTCGGCATGGTGTGCAATGGCGGGTGTGTGAGGTAAATACATTTGGTAATAGAGTGGAAAAAGGGGGTTGTGTAGTTGAGAGAGTTAGAGATCGAAACATGGAGAGAAAGAATGAATGTGTGTTGGAAACCGATAGCTTCCTAAGGTGGTTAGGAGAGGAAGATTGACCGATACAGGAAGTATGTACCGTGTGTGCGGGGGGGGGGGGGGGAGCTAAAAACAACATTTGAATGTAGATAGTACGAGACTTAGTATCGATGTTTCAATTCCGTGTACATTCTAAGATTTGAACTGAGGACCATGCATATGGGTAATTATTTCGAATTCGTGCCGTACTAGGTTTCGAAAAGTTGACATTGACTCGATTTGTTGTGCTATTTTGTAGGTCATATGTTCGAATCCATCCAAAAAATTTCTCACTGCCATGGTGTTCATCATATACATATGAATTTGTATTAAAAAAGTAGCATGGATACAGTGAAATGCGAAATCCACGTTAGGATTGGAGATCGCTATGTGACACACACTCTAATTCAAATAACTAATTATGTGACACACACTCTAATCCACGTTAGCATGGATACCATGGATACCATTTTGTTTTTTCAAATAACTCCTCATTAATTAATTTATAGTATCTCGTTTCGAATGACTAATTATTTGCAAGGAAAACACGGGCATGGGAATACTCCCTCTATTTTTATTTACTTTGCATATTAGAGTTGACTGAAGTCAAACTTCTTAAAGTTTGACCAAGTTTATAGAAAGAATATAAATAGATATCATAACAAATTTATATGATGTGAAAGTACATTCAATAATGAATCTAATGGTATTGAATTGTTATTGTATATGTTAATATTTTTGTCTATAAATTTAGTCAAAGTTTACAAAGCTTGACTTTGACCAAAGCTAATATGCGGAGTAAATAAAAACGGAGAGAGTACATATAGATTCATTTGGAAATGAAAGAAGATTCGTTTGCATTCTCGAATCTCCTCTCAAATGTAGGCGCACCAGGCAGACTAGGGTCGTGTCGTGGTGGTCGCGTGTGTCGTACGGTGGCTTAGCACCCAGCCACCCACTCGGACGATGCTTCGGTGCCTTAAGGCACCTACCTTTGTGTCTATGACATGTGGGCCCAACAGATGGCTGGCCCACATGTCAGTGACCTAAAGGCAGGTGCCTTTAAGGCACCGAAGTTGCGTCCCACCCACCACCCTCCCTCCCTCCCCCTCCCCCCCAAAGAAGGACGGCGACAAAATAAGTTCGTGCTTCCATGTTTTGGATTGAAATATCTGGTGGCCCCAATTCCAGCCCTGCAAAATCTCCCTTCTCCACCGTCCCCTTGCGCACCCAGATTACTCAAATCCCTAATTTGCCGCCAACCCAAGCAAAGTTCGAATCGCCCCTCGTCTCGTATCTTTCCCCACCTCTGTGCCGGACGACGACGACGTAGACGACGGTCGCGCTTCACCACCGCACCGGAGCTACCTCATCTACGCCCTCGTCCACCGCACCAGGTGGTCCACCGACAACGTTGGCCGCCGCAACCGACATGCCTCACAGACACCGAGTTCCACCGCATCAGGTGCACTTCACCGACGCCATCTTCCAGCTCACCGGGGCTACTTCATTGAGCGCATCGTCGCACCTCCGCCCCCGAGACCGCCGGGGCTTCACCAACAGTATCGTCCACCGCATCGTAGTGCTCCACTGCCACTCAAGATCTGCATTCATGTGCGGCCAGCCAACGCCGGCGCATCACCCTCAACGGCTCTGAAGTGACCCGCACTCTAGCTAGGCGAGCATGCCCAAATGCCGACCCGAACTAGGTATCCACACATCACTCCCTTGTGCACTGCTCCGACGATGTTTGCATATCCTTTCACTACTCTCTTAGCTTACACGCCTATGCAACTTTGACGTTAACTCGTATTTCTTTTGGAGATCTCATCCGAAACAAGCAAATCCATTTTTTAGCAAAGCATGACGGTGCTACAGGATCTGGTGCACATCCTGCACACTCGTATAACCTTGTAAGTATCTGTCCTCCGGTACAACAACAAGGTCGATTCCTCTAATTTGACCAACCATTCGCCGTGTCAAAAATGCAGAGGGGGATGCAAGGAGCACAAGGCCTGCACATCCAAGCAAGTGGTAACATGGACTTGTACATGGAACATCCCAAGCGCAAGCAGAGCTGCAGTGAGCATGTATAACAAGCTAGCGTAAGTCCCTGTATTTCATTTAATTCGTACTGGCATTCGTGTATGATTTGTGTGCAGTGGCGGATCCACGAATTCAAGTTACCAGGGGCGAACATTTAACTTAAAAAATAGCACTTGCACTCCAGAAATCAACATAACTTGAGAAATGTGAAGCTACATGCACTTTGAAAACCACCTAATGATCCAAAGTAGTTCGGATTATAAACACTAAATGATGCAAGAACCAAAAAACACACAAAACACAACATGGTGTACAAGGACTACAAACATGGTCTATACCTGCTTGAATTATTTGTTCTCTGGTTGAAAATATCAAAGTGTAATTGCACCTATAACCAGTGCGCAAACTGCATATCAATAAATCCATCCTGCACAAGTATGCCAATAGTTTCAAACAATAGATTAGAAAAGTATTTATGCTTGTTTTCATGATACGGGGACTTTCTGGTAGATGGCCTCGTTGTTTCCTCAAGCCATGAAAATGCACTATAATTTGCTTGTCATCAATGCCTGCAAATCTCTATGTCTCTCTCAACATAGCAGATCATCATTAGACACTAAATCCTTCAATGGGAGCTTGCAAAATGCTTGCATTAGATCCCTCATTGGACACTATATGTTCATCACCAGGAGCATGTAAAATGTTTGCATCAAATCCTTCATTAGCAGTCTGTTCATTAGACACTCCAGGCTCAAGAAAAACATGAGCTTGGATGTTTGCACCGGAAACTTGATTAGATACATCAGATTCGGTCAGTTCAGTATTGATTGGGGGAGTTATAAAGTAAGTAGAAATTGGTTTCATTTTATCATAGATTCCCTACATACAAACAGTTTTACAACACCGTCAGGTTTAACTATTGGCCAGAAATTGAAGAGTTGAATTAGATATAATCAGGGATGTGATGTACCTGCTCGTTGCGCATGCTACTCTTGCAAGCTGTGACTGTCCATTTGTGCAAGCTCGATGCCATGCCCGTGCTGCCGCCGCAGCCTCCCACGCAGGCTACACCCAGGGTTGGATCTTCATCTTCTTGTCCTTCCATTCGCTTGAAGCCCGGCGACCGCCCTCCAACGAGGGCGCGAGGAAGTGTTGTGCCGGTCTGTCCAGCGGCGGCTAGGTTAGGAGCGAACCAGACTGGAGGCTGGAGCGAATGAATTGGGATCTTTCCTGCTGTCGATCGATAGGGAGACGCTCGTTTGGGTCGCCAGCCTGCTATAGTGCCTGCCTTGCACTTATGTTATTGGCCCATCCAAATTGAAACATTTTTCTTCATTTTTTACATTGCCTGCTCGTGCGTTGGGACGAACAAAACAAGCCTAGGCCAACCTGGATGACTCAAACTAGGTGCACACTTTCCAGCCACCCGAGGCGGCCGCCCAAACCAGCCCCTATGGTGGCGTCGCTCCTTTTTGCGTGTATGATTGGGGTAGTGAAAAATATTCCAGTGGCGCTTTTGATTTACCCACAAAATGGTTGAATTGCTTGTTTCTATGAACTGAGTTCGCCAATAATGTGAAGGATGCCAGTCTTTTCATCCTATTGTAGATTGCTTAGATCTCGATATGGCAAAAGTAATCGCATGAAATATACAGTAAAAGCTAGTGTGGTGTGTGTGTGGCTACAACAAGTCTGACTACATGTCCTCATATAACATATCAAGGACACACCATCTTACCAGATTAACCATTTGACTTACCAATGCAGTGTGGGAAGAAAGAAGTATTGGGACTGCGTATCCAAGCAATTGATGCCCTGGACTCCTTCATACAACCTTGTAAGCGAAAAACAAGTTACAGTGTGCCTGTACAAAGAACTAGCGTAAGTTGACTTACCCGCTTCTCAGAATTTTAGTTAGCCACTTATTGCAAAATTGTTCAATTACGTTGCTTGGCTTAATTTAGTTTGCTACCGATTACATAATGCCACAGCCTGTTAATCCTATTATAGACTGTGCCTATCTATGTGTTTGATACTTACTGTTAAGAATTACCTGTTTGCCTGAAGTTAAATAGCTACTTGTTTGTTTAACTGCTTTGCAGCTACAACAACAGGTTACAATGATGTTAATAACTACTTTTCAGCATCCAATTGAAACTCTTTAATTCCTTGTTTGTTTAACTGGGTTACTGGTATAACTCCCAGTTGAGATGTTTTGCTAACTTCAACTTTTCTGAATCCAATTGGAACTTTAATGGCAAAACAGGTTAGCCCAAGATCAAAGAGCGAGGTCCCCATGGACGTTGTATCATCCCGCAGCACTAGCACCGGCCCAATCGTGCATTATGAATTGCCAACTGCTGATGCTCTAGAGGCTAAACTAGTGGTAGAAAGAGATTCTGCTTCTGCACTTAGAGATGAGTCTGACATGTTGAGGAAGCAAACCGCACAATCACAAGCAGTACTCAAGACATGCATTAAATATTTGGTGGATTTCAAAACGAAGCAAGCTGAGGCTGACCACATTGTTAAGGTCCTGAAGGAAAAAGGAAATTAAATTCCCACTTGGTAAATCATAGGTGAAATGTTCTTTCCATCCTTGAATAACCTTTGTGTTGTTTGTTCATGTAATCAATCAAACCATTTGTTTTAGAGATCATGTAATGATTGTTTTTTGTTTTTTGGTTTGTAATTTTATTTGAGCACAAGTCTGTATTAATTGATAAGACTCGGAGACATTTCATTTTGATGGTTGTGCCAGACCTACAAATATGCCAATCGGTCTGAATGTGCATTCAGCAATAATAGTAGTATAGATGGACCATAAGTGGCACATATCAGAAAGGGCCAACATGTTGTAGTAGCTTGGTAAAAAAAGGATCCTGTTGTAGCAAAAAAAAAGTACAGCGGCCTGGCTTATGTATGTTAGTTGATATTATTGATCCATATACTCTATAAGTGTTTATATGTCTGTTAGTTCTGTACATTCTTGGTTGATTGACTCGGTATTTGAATCTTGATACATCGCTTGTGTACATATCTAAATGGGAGTACACATTATGTTGTGTGTGACATTTGAGTTGGACATGAAGTGTTCCAAATATTCAAATTCACCTTAAACTGGATTCTAGCTTCTGAATTTGAGTATCGGCATTTGTAAATTATATTCATATATGACAGTGGAATACATATTTGTCATCCTTTTGAAGATATATAAAAACAAATAAAATGATTTATAAAGATTCGTATAGGAATACAAAATGGATTCGAATTTAGTTGCCAGGGTAAACGTGGATGCTTATTGTCCCAAAATTCAAAAATAAGCGGCAAAATGTCCACTCCCACGTCGGCTGCCCGAAGCCAAGTGTTTGGGAGATGAAAATTACTGTCTACCCATTACACGGACAATCCATCGGCCCGATTTCCACTGCTCTAAATAGGGGTAGGTTAGTAACTTCAATTAGACGTGACACGACTGCCTCTGAGCTCATTCCGACACGGTGGGCACCAAACATGGGCGGCAAAACACATTTGATTCAAGATCGTCCGAAAGACCTCTGTTTCTCCCTCCATTTCCCCATTCATACACGGTGGGCAGCAAAACAAACTCGACTCGACCGAAATCGATGTAGGCAAATATTTTCAATAGGGGCAGGTTTGTAACTTCACTCAGACGTGACCCAACCACCCTACCTGTCAGCCCTGTTCATACACCGTGGGCGCCAACCACCCTCTCCTCACCCGAAATAGCTCTGGGAAATATTGGCGAGATGCGAGATTACCGTCGTATCCCCAAACGACGAGACGTCCAAATTTTAAACGGGGGATAAGTTCGTAACTTTCCCATATTTCAGACAGGCGCATCCCAAAAACATGGTTCCCCATACCTCTCCCTCCACTTTCCCATTCATACACCGTCCGCGCTAGAACACCATCCCCACACCAGCCTTTGCCCGCCACCCCATCCATCGCCGCCGTCCTCCACCACATCCATCGCCACCGTCCTCCACCATGCCGGAGCGCCTACCAAGACCATGTCATCCACTACTAGAGATGGACGTTTCTCATCCACGGCGACGCACCAAGAGCCTTGCATCATGTCCTCTCGCTTCATCGGCGCCGTCGTCCTCTTTGTTGGGGCCGCTCACACGACCTTCTCTTCCACCGCAACGAGACTTATCCCCCGATGCACCCGTCTACCATCGCAGATCTGCTTCAATGCCACCGACAACCATCGCACCCCCGATGCCTACACGGTGCCGCAAGAGAGGTGGTACTTCATATCTCCTCGACCTTTTGATCTCAACCAGAAAATAGATCTTAACTTGGTTACTATACTTTTTTCAGCTCTTAGAATTTAGTTCTTAGTTCGAAGCAAACTATGGCTGCTAAATATCATTTCTCCGGCTTGCAGCTTCAAATCTGCCATGGCACAGTCATAATACGGTTTAATTGATCATGTTGGTTCCGTGGTGGTTTCTTTAATAGAAATCGGAGAGGAAACCCTCTTTTGCTAAAAAAATATGCTTAGAGTTTCCCCCTTTTATGATCACTATAAGATTAGAATACGTGCTTCGTGTCATAATAGCACTTCTCCACCCATCAAGCTAAACAAGCTCAGTTGTTCAAATACGAATCTGATATTATTAAAACAAAGTCGTTTAATTGGTCAGCTAAATGTTCCTAAATTAGTTTCAAAAATGCATGTTCGCCGCTCGGGTGTGTATATCTACAGGGTGCGCATGGTGGGCCGGCCCACCCTGGGATTTTGGGCCATCCCAGGCCCCAATTCCCCTCTGTTCTACTGCACGCTTCCGATCTCTACTCGCCCCCAGCCGCCTGCCTCGCCAGCGACTTGCCGTCCCCGGACGGCATGACTCTAGGAGGATTTTGGACGGTCTCTTACTGCAGTTACAATTCTACATACTTGTCCTAGTAAGCTCACAAGTAAATGATTTATTCACTACATCTATGCTTGCCTTGTCATATTTGTTGTCAATATTCTTTTAGGGTGGACCACCCTGTTTCTAAATACTGGAACCGTAGACATGAGTGAATAGTATTTCTCTATGTGATCTCTTCCATCATGTGTGGGCAACGAACACTACATTGTATAGAAAGAAAGTGTCATTTCCAGCTTTTACACAGGCTTCGATATTTTACATGGAATACAATCTGCCTACTTGCTTTGTGTCGCACTACCAACACTCCACCCTTGAAGCTAAACATTATGCCACTCATAATTCCTTAGTTTATTTGTTCAAATACGAATTCCATATGATTCTAATGTTCCTACTTCAGTTTTGAAATGTGTGTCTGCCTGTTATAGAGACATAAGGGGTTTGTATTTCTATGTGTGGTCTGGTCAACACGGTTGGGGGTGAACTTTGCATATGCAGGGGTTTATAGGGAGACACTCTTCGAGTTGAATCCGCAATGCATTCCATAGATAATATGACTACTTTTTATGTTTTCATGAATCTCAGATTCTGAACAGCATCTTAATGATTATGAGCTTGCACGCATGAAAAGAAAAAAGCAGAACAATGCCATGGCCGTCAAACTTGGCATTAAGGGACTAAAATCAAGTCTGGATGCAATGCAATGTAAACGCTCTCCACCTAAAGATTCATGCTCAGAATATGATCCTAACAGTGATTCTGAGCTAGAGGGAGACCTAAGTCAATGTAGCTCCCTAGTGGAGGAGTCAGAGGAAGATGCCCTATCTTATTCACCCATCAAGGTGCTTGCTCAAACTTTCCAAGGTTATATTGGTCGCACATATCTTGCAACTGATGCTTTGTATTGCTTCTACTTTGTTGAACTGCCATTAGCTTAGTTTACACATCGTTTATGTGAATACGCCCCGCCTATCCATTTTCAGTACATATTCCATATGTCATCATACCATATTTATCCATTCAAATGTTGTTCTTGTGTATGAGACGTTCAAAAGGAAGAGGGCGATTGCTGATCGTGGAGGAGCACAAGCAAAGTATTTGGAAAAGGTAGTGGCACCTGATAAATCAAATAGCCCATTAGGTGTAGTTGCAATATCACTTGACCCACAAAACACCCCAACTCAAGCAGACTCTAGCCCTACTACACTAGTCATTTCTGATGCCCCAACTCAGCAGACCCCAGCTGCAGCAAACAGTATGATTATGCCAGTTGACATAGCACCAGCTCTACAATGCAAAACCCCCATTCCAGCAAAGAGTACACCAAATCCAGTTGCCAAATCCCTTTTCGAACCAGAGAGAGCCCCAAATTGCAGCAAATAGGACCCCTGTTCCATTTCTTCCCAGTTTAGAAGATGAAGCTTATATTGTTGTCAGGAACTCTGTGCGCATCTTTCCTTCATGGAAATATTATACCGCGGACACAGAACAATTTCCAGTCTTCCTCCGGAACTTACGCGTAAGTAATGTACTAATGTTATTCATGGTCATTACTGCATATGTTTCTGCTGACAGAAGACACAAGATTTCATTCTTTTAAATAGGCGAGGACCAAACTGGATTGTGAAGACGAGCAAGGGTTGGTTGCGCTTTTCAAGCACTCGTCGATGAAGTATCGTTCCTACCTGAGGCAAGCGCACTTTGATGGCAAGCCTCTAAAGAAAATTTCTGTAAAGTCTTCGGTGCTACATTTATCCGACGATGACTGGAATAATCTTGTTACACATTGGTCTCGGCTGCAGCGTAAGATATTGTCTATGATATCACATCACAATTTGAACTACATTTTTTCATTTGCCTTAACGTCTCACTTGTATGAAAATTGTTAGCAGAAGAACATTCATTCTCAAGGGACCACATAATCTCGCAACTATACTGCACACTGCATTGCTCTTGTGAGTACCACTTGCCCTGTATTACCATACTTACTTTCATAGCTGTTTGATTATGTAGCATCACTCCACATGTTAGCCTCATTATCGTCCATTTGGTGGACATTATAAGATCCGTATGGACTCTTACATAAATTTAGAATCAACCCAATGCTTTTGAAGAGGTTTAGCTCTGCAGTCCTCTTGTAAGGACTGAATGTCGTCTATCACTGTACTTACATTAACAGCTACTCCCTCCGTCCCATAATATATGAACGTTTTGTACAGTACACCAGTGTTCAAAACACTCTTGTATTATGGGAAGAGGGATTGGTTCATTGTGTAGCATTCTGCATCTTATCTCCCTCGCACACCATTTACTAATAAATATCAGATCTATATTTAATCTTACCAAAAAGTAGAATACACAGACAATGCCAATGCATAAGTGTAGCCCATTGCTCTTGTCAGTACATTTTGTCCTGTAATGCTTGTACTTCCAGGGATTGGTAGTTGATTATGTAGCATCAATCTGCATCTTATCTTCATTATCCTCTATCCCTTCCAGTATTATCATATCTGTAATTACTCTCTAAAAATGTAGAGTACATGCAATGCTTATGAAGAAGATTATGTGCTGAAATTCTTGAGTTATCCTTCCCTTGACATGGAGAAGGGCATTATAAAGCCGGTGTTAACTGTTAATGTAAGTCAGTCCTTCTAAAGCCTTTATCCTCAACTGCTGTTTAATTTTCTCATACCCCCTATCGTTTACTGCTGTTTTGTTTGATGTTTCTACCAAAATGCATGTTCGCAAGAACCGTAAGTTCTAAGTTTTACTTGTAAAACCAAATTCCTTATTCATACCATGCACATTACTCAATACTCCCTATATGTATGCTTGTTTTTGTGGATCTATAATCCAGTGTGTGGTGAAGCAGCCCACGTTTGCACCTTGTCATCTCCTGCTTTATCTTACTGATGTGGCTGATGACATGAACAACATGCCATGCACATTAACCAAAATAGATACAATGATTTTCTTTGCCCTTCGTCTATGCTTGTTATGTTGACATGGTGGATGCCCAGTGGATGTAATATACCATAAATCCTTTATTGTATAATGTAGGTTTATTCTTAGTTACTATGTCGTAATTTCTTTATTGTATAGAGTAGCTTTGTTCTTAATTCCTACTAGTTACTACCATCATTCGCTATCTCAAAAAAATCAGATGTAGTCGACCGGGCCGAAACATTCGCCTCTAACGGGCCTGGTTTTTAGCGGGCCACAATTGGGCCGGCCTGCATCTTTCTTGGGCCCGAATGATTGGGGCCTTCACACTTTGCGCGAGGCCCACAACTTACACTGGCCTATATTTTAGTTGGGCCTTTTGTGGACCCAGCGCTTAGTTTGGCCCAGGTAGCGTTGGGCCATTAACAAGCTGAATATTGTACTCGCCTGTTACGGCCCAGATGAAACCATGGGCCCTTAGCAGGCCGAAATGCATGTTGGGTCTCAATTTTCACTAGTTGTCGATGGGCCTTCAACAGGCTGAAATGTAGACCGGACCTTTTTGGGCCCAGTTATATCACGGGCAGTTACCAGGCCGAAACATATCTCGGGCCATAGTTGGCCCACTGATATCATGGGCCTTTAAGAGGCTGAAAGCTTAGTACATACATCAACGGGCCGAATTATGCGACATGCCTTTAATAGGCCCAAAGTCACGTTGGGCTTAACTGTTGCCACCTTTATCACGGGCCGTTAGTGGGCCTGATGTCCTGTCGGACCATATATGGCCCATGGGCAGCACGGGCCATTCCCAAGCCGAAAGTCACACCGGGCTGAAATGGGCCCATGTCTACATCGGGCCTCTAACAGGCCGAAAGTCATTGGGTTGTAATTGGGCCCAAATATTCGGCGAACAATTAACAGGCCAGATGTAACTTCGGGCCGTAAATGGGCCCAAATATTCGGCGAACAATTAACATGCCAGATCTGGCTTCGGGCCGCAAATGGGCCTTTATTAAGCAGGCCGTTATTGGGTTGGCCCACTCGTACTTGAGTAAGTACTACATGCCTTTGACTGGGCTGGCCTTTTTAACCTATATGGGCCTCAGTTGGGCCCAGCGATGTGTCAACGTATCATAGGCATGTATCCTCCAATGGACGGGCGACATCTGGCCCACTGACGAGCTGATAAGTGTTCCCTCCGGCCAATCAGAATTTTACATGTAGAAATTTCCCATTGGTCCTGGCTATTAACGGGTTACCGGATCCAAAACCGAACCCAATAGCTTAACGGTGTTCCGTTATGGTAGGTGCCACATGTCGGTCACCCTTGACGAAAGCACTTCTATGACGCGCAATTTATCGTCATGGAAGTGCACACTTTCGTGATGATAATTTTGGTAATGTCATGGAACACTTCTACAACAGCACATGTATGACTATCTTGATTCTGTCATAAAATCATCATGGATGTACATGCATCACAAAAAACACGACCTACTATGACAAACACGTATCATCATAGAAGTGTATTTTTTGTAGTGACCATTGGAGACACCTGTAGAGCATCTTTATAATCACCCAATTACGTTGTGACGTTTGATAGCACACAAGGTGTTCCTCCGGTATTCGGGAGTTGCATAATCTCATAGTCTGAGGAACATGTATAAGTCACGAAGAAAGCAATAGCAGAAAAACTAAATGATCATTATACTAAGCTAATGGATGGGTCTTGTCCATCAAAACATTCTCTAATGAATCGACCCCGTTCATGAAATGACAACACATGAATATGGCTAGGAAACTTAACCATCTTTGATCAACGAGCTAGTCAACTAGAGGCACACTAGGGACACTCTGGTTGTCTATATATCCACACATGTACTAAGTTTCTAGTTAATACAATTCTAGCATGAATAATAAACATTTATCATGATATAAGGAAAGATAAATAACAACTTTATTATTGCCTCTAGGGAATATTTCCTTCAGTCTCCCACTTGCACTAGAGTCAATAATCTAGATTACATCGTAATGATTCTAACACCCATGGAGTCTTGGTGCTGATCATGTTTTGCTCCTTAGAGAGGCTTAGTCAATGGGTCTGCAACATTCAGATCCATATGTATCTTGCAAATCTCTATGTATCCCTCCTTGACTTAATCGCGGACGGAATTGAATGCAGATTTGACATCCATTTGCCAAATTTCATTATCACAAAATGCGGCAATTGCTAACATAATTCGGACAGACTTAAGCATCACTACGGGTGAGAAGGCCTCATCGTAGTCAACTCCTTGAACTTTCAAAAACCTTTCGCAACAAGTCGGGCTTTGTAGACAGTAACATTA
Organism: Triticum monococcum; assembly: GCA_034509565.1. Classification (NCBI taxonomy): domain Eukaryota; kingdom Viridiplantae; phylum Streptophyta; class Magnoliopsida; order Poales; family Poaceae; genus Triticum; species Triticum monococcum. Next base: position 412,234,780 of record CM067845.1, read on the forward strand.
CCGTCAGTGTCAGTCTTCTTCTTGAAGATCCATTTATTCTCTATTGCTTCCCGATCATCGGGCAAGTCAACCAAAGTCCATACTTTGTTCTCATACATGGATCCCATCTCAGATTCATGGCCTCAAGCCATTTCGCTGAATCTGGGCTCATCATCGCTTCCTCATAGTTCGTAGGTTCGTCATGGTCAAGTAACATGACCTCTAGAACAAGATTACCATACCACTCTGGTGCGGATCTTACTCTGGTTGACCTATGAGGTTTGGTAGTAACTTGATCAGAAGTTTCATGATCATCATCATTAGCTTCCTAACTAATTGGTGTAGGAATCACTGGAAGTGATTTCTGTGATGAACTACTTTCCAATAAGGGAGAAGGTACAGTTACCTCATCAAGTTCTACTTTCCTCCCACTCACTTATTTCGAGAGAAATTCCTTCTCTAGAAAGGATCCGTTCTTAGCAACGGATATCTTGCCTTCGGATCTGTGAAAGAAGGTGTACCCAACACTCTCCTTTGGGTATCCTATGAAGGCACATCTCTCCGATTTGGGTTTGAGCTTATTAGGTTGAAGCTTTTTCACATAAGCATCGCAGCCCCAAACTTTAAGAAACAACAACTTGGGTTTCTTGCCAAACCACAGTTCATATGGTGTTGTCTCAACGGATTTTGATGGTGCCCTCTTTAACGTGAATGCAGCCGTCTAAAGCATAACCCCAAAATGATAGCGGTAAATTAGTAAGAGACATCATAGATCGCACCATATCTAATAAAGTGTGATTACGACGTTCGGACACACCATTACGCTGTGGTGTTCCAGGTGGCGTGAGTTGCGAAAATATTCCATATTATTTCAAATGAAGGCCAAACTCATAACTCAAATATTCACCTCCACGATCAGATCGTAGAAACTTTATTTCTTTTTACGATGATTTTCTATTTAACTCTGAAATTCTTTGAACTTTTCAAATGTTTCAGACTTATGTTTCATTAAGTAGATATACCCATATCTGCTCAAATCATATGTGAAGGTCAGAAAATAATGATACCCACCGCGAGCATTGATGACCCACAAGTATAGGGGATCTATCGTAGTCCTTTCGATAAGTAAGAGTGTCGAACCCAATGAGGAGTAGAAGGAAATGATAAGCCGTTTTCAGCAAGGTATTCTTTGCAAGTACTGAAATAAGTGGTAACAGATAGTTTTGTGATAAGATAATTTGTAACGAGCAACAAGTAACAAAACTAAATAAAGTGCAGCAAGGTGGCCCAATCCTTTTTGTAGCAAAGGACAAGCCTGGACAAACTCTTATATAAGGAAAAGCGCTCCCGAGGACACATGGGAATATCGTCAAGCTAGTTTTGATCACGTTCATATGATTTGCGTTCGGTACTTTGATAATTTGACATGTGGGTGGACCGGTGCTTGGGTGTTGTTCTTACTTGAACAAGCATCCCACTTATGATTAACCTCTATTGCAAGCATCCGCAACTACAACAAAAGTATTAAGGTAAACCTAACCATATCATGAAACATATGGATCCAAATCAGGCCCTTACGAAGCAACGCATAAACTAGGGTTTAAGCTTCTGTCACTCTAGCAACCCATCATCTACTTATTACTTCCCAATGCCTTCCTCTAGGCCCAAATAATGGTGAAGTGTTATGTAGTCGACGTTCACATAACACCACTAGAGGCTAGACAACATACATCTCATCAAAATATCGAACGAATACCAAATTCACATGACTACTAATAGCAAGACTTCTCCCTTGTCCTCAGGAACAAACGTAACTACTCACAAAGCATATTCATGTTCATAATCAGAGGGGTAATAATATGCATAAAGGATTTGAACATATGATCTTCAACCAATTAAACCAACTAGCATCAACTACAATAAGTAATTAACACTACTAGCAACCTACTAGCACCAATCCCGGACTTGGAGACAAGAATTGGATACAAGAGATGAACTAGGGTTTTGAGATGAGATGGTGCTGATGAAGATGTTGATGGAGATTGCCCTCTCCTGATGAGAGGAGCGTTGGTGATGACGATGGCGATGATTTCCCCCTCCGGGAGAGAAGTTTCCCCGGCAGAATAGCTCTGCCGGAGCTCTAGATTGGATCCACCAAGGTTCCACCTCGTGGCGGCGGAGTTTCATCCCGAAAGGTTGCCTCCCGTTTTTTTCTCGATGAAAGACTTCATATAGCAGAAGATGGTCATTGGAAAGCCACCAGGGGGCCCACGAGGTAGGGGGCGCGCCCTAGGGGGCGCCCACACCCTCGTGGACAGGGTGTGGGCCCCCTGGTCTTCATCTTTGGTGAGGATTTTTCATTATTTATTATAAGGTATTCCGTGGAGTTTCAGGACTTTTGGAGTTGTGCAGAATAGGTCTCTAATATTTGCTCCTTTTCCAGCCCAGAATTCCAGGTGCCGGCATTCTCTCTCCTTATGTAAACCTTGTAAAATAAGAGATAATAGCCATAAGTATTGTGACATAATGTGAAATAACATCCCATAATGCAATAAATGTTGATATAAAAGCATGATGCAAAATGGACGTATCAACTCCCCCAAGCTTAGACCTCGCTTGTCCTCAAGCGAAAGCCGATAACAATAAATATGTCCCCATGTTTAGAGGTAGAGGCGTCGACAAAAATAAAATACGGACATGAAGGCATCACAATTATTCTCATAACAGCAACATATATTGTCATATGATTACTTATGTTCAAGTGATGATCTATTCACAATGCAAATGTATGAATCAGAAACCTTATTGAGAACCAACAAACTATAACCTCAGTCATTGAAGCAATTGCAATTTATCATAACATCAAAAAGAGTCTATGTCAGAGCTAAAAGCAATTTATCATAACATACTCAACTATCATCTAATCCTTCATAGTTGCTAACACTCACGCAATATGTAACGCCCTCGATGCGACTATATCTCCCACGTGTCGAGGCACGACTTAGAGGCATAACCGCATTGAAAGCAATGTCGCAAGTCGGGAAATCGTCACACATCCCATGTACATAAATAATATAAAGGGGAGGTACATAGTTGGCTTACACTCGCCACATCACATCAAAGTACATAAATAACATCCATCATACAAATCACTCATGGCCCGACTACGGCGCCAAAATAGAAAAGACCCCCAACATGCGACGAGGCCCTGAATCTAACCCCGATTGGGCACCACTATTGATCATCAGGAAAATACACATAGTAACGCTGAGAGTCCTCGTCGTACTCCCACTTGAGCTCGAGCGCGCCATATGGAGCTGTATCATCTGTCCCTGCATCTGGTGTAATAGTAATCTGTGAGCCACAGGCACTCAGCAATCTCGCACCCTCGCGATCAAGACTATTTAAGCTTAATAGGTAGGAAAGGGGTAATGTAAGTGGAGCTGCAGCAAGCGACTAGCATATATGGTGGCTAACTTATTCGCAAAAGAGAGCGAGAAGAGGAGGCAAGGCACAAGCGGGAAACTAGAGAGCAACCTGCGCAAACATAACTCCAACACCGTGTCCGCTTCCCGGGCTCCGCCGAGAAGAGGCCATCACGGCAACACACTCAGTTGATTCATTTTAATTAATTAAGGTTCAAGTTATCTACAACCGGACATTAACAAATTCCCATCTGCCCATAACCGTGGGCGCAGCTTTCAAAAGATCAATCCCTGCAGGGGGGTCCCAACTTAGCCCATAACAAGCTCTCACGGTCAACGAAGGAATAGACCTCCACCCAAGACACACCAATCAGACTCGGTATCTCGGTACAACAAGACGATTCGACAGGTCAAAACAAGTCCAGCAACACCGCCCGAATGTGCCGACAAATCCCGATAGGAGCTGCACATATCTCTTTCTCAGGGCACACTCAGATTGTCTAAACTTCTGGTAGGCCAGCCCAGAGTTGCCCCTGGTAGCCACCGGCGGCTGACGGTTTGGACCAACACTCAGAGGAGCACTGGCCCGGGGGGGTTAAAATAAGATGACCCTCGGGCTCCGGAAACCCAAGGGAAAAAGAGGCTAGGTGGCAAATGGTAAAACCAATGTTGGGCATTGCTGGAAAAGCTTTAATCAAGGCAAACTATCAAGGGGTTCCTATTATAGCCCAACCGCGTAAGGGACGCAACAATCCGGGAACATAACACCGATATGACGGAAACTAGTGCGGCAAGAGTGGAACAAAACACTAGGCGAGAGGCCGAGCCTTCCACCCTTTACCAAGTATATAGATGCATTAAGATAACATGGCAATAATAATGATATCCCAACAAGTAAATAAATGTTCCAACAAGGAACGGCTCCAATCTTCACCTGCAACTAGCAATGCTATAAGAAGGGGGCTGAGCAAAGCGGTAACATAGCCAATCAACGGTTTGCTAGGACAAAGGTGGGTTAGAGGCTCAATCATGGCAATTGGGAGGCTGACAAGCAAGTGGTAGGCATCGTAGCATTGGCATAGCAAAAGAGCGAGCAAACTAGCATAGCAAAGATAGTAGTGATTTCGAGGGTATGATCATCTTGCCTGCACAGTTGTCAGAGTTGACTGGATCCTCAAAAGCAAACTCAACGGGCTCCTCGTTATCGAACTCGTCTCCCAGCTCTACCCAACAACACAAACAAGCAACAAGGATACAATCAACCACATGCAAGGGCAACCAATAATATGCAAAGATGGTATGCTATGCGGGATGCGATGCGGGATGCAAAATGCAAGACGTGACAGGAAATGCATGAACCTGGCCTCAACTTGGAAAACCAAGTGTGCCACTGGATAGAGGGGATGAAATCACCTGAAAACGATATAAAGATCGTAGGAATCGGAGCTACGGTTTGGAAATGGCAAGCGTGTTACGAAATGAACCGGTCTGCAATTTACTGCAAGTAGGCTCCTAAATGCAACGAAATGAACATGCTACAGCCACCAAACATGAAAAACAAAATACATGGCAGGGATGTACACAAGATGCTTAACAAATCACTAGCACTGAGCCATAGCCAAATTCATCCATTATGAGGTTCAAACAAGCATGGCAAAAATGAATAAGCAAAACAGATTTCAGACTTAGTGAAATTAACACTAGTCTGAAATCTCAGACCACGATGCTCTCTTCGGAGTAGCAAAACAACATGATACATAACCTGAACATGGCATGGAGCTACTCAACAAGCTTAACAAAACACCCAAAGTGACCTAGGGCCAAAAGGGTTCACAAAATACTCTAACGAGCACACGAACATAGATGAAACACAATCAGTTTTCAGACTTCGTGAAAACTAAGACATGCTGAAATTATAACTCACGAAGGCATACAAACGAGCTCGATGCACTCACTACGGTGCAAGTCATGGCAAGGCAAGCATATATCCATAAAGAAGGCACAAAATGCTATCTAGACAATGGCAACAACAATGGCATAGCATGCACGGATCACTAGCAATAGCATCGGCAAAATCGCAAACAAGTTGACGATCTGCCCAGATTTACCACGAAGCAAAAGTAGAGCTCGATTGACTCAAGCTAGAGCACTCCACATATGCAAACAAAGACATGGATGGATAGAGCATAACATAAATATCAAAACTCCCTTACTGATCATCCTCAAAAGAGGCACGGATCACTAGGAAACAAGCTGAACATATGGCATCATGAACTAAAATATCCCAGACTTAGCGAAAATCACTAAGTCCCTGAAAACAGAATTCTCTGGTGCCCCTCTTTGCAAGCTTTCACAAGTCACCACACACATCCTAAAAATGCATGGGTGGCACCTCTGGAAAGAAGACAAAATGCTTAACAATTCATCCCAAAGACTCACAGGCATATCATGCACACAATAATCATGGCAAAAATGACAAAAGTCTATGATGAACTAACGGATCTGCAATTTAACTCACGATGCCTCCTTCTAACAGCATTTCGGGCATCAAGATGAACTGAAATGCAAATGATGCAATGAAATGAAATGATGTACTCGTCGAGACGAAGATTTTGATATATTATATGCCCAAAACGGAGCTACGGATGCGGAGATATCATCAGTCAAAGATTGCATCTAGAGGGGGAGGGAAAAAGTCAACCCTAGAATTTCGGATCTGAGATCCAGATCGGGGCACTGTTCATGGCACTGTAGCAGGGCACGCGAACCGAGGATGGCCGGCCGGAGAAGATGGCCGGGGCGAGGCCGGCGTTGAGGACGGCGGCGGCCGGCGGCGATGGCGCGCGGGGCGGCCGGCCGGGGTCGCCCGCGGTGGCGCGGTGGGGCGGCGAGGCCCACCGGAGTCGGGACGAAGCGGCGGCGGCGGGGTTGCCCGCGGAGGCGGCGGCGCGCTCTGGCGAACTGGGCGGCGGGCGGCAGAGTCGGGTGCGGGGGCGCGGTCTCGGGCGGCGCCAGCTACCGGGCGGCGGCGCGGGCGATGGGCCTCGGGGGCCCCTCCTGGGCCTCCCGGGCCGGCGGGGATCTGGGGACCGCGACGCTGACATGGCGGCGGCGGCTGGACCCGGACGTTGTCCGGCCCGTCCGGACACGTCCGGTGCGGCGGAGAGGAATTTTTTAGGGTTTTGGACGGGGGAGAGAGATCCGAAAATGGGGGGAGCTATATATAGGCATAGAGGGAGCTAGGAGAGTCCAAATGAGGTGCGGTTTTCGGCCACGCAATCGTGATCGAACGCTCTGGGACATGGAGCAGAGTTTGGTGGGTTTTGGGCCAAATTGGAGGGGTGTTGGGCTGCAACACACACGAGGCCTTTTCGGTCCCTCGGTTAACCGTTGGAGTATCAAACGAAGTCCAAATGGTACAAAACTTGACAGGCGGTCTACCGGTAGTAAACCAAGGCCGCATGGAAAGTCTCAGTCCAATCCGGAAATGTTTAATCCCCACACACGAAAGAAAGCTAGAAATGGCCACCGGAGGAGAATGAAGCGCCGGAATGCAAAACGGACAACGGGGAAAATGCGCGAATGCATGAGATGAACATGTATGCAAATGCAATGCACGTGATGACATGATATGAGATGCATGAAAACGAAAACAACACATGGAGACAAAGACCCAAACCCGAGAAATAAATATAACTTAATGTCGGAAACGGCAAGAGTTGGAGTACAAATTGGGAAAGTAATATCTGGGGCGTGACAACACTCCACCACTACGAAAAGATCTCGTCCCGAGATCTAGGACTGAAAGAACTCCGAGTACTCAGAACGGAGGTGATCCTCGCGTTCCCAGGTAGCTTCACGGTCGGAATGGTGTGACCACTTGACTTTGAGAAATTTGATTGATTTGTTGCGAGTCCTGCGTTCAGTCTCTTCAAGGATTGCAACTGGGTGCTCACGATAGGAGAGATCTTCTTGGAGCTCAATGTCCTCGAAGTTGACGGTGCGTTCAGGCGTCTTGAAGCACTTTCAGAGTTGGGAGACATGGAACACATCATGAACATTAGCAAAGTTTGAAGGAAGCTCGAGTTGATAGGCGAGGTCGCCTCTCTTGCTGACAATCTTGAAAGGTCCGACGTATCTGGGGGCAAGCTTCCCTTTGATACCGAAGCGACGAGTCCCTTTCATAGGAGAGACGCGGAGGTAAACGTGATCTCCGATCTCGAAAGCCAAATCACGGTGCTTACTATCATAGTAGCTCTTCTGGCGGGATTGGGCTGCTTTGAGGTTATCACGAATGACCTTGCACATTTCTTCTGCCTCTGTGATTAGGTCATTACCCAGCAGCTGACGTTCACCGGTTTCAGACCCGTTGAGAGGGGTACGGCACTTCCTACCATACAGAATTTCAAATGGGGCCTTGCCCGAACTTGCTTGAAAACTATTGTTGTATGAGAATTCAGCATAAGGAAGACAATCCTCCCACTTCATGCCGAAGGAGATAACACAAGCCCTGAGCATATCTTCAAGAATTTGGTTGACACACTCGACTTGACCGCTTGTTTGAGGATGGAAAGCAGTGCTGAAGCGGATGTTGGTGCCCATGGCCTTCTGAAAAGAATCCCAAAACTTGGAGGTAAAGATGTTGCCATGGTCTGAAGATATCACTTGAGGAATACCGTGCAGAGAGACAATTCGAGAGGTATAGAGTTCCACCAATTGAGCTGCAGAGATCGACTCTTTGATAGGCAGAAAGTGAGCCACTTTGGTGAGCTTGTCGATGACAACGAATATAGCATCATTGCCACGCTTGGACTTTGGAAACCCAGTCACGAAGTCCATTTCAATGTGGTCAAACTTCCATTCTGGAATGGCAAGAGGTTAGAGGAGACCTGCTGGCCTTTGGTGTTCTGCCTTCACTCTTCTGCAGACATCACATTCATTCACGAATTGAGCGATCTCGCGCTTCATTCGAGTCCACCAATAAGTTTGCTTGAGATCCTGATACATCTTCGTGCTCCCAGGGTGGATGGAGAGGAGAGAGTTGTGAGCCTCGTTCATAATCACTTTACGAAGTTCACCTTTGGGTACCACAATTCGATCCTCGAAGAAGAGAGTGTCCTTGTCATCAAGGCGGTAGCACTTGTACTTGGACTGACTCTTTGCGATACCAATCTTCACCTTTTTCACCATAGCATCAAGAAGCTGGGCTTGGCGAATCTGGTCTTCCAAGGTAGGAGAGACTTGAAGGTTGGTGAGGAAACCTTGAGGAACAATTTGCAGATTAAGTTTGCGGAAAGCTTCACAAAGCTCGGGTTGATAAGGCTTCAGAATCAGACTGTTGCAATATGCTTTTCTGCTCAAAGCGTCAACAATCACATTGGCCTTGCCTGGAGTATACTCGATACTCGGATTGTACTCTTGAATCATTTCGACCCATCGAGTTTGCTTGAGGTTGAGATTAGGCTGACTGAAGATGTACTTGAGACTCTTGTGATCAGTGAAAATGTCCACTTTCCTTCCCAATAGAAGATGTCTCCAAGTCAACAAAGCGTGCACAACTGCCGCCAACTCGAGATCATGAGTGGGGTAGTTCTTCTCATTAGGCTTCAACTGGCGAGAGGTATAAGCAACAACTTTCTTCTCTTGCATCAGTACAGCACCGAGACCTTGGAGAGAGGCATCACAAAAGACCTCGTACGGCTTGGTTTCATCAGGCGGAGTCAGAACTGGAGCAGTGATCAACTTCTCTTTCAAAGTGTTGAAAGCAATATTACACTCCGGAGACCAAACGTACTTGACGTGCTTCTGAAGAAGATTTGAGAGAGGCTTCGCGATCTTGGAAAAGTTTTCAACGAATCTTCGGCAGTAGCTTGCGAGACCGAGGAAGCTACGAAGTTGTTTCACGTTCCGAGGAGGTTCCCAATTAACAATTGCAGACACCTTCTCAGGATTCACGGCGATGCCCTTGGCAGAGATGATATGACCAAGATAAAGCACCTCATCGAGCCAAAATTCACACTTGGAGAACTTGGCGTAGAACTGATGTTCCCTGAGCTTGTCAAGAACCCAACGCAAGTGCTTGGCATGATCTTCCTTGTTCTTCGAGAAAACCAGAATGTCGTCGAGATAGACCAAAATGAAGTCATTGGTGTAGGGGTTGAAGATGAAGTTCATCATGCGAGAGAACGTCGGAGGAGCGTTGGCGAGGCCAAAAGACATGACAGTGTATTCATATGACCCATAGCTTGTCCTGAAAGCCGTCTTGGGAATATCTTGCTCACGAATGCGAATCTGATGATAACCCATATGGAGATCAAGCTTGGAGAATACTTGGGCACCCTTGAGTTGTTCGAACAGCTCATTGATGTTGGGAAGTGGGTATTTGTTCTTGATGGTCTTCTTGTTCAATGGACGATAATCAACACAAAGTCGGTCCGTTCCATCCTTCCTCTTCACAAAAAGAACACCACAACCCCACGGAGAAGTACTAGGCCGAATGAGACCCATTCTTTCTTGAACATTGAGTTGTTTCTTCAACTCCTTCAACTCTTCAGGGCCGAGCTTGTAAGGACGTTTGCACACAGGTTCCGTACCGGGCTCAAGTTCAATAACAAATTCAACGGGCCGGTGCGGAGGCATTCCTGGGAGTTCTTCTGGGAAGACGTCTTGATACTCACAAACAACTGGGATATGCGAAATAGCATCCAATTCACCCTTCTCATTGAGAGAAAACAACCGGATTGTATTATCCCGAGCAGCAAAGACAATTACATCCTCAGACGAATGAGTCAGTTGAATCTGCCTGGCTGCACAATCGAGGTGAGCCTTGTGCTTAGAGAGCCAGTCCATCCCAAGAATAAGATCGATATCAGAATTACCAAGAACCATTGGAGAAGCCAGAAACTTGAAATCACCCATCATGATAGAAATATCCGGAATCATCATACTAGAACTCAGACGCTTAGCCGGAGAGATGACTTGCATAGCTCTAGGTAATGCCTTAGTGCTAAAATTGTTCTACGATGCAAATGGGAATGACATGAAGGAATGCGATGCACCATAGTCAAAAAGAACTTTTGCAGGAATATCATTAACAGGAAGGTTACCCATGATCACATCTGACGAATCCTCTGCCTGAGCTGCGTTCATCAAGTTGACCTTGGCGGACTTGGGGTTATGCTTGACCACAGCTGTACTTGCCGATCTGACAGGAGGAGGAGGAGGAAGACGCCTCTGGTTGAAACACTTGTTGGCGTCGTGACCCTTCTGTTGGCACTTGTTGCACGTGACCTCTGAGAGCGGATGGTGGTACGGAGCACTCGATCTTGGAGCTTGAGACGAAGTCTTGTTCTGAAAGCCTGGGTTGGGTGGGTGGGAAGAACCACTGCCACCTTTGCTCTTCTGCTGATACGGCTGACGGAACGGAGGAGGAGGAAGCCAATACTTCTGCTGCTTGGCCACTTGAGTAGAGGAAGAAGGCGTAGTGTCTCTGACTCTCTTCCTGGAAGCATCACACCTCAACTGAGCAGCCTCTTGCTTCAGTGCCATGTTGTAGAACTCATCGTATCTCAGCGGCTCAAAGAGGACAAGAGCGAGCTGAATTTCTTCACGGAGACCACCCCTGAACTGATAGATCATGCTCTTCTCATCAGGAACATCCTGCTTGGCAAAACGGGTGAGCTTCTGGAACAACTTGTTGTAGTCATAGACAGACAAAGAGCCTTGCTTCAGATTGCGGAATTCTTCACGTTTGCGTTCAGTCACACTCTGAGGGATGTGATGAGCTCGGAAATCACGACGGAAATCATCCCAAGTGATCAAACGTCCACCTCTGGAATCCTTGTACTGCTGGAACCACTCTGCGGCCTGATCTTTGAGCTGGAAAGAAGCGAACTTGACGAAATCTTCAGGCCTGACATTGCTGCATTCAACATGCTTGCCCAGATCCACTAGCCAATCGTCAGCATCGGTAGCCTCAACACAATTGCTGAACGTCTTTGGACCATTAGCGAGGAACTGGTTCAGAGTAGCAAAATGGTTCTGATTGTTGCCTTGATTCCCTTGACTGCCTTGATTGCGTTCTTGGAGGATTTGCATGATCAACTATGTATTTGCATTAGTTGCGGCCATCACAGCTTGCCAAGCCTCTGGAGGAGGTGGAGGTGGTGGCGGATCAGGGTTCGGAGTCATGCGCGTTGGAGGAGCCATCCTGAAGAGGTTGACCACCATTAGCACACAAATAGACAAATATGAAGGTGAATCCAACCGAATGAAAATTGCAACATAAAGTCTTCACATCCGAACAAAATGAACGAATGCACTTCTCTTGAAGTGGTCACATATTCCTAAATTGCGAAGCCACGAAGAATTAGGTAGAAGAGGTACATCAACAAGGGATGGAATCAACATATGACTTCGAAGCAACTCGAATACCACAACTCAAAATAAAACCAAGGATTGGCTTGCGGAATAAGCTGGAACAAACATATGATAGAAATTTCGTCCGAAGTTTTCGTGGTGGGACCTACACGGGCTCGATCGTACAGCACCATCATGTACAAGGCAGTGCACATGACATACGAAGCGTCCCCGAGTCAGCATAGCCAAGGACTCTTTAAGACACAACGAGACCACTGTAAAATCGACCGTGAATAGGCGAACCACTAGACGTCGAACCCCAATTTCATATCATACATCTGTCGGAAGGATATCCTAAGAGCTACTTGAATTCCCACCTACGAAACTCCCGAAACTTTCCGGTTATGCAATCAGGTGTTGGGGATACAGGGGAAGCATAATATCTCACCCAAACTAGCAAATCCTACATCCAGTTGTATCCATACTTCAACACATAACCAAGAAACCTTCGGAAACCATCTACCTCAACCTTCGAAAAGCATCCGTTATACAAGTTATGGCGATACTCCCGAACTCCCGCCCCAATACTGGGTGGCGTCGAGGTTATCTCACCAACGAACTGCATAAAGGAGATTTTCGTTGTCGCGAACATATCTCAAGTATACCAGAATTGCAACGATAAAATTATGATGACAACACCTCAGAGCTCAACTCCCCGGGACACTTCCACTAAACCCCTGACAGGAGGCACCACGACAGTATTGTCATCATAAGTCATCGGAACAAATCCAAGATACTCGCGTGATCCTAAATTTTTTTTGTGAAATTTCATAAGAGAAGAGTCAAAACTCTACGTCAGGATGCCTTACCAGAGCGATGAGGAGACTGGGAAGTAAAAAGAATTCCTAAGCTCTCCGATATATAATTCCTAAAGGACTCAAAACATTTTTCTAGACACAACTCGGCTGCTAAAAACGATCAAGCAATGGGGGCTCCTAAGGTCGGGGAAGGCTCTGATTACCAACTTGTAACGCCCTCGATGCGGCTATATCTCCCACGTGTCGAGGCACGACTTAGAGGCATAACCGCATTGAAAGCAATGTCGCAATTCGGGAAATCATCACACATCCCATGTACATAAATAATATAAAGGGGAGGTACATAGTTGGCTTACACTCGCCACGTCACATCAATGTACATAAATAACATCCATCATATAAATCACTCATGGCCCGACTACGGCGCCAAAATAGAAAAGACCCCCAACATGCGACAAGGCCCTGAATCTAACCCCGATTGGGCACCACTACTGATCATCAGGAAAAGACACATAGTAACGCTGAGAGTCCTCGTCGTACTCCCACTTGAGCTCGAGCGCGCCATATGGAGCTGTATCATCTGTCCCTGCATCTGGTGTAATAGTAATCTGTGAGCCACAGGGACTCAATAATCTCGCACCCCCGCGATCAAGACTATTTAAGCTTAATAGGTAGGAAAGGGGTAATGTAAGTGGAGCTGCAGCAAGCGACTAGCATATATGGTGGCTAACTTATTCGCAAAAGGGAGCGAGAAGAGGAGGCAAGGCACGAGCGAGAAACTAGAGAGCAACCTGCGCAAACATAACTCCAACACCGTGTCCGCTTCCCGGGCTCCGCCGAGAAGAGGCCATCACGGCAACACACTCAGTTGATTCATTTTAATTAATTAAGGTTCAAGTTATCTACAACCGGACATTAACAAATTCCCATCTGCCCATAACCGTGGGCACAGCTTTCGAAAGATCAATCCCTGCAGGGGGGTCCCAACTTAGCCCATAACAAGCTCTCACGGTCAACGAAGGAATAGACCTCCACCCAAGACACACCGATCAGACTCGGTATCTCGGTACAACAAGATGATTCGACAGGTCAAAACAAGTCCAGCAACACCGCCCGAATGTGCCGACAAATCCGATAGGAGCTGCACATATCTCTTTCTCAGGGCACACTCAGATTGTCTAAACTTCTGGTAGGCCGGCCCAGAGTTGCCCCTGGTAGCCACCGGCGGCTGACGGTTTGGACCAACACTCAGAGGAGCACTGGCCCGGGGGGGGGGGGGGGGGGTTAAAATAAGACGACCCTCGGGCTCCGGAAACCCAAGGGAAAAAGAGGCTAGGTGGCAAATGGTAAAACCAATGTTGGGCATTGCTGGAAAAGCTTTAATCAAGGTGAACTATCAAGGGGTTCCCATTATAGCCCAACCGCGTAAGGGACGCAACAATCCGAGAACATAACACCGATATGACGTCTATGGCGGCAAGAGTGGAACAAAACACTAGGTGAGAGGCCGAGCCTTCCACCCTTTACCAAGTATATAGATGCATTAAGATAACATGGCAATAATAATGATATCCCAACAAGTAAATAAATGTTCCAACAAGGAACGGCTCCAATCTCGACCTGCAACTAGCAACGCTATAAGAAGGGGGCTGAGCAAAGAGGTAACATAGCCAATCAACGGTTTGCTAGGACAAAGGTGGGTTAGAGGCTCAATCATGGCAATTGGGAGGCTGACAAGCAAGTGGTAGGCATCGTAGCATTGGCATAGCAAAAGAGCGAGCAAACTAGCATAGCAAAGATAGTAGTGATTTCGAGGGTATGATCATCTTGCCTGCACAGTTGTCAGAGTTGACTGGATCCTCAAAAGCAAACTCAACGGGCTACTCGTTAGCGAACTCGTCTCCCGGCTCTACCCAACAACACAAACAAGCAACAAGGATACAATCAACCACATGCAAGGGAAACCAATAATATGCAAAGATGGTATGCTATGCGGGATGCGATGCGGGATGCAAAATGCAAGACGTGACAGGAAATGCATGAACCTGGCCTCAACATGGAAAACCAAGTGTGTCACTGGATAGAGGGGATGAAATCACCTGAAAACGATATAAAGATCATAGGAATCGGAGCTACGGTTTGGAAATGGCAAGCGTGTTACGAAACGAACCAGTCTGCAATTTACAGCAAGTAGGCTCCTAAATGCAACAAAATGAACATGCTACAGCCACCAAACATGAAAACAAAATACATGGCAGGGATGTACACAAGATGCTTAACAAATCACTAGAACTGAGCCATTGCCAAATTCATGCTGAAATTATAACTCACGAAGGCATGTAAACGAGCTCGATGCACTCACTACGGTGCAAGTCATGGCAAGGCAAGAATATATCCATAAAGAAGGCACAAAATGCTAGCTAGACAATGGCAACAACAATGGCATAGCATGCACGGATCACTAGCAATAGCATCGGCAAAATCGCAAACAAGTTGACGATCTGCCCAGATTTACCACGAAGCAAAAGTAGAGCTCGATTGACTCAAGCTAGAGCACTCCACATATGCAAACAAAGACATGGATGGATAGAGCATAACATAAATATCAAAACTCCCTTACTGATCATCCTCAAAAGAGGCACGGATCACTAGGAAACAAGCTGAACATATGGCATCATGAACTAAAATATCCCAGACTTAGTGAAATTCACTAAGTCCCTGAAAACAGAATTCTCAGGTGCCCCTCTTTGCAAGCTTGCACAAGTCACCACACACATCCTAAAAATGCATGGGTGGCACCTCTGGAAAGAATACAAAATGCTTAACAATTCATCCCAAAGACTCACAGGCATATCATGCACACAATAATCATGGCAAAAATGACAAAAGTCTATGATGAACTAACGGATCTGCAATTTAACTCACGATGCCTCCTTCTAACAGCATTTCGGACATCAAGATGAACTCAAATGCAAATGATGCAATGAAATGGAATGATGTACTCGTCGAGACGAAGATTTTGATATGTTATATGCCCAAAACAGAGCTACGGATGCGGAGATATCATCAGTCAAAGATTGCATAAAAATCTAGAGGGAGAGGGAAAAAGTCAACCCTAGAATTTCGGATCTGAGATCCAGATCGGGGCACTGTTCATGGCACTGTAGCAGGGAACGCGAACCGAGGATGGCCGGCCGGAGAAGATGGCCGGGGCGAGGCCGGCGTTGAGGACGGCGGCGGCCGGCAGCGATGGCGCGCGGGGCGGCCGGCCGGGGCCGCCCGCGGTGGCGCAGTGGGGCGGCGAGGCCCACCGGAGTCGGGACGAAGCGGCGGCGGCGGGGTTGCCCGCGGAGGCGGTGGCGCGCTCCGGCGAACTGGGCGGCGGGCGGCGGAGTCGGGCGCGGGGGCGCGGTCTCGGGCGGCGCCAGCTACCGGGCGGCGGCGCGGGCGATGGGCCTCGGGGGCCCCTCCTGGGCCTCCCGGGCCGGCGGGGATCTGGGGACCGCGACGCTGACGTGGCGGCGGCGGCTAGACCCGGACGTTGTCCTGCCCGTCCGGACACGTCCGGTGCGGCGGAGAGGAATTTTTTTAGGGTTTTGGATGGGGGAGAGAGATCCGAAAATGGGGGGAGCTATATATACGCATAGAGGGAGCTAGGAGAGTCCAAATGAGGTGCGGTTTTTGGCCACGCAATCGTGATCGAATGCTCTAGGACATGGAGCAGAGTTTGGTGGGTTTTGGGCCAAATTGGAGGGGTGTTGGGCTGCAACACACACGAGGCCTTTTCGGTCCCTCGGTTAACCGTTGGAGTATCAAACGAAGTCCAAATGGTACGAAACTTAACAGGCGGTCTACCGGTAGTAAACCAAGGCCGCATGGCAAGTCTCGGTCCAATCCGGAAATGTTTAATCCCCACACACGAAAGAAAGCTAGAAATGGCCATCGGAGGAGAACGAAGCGCCGGAATGCAAAACGGACAACGGGGAAAATGCTCGAATGCATGAGATGAACATGTATGCAAATGCAATGCACGTGATGACATGATATGAGATGCATGAAAACTAAAACAACACATGGAGACAAAGACCCGAACCCGAGAAATAAATATAACTTAATGCCGGAAACGGCAAGAGTTGGAGTACAAATTGGGAAAGTAATATCTGGGGCGTTACACAATACTTGTGGTTACAGAGTTTTAATCGGACACAGAGAAAGATAGGGGCTTATAGTCTCGCCCCACAACCTTTTACCTCGAGGGTAATGTCAACAATAATAACTCGTGCCCCCCTACATCCAATTAGATATATATATCAGGTTCTTTCCAAGATGCTGGGCTTGCCAAATGATAAAATGAAAAGGAAAGGTGAAGATCACCATGACACTTGCATAAGGTAGAAGATAATAATAAAAGATAGGCCCTTCACAGAGGGAAGCAGAGGTTTACATGCGCTTTTATGGTTGGATGCACAAAATCTTAATGTGAAAGAACGTCACTTTATATTGCCCCTTGTGATATGAACCTTTATTATGCAGTCCGTCACTTTTATTATTTCCACATCACAAGATCGTATAAAGCTTATTTCTCCCACACTATTCATACATATTTAGAGCAATTCTTATTGCTTTGTACCGATGACAACTTACTTGAAGGATCTTACTCAATCCATAGGTAGATATGGTGGACTCTCATGGCAAAACTGGTTTAAGGGTATTTGGAAGCACAAGTAGTATCTCTACTTGGTGCTGAGAAATTGGCAAGCAAGAGGGGGAAAGGTAAGCTCAACATGTTGGATGATCCATGACAACATACTTTATCTCAGATATAAGAAAACATAACCCATTACGTTGTCTTCCTTGTCCAACATCAACTCTTTAGCATGTCATATTTTGATGAGTGCTCCAAATCATAAAAGATGCCGATAATAGTATATTTATATGTGAAACCTCTCTTTACTTATTACTTCCTATTAATTGCAATGATGACCAAAGCTATGTCTGCCAACTCCCAACAACTTTTAATTGTCACACTCTTTCTATGTGAAGTCATTACTATCAATAAGATCAATATGAACTTTTGTTTCCTCTTATTCTTTTTCTCTTTTCTTTATTCACCCAAGATCATAGCAAGAAAATCAAGCCCTTGACTCAATAGTAATCTTTATTATATAGCTCAGAGACTCGATTACATAGAAAGATCATAAGGCAAAACTCAAAACTAGATCATGCCATAAACTTTATTCTACTAGATCAAAATACTACTAATAAGATCGAACTAAGGAAAACGGTAAAGATAGGAGTTGTGATTGTAATACGATACTGGGACACCTCCCCCAAGCTTGGCAGTTGCCAAGGGGAGTGCCCATACCCATGTTATTATATCTCCTTGGTTGGTGAAGATGGAGGTGATGGATAGTCGCACATCGAGCGTAAGAGGTCCTCTAGCTTGCGAATAATGCCCTTGAGTGCAAAGATATGCTCCTTCAACAAAATATTTTCACTTGTGAGATACTTGTTTTGAATACGAGCTAACTCAATCATCTGGAAAGCTTCGATCTCAGTTGGGGTAAGAAGGTTGTGATCAAATTGAAGGATGTCTTCTGTTGCCGGAGCTTGGTTCTCCGTGGCCTTCTTGATCCCTTCATCCTTGTTGTTATCCATGGGTTCTTCCTTCTTCATCTCTATCTTCATTAGCCAGGCATCTTTATCAACATTGTTGGAGGAGGGGGACGACATGATGCCTGGCCTTGACAACCCTGACAGAGAACAACCCAAAACAAGAACAGAGGATATTTGCGTGATATGGGAGTCAAAACCTTCGGGAGAATATATAGTGAATTTTTACCGACCAAAATACATATCATGCAAGAAAACGGAGTCCGGAAGGCACACGAGGTGCTCACGAGGTAGGTGTCGGATTTCGGGTTCCGGCAGACCCTTAAGGTTCGAACTCTGGGGTGCGCACGGAGAACTTTCCCCTACCGACTCATGCTTCTATGCTCGCAAGAAATCTAGGCTGGAAAGAAGAACACACAAAGGACACGAGGTTTATACTGGTTCGGGCCACCGATGCGGTGTAATACCCTACTCTAGTGTGTGGTGTGGTGGATTGCCCCAGGGGTTGATGATGAACAATACAGGGGGAAGAACGGCCTCGCGAGAGGTGTTCTTGAGCTGGTGCAGTGTGTTCTACTTGGTCCGGATATCTCTCTCTTTCTTTCTCTTCTCTCTTTCTTTCCTTTCCTTTTCTTTTTCCCTCCCCTCTTTCTATGGTGGTTAGTCCTATTTATAGAGGCCCTGGTCCTCTTCCCAAAAAATGAGCGGGAAGGGCACCAACAATTGGCCATTTTGAAGGGGAACATCTAGTACAAGTCATCCTGACAAAAGGTGGTCTTCGGCTGCCAAAAGCACTGGTGATGACGCCGTCTTGGGCTCCACGGTGACCTCCGTCCTGCCGCTCTGCTGGTCTTGGTCTCGTTGCACTAGAATGGTAACCTTTGCCCGATGCCTTGGCCTGTGCTTGCTCCCTTTGCACCGAAGGGGAAACAAGGACACTGTGCAGGCCGGCGCCCGCCTGGCGCCCGCCTAATCTCGATCGTCATGGCTTGCGTCACAGGCTCCTCGCGAGGCACCCCTGCCTTGATATCTCCGCCTCCTCGCGAGCCTGCCTGATGAGGCTGCTCCTGAGGAAGCCTCCCGTCGTTCGCCCTGCAAGGCTTGGCCCCTTGCGAGGGTCTTGAGCTTGAGCTGATGAAGCTGGGCCGCACTGGACCCCCACTCGAGCCACGCCGCAGGCCGCAGGCAGGCAAGTCTGGGGACCCCCGTTCCCAGAACGCCGTCAGTAGCCCCCGGGCAAAAGGCACGCCCGGGCTTGACTTAGCAGAGAAGCTAAGGGGCAAGTGCGAAGCGCCGCGGGCCCAATAGCCTGCGGCCTCTGGCGCCGCGTGGCAATTGGTTGGACACAGGCGTCTGCGCTGCCCCACAATGCCTTGTTACGCGCCTGGCTAAGCGGACCCGTAGTTGCACACAGTTGTTCCCCTTTCCGCTGCTCGCTCGCCTCCTACCTTTCCTTCTTCTTCGAGCTCCAACCTCCGCCGCCAATACGGCTCGAGCTCTTCGCTCTTTCCATCGCCATGGCGCCAACAAAGAAAGGAAAGGCGAAGAAGCCCGCGCCTTCGCCCCGCTCACCTCCGGTGGTGGCCCCCGCCATTGATCGGTCGATCATACTCAATCCAGAAGCCTTGAACAAGGTCTGCTCTGCCCTTGCCACTATCTTCAATGAGTGCGGCAGGACCACAGTATGGCCTGTGTCCCATGCCTCCCTTGATAGGATCGTCACGGAGGTCCGATTCTTCGCCGGTGCCCTGTGGGCGGGTCTGGTTCCCCCCTTTTCCACTTTCTTCAATGCGGTGCTCTCCCATTATCAGATCCGCATGATGCACCTCGGGCCTGAGTCCATTACCCTTCTGGCTGTCTTTGCTTTTGTTTGCGAGGCAATGGTAGGCATTCCTCCTTCCGTTGCCCTGCTGTGCCACTTATTTTCTTTGCGCTTGAGCGACCCCACTCAGTGCTCAGGGTGCGTGGGCTTCTTGGCCGTGCCAGAGACGGCCACTTCGGGGATCGACTTCGGCCTTCCTCCTTCTGAGGCCAGGTTCAGAGAGCGGTGGTTGTATGTGGACGTCGGAGTGCCCAACCCTCTGCTCTCGCACCCGACCTCGCCTGCTATTCCCCACTCGGGCTGGGACCATGAGATGCTCGCGAGCCCCCGGCTCGCCTTCGTCTTGCGCCGCTTCCAGAGTTTGAGGGCGCTCAATGTGATTGCACCCAAGGTGGTGAAGGAGTTCCTCCAATGCCGCATTGCTCCTCTCCAGCGCCACTCTCGCCAGATGTGGGACTTTGCGGGGCACAGAGACCGCATGCGACTTCAGGAGGAGGACTTGGCGCCTGAAGTGCTGCGGATGGTGCTCAGGGTCTTGACTGGCGATCCTTCCCCAAGCAGCCTTCGGCATGATGGTGCCCTTTTGTATCTTTGCTCTGGCAGGGCCAATTTTGTGAGGCAGATGCCCTGCTTCGACGAGTGGGGGCTGCGCCCGGCTGGCTTCACGGGGCCCAGCGAGAACCCAGCCGCCGTGGTTGCTCCCCCTGTCGTCCACAGTGGTCCTTCCTCAGGCAATAGAGTGGGGAGACGAGAACCGGCGGGAGCTGACGCGACTGATGTCGAGGTGTCGATGTCGCTAGAAGCCCTGAAGGCGGTGCCTCCCGAGGCCCGCCCTGGAGCGGCGGCTGCCGCGGAGTTGCGGCCCTCGGCTCTTGAGGCCAGGGCTCCCGTGGCCCCGGCCGTTCCTCGCGAGGCGATGCCTGATGGCGTCCCCCAGGCCGGCTCCTTCGGCGCTGATCTTCTTGACGCTTCTTCCGTGCTAAAGGCCGACCCCTGCATCGGGCGCTAAGATCGGTTCTGTGTAGATTTCGAGGCCCTCCGCAAGAGGAAGGAGGCCTTGGGTGGCGATGACCGCCCTTGCCGCTTGTTGAAGCACAGGAAGTACTTCGCCATAGACGAGTAAGTCCTCTTCTTTCTCTGCTCACTTACTTTACTATCCCTGCGGCTGATTGTGGCCTTTCAGGCCCCGTCCTGCCAAATTCGCTGAGTCGGCCCAGGAGCTAGCCCCCAAAGCTTCGCCTTCTCTGCTGGCTCTGGGTGCGCCGAGCTCGAGCGGCACCCCCACCGCTGGACCGGTCGGTGGAGTGGTCCGTTCCACCGGGCACCTTGAGCCTACGTGTCCGCTGTCCTTTCTTCATGAGTCCTCCTGGGGCACATCCGGCTTGCCCTGCGACCCTCCTCTGATCATAGAGGGTGAATGGTTGAAGTCTGCCTTCAGCTCCTCTTCCGTGGTTGGACCGACGCCCGGCTAGATTCCCAGAGGGGTCCATTCTGTGACGGCTAGGACGCCAGCCCCCAGCCCCGCGCCGGGAGGGGGCATGCCGCCTCGGGGCCCTCCGCATACTCCGATGGAAGAGGGTGATGCGGAAGACATGCTCAGACGTGCTCGGGAGCGTCGCGCCCTTCGCCAAGAGTTCCTCCAGGGGGCGGCGGATGCAGTGAGCCGGATCGGGGCAGAGCTTGCTGGCGAGGATGCGCGCCTCGAGGCCGAAGGTTTGCGCCTTGCTGAGGAGAGGTGCAAACTAAAGGTAGTCATCGCCCTCGCGCGTCACCAACGTGATCTTGACAACGCGAAGGCTGAAGCATCGTTGGTGGCTTCGAGGGAGGCCTGCTCCCAGGCCGTCGGGGAGGCTCGGGAAGCAGACCGTCGGCGCAGAGATGCGGAGGAGCACGCATGGGAGCTCCAAGCCTGGAGCAACTCCTTGGAGCAGCAAGTGGAACTACGCCAGGCGGCCCTTAAGTCGCTGAAGGCCTCCGTCGACCAGGCGAAGCTGCTGAAGCGCGAGGAGGCGCTGATGTTGGAGGCCACCGAGTGCAACCTTGACCTTGAGCGGTTGGAGACAAGGAAGCGCCTGGTGGCTTAGGCGGAGGATGACGTTGCTGCCCGCGAAGTCCAGGCGCAGGAAGAGGTCGACCGCCGCGTGGCGCAAGATCGCTCGGCTTTCGAGCGTGAATACGAAGCGAGGTTGGGGCTGATCAGGGCCGAGGCTGAGGGTAGAACTGCGGCCCTCAAGGCCAAACTGGCTGAAGTGACACGGCGTGCGGACTCATCCGCAGCCACCCTTGGCACAGCACAGGCGGAGCTGGCCTCTTCCCGGGCCAAGCTACTTCTTCTCCAACAGAGATTTGATGATGCCGAGGCCATCACGCAGCGGAATGAGGATGACATCCGTCAGTGGCGGGTTCTGGAACACATGCATGCCCCCATGCTTCGAACGCTCAGGGAGAGGGCTAACACAGCCTTGGGCAACGTTTGCGAGGCTGCCGCTAAGGAGCCGCATGAGGCCAGCTACGCCGGCAACCTCCAGTTTTTCACCGACGTCGTGACGCTTCTGGAGGATCGCTCCGAGAGGTCCCATTGGCTTGTCAAAGAGAGGAGCCGAGCCTTGCTCGGGCGTGCCTTCTCCCGTGTCTTCAGCTATCTACAGGGCAGTGACCCCCACTTCGACTTCGACGCTACCATCGCATCCGTGCCCATAGCCATCCGGGGCGACCTGGTGCAATGGGTGGAGGACAATGTGGACGCCCTCGTCAGGGCCTTTGCATCTGATGATGACCGCGTGATCGTGGGCACCAATGAAGGCGGCGTTGTGGATGAGCCTGGCACTGTCGGAGGTGTTGGCGGTGGCGGCGATGATGTCAGCGACGCCAGTGATGCCTCCGGGGGTTCCCCAGAAGACGAGGTGAGTGATATGTCCGACGGACCGTATGTCGCTGCTATTTACCCTGCATGAAGAAGGTTCGGGCTCGACCCTGAAGAATGTAAGAGCATTTTGGGAGGGGAGGCCTCTCATGTAAAGGTTTGTGATCAGTATCCTGGTAAACATAACGTTGTGTGTGAGCTTAGCTACTAGCCCGGTGATGGGTCAGCCGACTTGTTTACCTTTCGACTCCGACGAGTTCCGAGCGGGCCTGCGGGGGCCGCCATGCCTCGGGTGTCTTCTGATTATCCTGTTGATCCTACGATGAGAACCTCCGGAGAGGGTGCGGTGACAACGGTCCTGTCTGTAGTCGTGCCTGGCCTAGCCCGGCTCGCGAGGGGGGCAGCCGGTGCTAACTTTGGACGCGAAGCTGAAATCAGAACATGAGAGATTGCTCGAACAAGACTAAACACCCCTTCCCCAAACACACGCAAGTCTCCAGCTCAAATCCAACTTAAATCCAAACCGAAGAAACTCGCCAACAAGGAAGAAGCGAAAAGCAAAAGGACGCGTCCGGCACCTAGTCTAGTCTTCGACGTCTTCTCACCAGCGCGGAGCTAAGTGCTGCCACTGGGCATGGGCGGGAGCCCCCGAGGCCTGAGGGCGGCTCTCCGGAGACTCCGGGGCGTGTACATCCCCACTCATTATTACATGAGAGTGTCACGGGTGGCGAGTTTCACAGGCACTGGGCCTTCTTCACAGGTACCGGCCTTGCTTCATATCGCCTGACGAGGGCCCCGCCTTGGGCCTCACTCTACCGCCATTGACGGCGGCCGGAGACCAAGGACGACGCCAATGGGGTAGAGCGGTCGCCAGCGGTTCCCCTGACGACCACGGGTCCTCTGCCGGGGGCAGGCCCTGGGGCACCTCCCCGACAGAGGGCCTGCCTCCTGAGAGCGCCTTGCTCCGACCGCCGCGAGGGCAAACCCGGATCTCGGCCCCTCTCCTGCAGCCCCCCGCACCCTCCTCCTGAGGGATAGGAGGCTACAGCATTGGGGCAGCCATCTGTTGCGGCGACCTGTATCTCCTGCGACCCATGGTTAGCATAACCTTGCTCCTGAGGAATGAGTGGTACCCGATAGTTGTTGTCGCCGGTGCGGTTGTCAAGGCTCTCTTGGGGTTCCTGAAAGAGCTCAGCTTCTGGCGCCTCCTCGCCCCAGCCTGGCCCGAGGAATGAGCCATGATCTTCTTCGAGTGTGCACCCCTGATCCACCATGCGGGGCACATAAGCTTCTGGGGCCACCACCTCGTGGGCCTCGCCATAGCACCCCGCATGCCACGTAGTCTGGCTTGGAGCGTCGTCTTGGGGGTGATGGCGCGGCGGTCCACCGAAGCCGAAGGCCGCGATGTGCACCCCTTCGCTGGCCGGAGATGGGGCCGACGCGACTTGCCGCCCGGTGTCGGCGGAGGCGTTAGCGCTGAACAGGCCCTGGAGTCCGCTTGAAGTTGCATGAGCACGTATAATGCCGCCATACGGCCCGCCCTGGATCTGTGGTGGCAGCTGGACACAAAAAGTAGGTGCTCCTGAGGCGGCGGCGTCCAGGAGCTCGGCTACTCGCTCCAACAACACGTCACGGCCGCCCTCCAGCAGCCGGCACCGTAGTAGCTATCGGGCCACCGCGAGCGCGGCCCAGGAGTTCGCCTGTTCCCGTCGGGTGTGCGGCGCTGTGGCCGCGGCGTGGTTAGAGGCCCTTGCTGCGGCCCGCACCTGCCGGGGTGTGAGGGCAGGCGGCGTCTGGCCGCGTCGCCCGCGCCCTGCAGCGCCCTAGAGCGCCCTGCGGAGCGCGGGCTGCCTGAGGAGCAAGGTTGAGGTCGCCCTGAGCCGGCGACACGGTGTAGGCGGGCCACGCCGCCCAGTGGTCGGTGTTGGCAGCCGGGTCGCTCGACACCTAAACGGCGAGGCGACGCAACACGACGCGGAGGAAGAAGGATTCCGGCACACCCCTACCTGGCGCGCCAAATGTCGGATTTCGGGTTCCGGCAGACCCTTAAGGTTCGAACTTTGGGATGCGCACGGAGATCTTTCCCCTACCCACTCGCGCTTCTATGCTCGCAAGAAATCTAGACTGGAAAGAAGAACACACAAAGTAGACGAGGTTTATACTGGTTCAGGCTACCGATGCAGCGTAATACCCTACTCCAGTGTGTGGTGTGGTGGATTGCCCCACGGGCTGATGATGAACAATACAGGGGGAAGAACGGCCTCACGAGAGGTGTTCTTGAGCTAGTGCAGTGTGTTCTACTTGGTCCGGATCTCTCTCTCTCTTTCTTTCTCTTCTCTCTTTCTTTCCTTTCCTTTTCTTTTTCCCTCCCCTCTTTCTATGGTGGTTAGTCCTATTTATAGAGGCCCTGGTGTTGGGGAACGTAGTAATTTCAAAAAAATTCCTACGCACACGCAAGATCATGGTGATGCATAGCAACGAGAGGGGAGAGTGTTGTCTACGTACCCTCGTAGACCGAAGCGGAAACGTTGACGCAATGTAGAGGAAGTAGTCGTACGTCTTCCCAGTCCAACCGATCCAAGTACCGTTCTCCGGCACCTCCGAGTTCTTGACACACGTACAGCTCGATGACGCACCCCGGGCTCCGATCCAGCAAAGCTTTGGGAAGGAGTTTCGTCAGCACGACGGCGTGGTGATGATCTTGATGTTTAACCATCGCAGGGCTTCGCCTAAGCACCGCTACAATATGATAGAGGTGTAATATCATGGAGGGGGGCACCGCACACGGCTAAGGAACGATCACGAAGATCAACTTGTGTGTCTATGGGGTGCCCCCTGCCCCCCGTATATAAAGGAGTGGAGGAGGGGAGGGCCGGCACTCTCTATGGCGTGCCCAAGGGGAGTCCTACTCCCACCGGGAGTAGGATTCCCCCTTTCCTAGTCCAACTAGGAGTCCTTCCATGTAGTAGGAGTAGGAAACAAGGAAGGGGCGCAGCCCCTCCCCCTAGTCCAATTCGGACTAGGCCTTGGGGGAGCGCGCGGCCTGCCCTAGGCAGCCCCTCTCTCTTTCCCGTATGGCCCAATAAGGCCCAATACATCTCCCGGCGAATTCCCGTAACTCTCCGATACTCCGAAAAATACCCGAATCACTCGGAACCTTTCCGATGTCCGAATATAGTCATCCAATATATCGATCTTTACGTCTCGACCATTTCGAGACTCCTCGTCATGTCCCCGATCTCATCTGGGACTCCAAACTCCTTCGGTACATCAAAACTCATAAACTCATAATATAACTGTCATCGAAACCTTAAGCGTGCGGACCCTACGGTTCAAGAACAATGTAGACATGACCGAGACACGTCTCCGATCAATAACCAATAGCGGGACCTGGATGCCCATATTGGCTCCTACATATTCTACGAAGATCTTTATCGGTCAGACGGCGTAACAACATACGTTGTTCCCTTTCTCATCGGTATGTTACTTGCCCGAGATTCGATCGTCGGTATCTCAATACCTAGTTCAATCTCGTTACCGGCAAGTCTCTTTACTCGTTCCGTAATACATCATCTCACAACTAACACATTAGTTGTAATGCTTGCAAGGCTTATGTGATGTGCATTACCGAGAGGGCCAGAGATACCTCTCCGACGATCGGAGTGACAAATCCTAATCTCGAAATACGTCAACCCAACATGTACCTTTGGAGACACCTGTAGAGCACCTTTATAATCACCCAGTTACGTTGTGATGTTTGGTAGCACACAAAGTGTTCCTTCGGCACACGGGAGTTACATAATCTCATAGTCATAGGAACATGTATAAGTCATGAAGAAAGCAATAGCAACATACTAAACGATCGAGTGCTAAGCTAATGGAATGGGTCATGTCAATCAGATCATTCAACTAATGATGTGATCTCGTTAATCAAATAACAACTCTTTGTTCATGGTTAGGAAACATAACCATCTTTGATTAACGAGCTAGTCAAGTAGAGGCATACTATTGACACTCTGTTTGTCTATGTATTCACACATGTATTATGTTTCCGGTTAATACAATTCTAGCATGAATAATAAACATTTATCATGATATAAGGAAATAAATAATAACTTTATTATTGCCTCTAGGGCATATTTCCTTCAGTCTCCCACTTGCACTAGAGTTAATAATCTAGTTCACATCGTCATGTGATTTAACAGCAATAGTTCACATCACCATGTGATTAACACCCATAGTTCACATCGCCATGTGACCAACACCCATACTAAGGTGTGATCATGTTTTGCTTGTGAGAGAATCTTAGTCAACGGGTCTTTCACATTCAGATCCTTTATGTATTTTGCAATTTTCTATTTCTACAATGCTCTGCACGGAGCTACTCTAGCTAATTGCTCCCACTTTCAATATGTATCTAGATCGAGACTTAGAGTCATCCAGATTAGTGTCAAAACTTGCATCGACGTAACCCTTTACGGCGAACCTTTTTGTCACCTCCATAATCGACAAACATATCCTTATTCCACTAAGGATAATTTTGACCGTTGTCCAGTGATCTACTCCTAGATCATTATTGTACTCCCTTGCCAAAATCAGTGTAGGGTATACAATAGATCTGGTACATAGCATGGCATACTTTATAGAACCTATGGCTGAGGCATAGGGAATGACTTTCATTCTCTTTCTATCTTCTGTCGTGGTCGGGCTTTGAGTCTTACTCAATTTCACACCTTGTTACACAGGCAAGAACTCTTTTTTTGACTGTTCCATTTTGAACTACTTCAAAATCTTGTCAAGGTATGTACTCATTGAAAAAACTTATCAAGCATTTTGATCTATCTATATAGATCTTGATGCTCAATATGTAAGCAGCTTCACCGAGGTCCTTTTTCGAAAAACTCCTTTCAAATACTCCTTTATGCTTTGCAGAATAATTCTACATTATTTCCGATCAACAATATGTCATTTACATATACTTATCAGAAATGTTGTAGTGCTCCCACTCACTTTCTTGTAAATACAGGCTTCATCGCAAGTCTGTATGAAACTATATGCTTTGATCAACTTATCAAAACGTATATTCCAACTCCGAGATGCTTGCACCAGTCCATAGATGGATCGCTGGAGCTTGCATATTTTGTTAACACCTTTAGGATCGACAAAACCTTCTAGTCGCATCATATACAACTCTTCTTTAATAAATCCATTAAGGAATGCAGCTTTGTTTATCCATTTGCCGGATTTCATAAAATGCGGCAATTGCTAACATGATTCGGACAGACTTAAGCATAGATACGAGTGAGAAACTCTCATCGTAGTCAACACCTTGAACTTGTCGAAAACCTTTTGCGACAATTCTAGCTTTGTAGATAGTAACACTACTATCCGTGTCCGTCTTCCTCTTGAAGATCCATTTACTATCAATGGTTTGCCGATCCTCGGGCAAGTCCACCAAAGTCCACACTTTGTTCTCATACATGGATCCTATCTCAGATTTCATGGTCTCAAGCCATTTATCGGAATCTGGGCTCATCATCGCTTCCTCATAGTTCGTAGGTTCATCATGGTCAAGTAACATGACCTCCAGAATAGTATTACCGTACCACTCTGGTGCGGATCTCACTCTGGTTTACCTACGAGATTCGGTAGTAACTTGATCTGAAGTTACATGATCATCATCATTAGCTTCCTCACTAATTGGTGTAGTAGTCACAGGAACAGATTTCTGTGATGAACTATTTTCCAATAAGGGAGAAGGTACAATTACCTTATCAAGTTTTCTACTTTCCTCCCACTCACTTCTTTCGAGAGAAACTCCTTCTCTAGAAAGGATCCATTCTTAGCAACGAATGTCTTGCCTTCGGATCTGTGATAGAAGGTGTACCCAACTGTCTCCTTTGGGTATCCTATGAAGACATATTTCTCCGATTTGAGTTTGAGCTTATCGAGATGAAACTTTTTCACATAAGCATCGCAACTCCAAACTTTAAGAAACGACAGCTTAGGTTTCTTGCCAAACCATAGTTCACACGGTGTCGTCTCAACGGATTTAGATGGTGCCCTATTTAACGTGAATGCAGCTGTCTCTAATGCATAACCCCAAAACGATAGTGGTAGATCGGTAAGAGACATCATAGATCGCACTATATCTAATAAAGTACGGTTATGACGTTCGGACACACCATTACACTATGGTGTTCCAGGTGGCGTGAGTAGTGAAACTATTTCACATTGTTTTAATTGAAGGCCAAACTCGTAACTCAAATATTTTACCTCTGCGATCATATCGTAGAAACTTTTATTTTCTTGTCACGATGATTTTCCACTTCACTCTGAAATTCTTTGAACTGTTCAAATGTTTCAGACTTATGTTTCATCAAGTAGATATCCCCATATCTGCTCAAATCATCTGTGAAGGTCAGAAAATAATGATACTTGTCGCGAGCCTCAATATGGACCACATACATCAGTTTGTATGATTTCCAACAAATCTGTTGCTTGCTCCATTGTTCCGAAGAATAGAGTCTTAGTCATCTTGCCCATGAGGCGTGGTTCGCAAGCATCAACTGATTCATAATCAAGTGATTCTAAAAGCCCATCAGCATGGAGTTTCTTCATGCTCTTTACACCTATATGACCTAAACGACAGTGCCACAAATAAGTTGCACTATTATTAACTTTGCATCTTTTGGTTCAATATTATGATTATGTGTATCACTACGATCGAGATCCAATGAACTATTTTCATTGGGTGTGTAACCATATAATGTTTTATTCATGTAAACAGAACAACAATTTATTCTCTTACTTAATTGAATAACCGTATTATAATAAACATGATGAAATCAAATTCATGCTCAACGCAAACACCAAATAAAACTTATTTAGGTTCAACACTAATCCCAAAATTATAGGGAGTGTGCGATGATGATCATATCAATCTTGGAACTACTTCCAACACACATCATCACTTCACCCTTAACTAGTCTCTGTTTATTCTGGAACTCCTGTTTCGAGTTACTACTCTTAGAAATTGATCCAATATCAAATACTGAGGGGTTGCTATAAACACTAGTAAAGTACACATCAATAACATGTACATCAAATATACTTTTGTTCACTTTGCCATCCTTCTTATCCGCCAAATACTTGGGGCAGTTCTACTTCCAGTGACCAGTCCCTTTGCAGTAGAAGCACTTAGTCTCAAGCTTAGGACCAGACTTGGGCTTCTTCACTTGAGCAG
The DNA here is from genome assembly GCA_034509565.1 of Triticum monococcum. Taxonomy (NCBI): domain Eukaryota; kingdom Viridiplantae; phylum Streptophyta; class Magnoliopsida; order Poales; family Poaceae; genus Triticum; species Triticum monococcum. The sequence continues at coordinate 412,264,904 of CM067845.1, forward strand.
CAACTTGCTTGCTGTTCTTCTTGAAGTTCCCCTTCTTCCCTTTGCCCTTTTCTTGAAACTAGTGGTCTTGTTAACCATCAACACTTGATGTTTTTCTTGATTTCTACCTTCGTCGATTTCAGCATCACGAAGAGCTTGGGAATTGTTTTCGTTATCCCTTGCATATTATAGTTCATCACGAAGTTCTACTAACTTGGTGATGGTGACTAGAGAATTCTGTCAATCACTATTTTATCTGGAAGATTAACTCCCACTTGATTCAAGTGATCGTAGTACCCAGACAATCTGAGCTCATGCTCACTAGTTGAGCGATTATCCTCCATCTTTTAGCTATAGAACTTGTTGGAGACTTCATATCTCTCAACTCGGGTATTTGCTTGAAATATTAACTTCAACTCCTGGGTCATCTCATATGCTCCATGACGTTCAAAACATCTTTGAAATCCTGATTCTAAGCCATTGAGCATGGTGCACTAAACTATCAAGTAGTCATCATATTAAGCTAGCCAAAAGTTCATAACGTCTGCATCTGCTCCTGCAATAGGTCTGTCACCTAGCGGTGCATCAAGGACATAATTCTTCTGTGCAGCAATGAGGATAAACCTCAGATCACGGATCCAATCCGCATCATTGCTACTAACATCTTTCAACACAATTTTCTCTAGGAACATATCAAAATAAACATATGAAAGCAACAACACGAGCAATTGATCTACAACATAGATATGCTAAATACTACCAGGACTAAGTTCATGCTAATTTTAAGTTCAATTAATCATATTACTTAAGAACTCCCACTTAGATAGACATCCCTCTAATCCTCTAAGTGATCACGTGATCCAAATCAACTAAACCATGTCCGATCATCACGTGAGATGGAGCAGTTTCATTGGTGAACATCACTATGTTGATCATATCTAATATATGATTCACGCTCGACCTTTCGGTCTCCGTGTTCCGAGGCCATATCTGTATATGCTTGGCTCGTCAAGTATAACCTGAGTATTCCGCGTGTGCAACTGTTTTGCACCCGTTGTATTTGAACGTAGAGCCTATCACACCCGATCATCACGTGGTGTCTCAGCACGAAGAACTTTCGCAATGGTGCATACTCAGGGAGAACACTTCTTGATAATTTTAGTGAGAGATCATCTTATAATGCTACCGCCAATCAAAGCAAGATAAGATGCATAAAAGATAAACATCACATGCAATCAATATAAGTGATATGATATGGCCATCATCATCTTGTGCCTGTGATCTCCATCTCCGAAGCACCGTCATGATCACCATCGTCACCGGCGCGACACCTTGATCTCCATCGTAGCATCGTTGTCGTCTCGCCAATTTTATGCTTCCACGACTATCGCTACCGCTTAGTGATAAAGTAAAGCATTACAGCGCGATTGTATTGCATACAATAAAGCGACAACCATATGGCTCCTGCCAGTTGCCGATAACTCGGTTACAAAACATGATCATCTCATACAATAAAATTTAGCATCATGTCTTGACCATATCACATCACAACATGCCCTCCAAAAACAAGTTAGACGTCCTCTACTTTGTTTGTTGCAAGTTTTAAGTGGCTACTACGGGCTTAAGCAAGAACCAATCTTACCTACGCATCAAAACCACAATGATAGTTTGTCAAGTTGATGTCCTTTTAACCTTCGCAAGGACCGGGCATAGCCACACTCGGTTCAACTAAAGTTGGAGAAACTGACACCCGCCAGCCACCTGTGTGCAAAGCACGGCGGTAGAACCAGTCTCGCGTAAGCGTACGCGTAATGTCGGTCCGGGCCGCTTCATCCAACAATACCGCCGAACCAAAGTATGACATGCTGGTAGGCAGTATGACTTATATCGCCCACAACTCACTTGTGTTCTACTCGTGCATATAACATCAAACCATAAAACCTAGGCTCGGATGCCACTATTGGGGAACGTAGTCATTTCAAAAAAATTCCTATGCACACGCAAGATCATGGTGATGCATAGCAACGAGAGGGGAGAGTGTTGTCTACGTACCCTCGTAGACCGAAGCGGAAGCGTTGACGCAATGTAGAGGAAGTAGTCGTACGTCTACCCGGTCCAACCGATCCAAGCACCGTTACTCTGGCACCTCCGAGTTCTTGACACACGTACCGCTCGATGAAGCACCCCAGGCTCCGATCCAGCAAAGCTTTGGGAAGGAGTTTCGTCAACACGACGGCGTGGTGATTCTTGATGTTTAACCGTCGCAGGGCTTCGCCTAAGCACCGCTACAATATGATCGAGGTGTAATATCGTGGAGGGGGGCACCGCACACGGCTAAGGAACGATCACGAAGATCAACTTGTGTGTCTATGGGGTGCCCCTGTCCCCGTATATAAAGGAGTGGAGGAGGGGAGGGCCGGCCCTCTCTATGGCGCGCCCTAGGGGAGTCCTACTCCCACCGAGAGTAGGATTCCCCCTTTCCTAGTCCAACTAGGAGTCCTTCCATGTAGTAGGAGTAGGAAAAAAGGAAGGGGCGCAGCCCCTCCCCCTAGTCCAATTCGGACTAGGCCTTGGGGGGCGCGCGGCCTGCCCTAGGCAGCCCCTCTCTCTTTCCCGTATGGCCCAATAAGGCCCAATACTTCTCCCGGCGAATTCCCGTAACTCTCCGGTACTCCGAAAAATACCCGAATCACTCGGAACCTTTCCGATGTCCGAATATAGTCGTCCAATATATCGATCTTTACGTCTCAACCATTTCGAGACTCCTAGTCATGTCCCCGATCTCATCCGGGACTCCAAACTCCTTCGGTACATCAAAACTCATAAACTCATAATATAACTGTCACCGAAACCTTAAGCGTGCGGACCCTACGGTTCGAGAACAATGTAGACATGACCAAGACACGTCTCCGGTCAATAACCAATAGCGGGACCTGGATGCCCATATTGGCTCCTACATATTCTACGAAGATCTTTATCGGTCAGACGGCATAACAACATACGTTGTTCCCTTTGTCATCGGTATGTTACTTGCCCGAGATTCGATCGTCGGTATCTCAATACCTAGTTCAATCTCGTTACCGGCATGTCTCTTTACTCATTCCGTAATACATCATCTCACAACTAACACATTAGTTGTAATGCTTGCAAGGCTTATGTGATGTGCATTACCGAGAGGGCCCAGAGATACCTCTCCGACGATCGGAGTGACAAATCCTAATCTCGAAATACGTCAACCCAATATGTACCTTTGGAGACACCTGTAGAGCACCTTTATAATCACCCAGTTACGTTGTGATGTTTGGTAGCACACAAAGTGTTCCTCCGGCACACGGGAGTTACATAATCTCATAGTCACAGGAACATGTATAAGTCATGGAGAAAGCAATAGCAACATACTAAACGATCGAGTGCTAAGCTAATGGAATGGGTCATGTCAATCAGATCATTCAACTAATGATGTGATCTCGTTAATCAAATAACAACTCTTTGTTCTTGGTTAGGAAACATAACCATCTTTGATTAACGAGCTAGTCAAGTAGAGGCATACTAGTGACACTCTGTTTGTCTATGTATTCACACATGTATTATGTTTCCGGTTAATACAGTTCTAGCATGAATAATAAACATTTATCATGATATAAGGAAATAAATAATAACTTTATTATTGCCTCTAGGGCATATTTCCTTCACCTGGTCCTCTCCCAAAAAATGAGCGGGAAGGGCGCCAAAAATTGGCCATTTTGAAGGGAAACATCTAGTACAAGTTATCCTGACCAAAGGTGGTATTTGGCTGCCAAAAGCACTGGTGATGACGCCGTCTTGGGCTCCACAGTGACCTCCATCCTGCCGCTCTGCTCGGCTTGCTCTCGTTGCACCAGAATGGTAACCTTTGCCCGATGCCTTGGCCTATGCTTTCTCCCTTTGCACCGAAGGGGAAACAAGGACACTGCGCAGGCCAGCGCCCGCCTAATCTCGATCGTCATGGCTTGCGTCACGGGCTCCTCGCGAGGCACCCCTGCCTTGATCTCTCCGCCTCCTCGCGAGTCTGGCTGATGAGGCTGCTCCTGAGGAAGCCTCCCGTCGTCCGCCCCGCAAGTCTTGGCCCCTTGCGAGGGTCTTGAGCTTGAGCTGATGAAGCTGGGACGCACTGGGCCCCCACTCGAGCCACGCCGCAGGCCGCGGGCACGCAAGTCTGGGGACCCCCGTTCCCAGCACACCGATAGTAGGGGGCGCGCCCTCCACCCTCGTGGGGCCCTCGTGTCCTTCTCGGACTGCTACTTAATTTTCTGTTTTTCTAAATATTCTAGAACAGAGAAATATTGCCTTAAAAATGTTTTGGAATCAATTTACTTACCGTACCACATACCTATTCCTTTTCGGAGTCTGAAACGTTCTGGAAAGTGTCCCTTATGTATTCCTCCGAGGTTGCGGTTTCAATAATATTTGTTTCAACATTTATGGGATTACCTGAGATATAATGTTTGATTCTTTGACCGTTTACCACCTTTGGATTTGTGCCTTCGAAGTTGTTGATTTTTATGGCACCGGAACGATAGACCTCCTCGATAACATAGGGGCCTTCCCATTTAGAGAGAAGTTTACCTGCAAAAAATCTTAAACGAGAGTTGTATAGCAATACATAATCACCTACATTAAACTCATGCTTTTGTATCCTTTTGTCATGCCATCTTTTAACCTTTTCTTTAAACAACTTGGCATTTTCATAAGCTTGGGTTCTCCATTCATCTAGAGAGCTCATATCAAATAACCTCTTTTCACCGGCAAGTTTGAAATCATAATTGAGCTCTTTAATAGCCAAATATGCCTTATTTTCTAGTTCGAGAGGTAAGTGACATGCTTTTCCATATACCATTTTATAAGGAGACATACCCATAGGATTTTTATATGCAGTTCTATAGGCCCATAATGCATCATCAAATTTCTTGGACCAATTCTTTCTAGACCTATTGACAGTCTTTTGCAAAATTAATTTGAGTTCTCTATTACTCAATTCTACTTGACCACTAGACTGTGGGTGATACGGAGATGCAATTCTATGGTTGACGTCATATTTAGCAAGCATTTTACGGAAAGCACCATGAATAAAATGTGAACCACCATCAGTCATTAAATATCTAGGGACTCCAAACCTCAGAAAAATAACTTCTTTAAGGATCTTAATAGAGGTGTTATGATCAGCACTACTAGTTGGAATAGCTTCTACCCACTTCGTAACATAGTCAACAGCAACCAAAATACGTGTATACCCATTAGAGGAAGGAAATGGTCCCATATAATCAAAGCCCTAAACATCAAATGGTTCAATAACAAGTGAATAATTCATAGGCATTTCTTGATGTATACTAATATTACCAATTCTTTGACATTCATCACAAGATAGGACAAACTTACGGGCATCCTTGAAGAGAGTAGGCCAATAAAAACCTGATTGCAATACCTTATGTGTAGTCCTATCTCCCGCGTGGTGTCCTCCATAAGTTTCGGAGTGGCACTTGTGTAGGATCTGTTCTTGTTCATGCTTAGGTACACAACGTCTAATAACACCATCTACTCCTTCTTTATAAAGCTGTGGGTCATCCAAAAAGTAATGTCTCAAATCATAGAAGAACTTTTTCTTTTGTTGGTATGTGAAGCCAGGTGGTATAAATTTAGCAACTATGTAATTAGCAGAATCAGCATACCAAGGGGTACTATAAGAAGTACTTATGATATTTAATTGTTCGTCAGGAAAGCTATCATCAATGGGTAGTGGGTCATCAAGAACATTCTCTAACCTAGATAAGTTGTCTGCAACGGGGTTCTCAGCTCCTTTTCTATCAACAATATGCAAATCAAATTCTTGTAGCAAGAGAACCCATCTAATTAGTCTAGGTTTAGCATCTTTCTTCTCCGTAAGATATTTAATAGCAGCATGATCAGTGTAGATAGTTACTTTAGAATCAACAATATAAGGTCTGAACTTATCATAAGCAAATACAACTGCTAAAAGTTCTTTTTCAGTAGTAGCATAATTTCTTTGAGCATTGTCTAGAGTCTTACTAGCATAATGGATAACATTTAATTTCTTATCAACTCTTTGCCCTAAAACAGCACCTACAGCATAATCGCTAGCATCACACACAATTTCAAAGGGTAAATTCCAATCAGGTGGCTGAATAATAGGTGCAGAGACTAATGATTTCTTAAGTATTTCAAATGCTTCTACACAATCATCATCAAAGAAAAATGGTATATCTTTTTGTAATAAATTAGTCAGAGGCCGAGAAATTTTTGAGAAGTCCTTAATGAACCTCCTATAAAATCCGGTGTGACCAAGGAAACTTCTTATACCTTTGATGTCCTTGGGACATGGCATCTTTTCAACAGCATCAACCTTGGCTTTATCAACTTCAATACCTATTTCAGAAACTTTATGCCCCAAGACAATGCCCTCATTAACCATAAAGTGGCACTTTTTCCAATTCAAGACAATATTAGTTTCTTCACATCTCTGCAAAACTCGATCAAGATTGCTCAAGCAATCATCAAAAGAAGATCCATAGACGGAAAAGTCGTCCATGAAAACCTCACAAATATTTTCACAAAAGTCAGAGAATATAGCCATGACGCATCTTTGAAAGGTAGCAGGTGCATTACATAAACCAAAAGGCATACGTCTATAAGCAAAAGTACCAAAAGGGCATGTAAAAGTAGTCTTTGATTGATCTTTAGCCGACACAGGTATTTGAGAGAAACCAGAATAACCATCTAGAAAGCAGTAATGTGTATGTTTGCATAATTTTTCTAGCATTTGATCGATAAAAGGTAAGGGGTAATGATCTTTCTTAGTAGCCTTATTTGATTTGCGGAAATCAATTACCATCCTATAACCTGCAATAATTCTTTGTGGAATCAATTCATCTTTATCATTAGGAACAACAGTAATACCTCCCTTCTTAGGGACACAATGAATAGGAGTTACCCACTGACTATCAGCAACGGGATAAATTTTACCTGCCTCTAGAAGCTTTAGTATTTCTTTTCTTACCACTTCTTTCATTTTAGGATTTAGATGTCGTTGAGGATCACGAACTGGTTTGGCATCTGCTTCCAAATTTATTTTATGTTGACATAGAGTGGGACTAATGCCCTTAAGATCATCAAGAGTATATCCAATAGCAGCACAGTGCTTCTTCAGAGTTTTCAATAATCTTTCTTCTTCATGCTCTGAAAGGTTAGCACTAATAATAACAGGATATATCTTCTTTTCATCAAGATAAGCATATTTAAGATTATCAAGCAACGGTTTAAGCTCAAACACGGGATCACCCTTAGGTGGAGGGGTATCCCCTAGGATTTCAACAGGCAAATTGTGTTTCAGAATAGGTTCCTGTTTAAAGAATACTTCATCTATTTCACTTCTTTCATTCATAAACATATCATTCTCATGGTCTAGCAAATATTGTTCTATAGGATCACTAGGAGGTACGGCAATAGAAGCAAGACCAATAATTTCATCCTTACTAGGCAATTCTTCTTCACGGTGTTGTTTACTAAATTTAGAGAAATTAAATTCATGAGTCATATCATCCAAGCCAATAGTAACAACATTCTTTTCGCAGTCTATCTTAGCATTAACAGTGTTCAAGAAGGATCTACCAAATATAATGGGACAAAAGCTATCTTGTGGGGAACTAAGAACAAGAAAATCAGCAAGATATTTAGTTTTCACGCACAAGACTTCAACATCTCTAACAATTCCCAATGCTGAAATAGTATCTCTATTAGCAAGTTTAATTGTGACATCAATATCTTCTAACTCAGCAGGTGCAATTTCATGCTTGATTTCTTTATACAAGTCATAAGGTATAACAATAGCACTAGCACCCATATCACATAAGCCATGATAACAATGTTCTCCTATTTTAACAGAAATAATAGGCACGCCTACCACAGGTCTATGTTTATCTTTAGCACAAGGTTTAGCAATTCTAGTAGTTTCATCGCAGAACTGAATAACATGCCCATCAATATTATCAGACAAGAGATCTTTAACAATAGCAATATTAGGTTCTACTTTAACTTGCTTAGGAGGTGTATATGTTTTAATATTGCTTTTACGAACCATAGTTGAAGCTTTAGCATGATCCTTTATCCTAATAGGGAAAGGTGGTTTCTCAACATAACAAGTAGGAACAATAGGATCATTATAAGTGACAGTCTTTTCTTCAACTTTAATTGGTGCAACTACTTTTACTTCTATGGGAGGATGATATCTAAACCACTTCTCCTTAGGGAGATCAACATAAGTAGCAAAAGATTCCCAGAAAGAAGCTACTATCTCAGAATCAAGTCCATATTTAGTGCTAAACTTACGGAAAATATCGGTATCCATAAAAGATTTAACACAATCAAACTTAGGTGTCATACCTGACTCCTTATCTTTGTTGAGATCCCAATCTTCAGAGTTGCGTTTAATTCTATCCAATAAATCCCATCTAAATCCAATAGTCTTCATCATAAAAGAGCCAGCACAAGAAGTATCGAGCATGGTGAGATTATTTTCGGGAAGTCGAGCATAAATTTTTTGAAGGATTGTTTCTCTTGGGAGCTCATGATTGGGGCATGAATATAACATTGATTTAAGCCCCCCCCCCAAGCTTGAGTAATGATTTCTCCTTCGCGAGGCCAAAAATTATATATATAATTGCGATCACAATGAACAAGATGCATAGGGTAATACTTTTGATGAAATTCCAATTTCAATCTTCTATAGTTCCATGATCTCATATCATCACATAGCCTATACCATGTCAATGCATCTCCCTTCAAAGATAAAGGGAAGACCTTCTTCTTAGCAACATCATTGGGTATACCTGCAAGCTTAAATAATCCACAAACTTCATCCACATATATTAGGTGTTCATCAGGATGCTTTGTTCCATCTCCTGTAAAAGGATTAGCTAGCAGTTTTTCTATCATACCCGAAGGATACTTGTAAGGAATTTCATTTTCAATAGGCTCAGTAGGTTGAGGAGCAACTCTTTGCTCTACTGTTCGGGGTGAAGATACCCCAAACAAGCCCCTCAGAGGATTACTTTCCATAGTAACAAGTGACAGTAAATTTCAGCACACTATATAAATATTTCCTTACCAAATTCCACCTACCAAAGGCGCTTCACTCCCCGGAAACGGTGCCAGAAAAGAGTCTTGATGACCCACAAGTATCGGGGATCTATCGTAGTCCTTTCGATAAGTAAGAGTGTCGAACCCAACGAGGAGCAGAAGGAAATGATAAGCGGTTTTCAGCAAGGTATTCTCTGCAAGTACTGAAATAAGTGGTAACAGATAGTTTTGTGATAAGATAATTTGTAACGAGCAACAAGTAACAAAAGTAAATAAAGTGCAGCAAGGTGGCCCAATCCTTTTTGTAGCAAAGGACAAGCCTGGACAAACTCTTATATAAGGAAAATCGCTCCCGAGGACACATGGGAATATCGTCGAGCTAGTTTTCATCACGTTCATATGATTTGTGTTCGGTACTTTGATAATTTGACATGTGGGTGGACCGGTGCTTGGGTGTTGTTCTTACTTGAACAAGCATCCCACTTATGATTAACCTCTATTGCAAGCATCCACAACTACAACAAAAGTATTAAGGTAAACCTAACCATAGCATGAAACATATGGATCCAAATCAGCCCCTTACGAAACAACGCATAGACTAGAGTTTAAGCTTATGTCACTCTAGCAACCCATCATCTACTTATTACTTCCCAATGCCTTCCTCTAGGCCCAAATAATGGTGAAGTGTTATGTAGTCGACGTTCACATAACACCACTAGAGGCTAGACAACATACATCTCATCAAAATATCGAACGAATACCAAATTCACATGACTACTAGTAGCAAGACTTCTCCCTTGTCCTCAAGAACAAACGTAACTACTCACAAAGCATATTCATGTTCATAATCAGAGGGGTAATAATATGCATAAAGGATCTGAACATATGATCTTCAACCAATTAAACTAACTAGCATCAACTACAAGGAGTAATTAACACTACTAGCAACCTACTAGCACCAATCCCGGACTTGGAGACAAGAATTGGATACAAGCGATGAACTAGGGTTTTGAGATGAGATGGTGCTGATGAAGATGTTGATGGAGATTTCCCTCTCCCGATGAGAGGAGCGTTGGTGATGACGATGGCGATGATTTCCCCCTCCGGGAGAGAAGTTTCCCCGGCAGAACAGCTCTGCCGAAGCTCTAGATTGGATCCGCCAAGGTTCCGCCTCGTGGTGGCGGAGTTTCATCCCGAAAGGTTGCCTCCCGTTTTTTTCTCGATGAAAGACTTCATATAGTAGAAGATGGTCATCGGAGAGCCACCAAGGGGCCCATGAGGTAGGGGAGCGCGCCCTAGGGGGGTGCCCCCCACCCTCGTGGACAGGGTGTGGGCCCCCTGGTCTTCATCTTTGGCGAGGATTTTTCATTATTTATTATAAGGTATTCTGTGGAGTTTTAGGACTTTTGGAGTTGTGCAGAATAGGTATCTAATATTTGCTCCTTTTCCAACCCAGAATTCTAGTTGCCGGCATTCTCCCTCCTTATGTAAACCTTGTAAAATAAGAGAGAATAGCCATAAGTATTGTGACATCATGTGAAATAACATCCCATAATGCAATAAATATCGATATAAAAGCATGATGCAAGATGGACGTATCAAGCATCAACACGCATTGGACCGCCTACATCAGTATGTATTATTTCCAATAAGTCTGTTGCTCGCTCCATTGTTTCGGAGAACTGAGTCTTAGTCATCTTGCCCATGAGGCATGGTTCGCAAGCATCAAGCGATTCATAATAAAGTGATTCCAAAAGCCCATAGCATGAAGTTTCTTCATGCGCTTTACACCAATATGACCTAAATGGCAGTGCCACAAATAAGCTGCACTATCATTATTAAACTTGTATCTTTTGGTTTCAATACCATGAATATGTGTATCACTACTATCGAGATTCAATAAAAATAGACCACTCATCAAGGGCGCATGACCATAAAAGATATTACTCATATAAATAGAACAACAATTATTCTCTGATTCATCTCGCATCAAACAAGATCCAGATATAATGTTCATGCTTAACGTTGGCAACAAATAATAATTATTCAGGTCTAAAACTAATCCTGAAGGTAGATGTAGAGGTAGCGTGCCGACGGCGATTACATCGACTTTGGAACCACTTCCCATGCGCATCGTTGATATATCTCCAAGGTATCTACTTTTCCAAACACTTTTGACCTTATTTTGGACTCTAACTTGCATGATTTGAATGGAACTAACCCGGACTGACGTTGTTTTCAGCAGAATTGCCATGGTGTTATTTTTGTGCAGAAATAAAAGTTCTCGGAATGACCTGGAAATTTACGGAGACATGTTTTGGAATAAATAAAAATACTGGCGAAAGAATCAACACCAGGGGGCCCACACCCTGTCCACGAGGGTGCAGGGCATGACCCCTGCCTCGTGGGCCCCCTGAGGCTCCACCGACGTCAACTCCAACTCTATATATTCACGTTCAGGGAGAAAAAATCAGGGAGAAGGATTCATCGCATTTTACGATACGGAGCCACCGCCAAGCCCTAATCTCTCTCGAGAGGGTTGATCTGGAGTCCGTTCGGGGCTCTGGAGAGGGGAATCAGTCGCCATCGTCATCATCAACCTTCCTCCGTCACCAATTTCATGATGCTCACCGCAGTGCGTAGGTAATTCCATCGTAGGCTTGCTGGACGGTGATGGGTTGGATGAGATTTACCATGTAATCAAGTTAGTTTTGTTAGAGTTTGATCCCTAGTATCCATTATGTTCAAAGATTGATGTTGCTATGACTTTGCTATGCTTAATGCCTGTCACTAGGGCCCGAGTGCCATGATTTCAGATCTGAACCTATTATGTTTTCATGAATATATGTGAGTTCTTGATCCTATTTTGCAAGTCAATAGTCACCTACTGTGTGTTATGGTCCAGTAACCCCGAAGTGACAATAATCGGGACCACTCCCGGTGATGACTATAGTTTGAGGAGTTCATGTATTCACTAAGTGTTAATGCTTTGTTCTGGTACTCTATTAAAAGGAGTCCTTAATATCCCTTTGTTTCCAATAGGACCCCGCTGCCACGGGAGGGTAGGACAAAATATGTCATGCAAGTTCTTTTCCGTAAGCACGTATGACTATATTCGGAATACATGCCTACATTGCATTGATGAACTGGAGCTAGTTCTGTGTCACCCTATGTTATAACTATTGCATGAGGAATCGCGTCCTACATAATTATCCATCACCCATCCATTGCCTACAAGCTTTTCACATATTGATCTTTGCTTAGTTACTTTTCCGTTGCCATTGTTACAATCACCACAAAAAAATACTATTACTTTTGTCACTGTTACTGCTGCTTCCATATTACTTTGCTACTAAATACTTTGCTGCAGATATTAAGTCTTCCAGGTGCTGTTGAATTGACAACTCAACTGTTAATACTTGAGAATATTCTTTGGCTCCCCTTGTGTCGAATCAATAAATTTGGGATGAATACTCTACCCTCGAAAACTATTGTGATCCCCTATACTTGCGGGTTATCAAGACTATTTTCTGGCACCGTTGCCGGAGAGGATAGCTCTATTCTTTGAGTCACTTGGGATTTATATCTGTCGATCACTATGAGGAACTTGAAAGATGAAAGAACCAAGATTTTTCCCTCAACTTCGAGGGGAGGTAAGGAACTGCCATCTAGCTCTGCACTTGATTCACCTTCTGTTTTGAGTAAACTTGCGACACCTACACCTGCTATTGATTCTGATATGTCGCGTGTTATTGATAATGCCACTTCTGCTATGCATGATGCTTATGATGAAACTACTTCTGTGCTTTATAATATTGTGCCATTAGGTGAATTTCTTGATGAACAGCTTGCTAGGGTTAGAGAGAATGAAATTATTGAAACTGATAATATTGATGAAAGTGATGATGAAGATTCTCCCCCTCGATATGAATTGCCTGATGTTCCTGAGGGTTATGTTATGGATGAAGAAATGGCTAGAGATCTTTTTGCTTGCAAAGATAGATATGATCTTAAGAAATTGTTAGCTAAGCTGAAAGAAAAATCTTTGAATGCTAGAATGAAATATGACCCTGCTTTTGCTACTTCACCTATCTGTATTGCTGATAAGGATTATGATTTCTCTGTCGATCTTGAGATAATTACTTTGGTTGAATCTGATCCATTTTATGGCTATGAATCTGAAACTATTGTGGCACATCTTACAAAATTGAATGATATAGCCACCCTATTCACTAATAAGGAAAAAAGTCGTTACTACTATATCATGAAGTTATTTCCGTTCTCATTAAAGGGTGATGCTAAAATATGGTTTAATTCTATTGATCCTGGTTGTGTGCGTAGTCCCCAGGATATGAGTTATTACTTCTCTACTAAATATTTCCCTGCTCATAAGAAACAAGCTGCCTTAAGGGAAATATATAATTTTGTGCAAATTGAAGAAGAGAGTCTCCCAGAAGCTTGGGGGAGGCTTCTTCGATTACTTAATGCTTTGCCTGATCTTCCTCTCAAGAAAAATGAAATACTTGATATCTTTTATAATGGACTAACCGATGCTTCCAGAGACCACCTGGATAGTTGTGCTGGTTGTGTTTTTAGGGAAAGAACTGTTGATCAAGCTCAATTGCTGTTGAATAATATGTTGAGTAATGATAATGATTGGACACTTCCTGAACCAATTCCTAAGCCAACTCCAAAGAAAAGGGGTATTCTATTTCTCAGTCCTGAAGATATGCAAGAGGGAAAGAAATCTATGAAAGAAAAAGGTAATAAAGCTAAAGATGTTAAGAATTTACCACCTATTGAAGAAATACATGATCTTGATAACCCGACACAGGTAGTGAAGGTAAATTCTCTCTATAGATTTAATAAGGTTGAAATCCCATCTACTAAGTTTGCTAGACAATGCTTGGATGAGTTTGATAATTTTATTGTTAAATGCTACCTCTTGAGCACTGCGTTGGTTTTCCCCGAAGAGGAAGGGATGATGCAGCAAAGTAGCGTAAGTATTTCCCTCAGTTTTTGAGAACCAAGGTATCACTCGAGTAGGAGGCTACGCGCGAGTCCCTCGTACCTGCACAAAACAAATAAATCCTCGCAACCAAAGCAAATAGGGGTTGTCAATCCCTATGAGGCCACTTACGAGAGTGAGATCTGATAGATATGATAAAGATAATATTTTCGGTATTTTTATGATAAAGATGCAAAGTAAAATAAAGGCAAAGTAAATAGCAAAGTAGTAGGAGAGCAATATGATAAAGATAGACCCAGGGGCCATAGGTTTCACTAGTGGCTTCTCTCGAGAGCATAAATATTCTACGGTGGGTGGACAAATTACTGTTGAGAAATTTACAGAATTGAGCATAATTATGAGAATATCTAGGCATGATCATGTACATAGGCATCACGTCCGAGACAAGTAGACCGACTCCTGCCTGCATCTACTACTATTACTCCACTCATCGACCACTATCCAGCATGCATCTAGAGTATTAAGTTAAAAACAGAGTGACGCCTTAAACAAGATGACATGATGTAGAGGGATAGACTCATGCAATATGAAGAAAACCCCATCTTGTTATCCTCGATGGCAACAATACAATACGTGCCTTGCTGCCCTTACTGTCACCGGGAAAGGACACCGCAAGATTGAACCCAAAGCTAAGCACTTCTCCCGTTGCAAGAAAGATCAATCTAGTAGGCCAAACCAAACTGATAATTCGAAGATACTTGCAAAGATAACCAATCATACTTAAAAGAATTCAGAGAAGATTCAAATATTGTTCATAGATAGACTTGATCATAAACCCACAATTCATCGGTCTCAACAAACACACCACAAAAAGAAGATTACATCAAATAGATCTCCACAAGAGAGGGGGAGAACATTGTATTGAGATCCAAAAAGAGAAAAGAAGCCATCTAGCTACTAGCTATGGACCCGTAGGTCTGAGATAAACTACTCACACTTCATCGGAGGGGCTATGGTGTTGATGTAGAAGCCCTCCGTGATCGATGCCCCCTCCGGCGGAGCTCCGGAACAGGCCCCAAGATGGGATCTCGTGGATACAGAAAGTTACGGCGGTGGAATTAGGGTTTTGACTCCTCTTCTGATCGTTTGGGGGTACGTGGATATATATAGGAGGAAGAAGTACGTCGGTGGAGCAACAAGGGCCCCACGATGGTGGGGGCGCGCCTGGTAGGGTAGGGTGCGTCCCCTACCTCGTGGCCTCCTGTTACGTGCCTTGGTGTAGGGTCCAAGTCTCCCGGGTTTTATCTGTTGAGAAAATCACGTTCCCGAAGGTTTCATTCCGTTTGGACTCCGTTTGATATTCCTTTACTTCGAAACCCTAAAACAGGCAAAAAATAGCAATTCTGGGCTGGGCCTCCGGTTAATAGGTTAGTCCCAAAAATAATATAAAAGTGGATAATAAAGCCCAATAATGTCTAAAACAGTAGATAATATAGCATGGAACAATAAAAAATTATAGATACATTGGAGACGTATCATTAAACAAGAAGACTTCAATGCTTATGTTGGTAGACAATTGAAACAAAATGCTTATATGATTGAACACTTGAGTGATTATATGTCTAGAGTTAAAGGTGAACTTAAACTTATTAGTAAACATGCTTCTATGGTTACCACTCAAGTAGAACAAGTGCTTAAAGCACAAGATGATTTGATCAATGAATTAAATAATAAGAAAAATGATAATGTTGTTAGAGTTGTGACTAGAGGGGGTTAAATGACTCAGGAATCTTTGTATCCTGAGGGCCACCCTAAGAGAGTTGAGCAAGATTCTCAGAGAACTAATATTGATACACCTAGTCCTTCTAAGAGGAAGAAAAAGAAAAATGATAGGACTTTGCATGCTTCTAGTGAACCTGTTGTTGACACACCTGAGAATCCCAATGATATTTCTATTTCTGATGCTGAAACACAATCTGGTAATGAACATGAACCTAGTGATAATATTAATGATGATGTTCATGTCGATGCTCAACCTAGCAATAACAATGATGTAGAGACTGAACATGATGTTGATCTTGATAACCCACAATCAAAGAATCAATGTTATGATAAGAGAGACTTCATTGCTAGTAAGCATGATAAAGAAAGAGAACCACAGGTTCAGAAACCCATGTTTTTTTCCCCTAAACCATCCAAGAAAAAGATGATGAGGATTTTGAGCGCTTTGCTGAAATGATTAGACCTATCTTTTTGCATATGCCTTTGATTGATATGCTTAAAATGAATCCTTATGCTAAGTATATGAAAGATATTGTTACAAATAGAAGGAAGATGCCGGAAGCTGAAATTTCCACCATGCTTGCCAATTATACTTTTAAAGGTGGAATAACTAAGAAACTAGGAGATCCAGGAGTACCAACTATACCATGCTCCATTAAACGAATCTATGTTAAAACTGCTTTATGTGATCTTGGAGCCGGTAATAGTGTTATGCCTCTCTCTTTATATCGTAGACTTAATTTGAATAAGTTGACATCTACTGAAATGTCTTTGCAAATGGCCGATAAATCAATTGCTATACCTGTCGGTATTTGTGAGGATGTGCCTATTGTGGTTGCAAAGGTTACTATTTTAACAGACTTTGTTATTCTTGACATTCCCGAGGACGATAGTATGTCTATTATTCTTGGTAGACCCTTTTTGAATACTACAGGGGCTGTTATTGATTGCAACAAAGTCAATGTCACTTTTCATGTTAATGGTAATGAGCATACATTACACTTTCTGAGGAAACACCCTCAAGTCAACAGTATCAATTCTATTGGAAAAGTTCCAACGATCACTATTGGAGGTTTTGAATTCCCTCTTCCTACTGTCAGGAAGAAATATGGTATTCTTATTGTTGGGGACATGCATATCCCCGTTGAGGTAACTTAGTGTTATTCGAAAATTCTCCGGTTTCATGTTATTCGGAAAGAGTATGTTAACAAGACTTGATCAACCTTGTTAGTGGATTCCTTTTTGATGAGCATGAGATGGATAGAGTTAGAAAGCCAAAATCCCTGTACCCTCCTTTTAATTTCTGTAATTTAGATTAAATAAGCAAAAATAGTACTTGCTGTCTATTTTCTGAATTATGCTTGCAATAAAAAAATACCCGAAAAATAAAAGTTCTCCAAATGTCCTGAAAATGAAATATGATTTTTTCTATAATATTTAAGAATTATTGGCACTGAGAACACACCAGGGGCCACACAACCTGACCACGAGGGTCCAGGGCGTGCCCCCTGCCTCGTGGACCCCACGTGGGCCCCCTCCACTTATTCCAGCACCCACACACTTTGTCTTCCTCCAGAAAAAATCATCCCACAGCTCAAACCCGAGTTCTAGCTCATCTTGCTGCCATTTTTGATCTCCTTGCTCAAAGCTTCATTCACAAAATTGCTTTGGGGGATTGTTCTTCGGTATGTGACTCCTCCAATGGTCCAATTAGTTTTTGTTCTAGTGCTCTATTCATTGCAAATTTTTGCTGCTTAGGTGACCCTGTTCTTGAGCTTGCATGTCAAATTTATGTGGTCAAAAGTAGTTTAAATGCATGATATGGCCTCTAGGCACTTGTAGGAGTAGTTGCTATTAATCTTGTTGAGTTTGGTTCACTTTTATTTTGAGTCACTAAAAATTTCAGAAATTTTTTAGAGGAAGAAAAATGTTTAGGAAAATGTACCAAGGTGGTTCCTCAAGGAAGCAAGGACCGAGGCTCGTGATACGTGAGCCGGATGATGAACCACCGAGGGAAGCCCAAGTGTGGCCTTGTGAATGGCCATCAGAGGAGTTTATGGTCCAAGCAGGCATCAAGGATGAATTTGACGCATATATGCGTAATGCTGATCTTGAGGACTTCGTGTCAGATAAGTGCAGGTAGTACCGCTACCTAACTGATTCCTTTGTGGGAAGGTTTAAATTTACATCATCGCGCAATTCTCACACTGTTTTATTTGATCTCTATGATAAATCATATGCCATGGACCTAGAAGATTTTAATATTGCTTGTGAACTCCCGCAGTGGGGCAATGTTAGTGAACGTCGCAAATCTGAATATAAAGATTTTCTTGCTAGTATTACTGTGGTGGAATCTAGGGAAATCACACAAGCTACCATAGGGAGCATTCATTTCCCTTTCATACATTATTTTACTCTCTTCATTGGTAGATGCATTAACGATAAAGATGAGGCTTGTCACATGTGTGTTCCAGATCTTAGTGTCCTCAAGAGTGCGGTATTAGGTGATAAACAATATAACTTGGGGGGCATTGTTGCACGAAGGTTGCATCACAAAAGTATAAGTGGAGATTTGGTTGGTGGAATTTAGGCAACTCGTGTAGATAATTATCTTAATATACCCATACATGGAAACGATATAGAGTTACCTCCTGCTTACCTAGATTATAATGCCATCGTTCGCCATCAGTTTTTTGAGAGGAATGAACAATTCCTCCAGTACCGACTAATCTTTGACAGACGGCGCACCGTCCATGTTGCCCTCCCTGCTCCTACTTTCTTTGACTTTCACGCAAAAAGGAGATATGTTATAACCATGGAGGAAGCAGAATAATATGAGAGGAGGATGGAGGCAGCTCGCCTCCAAGCTGCAACTCGTTAGGCAGTAGCTGCTACATCTCAGTACGAGCCCAGCTACGACTTTGGATATCCACCAGGCCAGCAGTGGCCATATACCAACTTAGGCCAAAAGCCTAAGCTTGGGGGAGTACGTATTTCTCACCGACATTACATTCATATTCACATGCTCATTCTAGTTGTCGGTGCTCATACTTTTTCATTGTACTATCCATGCTAGTTTATTTTCTTTTCCAGCATTCTTCTTGTGTGTTTGAAAAACCTTAATAAAAACAAAAAAAATAGTTGTAGCTTTTAGCTAGTTTACTTTCCATGCTTATAGTAGTAGTAATTAAAAGAAAACCCAAAAAGATTTCTCGTTCTTCTTTTGCTTGTTGGGAGCTTTCCCGTGTAAATAGTTTTCTTTCTTTTCTTTTCTTTGGGGGTCGAGAGGAGAAGCCCGTGATGAAAAGGTTGAGTGGCTCTCATATGCATTACTGTTGATCTAACCAAGAGCCCATATTACCTTGTCTTCTCTCTTATATTAAATGCTTGCGGATTCCAGCTTAGTCCAATGCATGTGCACTATTATTATTATCCACACCGTTCGGTCATGCAAGTGAAAGTCAATAATGACGATATATTATGGACTGATTGAGATGAGAAAAGCTGGTATGAACTCGACCTATCTGTTGGAAATATGCCCTAGAGGCAATAATAAATTGGTTATTATTATATTTCCTTGTTCATGATAATCATTTATTATCCATGCTAGAATTGTATTGATAGGAAACTCAGATACATGTGTGGATACATAGACAACACCATGTCCCTAGTAGGTCTCTAGTTGACTAGCTCGTTGATCAATAGATGGTTACGGTTTCCTGACCATGGACATTGGATGTCGTTGATAACGGGATCACATCATTAGGAGAATGATGTGATGGACAAGACCCAATCCTAAGCCTAGCACAAAGATCGTGTAGTTCGTATGCTAAAGCTTTTCTACTGTCAAGTATCATTTCCTTAGACCATGAGATTGTGCAACTCCCAGATACCGTAGGAATGCTTTGGGTACCAAATGTCACAACGTAACTGGGTGACTATAAAGGTGCACTACAGGTATCTTCGAAAGTGTCTGTTGGGTTGGCACGAATCGAGACTGGGATTTGTCACTCCGTGTAAGCGGAGAGGTATCTCTGGGCCCACTCGGTAGGACATCATCATAATGTGCACAATGTGATCAAGGAGTTGATCACGGGATGATGTGTTACAGAACGAGTAAAGAGACTTGCCGGTAACGAGATTGAACAAGGTATCGGGATACCGACGATCGAATCTCGGGCAAGTATCGTACCGATAGACAAAGGGAATTGCATACGGGATTGATTAAGTCCTTGACATCGTGGTTCATCTGATGAGATCATCGTGGAACATGTGGGAGCCAACATGGGTATCCAAATCCCGCTGTTGGTTATTGACCGGAGAACGTCTCGGTCATGTCTGCATGTCTCCCGAACCCGTAGGGTCTACACACTTAAGGTTCGATGACGCTAGGGTTATAAAGGAAGTTTGTATGTGGTTACCGAATGTTGTTCGGAGTCCCGGATGAGATCCCGGACGTCACGAGGAGTTCCGGAATGGTCCGGAGGTAAAGATTTATATATGGGAAGTCCTGTTTTGGTCACCGGAAAGGTTTCGGGGTTTATCGGTAATGTACCGGGACCACCGGGAGGGTCCCGGGGGTCCACCAAGTGGGGCCACCAACCCCGGAGGCTTGCGTGGGCTAAGTGTGGGAGGGGACCAGCCCCAGGTGGGCTGGTGCGCCCCCCCACAAGGGCCCAAGGCGCCTAAGAGGTGGAAAGGGGGCAAACCCTAAGGGGGTATGGGCCTTAGGGCCCATCTAGCTGCGCCTCCCTCTCCTTCCCCTCTTGGCCGCCACCCAAAACCCATCTAGGGCTGGCGCCCCCCCTAGGGGTGGGAACCCTAGAGGGGGCGCACCCTCCTCCCTCTCCCCTATATATAGTGAGGTCTGGGGCTGCCCATAACAGGCGATCTGATCTCTCTCATTGGTGCAGCCCTCCCTCTCTTTCTCCTCATATCACGCAGTGCTTAGTGAAGCCCTGCAGGATAGCCACGCTCCTCCACCACCACCACGCCGTTGTGCTGCTGCTGGATGGAGTCTTCCTCAACGTCTCCCTCCCTCCTTGCTGGATCAAGGCGTGGGAGACATCATCGGGCTGTACGTGTGTTGAACGCGGAGGTGCCGTCCGTTCGGCACTAGGATCATCGGTGATTTGGATCACGACGAGTACGACTCCATCAAGCCCGTTCACTTGAACGCTTCCGCTTAGCGATCTACAAGGGTATGTAGATGCACTCTCCTTCCCCTCGTTGCTAGTCTCTCCATAGATAGATCTTGGTGATACGTAGGAAAATTTTGAATTTCTGCTACGCTCCCCAACACTATCTTGTTATTGTAAATATGATTAGTTCATCGTTCCTGATTCAGCCTATTATGAATGAAACATGTTTGCAATGACAAGTAGAGATTATAGTTGTTCATGCCATGCTTAATTAGCTAGGAGTTTATAATGGTTTACCTTGTGTGCCAACATGCTATTAAAATGGTTGTGATGTGGTATGATAGGGTGGTATCCTCCTTTGAACGATTCAAGTGGCTTGACTTGGCACATGTTCACGCATGTAGTTGAAACAAAATCAACATAGCCTCCACGATATTTATGTTTGTGGTGAATTATATCCTACTCATGCTTGCACTCGGTGTTGATTAATTTTAATGCATGTTCATGACTGTTGTCGCTCTCTAGTTGGTCACTTCCCAGTCTCTTTCTAGCCTTCACTTGTACTAAGCAGGAATACTGCTTGTGCATCCACTTCCATAAACCCCAAAGTTATTCCATATGAGTCCACCATACCTTCCTATAAGTGGTATCTACCTGCCGTTCCAAGTAAATTTGTATGTGCCAAACTCTAAACCTTCAAATGAAATTCTGTTTTGTATACTCGAATAGCTCATGTATCAACTAGGGTTGTCTATATCTTCCATGCTAGGTGGGTTATTCTCAAGATGAGTGGACTCCGCTCATCATTCACGAGAAAATGGCCGGTAACCGGGATGCCCAGTCCAATGCTTAAATTAAAATAACTGCAAACAAAACTCTCCCAGGATTGTTGTTAGTTGGAGGCACCCATTGTTTTGGACAAGCCATGGATTGATGTTTGTTCGTGGTGGGGGAGTATAAACTTTACCATTCTGTTTGGGAACCGCCTATAATGTGTGTAGCATGGAAGATATCGAGATCTCTTGGTTGTTATGCTGACAATGAAAGTATAGCACTCAAAATATTATTCATCTCTATTTCAAAAGTCGAGCTCTGGCACCTCTACAAATCCCTGCTTCCCTCTGCGAAGGGCCTATCTATTTAATTTTATGTTGATTCATCGTCCTCTTATTAAAAAGCACCAGTTGGACAGCACCGTTGTCATGTGCATGCATTACTATTAACTTACATTCAGTATGACTGTGACTAGATCTCTTTTACCATGAATTACAATGTTTAGTCAGTCCTTGATCTTCAGGGGTGCTCTGCATTTATGTTTTGCGGTCTCAGAAAGGGCTAGCGAGATACCATCTTGTTATATCATATTATGATTGTTTTGAGAAAGTGTTGTCATCCGAGATTTATTATTATTGCTCGCGAGTTAATTATGCTATTGATATGAGTAAACATGAGACCTAGATGTTATTGTGAATATGGTTAGTTCATAATCTTTGCTGAAAACTTGAATGTTGGCTTTGCATATTTGAAACAACAAGATCAAACCGAGTTTGTAAAAGTTTCTCTTTATCACTTTCAGCTCGTCAACTGAATTGCTTGAGGATAAGCAAAGGTTTAAGCTTGGGGGAGTTGATACGTCTCCAGCGTATCTACTTTTCCAAACACTTTTGACCTTGTTTTGGACTCTAACTTGCATGATTTGAATAGAACTAACCCGGACTGAGGTTGTTTTCAGCAGAATTGCCATGGTGTTATTTTTGTGCAGAAATAAAAATTCTCGGAATGACCTGGAAATTTAGGGAGAAACGTTTTGAAATAAATAAAAAATACTGGCGAAAGAATCAACACCAGGGAGCCCACACCCTGTCCACGAGAATGCAGGCCTCCCCCCCCCCCCCCCCCCCGAGGGCGCGCCCCCTACATCGTGGGCCCCCTGAGGCTCCACCAACGTCAACTCCAACTCTATATATTCACGTTCGGGGAGAAAAAATTCAGGGAGAAGGATTCATTGCGTTTTATAATACGAAGCCGCTGCCAAGCCCTAATCTCTCTTGGGAGGGCTGATCTGGAGTCCGTTCGGGGCTCCGGAGAGGCGAATCCGTCGCCATCGTCATCATCAACCTTCCTCCATCACCAATTTCATGATGTTCACCGCCGTGCGTGAGTAATTCCATCATAGGCTTGCTGGACGGTGATGGGTTGGATGAGATTTACCATGTAATCGAGTTAGTTTTGTTAGGGTTTGATCCCTAGTATCCATTATGTTCTAAGATTGATGTTGCTATAACTTTGCTATGCTTAATGCTTGTCACTAGGGCCCGAGTGCCATGATTTCAGATCTGAACCTATTATGTTTTCATGAATATATGTGAGTTCTTGATCCTATTTTGCAAGTCAATAGTCACCTACTATGTGTGATGATCCGGTAACCCCGAAGTGACAATAATCAGGACCACTCTCGATGATGATTATAGTTTGAGGAGTTCATGTATTCAGAGTGTTAATGCTTTGTCATGGTACTCTATTAAAAGGAGGCCTTAATATCCCCTAGTTTCCAATAGGACCCCGCTGCCACGGGAGGGTAGGACAAAAGATGTCATGCAAGTTCTTTTCCATAAGCACGTATGACTATATTCAGAATACATGCCTGCATTACATTGATGAACTGGAGCTAGTTCTGTGTCACCCTATGTTATAACTGTTGCATGAGGAATCGCATCCGACATAATTATCCATCACTGATCCATTGCCTACGAGATTTTCACATATTGATCTTTGCTTAATTACTTTTTCGTTGCCACTGTTACAATCACCACAAAACCAATACTATTACTTTTGTCACCGTTACCGCTGCTTCCATATTACTTTGCTACTAAATACTTTGCTGCAGATATTAAGTCTTTCAGGTGCGGCTGAATTGACAACTCAACTGTTAATACTTGAGAATATTCTTTGGCTCCCCTTGTGTCGAATGAATAAATTTGGGTTGAATACTCTACCCTCGAAAACTGTTGCGATCCCATATACATGTGGGTTATCAATCGTCACCTCGTCCTTAGCCAATCTTCGTTTAATTTGTAGCCCTGTTTTGAGTTGCAAATATGAGCAACAGAAGCAGTATCAAATACACAGGCGCTACTACGAGCATTAGTAAGGTACACATCAATAACATGTATATCAAATATACCTTTCACTTTGCCATCCTTCTTATCCACCAAATACTTGGGGTAGTTCGGCTTCCAATCCCTTTGCAGTAGAAGCACTCAGTCTCAGGCTTAGGTCCAGACTTGGGCTTCTTCACTTGAGCAGCAACTTGCTTGCCGTTTTTCTTGAAGTTCCCCTTCTTCCCTTTGCCCTTCTTCTTGAAACTAGTGGTCTTGTTGACCATCAACACTTGATGCTCCTTTTTTATTTCTACCTCCGCAGGCTTTAGCATTGCGTAGAGCTCGGGAATTGTCTTATCCATCCCTTGCATATTATAGTTCATCACGGAGCTTTTGTAGCTTGGTGGCAGTGATTGAAGAACTCTGTCAATGACACTATCATCAGGAAGATTAACTCCAAGTTGAGTCAAGTGGTTGTGGTACCCAGACATTCTGAGTATATGTTCACTGGCGAAACTATTCTCCTGCATTTTGCAGCTATAGAACTTATTGGAGATTTCATATCTCTCAGTTCGAGCATTTGCTTGAAATATTAACTTCAACTCCTAGAACATCTCATATGCTCCATGACGTTTAAAATGTCGTTGAAGTCCCGATTCTAAGCCGTAAATAATGGCACACTGAACTATAGAGTAGTCATCAGCTTTGCTCTGCCAGACGTTCATAACATCTGGAGTTGCTCCTGTAGTGGGCTTTGCACCTAGCGGTGCTTCTAGGACGTAATTCTTCTGTGCAGCAATGAGGATAATCCTCAAGTTACGAACCCAGTCCGTGTAATTGCTACCATCATATTTCAACATAGCTTTCTCTAGGAACGCATTAGAATTCAAAGGAACAGTAGCACGGGCCATTTATCTACAACAACATAGACATGCAAAATGCTATCAAGTACTAAGTTCATGATAAATTAAATTTCAATTAATCATATTAATTAAGAACTCCCACTTAGATAGGCATCCCTCTAGTCATCTAAATCATCACGTGATCCATATCAACTAAACCATGTCCGATCATCATGTGAGATGGAGTAGCTTTCAATGGTAAACATCACTATGTTGATCATATCTACTATATGGTTCATGCTCGACCTTTCGGTCTCAGTGTTCTGAGGCCACATCTGCATATGTTAGGCTCATCAAGTTTAACCCGAGTATTTTGCGTGTGCAAAACTAGCTTGCACCCGTTGTATGTGAACGTAGAGCTTATCACACCCGATCATCACGTGGTGTCTCGGCATGACAAACTGTAGCAATGGTGCATACTCAGGGAGAACACTTGTACCTTGAAATTTAGTGAGAGATCATCTTATAATGCTACCGTCGAACTAAGCAAAATAAGATGCATAAAGGATAAACATCACATGCAATCAAAATAAGTGATATGATATGGCCATCATCATCTTGTGCCTTTGATCTCCATCTCCAAACCATCGTCATGATCACCATCGTCACTGGCTTGACACCTTGATCTCCATGGTAGCATCATTGTCGTCTCGCCAACTATTGCTTCTCCGACTGTTGCTACTTCTTAGTGATAAAGTAAAGCAATTACATGGCGATTGTATTTCATACAATAAAGCAACAACCATATGGCTCCTGCCAGTTGCCAATAACTGTTACACAACATGATCATCTAATACAACAATTTATATTATCACGTCTTGACCATATCACAACACAACATGCCCTGCAAAAACAAGTTAGATGCCCTCTACTTTGTTGTTGCAAGTTTTACGTGGCTGCTACGGGCTTCTAGCAAGAACCGTTCTTACCTACGCATCAAAACCACAATGATTTTTTCGTCAAGTGTGATGTATTAACCATCAACAAGGACCGGGCATAGTCAAACTCGATTCAACTAATGTGTGCGAAGCATGTCGGTAGAACCAGTCTCATGAACGTGGTCATGTAATGTCGGTCCGGGCCGCTTCATCCAACAATACTGCCGAATCAAAGTAAGACGTTGCCAGTAAGCAGTATGACTATTATCGCCCACAACTCATTGTGTTCTACTCGTGCATATAACATCTACGCATAGACCTGGCTCGGATGCCACTGTTGGGGAACGCAGTATTTCAAAAAAAATTCCTACGATCACGCAAGATCTATCTAGGAGATGCATAGCAACGAGAGGGGAGAGTGTGTCTACGTACCCTCGTAGACCGAAGGCGGAAGCGTTTAGTAACGCAGTTGATGTAGTCGAACGTCTTCGCGATCCAACCGATCCAAGTACCGAACGTACGGCACCTCTGCATTCAGCACACGTTAGCCCGATGACGTCCCTCGAGCTCTTGATCCAGTTGAGGCCGAGGGAGAGTTTCGTCAGCACGACGGCGTGGTGACGGTGATGATGAAGTTACTGGCGCAGGGCTTCGCCTAAGCACTACGACAATATGACCGAGGTCTGTAACTGTGGAGGGGGGCACCGCACATGGCTAAGAGAAACTTTGGCGTGTCTTTGGGGTGCCCCCTCCCACGTATATTAAGGGGGAGGAGAGGTGGCCGACCCTAGAGGGGGGCGCGCCATGGGGGGAGTCCTACTTGGACTCCCGGTCCAAGTAGGATTCGTCATCAAACGTTAAGCGTGCGGATCCTACGGGTTCGAGAACTATGTAGACATGACTGAGACACATCTCCAGTCAATAACCAATAGCGGAACCTGGATGCTCATATTGGTTCCTACATATTCTATGAAGATCTTTATCGGTCAAACCGCATAACAACATACGTTGTTCCCTTTGACATCGGTATGTTACTTGCCCGAGATTCGATCGGCGGTATCATCATACCTAGTTCAATCTCGTCACTGACAAGTCTCTTTAATCGTTCCGTAATGCATCATCCCGTGACTAACTCATTAGTCACATTGCTTGCAAGGCTCATAGTGATGTGCATTACCGAGAGGGCCCAGAGATACCTCTCCGATACACGGAGTGACAAATCCTAATCTCGATCTATGCCAACTGAACAAACACCATTAGAGACACCTATAGAGCATCTTTATAATCACCCAGTTACATTGTGACGTTTGATAGCACACAAGGTGTTCCTCCGATATTCGGGAGTTGCATAATCTCATAGTCTAAGGAACATGTATAAGTCATGAAGAAAGCAATAACAGAAAAACTAAATGATCATTATGCTAAGCTAACGGATGTGTCTTGTCCATCACATCATTCTCTAATGATGTGATCCCGTTCATCAAATGACAGCACATGTCTATGGCTAGGAAACTTAACCATCTTTGATTAACGAGTTAGTCAAGTAGAGGCACACTAGGGACACTCTGTTTGTCTATGTATCCACACATGTACTAAGTTTCCAGTTAATACAATTCTAGCATGAATAATAAAAAATTATCATGATATAAGAAATATAAATAACAACTTTATTATTGCCTCTAAGGCATATTTCCTTCAAGAACATCATTAATTCTTCCCATAGGCTTTTTAATAGTAGAGTCTGCCAAGTGCAAATTCAAAGAACACGATTCAAGATCGGTAAGACCAAGCACATCACATACAGATTTCGGAATAGCAGAAACACTAACACCCAAGTCACACAAAGCAAAGCACTCATAATTTTTAATCTTGACTTTGATAGTAGGTTCCCACTCATCATGCAATTTTCTAGGCATTGACACTTATAATTCCAATTTTTCTTCAAAAGATTTCATCATAGCATCAACAATATGTTTAGTAAAATATTTATTTTGTTCATAGGCATGGGGTGAATTTATCATGGATTGCAACAAAGAAATACAATCGATCTAAGAGAAACTATCATAATTAAAGTCTTTGTAATCCAAAAGAGTGGGCACATCACTAGCTAAAATTTTGACCTCTCCAAACCCACTTTCATTAATTTTCTCAACAAGATTTTCACCCTCCGAAATATTGGGACGCCTTCTACCTAAAGTTGACTCTTATCCAGTCCTATTTTCATCAATATTAATTTTACTAAACAATGAATCAATAGAAGAAACACCAATCATTTTAAGATCTTCGTCACTTTTGCGAAAGAAATCACTAGAAAATGATTTTTCTAAAAGTTCTCTTTTAGCTCTATGCATAGCGGTTCTTTTATTACTTCCATTCATATAAACATAAAGATCTTGAATTGATTCATCTACTTTAGGCACAAAAATTTTCATCTTGATATTTCCCACATCATGGGCAATTCTATCAGCACTTCTAGACAAATCATTAATCTTACTCAAGTTTTCTTGTATGGAAGTGTTGAAAACTTTTTGTGTATTGATAAATTCTTTAATATTATTCTCAAGATCAGAGGTGTTCCTATTATTTTTATAAGATTTATTTCCATAGGAATTACCTTAATTATTAGAGGAATTACTAGGAAAAGGCCTAGGATTAAAATTACCTCTATAAGCATTCTTATTGAAATTATTTTGAGATATGAAATTCACTTCTATGGCCTCACTATTTTTATCAATCAAAGTAGACAAAGGCATATAATTAAGATCAATAGGAGCACTTCTACTAGCAACCAATTTCACAAGAGCATCAACTTTTTCACTCAAAGAAGAAATTTCTTCAACTAAATTAACCTTTTTACTAGCAGGAGCCCTTTCGGTATGCCATTGCAAATAATTTGCCATAATATTATCAAGCAATTTGGTGGCTTCACCCAAAGTAATTTCCATAAAAGTACCAACCGTGGCTGGATCTAAAAGATTATGAGAGACAAAATTCAACCTCGCATAGAAATTTTGTATGATCATCCAAAGATTTAACGCATGAGTTGGGTAATTCCTTAGCATCATTTTCATCCTTTCCCAAGATTGTGCAACATGCTCATGTTCAAGTTGCTTGAAATTCATGATCTGGGTTCTAAGGGAAATAATTTTTGTGGGAGGAAAATACTTAGTGATAAAAGCATCTTTGCACTTATTTCTAGAATCGATACTACTGTGAAGCAAAGAAGAGAACCAATTTTTTGCAGAATCACGCAAAGAAATCAGAAATAATTTCATCTTGAGCACATCATTGACCACATCTTTTTTCTTTTGCATATCACATAATTCCATGAAGATATTAAGATGGGACGCGACATCCTCATTAGGAGTACTGGAAAATTGGTCTTTCATAACAAGATTCAGCAAAGCAGTATTAATATCACAAGTCTCCGCACTAGTGGCAGGAGGAGCAAGCGGAGTGTCAACAAAAACATTGTTGTTGGTATTTGATAAATCACATAACTTGGTGTTCTCTTGAGTCATGATGACCACACAACAAGATTGCACTCAAAAACAGATCCGGCAAGAAAACGACGAACGAAAAAAAATAGGCGAATAAAACGTCAAATTTTTGTGAAGTGGAGGAGAGGAAAACGAGAGGCAAATGGAAAATAATGTAAATTGCAAGGAGATGAGATTTGTGATTAGGAACCTGTTATATGTTGAAGATCCTCCCCGGCAACGGCGCCAGAAATTCTTTTGATGTTGCTTGAAGCTACGTCGGTATTTCCCCAAAGAGGAAGGGATGATGCAGCACAATGGCGGTAGGTATTTCCCTTATATATGGAACCAAGGTTATCGAACCAGTAGGAGAACCAAGCAACACAACGTAAACAGCCCCGCACACAGATAACAAATCCTCGCAACCCGACGTGTTAAAGGGGTTGTCAATCCCTTTCGGGTAACGGTGCCAGAAATTGGTGCGTGATGGGAGAAAGTTGTAATAGATTGAATAAGTAGATCGCAAATAAAATAAAGTGCAGCAATATATTTTTGGGTTTCTGAATTAATAGATCTGGAAATAAAGGCAAATGAAAATAGATCACAAAGGCAAATATATGAGAAAGAAGACCCGAGGGTCGTAGGTTTCACTAGTGCCTTCTCTCGAGAAAAATAGCAAACGGTGGGTAAACAAATTACTGTTGGGCAATTGATAGAACTCCAAATACTCGTGACGATATCCAAGCAATGATCATTATATAGGCATCACGTCCAAGATTAGTAGACCGACTCCTACCTGCATCTACTACTATCACTCCACACATCGACCGCTATCCAACATGCATCTAGTGTATTAAGTTCATGGAGAAATGGAGTAATGCAATAAGAACGATGACATGATGTAGACAAGATCTATCTATGTAGAGATACACCCCATCGTTTTATCCTTAGTAGCAACCATACATACGTGTCGTTTCCCTTTCTGTCACTGGGATCAAGCACTGTAAGATCGAACCCACTACAAAGCACCTCTTCCCATTGCAAGATAAATAGATCAAGTTGGCCAAACAAAACCCAAATATCGGAGAAGAAATTTGAGGCTATAAGCAACCATGCATACAAGAGATCAACGAAACCCAAATACTTACATGGATATAAAAAGATAGATCTGATCATAAACTCAAAGTTCATCGATCCCAACAAACACACCGCAAAAGAGTTACATCATATGGATCTCCAAGAGACCACTGTGTTGAGAATCAATAGATAGAGAGAGATGAAGCCATCTAGCTAGTAACTACGGACACGAAGGTCTACAAAGAACTACTCACGCATCATCGGAGAGGCACCAATGGAGGTGGTGAACCCCATCCGAGATGGTGTCTAGATTGGATGTGGTGGTTCTGGACTCTGCGGCGGCTGGATGAATATTTCGTGGACTCCCCTAGGGTTCTGAGATTTTTGGGGTATTTATAGAGAAAAGAGGCGGTCCGAGGGGCACCCAAGGTGGGCACAACCCACCAGGGCACGCCTAGGCCTCCTAGCGCGCCCTGGTGGGTTGTGCCCCCCTCGGGGCACACCCCAGGCGCAGCCAGGGCCCGTTGTGTTCCTTCTGGCCCATAAAAATTCTTCGTAAAGTTTCATGGCATTTGGACTCCGTCTGATATTGATTTTCTGCGATGTAAAAAACACGGGAAAACAGGAACTGGCACTTTGCACTATGTCGATAGGTTAGTACCAGAAAACTGACAGAAAATGACTATAAATGATTATAAAACATCCAATATTGATAATATAATAGCATGGAACAATCAAAAATTATAGATACATTGGAGACGTATCAGGAGGAAGCGTGGCTAAAACACACGGAGTATAAGGCAATGGTGAAGGCAGCATGGCAAGCAGCGAGCAATGGAGACAGAGGGCTAGCTGAAGTATGGTCAAAGCTAGAGTGCGTGTCAGCTGACATGCAACAGTGGGGTAGGACAGTGTTTGGTTCTATCAGAAAACAAATTGCCAAGTTAAAAACTCAGTTAGAGGATGTGAAACGGCGAGCCCTGTGAACCTGTTGCTCACTAGAGATCCGGGACGTAGAAGGGAAACTATGGGACATTTATGAGAAAGAAGAGATCTTATACAAATAGCGGTCCCGAGTGGACTAGTTGATTGCTGGAGACCAAAACACAAAATAATTTCAGAAGCGTTGCTCACACAGAAAGAGGAAGAACACTATCAAAGCATTGGTGTGGGAGGATGGGTCAAGGTGCACTACTGATGAGGGGATGAGAGAGATGGCAGCCATGTTTTGTGAGAAACTATTCATGTCGGAGGGATTGGCTGATGCGCATCATCTTTTGGAAAACATTGAGCCGGATCTCACGGAAACTATGAATGCTAAACTCATGGCTGCTATTACAGATGAGGAGATCGAGAGGGAGCTTGATACGTCTCCAATGAATCTATAATTTTTGATTGTTCCATGCTATTATATTATATGTTTTGGATGTTTAATGGGCTTTAATATGCTCTTTTATATTATTTTTGGGACTAACCTGTTAACCGGAGGCCCAGTGCCAGTTTCTGTTTTTTTGCCTATTTTAGTGTTTCGCGGAAAAGGAATATCAAACAGAACGAAACCTTCGCGAGGATCTTTCTTGGAACAAATGCAATCCAGGAGACTTGGAGTGGAAGTCCGGAAGTCCGTGAGGCGGCACGAGGCAGGAGGGCACGCCCAGGGGGTAGGCGCGCCCCCACCCTCGTGGGCCCCACGGAGCTCCACCGACGCACTTCTTTCGCCTATATATACTCTTGTACTCTAAAAACATGCAGGAGAGCCACAAAACCACTTTTCCACCGACGCAACCTTCCGTACCCGTGAGATCGCATCTGGGGACGTTTCCGGCGATCTTCCGGAGGGGGAATCGATCACGGAGGGCTTCTACATCAATACCATAGCCTCTCCAATGAAGCGTGAGTAGTTTACCACAGACCTTTGGGTCCATAGTTATTAGCTAGATGGATTCTTCTCTCCTTGGTGTTCTTGGAGATCTTTGATATAATACTCTTTTGCGGTGTGTTTGCCGAGATCCGATGAATTGTGGATTTATGATCAAGATTATCTATGAATATTATTTGGTTCTTCTCTGAATTCTTATATGCATGATTTGTTATCTTTGCAAGTCTCTTCGAATTATCGGTTTAGTTTGGCCTACTAGATTGATCTTTCTTGCAATGGGAGAAGTGCTTAGCTTTGGGTTCAATCTTGCGGTGTCCTTTTCTAGAGACAGTAGGGGCAGCAAGGCATGTATTGTATTATTGCCATCGAGGATAAAAAGATGGGGTTTATATCATATTGCTTGAGTTTATCCCTCTACATCATGTCATCTTGCCTAATGTGTTACTCTATTCTTATGAACTTAATACTCTAGATGCATGCTGGATAGCGGTCGATGTGTGGAGTAATAGTAGTAGATGTAGAATCGTTTCGATCTACTTGACACGGACGTGATGCCTATAATCATAATCATTGCCTAGATATTCTCATAACTATGCGCTCTTCTATCAATTGCTCGGTAGTAATTTGTTCACCCATCGTAATTTATGCTATCTCGAGAGAAGCCACTACTGAAACCTATGGCCCCCGGGTCTCTTTCTTATTATATTGCATCTCTTTTATTTACATCGCATCTCGTTTTACTATTTTGCAATCTTCACTTTCCAATCTATACAACAAAAATACCAAAAATATTTATCTTATTATCTTTATCAGATCTCACTTTTGCAAGTGGCCATGAAGGGATTAACAACCCCTTTATCACGTTGGTTGCAAGGTTCTTGATTGTTTGTGCAGGTACTAGGTGACTTGAGCGTTGTCTCCTACTTGATTGATACCTTGGTTCTCAAAACTGAGGGAAATAATTACACTACTTTGTTGCATCACCCTTTCCTCTTCAAGGGAAAACCAACGGATGCTCAAGAGGTAGCAGCACTGTTCCAAATAGGACAGGCGAAGGCGCCGGGACCGGATGGGCTCCCGACGATGTTCTACCAACGACACTGGTTGTTGGTATGCGATGATGTTTATCGAGCCGTCCGGGACTTTTTGGAGGACGTAGCAGGGCCTGATAGTTTTAATTCGACGGTCATTATGATGATACCCAAAGCTAACTCACCGGAGTTGCTTTCGCAATTCAGATCGATCAATCTCTGTAATGTTCTATATAAAATCACAGCCAAGGTGCTTGCTAATAGGCTGAAGCTTATTCTCCCAGTGTTGATCTCTGAAGAGCAAAGTGCCTTTGTTCTAGGGAGACTAATCACGGATAATGTGCTTGTGGCGTATGAGAGTGTTCATGCAATCAGGAAAAGGAAGAGGAAGAAACCATTGTGTGCGGTTAAGTTGGATACGATGAAGGCATATGACAGGGTAGAGTGGATTTTCTTAGAACAAATGCTATCACGTTTTGGCTTTGCTCAGGGATGGATATCGATGGTGATGAGATGTGTAACATCAGCAAAATTCACGGTCAAGTTAAATGGTGGCTGCTCTAGGGGGTTTCTACCATCCAAGGGCTGCGTCAGGGAGACCCTCTATCCCCTTATTTATTCTTATTCTGTGTTGAGGGTTTTTCGGTACTTCTAAAAAAGGATCAAGAGAACCAAATCATCAAGGGTGTCTCATTTGGGAGCACTAGCCCCCACATGACACATCTCTTGTTTGCTGATGATAGCATTGTGTTTTTGGAAGGATCTCAAGACTATTTTGTGGCCCTGAAGGATATATTAGAGAAGTATGAGGCTGCATCTGGGCAAAAAGTAAATCTTCAAAAATCATCTATGTTTTTTGGTAAAGGTTGTCTTGAGGAGGAGAAAGGGACACTTATGCAAGCAATTGGGATCGAATCAGAGGCATTGAGTGAGAGGTATTTAGGACCGCCAATAGTGGTTGGGAAGTCCAAGGATGGTACTTTTAAATATGTTACTGAATGTTCAAAAGGGAAGGTCTCGGGATGGAAAGGACAAGGATTATCAAAAGCAGCGAGAGAAGCGTTAGTTAAATCTGTGTTACAAGCTACACCGACTTTTACTATGAGCTGTTTTCAAGTCACAAAGAAGATGTGCTAGAACCTGACTTCGATTTCGTCAAGTTTCTGGTGGTGTGCAGCAAATGGTGAAAGGAAGGTGCACTGGTTAGCATGGGAGAAAATGTGCACTGCTAAGCGGGAGGGGGGCTGGGATTCAGAGACCCAGTGGCATTTAATCAAGCACTACTGGCGAAACAGGCATGGAGAGTTTTACAGAATCTAGACTCATTATGTGCAAGAGTACTCGAGGCACGATATTTCAAGGAAGGGACGATCTTGAATGCAACATGCCCCTCCGGGGCCTCATACACTTTCCGAAGTACCTATACGGACGCGATCTGTTGAGGGAGGGCATTATATGGCGCATAGGAGATGGGTCTCAAATCAACATCCATCATGACAACTGGATACCAAGACAGGGAAGTTTGAAGCCACTTGGGCAAGTGCATGTGCAGTGTGTCACTAAGGTATGCGATCTGATGACACCAAATGGCACGCCATGGGACATGAACAAAGTTGACGGTATGCTCTCACTGGAGGATGCCAACGATGTCAAACAAATAGCTATCGGAGGGCCGGGGATGGAAGATTATATTGCATGGAACTATACGAAGAACGGAGTGTTCTCGGTGAAGTCTGCATACCACCTTAAGATGATGCTGAATGGGATTAAGACCGGACGGCCGGGCACTTCTTCCTCAGTTCAAAAACACAAAGGGTGGCTGGGCTTGTGGGACACATGTGCTCCAAATAAGGTGAAAATACATACATGGAGGTTGATGAGAAACGGGCTAGCAGTGGGTCGGAGCTTCTAAGACGCCGCATCAAGGCTGGGGTCTTTTGTGCAGCGTGAGGGAAAGAGGTGACGCTTATGCACAGGTTTTGGACATGTCCGCATTCGGTTCTTTTCTGGAAGGTCCTGCGCTCGGAGAAAGGAGTTGCGGTGGCACTCCCACCGTGTCAGATTGACTCCTCGGGTGCTCTCTCAACCTGGCTGCTGGGATGGTTCGCAGAGGCAAGCGCTGACGAACGGGCGGCGATGGTCCAGGCTTGTTATGGATTATGGTTGGCTCGAAATGAAGCAAAGGATGGGAAGAAGATTGCAGCGCCACATGAAATATGGATGTCAGTGTGTGCGTACATGGCAGAATGGCTCTCGGTACACAAGAAGGAGGCACCGGCTGTGTCAAAGAAGGAAATTCAAAAGTGGACAGCTCCGGCAGAGGGATGGATTAAAGCGAATTCAGATGGTGTTGTGTCAAAGCATGGAGAAAAGGAAGGCGGAGGAGTGATCCTGAGAGGCCATGCGGGGGATTTCCGGGCGGCTGCCTATCATGTCTATAACCATGCAACAGAGCTGGAGACGGTGGAGATCTTAGCGTGCAAAAGGGCGGTCCAACTAGCGGCCGGGATCAACATATAGAAGCTGCACTTGGAGACTGACAACAAGGCAGTGGTGTCGATGCTTTGGGGAAGGGATAAGAACTTGGCTGCTGTAGGGCCAACAGTGGAGGAGATCAAAGCAATGTTCCACTTGTTTCAGTAGGTGAAAGTATCTTGGGTCGGATGATCTGCGGACTCTGCCGCGCATAAACTTGCTAGAGTAGGGTTAGGAGAGGAACTGTGTAAGGTGTGGCTCATGGTGCCACCAGACTTTGTGCTTGATATCGTCTCTGCGGAGATCCCAAACTCATTTTAGATAAATAAAGCGACATTAACCCTAAAAAAAGTTACAATTTCTGAACACTTGGCAGTTGTATGGTCACTAAGCTCCACAAGGGTGGAAGCTCCTTTAATCAATTGAGGTCTTCAATTTGAGATTTGGTCCGCGGTTTCGACTTGGTCAACACATTGTGCTTTATGGAGTAATATGCTGATGGGTGGGCCCGTTGGTATGTGGCTCGGTTGTGGAGCGATATGAGTTGATTCAGATCAACGGCTTCAAGAGCCCGTAGCAAGGTGGATGTTTATCTAATGAAGCCAAGTTTGATACGGATGTGCATTGGGTGCAATATATCTATAGCACTATATAGTGTGTCAATAGCTTCAAATATTAGTCGTTGGATATGTCCATCCAACGGTCAAGAGATGGCAAATCCAAGCATTATCATTCATTGGATAAAGTTTTCAACTCATAGGATTCTGCCACGTGGACTTCCAATTGAACCATCAACTCTACCATCTCATGTGTTCTAGAAGCATATATCCACATGCTTATCTGATACTCTAAGAAAAAGAGACTAGAACAATCTGAATTTTAGAGAGGTAAGAACCAAGTTGGATCTTGTCCAATACGATTCTAGAAAAGAAAATACATATTCAGATATATCTTCCCTTACTTTTTATATACTCCCTCTGTCCGGAATTATTTGTTACATAAATGAATGAAAATGGATGTATCTAGAATAAAAAATACATCTAGATACATTCATTTCTCCGACACGTATTTTTAGACGGAGGAAGTATATTTCAACGACGTGCAAAGCACGTACAATTTACTAGTTGTTCTAGTGTATGTATACATAGGCGAATGCTACAGTCCATATACGGAAGCGGCGCAACAAAGCGCGAGCCACACTGTCAGCCACTCATCCACACCAAGCAACCACCACAGCATTACCATGCAGCTAGATCCTAAAACAAATGACTGAACACTAGTGTTTAAATTCAGACCGAAATACAAAAGAACTAAAGCAAATACAACACGGATTATAGATAACACAACGTCAAAAGGCAACCTCTAGCAAACATCAGCAGCAAGCTCTTGGTCAACAATGCCCATCGAGTGCGCTGAGGGAAAACCTCAGACGCAACCTCTGCATGAAGCGCCACGCTGTGATGTCATTGTTGTTCTCGTGGTTTCCATAGACCAGCCTAGGAATTAATCTAAACCAAAACCTGATACATCTCTTTCCATAATCTAGTACTAATCCCATTACCTATTTCTTTTCTACAAAGCCTAAAGTTTTTCCTTTCATTAGGCCCGGCCAGAAATGGGGCACACCTGTTTTCTTCTTACACAAAGAGCTAATACAACTCATAACATGTTTTCCTTTGATCAGCCCTTGCCAGAAATGGGATATACCCGCTTTCTTCTTGCACAAAGGGACACTCCTAACATTGGCATCGAATGTTAAATTGTATAGTCTACACTCTACAGTAATTAACACCTAAAACGGATTATCCCCAACCTCCTTTACCCAGCAAGGATAAATTCAATATTACATGTAATAAGTGTACCACCCTAAACCACAATAATCTGATTGATTGGTGGTCGAGATCAAGGCAGCAGGTGCCGAAGATGCACAAGGCAGCATGGAGCTCGCTAGTGCAGCTCACCTGGTGGTCAGTGTGGAAGAAGCGGAACTCGCGGATTTTTGACCACAAGAACTCGACGGAAGAACAGGTGCTGGATCGAATCAAGAATGATCTCAATGACTGGACGGTGGCAGGCAAGCATAAGGTGGCCCTAATGATTCACAGACCTAGGGAACTAGATTAGTATCTGTGCTGTTGGTAGGCTAGTAATGGGGTTCAGACTGTAATTAGATGGCTGGATACAAACTTTGTATACTGGGTAACTTGCTAGTAGCTATACCCCTGTAAAACTCTTCTCTAATTTCAATGAAATGCTGCATCATGCAGTTTTTTCGTCAAAAAAAACAATAATCTGATTGGACAAACTAGTTGCCGGTTAACTACTCCTACATGATACTTGTTGGCACAATCATCCTCTTGCCACAACAGCCTTTTCCCAAAGAACATCTATTGATTGTCAAAGCAGATTTCGACTTTGTTTTCTTAATGTAACTGGTACAAGAAAAGAACGTCATTTACATCTATGTTCTGATGTGACTGCTGAGTATTGGTCAAACGAGTATAGTTCAGTGTGTCGTTCTAGTCGTTTGAACAATATCATACCATCTGAGCAAGTTTATGAATAAGTCCCAGACTCCAGCAGTACAAACACATAGCGTCCAGGTCCGTCCGCATCAATAATTTGAGGTTATATGCGACCGGTATTTTCTTTTTGCGGGAATATGCAACCGGTATTTGACGGCCATAATGTATAGTGCACTTAAATAACTCGTTGCAAGTTGCAAGAGCATGAAGCCAGTTAACTTACTGAATTTGCCTCCCATATTTCTCATACGGTAGAACCTTCATCATATATACATGTGTGTGTGCGTGTGTGTGTGTGTGTGTGTGTGTGTTGCCAAAAAAGCATATATACACGGGCGGATGAAGAAGCACGGCCTTGAATATGTACAAGAAAATGGAAGTCTGTTCTGTCATGTTAGGATATATATCTCCTCAACATACATAGATTACGTTTATGTTGTTACTTGTACGCTAGTAGGACCCTTGCAATAATCGGATGAGTTTTCAGTTAAAGAGGTAGGTTTAGCGTTTTGCGTGGGTGGCTAACATCCAACCTCACGTCTCTTTATATAGATGATCATAATACAATTACATACGTATATAAATACATGTACATGTACAATATGCTAGACCCTATTTTACATGGCACCTCAATCTGAACTACATACAAGATTTAAATTGGTTCTAAAACGGTCTAGCATCTGTCGAGTAGCGGGTTTAGTAAATCCATCCGCTAGCTGATCATCAGTTGAGATAAGCCTGACTTCCAGTTTACTAACAGCTACCCGTTCCCTCATAAAATGGAAATCAATCTCAATGTGTTTGGTCCGAGCATGAAACACTGGATTCGCCGTCAGGTAAGTTGCCCCTAAGTTATCACACCACAATATGGGTGTGCGCTGCCGTGTGACTCCAAGTTCTGTGAGAACTGTGTCTATCCAAATGGCTTCAGCCACGCCATTGGCCAATGCCTTATACTCTGCCTCGGTGCTAGACCTCGAGACTGTAGGCTGCTTCTTGGAACTCCAAGATATAAGATTGGGTCCAACAAATATAGCAAAGCCACCAGTAGAATGTCTGTCATCAACACAGCCTGCCCAGTCTGCATCGATGAATATACTGACTCCAGTAAATCTAGACTTACGAATCCGTAGTCCCGTGTCTAGCGTACCTTTGACAGACCTCAGAATACGCTTAACTGCTTCTCAATGAACCTCTGTAGGCTGAGATAGGAAATGGCACACTTTGTTCACGGCAAAGGAGATATTTGGACGAGTGAGCATCAGATACTGAAGTGCTCCAACTACACTGCGATACCTGAAAGAGTCGTCAGTACTCAGCAATGCACCACTATGACGCGAAAGACTCTCGGATGTAGCAAGTGGAGTGGAAGTGGACTTGCAGTTCTCCATGTTGACGCGATGAAGGAGATCAAGTGCATACTTCTTCTGCGTCAATGTTATGCCCCCCAATGAAAGGACGCTTCCAAACCAAGGAAGTACTCCAACTGACCCAAGTCTTTGATGGGAAAACTCGCGGACAAGGACTACACAAGGCGATCCACCACAGTAGGTGTAGAACCAGCAATCACAATATCATCAACATACACCAGCATATATATCTGAATAGCACCATGTGAAAAGATGAACAAGGACGCATCTGCTTTGGAGGGAACAAAACCAAGCTGTGAGAGCCGCTGACTCAACCGAGCATACCAGGCACGCGGCGACTGTTTGAGCCCGTAGATGGACCTCTGGAGTTTGCAGACATGAGAGGGATAATGAGCATCCTCAAAACCGGGGGGGCTGCTGCATGTAGACATCTTCGGCCAGAAAACCGTGGAGAAAAGCATTACTCACATCAATCTGTCGAAGACTCCACCCGTGAGAGACAGCAAGAGAGAGGACCAAACGAACCGTGGCAGGCTTCACCACGGGGTTGAAAGTATCACCATAGTCGATCCCTTGTTGTTGAGTAAAACCACGAGCAACAAGGCGAGCTTTGTGCTTGTCAACAAAACCATCCGGACGATGCTTGGTGTTAAAGATCCACTTGCAGCTCACAACATTAACACCAGGAGGCCTAGGCACCAACACCCATGTGTTCGTGCGACAAAGGGCAGCAAATTCCGCAGACATGG
Organism: Triticum monococcum; assembly: GCA_034509565.1. NCBI lineage: Eukaryota > Viridiplantae > Streptophyta > Magnoliopsida > Poales > Poaceae > Triticum > Triticum monococcum. The sequence goes on from CM067845.1 coordinate 412,305,370, forward strand.
CGGCACACCAAGCCGGTTCACCAAGAGCATCACGATAAGAAGTGGGTGCGGCAAAGAATGCATGCCGACGAGTGTCATACCGCACCATGCCATCCGTGTATGTCTTGGCCTTGCGCATATGATCACGGTGACGAGTGACCATACTGTGCCCGGGAGCTGCATCATTGGTAGATGGTGGTGGCGACAACGGAGACCCGACCAATGGTGTCGCGGTTGAACCATTGTCAGCAACAGGCGACACGGGTCGGAGAGACGCGTCGGGGTGGGCCGAACCGGGCGACGAGGGGGAGCCAGGCGAGATGGCATCCCAGGAGACGCGACTGGCGACTCGGCGATGCCCGACGCAGGCGAGGCGGGCTGGGCCGACCCAGGCGAGACCGGGGATGCAACGGGGGCGACCCAGTCGGGCCCGCGGTCATGCCAGCTGGCGAGGCCGACGGGGTCGTGGACGCGCCAGCGGGCGAGGCCGACGAGGCAGCCTCGAGAGACGGGGCATGCACGTCGAGGCCATGCACGTCGATCACGCGCGGCGGTTGCAGGTGCGGCGACGGTTTCGTGGGAAGAAATTAGAGCAGCATCTGCAGAAAACAAGTCAGGTGACAAACATGATAGGTCATATTTCCGCACATGGACATCCGAAACCGGTTCATTGGATGGAAAAGTGAGGGCGTGCTCAACAGAAGCAATATCAACCGAGACACCCGGGTTGGAGTAAGGGAAAACTGACTCGTCAAAAACAACATCACGAGAAACGTAGATCCTACCCGAGGTGCGATCAATACACTTATAGCCCTTATGCAAAGGACTATAACCAAGGAAAACACACATCTTGGAGCGGAACTCCAGCTTGTGAGCATTATCCTTGTTGAGAACTGGACTGGGCATACGGTTGATGAGATAACATGCCGTAAGAAAGGCCTCATCCCAAACCCGGAGTGGGAGAGACGAATGCGCCAGTAAGGCGAGGCCGGTCTCGACCAAGTGACGGTGTTTGCGCTTGGCAATACCATTCTATTGAGACGTATGGGGACACGACACGCGGTGGGAGATGCCCGTGCGTTGAAAGTAGCGATGAAGTTTGTGGTATTCACCACCCCAGTCGGACTGAACGGCCTTGATTTTGCAATCCAAAAGGCGTTCGACATGAGCCTGAAAGTTATAAAAGACTTGCTAAACATCAGACTTATGTTTAAGCAAATAAGTCCAAGTGAAGCGTGTGTAGTCATCAACAAAACTAACATAATACTTGTACCCCCCCCCCCCCCCGAAGACGCAATAGCGGGACCCCAAACATCTGAATGAATTAATTCAAGAGGTACAGTAGTGACATGATAAGACGTAGAATACGGTAGTTGATGACTCTTAGCACGCTGACATGCATCACACACTAATGGTGAATTATTTGAACTAGAACAAGGAAGGTCATGGCTCCAAACAATGGAGGTGACCACATTATTGGTAGGGTGACCTAGACGTTGATGCCATTGCTACGACGAAACGCGGACACTGGATGAAGCATGGCGAGATGACGAGGACAATGCACGAGCAAAGGGAATCGGGTAGACCCCCCCCCTCCCCCCCCCCCCCCCCGCGACTGCTACCTTGAAGAATGACGCGCCTGGTTGGTTTGTCCTTAACAAAGAAAAGACGACGGTGAAACTCAACAAACACGTCATTATCACAAATAAGACGGTAGACAGAAAGGAGGTGCTCTCGGATGTGTGGAACATGAAGGATATTGCGCAGTTTAAGAGATGAACCGGGTAAACGGAATGACCAATGTGTGAAATAGACAAACCTGCACCATTTGCCACCTGAACCTGGTCCTTGCCATCATAGCGCTCGTGAGCCTGGAGGCGCTCCAGATCACTCGTCAGGTGATCCGTAGCCCCGGTGTCCAGTACCCAAGGATAGTCGACGGTGTTGATGGAGGCCGAGTTGGTGGAGCGAGTGTTGTGGTCCTGGTCATAGCGCTTGCGACAATCATCGGCCTCATGCCCCCAATTTTTGCAAATTTGACACCGGGGGCGCCAGCGATTGTTGCGACGGGCACCACCCTTGTTGTTGCCGCCGTTACCCCCGCCACTTTGCCGACCATTGCCGGCGTAGGAGGGGTTGCAGTCGCAGCCACCGCTGGGGCCGCCGTTGCCGCCTTAGCGGTCGTGCCCGGGCTGGCCGTTGCCATCGGCCGAGCGACCCCCACCCTGGGAGGGGTAGGGCTCCGAATAGGGAGCACGTCCGCCCTGGCCGTAGGAGCCCGAGCGAGTCACGCCGTTGGCGGAGGGAGTCCACCCCTCCGACGCACTCTGCTGAGCCTGCAACGCTTCGAACGATAAGACGAGCGAGTAGAAGCTGGAGTAGGGAATAGGTGCGTTACTCACACCCAGGGAGGCGGCGATGGAGTTGTAGGCGGAGCCGAGTCCGGTGAGGATGTGATCAATGAGCTCATCATCACGAATAGGAGAACCGGCGGCAGCCATGGTGTCGGCGAGGGCCTTCATCTTGTGCATGTACTCAGCCGCGGACATCTCCTCCTTCCGCGGTGTCTGGAGTTGACGCCAGATGTGATGGACGTTGGCGCGACTTTGCGCGCCGCACATGGCACCGACGGCACGCCTGCGCTATCTCGCAGCTGATGAGCGGACAGGCGATGTCCTCCTACATGGAGGTAAGGAGGAGGTCCTTGACCTTCTGATCCTGAGTCCACCAATGATGGTACGCCAGATTAGCGGCGGTCGTCGCGGCGTCGCCAGTCCCGACGGCGATGGTCTTGTCGGGTGCCGCCGTGGTGCAGTCCAGGTAGCCATGGAGGTTGGCGTCGGCTAAGACGGTGCCGGCGATGCCTCCCCACAGTATGAAGTTGTGGCGGCCAAGACGAACGGTGATCGCCGGAACGGCGAGGGCGGCGGGAACGATGGCAGCCGCGCGTGAGGTGATGGTGCCAATGCTGTTGGAGAGCGAAAGGGCGGCGGACGACATCGCAGCGGCGCGGAGGAGGACAGCACGCGGCGGCGGAAAAGAAACTCGCAGCGGCGGCGGCGCGGAAGGGCGGCGCGCGGCGGCGGCGACGGGAATGGTTCGGGCGGCGCGTAGCGTTCGCGCGGCAGCCCTGTGGCTAGCTAGCAAGCAGCTGGATGGATTCTGCGTATGCGCATAGCTAGCTAGCAAGCGGCGGCGGCGACGCAGAAGCTAGCTAGCAAACAGCGACGACGCGGACGATGGGATCGGGCCACGGCGCGAGGGACGTGCAGCGGCGGCCCGACCTGACTGATACCAAGTTGAAGAGGTAGGTTTAGGGTTTTGCGTGGGTGGCTAACATCCAGCCTCACATCTCTTTATATAGATGATCATAATACAATTACATATGTATACAAATACGTGTACATATACAATATGCTAGACCTTCTTTTACATTTCCTTTCATCACCCCGGCGCAAGGCAGCTTGCTGTCTTCCCAATCTATCTGAATTTCAGAGAGGAAACACGCAGATGCAGGTCGCTTTTCTCCTAATCCATCTGAATTTCAGCGAGAAGACATGCAGCTCGCTGTCATCCGAATCAATCTGAATTTCAGAGAAAAGACATGCAGTTAGCTGTCCTCCGAATCTATCTGAATTTCAGAGAAAAGACAGGCAGCTAGAGCTAGCTAGGTTCAGCACTACTCTTTCACCTTTTTGACTTGCTCAACGATACGTGTCGCTTCAGCTGCTACTCCACCACTCATATATATTTACCTGATCAAATGCTAAAAAACAACCAATTCGTAAATTCAAGGGATGAAAATTGAGCAAGAACATGGAGGCCAGGATGGCAAATATGTTCCTTCACGAGAAGTAAATCTATGCCTCTCACGAAAAGAAAAGAAAAACTCATATTTTTCCTTTTTTCCAAGCGGCACGATTGTGCCTCCACGAGAAATAAATTTGTGCCTCTCGCAGAAAAAAATGCATATTTTTATGTATTTTTTCTAATTCTTTTCTCAAAACCAAGAAAAATAGAAATGTCAAAAAAATCAAAAAAAATATCTAAAATAGAAAAAGGCGTACAAAAATATAAAAAAATTTGGAGGGAGTGCCTGACATGCGACACGTGGCAGCGGCTGAGAACGCGCCAAGTGGCACGCTCCCAGCCCACCAAAGTGACCCTCGCTGATTAGTTGCTCCCGGAAAAGAGAAGAACCAGCCTCATGACCGAGCTTCAGCGCAGGCACGCCCAATTGACACGCGCGAGCCCAGTGTGGACCACAACTCCACAAGCCTTCAGCGCTCTTTTTCGTCCATTTCATCACATTTTTTCTTTATTTTTACGTTTGCTTATATTTTAAAGTAGTCCAAATATATTTATTGTAAAAATCATAATACATACAAAAATTAAAAATTTAATAGTGCATATGTAAAATGTTGAATGTGTACAAAAATCTAACGCTTAGTAAAATTATATAATGTGTCTGAAAAAAGTAGACATAAAAGCATATATATGAAAAAATGTTAATCCTGCATTTGAAAAATGGTCAACATGTATATAAAAAATTTCCTGATGTATACAGAAAATGTACAATGTGTATTGAGAAAAAGAGAAATCAAAAGATATATGTATTTAAAAATGATAATCATGTATTTAAAAATGTTAAACATGTATATAAAAAAGATCTTGATGTATTAAAAAATGTTCAATGTGTATGGGAAAAAGTAGAAATAATAAAAATATAAGTTTTAAATAATTTTGATCAGGTATTTGTAAGATGTTAAATGTGTGTATAGGAATGTTCCTGGTGTATACGTAAAGTGTAGGATGTGTATAAAAAAAGTTGACATGAAAATATAAGTTTGAAAAAATATTAATCTTGTATTTGAAAAATGATCGGTGTTTACATAAAAATACTTATACAATGTAAACAATAATGTTTGTGTAGATTTAAATATGTTTATCACCATTAGAAAATGTCTATGACATTTTAAAATAAACATTCAAGTGTTTCCAGGAAAATCCTTGAAATTTTAGAAATTGTTTATACAGTTTATAAAAAATGTGTGCATAGTTGAAATAAATGTTTACTGTCAATAACAAATGTTCAATGGGTACTTGAATTTTCTTACCATGTATTCAAAAAAGTGTTCAAAACTATATATTAAAAGAAAAATGTACGTCGTCTATTTGAGTAATGTTGAACATATATCAGAAAAAAAATGTTTCACATGTAAACTATAGATGTCCATTGTGTACTGAAAAAATAGACATGTGTAAAAAAACACCAATGAAAACCAACAAAAGAAACAAAACAGAAAACTGAAGAAAAAGAAAAAAAATAGTGAAACATGGAAAAGAAACAAAGACAATCGGTGAAAAACCAAAGAAAATAAAGAAACTAATGAAAACCGTGAAAGAAATGAACAAACCTTGTGAAAAATAAAGAAAACGCATAACCGCCCATGAAAAGAAGTGAAGATACAAAGGAAAGCGAACAGAAGACAAAATATATATTTAAAAAAACCAGAAAAACCAACAAAAAAGACGAGCCAAAAACCAACACAATGACTGAACCGAACGAAATCACAAGCGTCTCGATTAAAACCAAGTGAACGAAAATAGTCCGGCCTAGTAGCTACAAGGGGAGGGGGTTGACTGCGCTATAAACGAGATACGCGCACCTAAATGGGTACCCTTTTTTAGGGAAAATGGGTATCTTTTTTAGATGAAAGGGTATCGCTTAATTAGTTGCTCATGTCAAACAAGTAGGCCATAATTATTGAATTTGGGTGTCCAAGTAGTAGTAGGCACATACTAGGGACAGAGGAGTAATTAGCAGTTTGTCGGATTTGTCTAAAAAAAGTAGCATTGTCGGATATCCAGCGGCCATCACTCCCTTCATGAATTTGACACTAAATTGTAAATGAAAATCAATTTTCTAAAAACATGTGAAGGAGAGACAACTTGGAGTTTCACACTGCCTTGACTAGCTCGCTCGGTGCCTTCCTAGACATTTCAGATTAAAGTAACTTGTTTCCTTTTAATCAAACGCTAAATTTATATTTAAAGTTATAATTTCTGAACACTTTGCAGTTGTATGTTCACTAAGCTCCATAAGGGTGGAAGCTCTTTCAATCAATTGAGGTCTTCAATTTGAGATTTGGTCCACGGTTTTGACTTGGTCAACATGTTGTGCTTTATGGAGTAATATGCTCATGGGTGGGCCCGTTGGTATGTGGCTCGGTTGTGGAGCGATATGAGTTGATTGAGCACTGCTATAGGGACGACAAGCTGCTGCCCGATCTTCACACGATTTGTTGAATCAGCCATCAAATTGCATTGTTTTGCTAATCACCGTCGTTCAAATTAGGCATCGTGCATGAATCGTCTGTGGACCATCGTGTGCAGAGCATTTCCGGAGTTGATTCAGAGCAACGACTTCGAGAGCCCGTAGCAAGGTGGATGTTTATTTGATCAAGCCAAGTTTGATGTGAATGTGCATTGAGTGTGATATATTGTTCTGGAGTATGTATACATATGAGGATGCCACGGTCCATGTACGGAAGCGACTGAGCGAAGCACGAGCCACACTGTCAGCCACTGATCCACACCACGCAACCACCACAGCATTACCATGCGGCTAGATCCCATCCTAAAACAAATGGTTGAACACTACTATTTAAATCGAAACCGACATACAAAAGAACTAAAACGAATACAACGCGGATTACAGATAACACAACGCTGAAAGGCAACCTCTAGCAAACATCAGCAACAAGCTCTGGATCAGCAATGCACTTCCAGTGCGCCGAGTGAAAACCACCTATGCAACCTTTGCCTAAGAAGCGCCATGTCACGATGTCGTTCTTGTTCTCTTGGTTTCCGCAGACCAGCCTAGGAATTAATCCAAACCGAAACGTGATACATCTCTTCCCATAATCTAGTACTAATCCCATTACCTATTTATTTTCTACAAAAACTAAAGTTTTTTCCTTTCATCAGCCCTCGCAAGAAATGAGACACACCCATTATCTTCTTGCACAAACAGCGAATACAACTCATAACATGTTTTTCTTTGATCAACCCCTGCCATAAATGGGACACACCCGCTTTCTTCTTGCACAAAGAGACACTCAATACATTGACATTGGATGTTAAATTGTATAGTCTACAGTAATTAACATCTAAAATGGATTATCACTAACCCCTTTTACTCGTCAAGGATAAATTCATTACATGTAATAAGTATACCACCCCTAAACCACAGTAATCTGGTTGCCAAACTTGTTGCCAGTTAACTACTCCTACATGACACTTGTTTGCACAATCATCTTCTTGACACACTGTCATGAGGGTTGTTCAGCGCTTCGACTCCCTACACACCTCCAACCTACAGTGGGTCAACTCCGCCAATGTGATCCTCCTGCCGAAAAAGAATGGGGCAGAAGGCATCTCTGATTATAGGCCTATTAGCCTTATCCACGCCGTCGCCAAAATTATTGCCAAAGTTCTCTCACTTCATCTTGATCCACACATGGATGACCTTGTCTCCAACGCTCAAAGTGCCTTCATCAAGAGATGAAGCATCCACGACAATTTCATGTACGTCCCGAATTTCGAAGAAAATATGCCCTAGAGGCAATAATAAAGTTATTATTTATTTTCTTATTTCATGATAAATGTTTATTATTCATGCTAGAATTGTATTAACCGGAAACATAATACATGTGTGAATATATAGACAAACAGAGTGTCACTAGTATGCCTCTACTTGACTAGCTCGTTGATCAAAGATGGTTAAGTTTCCTAACCATTGACATGGGTTGTCATTTGATTAACGGGATCACACCATTAGGAGAATGATGTGATTGACTTGACCCATTCCGTTAGCTTAGCACCCGATCATTTCGTATGTTGCTATTGCTTTCTTCATGACTTATACATGTTCCTATGACTATGAGATTATGCAACTCCCGTTTACCGGAGGAACACTTTGTGTGCTACCAAACGTCACAACGTAACTGGGTGATTATAAAGGTGCTCTATAGGTGTCTCCGAAGGTACTTGTTGGGTTGGCGTATTTCGATATTAGGATTTGTCACTCCGATTGTCGGAGAGGTATCTCTGGGCCCTCTCGGTAATGCACATCACTTAAGCATTGCAACTAATGAGTTAGTTGCGGGATGATGTATTACGGAACGAGTAAAGAGCCTTGCCGGTAACGAGATTTAACTAGGTATTGAGATACCGACGATCGAATCTCGGGCAAGTAACATACCGATGACAAAGGGAACAACGTATGTTGTTATGCGGTCTGACCGATAAAGATCTTCGTAGAATATGTGGGAGCCAATATGAACATCCAGGTCCCGCTATTGGTTATTGACCGGAGACGTGTCTCGGTCATGTCTACATAGTTCTCGAACCCGTAGGGTCCGCACGCTTAACGTTTCGATGACAGTTATATTATAAGTTTATATGTTTTGATGTGCCGAAGGTTGTTCGGAGTCCCGGATGTGATCACGGACATGACGAGGAGTCTCGAAATGGTCGAGACATGAAGATTGATATATTGGAAGCCTATGTTTGGATATCGGAAGTGTTCCGGGTGAAATCGGGATTTTAACGGAGTACCAGGAGGTTACCGGAACCCCCCCCCCCCCCCCCCCGGGGACTTAATGGGCCTTAGTGGGCCTTGGTGGAAAGAGAGGAAAGGCGGCCAGGGCATGGGCCACACCCCCTCCCCCCTGGTCCGAATAGGACAAGGAGAGGGGGGCGGCGCCCCCCTTCCTTCTTCTCCTCCACCTCTTTCCCCTCTCGCTCCTAGTCCAACAAGGAAAAGGGGGGGGGTCCTACTCCCGGTAGGAGTAGGACTCCTCCTGGCGCTCCCCTCTCTAGGCCGGCCGCATCCCCCTTTCTCCTTTATATACGGGGGCAGGGGTACCCCATAGACACATCAATGGACCATTTGATCTTTTAGCCATGTGCGGTGCCCGCCTCCACCATAGTCCACCTCGATAACACTGTAGCGGTGCTTAGGCGAAGCCCTGCATCGGTAGAACATCATCATCGTCACCATGTCGTCGTGCTGACGAAACTCTCCCTCAATACTCGGCTGGATCGGAGTCCGAGGGACGTCATCGGGCTGAACGTGTGCTGAACTCGGAGGTGCCGTACGTTCGGTACTTGATCGGTCGGATCATAAAGACGTACGACTACATCAACCGTGTTGTGCTAACGCTTCCGCTTTCGGTCTACGAGGGTACGTGGACAACACTCTCCCCTCTCATTGCTATGCATCACCATGATCTTGGGTGTGCATAGGAATTTTTTTGAAATTACTACGTTCCCCAACAAATTTTGCGCGGCGTCTGCATAAGAGAAAATCTACCGCCCTCCTCTTTAAGCTGGATATAAAGAAGGCCTTCGACTCGGTCAAGTGGGGATACATTCTCGAGATTATGCAACATTTGGGGTTCCCCCCTAAATTTAGGGCTTATATTGCGACCCTTCTATCCTCATCTTCGTCAAGAATCCTATTAAACGGCGTGCCCGGCCCTCCGATCTTGCACGGGAGTGGATTCCGGCAGGGGGACCCCCTATCCCCCTCCTTTTTGTCCTGGCAATTGATCCCTTGCATAAGATTCTGGACCTAGCCACACGGAAAAGGGATTCTTCACAAGCTTCATGTTCGAGGTGCCATCATGAGAACCTCCCTATACACGCACGATGCGGCGGTCTTCGTGGCATGAATCAAGAGGGACATTGATAATCTTGCTGCTATCTTGTGGCGCTTCGATGACGTGACGGGCCTATGCACCAACTTCCAGAAAAGCTCGGTCGTACCAATTCGTTGCAATCATCTTGATCTTGAGAACAACCTCACAAGTATGCCGGCGACCCAAGCCTCCTTTTCGGTGAAATACTTAAGCCTTTCGCTTTCGGTGTGGCAGTTGAAGGCAGTGTACTTCCAATACCTTGTCAACAAAGGGGCCGGAAAACTTGTCACTTGGGAAGGTCAAAACATCACTCCTATTGGGCGAACGACCCTTGTCAAGCCGGCCATTTCCTCCCAAGTGGTGTTCTCGATCACACCTCTCATCGTGCCGCCTAGCACGCTGGATAACCTCAACAAGATTGAGAGGGCTTTCCTTTGGTCGGGTGCGGAAAAGACCACGTGAGCCAAATGTAAGGTCAATTGGAATGCAGTTTGCAGACCAAAGCAGTACGGTGGCCTTGGAGTGCTCAATGCCGAAAAGTTCGCAAGGGCCTTGCAGTTACGATGGCTATGGTTTGAATGAAAGGAGCCCAGAAAACTTTGGGTTGGCCTTGGCAACCCCTGCACCGTGGAGGACCGTGAGTTCTTCTACGCATCTACGACTATCGCCGTCGGGGATGGCACCAAAATGCCTTTTTGGGACTTCCCTTGGCTTCTTGGTCGTAAGCCCAAGGACATTGCACCGCTAATTTTTTAGGCCTCGACAAGAAATAATTGAAGGGTGCGTGAGGCTCTCAAGAAGAATGCTTGGATCCTTAAAATAAAGCAAGGCGTCACTATCTCAATCAACCACATCTCGGAATTCTTCAACCTTTGGATGCTCTTGCATGACTTCCGCCTTGATATGCAAGCGGAAGATGATATCATTTGGAAGTATGCGAACGACGGGATATACACGGCGAGCGCTGCCTACAAGGCTCAGTTTCTAGGCTTGACCCTCTCCCTCATGGACCGCATGGTTGGGAAGGCTTGGGCACCTCCGAAGGTTAAATTCTTTGCTTGGTTGGCTTTGCAAGATTGGATTTGGACAGCCGATCGTCTGGAGAAGCATGGTTGGCCAAACTGTGGCATTTGCTCGCTTTGCAAGAGGGAACAGGAAACGGGAACACATATCTTCTTCAAGTATCGCTGCGCGCTTAGGCTTTGGAGATTGATCATAGAGAAGCTTGGACTTGCACACATGGACACCTTCGAGTGGCACTTGGATGAAACCGTCAAAGGGTGGTGGCAAAAAAGAACCGACAATAATATTCCTAACCGAAACACAATGGCCTCCTTCACCATGCTTGTTTCTTGGGTAATTTGGAACGAGAGAAACGTGCGCGTTTTCCGCCACAAAAGCGCACCGCCGACGATTCTTCTTACCAACATTTTAGAAGATGTAAAACTTTGGTTGACCGCCGGCGCAAAGAAACTGGGGAACATCATAGTGTCCGAGTAATTGCCATGCCGCATTTGTGAGGGTGTTGTAAAAAACTCTAAACTATTATCTTCCTTATTTAATTGAAGAGGCAAATCTTTTGCCTTCGTTTTAAAAAAAATCTTCTTGCCACAACAGCCTTTTCCCAAAGAACAGCTTTTAATTGCCGAAGCAGATTTCGACTTTGTTTTCTTAATGTAACTGGTACATGAAAAGAACGTCATTTACATCTATGTTCTGATGTGACTGCTGGCTATATTGGTCAAACGAGGATAGTTCAGTGTGTCGTTCTAGTCGTTTGACCAATATCATACCAACTGAGCAAGTTTATAAATAATCCCAGTAGTACAAACACATAGCGTCCAGGTCTGTCCGCATCAATAATTTGAGGTTATATGCAACCGGTATTTGACGGCCATAATGTATACTGCACTTAAATAACTCGTTGCAAGTTGCAAGAGCATGAAGCCAGTTAACTTACTGAATTTGCCTCCCATATTTATTTCTCATACGGCAGAACCTTCAGCATACACACACACACACACGTGTGTGTGTGTGTGTGTTGCCAAAAAAGCAGTTATACACGCGCGGATAAAGAAGGACGGCCTTGAATATGTACAAGAGAAATGGAAGTCTATTCTGTCATGTTAGGATATATATCTCCTCAACATATGTAGATTACGTTTATGCTGTTACTTGTACGCTAGTAGGATAGTTGCGATAATCGGATGAGTTTCCCTTGATCTGCCTGGCGCAAGTCAGCTTGCTGTCTTCCTAATCTATTTGAACTTCAGAGAGAAGACATGCAGCTCTCTGTCATCCATATCTTAGACTGGATATGAAAGGTCTCGGTCAGCCCGAGCGTTTAAGACCCGTTTAAGGTGTTCGTCTGGATTGAAAAATCATAACCAGTCAGTGATCGGTCGGCCGCCCGTGCGTTTAAGGAGGGTTCAAGGCGCCCGGCTGTATATGCTCTTAGGATCCTTGCGATCATGGGATGATTTCCCTTCCTCTGTCTGGCGCAAGGCAGCTTGCTGTCTTCCCCATCTATCTGAATTTCCGAGAGAAGACAAGACATGCAGGTCGGCGTCGCTGTCTTCCCAATTTATCTGAATTTCAGTTAGAAGACATGCAGCTGGCTGCCTTCCCACGCCATCTGAAGTTAGAGAGAAACACGCAGCTCGCTGTCATCCAAATCAATCTAAATTTCAGAGAAAAGACATGCAGTTAGCTGTCATCCGAATCTATCTGAATTTCAGAGAAAAGACAGGCCGCTAGAGCTAGCTAGGTTCAGCACTACTCTTCCACCTTTTGACCCGCTCAAACATTCAGTACTACTACTGCACACGTACGGCTTCAGTTGCTACTCCACCACTCATAATATTTACCTGATCAAATGCTGGAAAACAACCAATTCGTAAATTCAGGAGATGAAAGATGAGCAGGAACGTGGAGGCCGGGACGGCAAGAACTCGGTGAAAAGGAACGTAGGCAGTACGCCGTGCGTGGTACGCTGTGGCCGTAACTCGCAGGGCCGTCCAGGTCACGACCGAGCCCCCAACCCTCTGGAAGCAGACACCCGCCTCCTGGGAAATTTACCGGTCATTCATACGCCGGAGCATCTTGCCACACCGGACGGAAAACTCCCAAGGAAAAGAGCGAGCAGCACACGGCGCGTGTGTGCTCCACATGGACGCATGTCCCCCATGTGCGCGGCAACAGGGGCCGGTCAGGAGCAAGACCGCGTCGTGCCATGCTACTGTGCATCCATGGACTGTGGGGGTACTGGGAAGGAAGGGGATAATTACTCCGTCGGGTCGAGTAAAGGCGACGACGCCTTTTCTTGTCGCTGGCCGCGCCCGCGCGTACTCTACCTAGGCAGGCAGTGGCACAGATGCTGCGGCCATTGGCATGGCCCCACGCGGTGCCGGCCGCGTACACCCGTCCCAGTCACAGTCCCGCCGGGGGAGATCGCACGCGGCCAGCCACGCGGTACCCTCGTCGCCTTGTCACTTGATTAATCGATACGTAGTTACTACCAAACCTGGGGCCGGATTTGAACGATCGGAAGAAAAGAAAAAAGGCTTGTTTGTTGCATTCCATGGCTGCAGTTGACAAGGGAAGGGACCAATTCGTTTATGATGAGCAAGTTGCTGCTGCGTGCGCGCCCATGGCCAGAACCACTTGGCAATGGCACTCCCCTCCCTCCCAAGTTGCGGGCAGATAGACAGTGGAGCCAACGGAGGGTGGGGACACCCTACAGGTGTTTAGTGCCATGTGGGAAATAAGCTCGGGAGCTGCGAGTGAGCATCTACGACGCTCATCACTCTCTGCAGGGCAGCCGCGTGGGAACATGCATGTATGTGGGGGTGGGCGGAGCCACCCACAAGTGGACGGGGAATCCCGCGGGAACTGATGTTGTGTCGCGCTCACATGGCCTCTCTTGCCGTTTCGAGGGTGAACCAATTAGTCGGTTGTGTGGGCAAACTGGGCTACCAGAAGTAGTTTTGCTCACTTCTAAATTAAATAAAGTCCTACCAGTCACGTTTAGCATAGGCAGGGTTGATGATTATGCCATTGTTGCTGAGTTTGTATGATTGTTGATCATCATATTGTGCGCTGGGCTCACGGCCGTTCCATCCCGTTCGAATTCCAAAATGTTTAGGGGCTGAAAAAAGAATCCTGGAAAAAGAGCAAACAGTATGCGAAAACCGCCGCATCTTTTCTTTCTTTGCGGAAACCAGTGCATCTTCCAGAGATATACGAGCCACTTATGTATTCTATCTTTTGATTTGAAAAATGGCCCTGTCTTCGGTACTCCACTTGTACCGTATTCCCACACACTCGTATAGTAAAGCCTCTCCGTGTCATTTCCGTACCTAGTGGTATAGGAGAGTAGACTAGAAAACGTGCATGCATGCATCCACACACATAACTGTTGCCTTTGCTTATCTTTCCTGCATTCAGTCCGTGGTGGGCCGGCCTATTTCTCCACGGATGCTTCCCCTGCCACTGCCATGTCTGTCGCACACTGCCAGCGGCTCTATTTGTTGCTACAAATTTACTTACTCCACAGCAGAGGGTGGACGTTCAAAGACAGTATGTGGTTGTTTGGATACCGAGAATTAGATGCCAGATTTTGGAAAACCAGTTTTGGGAGAATTTTTAGAAAAACCAGTTTTAGTTAGTTTTTCTGTTAAAATAAGTATAAACAATTCCTTGTTTGGATCGAGAAAAAGTAAAATCTGATTATGTAGTACTTCGTTCGTGAAGCAACAAGAGCCTAGGCAAACGAGTAGTAATATTATGTACAGATTCCATGGAGCTTGGATTTGAGCTTCACGACGTGCTCTGTTGGTCACCCGGAAGGCCGAAAGTACTAGTGTGGATACTCATTCGACCGCACGCAGTTTGCCATGGCAATGGCAAGCACCGACGCCGGGCCGTCCGGTCATCGTGCAAATGGTCTCGGCTGGGAGAAATTGTTGTCCAGCTTGGAGCCTTGAACAACAAAGAAGAGTAAAATGTTCCTCCAGCGTGCGGCTGTTGAAGCCGTCATCATGGGCACCGAGGAGGTCCCGTTGCTCGCGCCTGGAGCAACATGTCGCCGTCGATGTTTTCGTAATCGTCGCCATGTACGGTGAGGAGGCCGCTCCGCTCGAGTCGAGAACAACACGTCGCCGCCGATGGTGTCGCAGCCATCGCCCTGGATGTTGAGGAGGTCGCGCCAAGAACAACATGCCGCGTCCATGGTGTTGCAGCTGTTGACATGGGCGTTGAACAGACCGCGCTGCTCACGCCAGAAACAACACGCCATCATAGATGGTATCGCAGCTGTTGCTATGGACGCCTGGAACAACACGCCGCCGCAGGACTTGGAGGTTACTGCCAGCGGCAGGAGCTTAGTCGCTCACCACGACGAGGGTGTGGAGCCGATCCCTTGCCATCTGCTCGTACATACAAAACAGGTATATATAAACGGCGATTAGTGGTTTTCCTAAAAACTCAGTTTTTGGGTTTTTGGAGAACCGAGTTTAACTTATCCATGATTTAGTTGGATAGCCCAAACAAGATTTTGGTTTGTTATAACAGATTTTGTGTTTAAACAGAACTAGTTCTCTAAAAACTAGATATCCAAACAACCTATAGGAACTAACTACCACGAAGTTTTCAACCGTCAGATGTTTTCACACCATCACCATGCGCCGTTAAAATAAATCCAACACCATTTCAGTTTAATTACAAGCTAAGCTGTTCTGCTGCTGGACTTCGAGAATCGCTTCAGGAAACAAATATAGCAGACTTATCAAAACTGCGTATATACAGACATACAGTAATAGTTCCAGAGATTCTCAGAAGTGTTACTCTTGCCAGTAAGGTACGGTACTGCACATCGTTTAGGTACGGAGAAGATAAGAGTATGCCCACCATCACCCGTCCATCGGTCACCACTTGCTCTCTCTCTCCGACGTCAGTGCCTCTCCCGGCGCTGACGTACACGCGTAAGGATGCATGAACCTGGTCAGCTTCCACGTTGCTTCGCTCCGGCAACAGCCAATGGGGTGCGCCCTACCTCTGACTTCACCACACATATCAGACCCCACACAAGTAATTTTAATCCCTCTAGAAACGGGGGGCTTTGGCACCGGAGACGCAAGGCGCCCCCTTTCCCAATTTCCACGCCCACAAAGCGGCAAAGCGCGCACGAGTGGCTAAATATCAAAAAAAAAAAAAAATCACGAATGACATTGACATGTAATCCTACACAGCAGAACTGGACTTTCACTGGGTTCTACTATAGTGTCAGTAATTCTCAATTTTTTTACTGGAGTAACAATCGTACTGAAGACGGAAAATGTACCATGTACCAAGGTAGGAGTATTCTTCTTGCCGAAGACGGAAATTTAGTAGTTATTCTAATAATACCACTTGAAAAGTCCACTGATCCACCGGACCTGAATAACGGCGGGAGAAATGCTTGAGACTTGAGCGCACATGCTCCAGCTTTGGGATACAAAATTTCTTCTCTCAGGAACCCTACGTATATTAGAGTTTCTATACATGGATAGATAAATATCTCCGTTGGTTGGATCGAAGGCCAGCTGCTACCGTGGTTCCTGTTCAAGCATGCAAAGGGGCAACCTTGAATTGGTCAGCATCATGATTTCTCAACAAAACAATAAAAATATTAGAATTTGGTCAGCATCACGGGCAACTGAGCTTATAAATTCCACATCGATCTCTCCTCTCTGGTCTAAGATTCCTGCAGCGTTGGCAGGGAGTGCCAGCGGCTCAACGGGCCCGTGCCAATTTTTGGTAGTGACCCGTTAGTAGTGACTCTAAATGACCTGCATGGAAACGTGAGTACAAAATAAAAATAACCGATGTGGATGGTCGGGTACGCGTCTACCTGTGTCTCTAGCATGAAGAGCCAGTGGAGATGTGGAGGTGATGCATGGTCACCACCAGTGGTTTTTTTTTTTTGAGGATCACTACCAGTGTTGATGGGTGTAATTTACCCCATCATTTTCCAAGTTTAATTTTAATATTCTAAAGAAAATCTTATGATATCTCTTTATAATGCTTAGTAATGACAAATTACTTACAAGATCTAGATGTATAAATCTCCTTATTTTGATATTTTGTTGGAGATATGATGGATATAAGAGGAAATGGACACAATTTTGTAATTTCCTCCCCGTTTGGAGCATTTTGCATGTGATGTGTTGTTAACCGTCTCTCCAAATGGCAAGACGAGCACTGGTCCACCTGCAGTAGGTTTGGTCGTATTGTCATTGTACCAAGCGGGGACACCTCACTAACATCAAGTCGATGATTTTCGTCCTTGTTATGAGAATAGCCAACATATGTCACAATATTAAACAAAATTAACGATATGGGGTCACCTTGCCTCAATCCTTTCTAAATGTAGAAGTAGTGACCGATGTCATCATTAACCTTAACCCTAATACCCCCGCCCTGAACGGAACGTAACGAGCCACTTCTTGCCTCCGTTCAGCCACAAAACCTTTCATTTGAAGAGGTTGTTGAAGAAAAAAACACTTTCTTTGTCGTAGGCCGTTTCAAAGTCCACCTTAAAGATAACCCCGTCAAGTTTCTTAGTGTGGAGCTCTTGAATCGTCTCACGAAGGACAACCACTCCTCAGTTATATTGCGACCAGACATAAAGGCAGTCTGCATTGGACGCACAACTGTGTGAGCAACACTGGACAATCTATTAGTGCTCACATGTAAGAAGACTTCTGACCGCGAAATATTTTTGTTACTACATCGATTTGTGATTAAACATTCCGGGGACACGGCTTAAATCAGATTTTACAATGTGGGAGGTGACCAAATTATTTTCCGAGGCCGCCCGAATGCTTCCGCTTAAATTGTGGGATGTAAAGACGATGTTGGTTGAAACAACTAGAATATTTTCTGAATTGAGGCAAAAGATTTGCCTCTCAGATATTAGTTAAGAGGAGGAAAGAGTTCTGCTACAAGTCCCCAAACACGAAAGGAATTACACTCCTGGTACAATTGTTCTTAGTTTTTTCGTGTCAGTGGTTATCCATAATTGGACCTCGTCCTTAATGTTGTTTACAAGAACCATCGGTTGCGTGCTCTTGTGGTGAGAGATTCGAGCGTTCCTTTGATTCCAAATAGTCCAACCAATGAGCATTGTGAGAGATGCCATGGCCTTTCTATTAGGGGTGCTTCGGTCCGACCGCTTGATCCACCATTCATTGATGGATCTTTCAAGATGCCAAGTGGTAATGTCAAAGCCATCGAGATGGAGCTAATCATTTATCAAGTTCCAAAGGCGGATGATGTAGCAACACTTGAAGGAGGGGTGTGCAGCTGTGACGCCCTCGATTTGACCATACACTAATCATACACGTAAATGTGTACTATCAAGATCAAGAACTCACGGGAAGATATCACAACACAACTCTAGACACAAATTAAAATAATACAAGCTTTATATTACAAGCTAGGGGCCTCGAGGGCTCGAATACATAAGCTCGAAAACACAAGAGTCAGGGGAAGCAACAATATTCAAGTACAGACATAAGTTAAACAAGTTTGCCTTAAGAAGGCTAGCACAAAAGCATCTACGATCAAAAAGGCAAGGCCTCCTGCCTGGGAGCCTCCTAACTACTCCAGGTCGTCAGCAGCCATCACGTAGCAGTAGGCACCCTCGGGGTGGTAGTAGTCATCAGTGGTGTCGTCTGGCTCCTGAAATCCGTCATCTGGTCGCAACAATCGGGTATGGGGAAAAAAGAGGTAGCAAAGCAACCGTGAGTACTTATCCAAAGTACTCGCAAGACGTACATCAGATCTAAACTAAGTATGCATCTGTATCAAAGGAAATGGGCTGTATCTGTGGACTAAACTGCAGAATGCCAGAAAGAGGGGGAAAGCCTAGCCTATCGAAGACTAGCATCTTCAAGCATCTTGCAGCATATAGAAGAGTACAGATCAACATAATGTAAAGTAGTAGTGTTATCAACCTCGGCCAGAGATCCTTTCTCGACTCCCTGAGAGAAAGCAATCCCAGAGCCATACTATCCAGTTCTCATAACCATTCTCATCTCAAGTATCCAATTCTAGTTGTATCGATCGGGCCGGATACAACTCCAAGTGTCCGTTACCATAGGACAGGCTATCGATAGATGTTTTCTTCCCTACAGGGGTGCACCAACTTATCCACCACGCTCGATTAACTCTGGCCGGACACACTTTCCTGTGTCATGTCCGGCCTCGGTCAAATAATACGCCGCAACCCGACCTAGGCTTAATAGAGAGGCCAGCACGCCGGACTAAGCCTATGCCCCCAGGGGTCATGGGCCATCTCCCCAGGAACTCCTGCACGTTGCGTACGCGGCCGGGGAGCAGACCTAGCTACCTCCTTCAACAAGGCAGGAGCTTACGCAGTCCAACCAGGCGCGCGCCGCTCAATCGCTGACATCTATTAAGCTTCGGCTGATGCATACGACGCAGAACGCCCATACTATGCCCACGTGATGGTTAGTGCTATCAGGCCAGAGGCCCCTCGGATCAAATATCCAAATCATAGTGGATTAGGAGCACACGGTAACAAGCAGAGACTCACGAAAGATGTGACCCCGTTGCCTCGTCTCGAGTACTTGTGGCAAGGGCTAAGAATGCCCGGCCACGCCTCGTAAGTATCTCGCAGGCACCTTCCACGTCAACCCGACTCCACATCACTCGCTATTAAGCTCGCGCGGGTACCCCTCAGGGCCGACCCGTCTTTAGTAACATGGTTCAGTGTAAAGTCATAGTAACCATAGTAACTGTGTGTCTAACACCAAGGGGAAAACCCGAGGAATCACCCCCGGTGAATTCCACTCGATGTTATCATCAAGGTGAACATAAGAGGATTCACCCTCGAGGTTCACACTTGAGGGGTTGCATGACAGAGCTGTAACTCAAGTGGTTAAGGAGGAAATCACCCTCGATGACCTCGACCGTATAGCTACACTACAGAGATCTCTTCAGGAGTGATGCAAGAGGTTCCACCCTCGGCACTCGATGGTAACTCTGCAGAGTCATACAACTAGGGGGGGGGTGATGTGCGGTGTCGGGGCCTGGACGTCGATCACATTGATCGATCCATCGAACATAAAGCGAGGCAACTGGGACAAGGTGGGGTCACTGATGGATCTCTAACCAACCTATACTAAGCAGTTTAGGATAAGCAGGTAAGGTATGAAAGCAGGTAACGAAAACAGGCTATGCATCAGAGTAGGATCAAAAAGCAGTAGCAGTGCTAATGCAAGCATGAGAGGGAAAGAAATGGGCGATATCGGAATGCTCAAGGAGGGTTTGCTTGCCTGGAAGCTCTGCTAAAAAAGAAGAGGTGTCGTCGTCGACGTAGTCGATCACAGGGACATTAGCAACGGTCTCGGGGTCTACCGGAGAGAAGAGGGGGAAGAAACAGTAAATACAGAGCAAACAGATGCATCACTAAGCATTACATGACGATAGGCAGAGCTAGGGTTGTCCTAATGTAGTACTACACATTGCAGACGGAGGGAATAAACATCCGAGGATGAATCCCCGACGTTAGACGAATTCTGGACAGATGAAAGAGAGGGGACGGTTTCATGTTCAGCATGCTAGGGGCATGTGACAGGTGAATGGACAGCACATTCGAATTCGTTGGATTTTTCTGAGCAACTTTCATATATAAAGTTTTTCGATCCGAGCTACGGTTTAATTTCTATGAATTTTCAAAGGTTTAAACATTTTTGGAATTAAAAAAAATTAACAGAAAGGTTTATTGCACCAGCATGATGTCACAGTGACGTCAGCAGTCAACAGGACGGCTCACCAGGTCAAACCTGACCAGTGGGTCAGTGGGACCCACATGTCATAGACAGAGAGCTAACAGAGTTTTAAAACTAACTAAACAGAGTTATTTAGCAGGTGGGCCCCACCGGTCATAGACTAATTAGCTATATTAATTAGTTTTAATTATTAAAACATTTTAATTAGAGGATTAAGCGGTGGGTCCCGCATGTCAGTGCTGGGGCCTGCCCAGTCAGCTCAATTGACCAGGTCAACTTGTCAACAGGGGGCCAGGGGCCCCACTGGCAGTGACCCAGGGGGTGGCCCCAGGTGTGCCACCTCAGCGCGGCTGGTGGCTCAACGCCGGTGATGCCAAAAGCGGCAGCGCTGCTCGGATCTCGCCGGAAAATGCGTACAGGGCTCGGGGAGGACCGGCGCTAGGCTCATTCGAACGAGCTCTCAGCGCCGCATCCAATGGTGGCCGTAGCATCGCTGGACTTGGCAGGAATCGGCGCCGGCGAGCAGTGGAGGCGGCGGCGTGCACGGGCGCTCGATGAAAACGGAGCTACGACGCGCTATCGAGCAAACGGAGAGGCGAGGGAGTATCCACGCAGCGTGGGGACTGCAACGGGCTTGAGCCCGTGACCAAAAGGTCACGGGAAGCACGCCGACGGCGAGCGGAGGTGGCGACGTGTTCAGGCGCAAGCAGAGCGGCGGCTACGAGAGCTCAAGAGGCCAGGGGAGTGAGGGGAGAGGATGAGGGGCTCACCGCGCGGCGCAAGAAAGGCCCGTGGGAGGTTTAGGAGCTGCTGTGCCGTGGATCGACGCCGGCGAGCTCCTGTGATCCGAAGTGGAAGGCGAGGCCAGGGCAGCGTTCGGGGGCGCCCGGCGTCCTGCGGCTCGTCGGGGAGGCGTAGTCGAGGGAGGCGGAGTGGACGGACAGGGCCGGTGGCCTCGGGGCCGCCGGTGGCCGCGGTGGAGCGCGGTGCTCGGCGGCGACGGAGCTCGGTGGTGATGGATCTGAAGGGTGAGAGGAGAGGAGGAGTGGACGAGGGAAGTGAGCGAGCGAGTGGGGTGGCAGAGCAAGTGGAAGGGGAGCCTGAGGCGTCGAGGGGATCCTCATCCCCCTCATCGACGGCGAGGTGGTTCGGCGGTGACGTGCGGGCACGCGCTCTCGGTCGGTTGAACATGGGGAGGGGAGAGCGACCGGGGAGGTAGGTGGGCCAGCGTGTTGGGATGGGCCGAAGCCCAAGGGGAGGCCAGGGGCTTTCTCTCTCTCCCCTCTGCTTTCCTTTTTCTTTTTCTTTCTTTTTTAAGCTTTTTCTGCTTTAGCTATTTTAGGCCACATAGGCATTATGCAAAAATGTTGGCTCACCACCAATATTACGAGGAGAATATTTTACACATGATGAACATTTTAGTTTTCATGTTTGAGCATTTTTGAAATACATATTCAATTTGAAATTGAATTCAACTGGAATTTGAAATGGAATATTGATTAAAGTGGCTAAGCACTGTTATAGCAAAATGATTAGCTTGATCTCTGGGATTACTGTAGCATCATTACACCGGGGTGTTACAACTCTCCTCCTCTAAAAGAAATTATCGTCCCGAGAATTAAGAGGCAGAAGGGAACAGATCGGGGTATTCAGCACGGAGGTTATCCTCGCGTTCCCAAGTGGCTTCATCTTTATAATGATTTGACCATTGCACTTTGAGGAACTTGGTAACCTTCTGGCGTGTTTGACGTTCAACTTCTTCAAGAATGCAGATCGGATGCTCCTTGTATGTGAGATCATCTTGCACTTCAATCAGTTCTGGATCCACTTTACGTTTCGGATCCTTGAAGCATCGACGAAGTTGTGACACGTGAAAGACATCATGGACTTGAGAGAACTGAGGTGGCAACTCCAATTGATAAGCCACCAGTCCACGACGGGCGAGGATGCGGAAGGGACCAATGTAGTGCGGAGCTAGCTTTCCCTTGACTCCGAACCGATGGGTGCCTCTCAAAGGAGTGACACGCAGATAAGCTTGTTCACCAGGTTGATAAGTTGAACCCCAGTGTTTCCGGTCATAGTTGCTCTTCTGGCGGGACTGGCCGCCTTGACATTATCCCGGACAATGCGAACCTGCTCTTCAGCTTGTTGAATAATGTGTGGACCAATGAGTGTCTGTTCCCCAGTTTCTGACCAATTCAGAGGGGTTCGGCACTTACGTCGATAAAGCACTTCGAAGGGTGCCATCTTCAAGCTGGCTTGATAGCTATTGTCATAAGAGAACACCGCATAAGGGAGAGATTCTTCCCACTTCTTGCTGAAAGAAATAACACAAGCTCGAAGCATGTCTTCAAGAATTTGATTGACTCGCTCGACTTGGCCTTGGGATTGGGGATGATAACCAGTGCTCCAGGTAATATGAGTTCCCATTGCCTCTTGGAAAGTATCCCAGAACTTCGAAGTGAATAAACTGCCACGGTTTGAACTGATCTCCTTTGGAATGCCGTGGAGTGACACAATTCGGGAGATATACAAGTTTGCTAATTGACTAGCAGTGATAGTCTCCTTGACTGGCAGAAAGTGAGAAACCTTCGAGAATTTGTCGATGATGACAAAAATAGCATCGTTACCTTTCTGAGACTTGGGAAGGCCAGTGAAAAAGTCCATCTGAATCTTATCCCACTTCCATTTAGGAATCGAAAGCGGTTGTAGAAGTCCAGCCGGTTTCTGATGTTCTGCTTTGATGCAACGACAAACGTCACATTCTTCGATATATCGAGCAATATCTTGCTTCATCTTGGACCACCAATATTTCTGACGAATGTCTAAGTACATCTTGGTACTTCCCGGATGAATAGAGAGAGGGGTGTCATGCGCTTCTTTCATCACCTTCTCTGTCATAAGCTCGAACCGAGGTACTACAATACGATCTCTGAAGTATAAGGTTCCATCTTCACCAAGTGAAAAATCTCTTGATTTCTCTAAGGCAAGATCCTTTTTCATCAAATCAACATGAGCATCTTTGGCTTGAGCAGACTTGATTGCTTTCAGAAGAGTTGGTTCCAAGACAAGGTTATTTAGAGAACCCTGTGGAACTAGTAGAAGGTTTAGCTTGCATAGCTCTTCATAAAGGCGGGGTTGAGCTTTGTAGACCATGTGATTATTGCAATAAGACTTACAACTCAGGGCATCGGCTATTACATTAGCCTTACCAGGGGTATAGGATATACCGCAGTTATAGTCAGCAATAGCTTCCATCCATCGCTGCTGACGGAGGTTCAGATCTAGCTGAGTAAACAAATACTTCAGACTCTGATGATCAGTGAATATCTCGCAACGATTACCGAGAAGGTACTGTCGCCATAGCTTTAATGCATAGATAACCGCAGCAAGCTCAAGGTCATGAACTGGGTAGTTCTCTTCATGAGGGCGCACTTGAAGAGAGGCATAAGCAATCACTCTGCGCTCTTGCATTAGGACACAACCTAATCCTTGATGTGAAGTATCGCAATAGATGACGAAGTCCTTGCGAGAATCAAGGGGAGCAAGCACTGGGGCAGAAGTCAGCTTGTCTTTGAGTGCCTGGAAACTTTCTTGACATTTGTCTGTCCAATCGAACTTAATGCCTTTGTGGAGCAGATTGGTCAGTGGCTTGGCGATCTTGGAGAAGTTCTCGACAAAGCGGCTACAATAGCTGGCTAGACCGAGAAAGCTTCTGACTTACTTGACAGTCTTCGGAGGGGTCCAGTCAAGAATAGCCTGCACTCGCTCTGGGTTGATGGCAATACCATTCTTGGAGATGACATGCCCAAGGTAGGTTACTTCAGGAAGCCAGAATTCACACTTGGAATACTTGGCATAAAGTTGATGTTCTTGAAGCTTCTCTAGAACAAGTCGAAGATGTTCATCATGTTCTTCTTTGTTCTTCGAATATACCAGGATATCATCCAGATAGACTACGATGAACTTGTTGAGGTAATCCATGAATATGTAGTTCATCAGACGGGAGAATGTGGCTGGAGTATTGGTCAAGCCAAAAGACATGACGGTGTACTCGTAAGAACCATAACGAGTGACGAATGCGATCTTTGGAATATCCTCTTCATGAACACGGATCTGGTGGTAACCCAACCTCAAATCAAGTTTAGAGAATATTGATGAACCAGCAAGTTGATCATGCAGATCATTGATCCAAGGAAGGGGATATTTGTTCTGAATTGTAGCTTGGTTGATAGGACGATAGTCTTGAACCAAACGGTTCGTTCCATCCTTCTTCTTCACAAAGAGAGAAGGTGCTCCCCAAGTAGAGGAACTTGGACGAATGAAACCACTGCGAAGAGATTTGTCGATTTCCTCCTTAAGTTCAAGGAGTTCGTGAGGCGGTATCTTGTAGGGTCGTTTGGCGATAGGAACGGTGCCTGGTTTCAAGTGGATGACGAACTCGACAGCCCGGGCAGGGGGTATTCCTGGAAGTTCTTCTGGGAAGACATCGAGGAAGTCGCGAACAACTAGAATCTTTTCAATTCCCTCAAGAGGTGCTGCGTTCAACGCATTCAAGGCATAAAGTCGTGCTTCAGCGTTTTGAACAATCTGAGCATGGTAGCTTACTATCTCATCGGAAGGATGTAGGAGATGAATGACTTTGGTGGCACAAACGATAGAGGCAGTATGTGCTTTCAACCATTCCATTCCCAGAATGAGGTCAATGTTGGAAGACTCCAGAATAGTGGGAGAAACATGAAATTCCAACCCTTCAATCTCAATGGGAACGTCGCCACCAATCATGGTAGTTTGACATCGGCCCGCAAGGGTGCATACCACTATCGGAGTGTTCATGGGCTCGCATCGAATGTCGTGTGTGTATGCAAACTTATCTGACATAAATGAATGCGATGCTCCCGAATCGAATAAAACAGAAGCCGGTACTGAATTAATGAGAAGAGTACCCATCACAGTGGCAGGCTGGTCTTGAGCTTCATTCAGATGAATGTTGTTAGCCTGCCCATGACCATAAGGCTGGGCATTGTTGTTGCGGGGTTGATTGTCACCATGACCGGCAGCAGGAAGAGCGAGTTGATTCTGATTCTGAGGACAGTTCCTGGAGCGATGACCTGGAAGGCCACACTTGAAGCACATACCATCATTGGGATTGTGAGCAGAAGCTTGGGGTGGTACAACCCGAAGGGGCTGCCTCTGCGGTGGAGGGGGGAGACGAGGTGCAGCATAAGACTGTCTTGGTGCCGGTGCAGTTGGACGATACATGCTGTGGGGAATCCATATCCGACGCTTCTGCGCTGACGGGTCCGAAGACGAGCCAGCGTCACGGCTGCGCCTAAGGGATCCCCGGTGTTCCTAAAGACTAGTCTCAACCTAAGTAGCCTTGTTCACCGAGGTGGTGAAGTCGGCAAAGTCATGAGCGAGCAGTGCTAGCTTAATATCAGGGTGAAGTCCATTACGGAACTTTTCTTGCCTACGAGCATTAGTTGCAATGTCTTCTTCAGCATAACGAGACAAGTCTAGAAATTCCCGCTGATAAGAATCTACAGTATTGTTGCCTTGGGTGAGGTTGCGGAACTCTCGCTTCTTCCTGTCCATGATTCCATGAGGAATGAAGCGGGCACGGAAAGCAGCTTGGAAATCCGGCCAAGTGATGAGCGTTCCAGTAGACAGGGTACGCCTGTGGTTGTCCCACCATTGAGCAGCGGGACCCTTCAGAAAGAAAGATGCAAAGGTGACATAGCTAGCAGGGGCCACACTAGCAGACTCCATTTCATATGTGATGTCGCGGAGCCAGTCATCAGCATCAAGGGGTTGAGTTGAGCTGCGGTAAATAGTTGGGTTGAGACGCATGAAGTCCTGCAGAGTTCCTGGGGTTGGCTGTTGATTCATGTTCGGACGAGGAAACTGAGCCATCATTCCTTCCATGAACTGGCGGTTCAGCTCAAATTGTTGCATCATTCCAGCAAAGAATTCAGGCGGTGGTGGATCGTTGGCACTACGACCACGACCAGCGGGTCTAACCATCCTACTAACATGTAACAAGGGGTAGTTCAGAATTGAGCATTTGTAAGAACAAGGATCATTCATGATGAAACATGCATAATGAAAGAGGTACGATGGATACCACTTCGTTGTCATCACGACAGTGTGTGTACTATCCAGAATACTATTCTAAGGAAAAACTATGGCTTATCCAGCTTTGGGGTGAATGTGGTCACGGGATCCTAATGTTAGAGTTAGTAAAACCATTTAAACCCGAATAGAATAGAGATCAGAGTCCCAGAGTATAGAGGAGGAATAAAAGATCCTAATACCACCCATATGGCGAGTGGGCCCATAAGACACACAACCAACGTTAGTAAAAGTTTTTCAGTGACTAGACTCAACTTCGGCCAAGGAGTTGGAAAGGGGGCTACCTACAGGCAGTCAGCTCTGATACCAACTTGTGACACCCTCGATTTGACCGTACACAAATCATACACGCAAATGTGTACGAACAAGATCAAGGACTCACGGGAAGATATCACAACACAACTCTAGACACAAATTAAAATAATACAAGCTTTATATTACAAGCTAGGGGCCTCGAGGGCTCGAATACATACGCTCGAAAACACAAGAGTCAGCGGAAGCAACAATATCTGAGTACAGACATAAGTTAAACAAGTTTGCCTTAAGAAGGCTAGCACAAAAGCATCTACGATCGAAAAGGCAAGGCCTCCTGCTTGGGAGCCTCCTAACTACTCTAGGTCATTAGCGGCGATCACGTAGCAGTAGGCACCCTCGGGGTGGTAGTAGTCATCAGTGGTGTCGTCAGGCTCTTGGGATCCGTCATCTGGTCGCAACAATCGGGTATGGGGGAAAAAGAGGTAGCGAAGCAACTGTGAGTACTCATCCAAAGTACTCGCAAGACTTACATCAGATCTAAACTAAGTATGCATCTGTATCAAAGGAAATGGGCCGTATCTGTGGACTAAACTGCAGAATGCCAGAAAGAGGGGGAAAGCCTAGCCTATCGAAGACTAGCATCTTCAAGCATCTTGCAGCATATAGAAGAGTACAGATTAACATAATGTAAAGTAGTAGTGTTATCAACCTCGGCTAGAGATCCTTTCTCGACTCCCTGAGAGAAAGCAATCCCAGAGCCATACTATCCAGTTCTCATAACCATTTCTCATCTCAAGTATCCAATTCTAGTTGTATTGATCGGGATACAACTCCAAGTGTCTGTTACCATAGGACAGGCTATCGATAGATGTTTTCTTCCCTGCAGGGGTGCACCAACATACCCACCACGCTCGATTAACTCCGGCCGGACACACTTTCCTAGGTCATGTCCGGCCTCGGCCAAACAATACGCCGCAACCCGACCTAGGCTTAATAGAGAGGTCAGCACGCCGGACTAAGCCTATGCCCCCAGGGGTCATGGGCCATCTCCCCAGGAACTCCTGCACGTTGCGTACGTGGCCGGTGAGCAGACCTAGCTACCTCCTTCAACAAGGCAGGAGCTTACGCAGTCCAACCCGGCGCGTGCCGCTCAATCGCTGACGTCTATTAAGCTTCGGCTGATGCATACGACGCAGAACGCCCATACTATGCCCACGTGATGGTTAGTGCTATCAGGCCAGAGGCCCCTCGAATCAAATATCCAAATCGTAGTGGATTAGGAGCACGCGGTAACAAGCAGAGACTCACGAAAGATGTGACCCGGTTGCCCCGTCTCGAGTACTTGCGGCAAGGGCTAAGAATGCCCGGCCACGCCTCGTAAGTATCTCGCAGGCACCTTCCAGGTCAACCCGACTCCACATCACTCGCTATTAAGCTCGCGCGGGTACCCCTCAAGGCCGACCCGTCTTTAGTAACATGGTTCAGTGTAATGTCATAGTGACCATAGTAACTTTGTGTCTAACACCACGGGGAAAACCCGAGGAATCACCCCCGCTGAATTCCACTCGATGTTATCATCAAAGTGAACATAAGAGGATTCACCCTCGAGGTTCACACTTGAGGGGTTGCACGACAGAGCCGTAACGGAAGTGGTTAAGGAGGAAATCACCCTCGATGACCTCGACCGTATAGATACACTACAGAGATATCATCAGGAGTGATGTAAGAGGTTCCACCCTCGACACTCGATGGTAACTCTGCAGAGTCATACAACTAGGGGGGGTGATGTGCGGTGTCGGGGCCTGGACGTCGATCACGTTGATCGAGTCATCGAACATAAAGCAAGGCAACTAGGACAAGTTGTGGTCACTGATGGATCTCTAACCAACCTATACTAAGCAGTTTAGGATAAGTAGGTAAGGTATGAAAGCAGGTAACAAAAACAGGCTATGCATCAGAGTAGGATCAGAAAGCAGTAGCAATTCTAATGCAAGCATGAGAGGGAAAGAAATGGGCGATATCGGAATGCTCAAGGAGGGTTTGCTTGCCTGGAAGCTCTGCTGAAAAAGAAGAAGTGTCGTCGTAGACGTAGTCGATCACAGGGACATAAGCAACGGTCTCGGGGTCTACCGGAGAGAAGAGGGGGAAGAAACAGTAAATACAGATCAAACAGATGCATCACTAAGCATTACATGACGATAGGCAGAGCTAGGGTTGTCCTAACGTAGTACTACACGTTGCAGACGGAGGGGATAAACATCCGAGGATGAATCGCCGGCGTTAGACGAATTCCGGACAGATGAAAGAGGGGGGACATTTCCATGTTCAGCATGATATGGGCATGTGACAGGTGAATGGAGTGCGCATTCGAATTCGTTGGATTTTTCTGAGCAACTTTCATATATAATTTTTTCGATCCGAGCTACGGTTTAATTTCTATGAATTTTCAAAGTTTTAAACATTTTCTGGAATTAAAAAAAAATTAACAGAAAGGTTTATTGCACCAGCATGATGTCACAGTGACGTCAGCAGTCAACGGGACGACTGACCAGGTCAAACCTGACCAGTGGGACAGTGGGACCCACATGTCATAGACAGAGAGCTAACAGAGTTTTAAAACTAACTAAACAGAGTTATTTAGCAGTTTGGCCCCACCGGTCATAGACTAATTAGCTATATTAATTAGTTTTAATTATTAAAACATTTTAATTAGAGGATTAAGCGGTGGGTCCCGCATGTCAGTGGCTGGGGCCTGCCCAGTCAGCTCAGTTGACCAGGTCAACTTGTCAATTGGGGGCCAGGGGCCCCACTGGCAATGACCCAAGGGGTGGCCCCAGGTGTGCCAGCTCAGCGCGGCCGGCGGTTCAACGCCGATGATGCCAAAAGCGGCGGCGCTGCTCGGATCTCGTTGGAAAACACGTACAGGGCTCAGGAAGGACCGGTGCTAGGCTCATTCGAATGAGCTCTCAGCGCCGCGTCCAATGGTGGCCGTAGCATCGCCGAACTTGGCCGGAATCGGCGCCGGCGAGCGGTGGAGGCGGCGGCGTGCACGGGCGCTCGACGAAAACGGAGCTACGACGCGCTATCGAGCAAACGGAGAGGCGGGGGAGTATCCACGCGGCGTGGGGAGTGCAACGGGCTTGAGCCCGTGACCAAAAGGTCACGGGAAGCACGCCGACGGCGAGCGGAGGCGGCGACGTGTTTAGGCGCAAGCAGACCGGCGGCTATGAGAGCTCAAGAGGCCACGAGAGTGAGGGGAGAGGATGAGGGGCTCACCGCGCGGCGCAAGAAAGGCCCGTGGGAGGTTTAGGAGCTATTGTGCCGTGAATCGACGCCGGCGAGCTCCTGTGATCCGGAGTGGAAGACGAGGCCGGGGCAGCGTTCGGGGGCGCCCGGCGTCCTGCGGCTCGTCGGGGAGGCGTAGTCGAGGGAGGCGGAGCGGACGGACAAGGCCGGTGGCGTCGGGGCCGCCGGTGGCCGCGGTGGAGCGCGGTGCTCGGCGGCGACGAAGCTCGGTGGTGATGGATCTGAAGGGAGAGATGAGAGGAGGAGCAGACAAGGGAAGTGAGCGGGCGAGTGGGGTGGCAGAGCAAGTGGAAGGGGAGCCCGAGGCGTCTAGGGGATCCTCATCCCCCTCGTCGACGGCGAGGTGGTTCGGCGGTGACGCGCGGGCGCGCGCTCTCGGTCGGTTGAACACGGGGAGGGGAGAGCGATCGGGGAGGTAGGTGGGCCGGCCTGTTGGGATGGGCCGAAGCCCAAGGGGAGGCCAGGGGCTTTCTCTCTCTCGCCCCTCTGCTTTTCTTTTTCTTTTTCTTTCTTTTTAAAGCTTTTTTTGCTTTAGCTATTTTAGGCCACATAGGCATTATGCAAAAATGTTGGCTCACCACCAATATTACCAGGAGAATATTTTACACATGATGAACATTTTACTTTTCATATTTGAGCATTTTTGAAATTCACATTCAATTTGATATTGAATTCAATTGGAATTTGAAATGGAATATTGATTAAAATGGCTAAGTACTGTTATAGCAAAATGATTAGCTTGATCTCTGGGATTACTGTAGCATCATTACACCGGGGTGTTACAGCAGCCGACTCTTGCACTTGTTTGCATAAGGGGCAAAGATAGCAATTTGACCATCCACCTTTGGCCAAAGTATCAGTGGTTTAATCTTATCTTGAGTGGCCATCCATGCAAAGAACTTGACCTTGAAAGGGGCCCAAGCGTGTTCCATAGGGAAGTAGAACGTTCCCATAAATTGCACCATGTACACGGTTGCCGTGGAGTAAACACCACTAGAAGTATTCTTCTAAACAATATCATCTTCAGCATGGGTGTCCAAGTGGAAGTCACAAAGGATGGTCCAAAGGGCTACAAATTGGCGGGTGTGCTCTTAAGGAGGAGTTGACGTTGATCTTAATTTTTGGAACCGAGGCATCCTCATTGAGAGCCTCCTTCACCTTCCATTTTTTTTCTTGTGGATGCGTTGAAGATGACAGGTGCAGTCTCCTTTGGTTTCTGGTTATTGATCCAAGGTGCCTACTAGAATGGAGTTTTAGCTCCATCTTCAATGGTGATGGTGGTGCAGGCATAGAAGAGGTCAGTGTCATGCTCATCACATGGGTTGTTCATGCAAACGCAAAGTTTTGATGTCTCTTTCCATCTCGTTAGGGTTTAGTCTTGGACGTGATGATATCTCTGTACATCTATATATTGGCACTGGATGCCCGTGAATATACGTGAGTTGCATCCTATTATTTCTCTACATGGTGTCAGACTAATTCAATCTAACTACCACCATGAGATTGCCTACTTGCTCCTCTACATCGACGACATCATCTTAATAGTGTGCATTACTGATCTTCTTTGATGGCTCACTGATCAAATTCGCGCTGAGTTCGCCATCAAGGACTTAGGTCCACTACACTACTTCCTCGACATCAAGGTGGTACGACAAGCGGATGGGTTCTTTCTTCACCAGCGGAAGTATGCTCATGAGTTGCTTGACCGTGCCGGGATGCTTAATTGCAAACCCGCGGCCACCCCCGCTCGATTGTTGGTGCTCTATAGTACGTGACGCTCACTCGCCCAGAGTTGCAGTACATGGTGCAGCAGGTGTGCCTTCATATGCATTCACCTCGTGATGCTCACTTGACCGCGGTAAAACGGATTCTTCGTTACATTCGGGTACTATGGATCTTGGCCTCTCGCTCCATGCTTCAGCAGCTATGGACATCGTGGCATACTCTGATGCAGACTGCGTTGGCTGCCCCAACACACGGTGTTCCACCTCCGGTTATTGTGTCCACCTTGGACCATCACTTATCTCCTAGTTGACCAAGGGACAACCCACGATTTTTCGGTCCAGTGCTGAGACTGAGTATCGCGTGGTGGCTAACGTCTTTGCTGAATGCTCCTGGCTTCGGCAACTTCTCTCTGAGCTCTCTTGTCCTATTGACAAGGCCACCATGGTATATTGATTGGCGGAGCCAGGGGTCTTCCTTGGTATTCCATGGAATACCAATGATTTTGGCAGAAAAAAATATTATATGTGTATATATTGTATATACAATATATACACCGGTCCAGCCATGGCCCACAAGTTGAAACCTGTATGCAATCCACTCCACGTGTACCTTCCTGGCCTGCTCCCCTAAATGCATATGCGTACTCGTCCTGTCAGCAACCTACTAAGAGCATCTCTAGCAGACCCCTTATATCGCGCCGAACTGTAAAATAACCGCCAATTTTTACAGTTTTGTGCAGAAAAAGCGATCTGAACAGACACCTTAAACACCCTTGAACCTTAAATTTTTTTTGAGGGGCGCGGTAAGTTGCCACACACGCCCCCACCACGACCCGCGAAAACACAGGTTCCCCCCACCCCATCGGTGCCCTGTATAGTGGTAAAGCAGTTAGCAGGAGGGAAATTTCAGCACGCGTGTGTTCCCTCCCCCATTCCGCAGCCACTCGCCGCTGTCGCTGTCCGTGCACCGCTTCGCTGGCGCCCCGTATCCGCCGCGCCCAGCCGCCCTCGGGTCGCCGCCGCCTCGGATCGACCGCCGCCGAGTCGCTGCCCGCCCTGGATTCACCGGTGAGTCTTTTTCTACCCCTTCAAGTTTGATTTAGCAAACGATTTTCGTTCATGCGAGCTCCGTTGCGATTTGTAGATGGATTTGAGCCCTTGCGAGGAATTTTTTCTCGAGAATTCGTCCTCGTCCGACGACTCGAACATAGAGACGATGATCGAGAACAATCGACAACATATGATGGTGGTGGTCCTCGTCGTGAAGGAGCTCGAGGATAGGAACAGAAGGAGATGGCAAGGATCGACTGTCGACCGTTTTTGCATCCCTCGCAACCTCCATCTCGCGAACATGATGCTCATGCACGACTACTTCGCGGCGTCACCTACGTATCCGCGGCACCTCTTCCGGAGAAGGTATCTAATGCGCCGATCACTCTTCGTAAAAACAGTAAAAGCTTGCGAGGCCAATTCTTGATTTTTTTACCCAAAGGAGAAACGCCGCGGGCTACTGCTAACATTAAAAGGGTATAATTTTTCCTAATGAAATATGT
This sequence comes from Triticum monococcum, assembly GCA_034509565.1. NCBI lineage: Eukaryota > Viridiplantae > Streptophyta > Magnoliopsida > Poales > Poaceae > Triticum > Triticum monococcum. Next base: position 412,338,822 of record CM067845.1, read on the forward strand.
TAAGAATCAACTAAGGAACAAAATGAGTTATATTGTAATTTCCTTTGTTGTTTTGTAATCTTTCTTAACTGTTAGAGACTGATATTGCCACAACGATATTTTGCTAGTAATATCGATATAGGTCATTAACTCATTGATGTTGCTAGCATATTGCACACACAAAAAATTCTATATTTCTATTGCAAGGAATACCAAGGAGGGGGGGGGGGGGGGGGGGTTGAGCACCCTATGTACACGTACATATACATGTACTCTAATCTTTGTCCGTCTCAGTTAGGGTTTAATCTTGGACGCGATGATATCTCTATACATCCATATACTGGCACTGGATGCCCGTGAATGTAGTGAGTTGCATCCTATTATTTCTCTACACATTCAAATCTCAAAGCGTGCACGAACTTTGCAGTGTTAAGCACATGGAGGCCTTCACGCTTCACGCTCATAAGGCCGACACACCATATCCCAATTACTCCATTGCATTTCGTCCTGGTGGTCTTGTCCCAAAAAAAAGGCACACTCAAGCTTGTTGTGTTGCTAAGCATTTTATACTCCAGTTGTTTACACGTATCACTTATGAGTCTGTCTTAAGCTGAAGTCCCTGCATGTAAGATCGTTCTAAAACAGTAGAGATCCGTTAGCTGCAAGTTTGCAACCCGACCCGGCATGGGATGGGCCAATCAAATTACAGTCTCTACTAAGCCCACCGGTCAAAAATACTGTTCCAGTTTGTTCACCTTAACCCAGACGCGGTTTGCTGCCCATTATATAAGACCGCCTCCTTTCGCTTCACTCACACTCATTTCTCAACTCTCCGATCACATCTCGATCTTTCCTCTACACAGACACACACACTCGCTGCGCAATTTGTTTCTGTGACAGGGAGCTCTGCAGCGGCAAAAAAATTAGCAGCGCAGAGCGATGGAGAGCGTGGATGAAAATGGAGGAAGCCGCCTTGTGGTGACCGAGCTGGGCTACATCAAGGAGCTGGTGAGGCAGCTGGACGTCAACCTGGGAGGCTGCCCCGACCACTGCAAGCGCCTGGCCGCCCAGATCTTCGCCGTGACCGAGAGGTCCATCGGCATGATCAGGTCCGGGCACTTCGACTGCCGGAAGCGCTCCGCCGCCGGCCTCGACTCGCCGCCGTTCTCCGCGACGCCCAGCCCCCTGAGCGACGTTTCCGGCGTGCCTTTCCATGCCAACAATAAGAAGAGGTGCATACTTTATTTATGAAACTATTCGAGCTTGTCACGATTAATTGATGAATAATCAGTCGTATTTAGGATCTTTTTAGTGTAGATTTTTAAGTGCCTTCTTTTTCTTGGATTTGCAGGAAGGCAATGGAGAAACGGAAGCATCAGGTCAGGGTGAGCTCGGAGGGGGGAGTAGCGGAGACCCCAGTCGACGACGGCCACAGCTGGAGGAAGTACGGCCAGAAGGACATTCTTGGAGCCAAGCACCCAAGGTTGGTACTCTAGTAATTTTCTTTTGGCACATCAGCACATGTTTAAATTACACGAGTGGCAAGTGGAACCGCAATCATCCGCTTTCGCTTTCTGTGAGGTCACGGGGATTTTTGCTTTTGGATTCGGGCACTGGTTCTTCTTCGAGGTGTTTCTTTTCAGTTGGTGAATGTTGCAGCCTTTCCACTGTTGCCAATTATTCGGCATCCACTAGTCAGATTGTAGTACACCTGTTGCATCCGACTGAACCGTTCCAGAGGAATTGTTCTGATTTTGTTTGCCGTCCCTGACCTGAGCTTTGCAACGATGCAGGGGATACTACCGCTGCACGCACCGCAAATCCCAGGGATGCGCGGCGACCAAGCAGGTGCAGCGCGCCGACGAGGACCCGGCGCTCTTCGACGTGATCTACCACGGCGAGCACACCTGCGTTCACAAGACGGTGGCGGCCGCGGCGGCGGCGGCCATGGTGCAGCCGGCGGAGGAGAACCCGGACGCGCGTAGGCATCTGCACGACCTGAGCACGAGCCTGACGGTGAACACCAAGGGGCTCATGGCGACGGCGGGTCATCAGGGCTGCAGCACCACCACGTCCTTCTGCTTCTCCTCGCAGGCGGTGAGCGCGCTGACGCCGCAAGAGCACTACCCGTTCTCCATGCCGTCGACGCCGGAGAACTGCTTTGGGCAGGGCGCGTCGCTGTCGACGTCCCTTGAGCCCTCGCCGGTGACCTCGGACTCGAACCGCTTCTCCATGAACCCGTTCCAGGCGGAGTGGAGGGCGCAGTCTGAGTACGACGAGGTGGTGTCGGCGCTCGTGGCCGCGGGGACGATGCCGGCGCTCGGCATGGAGATGGAGGAGACCGCCTTCTCGCTGGACGGGTTTGATGAGTTCGACGTTTCTTGCTTCTTTGCATCAGACGATTGATGATGGTAAAAGAAAAGGAGAAAACTTAAAGAAAAGCAAGAAAAAAAGGAAACCGTAGATATTAGAGATATCGCCCGCCGAGCTCTGATTTTTGGTCAGCGGCAGAGGAAGAATAACAACAAACAAGTTCTTCATGGGTTAGTGTGGGTGTATGTGCAAGCTTTAGGAGATGAGATTAGTTCCTTTTCTTCATATTCTTTTAATTGTTTTTCCTCTAAATTCAGCTACTGGTAGTTCTCAAGAAGGTAAAAAGTGTAGTGGCAAAAACAAATTGTAACCAATGCATATTTCTCCGCCTGACCTTTTTTGCCATCTTTTTTTATTTAAAAACGAGGCAAAAGATTTACCATTTTTATTGATTAGAACCGGAAGAAAACCTAGAATACAAACCGCACACGGGGCACAAACGACCTGACCACAAACAATATCACAACACAATCAACGACACAACCGCCGAGAGGGAGCACCGACCAACAAAACAACATCAAACAATCGACCACAGCGTCGAGGACATGGCAACTCTGATTTTGCGATACTTCCGCTGTCTACTACCGCTCCTAGTACCGCTTAGGTTTTTTCTTCTATGCTTGTTTCGGTTGCCTTCTTTGCCTAAGCGGTAGTAGAGCGGATGTAGCACGGTAGTACCGCTCCGGGCGGCACTAACGGCCTCAGTTCTATGAACTTTTGTGCACTGCCCCTAGTACTACCGCTTGAGCACGGGAAGAGTGCATAACGGTTGGATTTGGGGAGGCCTATAAAAGGGGGTCTTCTTCTCCATTGCAATGTATCCTTCTACCTCGTGTTCTTCCCTCATTGTTCACCTTCTTCGAGCTTGCTATCTCTCAATCCCATCATGGATTCTTGCTAGTTTTTTTGGGGAGGGGGGGGGGGGGGGGGGGAGACAGGAGATCTAGATCCACATTTCCACCAATCACTTTCTCCTTTATATGAGGGGAACCCTTTGGAACTAGTTCTTGGAGTTCTTGGTGTTCTCCTTCTTCCTCCATAGCTTTCATTGCTTTGGTGGGATTTGAGAGTGAGGTACTTGAGCACTCCGTGTGCCTTTGCCATTGCATTTGGTGCATAGGTTTGAGTTCTCCACATAGATACATGGAAGTGAAGTTGAGAGCTTATTACTCTTGGGTGATTGGTACCCTAGAGCTTCCTATTGGGTGCTTGGGCGTCCTAGATGGTTGGTGGTGCTTCGGAGCTCAATCATTATGGTGTAAAGCTCCAGGCAAGCGTCGTGGTCTCCAATTAGGTTGTGGAGATCGCACCGAGCAATTTGTACGGGTTCCGGTGACCGCCCTCATGGGTTGCCAAAGTGTACGGGTTCGGTGACCACCCCAAGGGTCTCCATTTGTACGGGTTCGGTGACCGTCCTCAGAGGTACCTTTGTGGAATCATGACATCTTGCATTATGCGAGGGCGTGAGGAGATTATGGTGGCCCTAGTGGCTTCTTGGGGAGCATTGTGCCTCCACACCGCTCCAAACAAAGATTACCATCCGGAAGGGTGTGAACTTTGGGATACATCCTCGTCTCCACGTGCCTCGGTTATCTCTTACCTGAGCCCTTTACTTTGTGATAGCCATAGCGTTTCATGGTATATATCTTGCTATCACTTAGTTGTTTATCTCGCTTATCATAAGTTGTTGGTGCACACAAGTGAGCCTAGTTGTTGTAGGTTTCGTACTTGACAAATTAACCGCTAGGTTTATTCCGCATGTGTTCAAGCCTAAACCGTAATTATTTTAAAGCGCCTATTCACCCCCCTCTGGGCGACATCCACAATCTTTTAAAGAGGAAGTGGGAGGATGATACATCTCATTGAAATAATTAATCATTGGCTTAAATTTATAACAAGACTAAACCAGAAATGTTCTGGAATATTTTGTATTATAAAGCTAAGCAAAGAAATTGCTACATTAGATGTGGAGATTCAGTTAAGACTGTAATAGAATGCAAAGGTCAGGAAGATTATTGAATCTACTAAATATTTTATCTTAAAAGAAGATGAAACCAACGCACTATGAGGAAGCAGTGATGGCACCAAGCTAAGATAGGCATTACCCAAGCCATCTAAATCCAAAGTGAAGTCCATATGCAAGGAGCAAGTTTTGAACTTGGAGAAACCTTTAGAAGGTGTATAAATGGATCTTCGATTATTCATGGATAAAGATCCTGAAAGAAAAGTATTACAAACGAGTTTTGTAGGAATTGAAGAATTAATCTTGTCAAATCTTCTTGTCAGTAGAATACTAAAAGTATTACTGGATTACAATGGTGAGTGTTATTGATGTATGACAGATGAGTAACAAAACTAGTTTGAAAAGTGATTTCAAAAGGATGTACATAAGATACAATGAAAATGTTTTGTCATGAATACCAGAATGATATATATATATTTCAAGTAATGAGTATGATTTGAAATAATATATCAAGTAGCTGGAATTTGGTAAAGAAATTGGATAATTTAAAATTTTATCAACAACTTATGGATACAAGAAGTTTAGGTGGAAGCTCTAAATTTCTGATCTTACATATGTATGACATGTCACCTGATCAAAAATAATATAAAGTATATTAGCACAAAGATTAAACTCATGTTTCTAAAAGGGACTTAGAATAATTGGATGACAATCTATATAGATAGATTGGAACTTCTGATTATACTAAAAACATGTACTGTAACAAAGTTTAAAAGAAGTTTAAAAGGAGAATATATTTTCTCAAAATGTCACATAGCGTAACACTATGCAGAAATCAATAGTTGATCAATATATGTGGATGAACATAGTTCAATTTGATTCAAATTGAATTCATCATATGTGCTATCAAATGTACAAAGCCTTACGTTTTCGCATGAACTAATCGTTAGTAGCAAGTGCCATAGTGATCCGGGAAACATTCGCTAGGGTAATTTCTTAAAGATTAAGTACCTCAATTGGACAAAAGTTTTGATTCTTATCCTTGGATGAGATGAAGAGATTGTTGTAAATAGTTACAAAAAATATTTCTTATAAAGGTTACACAAAGACAACTTCATGACTGACATGTATCGGGCTATAATAATCTTCAGAAACGAACATAAATTGTGGATCTATAAATGATATAGATTGAGACTTGAGAAGTTATTCAATAGGATGTAATCTGGATCAATAAAAGGTTTATTGATAAATAATGATGTAATTCCAAATGAATATTGACTATATGAAGATATATCAATTGAACTATATGGACATATAGCGTTACAGTAGAATGGACTATATAGGGATATAGTGCTACCATTAATGTAAAAAAAGAATTACACAAAAGTACCAGATATTACCGACACAAATAACATTAGGATTGGGATAATATTAGATCCAGTGACGAAGGATCTACCATTAGCAAAGCATGTACTACACCAGATAGCCATTGGAGTTATATAAACATCCAACTAGATTATTGACTCCGGTGCAAGTGGGAGACCATTGGAAATATGCCCTAGAGGCAATAATATTTGTATTTTCATATTTCCATATTCATAGCTAAAGAGTTTATATTCTATGCTATAACTACTATGGTCCTGAAGTATGCGATCCAGTGGAAAACTCATATGCACGTGTGGAATGATAAACGGTTAAATTGAAGGCTCCTAGTCTTGCCTCTGGGACTACCTCAAGTGTTGTTGGTGATCATGTTTTCTGGATCTTAGGATATCGTTAAGTGTAATGATAGTCCTAAAATAACATTGAGATTGTGATGTTGGAAGAACGATCATATTGAATCGACCCAAACTAGTTTGTTGTGAATTGGAATAATATCGTCTATAATCAATTTTAATAACACGGAGTGTTAACTTGTGATCTTGCTCCTTACACCATGAGAGTATTGTGGTCACTTCTTACTTATGGTGGGCTTTGGGGTTGCTCAAACATAACATGTAACACAATGATCATAACGATAACTTATAGGTTCATCGGAAAGTTTGACAAGTGGCCGGATAGCTCGAGAGTGGGATTTGCTCCTCTAATGATTGAGAGACATTCTTAGGGCCCTCTCAGTGTGACAACATCAATCATCGTCTGGCCAGACATAGGTGACTTCTTCACGGGGATGTCTGAATAAAATAACGAGAAAGGAGAACAAAACTGGTAACAAGGATTTCGGTATAGTGAGCATAGTGAGGACTCAGGAGGATACCGATGCATCCCGGGTTTTGTGAAGTATCACGAAGCAAAGGGAACATCACATGATAACCAAAGTTTCACTCCAATATCATTCGTGTACTCACAGGGACCAATATGGACGCCCACGGTCCCGCTGTCGGTCATTGAACGAACGATTTCGTCCATGTCTGTGAGTTATCGAACCTACAGGGTCACAAGCTTAAGGCAATCACGATCTTCTAGGTGTTAGTAGGATGGGAGTCATGAGAATATATTTGTGGAATTGTTTCATGAATATTCAGAATAGTTCCCAGAGGATCCGAAAGCGTTTCGGGGTCACCGAAAGGGTTTCGGGGTCACCGAAAGGGTTTTGGTGAATATCGGGTAATAGTGGGTATTACGATATTATATATATAGGTGGAAAATGTTTCCAGAGATGTTAATATATATATATATATAATGGTCTATAAGTATTTAGAACATTTTATATTTAATTTAAATATCAACAAACCTAAAAAGGCCAAGAGGTGGAGGGCATTATGGGCCAATGACACATCCATTTTGCATCATGTTTTCTTACTGTTATTTATGATGTTTTTATCCATAATAATGCTTTTTTGGAGTAATTCTAATGCTTTTTCTCTCATAATTTGCAAGGTACACACCAAGGGGGAGAATTTTGGACCTGGAAAAGCTACGTCAGGCTACCTATTCTGCACAACTCCAAACAAGCTGAAACTTCACGGGGATTTTTTATGGAATATATAAGAATTATTGGAGCAAATAACTACCAGAGGGGGGCCACCAGGTGGGCACAACCCACCTGGGCGCACCAAGGCTCCCTAGCGCGCCTTGGGGGGTTGTGGCCTCCTCGGCCCACCTCCGGTGCCCATCTCTTTGTATATAAGTCATTTTGACCTAGAAAAAATAAGAGGAGGAATTTCGGGACGAAGCCCCGCCGCCTCAAGGCGGAACTTGGGCAGGAGCACTTTTGCCCTCCGGCGAAGCGATTCCGCTGGAGGAACTTCCCTCTCGGAGGGAAAAATCATCGTCATCATTATCACCAACAACTCTCCCATCTTGGGGAGGGCAATCTCCATTAACATCTTCAACAACACCATCTCTTCTCAAACCCTAGTTCATCTCTTGTGTTCAATCTTGTTACCGGAACTATAGATTGGTACTTGTGGGTGACTAGTAGTGTTGATTACATCCTTTAGTTGATTACTATATGGTTTACTTGGTGGAAGATTATATGTTCAGATCCAATATGCTATTTAATACCCCTATGATCATGAGCATGTTTATCATTTATGAGTAGTCACTACTGCATGATGCTGCTAACACGACACTACGATTAGAGACCCTTCGAAGAAACTGTGCGTGATGCAATAATCACAAACATTGGTGTAAAAGAAACGTCAAAAAAGGTGCAAAACGTTTGCGATGGCGGAGCCATCAAATACGGTTCAGATTTTAGTTGTGTGTGCGATGCAGGGCACATGGTTCAGTCCAATGAACTGTTTGCGATGAGGCAGAATAAAAGAAACGAGTAGCCTGATGAAGGCGTGTGTGATATACAACATATAGTTCACTCGAATGAACTGTTTGTGATTAGGCAACATTAAAGAAATGGTCAGCGAGATCAAGGTGCGTGTGATTGAGGGCATACGCTTCAGAAGGATTAACTATTTGCGATTAGGCAACATAACAAAAATGAGTCAGCCAGATCAAAGTGTCCGCGATTGATGGCATACACTTCACATGGATGAACTATTTACGATTAGCCACAACAAACTGAAACAGTTAGATAGATCAACGTGTGTGCGCTAGACGGGCACACACATTCTAATCAAAAGAAGCATGCGCGATGGTAATAACGAGCGTGCACGGTTGTTGGAACAAGACATGTGCTCACGTTGCCTATTGCGGTGCACCCTATGGTGCAAACGCCACGTACGTGGCCGAGAAGGCGTACATGCCCACGTTACGCCTTCCGGGAATAGTGCCGCACTTATAACCGTCAGTAAATTTTGAGCATGCGTCCCGTCACATTCCAAATTGCAAACCTGTTCACACCGATCAAAACCTAAACGGTTCCCACTTAAGAGCGTATTACTACTCGGTTATAAATATTACTACTCCAAGATGACTGCACATTCCTCCTCAACTCCTCATCCACAAAAACAAAGTCATTCATCATCGTTCCCTTTGCGTCTGCCATGGCTAGCGTGAGTTCTGGGTCGAGCGATTTCCACCAGGGAGATGCGATCATGGAAGCGGAAGCACGAGAGATGTCTCGCCTCGCTGCGAACGCAGCCGGCATGTCCCGCCGCGCGGCCGTAGCAGCATAGAGGTCCGGCCACGCCGCCGAAGTAGCACGCAGGTCCCGCCGCGCCGTCGATGCGGCAGACTGGTCCGGCTACACCATGGAAGCAGAAGAGATGTCCCGCCGCGCTGCAAATGCAGCAAAGATGTCCTCCTGCACCGCGGCAGCCTGAGAAAATGTCTCGCGGGTAGGCGAGGACTCTTATAGGTGCATGCATGCGATCGTCCATAGCCAGATGTATCAGATCTCCGGCTGGGCGAGGTTGCAGGACGACATGAAAGCCACTTTTGTCGGCATCATCCGACAACTAAATGAGAGCAATGCGAAGCTCTGGGCCGAGCACGACCTGCTGAGGCGACGATCATCGGAAGTGTGGAGCAGCAGGAGGAGACCGCTGCCTTGTTGAAGAGAACCGACATCATCGTCGAGAAACTTATGGACGAGAATGCCATGCAGCGCATCGAGCGCAGAAGGCTGGTGGAGGAATCCGTGGATGCTGTCAAGCAGCATCTTGAGGACAAGAAAGAGCTCATCATCACTCACCGAGGAGACTAGTTCCCGTGGCCTGCAGCAACGTAGAGATCAGCGAGCCAGATCATTGTCTTCCTTCTTCTTTTGCCCTTGTGTATTCCGGGCGTTACCGCATGTGGCTTTTTTAATTATATTCCTAAATATGTAAGATAATTATTATCCACTGTCATCGTTCTTATATTCATCATGCTTGCTATAAGTCGCAGTCGATGCTATATAGGTCCGTCAGATCTTACATTAACATCCGTGCAAAACTTTCTTTTCAGATTTTCATTTCTCTCTCTTAAATCTCAGTCCAGTGAGACATATAGCCACGCCGTAGAATAGGGGTTCGGGCGCCATTAATGGAGACGTTGGGAGGGAGGTGCGCGGCGGGTAGCAGTCAAAGGGCCCTCCTCCCAATGAGCATGCGTAGGGGTCTGATCGCACGCCTCCCATACTCAAATAGCTACCCCGTACGAGACCTCCTAGCCAATAAAAAAGGGGACGTGTGGCGGCACGTCATTGGTAAATAGAACACCCACGGTTTCAATAATACTTCTATTTTCGATTTGTATCGTGACATCACTTGTTGTAAAATGACTTTGTTGATTGTTAACGTGTGCGCCTTCGCAAATCGGATAGAAAAATTACCACAGCATGTTGGTGCCATGCCATGACACCATGCCAAGTTTCATGATTTTCATGCGTGTTTTCGATTTATAGGAATTAAAAAACCAAGTTTCTCAATCTTTCCGGCCAAGCCACGACACCAAGATGTTCGAATTTCAATCCCATTTCTTACATGAGACCTAGAAATTCACCCAAGGACACACATGCGATTTTTCAACCAACTTAGATGCACTGGAGCATGTGCTTGTAGTTCAAATTTGAATTATGCACATTAAATGCGCAAAAACTCAATTAATGTCTAAAAAAGGCCGAACGAACCTGGAATAATTCCAAAATTAAGCGCGATACTTCTATTTGGTCTAATATGCCTGTGTAAAAAAATTAAGGCGGGAGAAGGTAGTGTACGTATCTCGTTTCACATACGGAGGTGACACTTCGCTCTCGGAACCACGAGCCTTCTTGAGGGAAGCTCCGGTTTGCAAGAAGCTTGGACCAAAGCTTGTCCCAATTCTGCCAAACAATTTACCGCGGCATGTTGGTGCCATGTCATGACACCATACCAAGTTTCTTGATTTTCAGGCGTGTTTTGGATTTACAGGAATTAAAAAACCAAGTTTCTCAATCTTTCCGGCCGAGCCACAACACCCAGATGTTTGAATTTAATTACCATTTCTTGCATGAGACCTAGAAATTCACCCAAGGACACACATGTGATTTTTGAACCAACTTTGATGCACTGGAGCATGTGCTTGTAGTTCAAATTTGAATTATTCACATTAAATGCGCAGAAACTCAATTAATGTAAAAAAAGGCCAAACGAACCTAGAATAATTCCAAATGTAGCACAATACTTCTATTTGGTCTAATTTGCATGTGTAAAAAATTTAAGGTGGGACAAGGCAGTGTAGGTATCTCGTTTCGCACACAGAGGTGACACGTTCCCTCTCGGAATCACGAGCCTTCTTGAGGGAAGCTCCGGTTTGCAAGAAGTTTACACCAAACCTTGTCCCAATTCGGCCAAAAAAATTACTACAACATATTAGTGCCATGTCATGACACCATGCCAAGTTTCATGATTTTCAGACGTGTTTTGGATTTACAGGAATTAAAAAACCAAGTTTCCTCAATCTTTCCTGCCGAGCCACGACGCCCAGATGTTTAAATTTCATTCCCATTTCTTGCATGGGACCTAGAAATTCACCCAAGGATACACATGTGACTTTTCAACCAACTTTGGTGCACTGGAGCATCTGCTTGAAGTTCAAATTTGAATTATGCACATTAAATGTGCAGAAACTCAATTAATGTATAAAAAAGGCCAAATGAACCCAGAATAATTCCAAAATTTAGCACGCTACTTATATTTGGTCTAATCTGCCTATGTAAAAATATTAAGGCGGGAGAAGGCAGTGTGCGTATCTCGTTTCGCGCACGGAGGTGACACGTTCCTTCTCGGAACCACGAGCCTTCTTGAGAGAAGCTCCGGTTTGCAAGAAGCTTACACCAAAGCTTGTTCTAATTCGGCAAAAAAATTACCGCAGCATGTTGGTGCCATGTCATGACACCATGCCAAATTTCATGATTTTCAGGCGTGTTTTCGATTTACAGGAATTAAAAAACCAAGTTTCTCAATCTTTCTGTCCGAGCACGATGCCCAAATGTTTGAATTTCATTCTCATTTCTTGCATTGGACCTAGAAATTCACCGAAGGACACACATGTGATTTTTCAACCAACTTTGGTGCACTGGAGCATGTGTTTGTAGTTCAAATTTCAATTATGCATATTAAATGCGTATAAACTTAATTAATGTATAAAAAGGCTAAACGAACTCGGAATAATTCAAAAATTTAGCTAGATAGTTCTATTTGGTCTAATCTGCCCGTGTAAAAAAATTAAGGCGGGTGAAGGTAGTGTACGTATCTCGTTTCGCGCACGGAGATGATATGTTCCCTCTCGGAACCACGAGTCTTCTTGAGCGAAGCTTCAGTTTGCAAGAAGCTTACACCAAAGATTGTCCCAATTCGGCCAAAAAATTACCGCAGTATGTTGGTGCCATGTCATGACACCATGCCAAGTTTCATGATTTCAGGCGTGTTTTGGATTTACAGGAATTAAAAAACCAAGTTTCTCAATCTTTCCGGCCGAGCCACGATGCCCAGATGTTTTAGTTTCATTCTCATTTCTTGCATGGGACCTAGAAATTCACCCAAGGACACACATGTGATTTTCAACCAACTTTGGTGCACTGGAGCATGTGGTTGTAGTTCAAATTTGAATTATGCACATTAAATGCACATAAACTCAATTAATGTATAAAAAAGGCCAAACGAACCCGAAATAATTCCAAAATTTAGCATGATACTTATATTTGGTCTAATCTGCCTGTGTAAAAAAATTAAGGCGGGAGAAGGTAGTGTACGTATCTCGTTTCGCACATGGAGGTGACACGTTCCCTCTTAGAACCACGAGGCTTCGTGAGGGAAGCTCCGGTTTGCAAGAAGCTTACACAAAAGCTTGGCCCAATTCGGCCAAAAAATTACCGCAGCATGTTGGTGTCATGTCGTGACACCATGCCAAGTTTCATGATTTTCATGCGTGTTTTCAATTTACAGGAATTAAAAAACCAAGTTTCTCAATCTTTCCAGCCGAGCCACGACGCCGAAATGTTTGAATTTTATTCTCATTTATTGCATGAGACCTAGAAATTCACCCAAGGACACACATGTGATTTTTCAACCAACTTAGGTGCACTGGAGCATGTGCTTGTAATTCAAATTTGAATTATGCACATTGAATGTGCAGAAACTCAATTAATGTATAAAAAAGCCAAACGAACCTGGAATAATTCCAAAATTTAGCACGATACTTCTATTTGGTTTAATCTGCCTGTGTAAAAAAATTAAGGCGGGAGAAAGCAGTGTACGTATCCTGTTTTGCACACGGAGGTGACAAGTTCCCTCTCGGAACCACAAGCCTTCTTGAGAGAAGCTACGATTTGCAAGAAGCTTAGACCAAAGCTTGTCCCAATTTGGCGAACTTTTTTACCGTAGCATGTTGGTGCCATGTCATGACACCTTGCCATATTTCATGATTTTTAGGTGTGTTTTTGTGACAGCCTGGATTTCGCCTTCTTTCTTTTTCCGGACTTGATTTTGCCTTTGCCTTGGATTTGAGTTTTTGGAATCAGTTCAAATGGACTTATCACTTGGACATGCCCTTGACTTTCACCCAAGTGACCCATCTACCTTTCATTCAATCTCATTTCTCTGAAAAATCCCAAAATGGTCAAATGAATATTTTCGTAAACGAAAAATATTCATTTTCTCTTCTGAAACTCATTTCAGAAACTAGTGCTCCAAAGCAACCCTCATTTTTTGCCCCAAAATTCTTGAAATAATTCCTGAATATTCTTTGAACCTTGGCCCACCTCCCCAAGCAAAAATATTGCATGACTTTTTGTAATATTTTTGCTATAGAAAATCATTTCTTTTCTGGCCCAAAAATGCACTTTGTTCAGCAAGTGTATTTTTCCTTGATCCTTTGGCCCTGGTTTTTCTTGAGCCTCTTTACCCTCCTAAGTAAACCTTAACCCTAGGAGATCATCCCTAATGGCCTTCTAGAAGCCCTCCAAAAGTAGCAGCCAAGTTTCTGGCCAGAAACTTGCCAACAAGCTTGAGTCACGTCTGGTCGGCCTGGCAGTGAGTTCCCAGCCTCCCTAGACCTAACACTGCGCGGACTACAGCCCAGACAAGGTTTGGCCGAGCGTGGGCATCGTTTTGACCATGCCAGAGTGGTGACCGCGTGTGGTCACGGGTACTGGCATGTGTTCGACGCGCTATGTGTCGCGCCAATGTTTCTGTTCAGCGCGTGCTCGAGCCAGAGCTCGCCAACGACTGCCGCGCCGCGCCACCGACCTCGACTCTTCACCCTTGACCTCTCCCTGGCGCTCGCCGATGCCGGAGACGCCACGGCGAGCATGAGAACGTCGCGGCCAAAAGCCACAGTGCGCTTGTGCCCTTGTCTTCTTCTTCCCTGCTTCCTGGGGTCGTCCGCGAGTGTGGAAAACTCCCACGTGAGCACTCAGCTCTTTCCCCCTCTCACTGGCACCCTTCGTCATCGCTCGCCCGCTTCCAGAGAACTCTGGCGGTGCCATGTACCCACCTCCTACTCTGGCTATATATAGAGCCCCTCCCTCCGCCCCGAAGCCTCACACCGCAGTTCTCAACCACCACGACCACATAGCACAATCGTATCCCGGTCGGGCTGGCCTCTGGCCGTCGATGCTACCTCTTGAGCACTGCGTTGGTTTTCCCTTGAAGAGGAAAGGGTGATGCAGTAGAGCAGCGTAAGTATTTCCCTCAGTTTTTGAGAACCAAGGTATCAATCCAGTAGGAGGCCACGCACGAGTCCCTCGCACCTACACAAACAAATAAACTCCTCGCAACCAACGCGATAAAGGGATTATCAATCCCTTCACGGTCACCTATGAGGATGAGATCTGATAGATATGATAAGATAATATTTTTGGTATTTTTATGATAAGAGAAATAAAGATGCAAGTAAATGGAAAAGGAAATAACTAAGTATTGGAAGATTAATATGATGGAAAATAGACCCGGGGGCCATAGGTTTCACTAGAGGCTTCTCTCGAGAGTATAAGTATTACGGTGGGTGAACAAATTACTGTTGAGCAATTGACAGAATTGAGCATAGTTACGAGAATATCTAGGTATGATCATGTATATAGGCATCATGTCCAAGACAAGTAGACCGACTCCTGCCTGGACTACTACTATTACTCCACACATCGACCGCTATCTAGCATGCATCTAGAGTATTAAGTTAACGAGAATAGAGTAACGCTTTAAGCAAGATGACATGATGTAGAGGGATAAACTCATGCAATATGATATAAACCACATCTTGTTATCCTCGATGGCAACAATACAATACGTGCCTTGCTGCCCCTACTGTCACTGGGAAAGGACACCTCAAGATTGAACCCAAATCTAAGCACTTCTCCCATTGCAAGAAAGATCAATCTAGTAGGCCAAACCAAACTGATAATTCGAAGAGACTTGCAAAGATAACCAATCCTACATAAAAGAATTCAGAGAAGATTCAAATATTGTTCATAGATAAACTTGATCATAAACCCACAATTCATCGGTCTCAACAAACACACCGCAAAAGAAGATTACATCGAATAGATCTCGACAATAGAGGGGGAGAACTTTGTATTGAGATCCAAAAAGAGAGAAGAATCCATCTAGCTAATAACTATGGACCCGTAGGTCTGGAGTAAACTACTCACACTTCATCGGAGAGCCTATGGTGTTGATGTAGAAGCCCTCTGTGATCGATACCCCCTCCGGCGGAGCTCCGGAAAAGGCCCCAGGATGGGATCTCGTGGATACAGAAAGTTACGGCGGTGGAATTAGGGTTTTAGCTCCGTATCTGGTAGTTTCGAGGTACGTAGGTATATATAGGAGGAAGGAGTATGTCGGTGGAGCAACATGGGCCCAACGAGGGTGGAGGGCGCGCCTGGGGGGTGCGGGGGGTAGGCACGCCCCCTACATCGTGCCTTCCTCGTTGATTGCTTAACATAGGGTTCAAGTCCTCTGGATCATGTTCGTTCCAAAAATCACGTTCCCAAAGGTTTCATTCCGTTTGGACTCCTTTTGATATTCTTTTTCTATGAAACCCTAAAATAGGCAAAAAGAAACAATTCTGGGCTGGGCCTCCGGTTAATAGGTTAATCCCAAAAATAATATAAAAGTGTATAATAAAGCCGAGTAATGTCCAAAACAGGATATAATATGGCATGGAACAATCAAAAATTATAGATACGTTGGAGACGTATCAAGCATCCCCAAGCTTAATTCCTGCTCGTCCTCGAGTAGGACAATGATAAAAAGATAACTTTTGATGTGGAATGCTACTTGGCATAATTTTCAATGTAATTCTCTTAATTGTGGTATGAATATTCAGATCCGAAAGATTCAAGACAAAAGTTTAATATTGACATAGAAATAATAATACTTCAAGCATACTAACTAAGCAATTATGTCTCTTCAAAATAACATGGCCAAAGAAAGTTATCCCTACAAAATCATATAGTCTGGCTATGCTCCATCTTCACCACACAAAGTATTCAAATCATGCACAACCCCGATGACAAGCCAAGCAATTGTTTCATACTTTTGGTGTTCTCAAACTTTTTCAATCTTCACGCAATACATGAGCGTGAGCCATGGACATAGCACTATAGGTGGAATAGAATGGTGGTTGTGGAGAAGACAAAAAGGGAGAAGATATTCTCACATCAACTAGGCGTATCAACGAGCTATGGAGATGCCCATCAATAGATATCAATGTGAGTGAGTAGGGATTGCCATGCAACGGATGCACTAGTGCTATAAGTATATGAAAGCTCAACAAAAAGAAACTAAGTGGGTGTGCATCCAACTTGCTTTCTCACAAAGACCTAGGGCATTTTGAGGAAGCCCATCGTTGGAATATACAAGCCAAGTTCTATAATGAAAAATTCCCACTAGTATATGAAAGTGATAGCATAAGAGACTCTCTATCATGAAGATAGTGGTGCTACTTTGAAGCACAATTGTGGAAAAAGGATACTAGTATTGCCCCTTTTTATTTTTTTTGGCCTTTCTCTTTTTTTATTGGGCCAATACTCTATTAATGATGATCATCACACTTCTATTTATTTACAACTCAATGATTACAACTCGATACTAGAACAAAGTATGACTCTATATGAATGCCTCCGGCGGTGTACCAGAATAGCAATGATGCATGAGTGACTTATATGAAAGAATTATGAACGGTGGCTTTTCCACAACTAAAATGCCAACTACATGATCATGCAAAGCAATACGACAATGATGGAGCATGTCATAGTAAACGGAACGGTGGAAAGTTGCATGACAATATATCTTGGAATGGCTATGGAAATGCCATGATAGGTAGGTATGGTGGCTGTTTTGAGGAAGGTATATGGTGGGTTTATGATACCGGCGAAAGGTGCGCGGTATTAGAGACGCTAGCAATGGTGGAAGGGTGAGAGTGCGTATAATCCATGGACTCAACATTAGTCATAAAGAACTCACATACTTATTGCAAAAATCTATTAGTTATCGAAGCAAAGTACTACGCGCATGCTCCTAGGGGAATAGATTGGTAGGAAAAGACCATCGCTCGTCCCCGACCGCCACTCATAAGGAGGACAATCAATAAATACATCATCCTCCGACTTCTTAACATAACGGTTCACCATACGTGCATGCTACAGGAATCACAAACTTGAACACAAGCATTTCTCAAATTCACAACTACTCAACTAGCACGACTCTAATATCACCATCTTCATATCTCAAAACAATTATCAAGTTTCAAACTTCTCATAGTATTCAACACACTCATAAGAAAATTTTATTATTAATCTTGAATGCCTAACATAATTAAAGCAAATTACTATGCTGTTTTGTAGGACTCTCAAAATAATCTAAGTGAAGCATGAGAGAACAAACAAATCTACCAACATGCTCTAAAAGATATAAGTGAAGCACTAGAGCAAAAACTATATAACTCAAAAGATATAAGTGAAGCACATAGAGTATTCTAACAATTTCCAAATCATGAGTGTCTCTCTAAAAAAGGTGTGTGCAGCAAGGATGATTGTGGAAAAATAACAAATAAATACTCAAATAATACACGACGCTCCAAGCAAAACAGATATCATGTGGTAAATAAAAATATAACTCCAAGTAAAGTTACCGATAGAAGTAGACGAAAGAGGGGATGCCTTCCGGGGCATCCCCAAGCTTTGGCTTTTAGGTGTCCTTAGATTATCTTGGGGGTGCCATGGGCATCCCCAAGCTTAGGATCTTGCCACTCCTTGTTCCATAATCCATCAAATCTTTACCCAAAACTTGAAAGCTTCATAACACAAAACTTAAAGTAGAAAATCTCGTGAGCTCCGTTAGCGAAAGAAAACAAAACACCACTTCAAGGTACTGTAATGAACTAATTCCTTATTTATATTGGTGTTAAACCTAATGTATACAACTTATCTATGGTTTATAAACTGTTTTACTAGCCATAGATTCATCAAAATAAACAAACAACACACGAAAAACAGAATCTGTCAAAAACATAACAGCCTGTAGTAATCTGTAGCTAACGCAAGATCTGGAACCCCAAAAATTATAAAATAACTTGATGTATGTGAGGAATTTATCTATTAATCATCTTCAAAAAGAATTAACTAAATAGCACTTTCCAAATAAAAATGGCAGCAGTTTTCGTGAGCGCTAAAGTTTCTGTTTTTTACAGCAAGATTAAAAAGACTTTCCCCAAGTCTTCCCAACGGTTCTACTTGGCACAAACACTAATTAAGCACAAAAAACACAACCAAAACAGAGGCTAGATAAATTATTTATTAATAAACAGGAGCAAAAATCAAGGAATAAAAATAAAATTGGGTTGCCTCCCAACAAGCGCTATCGTTTAACGCCCCTAGCTAGGCATAAAAGCGAAGATAGATCTAGGTAATATCATCTTGGGTCCTTATTTTTTTTGCGGAGTTATGCTCGAATCCAGGAGGTTCCTTACATTTACCCTCATATTTGGAAAATTTGAGATCTAAAGAATCCAAACGCTTATTGCAAAGGGCAATCAACATATTCATGCGGTGGAGATTCCCGCTAACACTCTTAAGAGGTTCAAGAGATTTTTGTAAAATCTTGGTTACTTCGCAAATTTTCTCGAAAACTTGCGTTTCTTCTTGGGTATGATGATGCCCCTTTTGTTGGGGTAGTGTTCCCACTATACCCTCTATAATTTCATGCGCAATACTGGGATCAATTTCAATAAAATTGCCTTTGGCAACGCAATCCAAGAGTTGTCTATGAGATAAATTCAATCCAACATAAAAGTTGCAAAGCAGAATTCTAAAATCACCTCTAGGGTGCAATTACGATAAAACCCCATCATTCTAAACCAAGCATCTTTTAAGTTTTCTCCTTGTCTTTGTTTGAAGTGAAGGACCTCAAACTCGGGAGTCAAAGGGAAAGATAGGGGACTAGCCATAACGACAAGCAAGCAATTCGACACACAAGCAAACAAGAAACGGGAAAAAAGAGGCGAATAGAGAAAGAAAGGGAGGATGGAGAGAGAGAGGGCGAATAAAACGGCAAGGGTGAAGTGGGTGAGAAGAAAACGAGAGGCAAATGGCAAATAATGTAATATGGGAGATAAGGGTTTGTGATGGGTACTTGGTATGATAACTTTTGCGTAGACTCCCCGGCAACGGCGCCAGAAATCCTTCTTGCTACCTCTTGAGCACTGCGTTGGTTTTCCCTTGAAGAGGAAAGGGTGATGCAGTAGAGCAGCGTAAGTATTTCCCTCAGTTTTTGAGAACCAAGGTATCAATCTAGTAGGAGGCCACGCACGAGTCCCTCGCACCTACACAAACAAATAAACTCCTCGCAACCAACGCGATAAAGGGGTTGTCAATCCCTTCACGGTCACCTACGAGAGTGAGATCTGATAGATATGATAAGATAATATTTTTGGTATTTTTATGATAAAGAGAAATAAAGATGCAAGTAAAATAAATGGCAAAGGAAATAACTAAGTATTGGAAGATTAATATGATGGAAAATAGACCCGGGGGCCATAGGTTTCACTAGAGGCTTCTCTCGAGAGCATAAGTATTACGATGGGTGAACAAATTACTGTTGAACAATTGACAGAATTGAGCATAGTTATGAGAATATCTAGGTATGATCATGTATATAGGCATCACGTCTGAGGCAAGTAGACCGACCCCTGTCTGCATCTACTACTATTACTCCACACATCGACCGCTATCCAGCATGCATCTAGAGTATTAAGTTTAAGAGAACAGAGTAATGCTTTAAGCAAGATGACATGATGTAGAGGGATAAACTCATGCAATATGATATAAACCCCATCTTGTTATCCTCGATGGCAACAATACAATATGTGCCTTACTGCCCCTACTGTCACTGGGAAAGGACACCACAAGATTGAACCCAAAGCTAAGCACTTCTCCCATTGCAAGAAAGATCAATCTAGTAGGCCAAACCAAACTGATAATTCGAAGAGACTTGCAAAGATAACCAATCATACATAAAATAATTCAGAGAAGATTGAAATATTGTTCATAGATAAACTTGATCATAAACCCACAATTCATCGGTCTCAACAAACACACCGCAAAAGAAGATTACATCGAATAGATCTCCACAAGAGAGGGGGAGAACTTTGTATTGAGATTCAAAAAGAGAGAAGAATCCATCTAGCTAATAACTATGGACCCGTAGGTCTAAAGTAAACTACTCACACTTCCTCGGAGAGGCTATGGTGTTGATGTAGAAGCCCTCCGTGATCGATACCCCCTCTCGTGGAGCTTCGAAAAGGCCCCAAGATGGGATCTTGTGGATACAGAAAGTTACGGCGGTGGAATTAGGGTTTTGGCTCCGTATCTGGTAGTTTGGGGGTACGTAGGTATATATAGGAGGAAGGAGTACGTTGGTGGTGCAGCGTGGGCCCCATGAGGGTGGATGCCGCGCCTGGGGGGGGGGGGGTAGGCGCGCCCCTACCTCGTGCCTTCCTCGTTGATTGTTTGACGTAGGGTCCAAGTCCTCTGGATCATGTTCGTTCCAAAAATCACGTCCCCGAAGGTGTCATTCCATTTGGACTCCGTTTGATATTCTTTTTCTGTGAAACCCTAAAATAGGCAAAAACAGCAATTCTAGGCTGGGCCTCCGGTCAATAGGTTAGTCCCAAAAATAATATAAAAGTGTATAATAAAGCCCAATAATGTCCAAAACAGGATATAATATAGCATGGAACAATAAAAAATTATAGATACGTTGGAGACGTATCAGTCGACCACGACCAAAGTTCGCCGGCGATCCCCGCAGCCCAGCCACCCTGCTCCAGAGCCACTCGAGCTCAACCAACCCCTCAGGCCCATCATTGGAAGTCCACTGCTGTCGCCCGGAAGCAGCAGATCCCTTGGAGTCGCCCCTCGCTGTCACCTTCTTCCTATCTGGCAAGTCCCGACCGCCACCGCCGCTTGCGAGTAGCTCTAGCCATCCCCCGACAAGCCACGGGTACAGGCAGAAGGAGAGGCTTGTCTTGAAGATAACCAGGAGGAGTGTGAACCTCCTCTGCACTAAGGCAAGCCAGACCAAAATTTGGATGGTGTCATTTTAATATCTATGTTTTTTATTACTTAAATATGAGTTCTTTATGCATTTAAAATTTGTTAAATAAATATGGTTGAATGCTAGTTACTCTGTCATGCTTGAAATGTTTGTTTAAGTTACTGGTTGAATGCATGGACTAGTTTGGTCTAGTAGAATAAAGTCTGACTAGTTATAATGCCATGATAAATAATGATAGTGCGTTTTGGTAAATGAGAATTTCATATAAATTATGAGTTAATCAAGATATTGCATGGTAATAAATAGTGAGGTAGAACCAGTAAAGTTTAATGATGAGTTAGTGCAAGAATGTCATATTGATAAGGTTGATCCGTTCTTGTGAGTTGCATGTTTTGCATATCGATTAGTTGCATGCTCATGGCACCGTATGATTTGGAATAGTTTTCATTTTCAAGTTAAACCTGATAATAATCCAACTTGAATATAATGTTGATCAAGTCATGGTGCCACTGAATCGGGTTTTTCCTCAGTGCGACCACATTTACCTTTATGGGGGGTCTTGATTTAGTCCTTTGTCGTGCCTCTCGCCGGTGCCTCCAATGAGGGAAGGTTATGGGCGTGCGGTACCCTGGCCCGGTAAGCATACATAACCTTGTGTGCCCGTTTGTTTTTATGGTACCTTGTCCCCGTTTGGGACCGCTTTTGCCACGACGGTGGCCGTTGATGCCTTTGGTAGGCACGGGGCCACCCATGACTTAGCCCGGGGAGGAAATTGGTCGGAGTGGCCGGGAGAGTGTCATGGCAAGGGGAGGGTTTCGTCGGAACACCGTTGGTCGACCCGAATGGGAGTGCGAGGCCATGGGTTCTGTGGTGTGGGTAAAGTGCGCTACCTCTGCAGAGTGTATTCAATCTATCGGTAGCCGCATCCTCGGTTATGGACACAACTCGGGAGAAGGTCACACCGTGGATCAACATTTATAATTAATCTTGCACACTAAATAATTATTGTTGGCACTGGTTTTGTGATGATTCGTGAGATCATGTGCTAATCATGAGTGATTGGTCGCAGTTGTGATCCGGGTATGATCACCATTTGGTTACGAGGTAACCCGTCTGGTAAGCGAGTCCGAGGGACTCAGTGCACATGTTGGTTTCACCGCATTAGTAGCATTACTTGCATTGCATTAACCTGAATAATTGTCATGATATTGTTTGTCATTGTGCTTATGTTTGTTGTGAGCTTGCAAGTATATTCAATGTACTGACCTGGCGTGTCATGCCAGATTTCAGGCAAGTCGTATTGCATCGGAGAGCTTCCCGCGTCTAGGCCGTGTCCACGTCGGTGTCCTTGTGCTATGGAGTTCCACTTCGTCATCATTCCGCTGCCGCGTAGTTTATGTGATCGAGGCCCCTTCATGTTCATTAAATAATATACATACTGTTCAGCTGCACCGGGTGTGCCGCTTGGCCTCTTACCTCGATGTAATATCAGACTTATGTATCCACTAGCTTCAATAAAGCGGTTGTTTCTGTACCATGTTGTTGTGTGTTGCCAGAAGACTTGATCTCTGGGCTGGCAATGCAAGGTAAACCGGTTGCTTGAGTCAGGGTGCCACAACGCTTGATATCAGAGCCGCGCTGATTGTAGGACGCGCTTGACCATGGGAGCGTTAGTGGAACGGTAGATAGTTTCGTCTACGTGCCGGTAGTCATAGAAATTTGTTACTGCATTGCATGCATGTTTATCGGTTGTTATTACTAACCGTATGATGGTTGTGAGTGTAGATGGCTCCAGTTCCGATCTTGTACCATTCTGAGCCAGCTCCATACATATCGCCACACCTTCTTCAGAACGTGTGGCGACTATACCCAGAGGGTTCTGATCCAGTGTATCAGGAGCATCTGGACGGTTCATTGTATGAGTATTATGCTGAGGTCACTCTACACCATAGTTCCCCTTCCGACGCTTACACTCGTTCTTCTAAGGGTGGTCTCGCTTCTACGCCATCTCAGGCGGTCTAGTTTGCAGCAATCAAAGCTCTTGTAGACTTGCGCTACAACGAGGTTCGCATGCACACCCATCCAGGTTTCTTTTACTACCCATATCTGCACGAGAATGGGTGTATCCCCTTTCCTTTGATTAATCTGGCGTGCCATCGTCCTTGTAGCCACCTTTCTTGTCATATCACTGCCAGTTATCTCCTGATCTACGAGTTAGCTTGGGAGCTAACCCGAGCCCAGATAGCTCTCACCGCCGCTCAGAATAGGAACCCTCTACCCACTATCGGTTTCACTTCATGCGTTCCTCTATCCTTTGTTACCCCGGTGACCTCTTAGCGTACCATTAACCCTTTGGCAGTAACCCCTCGCAGTTCTCCTGCTGCATGGGCTTCCCTGGTCGCTACTCCTGCAGCTCCTGTGCTTAGATCCCGCCCCGCACCTGCCCTTGAGGGAGAGTCCTCGAGGCAGCGCCGTCGCGTCTCTCTTAACCCGAAGGTCTATACTATCAGTTTAGGATCTGGGTCTGGCTCAGAAGAGGAGCCCGCAGCAGCACCATCCGAGCAGTAGATTGCTAGAGTATCACTTTCATCATGAGTATGATGTATGGATGTAGTTGTACGTGTTATGATGCTTAGTTTTGTGTATGAGGGTAGTGAACTTGTCATGATGTTTACCTCTTATGTTGAGTTTTTGTATAATTATGTTGGAACCTTTTCATTCGCCTTGGTTTTCTTTCACTGTTTTCTTCTGGGATTGTCACTGGCTTTCCTCCCATTATTGGATATTTCTCATCGTGGTTGCTGTGTATTGGGAAAATAAATAATAGGATGACGCGGGGAGGCAGCAACAACCAAGCTTGTGAGGATGTCCCTGTTCGTCGCTCCGCAAGACAGGCAGGACATTCCCCCGAGCCATACCAGCCACCACCGTCTCCACCGCTACATCCGCCTTCCACTTAGCAAATCATGCAAATGTTTAAAGAAAGAAGGAACAACGATCTGATAGAACTATTGAAAAGTGTGCAAGTTATGGTTGGGCAGAATGGAAATCAAAATGGTCATTACTCCAAGCTGTCAGATTTTCAGAGAACCAAGCCTCCCAGTTTCAGTCAAGTTATTGATCCATTGGACGCTGATGATTGGTTAAGGACTATTGAGAAGAAACTAGAAATTTCTCGCACTAAAGAAGGAGACAAGGTTCCCTTCGCAACACATTATCTCGAAGGATCTACAGCTATATGGTGGGATAACGCTAAGGCCATGTGGCTCACGGATGAGGAAATTACTTGGACTAAATTCAAGGATCATTTCCGCAAGTATCATATTCCTGCTGGAATTATGAAAATAAAGCAGCGCAAATTCCTCGCTCTTACTCAAGGAAGCATGTCAGTAAGCAAGTACCTGAATAAATTCATCCATTTGGCCCGCTATTCTCTCTATGATGTGGCCGCAGAAGAAAGGAAGGTCGACATATTTCTTGGAGGACTGAATCAGCATCTCAGGTGCACTCTCAGTATGTTTGATTTTCCGAACTTCCAAACTCTGGTGAACAAGGCCCTCATCGCAGAAAGGGAACACAAGCTCATGCATGACAACAGGCCCGCTAATAATGACCACAAGCACAAATTCGAGCCTCAGAAGGATATGCAACCCGTGCAGAAGGCTTGTACTTGGCAACAGACTCAGGTTGAGTACAAACCCAACTGGGAGCAAAATGTCAACAAGACCACCACTCAAGTCAAGAATGTCGTGACCAATCTGGTACGTGAAGAATGTCAGAGTAACAATTCATGCTTCAACTATGGGCAAACCGGACATTACGCCAGACAGTGCCCCAAGAACAGCAAGCCAACAGCTTCATTCCGTCTGCAAGTCAACTACCTAGAGCCATATTCCGCCATCCAAGGGCAAATCCATCATATCTCCGCAGATGAATCCCAAGAGGACCCAGAAGTCGTCATTGGTATGTTTCCTGTTAATAACATACATGCCATAATTTTATTTGACTCTGGGGCTTCCCACTCTTTACTTCGCGGAGTTTTGCTGCCCAAAACATATTTCCTTGCTCAATTTTGGGAAAGCATATGCTGGTACAATCCCCGGGGTCTTTGCTCCAAAGCAATCTGGTCTGCCATAATTTGGAGATTGATATCAAGGGAGTCGAGTTTCCAACGTCTTTGATAATCATCGAATCTGACAAATTCGATATTATTCTGGGAATGAATTGGTTAACCCAATACCAAATATGCATCAATTGTGCGACCAGAGAAGTTACCATGGCAAGTCAGGAAGGTCGCACCACAATTTTTTATGCCCGCAGAAGTATACCCAAGAAGGATATGGTTTTCTCAGCTGTGGCTGAAGAGGTGGAATTGATTCCGGTGGTCAGTGAGTATCCAGATGTATTTCTTGAGGAATTACCAGGAATGCCGCCAGATAGAGAACTGGAGTTTGCAATTGACTTGGTGCCTGGAACCGCACCGATACACAAGAAATATTATCAGATGCCTTCATCAGAATTGGTGGAATTATAGAAACAGCTGGATGAGATGCTGCAAAAAGGATACACCCGCCCAAGCTCTTCACCGTGGGGGTCATCCGCTATCTTCGTGGATAAAAATGATGGCAGTCTACGAATGTGTGTGGACTACCGACAGTTGTATGACGTCACCATCAAAAACAAGTATCCATTATCAAGGATTGATGATTTGTTTGATCAACTCAGTGGGGACAAAGTATTCTCCAAGATTTATTTGAGGACCGGATATCATCAACCCAAAATCAAGAAGGAATATATTCCCAAGACCGCCTTCACCACTCGGTATGGTCTTTATGAGTATACCGTTATGTCATTCGGCCTCACCAACACCCCTGCCTTCTTCATGCACATGATCAATAAGGTGTTTATGGATTTCCTGGAAAAATTTGTTGTGGTGTTCATCTACGACATCCTCATTTACTCAAAAAGAGAAGATGAACACAAGGACCACCTCTGAGCAGTTTTGCAAAGGCTCCACGACCATCAGCTTTACGCGAAGTTCAGCAAATATGAATTTTGGCTCAAGAAAGTTGGATTTTTGGGGCATGTTCTCTCAGCAGAAGGAATAGCCGTGGATCCAAGTAAGGTGAAAGATGTGCTTGATTGGTCCGCACCCACGACAGTCTCAGAAATCCGAAGTTTCCTTGGTCTAGCCGGGTATTATCACTGTTTATTGAAGGATTCTCTATGATTGCCAAGCCAATGACAGAGCTCCTAAAGAAGGATAAGAGTTTGAATGGACTAAGGACTGCGAAAGGAGTTTCAATGAGTTAAAAATCAGACTGACGTCAGCACCAATATTGACTCTTCCCGAGATCTACCGCAGTTTTGATGTCTACTGCGACGCCTCTAGAAAAGGCTTTGGATGTGTACTTATGCAAGATTTCAAGGTTGAGGCCTATGCATCCCGACAACTACGGCCGCACGAAGGAAATTATCCCACTCATGATCTGGAATTGGTCGCGGTGGTGCACGCTTTGAAGATTTGGAGACACTATCTTATTGGAAAGCGGTGCCAGATATTTACCGACCACAAGAGTCTCAATTATATATTCACTCAACCCGATCTAAACCTTCGTTAGCGAAGATGGCTTGAGTTGGTTAAGGATTACGACCTCGGTATAAATTTTGACCTGGGTAAAGCTAATGTGGTTGTTGATGCCCTCGGCCGCAAGCCTGCCAACCTGAATGCTCTAATAGATTCTTTGCCTCCTGAACTTTGCGAAGAAATCGCTCAGCTCAATTTGGTAATCATGGATGCCAGTCTTGCCAGCATATTGGAAGTTGCTCCTACACTCGAGTAAGAAATTTGCAGCGCTCAAGCAGATGAAAAATCGTTGCAATTATATGCCAAGCGTATGCAAGAAGGACAGACACATGATTTCTCTAAAGGTCAGCAGGGTATGCTAAGGTTTCGAGGAAGGACTTGCGTACCCAGCCAAGAAGGTCTGAGAAAGAAGATATTGGTTGAAGCACATGAATCGCCGTACTCAATTCATCCAGGTGGCACCAAAATGTATGAAGACTTTCGTCAGGTATTCTGGTGGGATGGAATGAAGAAAGACATCGCGTACTTTGTGGCTTGTTGTGATATATGCAACAAGGTAAATGCGGAACACCAAAAACCCGCCGGACTCCTTCAACCCATACCCATATCGCAATGGAAATGGGATGATGTATGCATGGATTTCATCACTGGGTTACCAAGGACTCACCGAGCGAATGCTGCCATATGGGTCATAGTGGACACATTAATGAAGGTAGCCCATTTCCTTCCCATCCGGACCACCTACCGTGCCGATCAACTTGCACAATTGTATGTGTCCAGGATCGTCGGTCTGCATGGAGTGCCAAAGACTATCACCTCAGATAGAGGATCTCTCTTCACTTTATCATTTTGGTCCCGACTACATCAAGCCTTGGGGACTGCCCTGAAATACATCACAGCTTATCATCCCCAGAAAGATGGATAGACTAAGCGAGTAAATCAAATACTCGAAGATATGCTCCAAGCATGTGCGTTAGCCCAAGGATCCAAGTGGGAAGACTGTCTGCCGTACGCCGAGTTTTCCTACAACAACAGTTTCCAAACCAGCTTAAAGATGCCACCTTATGAAGCCCTGTATGGCCGTAAGTGCCGCACACCACTGAACTGGTCTCAAACCGGAGACAGTCGTATTTTTGGGACTGACTTGATAACCGAAGCTGAGAAGCAAGTCAAGGAAATCCGATACAGACTACAGTTGGCAAAATCACGACAAAAGAGTTATTATGACGCAAAACCGTCAGATCAGCTTCGAACCCGGAGAACACATGTATCTCTGAGTCACCCCTATGAAAGGAGTTTAGAGATTCCAGACCCAAGGAAAATTAGCACCCAAATATATTGGTCCATTTCCAGTCATGACCAGAGTCGGAACAGTTGCCTACCGATTGGAATTGCCACCAGAACTGTCAGAGGTACACAATGTGTTTCATGTCTCACAGCTAAGGAGATGTCTCTCGCCACCGGAGAAAAGGACTGATATGGCAGAGATAGAACTGGCTAAGGATTTAACATATGAGGAAAAACCAATCAGAATATTGGATGAGACAGAAAGAGTCACTCACAGCAAAGTGATAAGGTTTTACAAGGTTGAGTGGGAGCATCACACCGAGGAAGAGGCAACCTGGGAAAAAGAGGAATTTTTAAGGACTGCCTACCTAGAACTGTTTTCCCAAGCAACCAAATCTCGAGGACGAGATTCATCCTAAGTGGGGGAGGTTTGTGACAGCCTGGATTTTGCCTTCTCTCTTTTTTCGGACTTGATTTTGCCTTTGCCTTGGATTTGAGTTTTTGGAATCAATTCAAATGGACTTATCACTTGGGCATGCCCTTGACTTTCACCCAAGTGACCCATCTACCTTTCATTCAATCTCATTTCTCTGAAAAATCCCAAAATGGTCAAATGAACATTTTTCATAAAAGAAAAATATTCATTTTCTCTTCTGAAACTCATTTCAGAAACTAGTGCTCCAAAGCAACCCTCATTTTTATTGCCCCAAAATTCTTGAAATAATCCCTGAGTATTCTTCGAACCTTGGCCCACCTCCCCAAGGAAAAATATTGCATGACTTTTTGTAATATTTTTGCTACAGAAAATCATTTCTCTTCTGGCCCAAAAATACACTTTGTTCAACAAGTGTATTTTTCCTTGATCCTTTGGCCCTGGTTTTTCTTGAGCCTCTTTACCCTCCTAAGTAAACCTTAACCCCAGGAGATCAGCCCTAATGGCCTTCTAGAAGCCCTCCAAAAGTAGCGGCCAAGTTTCTGGCCAGAAACTTACCAACAAGCTTGAGTCACGTCTGGTCGGCCTGGCGTGAGTTCTCAACCTCCCTAGACCTAACACTGCGCGGACTACAGCCTAGACAAAGTTTGGCCGAGTGTGGGCGTCGTTTTGACCATGCCAGGGCGGTGATTGCGTGTGGACACGGGTTCTGGCATGTGTTCGAGGCGCTCTGCGTCGCGCCAATGCTTCTGTTCAGCGGGTGCTAGAGCCAGAGCTCGCCGACGACTGCCGCGCCGCGCCACCAGCCTCGACTCTTCACCCTTGACCTCTCCCCGGCGCTCTACGACACCGGAGACGCCGCAGCAAGCACGGGCACGTCGCGACCAAAATCCACAGTGCGCTCGTGCCCTTGTCTTCTTCTTCCCTGCTTCCTGTGCTCGTCCATGAGCATGGACACCTCATGTGTGAGCACTGAGCTCTTTCCCCCTCTCACTGGCGCCCTTCGTTGTCGCTCCCGGCATCCAGAGAACTCCGGCGGTGCCTATACCCCCTCCTAATCCCGCTATATATAGAGCCCCTCCCTCCACCCCGAAGCCTCACACCGCACTTCTCAACCACCACGACCACGTAGCACAGCCGTAGCCCGATCGGGCAGGCCTCCGGCCGTCGACCACGACCAGAGTTCACCGGCGATCCCCGCAGCCCAGCCACCCTGCTCCAGAGCACCTCGAGCTCAACCAACCCCTCAGGCGCATCATTGGAGGTCCGATGGTGTCGATTGGAAGCAGCAAAGCCCTTCGAGTCACCCCTCGCCGTCGCCTTCTTCCTCTCCGGCAAGTCCCGACCACCAGTGCCGCTTGCGAGCTCGGTTCCGAGCAGCTCCGGCCATCCCCCGACAAGCCACGGGTACATGCAGAAGGAGAGACTTGTCTTGAAGATAACCAGGAGGATTGTGAACCTCCTCTGCACTAAGGCAAGCCACACCAACATTTGGATGGTGTCATTTCAGTATCTATGATTTTTCTTACTTAAATATGAGTTCTTTTATGCATTTAAAATTTGTTAAGTAAATATGGTTGAATGCAAGTTACTTTGTCATGCTTGAAATGTTTGTTTAAGTTACTGGTTGAATGCATGGACTAGTTTGGTCTAGTAGAATAGAGTTTGACTAGTTATAATGCCATGATAAATAATGATAGTTCTTTTTGCTAAATGAGAATTTCATATAAATTATGAGTTAATCAAGATATTGCATGGTAATAAATAGTGATGTAGAACCAGTAAAGTTTAATGATGAGTTAGTGCAAGAATGTCATATTGATATGGTTGATCTGTTCTTGTGAGTTGCATGTTTTGCATATCGATTAGTTGCATGCTCATGGCATCGTATGACTTGGAATAGTTTTCATTTTCAAGTTAAACCTGATAATAATCCAACTTGAATATAATGTTGATCAAGTCATGGTGCCACTAAATCGGGATTTTCCTCAGTGTGACCACATTTACCTTAATGGGGGGTCTTGATTCGGTCCTTTGTCGTGCCTCTCGTCGGTGCCTCCAACGAGGGAAGGTTATGGGCGTGCGGTACCCTGGCCTGGTAAGCATACAGAACTTTCTGTGCCCATTTGTTTTTATGGTACCTTGTCCCCGTTTGGGACCGTTTTTGCCACAACGGTGGCCATTGATGCCTTTGGTAGGCACGGGGCCACCCATGACTTAGCCCGGGGAGGGAATTGGTCGGAGTGGCCAGGAGAGTGTCATGGCAAGGGGAGGGTTTCGTTGGAACGCCGTTGGTCCACCCGAATGGGAGTGCGAGGCCATGAGTTCTGTGGTGTGGGTAAAGTGCGCTACCTCTGCAGAGTGTATTCAATCTATCGATAGCCGTGTCCTCGGTTATGTACACAACTCGGGTGTAGGTCACACCATGGATCAACATTTATAATTAATCTTGCACACTAAATAATTATTGTTGGCACTAGTTTTGTGATGATTCGTGAGATCATGTGTTGATCATGAGAGATTGGTCACAGTTGTGATCCGGGTATGATCACCGTTTGGTTACGAGGTAACCCGTCTGGTAAGCGAGTCCGAGGGACTCGGTGCACATGTTGGTTTCACCGCATTAGTAGCATTACTTGCATTGCATTAACCTGAATAATTGTCATGATCTTGTTTGTCATCGTGCTTATCTTTGTTGTGAGCTTGCAAGTATATTCAATGTACCGACATGGCGTGTCATGCCAGATTTTAGGCAAGTCATATCGCATCGGAGAGCTTCCCGCGTCTAGGCCGTGTCCACATCGATGTCCCTGTGCTATGGAGTTCCACCTCGTCGTCATTCCGCTGCCCCGTAGTTTATGTGATCGAGGCCCCTTCATGTTCATTAAATAATGTACATACTGTTCAGTCGCATCGTGTGTGCCGCTTGGCCTCTTACCTCGATGTAATATCAGACTTATGTATCCGCTAGCTTCAATAAAGCGGTTGTTTCTGTACCACATGTTGTTGTGTGTTGCCAGAAGACTTGATCTCTGGGCTGGAAATGCAAGGTAAACCAGTTGCTTTGAGCCGGGGTACCACAGTTTTGGATTTATAGAAATTGAAAAACCAAGTTTCTCAATCTTTGCGGCCGAGCCACGACGCCCAGATGTTTGAATTTCATTCCCATTTCTTGCATGGGACCTATAAATTCACCCAAAGACACACATGTGATTTTTCAACAAACTTTGGTGCATTGGAGCACGTGCTTGTAGTTCAAATTTGAATTATGCCCATTAAATGCCCAGAAACTCAATTAATGCATAAAAATGCAAAATGAACCTGGAATAATTCCAAATTTAAACACAACACTCATGTACTAGTTGCATGTTCACCGTACATAAATGTTCTAGCAATTCAAATACCATCCTTTCCCTTAGTAACACCACTTTGTCTTTCAAAACATAATGAAAAAAATCAGGTATACCACAAACAATTTACTAGAAAGAATCATGTGGAATGCGATATGAAATATCTTGGTGCACTGTCTTGTCTGGCTTGCGCAGGAAGCTTCGTCGTCTACATTCCACCGCCCCCGCTTGAATCACACTTGCGCGCCAGTTTCTCGCGGCACCGAGCAAATTTTTGTTGCCACCGTGGAAATATCTATCTCCTCGCCCCCTCCGAGGGAGTCCTGGACTAAGGGGTCCTCGGGCGTTTGGCCTGTTAGCCATGGGCTGGACTAATGGGCTGTGAAGATACGAAGAACGAAGACTACACCCGTGTCCGGATGGGACTCTCCTTGGCGTGGAAGGCAAGCTTGGCGACCAAATATGTAGATTCCTTTCTTTGTAACCGACCTTGTGTAACCCTAGATCCTCTATGTGTCTATATAAACCGGAGGACTTAGTCCGGAGGGCAGACACTATCATAACCATACAAGCTAGGCCTCTAGGGTTTAGCGATTACAATCTCATGGTAGATCATCTCTTGTAATACTCATATTCATCAAGCTCAATCAAGAAGGACGTAGGGTATTACCTCCATAGAGAGGGCCCGCACCTGGGTAAAACATTGTGTCCCCTGTGT
Organism: Triticum monococcum; assembly: GCA_034509565.1. Lineage (NCBI taxonomy): Eukaryota > Viridiplantae > Streptophyta > Magnoliopsida > Poales > Poaceae > Triticum > Triticum monococcum. Next base: position 412,371,428 of record CM067845.1, read on the forward strand.
CTTGTTACCATCGACCTTAGACACACAGTTCGGGACCCCCTACCCGAGATCCGCCAGTTTTGACACCGACATTGGTGCTTTCATTGAGAGTTCCACTGTGCTGTCAGCAAAAGGTTTGATGGCCCCTTCAATCGTCAATAATGACACTGTCCAAGGAGAAACTTTCCTTCCCGGACAAATCTTTGTGTTCGGCGGATTCGCATTGCGGGCCAATTCGTTTGGCCATCTGGAGCAGATCGAAAGCTACGCCCCTGGCCATCAGGTCAGATTTGGGAGCTTGAACTATATTGCGGACATCCATGGAGACTTGATCTTCGCTGGATTCAAGACCGCGGCTACCACTCCTGATTACCCCGAGAGACATGGCCTAAATCTGTCATCGGACTGCATCCAGGAGACAGCTCCCGTAACTGCTCTGGCCTTAGATCCAGAGCAGACTGCGCCATCCAAGGACAGGAAGCTCAAGCCGCCACGGAGGCCATAGATTCCCCGGTGTTGGAGCCGCACATAGACTTGATCTCACACGATACATGTGCCACCGGAACTCCGGACTCGTCTCCGGCTGTAAGTTCCGAACCACCTGAGCCCATGGACGCCAAACTTGATCATTTATCGATCTTCGAATTCAGCACCGCAGACATCTTCCAGCACTCACCTTTGGGCGACATGCTAAACTCATTAAAAACATGTCCTTGACGGAGGACTCACAGCCGAACTCTATCGATCTGAACTAGGGGCTGACGATGGAGAATTTTCCTTCCCACCCGCCACCCACTTCATAGCCATGGTCGAGGATTTGACCGACACACTTGATTATGACTCCGAGGACATCGACGGTATGGACGACGATGCTGGAGAAGAAGGGGCCCAGAACCCGCCGTTCATTGGATGCTAGACGGCCACTTCCTCGTGTGATGTATACATGGTGGATGCACCAAAGGAGAAGAGCGGCGATGACAAGGAAAATCCAGCTGAGGATAAGCCTTCCGAAATACAATCCAAGCGTCGGCGTCAGCGGCGCCGCTCTAAGTCATGCCGCAGTAAAGACAGCAACACCGGCACAGGAGAAGACAACACTCCAGAAGGTGTCGAAGACAACGAAGACCCCATTGAAACAACTAATGAACAAGATGAATGGGAGGACGGGCAGGTTAGCCTGGTAAATAGGCCACACACGAAGACTCAGAGGACGGAAGTTATCTTCCGCTCTCTGAGGATTAGGTGAGCCTCGGCACTGACGATTTCATCGTGCCTGAGGAACCTCTTGAGCAGGAGCGCTTCAAGCGCCAGCTAATAGCCACTGCAAGGAGACTGAAAAAGAAGTAGCAGCAGCTTCAAGCAGACCAAGATCTGCTCAATGATAAATGGACCGATGTCCTAGCAGCCGAAGAATACGGCCTCAAGCGCCCAACCAAAAGCTACCCAAAGCGCAAATTTCTACCTCAGTTTGATGAGGAGGCGCCGAAATACATACCACCATCGTACAAGCGGCTGACCGACCACCACGTGGTTGGGACAAAACGGCAACTCACCCCGAACACCAGCCCGCCCCGCCTCACCGCACAGGTAGAGGTAAATTAGCCCACGGCCATACATATGACCTAAGGCAAAACCTGAACAATAAAGCAGGACATACCAGATCAATCTACAAATCGTGAGGACGTGCCTTGACACGCGACGACGACCACCTATTCGGACATGACAAACTTAGTCATGCGCGGGCTGAAAACCGCAGACGGACTCCATGAGAGCTACGTCGCGATATGACCCGATATAGAGGCGCCGCACACCCTCATTGCTTCACTGATGATGTCATGGATCATCATTTCCCACAAGGGTTCAAACCCATGAATATAGAATCATACGATGGAACCACAGACCCCGCGGTGTGGATCGAAGACTTCATTCTCCACATTCATATGGCCCGCAGCGATGACCTTCGCGCCATCAAATACCTCCCATTAAAACTCAAGGGGCCAGCTCGGCATTGTCTCAATAGTCTGCCTGAAAATTCTATTGGCAGCTGGGAGGACTTGGAAGAGGCCTTCCTCGACAACTTCCAAGGTAAATATGTTCGACCTCCGGACACTGATGACTTAAGCCACATAGTTCAACATCCCGGAGTGTCCGCCAGGAAATTCTGGACCAGGTTCTTAACAAAAAGAACCAAATCGTCGATTTTCCGGATGCCGAAGCCCTAGCAACCTTCAAACACAGCATCCACGATGAATGGCTCGCTCGCCGCCTCGGCCAAGAAAAGCCCAAATCCATGGCGGCCCTCACGGCACTCATGACCCGCTTTTGTGCGGGTGAGGACAGTTGGTTGGCCCGTAGCAAAAAGAATGCAAGCGACGCCGACACCCCTGAAGTAAAAAATAACAAAGACAAGTCTCGATGCAATAGATACAAGCGTCGAAACATCAGTGACAACACCGAGGATACGATGGTCAATGCCGGATTCAATGGCTCTAAGTCCGGTCAGCGGAAGAAGCTGTTCCAAAAGAACAATTCAGGCCCATCCAGCTTGGACTGCATACTTGATCGTCCGTGCCAAATTCATGGCACCCTGGACAAACCACCCAATCATACAAATAGAGATTGCTGGGTTTTTAAACAGTCCGACAAATTAAACACCGAGAAAAGGGAAAAGGGATCGCAAAGCGAGGACGATGACGAAGAGCCCCGGCAACCGAACACAGGGGGACAGAAGAAGTTTCCCCCTCAGGTCAAAATGATGAACATGATATATTCTACCCACATCCCCATGAGGGAGCGCAAGCGTGAGCTTAGGGACGTCTACGCGATAGAGCCAGTCGCCCCAAAATTTAATCCATGGTCGTCATGCCCGATCACTTTTGATCGCCGGGATCATCCGACCAGTATCCGTCATGGTGGCTCAGCCACACTGGTCTTATACCCAATAATTGATGGGTTCCACCTGACTCGCGTCCTTATGGACGGAGGTAGCAGCCTCAAACTGCTCTATCAGGATACAACGTGAAAAATGGGCATTAACCCATCACGGATCAAGCCTACCAGGACTACCTTCAAAGGAGTCATACCAAGTGTAGAGGACCGCTGTACGGGCTCAATCACACTAGAGGTTGTCTTCGGATCTCCGGACAACTTCCGAAGCGAGGAGTTAATCTTTGATATTGTCCCCTTCCGCAGCGGCTATCACGCACTGCTTGGACGAACTGCGTTTGCTTGATTCAACGCAGTACCACACTATGCTTATCTCAAGCTCAAGATGCCCGGTCCACGCGGCGTCATAACGGTCAATGGAAATACGGAACGCTCCCTCCGTACAAAAGAGCACACAGCTGCCTTAGCAGCAGAAGTACAGAGCGGCCTTCTCAAGCAGAACCTTAATTCGGCTGCCGAGCCCACGGACACCGTTAATAGGGTCCAAACTACTCTACAGCAAGTGAGCTCAGTTTGTCAGGAGCTCGAGTAGCAATCTGGCTTCCGTCTCAGTCCCGATCAAGTGGTGGCATTCGTGTTGCGTGTACATAACTACGCACTCAAAATCCCATGGGCATCGACGGAGGCATAGCTAGCTCGTGGTCCATAGTACTGCTCAACCAACATCGGATACACACATACTTTCACTTTTACTTGTTTCTTTTTCAGGTCTCAATCCCACAGGCCCCATCTGGTGGTCTGGTCATCGGTCCTCTTGAAGGATAAACACACCAAGACGGCGAGAAACGCAGACACATGAGGGACTTTTTAGGTGACTCCGTTAACGATAACTCTACCTGTTTTTCAGGACCCACATGCAGCTCTCCCTTTATTTCTGCATGTCAAATAGCCTGTTGCTTATGGCACTAATGCACCTTGATGTACTAATTAAATTACAATGAGAACAGTTTGCGGTTGGAGCTTTAGGACCCCAGCCTTTTACCTTTGCACCTTTTCTGTTTTCTTTCTCTTTTTTCTCTTAGCTCCCCTGTGGATAACCTTATCAGATAGCACTCGTACACTTTTGGTGCATTTCAAGTTCGCCAGGGGCTTCATAGCACCCCACACTACGACAACAAAAGTCCGAACACTTTTTATAAGTATAGTTCGGCACCCCGAATTTAGCATTATATGCATTGGCTCCGAATCATGTCTTTGGTCAATAGGTGGGTTGCCCGGCTCCTGTGCTTGCTACCTTACGTTCCGCTACATCAGCTAAGGTAGTAAAGGGAAAACTACTGCGATTGTGCCTTGGTTTATCCAAAGGAGCACCTCAGTAGAGAAAGCCGAAAACTGACTGTCATGATGCGGCAAGAGCCGGTCAGCTGTTCGGAGGTTGCAAATCGTTGGAGATTTCTTCCGCATTTCGCGAAGGATCGGTACTTCCCGATCAGACGCTTATAGCACTCTAGTTCGGATACTAGGGGTTGCAACCATGTTTTTATTGTAAAACTCCTATGGCTAAGTGAGGGTGTTCAAGCTGCATAGTCTGGTTGCCTGGTTCGTTGCGCTAAACAACTCCTTCAAGGACCATATAATTGGATCAAGATTGTTTAGATTCCATCCCGAACACCCCCGTACTACCTACGTGGGGGCAGAAGCCAACGACTGGCCAACCCTCAGATTTCATACAACACGGCCGCACAGGAGGAAAAAAATTAAAACATAACAAGAATTATATTACATAACATTATTGTTTCATGTTACAGGATAGGATAATACGAATATTTTCATGGGAATATAACATCCTTCGCACATTGCTCCGCCACAAGGCGGGATCCCTCCAGGACACCATCAAAATATAACTCGGGTCGGCGGTGCTCCTTGCCCTCAGGCGGCCCCTGGGTCATCAGCTTCTTGGCATCCATCTTCGCCCAATGCATCTTGACACGGGCAAAGGCCATCCGGGCACCTTTAATACAGGACGACCACTTTATGACCTCAAGCCGTGGGCAGGCACTAACAAGCCGCTTCACAAGTCTGAAGTAGCTGCTGGGTATCGGTGCGGCAGGCCATAGTCGGACTATCAGGTCCTTCATGGCTAGCTCGGCCGCCTTATGCAGCTCGACCAGCTGTTTCAGCTGGTCGCTGAAGGGCACCGGATGTTCTGGTCCAAGATATTGTGACCAGAACAACTTCTCCATAGAACTCCCTTCTTCAGCTCGATAGAACTCAGCAGCATCTGATACGCTGTGCGGCAAATCCGTAAACACTCCTGGAGAGCTCCAAATTCGGGAAAGTACAAGGAACGTTTCCTTCACAGACTTGCTTTGCATAATGAAAGCCTTACCTGCCGCGATCTTCTTGGCTGCCTGGATTTCTTGAAGGGCGCTCCGGGCCTCGGCCCGAGCCTCTTGTGTGCTCTGGTGGGCCTTCGCAAGTTCGGACGCTTGCATCTTAGAATCATGCTCCAAGGACTCGTACTTCTTGACGGCATCCTGGAGTTCTTGCTGGACTTGGCTGACCCGGGCCTCGTGCTTCTCGCGCGCGGCGCGCTCCTTGGCCGCTTTGTCCTCGGCCTCGACTAACGCCTTCTTGAGGGCAGCCACCTTAGTCGTGGCCCCTAATAAAATCCATGACACTTTAGTCAGCACGAAACATTCATCCATCCTAAATATACGCGCAGGTCACTGCATACCTTAGCTGTCCTCCAGCTGCTTCTTCATGAGGTCAAGCTCTTCTTCGGCCCGCTCCAGGCTCTGCTTCAGGCTGTAGACCTCCGCAGTATGAGCGGCAGCAGCCAGTAGCGATGCCTGCTTATTCACATAGACATCTTATGTTAGACTCCTGCAAAAATTATTTGATCCTCTGTTCGGCCTTTTCTTGCTGAACACCGAACAGAGCATCAGGGGCTACTGTCTACACTTTGATATCCTTTCTACAATTACATTACTTACCTCAAAGCCTGTTAAAAGGCTAGCGCATGCTTCGGTCAGTCCACTTTTGGCGGACTGAACCTTCTCGATCACCGTACCCTTAAGGACACGCTGTTCATCCATAATGGAAGCGCCTCGCAGCGCTTCCAGTAGATTATCCGGTGCCTCTGGTTGGATAGAGGTCACCGGCAGAACAGGCACACCTCCTCCTTTCGGGGAAGGCCGTTCGCTGGACTCTGGAGCCGTGTAGGTCTACGGAATGGTATCCGGTTGGGGGCCAAATGGATTTTGGCCCCCATCACCAGTCCCCATGGGGGCTTTTTGCCCCATGTGTCCGGCGGTCGAGGAGTCATCCTTGGGCGCCACCCCGATGATCTCCGGAACCTCCCCCGGTCTGGGAAGGTCCTTTGGTACACCACCTCGTCATCACCCTTGGCCGAGACAGAGTGAGCGGGCGGCGGTGACATGCTAGCCATCTCCATTGAATCTAGCGAACCCTCTGCCGAGGATCGCGCGGAGCTGTTGTGGGCCGGACTGCGATGGCATAATTTAAACATATTAATATTACAAAATGGAAAGGCCAGACATTTGGATGTGCATAAGGTTTTTGGTACTTACGAGGTGGCCTGAGGCTTGGTCCGGGGCATTCGCTCCGGACTGCTATCGACATCTCACGTGGAGTTATCCGCAAGGGAGCTCTTCCCCCTCTTGGGCGCCTTCGCCTCCAAATTTGGGGAGGCCCCCCTTTTCTTCCTTGCCCCCTCAGGGGGGAGTCGCTTTCCACCTCCTCCTCCTCGTCATCTTCGGCGGCCGAAGAGTGAGTCTCGTCTTTGGACGTCACATCCGAAGCACCTTTTCGGCGAAGGTCACTCCGGGCCCCCTTGGCCATTTTCTTGGCCTTCTTCTCCGGCACATCATAAGGCGCCTGAAACAACATCTTCATCAAAAGTGGGGTTTCCTAGTCTTCGGGCAGCGGAGTCGGACAGTTAATCCGCCCCGCTATGTCGATCCAGGGCTAAAAAATTGATAGGAAGGCTTAGACTCCTTCTCAAAATATGCTAGTAAAGGTGCTATACCTTGAAAACATGAAAGAACTTACCGAATTAGCCTAGCGTGTTAGGCTAAGCCCGCGATCCTCGGTCGTAGGTGGTGGTGTCTCGCCGGCCTTGAAGAGCACTTTCCAGATGTCCTCGTGCATCGTGCCGAAGAGCTCTAGCAGCGCCTGGTGCTTGGCCAGATCGAACTCCCACAAATAGCAAGTCCGGTGTTGGCACGGAAGGATCCGGCGAATGAACATAACCTGGATCATGTTGACAAGTTTGATTCTCTTGGTTATCATGTTCTGGACGCACGTTTGGAGCCCAGTTAGCTCGTTCGAAGAACCCCAGGTTAGACCCTTCTCTTGCCAGGAGGTGAGCTGCATCGGAACTCCGGATCGGAATTTAGGGGCCGCCGCCCAGTTGGTGTCGCGCGGCTCGGTGATGTATAACCACCCCGACTGCCAACCCTTCACCATCTCCACAAAGGAGCCTTCGGGCCATGTGACATTGGGCATCTTGCCCACCATGGCGCCTCCGCACTCTTCTTGTTGGCCTCTCACCACCTTCGGCTTTACATTAAAGGTCATCAGCCATAGGCCGAAGTGAGGTGGGATACGGAGAAAGGCCTCGCAAATTACTATAAATGCCGAGATGTTGAGGATAAAGTTGGGGGCTAGATCATGGAAGTCCAGCCCGTAGTAAAACATCAGTCCGCGGACAAACGGGTGGAGAGGGAATCCCAGCCCGCAGACGAAATGTGTGAGAAACACAACCCTCTCATGGGGCTCTGGGGTAGGGACGATCTGTCCCTTGGCCAGGAGACGGTGAACGATCTCCTTGGCCAGATATCCGGCCTCTCAGAGCTCCTTGATGTCTTTCTTCTTAACAGAAGAGGCCATCCATTTGCCTCCAGCTCCGAATCCGGACATGGTTGGAGTGCTTTCTCTGGTGGGGGAAGCTAGAGCTTGGGCACTGGAGCTCAAGAATGAATGGGTAGAGGAAGGAGAAGGCGTGGGTGAATGAGGATTAATCCTTATCCCCTTATAAAGGCCGCAAATGTCGAATGCCTTCCTACTCGCCTTAAAACTCGCCTACTCCCAAGGGCCGTGTAAACGACATAGTTGGGTTACCCACGCCCGTATTGATGAGGATCTCGCAATAAGGGGACACAATCTCTGCTTTGACAAGACGTGCCAATGGAAATCGCATCTCGAAACACGGGATGGCATACAAAACGGTTCGATATGGTGACCGGGAAGACGTGATGTCATGTTGTAAAAAAGTTGTCAGCGGATGGGACTCGTGGAATATTATACTCTCTCTATGGTTGTGTGTATGGTGTGGTGTTACAGGTCCAGACACGTTCAAATACGTACGAAGACTATCTTGGAGTTCGGAGGGAGGAACCTGCCTTGCAATGCCGAAGACAGATCTACGCGCCGGATACATTGTCATTGAAGCCATGTTTAGGGGCTACTGAGGGAGTCTTGGACTAAGGGGTCCTCGGGCGTCTGGCCTGTTAGCCATGGGCTGGACTGATGGGCTGTGAAAATACGAAGACTGAAGACTGCACCCGTGTGCGGATGGGACTCTCCTTGGCGTGGAAGGCAAGCTTGGCGAACAAATCTGTAGATTCCTTTCTCTGTAACCGACCTTGTGTAACCCTAGATCCTCCTGGTGTCTATATAAACCGGAGGACTTAGTCCGGAGGGCAGACATTATCATAACCATACAAGCTAGGCCTCTAGGGTTTAGCCATGACGATCTTGTGGTAGATCAACTCTTGTAATACTCATATTCATCAAGATCAATCAAGCTGGACGTAGGGTATTACCTCCATAGAGAGGGCCACCTCCTCGCCCGCTACCCTTCTTGTTGCAGCGCCGCCTCTTCGCCGACGACCCATCTTCTTGTAGCGTCGCCTCCTCGCCGACGAGCCTTCTTCTTGCTGCGCGGCCTCCTTGCCGCCGACCCTTCTTCTTGTTGCGCGGCCTCGTCGATATGGTTAGGTAATCCACACCCCACCCACACCATCCTCCTTATTTCCTGTCCCACATGCCCCGACCGATGGCGTGACACCTTCCACCGAAATCACTGCCCCCTCCTCCAATTAAGCGCCGCCCATAGCCATTTTGCATGCAGTATAACATGGAGCTCAGTAGCATGCGGCCGCACGCGCGCATGAGGTTGCTATGGCTGCCATGTGTGTCGACCACCAAATCTTGGAGGAGCACCTCGTCTTAGAGGCCACCGTCGACACCCCCACGCGGTTGTCTACTTTAAAATACAGTTTGTGCTATTTTCTCGAGGCCACCGCCAGTGCCTTCTAGTGATTTGTCCTCTATAATGTTAATATGCAATCTGATGTTCAGTTAACAGTTTGGTCCTCTGAAATGTAATGTTTAGTTAACAGTTTGGTCCAACAATTGCTACATTACGTAGTACTGTTCTCAAGCATTCTTTGTTTTGTTAACTGTCTTATCTTCTAGTACATGTTTCTATTCTGCTATGTCATGCTCAGTTAACTATTTTAGTTCATTTGGTGTGCTGTCCATTTAACTGTTTGGTTCAGTTCTGCAATTTGATTTTCATTTGCTGTGGGTACAATTTTGTATTGTTATGCATGTGGCACCAATCGAATTTGGCTGTACCCAATAGATATTCTATTGATAGTATGGCAACTCTTAGTTAACATGATCAAGATCTTCCTTATGTGTGTTGCATGGAAACAATGGGAGACACTGTTGTTTACCATCGAGGTTTGTTCAAGAAGGGTCCTTTGGCTAATAGCACATTATTGTGCAGTTGCAGGAATCATTCTAATATTTAGGTTTCTTACAATTTGGTCTTGCACATGTAGGTCCTCCTGTCAGAGGCTTAGACCCACTGTTCGACCCATTTTGCATATGGGGAAATGAGATGTCCATGAATATCAGTCAAGTCAAGAAACTCAAAAAGATTGTTAGGATGAAGAAACTTGCGATGAATAACATCAAGATCTTTGTTTGCACAATGAAGAAGACATTAGTCAACTATAGGATGGTACCAACTATTTTACCTTGTTTTTACCCCTTGCGCCATTTCAAAATTTACAACAACGATTTATGCATAGCTTTGTTTTCAGTACTTTTCAAAGCAGTTCACCAATGATTACCTCTCAAATCACCTGAATGGTCAAGAGGCGAGGAAGGTATTCATTCAACACCCACGGTACAATATTGAAGTCTTGCTGAAGAGAACGAAGGTTGGGCAGGCAATTATTCATAGCCACTGGCCTAAAGTTGCAAGGACATTCAACATCACTGAAGGATGAATATTTGCCTTCCGCTTCTGCAGTTTCCCAGATGAGATTCATCTGTCTATTTACCATGTATGATGCTACTTTCCAAAGGTTTTTAATGCTGCATGTGAAACTTGGTGCTGTTGTGTAATGGCGTAACTGAGTGCTGAAGCTATCTGATGTAATTTGATTATGAAATACTGGTTGCTTTTATACAGATATGAAATATCTGGCATGTTTTATAAGAAATATCAGTTTGATTAGTACATGGATTATCAATAATAGGCTAATTACCCTGCTTATTGGGGTTTTCTATTGCAGACGGTTACTCAGACAACACCATGGGCGACGAACTCAAACAACCGGCACGGTTTCTAGAAAGTAGGCGTGTTCGATCAACTAACAATCACACATGGCTTCTGGCAACGAACTGTTTGCGTTAGGCCTCCTTGCACAAACGTTTCCACACAAAGAACTGGGTGTGATATACATACCTACGGGAATGTTTTTCTAGGATTCACCATGTGGGATGTACATACCTACGGGAATGATTTTCTCGGATTCACTGTGTGGGATGTACATACCTACGGAAATGATTTTCTAGGATTCATCGTCTGGGATGTACATACCTACAGAAATGTTTTTCTCGGATTACCATGTGGGATGTACATACCAACATAACTGATTGGGTTTCGATGCCTCACCCGATTGCACACCGCCCCAGTCTGTGTCCCAGGAGGGCCTATCCCAGACGATTTCTGGGTCGTGTGGGAAGGACCCCCCCTATCGCCCACACTCACTTGGCGATGGTACCAATTGCTATCGCGGAAAGGGGTTAAAAACCGTTTGTATAGCACGTCGTTGTACCAGTGAGTTACCTTTGTTCTTGAGGTCACGGGAGAAATCTTGTTGCAAGTAATCATGTGAAGCTGATATGTGTTTGATGTTTTGATAGTATGTATGTTGTGATTCCATTAGTGGTGTCATGTGAACATCGACTACATGACACTTCACCATATTTGGGCCTAAGGGAATGCATTGTGGAGTAGCAATTAGATGATGGGTTGCGAGAGTGACAGAAGCTTAAACCCCAGCGCTATTCTGTAAGGGACCGATTGGATCCAAAAGTTTAATGCTATGGTTAGAATTTATTCTTAATACTTTTCTCGTAGTTGTGGATGCTTGCGGGAGGGTTAATCATAAGTAGGAGGTTTGTTCAAGTAAGAACATCACCTAAGCACCGGTCCACCCACATATCAAATTATCAAAGTAGCGAACATGAATCGAACCAACATGATGAAAGTGACTAGATGAAATTCCCGTGTACCCTCAAGAACACTTTGCTTATCATAAGAGACCGTTTTGGCCTGTCCTTTTCCACAAAAGGATTGGGCTGCCTTGCTGCACTTTTGTTACTACTATTGTTACTTGCTCATTACGAATTATCTTGCTATCAAACTACTCTGCTACTTTCAATTTCAGCACTTGCAGACACTACCTTACTAAAAACTACTTGTCATTTCCTTTTGCTCCTCGTTGGGTTCGACACTCTTACTTATCGAAAAGAGCTACAATTGATCCCCTATACTTTTGGGTCATCAAGGCTATTTTCTGGCGCCATTGCCGGGGAGTGAAGCGTCGTTGGTAAGGAAACATTTAGATAGTGTGCTGAAATTTATTGTTACTTGTTACTAAGGAAACAATCATTTGAGGGGTTTGTTCAGGGTATCTTCACCTCGTCCGGAAACACAATTAGCTACCCCTCAACCTATTGCACCTACTAAAAATATTGAATATGAAATTCCTTCGGGTATGATAGAACAACTTCTAGCTAATCCTTATGCAGGAGATGGAACCGAACACCCTTATATGCACTTGATATATGTGGAACAAATTTGTGGATTTTTTACGCTTGCAGGTTTACCTGGAGACAAAGTTATGAATAAGGTTTTCCCTTTATCTTTGAAGGGAAAAGCATTGGCATGGTATAGGCAATGCGATGATATTGGATCATGGAATTGGAATCGTTTGAAATTGGAGTTCCACCAAAAAATTTATCCTATGCATCTAGTTCATCGTGATCGGAATTATATATATGATTTTTGGCCTATGATACGTCCATTTTTCATCATGTTTTCTTACTGTTATTTATAATGTTTTTATCCATAATAATGCTTTTTGGAGTAATTCTAATGCCTTTTCTCTCATAATTTGCAAGGAACACACCAAGAGGGAGAATTCCGGTAGCTGGAAATCTAGACCTGGAAAAGCTACATCAGGCCACCTATTCTGCACAACTTCAAATGAGTTGAAACTTCACGGATATTTTTTATGGATTATTTAAGAAATACTGGAGCCAATAAACACCAGAGGGGGCCACCGGGTGGGCACAACCCACCTGGGCGCGCCAGGCCCCCCAGGCGCGCCCTGGTGGGTTGTGGCCTCCTCGGCCCACCTCCGGTGCCCATATTCTGGTATATAAGTCATTTTGACCTAGAAAAAAATAAAGAAGAGACTTTCGGGACGAAGCGCCACCGCCTCGAGGCAGAACTTGGGCAGGAGCACTTTTGCCCTCCGGCGGAGCGATTCCGCCAGGGGAACTTCCCTCCCGGAGGGGGAAATCATCGTCATCATCATCACCAACAACTCTCCCATCTTGGGGAGGGCAATCACCATCAACATCTTCAACATCACCATATCCTCTGAAACTCTAGTTCATCTCTTGTGTTCAATCTTGTTACCGGAACTATAGATTGGTGCTTGTGGGTGACTAGTACTGTTTATTACATCTTGTAGTTGATTACTATATGGTTTATTTGGTGGAAGATTATATGTTCGTATCCATTATGCTATTTAATACTCATGTGATCATGAACATGTTTATCATTTGTGAGTAGTTACTTTCGTTCTTGAGGTCACGGGAGAAATCATGTTGCATGTAATCATGTGAACTTGATATGTGTTTGATATTTTGATAGTATGTATGTTGTTATTCCCTTAGTGGTGTCATGTGAACGTCGACTACATGGCACTTCACCATATTTGGGCCTAAGGGAATGCATTGTGGAGTAGCAATTACATGGTGGGTTGCAAGAGTGACATAAGCTTAAACCCCAGTTTATGCGCTATTTCGTAAGGGACCGATTGGATCCAAAAGTTTAATGCTATGGTTAGAATTTATTCTTAATACTTTTCTTGTAGTTGCTGATGCTTGCAGGAGGGTTAATCATAAGTAGGAGGTTTGTTCAAGTAAGAACATCACCTAACCACCGGTCCACCCACATATCAAATTATCAAGGTAGCGGACACAGATCAAACCAACATGATGAAAGTGACTAGATGAAATTCCCGTGTACCCTCAAGAACGCTTTGCTTATCATAAGAGACCATTTTGGCCCGTCCTTTGCCTCAAAAGGATTGGGCTACCTTGCCACACTTTTTTTACTACTACCGTTACTTGCTCGTTACAAATTATCTTGCTATCAAACTATTCCGTTACTTACAATTTCAGCACTTGCAGACATTACCTTACTGAAAACTACTTGTCATTTCCTTCTACTCCTCGTTGGGTTCGACACTCTTACTTATTGAAAAGAGCTACAATTGATCCCCTATACTTATGGGTCTTCAACCTCGTGAAGGATAAAGTATCACTCTAGCTTGTGGGAGGCTTAAGTCAATGTTATATTGATGCCCCAATCATGAGCTCTCGAGAGAAATTATTATCCAGAATTTTTATGCTCGGCTTTCTTGTAATGATCAAACCATGCTTGATACTTCTTGTGTTGGTTCCTTTATGAAGAAGACTATTGAATTCCGGTGGGATCTTTTGGAAAGAATTAAATGCAACTCTGAATATTGGGAACTCAACAAAGGTAAAGAGTCGGGTATTAAACTTAAATATGACTGTGTTAAATCTTTCATGGATACTGATGCTTTTCAAAAGTTTAGCACTAAATATGGACTTGACTCTAAGATAGTAGCCTCCTTTTGTGAATCATTTTCTACTCATGTTCAACTCCCTATGGAGAAGTGGTTTAAATATCACCCACCTATTAAAGTAGAAATTAAAGAACCAGTACCAGTTAAAAAAGAAACCACACTTTATAATATTGATCTAGTTGTTCCTTCTGCTTATATTGAGAAACCACCTTTCCCTGTTAGGATTAAGGAACATGCTAAAGTTTCAACTGTGGTTAACAAAAGCTATATTAGAACACCTAAACCTGATGAACAAATTAAAGTTGAACCTAGTATTGCTATGGTTAAAGATCTCCTGGAAGAAGATATGGATGGGCATGTTATTTACTTATGTGAAGAAGCTGCTAGCATTGCTAAACCTGATAAAAGAGATAACCATAGACCTGTTGTTGGCATGCCTGTTATTTCAGTTAAAATAGGAGATCATTGTTATCATGGTTTCCGTGACATGGGTGCTAGTGTGAGTGCTATTCCTTACACTTTATATGAAGAAATCATGAAAGACATAACACCTGTTGAGATAGAAGAAATAGATGTTACTATAAAACTTGCTAATAGAGATACCATATCACCATTTGGGACTATTGGAGATGTTGAAGTCTTGTGCGGGACAATAAAATACCCTACTGATTTTCTTGTTCTTGGTTCCCCACAAGATGACTTTTGTCCCATTATCTTTGGTAGACCTTTCTTGAATACTGTTAATTCTAAGATAGATTGTAAGAAACAAACTGTTGGTATTAGCTTTGGTGATGAGTCTCACCAGTTTAATTTTTCCAAGTTTAGTAGAAATCATCATGAAAAAGAATTGCCTAGTAAGGATGGATTAACTGGTCTTGCTTCTATTGCTGTTCCACCTACTGGTGCTTTAGAACAATATTTGCTAGACCATGAAAATGATATACATATGCATGAAAGAAAAGAAATAGATAAGGTTTTCTTTGAACAACGTCCTCTGCTTAAACACAATCTGCATATTGAAACTCTAGGAGGTCCTCCTCCACCTAAAGGTGATCCTGTGTTTGAATTAAAACAATTGCCACACACTTTGAAATATGCTTATCTCGATGAAAAGAAGATATGTCCTGTTATTATTAGTGCTAACCTTTCATAACATGAAGAAGAAATATTATTGAAAGTTCTAAGGAAGCACCGGGCTGCTATTGGATATACTCTTGATGATTTAAAGGGCATTAGTCCCACTCTATGGCAGCTCAAAATTAATACGGAACCTGATGCTAAAAATGAAGGAAGTGGTAAGAACGGAAATCTTAAAACTTCTGAAGCAGGTATAATCTATCCTATAGCTGATAGTAGATGGGCAAGTCATGTTCAATGTGTCCCTAAGAAAGGATGTATTACTGTTGTTCCTATTGATAAGAATGAACCTATTCCACAAAGAATTGTTACAGGCTATAGAATGGTAATTGATTACAGAAAATTAAACAAAGCAACTAGAAAAGATCATTACCCCTTTCCTTTTACCGATGAAATGCTTGAAAGATTATCTAAGCACACACACTTTTGCTTCCTAGATGGATACTCTGGCTTTTGACAAATACCTGTTTCTCAACCTGATCAAGAAAAGACTACTTTTACTTGTCCCTTTGGAACTTGTGCTTATAGACGTATGCCTTTTGGTTTATGCAATGCACCTGCGACCTTTCGAAGATGTATGACTGCTATATTCTCTGACTTTTGTGAAAAGATTGTTGAGTTTTCATGGATGACTTTTCTGTTTATGGGAAGTCGTTTGATGATTGTTTAAGCAATCTTGAGCGAGTTTTGCAAAGATGTGAACAAACAAACCTTGTGTTGAATTGGGAGAAGTGCCACTTTATGGTAAATGAAGGCATTGTCTTGGGTCATAAAATTTCTGAAAGAGGTATTGAAGTGGACCAAGCTAAGGTTGATGCAATTGAGAAAATGCCATGTCCTAAGGACATCCAAGGTATTTGTAGTTTCTTAGGTCATGCTGGTTTCTATAGGAAATTTATCAAAGACTTTTCTAAAATTTCTAGGCCTCTTACTAATCTTTTGCAAAAGGATATTCCTTCTGTTTTTGATGATGATTGTTTCGAAGCCTTTGAAACACTCAAGAAAGCCTTAATATCTACACCTATTGTTCAACTACCTGATTAGAAGTTGTCTTTTGAAATTATGTGTGATGCTAGGATTATGTTGTTGGTGCTGTTCTAGGACAAAGAGTTGATAAGAAACTTAATGTTATTTATTATGCTAGTAAAACTCTAGACAATGCTCAAAGAAATTATGCTACTACTGAAAAAGAATTCCTAGCAGTGCTGTTTTCTTGTGATAAATTTAGATCTTATATTGATGATTCCAAACTAACTGTTCACACAGACCATGCTGCTATTAAATATCTTATGGAAAATAAAGATGCTAAACCTAGACTTATTCGTTGGGTTCTCTTGTTACAAGAATTTGATTTACATATCATTGATAGAAAAGGAGGTGAGAACCCCGTAGCTGATAATTTTTCTAGGCTTGAAAATGTGTTGGATGGCCCACTACCTATTGATGATAGTTTTCCTGATGAGCAGTTAGCTGCAATAAATGTTGCTAATAGTACTCCTTGGTATGCTGACTATGCTAATTAGATTGTTGCTAAATATTTACCACCTAGCTTTACATACCATCAAAAGGAAAAGTTCTTCTATGATTTAAGACATTACTTTTGGGATGACCCATATCTTTATAAAGAAGGAGTAGATGGTATTATTAGACGTTGTGTACCTGAGCATGAACAGGGACAATTCCGATGGAAATGTCACTCCGAGGCATACGGAGGGCATCATGCTGGAGATAGAACTGCTCACAAGGTATTGCAATCTGGATTTTATTGCCTACTCTCTTCAAGGATGCCCGTAAGTTTGTCTCTTCTTGTGATGAATGTCAAAGAATAGGTAATATCGGTAAGCGTCAAGAAATGCCTATGAATTATTCACTTGCTGTTGAACCATTTTAAGTTTGGGGATTTGATTACATGGGACCTTTTCCTTCCTCTAATGGGTATGCACATATTTTGATTGCTGTTGATTATGTTACTAAATGGGTAGAAGCCATTCCAACCAGTAGTGCTGATCACAACACCTCAATTGAAATGCTTAAGGAAGTTATTTTTCCAAGGTTTGGAGTCCCTAGATATTTAATGACTAATGGTGGTTCACACTTTATTCATGGTGCTTTCCGTAAGATGCTTGCTAAGTATGATGTTAACCATATAATTGCATCACCCTATCATCCTCAGTCTAGTGGTCAAGTTGAACTTAGCAATAGAGAAATAAAATTAATTCTGCAAAATACTTTTAATAGGTCCAGGAAGAAATTAGATGATTCACTTTGGGCTTATAGAATAGCATATAAAAATCCTATGGGTATGTCTCCTTATAAAATGGTTTATGGAAAAGCTTATCATTTGCCTCTTGAGTTAGAACATAAAGCTTATTCAGCAGTTAAAGAACTCAACTATGATTTCAAACTTTCTGGTGAAAAGAGGTTATTTAATATAAGCTCCTTAGATGAATGGAGAACCCAAGCTTATGAGAATGCAAAGTTATCCAAAGAAAAAGTTAAAAGATGGCATGACAAAAGAATTGAAAAGCGTGAGTTTAAAGTTGGAGAATATGTTCTTTTGTACAACTCTCGTTTTAGATTTTTGTAGGAAAGCTCCTCTCTAAATGGGAAGGCCCATACATCGTCGAGGAGGTTTACCGGTCTGGAGCCATCAAAATAAATAACTCCGAAGGTACTAACCCGAAGGTTGTCAATGGGCAACGAATAAAGCATTATACCTCACGTACGCCTATCAATGTTGAAAGTAATATTATCCAAACTTTGACACCGGAAGAACACATCAAAGAGTCCTTCTGGAACACTCCAGAATCGTGAAAATAAAGAGGTACGTGATACGGTAAGTAAACGGGCTCCAAAAAATTTGTAAAAATATTTTTATCAGTTTAGGAATATTTTAAAATTTTGGAAATAAAGAAACTTCTAGGAAGCGTCCCCTGGTGGGCACAAGACACCAGGGCACGCCAGGCTTGCCTTGCATGCCCAGGTGGGTTGTGCCCACATGGGACACCTTCCGTACTCCTTTTTCTTCCATGTACTTGTCCGCCAAGATAAAAAAAATCTATATATACTTCCCGAACCTGTTGATCACCGTATCACGGAGAAATCCTCTGTTCTCTTTTCTTGCTGTTTCCTGACAGATTCAACTAGACCAACATCATGTCTTCTTCACCCTTCAACAATGGAGAAGGAGACATAAGGTCAGTCCAGGAAGATCTAAGGAGGGATGAAGCTAGAGAAGTTGCTATGGAGGAAGAGGAGGAAAGTCCCTTTGGTATTCACCCTCCGACCTCCGAGAGGGGTACACTGGCTGGCATCTCTACTCATCCTAATCCTCATCAATTCAAGGGATCACTGAACAATCAAGCGAGCCTGGAAGTGCAAGAAGAGCTCCCACCGAGGAGGCCCTTACACAGGTTACATCATAATAATTTTCATAATTTGATTCACAATTATGGGTTCAAGAATACTCCTCCTAGGCACATGCCGCCCAACTGGGACATATCCCGGCTAAGAGAAAACAATGCAGGAACAAAACCTTGGGGCCATGAGAATAAACACAGGACGAGGTGAAGAAAAATAGTGAATTAATTCATCAAGCCCTTCGGGAGATTCAAGGTTTGAGGGATCTACTCATGGTTATATTGGAGAATACTTCTTCACCACCATCTTCTTCACCACCAAAGGAGAATTGAGTATCGGGTATGGGCACTCCCCTTGGCTTCCGCCAAGCTTTGGGGAGGTGGCTCGATATCGTATCATCCCGCTATCTCTTTCCTTTTACTTATCCTAGTTCGATCATTTGCTTTTAGATGATATAAAGTTTAGTTTGATCCTTTCTTCCTTAGGAGTTTGCTTGGTGATCTATCCTTGTAATTGTGTGGAAGTTATATAATAAATTAGTTTGAGTTTTTGCTTTCTTTACTTTCATGTTGCAAATAAAGAAAAGAAATAAGGAAGAAATAAAAAGAAGAAAGGAAATAAATCAATAAGATTATATACTAATCATATGGTAGGTGATGGCACCACATAAGAAAACTATAAGTAGAAAATTTTATTAGAGATTGACAAACATAGCATTAGTCAATGATGCAACTCATGAAAGAATTAATAAGGGAAGAGAAGATTCACATATAGATATACTATCCTAAAAATCTTTTGTGATTGTGAGCCCTCATCAAAATATTATATGCCAAAATTGTTGATGCTGGACAAGGAAGACAACTTAATGGTTCCTGTTTGTTTATATTCACACAGAAGTCATATTGTCATAGATCCTTTAACATGTGGTGCTTGCCCCCTATCTTTGCTAGCCAAAAATTCTGCACTAAGTAGAGATACTACTTGTGCATCCAAAAACCCTTAAACCCAAATCTTTTTCAAGTGTCCACCATACCTGCCTAGGGATTGAGCAAGATCCCTCAAGTAAGTTGTCTCGGTGCAAAAAGGCAATAAAAATTGCTTCTAAAAGTGTGAGATCATCTATTGTAAGAGAAAATTGAGCGTTGTACGAACTTGGATGACAAAGAGTAAAAGTGACAGACTGCATAATAAAGGTTGTCATCTTAAGGGGCAATACAACGTGACGTTCTCTTGCACTAAGGGATTGAGCATACAAACAAATAAGCGCATGGTAACCTCTGCCTCCCTCTGTGAAGGGCCTAACCTTTATTTTTATGCACTTACTTTTATGCAAAGAGTCAAAGTTTTCCTTCTATTCCTTTTAATTTTCTCCTTTGGCAAGCATCATGTGGTGAGGAAATTGTTGGGGAACGTAGTAATTTCAAAAAAATTCCTACGCACATGCAAGATCATGGTGATGCATAGCAACGAGGGGGAGAGCATGATCTATGTACCCTTGTAGATCACAACGGAAGCGTTGACACAACGTACAGGAAGTAGTCGTACGTCTTCTTCCCGATCTGACCGTTACTTCGGCTCCTCCGAGTTCTTAGCACACGTACAGCTCGATGATGATCCCCGGGCTCTGATCCAGCAAAGCTTCGGGGAGGAGTTCCGTCAGCACGACGGCGTGGTGACGATCTTGATGTTCTACCGACGCAGGGCTTCGCCTAAGCACTACAACAATATGATCGAGGTGGAATATGGTGGCAGGGGGCACCGCACACGGCTAAGGAACGATCTCAAAGATCAACTTGTGTGTTCTAGGGTGCCCCCTGCCCCCGTATATAAAGGAGCAAGGGGGAGGACGGCCGGCCCTATGGGGCGCGCCAAGGGGAGGGGGAGTCCTCCTCCTAGTGGGAGTAGGACTCCCCTTTCCTAATCCAATTAGGAAACCCTAAGGGGGAAGGAAAGAGGGGGAGAGGGAGAGGGAAAGAGGGGCCGCGCCCCCCTCCCTAGTCCAATTCGGACTCCCCATGTCGGGGGGGGGGCGCCACCTCCTAGGCCACAACCCTCTCTCTCCCCTAAGGCCCAATAAGGCCCATTACTTCCCCGGAGGGTTCCGGTAACCCTTCCGGTACTCCGGTTTTCTCCGAAATCACCCGGAACACTTCCGGTGTCCGAATATAGCCGTCCAATATATCAATCTTTATTTCTCGACCATTTCGAGACTCCTCGTCATGTCCGTGATCACATCCGGGACTCCGAACTAACTTCGGTACATCAAAATGGATAAACTCATAATAACTATCATCGTAACGTTAAGCGTGCGGACCCTACGGTTCGAGAACAATGTAGACATGACCGAGACACGTCTCCGGTCAATAACCAATAGCGGGACCTGGATGCCCATATTGGCTCCTACATATTCTACGAAGATCTTTATCGGTCAAACTGCATAACAACATACGTTATTCCCTTTGTCATCGGTATGTTACTTGCCCGAGATTCGATCGTCGGTATCCAATACCTAGTTCAATCTCGTTACCGGCAAGTCTCTTTACTCGTTCTGTAATACATCATCCCGCAACTAACTCATTAGTTGCAATGCTTGCAAGGCTTATGTGATGTGCATTACCGAGAGGGCCCAGAGATACCTCTCCGACAATCGGAGTGACAAATCCTAATCTCGAAATACGCCAACCCAACATCTACCTTTGGAGACACCTGTAGAGCTCCTTTATAATCACCCAGTTATGTTGTGACGTCTGGTAGCACACAAAGTGTTCCTCTGGTAAACGGGAGTTGCATAATCTCATAGTCATAGGAACATGTATAAGTCATGAAGAAAGCAATAGCAACATACTAAACGATGGGGTGCTAAGCTAATGGAATGGGTCATGTCAATCAGATCATTCAACTAATGATGTGACCTCGTTAATCAAATAACAACACTTTGTTTATGGTTAGGAAACATAACCATCTTTGATTAATGAGCTAGTCAAGTAGAGGCATACTAGTGACACTAAGTTTGTCTATGTATTCACACATGTATTATGTTTCCAGTTAATACAATTCTAGCATGAATAATAAACATTTATCATGATATAAGGAAATAAATAATAACTTTATTATTGCCTCTAGGGCATATTTCCTTCAGTCTCCCACTCGCACTAGAGTCAATAATCTAGATTACACAGTAATGATTCTAACACCCATGGAGCCTTGGTGCTGATCATGTTTTGCTCGTGGAAGAGGCTTAGTCAACGGGTCTGCAACATTCAGATCCGTATGTATCTTGCAAATCTCTATGTCTCCCACCTGGACTAGATCCCGGATGGAATTGAAGCGTCTCTTGATGTGCTTGGTCCTCTTGTGAAATCTGGATTCCTTTGCCAAGGCAATTGCACCAGTATTGTCACAAAAGATTTTCATTGGACCCGATGCACTAGGTATAACACCTAGATCAGATATGAACTCCTTCATCCAGACTCCTTCGTTCGATGCTTCCGAAGTAGCTATGTACTCCGCTTCACATGTAGATCCCGCTACGACGCTTTGTTTAGAACTGCACCAACTGACAGCTCCACCGTTTAATATAAACATGTATCCGGTTTGTGATTTAGAATCGTCCGGATCAGTGTCAAAGCTTGCATCAACGTAACCTCTTACGGTGAGCTCTTTGTCACCTCCATATACGAGAAACATATCCTTAGTCCTTTTCAGGTATTTCAGGATGTTCTTGACCGCTGTCTAGTGATCCACTCCTGGATTACTTTGGTACCTCCCTGCTAAACTTATAGCAAGGCACACATTAGGTCTGGTACACAGCATTGCATACATGATAGAGCCTATGGCTAAAGCATAGGGAAAATCTTTCATTTTCTCTCTATCTTCTGCAGTGGTTGGGCATTGAGTCTGACTCAACTTCACACCTTGTAACACAGGCAAGAACCCTTTCTTTGCTTGATCCATTTTGAACTTCTTCAAAATCTTGTCAAGGTATGTGCTTTGTGAAAGTCCAATTAAGCGTCTTGATCAATCTCTATAGATCTTTATGCCTAATATGTAAGCAGCTTCACCGAGGTCTTTCATTGAAAAACTCTTATTCAAGTATCCCTTTATGCTATCCAGAAATTCTATGTCATTTCCAATCAGTAATATGTCATCCACATATAATATCAGAAATGCTACAGAGCTCCCACTCACTTTCTTGTAAATACAGGCTTCTCCGAAAGTCTGTATAAAACCAAATGCTTTAATCACACTGTCAAAACGTTTATTCCAACTCCGAGAGGCTTGCACCAGTCCATAAATGGATCGCTGGAGCTTGCACACTTTGTTAGCTCCCTTTGGATCGACAAAACCTTCCGGTTGCATCATATACAACTCTTCTTCTAGAAATCCATTCAGGAATGTAGTTTTGACATCCATTTGCCAAATTTCATAATCATAAAATGCGGCAATTGCTAACATGATTCAGACAGACTTAAGCATCGCTACGGGTGAGAAGGTCTCATCGTAGTCAACCCCTTGAACTTGTCGAAAACCTTTTGCGACAAGTCGAGCTTTGTAGACAGTAACATTATCATCAGCGTCTGTCTTCTTCTTGAAGATCCATTTATTCTCAATTGCTTGCCGATCATCGGGCAAGTCAACCAAAGTCCATACTTTGTTCTCATACATGGATCCCATCTCAGATTTCATGGCTTCAAGCCATTTTGCGGAATCTGGGCTCACCATCGCTTCTTCATAGTTCGTAGGTTCATCATGATCTAGCAGCATGATTTCCAGGACAGGATTACCGTACCACTCTGGTGCAGATCTCGCTCTGGTTGATCTACAAGGTTCAGTAGTATCTTGTCCTGAAGTTTCATGATCATCATCATTAGCTTCCTCACTAATTGGTATAGGTGTCGCAGAAACAGTTTTCTGTGATGTACTACTTTCCAATAAGGGAGAAGGTACAATTACCTCGTCAAGTTCTACTTTCCTCCCACTCACTTCTTTCGAGAGAAACTCCTTCTCTAGAAAGGATCCATTCTTAGCAACAAATATCTTGCCTTCGGATCTGTGATAGAAGGTGTATCCAACAGTCTCCTTTGGGTATCCTATGAAGACACATTTCTCCGATTTGGGTTCGAGCTTATCAGGTTGAAGCTTTTTCACATAAGCATCGCAGCCCCAAACGTTAAGAAACGACAACTTTGGTTTCTTGCCAAACCATAGTTCATAAGGCGTCGTCTCAACGGATTTTGATGGTGCCCTATTTAACATGAATGCGGCCGTCTCTAAAGCATAACCCCAAAACGATAGCGGTAAATCAGTAAGAGACATCATAGATCGCACTATATCTAGTAAAGTACGATTACGACGTTCGGACACACCATTACGCTGTGGTGTTCCGGGTGGCGTGAGTTGCGAAACTATTCCACAATTTTTCAAATGTACACCAAACTCGTAACTCAAATATTCTCCTCCACGATCAGATCATAGAAACTTTATTTTCTTGTTACGATGATTTTCAACTTCACTCTGAAATTCTTTGAACTTTTCAAATGTTTCAGACTTATGTTTCATTAAGTAGATATACCCATATCTGCTTAAGTCATCTGTGAAGGTGAGAAAATAACGATATCCGCCACGAGTCTGTGGGAACGGGACCACATGTCAACGAAACATGGTATGTAATTTCTCATGCAAAATGCGATCTGGCCACATTGGCCGAGGCGCCGCATTAGTTATCGACCTTTTTTTAATGACGCGTCGGTCAGTTTTGAAGCACGACTAACGGGTACTGTATGCAGAGAGATTATAAACTACTCTACCACTACTCCACCTGTAGTACTAGTAGTATAAAAAAGATATGTAGGCTGGAGCTTCAGTGCTTTCTTGCTAAGGGCTGCCCCCTTTCTTCTCACACTATCACCCTCTCTCCAGATCTAAAAAAGACGGCCTCTCTCTCCTTCCTCACCAGTGGTCACAGATCCGTCGGGGAAGAAAAGGACGTGCAACGTTGATGCACTCGTCATCGGCGAGTGAGGTCACGCACTGACGACAAGGCCGTCCTCTCAGACCTAGCGCCCGCACGGGATGGCGTCCTTCCCCAAGCTCGTTGTCGTAGTGTGTGTGGAGGACGACGACCACGAGTGAAGCCACTTCCCGCCGACCCTCAGGTATGCTACCACTTTTCGAACCATACCCTTGTTCTATTGCCCCATCTGCCACGTCGCTACATGTGGATCTTTTTCCACTCCACCATCTTCCCAATTTTCTATCCTCTGCTCTACTGGTCACGCAGACGAAAACCTTAACTTGCACTATTAAAGGAAACCCTCCTTCATGCAGACTAATCTATGTCTGGGTTGAATAAGGAAAGGAAGGAGACTATACTGTCCAAGAGACTAGGCATTGAACCCGCATCTAGGTTGAAAAGGGGGAAATCAGTAGCTAAAGAGGGCAAAAATGGGACATAATCCACATATGCTGCCTGGATATTTGTTGCTCTGGGCAACCATACCTCCCTCACCACTCTATGTGTCCGTGGAGGTACATCGTACTGGTGCGCCCACTATCCGAATGGGCCTCCCATGCTATTATTGCCACTTTTTGCTGTTAGTATAACCCCAGCGGTCAAGTCAAGCAATGCTACTGCTATAGTGGTGCCACATTTAAATAATGTCGCACTTAGTCTAATGCCACCAATAGATTTAAGCAGTGCCATTTAAGGTCAGTGGATTATTTCAGGGTTAGCTGTTGATTGTGGATGTATTAAAGATTTTTCAGCTAATGCATTTTAATGTTGTTGCACAACCAGTATACCAACGATGAATCTTGTTACTACCTTCAGATTTTTGCACTATTAATGCTTATAGACTACATACCTCGAGTTAGTTAATAATATTTACCTTGAAGGTACGTGGTTTGCACTTTTTTATACTATCATTAGTTAATAATGCTAGTTACCTTCGGACTTTAGTATTTGGTTTAATGCTCTTGCACAACTACTATACCAATGCTGAAACTTGTTACCTTTACATTTTGTATTATTAATTCTTATAGAAATCTTCCAGTGCTAGAGCTTATGGAAATCTGTTCAGTAAAACCATTGTACTATACCCGGTAATAAAATAACTACTCTACTGTTGCACTAGCCACTGGATTAGTCTATATTTGTACTATTCGAATGGTGTTGCATTAGCATATGGACATATATAAAGTTTGGCAAGCTTTCCCAGATATGTGCTCAAGAAAACTACTACCTGTTTTTCTAAATACTAGACGTTTGGGTACTTTAAATTGAACCGCGAAAACGTCTTATATTAAGGAACAGAGGGTGTAGAGTTCACTACACCTTTGTTAAAATTAATGTTCATTATGTTATCGGAGGAGGTCTGTATGTTTGTCTCTAATGCCTGTCGACTACATACATGACATCATGATGTAATGCTAACTCATTTCCATTTGTATAGTGTCACTGAATTGTTAAGGCGGTGATGGCATTTTATTTTATTTGAACTACACAAAATCTGCTTAAAAGAAGAGGAAAGGTCGGGAATGGCTCAATTTTTCAGAAAAAACTATGTATGCCTTCCTGACATCAGCCGTTGTTGCCTTATTTATTCCTTTAAACAGGTGGTTAGAAATAGTCTTGCTACCTTTTCCCATTAAGAAATTGGAATGCTTATATTTGTGAGTCTATGCTTCAACTAGTGCCACTTTTATAGTAATCACACTTTCAATATCTATGCAAACAGGGATGCTCAATTTTAGTGGAACTGCACAAAATGTCCAAATGGTTCAACATTAGGAGCATGTTTTCTTCCAAACCTTTATATCCAATTGGTGGCACTATGAGCTGTTGATTACGAAGGTACATGGTTTGCTACTATCTTGCTACTCTTTTTATACTGTCATTAGATAGTAATACTAGTGGTTTGCATGTGAATTTATTGGCAGGGTGGACCTACATTGGAGGTGCAGGACAAGATTCAATGATTGGATGCTCAATTTCGGTTGTATCAATTTCACCTCTTCCATCACTGCGAACATGGATATCCTTGGTCTGATGAAGAATAGGTGCTATATTTCTGCTCTGAACAAGCAAATCAATTCAGTATGAAATTATCCAGGGCAAAACATGACTGTATCAAATTGTCCAGTGCAAAACATGACAGATGCTAAGCGGAAGAGACGTGTTTAAACTGAAAATACAAGGTGGGATATATGTTTACTAGCTGCTTGATATTTGTGTAGACAGAGATGTCTGCCCTTTGCTATTTGGCAAACAAACAAAGTGACCACAATTTTGGTTGAACTGCACAAGAGAATAATATAGTCACTACATGCAGTGTCATTTGAAAATAGACACAGAAGACTGGATAGTCACTTCATGGACTGCGGAAAAGTAGTACTGTACTATTTATTGGCCAACACTAGGTGCTTCATTGTTTTGGTCTGATTATACAATGGGCATCATTTTTCCTAAGTTAAAATTTGTATTCCGAAAATAGTCTCGCCGTGTGATCGAGAGAAGACCGAATCATATTGTAGTGGATGTTCCTCCATCATGTGTGGTTCATTCTCATGGTTCCAACTGTTGGTGAAACCACTTATGTTTTCAAGAGCAATTGTAGACTTGACAAAAAATTTGTCTTTCACTCTGTACTGAATGTTGGCCAAGAGAAGCATCCATGTTAGTAGGAAGAACAGATGTTTTTTCTAGATCTTTGCTTTTGGAGCTACATATTTGTATATGATCTATGAATCATTGAGATGCATTCACATGTTGATCTTATGTATGAGAATCATACTATTTGGTTTTGAATTTGGGCTACTAATGTGAACATACTACAATGCCAGGATGTGAGTCTCGTGTGAACATTTCGAACGGATCTGCTCTTACTATTGTGCACAACATGATCCTTATTTCTGTGTTCTCAGTGTTTACAAGTTACTAACAGTTCCTTATTTCTGTTTACTCAGTGTTTACAAGTTACTGATCGATCACCTAATGCGCTCCTGGAAGTTTTAGTTGCGACGCAAGATTCGAAGTGGCAGTTTTTTGAATAAAAATGCCTACCTCTGAAGAAACTAACAAGCTGCTCTGAAGAAAATGCCATGCGAATCTGAAGAAACTACCAGCAAAAATGTTCGCAAATGCCTAATCTCCTAGCAAATGTTCATCAGCTAATGTGATCCTACACATACACCATCTGACCTACTCAATCCTACACGTACACTATCCGACCTACTCGATCCTACACGGATAAATAGCGGACCACACACGTACTACATCCTTTCCGGTTTGCAGGGTTCAATTCAAAAAATGACCTACTCGATACTACACGAATAAATAGCGGATCACGCACGTACTACCTCCTTTCTGGTTCGTAGGGCTTAATTCAAAAATCTCACCAACCAAGGTAGATGATGAGTGGTGGAATCATTTTTGACAAGGAGGGAGTACCTCATCTGGATGATTCGAGTGCACTTGTTTGACCGCCATGCCGGCGTGCAACCCAGCACAGACGGGACGCACCAGGGACGGGACGACACCGTCATAATTTTAGTTTTCCTAGTTTCCACAGCAAGTTGGCGCGCTAAGCCATGCATGCTTATGCATTGAATTCCGATGACTGCGATGACTGTCGCGTTTCCCGCGACACGCTGGTTCGCCTACCTTCCGCCTATAATTACTGTTTCCCAGGCTTCTCCGATGGCACCATCACCGAACTCGCCCTATCCTCATAAGCCCCCACCGGCTCGACGTTGCTCGCCATTTATCCTCGCTCTCGCCACGTCCGCCATGCCCCCGCCCGTCCGCGAGAGGCGACACTGGAGGCGGTCACCGCCGGAACTAGTGTTCGGTTTTTCACCGGAAGGCAGACGGAGGGACGAGGCATTCTATCGGTCTTTAGATGGCAATGCAGAGTATGAGGAGTTGTTGGAGCACGACCGCCTTGCGGAGGAGTAGTGTATCGCCGATTTGCGCCGCCAGCGGGACATGGAGCAGCAGTGCACCGACGCTCTGAGTCGCGAGCAGAGCGCTCACAACTGGGCCGACTACATGGAGGTCGGCGCCCGGCAAATAGCCCTGGAGGCTGTCGGGCATGCAGTCGTTCGCGACGCCGAATTTTACTACCAGCTCGTCAAGTGGGTTTCCTGCTTAGAAGCCGAAGCTTCGGTGGACCACGTCGGCATGGAAAGGGCCAACGCGCGCGAGCAACGCGCCCTATCGCACCTCTGGCACGTCCGAGGCGAGGCGGAGGACGCCGGTGCCAGCGTTTAGCGTGTACCGTAGATGGCGGCTGGCATCGTCTAGTTAGCTAAGAGTAAGTTAGTACTTGTACACTACTAGAGTATTAGTGGGAGTAGACAGTTAACTTGACTATGATGGTTGTCAAGGTGGAAGTTCAGTACTCTATATCTGGATCAGACCGGTTACTTTACTCTGAATGTTGAACTTTCTGTTTGAACGTATGGAATGGGCTGTTTTTTTAATGGGTTGTATTTGTCCGCCATGGGTTTAGAGGCTAACTTGTGGGCCTACCAGGTTGACGCGTACACAATCAGGAGATGATTGTACGTGGAGAGGATGACAACAGGGATCCACCAAGGTCATGGCAGTACGCAAGCAAGTGCCTCCTTATTTCAAGCCAATAAAAAAGGCTCCTCCTAATGGATTTCTGACATCTGGGTCCCATGCCATTGTCAACGTAGTCAATAAACGAGAGAATTGCACAACGAGCAGCTGACACCAAGGACCCAGCAGCTCGCCCAGTTATTTTTGTTTTGGGTTAATTTGATAAATGCCAGCCCAAATCTGGTGATTCCGAGAAATGCCACTGCAATTCCCAAACTTTGAAAATGCCATTTTATGCCATTTCCAGTGGCATATTTCCAACCCTGGAGTGGCGTTTTTCAAAGTTTGCAAAAATTGGAGTGGGTTTTTGTAAGTTTGCAAAAATTACAGTGGCATTTTTCAAAGGTTAGAAATTGCAGTGGCATTTTTATGAATCGCCATAATTGGAGTGGGTTTTTGTAAGTTTGCAAAAATTACAGTGGCATCTTTCTTTCTCACAGCCGCTAGCCCAGTAGTTTTTCTTTCTTTCTCACAACCGCTAGCCCACTTTTTTGTGATTTGTCAGATAAGTCGCTTTGTCAGGCCTGTTGGGTTGAAAATCTTGTAAGACGAGGAGAGCTTCATTCGGCTGGCCGGGAAAATGGCCTATCAGTAATGAGAAATGGGCTGTACATTTTTAAAACACATCAAACCGGTAATTAGTTTCAATTTTTTCATTTTGAGATTTTAAATTGCATAATTGTTTATGCGTGGAAAATCTGTTAGATTTTATATTGATATACATTTATTTTGAAAATAAGTTTGAATGTGACTCGAAATTTCAGGATTAAAAGCAGTTCAGACCACCCGAAAATATGCAAAATTTCGTATAATATTTTAACCGTGGCCACAATATGGGTTGTAATGCTAAAAAAGAATATGGGCTCCAAAAAACCTTAAGAATTAGAAAATGTGTTGTAAATTATTAGAAATAATGGCAGATGGGTTGTATGTTGTTTTCCACAGATTTGAGGCTTTCCTAAAAAAGGTTGATGCACAAGCAATGACTATTGGATGTCTATCCAACGATCGCCGTGCTTATTCAATCTCTGCTCTTCCTGCTCCAGCCGCTCAAATAAGCGCCAGTGGGACTGCCTGCTTGTAACGCCCTCGATGCGTCTATATCTCCCACGTGTCGAGGCATGACTTAGAGGCATAACCGCATTGAAATCAATGTCGCAAGTTAGGAAATCATCACACATCCCATGTACATAAATAATATAAAGGGGAGGTACATAGTTGGCTTACACTCGCCACGTCACATCAAAGTACATAAATAACATACATCATCCAAACACTCATGGCCCGACTACGGCGCCAAAATAAAAGACAACCCAACAAGCGACATAGGTCCCGATCACCCCAACTGGGCACCACTACTGATCATCAGGAAAAGACACATAGTAACGCTGGGAGTCCTCGTCGTACTCCCACTTGAGCTCAAGCGCGCCATCTGGAGCTGTATCATCTGTCCCTGCATCTGGTGTAATATTAATCTGTGAGCCACAGGGACTCAGCAATCTCGCACCCTCGCGATCAAGACTATTTAAGCTTAATAGGTAGGAAAGGGGTAAATGTATAAGTGGAGCTGCAGCAAGCGACTAGCATATATGGTGGCTAACTTATTCGCAAAAGAGAGCGAGAAGAGGGGGCAAAGCACGAGCGAGGAACTAGAGAGCAACCTGCGCAAACATAACTCCAACACCGTGTCCACTTCCCGGACTCCGCCGAGAAGAGGCCATCACGGTAACACACTCAGTTGATTCATTTTAATTAATTAAGGTTCAAGTTATCTACAACCGGACGTTAACAAATTCCCATCTGCCCATAACCGCGGGCACGGCTTTCGAAAGATCAATCCCTGCAGGGGGGTCCCAACTTAGCCCATAACAAGCTCTCACAGTCAACGAAGGAATAGACCTCCACCCAAGACACACCGATCAGACTCGGTATCTCGGTACAACAAGACGATTCGACAGGTTAAAACAAGTCCAGCAACACCGCCCGAATGTGCCGACAAATCCCGATAGGAGCTGCACATATCTCTTTCTCAGGGCACGCTCGGATAGGTCAAGCTACGAGTAAAACCAACCCTCGAGTTTTCCCGAGGTGGCCCCGCAGGCTGCCTGGTTCGGACCAACACTTAGAGGAGCACTGGTCCGGGGGGGGGGGGGTTAAAATAAGATGACCCTCGGGCTCCGAAAACCCAAGGGAAAAAGAGGCTAGGTGGCAAATGGTAAAACCAATGTTGGGCATTGCTGGAAAAGCTTTAATCAAGGCGAACTATCAAGGGGTTCCCATTATAGCCCAACCGCGTAAGGGACGCAACAATCCGGGAACATAACACCGATATGATGGAAACTAGGCCGGCAAGAGTGGAACAAAACACTAGGCGAGAGGCCGAGCCTTCCACCCTTTACCAAGTATATAGATGCATTAAGATAACATGGCAATATAATGATATCCCAACAAGTAAATAATGTCCCAACAAGGAACGGCTCCAATCTTCACCTGCAACTAGCAACGCTATAAGAAGGGGGCTGAGCAAAGCGGTAACATAGCCAATCAACGGTTTGCTAGGACATGGTGGGTTAGAGGTTCAACATGGCAATTGGGAGGTTGACAAGCAAGTGGTAGGCATCGTAGCATTGGCAAAGCAAAAGAGCGAGCAAACTAGCATAGCAAAGATAGTAGTGATTTCGAGGGTATGATCATCTTGCCTGCACAGTTGTCAGAGTTGACTGGATCCTCAAAAGCAAACTCAACGGGCTCCTCGTTAGAGAACTCGTCTCCCGGCTCTACCCAACAACACAAACAAGCAACAAGGATACAATCAACCACGTGCAAACTCGAGCAATAAGATGCAAAGATGGTATGCTATGCGGGATGCGATGCGGGATGCAAAATGCAAGACATGACAGGAAATACATGAACCTGGCCTCAACTTGGAAAACCAAGTGTGCCACTGGATAGAGGGGATGAAATCACCTGAAAATGATATAAAGATCATAGGAATCGGAGCTACGGTTTGGAAATGGCAAGCGTTTTACGAAATGAACCGGTCTGCGATTTACAGCAAGTAGGCACCTAAATGCAACGAAATGAACATGCTACAGCCACCAAACATGATAACAAAATACATGGCAGGGATGTACACAAGATGCTTAACAAATCACTAGCACTGAGCCACGGCCAAATTCATCCATTATGAGGTTCAAACAAGCATGGCAAAAACGAATAAGCAAAACAGATTTCAGACTTGGTGAAATTAACACTAGTCTGAAATTTCAGACCACGATGCTCTCTTCGGAGCAGCAAAACAACATGAAACACAACCTGAACATGACAAGTAAGAACACGGCATGGAGCTACTCAACAAGCTTAACAAAACACCCAAAGTGACCTGGGGCCAAAAGGGTTCACAAAATACTCTACCGAGCACACGAACATAGATGAAACACAATCAGTTTTCAGACTTAGTGAAAACTGAGACATGCTGAAATTAACTCACGAAGGCATGTAAACGAGCTCGATGCACTCACTACAGTGCAAGTCATGGCAAGGCAAGCATATATCCCTAAAGAAGGCACAAAATTCTAGCTAGACATGGTAAGAACATTGGCATAGCATGCATGGATCACTAACAATAGCATCGGCAAAATCGCAAACAAGTTGACGATCTGCCCAGATTTACCACGAAGCAAAAGTAGAGCTCGATTGACTCAAGCTAGAGCACTCCACATATGCAAACAAAGATATGGATGGATAGAGCATAACATGAATATCAAAACTCCCTTACTGATCATCCTCAAAAGAGGCACGGATCACTAGGAAACAAGCTGAACATATGGCATCATGAACTAAAATATCCCAGACAGTGAAATCCACTAAGTCCCTGAAAACAGAATTCTCAGGTGCCTCTCTTTGCAAGCTTGCACAAGTCACCACACAAATCCTAAAAATGCATGGGTGGCACCTCTAGAAAGAAGACAAAATGCTTAACAATTCATCCCAAAGACTCACGGGCACATCATGCACACAATAATCATGGCAAAAATGACAAAAGTCTATGGTGCACTAACGGATCTGCAATTTAACTCACGACGCCTCCTTCTAACAGCATTTTGGGCATCAAGATGAACTCAAATGCAAATGATGCAATGGAATGAAATGGTGTACATGTCGAGACGAAGATTTTGATATATCATATGTCCAAAACGGAGCTACTGATGCGGAGATATGATCGGTCAAAGGTTGCACAAAAATAAGGGGGGGGAAGGGAAAGTCAACCCCAGATCTAGGGTTACTGTAGCTCAGATCTGGATCGCGGCTGCACTGTTCACGGGCACGGAATCCGAGGATGGTCGGCGCCGGAGAGCTCGCCGGAGTCATCGTCGAGGAGGGAGCCGGCGACCAAGGACGGCGCACGGCGGCGGAGGACGCCGGGCGGGCGGCGACGAGGCGAGCTTCGGCTCGGGCGGTGGCGGGCGGCGGCGGTCGCGGCGGCTCCCGGCGAGGCGGCGGCGATGGCGATGCGGCGGCGATGGCGGCTCCGGGCGGCGCTGGGAGGCGGGGAGGAGGCGCGGGGCGCGGCCCGCGGTGGCGGAGTCGGGGGCCGGCTCTGGGCCGTCGGGCCCGGCGGCGGCTGGGAGGCGGCGGCGCCACGTGGCGATCAGCGGTTGGTGGGGGGCGCGGCGGACGTTGTCCGGTCCGCTCCGGACACGTCCGTCGGCGGCGGATCCGGCGGGAAGATGTTTTTTTAGGGTTTCGGAGGAGAGGGGAGATCCGAAAACGGGAGGGGGTTTAAATAGGCATAGAGGGAGCTAGGAGTGTCCAAATGAGGTGCGGTTTTCGGCCACGCGATCGTGATCGAACGCTCTAGGACATGGAGCAGAGTTTGGTGGGTTTTGGGCCAAATTGGAGGGGTGTTGGGCTGCAACACACACGAGGCCTTTTCGGTACCTCGGTTAACCGTTGGAGTATCAAACGAAGTCCAAATGGTACGAAACTTGACAGGCGGTCTACCGGTAGTAAACCAAGGCCGCATGGCAAGTCTCGGTCCAATCCGGAAATGTTTAATCCCACACACGAAAGAAAGCTAGAAATGGCCACCGGAGGAGAACGAAGCGCCGGAATGCAAAACGGACAATGGGGAAAATGCTCGAATGCATGAGATGAACATGTATGCAAATGCAATGCACGTGATGACATGATATGAGATGCATGAAAACGAAAACAACACACGGAGACAAATACCCAAACCCAAGAAATAAATATAACTTAATGTCGGAAACGGCAAGAGTTGGAGTACAAATTGGGAAAGTTATATCTGGGGCGTTACAACACTCCACCACTACGAAAAGATCTCGTCCCGAGATCTAGGACTGAAAGAACTCCGGGTACTTAGAACGGAGGTGATCCTTGCGTTCCCAGGTAGCTTCACGGTCGGCATGGTGTGACCACTTGACTTTGAGAAATTTGATTGACTTGTTGCGAGTCCTGCGTTCAGTTTCTTCAAGGATTGCAACTGGGTGCTCACGATAGGAGATATCTTCTTGGAGCTCAATGTCCTCGAAGTTGACGGTGAGTTCAGGCGTCTTGAAGCACTTTCGGAGTTGGGAGACATGGAACACATCATGAACATTTGCAAAGTTTGAAGGAAGCTCGAGTTGATAGGCGAGGTCGCCTCTCTTGCTGACAATCTTGAAAGGTCCGACGTATCTAGGGGCAAGCTTCCCTTTGATACCGAATCGACGAGCCCCTTTCATAGGAGAGACGCGGAGGTAAACATGATCTCCGATCTCGAAAGCCAAATCACGGTGCTTACTATCATAGTAGCTCTTCTGGCGGGATTGGGCTGCTTTGAGGTTATCACGAATGACCTTGCACATTTCTTCTGCCTCTGTGATTAAGTCATTACCCAGCAGCTGACGTTCATCGGTTTCAGACCAGTTGAGAGGGGTACGGCATTTCCTACCATACATAATTTCAAATGGGGCCTTGCCCGAACTTGCTTGAAAACTGTTGTTGTATGAGAATTCAGCATAAGGAAGACAATCCTCCCACTTCATGCCGAAGGAGATAACACAAGCCCTGAGCATATCTTCAAGAATCTGGTTGACACGCTCGACTTGACCGCTTGTTTGAGGATGGAAAGCAGTGCTAAAGCAAATGTTGGTGCCCATGGCCTTTTGAAAAGAATTCCAAAACTTGGAGGTAAAGATGCTGCCACGGTCTGAAGATATCACTTGAGGAATACCGTGCAGAGAGACAATTCGAGAGGTGTAGAGTTCCGCCAATTGAGCTGCAGTGATAGACTCTTTGATAGGCAGAAAATGAGCCACTTTGGTGAGCTTGTCGATGACAACGAATATAGCATCATTGCCACACTTGGACTTTGGAAACCCAGTCACAAAGTCCATTTCAATGTGGTCAAACTTCCATTCTGGAATGGCAAGAGGTTGGAGGAGACCTGCTGGCTTTTGGTGTTCTGCCTTCACTCTTCTGCAGACATCACATTCATTCATAAATTGAGCGATCTCGCGCTTCATTCGACTCCACCAATAAGTTTGCTTGAGATCCTGATACATCTTCGTGCTCCCAGGGTGGATGGAGAGGAGAGAGTTGTGAGCCTCGTTCATAATCACTTTACGAAGTTCACCTTTGGGCACAACAATTCGATCCTCGAAGAAGAGAGTGTCCTTGTCATCAAGGCGGTAGCACTTGTACTTGGACTGACTCTTTGCAATGCCAATCTTCACCTTTTTCACCATAGCATCAAGAAGCTGGGCTTGGCGAATCTGGTCTTCCAAGGTAGGAGAGATTTGAAGGTTGGCGAGGAAACCTTGAGGAACAATTTGCAAATTAAGTTTGCGGAAATCTTCACAAAGCTCGGTTTGATAAGGCTTGAGAATTAGACTGTTGCAATATGCTTTTCTGCTCAAAGCGTCAGCAATCACATTGGCCTTACCTGGAGTATACTCGATACTCGGATTGTACTCTTGAATCATTTCGACCCATCAAGTTTGCCTGAGGTTGAGATTAGGCTGAGTGAAGATGTACTTGAGACTCTTGTGATCAGTGAAAATATCCACTTTCCTTCCCAATAGAAGATGTCTCCAAGTCAACAAAGCATGCACAACTGCCGCCAACTCGAGATCATGAGTGGGGTAGTTCTTCTCATTAGGCTTCAACTGGCGAGAGGTATAAGCAACAACTTTCTTTTCTTGCATCAGTACAGCACCGAGACCTTGGAGAGAGGCATCACAAAAGACCTCGTACGGCTTGGTTTCATCGGGCGGAGTCAGAACTGGAGCAGTGATCAACTTCTCTTTCAAAGTGTTGAAAGCAATATCACACTCCGGAGACCAAACGTACTTGACGTGCTTCTGGAGAAGATTTGAGAGAGGCTTCGCGATCTTAGAAAAGTTTTCAACGAATCTTCGGCAGTAGCTTGCGAGACCGAGGAAGCTACGGAGTTGCTTCACATTCTGAGGAGGTTCCCAATTAACAATTGCAGACACCTTCTCAGGATTCACGGCAATGCCCTTGGCAGAGATGATATGACCAAGATAAAGCACCTCATCGAGCCAAAATTCACACTTGGAGAACTTGGCGTAGAACTGATGTTCCCTGAGCTTGTCAAGAACCAAACGCAAGTGCTTGGCATGATCTTCCTTGTTCTTCGAGAAAACCAGAATGTCGTCGAGATAGACAAAAACGAAGTCATTGGTGTAGGGATTGAAGATGAAGTTCATCATGCGAGAGAACGTCGGAGGAGCGTTGGCGAGGCCAAAAGACATGACAGTGTATTCATATGACCCATAGCTTGTCCTGAAAGCCGTCTTGGGAATATCTTGCTCACGGATTCGAATCTGATAATAACCCATACGGAGATCAAGCTTGGAGAATACTTGGGCACCCTTGAGTTGTTCGAACAGCTCATTGATGTTGGGAAGTAGGTATTTGTTCTTGATGGTCTTCTTGTTCAATGGACGATAATCAACACAAAGTCGGTCCGTTCCATCCTTCTACTTCACAAAAAGAACACCACAACCCCACGGAGAAGTACTAGGCCGAATAAGACCCATTCTTTCTTGAACATCGAGTTTTTTCTTCAACTCCTTCATATCTTCAGGGCCGAGCTTGTAGGGACGTTTGCACACAGGTTCCGTACCGGGCTCAAGTTCAATAACAAATTCAACGGGCCGGTGCGGAGGCATTCCTGGGAGCTCTTCTAGGAAGACGTCTTGATACTCACAAACAACCGGAATCTGTGAAATAGCATCCAATTCACCCTTCTCATTGAGAGAAAACAACCGGATTGTATCATCACGAGCGGCAAAGACAATGACATCCTCAGATGAATGAGTCAATTGAATCTGCCTGGCCACACAATCGAGGTGAGCCTTGTGTTTAGAGAGCCAGTCCATCCCAAGAATAAGATCGATATCCGAATTACCAAGAACCATTGGAGAAGCTAGAAACTTGAAATCGCCCATCATGATAGTGACATCTGGCACCTCCAGACTTGCACTCAAGCGTTTGCCAGGAGAAATGATATCCATTTGTTTACCCAAATGAGAAGAAACGAACTCATGCTTGGTAAAAAATGGCTTTGACATGAAACAATGCGATGCACCAGTGTCAAAAAGAACTCTTGCTGGAATAGAGTTAACTGGAAAGTTACCCATGATGGCATCTGACGAATCCTCTGCCTGAGCTGCGTTCATCAAGTTGACCTTGGCGGACTTGGGGTTATGCTTGACCACAACTATACTTGCCGATCTGACAGGAGGAGGAGGAGGAAGACACCTCTGGTTGAAACACTTGTTGGCGTAGTGACCCTTCTGTTGGCACTTGTTGCACGTGACCTCTGAGAGCGGACGGTGGTACGGAGCACTTGATCTTGGAGCTTGAGACGAAGTCTTGTTCTGAAAGCCTGGGTTGGGTAGGTGGGAAGAACCACTGCCACCTCTGCTCTTCTGCTGATACGGCTGACGGAACAGAGGAGGAGGAAGCCAATACTTCTACTGCTTGGCCACTTGAGTAGAGGAAGAAGGTGTAGTGTCTCTGACTCGCTTCCTGGAAGCATCACACCTCAACTGAGCAGCCTCTCGCTTCAGTGCCATGTTGTAGAACTCATCGTATCTCAGCGGCTCAAAAAGGACAAGAGCGAGCTGAATTTCTTCACGGAGACCACCCCTGAACTGATAGATCATGCTCTTCTCATCAGGAACATCCTGCTTGGCAAAACGAGCGAGCTTCTGGAACAACTTGTTGTAGTCATAGACAAACAAAGAGCCTTGCTTCAGATTGCGAAATTCCTCCCGTTTGCTTTCAGTCACACTCTAAGGGATGTGATGAGCTCGGAAATCTCGATGGAAATCATCCCAAGTGATCAAACGTCCACCTCTGGAATCCTTGTACTGCTGGAACCACTCTGCAGCCTGATCTTTGAGCTGGAAAGAAGCGAACTTGACGAAATCTTCAGGCCTGACGTTGCTGCATTCCAAATGCTTGCCCAGATCCACTAGCCAATCGTTAGCATCGGTTGCCTCAACACAATTGCTGAACGTCTTTGGACCATTAGCGAGGAATTGGTTCAGAGTAGCAAAATGGTTCTGATTGTTGCCTTGATTCCCTTGACTGCCTTGATTCCGCTCTTGGAGGATTTGCATGATCAACTGTGTATTTGCATTGGTAGCGGCCATCACAGCTTGCCAAGCCTCCGGAGGAGGTGGAGGTGGTGGCGGATCAGGGTTCGGAGTCGTGCGCGTTGGAGGAGCCATCCTGAATAGGTTGTCCACCATTAGCACACAAATAGACAAATATTGAAGGTGAATCCAACGGAATGAAAATTGCAACATAAAGTCTTCACATCCGAACAAAATGAACGAATGCACTTCTCTTCAAGTGGTCACATATTCCTAAATTGTGAAGCCACGAAGAATTAGGTAGAAGAGGTAAATCAACGAGGGATGGAATCAACATATGACTTCGAAGCAACTCGAATACCACAACTCAAAATAAAACCAAGGATTGGCTTGCGAAATAAGCCGGAACAAACATATGATAGAGATTTCGTCCGAAGTTTTCGTGGTGGGACCTACACGGGC
Organism: Triticum monococcum; assembly: GCA_034509565.1. NCBI lineage: Eukaryota > Viridiplantae > Streptophyta > Magnoliopsida > Poales > Poaceae > Triticum > Triticum monococcum. The sequence continues at coordinate 412,410,748 of CM067845.1, forward strand.
TCGATCGTACAGCACCATCATGTACAAGGCAGTGCACATGACATACGAAGCGTCCCCGAGTTAGCATAGCCAAGGACTCTTTAAGAGACAACGAGACCACTGTAAAATCGACCGTGAATAGGCAAACCACTAGACGTCGAACCCCAATTTCATATCATACATCTGTTGGAAAGATATCCTATGAGCTACTTGAATTCCCACCTATGAAACTCCCGAAACTTTCCGGTTATGCAATCAGGTGTTGGGGATACAGGGGAAGCATAATATCTCACCAAACTAGCAATACCTACATCCAGCTGTATCCATCCTTCAACACATAACCAACAAACCTTCGGAAACCATCTACCTCAACCTTCGAAAAGCATCCGTTATACAAGTTATGGCGATACTCCCGAACTCCCGGCCCAGTACTAGGTGGCGTCGAGGTTATCTCACGAACGAACTGCATAAAGGAGATTTTCGATGTCGTGAACATATCTCAAGTATACCAGAATTGCAACGATAAAATTATGATGACAACACCTCAGAGCTCAACTCCCCGGGACACTTCCACTAAACCCCTGACAAGAGGCACCAAGACAGTATTCTCATCATAAGCCATCGGAACAAATCCAAGATACTCGCGTGATCCTAAAATTTTTTTAGTGAAATTTGAGAAGAGAAGAGTCAAAACTGTACGTCAGGATGCCTTACCAGAGCGATGAGGAGACTGGGAAGTAAAAAGACTTCCTAAGCTCTCCGATATATAATTCCTAAATGACTCAAAACATTTTTCTAGACACAACTCGGCTGCTAAAAACGACCAAGCAATGGGGCTCCTAAGGTCGGGGAAGGCTCTGATTACCAACTTGTAACGCCCTCGATGCGGCTATATCTCCCACGTGTCGAGGCATGACTTAGAGGCATAACCGCATTGAAAGCAATGTCGCAAGTTAGGAAATCATCACACATCCCATGTACATAAATAATATAAAGGGGAGGTACATAGTTGGCTTACACTCGCCACGTCACATCAAAGTACATAAATAACATACATCATCCAAACACTCATGGCCCGACTACGGCGCCAAAATAAAAGACAACCCAACAAGCGACATAGGTCCCGATCACCCCAACTGGGCACCACTACTGACCATCAGGAAAAGACACATAGTAACGCTAGGAGTCCTCGTCGTACTCCCACTTGAGCTCAAGCGCGCCATCTGGAGCTGTATCATCTGTCCCTGCATCTGGTGTAATAGTAATCTGTGAGCCACAGGGACTCAGCAATCTCGCACCCTCGCGATCAAGACTATTTAAGCTTAATAGGTAGGAAAGGGGTAAATGTATAAGTGGAGCTGTAGCAAGCGACTAGCATATATGGTGGCTAACTTATTCGCAAAAGAGAGTGAGAAGAGGGGGCAAAGCACGAGCGAGGAACTAGAGAGCAACCTGCACAAACATAACTCCAACACCGTGTCCACTTCACGGACTCCGCCGAGAAGAGGCCATCACGGTAACACACTCAGTTGATTCATTTTAATTAATTAAGGTTCAAGCTATCTACAACCGAACATTAACAAATTCCCATCTGCCCATAACCGCGGGCACGGCTTTCGAAAGATCAATCCCTGCAGGGGGGTCCCAACTTAGCCCATAACAAGCTCTCACGGTCAACGAAGGAATAGACCTCCACCCAAGACACACCGATCAGACTCGGTATCTCGGTACAACAAGACGATTCGACAGGTTAAAACAAGTCCAGCAACACCGCCCGAATGTGCCGACAAATCCCGATAGGAGCTGCACATATCTCTTTCTCAGGGCACGCTCGGATAGGTCAAGCTACGAGTAAAACCAACCCTCGAGTTTCCCCGAGGTGGCCCCGCAGGCTGCCTGGTTCGGACCAACACTTAGAGGAGCACTGGTCCGGGGGGGTTAAAATAAGATGACCCTCGGGCTCCGGAAACCCAAGGGAAAAAGAGGCTAGGTGGCAAATGGTAAAACCAATGTTGGGCATTGCTGGAAAAGCTTTAATCAAGGCGAACTATCAAGGGGTTCCCATTATAGCCCAACCGCGTAAGGGACGCAACAATCCGGGAACATAACACCGATATGACGGAAACTAGGGCGGCAAGAGTGGAACAAAACACTAGGCGAGAGGCCGAGCCTTCCACCCTTTACCAAGTATATAGATGCATTAAGATAACATGGCAATATAATGATATCCCAACAAGTAAATAATGTCCCAACAAGGAACGGCTTCAATCTTCACCTGCAACTAGCAACGCTATAAGAAGGGGGCTGATCAAAGCGGTAACATAGCCAATCAACGGTTTGCTAGGACATGGTGGGTTAGAGGTTCAACATGGCAATTGGGATGCTGACAAGCAAGTGGTAGGCATCGTAGCATTGGCAAAGCAAAAGAGCGAGCAAACTAGCATAGCAAAGATAGTAGTGATTTCGAGGGTATGATCATCTTGCCTGCACAGTTGTCAGAGTTGACTGGATCCTCAAAAGCAAACTCAACGGGCTCCTCGTTAGCGAACTCGTCTCCCAGCTCTACCCAACAATACAAACATGCAACAAGGATACAATCAACCACGTGCAAACTCGAGCAATAAGATGCAAAGATGGTATGCTATGCGGGATGCGATGCGGGATGCAAAATGCAAGACGTGACAGGAAATACATGAACCTGGCCTCAACTTGGAAAACCAAGTGTGCCACTGGATAGAGGGGATGAAATCACCTGAAAACGATATAAAGATCATAGGAATCGGAGCTACGGTTTGGAAATGGCAAGCGTTTTACGAAATGAACCGGTCTGCAATTTACAACAAGTAGGCACCTAAATGCAACGAAATGAACATGCTACAGCCACCAAAACATGATAACAAAATACATGGCAGGGATGTACACAAGATGCTTAACAAATCACTAGCACTGAGCCACGGCCAAATTCATCCATTATGAGGTTCAAACAAGCATGGCAAAAACGAATAAGCAAAACAGATTTCAGACTTGGTGAAATTAACACTAGTCTGAAATTTCAGACCACGATGCTCTCTTCGGAGCAGCAAAACAACATGAAACACAACCTGAACATGACAAGTAAGAACATGGCATGGAGCTACTCAACAAGCTTAACAAAACACCCAAAGTGACCTAGGGCCAAAAGGGTTCACAAAATACTCTACCGAGCACACGGACATAGATGAAACACAATCAGTTTTCAGACTTAGTGAAAACTGAGACATGCTGAAATTAACTCACGAAGGCATGTAAACGAGCTCGATGCACTCACTACAGTGCAAGTCATGGCAAGGAAAGCATATATCCATAAAGAAGGCACAAAATTCTAGCTAGACATGGTAAGAACATTGGCATAGCATGCATGGATCACTAACAATAGCATCGGCAAAATCGCAAACAAGTTGACGATCTGCCCAGATTTACCACGAAGCAAAAGTAGAGCTCGATTGACTCAAGCTAGAGCACTCCATATATGCAAACAAAGACATGGATTGATAGAGCATAACATGAATATCAAAACTCCCTTACTGTTCATCCTCAAAAGAGGCACGGATCACTAGGAAACAAGCTGAACATATGGCATCATGAACTAAAATATCCCAGATAGTGAAATCCACTAAGTCCCTGAAAACAGAATTCTCAGGTGCCTCTCTTTGCAAGCTTGCACAAGTCACCACACAAATCCTGAAAATGCATGGGTGGCACCTCTGTAAAGAAGACAAAATGCTTAACAATTCATCTCAAAGACTCACAGGCACATCATGCACACAATAATCATGGCAAAAATGACAAAAGTCTATGATGAACTAACGGATCTGCAATTTAACTCACGACGCCTCCTTCTAACAGCATTTTGGGCATCAAGATGAACTCAAATGAAAATGATGCAATGGAATGAAATGATGTACATGTCGAGACGAAGATTTTGATATATCATATGTCCAAAACGGAGCTACTGATGCGGAGATATGATCGGTCAAAGGTTGCACAAAATAAGGGGGGAGAAGGGAAAGTCAACCCCACATCTAGGGTTACTGTAGCTCAGATCTGGATCGCGGCTGCACTGTTCATGGGCACGGAATCCGAGGATGGTCGGCGCCGGAGAGCTCGCCGGAGTCGTCGTCGAGGAGGGAGCCGGCGACCAAGGACGGCGCACGGCGGCGGAGGACGCCGGCGAGGTGGCGGCGATGGCGATGCGGCGGCGATGACGGCTCCGGGCGGCGCTGGGAGGCGGGGAGGAGGCGCGGGGCGCGGCTCGCGGTGGCGGAGTCGGGGGCCGGCTCTGGGCCGTCTGGCCCGGCGGTGGCTGGGAGGCGGCAACGACACGTGGCGATCGGCGGTTGGTGGGGGGCGCGGGACGTTGTCCGGTCCGCTCCAGACACGTCCGTCGGCGGCGGATCTGGCGGGGAGATGTTTTTTTTAGGGTTTCAGAGGAGAGGGGAGATCCGAAAACGGGAGGGGGTTTAAATAGGCATAGAGGGAGCTAGGAGTGTCCAAATGAGGTGCGGTTTTCGGCCACGCGATCGTGATCGAACGCTCTAGGACATGGAGCAGAGTTTGGTGGGTTTTGGGCCAAATTGGAGGGGTGTTGGGCTGCAACACACACGAGGCCTTTTCGGTCCCTCGGTTAACCGTTGGAGTATCAAACGAAGTCCAAATGGTACGAAACTTGACAGGCGGTCTACCGGTAGTAAACCAAGGCCGCATGGCAAGTCTCGGTCCAATCCGGAAATGTTTAATCCCACACACGAAAGAAAGCTAGAAATGGCCACCGGAGGAGAACGAAGCGCCGGAATGCAAAACGGACAACGGGGAAAATGCTCGAATGCATGAGATGAACATGTATGCAAATGCAATGCACATGATGACATGATATGAGATGCATGAAAACGAAAACAACACACGGAGACAAATACCCAAACCCGAGAAATAAATATAACTTAATGCCAGAAACGGCAAGAGTTGGAGTACAAATTGGGAAAGTTATATCTGGGGCGTTACACTGCTTCCTCCTCCCGCAGCCCGTTGTGCTACCGCGCAGGCCTCAACGCCCCATCGTACTCCCATCGCTGGCCTAGCCATCCCTCTACTCACCCACACATGTTGTTATTCTCTGGCGACGAGAGACGAACCAGCAAACCCTCGTACTCCCATCTACGTGGGAAACAACTGCTGAGTTTTCTCTAGCTCCTTGTCATTCCCTTCCTAGGCCTCGTCGTCGTCCACCCCCCAGGTGCTCTCGACGCGGCGTGGTCAACGAACGACATGCATCGGAAGTGGACTGTATGTGGAGAGGCTGACAGCTGGGTCCACGGCCGCATGCAAGTAAATGCCTCCTTATTACGCGCAAAATAATGATTCCTCCACCTGACAGCTGGGACCCACCGGAAGGGCCTCTGTATTTCGCGAAAAAAACGTTCCCCCGCGGACAGGTCGAACCCAACAGCTATATCTTCGCACGCAAGGAAGTGCCTCTTTATTATGCACAAAAAAATGAACTCCCCCTGCTAGCTGGGACCCACCATAGTGGGAGGCTGACTTGTTGGCCTACTAAGATGACGGGGACGGAGGGCTTTGTCAACTTAGTCAATATGAACGATTCTAGCTCCAGTGACCGTACGATGTCCATCCAATGGCTGTAATGCTTCTTCAACCTCTGGTCTTCTTGCTCCAGCCGCCCAAATAAGCATCGGCCATGCCGCCGGCTCCTGCCTCCCATGTACGGCTGTGCTGCCACCGCTGGCCATGCCATCCCTCTATACTCACCCACACCTCATGTTATTCTCCAGCGATGGCAGCCTCACACCGCAGCCGAAGCAGTCAACCCACGTACTCCCCTCTGCGTGGGCATCCAATGACGCGTCTTCCCCGGCTCCACGTCATCCCCTTCCTAGGCCTTGCCGTCTTCTACCGCCCTGGTACTCTCGACGCAACATGGTCAACGTGGTCAAGGAAAGACTTCCATCGGAAGAGTACTATACGTGGAGAGGCAGACAACTGGGTCCACGGCCGCGGCAAGGAAGTGCCTCCTTATTACGCGAAAAATAAAGATTTCACAAAACATTCTCTCCCTACTGCTGGGACCCACCAGCTACGTCTTCGCACGCAAGGAAGTGCCTGACAGTCGGGACCCACCTGGTCGAAGCGTATGTAGCGTTGTCATTCTAGTCGTGAACGTGTACGTACATACTGGTCGATGTAGAGGCGCGCACGTGTCGTAGTAGAGGCGCACACGTAGCATGTACACATACATACAGTAGTCAGGGTGCAAGAAAGAAAAAATGGCCACGTACGTACATACGGGCGGGGTCTCGAACGCCTACTCGCGCATACGTATGGCAGGGCATGTGTACATGGCTGGGTCGGAACGGAGAAGCTGCGCGTGAAGGAAATATGCCTGAGAGGCAATAATAAAGTTTTTATTTATTTCCTTATATCATGATAAATGTTTATTATTCATGTTAGAATTGTATTAACCGGAAACACAATACATGTGTGAATACATAAATAAACTTAGTGTCACTAGTATGCATCTACTTGACTAGCTCGTTAATCAAAGATGGTTATGTTTCCTAACCATAAACAAAGTGTTGTTATTTGATTAACGAGGTCACATCATTAGTTGAATGATCTGATTGACATGACCCATTCCATTAGTTTAGCACCCGATCGTTTAAGTATGTTGCTATTGCTTTCTTCATGACTTATACATGTTCCTATGACTATGAGATTATGCAACTCCCGTTTACCAGAGGAACACTTTTTGTGCTACCAAACATCACAACGTAACTGGGTGATTATAAAGGAGCTCTACAGGTGTCTCCAAAGGTAGATGTTGGGTTGGCGTATTTCGATATTAGGATTTGTCACTCCGGTTGTCGGAGAGGTATCTCTGGGCCCTCTCAGTAATGCACATCACATAAGCCTTGCAAGCATTGCAACTAATGAGTTAGTTGCGGGAGTATTACAGAACGAGTAAAGAGACTTGCCGGTAACGAGATTGAACTAGGTATTGGATACCGACGATCGAATCTCGGGCAAGTAACATACCGATGACAAAGGGAACAACGTATGTTGTTATGCGGTCTGACCGATAAAGATCTTCGTAGAATATGTTGGAGCCAATATGGGCATCCAGGTCCCGCTATTGGTTATTGACCGGAGACGTGTCTCGGTCATGTCTACATTGTTCTCGAACCGTAGGGTCCGCACGATTAACGTTACGATGACAGTTATTATGAGTTTATGCATTTTGATGTACCGAAATTAGTTCGGGGTCCCGGATGTGATCACGGACATGACGAGGAGTCTTGAAATGGTGTTCCGGGTGATTTCGGAGAAAACAGGAGTACCGGAAGGGTTACCGGAACCCTCTCGGGAAGTAATGGGCCTTATTGGGCCTTAGGGGAGAGAGAGGGCTACGGCCTAGGAGGTGCCCCCCCCCCCACATGGGGAGTCCGAATTGGACTAGGGAGGGGGGCGCGGCCCCTCTTTCCCTCTCCCTCTCCCCCTCTTTCCTTCCCCCTTAGGGTTTCCTAATTGGATTAGGAAAGGGGAGTCCTACTCCCACTAGGAGGAGGACTCCCCCTCCCCTTGGCGTGCCCCATAGGGCCGGCCGGCCTCCCCCTTGCTCCTTTATATACGGGGCCAGGGGCACCCTAGAACACACAAGTTGATCTTTGAGATCGTTCCTTAGCCGTGTGCGGTGCCCCCTGCCACCATATTCCACCTCGATCATATTGTTGTAGTGCTTAGGCGAAGCCCTGCGTCGGTAGAACATCAAGATCGTCACCACGCCGTCGTGCTGATGGAACTCCTCCCCGAAGCTTTGCTGGATCGGAGCCCGGGGATCGTCATCGAGCTGTACATGTGCTAAGAACTCGGAGGTGCCGGAGTAACGGTGCTTGGATCGGTCGGGTCGGGAAGAAGACGTACGACTACTTCCTCTACGTTGTGTCAACGCTTCCATTGCGATCTACAAGGGTACATAGATCATGCTCTCCCCCTCGTTGCTATGCATCACCATGATCTCGCGTGTGCGTAGGAATTTTTTTGAAATTACTACGTTCCCCAACAGTGGCATCAGAGCCTAGGTTTTATGGTTTGATGTTATTTGCACGAGTAGGACACAAGTGAGTTGTGGACGATATAAGTCATACTGCCTACTAGCATGTCATACTTTGGTTCGGCGGTATTGTTGGATGAAGCGGCCCGAACCGACATTACGCGTACGCTTACGCGAGACTGGTTCTACCGACGTGCTTTGCACACAGGTGGCTGACGGGTGTCAGTTTCTCCAACTTTAGTTGAACCGAGTGTGGCTACGCCCGGTCCTTGCGAAGGTTAAAACAGAGTCTATTTGACGAACTATCGTTGTGGTTTTGATGCGTAGGTGAGATTGGTTCTTACTTAAGCCCGTAGCAGCCACGTAAAACTTGCAACAACAAAGTAGAGGACGTCTAACTTGTTTTTGCAGGGCATGTTGTGATGTGATATGGCCAAGACATGATGATATATTTTATTGTATGAGATGATCATGTTTTGTAATCGAGTTATCGGCAACTGGCAGGAGCCATATGGTTGTCGCTTTATTGTATGCAATGCAATCACGATGTAATGCTTTACTTTATCACTAAGTGGTAGCGATAGTCGTGGAAGCATAAGATTGGCGAGACGAAAATGATGCTACGATGGAGATCAAGGTGTCGCGCCGGTGACGATGGTGATCATGACGGTGCTTCGGAGATGGAGATCACAAGCACAAGATGATGATGGCCATATCATATCACTTATATTGATTGCATGTGATGTTTATCTTATTATGCATCTTATCTTGCTTTGATTGACGGTAGCATTATAAGATGATCTCTCACTAAATTATCAAGGAGTGTTCTCCCTGAGTATGCACCGTTGCCAAAGTTCGTCGTGCCCAGACACCACGTGATGATCGGGTGTGATAAGCTCTATGTCCATCTACAAGGGTGCAAGCAAGTTTTTGCACACGCAGAATACTCAGGTTAAACTTGACGAGCCTAGCATATGCAGATATGGCCTCGGAACACGGAGACCGAAAGGTCGAGCGTGAATCATATAGTAGATATGATCAACATAGCGATGTTCACCATTGAAAACTACTCCATCTCACGTGATGATCGGTTATGGTTTAGTTGATTTGGATCACGTGATCACTTAGAGGATTAGAGGGATGTCTATCTAAGTGGGAGTTCTTAAGTAATTTGATTAATTGAACTTAAACTTATCATGAACTTAGTACCTGATAGTATCTTGCTTGTTTATGTTGATTGTAGATAGATGGCTCATGCTGTTGTTCCGTTAAATTTTAATGCGTTCCTTGAGAAAGCAAAGTTGAAAGATGATGGTAGCAATAACACGGACTGGGTCCGTAACTTGAGGATTATCCTCATTGTTGCTCAGAAGAATTACGTCCTGGAAGCACCGCTGGGTGCCAGACCTGCTGCTGGAGCAACACCAGATGTTATGAACATCTGGCAGAGCAAAGCTGATGACTACTCGATAGTTCAGTGTGCCATGCTTTATGGCTTAGAATCGGGACTTCAACGACATTTTGAATGTCATGGAGCATACGAGATGTTCCAGGAGTTGAATTTGATATTTCAAGCAAATGCCCGGATTGAGAGATATGAAGTCTCCAATAAATTCTATAGCTGCAAGATGGAGGAGAACAGTTCTGTCAGTGAGCATATACTCAAAATGTCTGGGTATAATAATCACTTGATTCAGATGGGAGTTAATCTTCCAGATGATTGCGTCATTGACAGAATTCTCCAATCACTACCACCAAGCTGCAAGAGCTTCGTGATGAACTATAATATGCAAGGGATGAACAAGACTATTCCCAAGCTCTTCGCAATGCTGAAAGCTGCGGAGGTAGAAATCAAAAAGGAGCATCAAGTGTTGATCGTCAGTAAGACCACTAGTTTCAAGAAAAAGGGCAAAGGGAAGAAGAAGGGGAACTTCAAGAAGAACAGCAAGCAAGTTGATGCTCAAGAGAAGAAACCCAAGTCTGGACCTAAGCCTGAAACTGAGTGCTTCTACTGCAAGCAGACTGGTCACTGGAAGTGGAACTGCCCCAAGTATTTGGCGGATAAGAAGGATGGCAAGGTGAACAAAGGTATATGTGATATACATGTTATTGATCTGTACCTTACTAGAGCTCGCAGTAGCACCTGGATATTTGATACTGGTTCTGTTGCTAATATTTGCAACTCGAAACAGGGACTACGGATTAAGCGAACACTGGCAAAGGACGAGGTGATGATGCGCGTGGGAAATGGTTCCAAAGTCGATGTGATCGCGGTCGGCATGCTACCTCTCCATCTACCTTCGGGATTAATATTAGACCTAAATAATTGTTATTTGGTGCCAGCGTTGAGCATGAACATTATATCTGGATCTTGTTTGATGCGAGACGGTTATTCATTTAAATCAGAGAATAATGGTTGTTCTATTTATATGAGTAATATCTTTTATGGTCATGCACCTTTGAGAAGTGGTCTATTTTTGATGAATCTCGATAGTAGTAACACACATATTCATAATGTTGAAGCCAAAAGATGCAGAGTTGATAATGACAGTGCAACTTATTTATGGCACTGCCGTTTAGGTCATATCGGTATAAAGCGCATGAAGAAACTCCATACTGATGGACTTTTGGAACCACTTGATTATGAATCACTTGGTACTTGCGAACCGTGCCTCATGGGCAAGATGACTAAAACACCATTCTCCGGTACTATGGAGAGAGCAACAGATTTGTTGGAAATCATACATACCGATGTATGTGGTCCGATAAATATTGAGGCTCGTGGCGGATATCGTTATTTTCTCACCTTCACAGATGACTTAAGCAGATATGGGTATATCTACTTAATGAAACATAAGTCTGAAACATTTGAAAAGTTCAAAGAATTTCAGAGTGAAGTTGAAAATCATCGTAACAAGAAAATAAAGTTTCTATGATCTGATCGTGGAGGAGAATATTTGAGTTTTGAGTTTGGTGTACATTTGAAAAATTGTGGAATAGTTTCGCAACTCATGCCACCCGGAACACCACAGCGTAATGGTGTGTCCAAACGTCGTAATCATACTTTACTAGATATGGTGCGATCTATGATGTCTCTTACTGATTTACCGCTATAGTTTTGGGGTTAGGCTTTAGAGAAGGCCGCATTCACGTTAAATAGGGCACCATCAAAATCCGTTGAGACGACGCCTTATGAACTATGGTTTGGCAAGAAACCAAAGTTGTCATTTCTTAAAGTTTGGGGCTGCGATACTTATGTGAAAAGGCTTCAACCTGATAAGCTCGAACCCAAATCGGAGAAATGTGTCTTCATAGGATACCCAAAGGAGACTGTTGGGTACACCTTCTATCACAGATCCGAAGGCAAGACATTCGTTGCTAAGAATGGATCCTTTCTAGAGAAGGATTTTCTCTCGAAAGAAGTGAGTGGGAGGAAAGTAGAACTTGACGAGGTAACTGTACCTGCTCCCTTATTGGAAAGTAGTACATCACAGAAAACTGTTTTTGCGACACCTATACCAATTAGTGAGGAAGCTAATGATGATGATCATGAAACTTCAGGACAAGATACTACTGAACCTCGTAGATCAACTAGAGCGAGATCCGCACCAGAGTGGTATGGTAATCCTATCCTGGAAATCATGCTGCTAGATCATGATGAACCTACGAACTATGAAGAAGCGATGGTGAGCCCAGATTCCGCAAAATGGCTTAAAGCCATGAAATCTGAGATGGGATCCATGTATGAGAACAAAGTATGGACTTTGGTTGACTTGCCCGATGATCGGCAAGCAATTGAGAATAAATGGATCTTCAAGAAGAAGACAGACGCTGATGGTAATGTTACTGTCTACAAAGCTCGACTTGTCGCAAAAGGTTTTCGACAAGTTCAAGGGGTTGACTACGATGAGACCTTCTCACCCGTAGCGATGCTTAAGTCTATCCGAATTATGTTAGCAATTACCGCATTTTATGATTATGAAATTTGACAAATGGATGTCAAAACTGCATTCCTGAATGGATTTCTGGAAGAAGAGTTGTATATGATGCAACCGGAAGGTTTTGTCGATCCAAAGGGAGCTAACAAAGTGTGCAAGCTCCAGCGATCCATTTATGGACTGGTGCAAGCCTCTTGGAGTTGGAATAAACGCTTTGATAGTGTGATTAAAGCATTTGGTTTTATACAGACTTTCGAAGAAGCCTGTATTTACAAGAAAGTGAGTGGGAGCTCTGTAGCATTTCTGATATTATATGTGGATGACATATTACTGATTGGAAATGACATAGAATTTCTGGAAAGCATAAAGGGATACTTGAATAAGAGTTTTTCAATGAAAGACCTCGGTGAAGCTGCTTACATATTAGGCATAAAGATCTATAGAGATAGATCAAGACGCTTAATTGGACTTTCACAAAGCACATACCTTGACAAGATTTTGAAGAAGTTCAAAATGGATCAAGCAAATAAAGGGTTCTTGCCTGTGTTACAAGGTGTGAAGTTGAGTCAGACTCAATGACCGACCACTGCAGAAGATAGAGAGAAAATGAAAGATGTTCCCTATGCTTCAGCCATAGGCTCTATCATGTATGCAATGCTGTGTACCAGACCTGATGTGTGCCTTGCTATAAGTTTAGCAGGGAGGTACCAAAGTAATCCAGGAGTGGATCATTGGACAGCGGTCAAGAACATCCTGAAATACCTGAAAAGGACTAAGGATATATTTCTCGTATATGGAGGTGACAAAGAGCTCACCGTAAGAGGTTACGTTGATGCAAGCTTTGACACTGATCCGGACGATTCTAAATCGCAAACCGGATACGTGTTTATATTAAACGGTGGAGCTGTCAGTTGGTGCAGTTCTAAACAAAGCGTTGTAGCGGGATCTACATGTGAAGCGGAGTACATAGCTGCTTCGGAAGCAGCGAACGAAGGAGTCTGGATGAAGGAGTTCATATCCGATCTAGGTGTTATACCTAGTGCATCGGGTCCAATGAAAATCTTTTGTGACAATACTGGTGCAATTGCCTTGGCAAAGGAATCCAGATTTCACAAGAGGACCAAGCACATCAAGAGACGCTTCAATTCCATCCGGGATCTAGTGCAGGTGGGAGACATAGAGATTTGCAAGATACATACGGATCTGAATGTTGCAGACCCGTTGACTAAGCCTCTTCCACGAACAAAACATGATCAACACCAAGGCTCCATGGGTGTTAGAATCATTACTGTGTAATCTAGATTATTGACTCTAGTGCAAGTGGGAGACTGAAGGAAATATGCCCTAGAGGCAATAATAAAGTTATTATTTATTTCCTTATATCATGATAAATGTTTATTATTCATGCTAGAATTGTATTAACCAGAAACATAATACATGTGTGAATACATAGACAAACTTAGTGTCACTAGTATGCCTCTACTTGAATAGCTCGTTAATCAAAGATGGTTATGTTTCCTAACCATAAACAAAGTGTTGTTATTTGATTAACGAGGTCACATCATTAGTTGAATGATCTGATTGACATGACCCATTCCATTAGCTTAGCACCCGATCGTTTAAGTATGTTGCTATTGCTTTCTTCATGACTTATACATGTTCCTATGACTATGAGATTATGCAACTCCCGTTTACCTGTAGCGACCAAACCTCCAGTCTGATCTCTGTGCTCCGGTGTCATCCCTGGATCAGTAATGCTGACACCACATAGTACTTCGAAGGATTTATAGCAGAGTGGCAATCACACACTTATTACAACGATGTCTCAAAAGAGAACTTAATACAATAATATGGCTTAAGGCCATCTAATAACGATAACAACGGAAGACTTGGAAGATAAATGGGTCCATCAACTCCAACGGCATCACTGAGTATAGAACCACGACCTAGAAACACCTTAATCGTCGTCTGAAAAGTCTGCAACATTAACGTTGCAGCCCGAAACGGGTCAGCACATGGAATATGCTGGCAAGGTAACACATAGAGAGTAATGGAATGAAACAGCTATACTATATGCATATTTGGCTGGTGGAAAGCTCTATGGTTACTGTTTTACGTAAAGCCAATTTTTCCCTACTGCAAAGGAATAAATTTATTAACTAACATGGTGGTTGTTAAACATTGAGAATGGTTGACAGCATTCTCAATCCCAATTAAAAGTGAACAATTAAAACCCAACAATATTAATTAGAAGTAACATGATGAGATTCACATGATATTCAAGTACTAGATACTCAAGATTGTCCATAACCGGGGACACGGCTAATCATGATTAGTTTGTTACACTCTGCAGAGGTTTGCGCACTTTTCCCCACAAGACTCGATCGCCTCCGTTGGTTTTCTCGCACTACCGGTGTTTGAGAAATGGATGACCGAGACACAGTCTTTCAGAAGCGCTAGCACCTTACGTTGGATAGACCGGTACACCTACTTTCCCCTACATCTGCTAGTCTACCCTGTAAGAGTTCGCACGACTTAGTCAACTATGCCAGAGCCCATAATGGCTTGTGGCTGCACACGTAAGTATTTAGCATGAAAGATCTTATGATCCCTTTGAGCCTGGGTGGCGGTCCAAAATAAAACAGGCAAGTCCTGATAGACATCAGGTGCCTCAATCCAACCAGATGTGTGTTTAAGTTGCCACCTTAGATAAACCATGAAAATTATCAGTCTCACATCTGTCATGGATATCACTCACCCAATCCACGTCTACTAGCATAGCATGGCATAATAAGTAAATGTAGAAGTAACTCCCAAAGGTTTCATAATAAACAGGTAATAGGTACTACCTCATCTACTTCCCATCCCACAATTTAATTAGATCCTAATCATGCAATGTGTGAGGATGGATCTAATGCAATAAAACTGGGTTGTAGAAAAGGTATGATCAAAGTGTTACTTGCCTTGCTGATGATCCGTGAGTCCTAGAGATTCTAAGTAACAAGCGGTGCAATCCGGATAATCTATCGCAGACAAACAACAAGCATACAATAAGTACTCATCTAATGCATAGGTAAAACTCGAACAAGAGATCGAACCAGATAGTTCAACTTAAGAACTCCGGTTGCAAAGAGAGAAAGAACCGAACAAAGAAACCGAAAACAATCGGCGGAAAACAACTCGGTTCTAGCAAGTTGAAACTAGGTCAAATTTTACCGTAGCAAAACTGGTTTAAGTTGATTAATCGGAACGGCGGTTTCGAAACGAAACTCCAGGCGCTTGAATCACCTGATTCCGATAAACGAGCGAGAAGATAGACTAGAAAGAAGATCGGATCTGAGATCGCGATCGCGGAATAAATCTGGCGAGAAGAAAAAGAAGAACGGTTGAACGAACGGATGCTCATTAACCTAGAAAAATAATCCGGTGATCACGTTCGTTAGGACGAACGGTCCGGTGAACGATCTCGGGCAACTAAATCGGAGAAGAAAACGAATCCGATCTAGGGTTTCGGAGAAGAAAACCGATTGTAAAACCGATCTAGAAAACCGGAACGGTGTCGCGAAGAAAAACGAATCGGAAAAGTAGAATCAGAATGATTAGAAGAAAATGATCCAATGAGAAGAATAGATGTAGCGCGGGCTACCTCTGGCAAAGTCTCCGGCGAGGAACTCCGGCGGCGTGGGCGTGGGCGGCGGCAAGGTGTGGCGGCTGCGCGGGTGGTGCGGCGGCGGTGGGGTGGTGCGGCACTAGGGCGGCGCGGTACGGGTGAGGGGCGCGGTGTGCTTGGGGCTTTGGGGGTTTGGATTTGATGTGTTTGGAGGGGGGGGTGTGGGAGTATTTATATTGTGGAGGGGGAGAAAACTTGGGGTAGGGGTCAAGGAAATAGACTAGGATTAAGAAAGAAAAGAGGAGAAAGATCTAGAAAAAAACAAAAGTAGATGAATCCTACTAGGACAAGGAACGGCGGCGGCGGCCTCCTGCGCCTGGGGCGCGCGCGCTGGCGCCTGGCGCCTGGCCAGCGGCGGCTCGGTGGCTCGGTGGCTTGGGCCTTTGGCCCAAGTCGCTGGAGCTCTTTTTTTTTAAACGGTTCTGCGCTCGGAAAAAAAAACAAAAAGAGATCTAAACGAACTCCAAATCTAATAAAGTAAATTTTCCCCGACTCCTAAAAATGAGTCGAACAGAACAAACTTTTCTCCGGGCCTAAAATGCAAATTTTTAAAACGCACATTTTTCCCATCCAAATAAAAGGCAAAAAAACTCCGACAAATCAAATGATCCTTTTTCCGAAATTTGAGAAGACTCAAATATGAAAATAACGAAATCTCCAACTCTCTCCGAGGGTCCTTGAGTTGCGTGAAATTTCTAGGATCTGCAAAATGCAAGAAAATATGAAAATATGCATGATGATCTATGTATAACATTCCAGATTGAAAATGTGGGATGTTACAAACCTACCCCCCTTAAGATGAATCTCTCCCTCGAGATTCGGGTTGGCTAGAAAATAGGTGAGGGTGGTCCTTGAGCAAATCTTCTTCTCTCTCCCAGGTGGCTTCATCCTCTGAGTGGTGGTTCCACTGAACTTTGCAAAACTTGATAACCTTGTTGCGGGTAACTCTGCTGGCAATCTCGAGAATCTTGACTGGTTTCTCCTTATACGTTAGGTCGTCATTCAACTGAATCGCTTCAAGCGGCACTGTATCTCTTAACGGTACCTCCGCCATCTCGGCGTGACATTTCTTCAGCTGAGAAACATGGAATACGTCATGAACTCCTGACAGTCCCTCTGGTAATTCCAACTTATAAGCGACTTCTCCCATACGTTGCAAGATCTTATATGGTCCAGCGAAACGCGGTGCTAATTTTCCCTTAACTCCAAAGCGTTTAACTCCTCGAAGTGGGGATACTCGGAGATACACTCTGTCTCCGGTTTCGTAAACTGTCTCCTTGCATTTAGAATCTGCGTAGCTCTTCTGCCTGGACTGGGCTACCTTGAGCCTATCGCGAATCAACTTCACCTTCTGTTCAGACTCTTTAATCAAATCTGGTCCAAAGAATTGACGGTCTCCAACTTTGTCCCATGACAACGGTGTCCTGCACCTCCTTCCGTACAAAGCTTCGAAAGGTGCCATCTTCAGACTGGTTTGGTAACTGTTGTTATACGAAAACTCCGCATACGACAAATTATCGTCCCAACTAGATCCATAATCTAGTGCACAAGCTCTCAGCATATCTTCCAAAATCTGATTGACTCTCTTAGTCTGTCCATCTGTCTGCGGATGAAAAGCGGTACTGAACTCTAGCCTGGTTCCCAAAGTTTCATGCAACTGATTCCAAAACTTTGAGGTAAATTGGGTTCCTCTATCTGATACAATACTCCTTGGAACTCCATGCAAACAAATGATCCTAGTCATGTATATCTTTGCCAACTTAGCACTGGTGTAAGTGGTCTTAACTGGAATAAAATGTGCTACCTTCGTCAAACGATCAACTACTACCCATATCGAGTCATATCCTGCTTTCGTCCTGGGTAGTCATGTGATAAAATCCATGCCTATCTTATCCCACTTCCATTCGGGTATCGGCAATGGTTGCAACAATCCGGCTGGCTTCTGATGTTCTGCCTTCACTCTATGACATACGTCACAAACTGCTACATATGCTGCAATATCCTTCTTCATTCCGGTCCACTAGAATGTCTCCTTCAAATCCAAATACATCTTGGTATTTCCTGGGTGAATCGAATATGGTGAATCGTGTGCCTCTTGCAAAATCAACTTCCTGATCTCTGGGTCATTTGGCACATAAACACTGTCCTCAAACCATAGGGTATCGTGCTCATCCTCATGAAATCCCTTCGCTTTTCCTTTGCTTAGTTTCTCCTTTATAGCAGCAATCTCCTTGTCAGATTTCTGAGCTTCTCTAATTTTATCCATCAATGTCGACTGAATCTCCAATGCTGCGACATAGCCTTTCGGAACTATTTCTAAGCTTAGTTCACCAAGGTTTTCTGCTAACTCCCTGGGTATTCCTCCCGTCATTAACGTATTGACATGGCTCTTGCGGCTCAATGCGTCAGCTACTACATTAGCCTTACCGGGATGGTAATGCAATTTCATATCATAATCCTTGATGAGCTCCAACCATCTCCTTTGTCTGAGATTCAACTCCTTCTGCGTGAAAATGTACTTCAAACTCTTGTGATCCGTGTACACCTCACAATGATTTCCAATGAGGAAATGTCTCCACGTCTTCAATGCATGCACTACGGCTGCTAACTCCAAATCGTGGGTGGCATAATTCAACTCATGAGGTTTCAGTTGTCGTGAAGCATACGGAACAACTCTACCTTCCTGCATAAGCACCGCTCCAAGTCCTCGACGTGAAGCGTCGCAATACACCTCATAATCCTTGGTCTGATCTGGAAAAATCAATACTGGTGAGGTAACCAATCGTTTCTTCAACTCCTGGAAACTAGCCTCACACTCCTCAGTCCATTTGAACTTAGTATCCTTCTTCAACAACTCCGTCATAGGCTTTGCAATCTTTGAAAAGTTCTCAATGAATCTCCGGTAGTATCCTGCGAGTCCAAGAAAACTCCTGATCTCTCCAACTGTCGTTGGTGCTTCCCATTTGGTTACAGTCTCAACCTTTGTGGGGTCAACTGCTATCCCTTCTCTGGATATAACATGTCCAAGAAATCGTACTTCCTTCAACCAAAACTCACATTTGCTAAATTTGGCATATAACTGATGTTCCCTTAGTTTCTCCAAAACCAAACGCAAATGTTCCTTATGCTCTTCTTCATTCTTCGAATAAACCAGGATATCATCAATGAACACTACGACGAACTTATCCAAAAACTCCATAAATACTTTGTTCACCATGTTCATAAAATAGGCAGGCGCGTTAGTCAATCCAAATGACATAACGGTATACTCATACAGTCCATATCTTGTGGTGAATGCTGTTTTAGGAATATCCTATTCTCGAATCTTCAACTGGTGGTACCCTGATCGCAAATCGATCTTGGAAAACACTTTAGCTCCTTGCAAACGATCAAACAGATCATTAATCATTGGAAGTGGGTACTTGTTCTTGATGGTTACTTCATTCAATCCACGGTAATCAACAACCATCCTTAATGATCCATCCTTCTTCTCCACTAGAAGTACGGGTGATCCCCAAGGCGAAGAACTTGGGCGTATATAACCTTTCCCCAATAACTCCTTAATCTGCTTCTTAATTTCTACCAAATCCTTTGCTGGCATCCGGTATGGTCTCTTTGATATAGGTCCAGTACCTGGCAATAACTCAATCAAAAACTCAATGTCTCTATCCGGTGGCATGCCTGGCAATTCTTCAGGAAATACATCAGGAAAATCCTTTACCACTGGTACTTCTTCCTGCATGACTCCTGTCAGGCAATTTACTTCTGTCCTCTTTCGCACATGCCGGGATACATACTTGATCCTTCTTCCTTCTGGCGTTGTAAGCAAAATTGACTTACTGGCACAATCGATGTTTCCTCCATACATCGACAACCAATCCATACCGAGGATTACATCCAATCCTTGAGATTCCAGTACTATTAGGTCTGAGGGAAAAACATAGTTACCAATCCTTAATGGTAACCCGAGGTCACGTCTCGGAGGCATCTGAGGGTTTAGAAAAGAAGAGAAATAAGAATAGAATGAGGTCTAAAGAGAAAACACTACCCCAATGCACATGAGCGAATTCACACAAAATCACTTCATTCAATTCAAACAAGGGCTTACAATCGATCTAGCTATCGCAAAAGTGCTCGAACTATAGTGTTTACATGGGGGAATACTACTAATATTTGGTGGTCATCTAGAAATTTGAACCGGTGGAAGACTCCATGATATCTGCTTTAGCTTCGTCTTCAAAGTCGGGTTCACTTGGATCCAAATCGGTGTCGTCGATGATGATGTAGTTGTCTGGACATGTGACGTACATGTCTTCCTTCCTGGATGCTAACTCCATCTTGAGTTCTTCAATCTCTTGTTGTGTCTTGCTAGCGCTACGATCTCGTCCATGTAGTCCTTGCGTGTAGCCTTCAGTTCTCCTTCTAGCTCGATGATCCTCGCTTTCGCATTCTTCAACTCTATCATATCATTGCACATCTGGTTCTCGTGGCGTCGAATGTGCTGGTTTAACTCCTGGATGAATGCTGCAATGGATCTATCCTTCTTGGTGGTGACTAACTCCCATTGTTCATCTCGGCGTCCGCAAATCTGGTAGATAGTATCCTTGAGGTCTTCTTGATAAACTTCTCCAATGCGTCCTATGGTAATATGGGCTGCCATGCTCTTTCCTAGACTCCAAGTTGGGGCATTGAAAACACTATCTATGGGCTTCGTGATTGGCGCGAGTGTCCTTCCCGGAACGTGTGCTTGAATCTTCCAGCGCTCCTCTTCAGGCAAAGTGGCGTTGAAGGTTCCCGTGAAGCTTGGTAATCCAATGTTTAGGTACTTGGTGACTTCCTTCAAGTGAAATCCAAAAGGTGTGCCTTCATCCGGTTGAGCGTACTTAATCTTCGCGTCCTTCATCCTAAAGAGTAGAAAAGATGAGGAGTTAGAAAATGAGGAGAGAATAGTGATCTATGGCTTTCACTTAGTGGTCGTGTCCTATAGTCAGCGTGTGCTCTGATACCATCTCTGTAGCGACCAAATCTCAAACAGTCTGATCTCTGTGCTCCGGTGTCATCCCTGGATCAGTAATGCTGACACCACACAGTACTTCGAAGAATTTATAGCAGAGCGGCAATAACACACTTATTACAACGATGTCTCAAAAGAGAACCTAATACAATAATATGGCTTAAGGCCATCTAATATCGATAACAGCGGAAGACTTGGAAGATAAATGGGTCCATCAACTCCAACGGCATCACTGAGTATAGAACCACGACCTAGAAACACCTTAATCGTCGTCTGAAAAGTCTGCAACATTAACGTTGCAGCCCGAAACGGGTCACCACATGGAATATGCTGGCAAGGTAACACATAGAGAGTAATGGAATGAAACAGCTATACTATATGCATATTTGGCTGGTGGAAAGCTCTATGGTTACTGTTCTGCGTAAAGCCAATTTTTCCCTACTGCAAAGGAATAAATTTATTAACTAACATGGTGGTTGTTAAACATTGAGAATGGTTGACAGCATTCTCAATCCCAATTAAAAGTGAACAATTAAAACCCAACAATATTAATTAGAAGTAACATGATGAGATTCACATGATATTCAAGTACTAGATACTCAAGATTGTCCATAACCGGGGACACGGCTAATCATGATTAGTTTGTTACACTCTGCAGAGGTTTGCGCACTTTTCCCCACAAGACTCGATCGCCTCCGTTGGTTTTCTCGCACTACCGGTGTTTGAGAAACGGATGACCGAGACACAGTCTTTCAGAAGCGCTAGCACCTTACGTTGGATAGACCGGTACACCTACTTTCCCCTACATCTGCTAGTCTACCCTGTAAGAGTTCGCACGACTTAGTCAACTATGCCAGAGCCCATAATGGCTTGTGGCTGCACACGTAAGTATTTAGCATGAAAGATCGTATGATCCCTTTGAGCCTGGGTGGCGGTCCAAAATAAAACAGGCAAGTCCTGATAGACATCAGGTGCCTCAATCCACCCAGATGTATGTTTAAGTTGCCACCTTAGATAAACCATTAAAATTATCAATCTCACATCTGTCATGGATATCACTCACCCAATCCATGTCTACTAGCATAGCATGGCATAATAAGTAAACGTAGAGGTAACTCCCAAAGGTTTCATAATAAACAGGTAATAGGTACTACCTCATCTACTTCCCATCCCACAATTTAATTAGATCCTAATCATGCAATGTGTGAGGATGGATCTAATGCAATAAAACTGGGTTGTAGAAAAGGTATGATCAAAGTGTTACTTGCCTTGCTGATGATCCGTGAGTCCTAGAGATTCGAAGTAACAAGCGGCGCAATCCGGGTAATCTATCGCAGACAAACAACAAGCATACAATAAGTACTCATCTAATGCACAGGTAAAACTCGAACAAGAGATCGAACCAGATAGTTCAACTTAAGAACTCCGGTTGCAAAGAGAGAAAGAACCGAACAAAGAAACCGAAAACAAACGGCGGAAAACAACTCGGTTCTAGCAAGTTGAAACTAGGTCAAATTTTACCGTAGCAAAACTGGTTTAAGTTGATTAATCGGAACGGCGGTTTCGAAACGAAACTCCAGGCGCTTGAATCACTTGATTCCGATAAACGAGCGAGAAGATAGACTAGAAAGAAGATCGGATCTGAGATCGCGATCGTGGAATAAATCCGGCGAGAAGAAAAAGAAGAACGGTTGAACGAACGGATGTTCGTTAACCTAGAAGAATAATCCAGTGATCACGTTTGTTAGGACGAACGGTCCGGTGAACGATCTCGGGAAACTAAATCGGAGAAGAAAACGAATCCGATCTAGGGTTTCGGAGAAGAAAACCGATCGTAAAACCGATCTAGAAAACCGGAACGGTTTCGCGAAGAAAAACGAATCGGAAAAGAAGAATCAGAACGATTAGAAGAAAACGATCCGATGAGAAGAATAGATGTAGAATGGGCTACCTCCGGCGAAGTCTCCGGCGAGGAACTCCGGCGGCGTGGGCGTGGGCGGCGGCAAGGTGCGGCGGCGGCGCGGGTGGTGCGGCGGCGGTGGGGTGGTGCGGCACTAGGGCGGCGCGGTACGGGTGAGGGGCGCGGTGTGCTTGGGGCTTTGGGGGTTTGGATTTGATGTGTTTGGAGGGGGGGTGTGGGAGTATTTATATTGGGGAGGGGGAGAACACTTGGGGTAGGGGTCAAGGAAATAGACTAGGATTAGGAAAGGAAAGAGGAGAAAGATCTAGAAAAAAACGAAAGTAGATGAATCCTACTAGGACAAGGGACGGCGGCGGAGGCCTCCTGCGCGTGGGGCGCGCGCGCTGGCGCCTGGCGCCTGGCCAGCGGCGGCTCGGTGGCTCGGTGGCTTGGGCCTTTGGCCCAAGTCGCTACAGCTCTTTTTTTTAAACGGTTCCGCGCTCGGAAAAAAAACAAAAAGAGATCTAAACAAACTCCAAATCTAATAAAGTAAATTTTCCCCGACTCCTAAAAATGAGTCGAACAAAACGAACTTTTCTCGGGGCCTAAAATGCAAATTTTTAAAACGCGCATTTTTCCCTATCCAAATAAAAGGCAAAAAAAACTCCGACAAATCCAATGATCCTTTTTCCAAAATTTGAGAAGACTCAAATATGAAAATAAGGAAATCTCCAACTCTCTCCGAGGGTCCTTGAGTTGCGTGAAATTTCTAGGATCGGCAAAATGCAAGAAAATATGATATGCATGATGATCTATGTATAACATTCCAAATTGAAAATTTGGGATGTTACATTACCAGAGGAACACTTTGTGTGCTACCAAACATCACAACGTAACTGGGTGATTATAAACGAGCTCTATATGTGTCTCCAAAGGTAGATGTTGGGTTGGCGTATTTCGAGATTAGGATTTGTCACTCCGATTGTCGGAGAGGTATCTCTGGGCCCTCTCGGTAATGCACATCACATAAGCCTTGCAAGCATTGCAACTAATGAGTTAGTTGCGGGACGATGTATTACAGAACGAGTAAAGAGACTTGCCGGTAACGAGATTGAACTAGGTATTGGATACCGACGATCGAATCTCGGAAAAGTAACATACCGATGACAAAGGGAACAACATATGTTGTTATGCGGTCTGACCGATAAAGATCTTCGTAGAATATGTAGGACCAATATGGGCATCCAGGTCCCGCTATTGGTTATTGACCGGAGACGTGTCTCGGTCATGTCTACATTGTTCTCGAACTGTAAGGTCCGCACGCTTAACGTTACGATGACAGTTATTATGAGTTTATGCATTTTGATGTACCGAAATTAGTTCAAAGTCCCGGATGTGATCACGGACATGACGAGGAGTCTCGAAATGGTCGAGACATAAAGATTGATATAGTGGACGGCTATATTCGGACACCGGAAGTGTTCCGGGTGATTTCGGAGAAAACAGGAGTACCGGAAGGGTTACCGGAACCCTCCGGGGAAGTAATGGGCCTTATTGGGCCTTAGGGGAGAGAGAGGGCTGCGGCCTAGGAGGTGCCCCCCCCCCCCCACATGGGGAGTCCGAATTGGACTAGGGAGGGGGGCGCGGCCCCTCTTTCCCTCTCCCTCTCCCCCTCTTTCCTTCCCCTTAGGGTTTCCTAATTGGATTAGGAAAGGGGAGTCCTACTCCCACTAGGAGGAGGACTCCCCCTCCCCTTGGCGCGCCCCATAGGGCCGGCCGGCCTCCCCCTTGCTCCTTTATATACGGGGGCAGGGGCACCCTAGAACACACAAGTTGATCTTTGAGATCGTTCCTTAGCCGTGTGCGGTGCCCCCTGCCACCATATTCCACCTCGATCATATCGTTGTAGTTCTTAGGCGAAGCCCTGCGATGGTAGAACATCAAGATCGTCACCACACCGTCGTGCTGACGGAACTCCTCCCCGAAGCTTTGCTGGATCGAAGCCCGGGGATCGTCATCGAGCTGTACGTGTGCTAAGAACTCGGAGGTGCCGGAGTAACGGTGCTTGGATTGGTCGGATCGGGAAGAAGACGTACGACTACTTCCTCTACGTTGTGTCAACGCTTCCGTTGCGATCTACAAGGGTACGTAGATCATGCTCTCCCCCTCGTTGCTATGCATCACCATGATCTTGCGTGTGCGTAGGAAATTTTTTGAAATTACTACGTTCCCCAACAGCGTGTTCATCGTGATCATGGGGAGGCAACCGGCTGGGTCAGAACGGAATGCGTCATCATGTTCATCGGGAGCCAACCGGCTTGGACGGAACAACCGATGAAAACGGCCTTGTGTTCAACCGGCCATGGTGGAAACGGGATCCTGTTCATCGGGAGGGGTCTGGTGTACCGCAAAAGGGAGGAAAAGGATCTCCTACGGTCAAAACGGGGTCCTGTTGATCGGGAGGGGTGTGGCGTACCGTAAAACGAAGGAAACGGACTTGTGTTGGAGCGCTATGGTCGAAACGAGGGTCCTTTACATCGGAAGGGGTGTGGCGTACCGCAAAACTGGACTCCATGGGATACTGTTCATTTCCACCGTCGACTGCCTCCACGGGCTACTGTTCATCCATCGTCGACTGCCTCCACGGGCTCCTGTTCATCCACCGTCGACCTCCTCCAGCCTCCACCTGTGATTGTTCATCCACGGGCTCATGTTCATCCAGCCTCCACCGCTCCTCCACCGGCTACTGTTCAGCTAGCCCTCTCCATGGGGTCCTGTTCAACCACCCCTCCACGGGCTACTATTCATCGAGCCCTCTAATGGCTACTATTCAACCAGCCCTTCACGGGGTCCTATTCATCCACCGGCTCGATCGATCGGGGTACTATTCTTCCAAGGGCAACTGCCTCTACTACCACGGGGTCCTGTTCATCCAACCCCCCACCGAGAACTGTTCATCCAAACCCCCTCAACAACGCTCAGTGTACATCAAGGGAAGGAGGCAGCAGTGTTCGATCAGCTTCAGTTAGTAGCAGTAGCGAAGGAATCACTCGGGTTCAGTTAACATCAAGGGATCGATCGATCGCTCGGGTTCAGTAACGCATAGCCTATAGTGCAATCGCTCAGGTTTAGTTAGAACCCAACGCCTTGCTCGGATTCAGTTAGAGCCCAACGCCTCGCACACATGCGCGTACGTACGAGGGAAACGCGCATCGCTCGGCCCCCGACCACCCATCGTAATCGGGAACTCCCCGATAGTTTCCTCGCCCTCACTTCTACCACGGTTTTTTCCGTCATGGACAACCCAAAGAATGTCATGCAGCTACGTCTCCAGCCCGCCTAGGACGAAAAGCCCATTTTCTGTCATGATTTTTTGTCATAGAAGTAGGACCCCACCACATCTATGATGATACCGGGTTTTGTCACAATTATCATCATAGAAGTGTCATAAGCATGACAGGAAAAAAAATCGTTCGGCCCAAAATGTCACGGATGTGTCTTTTTTTGGTAGTGGGGCAAGGGAACGTTATGGGAAAAGAAGGTATCCAAGAATTTTTCAATTGTGTTAGGAATCTAAGTCTCGATGATGCACTTATACTTAAAACTACTAGATCTTATGCGGATGCTATTTCAGCACTAGTTCTGAAACTTGAAAGTAAATTTATTCATACGCATCCTACTTTGCAAAGATTTTTTTTGAACTTCCCATTGTAGAGAATCCTAGGGCTAAAAAGTTGGCCACTCTCGTTCTTATGAATGAGTTTGACTACATAATACAGGAAGCTAGGGAAATCTTTGATTTTTATGGTATGAACCATGAAAAAATATGATAGATGAAATTCTTTACAATAGTGATTATGCTTTAAGACATTTGCTTGGGGATAATAAAATCTTTGATGAGAATCTCAAAAAGGAAGTCCCCGTTCTAGATATAATCCAACAAGTTTTCAATAATGTTAACCAACATTACTCTTGGATTGTTGCGGGGAATCAAAGAGGTTATGATGAACATCAACTTAGGAATGCTAAGGTTTCTATGGATAATATGTTTTATGTTGTGTTTACAAAACCCCATGATGAAAGCACCTTTGAGAATGATAAGAACAAAGATGACAAAACATAGATCATCGCTTTATGCCTAGCTAAGGGCGTAAAACTATAGTGCTTGTTGGGAGGCAACCAAATGAATAAGATTTATTTTTGCTTTTTTGCTTCCTGTTTTTGAGTGTTAGCACAACTTTTCAACTGTTATAATTGTGTTTTTTATGTTTTAATTAGTGTTTGTGCCAAGTAAAGACTTTACGATCTTCTTGGGTGATAGTTATTTGATTTTGCTGAAAAAACAGAAACTTTTGCGCTCACAAACATAATTTTCATTTTTTTACCATGGAGCGATAAAATACCCATTCCACTTGCAGTAGATCAGTATACAAACTTCTTAGGTCGTCCAAATTTTTCAGAATTTTTGGAGTTACAGAAGTATTCAAAATAGTCAGGTTGCTATAGACTATTCTGTTTTAACAGATTCTGTTTTCTTTGTGTTGTGTGCTTATTTTGATGGCTCTATGGTTTTCTTTGATGAGTTTTTGCCATAGAAAAGTTGGAATACAATAGATATAATGCAAGAACAAAATATGAATTGATTTGATACAACACTTATAGTAGTGATTTATTATTCTTATACTAACGGATCCCATGAAGGTTTTGTTGAGTTTTATGTGAGTGAAATTTTCAAGTTTTGTGTTATCTTATGATGGATGAAGGAATAAGGAGTAGAAGAGCCTATGCTTGGGGATGCCATGGCATCCCAAGATATTATCCAAAAATGAGCAACCAACTAAGCTAGGGGATGCCCCCGAGTGGCATCCCCTCTTTCTTCTAACGACCATCGGTACTTTACTCGAATCTATATTTTTATTCATCACATACTATGTGTTTTGCTTGGGGCATCTTGTATGATATGAGTATTTGCTTGTTTTACTTTGTGTTTTAAGTCTTGATCCCTTGCTGGACACACCTATTTGAGAGAGCCAACATTATGTCATGACTTGTTAGAATTTCTCTCTATGCTTCACTGAATTTTTTATGAGACATGGACTTGCTCTAGTGCTTCACTTATATCTTTTTGGGCACAGTGTGCTTTAGTATTTTTTGAAGAAATGCTCTCTTGCTTCACTTAGATTTGTTTGCGCGTTAGTAAAATTTTCAAGAAATTCTCTCTTGCTTCACTTAAATTAATTTGAGAGAAAGAAAAATTATGCTCATGATCTTCACTTATATTTGTTTGAGCTTGTTAAAAGCAACACTTGAAAATTAGTCCCAAAGTGATAGATTGTGACGCCCCCGATTTGACCGTACACTAATCATACACGCAAATGTGTACGATCAAGATCAGGGACTCACGGGAAGATATCACAACACAACTCTACAAATAAAAATAAGTCATACAAGCATCATATTACAAGCAAGGGGCCTCGAAGGCTCGAATACAAGAGCTCGATCATAGACGAGTCAGCGTAAGCAACAATAACTGAGTACAAACATAAGTTAAACAAGTTTTCCTTAAGAAGGCTAGCACAAACTGGGATACTAACCGAAAGAGGCGCAGGCCTCCTGCTTGGGATCCTCCTAAACTACTCCTGGTCGTCGACAGCGGGTTGCACGTAGTAGTAGGCACCTCCCGAGTAGTAGTAGTCATCATCGACAGTGGCGTCTGGCTCCTCGGCTCCATCGTCTGGTCGCAGCAATCGAGTATAGAAAAGGGGAAAAGAGGGAGCAAAGCAACCATGAGTACTCATCCAAAGTACTCGCAAGCAAGGAGCTACACTACATATGTATGCATTGGTATCAAATGGAAAAGGCTATCATATGTGGACTGAACTACAGAATGTCGGAATAAGAGGGGGATAGCTAGTCCTATAGAAGACTACGCTTCTGGCCACCTCCATCTTGCAGAAGGAGGAGAGAGTAGATGGTAAGTTCACCAAGTAGCATCGTATAGCATAATCCTAACCGATGATCCTCCCCTCGTCACCCAGTGAGAGAGCGATGACCGGTTGTATCTGGCACTTGGAAGGGTGTGTTTTATTAAGTATCCGGTTCTAGTTGTCATAAGGTCAAGGTACAACTCCAAGTCGTCCTGTTACCGAAGATCACGGCTATTCGAATAGATTAACTTCCCTGCAGGGGTGCATCACATAACCCAACACGCACGATCCCATTTGGCCGGACACACTTTCCTGGGTCATGCCCAGCCTCGGAAGATCAACACGTCGCAGCCCTACCTAGGCACATCAGAGAGGTCAGCACGCCGGTCTAAATCCTATGTCGCAGGGGTCTGGGCCCATCGCCCATTGCACACCTGCACATTGCGAGGGCGGCCGGAAGCAGAACTAGCCCCCATAATACAAGAGCAGGCTTACGTTCCAATCCGGCGCGCGCCACTCAGTCGCTGACGTCACGAAGGCTTCGGCTGATACCACGACGTCGAGTGCCCATAACTGTCCCCGCGTAAATGGTTAGTGCGTATAGGCCAGAAGCCAGACTCAGATCAAATACCAAGATCTCGTTAAACGTGTTAAGTATCCGCGAACGCCGACCAGGGCCAGGCCCACCTCTCTCCTAGGTGGTCTCAACCTGCCCTATCGCTCTGCCACAAAGTAATAGTCGGGGGCCGTCGGGAATCCAGGCCCACCTCTACCGGGATGGAACCACCTGCCCCTTCAGCCCCCAACTCCGAACAGTACCATAGGTAATGTAACAGTGTAAAGTATATAGTATATGCCTGTGATCACCTCCCGAAGTGATCGCGGCCCAGTAGTATAGCATGGCAGACGGACAAGAGTGTAGGGCCATTGATGGAACACTAGCATCCTATACTAAGCAGTAGGATAGCAGGTAAAGGTAACAACAATAGTAGCAAGGACAGGCTATGCAGGAGTATAGGATTAATTGAAAGCAGTAACATGCTACACTACTCTAATGCAAGCAGTAGAGAAGAATAGGCGATATCTGGTGATCAAGGGGGGCTTGCCTGATTGCTCTGGCAAGAGAGAGGGGTCGTCAACACCGTAGTCGTACTGGGTAGCAGCGGCGTCGGTCTCGGTGTCTAGCGAAAGAAGAGGGGGAAGAAACAATAAATATTAAGCAAACAGATGCATAGCGATGCATGACATGACAAGGCGTGATGCTAGGTGTGCCCCAACGCGGTACGAGGTGGTACCGGTTAAGGGGAAAAACATCCGGGAAAGTATTCCCGGTGTTTTGCGTTTTTGGACAGATGAACCGGAGGGGGAAAGTTGCGTGTTCGCTATGCTAGGGATGCGTGGCGGACGAACGGGCTGCGTATCCGAATTCGTCTCGTCGTTCTGAGCAACTTTCATGTACAAAGTTTTTCCATCCGAGCAACGGTTTATTTTATATTAATTTTAAAAGATTTAAATCAATTTTAGGGTTTATTTAATTATTTAAATCAACATTATCCAGAACAGTGTTTGCTGACGTCATCATGACGTCAGCATGACGTCAGTAGTCAACGTTAACCATTGACCTGGTCAACCTGACGTGTGGGACCAGCGGGACCCACCTGTCATTCTCTCCTTAGCCTAATTAGGGTTTATGTTAATTAACTAGTATTAATTATTTGTTTTAGCTTAATTAATCAAAATTAATTAAGTTAATTAATTCTTTAATTAATTTAAGTAGTTAATTAATTAATAACTTTATTTATTATTTATTTTTTAATCCATTTTTTTACGTTCTGGCCATGGGGCCCCCTGTCATTCGCACAGGGGACCATATCGGGCGCGTGGGCGTGTTAACAGGCGGAGGTGCGGGCGCGCGCGCCCGATGGGGCGAGCCTGGGCGACGAACAACGGTCGTGGGCGCCCGATGGGCGCGAGCGCCGGGCGCGCCGGCGAGCATAGCGGCGACGGCCGTGGCCGGTGCGGCGATGCGGGCCACGGCGAGCGGCCAGCGTGGGGAGGCGGAGCGCGGCGAGGGAAGCTGGAGCGGCGCGGCGGTGTGTGTAGGGCGACGCGTGGCGGAGTGGGAGCAGGGGCGACGGAGCGTGCAGAGGAGGGCGAGGCCGTGGCGAGGCGGGCGGTCGCCGGTAGGGGACGCCGGGGCCCTAGCCATGGAGGGCGCGCCGGTGGGGAATGCGTTCGCCGCAGGCGAGCGGCTTGGCGAAGGCCGGCGCTAGCTAGGGTGTAGCGCGCGCGGGCCGCAGCTAGCAGGGGCGCGCGGTTGCGGGCGCGAGCGGACGCGAGGGAAGGAGAGGGCAGGGCGCGGGGTGTCAAGTGCGGCCTGGAGCGCGAGCTCCGCCACACGGGCTCGTCGATGTGGGTGCGGCCGTGGCCGCGCGAGGGCGCGCGTGCACGGCGATTGCGGGCGGTGGGCTACACAATGGGAAGAGGACGAGAGGGGGGAGGTCCTGGGCCTCACCGTGGTTGTAGGGCATGGGCAGTGGGGGCGAGGAGGAGGACGGAGACGACGGCGAGCGGCAACGGCGCGACGTCTAGGCTTGGGGCGCCGCAGGGTCAAGCCGCCGATCCAGTATGGGGCGAGGGGGCAGGCGCCGTGCAAGAGGAGACGGGAGGCGGACCGGCGTGGTCCATGATGGCAGGGGCGGTCCGGGCGGCGCCGGGGTTCGGTTCCCCTCCTCGATCCAGATCGGATCGGGAGGTGGGGGCTGATGAGGGGGAGTGGGGGGTGGGTGGTGGCTAGGGTTGGACCGGGGGGAGTGGGGGTTATGGAGAGGACATGGGCCGGCCGGTTGGGCCGGTGGAGGCCAGCTGGGCCACTTGGCCCAGCGGGAGGGGGGGGCTTTTTCTTTGTTTGTTTCTTTTTTTGTATTTTCTTTCTTTTATTTATTTTCGTCTTTTATGTTTTCTCTAATTTTCAATATACCTTAGTTTTATTAAAATATCAAAGTTGCACCTAATTTAGTATATGTAAATATGCCACAACCACATTTAACTTGGCGCACAAAGTAAAATAGTTTGTGATGGTTTATTATTACAAAAGCTTTTAAATATTTGTGTTTGCTACTGTTTTATTCATTTTAGAGTACTTAAATAATTTATAAAAGCGTGATTTCTCCACCACAATTACCTATGCATTATTTGGTTCACTTCGTACATTTTAGTTTCAATATCCGAAAACTTTTAATTGTTTGACTTGATTTTGAATTTGAATTTTGAATCAGTTTTTGAACTAACCCGAGATTAACTACAGTGGCAGAGGTGATGTGGCATCATTAACGAGGGATTACTGTAGCCTAATTATTCGGGCGTCACAATTCTCCTCCACTACAAGAAATCTCGTCCCGAGATTTAGGAGCGGGAGTAAGGGGGGAAGAGATTAGGTTACGAAATTATAACAAATCTTCTCGGTCGTGGTTGCTCTTCTCGAAGAAGTTGACCGCTTCCGTTGATGTCGTCATTCCTTAACTTTGGGTTATCAGGATAAGTCATCAGCCTTTCTTGGTGAACTCCATCGTACTTACCAATAAGAAAGGGGTAGCCCGACAACGATAGAATGCTCTTAGGGAAAATCATTTGGGGTTTATCCCATGAATAATCACATGAGTAACTCTCGAATTGGTCAAATGGAACACATCGAGAGCTAAGCAAGAAGGTACGGTAAGAAGTTCCAAGTGGCTAGCCAATCGTTCGATGCCTAAAACAGAGTGTGAAAGGGTTTTAGAGCAACGGGAATAAGTATTATGTCTGATACCAGAATTGATGATTTCTTGGATGGTGGCTCGTGAATTACATATGAAGCCAAGCATGAGGAATAGCCTTTAGGAGCCGGGGTGTACAGGAGAGTCTGGTTTCGATCCTGGGACCTGTGGGTTATGGGCCCACCATGTGGGTTGAAAGTAGGAGGAGTGGTGGCATCTTGCATGGTCATGATAGCAAGGCATGTCAGAGGGTAGCCTGCCAATTATGTCGGCAACAACGTCGGTACCAAGGGCGAGGGACGAAGAGAACCATCTTCCTGCTCGTTGAACGAGGCGGACCAATAGGCAAAGTTCTCGTCCATCGGTGGTTACCGGAATTTTATCAACAATAGCAACAGGGTCTTACCGACCGATTGTACACCTAGGTGTTTACATAAGCAGAAGAATAGTACTGCTTAGATCATATAGAACACCAGAAAGGTTAAACAAAACAATGGAAAGGAAAAAGGTGATCTTCAGATTAAACCGAACAATGGAAAGGAAAACATGTTTAAACACATATTTCAGGGGTATACCCTTCCCAAGAACAAGCAGGGTATGATATCCAAGACCGGATAGAAGGTAGAAAACCACTTAGGTAAGGGGAGAGGAATTTCATGACGTTACACATACAACAGTGTTTGGATAATTGAGCAGGAAACATTTAGCATTAGCTTCAATGTTCTTGTTGAAAATCGGAATACCATAGACATGCCTCGAGATAGCATTGACATGGTCAACAGGTGAAGATCAGACTTTGGAGACATAAAGGATCCATCAGGAATAACTTGTAGAATAGGTCTCACAATTCCCTCATGGAAGAAGGGATAACCTTGCTGAAAAGGAATCTAAAACAACAAGTCCTCCGGCCAGGTGTTATAGGCCTGACATCACCTTACCGTTATATAAGGACCAATGTAATAACTCATGGAAATATATTCGAACCATCATATCTGATCGAGATTCAGATCTGATTGGTGCCAGGATGCCTCAAACTCCGGATGTCTGAGAAGAAAAGGTGCAACACAATTGACGAGACGACATTGTAAGATTCTCGGGACATGTACTATGGAAGCAAATTCCGAAACAAGAGTTCATCATTAAAACCAAGGAGATGATGAAGAGGTGCCTGATGAACTCAGCGATAATTCATTGAGATTTTCAAAAAATGGATTTCCACACTTATGTGAACAAGGAAATAACATTTGTCGGATCAAATGATATAAGGATGTTTGCTCGAGGAAAACATACACAATTAAGCATTGGTTGAAAAGTGCACCCAAAATATGGTCTTAGGTAGCATGATCAATGTTAGAAAGGTGATTCAACAACCAATAGTCTAAGAACGAAATATCGACCATTAACTTGAAAGCAATAGGGTTGCTAGAAACATGAACAAGTTTGGGTTGAACGGAAGACAATAAAGTGGTTGATGATAACACAAATCATCGAGGGCAAGGATGGTACTTCTCATCATGAATTCAATTGATATCCTGGAAGGGGTCAAAATGTTGATGATGATCACGACACATTTGTCGAGAGGTTTCAAGAAGATGTAACCGATCGGCGAAGATATCAAGTCAATGGAATGATGAAGCGAGAAGTTATTGAAACCATAGGTATGACACAAACTTGAAATCAAGCTTGTCATTCAAGGACAATTGTTATGAGAAGGAAGATCGATGTAAGATTAGCTCACCTCGAAATTTTTGCTCCGGGAAGGACCAGGTAGCACAGTTAAAATCGGCATGACAAAGGTATAGCCAAGTAGGCTAGGAATGACGTGATCGAGTTTATCACCTCAAGAGTTGATTAATCACGGTGCGGACTTGAGTCAGTTATCGATGTCTTTGAGTGTTTAATAACTCAGAGCCCGTGAAAAAATTGGAATCAATGGGAATGTAGCACTTGATGAAGAACTCATAAGAAGTTATGCGGTTCCATGATATTCTCGAGATACCAGAGTGTAACACTCGACGGTAGATCGAAGTAAAGGTTGGAATGGGGTATTGCTTTGCAGAAGACAAGTACTTCAACTTGTCCGAGAAATGGGATCCAAGAAGAACATATGGTCGGAACCATGATTACAAAGGATCAATTCATCGATACCAAAGGATATAATATCAAGGAAATAGTTATTATTACAAGAAGCTACCATGATAGATTCTACATCGTGTCCATGGGCATGAACACCAAGTTCAAGGTCGACTCCCACTTCTCCAATGCAAAACATTTCATTCACTTCTCGTGTTCGATGAAGTAGTAGTGTTGAAATTTTATCTGGCAAAATACCAGAAGAGTATGACTCATGAAAACTTTCGACTTCACACATATTAAGGAAGGCATAGGTTCAACCCATCGGGACTTCTTAGAACATATACCATGAACTTCAGGAGTAAATAACACAAACTCAAAAGTAGAGCATGGTTGTCAAAAGTAGAGGATACCATTTACCAAAGGCATTATGTACCAGGTAAAGAATCACAAGAATTTAGGTCGTCAAGGACACTGTTGGATAATAACCCGGCAATGGGTACGGCGGTCCACAACGGGGCTGATGTGAGTATCGGAACTCAATCAGAGGAAGAAGGAATGCCAAGGCATCAGATTATAGAAACAACTGACTAATTCAAAGCTTAATGCAAAGAATTTTTTTTGATTTCCAAATCAAGGGATCAGAAGCAATCGCTCTGATCGAAAATGAATAAGTTCAATAGACTTAAAAGCACAACCGATCAAGGCATTGATTGGTCAAGAACCAGCTCATATCCAGATGACGTCTGAGCCGAAAGGATAATCCTAGGATTCGACTGATGATTGTAAACATTCACAACTTATTGAATCAATGGACTCAAGAATGATAGTGACAAGGGATGCCAGGATTACTATACTTATGGGATTAACCAAAATGCAAGCAAGCAAGAATTTCAAAAGCAATAAGCTACTAAGGATTTTTGGAAGATCGAATATTATTTTGAAGAACTTAGTGAAACACACAAACAACTAGGGATGGGCGGATATTCGGTAAGTGCAGAAATTATCCATAGGGGGTATTCATGTGGCAAGAACTGCAAGGCAGTAGGCACAAAGTATTCTCAGATCAATAGAGAGAATTTCAGGGTATCTTGTAATAACAAGATCAACTGGGAATAAAAGTAAGAACGACAAGTGTATGTATTTATACATAGGGATATTTCGGTGGTAGGGAATTGCAAAAGCAACAGCCACAAAGTCTCGAAAGAGTATCGGAGAGTAACATCGAAATCTTCAGGTGCAGCCGGCGATCATCGGTAACAAGGGGCTCTCCGGGAGAAAGTTGTTACGAGAACCTAATGTTAGAGTTTAGCAAATTCATTTAACCCGAATAGGAGAGATATCGGAGTCCCAGAGTATAGGTCGAGGAATAAAGGATCCTAATACCACCCAATGGCGACATGGGCCCATGGGCCACACAGCCATGTTAGTAAAACAGTTTTCATCGACAAGACTTGACTTCGGCCAAGGAGTGGGGAAGGGGGATTCCTATAGGCAGTCGGCTCTGATACCAACTTGTGACGCCCCGATTTGACCGTACACTAATCATACACGCCAACGTGTACGATCAAGATCAGGGACTCACGGGAAGATATCACAACACAACTCTACAAATAAAAATAAGTCATACAAGCATCATATTACAAGCCAGGGGCCTCGAAGGCTCGAATACAAGAGCTCGATCATAGACGAGTCAGCGTAAGCAACAATATCTGAGTACAGACATAAGTTAAACAAGTTTGCCTTAAGAAGGCTAGCACAAACTGGGATACAGATCGAAAGAGGCGCAGGCATCCTACCTGGGATCCTCCTAAACTACTCCTGGTCGTCGTCAGCGGGCTGCACGTAGTAGTAGGCACCTCCTGAGTAGTAGTAGTCGTCATCGACAGTGGCGTCTGGCTCCTGGGCTCCATCGTCTGGTCGTAGCAATCGAGTATAGAAAAGGGGAAAAGAGGGAGCAAAGCAACCGTGAGTACTCATCCAAAGTACTCGCAAGCAAGGAGCTACACTACATATGTATGCATTGGTATCAAATGGAAAAGGCTATCATATGTGGACTGAAATGCAGAATGTCAGAATAAGAGGGGGATAGCTATTCCTATAGAAGACTACGCTTCTGGCCACCTCCATCTTGCAGCAGGAGAAGAGAGTAGATGGTAAGTTCACCAAGTAGCATCGTATAGCATAATCCTAACCGGTGATCCTCCCCTCGTCACCCTGTGACAGAGCGATCACCGGTTGTATCTAGCACTTGGAAGGGTGTGTTTTATTAAGTATCCGGTTCTAGTTGTCATAAGGTCAAGGTACAACTCCAAGTCATCCTGTTACCGAAGATCACAGCTATTCGAATATATTAACTTCCCTACAGGGGTGCACCACATAACCCAACACGCTCGATCCCATTTGGCCGGACACACTTTCCTGGGTCATGTCCGGCCTCGGAAGATCAACACGTCGCAGCCCTACCTAGGCACATCAGAGAGGTCAGGACGCCGGTCTAAATCCTATGGCGCATGGGTCTGGGCCCATCGCCCATTGCACACTTGCACGTTGCGAGGGCGGCCGGAAGAAAAACTAGCCCCCTTAATACAAGAGCAGGCTTACGTTCCAATCCGGTGCGCGCCGCTCAGTCGCTGACGTCACGAAGGCTTCGGCTGATACCACGACGTCGAGTGCCCATAACTGTCCCCGCGTAGATGGTTAGTGCGTATAGGCCAGAAGCCAAACTCGGATCAAATACCAAGATCTCGTTAAACGTGTTAAGTATCCGCGAACGCCGACCAGGGCCAGGCCCACCTCTCTCCTAGGTGGTCTCAACCTGCCCTGTCGCTCCGCCACAAAGTAACAGTCGGGGGCCGTCGGGAACCCAGGCCCACCTCTACCGGGATGGAACCACCTACCCCTTCATCCCCCAACTCCGAACAGTACCACGGGTAATGTAACAATGTAAAGTATATAGTATATGCCCATGATCACCTCCCGAAGTGATCACGGCCCAGTAGTATAGCATGGCAGACGGACAAGAGTGTAGGGCCACTAATGGAACACTAGCATCCTATACTAAGCAGTAGGATAGCAGGTAAAGGTAACAACAGTAGTAGCAAGGACAGGCTATGCAGTAGTATAGGATTAATTGAAAGCAGTAACATGCTACACTACTCTAATGCAAGCAGTAGAGAAGAATAGGCGATATCTGGTGATCAAGGGGGGGGGCTTGCCTGATTGCTCTGGCAAGAGAGAGGGGTAGTCAACACCGTAGTCGTACTGGGTAGCAGCGGCGTCGGTCTCGGTGTCTAGCGAGAGAAGAGGGGGAAGAAACAATAAATATTAAGCAAACAGATGCATAGCGATGCATGACATGACAAGGCGTGATGCTAGGTGTGCCCCAACGCGGTACGAGGTGGTACCGGTAAAGGGGGAAAACATCCGGGAAAGTATTCCTGGTGTTTTGCGTTTTTGGACAGATGAACCGGAGGGGGAAACTTGCGTGTTCGCTATGCTAGGGATGCATGGCGGACGAACGGGCTGCGTATCCGGATTCGTCTCGTCGTTCTGAGCAACTTTCATGTACAAAGTTTTTCCATTCGATCAACGGTTTATTTTATATTAATTTTAAAAGATTTGAATCAATTTTAGGGTTTATTTAATTATTTAAATCAACATTATCCAGAACAGTGTTTGCTGACGTCAGCAGTCAACGTTGACCGTTGACCTGGTCAACCTGACGTGTGGGACCAGCGGGACCCACCTGTCATTCTCTGCTTAGCCTAATTAGGGTTTAGGTTAATTAACTAGGATTAATTAGTTGTTTTAGCTTAATTAATCAAAATTAATTAAGTTAATTAATTCTTTAATTAATAAATAAATAAATTTATTTATTATTTATTTTTTTAATCCATTTTTTTACATTCTGGCCATGGGGCCCCCTGTCATTGGCACAAGGGGCCATATCGGGCGCGTGGGCGTGTTAACGGGCAGTGGTGCGGGGGCGCGCGCCCGATGGGGCGAGCCTGGGCGACGGACGACGGTCGTGGGCGCCCGATGGGCGCGAGCGCCGGGCGCGCCGGCGAGCATAGCGGCGACGGCCGTGGCCGGTGCGGCGATGCGGGCCGCGGCGAGCGGCCAGCGTGGGGAGGCGGAGCGCGGCGAGGGAAGCCGGAGCGGGGCGGCGGTGTGTGTAGGGCGGCGCGTGGCAGAGTGGGAGCAGGGGCGACGGAGCGTGCAGAGGAGGGCGAGGCCGTGGCGAAGCGGGCGGGCGGTCGCCCGTAGGGGACGCCGGGGCCCTAGCCGTGGAGGGCGCGCCGGCGGGGAATGCGTTCGACGCGGGCGAGCGGCTTGGTGAAGGCCGGCGCTGGCCAGGGTGCAGCGCGCGCGGGCCGCAGCTAGCAGGGGTGCGCGGTTGCGGGAGCGAGCGTACGCGAGGGAAGGAGAGGGCAGGGCGCGGGGTGTCAAGTGCGGCCCGGAGCGCGAGCTCCGCCACACGGGCTCGTCGATGTGGGTGCGGCCATGGCCGCGCAAGGGCGCGTGTGCACGGTGATTGCGGGCGGACGACACAATGGGGAGAGGACGAGAGGGGGGAGGCCCTGGGCCTCACCGTGGTTGTAGGGCATGTGCAGTGGGGGCGAGGAGGAGGACGGAGACGACGGCGAGCGGCGACGGCGCGACGTCTGGGCTTGGGGCGCCGCAGGGTCAAGCCGCCGATCCAGTACGGGTCGAGGGGGTGGGCGCCGTGCAGGAGGAGAAGCGAGGCGGGCCGGCATGGTCCACGACGGCAGGGGCGGACCGGGCGGCTTCGGGGTTCGGTTCCCCTCCTCGATCCAGATCGGATCTGGAGGTGGGGGCTGATGAGGGGGAGTGGGGGAGTGGGTGGTGGCTAGGGTTGGACCGGGGGGGTGGGGGGTTATGGAGAGGACATGGGCCGGACGGTTGGGCCGGTGGAGGCCAGCTGGGCCAAGTGGCCCAGCGGGAGGGGGGGCTTTTTCTTTGTTTGTTTCTTTGTTTGTATTTTCTTTCTTTTATTTATTTTGCTCTTTTATGTTTTCTCTAATTTTCAATATACCTTAGTTTTATTAAAATATCAAAGTTGCACCTAATTTAGTATATGTAAATATGCCACAACCACATTTAACTTGGGGCACAAAGTAATATAGTTTGTGATGGTTTATTATTATAAAAGCTTTTAAATATTTGTTTTTGCTACTATTTTGTTCATTTTAGAGTACTTAAATAATTTATAAAAGCGTGATTTCTCCACCACAATTACCTATGCATTATTTGGTTCACTTCGAACATTTTAGTTTCAATATCCGAAAACTTTTAATTGTTTGACTTGATTTTGAATTTGAATTTTAAATCAGTTTTTGAACTAACCCGAGATTAACTACAGTGACAGAGG
The DNA here is from genome assembly GCA_034509565.1 of Triticum monococcum. Lineage (NCBI taxonomy): Eukaryota > Viridiplantae > Streptophyta > Magnoliopsida > Poales > Poaceae > Triticum > Triticum monococcum. The sequence continues at coordinate 412,450,500 of CM067845.1, forward strand.
TGACGTGGCATCATTAACGAGGGATTACTGTAGCCTAATTATCCGGGCGTCACATAGATATCCAAGAAAGATATAATAAAAACTTTCATGAAGATCATTGGACAAAATAAACTTGATTCTTAGTAATAGTTTTGAGATATGATGATGTGATATGTGAGTCATCTTGATGAGTAATTATGCTTTAGTAAGAATATTGGTGTTAAAGTTTGTGATTGCCTATGCAAGCATGAAAGTCAATAATTATGCAACGAAATTATATCCTACTTATAGTGCATTATTCGGTGTTAGTTATGCTTAATGCTCGCTTATGAGATTATTCATTTCTTGGTTGGTCGCTTCTCAATCTTTACTAGCCTTCATTTTGCACTAAGTATGATCACTACTTGTGCATCCAAAAAACTTTAAACCAATTTTGCCACATGAGTCCATTATATCTACCTATATACGGTATTATTTTGCCGTTCTAAGCAAATTTGCATGCGCCATCTCTAATTTTTAAAAATAAACTTCTTTTTTGTGTGTTTGTTTCGCTCGCGGGGCAGTGAGGGGTGGCTAATATTTTTCATGCTAGATGTGTTATTCTCAAGATGAGTGTTTATTCACTTGTCATTGCACAAGAGTAAGGCAAAGTTATTAGGGATGCCCAGTCCCGAAATGAAAAAATGAATTTACTTTATATTGTCAAATAATAAATTCTTTGAAAAGTGTTGGTATGGAGGGCAACCGTGGATACTGCTAGCCATGGAAAGTGAAAGTATGATGGAAAAAGGAATAAACTTTATTTTCTGTTTGGGAACCGCCTATGATATATCTAAGCATGGAAAGTATTGGGAACTCTAAGTCATTTTCGTTGGTGGGATGGATACACCTCCCAAAATGTTTTTATCTCTAAGTTTTTCGCTTTGAGCTCTAACACCTCTACAAATCCCTACTTCCCTCTGCGAAGGGCATTTCTTTTTACTTTATGCAATTTTTATTTTTGAATTTGAGTCTCCGTCTTCTCTTATAAAAGCACCAACTAGGAGGCAATATGATCGTACTTGAGTATTGGATGTAGCTAATATGCGAGTGAGTTTCATGAATGGATCAATGGTTGAGCATGATGGGTTAGGGATAACTTATTTTAGCGTTGATATTTTGAAAGACATGGTTGCTTGTTGATATGCTTGAGTATTTAAATTATCATGTCAAAACTAGACTATTGCTTTGAACAATAGAAAAGTCCAAATGTCCATACTATAAAGAAAGAAATATGATATGACATGTTAGGCAGCATTCCACATCAAAAATTCTGTTTTTATCACTTCCCTACTCGAGGACGAGTAGGAGTTAAGCTTGGGGATGCTGATACGTCTCCAACGTATCGATAATTTTTTATTGTTCCATGCTGTTGTATTATCAATCTTGAATGTTTTATAATCATTTTATATTATTTTTTGGTACTAACCTATTGACATAGCGTCAAGTGCCAGTTGCTATTTTTTCATGTTTTTTACATCACAGAAAATCAATATGAAATAGAGTCCAAATGCCACGAAACTTTATGGAGAATTTTTATGGGCCAGAAAGAACACAACGGGCCCTGGCTGTGCTTGGGGGTGCCCCGAGGGGAGCACAACCCACCAGGGCATGCTAGGAGGCCCAGGCGCGCCCTGGTGGGTTGTGCCCACCTCGGGTGCCCCCCGGACCGCCTCTTTGCTCTATAAATACCCCAATATTCCCAAAACCCTAGGGGAGTCGACGAAATATTTATCCAGCCGCCGCAGAGTCCAGAACCACCAGATCCAATCTAGACACCATCTCGGATGGGGTTCACCACCTCCATTGGTGCCTCTCCGATGATGCGCGAGTAGTTCTTTGTAGACCTTCGCGTATGTAGTTAGTAGCTAGATGGCTTCCTCTCTCTCTTGATTCACAATACAATGGTCTCTTGGAGATCCATATGATGTAACTCTTTTGCGGTGTGTTTGTTGAGATCGATGAACTTTGAGTTTATGATCAGATCTATCTTTTTATACCCATGAAAGTATTTGAGTTTTTTTTATCTCTTTTATGCATGATTGCTTATAGCCTTGTATTTCTTCTCTCGATATTTGGGTTTTGTTTGGCCAACTTGATCTATTTATCTTGCAATGGGAAGATGTGCTTTGTAGTGGGTTCGATGTTACGGTGCTTGATCCCAGTGACAGAAGGGGAACCGACACGTATGTATCGTTGCTACTAAGGATAAAACGATGGGGTCTATCTCTACATAGATAGATCTTGTCTACATCATGTCATCATTCTTATTGCATTACTTCATTTCTCCATGAACTTAATACACTAGACGCATGCTGGATAGCGGTCGATGTGTGGAGTAATAGTAGTAGATGCAGGCAGGAGTCGGTCTACTAATCTTGGACGTGATGCCTATGTAATGATCATTGCTGGATATCGTCATGAGTACTTGAGGTTCTATCAATCGCCCAACAGTAATTTGTTTACCCAGCGTTTGCTAGTTTTCTCGAGAGAGGCCACTAGTGAAACTTACGGCACCCGGGTCTCTTTCTCATATTATTTGCCTTTGCGATATATTTTTCTTTGCATTTATTTTTAGATCTATTAATCCAAAAACCCAAAAAATACTTTGCTGCAATTTATTCTCATTTATTTATTTGGCGTTCGATCTATCAATCTACTACAAATTTATCTCACGTCCGTTTGCCTATCTTGATGCGCCGTACTCCGGAAGGGATTGACAATCCCTTTAACACGTCGGGTTGCGAGAAGTTGTTATTTGTGTGCAGGTGATGTTTACGTTGTGTTGCTTGATTCTCCTACTGGTTCAATAATCTTGGTTTCATATCTAAAGGAAATACCTACCACCGCTGTGCTACATCATCTCTTCCTCTTTGCGGAAGTACCGACGTAGCTTCAAGCGACATCACCTATTAAGATTCTTTAGCACAGAAACATGATTATGGAGAGGTTCGCACACATCAATCAACACTCTTGCTCAATTGAGATTGCTAGAAAACTCATTTGAGTCCACATCACCAGATTCTACTATGCCTAACCATCAAACTAAACCCGCCTGGTAGATCATGGATATGAATCCAAATTTTGAATTTAGACGGTTCAATTGTTGATGGCTTTGTAAAACCATCGTAAATGGCCAATATTACGGGGCAACCGCGAAAGGTCCACGACCCTCCATCCACCACTTTATCTCAGTTCCCAAGACATGAAAATTGAGCAGTATAGAGATTTGAACCAAGTGATCTAACTTAACCTCTTTAGCACAATCCCAATCAGTTCTCATATTTTTGTAAAACCAGTACTCACTATATTTTTTTCTCCATGTGCAAACGCAGAAACACAAGCAAGTGAGTGAATTCTGTCGGCAAAGGTTCCCCCTCTTCAAGGCCGACATCGTCAAGGTCTTTCTCCCTGATCCCTAGCTAGTCTACTCATCGTCTCATCTACACCATGCTTCCGAGGTTCTTCTGATCCTGTTGCAGAAGAACTCGCCACACCAAAACCCTAGCTCGTTGTGGCAACAAGACCAGGGAGAGACGCAGCCGTCCACAACCTCGCACGAGCCCTACCAAGGCCGGTCAGCGATGGCAGCAGCAGAACGGGGACAGGGAAGGAAGGCTCGGTGCCGCGAGGGTAAAACCCTAACGAGAGGGGAATATGTCAGGACTATGCATGCACGTAATTAAAAAGGAGGATGGAGGCGTTCGGTAATGTTACTAAAAACATAACGCTTGACAGTTAGTGCAGTCCTATAAATAATGATAATTATATTTTGGATACACCGATTATGTAAAATCTAATGATGCAATTTGGCTATTACTCCGCAGTGAATGGCACTACCTTTTCTTTCTGTTGTTCAGGGTAATGTTTAGCACCTTCTTAACTACTACTTCCGATCCATAATAAGTGTCGTAATTTTAAACATCAACCTAACCTTGGTTCAAAACCTCGGCACTTCTTTTGGATTGGAGGGAACAGTAAATATCATATTGCTAGACATACGAGGTGCAGTCGAACAGGTAGTTGAAACACCCGCATAACTGTCAAGCAGTTACCGCTTGAGCTTGGTTCGTTGTTAACAGAAAGGCCAATCATATCGTACCATTTCCTCTCTTTTTTTTTGAGAATATCGTACCTTTTCCTGCCATGGTACACCCGAACGGAAAACTCCAAGAGAAGAGAAAGAAAGAGCGCGCGACAGACGGCACATGCACGGGCAAAGGCAACGCGGAGGGAGAAGACGGCGTCGGGGCGGGGCGCCATTTTCCATCGTCTACCCTACGCGGTTCCCGCCGGGTACGTCCCTGCCCCCACATGCACTTGGGGAAATTGAGGAGTTCAGAGAATCACACGCACGCGGCCGGGCGCCCGCGTCTGCCCGATGCACGATGCATGCACCCGTACGCGGTAACTAGCTTTTGAATTGTTAATTAACCAGCTAAACCTCCAACCGATAGCGCATCCAAAACCTGGGGCCGGTTAGGTTTGGTGAGGGTCTCCTCGGATGCGATCGATCGGTCGAAAGGCCCTCTCGGTTTGCTCCATCATTGCGGTAGGCATTCAAGGGCCCGACGGAGTATACTACTACTACTCGTAGCAGCGTGACAGCAAGTTGGCGCTTGCATGTTGCCGCCAATGGGAGAGAGCAGCAGTACAGTAGTATATGTCTTAGCGCACATGTGATACATCTGCAGCTCGGTGCACCTAGCTAGTATATATACGTTACTACGGTCGATTCCAACCGCCGTATGGATCGGAGTACATTGCTTAGTACTTTTTGTGTTAATTAGGGCGTACTCTACCACCACATTGTACAAAGCATACAATATGCCGATTCATTGGTCGATGGTCCCGGCGGGTGAGGGTGAGAGACGCCGTGGAAACCGATGATATTTCATGTGAGATAGATGGTCCTGCCATTCCAATGTACTATAGTAGAACCGTACACATACAACCAATGAATGAGTTAGAGGAGGCAGGTGTGCTACGACAAGTATTCCTGCGGTTCTATACATACACAGCCAATGAATGAGTTGGAGGAGGCAGGTGTGCTACGACTAGTATATAGTATAAAGCATTGCTCCCCTGCAGTATGCTGAGAACAACATAGTGCACATTGCCGCTATCATGTAAAGTGTGCAAGTGCTTACTAATTCGCGAGCTAGCACTTTTTTCCAGCACACGTTTTGGCCCCATTCACGAAAGCAAGAGTAGTGAGACGCTTTAGAATGAAAAATGCCTTTTTTGGCTCCCGCTTTAGAAAATGCCGGTCTTGGAACCTCATCAGCAAATTAGACCTGTTCTCGCTGTCTCTTAAAGAAAAAGGATCAAAGGAGATAGGAGTAGCTCTTTGATTCCTGAGCTACTACTACTAGCAAAGACAAGAGAAGAAACCCGCGTTGATGTAACCAGTGCACCTTCCAGTGACGGGGCTGTGCCGGGGAAACATAGGTAGTTAGGGCTTAGGGCAGGGCGGGCTACTTATTGTTTTTGGCAGTTTGCCCCCACCCACTCATCGCATCAGCGACGCTCTGTCATTGTCGTGCTGAGAGGCCATGGGTTCAAATTACTTTTGTTTTATGTGTTGCACATGTGGTTTCGGCTGAGCTTATCCTATCCCGTACGTAGGCCCGCCTGATAGTCTACCTCCCATCATCATGTGTGTTAGGGCGTTTCTGTTACTTACGGGGGTGGAGATACTACTACTACCAAGTTCTCTAGGATATTGCACGCTAGTATCACCTAACATCCTTCCAGTAGAATTTATGTTCACCTCTCAAGCTACTTACTGGAGTAACAAAATCATACTACTGCAATATACGTATTCTTCAATCAATAGTATTTTGTGCTTTTACTCATGTTCCCAGGAAGTTTCTATTACATGCACAGCAAACAAAATCCTAGCTAGTACTCTACATCAAATGCCTTCCCAATCTAATCAACCCCAAGGTGAACACACACACACACACACACACTGCAGACGCTGCAGACACACACGTATCTGTGAGGATCTAGCTAGCCATGCATAGCCACGAATGAAGGATGCGACCGATCGGCACGGCCGGGCTTTCTCTCCCCTCTCCGACGTCACGGGCGTGACGCTAACGCGCCTGAGGCTTGAAGATTCCTCCGTCCGGTCAGCTTCGAGGTTGCTTCGCCGATGGGGATTACGGGATGCTAACTCTGACTTCTCCCCTCATCATCAAACCCCCAAATTCTTTTTAGTCCCACTAGACTAGAGACGGGCGCGCGCTTTACGACCAAAGACGTTAACCTTTTCTTTCCATTTCTAATATGCATGATCACAGATTAAGCTGACATAAGTTGTCATGTGTCATGACGCAAAACGGAAACTTTCTCCGCCCAGTTGAACATCTGCAGCACGTACTCGCTCTGAATTGACAAGATCATGATCCGTATGATCTGTACGTACACGCTTCCAAGAACTCATCTTGTTAGTGACAGTGCCAGTTTTCCATTCCGCCGGAACTAACTAGCCTACGCGCGCGGAGAGCACTACTTCAATTGAAGAATAAATATGCTGACGAAATTAAGATAGTGCAGAATAATGAACGAATTCAAGCTGGACCTGAAAGAGCCCAAGGGATCGGACCTGAATAACGGCGGAAAAAAATGCCTGAACGCACATGACCACATAGCATAACATGGTTGAAGATTACGGTATCAACAGCAACATAAAGAATATTGACGAAGAAACAACGCATTTTTTTTGGATGAAGATAAACAATGGTACACATAAACTAATCCCCCATGGCTAACAACAGCTCTGGGGTTACGATATTAATCTGTGGCTCCGGTAATACTTTATGGTTTCCGTATCTATAAAGATATCGTCCATAGGGTCAATATAGTAGATGATTGTAATGCGGTTCCTGGTTGAGGCATGCAAAGGGGCAACATTGAACTGGTCAGCATCATCGGCAACCGAGCTTAATATTCCACATCTCCTTCTCCTCCCTGGCCTAAGATTGTTGCGGCGTTGGAGGGCCATGTGAGCGGGTTGATGGCTACCACTCACCGGTTATGTTCGACGGACCCGTTAGGAGATGATGGATGGGATTGTTACATTCAAGCTCAGGAGCACCATTTTACTGATTAACACTGTCGTAAGTACTAGAAATTTAACATATAACCACTAGAGTTGTGAAGAATTCATATTACTATATACTCCCTCCGTAAAATTGGATGGGTTCCGATGGTCTCTTGTGGCTGTGTATGGAGCAGCACAACCTGAACTTGAACCAGATTTTTTGGCTGACTTGGTGCGGATTTGTGGAGATGAGAATCTACCAATCCTAGTCAGTGGTGATTTCAATATAATTCGGAGAAGAGATGAAAAGAACAATGACAATTTTGATGGTCGGTGGGCTATGATGTTTAATATGATTATTGAGAGTCTTAATTTGAGAGAAATCAAACTCACCGGTAGACAATTTACTTGGGCCAACTCGTTGCCCACTCCAACTTATGAAAAGTTGGATAAGGTACTTGCTAGTGTGGAATGGGAACAAAAATATCCTTTGGTGTCGGTCCATGCGATGCAAAGAGCGATCTCGGACCATACACCGTTGCTTGTAGATTCAGGAGAGGCTACGCATATTGCAAACAAGAATGCTTTCTCTTTCGAACTTGGTTGGTTCGAGAAAGAAAACTTTTTGGAGATTATTGCACGCGAATGGGCCATTCCTGTTAGTGGAAGCACTAGTCTTGAGAGGTGGCAAAATAAGATCCGACATTTGAGACAGTTTTTACGAGGTTGGGCCAGAAATGAGAGTGGGATTTACAAACAAGAAAAAAAGCGACTTACTCGTTTGATCGAAGCTTTAGATTTAAAAGCTGAAACTAATCTGCTTACGGTAAATGAGCAAAGTTCCAAGTCTGAAGCTGAGCAAGGCTTACGAGCTCTTCTTAGAGAGGAGGAGCTCAAATGGGCACTGCGTGCCAAAGTGCTTAAAGTTGTTCAAGGGGATGACAATACATAATTTTTCCATATGATTGCGAATGGCAAATATAGGAAGAAGAAAATTATTCAGCTTGAACAAGACGAGGGGACAATTTTGGGGCATGAGAATCTGAAAGCTTATATTTCTAACTATTATAAACAACTGTTTGGTCATCCGAAAGCTAGTACGGTGACCCTAAACGAAAATGTGATTGGAGATACCCTCAGCTCCAGGTAGAAGAGAACGATATTTTAGCTGCACCGTTTACTGAGAAGGAGATTTTGGATGCAATCTCACAAATGAAATCGAATAAAGCACCGGGACCAGATGGGTTTCCAGCTGAATTCTATAAAAAATGTTGTCACATTATTAAAGATGATCTTATGCCTATGTTTCATGATTTCTTTAACGGTTATTTAGAGTTGTTTCATCTTAACTTTGGTATGATTACGTTATTGCCAAAGAAAGAAGAGGCGGTTCGGATTGAACAGTTCAGGCCAATTTGCCTTCTTAACGTGAGTTTCAAAATCTTCACAAAGGTAGGGACCAATAGATTGACACAGATCGCGCATTCAGTCGTACAACCGAGCCAAACAACGTTCATGCCAGGGCGACATATACTGGAAGGGGTGGTCGTTTTGCATGAAACGTTACATGAAATCCATTTGAAGAAACTTGATGGGGTTATCTTCAAAGTGGATTTTGAGAAGGCGTATGATAAAGTAAAGTGGTCCTTCCTACAACAGGCAATGCGCATGAAAGGATTTAGCAAGGTCTGGCGGAACCAAGTGGGTTCTCAAGTCTAGAAGGGTAGTGTCGGAATCAAGGTTAACGATGATATCGGTCATTATTTTCAGACACACAAGGGTTTGAGACAAGGAGATTCTATGTCTCCTCTCCTGTTTAATATAGTGGCCGATATGTTAGCCATTCTCATTGGCAGGGCCAAACATCATGGGCAAGTGGAGGGGTTAGTTCCTCATCTGGTTGATGGAGGAGTATCCATTCTACAGTATGCTGACGACACTATCTTATTTATGGATCACGACATTGCTAAGGCACGTAATATGAAACTTATTTTATGCCTATTCGAACAGTTGTCTGGCTTAAAGATAAACTTCCATAAAAGTGAACTGTTCTGCTTTGGGAAGGCCAAAGACGAACAAGATACATATAGACAATTGTTTGGATGTGAATTGGGTTCTTTACCTTTTAGCTATTTGGGTGTACTGATCCATCACCGTAAATTATCTAATAAAGAATGGAAATGTATCGAAGATCGAATAGAGAAAAAGCTGAGCTGCTGGAAGGGTAAGCTCATGTCTTATGGAGGTTGGCTGGTGCTGATTAACTCAGTACTGACTAGTATGCCGATGTTCCTACTATCGTTCTTCGAAATTCCAAAAGGGGTACGGAAACGACTTGATTTCTTCAGATCTCGATTCTTCTGGCAGTCAGATGAGGCCAAGAGGAAATACCGTCTCGCGCGATGGGACATTCTTTGTCGACCAAAAGACTAGGGCGGGCTCGGTATTGAGAACTTAGAGATTAAGAACAAATGCTTTATGAGCAAATGGCTCTACCGGTTAGAGACTGAGCCGGAGGGCATGTGGGCACAGATTTTACGTAATAAGTACCTACAGTCGAAAACACTAGCTCAGATTACCATGAGACCAACCGACTCACCATTCTGGAAAGGGCTCATGAGAGTGAAGGACTTGTTCTTTCGTAGGGTCAAATTCCTAGTTGGCAATGGGATGTCAACAAGGTTTTGGAAGGATACATGGTTAGGAGACACGCCCTTGACCATCCAGTATCCCACCCTGTATAACATTGTGCAACGTAAGGAGGATTACGTTGGCACCGTTCTACATACGAGTCCTTTGAATATCCACTGGGAGATGGTAGCACAGGCTTTATTCAACCGGTTCGGATGGCGGTCGCATAACAGGATAGGAGTCTAGGGAGCTTATCCTTCTTTTTCCCATTCCGGTTATGTTTGCCGGCATGAACTTTGTTTCGGTTTTCTTTTCGCTCCACTTGCGAGCTGTAATACTTTGACGACTTTGTGTTACTTTTTTTCGAAAAGGGGGTTTTCCCCAGCCTCTGCATCAGAAAGATGCATACGGCTCATATTATTAAAAATAAATCCAGTAACAAAGTCGTCAAGTATCACGGTGCGAAGATAAAACAAAAGACTCGAAAGAGCTCAAACCCAAAGCCACAACCGGCTGGCAAATACAATAGGAGCACTACATGCCTATCCTATTACATGACCGCCATCCAAACCGGTTGAAAATATCCCGCGCTACCATCTTCCATCGGGTAGACGCAGTAATCAAACGCTCCCTGGCCTCCGTCGGAGTGAGTAGCGACCACAGACTTTGTGTTATTTTGTGAACTTTTAATAAGATGGCTGCATGTATCCTTATGATGCAGAGGCTGGGGGTATACCTCCATTTCCAAAAAAACTCCCTCCGTAAAGAAATATAAGAATATTTAGACCACTATTCACTGGTAGAAAAAGAGGCTTCCGTCCAGCCCCATTAGTCGCGAAACTGTAGGAACCGCGACTAATGAAGTCTTTAGTCGCGGTTCGGCAGACGAACCGCGACCAAAGGCCTGGGCCCAGGGCGCTCGGTGGCCAGCTGGTGCACGTGAGGGGCTTTAGTCGCGGTTGGCCAGGCCAACCACGACTAAAGGTGCCCAAAGGCCTTTAGTCGCGGTTGGCCAGGCCAACCGCGACTAAAGCTTCTCCCCTATATATACCAGTTCAGCACACTCACTTAGCCATTTGGTGCCACTTCTCTTCGCAAGCTTCACAAGGGGGTGTAGGTTTGCTTTTGGTTCCTCTTATGCACACAAGGTGTTTGATGAAATGCCCCAAGAGCGTGAAACAAACATGATATGAAGTGTTGGAGCCACACTTGAGGTTCCTCATTTATTTTTTCCTCCTCGATCGCGGTTAGCAACTTGAACCTTTCATGCATGTGTGTCATTGATAAAATATGCATGTGTGTTGTTCATTGTTTAATTTCTATTGTTTATAGCTAGTTAGTTTAACAAATGCATGATGGTTAATTATATATTTTATATTATAATAATGCAGATGAATCGGCAATGGATGTACGGTAACCGACTCTCCCGCGAGTTCACTACGGGTTTGAAAGATTTCCTCGTAGTGGCTAATGCGAACAAGCAGAAGGGTTTTGTTATCTGTCCATGTGTTGACTGTAAGAATCAGAAGGGTTACTCTTCCTCAAGAGAAGTTCACCTGCACCTGCTTCGGCACGGTTTCATGCCAAGCTATAATTGTTGGACCAAGCATGGAGAAAGAGGGGTTATAATGGAAGAAGATGAAGAAGGGGATGATTTCATCGATGAAAGCTATCTTGCTCATTTCGGTGATACTTTCATGGAGGATGCTGAAGGTGAAGGGGAAGGTGAAGGTGAAGAAGAGGCACGTGATGAGACCGTTGATGATCTTGGTCGGACCATTGCTGATGCACGGAGACGCTGCCAAACTGAAAAGGAGAGGGAGAATTTGGATCGCATGTTAGAGGATCACAGAAAGTCGTTGTACCCCGGATGCGATGATGGTCTGAAAAAGCTGGGCTGCACACTGGATTTGCTGAAATGGAAGGCACAGGCAGGTGTAGCTGACTCGGCATTTGAAAACTTGCTGAAAATGTTGAAGAATATGTTTCCAAAGAATAACGAGTTGCCCGCCAGTACGTATGAAGCAAAGAAGGTTGTCTTCCCTCTAGGTTTAGAGGTTCTGAAGATACATGCATGCATCAACGACTGCATCCTCTACCGCGGTGAATACGAGAATTTGAATGAATGCCCGGTATGCACTGCATTGCGTTATAAGATCAGAGGCGATGACCCTGGTGACGATGTTGAGGGCGAGAAACCCAGGAAGAGGGTTCCCGCCAAGGTGATGTGGTATGCTCCTATAATACCATGGTTGAAACGTCTGTTCAGGAACAAAGAGCATGCCAAGTTGTTGCGATGGCACAAAGAGGACCGTAAGTCGGACGGGGAGTTGAGACACACCGCAGATGGAACGCAATGGAGAAAGATCGACAGAGAGTTCAAAGATTTTGCAGCTGACGCAAGGAACATAAGATTTGGTCTAAGTACAGATGGCATGAATCCTTTTGGCGAGCAGAGCTCCAACCATAGCACCTGGCCCGTGACTCTATGCATCTACAACCTTCCTCCTTGGTTGTGCATGAAGCGAAAGTTCATTATGATGCCAGTGCTCATCCAAGGTCCGAAGCAACCCGGCAACGACATCGATGTGTACCTAAGGCCATTAGTTGATGAACTTTTACAGCTGTGGGGCAGACCTGGTGTCCGTGTGTGGGATGAGCACAAAGAAGAGGAATTTGACCTACGAGCGTTGCTTTTCGTAACCATCAACGATTGGCCTGCTCTTAGTAACCTTTCGGGACTGTCAAATAAGGGATACAATGCATGCACGCACTTCTTACATGAGACTGAAAGTGTACATTTGCCAAATTGTAAGAAGAACGTGTACCTTGGGCATCGTCGATTTCTTCCGAAAATTCATCCAGTAAGAAAGAAAGGCAAGCATTACAACGGCAAGGCAGATCACCGGCCGAAGCCTGCGGAACGCACTGGTGCTGAGGTATTTGATATGGTCAAGGATTTGAAAGTCATCTTTGGAAAGGGTCCTGGCGGACAATCAGTTCCGAAGGGAGCTGACGGGCACGCAGCCATGTGGAAGAAGAAATCTATATTCTGGGAGCTAGAATATTGGAAAGTCCTAGAAGTCCGCTCTGCAATCGACGTGATGCACGTTACGAAGAATATTTGCGTGAACCTCCTAAGCTTCTTGGGCGTGTATGGGAAGACAAATGATACAAAGGAAGCACGGCAGGACCAGCAACATTTGAAAGACCCTGATGACCGGCATCCGGAATGGTTTCAAGGTCGTGCCAGCTACGCTCTGACCAAAGAAGAGAAGGTCATCTTTTTTGAATGCCTGAGCAGTATGAAGGTCCCGTCTGGATTCTCGTCCAATATAAAGGGAATAATAAACATGGCAGAGAAAAAGTTCCAAAACCTGAAGTCTCACGACTGCCACGTGATTATGACGCAATTGCTTCCGATTGCTTTGAGGGGGCTCCTGCCGGAAAATGTTCGAGTAGCCATTGTGAAGCTATGTGCATTCCTCAATGCAATCTCTCAGAAGGTAATCAATCCAGAAGTTCTACCACGGTTACAGAACGATGTGATCCAATGTCTTGTCAGTTTCGAGTTGGTGTTCCCGCCATCCTTCTTCAATATTATGACGCACCTCCTGGTTCACCTAGTCGAAGAGATTTTCATTCTCGGTCCTGTATTTCTACACAATATGTTCCCCTTCGAGAGGTTCATGGGAGTATTAAAGAAATATGTTCGTAACCGTGCTAGGCCTGAAGGAAGCATCGCCAAGGGCTATGGAAATGAGGAGGTAATTGAGTTTTGTGTTGACTTTGTTCCTGACCTTAAGCCGATTGGTCTTCCTCGATCGCGGCACGAGGGGAGACTAAGTGGAAAAGGCACGATTGGAAGGAAATCAACGATATGTATGGACGGCCATTCTCTGACTGAAGCACACCACACTGTACTGACCAATTCCATCTTGGTGGCTCCGTACTTTGAGAAACACAAGAATATTTTACGCTCGGACAACCCGGGGAAGCCTGAATCCTAGATTAGGAAGGCCCACATGGAGACTTTCGGCAGTTGGTTGAGAAAACATTTAATGAATGACAATGATGTTGTAGATCAGCTGTACATGTTGGCCAAGACACCATCTTCGACTATAACGACTTTCCAAGGGTACGAGATAAATGGGAATACATTTTACACGATCGCCCAAGATAAAAAGAGCACCAACCAAAACAGTGGTGTCCGCTTTGATGCAGCAACCGAGAATGGGCAAAAGGTCACATATTATGGTTACATAGAGGAGATATGGGAACTTGACTATGGACCCTCCTTTAAGGTCTCTTTGTTCCGGTGCAAATGGTTCAAGCTAACAGGAGGTGGGGTAAAGGTGGACCAGCAATACGGAATGACAATGGTGGATTTCAACAATCTTGGTTACCTTGACGAACCATTCGTCCTAGCGAAAGATGTCGCTCAAGTTTTCTATGTGAAGGACATGAGTAGCAAACCGAGGAAACGGAAAGATAAGAAAACGATCAGTACATCATGCGATGATCCAAAGCGCCACATTGTTCTTTCAGGGAAAAGAAACATCGTGGGAGTGGAGGACAAGACAGACATGTCAGAAGATTATAATATGTTTGCTGAAATTCCGCCCTTCAAAGTGAACACCGACCCAAGCATTAAGTTAAATGATGAGGATGCTCCATGGATACGGCACAATCGTAAGCAAGCAGGGACACAAGGGAAGAAATGATGTGTAATAATTTATTGTACCAAACTTTGTTGAATGGATCATGTGAATTATATTACCCGTGATGTGTTTGGTGTCCATTTTCGAATGATTCGAGATACCACTGATGATACATGAAATTTGGAGTGATTTAGTCATACTCCTGCCTAGGCGTATAATATGCATACTCGTAGTCTTCATAGCCGCCGTCGTTGTACTGGTAGTCGTCGCCTTCTAAGTTGCCGCCGTCGTCGTCGCTGCTGTCGTCGCTGTCGTCGGGCGGCGCTCGTGGCTCGAACTGAGGGTAGCGCAGGCGGGGGATATCGCCGGCCGTGATGTAGTCCATGACGCTCTGCAGAGTCCGGCCGTACCACCATAGCCGACGGCCGGCCTCGTGGAAGTTCCCAGGAGGCAGACCGTCCTCCTCATACCTGGCGAGCGCCCTCTCACGTCGATTGATGAAGAAGGCGTCCCAAGTATGCTGGTTATCGGGATGCCAGCGGGGATTCATCCGCTGCTCCGGCATGAGGTCGAGGTAGTAGTGGTTCGTGATGGCCGCCCGGCGCGCAGTACCCTGAGGGACGGGAGGGACCGGCACGCCGCCGGCGCTTAGGCTCCAGCCGGTGGGGACGCGGTAGCCCGGTGGACAAGGGTAGTTCGAGGCACAAAGCTCCTCCACCTGCTGGTAGGTTAGAGTGGGTGCGGTGGAAGCCATGAGAGAGTGATGAGAGATTGTAGAGATGTGATAATGCTGGCCAAGCCGGGCTACATATATGTAGTGAGAAATGGCGGGAAAAATGGGAGCGGGAAGACAGGAGGCGGGAAGAAAGTGGCGGGAAGAAAGAGGCGGGAAGACAGGGAAGAAATGGCGGGAAGAAGAGGAATCCAGAGCTGGTCATCTAACCTTTAGTCCCGGCTGGTTGGTGCAACCGGGACTAAATGTGGTTTTTGTGTCATCTAAGAAAACTGTCGGTGGGATAAGGACGTTTGGGTAAGCTTTAGTCCCGGCTGGAGGGTGCAACCGTGACTAAAGCTGTCGGCAGGATAAGGACGCGTGGGTAGCGCACGACGCCCTGTCGCAGGAACAAGACAAAGCAGAAGCGGCGCCGTGCCTATAAAAGGAGCATCGATACGCGGGAAGATAGAGGCGTGAAGAAATGGCGGGAAGACATAGGCGGGAAAGAACTGGCGGGAAGACTGGCCGGGAAGAACTTGTGGGAAGACAGAGGCGGCCGGGAAGAACTTCTCTGAATTTTTTGATATATTATTTATATTTTTAGAATTTTGAAATGAATTAGTTCTATTTTTCTGAATTTTTTGATATATTATTTGTATTTTTAACATATTGAATTGAATTAGTTTTATTTTTCTTAATTTTTTGATATATTATTTGTATTTTTAAGATTTTGAATTGAATTAGTTTTATTTTTCTGAATTTTTTGATATATTATTTGTATTTTTAACATTTTGAATTGAATTAGTTTTATTTTTCTTAATTTTTTGATATATTATTTGTATTTTTAACATTTTGAATTGAATTAGTTTTATTTTTCTGAATTTTTTGATATAATATTTGTGTTTTTAACATATTGAATTGAATTAGTTCTATTTTCTGAATTTTTTGATATATTATTTGTATTTTTAACATATTAAATTGAATTAGTTTTATTTTTCTTAATTTTTTGATATATTATTTGTATTTTTAAGATTTTGAATTGAATTAGTTTTATTTTTTTGAATTTTTTAATATATTATTTGTATTTTTAACATTTTGAATTGAATTAGTTTTATTTTTCTTAATTTTTTGATATATTATTTGTATTTTTAACATATTGAATTGAATTAGTTTTATTTTTCTGAATTTTTTGATATAATATTTGTGTTTTTAACATATTGAATTGAATTAGTTTTATTTTTCTGAATTTTTTGATATATTATTTGTATTTTTAAGATTTTGAAAAAGAAAAAGTATTTTGAAAAATACCTTTAGTCGCGGTTGGCCTGGCCAACCGCGACTAAAGGTCGTTGCGCGCGGGAACGCAAAAACCCGCCAAAAATACCTTTAGTCGCGGTTGGCCTGGCCAACCGCGACTAAAGGTCGTTGCGCGCGGGAACGCAAAAACCCGCAAAAAACCCTTTAGTCGCGGTTGGTCTGGCCAACCGCGACTAAAGGTTACCCTTTAGTCGCGGGTCGCCTCCCCAACCGCGACTAAAGGGGGGGCTATAAATACAAGGGCCCGAACCTTCGCCTCCATTTCTCGTCTTCTCCGATTCTCTGCCGCGCCGAAGGCCTGCCGCCGTCGCCCTCGCCCTCGACGCCGCCCGCCGTCGCCCTCGCCCTCGACGCCGCCCGCCGTCGCCCGCCGCGCTGTCATCGTCCTCTCGCGCCCCGGCCGCCCCGTCCGCCGTATGTTTGCACACCGTGCCCCGCCCCGGCCCACGCGCGCCGCCCCCTCTCGCCCACGTACGGCGCCGCCGGCCGCTATCACCGGCCTCCCTCGCCCACCGCGCGCGCGCCGCCTCGCTCGCCCGCCCTCAACGCCGCCGGCCCGCCCGCCCCTCTGCTGCGTTTCCGGCCTTCTCCGGTGAAGTGCCGCCACGGGAGAGGCTCACCGGAGCTCTCTCCGGCACCCGCCTACGTGGCATTCCCCCGGGGCCACCCGCTGGGTCGCTGACTAGTGGCCCCCAATGGCCCCCCTTACCTATGTCAAACGGGGCCCACGCCCTTGGAACGGTTTAAAAAAATGAAAATAAATAAATAAAATTAAATATTAAACAATTAATTAACTAAATAATTAACCTAATTAATTCTGTTTAAATTAACTAATCAAGTTTAATTAAACTAATTAACTATTTAATCTAACTAATGTGAATTAGGACTAAAAGTGAATGACATGCGGGTCCCCTGGCCCACTTTGACCAGTCAACTGGGACTGTTGACTGCTGACTCAGCAGTTAACGGGTCCCATCTGTCATACACATGAACACACTGCTGGGTGCACTTCCGTGTACCCATAGCAGTTTCTGTATTTAATAATTTGAATTAAATTAAATTAGGATATTAGAAAATGAATCAAAATTTTGAAAATTAATAAAAAATAAACCGTAACTCGGATGGGAAAACTCTGTACATGAAAGTTGCTCAGAACGACGAGACGAATCCGGATACGCAGCCCGTTCGTCCATCACGCATCCCTAGCATAGCGAACACGCAACTTTCCCCCTCCGACCCATCTGTCTGAAAACGCGAAACACCGGGAATACTTTCCCGGATGTTTCCCCCCTTCACCGGTACCACCTCGTACCGCGTTATGGTACACCTAGCAAATAAAAAACTTGCCATGATGAATTACTAAAATTTGCCATGATCTATCAAATAATTTTGACATGATTCATAAGTAAAAAAAGAAATATGTCATCAGTTATTTTAACAATGCATGGTCACTGGCTCAAATTTGGCATGAACTATAAACTAAAACTATCATGGTGAATTACTTAAATTTGCCATGATACATGTACTAAAATTTGCCATGGTTCATACAAAAATGTTTTTCATGTTCAAAATACTAGAATTGTCATGATCTATAAACTCAATTTGCCATGATGAATTATCAAAAGCTGCCATGATACATGAATTAAATTTGTCATGGCCGATTAATAAAGATTGCCGCGAAAACTAGTTTAAATACAATGGTAACTTTAAATCTAGAATAAAAAACTATATTAAACATGTCGTGGCAACTTTATTGTAAACCCTATTACAACTTGAGTGTAAACCCTCTCCCACCCCTTCCTCGCCCCCTCCTTTTGCCACCGCCCTTTCGCCACCGCCACCGCCACCGCCACCGCCCCCCTTCTTCACTTAATTAATTTGTTTTTACTACATGTTTTCAGGACTGACATAATGGCGGACGATAGAGCTGACCCGAATATGGACAACTATGATCCGGACGGTGAAGCACATATGTTCGGCATCATAAACGGCGATATTCTATATGTGCTGACCGGACAAGAAGAAGATGATATCTCTTCTTATCTGAACCTTGACGGTGAAGATGAAGGGCGCCGTCAGCAAGATGATGTCGAACAAACGTCGATAAACGACGATCTTCAAATGGAAGTAGCAACCACCTCCGGCGCCGAGATATATATATACATTGAGCCTCTGGTGATACAAACTAACTGATTTGAATAAATATGTGTGTACTAACGCGCGCGACTCTCTTTCTTATTTTAGCCCTCGGCCGGATCGTCGAAACAATCGAGTACGTCGTCAAAGCGTGGCGCAACCAAGACGATGAAACAAGGAGAAACATGCGCCATCGAGGTTGTCGACAGTGCAACCGGCAGGCCGCTGGAGCCCCGCAAGAACGCCACCAAGTTTGTCAGCCAATGCGGAGCCGTTGTTAGAGACAACGTCTCGATCACCGTCCAGGAGTGGAATAAGCCAAAGAAGGCACGAATTGCTGGTTTCACTTTTGTCGATAAGAGAACAAAAAAAGATTGCTTCAAGAAGCTTATGGAACATTTCGTTCTACCTCCGGAATACAACAAATTCGATGAGGAGGGTAACAAGATTGAGGAAAACAAGGAGAGGAGGAGGCTAGTCAAACAGTTCGCTCTTCATAAGATGGCCGACGCATTTCAGAAATTCAAGCAAAATCTAGCCCATGACTTTGTCAAGCAGAACAAGACTCCGGATTTCAAAGGACAATATGAGAAACTGAAACATGATTGGCCAGAATTTGTGAAGCAAAAGAAATCGGAGCAGTTCATTCAAATATCGAAAAAAAATAAGGAAAATGCGGCTAAGAAGGAGTACAATCATATTATGGGGCCAGGAGGGTATCGCCTTTGGGTGCCTAGGTTGGAGAAGATGGAGAACGAGCTGAGGGCGCGAGGAATCCGTCCAGGTACGGAGGGATGGGACCCAAGGGCCAAAAGCTGGTGGTACGGGCATGGGGGAACGCTGAACCCGGAGACAGGGGAGTGTGTTTACCGGGGCAAAATAATTAAACCCACCCAAGCCCTTATTGACGCAATGAGGGATGCTCAAGAGGGGAAGATCAAGTTCAACAGAGAGAACGACGTGCTGACAAAAGCCCTCGGGAATCCTGAACACGGAGGACGTGTACGAGGCATGGGGCACATTCCGTGGAAAATAGGGTTCCCCCAGAACGATGACCCGTACGGTTACAGAAGCCGTAAGAGAAAGATGGATCGGGAAGCAGATGTTGTGGCGCGGTTGGCATCGGAAATGGATGTGATGAAGAAAACCGTGAGTGTACTAGTAGCCGAAAGAGATGCAGCTCGGGCGCAGCATGAAGATCATCCAGCGGATCTCGGAAGCCAGCAGCGGAGAAGCAGCGTGGCTTCCACGGAGGCCCCACCGGCTGGTGCAGATGCACCGACGATCGAAATTACTGCACCGGAGCCTCTGGTGGTCGAAATTACTGCACCGGAGCCTCCTCGCTACCCCGTGGACGATATAAAGGAGATGAAAGAATGTCATCTGTATTATCCTATCGGGAACATGTCCATGAAGGTAGCCATCGGCAGTGCTTTACCATGTTTACCTGGAGCACTCCACCACAACAACCCCATTCAAGATGGCTATGCTCGTGTCACGGTGGAGGACATAGTCCAAGGGTTTGAGGACCTGGAGATTGACATTACTACACCTGAAGGGGAGAAAAGACTTGGAGATGTCAAGCGCCATTTCATTCTATGGCAAAAGAAGTTTATCAAGTTTCCAGGCGAGGCGCCAAGGACAACAAGTCCACCCCCCTACGGTGGTGGTGGTGGCGGTGGCGGTGGTGGTGGTGGTGGTGGTGGTGGCGGTTCACCTACACCTCCGTCACGTCAGCCGACGCCCCTCAGTCCACAACGTCCGGCGGGTGATCAGACGCCACCCCCAGTCCTCGTCCGGCGGGTGATCAGACGCCGCCCCCCAGTCCTCGTCCGGCGGGTGATCAGCCGACGCCCCCCAGTCCACAACGTCCGGCGGGTGATCAGACGCCGCCCCCCAGTCCTCGTCCGGTGGGTGATCAGACGCCGCCCCCCAATCCACCTCCGGCAAAGAAGCAGAAGCAGTCCTGGATTATTAACCCGGACCCTTATGTACCTAAGACCACAAAGGTACCGGAGCCATCACTGAAGCCTCTCCCCACAAGGCCTTGGGAACGTAGTGCCGAGGAAACTGCCGCGGCCGCGGCTGCTGATCATGACAAATGGAAGGCGGACTGCAAGAAGAAAAGAGAGCCCGAGCCCAAGCCAGTATTTTCTGATGAGCAAAAGAAGTGGGCTAAGTCATTTTTGAGCACACCGTCCCAAGCCGCGAAGAATCTGCCTGACGACTATGCACGTGAACTTAGTAGGCAGGCACTCATGTTGAAGGAGAAGAAAGAGCGGGCGAAGAACCAGGAGAACAAAGCCTTGGAGGAGGCCGAGAAAACGGAATTAGAAAGTAAAAAAGCGGGAAACGAGTTGCCCAGCTCGGGGAACAAAGTAAACAATCGATTGCCCCGCTTATAGTGAAAGCCGCCGGTCCGGATGACCCCGATATCATAGCAGCTGCGGCAGCACATGGATTGACTGTAACGAGTGCCAGAGAACAAGTGGCCAACTTAGGTATTACTCTTCGTGAACTGTTAGGCCTTGATGAGGCGCCAGTGAAGGAGGTAGTAATTACATATGTGAAGAATGGGCCTCTCGTCGAGCCTGCGCAGGAAAAGGATCTACCTCCACAAATGAAAGGTCTGCTGAAATGGTACAAGGGTTACATAAAAAATAAAAACGCCAAAGAATATATTTATGCGGAAGTTAGATATGAGCATCACTTCAAACATTACTATGTACAAATTCATCTGAGTGAATTGTTCCAGCTTTTCAATCTGCGCGAGCTCGACAAATCTATCATCAGTTGCTACGTTCTGTAAGTGATTTATTTCTACCCCATCTCGTTCATATTGCCTGCACTATATATATGTCCTAACTATATTGTTGTGTCCGCTATTATACATGCAGAATGAAGATTAAGGAATGCAGAGTAAGGAACATCCATGATGTTGGGTTCATTGACCCACACATCGTTAATGGATATGTGTTGGAGCATCACCCCGCCGACATGGAGGCAGACCTGTGGCAGTTTCTTACAAAGCAGGAACTCAAAAGTGATATTCTATTTCCTTACCATTTTGGGTGAGTGTTTCTGTCTTGAGCACATTCTCTTTTGTTTACTCCATGCATGGTATGTGGCCGGCTAATCGATGAGTTATGCATGACGTACTGTGCATGTATCGTGTCCGCAGGTTCCACTGGATTCTGCTAGTAATTAAAGTTGACACCTCAGAATGTCTCGTCCACGACTCTCTGAATATGGATCCAAAGCTTTGGGGCGGCATGAGAAGAATGCTGCAGAAGTAATTATTTTCATTCATTTGCGCTCTATATCGATCGGCCTATTTCGTTCATTTCCTAATATCAAGTAACTAATAACTCTCTTGTTCATTTAATTTTCTTTGCCTCGTAGGGTTTGGAGACGGTTCGTGGATACAAAGGTCGGTGAATTCAAAAAAGAGCTAGAATTCAAAAGGTCAAAGGCTAAGAATGCTGGGGATATTCAGCCAGCGGGGACCAATCTATGTGGATACTATGTCTGTGAGATGATCCGGAGATACACCTCTGAGCGGGTTCCGAGTGATACCAATGCTCAGAGGAATAACCTCCGGATGATGCTTAGTCCAGAAGCTCGCTTCCGACCACTTCAAGAGGAACTAGCTGGATGGTTCAGCAGGGAAGTCCTCCATTCTAAAGGAGAACACCATTACGAGGACGTAGAACTTTATATGCATTAAATTATGTATGGAAACTTGTTCAAAATTGTATATGGTCATCCGATGATATTGAATATATATTGTATATTCCTCTTGAATTCTTTTTGGTTCTAATTTCAAATTTGTTTGAAATTGTACATTCATATGCATGTATGTAGTACCGTAGAATATGTGAAACTCCTTCAAAATTAAAATAAAGCACAAAAGAAATAAAACAATACAAATTAAACAGAAAACAGGTTTAGGGGGGGGGGGCTAAAACCCTAAACCTGTGGCGGCCTTTAGTCGCGGTTGGCCAGAAGAACCGCGACTAAAGGTCCTCCGCCCCGACGGCCGCCTGACGCCCACGTGGACGGGCCTTTAGTCGCGGTTCTTAAGCAACCGCGACTAAAGTGGGGGTCCTTTAGTCGCGCCTATTTGGTCGCGGTTGCGCAACCGCGACTAATGGCAGTTGCGAACCGCGACCAAAGGCCCTTTTTCCACCAGTGATTTTTAGTGGTCTGAACGCTCTTATATTTCTTTATCGAGGAAGTAACTTTGTGTGAAGAAGTCATATGAAATCACTATATATAAGACCAGCAATACAAGATTTTGTGTACGAACATCACACTGATCAGAGTCGAGTGCAGTGCCCCACAAAAAAGAAAAAGAGTGGAGTGTAGTGGAGTGCTGTCAAAGAGTCATACGAAACAACTTAATTAAGACCATGTCGATATTCCTTTCAGAACGTAGGTAGATTTACCTATCCTCAAATTCTCAACGTTCGAATATAATACCATTCATGAACGTAGCGCTGCCAGCCAGTGAAAACAGCAAGTGTAATGTAAAAGAGACAGAATATATAAACATAGACCATTTTAATGACCCATATGAGCTTGGTACACGCTTCCAAGAACTGATCTTGTTAGTAACAGTGCTAATTTCCATTATGCAGGAAGGAATTAATTAGCCTATGCGCGCTCGGAGAGCACTGCTTCCATTGAAGAATATGCGACGAAATTAAGATAGTGCAGATTAATGAATTCAAGCTGGACCTAAAAAGACCTCAAGGGATCGGACCTGAATAACGGCGGAAGAAATGCTTGAACGCACAGGACCACATAGCATAACATGGTTCAAGATTACAGTATCAAAAGCAACATAAGAATATTTATATGTAGTATGTAGACCTATATGAAGAAACAACGCATTTTTTAGATGAAGATATTAATCCGATCCCCATGGCCAACAACAACTCTTGGATTACAATATTAATCCGTGGTTCCGGTAGTCCTTTATGGTTTCTGTATCTATAAAGATATGGCCCACTGGATCGATATATAGTACTGTATACGATTGTAGGAGCAACTGCTAATGCGGTTCCTGGTTCAGGCATGCAAAGGGGCAACATTGAATTGGTCAGCATCATCGGCAACTGAGCTTAATATTCCACATCTCTCTCTCCTTCCCCTGTCTGGCCTAAGATTGTTGTGGATGCCTATACTCGCCAAGCCAATCGTGTTCGACCCGTTAGGAGATGAAGATGATGATGGGGTTGTTACATTCAAGCTTAGGCCCTGTTCGGCACTGCCCCAGCTCCGCAGAATACAAGGATCTGTGGAGTACCTCTTTGCCCATTCCATAATTTTCAACTATGGCTCCGGCCGCTCCGGGAGGGAGTCGTGGAGTGGAAGGCCTCCGAACGGGCTTTTAGTAGCAACATTTCCTGATTAACACCGGCACATACACACATACTGTAACAGACAATCACTATTTATTACCGGTGTATTGGATATAGAATTTGTTATGGAAGCGTTCTACCCTCTCGCCAGAGGGCCGCATGGTATTATCCCATGTTGCGCATACAATTCTTGGAGTACAACGGATGGAGGAGATAGAGATGATCTTAACAGAATGCAAAGCTATCTTTGCTCTATAACAAACTAGCAACAACTCTTATATGCGCCGGGCTAACAGCCATCGAGGAATATCTTCAACACCAGGAGGGGTTGCCAAGAAGTCATATTTTTTTAAAAAAAGAAGGAGGACCCCCGGCCTCTACATCTGGGCGATGCATCCGGCCACTTTATTAATTATTCTCAAAAGACCTTACAAAATCATATAACAGTAAGACTAAAGCCACCGTCTAAGTAACAATTTTATTAGTAAGGAATCATATGAAATCACTGTATAAGACCAGTAATACTACAAGATTTTGTACCAACATGACATTGATCAGTGAGTCAGGGTGGAGTGTAGTGGGGTGCTGTCGAGGAGTCGTACGAAACAACTTAATTAAGACCCTCTCGATATTCCGTTCCCAAAGGAAAGTGGATTTTACCTACCCTCTGCACGCTGGGAACAAACTCTCAACATCCGGTGGAAGATATATATATATATATATATATATATATATATATATATATATATATATATATATATATATATATATATATACTATGTAATACCATGAATAGCAGTGCCAGAGAAAACAGCTGGTGTAAAAGAGACAGAATATATACTGCTGGAAGAAGAGATATCAGCTGCCATGCATATTTTCCCTGGCTGATCTTGTTGAGATATCAGCCGCATCATCGACGGCATTGCTGTCAGTGTGGAACTGAGCGAAAAAGCGGGCTCACGGTCTCGCCACAAGATCACAAATTCACAACCAAAAGTGTCGGCCAAGAAGCATCGCCGAGCGCGCGGGAAAGCAACGGTTGGAACCAACCTTGCATGCATGCGTCCATGCCATGCACCATTCGGCCCATCATATCCCCGGTATGAACAAGACAAGGCCACCACGTCACATATGCCTGCCTTGAGCGTGTATGGGTGCCTATCAGCCTATCACGGCGATTTACTTTGCATGTATGTGGCCTCTAGGAGTGGCAAAGGAAAGAAGACATGTATGCATGCGTACGCGTCCATCCATGATCCATCCATGTACACTCATGTAGCCGCCGTGGTTTACAACACGAAGTCGGGGCTTTTCACAAGGCGCGCCGTCTTGTTTCGGGAAGCCGGGCATCAACAACGTCTGCCGTTGCTATTAAGAAGAAGAATACAAACGCGTGTATAGCCAATAGGTCTCGAGATTGAATTGCCTGTCCCATTCTTATTTCCTTTTGATGATGTCGTGGCTTTGCGGTTTTTAGAACACTAAAACACACGAAAGCATGAATATAGCCCGTAAGATTCTATATGAGAATTTTACAGAAAATTTAAGAGAAAGACAGTCCATGGGATGGAAGGCAGAGAGAAAATGTTGCATGGACCACCTCTTGTTAGAAATCCTTGGGGCAGTGCATAGAAATTTGGGAGATTACTCCTCTGTTATCCATAAGAAAATTGGGTGGTTTCCCGCCTCCCCCAGGAAAGATTCCAGTCATGAATTAACTTTCTCTGAAATATATCTATGAAAATCCCTGAAGCTGCTGTGAAAACAAAGCCAAAAGGAAATTTCTTTTGCTATTCAACATTTTTGCTGCTGTGGTGCAGGTGCAGTTGGCCCAAACTAATAAACCATTGTCCATTGTCCAAGCTCCTGCAGGGCCCGGGCTTTGCTAGCAACCGTCTATCTAGGAATCCATTAACTCCGGCCCGGTTCGGCATGCCACTGGCCAATCAGATCACTCCCTACTACTAAGCTCGCCGCGGTCACTGTCCTCTTGTTTCTGCTCCCGGACGCGGCTCCTCCCCCCATTAAATACACCTCCTCCTCCCTTCTCCCCGATCACATCCTCATTTCGCCTCTCCTCCGCTCTCTCCACACACACACACGCACACACTCACACACACCCTTCCGATCTTGCATTTGCTCTGAGAAATCGGAGAGGAATCCTACACCGGCGAGAAAGAAGCTCCGAGCAGAGAGAGATGGAGGCCGTGCATGAGGGCAATGGAGGAGGGAGCGGCCTGGTGGTGACCGAGCTGAGCCACATCAAGGAGCTGGTGAAGCAGCTGGACGTGCACCTGGGGGGCTCGCTCGACCTCTGCAAGCTGCTCGCCCAGCAGATCTTCGCCGTCACCGAGAGGTCCATCGGCATGATCAGGTCCGGCCACTTCAACGGCCCCAAGCGCTCGGCCGCCGGCGCCGGCCTCGACTCGCCGCCGCTCTCCGCCACGCCCAGCCCCCTCAGCGGCGTCTCCAACACGCCCTTCAAGCCCAACAAGAAGAGGTGAGCCAAAACCCCTTGCAGCTGCAGAGAAATTGTTCTTTTTTAATCTTTTTTTGCTGGATTGTTGAGTGATTGGTTTCTTCTTGTACTCGCAGGAAGACGTCGGAGAAAGGGGGGCGTCAGATCAGGGTGAGCTCGGCCGGAGAAGGGGCGGACGCCCCGGTCGACGACGGCCGCAGCTGGAGGAAGTACGGCCAGAAGGAGATCCTCGGAGCCCAGCACCCAAGGTTGGTCTCGCCGCATTTCGGCCAAAGTTCATCCTTCATTTCAAATAGTAATCCGCACCTGTTCTCAGTGGCAACGCAATCATGGAGATCTCTCCTTTGGATTTGGAACACTGTTCCCGAATTCATGGCGTCCACATGTCAGATAGAATAGGGTAGCGAGCGCACAGCGTCCGGTTGGATATGTTCGGAAAGGAGCTGCTCCTATTGGATAGGTGATGATGATGGCGTGATGATAGTACTTTGCGCTAGTAGTAATTTTGTTCTGCCTTCAGAATCGCAAACTTTTCTGTGAAAAGGAAAAAAGTTCACGGTTCGGAACTGGGCATGCCGCCATGGTGTTTCTTCATTTTTGCCGTGCCTGACCTGGATCGTGCACAATTTTGCAGGGCGTACTACCGTTGCACGTACCAGAAGACCCAGGGATGCGCGGCGACGAAGCAGGTGCAGCGCGCCGACGACGACCCGGCGCTCTTCGACGTGATCTACCACGGCGAGCACACCTGCGTTCACAAGACGGCGGCGGCGGCGGCGGGCATGGTGCAGCCGGCCGGCAAGAACGCGGACGCGGAAAGCCTTCTGCAGAGCCTGAGCTCGAACCTGACGGTGAAGACCGAGGGGCCCACGGCGTCGGGAGCGCAGGGCTGGAGCGCCACCACGCCCTTCAGCTTCTCCTCGCCGGCGGTGAGCGGCATGACGCCGCCGGAGCAGCACCACCCGTTCTCCACGCCGTCGACGCCGGAGAACTGCTTCGTGTCGATGCCCACGTCGCTCGAACCCTCGCCGGCGACCTCGGGCTCGAACCACATGTGCATGACCCCGTTCCATGCGCAGTCCGAACTCCAAACAATGGTGTCTGCGCTCATGGAGGCGACGAGCATGCCGCCGGCCGACACGGAGGAGGCCGCCTTCTCCTACTGGGGCTTCGACGACTCTGCCTTGGACGTTAACATCCTCGACGAGGACGTTGACAGCTTCGACATTTCTGCCTTCCTCGCATGAGATGTTTGCAAAGAGAGAACGCAAACAAAGAAACAGAGAAGATGAGCAGTGGTAGAGATTAGAGAAGCAGCTGGAGGTGACTGACCACCCTCTGAGAGACAGAGGAGGGAAGAACACGCCAGTTCTTCCTCAGTTCAAGTTTAAAATTTAGGACATAAGATTAGTGCTCCCCCTCCTTCACCCCCATTCTTTTTTCCCCATTTCCTTTTTGCCACCAGGGCGTTGCATTGTATTATATTGTTATGTCAAGGAAAATAAAAATCTGTCATTGGTGTTCTGCATCTCGTACAATTCACCATCTCTTGGGAATCAGTAAGATAGTAACTGTAATTTCAACCGATATGTTGGACATAGAATGCCACTCTTCAAAAAGGAAAAAAAAGGAGTAATCAACTGTGACACGAAATAAAATGAATCCTTTTGTTGCGCTCGTCTTACACGATCTCGCAAATAAACCAGCAAAATGAAAGATAACCTCTTACTAATTACTACTGTGTCCATCAAGATGAATTCATGGGGGCATGGACACCATGAGCCACATGAAAATTCATACGTGCCCCCTTAAGCCCAACAGTGTGAAATTCTTTGACAGCTGAGGCAAGACCAGAGGAAAACTTGACTGAGCAAAAGCTTTCTTTGAATGGAGTAAAGCCTCTCACTGTCATGCAAGGAATCAATACGAAAAGTTGGCCCGGTTCCTTGTCTGCTCTGAGAAAGTTCCATAAATAAGTATAAGAAATCGTATCTTCTCAAATGAAGAGATAAATCTCGGAAAACATTCAGGACACAGAAATAGTCCATGGTCGGGTCACACACTGCTACTAGTATGAATAAGCAGGAGGTCAAACATGAAACCAGAACCACACAGCTGGGGGCCCTGGAGCAGTCATGATCACGATTAGGAAACGGTTCCGTTCGTCGTCGTCATCTTCAGAAAATTGCAGACGAGCGCATGGGTTCACACTTGGGAGCTTTTACGGCCTCTCCTCCTCATCATCAGTCTTCCAATTTGCCGATGCAGAAATCCTCGATGATGTCGAAGACTCGTGTGCCATGCTGCGGGCTGAAAGCGCGTCGGGTTAGTATAGTTATGTGGAATACAGTTCTTAATACAATGATATGCGAGCTTCACGCGCTCCTGAAAAGTAGTATAACGGAATAGAAATAGAAGTAGGAAAATCAGATGTAGCTCTCCTTGACAAAGCTAGCGAATAAGAAACGTTCCCATCAGGATAAGAAGCATCCACATCAGTGTTGTTGTTTGAACTTAATTTTCTCCTTTGGACCATCCATCATCGAGATCTATTAATTTACTTGTGCAAATATCTTTTGTCTTGCTTTGGATAACAACATCCACATGTTCTCAGATATCATGGGTATGGACCAAGAAAGTTTTTTTTAGAGGACTATAACACACACAGTTTCAGTGATAACAAAAGAAATACATGGGCACTATTCAAGATAACAAAATCATTGCACCATAACTTGGAATATGCGAGCAACAGCAAATCATGGAAGGGAAGAATGAGAGCAAAATTGCCTTTGCATGCTGTTGCAACTGGGAAACCAGAAATACCCTTTATATGCATTTATTAAGTTGGGCCAATTAAGCAATTTAAAATGTGATATACATTCAAAAATTTAAATGGGGGTAAAAAGATCCATAAGTGAATGTGATATACATTCAAAAATTTAAATGGGGTAAAAAGATCCATAAGTGTAACCCTGTCACTTACTGAATTACCATCCAGACAAAAATATCACTAAATTACTAATGATCTTCAATAAGTTTAACCTCGAAAGGTGCAGTAAATGAACACCCGAGCAGTCAGGTGATACATCAGTAACATCAACGTGAATCATCATTTAAGAACAATGTTGACAGGATATGATGTAAACAATATTTATGAGATGTTACAAACCCGAAAAATCCCTCTGTCGAATCGCCACCAGCATTGTTTAGAATGGCATCACCACCTGGATGTTCCTCCACGTATGGAGTTACATCGTAAACCTGGATCATGGCAAATATGAGAACATAAATTTCCCAATTTCAAACTAGATGGTAAAGCGAGATGATGGCAGTTGGTAAACTAGTAGAATGTTTTGTTCCAACCTTGTCCTTGATTATGATCCAACAATCCTTCCTTGTGTTGTGTGTTGACACCTCTTTCTTTGAATAGCTCGTAGATGTCTGAATATGAAATATCAGTAAGCAAATACAGAAAATGCCATGCATTTTGGATTAACCTAGAGCAATCTTGTCATTAGATTAGCAACCATAAGCAGCACTCTAAAGCATAAAGGCATACGTTCAAGACAAAACTGCATGTTAAAGCAAGTGCATTTTGGATTAATCAACGGCAATCTTGTCTGCGCAGATAAACAAACGTAACTGGCAATTCCAGGAAAAAGTTGCTTGTTAAACTACAGTATTCAAATACGAAGGATGAAATTCACCGTTCCATTTCCGGCTGAACGTGCATCCTTTCCTTCACCTGCATTGCAACATTTACTCAGCGCCAATAAATTGAAGTTGCCTTCGCTTAAGATTACGAGTCAGGCCCCCCTTTTACCTTTGTTTTTGGATCTTGGGATAACAAAGAGTGCTCCCAGTACAAGAAGCACAACAAGTGAGATGAGGATGATAATTTCCATGGTGCACCTCAGGAACTACTGAAGAATGTATTACTGAGGAAGTGTTCTGCAGAGCAAAAAATCAGCCTCAGTCCATGACCAAAGATTACAGCAAACATGGCAACACTGACAGGAAATAATAATACCACGAACAGAATCTTTATCATCCGAACAGTAAAATGAAAGAGACACAGTGTTACAAACTCACTTTTCTAGGTCTAGATTGTTCAGGGTTACTGACAGGGAGTAATACTACTGCTAGGCGCTAGCTGCGGCCTAGACTGCTTGCTGCCTTTGCTACTGCCATGCCACAGTGTGTTACAGAAGAGCTAAAAAATGGTATCATTGCATCTACCCAGATCTCGTGTCCTACCTCAGACGATCAGGCCCAGGCTTCCAAAGCTGAATCCAGTATTTCTTCTGCGCTACATACTCAAAGTCGAAGCTTCCTCACTAGTATTTCCATTCCGAATAGGCGGATCTGACGAACTCGGGCTATTTGATAAAACGAAATGCCCCACTTTCCATTTGCCCTATATAAGGCTCTTCTACTTTGATATAGACAAAATGCCCCACTTTACTTTGACTTTTTGATAAAACAATTTGTCTAATTCACATCTAGATGTTTTTTTAAGGATGTCACATCTAAGCTCCCACAAATGATAAAATGCCCAATTTCTATTTTAGCAGATTTCTCAGAGTAATCTCCCCTTTGCCCCGTGCTCTTTCTCTCCCTCTCTCTCTCTCCTTTCTCTCCCTCTTACTCTCACGGCTGATGGAGAAGAGAGTGAAAAAACAGAGGAGAAGGTGGACTGATGGAGAACCAGGAGAAGAGATAACTAATCTGTGGAAAAGACTCACCTTGTGGCGCTGCCGCTGTCCTTGGTCGTCGCTGACGTCGCCTGAGATCCGGCGGACAGAGGGGTGCCTACGGGCCTCGATCGCGGAAGGGGAGAGGGGTGCAGCCGGGGACGGAGAGGAACACGGGCTAGGCGGGATAGGGGTGAGGAAAGGGATGCGTCGGCTGCGCCTTGGCCGTATGTCGCGCCGGCGGCCGGCGTTGATGCTGGTTCTGCGCTGCTGGTCTGTTGTTTCGATCTATCAACTCCACGGGCAAAAAAGTAAAAACAGGTAGTACTCCCTTCCTCCGAAAAAACTTATCCCTCTAATGGATGTATTTAGCACTAAGAGCATCTCCACTCGGCCCCCCAACAGGCTTCTCGAGACCCCTTTTTATCGCCGGCTCGAAAAAATCGGCTCAGTCACGCTCTCAAAAGCCTAAATTTCGTCGGTTAGGACCGAAATTGACGCTGACAGATTCAGGCCAAACTCGGCGCACTAGGGGGCGTCCAATGGCGCCGGGGAAACGATTTTGACGCGAAAACTAGTGGACCCGTCAAGTCAGCGACGCCGAGAACCCCGGCACCCCGACGCCGCTCGTCGCCGTCAAGGCCGAGCCCCAAGAGACGACGCAACGGCAGCCTCGTCATAAACGATGGTCGTCGCCGCCAACCTTCTCCTCCTCCCCGCTCCCATCTTCGCCTAGTCAGGCCGAAGAAGGAGCCGGCGATGCCGCCTGTCGTCGTCAAACAGGAGCACATCGACATGGCTGCCGACCTCGAGACCGGCCTCAAGTGGGCGCGGGACGACTGCATCCGAGAGGAAATGGAGCGCAAGCGTGCGTGTCCTTGAGGAGATCGCCGCCTGTCGCCGCAGCCGGGAAGAGGACGACGTCGTCATCCTCGACGACAGTGACGAGGAGGCGCCATCCAACCCCGTCTGCCTCGGCGACCCAAGACAGGGCTACAACAAGGACGACGGCGTCCAAGAAGGAGGCGGCATCGACGACGACAACAACAACAACAATGACTGCGGCGACTACACCGCATTCTACCGCCTCCTCGGCATGCAGTACGCTCGAGGTGGTGGCGGCGGCGTAGTTTTTTTTTTTGTTTTATGCCTTTAGATTTGTATAGCTGAACGAAAACCGCTTGAATTTGGTCCTAATTCGTGTCATTTTTGTCAAAATTTAGCTGAATTTTAATTTCAAATAACGGCGCCTGGAGCGAACTTGGGGGGTCGGCTGGAACACCCCCCCCCCCAACCCCCCAACGGCGAATTTACCGCCAGTTTGCCCCCAGGCGGCTCTATTTCAAGCCCCCTAGGGGGCCGAACGGCTGGAGATGCTCTAAGTGTCCCTTAAATAAATGTATCTAGCACCAGGTTAATGCTAGATATATTTATTCGAGGGAGACAAGTTTTTTGGACGAAGGGAGTATGAGCTTAGTTTAACTACCCCTTCGTCCCATAATATAAGAGTATTTTTAATCAAAAACACTCTTATATTATGGGACAGAGGGAAGATGATACCCATGTGTAGGACAGAGGTAGTATTACTACTTCTAAAAGTTTACAGAGGTGCTAATCCATTATATCAAATATAAATATTTGGATCAATAATATGAAAACTATCAATAAACACACATATGCTTTATGGTATTTAATTATTTATGTGAGCTTTTTCACATACATATTTATTTGTTGAAGTGAGTCTTTTCATGCATGTTTACATGATGCTAAGGGTGGCATATGTGCACATGATGCTGAGGGTGGCATATGTGCGCGTTAAAGATTCCCCGAATGCTCAAAGTCTTCGCTTGGCTGCTCTTCAAAGACCGCCTCAACACCAGAATCAACCTTGCACACAAACATATAATCGCCTCAGATATGTGCCCTTAGTGTGCGAGCCTGCCAGAAGACTCCAGCCACCTGTTTATCACATGTCCTCTCGCCAATAGGATATGGTAACGTCTTGGCCTTCTGCCCCAATCTGACGATATCACATACCTCTGGGATGTCGCTACCCCTCCTCACCTCCCCACCTCCACATGGCCCTCGATCCTCCTGACCCTACTGTGGATGATCTGGTTTGTTCGCAATGACATGGTATTTAGGACAATTGATCAAAGTTCTGTAATAACCCTTAGAAGCCTTTATTTCCGCCCTGGATTTTGTTGGGGAACGTAGCAGAAATTCAAAATTTTCCTACGTGTCACCAAGATCTATCTATGGAGAGACTAGCAACGAGGGGAAGGAGAGTGCATCTACATACCCTTGTAGATCGCTAAGCGGAAGCGTTCAAGTGAACGGGGTTGATGGAGTCGTACTCGTCGTGATTCAAATCACCGATGACCAAGTGCCGAACGCACGGCACCTCCGCGTTCAACACACGTACAGCCCGGTGACGTCTCCCACGCCTTGATCCAGCAAGGAGAGAGGGAGAGGTTGAGGAAGACTTCATCCAACAGCAGCACAACGGTGTGGTGGTGGTGGAGGAGCGTGGCTATCCTGCAGGGCTTCGCCAAGCACCACAGAAGAGGAGGAAGAAGAGACGCAGGGCTGCACCAAGAGAGATTGAATCGCGTGTGTTATGGGCAGCCCCCTAGGCCTCATATATATAGGGGAAGGGGAGGGGCTGCGCCCCCTCTAGGGTTCCCACCCCTAGGGGGGGCGGCAGCCCTAGATGGGG
Source organism: Triticum monococcum (assembly GCA_034509565.1). Taxonomy (NCBI): domain Eukaryota; kingdom Viridiplantae; phylum Streptophyta; class Magnoliopsida; order Poales; family Poaceae; genus Triticum; species Triticum monococcum. The sequence continues at coordinate 412,484,287 of CM067845.1, forward strand.
AGCAAGGGGGGCGGCCAAGAGGGGAGAGAGGGAGGCGCCCCCTAGGGTGGGCCTTAGGCCCATATAAGCCTAGGGTTTCCTCCTTTTTTCCTCCTAGCTGCCCTTGGGCCTTGTGGGAGGCGCACCAGCCCACTTAGGGGCTGGTCCCTCACCATCCTTGGCCCATGCAAGCCTCCGGGGTTGGTGGCCCCACTTGGTGGACCCCCGGGACCCTCCCGGTGGTCCGGTACGTTACCGATAAACCCTGAAACTCTTCCGGTGTACAAAACAGGACTTCCCATATATAAATCTTTACCTCCGGACCATTCCGGAACTCCTCGTGACGTCCGGGATCTCATCCGGGACTCCGAAAAACATTCGGTAACCACATACAAACTTCCTTTATAACCCTAGCGTCATCGAACCTTAAGTGTGTAGACCCTACGGGTTCGGGAGACATGCAGACATGACCGAGACGTTCTCCGGTCAATAACCAACAGCGGGATCTGGATACCCATGTTGTCTCCCACATGTTCCACGATGATCTAATCGGATGAACCACGATGTCAAGGACTTAATCAATCCCGTGTACAATTCCCTTTGTCTATCGGTACGATACTTGCCCGAGATTCGATCGTCGGTATCCCAATACCTTGTTCAATCTCGTTACCGGCAAGTCTCTTTACTCGTTCCGTAACACATCATCCCGTGATCAACTCCTTGATCACATTGTGCACATTATGATGATGTCCTACCGAGTGGGCCCAGAGATACCTTTCTGTTTACACGGAGTGACAAATCCCAGTCTCGATTCGTGCCAACCCAACAGACACTTTCGGAGATACCTGTAGTGCACCTTTATAGTCACCCAGTTACGTTGTGACGTTTGGTACACCCAAAGTATTCCTACGGTATCCGGGAGTTGCACAATCTCATGGTCTAAGGAAATGATACTTGACATTACAAAAGCTTTAGCATATGAACTACACGATCTAGTGCCATGCTTATGATTGGGTCTTGTCCATCACATCATTCTCCTAATGATGTGATCCCGTTATCAACGACATCTAATGTCCATGGTCAGGAAACCGTAACCATCTATTGATCAACGAGCTAGTCAACTAGAGGCTTACTAGGGACATGGTGTTGTCTATGTATCCACACATGTATCTGAGTTTCCTATCAATACAATTCTAGCATGGATGATAAACGATTATCATGAACAAGGAAATATAATAATAACTAATTTATTATTGCCTCTAGGGCATATTTCCAACAGATTTCTGGTCTCGTCGTCTTGTGCTCCCACAGGACAAGGAGGACGTTTTCTCGTGGTGCTCCTACCTCTTTGCACGGTGCACCGTGCCTATGTAATGCTGCACTTACTGCCTCGGCAGTCCTTTGACTCTAAAAAAAGTGCACGTTAAGAGAAATATGTAAGTGAAGATTGACTATTTAGATATTGAATATTAGCAGTAAACCAAGTAAATTGGGCATCTTATCAAATTAACAAAGTAAAGTACAGACATGTTATCCATATCATTTTTAATGAAATGCAGGGCCACTGCTTCCATTGCGAGTAGGAGTAACGTTTACAGATTAAAAGAAGAGGAGAGAGTAGAGCATGAAATTTAAATTACAACATGCAGTAATCTTGGTCTAGAAATGATTTTATATCATTTAAAAATGCTAAACCACTTCTAACAATTCTGAGAAAAAACCTAAAATTCAAGCATATGAAACTGGGCTTAATAAAATTATTTCAACCTAGCTTGACTCTGAAAATGATGAAATCTTTTAAAAACCCTTTTCTAGGTGATTAATCAAGATCTCCATCCTGCAGTCTTAAACGGAAAACATTCTAGTCACATATTACATATGAAACCATGAGAAACTAAGTGTAATAATACTATTGGGAAGCTATGTGAATTCAATCACTCCTAGACAAAGAGAGCAGATTTTCCAACTGGGCGTGATTGTTTAAATGTTACACATTGATTCTGTTTCGTGTCTACCTAGAAAGCATCAACTTCACAATGAGAACCCAGTCTGGAGGTAGCATCAGTTACTCGGTTATGCATCAGAACCAACTGCAGTGCAGCCACTGGAGGACGTCCACACCGACAGATCGGTGTAACCGTGTTCCAAGTCCAACATGGCAAGAACAGGCTCAGCCCTGTACATCTGCGGCCGAAGCTCCGGCAGCTTGGCATCCTCGGACTGCAGGACATGCATCGCCTGTGCCATAGACGGCCGCTCGCTCCGGTCGGGGTGAGCGCACCAGAGCCCAACGACCAGCACGCGCTCCATCTGCCGCTCGTCCATCTCAGCACCACCCCTCAGTCTCTTGTCCACCACTTCAAGTATAGTGTTCTTGCTGTGCAGGTCCCAGACCCATCTCAGCAGGACAAAGAACTTGTCCTCTGACTCCGCCACAGGGTGTCGGCCAGACACCACCTCCAGGAGGACGATGCCGAAGCTGTAGACATCCGACCCAGTGCTCGGCCTTCTTGTGTTGACGAGCTCAGGATCGATGTATCCGGCGGTTCCCATCACGACCTTGGTTGTCTCGGACTTGGCTCCATGGTCCACGAGCCTTGCCAAGCCAAAGTCCCCCAGCTTGGTGTTGTATGATGCGTCGAGCATGATGTTGCTTGGCTTGATGTCGCCGTGCACGATGCTCTGCTCCCACTCTGAATGGAGATAGCGCAGAGCAGAGCCGAGGCCAATGATGATATTGTACCTGTCAATGGAAGGTTATCGTTAACCAAGTGAAGTGCTTAATTTCAGTTGGTTCGACTTTACAATGTTGACCTGAATATAAGCCAATATACCCCTTCATACTAAAAAGGTCAGTCAAGTGTAACATCAGGGAAGCCATAGAGTGGCAGAGAGTAATTGTTGGTAATGGACTAATGGGTCCTTACCGTCGTAGCTTAGTGCTCTGATGAATACTATTGAAATAATCTTAATACCAATTTATTGTCCTCTTGGTATCGAGGTTAAAGCTGTTGGTTCCTTTTTTTTTTTTGCAAATGGTTCACTTTCTCTTTTGGGTTCTCACATGTTTCTGTTGGTTTTCATCTAGCCTAACCTAACTATAGCTTGGGATGAAAATTGTTGTTGGCAAATGGTTCCCTTCTCAAGATGCCAATAGATAGAGGCATAGAGTGCTAGTATCTGTTATGTAAGCCCTATACAGAATAATCTGATGCTGAGGCCTACAGCAAAACAACTATGTGCTAAATTAGATAGCATATTCAAAGTTTAACTTGACAGTAGCATTGATATGGATGGAAACATTGATCTGCAGACTAATAAGTAGGATTTATGTGCATTTTCATCACTGGACTCCAATAATCATTTCGAAAAGAATTTATGGTCTTAGACTTCAATTAGTTCTTCTACAAACTGATCAATTAATCTTATAAATGTAAGAACTTCCGCAAGAAACCAGATAATTCCTCGTACCTTTCAGGCCATTTTAGCAGCCCGCCTCTATTATATATATGCTTGTCAAGACTTCCTTCTGATACCAGCTCATAGACAATCAAGAGCCCCTTGCAACTGTCACACCACCCAATTAACTGGACAAGGTTCCGATGCCTGAGCCGACTTATGATCTTGATCTCAGCCTCAAACTCCTTCCTCCCTTGAACAGATGATTCAGACGAGAGCTTCTTTATCGCAACATGGCGATCCTTATCATCAATCCGCAGGCAGCCCTGGTAAACATGGCCGAATCCACCTCTCCCAAGCTTCTTTTCTTCTGCAAAGTTGCCTGTCGCAGCAGCAAGCTCACTATAATGGTACCTCCTAGGGCCAACCCCTTTCTCAAATTCAGCCTTATCATTTTCATCTTCAAATTCACCATCGGAGGTTTGATTTGCTTTCTTCCATACCCGTTGCTTCCGTAGAAGAAAACCCATGAAAGAACACACCAACACAGAAAATATTGCAACTGAAAATGCTATTGTAGCCTGTACTTTTCCTTGTGATTTGGAGCTCACAGTTTCAGGAGCTGCTCCTGGTAGCAATGTTGACGAACTCTTACCTGCTAGGGTTGAGTTGAATGACCATGATAGAACCCGGTGTACCTCGATGGAGCTACCAGTAGACGCTGAGAAGCCAATTGCCACCTCCTCTGGCAAGCATAGTTTCATGTCAATACTTGTGTTGATTCGGTATGAGGTTTCACTGATCCAGAGAATAACTGACAATTTCTCTGTGCTATTCTCATAGCTGATCTCCGCGGTCATTGTGGTACCTAGTGTAAGTTTCTTATCAGGTGAGGTCGACACAACCGAAACAATGGAGTTGACATCGATACCGACATGGTTGTCATCGTCGTCCACTCGCAGGTTCCTGAAGGTGTCAAACTCGACCGCCACAATACGGTCACTACCGGTTGCGTTCTTGTTGTTGCTGCCATTGAAAAGTCCCAGATTCCCACCATAGCTCCCCAGAGGGATGCCCGACGGGTAGTGCCCAAGGAAGAAGGCCATCCCATCGGCGCTGTAATCCGTGTTGACCGGCCTAATTTGGAAGGAAAAAGAAGTGTTAAAGCTGGCCACCTCACCGGTGGCCTTGTCCCAGAGCGGCACCGGCTGCGCGTACCATACGCGACCAATGCTGTGGTTGTTGCCTTCACTGATATCGTTCATGGTCAGCTCCATGAAAGGGGCGTGGAAGAAGGCATCGCCAGCGCAGGCAATATCCGCATCTGGGGCGCAGTAGGAGCCGGGATCGGAGAAGTTGAAGCTGAAGGAGAGTGAGGTAGCAAAAGGGACATGAATGGAAAACAGTAAGGAGCAGAAGCTAAACACCATGATTACAAAGTGGTGAGAACTCATTGCTGCTGCCACTGTTGGTGTTTGGGAGGACAACTACATTTGGTAGGAGAATTGAACAGAACGAAACCAAAAGCTTTTGCAATGGAGCCGGCCAGCAAGGCCTTGTTTTCTACATGGTAGCCTGGACCTTTTCAAACCACCCAAAGCTTGCAACAACGTTCCAGCTGGTCCATTTGGCAGGTTTAGAAACTGGCGAAGACGTAAACTAATATCCTGATTGTGCAATGCAGCTGAGCACCCAAATAAGCCATACAAAAACTACAAACAAACACATAAAAAAAACATGGGCAGTGCAGTGTAGAGGTGGGAGAAAGTTTGCCATTTGGGAGTACTTCCTGCATATTAGTGCTTAACCCTGTTTTTCCATGGACAAACGTTCGCTGGCTTGTTAATTTGCAACCAACTTTTGTTACAACCTGATGAATGAAAAGAATTTTCCAACGCCTTCCGAAGACACAGAACATAGTGATCTCAGAATCAAAAACTAAACATCTGTTAGGATTTTTTATTTCTTCAGAGTACATTTACACCCAAATTTTATTCCCCCCTTAACATGAAACAATTTCTCGATGCAGGTCCGGCCATGTTGAGCAAGGTCCCTTTCATATACTAGTATAGTACCACAAATATATGTTCCACCATACCGCGTCCTTGATGTGTTTATTACTACTAATATATAATCCCTTTCCCTCTGCTAAGTGAATCGGCAAAAAATGGCTAATTGTGAACATAAATAACGAACTTGTTTAACAGCAATAAATCAAGAAATCCCCCAGCACTTGGTACGAAGGGGAGATTGAGTATCGTCTTCTGAAGTTCATTGTTTGGCCGGTGGTTGACCTTAGCGTACCTGGCAATCAGCGACGGGAAGCGTCCGCAGGCGCTGGTTGCGCGCGTCCATGAGACCATAACCAGGCCGGGACCGCGCCGGAGTAGAGGTAATCCCTCTCCAGCCGCCACCCGGCCCTCGCTTGCTTCTTACTGGCGTAGTGGCGTGCGCCGCCGCCGCCGCGGCCTCGCCGGTAAACCATCCCACGCCGCCGCCATCGGTGCTACTGCAGCACTGTGGTGACACCGCCTATGGGCCCTTGCACACAGTTGGGCTGAGATTTTGTATCGAGTTCGATTGGGCTCAGATTAATAGATGGGTTGGCCGAGAATCATATCTGAAAATTGGTTGGCCGCGTCTGTAATATTTTCTTGAGAAAAGGCCTCGTACCAGGATCCCTGTGCATGGGCAGCCCGACCCGATGACCCAGGCTCGGCCCTTCATTTGCAGCCCCAGAGTTGTCTCAAAAAAAAAATTGCAGCCCCACAGAATTTGGGTTGGGGCTCAGGCTTCGATATTTAGCCCAAAGTAAGCCCGGTCGGCCCGAACAACATTCGTTGTGAGATCTGAAACACGCTTGACCTCAAGCAAACTCCCGTGAACTACGGCTGTACAAACAACCTTTCAATCATTCCCACCCTCTCCTCCTAACTTGGGTTACTCCGGGGCCGTACAAAACTCTAGCAACACTTTCTCTAAGCTTGTCTCTTCTTCATCTGCGGCCCTTTCACTCCACGCCTCCAGCGCTTTCTTATCCCAGACAATTGTCACCATGCACGACAGTGCTCATTATGGCATCAACCACGAGTCGACGACGTCCTTCCACATGAGATCCAGGCGAGGAGGAGGCGCACACCCGCACCAGATCCAGCGAGGATGTGCTCTCGCATTCAGCATCCCCACTACGACGCTCCTGCAACCTCCTTCCTCGTGACGGCGACCTCATAATAGCATGCGCTAGGCGCTGCCCCGACCCCCATGGTGCTCCATGCACATACGACTTCGCCTGAGACGTACTCCTAAGACATTCAGCCTTTCCTTGCAGTGCTCCATTGACAACGTTCACCTTGGTCGACCGTATTAGGAGGTCACCGTCGCTGCCCATCACCAACGTCAGCTGCCCTGGTAATTCTGTTGTGCACCATTGATGTCTTATAGAAAACAACAGCGCAAGATCTATTCATGTGTCCTAAACACATTCAACATACGTTCGTTGAATCTGACGCGTGTATGCCAAACCGGGTTTTTATTATAGATAAATTCTCCTAACTTGCATTCGTGAAAATTGCTATTTTTAAAATTTTAGTTGGTAGAAAGTGTGTTCTGTGTCTGTATTGAGATGATTTTGACTTCTTAGTTCATTGTTAATTGCTCAATGTGCATTGTATCTCAGGCTTCCGCGTTGGGCTTGATCTCCGGGTTTTTTTGCCAGGCCGGGTTCGGGCTTAAGGGATGAGTCGGGCGAAGAGCATGTACAATGGTGGCATATGGATACATATGCCCCATTACAAAAAATAATTTGAGACACATATTTTTTTTTCTAATGCAAGCTATTATTAGTGGTCTTCATTAAGAAATAGAAAATAAAGATTCTAATACACATGCATTTCTATTTTTACTCCAATCTTTTTAGCTTTTGTCACCGGACCACATTTTTTCTCTTCAAACACCCGCCTCCTGGGGAGGATTCCGCTTCCCTATCCAAACCTACTTTACATCATATCCGATCCTACATGACATGCGAGGCATCACCTTAAGCCTATGCATTATACATGCCCTAAGATCAAGCCTGACCCGACCCGACAAATGCCCATATTTACCTAGGCACCTCTATTTCTCGCATGCTGTCTTATTATACACGGGGCACATGGGGCAGCCCAACAACATAGTACTGAGTGTGACGTTTATTGATTCCGCTGGTTTGCTTTGTTTCTTTTCTCTTTTTGGGTTTTTACTTCTTTTATATTTTTAAATGTTTTAAATATAACTATATTTCATGAATTGCTTTGATTTTTAAAAAATATACTCCATGAACTAAAATTATTCATAAAATGCAAAATATGTTCGTGCAGTTTTAAAAACTTTATACCATTCAAAAATATGTTCACGTCATTTCATAAATATTCATGACATGTAAAAATTTGTTTGTGTAGTTATATTAAAATGCTCAGAAGTTTATAAATATGTTTACTACGAGAATTTATAAATATGTTCATGAATTTACTGTAAAAAATTATGAAATGCAAAATTTAGTTTACTTAATTGTTAAAAAGCTCCATACCATTCAAAAAGTGCTCATGACATTTATAAAATGTTTACACATTTAAATGTACGGTCGTCCTTCGTGGCGTCGAACGTGGCATCGGACTGGGATGAGGAACGATCCAGGGCCATCGCATAGACGCCCGCCTACCGTTGGTGCCAAATCAACGACTTGAAGGAAATATGCCCTAGAGGCAATAATAAAGTTGTTATTTATATTTCCTTACATCATGATAAATGTTTATTATTCATGCTAGAATTGTATTGACCGGAAACTTAGTACATGTGTGAATAGATAGACAAACAGAGTGTTCCTAGTATGCCTCTACTAGACTAGCTCGTTAATCAAAGATGATTAAGTTTCCTAGCCATAGACATGTGTTGTCATTTGATGAACGGGATCACATCATTAGAGAATTATGTGCTGGACAAGACCCATCCGTTAGCTTAGCACTATGATCGTTTAGTTTATTGCTATTGCTTTCTTCGTGACTTATACATGTTCCTATGACTATGAGATTATGCAACTCCCGAATATCGGAGGAACACTTAGTGTGCTATCAAATGTCACAACGTAATTGGATGATTATAAAGATGCTCTACATGTGTCTCCGATGGTGTTTGTTGAGTTGGCATAGATCGAGATTAAGATTTGTCACTCGGATTGTCGGTGAGGTATCTCTGGGCCCTCTCGGTAATGCACATCACTATAAGCCTTGCAAGCAATGTGACTAATGAGTTAGTTGCGGGATGATGCATTACGGAACGAGTAAAGAGACTTGCCGGTAACGAGATTGAACTAGGTATGATGATACCGACGATCGAATCTCGGGCAAGTAACATACCGATGACAAAGGGAACAACGTATGTTGTTGTGCGGTTTGACCGATAAAGATCCTCGTAGAATATGTAGGAGCCAATATGAGCATCCAGATTCCGCTATTGGTTATTGACCAGAGATGTGTCTCGGTCATGCCTACATAGTTCTCGAACCCGTAGGGTTCGCACGCTTAACGTTCAATGACGATTCGCATTATGAGTTTATGTGATTTGATGTACTGAAGGTTGTTCATAGTCCTGGATGAGATCACGCACATGACAAGGAGTCTCGAAATGGTCGAGACATAAAGATTCATATATTGGAAGGCTACATTCGTACACCGGAATGGTTCGGGTCGTTTATAAGTTCGAGTACCGGGGGTTACCGGAACACCCCCTCCCCCCCCCCCCCCCGCGAAAGTTATTGGGCCTCATGGGCCTAGTGGTGAAAGAGAGGAGACGGGCCAAGGTGTGGCGCGCGCCCCCTAGCCCAAACCGGATTGGACTAGGGCTAGGCCCCCCCCCCCTTTCCTTCTCTTCTCCCTCTCCTTCCCCCCTTCTCCTTGTGGAAGTAGGAAAGGGGGGCGAATCGTACTTGGAGTAGGACTCCCTCCCCCCTTGGGCGTGCCTCCTCCTGGCCGGCCTCCTCCTCCCTCCCTCCTTTATATACGTGGGGAGGGGGGCACCCAAAGGCACAACAGACAATCTCTTAGCCGTGTGCGGTGCCCCCTTCATAGTTTTACACCTCGGTCATAGCATCATAGTGCTTAGGCGAAGCCCTGCGCCGGTAACTTCATCATCACCGTCACCACATCGTCGTGCTAACGGAACTCTCCCTCGGCCTCAGCTGGATCAAGTGTTCGAGGGACGTCACCGAGCTGAACGTGTGCAGATCGCGGAGGTGTCGTGCGTTCGGTACTTGATCGGTTGGATCGCGAAGACGTTCAACTACATCAAGCGTGTTACTAAACGCTTCCGTTTTCGGTCTACGAGGGTACATAGACACACTCTCCCCGACCGTTGCTATGCTTCACCTAGATAGATCTTGCGTGATCGTAGGATTTTTTTTTTGAAATACTACGTTCCCCAACAGTGGCATCCGAGACAGGTCTATGCGCAGATGTTATATGCACGAGTAGAACACAAAGAGTTGTGGGCGATAATAGTCATACTGCTCACCAGCATGTCATACTTTGATTCGGCGGTATTGTTGGATGAAGCGGACCAGACCGACATTACATGACCGCGTTCATGAGACTGGTTCTACCGCCGTGCTTCGCACACAGGTGGCTAGAGGCTGTCTGTTTCTCCAACTTTAGTTGAATCGAGTGTGACTACGTCCGGTCCTTATTGAAGGTTAAAACAACACACTTGATGAAAAATCATTGTGGTTTTTGATGCCTGGGTAAGAACGGTTCTTGCTAGAAGCCCGTGGCAGCCACGTAAAACTTGCAACAACAAAGTAGAGGACGTCTAACTTGTTTTTGCAGGGCTTGCTGTGATGTGATATGGTCAAGACATGATAATATATAAATTGTTGTATGAGATGATCATGTTTTGTAACAGTTATCGGGAACTGGCAGGAGCCATATGGTTGTCGCTTTATTGTATGAAATGCAATCGCCATATAATTGCTTTACTTTATCACTAAGCGGTAGCGATAGTCGTATAAGCAATAGTTGGCGAGACGACAACGATGCTTCGATGGAGATCAAGGTGTCAAGCCGGTGACGATGGTGATCATGACCGTGCTTTGGAGATGGAGATCAAAGGCACAAGATGATGATGGCCATATCATATCACTTATATTGATTGCATGTGATGCTTATCCTTTATGCATCTTATTTTGCTTAGTACGGTGATGTCTACTACACAACCTTCTTCTTGTAGACGTTGTTGGGCCTCCAAGTGCAGAGGTTTGTAGGACAGTAGAAAATTTCCCTCACGAGGATGACCTAAGGTTTATCAATCTGTGGGAGGCATAGGATGAAGATGGTCTCTCTCAAGCAACCCTGCAACCAAATAACAAAGAGTATCTTGTATCCCCAACACACCCAATACAATGGTAAGCTGTATAGGTGCACTAGTTCGGCGAAAAGATGGTGATACAAGTGCAATATGGATGGTAGATATAAGTTTTTGTAATCTGAATATATAAAAACAGCAAGGTAACTAATGATAAAAGTGAGCACAAATGGTATTGCAATGCGTTGAAACAAGGCATAGGGTTCATACTTTCACTAGTGCAAGTTCTCTCAACAATAATAACATAATTGGATCACTCAACATGCAACAAAGAGTCACTCCAAAGTCACTAGTGGAGAACAGACGAAGAGATTATGGTAGGGTACGAAACCACCTCAAAGTTATCCTTTCTGATCGATCTATTCAAGAGTCCGTAGTAAAATAACATGAAGCTATTCTTTCCGTTCGATCTATCCTAGAGTTCTTACTAGAATAATGAAGGAAATATGCCCTAGAGGCAATAATAAAGTTATTATTTATTTCCTTATATCATGATAAATGTTTATTATTCATGCTAGAATTGTATTAACCGGAAACATAATACATGTGTGAATACATAGACAAACAGAGTGTCACTAGTATGCCTCTACTTGACTAGCTCATTAATCAAAGATGGTTATGTTTCCTAACCATGAACAAAAGAGTTGTTATTTGATTAACGAGGTCACATCATTAGTTGAATGATCTGATTGACATGACCCATTCCATTAGCTTAGCACCCGATCGTTTAGTATGTTGCTATTGCTTTCTTCATGACTTATACATGTTCCTATGACTATGAGATTATGCAACTCCCGTTTGCCGGAGGAACACTTTGGGTGCTACTGTTGGGGAACGTAGTAATTTCAAAATTTTCCTACGCACACGCAAGATCATGGTGATGCATAGCAACGAGGGGGAGAGTCTGATCTACGTACCCTTGTAGATCGCAACGGAAGCGTTGACACAACGTAGAGGAAGTAGTCGTACGTCTTCTTCCCGATCCGACCGATCCAAGCACCGTTACTCCGGCACCTCCGAGTTCTTAGCACACGTACAGCTCGATGACGATCCCCGGGCTCCGATCCAGCAAAGCTTCGGGGAGGAGTTCCGTCAGCACGACGGCGTGGTGACGATCTTGATGTTCTACCGACGCAGGGCTTCGCCTAAGCTCTACAACGATATGTTCGAGGTGGAATATGGTGGCAGGGGGCACCGCACACGGCTAAGGAACGATCTCAATGATCAACTTGTGTGTCATGGGGTGCCCCCTGCCTCCGTATATAAAGGAGCAAGGGGGAGGGGGCGGCCGGCCTAGGAGGAGGCGCGCCAAGGGGAGTCCTACTCCCACCGGGAGTAGGACTCCCTCCTTCCTTGTTGGAGTAGGAGAAGGGGAAAGAGGGGGAGAGGAATAAGGAAAAGGGGGCTGCGCCCCTTGTCCAATTCGGATCAGAGGGGGGGCGCAGGCCTCCTTCCTTTTGGCCTCTTTCCTCTATTCCCGTATGGCCCAATAAGGCCCATATACTCCCTGGCGAATTTCCGTAACTCTGTGGTACTTCGAAAAATACCCGAATCACTCGGAACCTTTCCGAAGTCCGAATATAGTCGTCCAATATATCGATCTTTACGTCTCGACCATTTTGAGACTCCTCGTCATGTCCCCGATCTCATCCGGGACTCCGAACTCCTTCGGTACATCAAAACTCATAAACTCATAATATAACTGTCATCGAAACCTTAAGCGTGCGGACCCTACGGTTCGAGAACAATGTAGACATGACCGAGACACGTCTCCGGTCAATAACCAATAGCGGGACCTGGATGCCCATATTGGCTCCTACATATTCTACGAAGATCTTTATCGGTCAGACCGCATAACAACATACATTGTTCCCTTTGTCATCGGTATGTTACTTGCCCGAGATTCGATCGTCGGTATCCAATACCTAGTTCAATCTCGTTACCGGCAAGTCTCTTTATTCGTTCTGTAATACATCATCCTGCAACTAACTCATTAGTTGCAATGCTTGCAAGGCTTATGTAATATGCATTACCGAGAGGGCCCAGAGATACCTCTCCGACAATCGGAGTGACAAATCCTAATCTCGAAATACGCCAACCCAACATCTACCATTGGAGACACCTTTAGTACTCCTTTATAATCACCCAGTTACGTTGTGACGTTTGGTAGCACCCAAAGTGTTCCTCCGGCAAACGGGAGTTGCATAATCTCATAGTCATAGGAACATGTATAAGTCATGAAGAAAGCAATAGCAACATACTAAACGATCGGGTGCTAAGCTAATGGAATGGGTCATGTCAATCAGATCATTCAACTAATGATGTGACCTCGTTAATCAAATAACAACACATTGTTCATGGTTAGGAAACATAACCATCTTTGATTAACGAGCTAGTCTAGTAGAGGCATACTAGTGACACTAAGTTTGTCTATGTATTCACACATGTATTATGTTTCCGGTTAATACAATTCTAGCATGAATAATAAACATTTATCATGATATAAGGAAATAAATAATAACTTTATTATTGCCTCTAGGGCATATTTCCTTCAGTCTCCCACTTGCACTAGAGTCAATAATCTATATCACATCACCATGTGATTAACATCGATAGTTCACATCATCATGTGATTAACACCCATAGTTCACATCGCCATGTGACCAATACCCAAAGGGTTTACTAGATTCAGTAATCTAGTTCACATCGCTATGTGATTAACACCCAAAGAGTACTAAGGTGTGATCATGTTTTGCTTATGAGAGAATCTTAGTCAACGGGTCTGCCACATTCAGATCCACATGTATTTTGCAAATTTCTATGTCAACAATGCTCTGCATGGAGCTACTCTAGCTAATTGCTCCCACTTGCAATATGTATCTAGACCGAGACTTAGAGTCATCTAGATTAGTGTCAAAACTTGCATTGGCGTAACCCTTTACGACGAACCTTTTGTCACGTCCATAATCGAGAAACATATCCTTATTTCACTAAGGATAATTCTGACCGCTGTCCAGTGATCTACTCCTAGATCACTATTGTACTCCCTTGCCAAATCAGTGCAGGGTATACAATAGATCTGGTATACAGCATGACATACTTTATAGAACCTATGGCCAAGGCATAGGGAATGACTTTCATTCTCTTTCTATCTTCTGCCGTGGTCGGGCTTTGAGTCTTACTCAATTTCATACCTTGTAACATAGGCAAGAAACTCTTTCTTTGACTGTTCCATTTTGAACTACTTCAAAATCTTATCAAGGTATGTATTTGTTGAAAAAACTTATCAAGCATCTTGATCTATCTCTATAGATCTTGATGCTCAATATGTAAGCAGCTTCACCAAAGTCTTTCTTTGAAAAACTCCTTTCAAACACTCCTTTATGCTTTACAGAATAATTCTACATTATTTCCGATCAACAATATGTCATTCACATATACTTTATCAGAAATGATGTAGTGCTCCCACTCACTTTCTTGTAAATACAGGCTTCACCGCAAGTCTGTATAAAACTATATGCTTTGATCAACTTATCAAAGCGTGTATTCCAACTCTGAGATGCTTGCACCAGTCCATAGATGAATCGCTGGAGCTTGCATATTTTGTTAGCACCTTTAGGATTGACAAAACCTACTGGTTGCATCATATACAACTCTTCTTTAAGAAATCCATTAAGGAATGTAGTTTTGTTTATCCATTTGCCAGATTTCATAAAATGCGGCAATTGCTAACATGATTCGGACAGACTTAAGCATAGATACGGGTGAGAAACTCTCATCGTAGTCAACACTTTGAACTTGTCGAAAACCTTTTGTGACAATTCTAGCTTTGTAGATAGTAACACTACTATCAACGTCCGTCTTCCTCTTGAAGATCCATTTATTTTCTATGGCTTGCCGATCATCGGGCAAATCCATCAAAGTCCATACTTTGTTCTCATACATGGATCATATCTCAGATTTCATGGCCTCAAACCATTTCGCAGAATTTGGGCTCATCATCGCTTCCTCATAGTTCGTAGGTTCGTCATGGTCAAGTAACATGACCTCCAGAACAGGATTACCGTACCACTCTGGTGCGGATTTCACTCTAGTTTACCTACGAGATTCGGTAGTAACTTGATCCGAAGTTTCATGATCATTATCATTAGCTTCCTCACTAATTGGTGTAGAAGTCACAAGAACAGATTTCTGTGATGAACTACTTTCCAATAAAGGAGAAGGTACAATTACCTTATCAAGTTCTACTTTCCTCCCACTCACTTCTTTCGAGAGAAACTCCTTCTCTAGAAAGTATCCATTATAAGCAACGAATGTCTTGCCTTAGGATCTGTGATAGAAGGTGTACCCAACAGTCTCCTTTTGGGTATCCTATGAAGACATATTTCTCTGATTTGGTTTTGAGCTTATCAGGATGAAACTTTTTCACATAAGCATCACAACCCCAAATTTTAAGAAACGACTACTTTGGTTTCTTGCTAAACCACAGTTCAAATTGTGTCATCTCAACGGACTTAGATGGTGCCCTTTTTTTAATGTGAATGCAGTTGTCTCTAATGCATAACCCCAAAACGATAGTGGTAGATCGGTAAGAGACATCATAGATCGCACTATATCTAATAAAGTACGGTTATGACGTTCGGACACACCATTACACTATGGTGTTCCTTGTGGCGTGAGTAGTGAAACTATTTCACATTGTTTTTAACTGAAGGCCAAACTCGTAACTCAAATACTCTTCTCTACGATCAGATCATAGAAACTTTATTTTCTTGTTACGATGATTTTTCACTTCACTCTGAAATTCTTTGAACTTTTCAAATGTTTCAGACTTATGTTTCATCAAGTAGATATACTCATATCTGCTCAAATCATCTGTGAAGATCAGAAAATAATGATACCTGTCGCGAGCCTCAATATTCATCGGACCACATACATCAGTATGTATGATTTCCAACAAATCTGTTGCTCGCTCCATTGTTCCGAAGAACAGAGTCTTAGTCATCTTGCCCATGAGGCATGGTTCGCAAGCATCAACTGATTCATAATCAAGTGATTCCAAAAGCCCATCAGCATGGAGTTTCTTCATGCGCTTTACACCAATATGACCTAAACGACAGTGCTACAAATAAGTTGCACTATCATTATTAACTTTGCATCTTTTGGTTTCAATATTATGATTATGTGTATCACTACGATCGAGATCCAACGAACTATTTTCATTGGGTGTGTAACCATATAAGGTTTTATTCATGTAAACAGAACAACAATTTATTCTCTTACTTAAATGAATAATCGTATTACAATAAACATGATCAAATCATATTCATGCTCAACGCAAACACCAAATAACACTTATTTAGGTTCAACACTAATCCCGAAATTATAGGGAGTGTGCGATGATGATCAAATCAATCTTGGAACCACTTCCAACACACATCATCACTTCACCCTTAACTAGTCTCTGTTTATTCTGCAACTCCCGTTTCGAGTTACTAATCTTAGCAACTGAACTAGTATCAAATACTGAGGGTTTGCTATAAACACTAGTAAAGTACACATCAATAACATGTATATCAAATATACTTATGTTCACTTTGCCATCCTTCTTATCCGCTAATTACTTGGGGTAGTTCCGCTTCCAGTGACCAGTCCCTTTGCAGTAGAAGCACTCAGTCTCAGGCTTAGGTCCAGACTTGGGCTTCTTCACTTGAGCAGCAACTTGCTTGCTGTTCTTTTTGAAGTTCCCCTTCTTCCCTTTGCCCTTTTCTTGAAACTTGTCAACCATCAACACTTGATGTTTTTCTTGATTTCTACCTTCGTTGATTTCAGCATCACGAAGAGCTTGGGAGTCGTTTTCGTCATCCCTTGCATACTATAGTTCATCACGAAGTTCTACTAACTTGGTCATGGTGACTAGAGAATTCTCTCAATCACTATCTTATCTGGAAGATTAACTCCCACTTGATTCAAGCGATTGTAGTACCCAGACAATCTGAGCACATGCTCACTAGTTGAGCAATTCTCCTCCATCTTTTAGCTATAGAACTTGTTGGAGACTTCATATCTCTCAACTCGGGTATTTGCTTGAAATATTAACTTCAACTCCTGGAACATCTCATATGGTCCATGACGTTCAAAACGTCTTTGAAGTCCCGATTCTAAGCCATTAAGCATGGTGCACTAAACTATCAAGTAGTCATCATATTGAGCTAGCCAAACGTTCATAACGTCTGCATCTGCTCCTGCAATAGGTTTGTCACCTAGCGGTGCATCAAGGACATAATTCTTCTGTGCAGCAATGAGGATAAACCTCAGATCACTGATCCAATCCGCATCATTGCTACTAACATCTTTCAACACAATTTCTCTAGGAACATATCAAAATAAACACAAGGAAGCAACAACGCGAGCTATTGATCTACAACATAATTTGCAAAATACTACCAGGACTAAGTTCACGATAAATTGAAGTTCAATTTAATCATATTACTTAAGAACTCCCACTTAGATGGACATCCCTCTAATCCTCTAAGTGATCACGTGATCCAAATCAACTAAACCATGTCCGATCATCACGTGAGATGGAGTAGTTTCATTGGTGAACATCACTATGTTGATCATATCTACTATATGATTCACGCTCGACCTTTCGGTCTCCGTGTTCCGAGGCCATATCTGTATATGCTTGGCTCATCAAGTATAACCTGAGTATTCCGCGTGTGCAACTGTTTTGCACCCGTTGTATTTGAACGTAGAGCCTATCACACCCGATCATCACGTGGTGTCTCAGCACGAAGAACTTTTGCAACGGTGCATACTCAGGGAGAACACTTCTTGATAATTAGTGAGAGATCATCTTAAAATGCTACCGTCAAACTAAGCAAAATAAGATGTATAAAAGATAAACATCATATGCAATCAAAATATGTGACATGATATGGCCATCATCATCTTGCTTCTTTGATCTCCATCTCCAAAGTACTGCCATGATCTATATCGTTACCGGCATGACACCATCATCTCCATCATCTTGATATATATCAATGTGTCGTCACGTGGTCGTCTCGCCAACACTTGCTCTTGCAACTATTGCTATCGCATAGCGATAAAGTAAAGCAATTATTGGGCGCTTGCATCTTATGCAATAGACAGACAACCATAAGGCTTTTGCCAGTTGCCGATAAGTTCAACAAAACATGATCATCTTATATAACAACTTATAACTCATCATGTTTTGACCATATCACATCACAACATGTCCTGCAAAAACAAGTTAGACGTCCTCTACTTTGTTGTTGCAAATTTTACGTGGCTGCTACGGGCTTAAGCAAGAACCAATCTCACCTACGCATCAAAACCACAACGATAGTTTGTCAAATAGACTCCGTTTTAACCTTTCCAAGGACCGGGCGTAGCCACACTTGGTTCAACTAAAATTGGAGAAACAGTCACCCGCAAGTCACATATGTGCAAAGCACGTCGGGGAAACCGGTCTCGCGTAAGCGTACGCGTAATGTCGGTCCGGGCCGCTTCATCCAACAATACCGCCGAACCAAAGTATGACATGCTGGTAGGCAGTATGACTTATATCGCCCACAACTCACTTGTGTTCTACTCGTGCATATAACATCAAACCATAAAACCTAGGCTCGGATGCCACTGTTGGGGAACGTAGTAATTTCAAAATTTTCCTACGCACACGCAAGATCATGGTGATGCATACCAACGAGGGGGAGAGTCTGATCTACGTACCCTTGTAGATCGCAACGGAAGCGTTGACACAACGTAGAGGAAGTAGTCGTACGTCTTCTTCCCGATCCGACCGATCCAAGCACCGTTACTCCGGCACCTCCGAGTTCTTAGCACACGTACAGCTCGATGACGATCCCCGGGCTCCGATCCAGCAAAGCTTCAGGGAGGAGTTCCGTCAACACGACGGTGTGGTGACGATCTTGATGTTCTACCGACGCAGGACTTCGCCTAAGCTCTACAACGATATGATCGAGGTGGAATATGGTGGCAGGGGGCACCGCACACGGCTAAGGAACGATCTCAATGATCAACTTGTGTGTCATGGGGTGCCCCCTGCCTCCGTATATAAAGGAGCAAGGGGGAGGGGGCGGCCGGCCTAGGAGGAGGCGCGCCAAGGGGAGTCCTACTCCCACCGGGAGTAGGACTCCCTCCTTCCTTGTTGGAGTAGGAGAAGGGGAAAGAGGGGGAGAGGAATAAGGAAAAGGGGGCTGCGCCCCTTGTCCAATTCGGACCAGAGGGGGGGCGCAGGCCTCCTTCCTTTTGGCCTCTTTCCTCTATTCCCGTATGGCCCAATAAGGCCCATATACTCCCCAGCGAATTCCCGTAACTCTCCAGTTCTCCGAAAAATACCCGAATCACTCGGAACCTTTCCGAAGTCTGAATATAGTCGTCCAATATATCGATCTTTACGTCTCGACCATTTCGAGACTCCTCGTCATGTCCCCGATCTCATCCGGGACTCCGAACTCCTTCGGTACATCAAAACTCATAAACTCATAATATAACTGTCATCGAAACCTTAAGCGTGCGGACCCTATGGTTCGAGAACAATGTAGACATGAACGAGACACGTCTCCGGTCAATAACCAATAGCGGGACCTGGATGCCCATATTGGCTCCTACATATTCTACGAAGATCTTTATCGGTCAGACCGCATAACAACATACGTTGTTCCCTTTGTCATCGGTATGTTACTTGCCCGAGATTCGATCGTCGGTATCCAATACCTAGTTCAATCTCGTTACCGGCAAGTCTCTTTACTCGTTCTGTAATACATCATCCCGCAACTAACTCATTAGTTGCAATGCTTGCAAGGCTTGTGTAATGTGCATTACCGAGAGGGCCCAGAGATACCTCTCCGACAATCGGAGTGACAAATCCTAATCTTGAAATACGCCAACCCAACATCTACCATTGGAGACACCTTTAGTACTCCTTTATAATCACCCAGTTACGTTGTGACGTTTGGTAGCACCCAAAGTGTTCCTCCGGCAAATGGGAGTTGCATAATCTCATAGTCATAGGAACATGTATAAGTCATGAAGAAAGCAATAGCAACATACTAAACGATCGGGTGCTAAGCTAATGGAATGGGTCATGTCAATCAGATCATTCAACTAATGATGTGACCTCGTTAATCAAATAACAACACATTGTTCATGGTTAGGAAACATAACCATCTTTGATTAACGAGCTAGTCTAGTAGAGGCATACTAGTGACACTAAGTTTGTCTATGTATTCACACATGTATTATGTTTCCGGTTAATACAATTCTAGCATGAATAATAAACATTTATCATGATATAAGGAAATAAATAATAACTTTATTATTGCCTCTAGGGCATATTTCCTTCAGCTACCAAACGTCACAACATAACTGGGTGATTATAAAGGAGTACTACAGGTGTTTCCAATGGTAGATGTTGGGTTGGCGTATTTCGAGAATAGGATTTGTCACTCCGATTGTCGAATAGGTATCTCTGGGCCCTCTCGGTAATACACATGTTGTTATGCGGTCTGACCGATAAAGATCTTCGTAGAATATGTAGGAGCCAATATGGGCATCCAGGTCCCGCTATTTGTTATTGACCGGAGACGTGTCTCGGTCATGTCTACATTGTTCTCGAACCGTAGGGTCCGCATGCTTAACGTTACGATGACAGTTATTATGAGTTTATGCATTTTGATGTACCGAAGGTTGTTCGGAGTCCCGGATGTGATCACGGACATGATGAGGAGTCTCGAAATGGTCGAGACATAAAGATTGATATATTGGAAGCCTATGTTTGGACATCGGAAGTGTTCCGGGTGAAATCGGGAATTTTGCCGGAGTACCGGGAGGTTACCGGAACCCCCCGGGAACCAAATGGGCCTTATTGGGCCTTAGTGGAAAGGTGAAAGGGGCAGCCCAAGGTGGGCTGCGCGCCTCCCCCTTCCCCTAGTCCTATTAGGACTAGGAGAGGTGGCCGGCCCCCTTCTCCCTCTCTCTCTCTCGAGGAATCCTATTAGGAATAGGATTGGGGGGGGGGGGAGTCCTATTCCCGGTAGGAGTAGGACTCCTCCTGCGCCCTCCTCCTTTGGCCGGCCAGCCCTCCCCCTGGCAACCTTTATATACGGGGGCAGGGGGCACCTCTAGACACACAAGTTGATCATTGAGATCGTTCCTTAGCCGTGTGCGGTGCCCCCTGCCACCAAATTCCACCTCGATCATACCGTTGTAGTGCTTAGGCGAAGCCCTGCATCGGTAGTACATCAAGGTCGTCACCACGCCGTCGTGCTGACGGAACTCTTCCTCGACGCTTTGCTGGATCGGAGCCCGAGGATCGTCATCGAGCTGAACGTGTGCTAAGAACTCGGAGGTGCCGGAGTAACGGTGCTTGGATCGGTCGGATCGGGAAGAAGACGTACGACTACTTCCTCTACGTTGTGTCAACGCTTCCGTTGCGATCTACAAGGGTACGTAGATCAGACTCTCCCCCTCGTTGCTATGCATCACCATGATCTTGCGTGTGCGTAGGAAAATTTTGAAATTACTACGTTCCCCAACAGTGGCATCCGAGCCTAGGTTTTATGGTTTGATGTTATTTGCACGAGTTGAACACAAGTGAGTTGTGGGCGATACAAGTCATACTGCCTACCAGCATGTCATACTTTGGTTCATTGGTATTGTTGGACGAGACGACCCGGACCAACCTTACGCGTACGCTTACGCGAGACCGGTTCCCTCGACGTGCTTTGCACATAGATGGCTTGCGGGCGACTGTCTCTCCAACTTTAGTTGAACCGAGTGTGGCTACACCCGGTCCTTGAGAAGGTTAAAACGGAGTCTATTTGGCAAACTATCGTTGTGGTTTTGATGCGTAGGTGAGATGAGTTCTTGCTTAAGCCCGTAGCAGCCACGTAAAACATGCAACAACAAAGTAGAGGACGTCTAACTTGTTTTTGCAGGGCATGATGTGATGTGATATGGTCAAGGCATGATGCTAAATTTTATTGTATGAGATGATCATGTTTTGTAACCAAGTTATCGGCAACTGGCAGGAGCCATATGGTTGTCGCTTTATTGTATGCAATGCAATCGCGATGTAATGCTTTACTTTATTACTAAGCGGTAGTGATAGTCATGGAAGCATAAGATTGGCGAGACGACAACGATGCTACGATGGAGATCAAGGTGTCGTGCCGGTGACGATGGTGATCATGACGGTGCTTCGGAGATGGAGATCACAAGCACAAGATGATGATGGCCATATCATATCACTTATATTGATTGCATATGATGTTTATCCTTTTATGCATCTTATCTTGCTTTGATTGACGGTAGCATTATAAGATGATCTCTCACTAAATTATCAAGAAGTGTTCTCCCTGAGTATGCACCATTGCCAAAGTTCGTCGTGCCCAGACACCACGTGATGATCGGGTGTGATAAGCTCTACGTCCATCTACAACGGGTGCAAGCCAGTTTTGCACACGCAGAATACTCAGGTTAAACTTGACGAGCCTAGCATATGCAGATATGGCCTCGGAACACAGAGACCGAAAGGTCGAGCGTGAATCATATAGTAGATATGATCAACATAATGATGTTCACCATTGAAAACTACTCCATCTCACATGATGATTGGTTATGGTTTAGTTGATTTGGATCACGTGATCACTTAGAGGATTAGAGGGATGTCTATCTAAGTGGGAGTTCTTAAGTAATTTGATTAACTGAACTTAAACTTATCATGAACTTAGTACCTGATAGTATCTTGCTTGTTTATGTTGATTGTAGATAGACGGCTCGTGCTGTTGTTCCGTTGAATTTTAATGCGTTCCTTGAGAAAGCAAAGTTGAAAGATGATGGTAGCAATTACACGGACTGGGTCCGTAACCTGAGGATTATCCTCATTGCTGCACAGAAGAATTACGTCCTGGAAGCACCGCTGGGTGCCAGGCCTGCTGCTGGAGCAACACCAGATGTTATGAACGTCTGGCAGAGCAAAGCTGATGACTACTCGATAGTTCAGTGTGCCATGCTTTACGGCTTAGAATCGGGACTTCAACGACGTTTTGAACGTCATGGAGCATATGAGATGTTCCAGGAGTTGAAGTTAATATTTCAAGCAAATGCCGGAATTGAGAGATATGAAGTCTCCAATAAGTTCTATAGCTGCAAGATGGAGGAGAACAGTTCTGTCAGTGAGCATATACTCAAAATGTCTGGGTATAATAATCACTTGATTCAGATGGGAGTTAATCTTCCAGATGATTGCGTCATTGACAGAATTCTTCAATCACTGCCACCAAGCTACAAGAGCTTCGTGATGAACTATAATATGCAAGGGATGAACAAGACTATTCCCGAGCTCTTCGCAATGCTGAAAGCTGCGGAGGTAGAAATCAAGAAGGAGCATCAAGTGTTGATGGTCAACAAGACCACTAGTTTCAAGAAAAAGGGCAAAGGGAAGAAGAAGGGGAACTTCAAGAAGAACAGCAAGCAAGTTGCTGCTCAGGAGAAGAAACCCAAATCTGGACCTAAGCCTGAAACTGAGTGCTTCTACTGCAAGCAGACTGGTCACTGGAAGCGGAACTGCCCCAAGTATTTGGCGGATAAGAAGGATGGCAAGGTGAACAAAGGTATATGTGATATACATGTTATTGATGTGTACCTTACTAGAGCTCGCAGTAGCACCTGGGTATTTGATACTGGTTCTGTTGCTAATATTTGCAACTCAAAACAGGGACTACGGAATAAGCGGACACTAGCAAAGGACGAGGTGACGATGCGCGTGGGAAACGGTTCCAAAGTCGATGTGATCGCAGTCGGCACGCTACCTCTACATCTACCTTCGGGATTAATATTAGACCTAAATAATTGTTATTTGGTGCCAGCGTTGAGCATGAACATTATATCTGGATCTTGTTTAATGCGAGATGGTTATTCATTTAAATCAGAGAATAATGGTTGTTCTATTTATATGAGTAATATCTTTTATGGTCATGCACCTTTGAAGAGTGGTCTATTTTTGATGAATCTCGATAGTAGTGATACACATATTCATAATGTTGAAACCAAAAGATGCAGAGTTGATAATGATAGTGCAACTTATTTGTGGCACTGCCGTTTAGGTCATATCGGTGTAAAGCGCATGAAGAAACTCCATACTGATGGGCTTTTGGAACCACTTGATTATGAATCACTTGGTACTTGCGAACCGTGCCTCATAGGCAAGATGACTAAAACACCGTTCTCCGGTACTATGGAGAGAGCAACAGATCTATTGGAAATCATACATACCGATGTATGTGGTCCGATGAATATTGAGGCTCGTGGCGGATATCGTTATTTTCTCACCTTCATAGATGATTTAAGCAGATATGGGTATATCTACTTAATGAAACACAAGTCTGAAACATTTGAAAAGTTCAAAGAATTTTAGAGTGAAGTTGAAAATCATCGTAACAAGAAAATAAAGTTTCTACGATCTGATCGTGGAGGAGAATATTTGAGTTACGAGTTTGGTGTACATTTGAAAAATTGTGGAATAGTTTCGCAACTCACGCCACCCGGAACACCACAGCGTAATGGTGTGTCCGAACGTTGTAATCGTACTTTACTAGATATGGTGCGATCTATGATGTCTCTTACTGATTTACCGCTATCATTTTGGGGTTATGCTTTAGAGACGACCGCATTCACGTTAAATAGGGCACCATCAAAATCCGTTGAGACGACGCCTTATGAACTATGGTTTGGCAAGAAACCAAAGTTGTCGTTTCTTAAAGTTTGGGGCTGCGATGCTTATGTGAAAAAGCTTCAACCTGATAAGCTCGAACCCAAAGCGGAGAAATGTGTCTTCATAGGATACCCAAAGGAGACTGTTGGGTACACCTTCTATCACAGATCCGAAGGCAAGACATTCGTTGCTAAGAATGGATCATTTCTAGAGAAGGGGTTTCTCTCAAACGAAGTGAGTGGGAGGAAAGTAGAACTTGACGAGGTAACTGTACCTGCTCCCTTATTGGAAAATAGTACATCACAGAAAACTGTTTCTGCGACACCTATACCAATTAGTGAGGAAGCTAATGATGATGATCATGAAACTTCAGGACAATATACTACTGAACCACGTAGATCAACCAGAGTGAGATCCGCACCAGAGTGGTACGGTAATCCAATTCTGGAAGTCATGCTACTAGATCATGATGAACCTACGAACTATGAAGAAGCGATGGTGAGCCCAGATTCCGCAAAGTGGCTTGAAGCCATGAAATCTGAGATGGGATCCATGTATGAGAACAAAGTATGGACTTTGGTTGACTTGCCCGATGATCGGCAAGCAATTGAGAATAAATGGATCTTCAAGAAAAAGACTGACATTGACGGTAATATTACTGTCTATAAAGCTCGACTTGTCGTAAAAGGTTTTTGACAAGTTCAAGGGGTTGACTACGATGAGACCTTCTCACCCGTAGCGATGCTTAAGTCTGTCAGAATCATGTTAGCAATTGCCGCATTTTATGATTATGAAATTTGGCAGATGGATGTCAAAACTGCATTCCTGAATGGATTTCTGGAAGAAGAGTTGTATATGATGCAACCAGAAGGTTTTGTTGATCCAAAGGGAGCTAACAAAGTGTGCAAGCTCCAGCGATCCATTTATGGACTGGTGCAAGCCTCTCGGAGTTGGAATAAACGCTTTGATAGTGTGATCAAAGCATTTGGTTTTATACAGACGTTTGGAGAAGCCTGTATTTACAAGAAAGTGAGTGGGAGCTCTGTAGCATTTCTGATATTATATGTGGATGACATATTGCTGATTGGAAATGATATAGAATTTCTGGATAGCATAAAGGGATACTTGAATAAAAGTTTTTCGATGAAAGACCTCGGGGAAGCTGCTTACATATTAGGCATAAAGATCTATAGAGATAGATCAAGACACTTAATTGGACTTTCACAAAGCACATACCTTGACAAGATTTTGAAGAAGTTCAAAATGGATCAAGCAAAGAAAGGGTTCTTGCCTGTGTTACAAGGAGTGAAGTTGAGTCAGACTCAATGCCCGACCACTGCAGAAGATAGAGAGAAAATGAAAGATGTTCCCTATGCTTCAGCCATAGGCTCTATCATGTATGCAATGCTGTGTACCAGACCTGATGTGTGCCTTGCTATAAGTTTAGCAGGGAGGTACCAAAGTAATCCAGGAGTGGATCACTGGACAGCGGTCAAGAACATCCTGAAATACCTAAAAAGGACTAAGGATATGTTTCTCGTATATGGAGGTGACAAAGAGCTCACCGTAAGAGGTTACGTTGATGCAAGCTTTGACACTGATCCGGACGATTCTAAATCGCAAACCGGATACGTGTTTACTTTAAATGGTGGAGCTGTCAGTTGGTGCAGTTCTAA
Source organism: Triticum monococcum (assembly GCA_034509565.1). NCBI lineage: Eukaryota > Viridiplantae > Streptophyta > Magnoliopsida > Poales > Poaceae > Triticum > Triticum monococcum. The sequence continues at coordinate 412,510,492 of CM067845.1, forward strand.
ACAAAGCGTCGTAGCGGGATCTACATGTGAAGCGGAGTACATAGCTGCTTCGGAAGTAGCGAACGAAGGAGTCTGGATGAAGGAGTTCATATCCGATCTAGGTGTCATACCTAGTGCATCGGGTCCAATGAAAATCTTTTGTGACAATACTGGTGCAATTGCCTTGGCAAAGGAATCCAGATTTCACAAAAGGACCAAACACATCAAGAGACGCTTCAACTCCATCCGGGATCTAGTCCAGGTGGGAGACATAGAGATTTGCAAGATACATACGGATCTGAATGTTGTAGACCTGTTGACTAAGCCTCTTCCATGAGCAAAACATGATCAACACCAAGGCTCCATGGGTGTTAGAATCATTACTGTGTAATCTAGATTATTGACTCTAGTGCAAGTGGGAGACTGAAGGAAATATGCCCTAGAGGCAATAATAAAGTTATTATTTATTTCCTTATATCATGATAAATGTTTATTATTCATGCTAGAATTGTATTAACCGGAAACATAATACATGTGTGAATACATAGACAAACAGAGTGTCACTAGTATGCCTCTACTTGACTAGCTCGTTAATCAAAGATGGTTATGTTTCCTAACCATGAACAAAAGAGTTGTTATTTGATTAACGAGGTCACATCATTAGTTGAATGATCTGATTGACATGACCCATTCCATTAGCTTAGCACCCAATCGTTTAGTATGTTGCTATTGCTTTCTTCATGACCTATACATGTTCCTATGACTATGAGATTATGCAACTCCCGTTTGCCGGAGGAACACTTTGGGTGCTACCAAACGTCACAACGTAACTGGGTGATTATAAAGGAGTACTACAGGTGTTTCCAATGGTAGATGTTGGGTTGGCGTATTTCGAGAATAGGATTTGTCACTCCGATTGTCGGAGAGGTATCTCTGGGCCCTCTCGGTAATACACATTACACAAGCCTTGCAAGCATTGCAACTAATGAGTTAGTTGCGGATGATGTATTACAGAACGAGTAAAGAGACTTGCCGGTAACGAGATTGAACTAGGTATTGGATACCGACGATCGAATCTCGGGCAAGTAACATACCGATGACAAAGGGAACAACGTATGTTGTTATGCGGTCTGACCGATAAAGATCTTCGTAGAATATGTAGGAGCCAATATGGGCATCCAGGTCCCGCTATTGGTTATTGACCGGAGACGTGTCTCGGTCATGTCTACATTGTTCTCGAACCGTAGGGTCCGCACGCTTAACGTTACGATGACAGTTATTATGAGTTTATGCATTTTGATGTACCGAAGGTTGTTCGGAGTCCCGGATGTGATCACGGACATGACGAGGAGTCTCGAAATGGTCGAGACATAAAGATTGATATATTGGAAGCCTATGTTTGGACATCGGAAGTGTTCCGGGTGAAATCGGGAATTTTACCGGAGTACCGGGAGGTTACCGGAACCCCCCGGGAACCAAATGGGCCTTATTGGGCCTTAGTGGAAAGGTGAAAGGGGCAGCCCAAGGTGGGCTGCACGCCTCCCCCTTCCCCTAGTCCTATTAGGACTAGGAGAGGTGGCCGGCCCCCTTCTCCCTCTCTCTCTCTCTCTCGAGGAATCCTATTAGGAATAGGATTGGGGGGGGGAGTCCTACTCGCGGTAGGAGTAGGACTCCTCCTGCGCCCTCCTCCTTTGGCCGGCCAGCCCTCCCCCTGGCAACCTTTATATACGGGGGCAGGGGGCACCTCTAGACACACAAGTTGATCATTGAGATCGTTCCTTAGCCGTGTGCGGTGCCCCCTGCCACCAAATTCCACCTCGATCATACCGTTGTAGTGCTTAGGCGAAGCCCTGCGTCGGTAGTACATCAAGATCGTCACCACGCCATCGTGCTGACGGAACTCTTCCTCGACGCTTTGCTGGATCGGATCCCGAGGATCGTCATCGAGCTGAACGTGTGCTAAGAACTCGGAGGTGCCGGAGTAACGGTGCTTGGATCGGTCGGACCGGGAAGAAGACGTACGACTACTTCCTCTACGTTGTGTCAACGCTTCTGTTACGATCTACAAGGGTACGTAGATCAGACTCTCCCCCTCATTGCTATGCATCACCATGATCTTGCGTGTGCGTAGGAAAATTTTGAAATTACCACGTTCCCCAACAAATAACACCTTGAGACACAAATCAACCAAAACCCTAATGTCACCTAGATACTCCAATGTCACCTCAAGTATCCGTGGATATGATTATACGATATGCATCATACAATCTCAGATTCATCTATTCAACCAACACAAAGAACTTCAAAGAGTGCCCCAAAGTTTCTACCGGAGAGTCAAGACGAAAACATGTGCCAACCCCTATGCATAAGTTCATGAGGTCACGGAACTCGCAAGTTGATCACCAAAACATACATCAAGTGGATCACATGATATCCCATTGTCACCACCGATAAGCACGTGCAAGACATACATCAAGTGTTCTCAAATCCTTAAAGACTCAATCCGATAAGATAACTTCAAAGGGAAAACTCAATCCATTACAAGAGAGTAGAGGGGGAGAAACATCATAAGATCCAACTATAATAGCAAAGCTCGCGATACATCAAAATCGTACCACCTCAAGAACATGAGAGAGAGAGATCAAACACATAGCTACTGGTACATACCCTCAGCCCCGAGGGGAACTACTCCCTCCTCGTCATGGAGGGCGCCGGGATGATGAAGATGGGCACCGGAGAGGGATTCCCCCTCCGATAGGGTGCCGGAACGGGTCTAGATTGGTTTTCGGTGGCTACGGAGGCTTCTGGCGGCGGAACTCCCGTTCTAGGTTTCTTTCCGGAAGTTTTGGGTTATATAAGAGATGTTGGAGTCGGGGACAAGTCATGGGGTTCCCGAGGCGGCCACGAGGCAGGGGGCGCGCCCCCCACCCTCGTGATGGCCTCGGGAATCTTCTGGCCCACCTCTAGTACTCTGTGGGCTTCTTCTGGTCCAAAAATGATCTCCATGAAGTTTCAGGTCAATTGGACTCTGTTTGATTTTCCTTTTCTGCGATAGTTAAAAACAAGGAAAAAAAACAGAAACTGGCACTGGGCTCTAGGTTAATAGGTTAGTCCCAAAAACCATATAAAATAGCATATTAATGCATATAAAACATCCAAGGTTGATAATATAATAACATGGAACAATAAAAAATTATAGATACGTTGGAGACGTATCAAGCATCCACAAGCCTAATTCATGCTCGTCCTCGAGTAGGTAAATGATAAAAACAGAATTTTTGATGTGGAATGCTACCTAACATATTTATCCATGTAATTCTCTTTATTGTGGCAAGAATATTCAGATCCATAAGATTCAAGAGAAAAGTTTAATATTGACATAAAAATAATAATACTTCAAGCATACTAACAAAGTTATCATGTCTTCTCAAAATAACATGGCCAAAGAAAGCTATCCCTATAAAATCATATAGTCTGGCTATGCTCTATCTTCATCACACAAAATATTTAAATCATGCACAACCCCGATGACAAGCCAAGCAATTGTTTCATACTTTTGATGTTCTCAAACTTTTTCAATCTTCACGCAATACATGAGCGTGAGCCATGGACATAGCACTATAGGTGGAATAGAATGGTGGTTGTGGAGAAGACAAAAAGGAGAAGATAGTCTCACATCAACTAGGCGTATCAATGGGCTATGAAGATGCCCATCAATAGATATCAATGTGAGTGAGTAGGGATTGCCATGCAACTGATGCACTAGAGTTATAAGTGTATGAAAGCTCAACAAAAGAAACTAGTGGGTGTGCATCCAACTTGCTTGCTCACGAAGACCTAGGGCAATTTGAGGAAGCCCATCATTGGAATATACAAGCCAAGTTCTATAATGAAAGATTCCCACTAGTATGTGAAAGTGACAACATAGGAGACTCTCTATCATGAAGATCATGGTGCTACTTTGAAGCACAAGTGTGGTAAAAGGATAATAGCATTGCCCCTTCTCTCTTTTTCTCTCATTTTTTTGTTTTTTTGTTTTTTTTGTTTTTGTTTTTTTTTGTTTTTGTTTTTTTGGGCCTTCTCCTTTTTGCCTCTTTTTTAATATTTTTTTATTTTTTGTCCGGAGTCTCATCCCGACTTGTGGGGGTATCATAGTCTCCATCATCCTTTCCTCACTGGGACAATGCTCTAATAATGATGATCATCACACTTTTATTTACTTACAACTCATGAATTACAACTCATACTTAGAACAAATCATGACTCTATGTGAATGCCTCCGGCGGTGTACCAGGATGTGCAATAACTCATGAGTGACATGTATGAAAGAATTATGAATGGTGGCTTTGCCACAAATACGATGTCAACTACATGATCATGCAAAGCAATATGACAATGATGGAGCGTGTCATAATAAACGGAACGGTGGAAAGTTGCATAGCAATATATCTCGGAATGGCTATGGAAATGCCATAATAGGTACGTATGGTGGCTATTTTGAGGAAGGTAAATGGTGGGTTTATGGTACCGGCGAAAGTTGCGCGGTACTAGAGAGGCTAGCAATGGTGGAAGGGTGAGAGTGCGTATAATCCATGGACTCAACATTAGTCATAAAGAACTCACATACTTATTGTAAAAATCTATTAGTTATCGAAACAAAGTACTACGTGCATGCACCTAGGGGGATAGATTGGTAGGAAAAGACCATCGCTCGTCCCCAACCACCACTCATAAGGAAGGCAATCAATAAATAAATCATGCTCCGACTTCATCACATAACGGTTCACCATACGTGCATGCTACAGGAATCACAAACTTAAACACAAGTATTTCTCAAATTCACAACTACTCAACTAGAATGACTCTAATATCACCATCTCCATATCTCAAAACAATCATAAAGTATCAAACTTCCCTTAGTATTCAACGCACTTATATGAAAGTTTTTATTATATCCCTCTTGGATGCCTATCATATTAGGACTAAATTCATAACCAAAGCAAACTACCATGCTGTTCTAAAGGACTCTCAAAATAAAATAAGTGAAGCATGAGAGTTCATCTATTTCTTCAAAATAAAACCACCGCCGTGCTCTAAAAAGATAAAAGTGAAGTACTAGAGCAAATGACAAACTACTCCGAAAGATATAAGTGAAGATCAATGAGTAATCGAATAATTATGCAACTATGTGAAGACTCTCTGACATTTAAGAATTTCATATCTTGGTATTTTATTCAAACAGCAAGCAAAACAAAATAAAATAAAATGACGCTCCAAGCAAAACACATATCATGTGGTGAATAAAAATATAGCTCCAAGTAAAGTTACCGATGAACGAAGACGAAAGAGGGGATGCCTTCTGGGGCATCCCCAAGCTTAGGCTCTTGGTTGTCCTTGAATATTACCTTGGGGTGCCTTGGGCATCCCCAAGCTTACGCTCTTGCCACTCCTTATTCCATAGTCCATCGAATCTCTACCCAAAACTTTAAAACTTCACAACACAAAACTTAAACAAAAAATCTCGTGGGCTCCGTTAGTATAAGAAAATAAACCACCAATTAGGTACTGTTGTGAACTCATTATAAATTCGTATTGATGTAATATTTACTGTATTCCAACTTCTCCATGGTTCATACCCTCCGATACTACTCATAGATTCATCAAAATAAGAAAACAACACATAGAAAACAGAATCTGTCAAAAACAGAACGGTCTGTAGTAATCTGTATCAAACGTATACTTCTGGAATCCCAAAAATTCTGAAATAAATTTCTGGACCTGAGGAATTTGTCTATTAATCATCTGCAAAAACAATCAACTTAATCGCACTCTCCAATAAAAAATGGTAGCTAATCTCGTGAGCGCTAAAGTTTCTGTTTTTTACAGCAAGATCGCAAAGACTTTCCCCAAGTCTTCCCAAAGGTTCTACTTGGCACAAACACTAACTAAAACATAAAAAAACATCTAACCAGAGGCTAGATATATTATTTATTACTAAACAGGAGCAAAAATCAAAGAACAAAATAAAGTTGGGTTGCCTCCCAACAAGCGCTATCGTTTAACGCCCCTAGCTAGGCATGATGATTTCAATGATGCTCACATAAAAGATAAGAATTGAAACATAAAGAGAGCATCATGAAGAATATAACTAGCACATTTAAGTCTAACCCACTTCCTATGCATAGGGATTTTGTGAGCAAACAACTTATGGGAACAATAATCAACTAGCATAGGAAGGCAAAACAAGCATAACTTTAAAACTTTATTCACATAGAGAGGAAACTTGATATTATTGCAATTCCTACAGGCATATATTCCTCCCTCATAATAATTTTCAGTAGCATCATGATTGAATTCAACAATATAAACAGCACCTAAAGCATTCTTTTCATGATCTACCAGCATAGAAATTTTATTACTCTTCACATAAGCAAAATTCTTCTCATTCGGAATAGTGGGAGTATCATAAGAGACTCGAATACTATAAATTGTTTCCACATTAAAAGAGTAATGTTTGGGAAAAGGGTAATCATAATCATGACAAGTTTTAATATAATCATCACTACTTTTTATAGCATAAGTGTCATCACAATAATCATCATAAGTAGCAACTTTGTTCTCATCATAATCGATTGAAACCTCTTCCAAGATAGTGGAATCATTACTAAATAAAGTCATGACCTCTCCAAATCCACTTTCATAATTATCACAATTAGATTCAACATCCTCCAAAATAGTGGGATCATTAATTCCTAAAGTTGACACTCTTCCAAACCCACTTTCATCAATATAATCATCATAAGTAGGAGGCATGCTATCATCATAATAAGTTTGCATATCAAAAGTTGAGAGACTACAAATATCATCTTCATTAAACATAGCATCCCCAAGCTTGGGACAAACATTAATTGCAGCAAATATATTTTCAAACTTGTCATTCTCATCAAACATAGCATCCCCAAGCTTGTGCCTTTTCATATCATAAGCATAATCACTCTCATCATTGATAGTATGGATAGCACCAATAGTATAACAATTATCATCATCACAATGAGTGATAGGAGCAACATCATTTGGAGGGGTACCTTTTCACCTTTACTTCTCCGTCTTTTCTTTTTATTCTTCACATTATGTGTGGGTTCAATCCTCTTTTTGGAGCTCCTTATTGATGAGATTGGTTGGATAGAAGGCTCCTCCTCATTACCTGATTCATCATAAGAAATAATAGGAGGATATTGGGAAGTCTCTTCCCTTTCATTAGTATTATCTTCATCTTCTTTTTTTTCTTTTCTTTATGTAATTGGCAATATAAGGATTTTCAATGCAATTCACCGCACAATACATAAAAATTTCTTCTAGATCAATATCGAGGAATTTCTCAAGGTTATATTCTGGAATATGCTTAGTTGCATGTTTCATTTCTTCATAACCCAAAATCAAACTAAGTTCATTATGATGTGCAAGGGAAATCAAATCATCACAATTTTTGGACACGATACGATCATGAAACAATTTGCATTGGAGATTTAAATGACCATGTTCATTGCAAAGTTCACAAGTATGGCGAAGAAATTTTAAATTTTCAGCACAAACATCTAGCCTATCTTGCAACCATTTAGTTTCCAAATACTTATGCCTCTTGCAAAATCTATTTTCCCTAATTGGTGTGTACTTGCAAGCTCTATGCACTCCACAAAAATTGACATGCTTATAAGAGACATTTTCATTATGACTAGTGCAATCATCATTAGTACTATGGATATTCAAGGAGTTCATACTAACAACATCGCAATCATGCTCATCATTCAAAGATTTAGTGCCAAACATTTTATAGACTTCTTCTTCTAGCACTTGAGCACAATTTTTCTTTCCATCATTCTCACGAAAGATATTAAAAAGATGAAGCGTATGAGGCAAACTCAATTCCATTTTTTTGTAATTTTCTTTTATAAACTAAACTAGTGATAAAACAAGAAACTAAAAGATTCGATTGCAAGATCTAAAGATATACCTTCAAGTGCTAACCTCCCCGGCAACGGCGCCAGAAAAGAGCTTGATGTCTACTACACAACCTTCTTCTTGTAGACGTTGTTGGGCCTCCAAGTGCAGAGGTTTGTAGGACAGTAGCAAATTTCCCTCAAGTGGATGACCTAAGGTTTATCAATTCGTGGGAGGCGTAGGATGAAGATGGTATCTCTCAAGCAACCCTGCAACCAAATAACAAAGAGTCTCTTGTGTCCCCAACACACCCAATACAATGGTAAATTGTATAGGTGCACTAGTTTGGCGAAGAGATGGTGATACAAGTGCAATATGGATGGTAGATATAAGTTTTTGTAATATGAAAATATAAAAACAGCAAGGTAACTAATGATAAAAGTGAGCACAAACGGTATTGCAATGCGTTGAAACAAGGCCTAGGGTTCATACTTTCACTAGTGCAAGTTCTCTCAACAATAATAACATAACTGGATCATATAACTATACCTCAACATGCAACAAAGAGTCACTCCAAAGTCACTAATAGCGGAGAACAAACGAAGAGATTATGGTAGGGTACGAAACCACCTCAAAGTTATCCTTTCTGATCGATCTATTCAAGAGTCCGTAGTAAAATAACATGAAGCTATTCTTTCCGTTCGATCTATCCTAGAGTCCGTACTAGAATAACACCTTAAGACACAAATCAACCAAAACCCTAATGTCACCTAGATACTCGAATGTCACCTCAAGTATCTGTGGGTATGATTATACGATATGCATCACACAATCTCAGATTCATCTATTCAACCAACACAAAGAACTTCAGAGAGTGCCCCAAAGTTTCTACCAGAGAGTCAAGACGAAAACATGTGCCAACCCCTATGCATAAGTTCACGGGGTTACGGAAATCGCAAGTTGATCACCAAAACATACATCAAGTGGATCACATGATATCCCATTGTCACCATAGATAAGCACGTGCAAGACATACATCAAGTGTTCTCAAATCCGTAAAGACTCAATCCGATAAGATAACTTCAAAGGGAAAACTCAATCCATTACAAGAGAGTAGAGGGGGAGAAACATCATAAGATCCAACTATAATAGCAAAGCTCGCGATACATCAAGATCGTACCACCTCCGTAGCACGAGAGAGAGAGAGAGAGAGAGATCAAACACATAGCTATAGGTACATACCCTCAACCTGAGAGGGAACTACTCCCTCCTCATCATGGAGGGCGCCGGGATGATGAAGATGAACACCGGAGAGGGATTCCCCCCTCCGGCAGGTGCTGGAATGGGTCTAGATTGGTTTTCGGTGGCTATAGAGGCTTCTGGCGGCGGAACTCCCGATCTAGGTTTCTTTCTGGAAGTTTTTGTTATATAAGAGATGTTGGAGTCGGGAACAAGTCAGGGGGTTCCCGAGGCGGCCACGAGGCACGGGGGCGCGCCCCCACCCTCGTGGTGGCCTCGTGACTCTTTTGGCCCACCTCCGGTACTCCGTGGGCTTCTTCTGGTCCAAAAATTATCTCAGTGAAGTTTCAAGTCAATTGGACTCCATTTGATTTTCCTTTTCTGCGGTAGTTAAAAACAAGGAAAAACAGAAACTGACACTGGGCTCTAGGTTAATAGGTTAGTCCCAAAAATCATATAAAATAGCATATTAATGCATATAAGACATCCAACGTTGATAATATAATAGCATGGAACAATAAAAAAATTATAGATATGTTGGAGATGTATCATACGGCGGTAGAATTATAAGATGATCTCTCACTAAATTTCAAGGTACAAGTGTTCTCCGTGAGTATGCACCGTTGCTACAGTTCGTCGTGCCGAGACACCACGTGATGATTGGGTGTGATAAGCTCTATGTTCACATACAACGGGTGCAAGCCAGTTTTGCACACGCAGAATACTCGGGTTAAACTTGACGATCCTAGCATATGCAGATATGGCCTCGGAACACTGAGACTGAAAGTTCGAGTGTGAATCATATAGTAGATATGATCAACATAGTGATGTTCACCATTGAAAACTACTCCATCTCACGTGATGATCAGGCATGGTTTAGTTGATATCGATTACGTGATCACTTAGATGATTAGAGGGATGTCTATCTAAGTGGGAGTTCTTAAGTAATATGATTAATTGAACTTTAATTTATCATTAACTTAGTACCTGATAGTATTTTGCATGTCTATGTTGTTGTAGATAAATGGCCCATGCTACTGTTCCATTGAATTTTAATGCGTTCCTAGAGAAAGCTAAGTTGAAAGATGATGGTAGCAACTACACGGACTGGGTCCATAACTTGAGGATTATCCACATTGCTGCATAGAAGAATTACGTCCTGGAAGCACCGCTAGGTGCAAGACCCGCTGCAGGAGCAACGCCGGACGTTATGAATGCCTGGCAGAGCAAAGTTGATGACTATTCGGTAGTTCAGTGTGCCATGCTTTACGGCTTAGAACTGGGACTTCAACGACGTTTTGAACATCATGGAGCATATGAGATGTTCCAGGAGTTGAAGTTAATATTTCAAGCAAATGCCCGGATTGAGAGATATGAAGTCTCCAATAAGTTCTATAGCTGCAAAATGGAGGAGAATAGTTCTGTCAGTGAACATATACTCAGAATGTCTGGGTACCACAATCACTTGACTCAATTGGGAGTTAATCTTCCGGTTGATAGTATCATTGTCGGTGTCAAAACCGGTGGATCTCGGGTAGGGGGTCCCGAGCTGTGCGTCTAAGGCGGATGGTAACAGGAGGCGGGGGACACGATGTTTACCCAGGTTCGGGCCCTCTTGATGGAGGTAATACCCTACGTCCTACTTGATTGATCTTGATGATATGAGTCTTACAAGAGTTGATCTACCACGAGATATGGTATGATTGTGTGTTGTCCTACGGACTAAACCCTCTGGTTTATATAGACACCGGAGGGGGCTAGGGTTACATAGAGTCGGTTACAAGGGAGGAGATCTACATATCCGTATTGCCAAGCTTGCCTTCCATGCCAAGGAGAGTCCCATCCGGACATGGGACGAAGTCTTCAATCTTGTATCTTCATAATCCAACAGTCCGGCTGTCCGGAGACCCCCTAATCCAGGACTCCCTCAGTAGCCCCCGAACCAGGCTTCAATGACAATGAGTCCGACGCGCAGATTGTCTTCAGCATTGCAAGGCGGGTTCTTCTCCAAATTCTGAACATCTGCCGAGTAGTGTCCGACTCCCCACAAATGTTGTATTTCTTGGCTTCCGCGCCCAATAAGGGCTATCTTCCATGTGTCGAGCGAATGCGAGGAGCCAGGGCATTTTTACATTCGCCACCCTAGCCATGTAAGTAAACTGTCTATTAAAGAGACGGGGATTCTTAGATCCAGACCACACCATCCTCCCACGACGAGTATCCATCGGAGTGCGCTCGTAAAAATCCATTCCAACATGGCCGGCCATCGCAGCTCCTCCTCCCACTCCCGTAGCCCTAAGACCGGTGATTGGGAGAAGTGTTCCATCCCACACAGCCAATTAGTAGAGTTACAGACCCAGGGATTTCTCCCTCCAGCATATATGGTCCCTGTTCGAGCCGGGCTCGCCACCTATAATGGCGGGGAGCAAGCAGAGAGATTCCCCAATCCCTCCAAGGGGGAGTGGGTATGCCTTGTCCTTTATTTACTAAGGGGACTTGGATTTCCAATCCATCCATTCCTCCGCGGGCTCTTGGAGTTTTATGGCCTCCAGTTGCATAATTTCACCCCCGCTTCCATATTACACATCGCTGGTTATGTGGCCCTTTGTGAGCTGTTTCTAGGATGCGAAGCTCATTTCGAGCTGTGGAAGAGGCTATTCTGCCTTGTGCCCCATACACAGGAGGGGTCAATATATCAAGTGGGCAGAGCCGAAATATGGCGCATCGCCGGGACCGGATACTTGTCCGGTACCCCGAAGAAGACGTCCGAAGACTGGCCTTTGGAGTGGCTTTACATGGAGCACGTCCCCCTTCCAGATCCTATTTGGATGGGTCTTCCCGAGTTCGACAATGCCCCTTTGAAGAAACGCCGAAGCTGGCGCCCACGGAGCCCTCAGGAGGAAGATAATGGAGAAGTCCTTTACCTGATGGGCCAGATAAAAGCGCCGGCTCAATCAGGATTGACAATAATCGAGGTTATGTCAATATGTATAATGCGGGGGGTGCAGCCACTTTAATATCGAGGGCACCCCATGTGGCGCTTTAACAGGGAAGATGATGCCACCCGCTGCAGGCGTAAGGGATCGGACTCAGCTGCTGCTGTAGCAAAAATTCTATCTGCTTTGTTCAAGGGAGAGGAAGAGGAGTTCATCCGTATTAAGCCACGGGGTGGATTCTCCATGTACAACCCTCCAAGATGGGTGAGCTGTCACTTTTTACTCCCAACCTTCCCGCATTCTTTGTCATAAATACTCACCATGCCATTTCATGGCAGGAACTACGAAAAGCTATAAGGGAGGTCAACAGTCCACCTCCACAACTGGAGGACCCTGACTGGGCTCTTGATCCCGGACTCGAAGAGGATCCGGACACATTTGTGGAGCTGATCGACATGACATTCTATCAATTGAGCTGCGATGATGCCATGGTGGCCATCATAGCCGACTATCCTGGGCTACTCCCTGCATCGCATGTAAGAAAAACCGGAGTCCCAACTTCCGAGAAGGATCCCCTTTTATGCACTTCACCTACCATACACATATGGTGTTTTACAGGGAAGGCCCTCGGGACACCATGCCGAACCTGCAGTGACTCGCCAACGAGGGACACCGAAGCCGGATAGGCTAAAAAGGAAGGCGGTTAAGACTGAGACGCCGGACAGAGGTATGATACAGAACCTCGCTCTGTGGTTGTCGTCTTTCTTAAAATATAATGACGTCCATGTTTCCTAGTAGGAAAAACGCTCGCTGGACTATATCCGGAGAGGTTGCCGATCATGCGTCCACTAGTCGGGCTCCAAGGCAGGACATAGAGGCGGAAGCTAACACGGGGCGAACGCCGGATGCTCCTCCTACAGAGGATGCGGATAGACTATCCGCTACAAATTCCGAAGTGGAGAGCGCCATGAATCACAGGCGTCGTCGGGCCGTACTCCGTGACGCTTGTTTCTCCCAAGAGGCGTTTGATGCCTTCAACTCGAGAGACACGTACATCTGTGCTGCTCAAAATGGTCTTGCCAAAGCCACGGACCAATATGTAAAGGTATACGGGTAAGAAAATCTAACGATTATATATACCAGTAGCCCCTGAGACTTGAAACAGTTGACACAACTGATTTGAGGATCATTATTTGTGCAGGTTCTTACAGAGAAGAATATCCAATTGTCTCAAGAGCTGGAGGAGTGCAAAGCCCAGCTACGGGCCGCGGTTGCTGCGTTGAAGGAGTCCGAGAAGGCCCCCTCAGGTAACACTTGTTTCCATTGCAAAGAATGACAGGTACCAGATAGTATGCGGCATGTATGCAAATCTAACAATAGATGTTGCAGATGACTCCGGAGTGAATCCGGAGGCCGTGCCAGAGAATGCGCAATGTGCTAATCGACAGCTAAATGCTGGCGAGCGCGTGCTTACGCGGGTCAGGCAGGAGAAAAATAATCTCCAGGACGCCAATATCCGGATGGGCGTGGAACTGAAAGATGTTGGAGCCCAGCTTGCGGACTCCGTGAAGGAGAATAAGCGGCTTCGACGCGACATTTTTAGTAAGTGCTTGAACGAACTTTTCAAAGAGTTCGGCGAAGAAGCCGGCTAACAGAGTTATGTCTGCAGGTATGCTGACAGGTCGTCCCGTGGAGGAGATGCCCGGGTCTGCGGGTGATCTTCTACCAGAGCTCTCACAACTGCACGAACAAGTTCGGCAGGTGATGCAGGGTATTGCCCAAGCCTTGTGGCCATCCGCCTCCCCGCCAGGAGGCATGGGGGAGCTTATAGAGAAGCTCAAGGGAGCGCGGCGGCGCTTCCGATTATGGAAGATATCAGCCTGCCAACAAGGTGCAAGGGAAGCCTGGGCCATGGTGAAGACGCGATATACCAAAGCTGACCCAAACCACATGGCCGAGGGCGGACCTGTGGGGCCCGATGGGAAAGAGATCCCCGTCATTTTGGTGTATGACCAAGTAGAATTAGCCGCAAAGTATTCCCAACAGGATTGTAGGCTAGACAGCCTGTTGGATGGTATAGAAGAAGAATTTAGTCAGTCTTAGTGACTGTGTACTTTAAGTGACATATATAATGTCCCTAGCCGGATTGTAAATCATTTGTCATGGCGGACTTTTTCGCTTCGACCTCTGGACCCGATAGTCCGGAGTGTATCCGAATACCTGCTCGGTTATGTAAAAACCGGGGTATGCGTGGAAACCAGGCGTAGGGGTCATAAGTGCTTGAACAGACAAGTACCCAACTAGCTATGTTATATTACATGGATAGTAAGAAACATCTTCCAGGGATAATAGTTCCGTTAAGGGTTCCTTTCCCTGGGTACACATGCCCTAATGTGCATGCCCGAACTGCAAAAATAGACGCAATTTATAAACATCTGGAGCATGTGTCAGAATAAAAAAAAGACATCTTTTGTTCACCGACCGAATATTCCCTTAAGAATGCTAGCTTTCGGCTTCACCCAGTCTGAGGTACACATCCGGCTGACCCGGCAATAACAATCACAGAGGTGCTCCCCTTATGCCCTAGCCGAATTAACGGGAATGTAGGGCATAAATATAAGAGCCAGGAAACCCAGCTTGGCCAAAACTTAAGTCATATCGATGTATATAATGGCGAAAAAAGGTACATTCGGAAGAATAACACATGTGTGGGGCATAAAGCCCAGAAAATAGTTATATTAAGTTTCTGTATAAGAAGCCCCCAGGTATAATGAGCGCGGTTAGCGCGTCAAGATTGTGTAGTCAAGACACAAGTTAGCCTTTTAAGGCCTTGAGAAGAAGAAAAAAGAAGAAAGAGAGAAAAGACAGATAACAGATATGTAAAAAATTGACGGGGGTAAGGAGACAAACATAGAGTCCGGCACTAGGCGTAGAATCTTCGGAGTCTGGCTGCGTTCCATGGGTTTGGCTCTAGTCGATTGTCCGATGCATCCCGCAGACGGTACGATTCACCGGTCAGAACCTGGTCAATAATGAAGGGACCTTCCCATTTGGGCTTGAACTTGTTCTTTTTCTTCTCCCGCAGGCGTAGAACTAGTTCGCCAACGTTGTAGGTTCTGGCCCGTACTTCTCTGCTTTGATATTTTCGAGCCTGTTGCTGATAGAATACGGAACGGGCTTTTGCCACATCGCGCTCCTCCTCCAGGGCGTCCAAACTGTCCTACCGATCGAGCTCGGCCTCTTTTTCTTCGTACATGCGCACTCGAGGTGATTAATGAATTATGTCGCAAGGCAGAACCGCCTCTGCGCCGTACACCATAAAAAACGATGTGTATCCGGTAGTGCGATTCGGCGTGGTCTGCTGCCCCCATAGTACGGAGTCGAGCTCCTCTACCTAGTGCATGTTTGATTCCTTTAAGGACCGCACTAATCTGGGTTTGATGCCGCTCATGATAAGACCATTTTCTCACTCGACTTGACCGTTAGTTTGCGGGTGATAGATAGAAGCATAATCGAGCTTGATGCCCATGTTGCTGCACCAAAGTTTTACCTCGTCGGCTGTAAAGTCCGTGCCATTGTCAGTGATGATGCTGTGGGGGATGCCATAACAGTGTACAACCCCAGATATGAAGTCTATCACCGGTCCGGATTCAGCCGTTTTAACGGGTTTGGCTTCTATCCATTTGGTGAATTTATCCACCATGACCAGTAAGTATTTTTTCTTATGGGTTCCCCCTTTGAGGGGTCCGACCATATCAAGCCCCCAGGCCGCAAAGGGCCAAGTAATGGGGATTGTTTGGAGAGCGTTAGGCGGCATATGGCTTTGGTTTGCAAAAAGCTGGCAACCAACGCAATGTTGGACCAGATCCTGTGCATCTGCTCGGGCCGTCGGCCAATAGAAACCTGTACGGAAGGCCTTGCTTACAAGGGCCCGGGCTGCGACGTGGTAGCCACCGAGTCCAGCATGGATTTCTGCCAAAAGCTTCTGCCCTTCCTCTTCGGAGATGCACCTTTGAAGGACTCCGGTAGTGCTTTTCTTATAAAGCTCTCCCTCATGGACCTCGTAGGCTTTAGATCACCGCACAAAGCAGCGTGCCTCATTTTGGTCCCCGGGTAGTTCCTGCCTGGTTAGGTAGGCCAGGAATGGTTCTGTCCACGGGGCGATGACAGCCATTATCACGTGGGCTAAAGGTGTTATTTCGATGGCAGAGCCTCCGATTGTGTCAGAATGTTCGGTATCTGGTGTTGTGGCTGGGTCCGGACTATTGTTACCGGTGTCCCCTTCCCATACCACGGATGGCTTAAATAGCCTTTCCAAGAAGATGTTAGGTGGGACAGGATCGCGCTTAGCACCGATACGGACGAGGATATCCGCCGCCTAATTGTTTTCCCGAGCCACATGGTGGAATTCAAGCCCCTTGAATCGAGCTGACATTTTGAGGACGACATTGTGATATGCCGTCATTTTCGGATCCTTGGCATCGAAGTCTCCATTTATTTGAGATATTGCAAGGTTCGAGTCCCCACGCACCTCCAAGCGTTGAATGCCCATGGAAATTGCCATCCGGAGACCATGTAATAGGGCCTCGTATTCGGCTGCATTGTTGGAGTCTGTGTATAGTATTTGGAGTACGTATTGTACTGTATCTCCAGTGGGGGACGTCAGGACGACGCCAGCCCCCAGACCGGCCAGCATTTTAGAGCCGTCAAAGTGCATGATCCAATTGGAGTATGCGCCATACTCTTTAGGGAGTTCGGCTTCTGTCCACTCGGAGACGAAATCGGCCAGTACTTGCGACTTAATGGCTTGCCGTGGTCTATATGTTATGTCGAACGGGAGGAGCTCGATAGCCCATTTGGCAATCCGGCCCATGGCATCGTGGTTGTTTATTATGTCGTTGAGTGGTACTTCTGAGGCCACCGTAATTGAACAGTCTTGAAAGTAGTGTCGTAATTTCCGCGATGCCATGAATACCACGTATGCTATCTTTTGATAATGCGGGTGCCGTGATTTGGATGGAGTGAGGACAGTGGATACATAATATACCAGCTTTTGAAGTGGGAATTTATGTTCGTCCGTCTCTCGTTCGACGACGAGCACTGCGCTTACAACTTGGTGAGTATCCGCTATATATAACAGCATTGGTTCGCCAACATTTGGCACGGCCAAGATTGGGTTGGTGGCCAGGATGACATTTATTTCTTCCAATCCGGCCGTGGTTGCGTCCGTCCACTCGAAGTGTTTGGTGCGCCGAAGAAGGCGATAAAGGGGGGAGTGCCTTTTCTCCTAATCGGGAGATAAAGCGGCTTAAGGCCGCCATGCATCCAGTTAACTTCTGGATTTTCTTGAGGTCACTTGGGATAGCCAACTACGACAGAGCTTAGATTTTAGCCGGATTGGCTTCAATTCCTCTACTAGAGACGATGAAGCCTAGGAGCTTTCCGGCGGGTACGCCGAAAATGCATTTTTCGGATTGAGCTTAATGTCGTATGTTTGGAGATTGTCGAACGCGAGCCTCAAGTCGTCTATTAAGGAGTCGATGTGTCTTGTTTTAACAACCACATCATCTACATATGCCTCCACTGTTTTGCCGATCTGCTTTTCCAGACATGTCTGAATCATGCGTTGATACGTTGCGCCGGCGTTTTTGAGCCCGAAGGGCATTGTGTTAAAACAGAAGGGGCCGTATGGAGTGATAAATGTCGTTGCGGCTTGATCGGACTCCTCCATCTTAATTTGGTGGTAACCGGAGTATGCGTCGAGGAAGCACAATGAGTCGTGTCCTGTGATGGCATCGATAATTTGATCGATGCGAGGGAGGGGGAAGGGATCCTTTGGGCAAGCCTTATTAAGGTCCTTGAAGTCGACGCATAGGCGCCAGGATTTGTCCTTTTTTGGTACCATTACCAGGTTTGCTAGCCAGTCCGGATGTTTTATTTCTCTAATGAATCCGGCCTCCAGTAACTTGGCTAGCTCCTCTCCCATGGCTTGTCGCTTAGGTTCAGAGAAACACCGAAGAGTCTGCTTGACCGGCTTGAATCCCTTTAGGATGTTAAGGCTATGCTCGGCCAGCCTGCGTGGGATTCCTGGCATGTCTGAAGGATGCCAGGAGAATATATCCCAATTCTCGCGCAGGAACTCCGGTAGTGCAGCGTCTACAGCGGGGTTTAAATGTGCCCCGATGGATGCTGTTTTGTGGGGTACGTTGGATGGACTTGGAATTTGACTATTTCATCCGCTGGTTTAAAAGAGGTGGACTTGGATCTTTTGTCGAGTATCACATCGTCCCTGTCCACTGTGGAGCGCAGCGCAGTTAATTCCTCCGCCGCAAGGGCTTCGGATAATGCCTCAAGGGCCAGTGCGGCTGTTTTTTTCTCGGCGCGGAGTGCTATGTCCGGATCGCTAGCTAGAGTGATGATTCCATTGGGCCCGGGAATTTTGAGCTTCATGTACCTGTAATGGGGTATGGCTTGGAAGATCGTGAATGCCTCCCGCCCTAGAAGGGCATGGTATCCACTACTGAATGGGGCCACTTGGAATGTAATTTCTTCGGACCTGTAATTCTCCGGAGTGCCGAATACCACATCTAGTGTGATTTTCCCAGCGCAACATGCCTCCCGACTGGGGATGATTCCTCGAAAGGTCGGGTTGCTTTGCTCAATACAGTTTCTGTCTATTTCCATTTTTGAAGAGTCTCCTCATAAATGAGGTTTAATCCACTGCCGCCGTCCATGAGCACTTTAGTAAGCCGAAAGCCATCCACAATTGGACTGAGGACCAAGGCGGCTGGTGCTCGGGCTGTTCGGAATTTGGGTTAGTCACAGGCATTGAAGGTGATAGCCGTGTCGCTCCATGGATTTATTGCTGCCATGTGGCAGACTTCGACAAGGCTGCGGAGTGCTCGCTTACGCCTATTATTTGAGGTGAAGGTCTCGAAGACTGTCAATACTGTATTGTTATCCATGGGATGGTGCTCTGTGATGTTTTGAATGAGGAGATCCTCACCGCTCTTGGCCACCTGCCGGAGTACCCAACATGCTCTAAGGCTATGTGTTGGTATGGTATCCGTTGTACTATGAATTTTGCAGGGCCCTGATACGTCCATTTTGCATCATGCTTTTATATCGATATTTATTGCAGTATGGGCTGTTATTACACATTATGCCACAATACTTATGCCTATTCTCTCTTATTTTACAAAGTTTACATAAAGAAGGAGAATGCCGGCAGCTGGGATTCAGGGCTGGAAAAGGAGCAACTATTAGAGACCTATTCTACACAGCTCCAAAAGTCATGAAACTTCATGGAAGTCAATTTCAAGATATATAAAAAATACTAAGCGCAAGAAGTTCACCAGGGGGGCCACACCCTGCCCACGAGGGTGGGGGCGCGCCCTACCCCCTGGGCGCCCCCTACCTCGTGGGCCCCTTGGTGGCCCTCCGATGTCCATCTTCTGCTATATGAAGTCTTTCGATGAGGAAAAATCATAAGCCATCTTCTCGGATGAAACTCCGCCGCCACGAGGCGGAACCTTGGCGGATCCAATCTAGGGCTCCGGCAGAGCTGTTCTGCCGGGGAAACTTCCCTCCGGGAGGGGGAAATCATCGCCATCGTCATCACCAACGCTCCTCTCATCGGGAGAGGTAATCTCCATCAACATCTTCACCAGCACCATCTCCTCTCAAAACCCTAGTTCATCTCTTGTATCCAATTCTTGTCTCCAAGCCCGAGATTGGTACCTGTGGGTTGCTAGTAGTGTTAATTACTCATTGTAGTTGATGCTAGTTGGTTTATTTGGTGGAAGATCATATGTTCAGATCCTATATGCATATTAATACCTGTAACACCCACGATGCGGCTATATCTCCCACGTGTCGGAGCACGACTTAGAGGCATAACCGCATTGTAGGCATTTCGCAAGAGGGGTAATCTTTACACATCCCATGTACAGAATAAGAAAGAGGTACAGAGTTGGCTTACAATCGCCACTTCACACAATACATGAATATAGCATTACATCATCCAGATACAATCGAGGTCCGACTACAGAACCAAAATAAAAGAAGACCACCCCAAATGTGAAAGATCCCCGATTGCCCCGACTGGGCTCCTCTACTGATCAACCGAAATGAAACAACACAAAGACCGAGATCTTCATCGAGCTCCTCCTTGAGCTCGGCTGCGTCACCTGCACGGTATCATCGGCACCTGCAACTGGTTTTGGAAGTAATCTGTGAGTCACGGGGACTCAGCAATCTCACACCCTCGCGATCAAGACTATTTAAGCTTATGGGTAGGGAAAAGGTATGAGGTGGAGCTGCAGCAAGCACTAGGATATATGGTGGCTAACATACGCAAATGAGAGCGAGGAGAGAAGGCAAAGCACGTTCGAGAATCTATGATCAAGAAGTGATCCTAGACTACTTATGTTCAAGCATAACACGAGACCGTGTTCTCTTCCTGGACTCCGCCGAAAAGAG
This sequence comes from Triticum monococcum, assembly GCA_034509565.1. Classification (NCBI taxonomy): domain Eukaryota; kingdom Viridiplantae; phylum Streptophyta; class Magnoliopsida; order Poales; family Poaceae; genus Triticum; species Triticum monococcum. The sequence goes on from CM067845.1 coordinate 412,531,065, forward strand.
ACCATCACGGCTACACACGCGTTTGATGCATTTTAATTAAGTTAAGTGTCAAGTTCTCTACAACCGAACATTAACAAATTCCCATCTGCCCATAACCGCGGGCACGGCTTTCGAAAGTTCAAAACCCTGCAGGGGTGTCCCAACTTAGCCCATCACAAGCTCTCACGGTCAACGAAGCATATTCCTTCTCCCAGGAAGACCCGATCAGGCTCGGAATCCTGGTTACAAGACATCTCAACAATGGTAAAACAATACCAGCAAAGCCGCCCGATGCACCGACATCCTGATGGGAGCTGCACATATCTCGTTCTTAGGGCAACACCGGATAGGTCAAGCTACGAGTAAAACCAACCCTCAAGTTTCCCCGAGGTGGCCCCGCAGGCTGCCCATTTCGGACCAACACTTAGAGAAGCACTGGCCTGGGGGGGTTAAAATAAAGATGACCCTTGAGTCTGCAGAATCCAAGTGAAGGTGATAGGTTGTTAGTGCAAATGGTAAAACCAAGGTTGGGCCTTGATGGAGGAGTTTTATTCAAGGCGAACTATCAAGGGGTTCCCATTATAACCCAACCGCGTAAGGAACGCAAAATCAAGGAACATAACACCGGTATGACAAAAACTAGGGCGGCAAGAGTGGAACAAAACACCAGGCATAAGGTCGAGCCTTCCACCATTTACCAAGTATATAGATGCATTAATTAAATAAGAGATATTGTGATATCCCAACATGTAAATCATGTTCCAACAAGGAACAAACTCCATCTTCACCTGCAACTAGCAACGCTATAAGAGGGGCTGAGCAAAGCGGTAACATAGCCAAACAACGGTTTGCTAGGAAAGGTGGGTTAGAGGCTCATGGCAATATGGGAGGCATGATATAGCAAGTGGTAGGTATCACAACATAGGCATAGCAATAGAGCGAGCAACTAGCAAGCAAAGATAGAAGTGATTTCGAGGGTATGGTCATCTTGCCTGCAAAGTTCTCCGAGAAGACGAAAGCTTGATCCTCGTAAACGTACTCAACGGGTTCCTCGAACACGAACTCGTCTCCCGGCTCTACCCAAGGCAAGAACACAAGCAAAGGAAACAACCATCAACCACGGTGCAATGCGCAAGCAACATGATGCAAAACATGGCATGATATGCGGGATGTGATATGCAATGCATAGGCATGCTCCGGAAGGAAAAGATTGAACCAGGCCTCAACTTGGCAAACCAAGAGTGCCGCTGGAAAGATGAGATGATTTCGGTCAGAATCGATATAAAGATCACCGGAATCGGATGCACGGTCTGCAAATGGCAAGCAAAACAAAAATGGCACCAATCTGCGATTAAGAGCACGATGCCATCTAAATGCATCAAGAGAAATAAGCTACTGCACTCTAACATGGCAACAAAGTACATGGCAGTGATCCACTCAAGATGCTTGACAAAAGATGAACACTGAGCTACGGCTAAACCACTGAAGAGCAGGTTCAAACAAGCATGGAAAAAGTGCAAAAGATAACAGCATCACAGACTTAGTGAAAATAACATGTCAGGAATTAACATCAAGAAGCAATGTTTAGAGCAAGATAACAACATGCTACAGGATCAGATCATGGCAAAGCAAGGCATGGCATGAAACTACTCAAAGCATATAACAAAAGTCCCTTACTGACCATAAGCCAAAAAGGATCAGAAGATACAATGGCACCCATGTAAACATAGCAACTTTCGTTAACAGATTCAGACTTAGCAGAAAACTGGACATGGCAAACATAGAATTAAGAAGGCATGTTTGCGAGCTCGATGCACTCACCACAAGGCATTGCATGACAAACTAAGCATACACCCAGCAAGAAGACATGATCAATAAGCTAACCATGGCAATAACAAACTCATATCCTGCATGGATCAACTACAACAACCTCGACAAAAATTGATTAACATGTAAACAATCTGCCAGGAACATTTTATAGCAAAAGTAGAGCAAGATTGAGTCATGCTAGGACACTCCATAATTGCGAACAAAGACATGGATGGATAGAGCATAATAATATCTCAAAATCATCCTTACTGAACATGCTCAAAAGAGGCATGGATCACTCTGTAACAACATGAATACATGGCATAAAAATAACAGCAGGAAAAGGACTTAGTGAAATTCTAAGTCCCTGAAATCAGCAACATTACGAGAGCTACTTGGCATGCTTGTGCTAGTCACCACATTGATCACAAAAATACATGGCATACACCCCTGTAAAGAAGGCATGGCATATAACAAAACACATGTAGAGCTCATAACCATATGCAGCACACATTAATCATGGCAAAAATGACAAATGTCCATAATCTGTTAAGAAACAGAAACTAACATTACATAGCACTCTTGCAACAGCATTTAGGACATCAAGATGGACTCAAACAGACATGATGCAATGGAATGAAATGAAGACAACATCCAGACGAACAATTTGACATATTACATGCCCAAAATGGAGCTATGGATGCAAAGTTATGATGCGATGAACAAGAGCTAAAAATATCTTAGAAAAAGACTTAGAAGAAAATTGGGGTCAACCTCTGGATCTAGATCTAGGGTTCCTCTTGGCGCGGATTCCGAGGATGACCGGAGTAGTCGCCGGAGGGGAGGGAGACGTCAGCCGGAGCTTGGGGAGGAGCGAGATCCCGCCGGAGAGAGGTCGGGGCGGCGCATCCGGGGGCCGGCGAGGTCTCGGGGCGGCGCGGCCGGAGCTTGCTCACCGGAGCGGTGCGGGCGAAGGCCAGTGAGGTGCGCCGTGCGGCGAGGTGCAGCGATGGGCGGTGGTCGGCGGCGGCGTGGCGGATGATGAGGACGACGGCGGGCGGAGGAGCGGGCGGCCGGCGGGGAGGGCGCGGTTCACCGGCGGGCGGCGGTGCGTGAGCGGCGCGCTGTTCGGTCGGGCGCTCGGGCGTGGCCCAGATCTGGCCCGGGGCGGGCTCGATCTGGGCTCCCTCGGGCCACGGCGGCAGGGAGGAGAGAGAAGGGCGGTGGGGACAGGTGGCGCGATGCCACTGGCCAGGAGCGGCGGTCCTGCTGAGGTGGCACGACGGGATTGGCCGGAGTGATGTGGAGGGCGGACATGTCCAGCGCGGACGAATTTGTCTAGCGGCGCGAGGTGGACGAAGGTTAGGGTTTATTTGCGCGAGAATTTCGAAGGGAGACACATATTTATAGGTAGAGGGAGCTAGGAGAGTCCAAATGAGGTGCGGTTTTCGGCCACGCGATCATGATCGAATGACCGAGAAGATGGAGGGGGTTTAGGTGGGTTTTGGGCCACTTTGGAGGGGTGTTGGGCTGCAACACACACGAGGCCTATACGGTTCCTCGTTTTTAACCGTTGGAGTATCAAACGAAGTCCAAATGGCACGAAACTTGACAGGCGGTCTACCAGTAGTATACCAACGCCGCTTGGAAAATCTAGGTCCAATCAGAGAACGTTTAACACCCGCACATGAAAAGAGACAAAAGGGAACACCGGATGACATAGGAGCGCCGGATTGCAAAACGGACAGCGGGGAAAATGCTCGGATGCATGAGACGAACATGTATGCAAATGCGATGCACATGATGACATGATATGAAATGCATGACATGCAAACAAATGACAAGGCAACAACAGCAAATAACTGGAAGACACCTGGCGCAACGGTCTCGGGGTGTTACAATACCCCTCTGATTATGAACATGATTATGCTTTGTGAGTAGTTACGTTTCTTCCTGAGGACATGGGAGAAGTCTTGCTATTAGTAGTCATGTGAATTTGGTATTCGTTCGATATTTTGATGAGATGTATGTTGTCTCTCCTCTAGTGGTGTTATGTGAACATCGACTACATGACACTTCACAATTATTTGGGCCTAGAGGAAGGCATTGGGAAGTAATAAGTAGATGATGGGTTTGTAAGTGCATCTAGTGCCACCCCTAGTTGGTTTTGGAGTATTGACGACAAACCTAGTTGAGGGACTAATGTGTTTGTGAGAATTGCAGGATAACACAGGTAGAAGTCCCTCATTGATTCAGTTTAGTTACCAGAGATGACCCCTAAAAATGTATGAAGACATTGAAGACAATGGTGGTTCATGAAGACATTCATGTCGAAGATAATGACATATGAAGACTCCCCATGAAGCCTTTGGAACTCGAAGAATTAGATCCTTCGTAGTTTTACTTTATTCATGTTGTGTCATAGGAACCACCGTACTGTTAAGTGGGGTCCAAGAGAACCAGTCAGGATGACTGAAGTGATGCCTAATTCAAATCCTATGTCTTCGAGTGAAGACAATGAGAGAAAATCTTGTCCAGAGTCAGACAAGTCAGCTTTACTTGCAGCCCAAGTAAAGTTGCCGTGAGAGTTCAAAATCCGACCGTTAGTACACGTGTCAGTTCCTTAGTGACCCAGGGTCATTTCGGACAAATCAGGTCAGGGTTGCCAAGCGGCTATAAATAGTCCACCCCTACAACCATAAACGGTTGGCTGCTCAGATTTCAGTGCACGGCTTTTGTCGTTTGAGAGCAACCCACCTCGAAGCCTTTGAGAGAAAATCCTTAGTGAGGAGAAAAGCCCTAACGACCCAGAGCCAGAGTAATTGGGCATCACTTAAGTCTTCTTGTCTGAGTGATCTGAAGACTTATTACACTTGAGGACTGTGCATCCTCCAGACGGTTAGGCGTCACGTTCTGAGCATCCAAGAGGAATTGTGGATTGCCGGTGAACGAAGTCTGTGAAGGTTTGGGAGTCTACCTTGAAGACTTACCAGAGTGATTGGGCGGGGTCTGTGTGACCTTAGCTCAAGGAGAAAACGGTGAGGACTGGGTGTCCTGAGCTGCGTGTTCAGGACTAGGTGTCCGGGACTGTGTGTCCTTTGGTTTAAATACCTAGCCGCTCCAACCAGACGTACAGTTGTCACAGCAACTGGAACTGGTCCAACACATCATTGTCTTCAACGTGTCACTGGTTTCATCTTTGCCTCCCTTTACTTACCAGTACACATTGTGAAGCTATTGCATGCTTGCTTTATCTTCTGTCTTCACAACTTGACTGTATGATCTGTTTGGCTTCATAACTTCTTCCAACCTGATCCTCATTACACTGAAGCTATTTGTCACTGTGCTTTCACTATATTGTATACTTGACCATGGCTTGCATTGTGTAATCTAACTTCCGCTGCATAGTGATAGGCTGGTTCACTCTGTTTGTCTTCATAACTTCCACGTTTTGAAGACTTTCATAAAAATCGCCTATTCACCCCCCAGCCGATATAACACACTTTCAATTGGTATCAGAGCAAGGTGCTCCCTTGTTCTGTGTGATTCGGTTTAACCACCTGGAGTTTTAGCTATGTCGACTGCAGGGATAATTAAAGTCTCTGCTGCGCGCCCCGTCTTCGATGGAACTGAATATCCCTACTGGAAGAATAAGATGCGCATGCATCTTGAAGCCATTGACGTCGACCTATGGTATGTCATCAAAAACGGCGTTCCCAAGGCTGGAGAAGGTGTCACTGCGGCTGATGTCAAGAAGTTCACTCAACCGGACTCCACTGCCAAGAATATTATCTGTGGTCATCTGACCAAGGGACAGTACGGCCGTGTGAGTGCTTTGAAGACATCCAAGCTGGTTTGGGACTGGCTCTCCAAGGTCAATGAAGGCATCTCAACCCAGAGAGATCAGAGAATCAGTGTTCTTCGCAATCTCTTCAACCGCTTCAAGCGAAATGACAATGAGAATGTCCAGCACACATTTGACCGGCTCACTGACATCACAAATGAGCTTCAAGCCCTCGGCGCCACTGAGATCACCAAACATGAAATCGTCAAGACACTGCTAAGATCACTTGACAGTTCATTTGACATCCTAGCCCTGATGATTCAAGAACGTCCAGACTTCAAGACACTCGATCCGTCTGACATACTTGAGAGGCTCAACACACATGAGTTTCAGCTTTCTGAGAAAAGAGATATCTACGGTCCAAACTATGGGCGAACTCGTGCCTTGAAGGCAAAAGCTGTGTCCTCATCTGAAGAAGAATCTGACAGCAGTTCTGATGATCCTGAAGACATTGGAAGGGAACTTGCAATGCTAGTGAAGAAGTTCCAGAAATTCACCAAGAAGAAAGGCTTCAGAAAGTCTTCACGATCAAGCTCAAGGAATGATGAAGCTTCTGCGCATGACTACAAGAAGAAAACATGTCACAAGTGCAAGAAAACTGGACACTTCATCTCTGAGTGTCCACAGTGGGACAATGAGAACAGAAAGAAGAAGAAGAGCAAGGAATATGACTCTAACGATAAGAAGACGAAGAAATACTCAAAGTCTTCGTCCAAGTCTTCCTCAAAGTCTTCATCACACAAGAAGAGTTCATCTGGCAAGGCTCGTGCGTTTGTTGGCAAGGAAATGGATTCAGAGGAGGAGTCCGCTTATGAGGAGGCAGAGGTGGAGTCTGAGGAGGAGTCTGATTCAGGCATTGCGAGTCTGGCTACAGCCTACGTCGCCAAGTCCATCTTCAACACTGAAGACAATGACTCCATCACCATCACCGATGCAAATGACAAGGACGACTCTACTCCTACCTACTGCTTCATGGCACGTGGTGCCAAGGTAAACACACGCACTACTCACTATCAAACATCTAGTGACGATGACTCTGAGTGTGATTCAAAACCCAGTTACAAAACACTTGCTAAAATTGCAACTGAACAACAAAAGGCCATGGAACATATTCAAAAACTGTTAGACAGAAGTGATGATCTGTTGGGTGCTGAAATGACTCGCTCTGAATCCTTAATTGAAGACATAAAAAATCTTCATGTTAAGTATCAGGAACTCGAAGATCGTCTTGAGACTCTCTCAACTACTCATGAAAAGCTTTCCTATGATTATCTTCAAAAGAAGCAAGATCTTGAGAAGTTGAGAGCGGATCATGAAGATCTTCAAAAGGAAAACGAGTCACTTCGAGCCGAACAGATCAGTTCTGCTCAGGAAGGATTTGAACCACCATGCCTTAAATGCATTGAGCGTGATAATGCTATTTCTGTTGCTGAATGTTCCACTGCTACCGCTGTTGCAATATCTTCAACTATTGAAGTGGTAACTAACCCCTCTGCTGAGGATACCACTGCTATTGCTGATGAAAATGCTAGGTTGAAGACATTGCTTGAAACAGGGATGTACAAAAGTCTCAAAGGACATCAGACATTATGTGATGTGCTCAAGAAGCAGATTCTGAACCGAAACCCTAGGAAAGAGGGTGTTGGGTTCGTGAGGAAAATTAATGCAGATGGCTCTTACTGGAAACCTGAGCAGTACCCCAAAACCACATGGGTTGCTGCAAAGGAATCCTCAGCAGATCCATCCAATCTATCTGGCTTCACTTGTGCTAATCCAATTATCATTGATGAATCCTTTGATGCAAACTATAAACTGTTTAGGAATCAGAATGGTGAAGTATTTGCCAGGTACATTGGTACTAACTGCAGGAATGGACCGCCTATGAAGAAGATCTGGGTTCCAAAAACGTGTCTTGAGAATCTTCCTGTGAATGTCCTCATGACACCTCACATGAAGAAGACAAACCTCAGACCAAAGGCTTCATATGGTCCAGAGGCTTCATACAGGCAGAGGACTCATTTGAGTCGCACTAACACAAATGTTTTGCAGGGAAACCATGCTCAGGCATATGAGAGCGGTTCTTCAAACCGTCATTCTCATATGACCAAAAACTATTCTGCCTATTCTTATGAGTACTATTGCCCACCTGCAAGACTGTTTGCTAGGGCTCCAAAGCCAAAATTTTCAGATGCTGCACTTAGACTTATTGCTTCTAAGCCACCCTTGAAGATGTGGGTGGTTAAGAAAGCTTAACTCTCTTTTGCAGGGAAAGGCCTCCAGCACAAAACCAAAATCTTCTGATGCTATTGCTGGGGACCTTAAAAATCTTGTGGGGCGCAAGATCAAATGCCCGAATGGCATCACTATGTATTTCATACCTGAATCGCATGCTACTCTCCCTACTTGTCCTAACCTGGATCTAAGTTTTCATAATCCATTGGTTCGTCAAATGTTTTTGCTTCACAACACTCTTCGTGAAGCCTATCCCCCTAACTGCACTGTAGGGTACGACACCAGTGACTTCAGAGTCTTCAGAATGGATTATTGACAGTGGGTGTACAAATCACATGACTGGCAAAAGAAGTCTCTTTATGGACTCAACCTTACGTCCATCTGACAAGAGCCACATCACATTCGCTGACACTGGTAAAAGTAAGGTACTGGGTCTAGGTAGAGTTGCAATCTCAAAGGATCAACACATGGATGAAGTCATGTTTGTTGAATCCCTTGGCTTCAACTTAATGTCTGTCTCAATGCTTTGCGATTTAAACATGATTGTAATCTTTGGAAAATATCGTTGTCTGGTACTAATGGAATCTGACAAGTCTCTAGTGTTTGAAGGGTATCGAAAAGATGATTTGTACGTGGTAGATTTCTCAGCAGGGCCACAGCTTGCAGTTTGTCTTCTCGCAAAGGCTTCACAATGCTGGCTTTGGCATCGAAGACTTGGGCATGCTGGCATGAGGAACCTCCACACCCTTGCGAAGAAGAAGCATGTCATAGGCATCGAGGGTGTCAAGTTCAAGAAAGATCACTTATGCGGTGCCTGTGAAGCTGGGAAGATGACAAGGGCAAAACATCCTTCGAAGACAATCATGACCACTACTCAACCCTTCGAACTGCTTCACATGGATCTCTTCGGTCCCACTCACTACTCAACTTTCTCCACTACTACTTGCCTCTATGGCTTCGTCATTGTTGATGATTACTCTAGATATACTTGGGTGCACATAATCCTTTACAAGACTGAAGTGCAGGATGTCTTCAGACGCTTCGCAAATCGGGCAATGAACAATTATGGCGCCAAGATAAAGCACATCAGAAGTGACAATGGCACAGAATTCAAGAACACCGGCCTTGACACATATCTTGATACATTGGGCATCACTCATGAATTCTCAGCTCCATACACGCCACAACAGAATAGCATTGTCGAACGCAAGAACAGAACACTCATTGAGATGGCCAGAACAATGTTAGATGAGTACAAGACACCAAGAAAATTCTGGACTGAAGCCATTGACACTGCATGCCATACTATCAACCGTGTATATCTTCACAAGCTGCTGAACAAGACATCTTATGAACTTCTGACTGGCAAGAAGCCAAATGTAAGTTACTTCAGAGTATTTGGATCAAGATGCTAGATCAAGGACCCTCACCACACCTCAAAATTTTCTCCAAAAGCACATGAGGGCTTCATGCTTGGATATGGAAAGGATTCGCACTCCTACAGAGTCTTCAATCTCTTTCACTACAAAGTGGTTGAAACAGTGGATGTGCGGTTTGATGAGACCAATGGGTCACAAAGAGAGCAACTACCAGATGTGCTAGATGAAGTTCCAGCCAGTGAATCAATCAAGCTAATGGGAACTGGAGAAATTATACCTTCTGAAGCTCGTCCTGAAGAAGAACTTATCATCTCAGCACCTGATCCACATGAAGACAATGCTCAGCCTGAAGACATTCCTCCCCATGACAACGTAGATCAGCAAGAGCAAAGTCTTCGACCCCTACATCCTCGTGTTGCCAATGAAGTGCAGATTGACAGAATAATTGATAGCATCAATGCACCTGGTCCACTGACTCGTTCAAGGGCAACTCAACTGGCAAACTTCTGCGGACACTTCGCATTCGTTTCAATCACAGAACCCAAGAAAATTGATGAAGCCTTTATGGAACCTGAATGGATTCAAGCTATGCAAGAAGAGCTTCAACAATTTGAGCTGAACAATGTATGGGAGTTGGTTAAGCGTCCTGATCCACGGAAGCATAACATAATAGGCACCAAATGGATATACCGCAACAAGCAAGACGAGCATGGCCAAGTCGTCAGAAACAAGGCTCGTCTCGTTGCTCAAGGATATACTCAAGTGGAAGGCATTGACTTCGATGAAACATTTGCTCCTGTTGCCAGACTTGAAGCCATCCGTATACTGCTGGCCTATGCAAATCATCACAACATAATCCTGTATCAAATGGATGTAAAAAGTGCCTTCCTCAATGGCAAAATTGAAGAAGAAGTGTATGTTGCACAACCACCTGGGTTTGAAGATCCAAAACATCCTGACATGGTGTACAAGCTCAAAAAGGCACTATATGGCCTCAAACAAGCCCCTCGGGCCTGGTATGATACACTCAAATACTTCCTGAAGAGCAAAGGCTTCATACCTGGTTCCCTGGATCCCACTCTCTTCACAAAGACATATGATGGTGAACTGTTTGTGTGCCAAATATACATGGATGACATTATCTTCGGCTGCACCAATCAGAAGTACAGTGAGGAGTTCGGATATATGATGCAAGAGCAATATCAGATGTCTATGATGGGGGAGCTGAAATTCTTCCTCGGTCTTCAGATATGGCAACAACGCAATGGCATCTTCATATCTCAAGAGAAATATCTCAAAGACTGCCTGAAGAAGTTCGGTATGCAAGACTGCAAAGGCTTCACAACACTAATGCCAGCCAAACATCATCTGGGTCCTGACGACAATGGTAAAGAGTTCGATCAAAAGGTATACCGCTCCATGATTGGTTCTTTGCTTTATTTATGTGCATCTAGGCCAGATATTATGCTTAGTGTTTGCATGTGTGCTCGGTTTCAAGCGGCACCAAAGGAGTCGCATCACTTAGCTGTGAAGCGAATTCTTCGATATTTGGCTCACACCCCAACTCTAGGGTTATGGTATCCAAAGGGCTCAGAGTTTGATCTGGTTGGATTTTCGGACGCTGATTACGCTGGTGACAAGGTTGATCGGAAGTCCACATCAGGCACATGTCACTTTCTGGGCCGATCACTTGTCTGTTGGTCTTCAAAGAAGCAGAACTGTGTATCTCTCTCCACTGCTGAATCTGAATACATTGCTGCTGGATCCTGCTGCGCTCAGCTTCTATGGATGAAGCAAACCCTCAAGGATTATGGCATTCATCTGAAGCAAGTGCCACTTTACTGCGACAACGAAAGCGCCATCAAGATCGCCAACAACCCAGTTCAGCACTCGAAGACAAAGCACATTGAAATTCGTCATCATTTTCTCAGAGATCATGCTGCAAAGGAAGACATTGATATCATACACGTCAACACTGAAGAGCAATTGGCAGATATCTTCACCAAGCCTTGGATGAGAAGAGATTTTGCAAGTTACAGTGTGAGCTAAATATCTTGGAATCCTCAAATGTCCTGTGATCAGGCACACATCCTAACACTTATGCATGATGATGACTTAGATGTGCAACACACGAAGTAACGTATATCTTCAATCAATGAAGACATACATTCTAAGTGTGAATACATTAACGTGGAATTTGACCTCGGAGCGCCACGATAATTGTGCGCCGTGTCTGGGTCCAATACTTCCTATACGGTGGGTAGTGCCACCACCAAATTTTTCTGCTTGAAGTGTTTCACTCATGGCATTACATTTGCTATGTCTTCACATTTGGTTTGGCTTCAATCTCAACATGTCTTCATGATTATCTTCACTATGTTGATTATATATGTACTGGTGTTCTGTCCTCTACAACATTCACTTATAGCTATGTCTTCTTGTTTGAATCTTTTGAACTAAGTGAATGTGATCAGACCCTAACCTCTCCATGCTTCCTACCTCAAACTCTATCTCTCCAAGTCATATGCATTCTATTGAAACTGTCGAATGTCTTCACTGCATCCTTGTCAGAAGAAGACACAGAGACAAACTTTAAAACAGCTTTCAATGTTTTTCCATCAACAAGAAATCCGGAGAAGTAGGAACGGCTCCCGACAAACCAGGCGTGCGTGGGGTGAAACTGCCCCCACAATTCCGCATGCTGGCCACGTACTGATCAGATGCGAATCGCCAGGGGCACCTGAGTAATAGCGAAGTGCCGCCCATATCCCTATAAATACACGTTTCACTGTGGTCATTATCTCTTCTTCCACCCTCGCACGAACCCTAGCGCCACCGCTAACTCTCAACGACGCCGGCGACGAAGTGCTTCACTGCCGCAACCTCTCCGACGCCGTTCTCACGCCGACAGCGGACATCAGTCTCTCCGCCGTCGCCCTAGGTGTCTTCCGTCGCCAAGTTAGGGCACGGAGGATCGAACTGCTCGGCCTCAACTCTCACCTCGTCTAGCAGTTCCAAGTCTGGTAAATAACAAGTCTTTTTACAGCCTCTTTTGATCCTATAGCTCCATCACTTTCTGCCAAAAGAGGTTTCCATTCACACAAGTTTCATCCCTCTCATCTGTATCTCATAACTTGCCTAGTATATTCACTTGTTCTTCATGAAGTAGTTAGATTCCTCACTTGTACTGATCTATGGGTTCGTACAAATCTAGAACCAACTTCTTTTCTATAAAGTGAATGTCTTTGCATGATGAGGTCAATATCTTCTAAACTGATTTATCTTCAAAATTTCTGAGAATGCATATGACCTCTTCCCCTTCCCTCGTACCTTAATGCTGTCACAGGTACATGTCCGTGGGAGAATCTTTTGGTTCTCATAGTCTGCATTCATTTGCAGAGTTCCTACAGCGTCACATCAATTCACCCGAAGCAAGTTCCTGTTGGTCAAGCAAAAGGAAGCCTTTGAAGACTTTGAATCTCTTGAAGCCTTCCAAGTTAAGCTTCATGGCAACAGAAAAACCAGCAAGGAAGGGAGGCAGACAGAGACGTGGTGATACGTCTAAAGATCTGCCTGAAGATTTGGCAGAAATGTACCAAACTGATCCTGAAGAGAGCTATGGTCAGCGCAAGACACGAATCCAATGGATTCGAAGATATTGGGCAGAGCAGTGGTTCCAATACCACTTCGTCACCAAGGAATATGCAGAGAAGTACGCCATCCAGAGGCCATGGGGAGATGTCTTGTACAAAAATCTCGTACCCTGGTCCAGAGACGAAGCCATTGCTCAAGGCTTCTATCCATGCATGGTCAGAGGACCACAGCTAGCTGAAGCACATCCGTCATCATTTCTCTGGTGTCGCGATGACAATCTCTTCAAGCGCAACTTCCAATTTGCTCAGAACTCTGCGAAGCAAAACAAGAAGGAGTTTGGACTGGACTTCAACCCTGGTCCCTCTAAGCCAAGGGTGGATGGCACACGCGATGCAAATCCCAATGTCATCGGGCTGTATGCCAATCTCGAAGGCCTCATCACTCGCATTCTAGTCCAAGGGACTGCCGTGAACGACCCTCCAGCAGACACTGAGTCTGATGACGCTCCTGCTGCCCCGGAGCCGAAGCAGATGAAGAAGAAGCCAAAAGCTTCCAAGCCAGCCGCTTCTCCCAAGATCTCCAGAGCGAAGCCATTGGCCACTGCACCTCCTGAAGCAAGTGTGCAGTATAAAGACTTATCACGAGTCTCCAAGCCCCAAGAAGCCAAGAAGCATCAGCCACATACTGGCAAAGAGCTCACTGCCGCTGCCGTTCTGCGCTGCGAGGCCATTGATCTGTCAAGTGACGACGATCTTGCCGATGACGCTCTTGAGCAGCTAATCAAGAGCAAGGAGGAGGCTGAAATCTTCAACAATCTGCCTCTGTTCGATGCAGCAATCATCCACAACTTCATTGATGAGTGGTTTGATACACCCAACATCAGCTTCGATGATCTGCAGCTGCCCATTGGCCTCAGCGTAGCCTTCCAAGGAGCTATTGCTTCAGAACTCGCAATTGCCCAGCGCATAGTGGAACTGAAGCAGAAGATAGATTTTGAAAAGGCTTAGTTCAAGAAGAACATGGCCACGCTCAGCGTCCAAGAAGTCAAAGACTTCAAAGTCATGCTGCACGAGTTGAAGGAAAACTTTATGCAGAAACGTGCAGAGGCTCAGGGTTCACGTGAGCGCATGAAGAATTTGGCTGATCTCTGTGTGCAGGCCTACAATGAGGCCGAGAAGCGAAAGGCACTTGGGCGTCCCGGCATCGACCCCAGGATGGCCGCTAAGAAAAAGAAGAAGCCCACTGTGGCTGAACAAGAGGCCCCGCGACAAGAAGCTGTTCCGATTGTCTTCCCCACTGCCAACCCTGGCTCGAAGCCAAAGCACCGCTCAACCGCTTCAGAGCTTAAGAAGACAAGGACAGCCGAAGCTGAAGCAAGGAAGAGGAAACACCCTGAAGCCTCTCCTTCAGACCCAACATCAAGAAGCGCAAGACCAAGAAGTCTCGGGCTGCTCCCACAGAGCCCTTGATAGTCGAACCCCTCTCCGTTTGCTTTCCTCATGAAGATCGTCAGCTGACCGTGCATGAGCCTGCTCTCACAGAGGCTCCGCATGCTGAAGACATTCCAGCAGCCGACCCCAACGCTGCTGAAGACATTGGTCTCCAAGACAATGTGCAAGGTGATGCAGTCCTTCCTCAGCTCGAAACGAGTGATATGATCAGCATTGGTCGTCCCTTGACGCCAATCACCCAAGATGCATCGTGGGCAGATCGCCCGCAGGAGGAAGAGGATGAGCCCCAGCCCACTGCAACTCCACCGGCGTCGCCTGCATTCCGTAGGCTTCGCAAAGGGCCAAGGGCTCAGACTGCTGACGACATTCCGGCTGCATCAGCCGAAGAACATGAAGAAGAGCACGAAGAACCTCAAGCTCCATCTCCCCCACACCAACAAGAAGAAGTTCTCGAGGAGAACGTACCTGAATCCATCCCTCTCACTACACGTGATGAGGCTGACACCACTGCGGCTGCCACACCCAATACTGAAGCATTTGTGGAGCCCGACCAACCAACAGCTTCAAGAGATACTGAAGCTACTGCCTCTGACCCTTCTGTGCCTGAGTCTGCTACCGGTCCACAGTTCAACTATCATGTTGCGCACAGGCCCCAGGTACAGAAGCCAATCCCACGACTGCCAAGGTTCCCAGGTCCTGCCACCGCTCCTCGCTCCTTTAATGTCAATAGCTTCAGGGCAGATAACACCTTCTTCAACCGCTCCAAGAACCCTTACTCAAGGGAACGGATTGTGTCAGATAGGTTCTGGAGCTACCCACAGCGCAACTACTACTCCTGCGCCCTCTACAACCAAGGCCGTATCTTTCCACACCAGCGCCTTGAGGTTGAAGCTATTACTGGTCTGCCTGGTCTGGAAGAAGCACTAGACTGCTTCAAGCAAGTTGGCCTGCTGCCATTTGTCACGGATGAAGAGCACTGGAATGAAGAACTTCTGCTCCAGTTCTATGCCACACCGCACATCAAAGGCTACAACAGAGATCCGAAGACTTGGGTCCTAGAGTGGATGACCGGCAACGTCCATCATGAAGCCAATGCATTTGATATCATTGAGCTCACCGGCCTACCCACTCCAGGCGAACTCTTCGAAGAAGACTGCCAACTCCATGCTGAAGCAGTTGAGAGCATATTTCAGCGACCTGAGCCAAATATGAGTCAGATGCTCTCAATGATGAAGCCATTGCCTCCCGACGCACCTTACCCAACCGAGTTCTTCGTTGAAGACTTAGAGTACCTGCCTAGAACTATCTATCACATCATCAGGCGGACTCTATGGCCCATTAAGGGGCACTCTCGATATGCCAAGGTTGAAGGTGCCATGAAGACTCTCATCTTCTGCATCCTGCATGGCAAATGCTTCAATGCCCAGGATCTCTTTATACGTCAACTTGCAGCGTCTGGCTCAGATCTCTTTGGTCTGAAGATTTATGCTCCATGGGTTATGAGGCTCATCAAGCTCCACTCTGCCATATCCTATCAACCCTCTGCCCGCAACCACAGAATCTTCTTACCTGATGTGGACACCTCTGCTGAAGCGATTTATCCTGAGCCTGCCAAGCAGCCATTAAGTCTTCAGAATGCAGAACACCAGAGCTTCACTCAGCATGATGAAGGTGTTGAAGCCATTTCCAGAGTCTATCCAATGGCTAGCACCACACGTGCCCCTGCATCAACTGAAGCCACTGACAGCACAGCTGCATAGAGACCCAAGAAACGCGCTCGTACACTCACTGACCGTGAACTTCTTGTGGCTCTGCACCAAAAGCAAGATAGGCATCACGACTAGCTCAAAAGGCAGATGCGCAGTATCATGCAAGACGTCAATCGCATCAGGAATCTGGCCACCAAGAATGCCTTTGTCGCACATGAAACCTGTCGCCGCACTTGGAAAGGCCTCACAATGATGTGCACTGAAGCTGAACTGCAAGAGGATGGCTTCAAAGAGAGATTCAAGTTTGACTCCACACCCCCCAGAAGAGCTGTGTTGCATGGAACTCCGTCGCTTGAAGAATCAGAGTTCTCTTCCTCTGCTGCCACAGTGACTGGAAAAATCATTGAGGAAGAAGACGACGCTACATCACCACCACCTTCTTCAGCGCGCGTCGTCACTGCACCAAGCTCGCCAGCTCCACCAAACGCCTCCATCGACCCTGCTGCGCCTGGGAACGCGTAGGAAACTCTATGTCTTCAAGCCTTTTTGGTCATCACTGACAAAAGGGGGAGAAGCATATGATTTTTATAGTCTTCAAGCGGGTCAATAATAAGGGCGGGTGCTTTATTATATTTTGCTTCGTGCTTACAACTCTCGTTTTGCTACATTTGGTTCTTTGAGTTGTAACACTTAAACTTGATGGTCGTCTGCTACTATGTTTGCCACTGTGTTTTTGCGAAGATAAATTCCGCATGTACGACGATAATTTCCGCACTTATATCATTTCGCAGACGTCCATTTTTCATTATGCATATCATTATCTTCTTACATATTTACATGCATGATGGATTGTCATCATAAGTTGAAGTGGATTCCCACAAATACAACCTGCTATGTGCATTCGCGTTCCAGAAGCAAATCACTTATATGCACATCCTCAGGGGGAGCCCTTGCAGCTTATGAAGACAATTCCTTTACAATTTCACAAATTATATTCCCCGTTGAAAACTTCAACTAGTTTGTCATCAATCACCAAAAAGGGGGAGATTGTAAGTGCATCTAGTGCCACCCCTAGTTGGTTTTGGAGTATTGACGACAAACCTAGTTGAGGGACTAATGTGTTTGTGAGAATTGCAGGATAACACAGGTAGAAGTCCCTCATTGATTCGGTTTAGTTACCAGAGATGACCCCTAAAAATGTACGAAGACACTGAAGACAATGGTGGTTCATGAAGACATTCATGTCAAAGACAATGACATATGAAGACTCCCCATGAAGCCTTTGGAACTCGAAGACTTAGATCCTTCGTAGTTTTACTTTATTCATGTTGTGTCATAGGAACCACCGTACTGTTAAGTGGGGTCCAAGAGAACCAGTCAGGATGACTGAAGTGATGCCTAATTCAAATCCTATGTCTTCGAGTGAAGACAATGAGAGAAAATCTTGTCCAGAGTCAGACAAGTCAGCTTTACTTGCAGCCCAAGTAAAGTTGCCGTGAGAGTTCAAAATCCGACTGTTAGTACACGTGTCAGTTCCTTAGTGACCCAGGGTCATTTCGGACAAATCAGGTCAGGGTTGCCAAGCGGCTATAAATAGTCCACCCCTACAACCATAAACGGTTGGCTGCTCAGATTTCAGTGCACGGCTTTTGTCGTTTGAGAGCAACCCACCTCGAAGCCTTTGAGAGAAAATCCTTAGTGAGGAGAAAAGCCCTAACGACCCAGAGCCAGAGTAATTGGGCATCACTTAAGTCTTCTTGTCTGAGTGATCTGAAGACTTATTACACTTGAGGACTGTGCATCCTCCAGACGGTTAGGCGTCGCGTTCTGAGCATCCAAGAGGAATTGTGGATTGCCGGTGAACGAAGTCTGTGAAGGTTTGGGAGTCTACCTTGAAGACTTACCAGAGTGATTGGGCGGGGTCTGTGTGACCTTAGCTCAAGGAGAAAACGGTGAGGACTGGGTGTCCTGAGCTGCGTGTTCAGGACTGGGTGTCCGGGACTGTGTGTCCTTTGGTTTAAATACCTAGCCGCTCCAACCAGACGTACAGTTGTCACAGCAACTGGAATTGGTCCAACACATCATTGTCTTCAACGTGTCACTGGTTTCATCTTCGCCTCCCTTTACTTACCAGTACACATTGTGAAGCTATTGCATGATTGCTTTATCTTCTGTCTTCACAACTTGACTGTATGATCTGTTTGGCTTCATAACTTCTTCCAACCTGATCCTCATTACACTGAAGCTATTTGTCACTGTGCTTTCACTATATTGTATACTTGACCATGGCTTGCGTTGTGTAATCTAACTTCCGCTGCATAGTGATAGGCTTGTTCACTCTGTTTGTCTTCATAACTTCCACGTTTTGAAGACTTTCATAAAAATCGCCTATTCACCCCCCCCCTAGCCGATATAACGCACTTTCAGGGTTGCTAGAGTGACAGAAGCTTAAACCCTAGTTTATGCGTTGCTTCGTAAGGGGCTGATTTGGATCCATATGTTTCATGCTATGGTTAGGTTTACCTTTACACTTTTGTTGTAGTTGCAAATGCTTGCAATAGAGGTTAATCATAAGTGGGATGCTTGTCCAAGTAATGACAGCACCCAAGCACTAGTCCATCCACATATCAGATTATCAAAGTACCGAACGTGAATCATATGACCGTGATGAAAACTAGCTTGACGATATTCCCATGTGTCCTCGGGAGCGCTTTTCTCTATATAAGAGTTTTTCCAGGCTTGTCCTTTGCTACAAAAAGGATTGGGCCACCTTGCTGCACTTTATTTACTTTTGTTACTTGTTGCTCGTTACAAATTATCCTATCACAAACTATCTGTTACCACTTATTTCAGTACTTGCAGAGAATACCTTGCTGGAAACCGCTTATCATTTTCTTCTGCTCCTCGTTGGGTTCGGCACTCTTACTTATCGAAAGGACTATGATAGATCCCCTATACTTGTGGGTCATCAAGACTCTTTTCTGGTGCCGTTGCTAGGGAGTGAAGCGCCTTTGGTAGGTGAAATTTGGTAAGAAAAAATTTATATAGTGTGCTGAAATTACTGTCACTTGTTACTATGGAAAGTAATCCTCTGAGGGGCTTGTTCGGGGTATCTTCACCCCGACAAGTAGAGCAAAGAGTTGCTGCTCAACCTACTGAACCTACTGAAAATGAAAATGAAAATGTCTGCTTTGAAATTCCTTCGGGTATGATAGAAAAACTGCTAGCAAATCCTTTTGCAGGAGATGGAACAATGCATCCTGATGAGCACCTAATATATGTTGATGAAGTTTGTGGATTATTTAAGCTTGCAGGTGTACCCGGAGATGTTATTAAGAAGAAGGTCTTCCCTTTATCTTTGAAGGAAGATGCGTTGACATGGTATAGGCTATGTGATGATACGGGGTCATGGAACTACAAACGATTGAAATTGGAATTTCATCAAAAGTTTTATCTTATGCATCTTGTTCATCGTGATCGCAATTATATATATAATTTTTGGCCTCATGAAGGACAAAGCATCGCTCAAGCTTAGGGGAGGCTTAAATCAATGTTATATTCATGTCCCAATCATGAGCTCTCAAAAGAAATGATTATTCAAAATTTATATGCTCGGCTTTCTGATAAGAATCGCACCATGCTCGATACTTCTTGTGCTGGCTCTTTTATGACAAAGACTATTGAATTCAAATGGGATTTATTGGAAAGAATTAAACGCAACTCTGAAGATTGGGATCTCGACAAAGGTAAGGAGTCAGGTGTGACACCTAAGTTTGATTGTGTTAAATCTTTTATGGATACCGATGTTTTTCGTAAATTTAGCACTAAATATGGACTTGACTCTGAGATAGTAGCTTCTTTTTGTGAATCTTTTGCTACTTATGTTGATCTCCCCAAGGAGAAGTGGTTTAAATATCACCCTCCCATAGAAGTAAAAGTAGCTGCACCTATTAAAGTTGAAGAAAAGACTATCACTTATAATGATCCTATTGTTCCTGCTTCTTATGTTGAGAAACCACCTTTCCCTGTTAGGATAAAGGATCATGCTAAAGTTTCAACTGTGGTTCGTAAAAGCAATATTAAAACTTATACACCTCCTGAGCAGATTAAAGTTGAACCTGATATTGCTATTGTTAAAGATCTCTTGTCTGATAATATTGATGGGTATGTTATTCATTTCCTTGATGAGATTGCTAGAATTGCTAAACCTTGTGCTAAAGATAAAAACAGACATGTGGTAGGCATGCCTGTTATTTCTGTTAAAATAGGAGATCATTGTTATCATGGCTTATGTGATATGGGTGCTAGTGCTAGTGCAATACCTTACGACTTATACAAAGAAATTATGCATGATATTGCACCTGCTGAGATAGAAGATATTGATGTCACAATTAAACTTGCCAATAGAGATACTATTTCACCAATGGGAATTGTTAGAGATGTTGAAGTCTTGTGTGGGAAAACTAAATATCCTGCTTATTTTCTTGTTCTTGGTTCCCCACAAGGTAGCTTTTGTCCCATTATATTTGGTAGACCCTTCTTAAACACTGTTAATGCTAAGATAGATTGCAAAAAGGATGGTGTTACTGTCGGTTTAGATGATATGTCTCATGAATTTAATTTCTCTAAATTTAGTAGACAACACCGTGGAGAAGAATTACCTAGTAAGGATGAAATTATTGGTCTTGCTTCTATTGCCGTACCTCCTAGTGATCCTTTAGAACAATATTTGCTAGACCATGAAAATGATATGTTTATGAATAAAAGAAGGGAAATAGATGAAGTATTCTTTAAACAGGAACCTATTATGAAACACAATTTGCTTGTTGAAATCCTAGGGGATCCTCCTCCACCCAAGGGTGATCCCGTGTTTGAGCTTAAACCGTTGCCTGATACTCTTAAATATGCTTATCTTGATGAGAAAAAGATATATCCTGTTATTATTAGTGCTAACCTTTCAGAGCATGAGGAAGAGAGATTATTGAAAACTCTGAAGAAGCACCGTGCTTCTATTGGGTATACTCTTGATGATCTTAAGGGCATTAGTCCCACTCTATGTCAACATAAAATAAATTTGGAAGAAGATGCTAAACCAGTTCGTGATCATCAACGACGGCTGAATCCTAAAATGAAAGAACTGGTAAGAAAGGAAATACTAAAGCTCCTTGAGGCAGGTTTAATCTATCCCGTTGCTGATAGTCAGTGGGTAAGTCCTATCCATTGTGTCCCTAAGAAGGGAGGTATTATTGTCGTTCCTAATGATAAAGATGAATTGATTCCTCAAAGAATTATTATAGGTTATAGGATGGTAATTGATTTCCGCAAATTAAATAAGGCCACTAGAAAGGATCATTACCCCTTACCTTTTATCGATCAAATGCTAGAAAGATTATCCAAACATACACTTTTTTGCTTTCTAGATGGTTATTCTGGTTTCTCTCAAATACCTGTGTCAGCCAAGGATCAATCAAAGACTACTTTTACTTGCCCTTTTGGTACTTTTGCTTATAGACATATGCCTTTTGGTTTATGTAATGCACCTGCTACCTTTCAAAGATGCATGATGGCTATATTCTCTGACTTTTGTGAAAAGACTTGTGAGGTTTTCATGGACGATTTCTCCATCTACGGATCTTCTTTTGATGATTGCTTGAGCAACCTTGATCAAGTTTTGTAGAGATGTGAAGAAACTAATCTTGTCTTGAATTGGGAAAAGTGCCACTTTATGGTTAATGAAGGTATTGTCTTGGGGCATAAAGTTTTTGAAAGAGGTACTGAAGTTGATAAAGCCAAGGATGATGCTATTGAAAAGATGCCATGCCCCAAGGACATCAAAGGTATAAGAAGTTTCCTTGGTCACGCCGGATTTTATAGGAGGTTCATTAAGGACTTCTCAAAAAATTCTCGGCCTCTGACTAATTTATTACAAAGAGATATACCATTTGTCTTTGATGATGATTGTGTAGAAGCATTTGAAATACTTAAGAAAGCATTGATCTTTGCACCTATTGTTCAGCCACCTGATTGGAATTTACCCTTTGAACTTATGTGTGATGCTAGTGATTATGTTGTAGGTGTTATTCTAGGGCAAAGAGTTGATAAGAAATTAAACGTTATTCAATATGCTAGTAAAACCCTAGACAATGCTCAAAGAAATTATGCTACTACTGAAAAACAATTCTTAGCAGTTGTATTTGATTGTGATAAGTTCAGACCTTATATTGTTGATTCTAAAGTAACTATTCACACTGATCATGCTGCTATTAAATATCTTATGGAAAAGAAAGATGCTAAACCTAGACTTATTAGATGGGTTGTCTTGCTACAAGAATTTGATTTACATATTGTTGATAGAAAGGGAGCTGAGAACCCCGTTGCAGACAACTTGTCTAGGTTAGAAAATGTGCTTGATGACCCACTACCTATTGATGATAGCTTTCCTGATGAGCAACTAAATGTCATAAATGCTTCTCATACTGCTCCATGGTATGCTGATTATGCTAATTACATTGTTGCCAAATTCATACCACCTAGTTTCACATACCAGCAAAAGAAAAAGTTCTTCTTTGATTTGAGGCATTACTTTTGGGATGACCCACACCTTTATAAAGAAGGAGTAGATGGTGTTATTAGACGTTGTGTACCTGAGCATGAACAGGAACAGATCCTACGCAAGTGTCACTCCGAGGCTTATGGAGGACACCACGCTGGAGATAGAACTGCACATAAGGTATTGCAATCCGGTTTTTATTGGCCTACTCTCTTCAAGGATGCCCGTAAGTTTGTCTTGTGTTGTGATGAATGTCAAAGAATTGGTAATATTAGTAGACTTCAAGAAATGCCTATGAATTATTCACTTGTTATTGAACCATTTGATGTTTGGGGCTTTGATTATATGGGACCTTTTCCTGCCTCTAATGGATATACACATATTTTAGTTGCTGTTGATTACGTTACTAAGTGGGTAGAAGCTATTCCAACTAGTAGTGTTGATCACAACACTTCTATTAAAATGCTTAAGGAAGTTATTTTTCCAAGATTTGGAGTCCCTAGATATTTAATGACTAATGGTGCTTCACATTTTATTCATGGTGCTTTCCGTAAAATGCTTGCTAAGTATGACGTTAATCATATAATTGCATCTCCTTATCACCCACAGTCTAGTGGTCAAGTAGAATTGAGTAATAGAGAGCTCAAATTAATTTTGCAAAAGACTGTCAATAGGTCTAGAAAGAATTGGTCCAAGAAACTTGATGATGCATTATGGGCCTATAGAACTGCATATAAAAATCATATGGGTATGTCTCCGTATAGAATGGTTTATAGAAAAGCATGTCACTTACCTCTCGAACTAGAAACACAAGGCATATTGGGCTATTAAAGAGCTCAATTATGATTTTAAACTTGCCGGTGAGAAGAGGTTATTTGATATTAGCTCACTCGATGAATGGAGAACCCAAGCCTACAAAAATGCCAAGTTGTCTAAAGAAAATGTTAAAAGATGGCATGATAAAAGGATACAAAAGCGTGAGTTTAATGTAGGTGATTGTGTATTGCTATACAACTCTTGTTTAAGATTTTTTGCAGGAAAACTTCTCTCTAAATGGAAGGTCCTTACGTTATCGAGGAGGTCTATCGTTCCGGTGCCATAAAAATCAACAACTTCGAAGGCACAAATCCGAAGGTGGTGATCAGTCAAAGAATCAAACATTATATCTCAGGTAATCCCATAAATGTTGAAACCAATGTTATTGAAACCGTAACCCCAGAGGAATACATAAGGGACACTTTCTGGAACATTTCAGACTCCGAAAAGGAATAGGTATGTGGTACGGTAAGTAAACCGACTCCAAAATAGTTTTTAAGGCAATATTTCTCCGTTTTGGAATATTTAGAAAAATAGAAAAATAAGAAGCAGTCTGGGAAGGACACAAGGCCTCCATGAGGGTGGAGGGCGCGCCCTACCCTACTGGGCGCGCCCCCCTACCTCGTGGGCACCTCGTGCGCTCTCCGGACTCCGTTTTCTTGCACAATATGTATTTTGGTCGGTAAAAATTCATTATATAATATCCCGGGGGTTTTGACTCCCGTATCACGCAATTATCCTCTGTTTGTGTTTCGAGCTGTTGCTGCTGCAGATTAGAGCAAGATGTCTTTGCAAGAGTCAGTCGGGGAGAGCCGGGTGTCTCATCCGGCACCGAGATCAATGACAAACAACAATGTTGACCTATTTGGGCCAGCCCGGAGGAAGAGATGGAGGCTGATTTGAAGAGGATATATGCCATGGAAGAGGATCAAGAAGTCACTTCCCGCTTCCGAGCTGGATTCACAATGGGAGAACTGCAGAGCTCGGCTATTCCAAACTCGGTTATCCCTTCCAATGTTAGATTTCTTTCTTATGAGAATATGAAAAAGAGTGTCACTGGTTCTCCCGCAGCTATGCAGCACCCTTGGGTGCAGGGAGCTTTGGCTGTTATAGGAAAACTCCAAAAGGAAATATTGGACCTCAAGCAGCAAGTCAATAAGCTCGAGGAGGAGAATCGTATCCTGAGGGGCATCATCGCCAAGAACATCACATAACCATCCCCGAAAAGAGAGACATAATCACATGGGTATGGGCACTCCCCTTGGCAACTGCCAAGCTTGGGGGAGTGCCCCGATATCGTATCACCATCACTTTTATCTTTACCGTTTTTCTTAGTTCGATCCTTTTGGTAATATCTTGATCTAGTAGAATAAAAGTTCTTAGTATGATATAGTTGTGAGCTTTGCTTTATGATCCTTCTATGTAATCGAGTCCGTGAGGTATGTAATAAAGACTAGTGTTGAGTCAAGGGCTTGATTATTTTGCCATGATCCTAAGTGAATAAAAGAAAAGAGAAATAAATAAAAAAGGAAACAAAGAGATCGTAAGGATCTTATGGAGAGTAATGAGCTCACATAGAAAAAGTATGATGAATAAAAGTTGTTGAGAGCTAACAAACATAGTTTTGGTCATCATTGCAATTAATAGGAGGTAATAAAGAAAGAGAGGTCTTCACATATAAATATACTATCTTGGACATCTTTTATGATTGTGAGCACTCATTAAAATATGACATGCTAAAGAGTTGATGTTGGACAAGGAAGACAATGTAATGGGTTATGTTTTCTTACATCTGAGATAAAGTATATTGTCATGGATCATCCAACATGGTTGAACTTGCCTTTCCCCCTCATGCTAGCCAAATTCATGGCACCGAGTAGAGATACTACTTGTGCTTCCAAATACCCTTAAACCAGTTTTGCCATGAGAGTCCACCATACCTACCTATGGATTGAGTAAGATCCTCCAAGTAAGTTGCCATCGATGCAAGCAATAAAAATTGCTCTCTAAATATGTATGACTTATTAGTGTGGGAGAAAATAAGCTTTATACGATCGTGTGATATGGAAGAAATAAAAGCGACAGACTGCATAATAAAGGTCCATATCACAAGTGGCAATATAAAGTGATGTTCTTTCGCATTAAGATTTTGTGCATCCAACCATAAAAGCGCATGGCAACCTCTTCTTCCCTCTGCGAAGGGTCTATCTTTTACTTTTTATCTCCTACCTTGCATAAGAGTCATGGTGATCTTCACCCTTCCTTTTTACATCTTATCCTTTGGCAAGCACAGTATGTTGGAAAGATCCTGGTATATATGGCTAATTGGATGTGAGTTTTCATGAACTATTATTGTTGACATTACCCTTGAGGTAAAACATTGGGAGGCAAAACTATAAGCCCCTATCTTTCCCTGTGTCCGATTAAAACTCCATACCCATAAGTATTGCGTGAGTGTCAGCAACTGTGAAAGACTATATGATAGTTGACTATGTGGACTTGCTTAAAAGCTCTTATATATTGACTCTTTCCTATGTTATGATAAATTGCAATTGCTCCAATGACTGAGATCATAGTTTGTTAGTTTTCAATGAAGTTTACGATTCATACTTGAAATTGTGATTGAATTATTACTCTAGCATAAGAAATCATATGACAAGAATTATGTAAGTTGTTGTTCTAAGAATGATCATGATGCCCTCATGTCTGTATTTTACTTTTATCGACACCTCTATCTCTAAACATGTGGACATATTTTTCGATTTTGGCTTTCGCTTGAGGACAAGCGAGGTCTAAGCTTGGGGGAGTTGATACGTCCATTTTGCATCATGCTTTTATATCGATATTTATTGCATTATGGGCTGTTATTACACATTATGTCACAATACTTATGCCTATTCTCTCTTATTTTACAAGGTTTACTTAAAGAGGGAGAATGCCGGCAGCTGGGATTCTGGGCTGGAAAAGAAGCAAATATTAGAGACCAATTCTGCACAGCTCCAAAAGTCCTGAAACTTCACAGAAGTCAATTTCAGAATATATAAAAAATACCGAGCCCAAGAAGTTCACCAAGGGGGCCACACCCTACCCACGAGGGTGGGGGCGCTCCCTACCCCCCCTGGGCGCGCCCCCCTACCTTGTGGGCCCCCTAGTGGCCCTCCGATGTCCATCTTCTGCTATATGAAGTCTTTTGATGAGGAAAAAATCATAAGCCATCTTATCGGACGAAACTCCGCCGCCACAAGGCGGAACCTTGGCGGATCCAATCTAGGGCTCCGGCAAAGCTGTTCTGCCGGGGAAACTTCCCTCCGGGAGGGGGAAATCATCGCCATCGTCATCACCAACGCTCCTCTCATCGGGAGAGGGCAATCTCCATCAACATCTTCACCAGCACCATCTCCTCTCAAAACCCTAGTTCATCTCTTATATCCAATTCTTGTCTCCAAGCCTGGGATTGGTACCTGTGGGTTGCTAGTAGTGTTAATTACTCCTTGTAGTTGATGCTAGTTGGTTTATTTGGTGGAAGATCATATGTTCGGATCCTATATGCATATTAATACCCCTCTGATTATGAACATGATTATGCTTTGTGAGTAGTTACGTTTGTTCCTGAGGACATGGGAGAAGTCTTGCTATTAGTAGTCATGTGAATTTGGTATTCGTTCGATATTTTGATGAGATGTATGTTGTCTCTCCTCTAGTGGTGTTATGTGAATGTCGACTACATGACACTTCACCATTATTTGGGCCTAGAGGAAGGCATTGGGAACTAATAAGTAGATGATGGGTTGCTAGAGTGACAGAAGCTTAAACCCTAGTTTATGCGTTGCTTCGTAAGGGGCTGATTTGGATTCATATGTTTCATGCTATGGTTAGGTTTACCTTAATACTTTTGTTGTAGTTGCGGATGCTTGCAGTAGAGGTTAATCATAAGTGGGATGCTTGTCCAAGTAAGGACAGCACCCAAGCACCAGTCCACCCACATATTAGATTATCAAAGTACCGAACGCGAATCATATGTCCGTGATGAAAACTAGCTTGACGATATTCCCATGTGTCCTTGGGAGCGCTTTTCTCTATATAAGAGTTTGTCCAGGCTTGTCCTTTGCTACAAAAATGATTATGCCACCTTGCTGCACTTTATTTACTTCTGTTACTTGTTGCTCGTTACAAATTATCCTACCACAAACTATTTGTTACCACTTATTTCAGTACTTGCAGAGAATACCTTGCTGGAAACCGCTTATCATTTCCTTCTGCTCCTCGTTGGGTTCGACACTCTTACTTATTGAAAGGACAACGATAGATCCCCTATACTTGTGGGTCATCAAGAGGCCCGTTAAGCCATCCCTCCAATACGTTCCACGCCCTGTAGTGGGCTTTTGCTTCTTTGTAATTGAGTCGGGCGACTTATGAGAGTGCACCCTTTTAGTTCAGACTAGGGGTTTTGTCAAAGCCGGATTATCCCAAAATTTTGTTTGGGTTTTCCAGGTGCTTTCCATCGCACAGTACTTCCGTACTATGGCCGCCAAGTCAGCGAAGTGTGCTATGTCACGGAGACTTATGGCATTGAGGATTCCCTTGTCCGTGCAATTGTTGCAAAAGAACGAAATTGCGTCTTCCTCGCGACAGTCCTTGACCTTGTTCATTACAAGGAGGAATCTAGCCCAATAGTGATGTACTGTCTCTTGGGGCTCTTGCCTAATGTGGGAAAGATCGTTTATATCTGGGTGGGTGGGTGGATTTAAGTCCAGACCTTGACCCAATCTGAGACCCCGGGGCGGGGGAGTTTCCGATCTTGGAAGTTCGGGCTCCGGGATGTTGCCCCGCAGGTTCGGCATGCAGCCTGATTCTACGTTCAGGGTTAGGGCGATGTCCTCCCGTGGGCAGGTATCCAGCTCGGAGAGCTCGGGAATCCGGACATGTTTGTCCTCAGGATAGAGGGGGAATCGTCGCATTGCTCCTCCACCACCACTATCTGATGGGTGACCGGCGAAGAGTTAATCTCCCTTTGGTCGGGTTTAAGCCCAATTCGATCGTAGTCCATAGCGACTCCCAGAGCGGCGATGCAATCCAAGAGCTCGTTCAAAGAGGAGAGCTCCATTGGATCCATCTGCTCGGTGAATTTTGAGCCGATGTGGAGGCTATTTTCGATGACCCGAGAAGTCATCATCGACGCAGCGGCCGAGCAGGCGGTCATGACGAAGCCGCCTAGTCGGAGAGTTTGGCCTACAACCAGGGTTCCCCCAGAGGTGACGTTGCTCTTGACAAAGAGACAAGCCATCCCTCTTTATCATGACGACACAGTGGAACTCTCAATGAAAGCACCAATGTCGGTGCCAAAACTGGCAGATCTCGGGTAGGGGGTCCCGAACTGTGCGTCTAAGGCGGATGGTAACAGGAGGCGGGGGACACGATGTTTACCCAGGTTTGGGCCCTCTCGATGGAAGTAATACCCTACGTCCTGCTTGATTGATCTTGATGATATGAATATTACAAGAGTTGATCTACCACGAGATCGTAGAGGCTAAACCCTAGAAGCTAGCCTATGGTATGATTGTGTATTGTCCTACGGACTAAACCCTCTGGTTTATATAGACACCGGAGGGGGCTAGGGTTACATAGAGTCGGTTACAAGGGAGGAGATCTACATATCCGTATTGCAAATCTTGCCTTCCACGCCAAGGAGAGTCCCATCCGGACACGGGGCGAAGTCTTCAATCTTGTATCTTCATAGTCCAACAGTCCGGCCAAAGGATATAGTCCGGCTGTCCGGAGACCCCCTAATCTAGGACTCCCTCAGTCATTGACAGAATTCTTCAATCACTGCCACCAAGCTACAAAAGCTTCATGATGAACTATAATATGCAGGGGATGGATAAGACAATTCCCGAGCTCTCCGCGATGCTAAAAGTTGCGGAGGTAGAAATCAAGAAGGAGCATCAAGTGTTGATGGCTAACAAGACCACTAGTTTCAAGAAAAAGGGCAAAGGGAAGAAGGGGAACTTCAAGAAGAACGGCAAGCAAGTTGTTGCTCAAGTGAAGAAGCCCAAGTCTGGACCTAAGCCTGAGTGCTTCTACTACAAAGGGACTGGTCACTGGAAGCGGAACTGCCCTAAGTATTTAGCGGATAAGAAGGATGGCAAAGTGAAAGTTATATTCGATATACATATTATTGATGTGTACCTTACTAATGCTCGTAGTAGCGCCTAGGTATTTGATACCGTTTCTGAAGGAAATATGCCCTAGAGGCAATAATAAAGATATTATTTATTTCCTTATATCATGGTAAATGTTTATTATTCATGCTAGAATTGTATTAACCGGAAACTTAATACATGTGTGAATACATAGACAAAACAGAGTGTCACTAGTATGCCTCTACTTGACTAGCTCGTTGATCAAAGATGGTTATGTTTCCTAACCATAGACATGAGTTGTCATTTGATTAATGGGATCACATCATTAGGAGAATGATGTGATTGACTTGACCCATTCCGTTAGCCTAGCACTTGATTGTTTAGTTTGTTGCTATTGCTTTCTTCATAACTTATACATGTTCCTATGACTATGATATTATGCAACTCCCGTTTATCGGAGGAACACTTTGTGTGCTACCAAACGTCAGAACGTAACTGGGTGATTATAAAGGTGCTCTACAGGTGTCTCCGAAGGTACTTGTTGGGTTGGCGTATTTCGAGATTAGGATTTGTCACTCCGATTGTCGGAGAGGTATCTCTGGGCCCTCTCGGTAATACACATTACTCAAGCCTTGCAAGCATTGCAACTAATAAGTTAGTTGCGGGATGATGTATTACGGAACGAGTAAAGAGACTTGCCAGTAACGAGATTGAACTAGGTATTGAGATACCGACGATCGAATCTCGGGCAAGTAACATACCGATGACAAAGGGAACAACGTATGTTGTTATGCAGTCTGACCGATAAAGATCTTCGTAGAATATGTAGGAGCCAATATGGGCATCCAGGTCCCGCTATTGGTTATTGACCAGAGAGATGTCTTGGTCATGTCTACATAGTTCTCGAACCCGTAGGGTCCACACGCTTAACGTTCGTTGAGGATATAGTACTATATGAGTTATGTATGTTGATGACCGAATGTTATTCGGAGTCCGAGATGAGATCACAGACATGACGAGGAACTCCGGAATGGTCCGGAGATAAAGTTTGATATATGGGATAGTAGTGTTTGATCTCCGGAAGGGTTCCGGAATTCACCGGAAGGGGTTCCGGATGTTTCCCGAAATGTTTGGGCATGGAACACTTTATCTGGGCCAAAAGGGAAAGCCCACAAGGCTTTTGGAAAGTGCAAAAGGAAGTTTTGCGGAGACTAGAGGCTAGACGCCAGGAACCCTGGCGTCTAGGGGGTAGACGCCGGGAACCCTGGCGTATAGACCTGGAGTCCGAGAAGGACTCTTGCCTTTTGGGTGAAACCGACTTTGAGGAGGCTTTTACTCCAAGTTTCGACCCCAGGGCTCAACATATAAATAGAGGGGTAGGGCTAGCACCAAAGACACATCAAGAAACACCAAGCCGTGTGCCGGCAACCCCGTCCCCTCTAGTTTATCCTCCGCCATAGTTTTCGTAGTGCTTAGGCAAAGCCCTGCGGAGATTGTTCTTCACCAACACCGTCACCACGCCGTCATGCTGCCGGAACTCATCTACTACTTCGCCCCTCTTGCTGGATAGAGAAGGCGAGGACGTCACCGAGCCGAACGTGTGCAGAACTTGGAGGTGTCGTGCTTTCGGTACTTGGATCGGTCGGACGTGAAGACGTACGACTACATCAACCACGTTGATATAACGCTTCCGCGAACGGTCTACGAGGGTATGTAGACAACACTCTCCCCTCTCGTTGCTATATATCACCATGATCTTGCGTGTGCGTAGGAATTTTTTTGAAATTACTACGTTCCCCAACAGTGGTATCAAAGCCTAGGTTTTATGTGTTGATGTTGTGCATGAGTAGAACACAAGTGAGTTGTGGGCAATATAAGTCATACTGCTTACCAGCATGTCATACTTTGGTTCGGCGGTATTGTTGGATGAAGCAGCCCGGACCGACATTACGTGTACGCTTACGCGAGACTGGTTCTACCGACGTGCTTTGCACACAGGTGGCTGGCGGGTGTCAGTTTCTCCAACTTTAGTTGAACCAAGTGTGTCTATGCCCGGTCCTTGCGAAGGTTAAAACAGCACCAACTTGACAAACTATCGTTGTGGTTTTGATGCGTAGGTAAGAACGGTTCTTGCTAAGCCCGTAGCAGCCACGTAAAACTTGCAACAACAAAGTAGAGGACGTCTAACTTGTTTTTGCAGGGCATGTTGTGATGTGATATGGTCAAGACATGATGCTAAATTTTATTGTATGAGATGATCATGTTTTGTAACTGAGTTATCGGCAACTGGCAGGAGCCATACGGTTGTCATTTTATTGTATGCAATGCAATCGCGATGTAATGCTTTACTTTATCACTAAGCGGTAGCGATAGTCGTGGAAGCATAAAATTGGCGAGACGACAACGATGCTACGATGGTGATCAAGGTGCCGCGCCGGTGACGATGGTGATCATGAAGGTGCTTCGGAGATGGAGATCACAAGCACAAGATGATGATGGCCATATCATATCACTTATATTGATTGCATGTGATGTTTATCTTTTATGCATCTTATCTTGCTTTGATTGACGGTAGCACTATAAGATGATCCCTCACTAAATTATCAAAGTATAAGTGTTCTCCCTAAGTATGCACCGTTGCGAAAGTTCTTCGTGCTGAGACACCACGTAATGATCGGGTGTGATAGGCTCTACGTTCAAATACAACGGGTGCAAAACAGTTGCACACGCGGAATACTCAGGTTTAACTTGACGAGCCTAGCATATAACAGATATGGCCTCGGAACACGGAGACCGAAAGGTCGAGTGTGAATCATATAGTAGATATGATCAACATATTGATGTTCACCATTGATACTACTCCATCTCATGTGATGATCGGACATGGTTTAGTTGATTTGGATCACGTGATCACTTAAAGGATTAGAGGGATATCTTTCTAAGTGGGAGTTCTTAAGTAATATGATTAATTGAACTTAAATTTATCATGAACTTAGTACCTGATAGTATCTTGCTTGTCTATGTTTGATTGTAGATAGATGGCTCGTGCTGTTGTTCCGTTGAATTTTAATGCGTTCCTTGAGAAAGCAAAGTTGAAAGATGATGGTAGCAATTACGCGGACTGGGTCCGTAACTTGAGGATTATCCTCATTGCTGCACAGAAGAATTATGTCCTGGAAGCACCGCTAAGTGCCAAGCCTGCTGTAGGAGCAACACCAGATGTTATGAACGTCTGGCAGAGCAAAGCTGATGACTACTCAATAGTTCAGTGTGCCATGCTTTACGGCTTAGAACCGGGTCTTCAACGACATTTTGAACGTCATGGAGCATATGAGATGTTCCAGGAGTTGAAGTTAATATTTCAAGCAAATGCCCGGATTGAGAGATATGAAGTCTCCAATAAGTTCTATGGCTGCAAGATGGAGGAGAATAGTTCTGTCAGTGAACATATACTCAAAATGTCTGGGTATCATAATCACTTGACTCAACTAGGGGTTAATCTTCCTGTTGATAGTGTCATTGACAGAGTTCTTCAATCACTGCCACCAAGCTACAAAAGCTTTGTGATGAACTATAATATGCAAGGGATGAATAAAACTATTCCTGAGCTCTTCGCAATGCTAAAAGCCGCGGAGGTAGAAATCAAGAAGGAGCATCAAGTGTTGATGGTCAATAAGACCACTAGTTTCAAGAAAAAGGGCAAAGGGAAGAAGAAAGGGAACTTCAAGAAGAACAACAAACAAGTTGCTGCTCAAGAGAAGAAACCCAAGTCTGGACCTAAGCCTGAGACTGAGTGCTTCTACTGCAAGTAGACTGGTCACTGGAAGCGGAACTGCCCCAAGTATTTGGCGGATAAGAAGGATGGCAAAGTGAACAAAGGTATATGTGATATATATGTTATTGATGTGTACCTTACTAATGCTCACAGTAGCACCTGGGTATTTGATACTGGTTCTGTCGTGGTTTTGTCACGACAGATGTCCTAGAGAAAGGACTTAGTCGTGGAGCCATCGCGACGGGTTAGCTTGAAGGGGTTAAAGCGGACACAGGGACGCAAGAGAGTTTATACTAGTTCGGCCCCTTCGATGAAGGTAAAAGCCTACATCTAGTTGTGATGGAATTGATGGGGTTTCGATGACTAGGGAGCAAACAAGCTTCGCCTATGTCTCGAGTTGTTGTCTGTTGTCCTTGAACCGCCATCAGGTCATCCCCTTATATACACGGGCGACACCCGTCGGTTCACAAAGTCCCAACACCTGTCGATATTCGTATCCGGGTTGGTCTCTCCTTATTCCTAACTTACAATACAAGTTTAACTACTAACGCCGGTTTACGGCTACAGGCCTTGAACCGACCATGGGCCTTGAGCCCTCATCTGCCTTCTTGGGCTTTAACATACTTAACTACTGACGAAGTTAACCCGACCCAGGTAGGCCGGTTTACGCCCAGTAGTAATATCCCCAACATTAGGCCCCAGATTGATTTGAACATGTTCATGTCAATCCTTTAGCAAAAATCTTCATCTTCAATATCTTCTTGTAGTTTGTTGAACCGCCGTGATGTCATCTTCTCTGGTCGTTGTAAATCGGAGTGACGTCACCTGTCATAACGAAGCTATCCATTATGCTTCCTTGTTTAATAGATCTGCGGAAATCGAGGTGACAGCTCCGTTTCGTGGCCCCTTGATTGTCGTGCCTGACACATGTCCCTTTGCCTTATAAATAAGACCGAAGGGCCATTTCTTTTCTCCCCTTCGTGCCTTTCTTCTTCGTCTTCCTCGCGTCGCCAGCCTCGGAGCTCCGCTGCCGCTGTCAACTTCTGCACCAACCTTGGCCGCTGCATCAACCTAAACGCACCAGAGCACCACGGCAACCTTCCACATCTTCCTCAACTCTGGTAAGCCTTCTACTCTCCTCAACACAGATCTGTTCTAGGGTTTCGTGTTCTTGCAGTGTTCATCACCTGTTCATGTTCATATACTAGCTCCTGGATGCATCTGTGGATCCTTGCTCTGTGTAGCGGTAGGTTTTAGCATCCGCCTTCAGTTTCCTGCTTCGAGACCATAGATCTATATGTATCTCTGCCCATTGATTTAGTACTGTTCTTTTTTGAACCTTGAATATTTTCCTTCTTTTCTGAACTTGCTTCAAATCCATCGCTGTAGAAAAGTCTTGTGAAATCTGTTTCTGTAAACTTACTCATTTGCTTCAATGTTTAGACCAGGCGGTTTAATTTGTAGAAAAAATTGCCAAACCGGTATATACCATTAGTCCCCTTGTTGAACCGCCAGACGTTGTTGCTTCATAGAACTCCGGTTTAGATATATCTGTCTCCGATTTAACATTGCACATACCAATGTACCTTGATCAATGCATTTTTGAACCGGGACCTTCTACCTTGTAGATTTCCTCATGGCCAAGCAAGTATATGAGTGCAATTGGGTTCCTTCTCGCGTCACAGAGGCACAACTGGACGATTTAGTCCTGATTGGCACTTTAGGCAACAAAGATACCATCCATTGGAGGGCTCCTGGCAAAGAATGCCCTCCCACACCTCAAGAAGGAGAGGTCGTTGTTTTCGTAGATCACTTAGCCCGGGGCTTTAAGCCGCCCGGTTCTAAATTTTATCGGGATGTTTTAGCCGATTTCCAACTCCATCCACAAGACACTGGCCCCAACTCTGTTACTAATATGTGTCATTTCCAAGTGCTTTGTGAGGCGTTCTTTCAAGAGGAGCCCACAGTGGAATTGTTCAGAGACCTTTTCCATCTAAACCGCCGTACTGAATTTACTGACAGCTCCAATACGAAGTTGGGTGGCGTGGCGATTCAGAAAAGGAAAGAGGTCACATACCCTCACGCCACTGCACAGCCACCCCAAAGAGTGGAATCAGACATGGTTCTATTGCAAAGACACCTCCCCTGCTAGTGAGAATCCCTTGCCTGGCTTTCGTCCGGAGCGGCTCAGCAATACACACCCCTTTCCGCAAAGGTTGACTGCCCAGGAGAGAAGCAAATATGCTCCTCAACTGTCGAAGCTCAGAGCCTTTATGGCCAACAGTTTAACAGGGGTTGATCTCGCTCGCTGTTGGATATCATGGAGCATACTGCCTCTGAGTCAGCGCTCCGGTTTGATGTGCGAGTATACTGGCAGTGTTGATGACCCACTGCGACAGTCCAACATCCAGCTCTCCGACGAAGAAATCACAGAGGCGATGAATAAGATGTTGAATGAACCAGAATACATCTGTGCTAAAAACGGCCTGCTTCCCTTCTGTGCCATCAACAAACCGCCAGTTGTAAGACTTTGACTTTTCTTTTTGCTGAATCTGTTATTGATATATCTGGTCATTGTTTAATATCATTGTCTGTGTAACCAGGGCAATGATCCATTTTGGAGCAAGAAACTACCGCAGGAGAAACCAGAAAAACCAGACAAACCGGAAAGAGCAACCCGGCAAAAGACTAAAGCTGTGAAGAAGACTGCTCATAGGAAAAGAACCACTGCATCCTCTAATCCGGCCCCTGATGATGATGTGGATAATCCGGACCTTGAGGTAGGGCTTGACTCACTTGGCTTATTTTTCATGCGTCTTATTGATGATGATATTTGTCAGGATGATGTCGAAGCCAGCTATTCTCTCTTCCGATTCAGAACCTTTGCCTTCACTAAAAATCCGTCAGGCAAAACGGAAAGTTAAATTTTCTCTTCCTCTTGCTTATTTGGATCCCAAATTTCTTATGAAGACCCAACAGCATGAAGCTCGTCGCACCACTCGGCACAGCGGCCAGGTAGTTACCTCCGCCGGTTTACCGAACAGTCCGGTTCGGAAATGCCGCTCAGAGGTCTCTAATTTGCTTGTCAGTGCTTGTCCTAAAGCGGGCTTTTTTCGTCAACCTCTTAATCCATCTGACTCCGATTATCAAGTTACT
The DNA here is from genome assembly GCA_034509565.1 of Triticum monococcum. Taxonomy (NCBI): domain Eukaryota; kingdom Viridiplantae; phylum Streptophyta; class Magnoliopsida; order Poales; family Poaceae; genus Triticum; species Triticum monococcum. The sequence continues at coordinate 412,567,499 of CM067845.1, forward strand.
TCCCACTCATCCTCTGGCGAGTCATCGGCTACTCAGCTGCCACCGCTCAAAACGGTGCTTGGGTAAGCTATACTTATCATAATATTTGCAGCACATCACCTTGGAACATATGCTGTATTTGATTTTGTTATTCCTTTCAGGGCCAAACCTAGGCCAAGCAAGAAGGCTCGCCTGGACAAAGCGGCCGAAGAAGATGCCGTCCTTGAACCGGGCAAGACGCCAGATCTTGAAGCGGCTACTCCTGAGGATATACCCAATGATCCACCGCAGCAAGACGATGATCTTATTGCTAAAGAGATACCTATTGATACCTCAAATCCTGTCAATCAGCCCACAAGCTCCATCCGGATTGAGAAATCCACCGGTCCAACAAAACCTACTGACAAGCCAACAGCCCCAGTGCAAACCGGCGACACCAAGGATGATGAGGTTGTCATTACTAGCACTGGCCATACTGAGCCAAGCAATCCTGTCGCTTTGTCCAAACATTCTGCCAAGGAAGAATTTGCTGCCTTTGGCAAAGGCAAGTGGAATGCTGATCTGGCGACTTACGCTGCTCTGAACGCCCAAGATATCCATTCCGGCTACCTGAACCGGCTGTATACCAGTCGTGACTATGAAGCCGGTCTGGTTAATATGATGAAAGATAAATATGAGGTAACTTCCATATGCTCTTTCCTGCTTGTATGCTTCAATTCTTGCTGGCTCTCCTAGCCCCCAAGGGTCAGTTTGTAATCTTCTTTCAAACCGGGACTTATAAATCTTGATGCTTTGAAATTCGCTGATGTAGCCCCCAAGGGCCGGTTCAACTTAGCGTAGTTAAACTGGTACTTTAAGTAATTGAGATTGCCGCATCAGAATATATACGAGCAAATAGCCATTATCCCCCAAGTGCCAAGTTGAATACTTGTATTGATCTTGGGACTTTGCAAGCAATTGAATGATGAAGATCGAATATGCATTAGCCCCCAAGTGCCAAGTGCATAACTTGTTATGTGGTTGGTACTTCAATCCTTGTACCATTTTGTTGAAGCATATAATTGTCTGCATGCAGGCTGAACTGAAGACGAAAGAAAGCCAAGTCGCCGATCTCCAAGAAAACATGAAAACCCAACAAGCTGAAACCTCCAAAGCAAAAGAGGAATTAGCCAGCGCTTTAAGCGCCATGGAACAGCTTAAGGAGAGCTTCAAGAAGAAGCAGGCGGATTGGGCCACTGAAAAGTCTGCTTTAATCAAACGAGCAGAGGATGCCGAGGCTGCACTAAAACCGGTGGCGGATGAATTGACCAGCATAAAGCGGCACGTCCATGTCATGACCACTGCTATCTTTGGTAAGCCAGTTTGACTTCTGAATTGACTCTACCTTCTTACAGAACTACCGGTTTGTTAACCCTTTATGATATTTCAGGGACACGCATTGGTCACTTGGGGTCAGATGTGCGGAAGAAATTGAAAGCCGCCTATACGTTGGTCGAACAACTGTACACTGGTGCATAGTGGATCATCTGTACCGCATCCCACAACAAGCCGGCGCCCACCTTGATTCAGGACACTCTGATGAAACTATCGGTGCTTCCTGCCCGGGTTGAAGAGCTGAAGAAATCTACTGCTCGAACCGGTGCAATCAATGCTTTAATCTGGGCAAAAGCTTGGGTGCCAGATTTTGATCCTATTGAAGCGGCTCAGGGCTACCCCAGCTTGAAGGAAGACGGGTCAGAGTTTGGTGAAGCGGATCTGCGAGCAATAAACCGGGAGGTGCGTCCGCTAGCTTGTCAATTGGCTGAAGAAGCAGACTTGTCTCATTATCAAGCCCAATATGACAATCAAAACAAGCAAATAGCTGCACCAATTCATGAAGCGGAAAATCTTATCCCTCCAATCCGTAAGCATACTTACGCTCCCGATATTGACCCGTCGTTGCTGGTCCATGATGAAGTTGTTTTTCAAGCATTAATGGGAATCGACTGGACAACTGTTGATTTCCAGCCGCTGGGTAGAGCAACTAAAGCTGAAGCGGCGCAGGATGATCCACAACCATCAGGCCAGGCTGGTGACCAAGCTTGAACTGGAAGCCGGTTTAAAACTGCCTCTCCTTTGCGAAAAAACAATGATCTTATTATGGGCACCGTGTTGCCTTGTAATAGTCTAGCTGATACTTTTGATGTTGATATGCCTTCGTGCATAATTGCTGCCACTTGTTCTTCCTTTGGGTGATGAACTTTCCAAAGTACTTTCTGCAATAAAAAATCTTCAAGTGCCACCGCGGTTGTACCGTCAGGCGGAATATGATGTCTGCATACATGAAAGCAAAACATCCGATTTTTTAAGTATATGACCAAATTTTTGAGATACATAATACCTGCCATCGTTGAGCGTGAAGTTGGCTTGGCCAATCTTGAAGCGGAGTTTTATAAACCCACACTGTTGGAGGAGATAGCAGCTCCCATATATATATGACGCCGTTTTACTATGTAAACCGTGCCGGGTTATAATAAACACCATGTTACTCCATAAGAGGATGTTAACAAAAAAGATCAAACCGGGCAAATAGTCTCCAGATTGAAATGAACCGTGTTCCGTCAATTGATAATGTGAACCGGTTGAAAACTTTGTCGGTTTTAAAAACGCAATAAAAAGCAAGAAAAATCTTTCAAAGAAAAGTGTGAAGCAAATGCAATGACAAAACCGTTTGCAAAAAAAGGTTTATTTGAGCTGATCAGATGGCGTTACCATGGCCGAACACGACCAAGCTCCCGTTAGGTGTAACTATGGTTCTAGTCAGACAGGTCCCCAAATGAAACCGTGGCATTTATGCCGACCAGGTGGCATGGCAATGGTTCGGGTTCGACCAAGCCCCCAAGTGATTCTGTGGGCTTAGGCCGATCAAGAGGCATGAGTGGTTCAGATGTGACCAAGTCCCCAAGTGATCTGGTGGCTCTCGCCTATCAAAAGGTATTGTATTGGTTCGGACACGACCAAACCCCCAAGTGATATAACATGATGCTTTTAAAAAGCGAACTCAAGGGATAAACCGGAGGCCGCTTTAGAGCAACTCCGTGTAACCACACATGATGTAAAAGAACAGATACCCCGCTTTAGCTGAGGTTCCGGTTTATTATATTTAATCATAATATATACATCGTCATAATATGTACACAAGTATAGCCAATGGCTCAGGTATAGTAAGGCCGAAGATGAGCTATGTTCCACGGCCTGTTGGTCTCCTCCTCTGATGTACGTGAGTCCTTATGCTCTCGAATATCGATCAGATAGTATGACCCGTTGTGCAGATTCTTGCTGACCACAAAAGGCCCCTCCCAAGGTGGGGATAGCTTATGCATATCAGTCTGATCTTGGATGAGCCGAAGCACCAAATCTCCTTCCTGAAAGGTTCTGGTTCTGACTCGGCGACTGTGATAACGACGAAGATCCTGTTGGTAAATCGCCGATCGGGCGGCTGCTGTAACGCCCTCGATGCGGCTATATCTCCCACGTGTCGAAGCACGACTTAGAGGCATAACCGCATTGAAAGCAATGTCGCAAGTGAGGTAATCTTCACACAACCCATGTAATACATAAGGACAAAGATACATAGTTGGCTTACAATCGCCACTTCACACAATTACATGAATAAAGCATTACATCATCCAAATACAATCAAGGTCCGACTACGGAACCAAAATAAAAGAAGAACCCCAAAAGTGACAAGGTCCCCGATCGACCCCCACTGGGCTCCACTACTGATCAACTACAATGGAACAACACAAAGGACAAGATCTTCATGGAGCTCCTCCTTGAGCTTGGTTGCGTCATCCGCACGGTTCAACGGCACCTGCAAACTGGTTTTGGAAGTATCTGTGAGTCACGGCGACTCAGCAATCTCACACCCTCGCGATCAAGACTATTTAAGCTTATGGGTAAGGTAAAGGTATGAGGTGGAGCGGCAGCAAGCGACTAGCATATATGGTGGCTAACATACGCAAATGAGAGCGAGAAGAGAAGGCAAAGCACGGTCGATAAAAGTATGATCAAGAAGTGATCCTAGAACAACCTACATCAAGCATAACTCCAACAACCGTGTTCACTTCCCGGACTCCGCCGGAAAGAGACCATCACGGTTACACACGCGGTTGATGTATTTTAATTAAGGTCAACTTCAGGTTTTCTACAACCGGACATTAACAAATTCCCATCTTCCCATAACCGCAGGCACGGCTTTTGAAAGTTCAAATCCCTGCAGGGGTGTCCCAACTTAGCCCATGACAAGCTCTCACGGTCAACGAAGGAACAGACCTCCTCCCGAGACATTGCGATCAGACTCGATATCCCGGTTCTACAAGACATCCTCGACAATGGTAAAACAAGTCCAGCAAAGCCGCCCGATGCGCCGACATCCTGATGGGAGCTGCACATATCTCGTTCTTAGGGCAACACCAGATAGGTCAAGCTACGAGTAAAACCAGCCCTCAAGTTTCCCTGAGGTGGCCCCGCAGGCTGCCCATTTCGGACCAACACTTAGACAAGCACTGGCCCGGGGGGGTTAAAATAAAGATGACCCTCGGGATGTGCGACTCCCAAGGGAAAAGGCTAGGTGGTGAATGGTAAAACCAAGGTTGGGCCTTCCTGGAGGAGTTTTATTCAAAGCGAACTGTCAAGGGGTTCCCATTATAACCCAACCGCGTAAGGAACGCAAAATTCGGGAACATAACACCGATATGACGGAAACTAGGGCGGCAAGAGTGGAACAAAACACCAGGCATAAGGCCGAGCCTTCCACCCTTTACCAAGTATATAGATGCATTAATTAAATAAGATATATTGTGATATCCCAACAAGTAAACATGTTCCAACAAGGAACAACAACTCCATGTCCCAACAAGGAACAAACTTCAATCTTCACCTGCAACTAACAACGCTATAAGAGGGGTTGAGCAAAGCGGTAACATAGCCAAACAACGGTTTGCTCGGACAAGGTGGGTTAGAGGCTTGGTTCAACAATATAGGAGGCATGATAAGCAAGTGGTAGGTATCGCAGCATAGGCATAGCAAAAGAGCGAGCATCTAGCAAAGCAAAGATAGTAGTGATTTCGAGGGTATGATCATCTTGCCTGAAATCCCACAAGGAAGAAGAACGAGTCCATGAAGAAGACAAATGGACGTAGACGAACGGGTCCTCACACATGACGTTACCGAAACAACCTGAAGAAGCAAACACCGGAAAGAAACACACACCATAGTAAACAAACCACACATGAACATGGTATGATATGCGGGATGCGATGCATATGCATGATTGGACAAGAAATGCATGAACCTGGCCTCAACTTGGAAATCCAAGAGTGCCACTGGAAAGGTGAGGTGATTTCGGTTGAAATTGATATAAAGATCACCGGAATCGGAGTTACGGTTTGGAAATGACAAGCAATTCAAATATGGCACCGGTCTGCGATTTACAGCAAGTAGCCATCTAAATGCAACAAGAAGAACATGCTACAGCACTCAAACATGATAACAAAATACATGGCAGGGATCCACTCAAGAAGCTTAACAAAAGACTAGCACTGAGCTATGGCCAATTCATCCATTAACAGGTTCAAACAAGCATGGCAAAAATGCAATTGGTAAACAGATTTCAGACTTAGTGAAATAAACACTTGCCTGGAATTTCAGATCGGGTAGCACACTTCGGAGCAACAAAACTACATGCTACAGGACCTGAACATGGCAAAGTAAAGCATGGGATGGAGCTACTCAAAGAGCTTAACAAAAGTCCCTTAGTGACCTTGAGCCAAAAGGGATCAGAAAATACATTTGCAAGCATGTGAACATGGCAAAAAAATAATCAGGTTACAGACTTTGTGAAAACTGGAGGATGCTGAAAACAGATATCAAGTAGGCATGTTTACGAGCTCGATGCACTCACTACAGGGCAAGGCATGACAATCTAATCATATACCTATCAAGAATACACAAAATGCAAGCTAGACATGGCAAGAACAATAACATAGCATGCACGGATCAACTACAACATCCTAGGCAAAATTGTTAACAAGTCGACAATCTGCCCAGATTCACGAAATAGCAAAAGTAGAGCTCGATTGACTCAAGCTAGGGTGCTCCATAATTACAAACAAAGACATGGATGGATAGAGCACTACAAGATTAACAAAACATCCTTACTGATCATCCTCAAAAGAGGCACGGATCACTAGGAAACAACATGAACATATGGCATCATGAGAAAAATAGATCAATGACTTAGTGGAATTGCTAAGTCCCTGAAATCAACATTACCAAGTGCCTCACTTTGCAAGCTTGTGCTAGTCACCACACACATCACAAAAATACATGGGTTGCACCTCTGGATAGATGGCAAAACATATAACAAAACACATGTAGAGCTTATGGGCATATCATGCACACAATAATCATGGCAAAAATGACAAATATCTAAATGGAGCAGCAGATCTGACAATTATCTCAAGTAGCACTCTTCCAACAGCATTTCGGGCATCAAGATGCACTCAAATGAAGATGATGCAATGAGATGAAATGATGTGCTCTCTGAGACGAACATTTTGATATGCTATATGCGCAAAACGGAGTTACGGATACGGAGTTACGACATGATGAATATGTGCATATGAATCGGGGAATTTCGGGGACTTAGTGAAATTAGACCTCTCCGGGAAAAGTCAACGGGTGGACGAGGAGATCCGGGACGACGAGATCCGGGACGCGGGGGCGGTGTTTGGTTCGTCTCCTGGTGGATCTCATCCACCCGGAGCAAATCCGACTGGAGTAGACTCCGGCGAACTCGAGGCCGTCTCCGGCGAGGCGAGGAGCGGGGCGGCACACTCCGGCGAAGGTCGGCGCGAGCTCCTTGCGGGCATGGCGCGGGGCCGGCACCGTTGAAGAGGGGAAGGCGCGCGGCGCATTTGGCGGCGAGCGGCGGCGCGGTCGCCGGTGATGGGGATGGATGGCGCGCGGCGGGGCGCTCGGGATGGAGGCGGCGGCGAGATGGAGAGGCGCGGGCGGTGCGCAGCTCGGGACTGCCGGTGAGGCAAGGCGCGCGGCGGGACGGGCCCTGCGCAGCCCGGTTCGGCCCCGGGGCGGGCCGGATCTGGGCCCCGGGTGACCGGCGCGGTGGGAGGAGGAAGATGGCGACATGTCGCGCTGCTGTTGGCCCGGAGCGGTGGCGCAGCTGATGTGGCGGCCCTTGATTCGTCGGGGTGATGTGGCAGCGGGGTGGACATGTCCGGCCAGCGCGGGAAGGAGTGTCCGGCGGCGCGGGGAGGAGTTTTTAGGGTTTGGACTGCGAGATTTTCGGAGGGAGACACATATTGATAGGTAGAGGGAGCTAGGATAGTCCAAATGAGGTGCGGTTTTCGGCCACGCGATCGTGATCGAACGACCGAGATGATGGAGCAGGTTTAGGTGGGTTTTGGGCCAACTTGGAGGGGTGTTGGGCTGCAACACACACGAGGCCTTTTCGGTCCCTCGGTTAACCGTTGGAGCATCAAACGAAGTCCAAATGGTACGTAACTTGACAGGCGGTCTACCGGTAGTAAACCAAGGCCGCTTGGCAAGTCTTGGTCCAATCCGGAAATGTTTAATCCCCACACATGAAAGAAAGGTAGAAATGACCACCGGAGGAGATAGGAGCGCCGGAATGCAGAACGGACAACGGGGAAAATGCTCGGATGCATGAGACGAACATGTATGCAAATGAAATGCACATGATGACATGATATGCAATGCATGACATGCAAGCAATGACAAGGCAATAGCAGCGAATAACTGGACGACACCTGGCACAATCGGTCTCAGGGTGTTACAGCTGCTATGTCCCGCTCTTCATCCAACCGGTCCAAAGCATCTTGCCATGTTGTCTCGTTGTCTGCTTCAATATAAGCCGTCACACGAGGTGAATCATGACGGATATCACTGGGGAGAACCGCCTGCGCTCCATAAACCATGAAGAACGGTGTGTATCATGTTGATCTGTTGGGTGTTGTATTGATGCTCCATAACACAGATGGTAATTCTTCTACCCAACAACCCGGCGTTCTCTGCAAAGGAACCATGAGCCGGGGTTTGATGCCTCTCAAGATCTCTTGATTAGCCCTTTCTGCTTGACCATTGGACTGTGGGTGTGCCACTGATGAAACGTCGAGCCGGATGTGCTCCCGTTCGCAAAACTCCTTCATGGCATCTTTGGACAAATTGGTACCATTATCTGTGATGATACTGTGCGGAAAACCAAACCGGAAAATCACTTTTTTGATGAACTGAACCGCCGTGGCCGCATCACACTTGCTAACAGGTTCTGCCTCCACCCATTTTGTAAACTTGTCAACCGCCACCAGGAGGTGGGTCTTCTTATCTTTGGACCTTTTGAAAGGCCCAACCATATCCAGCCCCCAAGTCGCAAACGTCCAAGTAATTGGAATCATTCTCAATTCTTGAGCTGGTACATGAGCACGTCTTGAAAACCTTTGGCAACCATCACATCGTCTGACCAGATCCTCCGCATCAGCATGAGCAGTTAACCAATAGAAGCCATGGCGAAACGCTTTAGCCACCAGAGACTTTGAACCGGCGTGGTGACCACAATCTCCTTCGTGGATCTCACGCAAAATTTCACGGCCTTCTTCAGGAGACACATAGCGTTGAAATGCTCCTAACACACTGCAATGACGCAACTCGCCGTTGATAATAGCCATGGACTTGGATCGCCGGATTATCTGACGGGCCAGAGTCTCATCCTCTGGTAACTCGCCCCGGTTCTTATACGTGTTGGGGAACGTTGCAGAAAACAAAAAATTTCCTACGGTTTCACCAAGATCCATCTATGAGTTCATCTAGCAACGAGTGATTGGATGCATCTACATACCTTTGTAGATCGCGAGCGGAAGCATTCAAAGAACGGGGATGAGGTAGTCGTACTCGACGTGATCCAAATCACCGGAGATCCTAGCACCGAACGGACGGCACCTCCGCGTTCAACACACGTACGGTCAGCATGACGTCTCCTCCTTCTTGATCCAGCAAGGGGGAAGGAGAGGTTGAGGAAGATGGCTCCAGCAGCAGCACGACGGCGTGGTGATGGTGGAGATGCAGTACTCCGACAGGGCTTCACCGAGCTCTATGGAGGAGGAGGAGGTGTTGGAGGGGAGAGGGAGGCGCCAGGGGCAAAGGTGTGAGGCCCTTCCTCCCCCCACTATATATAGGGGGCCTAGGGGGGCGCCGGCCCTAGGAGATGCAATCTCCTAGGGGGCGGCGGCCAAGGGGAGGGGGCTTGCCCCCCAAGCAAGGGGGGCGCCCCCTTTAGGGTTTCCCCCACCCTAGGCGCATGGGCCCTAGGGGAAAGTGGCGCCCCAGCCCACTTTGGGCTGGATCCCTTCCTCATACAGCCCATAAGGCCCTCCGGGAGAGGTGGCCCCTCCCGGTGGACCTCCGGAACCCCTCCGATGGCCCCGGTACAATACCGATATGCCCCCGAACCTTTTCGGCGACCATATGATAACTTCCCATATATAAATCTTTACCTCCGGACCATTCCGAAACTCCTCGTGACATCTGGGATCTCATCCGAGACTCCGAACAACATTCGATAATCACATACAAGTCTTCCTAACAACCCTAGCGTCACCGAACCTTAAGTGTGTAGACCCTACGGGTTCGGGAGACATGTAGACATGACCGAGAAGACTCTCCGGTCAATAACCAACAGCGGGATCTGGATACCCATGTTGGCTCCCACATGCTCCTCGATGATCTCATCGGATGAACCACGATGTCGAGGATTCAAGCAACCCCGTATGCAATTCCCTTTGTCAATCGGTACGTTACTTGCCCGAGATTCGATCGTCGGTATCCCAATACCTCGTTCAATCTCGTTACCGGCAAGTCACTTTACTCGTACCGTAATGCATGATCCCGTGACCAGACACTTGGTCACTTTGAGCTCATTGTGATGATGCATTACCGAGTGGGCCCAGAGATACCTCTCCGTCATACGGAGTGACAAATCCCAGTCTTGATCCGTGTCAACCCAACAGACACTTTCGGAGATACCCGTAGTATACCTTTATAGTCACCCAATTATGTTGCGACGTTTGGTACACCCAAAGCACTCCTACGGTGTCCGGGAGTTACATGATCTCATGGTCTAAGGAAAGGATACTTGACATTGGAAAAAACTCTAGCAAACGAACTATACGATCTTGTGCTATGTTTAGGATTGGGTCTTGTCCATCACATCATTCTCCTAATGATGTGATCTCGTTATCAATGACATCCAATGTCCATAGTCAGGAAACCATGACTATCTGTTGATCAACAAGCTAGTCAACTAGAGGCTTACTAGGGACATGTTGGTGTCTATTTATTCACACATGTATTACGATTTCCAGATAACACAATTATAGCATGAATAAAAGACAATTATCATGAACAAGGAAATATGATAATAATGCTTTTATTATTGCCTCTAGGGCATATTTCCAACAGTACGCCAGGTAAGGAAGCATCCAATCCGGAATAACATGAAGAGCTGCCGCCAATTGAGCCTCCGGATCAGGAATAGCTAAATCCGCTTCACCAGGGATCTTGACCGACGGGTTGTGCAGCACATCCAGAAAAACATTGGGCGGGACCGGTTTGCGCTGAGAGCCCAGCCGGCTTAAAGCGTCCGCCACTTCATTTTTCTGCCGGTCCACGTGGTCCACCTGATAGCCCTTAAAATGACCTGCAACAATATCCACCTCACGACGATTTGCTGCCATGAGTGGGTCCTTGGAATCCCAAGTGCCGGATACTTGCTGAGCCACGAGGTCTGAGTCCTCGAAGCACTTAACTCAACTTAGATTCATCTCCTTAGCCATCCGGAGACCATGGAGTAAGGCTTCATACTTGGCTGCATTGTTAGTACAAGGGAACATTAAGTGGAGAACATAACAAAACTTATCACCTCGCGGGGAAGTTAATACGACTCCAGCCCCTGAGCCTTCCAATTGCCTGGATCCGTCAAAATGGATGGTCCAATATGTGTGATCCGGCTTTTCTTCAGGTGCTTGCATTTCCGTCCAATCATTGATGAAATCAACAAGTGCTTGAGACTTAACCGCCGTCCGAGGCACATAATTCAAACCGTGCGGCCCAAGCTCTATAGCCCACTTGGCAATCCGGCCAGTTGCTTCCCGGTTCTGGATGATATCTCCCAAAGGAGCAGAACTGACCGCTGCAATTGGGTGCCCTTGGAAGTATTGTTTAAGCTTCCGGCTTGCCATAAAAACTCCATACACCAGCTTCTGCCAATGCGGATACCTTTGCTTGGACTCGATGAGTACCTCACTGATATAATAGACCGGACATTGAACCAGATGCTCCTTACCTGCCTCCTTTTGCTCCACCGCAATAGCCACGCTGACCGCCCGAGCATTAGCAGCAACATATAGCAGTAATGGCTCCTTGTCAATGGGAGCAGCGAGCACAAGTGGATTGGCCAATTGCCGCTTTAAGTCCTCAAATGCTTCATCAGCAGTGGAACTCCAAACAAACTGATCCATTTTTTTTCAACATCTGATACAAAGGGATTGCCTTCTCACCAAGACGACTGATAAACCGGCTTAACGCGGCAATCTGGCCTGCCAGGCGTTGAACATCATTGATACACTTCAGTTTAGCCAGGGAGGTGATGGCTGTGATCTTCTCCGGATTAGCCTCAATTCCCCTGTTGGACACTAGAAAACCCAATAACTTGCCCGCAGGTACACCAAAGACACACTTGTCCGGATTAAGCATCATCTTGTATGTCCTCAGGTTATCAAAGGTTTCCCTCAAATCATCAATCAGAGTCTCCTTCTCCCTGGACTTAACCACGATATCATCCACGTAAGCATGTACATTACGGCCAATCTGCTTGTGAAGACAATTTTGTACACACCGTTGATAAGTTGCCTGGGCACTCTTGAGCCCAAAGGGCATAGACACATAGCAGAAGGCTCCAAAGGGAGTTATAAATGCCGTCCTCTCCTGGTCCTTAACTGCCATTTTGATCTGATGATAGCCAGAATATGCATTCAAAAAACTTAAACGCTCACAACCCGCCGTAGCATCAATAATTTGATCAATACAGGGGAGGGCAAAAGGATCTGCTGGACAAGCCTTATTAAGATCTGTGTAATCCACACACATGCGCCAGGTGCTGTTTTTCTTAAGGACCAGCACCGGATTGGCAAGCCACTCAGGGTGAAAAACTTCAACAATAAAGCCAGCCGCTAAGAGCCTGGCTACCTCTTCTCCAATCGCCTTGCGTCTTTCTTCGTTAAACCGGCGGAGGAACTGTTTCACCGGTTTGTATTTAGGATCCACATTAAGGGTGTGCTCAGCGTGTTGCCTCGGTACACCTGGCATGTCAGAGGGCTTCCATGCAAAAATGTCCCGATTCTCACGGATGAACTCGATGAGCGCGCTTTCCTATTTCGGATCCAAGTTGGCACTGATGTTGAACTGCTTGGACGAATCGCCAGGTACGAAGTCAACAAGCTTAGTTTCTGCTACCGATTTGAACTTCAGGGCCGGATCATGCTCCATAGTTGGCTTCTTTAGTGGAGTCATGTGCGTCGGATCAACATTGTCTTTATAATACTTCAACTCCTCGGTGGCACAGACCGACTCTGCATAGGCCGCATCTCCTTCCTCGCACTCCAAAGCGATTTTGCGGCTTCTGTGAACCGTTATTGTCCCCTTGTGACCCGGCATCTTGAGCTGCAAATACACATAACAGGGCCATGCCATAAACTTGGCATAGGCCGGTCGCCCAAATAGGGCGTGATATGGACTTTAGATTTTCACCACTTCAAACGTCAATATCTCCGACCTGGAATCATGATCATCCCCAAAGGCCACTTCCAGAGCTATCTTACCAACAGGATATGCTGATCTGCCAGGTACTACACCGTGGAACACCGTATTAGACGGTTTGAGATTTTTATCTGTTAGTCCCATACGACGGAAGGTCTCATAGTACAAGATATTAATGCTGCTCCCCCCATCCATGAGCACCTTGGTGAACTTGTAACCTCCCACCTGAGGCGCCACCACCAGAGCCAACTGACCCGAATTATCAACCTGGGGATGGTGATCCTCTCTGCTCCATATGATTGGCTGTTCAGACCAGCGTAGATAACGGGGTATGGCCGGTTCAACAGAGTTGACCGCCCATCTGTGAACCTTCCGGTCTCGCTTGTCCAAGCTAGTGGTGAAGACATGGTACTGCCCACTACTCAACTGCTTTGGGTTGCTCTGGTAACCTGACTGTTGCTGTTGTTGGTTGTAACCACCCTGGTTGTTCTGACTATTTTGATTATTATGTCCGCCCGAATTACCGTTAAATCCTGAACCGGAATTTCCTCCGCCGTAACCCGACCCGGACCCTGAACCACCGCCGGAGCCGTGATCATACCGGAAAGCATTAGAATTCTTGAACTCCTGCATAATGAAGCAATCCTTCCAAAGGTGGTTTGCTGGCGCCTCCTTCGTCCCATGTCTTGCACGGGGCTGGCTCAGTAGATAGTTTAGGCGGCCCGGGTTAGGGTTGGGTGCCCCATTGAGATTTTTCGGTCTACCCTTGCGTCGCTGGCCATTGTCCCGCGTGTTGGTATTAGCCACAAAGTCCATGTTACCATCCGCTTTACGCTTGCCTCCACCACCATTGCCTGCCCAGTGATGCTGTTGACTTTTGGAGTTGCTGTTCCTCTTTCCCTTCCCTGCCTTGTCATCATCAGATTCAGGATCCTTGGTACTATCAGAATCAGCATACTTCACCAAAGCGGCCATGAGGGTCCCCATATCAGTGCAATGACGCTTCATCCATCCCAACTTCAGCTTTAGGGGCCCAAACCGGCAGTTGCCTTCTAGGGTTAATACTGCGGTGTCAGCGTTGATGCGGTCTGATGAGTGCAACACTTGTGAAACCCGGCGCACCCAATGAGTCATTGATTCTCCTTCTTCCTGGATGCAGGCGGCTAAGTCCACTATCGACATAGGCTGTTTACATGTATCCTTGAAATTGCTGATAAACCGGGCTCGTAATTGGGCCCATGAACTGATAGAATTAGCCGGCAGGCTTTTTAACCAAGTACTGGCCGTTCCTTCAAGCATCATGGTGAAGTATTTCGCACACGCCGCGTCATCCACATCAAGCATCTCCATGGCCATCTCATAGCTCTCCACCCATGTCTCTGGAGGTTGATCCACCGTGTAATTTGGTACTTTGCGCGGGCCTTTGAAATCCTTGGGCAGGCGCACATTGCGTAAAGCGGGGACAAGGCAAGGCACCCCCAAAGAACTAGAAGCAACACCAGGTTCGATCGAGATAGTTGGACGAACCGGCGTGAGCTGCCGAGCCTGATGTTGTGCGGCTAAATCGGCCTCCCTGCGCGCTCGGGCCCGGTCCACCACTTCCTGAGCGTTATCAGCACCACCCGCCGGGTTGTTGCCACGGGGTACTCCACGTCGTTCATTACTCGACACCGCCGGTTCATCCATATGTCTGCTATAGCTCCGGCTTGGATGGGGGTCGAGTGGATCCGGTCGCGGCTGTACGAGTATGCTTCCTGTTGGACCAAAGCTGTCCTCAGAAGCTCCTTGACCCGTCGCGTTTCTACTGCCTGCGGTGAGTCACCTTCAACTGGAATGGCCTCCAGCCGTGCAGCAGCGGCGATGAGATTGTCCATTGGGTTGGAGTAATGACCCGGTGGTGTTAAAATAGCCTGAGGTATCACAGTGTTTCGACGAGGCGGGTCCATCTGACGAGGCTGAACTGGTGCACCGGTCCCAGGAGCTTCCGCCCGGTTTCCCTCCAGCGGATTGTCGGTTCCTGCTCCTGGAGTGTTGAAAAGGTCTCTGGCCTCGAAGACCGGAGGCAAACGGGATCGGTACTTCCTCCTCATGACTTCCTGCGATGCGCTCTGGTCCAACATGAGCCTATAGGCTTGTGCGTCTAAAGCGGCCCGCTCTGTGGCCATCCTGGTGTCCTCAGCTGCCAGATCCGCCTTGGCCTGGGTGATCTGTTCCTTTATCTTTGCAACCTCCGCGTTGTGGACGTCCTGATCCGCCGGATTAGCCTCTGCCATAAGCACATCCAATGCATCAAATAGCTCTGATAGAACTTGAGCCGGCGGGCGCACAGGGCCTCCTGCCCCGGCAGCCGTCACCGCTGCTGAACCGGAGGTTGTTGCCGCAGCGGTCGAAGAATGAAGCGCTGCTTCAACCCGGTTGGGCAGACCAGAGGGGTCCGGAATACTGTAGCCGTCGGAATAGCCCCCAATCCGGTCGTCTTGTAGCTGATAAAGAGATTCGGTTTCTCCGGTCGATGACTCGTCATCGGAACAAACGACAGTCTCGCCGCAAGATTCCAATCCATCCTCATAACTTCCTCCATGGATGACTCCCATGAAGGCACGCTTCATGGCCGGTTTAACCCGGGCGGATCGCGCATGCTGAGCCGTCTCGACAAGGTCGGTGCAGATGTCCGGCTCAGGGCCCGGTTCACCGATCTTGCCAATGAAAACGTGAATGCCACCAAAGGGGACCCGGTACCCATACTCAAGTGAGCCGGCCTTGGGGCCCCAGCCTACGTCGTCGACGTAGAGCTTGCCGCGACGACTCTTAGTCATCCGGCCTACAGCGTAGCCCTCGAGTCCTTCAAAGCGGCCCTCCAAGAACCTGAAACCATCGTGCGATAGCCCCACGGTGGGCGCCAACTGTCGTGGTTTTGTCACGACAGATGTCCTAGAGAAAGGACTTCGTCGTGGAGCCATCGCGACGGGTTAGCTTGAAGGGGTTAAAGCGGACATAGGGACGCAAGAGAGTTTATACTAGTTCGGCCCCTTCGATGAAGGTAAAAGCCTACGTCTAGTTGTGATGGAATTGATGGGGTTTCGATGACTAGGGAGCAAACAAGCTTCGCCTATGTCTCGAGTTGTTGTCTGTTATCCTTGAACCGCCGTCGGGTCGTCCCCTTATATACACGGGTGACGCCCGTCGGTTCACAAAGTCCCAACACCGGTCGATATTCGTATCCGGGTTGGTCTCTCCTTATTTCTAACTTACAATACAAGTTTAACTACTAACGCCGGTTTACGGCTACAGGCCTTGAACCGACCATGGGCCTTGAGCCCTCATCTACCTTCTTGGGCTTTAACATACTTAACTACTGACGAAGTTAACCCGGCCCAGGTAGGCCGGTTTACGCCCAGTAGTAATATCCCCAATAGGTTCCGTTGCTAACATTTGCAACTCGAAACAGGGGCTAGGGATTAAGCGAAGATTGGCTAAGGACGAGGTGACGATGCACGTGGGAAATGGTTCCAAAGTCGATGTGATCGCGGTCGGCACGCTATCTCTACATCTACCTTCGGGATTAGTATTAGACCTAAATAATTGTTATTTGGTGCCAACATTGAGCATGAACATTATATCTGGATCTTGTTTGATGCGAGACGGTTATTCATTTAAATCAGAGAATAATGGTTGTTCTATTTATATGAGTAATATCTTTTATGGTCACGCACCCTTGAAGAGTGGTCTATTTTTGATGAATCTCGATAGTAGTGATACACATATTCATAATGTTGAAATCAAAAGATGCAGAGTTGATAATGATAGTGCAAATTATTTGTGGCACTGCTGTTTAGGTCATATCGGTGTAAAGCGCATGAAGAAACTCCATATTGATGGACTTTTGGAACCACTTGATTATGAATCACTTAGTACTTACGAACCGTGCCTCATGGGTAAGATGACTAAAACGCCGTTCTCCGGTACTATGGAGAGAGCAATAGATTTGTTGGAAATCATACATACAGATGTATGTGGTCCAATGAATGTTGAGGCTCGTGGCGGATATCATTATTTTCTCACCTTCACAGATGATTTAAGCAGATATGGGAATATCTACTTAATGAAACATAAGTCTGAAACATTTGAAAAGTTCAAAGAATTTCAGAGTGAAGTTGAAAATCATCGTAACAAGAAAATAAAGTTTCTATGATCTGATCATCGAGGAGAATATTTGAGTTACGAGTTTGGTCTACATTTGAAACAATGCGGAATAGTTTCGCAACTCATGCCACCCGGAACACCACAGCGTAATGGTGTGTCCGAACATCGTAATCGTACTTTATTAGATATGGTGCGATCTATGATGTCTCTTACTGATTTACCGTTATCATTTTGGGGTTATGCTTTAGAGACGGCTGCATTCACGTTAAATAGGACACCATCGAAATCCATTGAGACGACGCCTTATGAACTGTGGTTTGGCAAGAAACCAAAGTTGTCATTTCTGGAAGTTTTGGGCTGCGATGCTTATGTGAAAAATCTTCAACCTGATAAGCTCGAACCCAAATCGGAGAAATGTGTCTTCATAGGATACCCAAGGGAGACTGTTGGGTACACCTTCTATCACAGATCCGAAGGCAAGACTTTTGTTGCTAAATTCAGAGTTTTTCTAGAGAAGGAGTTTCTCTCAAAAGAAGTGAGTGGGAAAAAAGTAGAACTTGATGAGGTAACTGTACCTGCTCCCTTATTGGAAAGTAGTACATCACAGAAACCGGTTTCTGTGAAACCTACACCAATTAGTGATGAAGCTAATGATAATGATCATGAAACTTCAGATCAAGTTACTACCGAACCTCGTAGATCAACCAGAGTAAGATCCGCACCAGAGTGGTATGGTAATCCTATTCTGGAAGTCATGCTACTAGATCATGATGAACCTACAAACTATGAAGAAGCAATGGTGAGCCCAGATTCCGCAAAATGGCTAGAAGCCATGAAATCTGAGATGGGATCCATGTATGAGAACAAAGTGTGGACTTTGGTTGACTTGCCCATTGATCGGCAAGCAATTGAGAATAAATGGATCTTCAAGAAGAAGACTGACGCTGACGGTAATGTTACTGTCTACAAAGCTCGACTTGTTGCAAAAGGTTTTCCACAAGTTCAAGGATTGACTACGATGAGACCTTCTCACCCGTAGTGATGCTTAAGTCTGTCCGATTCATGTTAGCAATTGCCGCATTTTATGATTATGAAATTTGGCAAATGGATGTCAAAACTGCATTCCTGAATGGATTTCTGGAAGAAGAGTTGTATATGATGCAACCAGAAGGTTTTGTCGATCCAAAGGGAGCTAACAAAGTGTGCAAGCTCCAGCGATCCATTTATGGACTGGTGCAAGCCTCTCGGAGTTGGAATAAACGCTTTGATAGTGTGATCAAAGCATTTGGTTTTGTACAGACTTTTGGAGAAGCCTGTATTTACAAGAAAGTGAGTGGGAGCTCCGTAGCATTTCTGATATTATATGTGGATGACATATTATTGATTGGAAATGATATAGAATTTCTGGATAGCATAAAGGGATACTTGAATAAGAGTTTTTCAATGAAGGACCTCGGTGAAGCTGCTTACATATTGGGCACTAAGATCTATAGAGATAGATCAAGACGCTTAATTGGACTTTCACAAAGCACATACCTTGACAAGGTTTTGAAGAAGTTCAAAATGGATCAAGCAAACAAAGGGTTCTTGCCTGTGTTACAAGGTGTGAAGTTGAGTAAGACTCAATGTCCGACCACCGCAGAAGATAGAGAGAAAATGAAAGATGTTCCCTATGCTTCAGCCATAGGCTCTATCATGTATGCAATGCTGTGTGCCAGACCTGATGTGTGCCTTGCTATAAGTCTAGCGGGGAGGTACCAAAGTAATCCAGGAGTGGACCACTAGACAGCGGTCAAGAACATCCTGAAATACCTGAAAAGGACTAAGGATATGTTTCTCATATATGGAGGTGACAAAGATCTCATCATAAATGGTTACGTTGCTGCAAGCTTTGACACTGATCCGGACGATTCGAGATCGCAAACCGAATACGTGTTTTTACTGAACGGTGGAGCTGTCAGTTGGTGCAGTTCTAAACAAAGCGTCGTGGCCGGATCTACATGTGAAGCGGAGTACATAGCTGCTTCGGAAGCATCAAATGAAGGAGTCTGGATGAAGGAGTTCATATCCGATCTAGGTGTCATACCAAGTGCATCGGGTCCAATGAAAATCTTTTGTGACAATACTAGTGCAATTGCCTTGGCGAAGGAATCCAGATTTCACAAGAGAACCAAACACATCAAGAGACGCTTCAATTCCATTCGGGATTTAGTCCAAGTGGGAGACATAGAAATTTGCAAGATACATATGGATCTGAATGTTGCAGACCCGCTGACTAAGCCTCTTCCACGAGCAAAACATGATCAGCACCAAGGCTCCATGGGCGTTAGAATCATTACTGTGTAATCTAGATTATTGACTCTAGTGCAAGTGGGAGACTGAAGGAAATATGCCCTAGAGGCAATAATAAAGTTATTATTTATTTCCTTATTTCATGGTAAATGTTTATTATTCATGCTAGAATTGTATTAACCGGAAACATAATACATGTGTGAATACATAGACAAACATAGTGTCACTAGTATGCCTCTACTTGACTAGCTCATTGATCAAAGATGGTTAAGTTTGTTGCTATTGACTTGACCCATTCCGTTAGCCTAGCACTTGATCGTTTAGTTTGTTGCTATTGCTTTCTTCATAACTTATACATGTTCCTATGACTATGAGATTATGCAACTCTCGTTTACCGGAGGAACACTTTGTGTTCTACCAAACGTCATAACGTAACTGGGTGATTATAAAGGTGCTCTACAGGTGTCTCCGAAGGTACTTGTTGGGTTGGCGTATTTCGAGATTAGGATTTGTCACTCCGATTGTCGGAGAGGTATCTCTTGGCCCTCTTGGTAATACACATCACTCAAGCCTTGCAAGCATTGCAACTAATAAGTTAGTTGCGGGATGATGTATTACGGAATGAGTAAAGCGACTTGCCGGTAACGAGATTGAACTAGGTATTGAGATACCGACGATCGAATCTCGGGCAAGTAACATACCGATGACAAAGGGAACAACGTATGTTGTTATGCGGTCTGATCGATAAAGATCTTCGTAGAATATGTAGGAGCCAATATGGGCATCCAGGTCCCGCTATTGGTTATTGACTAGAGAGGTGTCTCGGTCATGTCTACATAGTTCTCGAACCCGTAGGGTCCGCACGCTTAACGTTCGTTGACGATATAGTACTATATGAGTTATGTATGTTGATGACCGAATGTTATTCGGAGTCCGAGATGAGATCATGGACATGACGAGGAACTCCGGAATGGTCCGAAGATAAAGTTTGATATATGGGATAGTAGTGTTAGATCTCCGGAAAGGTTCCGGAATTCACCGGAAGGGGTTCCGGATGTTTCCCGAAATGTTTGGGCATGCGAACAATTTATCTGGGCCAAAAGGGAAAGCCCACGAGGCTTTTGGAAAGTGCAAAAGGAAGTTTTGCGGAGACCAGAGGCTAGATGCTAGGAACCCTGGCGTCTAGGGGGTAGACGCCGGGAACCCTGGCGTCTAGACTTGGAGTCCGAGAAGGACTCTTGCCTTTCGGGTGAAACCGACTTTGAGGAGGCTTTTACTCCAAGTTTCGACCCCAGGGCTCAACATATAAATAGAGGGGTAGGGCTAGCACCAAAGACACATCAAGAAACACCAAGCCATGTGCCGGCAACCCCGTCCCCTCTAGTTTATCCTCTGTCATAGTTTTCGTAGTGCTTAGGCGAAGCCCTACGGAGATTGTTCTTCACCAACACCGTCACCACGCCGTCGTGCTGCCGGAACTCATCTACTACTTCGCCCCTCTTGCTGGATCGAGAAGGCAAGGACGTCACCGAGCCGAACGTGTGCAGAACTCGGAGGTGCTGTGCTTTCGGTACTTGGATCGGTCGGACGTGAAGACGTACGACTACATCAACCGCGTTGATATAACGCTTCCGTGAATGGTCTACGAGGGTATGTAGACAACACTCTCCCCTCTCATTGTTGTACATCACCATGATCTTGCGTGTGCGTAGGATTTTTTTTTGAAATTACTATGTTCCCCAACAGGTTCTGTTGCTCACATTTGCAACTCGAAACATGGGCTACGGATTAAGCGAAGATTGGCTAAGGACGAGGTGACAATGTGCGTGGGAAATGGTTCCAAAGTCGATGTGGTCGCCGTCGGCATGCTACCTCTACATCTACCTTTAGGATTAGTTTTAGACGTGAATAATTATTATTTGGTGCCAGCGTTAAGCATGAATATTATATCTGGATCTTGTTTGATGTGAGACGGTTATTCATTTACATCGGAGAATAATGGTTGTTCTATTATATGAGTAATATCTTTTATGGTCATGCACCCTTGATGAGTGGTCTATTTTTGTTGAATCTCGATACTAGCGATACACATATTCATAGTATTGAAACCAAAAGATATAAGTTTAATAATAATAGTGCAACTTATTTGTGGCACTGCCGTTTAGGTCATATTGGTGTAAAGCGCATGAAGAAACTCCATGTTGATGGGCTTTTGGAATCACTTGATTATGAATCACTTGATGATTGCGAACCATGCCTCATGGCCAAGATGACTAAGACTCCGTTCTCCGGAACAATGGAGCGAGCAACAGACTTATTGGAAATAATACATAATGATGTATGTGGTCCAATGAGTGTTGATGCTTGCGGTGGGTATCATTATTTTCTAACCTTCACAGATGATTTAAGAAGATATGGGTATGTCTACTTGATGAAACATAAGTCTGAAACATTTGAAAAGTTCAAAGAATTTTAGAGTGAAGTGCAAAATCATCATAATAAGAAAATAAAGTTTCTACGATCTGATCATGGAGGTCAGTATTTGGGTTATGAGTTTGGTCTTCATTTGAAACAATGCAGAATAGTTTTGCAACTCACGCCACCCGGAACACCACAACATAATGGTGTGTCCGAACGTCATAATCGTACTTTATTAGATATGGTGAGATCTATGATGTCTCTTACTAATTTACCGCTATTGTTTTGGGGTCATGCTTTAGAGACGATTGCATTCACGTTAAATAGGGCACCATCTAAATCCGTTGAGACGACACCTTATGAACTGTGGTTTGGCAAGAAACCCAAGTTGTTGTTTCTTAAAGTCTGGGGCTGTGATGCTTATGTGAAAAAGCTTCAACCTGATAAGCTCGAACCCAAATCGGAGAAATGTGTCTTCATAGGATACCTAAAGGAGACAGTTGGGTACACCTTCTATCACAGATCCGAAGGCAAGATATTCGTTGCTAACAATGGATCCTTTCTAGAGAAGGAGTTTTTCTCGAATGAAGTAAGTGGGAGGAAAGTAGAACTTGATGAGGTAATTGTACCTGCTCCCTTATTGAAAAGTAGTTCATCACAGAAATCAGTTCCAGTGATTCCTACACCAATTAGTGAGGAGCTAATGATGATGATCATGAAACTTCTGATCAAGTTACTACCGAACCTCGTAGGTCATCCAGAGTAAGATACACACCAGAGTGGTACGGTAATCCTGTTCTGGAGGTCATGTTACTTGAGCATGATGAACCTACGAACTATGAGGAAGCGATGATGAGCCCAGATTCCGCAAAATGGCTTGAGACCATGAAATCTGAGATGGGATCCATGTATGAGAACAAAGTGTGGACTTTGGTTGACTTGCCCGATGATCGGCAAGCCATAGAGAATAAATGGATTTTCAAGAAGAAGACTGACGCTGACGGTAATGTTACTGTCTACAAAGCTCGACTTGTTGCGAAAGGTTTTCGACAAGTTCAAGGAGTTGACTACGATCAGACCTTCTCACCCATAGCGATGCTTAAGTCCATCCGAATCATGTTAGCAATTGTCGCATTTATGATTATGAAATTTGGCAAATGGATGTCAAATCTGCATTCCTTAATGGATATCTTAAAGAAGAGTTGTAGATGATGGAAACAGAAGGTTTTGTTGATCCAAAAGGTGCTAACAAAGTGTGCAAGCTCCAACGATCCATTTATGGACCGATGCAAGCATCTCAGAGTTGGAATATACGCTTTGATAGTGTGATCAAAGCATATGGTTTTATACAGACTTTTGGAGAAGCCTGTATTTACAAGAAAGTGAGTGGGAGCTCTGTAGCATTTCTGATATTATATGTGTATGACATATTATTGATCATAAATGATACTGAATTTCTGGATAGCATAAAAGGATACTTGAATAAGAATTTTTCAATGAAAGACCTCGGTGAAGCTGCTTATATATTGGGCATCAAGATCTATAGAGATAGATCAAGACGCTTAATTGGACTTTCACAAAGCACATACCTTGATAAAGTTTTGAAGAAGTTCAAAATGGATCAAGCAAAGAAAGGGTTCTTGCTTGTGTTACAATGTGTGAAGTTGAGTCAGACTCAATGCCCAATCACTGCAGAAGATAGAGAGAAAATGAAAGTCATTCCCTATGCTTCAGCCATAGGTTCTCATGTATGCAATGTTGTGTACCAGACCTGATGTGTGCCTTGCTATTAGTTTAGCAGGGGGGTACCAAAGTAATCCAGGAGTGAATCACTGGACAGCGGTCAAGAACATCCCGAAATACCTGAAAAGGACTAAGGATATGTTTCTGGTTTATGGAGGTGACAAAGAGCTCATCGTAAATGGTTACTTCGATGCAAGCTTTGACACTGATCCGGATGACTCTAAGTCACAAACCGGATACATATTTATATTAAATGGAGGAGCTGTAAGTTGGTGCAGTCCCAAGCAGAGCGTTGTGGCGGGATCTACGTGTGAAGCGGAGTACATAGCTGCTTCGGAAGCAGCACATGAAGGAGTCTGGATGAAGGAGTTCATATCCGATCTAGGTGTCATACCTAGTGCATCAGGTCCAATGAAAACATTTTGTGACAATACTGGTGCAATTTCCTATGCAAAGGAATCCATATTTCACAAGGGAACCAAGCACATCAAGAGATGCTTCAATTCCATCCGTGATCAAGTCAAGGAGGGAGACATAGATATTTGCAAGATACATACAGATCTGAATGTTGCAGACCCGTTGACTAAGCCTCTCTCACAAGCAAAACATGACCAGCACCAAGACTCCATGGGTGTTAGAATCATTACTATGCAATCTAGATTATTGACTCTAGTGCAAGTGGGAGACTGAAGGAAATATGCCCTAGAGGCAATAATAAAGTTGTTATTTATATTTCCTTATATCATGATAAATGTTTATTATTCATGCTAGAATTGTATTAACCGGAAACTTAGTACATGTGTGAATACATAGACAAACATAGTGTCCCTAGTATGCCTCTACTAGACTAGCTCATTAATCAAAGATGGTTAAGTTTTCCTAGCCATAGACATGTGTTGTCATTTGATGAACGGGATCATATCATTAGAGAATTATGTGATGGACAAGACCCATCCATTAGCTTAGCACTATGATCGTTTAGTTTATTGCTATTGCTTTATTCATGACTTATACATGTTTCTATGACTATGAGAGTATGCAACTCCTGAATACCGGAGGAACACTTAGTGTGCTATCAAACGTCACAACGTAACTGGGTGATTATAAAGATGCTCTATAGGTGTCTCCGATGGTGTTTGTGGAGTTGGCATAGATCAAGATTAGGATTTGTCACTCCGATTGTCGGAGAGGTATCTCTGGGCCCTCTTGGTAATGCACATCATTATAAGCCTTGCAAGCAATGTGACTAATGAGTTAGTTACAGGATGATGCATTATGGAACGAGTAAAGAGACTTGCCGGTAATGAGATTGAACTAGGTATGGTGATACCGACGATCGAATCTCGGGCAAGTAACATACTGATGACAAAGGGAACAACGTATGTTGTTGTGCGGTTTGACCAATAAAGATCTTCGTGGAATATGTAGGAGCCAATATGAGCATCCAGGTTCCGCTATTGGTTATTGACCGGAGATGTGTCTCGGTCATGTCTATATAGTTCTCGAACCCGTAGGGTTCACACGCTTAACGTTCGATGACGATTCATATTATGAGTTTATGTGATTTGATGTACCGAAGATTGTTCAGAGTCACGGATGAGATCACGAACATGACGAGAAGTCTCAAAATGATTGAGACATGAATATTCATATATTGGAAGGCTACATACGGACACCGGAATGGTTCGGGTCGTTTAGGATAAGTTTCGGAGTACCGGGGGTTACCGGAACCCCTCCCCCCCCCCCCAAAAAAGTTATTGGGCCTCATGTTGGGGAACGTAGTAATTTCAAAAAAATTCCTACGCACACGCAGGATCATGGTGATGCATAGCAACGAGAGGGTAGAGTGTTGTCCACGTACCCTCATAGATCATTAAGCGGAAGCATTATGACAACGCGGTTGATGTAGTCGTACGTCTTCACGATCGACCGATCCTTAGTACTGAACATATGGCACCTCCGCGTTCAGCACACGTTCAGCTCGGTGACGTCCCGCAAACTCACGATCCAGTAGAGCTCAGGGAAGAGTTTCGTCAGCACGACGGCGTCGTGACGATGTTGATGAAGCTACCGCGGCAGGGCTTCGCCTAAACACCGCTACAGTATGACCGAGGTGGATTATGGTGGAGGGGGGCACCGCACACGGCTGGAGAGATCTCAATGATCAACTTGTGTATCTAGAGGTGCCCCCTGCCCCCGTATATAAAGGAGCAAGGGGGAGAGGCGGCCGGCCAGGAGGAGGCGCGCCAGGAGGAGTCCTACTCCTACCGGGAGTAGGACTCCCTCCTTTCCTAGTTGGAGTAGGAGAAGGGGGAAGGAGGAGGGAGAGAGGAAGGAAAGGGGGGCGCCCCCCCCCCCCCCCCGCCCCCTCATTGTCCAATTCGGACTAGAGGGAGAGGGGGGCGCGGCCTGCCCTGGCAGCCCCTCCTCTCTTCCACTAAGGCCCATCTTGGCCCGTTAAACCCCCGGGAGGGTTCCGGTAACCCCCGGTACTCCGGTAAAATCCCGATTTCACCCGGAACACGTCCGATATCCAAATATAGGCTTCCAATATATAAATCTTTATGTCTCGACCATTTCGAGACTCCTCGTCATGTCCGTGATCACATCCGGGACTCCGGACTACCTTCGGTACATCAAAACATATAAACTCATAAAACCGATCATCATAGAACTTTAAGCGTGCGGACCCTACGGGTTCGAGAACTATGTAGACATGACCGAGACAAGTTTCCGGTCAATAACCAATAGCGGAACCTAGATGCTCATATTGGTCCCTACATATTCTACGAAGATCTTTATCGGTCAAACCGCACAACACTATACGATGTTCTCTTTGTCATCGGTATGTTACTTGCCCGAGATTTGATCGTCGGTATCCCAATACCTAGTTCAATATCGTTACCGGCGAGTCTCTTTACTTGTTCCGTAATACATCATCTCATAACTAACTCATTAGTTATCATGCTTGCAAGGCTTATAATGATGTGTATTACCGAGAGAGCCCAGAGATACCTCTCCGACGATCGGAGTGACAAATCATAATCTTGATCTATGCCAACTCAACAAGTACCATCGGAGACACCTGTAGAGCACCTTTATAATCACCCAATTACGTTGTGACATTTGGTAGCACACAAAGTGTTCCTCCGGTATTCGAGAGTTGCATAATCTCATAGTCATAAGAACATGTATAAGTCATGAAGAAAGCAATAGCAGTAAACAAACAATCAAGTGCTAAGCTAACGGAATGGGTCAAGTCAATCACATCATTCTCCTAATGATATGATCCCATTGATCAAATAACAACTCATGTCTATGGTTAGGAAACTTAACCATCTTTGATCAATGAGCTAGTCAAGTAGAGGCATACTAGTGACACTATGTTTGTCTATGTATTCACACATGTATTATGTTTCCGGTTAATACAATTCTAGCATGAATAATAAACATTTACCATGAAATAAGGAAATAAATAATAACTTTATTATTGCCTCTAGGGCATATTTCCTTCAGTCTCCCACTTGCACTAGAGTCAATAATCTAGATTACACAGTAATGATTTTAACACCCATGGAGCCTTGGTGCTGATCATGTTTTGCTCGTGGAAGAGGCTTAGTCAACGGGTCTGCAACATTCAGATCCGTATGTATCTCGCAAATCTCTATGTCTCCCACCTGGACTTGATCCCAGATGGAGTTGAAGCGTCTCTTGATGTGCTTGGTTCTCTTGTGAAATCTGGATTCCTTTGCCAAGGCAATTGCACCAGTATTGTCACAAAAGATTTTCATTGGACCCGATGCACTAGGTATGACACCTAGATCGGATATGAACTCCTTCATCCAGACTCCTTCATTCGCTACTTCCGAAGCAGCAATGTACTCCGCTTCACATGTAGATCCCGCCACGACGCTTTGTTTAGAACTGATCCAACTG
Source organism: Triticum monococcum (assembly GCA_034509565.1). NCBI lineage: Eukaryota > Viridiplantae > Streptophyta > Magnoliopsida > Poales > Poaceae > Triticum > Triticum monococcum. The sequence continues at coordinate 412,594,901 of CM067845.1, forward strand.
ACAGCTCCACCGTTTAATATAAACATGTATCCGGTTTGCGATTTAGAATCATCCGGATCAGTGTCAAAGCTTGCATCAACGTAACCATTTACGATGAGCTCTTTGTCCCCTCCATAAACGAGAAACATATCCTTGGTCCTTTTCAGGTACTTCAGGATGTTCTTGACCGTTTTCCAGTGATCCACTCCTGGATTACTTTCGTACCTCCCAGCTAAGCTAATAGCAAGGCACACATCAGGTCTGGTACACAACATTGCATACATGATAGAGCCTATGGCTGAAGCATAGGGAACACTTTCCATTTTCTCTCTACCTTCTGCAGTGGTCGAACATTGAGTCTTACTCAACTTCACACCTTGTAACACAGGCAAGAACCCTTTCTTAGCTTGATCCATTTTGAATTTCTTCAAAACTTTATCAAGGTATGTGCTTTGTGAAAGTCCAATTAAGCGTCTTGATCTATCTCTATAGATCTTGATGCCCAATATATAGGCAGCTTCACCGAGGTCTTTCATTGAAAAACTCTTATTCAAGTATCCTTTTATGCTATCCAGAAATTCTATATCATTTCCAATCAGCAATATGCCATCCACCTATAATATTAGAAATGCTACAGAGCTCCCACTCACTTTCTTGCAAATACAGGCTTCTCCAAAAGTCTGTATAAAACCATATGCTTTGATCACACTATCAAAACGTTTATTCCAACTTCAAGAGGCTTGCACCAGTCCATAAATGGATCGATGGAGCTTGCACACTTTGTTAGCTCCCTTTGGATCGATAAAACCTTCAGGTTGCATCATATAGAACTCTTCTTCCAGAAATCCATTCAAGAATGCAGTCTTTACATCCATTTGCCAAATAATCATAAAACTCGGCAATTGCTAACATGATTTGGACGGACTTAAGCTTTGCTACGGGTGAGAAGGTCTCATCGTAGTCAACTCCTTGAACTTGTCGAAAACCTTTCGCAACAAGTCGAGCTTTGTAGACAGTAACATTACCGTCAGCGTCTGTCTTCTTCTTGAAGATCCATTTATTCTCGATGGCTTGCCGATCATCGAGCAAGTCAACCAAAGTCCACAATTTGTTCTCATACATGGATCCCATCTCAGATTTCATGGCTTCAAGCCATTTTGCGGAATCTGAGCTCATCATCGCTTCCTCATAGTTCGTAAGTTTGTCATAGTCAAGTAACATGACTTCCAGAACAGGATTACCGTACCACTCTGGTGCGGATCTTGCTCTGGTTGACCTATGAGGTTTGGTAGTAACTTGATCTGAAGTTTCATGATCATCATCATTAGCTTCCTCACTAATTGGTGTAGATGTCACAGGAACTGGTTTCTGTGGTGAACTACTTTCGAATAAGGGAGTAGATACAATTACCTCATAAAGTTCTACTTTCCTTCCACTCACTTCTTTCGAGAGAAACTCCTTCTCTACAAAGGATCCATTCTTAGCAACGAATATCTTGCCTTCGGATCTGTGATAGAAGGTGTACCCAATAGTTTCCTTTGGGTATCCTATGAAGACACATTTCTCCGATTTGGATTCGAGCTTATGAAGTTGAAGCTTCTTCACATAAGCATCACAGCGCCAAACTTTAAGAAACGACAACTTTGGTTTCTTGCCAAACCATAGTTCATAAGGCGTCGTCTCAACAGATTTTGATGGTGCCCTATTTAACGTGAGTGCAGCCTTCTCTAAAGCATAACCCCAAAATGATAGCGGTAAATCAGTAAGAGACATCATAGATCGCACCATATCTAGTAAAGTTCGATTACGACATTCGGACACACCATTACGCTGTGGTGTTCCGGGTGGCGTGAGTTGCCAAACTATTCCGCATTGTTTCAAATGTAGGCCAAACTCGTAACTCAAATATTCTCCTCCACGACAAGATCACAGAAACTTTTTATCCTGTTACGATGATTTTCTACTTAACTCTGAAATTCTTTGAACTTTTCAAATGTTTCAGACTTATGTTTCATTAAGTAGATATACCCATATCTGCTCAAATCATCTGTGAAGGTGAGAAAATAACGATACCCGCCGTGAGCCTCAATATTCATCGGACCACATACATCAGTATCTATGATTTCCAACAAATCTGTTGCTCGCTCCATAGTTCCGGAGAACGGCGTTTTAGTCATCTTGCCCATAAGGCATGTTCGCAAGTACCAAGTGATTCATAATCAAGTGATTCCAAAAGTCCATCAGTATGGAGTTTCTTCATGCGTTTTATACCAATATGACCCAAATGGCAGTGCCACAAATAAGTTGCACTATCATTATCAACTCTGCATCTTTTGGCTTCAACATTATGAATATGTGTATCACTACTATCGAGATTCAACAATAATAGACCACTCCTTAAGGGTGCATGACCATAAAAGATATTACTCATATAAATAGAACAACCATTATTCTCTGATTTAAATGAATAACCGTCTCGCATCAAACAAGATCCAGATATAATGTTCATGCTTAACGCTGGCACCAAATAACAATTATTTAGGTCTAAAACTAATCCCGAAGGTAGATGTAGAGGTAGCGTGCCGACGGCAATCACATCGACTTTGGAACCATTTCCTACGCGCATCGTCACCTCATCCTTAGCTAGTCTTTACTTAATTTGTAGTCCCTGTTTCGAGTTGCAAATATTAGCAACAAAACCAATATCAAATACCCAGGTGTTACTGCGAGCTCTGGTGAGGTACACATCAATAACATGTATATCACATATACCTTTATTCACCTTGCCATCCTTCTTATCTGCCAAATACTTGGGGCAGTTCCGCTTCCAGTGACCAGTCTGTTTGCAGTAGAAGCACTCAGTCTCAGGCTTAGGTCCAGACTTGGGTTTCTTCTCCTGAGCAGCAACTTGTTTGTCGTTCTTCTTGAAGTTCCCCTTCTTCTTCTCTTTGCCCTTTTTCTTGAAACTGGTGGTCTTATTGACCATCAACACTTGATGCTCCTTCTTGATTTCTACCTCCACAGCCTTTATCATCGCGAAGAGCTCGGGAATAGTCTTATTCATCCCCTGCATATTATAGTTCATCACGAAGCTTTTGTAGCTTGGTGGCAGTGATTGAAGAACTCTGTCAATGGCACTATCAACAGGAAGATTAACTCCCAGTTGAGTCAAGTGATTGTGATACCCAGACATTTTGAGTATATGCTCACTAACAGAACTATTCTCCTCCATCTTCCAGCTATAGAACTTATTGGAGACTTCATATCTCACAATTCGGGCATTTGCTTGAAATATTAACTTCAACTCCTGGAACATCTCATATGCTCCATGACGTTCAAAACGTCATTGAAGTCCCGGTTATAAGCCGTAAAGCATGGCACACTGAACTATCGAGTAGTCATCAGCTTTACTCTACCAAACGTTCTTAACATTGTCAGCAGCATCTGCAGCAGGCCTGGCACCCAGCGGTGCTTCCAGGACGTAATTCTTCTATGCAACAATGAGGATAATCCTCAAGTTACGAACCCAGTCCGTGTAATTGCTACCACCATCTTTTAACTTTGCTTTCTCAAGGAACGCATTAAAATTCAACGGAACAACAGCATGGGCCATCTATCTACAACAACATAGATAAGCAAAAATACTATTAGCCATTGTTGAGGAAATCGTTAACTGGTAGCTGCTCGGTCGGTTGGTGAGTAGGGGATTAATAGGCTAATCGGCAAGTTAATCGGCCATTTAATCAATTAATCGGACGATTTATCGATAATCGGCTACTCGGGGACCCTATGAGTAGGGATTAATCGGCAAGTTAACTGGTTAATAGGATGAATTCTTGAACAGGACTATCAGCTACTAAGTTCATGATAAATTTAAGTTCAATTAATCATATTACTTAAGAACTCCCACTTAGATAGACATCCCTCTAATCATCTAAGTGATCACGTGATCCATATAAACTAAACCATAACCGATCATCACGTGAAATGGAGTAGTTTTCAATGGTGAACATCACTATGTTGATCATATCTACTATATGATTCACGCTCGACCTTTCGGTCTCAGTGTTCCGAGGCCATATCTGCATATGCTAGGCTCGTCAAGTTTAACCCAAGTATTCTGCGTGTGCAAAACTGGCTTGCACCCGTTGTAGATGGATGTAGAGCTTATCACACCCGATCATCACGTGGTGTCTCGGCACGACGAACTTTGGCAACGGTGCATACTCAAGGAGAACACTTTTATCTTGAAATTTAGTGAGAGATCATCTTATAATGCTACCGTCAAACAAAGCAGAATAAGATGCATCAAGGATAAACATCACATGCAATCAATATAAGTGATATGATATGGCCATCATCTTGTGCTTGTGATCTTCATCTCCGAAGCACCATCATGATCACCATCGTCACCGGCGCGACACCTTGATCTCCGTCGTAGCATCGTTGTCGTCTCGCCAACTATTGCTTCTACGACTATCGCTAGCGCTAGTGATAAAGCAAAGCAATCACAAGGCGATTGCATTGCATACAATAAAGCGACAACCATATGGCTCCTGCCAGTTGCCGATAACTTCGTTACAAAACATGATCATCTCATACAATAAATATAGCATCATGTCTTGACCATATCACATCACAACATGCCTTGCAAAAACAAGTTAGACGTCCTCTACTTTGTTGTTGCAAGTTTTACGTGGCTGCTACGGGTTGAGCAAGAACCGTTCTTACCTACGCATCAAAACCACAACGATAGTTTGTCAAGTTGGTGTTGTTTTAACCTTCTCAAGGACCGCGTGTAGCCACACTCGGTTCAACTAAAGTTGGAGAAACTGACACCCGCTAGCCACCTGTGTGCAAAGCACGTCGGTAGAACCAGTCTCGCGTAAGCGTACGCGTAATGTCGGTCCGGGCCGCTTCATCCAACAATACCGCCGAACCAAAGTATGACATGCTGGTAAGCAGTATGACTTGTATCGCCCACAACTCACGTGTGTTCTACTTGTGCATAAAACATCAACGCATACAACCAGGCTCGGATGCCACTGTTGGGGAACGTAGTAATTTCAAAAAAATTCCTACGCACACGCAGGATCATGGTGATGCATAGCAACGAGAGGGAGAGTGTCGTCCACGTACCCTCGTAGACCGTTAAGCGGAAGCGTTATGACAACGCGGTTGATGTAGTCGTACGTCTTCACGGTCGACCGATCCTCAGTACCGTACGTACGGCATCTCCGCGTTCAGCACACGTTCACCTCGGTGATGTCCCGCGAACTCACGATCTAGTAGAGCTCGGGGAAGAATTTCATCAGCACGACGGCGTGGTGATGATGTTGATGAAGCTACCGTAGCAGGGCTTCGCCTAAACACTGCTACGGTATGACCGAGGTGGATTATGGTGGAGGGGGGCACCGCACACGGCTGGAGAGATCTCAATGATCAACTTGTGTGTCTAGAGGTGCCCCCTGCCCCCGTATATAAAGGAGCAAGGGGAGAGAGGCGGCCGGCCAGGAGGAGGCGCGCCAGGAGGAGCCCTACTCCTACCGGGAGTAGGACTCCCTCCTTTCCTAGTTGGAGTAGGAGAAGGGGGAATGAGGAGGGAGAGAGGAAGGAAAGGGGGGCGCCGCCCCCTCCTTGTCCAATTCGGACTAGAGGGAGAGGGGCGCGCGGCCTGCCCTGGCAGCCCCTCCTCTCTTCCACTAAGGCCCATCTTGGCCCATTAAACCCTCGCGCGGGGGGGGGGGGTCCGCTAACCCCTGGTACTCCGGTAAAATCCCGATTTCACCCGGTACACTTCTGATATCCAAATATAGGCTTCCAATATATAAATCTTCATGTCTCGACCATTTTGAGACTCCTCGTCATGTCCGTGATCACATCCGGGACTCCGAACTACCTTCGGTACATCAAAACATATAAACTCATAAAACCGATCGTCACAGAACTTTAAGCGTGCGGACCCTACGGGTTCGAGAACTATGTAGACATGACCGAGACACGTTTCCGGTCAATAACCAATAGAGGAACCTGAATGCTCATATTGGTTCCTACATATTCTACGACGATCTTTATCGATCAAACCGCACAACACTATACGTTGTTCTCTTTGTCATTGGTATGTTACTTGCCCGAGATTTGATCATCGGTATCCCAGTACCTAGTTCAATCTCATTACCGGCGAGTCTCTTTACTCGTTCCGTAATACATCATCCCGTAACTAACTCATTAGTTATCATGCTTGCAAGGCTTATAGTGATGTGTATTACCGAGAGGGCATAGAGATACCTCTCTGACGATCGGAGTGACAAATCCTAATCTTGATCTATGCCAGCTCAACAAGTACCATCGGAGACACCTATAGAGCACCTTTATAATCACCCAGTTACTTTGTGACATTTGGTAGCACACAAAGTGTTCCTCCGGTATTCGGGAGTTGCATAATCTCATAGTCATAAGAACATGTATAAGTCATGAAGAAAGCAATAGCAGTAAACAAATGATCAAGTGTTATGCTAACGGAATGGGTCAAGTCAATCACATCATTCTCCTAATGATGTGATCTCATTGATCAAATAACAACTCATGTCTATGGTTAGGAAACTTAACCATCTTTGATCAATGAGCTAGTCAAGTAGAGGCATACTAGTGACACTATGTTTGTCTATGTATTCACACATGTATTATGTTTCCGGTTAATACAATTCTAGCATGAATAATAAACATTTATCATGAAATAAGGAAATAAATAATAACTTTATTATTGCCTCTAGGGCATATTTCCTTCACCTCATGGGCCTAGTGGTGGAAGAGAAGAGACAGTCCAAGGTGTGGCGCCCCCTAGCACAAACCGAATTGGACTAGGGCTAGGAGGGTCGCCCCCTTTCCTTCTCTTCTTCCTCTCCTTTCCCCTTCTCCTTGTGGAAGTAGGAAGGGGGGGTGAATCCTACTTGAAGTAGGACTCCCCCCCCCTTGGGCGCGCCTCCTCCTGGCCTTCGTCCTCCTCCCTCCCTCCTTTATATATGTGGGGAGGGGGCACCCAAAGGCACAACAGACAATCTCTTAGCCGTGTGCGGTGCCCCCCTTCACAGTTTTACACCTCGGTCATATCGTCGTAGTGCTTAGGCGAAGCCCTGCGTCGGTAATTTCATCATCACCGTCACCACGCCGTCGTGCTGACGGAACTCTTCCTCGGCCTCAGCTGGATAAAGTGTTCGAGGGACGTCACTGAGCTGAACGTGTGCAGATCACGGAGGTACCGTGCATTTGGTACTTGATCGGTTGGATCGCGAAGACGTTCGACTACATCAACCGCGTTACTAAACGCTTCCGTTTTCGGTCCATGAGGGTACGTAGACACACTCTCCCCGCTCGTTGGTATGCTTCTCCTAGATAGATCTTGCATGATCGTAGGATTTTTTTAAAATACTACGTTCCCCAACACAACTAACTCTACAAGATCGAGCAAGCCAAGTCCAACCGCACCACCTGTTCCCTCGCCAAAAAGGGCAATGGGCGGGCGGCGTGGGCTGGAGTCCACGCCCGACTGTTGCTGCTAGCTGGACATAGTCGATCGTCTACAAAAGGGGAGCAGTTGTCGTGCAAGCACACAACAACGACCGATCAGGGCTACCACAACCACTGGATAACGAAGGTGCCAACAACCTTGGAGGCCATGCCTATGAGGTCACCTTCAGGTACCTCATTTAGTATAGTTTAGGTTTAAATTTCATTATTTGGTTGTAAATACATCAAAATTTACAGACGTGATCAATATCATCTTAAGATTTTATGAAGTCATCGTAGACGCCTCGTAGTCGACGGAAACATGCAAGCACTAGGACTTGAACCTGATGGGTTGGGACTCAGGGTGCAAGCGGCGCGGGACATCCCGCTCGGCCGCCACGCCGCCCCGCAAAAATAGCCCGCAAAATGCCGTTGGGCTGACCGCCTCGTGTGTAACGGGCCCAAGCGGTCACGCCGCTGAGTCCAGCGGGCTTGCTGCAATCCCGCATATCCCGCATAGGTCCTAACCTAGCTTCGAACAAAAAACCTAGTGCCTACCCACGATGGCGGCGGCGGCGGCTGCTGCTTCGCCCACCTGACGCTTCTCCTTCGCCACCTCCTCGACGACGGCCTGCTCCTCACCGCTGACGCCCTCCACCTCCCGGCCACCCTCGCCTTCGGCGCCACCGCCAAGTCCCCTCCCAATTTGTGCGCACGCCCCGACGACCTGCTGTGGAACTTCAACGTCCTTGCTGGGTACGGGCTTCTCCCCCTTCCCCTTCCCCTTTCTTGCTCTGGTTCAAGGTTGCGTCCTCGCCCAGCGACTGGTCCACTAGTTGATTAGTTACGGGGGATTCATCGTTGCTGCGGTTTCCTGATGTCACGGATCTGCTATTCGTGTTGTTAGCCTGGTAGGCTGTGCATGTGGGCGTAGATGTGCGAGAATCTTGGAGCGGTTGATTTGTAGGCTGATGTCCCTTTGTTGACAGAATTTCAAGCCATATAAAGTGTTATCATCTTTGGTATTCTCATTAAGTCGATGTATATGATGCAGTGCTCATGTATGTTTTGCCTGGGTAGGTTCCTTGCGTTCCTGCGATATATGGTCAGAAGAACTCCTTGTTTATTGAGAAATCATGGTGGTGTCGACGACGCCATCTCCACATCAGGACTGCCCTACTGAAATCCTCGATGGAGATGTTGTCCCTCCACTGCCTCCCTCACATGCTGAAGTTGTGGTTTCTTCGTCGCTTCCCTCCTTGATTGGAGCTGTTGTTTCGTCACCTTCTGCTTCAGCAAGGGCTCCTGCAACCTTGCCGCGCCCTTTCCTATCCTCCAAGAACAAAGGGCATGCATCCAAGAACAAAGGGCATGTGTCAACTGATGAAGTCGATGCAGCTGCAACACTTTGTTCCCTTATCCCAATGACCCAAGATCCTCACCAAGGTACATATAGCTCCCTTGCCTTTTAATCTTGATGGGTCATCTACTCTCTGTTTGTATTAGTAGCTTGGACAGAGAGAGGGTGAACTGAGATAGTTCTTTCGAATAGTTCATATGTTTACATACATGAGAGCTCAAGAACTACTAGATGTAGAGATTGGAAATGCAAATGTTAACTTATATATTATTTGCAATTGGGCCCAGTATTGTTTGCAACCAGATACAAATTAATTGAAAATTGTGCTCTTACTTATGCATTATTTGTATGATTGGAAACAAGTTACTCAGGAGAAAAGCAAAGACTCGCAAAGAAGAGGCTGAGGTCACCGTTACTGGTGCCCATAGTGGGATCCCCAGGGGTTAATGTCGTGTTATCTCAGGCATCTCCAAGATTAGGTGTGAAACGATCATCGCCAACACTGCCTCAGATTCCTCGTAAGTTTTAATGTCTATTCTGCACACACGTTAAGTTTTAATGCCAATTGTGCGCATATCACAAATGTCTTGGCATAAGTTATTTGTTCATCTCAAATTCCTTAGGTCTTTCACATAAAAGAAAAGGAAGGAAACTTAAATCTGAAATTTGGAATGATTATGATCCTGTGTATGATGGCAACAAAATCAAGGAAGCACACTGTAAATATTGCAAAAGAATTTTTATTTGTACAAGAATAGCTGGTACTAGTCAATGCATCAGGCATTTGTTAGTTTGTGAGGAAAGAGCCAAAGTCAATGAGTTTCTCGACTCGGTTAAATCAGCCATGCCACAACCTGATCCAAACAGTGTAGAAAAATGGAAATATGACCCTGACAGAGCACATTGGGAGTTGATGAGGATGATTGTCGTTCATGAATTGCCATTCTCCATAGTGGAATATGATGGGTTTAGGCGATTCGTGCATAGTCTGAATCCAACATTTGAGGTGGTGTCTAGGACGACAATAACACTTGATTGCCTCCTTCTATTGGATGAACAAAGGACAAAGCTTCGAGAGGCTATGCAGAACTTAACCTCCCGTGTCTCTTTAACCGCCGACATGTGGACTTCAAGTCAACTCAAGAGCTATATGTGTATAACATGCCATTTTGTTAGTGAGAACTAAAAGTTGCAGAAAAGAGTGATTTGGTTTTCCGAGGCACAAACACCACACGATGGAACAAATTTATTTAATATCATGTTAGGATGCATACAACATTGGGGTTTGCAAAAGAAGATATTCTCTGTTACGCTAGACAATGCATCAAATAACAACTCGTGTGTGCGCTACATCAAATCCAATTTGCTAGGAAAGAATCTGCTACCTTGTAAAGGAGATCTTTTACATGGTCGATGTGCATCCCATGTGATCAACCTTATTGTCCAAGATGGATTGGAGATTACTTCCAAGGCCGTGGATAATATCAGGGAAAGCATCAAGTTTGTTAGAAGCTCCCCCACTCGGAAACAGAAATTTAAGGAAATAGTTGCACAAGAAGGCATTGCTTGCAAAAATAGCCTATCTCTGGACGTCCTTACACGGTGGAATTCAACGCATTTGATGATCAAAATAGCCCTGGAGTATAGGAGAGCATTCGCCGCTATGAAGTTGCAGGACACCACATTTACATGTCAACCCACAAATGTTGAATGGGAAACGACAGAATCTGTTTGCAGCTTGTTAGAGGTTTTCCTCGATGCAACAATGGTGGTGTCCGGTACATTATATCCAACATCTCATTTGTATTCCCACGAACTTTGGAAAATTCATCTAATATTGCAAAGAGAGACCAAACATAAGGATATTGTCATCAAATCCATGGTTGAAGCAACGCAAGAAAAGTTCATGAAGTATTGGAAGCTGTCATTCTTGACCATTTGTCTTCCGGTCATACTCGACCCCAGGTACAAGTTTAAATTCTTGGAGTTCTGCTTAAAATCTGGACTTGAAAGTGATGCAACAAGGTATCTTGCTAAAGTGAAGAGAACATTCAAAGATCTATTTGTTGAATATTCTATGCATGAGGGTGAGTCAAATATGGGAAATGATCAAGGAACCAACAATGTTGGTACAAGTATTGATAACCCATGGGATCAATGGAACAAACAAGTTAAGCAAAATCAAGAAAATCGAGCAAAGCTGAGTGAACTTGATATTTACCTAAAAGACGATGTTTGCCCGCAAGAAGATGGCTTCGACATACTATGTTGGTGGTCCAATAATGCACACAAGTACCCCATAGTATCTCGGATAGCAAAGGATGTATTGGCTGCCCCTGCATCTAGTGTAGCATTAGAGTCGGCCTTCTCCACTGGAGGAAGAATACTCAGTGACTATAGGACCATATTGCTTCCTACCACTGTAGAGGCATTAATCTGTCTGCAAGACTGGATGCGACCTCGCGGTAACAAACTATGTTTTTAGTGATATTTAGCATTTTTTTGGTGTTATGATGATAAATCTTTAACATTTTTTTCTCTCATTACAGGAACTAATCATGTTGGCACGATAATAAATGATGTTATTTATAGAACAAATGGCGATGTTGATGCTCATTGATTGCAACATTAGGTAAGCCTAATCTTGAAATACATCTTAGTTTTTTATTCCAAGAACTGTATAATGGTAGTGAACATCAGTTTTTGTCAAGGTGAGATACATAAACATCAGTTTTTCCCTGTTTACATTTTTTTTTGCTCTGTTTCAGTTTCAGGACCTGAAACTCTGCATGCTTGTTTCTTTTCCTTGAATAATCACAACAGCAGGTTAACTAGTAAAATGCATTTAATTTCCACAAAAGCTAGCTAACTTATATACATATTTTAGTTGAAGTCAGAGCTTGCAAACTTTTTTATGAGTTTAGTTTGGCAGTGAAGTTCTTTTTTAGAAGATGAGATACATAGCGGTTGGAGACAACTTCCTGTTCTTCTCTCGAGTGTATTCTAATTTCATCCATTGGCTAAATATCGTACACCTTATTCATATGCAGAACCTCCGTTCAGTATATTTGGAGACCCTCGGCATCAGTAGCAGTATATTTGGAGACCCTCGGCACCGGCATCCGCAACAGTATTAAGCCCAGAAGATCAAGCTTTTTGTACAAGTGACGAAGCATCTGAAGCTTTTTGTATATTATCAGTCACTTTCATATCAGGAGTCTCCTGATTTAGCTATAGTAGTTAATTGAATTCTTGCTATCTTGTTGAATTTAGCTGTAGTAATTCATGCCACTTACCTTTTGCAGTAATATGTTTTAACACTGTTGAGTTTACTGAATGAGCATGATGTTTTAGAGATCAAAGGGTTCTCTTGCTGTTGTACATACTACTAGTTTGCTGAATGAGTACACTGATGTGCGCACATTGCTGTCTTGAAAGGCTAAAACAAGCAGCTTATTGTGATACATGTGGCTCTTGTAGTCTTGTGATGAATTTGTGACTATACAACGTTAGGACGGAGCTGTACAGTACATGTGTCTGGCGGGTCTTTGCGGTCACATGCGGGCTGCCGCATTGTCCGCTAATAATCATACGGTTTGAGGCGGGCAACCGCGTTGGCCCGCTAAACCAATTGGCTCCCGCTTTGGCGTCCGGCGGGCAGCCGCAATCCGCCTCGCTTGCACCCTGAATTGGGACATCATTGTCTTTCTAACCATCTAACTACATATTAGTTCGTGTGTTTTTTCTGGTTTGAAAGGTTGATGCATAGTGAAGATGCCCTGTGGATATGGGGGTTTGCCGAGAAGACGCCCACCGCAATGAAAACCTGGGCCGAACCGACAGCGAAGGGCTCATCAGGATGTGATTCGTCGGCTCGTTGCGTGCCCAATTTCCCTAGCCCAGACTCCACCGCCTATCCACCACCACGTCGACGCTCCCCCAAGGCCGCAAACCCTCCCCGTCTCGTCTCCGCATAGCCATTCTCCCCAAATCGCCCCTCCGCAGAAACGGGAGCAGCGCGGCGGCACCCCTGAACCCTACCTCTCCCCACCCATGGCCCTCCCCCGCCGCCTCCTCCCCCTCTTCCTCCGCCGCGGCGGCCGCCTCCCCTCCTCCCCCGCCCCCACCCCCGCCCGCGCCCTCTCCACGGCCGCCCTGCCGGCCGACGCCCCCGCCGCGGAGGAGGACGACGACGCCATCACCATCAAGGGCGTGCGCATCTCCGGCCGCCCGCTCTACCTCGACATGCAGGCGACCACGCCCGTGGACCCGCGGGTGCTCGACGCCATGCTCCCCTTCTACCTCTCCCGCTACGGCAACCCGCACTCCCGCACCCACCTCTACGGCTGGGAGTCGGACGCCGCCGTCGAGGAGGCCCGCGCGCGCGTCGCCAGGCTCATCGGCGCCGACCCCAGGGAGATCTTCTTCACCTCGGGCGCCACCGAGTGCAACAACATAGCCGTCAAGGGCGTCATGCACTTCTACCGCGACCGCCGCCGCCACGTCATCACCACCCAGACCGAGCACAAGTGCGTCCTCGACTCCTGCAGGTACCTCCAGCAGGAGGGGTTCGAGGTCACCTACCTCCCCGTTCGCCCCGACGGCCTCATTGACGTCGCGCAGCTCGCCGATGCCATCCGCCCCGACACCGGGCTCGTCTCCGTCATGGCCGTCAACAACGAGATCGGCGTTGTCCAGCCGCTCGAGGAGATTGGCCGCATCTGCCGCGAGAAGGGCGTGCCCTTCCACACAGACGCGGCGCAGGCTCTCGGGAAGATCCCAATTGATGTCAACCAGATGGGGATTGGACTCATGTCGCTGTCCGCGCACAAGATTTATGGGCCCAAGGGTGTCGGTGCGCTCTACCTGCGCCGCCGCCCTCGCATTCGCGTGGAGCCACAGATGAGTGGGGGTGGCCAGGAACGCGGCATCCGCAGTGGCACGGTGCCCACACCAATTGTTGTTGGATTTGGTGCTGCCTGCGAAATTGCAGCCAAAGAGATGGACTACGATGAGAGGCGAGTTAGTGCTCTGCAGCAGCGCCTGCTTGATGGCATCCGTTCCAAGGTTGATGATGTTGTCATCAATGGTAGCATGGAGCACCGGTATGCGGGCAACCTGAACTTGTCATTTGCATATGTCGAGGGCGAGAGCTTGCTGATGGGGCTCAAGGAGGTGGCTGTGTCAAGTGGCAGCGCATGCACCAGTGCTAGTTTGGAGCCTTCCTATGTGCTCCGGGCGCTTGGTGTGGATGAGGACATGGCACACACCTCCATTCGCTTTGGCATTGGCCGCTTCACCACTGAGGAAGAGGTGGACAGAGCAACTGAGCTCACTGTCCATCAGGTGCTTAAGCTCCGTGAGATGAGTCCACTCTATGAGATGGCTAAGGCGGGCATAGACATCAAGAGCATCCAGTGGTCGCAGCACTGAGACTCTTTTCACAATGCTGTTCGCTGGACTGCTTTAGATGTGCTCGGATGGACACATACATAGGTATATGGCCTTTAGCTGTTCTTGTTATATCTTGTTTTTTTTCATAAGGGAATATGTACTATAGCAGCTAGTGGATGTGCGTGACCTTGAATGCTCCTTAAATCTGGTAGGCCACCGCTGGCTAAGTTTTGAGAATGTTACTGTGTGTGCAATGTTTTCTCAGTAATAAGCTACAATCATTTGTTTGTGGCAGTTTGTTTTCTATGTAAAATTACAGCAGATTACTTTGAGAACCTGATTAATAAAACATAATATGCAATGATGGTTAAAATGCAAGGTTAAGTGCAGCAGAACATGAAATTGTTGGTTGTTGATCCCTTCATTACCATGTTATTTCTACAATGGGATGTTGCAAATTTTGTGCTAATAAAGAAATGGACAGCACAATGTCTTGCTTGAAGGATATCTTCAAATGAAAAAAAAGTTATCTCCAAGCTGAATGTCTGAAATTCATAAGCTGTTCATTTGACAATGTTCAAAAAAGCGGAAAGCATAAGTGAAGCGGAAGGCCACATCTTAGAGCAATGGGCGATTTAGCGTTTTTTGAAATTGGCTAGAATTTGACAGATTTTGAATAATATACACAGGAAAATAGGAAACATGGCACATGGGTAAGTAATTAAATAGCATCTAAAATACAGTTCACGCCATAGCGAATACACACATCAGGTTCACATGGCAAGCAAAATAACAACTAAAATGCAGTTCAGTTAAAATAGTCATAACTAATAGAGATCATGTGGCCAGAATTTTGCCAGAATATGAAGGAAATAGTTCCCGAACAGAGCCTAATAAGAAGATAAATGGCATATTGCCATTATTGTGCAAGCAGACAAGCAAACGTAGTTAAAAAAACAGCCAATTTCTGGCCATTTTTTTTTAAAAAAAGGCTTAATCTACTGGTTAGGGCAAAAGCGAAGCAGTCTGCCATCGCTCAGCGCTTAAGCGTCGCTTAAAAACGCTTCCTTGAACACTGTCACTTGATGACTTGATGTCTTAGTTTGTTTGCTTCGCAACAGGTCATCATGAAATTCAAAGGTCATGCTTACTTCGCAGCCTGATTTTGTAGAGCACCTTACACCAAAGTGACCTGATCATATGACATTGTAACTAAATTGCATTTTGCCAATAACTCAAATGTCACATGGTTTTCTGTCTTTTATAGGTTGTCTGTTTATTTGTTCCATGCATCCTTTGTTCTGTATGTTGTTTATGATTCTATCTGATGTTTGCATATCCATTTTAGTTCTTTGACTTCTCAACTCCTGTTTCTTTTACTTCATATTGTGTTTTAGATAGATAAGTTTATAACTATCAATCTCGGTCTTACATTCTATGTTCCTTCCAGTCTGGTGTTTTGTTTCTCACATACTTCCGTTATTTGCATCAAAGAATCTAATCTTAATAATACTATAAGAGCATGGCTTCATACTAATTTACCATATGAATTCATCTAGACAAAATTCTGTGTGTATATGTTGTTCTCCTGTTCCTTGGGTTGTATACTTGTGTATTGTCCAATTTTAATCATACTCTTGGTTGTGTTATTCACCAATGTTTTGGTGCATTCTGTATCCTTATCTCTTTCTGCATCAGCGTTTCTCTACCTTCGGTACATTTTGAGTGCCGTTTTGGTGTAGAAAATAATAGGCTTAGCAAGGTTCTTAATTCTCATGTTCACACACTGTAACTGTTCTTTCAATGATCTACATCAAAATGGTATGTTCAGAATATATAATCTTTGCTTGGCCCGTTGGTCTCGTAACCGGGTCAGCGCTGCAGGTATTTCTGCAATACTATGATCATTTTTCCGTAGCTATGGTTATATGGAAGGCACTCTTAAAAAGAAAACTCATGCTTCAGTAATTTCTACTGTTTAGTACTGGAAAGAACTAGAGTTGCCATATACTCTGATTCGGTACAACTGTCTAATACACATGGTTGAATTATTTCAGGCACGTTTGGTAGTTGAAGATAGTGTTGGCGTCCTAATCATAATGATAGATCTGCGAAGATGATCGATGAGTATTATGTAAGGAGGCATGTTTGGCAGCACTCAAACAATCTGGCGAGAGCTAGATTTTTTCCCTAGCTGGAATGTATCAAAACACGAAATAATGATACTTGCTGTTGTATCTTTTGAAGGACAGTTTGAACTAGTTACAGCGCTGTGTATGTATTATTGCTGCAGATATGGTCTTGGTATTCTCTCAGTTTGTTATGACAAGAGATATGTACTCTTTGGTTCTGATTTATTGTTATTCTGGTAACATCTCAATAATCTGGTGGGAGCAATGTTCAACTTGTGTTGTGGGTGGCTTCGAGCTTGAGTTGCCATATCATTTGATCCGTTCCATTCCATTCACTGCATCTATTGTGAATACTAGTAGAAGCCAATAGTTTTCATCTATACTACTCGCATCCAAATGAAACTGTGTAGGCCTAATGAAGTAGTCGTGATTTCAGTTCAGAATAAGTAATGTACTGGTGATGTGGTAGTGGCATGGTGTGGTCGGTGTCTGGAGTATTTAAGGAAAAAACGAAGGGAATTTGGCAAATGTCCAGTCGAGAGGATCCTTTCTGTTAAACTAAAAGAAATACTGTAATTCAGTTGTGTGGAAATTTCAGAGTAAACCACCTACCCAGGCACATATACAGCACATTCTTATAATGTTATTACTCTGTTTTATGGTCCGTATAGGTCGACTAGGTCCAATCGGCCTGCTGCGGGCCGACGGTGTATTATTTTCGAAAATTATTTTTTGAGCGTAATATTTGTGCAAATTAATAAAAAAATATATACGGCTATTTTTTTTGGGTTTTTATCAGTTATGCCACCGATTGTGTCTCACTACTCAGTTTTGCCACTAGAAATTTCAACTGCTCAAAAATGCCATCGCTTCATTAGACACATGCTCAAAAATGCCACTAAACATCATTATTGTGATCTCAAATCTCTTTTGCCATGTTATAATGATATAAATACCTATAAGCCAACATGCCAGCTCTCCCTCTATCTCACTACAATAAAGTATGGGGCTCACTTGATCCCAACAGCGTTCTTATTTTCCTATAAAATTATTTGATTGGTTACTCCTGACAAGTGGGGCCACCCATATCATTGTGAGATAGAGAGAACTGACATGTGGGTCTAGGCTTATTTTTGTCATAGAACATGGTCAACGGGTTTGACGTAAAAATAACAATGTCTAATGGTATTTTTGAGCAAACATCTAACAGAATGATGGCATTTTTGAGATATCTAATGGCATTTTTGAGCAAGCATCTCACGGATTGATGGCATTTTTGAGCAGTTGTAACTTCTAATGGCAAAACTGAGTAGCGGGACACAACTAGTGGCATAAATGATAAAAAAATAGCCGTATACAGCACGTAGGAATTCTATAACATGAGTAATTTAGCGAATACCAAGCGGGGCTCGTCTGAAGTGCGCCTCTAGGGCGCGCGGATTGCATCAGCGTTCACATATTTGGTACTGTATTTCTCTCTTTGGGACCTCTGTCTCACTGTTCGTTCCGCAGCTTCTGCTACCCATAGACAATCAGCGTTCATTCCTCTCCGCCGACGAAGATGTGCTGCAGTCCGAACATCAAGCTTGGCAGCAAGATTGTCGCACCTTTGTCCTAACCAAGGACTGGATATGCTGGCAACTAAATGTCATTGCTCGGCTTGCTCTATACACTGTCAAGGCAGGCCAACCAGGGCATGTGATTTTCCTCAAAAGTAGTACTCCCTCCGTTCCTAAATATAAGTCTTTGGAGATATTTCACTATGAACTACATACAAAACAAAATGAGTGAATCATACTTTAAAATGCATCTATATACATCCGTATGTGGTTCATAGTAAAATCTCTACAAAGACTTATATTTAGGAACGAAGGGAGTATTATTGAACATGTTAATAGAGAAGCTCGTGAACTTGCAAGAATGGCCAGATGCCCTGTATTGCTTGAGGATGTAACTGTAGTTACAATCTAATAAAGAGGTGACGATGATTTAAAAACAAGGTCACATCTTTGAAATATCAGTCATTTCCAGTGGTAAGAGACACAAGAGAAGTGAGAATATTGGAGGAAGGACACTGGTATATGACTATGTGCTGTTTCTCCCAAGCACTCGATAGCTTGCTGCCAGTTGCATTGACAGCCAAACTAACTTCTATCAAAAAATTGGACAGCCAAACTTAACAGCTTCTGACTGTATAAATAAGAGAATTACAAGTTGCCCCATGCACTGGAATCATTGTAAACTGTTCCCACATGCCCCCCAACAATAGAGTAGTGCTAGGAGCCCGGTGATTTTTTCACGACGACACTAGTTAACAACCACCATGTATCAAATTACTACTTCAAAAATGAGACACATGGTCACAATGAGGTTGGACGTAAAAGGTCGTGTCCAGAGAAATTCCGCCAATAATATGACAAATGTAGCATATAATTTTTCATTTCAACTTGCCACTGTTGCTTAAACTAAAAGGCTAGATATAAACAGGCACAGAAGAACAGCATACAACTGGGATACAATTGTTGGCATGTCAAATCGAACGGTAACCTGAAGCCATGATAGCTACGTTAGGACTACTCTACTGCAAAATAGTACTAAGCACAAAGGATAGTCAACGAAGGGAATGCCAATATAACAAGCTTGGAATAACCAAACATTTCTGTATCACCATTCCATTATCATGCCTAATATACTCTAGTTTACTCTAGCTTTCTTGTGTGAACCAGGTTCGACAATGGTCGGTTTTCCATGCTCTATCTTGAACCTATTCCGCGCTTCCACCAAGAGAGTCGGAAAATTCTGCATCAAATGGAGGTACTCACTTGACGTCGCGACCATCTTGAAATTGTCACCATCAGTGAGGAAATCAAAGCACCTAGCTTTGAGTTTGGGGCAGACATGGGCCTCCGCAAGTTCCAACATTGAAACCACAGTGTCCGTCGTGATACCATTGCAACATAGTTTGTCCTCACAGATCTTCTTTAGCCCCTCCACCCCATACCTATCAGCGGCTACAAGCAGATGCTGGTACTGTGCCATGGGGGAAGAAATATCTGTCTTGCCAGCATCAGGAAGCGAACTATGATATATGTAATGGAGCATTGATCTGAAGGTCGAGGCCTCCATGTCATGAATAGTGATAGATGCCATCTTGCTCTCAGCCATCACACCATAGAGCTCAGCTCTGAAGACTGGCGATCGGGTAGCAAGCACGAGGCGATGTGCACTGAAGCTCTCCCCACCAACATCGAAGGAAACATCGGTGAGATCTTGTTTATCCCACATCATGGCAAGATCATGACCCAAACTCGGGAGCTCCTGCTTCAGCAATGAAATTGGAGATGTCCAGTTGATGTCCACAGAGCACAACACCACAAAGTAGTTGTCGACCACACAGTTCGCCTTAACCTCATCACTCCTTGCTATCAGATTGTAACATCCAATCAACCCAGGGATAGAGCCGCCTATGTTCGTCGGCGTTCCCGTCCCCATGGAAGGCGCTGGTGAGCCGGTCTTGTCGAGTAAAACCATGCGTGCAGACACCTTGGGATCGCCCTCCAGATCGGGGTTAGGCTGCACTGTGATAAGGACTATGATTTCGGGGCTCGACTGTAGAGGCATGTAAACAGCTTCGCATTTGCACCCAGCAACGACGGTGCTCGCGTGTACATGACGATGATCCTCGGGCGACGAGAGTCTTACCCGGAAATGGAAGATGCGACTGTCTCTTGTTGGGAGTATTTCGCAATCTGATGGGGCCATGATTAACCCTCGAGGATTTGACCTCGATCGATTCTAATGGAGGAACCGGCAGCGATATGCAAATCCGGGAAGCAGCGGCGTCGGCGTCGGCAACTTTACATGGATCTTCGCAGGCTGCTGCCGGCGGGGATTGTGGGTGGCGGCAGGAAGAGGGGTGCGATGGGGACCGGGGAGAGGAACTGAGTGGAGTGCGGCTAGGGTTGGGAATGGTGCTATTCGAGCGTTGTGCGGGCGTGGCTGCGTGTTGAGCAGACCTGTCCATACGGGTCGGCCCGGCGCCGCATGGCCCGGCCGTAAAAGGGCCTGGCACGGGACGGGCTGTGTCGACCCTTTTATAAAAAGGGTAAGGCACATTCCATTCATGGGTTCATCACAAGCTTTCTTGAGGATCTAAGGCGCATTAATGCACGAGAACCACAACGGACCGGTGTGAAAGCCCCAAGGCCAATCCAGTGGCAGGCTCCGGCCACGGGATGTGTGAAGATCAATGTAGATGCTGCGGCACCAAGGCATGCTAGGTTTGGACCGTGGGGGCGATTTGCAGAAGTCCGAATGGAATATTTTTGGGAGCTTCAGCATTGGTTATGAGGCACATCGGGGATCCGGAGATGCTAGAAGCCATGGCGATCAGAGAAGGACTAGCACTTGCGGGGGACCTTTATCAAAGGCGTATTCATGTTGCATCTGATTGCAAGCAGGTAGTCGACTCTCTGAAGAAGGAGGACGCTTCTCCATAGGTGCTATTGTGCATGAAATAATAAGCCATTCTTTAGAATTTGATATGTGTAAGGTTAGCCATGAATTTAGGAGCTCAAGTTATGAAGCTCACAACTTAGCGAAGCATGCTTTATCTCTCGGGGATGGACGCCGTGTGTGGCTAGGCCACCCCGGAGATCTTTTCTTCGTCCCTGTAAACATTGTGATGAACTAATAAAAAACTTCGTGAGTTGTCTCAAAAAAGGGTAAGGATTCTAAAAAAACTTCAAACCGCCCCTCCTAACAGAAATCAAACTTTGCTATTTGGATTTTAATTGTAATTTTGTTTTTGAAAGCTGTTCTTCAAACGGTGAAGCTCATAGTTTAGCTAAGCATGCACTCTCTCGATGCGGGGCGCCACGTTTGGTTGGTTAACCCTTACAATCCGAATTGTATCCCACTCTATGTGGATTATGATCAATAAGGCTTAGCTATGCCCTAAAAAAAGTATCCTGCATCGATCCATGGACCAGTCTGGACGCCCGTTTTCCTGCAAACCAAAAGCAAGCTAAGGGGCTTGGCGGGAGTTCGGGCATCATCCACGTAGGACTCCGACACCCCTGGCCCACCAAAAAACCCACCCAAAATCCCGCGTCGCCATCCTTCCCTCTTTCTCTGCATCCGTTTTCTTTCCAATCGACGCTGACGCTCTACCATCCCGGCCACCCTGTCAAGCCCTTCCCCGGAACTCCGTGATATCCACTGCTACACCCAACCTTCACGCGGCTTGTCCTCTGCCGTCGGTCCACACCTCTCGTCCATCCGCCGCATAGGTATCTTCCGCCCCTATGGTAGTCACCACGCCTACCAAGTGTTTGGTGAAATGCCCATGCTAATTTTTTTTGTCATTTCTTTGAAGCAATGGATTCAGACATGAAGTACATATACGAGCACTACATTGAGTCTCCGATGACTCGTCCAACGAGGAGGACTACACAGATGAAACAACAATGATGCAGGCGGTCCTTGCAGATGCGAAACGTGCGGGAGAGCATGTTCTTAATTTTAAGGGATGATTAAGGGTTATCGAGTGCTCAACTGAAACAGGGCTCGGGGCCACTTGATGCTGATGGACTAATACTTTACCCCCGATGCCCTGTTTTGCTACCATGTTGAGTCCAAATTACATGTTAATTTTTGTGGTCATTTTGTGCCTACATGATAGTCTTTGTGGAGATTTACCGCGTTCGCGCACCCCTTTTGTCATAATTCCTTATGAAATATTTTTGGAGAAAATAAATACATATGGAAGGGATCCCAAGGGATTATGGTGGAACCATGTTATTTAATGTGATAATCATCTACCATGAAAGAATAAAGCAAGGGGCAAGGGGACTAGAGGAGAGGCATCGGCGGCGTCTCCAGAGCAAAAGACGACCAACCATACAAGTGTGCTTGCTCGTATGGGCGGTCGTATGAGGCGCCTAGGGAACCGCGTCATCGATTATTTCCACCCTGTGGAATCGGATTGGAGATCAGACGCGAGGAGACATAAGAAACTCATCCAGAAGGAGGAACCCTAGCCTCCGGAGTGATTCGGAGGGGGAACCAGCAAAGGGGAAGATCGCCGTCTTCACCACCAAGCACAAGGGGCGCTACAACATCATCACCACTATCATCATCATCATCCACATCCACCTCGTTGTAACCTCAGGAACCCTAGTGGATCAACTTGTTTTACATGTTTAATCCTTTCATGTTTGCCATCACCGACTCTGTGATGTTTGTCGGCTCCATGTGTGAGTAATTCCCCTAGCTCCCGGGGACATGGATGAACCCTAGCGTGTAATAGATCATTTGATATTAGGATTTAATATCCTCCTTGCATCCTTATGTTAATAGTCTTCTTGGTGTTAGGTGGAGTCGATCATCCAACATATGACAACATTAGACGGAAGGTTATTACTGTTGGTGGACCAGCTAATCGTGGAAGTAGGTGTGTGTTAGGCCCTATATCCCTTCGTCCCATACCGCTGCAAACAGGGGGTAAAACAAAGAGTGGGAAAGAACAGTCGTGGTGTATGTGATACGGGGCTGCCGCGTGTATGCACGTATTTGTACTAGTTATATCCTTAAATGGAAATATGCAAAGTGGCTTAGGAATCCGACATAGCATTGTGTCTAGGCACTACTTTAGAAGCACGCTAGTGGGCAATCCAGACTCCCTGGGAACACTTTAATTGATGCATTTAAAAAAAGTTTGTCAAAACATTTTTTCGTAAATTTCAAAATTGTATCCAAATTACAAAAAATGTTTGCTCATTCAAAAAAATCTCATGAGTTTGCAAATATATTCACATTTTCTAAAAATATCCATGAATTCATAAAAAATACCAGCGAATTCAAGAAATGTTCACGATTTTAAAAAAAGTTCACACATTTGTAAAATTATTCCTATTTCATAATATTGTCCACAGATTTGAAAGATGTTTGTAAATGAGTAATAAAAAGAAAAAAAAAGAAAAAACAAACATGAATAAAATAACAATAAACAACAAAAAAGAAAAAAAGGAAATTAAAATAAAAACAGAAAAGGAAAAGGAAAAAACAAATTAAACTAAATAACCATACAAAAAAAGAAGAAAAAAGACCGCATTAGGGAAGGTTATAGAACCATCCCAAAAACCATGAAAAAATCTCAAAATGGGCCGACCCATACAGCGGAGAGGCGCTCAGGGCATACCTGCTAGGTCCATTTTGATCGTTAAAACATTCCACTACGATAACTATTTGGTTCGGCCGCCTAGGACTAGGAGTGGGCTAAGGGGAGCTCCTAGTCAGCGCTTTAAGCGCCAACTAGGGGTTCTGGCGCTCACACAACCACCTCTTGGGCCGGGCCCAAAAATGCGTGCGCTCTCTCGCTCCCTCCTGGCTCGGTCAGGTTGGCTCGCTCATGACTGGACGCGGTAGATGGTCAACCGTTGATTAAAAAAAAATAAAAAAACGTGAATTCAAAAATGCACATGATTTTTTTAATATTTCTTAAATTTGAAAAAACATCAAAGTTGAAAAAAGTTAACTGAATTTGAAAATAACCATCAAATTCGACAAAAGCTCATCGAATTTGGGAAAAGTTCATCAATTTTGAAAAAAAATCATCAGCTTGAGAAAAGCATCGATTTTGAAAAAAAGTTCATCAATTTTGAAAATAAGTTCATCCAGTTCAAAAAAAGTTCCTCGATTTTGAAAAAAGAGTCCACCGATTTTTTTAAATCATCATATTTGAAAAAAGGTTCATCAATTTTGAAAAAGTTCATCGATTTTGAAGAAAATATTCATGAATTTGAAAAAGTTCATTGATTTTTGGGAAAAAGTTCACGCATTTTGGAAAAGGAACAATGAAAAAAGAAAAAAAGAAGAAGACGGGAGAAAAGATGAAAATGAAGCAATAAGGCACGTCGCGTGAAGTGGCTAGAGTGGTTACTGCAGCGAACTTCGAACCACGGCGACTCCGGTTTGAATCACAGCAAGAGCGCATTTCTTTTGCGGGATTTAAAGAATGATACATGGGCCGGCCCATCTCGCGACACGGGTTATGCGCTTCATGCGCCCGTTAGCAAAATGGCCTATAACGAATGGCTAAAGAGTCAAATGGGAAGCACCGTGTGTTAAGGGCTGGTTTTATATCTTTACCTACTAATAAAATGCCAATTTCTTTTGCCCGTTCATCGCCAGCAATTTTACAGAATAGTCCCTATTGATTTAGATATTTAACCCGCAGTCCCTGTTTAAGTGGATATCCGAGAAAATTTTTCGTCTTTACAAAAAATCCTACATTTGTAAGTATTCAGACTGCTATCCTTTATTTTGTGTTTATCTTATCTAGCCACGGCGTAGGACAAGGTGAGATGCGGCGCCCTTGTCGGTGGCGGAGATGGCTACAACCGCGACGGAGGACGAGAAGACGGACATTGTTGGAAAACGTAGTAGAAAACAAAAAATTGCCCAACGAACACCCAGGAACAATACGAAGATGCATATAGGGTTTGGATCAACGATCATTACCGACTCCTGAGTGTGGCGGAAATAGATAAGTCAGTGTAGATCGTACTTGGAGTCCCTCGAACTGTTGATGACGATCCCGCAAACCGCCCTCAAACGGAAGACCGAAAGCACGGTCTCTCTACTTGGTTGCAAGCATACAGTCTTCATGATCCGGCAGTGCTTCGTCATCCAGAGCTAATCGTCGCCGGAGAATTAGAGGGAGGAGATTAGAACCACACTGGGCTTAAAATATGAGGATTAGAGGAACTAGGTCTAGCTCTAATTAGTCAACTAGGACCAATTAGAACTAAAACTAGATGAATTAGAGAAGGCTCCAAAACTTGTATCTAAATTGTGGCCAATACCTCAAGTATATATAGGTTAGAGGGGAAGAAGAGGGCAGCCACCAAGGAGGGACTTTCCTCCTTGGGGATCCGGCAAGGGAGGGGAGGAGGAGTCCTCCCCCTTCCCCAATTTAGCCTCATTCCATGGCAAAGGGGGTGCCTTCCCCACTTGGGCCTTGGTGGCCCAAGTTGCCCTCCACCACGTGGACTTTTTAGGCTCATTGATGTTAAATTAAACATAAAAGCCCTCTAACAATAGAGCATATTATATATAATTTAACATCTCCGGAAACATTTTCCACCTACATATTATTTATCGATAATACCCGATATTGCCCGGTAAACTCTGAAACCCTTCTGGTGACCCGAAATGCCCCCGGTTCCTGTCGAAACTATTCCAAATAAACAACTCCACTAATAAATCCTCGATATTCTCATCCTACTAACACTCACTATTGAAGGAAATATGCCCTAGAGGCAATAATAAAGTTATTATTTATTTCCTTATATCATGATAAATGTTTATTATTCATGCTAGAATTGTATTAACCGGAAACATAATACATGTGTGAATACATAGACCAACAGAGTGTCACTAGTATGCCTCTACTTGACTAGCTCGTTAATCAAAGATGGTTATGTTTCCTAACCATGAACAAAGAGTTGTTATTTGATTAACGAGGTCACATCATTAGTTGAATGATCTGATTGACATGACCCATTCCATTAGCTTAGCACCCGATCGTTTAGTATGTTGCTATTGCTTTCTTCATGACTTATACATGTTCCTATAACTATGAGATTATGCAACTCCCGTTTACCGGAGGAACACTTTGGGTACTACCAAACGTCACAACGTAACTGGGTGATTATAAAGGAGTACTACAGGTGTCTCCAATGGTAGATGTTGGGTTGGCGTATTTCGAGATTAGGGTTTGTCACTCCGATTGTCGGAGAGGTATCTCTGGGCCCTCTCGGTAATATACATCACATAAGCCTTGCAAGCATAATAACTAAGATGTTAGTTATGAGATGATGTATTACAGAACGAGTAAAGAGACTTGCCAGTAATGAGATTGAACTAGGTATTGGATACCGACGATCGAATCTCGGGCAAGTAACATACCGATGACAAAGGGAACAACGTATGTTGTTATGCGGTCTGACCGATAAAGATCTTCGTAGAATATGTAGGAGCCAATATGGGCATCCAGGTCCCGCTATTGGTTATTGACCGGAGACGTGTCTCGGTCATGTCTACATTGTTCTCGAACCGTAGGGTCCGCACGCTTAATGTTACGATGACAGTTATTATGAGTTTATGCATTTTGATGTACCGAAGGTTGTTTGGAGTCCCGGATGAGATCACGGACATGACGAGGAGTCTCGAAATGGTCGAGACGTAAAGATTGATATATTGGAAGCCTATGTTTGGACATCGGAAGTGTTCCGGGTGAAATCGGGATTTTACCGGATTACCGGGAGGGTTACCGGAACCCCCCGGGAGCCAAATGGGCCAACATGGGCCTTAGTGGAAAGGTGAGAGGGCAGCCCACATAGGGCTGCGCCTCCCCCCTCTCCCTAGTCCTATTAGGACTAGGAGAGGGGCCAGCCACCTCTCTCTCTCTCCCCTTTAAAGGATTCCTAGTTGGACTAGGATTGGAGGGGGGAGTCCTACTCCCGGGAGTAGGACTCCTCCTGCGCCTCCCTCTCTTTGGCCGGCCAGCCCCCCTCCCTCCAACCTTTATATACGGGGGCAGGGGACACCCCAAGACACACAAGTTGATCCTTGAGATCGTTCCTTAGCCGTGTGCGGTGCCCCCTGCCACCAAATTCCACCTCGATCATACCGTTGTAGTGCTTAGGCGAAGCCCTGCGTCGGTAATACATCAAGATCGTCACCACGCCGTTGTGCTGACGGAACTCTTCCTCGACGCTTTGCTGGATCGGAGCCCGAGGATCGTCATCGAGCTGAACGTGTGCTAAGAACTCGGAGGTGCCGGAGTAACGGTACTTGGATCGGTCGGATCGGGAAGAAGACGTACGACTACTTCCTCTATGTTGTGTGATCGCTTCCGCAGTCGGTCTGCGTTGGTACGTAGACAACACTCTCCCCTCTTGTTGCTGTGCATCACCATGATCTTGCGTGTGCGTAGGAAATTTTTCTAAATTACTACGTTCCCCAACAGTGGCATCCGAGCCTAGGTTTTATGGTTTGATGTTATTTGCACGAGTAGAACACAAGTGAGTTGTGGGCGATACAAGTCATACTGCCTACCAGCATGTCATACTTTGGTTCGGCGGTATTGTTGGACGAGACGATCCGGACCAACCTTACGCGTACTCTTACGCGAGACCGGTTCCCTCGACGTGCTTTGCACATAGATGGCTTGCGGAAGACTGTCTCTCCAACTTTAGTTGAACCAAGTGTGACTACGCCCGGTCCTTGAGAAGGTTAAAACGGAGTCTATTTGACGAACTATCGTTGTGGTTTTGATGCGTAGGTGAGATGAGTTCTTACTTAAGCCCGTAGCAGCCACGTAAAACTTGCAACAACAAAGTAGAGGACGTCTAACTTGTTTTTGCAGGGCATGTTGTGATGTGATATGGTCAAGGCATGATGCTGATTTTATTGTATGAGATGATCATGTTTTGTAACCGAGTTATCGGCAACTGGCAGGAGCCATATGATTGTCGCTTTATTGTATGCAATGCAATCGCGATGTAATGCTTTACTTTATTACTAAGCGGTAGTGATAGTCGTGGAAGCATAAGATTGGCGAGACGACAACGATGCTACGATGGAGATCAAGGTGTCGCGCCGGTGACGATGGTGATCATGACGGTGCTTCGGAGATGGAGATCACAAGCACAAGATGATGATGGCCATATCATATCACTTATATTGATTGCATGTGATGTTTATCCTTTTATGCATCTTATCTTGCTTTGATTGACGGTAGCATTATAAGATGATCTCTCACTAAATTATCAAGAAGTGTTCTCCCTAAGTATGCACCGTTGCCAAAGTTCGTCGTGCCCAGACACCACGTGATGATCGGGTGTGATAAGCTCTACGTCCATCTACAACGGGTGCAAGCCAGTTTTGCACACGCAGAATACTCAGGTTAAACCTGACGAGCCTAGCATATGCAGATATGGCCTCGGAACACAGAGACCGAAAGGTCGAGCGTGAATCATATAGTAGATATGATCAACATGACGATGTTCACCACTGAAAACTACTCCATCTCACGTGATGATCGGTTATGGTTTAGTTGATTTGGATCACGTGATCACTTAGAAGATTAGAGGGATGTCTATCTAAGTGGGAGTTCCTAAGTAATTTGATTAACTGAACTTAAACTTATCATGAACTTAGTACCTGATAGTATCTTTCTTGTTTATGTTGATCGTTGATAGATGGCTCGTGCTATTGTTCCGTTGAATTTTAATGCGTTCCTTGAGAAAGCAAAGTTGAAAGATGATGGTAGCAATTACACGGACTGGGTCCGTAACCTGAGGATTATCCTCATTGCTGCACAGAAGAATTACGTCCTGGAAGCACCGCTGGGTGCCAGGCCTGCTGCTGGAGCAACACCAGATGTTATGAACGTCTGGCAGAGCAAAGCTGATGACTACTCGATAGTTCAGTGTGCCATGCTTTACGGCTTAGAATCGGGACTTCAATGACGTTTTGAACGTCATGGAGCATATGAGATGTTCCAGGAGTTGAAGTTAATATTTCAAGCAAATGCCCGAATTGAGAGATATGAAGTCTCCAATAAGTTCTATAGCTGCAAGATGGAGGAGAACAGTTCTGTCAGTGAGCATATACTCAAAATGTCTGGGTATAATAATCACTTGATTCAGATGGGAGTTAATCTTCCAGATGATTGCGTCATTGACAGAATTCTCCAATCACTGCCACCAAGCTACAAGAGCTTCGTGATGAACTATAATATGCAAGGGATGAACAAGACTATTCCTGAGCTCTTCGCAATGCTGAAAGCTGCGGAGGTAGAAATCAAGAAGGAGCATCAAGTGTTGATGGTTAGCAAAACCACTAGTTTCAAGAAAAAGGGCAAAGGGAAGAAGAAGGGAAACTTCAAGAAGAACAGCAAGCAAGTTGCTGCTCAGGAGAAGAAACCCAAGTCTGGACCTAAGCCTGAAACTGAGTGCTTCTACTGCAAGCAGACTGGTCACTGGAAGCGGAACTGCCCCAAGTATTTGGCGGATAAGAAGGATGGCAAGGTGAACAAAGGTATATGTGATATACATGTTATTGATGTGTACCTTACTAGAGCTCGCAGTAGCACCTGGGTATTTGATACTGGTTCTGTTGCTAATATTTGCAACTCGAAACAGGGACTACGGAATAAGCGGACACTAGCAAAGGACGAGGTGACGATGCGCGTGGGAAACGGTTCCAAAGTTGATGTGATCGCGGTCGGCACGCTACCTCTACATCTACCTTCGGGATTAATATTAGACCTAAATAATTGTTATTTGGTGCCAGCGTTGAGCATGAACATTATATCTGGATCTTGTTTGATGCGAGACGGTTATTCATTTAAATCAGAGAATAATGGTTGTTCTATTTATATGAGTAATATCTTTTATGGTCATGCACCCTTGAAAAGTGGTCTATTCTTATTGAATCTCGATAGTAGTGATACACATATTCATAATGTAGAAGCCAAAAGATGCAGAGTTGATAATGATACTGCAACTTATTTGTGGCACTGCCGTTTAGGTCATATCGGTGTAAAGCGCATGAAGAAACTCCATACTGATGGGCTTTTGGAACCACTTGATTATGAATCACTTGGTACTTGCGAACCGTGCCTCATAGGCAAGATGACTAAAACACTGTTCTCCGGTACTATGGAGAGAGCAACAGATTTATTGGAAATCATACATACCGATGTATGTGGTCCGATGAATATTGAGGCTCGTGGCGGATATCGTTATTTTCTCACCTTCATAGATGATTTAAGCAGATATGGGTATATCTACTTAATGAAACATAAGTCTGAAACATTTGAAAAGTTCAAGGAATTTCAGAGTGAAGTTGAAAATCATCGTAACAAGAAAATAAAGTTTCTACGATCTGATCGTGGAGGAGAATATTTGAGTTACGAGTTTGGTATACATTTGAAAAATTGTGGAATAGTTTCGCAACTCACGCCACCCGGAACACCACAGCGTAATGGTGTGTTCGAACGTCGTAATCGTACTTTACTAGATATGGTGCGATCTATGACGTCTCTTACTGATTTACCGCTATCGTTTTGGGGTTATGCTTTAGAGACGGCCGCATTCACGTTAAATAGGGCACCATCAAAATCCGTTGAGACGACGCCTTATGAACTATGGTTTGGCAAGAAACCAAAGTTGTCGTTTCTTAAAGTTTGGGGCTGCGATGCTTATGTGAAAAAGCTTCAACCTGATAAGCTCGAACCCAAAGCAGAGAAATGTGTCTTCATAGGATACCCAAAGGAAACTGTTGGGTATACCTTCTATCACAGATCCGACGGCAAGACATTCGTTGCTAAGAATGGATCATTTCTAGAGAAGGAGTTTCTCTCGAAAGAAGTGAGTGGGAGGAAAGTAGAACTTGACGAGGTAACTGTACCTGCTCCCTTATTGGAAAATAGTACATCACAGAAAACTGTTTCTGCGACACCTATACCAATCAGTGAGGAAGCTAATGATGATGATCATGAAGCTTTAGGACAAGATACTACTGAACCACGTAGATCAACCAGAGTGAGATCCGCACCAGAGTGGTACGGTAATCCAGTTCTGGAAGTCATGCTACTAGATCATGATGAACCTACGAACTATGAAGAAGCGATGGTGAGCCGAGATTCCGCAAAGTGGCTTGAGGCCATGAAATCTGAGATGGGATCCATGTATGAGAACAAAGTATGGACTTTGGTTGACTTGCCCGATGATCGGCAAGCAATTGAGAATAAATGGATCTTCAAGAAAAAGACCGACGCTGACGGTAATATTACTGTCTATAAAGCTCGACTTGTCGCAAAAGGTTTTCGACAAGTTCAAGGGGTTGACTACGATGAGACCTTCTCACCCGTAGCGATGCTTAAGTCCGTCAGAATTATGTTAGCAATTGCTGCGTTTTATGATTATGAAATATGGCAAATGGATGTCAAAACTGCATTCCTGAATGGATTTCTGGAAGAAGAGTTGTATATGATGCAACCAGAAGGTTTTGTCGATCCGAAGGGAGCTAACAAAGTGTGCAAACTCCAGCGATCCATTTATGGACTGGTGCAAGCATCTCGGAGTTGGAATAAACGTTTTGATAGTGTGATCAAAGCATTTGGCTTTATACAGACTTTTGGAGAAGCCTGTATTTACAAGAAAGTGAGTGGGAGCTCTGTAGCATTTCTGATATTATATGTGGATGACATATTGCTAATTGGAAATGATATAGAATTTCTGGATAGCATAAAGGGATACTTGAATAAAAGTTTTTCGATGAAAGACCTCGGGGAAGCTGCTTACATATTAGGCATAAAGATCTATAGAGATAGATCAAAACGCTTAATTGGACTTTCACAAAGCACATACCTCAACAAGATTTTGAAGAAGTTCAAAATGGATCAAGCAAAGAAAGGGTTCTTGCCTGTGTTACAAGGTGTGAAGTTGAGTCAGACTCAATGCCCGACCAATGCAGAAGATAGAGAGAAAATGAAAGATGTTCCCTATGCTTCAGCCATAGGCTCTATCATGTATGCAATGCTGTGTACCAGACCTGATGTGTGCCTTGCTATAAGTTTAGCAGGGAGGTACCAAAGTAATCCAGGAGTGGATCACTGGACAGCGGTCAAGAACATCCTGAAATACCTGAAAAGGACTAGGGATATGTTTCTCGTATATGGAGGTGACAAAGAGCTCACCGTAAGAGGTTACGTTGATGCAAGCTTTGACACTGATCCGGACGATTCTAAATCGCAAACCGGATACGTGTTTACTTTAAACGGTGGAGCTGTCAGTTGGTGCAGTTCTAAACAAAGCGTCGTAGCGGGATCTACATGTGAAGCGGAGTACATAGCTGCTTCGGAAGCAGCGAACGAAGGAGTCTGGATGAAGGAGTTCATATCCGATCTAGGTGTCATACCTAGTGCATCGGGTCCAATGAAAATCTTCTGTGACAATACTGGTGCAATTGCCTTGGCAAAGGAATCCAGATTTCACAAAAGAACCAAACACATCAAGAGACGCTTCAACTCCATCCGGGATTTAGTCCAGGTGGGAGACATAGAGATTTGCAAGATAGATACGGATCTGAATGTTGCAGACCCGTTGACTAAGCCTCTTCCACGAGCAAAACATGATCAGCACCAAGGCTCCATGGGTGTTAGAATCATTACTGTGTAATCTAGATTATTGACTCTAGTGCAAGTGGGAGACTGAAGGAAATATGCCCTAGAGGCAATAATAAAGTTATTATTTATTTCCTTATATCATGATAAATGTTTATTATTCATGCTAGAATTGTATTAACCGGAAACATAATACATGTGTGAATACATAGACCAACAGAGTGTCACTAGTATGCCTCTACTTGACTAGCTCGTTAATCAAAGATGGTTATGTTTCCTAACCATGAACAAAGAGTTGTTATTTGATTAACGAGGTCACATCATTAGTTGAATGATCTGATTGACATGACCCATTCCATTAGCTTAGCACCCGATCGTTTAGTATGTTGCTATTGCTTTCTTCATGACTTATACATGTTCCTATAACTATGAGATTATGCAACTCCCGTTTACCGGAGGAACACTTTGGGTACTACCAAACGTCACAACGTAACTAGGTGATTATAAAGGAGTACTACAGGTGTCTCCAATGGTAGATGTTGGGTTGGCATATTTCGAGATTAGGGTTTGTCACTCCGATTGTCGGAGAGGTATCTCTGGGCCCTCTCGGTAATATACATCACATAAGCCTTGCAAGCATAATAACTAAGATGTTAGTTATGAGATGATGTATTACGGAACGAGTAAAGAGACTTGCCAGTAACGAGATTGAACTAGGTATTGGATACCGACGATCGAATCTCGGGCAAGTAACATACCGATGACAAAGGGAACAACGTATGTTGTTATGCGGTCTGACCGATAAAGATCTTCGTAGAATATGTAGGAGCCAATATGGGCATCCAGGTCCCGCTATTGGTTATTGACCGGAGACGTGTCTCGGTCATGTCTACATTGTTCTCGAACCGTAGGGTCCGCACGCTTAATGTTACGATGACAGTTATTATGAGTTTATGCATTTTGATGTACCGAAGGTTGTTCGGAGTCCCCCATGAGATCACGGACATGACGAGGAGTCTCGAAATGGTCGAGACGTAAAGATTGATATATTGGAAGCCTATGTTTGGACATCGGAAGTGTTCCGGGTGAAATCGGGATTTTACCGGATTACTGGGAGGGTTACCGGAACCCCCCGGGAGCCAAATGGGCCAACATGGGCCTTAGTGGAAAGGTGAGAGGGCAGCCCACATAGGGCTGCGCCTCCCCCCCTCTCCCTAGTCCTATTAGGACTAGGAGAGGGGCCAGCCACCTCTCTCTCTCTCCCCTTTAAAGGATTCCTAGTTGGACTAGGATTGGAGGGGGGAGTCCTACTCCCGGTAGGAGTAGGACTCCTCCTGCGCCTCCCTCTCTTTGGCCGGCCAGCCCCCCTCCCTCCAACCTTTATATACGGGGGCAGGGGACACCCCAAGACACACAAGTTGATCCTTGAGATCGTTCCTTAGCCGTGTGCGGTGCCCCCTGCCACCAAATTCCACCTCGATCATACCGTTGTAGTGCTTAGGCGAAGCCCTGCGTCGGTAGTACATCAAGATCGTCACCACGCCGTTGTGCTGACGGAACTCTTCCTCGACACTTTGCTGGATCGGAGCCCGAGGATCGTCATCGAGCTGAACGTGTGCTAAGAACTCGGAGGTGCCGGAGTAACGATGCTTGGATCGGTCGGATCGGGAAGAAGACGTACGACTACTTCCTCTACGTTGTGTGATCGCTTCCGCAGTCGGTCTGCGTTGGTACGTAGACAACACTCTCCCCTCTCGTTGCTGTGCATCACCATGATCTTGCGTGTGCGTAGGAAATTTTTCGAAATTATTACGTTCCCCAACAACTATATCGTGAGTACCTTAAGCTTGTGACCCCGTAGGGAATCAGAGACATGAACTAAACCCCCTCGTTCAATGACCGATAATGGAACCGTGGACGTCCATATCAATCTCTATGATTACATGAATGACATTCGAGTGAACCTTTGGTTATAATGTGATGTTCCCTTTGCTTCACTATACTTCACAAAACCCGAGATGCATCGGTATCCTCCTGAGCCATACACATGCTCACTATACCGTCGATTTCGTTGCCGTTTTTGCTCTTCTTTCTTGTTAAAGTGTTTCAACATCCCCGTGACATAGTCACCCATGTCTGGCCAGATGATGATGGATGCCATCACACCGAGAGGGCCCTAAGAATATCTCTCCATCGTCGGAGGATCAAATCCCACTCTCGAGCTATCTAGTCCCTTATCAAACTTTTTGATGAACCTGTAAGTTGTCATTATGATCACCATGTTACATATGATGTTTGAGCAACCCCAAAGCTCACCGCATGGTAGGAAGTGACTACAATGCTCTCATGGTCCGAGGAACTAAAACACATGATAACACTCTGTTGGGGATATAACTACTGAGTATAAACCGCCCAGGAGGGGCCGGGTTATACCTGTAATGAGTTATCCATATTGAAGCCCATGAAGACAAGGAGCATGGCGCTTTACTATAGGAGATCTAAAAGCTTAGGGTCCAAAGGCGGATTAGGGCCCGTAGACATAAACCGCCATAAGGTGTGTAACTTGTGTTGTAAGATAGGAAAGGATAGAAACTGAGACGGACACGCTTATGAGCCGGCCGGGATTCTATAATCCACCGGGCGTCAACCTGTGTATATAAAGGGACGACCCGATGGCGTTTCAAGGACAAGAAACAACAACTCGAGAGCCAGGCAAAGCGTATTCGCTCCTGGTCATCGAAACCCTAGCAATCCCATCATAACTGGAGTAGGCTTTACCTTCACCGCAAGGGGCCGAACCAGTATAATTCCTTGCGTCCTTTGTCTGCTTTAACCCCTTTAAGCTAACTACGTTGCGATGGCTCCATGACTAAGTCCTCACACTAGGACATCTGCCATGACAATCCCACGACACACTCCATGTTATAACAATTGATTTCAGCCGATATTATCTCAAAGTATAACAAATAAGATTGGATTGATTCAATATGATCGTTCTTCTAACGTCATACTATCAATGTTGTTTCAGGACTAGCATTACACTTAACGATATCCTGAAATCTGAAAAACATGATCACCAACAACACTTGAGCCAGTCTTAGAGGCAAGACTAGGAACCTA
Organism: Triticum monococcum; assembly: GCA_034509565.1. NCBI lineage: Eukaryota > Viridiplantae > Streptophyta > Magnoliopsida > Poales > Poaceae > Triticum > Triticum monococcum. Next base: position 412,630,593 of record CM067845.1, read on the forward strand.
TTCTTTACCATTTATCATTCCACATATGCATATAAGTTTTCCATTGAATCACATATTCCAGGATCATAGCAGTTATAGCGTGAAATATATACTCTTAATTATGAAAATGGAAATATAGTAATACAATATTATTGCCTTTAGGGCATATTTCCAATAGATGTTGTCAGTGCTTTCTCGGGTAAGGGAGGCTACCCTTGCTGTGCTCGTGGGCCTTGATGGAGGATGGAAGGGGGATATCTTCTGGTGGATACGTTGGCTGCTAGCGCCGTTGTGACATGTCCGCCTCCGCCAGTCCTCTCCGGCCTCCTCCACCATAACCTTATCAATCTTCTGTGTTGTGATTTAGTCCCACCTTGCTCCTTTGCATACAATCTAATCAATTTATATACGCAGGTGACTTTGCTGTATCAGAAATCAACAAGTGTACAAGGGGGGACAGAACGAAGGAATTAATCCCTCAAGAGGGAAGAGGGAGCAAAGGAATACGCAATCCGTGTTGGGGAACGTAGTAATTTCGAAAATTTTCCTACGCACACACAAGATCATGGTGATGCATAGCAACGAGGGGGAGAGTATTGTCTACGTACCAACGCAGACCGACTGCGGAAGCGATCTCACAACGTAGAGGAAGTAGTCGTACGTCTTCTTCCCGATCCGACCGATCCAAGCACCGTTACTCCGGCACCTCCGAGTTCTTAGCACACGTTCAGCTCGATGACGATCCTCGGGCTCCGATCCAGCAAAGCGTCGAGGAAGAGTTCCGTCAGCACAACGGCGTGGTGACGATCTTGATGTACTACCGACGCAGGGCTTCGCCTAAGCTCTACAACGATATGACCGAGGTGGAATTTGGTGGCAGGGGGCACCGCACACGGCTAAGGAACGATCAACAATGATCAACTTGTGTGTCTATGGGGTGCCCCCTGCCCCCGTATATAAAGGAGCAGGGGGAGGGGTTCGGCCGGCTAGGAGAGAGGCGCAGGGGGAGTCCCACTCCTACCGGGAGTAGGACTCCCCCCCAATCCTATTCCTAATAGGACTCTTCAAGGAGAAGAGAGAAGAGAGGGGGGCCGGCCCCTTCTCCTAGTCCTAATAGGACTAGGGAAGGGGGGGAGGCACGCAGCCCTTGTGGGCAGCCCCTTTTCACTTTTCCACTAAGGCCCAATAGGCCCATTTGCCTCCCGGGGGGTTCCGGTAACCCTCCCGGTATTCCGGTAAAATCCCGATTTCACCCGGAACACTTCCGGTGTCCAAACATAGGCTTCCAATATATCAATCTTTACGTATCGACCATTTCGAGACTCCTCGTCATGTCCGTGATCACATCCGGGACTCCGAACAACCTTCGGTACATCAAAATGCATAAACTCATAATAACTGTCATCGTAACGTTAAGCGTGCGGACCCTACGGTTCGAGAACAATGTAGACATGACCGAGACACGTCTCCGGTCAATAACCAATAGCGGGACCTGGATGCCCATATTGGCTCCTACATATTCTACGAAGATCTTTATCGGTCAGACCGCATAACAACATACGTTGTTCCCTTTGTCATCGGTATGTTACTTTCCTGAGATTCGATCGTCGGTATCCAATACCTAGTTCAATCTCGTTACCGGCAAGTCTCTTTACTCGTTCCGTAATACATCATCTCACAACTAACATATTAGTTGCAGTGCTTGCAAGGCTTATGTGATGTGCATTACCGAGAGGGCCCAGAGATACCTCTCCGACACTCGGAGTGACAAACCCTAATCTCGAAATACGCCAACCCAACATCTACCATTGGAGACACCTGTAGTACTCCTTTATAATCACCCAGTTACGTTGTGACGTTTGGTAGTACCCAAAGTATTCCTCCGGTAAACGGGAGTTGCATAATCTCATAGTTATAGGAACATGTATAAGTCATGAAGAAAGCAATAGCAATATACTAAACGATCGGGTGCTAAGCTAATGGAATGGGTCATGTCAATCAGATCATTCAACTAATGATGTGACCTCGTTAATCAAATAACAACTCTTTGTTCATGGTTAGGAAACATAACCATCTTTGATTAACGAGCTAGTCAAGTAGAGGCATACTAGTGACACTCTGTTGGTCTATGTATTCACACATGTATTATGTTTCCGGTTAATACAATTCTAGCATGAATAATAAACATTTATCATGATATAAGGAAATAAATAATAACTTTATTATTGCCTCTAGGGCATATTTCCTTCAGTCTCCCACTTGCACTAGAGTCAATAATCTAGATTACACAGTAATGATTCTAACACCCATGGAGCCTTGGTGCTGATCATGTTTTTCTCGTGGAAGAGGCTTAGTCAACGGGTCTGCAACATTCAGATCCGTATGTATCTTGCAAATCTCTATGTCTCCCACCTGGACTAAATCCCGGATGGAGTTGAAGCGTCTCTTGATGTGTTTGGTTCTTTTGTGAAATCTGGATTCCTTTGCCAAGGCAATTGCACCAGTATTGTCACAGAAGATTTTCATTGGACCCGATGCACTAGGTATGACACCTAGATCGGATATGAACTCCTTCATCCAGACTCCTTCGTTCGCTGCTTCCGAAGCAGCTATGTACTCCGCTTCACATGTAGATCCCGCTACGACGCTTTGTTTAGAACTGCACCAACTGACAGCTCCACCGTTTTAAAGTAAACACGTATCCGGTTTGCGATTTAGTATCGTCCGGATCAGTGTCAAAGCTTGCATCAATGTAACCTCTTACGGTGAGCTCTTTGTCACCTCCATATACGAGAAACATATCCCTAGTCCTTTTCAGGTATTTCAGGATGTTCTTGACCGCTGTCCAGTGATCCACTCCTGGATTACTTTGGTACCTCCCTGCTAAACTTATAGCAAGGCACACATCAGGTCTGGTACACAACATTGCATACATGATAGAGCCTATGGCTGAAGCATAGGGAACATCTTTCATTTTCTCTCTATCTTCTGCAGTGGTCGGGCATTGAGTCTGACTCAACTTCACACCTTGTAACACAGGCAAGAACCCTTTCTTTGCTTGATCCATCTTGAACTTCTTCAAAATCTTGTCAAGGTATGTGCTTTGTGAAAGTCCAATTAAGCGTCTTGATCTATCTCTATAGATCTTTATGCCTAATATGTAAGCAGCTTCCCCGAGGTCTTTCATCGAAAAACTTTTATTCAAGTATCCCTTTATGCTATCCAGAAATTCTATATCATTTCCAATCAGCAATATGTCATCCACATATAATATCAGAAATGCTACAGAGCTCCCACTCACTTTCTTGTAAATACAGGCTTCTCCAAAAGTCTGTATAAAGCCAAATGCTTTGATCACACTATCAAAGCGTTTATTCCAACTCCGAGATGCTTGCACCAGTCCATAGATGGATCGCTGGAGTTTGCACACTTTGTTAGCTCCCTTCGGATCGACAAAACCTTCTGGTTGCATCATATACAACTCTTCTTCCAGAAATCCATTCAGGAATGCAGTTTTGACATCCATTTGCCATATTTCATAATCATAAAACGCAGCAATTGCTAACATAATTCTGACGGACTTAAGCATCGCTACGGGTGAGAAGGTCTCATCGTAGTCAACCCCTTGAACTTGTCGAAAAACTTTTTGCGACAAGTCGAGCTTTATAGACAGTAATATTACCGTCAGCGTCAGTCTTTTTCTTGAAGATCCATTTATTCTCAATTGCTTGCCGATCATCGGGCAAGTCAACCAAAGTCCATACTTTGTTCTCATACATGGATCCCATCTCAGATTTCATGGCTTCAAGCCACTTTGCGGAATCTGGGCTCACCATCGCTTCTTCATAGTTCGTAGGTTCATCATGATCTAGTAGCATGACTTCCAGAACTGGATTACCGTACCACTCTGGTGCGGATCTTACTCTGGTTGATCTACGTGGTTCAGTAGTATCTTGCCCTGAAGTTTCATGATCATCATAATTAGCTTCCTCACTAATTGGTATAGGTGTCGCAGAAACAGTTTTCTGTGATGTACTATTTTCCAATAAGGGAGCAGGTACAGTTACCTCATCAAGTTCTACTTTCCTCCCACTCACTTCTTTCGAGAGAAACTCCTTCTCTAGAAATGATCCATTCTTAGCAACGAATGTCTTGCCTTCGGATCTGTGATAGAAGGCATACCCAACAGTTTCCTTTGGGTATCCTATGAAGACACATTTCTTCGCTTTGGGTTCGAGCTTATCAGGTTGAAGCTTTTTCACATAAGCATCGCAGCCCCAAACTTTAAGAAACGACAACTTTGGTTTCTTGCCAAACCATAGTTCATAAGGCGTCGTCTCAACGGATTTTTATGGTGCCCTATTTAACGTGAATGCGGCCGTCTCTAAAGCATAACCCCAAAACGATAGCGGTAAATCAGTAAGAGACATCATAGATCGCACCATATCTAGTAAAGTACGATTATGACGTTCGGACACACCATTACGCTGTGGTGTTCCGGGTGGCGTGAGTTGCGAAACTATTCCACAATTTTTCAAATGTATACCAAACTCGTAACTCAAATATTCTCCTCCACGATCAGATCGTAGAAACTTTATTTTCTTGTTACGATGATTTTCAACTTCACTCTGAAATTCCTTGAACTTTTCAAATGTTTCAGACTTATGTTTCATTAAGTAGATATACCCATATCTGCTTAAATCATCTGTGAAGGTGAGAAAATAACGATATCCGCCACGAGCCTCAATATTCATCGGACCACATACATCGGTATGTATGATTTCCAATAAATCTGTTGCTCTCTTCATAGTACCGGAGAACGGTGTTTTAGTCATCTTGCCTATGAGGCACGGTTCGCAAGTACCAAGTGATTCATAATCAAGTGGTTCCAAAAGCCCATCAGTATGGAGTTTCTTCATGCGCTTTACACCGATATGACCTAAACGGCAGTGCCACAAATAAGTTGCACTATCATTATCAACTCTGCATCTTTTGGCTTCTACATTATGAATATGTGTATAACTACTATCGAGATTCAATAAGAATAGACCACTCTTCAAGGGTGCATGACCATAAAAGATATTACTCATATAAATAGAACAACCATTATTCTCTGATTTAAATGAATAACCGTCTCGCATCAAACAAGATCCAGATATAATGTTCATGCTCAACGCTGGCACCAAATAACAATTATTTAGGTCTAATATTAATCCCGAATGTAGATGTAGAGGTAGCGTGCCGACCGCGATTACATCGACTTTGGAACCGTTTCCCACGCGCATCGTCACCTCGTCCTTTGCTAGCGTCCGCTTATTCCGTAGTCCCTGTTTTGAGTTGCAAATATTAGCAACAGAACCAGTATCAAATACCCGGGTGCTACTGCGAGCTCTAGTAAGGTACACATCAATAACATGTATATCACATATACCTTTGTTCACCTTGCCATCCTTCTTATCCGCCAAATACTTGGGGCAGTTCCGCTTCCAGTGACCAGTCTGCTTGCAGTAGAAGCACTCAGTTTCAGGCTTAGGTCTAGACTTGGGTTTCTTCTCCTGAGCAGCAACTTGCTTGCTGTTCTTCTTGAAGTTCCCCTTCTTCTTCCCTTTGCCCTTTTTCTTGAAACCAGTGGTTTTGTTAACCATCAACACTTGATGCTCCTTCTTGATTTCTACCTCCGCAGCTTTCAGCATTGCGAAGAGCTCGGGAATAGTCTTGTTCATCCCTTGCATATTATAGTTCATCACGAAGCTCTTGTAGCTTGGTGGCAGTGATTGGAGAATTCTGTCAATGACGCAATCATCTGGAAGATTAACTCCCATCTGAATCAAGTGATTATTATACCCAGACATTTTGAGTATATGCTCACTGACAGAACTGTTCTCCTCCATCTTGCAGCTATAGAACTTATTGGAGACTTCATATCTCTCAATTCGGGCTTTTGCTTGAAATATTAACTTCAACTCCTGGAACATCTCATATGCTCCATGACGTTCAAAATGTCGTTGAAGTCCCGATTCTAAGCCGTAAAGCATGGCACACTGAACTATCGAGTAGTCATCAGCTTTGCTCTGCCAGACGTTCATAACATCTGGTGTTGCTCCAGCAGCAGGCCTGGCACCCAGCGGTGCTTCCAGGACGTAATTCTTCTGTGCAGCAATGAGGATAATCCTCAGGTTACGGACCCAGTCCGTGTAATTGCTACCATCATCTTTCAACTTTGCTTTCTCAAGGAACGCATTAAAATTCAACGGAACAACAGCACGAGCCATCTATCTACAATCAACATAAACAAGCAAGATACTATCAGGTACTAAGTTCATGATAAGTTTAAGTTCAGTTAATCAAATTACTTAGGAACTCCCACTTAGATAGACATCCCTCTAGTCCTCTAAGTGATCACGTGATCCAAATCAACTAAACCATAACCGATCATCACGTGAGATGGAGTAGTTTTCAATGGTGAACATCGTCATGTTGATCATATCTACTATATGATTCACGCTCGACCTTTCGGTCTCTGTATTCCGAGGCCATATCTGCATATGCTAGGCTCGTCAAGTTTAACCTGAGTATTCTGCGTGTGCAAAACTGGCTTGCACCCGTTGTAGATGGACGTAGAGCTTATCACACCCGATCATCACGTGGTGTCTGGGCACGACGAACTTTGGCAACGGTGCATACTCAGGGAGAACACTTCTTGATAATTTAGTGAGAGATCATCTTATAATGCTACCGTCAATCAAAGCAAGATAAGATGCATAAAAGGATAAACATCACATGCAATCAATATAAGTGATATGATATGGCCATCATCATCTTGTGCTTGTGATCTCCATCTCCGAAGCACCGTCATGATCACCATCGTCACCGGCGCGACACCTTGATCTCCATCGTAGCATCATTGTCGTCTCGCCAATCTTATGCTTCCACGACTATCACTACCGCTTAGTAATAAAGTAAAGCATTACATCGCGATTGCATTGCATACAATAAAGCGACAACCATATGGCTCCTGCCAGTTGCCGATAACTCGGTTACAAAACATGATCATCTCATACAATAAAATCAGCATCATGCCTTGACCATATCACATCACAACATGCCCTGCAAAAACAAGTTAGACGTCCTCTACTTTGTTGTTGCAAGTTTTACGTGGCTGCTACGGGCTTAAGTAAGAACTCATCTCACCTACGCATCAAAACCACAACGATAGTTCGTCAAATAGACTCCGTTTTAACCTTCTCAAGGACCGGGCGTAGTCACACTTGGTTCAACTAAAGTTGGAGAGACAGTCTTCCGCAAGCCATCTATGTGCAAAGCACGTCGAGGGAACCGGTCTTGCTAAGAGTACGCGTAAGGTTGGTCCGGATCGTCTCACCCAACAATACCGCCGAACCAAAGTATGACATGCTGGTAGGCAGTATGACTTGTATCGCCCACAACTCACTTGTGTTCTACTCGTGCAAATAACATCAAACCATAAAACCTAGGCTCGGATGCCACTGTTGGGAACGTAGTAATTTCGAAAATTTTCCTACGCACACGCAAGATCATGGTGATGCATAGCAACGAGGGGGAGAGTATTGTCTACGTACCAACGCAGACCGACTGCGGAAGCGATCTCACAACATAGAGGAAGTAGTCGTACGTCTTCTTCCCGATCCGACCGATCCAAGCACCGTTACTCCGGCACCTCCGAGTTCTTAGCATACGTTCAGCTCGATGACGATCCTCGGGCTCCGATCCAGCAAAGCGTCGAGGAAGAGTTCCGTCAGCACAACGGCGTGGTGACGATCTTGATGTACTACCGACGCAGGGCTTCGCCTAAGCTCTACAACGATATGACCGAGGTGAAATTTGGTGGCAGGGGGCACCGCACACGGCTAAGGAACGATCAACAATGATCAACTTGTGTGTCTATGGGGTGCCCCCTGCCCCCGTATATAAAGGAGCAGGGGGAGGGGTTCGGCCGGCTAGGAGAGAGGCGCAGGGGGAGTCCCACTCCTACCGGGAGTAGGACTCCCCCCAATCCTATTCCTAATAGGACTCTTCAAGGAGAAGAGAGAAGAGAGGGGGGCCGGCCCCTTCTCCTAGTCCTAATAGGACTAGGGCAGGGGGGGAGGCGCGCAGCCCTTGTGGGCAGCCCCTTTTCACTTTTCCACTAAGGCCCAATAGGCCCATTTGCCTCCCGGGGGGTTCCGGTAACCCTCCCGGTATTCCGGTAAAATCCCGATTTCACCCGGAACACTTCCGGTGTCCAAACATAGGCTTCCAATATATCAATCTTTACGTCTCGACCATTTCGAGACTCCTCGTCATGTCCGTGATCACATCCGGGACTCCGAACAACCTTCGGTACATCAAAATGCATAAACTCATAATAACTGTCATCGTAACGTTAAGCGTGCGGACCCTACGGTTCGAGAACAATGTAGACATGACCGAGACACGTCTCCGGTCAATAACCAATAGCGGGACCTGGATGCCCATATTGGCTCCTATATATTCTACGAAGATCTTTATCGGTCAGACCGCATAACAACATACGTTGTTCCCTTTGTCATCGGTATGTTACTTGCCTGAGATTCGATCGTCGGTATCCAATACCTAGTTGAATCTCGTTACTGGCAAGTCTCTTTACTCGTTCCGTAATACATCATCTCACAACTAACATATTAGTTGCAGTGCTTGCAAGGCTTATGTGATGTGCATTACCGAGAGGGCCCAGAGATACCTCTCCGACACTCGGAGTGACAAACCCTAATCTCGAAATACGCCAACCCAACATCTACCATTGGAGACACCTGTAGTACTCCTTTATAATCACCCAGTTATGTTGTGACGTTTGGTAGTACCCAAAGTATTCCTCCGGCAAACGGGAGTTGCATAATCTCATAGTTATAGGAACATGTATAAGTCATGAAGAAAGCAATAGCAATATACTAAACGATCGGGTGCTAAGCTAATGGAATGGGTCATGTCAATCAGATCATTCAACTAATGATGTGACCTCGTTAATCAAATAACAACTCTTTGTTCATGGTTAGGAAACATAACCATCTTTGATTAACGAGCTAGTCAAGTAGAGGCATACTAGTGACACTCTGTTGGTCTATGTATTCACACATGTATTATGTTTCCGGTTAATACAATTCTAGCATGAATAATAAACATTTATCATGATATAAGGAAATAAATAATAACTTTATTATTGCCTCTAGGGCATATTTCCTTCAATCCGTAGCTTCGAATAGAACTCCAAATCGGACAAGCACACACTACTAGGGAAAACTTTATACACAGAATCTTAGCAGCAGCGTGGTTTAAAAACAGATGCTACTGCTAATTAGCAGTAGCGAGCTCCAGAGAGCAGCGCTACTAATATCTAAGTAGCAGTAGCGCTCTATGCGGAACAAGCGCTACTACTATATTTGCCACGGTGTTGCCTCCCGGCTAGATATAGTAGTAGCGACCTTCTGGGGGACGCGCTATTGCTAAAGTACTTAGTAGCAGCGTTTTTCTTAAAAACTCGCTGCTGCTAAGTATCACCGCAACTAATTAAGTTTAGTCCCATACTGCTAAGCGAATAAGGTGTTTACCACCTTAAAAATGTTACTTCTCAACCTATCTCGAGCACTTGGTCTTCATTGAACTATATGTGTATGATTTGTAGCTGCAATATGAATCCTCGCATGTACCTATACAGGTACAGTGAGGATTCATGTTGACTATTTAGATTCTACACAAAAAGATCAATGATGACCAATGTATATTTTTGATGTTTTCACATTGCTTAGACTTACAACGTTTTTTCAGGACAAAGCGTTACTGATTTTGGGATAAACAAAAGAAATAACTGCTTCCATTAGCAGTAGCATTTTTATGTAAAACGCGCTATAGATAAGTTAGCTATAGCGCGTTTTCCTTACGAGCGCTACTGCTAGTTCGACTTAACCACCACCCCCGGCTCAAAATTTCGCTAAGTCCTCCTTCCCCCTGTCCCCCTACTCCTGTCGCGCCGCCCGAGCCCGAGCCTCCCCTCACCGCCGTCGCCCGAGCCCACCCTTAACCTCACCGCCGCCGCCCGCCACCGCTCTCGACCTCACCGTCGCCGCCCTCGACCTCACCGCCGCCGCCCGAGCCCGCCCAGGACCGCCGCCTCCTGATCCCGAGCCCGCCCTCGCCGCCCCTACCTCCGTCGCCGAGCACCTCCCCGCCACCGTCTCTCCCCTCTCTGTAAGCCCCCACCCCTCACCCCTCTCTCTTTGCTTAGTTAGTAGATGATTTTAGTGGTAGTAGATGTTAATTTAGAGTTCATAGATAATGATTTTTAGTAGTAGTAGATATTAATTAGTAGTAGTGATGGTAAACTAGTTGTATAATTAGTAGTGGTAGATGTAGTAGTAGATGTTAATTAGTTGTAGTAGATGTACTAGTTTCTTTCTATTTATAGTAAGTTTATATTTAGTAAGAACGAGTTGAATTAATAGAACTAGTTTAGTTTTAGTTGAACTAGTTTAGTAAGTAAATTAATAAACTAGTTGAATTAATAGAACTAATGTATTTTTAGTAAGAAAATTAAAATAACTAGTTGAACTACTTTATTTTTAGAAAGAACTAGTTTTTTTCTATCTATAGTAAATTTATATTTAGTAAGAACTACTTGAATTAATAGAACTAGTTGAACATGTCATATTTGTTGTTATTTTTAGTGTAAGCAATTATTCGGGATGTACTAGTTGAATTAATAGGGTTTTTGCTTTTGCAGAAATCAAGGAGCCCCTCCATCATCCCCGCCGTCGTCCCCATCACCGACCCCCTCCGACCTCGAGGTGAGACCAGGAAAATCTCCATGTCAATATGAGTCCTTTATGAGTTTCAGGCGCTTGTTTTGCTGGAGGGCCCGGTCATGTTTTGGTTACACCTCCGAGTGGCCTATGTTTTGCCGGAGCATTGATTAATTTCTATTCCGGCAAATTTCAGGCGCTCGACATGTCCTTTTTTAGCAAAGGTCATGCCGGATTTTTCCGTGAATTCTGGCATAACTTGTGCTAGAATATGTAGGAAATATCGAGTGGCCTGGATTTTCTCGAAAAATAATGATCTAATTTAGGTTTTTTAGTACATATATTTAATTGTACAAGTTTAATCTTTGAATTATGAACGTAGGAAATGTCGTACTCGGACGACGACAGTCTCCCGGGGGAGTGCAGCTGATGCCACGACAATCGAGGTATGTGCGACAGGTTTGTTGAGCTGGATGAAGATCGGCGCTTCAACATTAAGCTCGAGGAGACCTTCGATGTTGAAACGGTATGTAACAACGACAAGTGTTTTTTTCGTAAGTAAGCATGACTTCAACTATTTCAACGTCTAATTTTTATCTTTTACAATTCGACTAGCTTATCCCATGCCATGCAAGACGCTATGTCTTGGAGAGGATGGGTTTTGAAGACCATGAAAATTTTGAAACAAAGAAAATACACCTAAGGATCCATCATGATATCGATTTTGAAGTAAATCTGTACAATTCTTAGAGCGTAACCCATTTTGGTTGCCAAAATTGGGAAGCACTTTGCAAAATGTATGGTTTTTATGAGGGTATGATTGTCACCACGGATCTTGGTAATCCTGACATCGAGCAAGACAATATGGACATTTGAGTCCTTGTTGATACGCTTCCGATTCTACCGTAATGTGAGTTTCTCAAACATAGTTATTAACTAATTTATATTGTTTATTTTAAAATAGTTGACATCTTATTTCCATTGACAGCTTATTTTGAATCTTCAAAGAATGTGCAGAAGATGGTAGACAAAACCCACTACACTGATGGCTCCAAATTAACTTATAAGGAGAAAAGTCATCTGATTGCTTATTGTACTTTTCTTGAGAATTACAATACCTATTATCAAACTCCTCCAAATTATGGTGAATACGTGCCACTAGTGCACATGTTGAACCACGGTAACTTCTATGGAGATACCCTAGTAAGATTTTTTACTATTACGACATCCGTGCATCTTTTGCATACTTCTAGAACTAGTACATCATTGCTAACTATGAAGTTATTACTATGTTTTTCAACAGGAAATCCCGATGGATTGTGTGCCTCATCTGATGTATCAGAATGGTTGCCTTGCAGTTATGAACCTACAGCCAGGTCAATCTAAGGAGCTCACCTGTGCATATCGGATTTCTAAAACCGGCGAACACATGCTAATCAAAGAATGGAAAAAATGTTTGGACATTCGCAAGGAGGTTCTTGGAAGTAACATTAAGCGAAAGGCAAGAATTGGAGACAGGATAATCTCCATTCTCCATAATGGAGAGTCAGGGGCTATCTTGTTTTTTGCTATTTTATCTTAGAGAATATAGTAGGTCCTAAGAGAATGTAATAGGTCCTATGAGGTATAATATGTTTATTATGTGATACAATGTGTTAGAGTTGATGACGAGGAGCACATGTGATTACGACTAGTGACCAATTTGCTATGTGATGTCTCATTGATGAAAATGATGATCTTGAGGAGGTGTTATATGACAATGATGTATTATGATGATAAGTTGTTAATGATATGATGATGATGATGATATTTATTACATCACGGGGTGAAAGAACCGCAGATTAGTTTCAAGTGGATGTCCATCCACTTGAAACTAGTCCACGGTTCTTTCACCCCGTGATGTAATAACTCATTATGATTTCAAAACAATTTCTAAATTCTTGTTGTATGAAAACTTGTGTAAAGGTGTACGAATACAACATGAAATAAAAAAGAAATAAAATACGAAATAATAGTAGCAGCGCGGGCAGGGAGAAGCGCTACTACTAATTACCAGTAGCGCACCTCCAAGAACACGCTACTACTAAGCCGATTTAGCAGTAGCGCGGGCGGAGGCACGCTACTGCTATACGTTAGCTGTAGCGCCTTATCAGTAGCGCATCGACCCGCGCTACTGATAGGCCTAAAACCCGCACTGCTGCTAGGCTTTTCCCTAGTAGTGACAATCGACATGCAACAACCACGGGTGTGGCCCAAACCAAATCTGGGAGCATAGGAGGGCCAGACAACGCAGCATCTTGCTGGCGCGTGATGCAGAGGCAAGACTGGCATGTGGAGATGTACAGAGGCGAGGCCGGAGACGTCGTTGGCAGAGGAGGCCGATGCAGAGAGGTGATGCTATGACCGTGCAACAGAGGACGAGCGGGAGGCGCTCAACGGGTGAGGATCAGCAGCACAATAGCGGAAACGATGCCATGGGCGAGCGGCGCACGACAAAGAGGAGGAGGCAAGGCGCAACCTATCATGAGAAAACAGAGAAAGAGAGAGATGTGTGGGAGCTCAAGGGTGAGAGGAAATTGGGGGGACGACATGAGGTAGCGGCCTGCTTGGTGGTCGCCAACGACAGCGGGTGGCAAGGGGCCATCAGAGCGATGCAAGGAGGCGTTGGATTGGGCGAGGGCGCTCCTCTTGGTGGCGGCACTACGACGAACGAGGGGAGGACGAGGGGGGATCGATGGGTGAAGAAGGGAGAGGATAGGCTTTTTCCAGAGGAAGGGGAAGCCACCACCTGAAATTTACCAGAAAAATTTGCCTTTTTATGGCCAAGTTCAAATAGTGCAAAAAAAATCAAACAACCAACATTTTCTAAAAATAATAATCTGTGAGCAAAGGAAGGGTTGGACGAGGCAGCGGCTTGCTGGCGTGTGATGAGGAGGCAAGGGTGGCACATGGAGATGTGCAGAGGCAAGGCCGGAGGCGTCGTTGGGAAGAGGAGGCCGATGCAGAGAGGTGATGGCATGGCCGTACAATATAGGACAAGCAGGAGGCGCTTGGCGGGTGAGGATCAGCAGCGGCAACGGTGCCATGGGTGCGCAATGCGCGACAAAGAGGAGGAGGCAAGGCACGACCCGTCATGAGCAGCCAGAGAAAGAGAGAGAAGCGCGAGAGCTCGAGGTATAGAGAAAAAAATGAGAGGACGACACGGGGCGGTGGCCTGCTTGGTGGTCGCCGCCAGCGGCGGGTGGCGAGGGGCCGGCGGAGCGGTGCAAGGAGGCGCTGGATCGGGCAAGGACGCTCCTCCTGGTGGCGGCGCTACGACGAACATGAGGACAACGAGGGGGGTTGATGGGTGAGGAAGAGAGATGAGGGGAGAAGATAGGCTTCTTCCACAGGAAGGAGAATCCACCACGTGAAATTTACCATAAAAGTTTGCCTTTTATGGCCAAGTTGAATAAGTGCAAAAGAAAAAACAAACAACTCACATTTTCTAAAAATAATAATCTGGGAACAGAGGAGGGGCCAGGCGAGGCAGCGGCTTACTGGAGTGTGCAACAGAGGATGACCTGGAGGCGCTCGGCGGGTGAGGATCAGCAGCAGAGGAGCGAGAATGGCGCCATGGGCGAGCGACGCGCGACAAAGAGGAGGACGCAAAAGGCGCAACCCGTCATGAGCTGTCAGAGAAAGAGAGAGACGCGAGGGAGCTTGAGATTGAGAGGAAAACGGGGGGACGACGCGGGGCGGCGTCCTGCTTGGTGGTCGCCGGCAACGGCAGGTGGCAAGGTGCCGTTGGAGCGGTGCAAGGAGGCGCCAGATCAAGTGAGGGTGCTCCTCCTGATGGCGGCGCTACGACGGACGAGAGGAGGACGGGAGGGGATAGATGGGTGAGGAAGAGAGATGATGGGAGAGGACAGACTTCTTTCAGAGGAAGGGGAAGCCACCACCTGAAATTTACCAGTAAAGTTTACCTTTTTATGGTCAAGTTTGAATAGTGCAAAAGAAAAACCAAACAACCAACATTTTCTAAAAATAATAATCAACATAGTAAAAACATGTTTGCTTTCGAATATTAACAAAAACAACTGTATATAAACAATCCCACTACAATGCAGCACTACTCTTCCCTCCAAAATAAATTTGCTTGCATTCAAATATTTTTTAAATTCTACGATAGAATTTTGGATTAGTTATTAAATTCTCAAATAGTATACAGCAATTCCACGCCTGTATATCCCGCTAAAAACACTTATACCATTCCTTTTCCACCCGATGATAGTGCTAAGATGAAGGCGGAGCCATCAAAGGACATCCGGACGACTTTCTCAACTTTCTACTACATGGTCTCGGGCACCAACAATTCTTTTTTAATCGCGGATATCGAGCGTGTGATTTTTTAAGATAAAGAGTGCTTCAAATTCTTCTTGTTAAAAAAATCATGCTTTTGTATATGTTCATGTTTTTTTAAAAATGCATAAAAATAGCAAAAATGTTTCAATTAACTAAAACATTTAAAATTGATCACACATATTTCAAAATTTATATTTTAAAAACATGTTTCAAAAATTGTTGATCTCCAAAACATGTTTCAATTCTAATAAAAATTTCAAAACTCTTTAGTTATTTTAAAATAAAGAAATATTTGCTTTTTTCAAGAAAGTAAAAAATAGTAGACTATTCCAAGCACCACTACTCCTTCATAGGGTGGCTTCTTTACATTCATGTGTCACCCCTGCGATAACATTATAAACTTATTACCGATGTTTATCACAATTGGATATAAAAAATGATATGTACTGTACACGAAGGTTTTACGATATTTTTAGCCCAATGCAATGTACGGACATTTGTACTAGTATAAACCAAGATGCATACAGCGCAACAGCCTAGCATGTTCAAAAGGCTCACACGTATTAATTTTGCCAACGTTTGGTATTTTCTTTTGGACAAATGATGAATTTTATTTTTTCAAAATGGAGCACCAAAATGATACAAACACAATGAGCATACACCTAGCCTATGTATAGTTAGGATGTACATAGTCAACATCAACACACGCACATGAAAACACCTTAGCAGATAGCAAAGTCATATAAGACCAAAGATATATGTATGTGAGGAAAAACAAAGCGATTAGTTCCGCGATCGGCAAACTACAACTTTGACCGTATCCGGAACAATCATCTCATAACACCACATGAATGACGATATTCTTCCACAACAACGTCTTTAGGAAGGGAGCGACGCTTAAGCGCCGTCGGCACCAGATCCAACCACCCAAGGTCAGAATCTAGGTTTTCACCCCCAATAGTTAGTCCAAGTATATCCGAGCAATGCCTTCAACAAGATAGTGACGTAAAAACACTGCCATTGCTAGGTATAACCAACTCGGGTCAGACCTAAGTTTTCACCTCAGAGCTCGAGACCGGTTGCTCGATTAGCACCACCAACGATGTCAGTCATGTGTTGGTGCCACCACTTTTTTGCAATCCCAACAGTTACATGCGACGTGCAATTGCCGCCGCGGTACAACCATCCTTCCGCGTCAAGTCATGGTCCACAGTTTGCATTTCGCCAACGAAGTCAGCCATCCAATCTAGAGGGAGGAACCTCACGAAGATCTTTCGGTGACCACCGTAATCCGGAATCCACAACGAAGTCAACCATAACGTCTGGTAGTTTTATATCACAAAAATATATCATTAGAAATTTCTAATGTCATATTTCCTAATGTAACTTCTTTGTGGGGACAATTGTTGTACTAACATTTATGACATGTAATTTGTATACATATTGATCGAATTATCGATCTAAGGATTCACGTGAGCCCTTTAAACCAAAATAAATAAATAAATAAATAAAGGAGTAGCGGAGAACTTGATTCTTTCTGGTGGCCACTCATTGTGAAATGTGAAGCACATCAGTCCAGCAAGGCGCTGAGGGATGGTGACAGGCAGATCACATGAGGATCGGGGACCACTTATGGGAAAATTGTTGCCGGAGATGGAGGATAAAGGCATCAGCTTCTCTAGCCACAAATGGATGTCACTCAAGTGCTGGTGCCCGATATTTTGGGCAGCAAAGATCGTGCCTAACATTTTCCTTTGCAACATTTTGGAAATTTGTCCTAGGATGTGCACATGCAACGATTAGATGCCAGATATTTTCCGGCGAAGTTATGCATGCTTTAATACTTTAACCCATGTTCTTTAGTACTCTTTTCGTTTCTAAATATAATTTTTTTTGAGATTTCACTATAGACTACATACAGAGTAAAATAAGTGAACCCACACTCTAAAATATGTCTATATATATTTGTATGTTGTTCATAGTGAAATCTCTTCCAAATCTTGTAGTACATATTTAGGAACGGAGGAAGTATTTTTTTTGCATGGTAATACGTGTCTCATTCATATCATAAAAAACAAAGTACAAATCACGTAAAGACCAACATGACAATACTGAAAAAATAGTAGAACATCTCTGAGCTTGACACCAACGTTCGTCAACTGCTTCCGGCACCACCACAGCAGCCACCGAAAAAAAGAATGACGAATCACCACCTCACCCGAGCTCGACGCGGCTCCATCGCTGATATGCAGCTTTACGGACCTCCAAAGTGGCTCACCAAAAGTGAAGCCCTTGTCGTTGAATGAATCAGACCGAGGCAACACCCCGTACACGCCATCGAACTCCAGATCTGGCACTCCACGACGACTAAGACGCCCGAAGGAGGAAACCATACCTTCCATCCACAAACCACGAACCCAGTAGATATTCCGTCTTTCAGATGTCGTCGATGCAGACCACAATCTGCATCCGCTTCTGGACTACCTCCCAAGCTCCGCGTCGACGCTGGAGCAAACGTCGTCGCAACGGCGGAGCCTGAGGACACAGGTCCACCACAAGGATGCCGCCGCCGCCACACCATCCTTGCTTGAACAGACTGATTTCCAAATCCATCCCCAACCATAGGACCGATGGCCTCGTCAGGGAAGGATCCGAAGATTCATTATTCAGCGCCGCCATCGCCATCACCGAAGCAAAGACGATGAACAACCTAAAAACCTAAACTATAAAGGAGAAAAATCGATCCACACGCGTGGATCCGGCGGCCCCCCTCACCACCGACGACTGAGGTCGCCGGCGAAGGGGAGCCGCCGGAGAACGGCGTTGGGAGATTGGCCTTGGCGGCGGCTAGCGTTGCAGCCGCCAGGGACGAGAGGAAAACTGGCGAAGCGTTAACTGGCCTGCACTTCCTTAGGAACGGAGGAAGTATGATCGGAGTTCTGAACCTTGCTGTCAAGTATAAATCTTGAAAGTAATTCGCGAAAGAAAAAATTCGTTGGGCACGTAGTGGTTGCTGACGACGGGGTTGGAGAGAAGGTGGGTGTGGCGCTGGGCGTTTGCTTGAACAAAACCAGCGGCCGCCTACAAAAGTAGAAGTGCCTGGGAAGCCATTTCAGGCATAAGCCGATGTGACAGACCTTGGTTTGGAGTTTCTTTTAAGGTTAAGTGAAACGCTACGCAAAGTACCGCTTAAAAAAATTGCTGGATAGAAAGAGCTAAATCTAGCAATTGAATAAGAGCACACTACTTTCATAGGATACCTCAGCAAGCATTCTTTGTAGAAAAGAGCTTTGTCGCAGAAAGCTATTCCTGGAATTCACATCAGCAACTATCGATAAATCCAACGTGAGGAAGTAATAAAGTAGTATAAGGCTAACTCCGACGTACTCCTTCCGTTTCAAATTACTCGTCGCAAAAATAAATGTATCTAGAACTAAAATACATCTAGATACATCCATACCTGCGACAAGTAATTCAGAACGGAGGAAATAGATCACCAAATCGCTTCAAAATGTTCGAATCGAACAATCCAGACTTTGTTACCATCCAAAAGTGGTCCTGACCGATTCGGATGTTTGAAATCTCATAAATTGAAACCAAGCTACAGGAGGTTTAGGATAATCCGGATGCCCGTCATGTTTGACTCCGCCGCTCCGGACCTACATAAACCCCATCTCCTGCCTCTTCCGTGGCGTCCGTTCATTCTCCACGCCACATTCATGCCGGTCACAACAGATGTGACCCGGCGGGACGACATCCTCCCTGCATTCATGTCATATGATCAGCCGTTTACCTGCTTGACATTCACACCGGCGTGGTGAACGATCAGCCTACTCCGACCCCTCATTCATCCCAACGCTCTGCATGTCTGGGCTATTTAAAGTCGTCTGACAAGCCCCAAAACCCCACCCCTCTGTCCTAGCCTCTAGCCGACCACCACACCATCATATGTCCGTCGTCTGCCGTTGCATTGTCAGAGTAACTCATTGTCGTTGCAGTGCTACAGTGCAGAGGCCCGGCGCTAGGATCACATTGCACCGGGCCAACCTCCGAGCTCTCTAGAGCAGAGTTCAAACGTGTCAGAGATGGAGGAGAAGGGCGACCCCATGGCAATAGTGGAGATCACCATGGACGAGGATAAGGAGGAGGGTTAGGTGCTTGCACCGATGTAGGTGCCACACTACAACAGTGTGTTGGCGGAGGCGAAGCAGGAGCAGCTGGCACCGCCGGTGTCTGTGTTCAGTTTGCTGTAGAAGGAGCAGCGGTACAACCTGGCAATCCTCGAGGAGCACTAGCTAGTGCAGGATCAACTCTCGGCGGAGTGGGCATCCGAAGGTGTCGTCGCGACCATGGTCGTGGTAGACACTAACATCATCGACGAGCTCCAGTCGGTGCTAGATTCCGTACACCGTGCACATACCATCCATCGTGAGCGCTGGCAGCTCTGCATCAACGAGGCAGAGCACAATCGCCTCTTCAGCGCACTAGACACAAAGACCGGCGACGCGCTGGACTAGTACAATGACGTGGCAACTAGGCCACGCCGACAACTTCGCCTCGTTCGCGCCGACCAACAATAGTGACGAGGCCAGACCGTCTGGAGTGGGGATTGTCGACCTCACCTCCATCGACGATGACGACCGCCAAACAGACGTCGACGAGGAATATAGATTTTTGGTCGTTTTAGATGTTTTATGTATGGCCCTCTACTATGTAAATTTTTTTTAAAATATATGCAAAATTCGGTGTCCCGAACATTTGATGCATGTTGGATGGGCTTCGCCCCTATCTATGTCCACGGACACGTCCATACGTGTCCGTAGACATTTGGTGCCTTGAAACGATCCTCGCACAGAAGCACGATCCTCCCCATCCCCTCCCGTGTCGCTCTCGCGAGCGACCGGGGGGAACCCTAGCCGCCGCGACTCACCCTCCCCCTCCTCTGCTCTCCTCCCTCGCCGCCGCCCAGCGACGCCGTCGGGCGAATCCCGGCCGGTGGGGGCGGCGGCGGGGCCTCTTCTTTCCCCCTCCCCCCGTGCTCCACGGCTGGCGCGACACGACCGGTCGAGTGGGGGCGTCGGGCTTTGGCGGGGCCGGCGACGTGGCGGCGGGCTCGGAGTTCGGCGGCAGGGTTGCCTGATGGGGCCGCGACATCGAGCGGCGGGCTCGCTTGTGGCGTGGCGGCCACGGGGGTTCCCGGTCTGGGCGGTGGCGTGCTGGCGCGGATCCGGCCCGATCCTCCCGGATCCGGCTCCTGGATGGCGGTGGGCGGCGCGGGGCGGTGGCCGAGGTCGGTCTTGACCTCGGAGTGGGGTGGTCTGCAGCGGTGTTGCTGTGGCCTGGTGGTTGTCCGATCTGCTCGCGGCAACGACGGCTCTCTCCGGCGGCGGTTCATCTGCGTCGGACTTGGGTGAGCTCCTTCCCTCTTCTTTGGACTCAGCGACGGGCTTGTCAGGCCGGGGTGGCGCCATGGTGTGGTGGTGCGCGCGAGGCCTGCTGGTGGTGGCAGGGGACTTCGGGAAGGGGCAGGGTGCCCCCTCCGTTGCATCCGGCGGCTACTGCGAGTGGCCGCCGGAGTTCCCCTGGCCCTGATCCGGCCGCTGAGGTCACGGATCGTGCCAAGGTGTCGACTTTGGGGTGGAAGGCGAGCTTCCGCTTCGTTCTGGTTAGCCGCGTCCGTTCGATGTGTCCTGGTTGAAGGTGGAGCTCGGATACCGTAGCGGCGGCCCGGTTGGTGGTAGCCGGGGTGCTCTTGGGCGAAGCACGCGGCTCGGGCGTTGTCCGGTTAGCATGGCCGTGTGGGCGGCGTGTTGACCGGGGTGGGTCGTTCATCGAATCCGGTGACGATGAGTGTCGGCCGGGGTGAAAACCTGCTCTGCTCTGCCAGGCCGACGGCGGCGGCATTCCAGCGTCGTCCCCTTCTTGAAGGCGCCGCCGCGGCATTTCATTTGTTGTCGGAGTGCTCCGGGGGAAACTCTAATCCTTGGATTGGGCGATGGCGACACGATGGTGTCGTCCCCTTGCTGAAGGCGTCGCTCTGGAGCTCATTGTTCGTCCTACTCGGCTTCTCCTCTTCGCGGTGGCCTGCCCATAGTTGAGGGCCCCGACATCATCGTAGTAGTGCTTATTGTGTTCATCTGATGTTGGCTAGGATTTTGTCAGGGTAGTGTTGCTGTTATCAGCGTCCTTGTATCCAGCCTTGAGTGTGTGCGGTGTGTGTGTGTGTTTGTATCGGCAGGATTCGGTTGTTCGGTGATGCTTTATCTATAAAGCGGGGGAAAACCCTTTTTCTCAAGACATTTGGTGCCTTCCGTTTTGGTGATAATTTTGGAGTTGCCCTAAACTAAGAAAATGAGATGAAGTGAGTACCCATGTCTACTAAAAATTAGTTGACTTTCCCGTATGGTATAGTCAAAGTTTTCAAATTTGACTATACATATAGTGTTGTTGATTACATTGCCTGTCATGGATCTAACAGATTGTTCAAGCACTCATGTGCTGCCAAAATACCCCCTAAAATTTAAGTTTGGTTAGGGTTAATCTGCAACAATGCTATTTCTAGTAAAGATAATATAATCATGTGTATGTAGGTTGATAGTGCTACCTGCAGATTTTGTACTAAAGATGAGATTATTCACCATCTTGTGTTTGAGTGTCCCATCGTAAAATATGTGTGGAGCATGGTGGGCCTGGCCATTGGAGCTAGGACCACGCCTAGGTGCCTCTCACAATTCTTATGGTGGTTCCCTTAGTATGTGCCAATGAGCATAAGTGTGCAAATCACGGGCCTCACTGAGATATGCTACATAATTTTGTTTAACAGGTCAGGTTCGAGGGGAAACTAATCCGTTCCCCAGTGGAGCTAATATGCTATTGAGGGAGTCCTGGATTAGGGGGTGTTTGGGTAGCCGGACTATACCTTCAGCCGGACTCCAGGACTATGAAGATACAAGATTGAAGACTTCGTCCCGTGTCCGGATGGGACTTTCCTTGGCGTGGAAGGCAAGCTTGGCGATGCGGATATTCAATATCTCCTACCATTGTAACCGACTCCGTGTAACCCTAACCCTATCCGGTGTCTATATAAACCGGAGGGTTGTAGTCCGTAGGACATCAACTCCATATACAACAATCATACCATAGGCTAGCTTCTAGGGTTTAGCCTCCTTGATCTCGTGGTAGATCTACTCTTGTACTACCCATATCATCAATATTAATCAAGCAGGAGTAGGGTATTACCTCCATTGAGAGGGCCCGAACCTAGGTAAAAACATCGTGTCCCTTGTCTCCCGTTACCATCCGGCCTAGACGCACAGTTCGGGACCCCCTACCCGAGATCCGCCGGTTTTGACACCGACATTGGTGCTTTCATTGAGAGTTCCTCTGTGTCGTCGCCTTTAGGCCCGATGGCTCCCTTGATCATCAACAACGATGAGGTCCAGGGTGAGACTTTTCTCCCCGGACAGATCTTCGTCTTCGGCGGCTTCGCACTGCGGGCCAATTCGCTTGGCCACCTGGAGCAGATCGAAAGCTACGCCCCTAGCCATCAAGTCAGGTTTGGAAGCTTAAACTACACGGCTGACATCCGCGGAGACTTGATCTTCGACGGGTTCGAGCCACGGCCAAGCGCGCCGCACTATCTCGAGGGGCATGATCTAGCTCTGCCTCCGGACAGTGTCCTGGAGGCCGCACACGCACCGGTTTCGACCCCTAACTCGGAGCCTATTACGCCAATCAAGGATGAGCGGTTGGACGTCACCTCGGGGGCTACAATCTCAAAGGCGATCGAGCCAAGCGCCAGCCCTGCACTCTGCATGACCCGTGACTCCGAGGATCCAGACTCCTCCTCGGACTCCAAATCCCCCGCGCCCCTGCCAATCGAATCTGATTGGGCGCCGATAATGGAGTTCACCACCGCGGACATCTTTCAGCACTCGCCTTTTGGCGACATCTTGAATTCTCTCAAGTCTCTTTCTTTATCAGGAGAGCCCTGGCCGGATTATGGTCAGCGAGGATGGGATATGGACGATGAAGAAGTTCAAAGCCCACCCACCACCCACTTTGTAGCCACTGTCGACGATTTAACCGACATGCTTGACTTCAGCTCCGAAGACATCGACGGTATGGACGACGATGTAGGAGACGAACAGGAACCAGCACCTGTAGGGCGCTGGAAGGCCACCTTGTCATATGACATATATATGGTGGATACTCCAAAAGATGGAGATGGCGATGGAACAGCGGGGGATGACACCTCCAAGAAACAGCCAAAGCGTCGGTGTCAGCGGCGCCGCTCTAAATCCCGCCAAAGCAAAAGCGGTGATTCCGGCACGGGAGATAATACTACCCCGGATAGCGCCGAAGAACACCCACCCCAGCAAGATTCGGCACAGGAAGATGGAGAAGCCAGCCCTCATGAGAGAGAGGCAGACCGAGAGGTCGAGGATGATAACTATATGCCTCCCTTCGAAGACGAGGCAAGCCTCGATGACGATGAATTCGCCGTACCATCAGACCCCGCCGAACAAGAGCGTTTCAAACGCAGGCTTTTAGCCACGGCAAGCAGCCTCAAGAAAAAGCAGCAACAGCTTAGAGCTGACCAAGATTTGCTAGCTGATAGATGGACTGAAGTCCTTGCGGCCGAAGAGTATGAACTCGAACGCCCCTCCAAGAGTTACCCAAAGCGCAGGCTGCTACCCCGATCAGAGGAGGAAGCACCTACATCACCATCGCACGACATGACAGACCGGCCACCTCGCGGCCACGACAGAGAGGCCTCTCGGCCCTCCACCCAAGCCATGTCCCGACGCCGCTCAACTAAGGCACGGGAAAATGCGCCAGACCTGCGAGACGCACTGGAGGATAAGGCAAGACAAACAAGATCGATCTACGGATCGCGCAGGCGCCCTACGGCACGTGACGATGATCTTCACTCCGGATACAACAAATCTGGCCGGGCCGAACACAACAGAGATAGCTCTTCCGAGCTGCGTCGTGATATAGCCCAGTACAGAGGCGCTGCACACCCGCTATGCTTCATGGATGAAGTAATGGATCATAAAATCCCAGAGGGTTTCAAACCCGTAAACATCGAATCATACGATGGCACAACAGATCCGGCGGTATGGATCGAGGATTATCTCCTTCACATCCACATGGCACGCGGCGATGATCTACACGCCATCAAATACCTCCCGCTCAAACTTAAAGGACCGGCCCAGCATTGGCTTAACAGCTTGCCAGCAGACTCAATCGGTTCTTGGGAGGACCCAGAAGCCGCATTCCTCGACAACTTCCAGGGCACTTACGTGCGACCACCGGATGCTGACGACTTAAGCCACATAATTCAGCGGCCAGAGGAATCGGCCAGGCAATTCTGGACACGGTTCCTAACAAAGAAAAACCAGATAGTCGACTGTCCGGACGTAGAGGCCCTAGCAGCCTTCAAGCATAACATCCGCGATGAGTGGCTTGCCCGGCACCTGGGACAGGAAAAGCTGAAATCTATGGCAGCCCTCACGACACTCATGACCCGCTTTTACGCGGGAGAAGACAGCTGGCTAGATCGCAGTAACAACTTATCAAAGAACCCTAGTAATTCGGATACCAAGGACAAAAGTGACATGACACGTCGGAATAAGCAAAAACGCCGCGTCAGCAGCGACAGCAATGAAGACACGGCAGTCAATGCCGGATTCAGAGGCTATAAATCCGGTCAGCGGAAAAAGCCATTCAAAAAGAATACTCAGGGCCCGTCCAATTTGGACCAAATACTCGACCGCTTGTGCCAGATACATGGCACCCCCGAAAGGCCAGCCAATCACACTAACAGGGATTGTTGGGTGTTCAAGCAGGTAGGCAAGTTAAGAGCCGAAAACAAAGACAAGGGGCTGCACAACGACGACGAGGAGGAGCCCAGGCCGCCGAACAACAATGGACAGAAGGGCTTTCCCCCACAAGTGCGGACGGTGAACATGATATACGCAACCCACATTCCCAAGAGGGAGCGGAAGCGTGCGCTACGGGAAGTATACGCGATGGAGCCAGTCGCCCCAAAGTTCAACCCATGGTCCTCCTGCCCGATCACTTTTGATCGAAGGGACCATCCCACTAGCATCCGTCATGGCGGCTTTGCCGCATTGGTTTTCGACCCAATCATCGACGGATTTCATCTCACAAGAGTCCTCATGGACGGCGGCAGTAGCCTGAACCTGCTTTACCAGGATACAATGCGGAAAATGGGCATAGATCCCTCAAGGATTAAGCCCACAAAAACGACCTTTAAAGGCGTTATACCAGGTGTAGAAGCCAACTGTACAGGCTTAGTAACACTTGACGTGGTCTTCGGATCCCCAGACAATTTCCGAAGCGAAGAGTTAATCTTCGATATAGTCCCGTTTCGCAGTGGCTATCACGCCCTGCTCGGACGAACCGCATTTGCAAAGTTCAATGCGGTGCCGCACTATGCATATCTCAAGCTCAAGATGCCAGGCCCTCGAGGAGTAATCACGGTCAACGGAAATACCGAACGCTCCCTCCGTATGGAGGAGCACACGGCGGCTCTTGCAGCGGAAGTACAAAGTAGCCTTCTTAGGCAATTCTTCAGTCCGGCCGTTAAAAAGCCAGATACTGCCAAGCGCGCCCGGAGTAACCCACAGCAGGACCGCCTGGCATGCTCTGAGCAAGCGTAGCAATGCGGCCCCAACCCCAGCTCTCGCGACATAGCGAAACCAGTGCCTCGCATACATAACTACGCCCTTGAAATACCATGGGCACAGGGGAAGGGGCACAATAACGGCACGCCCAAAATACGGCTTAAAACATACTAGGGGCTGCCGGATTCTTTTTTTAATTTTTTCTTACTTTCAGGACTCCATACTTGGGACGACCCGTTCGGCAATTCGACTGCCGCACAAACGATGCAAGATCCAGGGAGGCAGACAAGCCATGCCGCATTATGGAACTCCCAGGTGGTCTTTGTTACGAGCAGTATACCTGTTTTGAATACAATTCCACGGCCTGCCCCTGGTCAGGATATGTTAAATAGTCCAATATCTTTTTGCTTATCACACTATTTATATCGTTCGGCTTTGATAAATAGCCTCTCTATAAACAATGCATAGCTTTTTGTCTATTTTTTGCATTATCCTCTTTTGACATATATGTTTATTAAATGACATGATTGCACCCGTACACCATGGTACGGCAAACACGCCAGGGGCTTCAGTACCCCTCATTATGGTGTGAGAAGTCCGTACACTTTCACAAGTGCAGCACCCCGAACTTATAGCACTATATGCATCGACTCCGAATCATGATTTGGGTCAATAGTTGGGTTTGCCCAGCTCCTATGTTTTGGTGCCTTACATTCCGCTATATCGGCTAAGGTAGCACTAGGAGAACCACTGCGATTGTGCCCCGGTTCAGCTGGGTTAAGCACCTCAGTGGAGAAAGCTAAAACTGACTGTCATGATGAGGCGAGAGACCGGTCGCTGTTCGAGAGGTTTTTCGAGTCCCTAAAGATTTATGCCGCTTCGAGCGAGGAGCTGGCTTTGTCCGGCCAAGGCGTGGATAGCGCCCCGAACTCGGTCTTCCAAACTAGGGCTTCGCCGAAATTTAAAATTATAGAGTTCTATGGCTAAGTGAGAGTGTTCAAGCATTATAGTCCGATTGCCTGGTTCGTTGTGCTGAGCGCCTCCCTCGAAGGACCCAACTATGGGAAAAAGAGGGCTCAGGTTTATCCCGAACACCCCAGCACTAGTGGCATGGGGGCAGAAGCCGACGACTGGCCATCTCTCAATTTTTTGATAAACGGCCGCACAGAAAGTAATATTTTAAATTCAATAAGCATTGCTTAGCGCATATGAACAAGTTTTCAGCGCATAGGATAAACACGAGCAAGTTCATTCAAAAATCACATCCTTGGTACATTCATCCGCGACAAGGCGGGCACCTGCAAGAACATCCTTGTAGTAGTTCTCGGGCTTGCGATGCTCCTTCCCCGGCGGCGGCCCGTCCTTCACAAGCTTCTCACCATCCAGCTTACCCCAGTGCACCTTTGCACGGGCAAGGGCCCGATGGGCACCTTCGATGCAGACGGAGCGCTTGATGACCTCGAGCCTCGGACAGGCCTCCACCAGCCGCCGCACCAGCCCGAAATAGCTCCTAGGCAGGGCCTCTCCGGGCCACAGCCGAACTATGAAGCCCTTCATGGCCTGTTCGGCCGCCTTGTGGAGCTCGACCAGCTGTTTTAGCTGGTCGCTCAAGGGCACAGGGTGCCCGACCTCA
Organism: Triticum monococcum; assembly: GCA_034509565.1. Taxonomy (NCBI): domain Eukaryota; kingdom Viridiplantae; phylum Streptophyta; class Magnoliopsida; order Poales; family Poaceae; genus Triticum; species Triticum monococcum. The sequence goes on from CM067845.1 coordinate 412,657,994, forward strand.
GAATACTGAGACCAGAACACCTTCTCCATCGAGCTGCCCTCTTCAGCTCAGTAGAATGCGGCGGCGTCGGATACGCTGCGGGAAGATCTGCGAATGCCCCTGGAGAGCTCCAAATTTGGGTAAGTAACAAGTAGTTTACTTTTATATTTCTGCTTTGCATAAAGAATGCCTTACCCGCTGCTATCTTCCTCATCTCCTCCAACTCTTGGAGGGCCTTTTGGGCTTCGACCTTGGCAGACTTGGCAGTCTCAAGGGCCGTCGCGAGCTCGGATGCTTGCGCCTTTGACTCAAGCTCCAAACTCTCATGTTTTTTCATGAGAGCCTGAAGCTCTTGCTGCACCTCGCCGACCTGAGCCCCAAGTCTGTCTTGCTCGGTGCGCTCCGCGGCCGTTTTCTTTTCGGCCTCAGACAGCGCCTGCTTAAGGGTCGCCACCTCAGTCGTGCCCCCTACAATAAGCAGTACAATCCTGTTATTTTTTTGCAATCACGCCTTTTTATAGGCACTTTTTCTGTAAGGTATTTCTTACCTTCTTTCTCCTCGAGCCGCCGCTTGGCAAGGCCGAGCTCTTGCTCGGTCCGCTCGAGGTCCTGCTTCAGGACACCCACCTCCACAGTCAGTGCGGCGGTGGATAGCAGCGAAGCTTGCATACGCATATTGACTCCTTTTTGTTAGACTCCTGCGAAATTTAATAGATCCTCTATTCGGCTTTTCTTTCCGAACGCCAAACAGAGCATCAGGGGCTACTGTCTATGCGGTAATATTTTTATATATTTTTACTTACCTCGAAGCCTGTTAGAAGGCTAGCGCAAGCTTCAGTCAGTCCGCTCTTGGCGGACCGAACCTTCTGGATCACCGTACTCATAATAGTACGGTGCCCCTCGTTGATGGAGGCGCCGTCAAGCACCTCCAGCAGATTGTCCGGCACCTCCGGTTGGACGGAGGCTGCCGGCTTAGAAGGCTTGCTCCTCTTGGATGGAGTTCGCCTACCGCGGTCCGAAACTGTGGAAGATTCCGGCGCGGTGTCCGGCACAAAGCCGGACTTGGAGCCCTGGGGGGCCTTATCCCCTTCACTCCTGGAGTCCGGGAGGTTGCCTTGCGGCTCCTCTGGGACCACCTCCTCCTGCCCTAGAGCTTGTCGCGACGCCACTTCGGCGTCATCTGCAGTGCGGGGGGAGACAGCGGGCGGAACCGAGTTCACGTCCGATGAGTCCAGGGAGCCGCCCGACGATTCGTTGAATTCGGCCTGGGGCGGGCTGCATAATTACGTTCGACATTAGGGAAAGCTGTGCAACAAAGGAACATCATGAGTTACTCTGATATCCGAACTTACGATTTCGCCAGACGCTTGGCCCGGTTTGGCCACTCCTCTTTGCCCTCTTCGGCATCGGGGGAGTAGTCCGGTGGAGGGGTCTTCCTTTTCCTAGACCCCTCGGCCTCCCCCGTTGGGGCAGCCTTCCGCTTCTCTCCTCCCTCCGTTGGGGGGGGAGAGTTTTCTTCTTCCTCCTCCTCGTTTTCACGGGAAGAGGGTGTCTCGGACTCGTCAGATGACGAGTCCGACACCACCATGTTACGGGAACTCTTTTGAGTCCCCGTGGTCTTCTTCTTCTTGGCCTTCTTCTCCGGCACCACATAAGGCGCCGGAACCAGCAGCTTCACTAGTAGAGCTGGGGCTGGGTCTTCGGGCAGCGGAGCCGGACAGTTAATCGGTCCGGATATCGCCCGCCAAGCCTGTCAAAGGTAAGGGAGTTTAGATCCCGCATAGAGTCAAACTATGAAAAAAGCTTAACATCCTGTAAAAGGTGAAGATAGCTTACCTCGCTAGCGTGACGCTGCGAGCTGTATCCGCGGTCCTCGGAAGCGGATGCGGGAGCCTCGGCACCCTTGAATAGCACCTTCCAGGCATCTTCGTATGTCGTGTCGAAGAGCCTGCTAAGGGTTTGGTGCTGCGCACGGTCGAACTCCCACAGATTGAAATCCCGTTGTTGGCACGAGAGGATCCGGCGGACGAGCATAACCTGGATTAGATTAACAAGCCGGATTGGCTTGTTCACCAGGGACTGGATGCATGTTTGCAATCTGGTCACCTCTTTTTCGTCACCCCACGACAGGCCCGTCTCTTTCCAGGACATAAGCCGCGTGGGGGGTCCAGATCGGAACTCGGGGGCTGCGATCCATTTCCGATCGCGTGGCTCGGTGATGTAAAACCACCCGGATTGCCACCCCTTTAGGGTCTCCACAAAAGAGCCCTCGAACCATAGGACGTTGGCCATCTTGCCCGCCATGGCGCCTCCGCACTCCGCCTGGCTGCCGCGCGCCACCTTGGGCTTGACGTTGAAGGTCTTGAGCCAGAGGCCAAAATGAGGGCGGACGCGGAGGAAAGCCTCGCACACGACGATAAATGCCGAGATGTTGAGGATGAAGTTCGGGGCCAGATCGTGGAAATCCAGGCCGTAGTAGAACATGAGCCCCCGGACAAATGGGTGGAGTGGAAAACCCAGTCTGCGGAGGAAGTGGGGAAGAAATACCACCCTCTCATGGGGCCTTGGGGTGGGGAGAAGCTGCCCCTTTTCGGGAAGCCGGTGCGCGATGTCCTTAGACAGGTATCCGGCCTTCCTTAGCTTCTTGACTTGGCCCTCCGTGGCAGAGGAGACCATCCACTTGCCTCCCGCTCCGGACATTGCTGGAGAAGGTTGAGGTGGGAAGTGCGGGCTTGGGCGCTGGAGCTCGAGTGCGTAGGAGATGGATAGGCAAAGGAGGAAGAAGGCGTAGGTAAAAGGGTGCATCCTTATCCCCTTATATGGGCGGATGCGGTTGTGCGTCCCCACCAGCCTGGTAAAACTTGCCTGCCTCCCAAGCGCCATGATAAATGGCGCGGTTGGGTTACCCACGTCCGTATTAATGAGAATCCCGTAAAAGGGGTACACGATCTCTGCTTTGACAAGACGTGCCAAGGAAACCGCCTCGCAAAACATGCTGAGGTGGAAAAGTAAAAACGATTCGAGTAAAGGACTTGGCCGTAGTGTGATGACGCACTGCGGAATACGTCAGCAGATTTGATTTGTGTTAATATTATTCTCTCTATGGCAATATGTGGAAACTTATTTTGCAGAGCCGGACACTACTCTTGGTGTTTACAATCTTCTATGAAGGACTTGGAGGAGGAACCCGCCTTGCAATGCCGAAGACAATCTGCGCGCCGGACTCGTCGTCATTGAAGCCTGGTTCAGGGGCTACTGAGGGAGTCCTGGATTAGGGGGTGTTCAGGTAGCCGGACTATACCTTCAGCCGGACTCCAGGACTATGAAGATACAAGATTGAAGACTTCGTCCTGTGTCCGGATGGGACTTTCCTTGGCGTGGAAGGCAAGCTTGGCGATGCGGATATTCAAGATCTCCTACCATTGTAACCGACTCTGTGTAACCCTAACCCTATCCGGTGTCTATATAAACCGGAGGGTTGTAGTCCGTAGGACATCAACTCCATATACAACAATCATACCATAGGCTAACTTCTAGGGTTTAGCCTCCTTGATCTCGTGGTAGATCTACTCTTGTACTACCCATATCATCAATATTAATCAAGCAGGAGTAGGTTATTACCTCCATCGAGAGGGCCCGAACCTAGGTAAAAACATCATGTCCCTTGTCTCCTGTTACCATCCGGCCTTGACGCACAATTCGGGACCCCCTACCCGAGATCCGCCGGTTTTGACACCGAAAATTATGCTTGTGTGTGAAGGAAATATGCCCTAGAGGCAATAATAAAGTTATTATTTATTTCCTTATTTCATGATAAATGTTTATTATTCATACTAGAATTGTATTAACCGGGAACATGATACATGTGTGAAAACATAGACAAACATAGTGTCACTATTATGCCTCTACTTGACTAGCTCGTTGATCAAACATGGTCATGTTTCCTAACCATAGACATGAGTTGTCATTTGATTAAACGGGATCACATCATTAGGAGAATGATGTGATTGACTTGACCCATTCTGTTAGCTTAGCACTTGATCGTTTAGTTTGTTGCTATTGCTTTCTTCATGACTTATACATGTTCCTATGACTATGAGATTATGCAACTCCCGTTTACCGGAGGAACACTTTGTGTGCTACCAAACGTCACAACGTAACTGGGTGATTATAAAGGTGCTTTACAGGTGTCTCTGAAGGTACTTATTGAGTTGACGTATTTCGAGATTAGGATTTGTCACTCCGATTGTCGGTGAGGTATCTATGGGCCCACTCGGTAATGCACATCACTATAAGCCTTGCAAGCATTGTAACTAATGAGTTAGTTGCGTGATGATGTATTGCGGAATGAGTAAAGAGACTTGCCGGTAACGAGATTGAACTAGGTATTGAGATACTGACGATCGAATCTCGGGCAAGTAACATACCGATGACAAAGGGAACAACGTATGTTGTTATGCGGTTCGACCGATAAAGATCTTTGTCGGATTTCGGGTTCCGACAGACCCTTGAGGTTCGAACACTGGGGTGCGCGCGGAGATTTCACCTTCTACCTACCTGCACCCCTCCGCCTCTCTAAGATCTAAGCTATGGAAAGAACAACACAAGAGACACAATGTTTATACTGGTTCGGGCCACCATTGTGGTGTAATACCCTACTCCAGTGTGTGGTGTGGTGGATTGCTTCTTGGGCTGATGATGATGAGCAGTACAAGGAAGAACAGCCTCGCGAGGGTCTGTTCTTGGCTGGGGGGATGAACTGCTAGGAGGAGTTCAATCGCCCTTCTCTCTCTCTCTCTCTCTCTCTCTCTTCTCGATTGTGCTCTCTCTGATTTCGATCTCTAGCCGATTGATCGAACCCCCTTTACCCTGTGGGTGGCTGGTCCTATTTATAGAGGCCCTGGTCCTCTTCCCAAATATTGAGCGGGAAGGGAGCCAACAATGGCGGGCTAATTTGAAGGGGGACAACTAGTACCAGTTATCCTGACAAAAGTAGTCTTCGCCTGCACAAAGCTCTGGTGGTGACGCCGTCTTGGGCTCCACAATGACCTCCGTCTGGCAGTCCTCTTGGTCTTGGTCTTGTTGCACCGAAATGGCAACCTTTGCCTGATGCCTCGGTACTCCGCGGCTGCGCTTGCCCCCTTTGCACCAAAGGGGAAAGGAGGACACTGCGCGGGCTGGCACCCGCCTGGCGCCCTTGGTCGTCATGGCTTGCGTCATGGGCACCTCGTGAGGTACCCCGCCTTGATCTCTCCGCCTCCTCGCGAGCCAGCCTGATGAGGCCGTGCCTGAGGAAGCTCCGCGTCATCCGCCCCTCGAGGCTTGGCCCCTCGCGAGGCCGGTACCTGTGAAGCCATGCCGCAGGCCGCAGGCAGGCAAGTCTGGGGACCCCCGTTCCCAGAACGCCGACAGTAGCCCCCGGGCCCAAGGCGCGCCCGGACTTGGCCATGCAGGGAGGCGGAAGGGCAAGAGCGAAGCGCCGCGGGCCCTAACAGCCTGCGGCCTCGGGCGCCGCGTGGCGGTTGATTGGACGTGGGCGGCACTGATCCCCCACGCCCTCCTTATTTTGCGCCATGCTAGGCGGACTCGTAGTCGTACACAGCCGTTCCCCTTTCTGTTGCTCGAGCGCCCTCTGTCCTTCCTCCGCTCGAACTCCGGCTTCTGTTTTCAACCCAATCTCGAACCTTCCCCCCCTTTCCCATCGCCATGGCTCTGGTGAAGAAGGGAAGAGGGAAGAAACCCGTGTCTCCGCCTTGTCCGCCGCCATTGACGGCCTCCGTCGAGGGCTTGGGCAAGGTCAGCTCGGCTCTGGCCACTATCTTCAACGAATGCGGGAGGACGACGGCCTGGCCCGCGTCCCACTTCTGCATCGACAGGATCGTCACCGAGGTCCCGTATTTTACCGACGCCCTGTAGGCGGGCCTGGTTCCTCCCTTCTCTGATTTCTTCAATGCCGTGCTTTCCCACTATCAGATCCACATGATGCATCTGGGTCCTGAATCCATCACTCTCCTTTCGGTCTTCGCCTCTATTTGCGAGGCTATGATGGGCATCCTTCCTTCGGTTGCCTTGCTGTGCCACTTCTTCTCGCTGCGCCTTGTCGACCCTACCCAATGCTGGGCGTGCGTGAGCTTCATTGCCGCGTCTGAGACAACGGCCTCTGGGATTGACTTCAAGCTCCTCCTGCCCGCGGCTGGGTTCCGCGAGCGGTGGCTGTACGTGGACGCAGGGGTGCCCAACCCCTGCTATCGGAGCCAACTTCGCCTGCTGTCCCCAATTCGGGCTGGGGCCAGGAGACGCTTGAGAGCCCCCGGCTCGTCTTCGTCTGGCACCGCTTCGCGTTCTTGAGGTCGCTTGGCGTGACAGCGCCCAAGGTGGTGAAGGAGTTCCTGCTACGCCGCGTCGCTCCTCTCCAATGCCACTCCCGCCGGATGTGGGCCTTCAGCGGGCGTGATGATTGTATGAGGCTCCAGGAAGAGGACCTGACTCCTGAAGCGCTGAGGATAGCGCTCTTGACCCTGACTGGGGACCCCAACCCCGGCAGCATCCAGCAGGGAGGGGCCTTGCTGTACCTCTGCCAGAGCAGGGGCGATTTTGTGAAGTAGATGCCTATCTTTGATGAGTAGGGGTTTGCGCCCCGCCGGCCTCCTGGGGCCTCGTGAGAACCCAGTGGTGGTGACTGCCCTTCCGGTCGGCCAAGGCGACTCTTCCTCAAGCGGCAGAGCAGGGAGGCATGAGGCGCCAGAGGCCGAGGGGGCTCCCAGCGGGGTGACAGCGCCGAGCGATGTTCATGAGGGAGCAGTTCTTGGGGCCCGTGCTGCTGAGGCTGAGGGTGACAAGCAGCTGCCCTCTGCGCCTACGACGGAGGCCCCTGAGGCTCCGGCTGCTTCTCCTGGCGAGGCGATCGGCAGCGCACATCAGGCAGGCGCCCCTGACATAGATTGCTTTGACGCTCCATCTTCGTCGCTGGTTGATCCCTGCGCCCAACTCTTAGGCCGCTTCTGCGTGGACTTTGAGGCCCTCCGGAAGAGAAGGGAGGCCCTGGGCGACGATTACCCTTGTCGCCTGCTGCAGCGTAGGAAGTACTTCACCACCGATGAGTAAGCCTTCTCCTTTCCCAGCTCCCGATCCTTCCATTGCTTTTACTGACCCTTGCTCCGCAGGCCCCTTCCAGCCGAGCTTGCGGAGACGGCTGAGGAGCCGTCCCCTGGCTTCGCCCCCTCCATCGTCCTCAAGTGCTCCGAGCAGCGGAGCCCTTGTGGTGAGGGCGATCGAAGAGGCGAACCGTCCCGAGGCGTATCGTGGCCCTGCGCACCTTGCAATCCTCCTTCGCGGGCCTTCTCGTGGCATAGCCAGCCTGCCGTGGGCTTCTCGCCTGGTCGTGGACTGCGATTGGCTGAGGCGCTCCCTGCGCTCTTCACCTGGGGACGGGCTGGCTCCAGGCCGGGCTTCTGGTGCGGCGTGCCCGACCGTCGCGAGGGTGCCAGCCCCCAGCCCCCTACCCGGAGGGGGAGTGCTGATTCGTGGCCCCCGGCGCTTGCTTGGGGCAGATGATGGTGTGGAAGACATGCTCGAGCGCGCTCGGGAGCGTCGCGCTTTCCGCCAAGGATTCCTTCGAAGGGCGGCCGATGCGGTGAGCCTGCTTGGTGAGGAGCTTGCTGATGAAGACGCGCGCCTTGAGGCAGAGGGCCTGCGCCTGGCTGCGGAGAGGCGCGAGCTGGAGGGCGCCATTGCCCTTGCGCGCCGTCAGCGCGATCTTGACGACGCAGAGGCCAAAGCGTCGCTGGTGGGCTCTCGGGAGGCCCGATCTTGGGCCGCTGAGGAGGCCCGGGAAGCCGACCGGTGGCGAAAGGCGGCGGAGGAGCGGGCTCGGGAGCTCCTGGCCTGGTGCCACTCATTGGAGGAGCAGGTGGAGCTGCGTGAGGCAGCCCTCGAGTCGATGAAGGTGGCCTCTGGCGACTCAGCAGAGCTCCAGAAGCGCGAGGAGGCATTGACGCTGGAAGCTGCCGAACGTACCCGCGAGTACGAGCGTCTGGAGATGAAGGAGCGCTTGGTGACGCAGGCAGAGGATGATGTCCCCGCACAGGAAGCCCGTGTCCTGGAGGAGGTCGGACGTCGGGTGGCGATGGCGCATTTGAACCTCGAGCATGAGTTCGAAGAGAAGCTGGGGTTGATCCGGGCCGAAGCTGAAGGCAGGACTGCCGCCTTGAGGGCCAAGCTGGAGGAGGCGACGCGGAGGGCCGATGCTTTCCGGGCCGCCCTTGAGGTGGCACAAGGTGAGTTAACCACCTCCCAGGCCGAGGTACTCCTTCTTCGCCAGCGGGTGGAGGAGGCTGAGGCCATCGCGCGCCAGAATGCGGACGAGATACGTCGGCAGCGGATCCTGGAGCATGAGCACGACCCCATGCTCACCACGCTCCGGGAGAGAGCCAACACAGCCTTGGGCAACATCTGCGAGGCGGCTGTTGGCGAGCCGCACATAGTCAACTACGCCGGCAATCTTCAGTTCTTCACTGACGTGGTGACGCAGCTGGAGGCGCTGTCGGTCAGGGCTGACAGGTTGGTGGAGGAGAGGTGCCGCGCCCTGCTCGGGCGCGCCTTTTCTCGCGTCTTCAGCCATCTCCGGAACATGGATCCCCACTTTGATTTCGACGCCACCATTGCCCCAGTCCCCCAGGCCGTTTGAGACAACCTGGCGCACTGGGTGGAAGACAATGTGGATGCTCTTATCAGGGCCTTCGCTTCAGATGACGACGGCGTGATCGTGGCTGCCGACGAGGGGGGCGTGGTCCACGTCCTTGAGCCGCTGGTGGCGATGCGGACAGCGATGGCGAGTTTAGCAACGCCAGCAACGGCTCGGGTGGTGCTCCTGAGGACGCATTGGGGGATTTATCCGACTGATTGTGCATCGTTCCTACTTCCTTACCCTGCATGAATAGAACTCAGGTTTTGGCCTGATGGCGGTGAGAGCATTTTGGAGGGGGAGCCCCTTATGTAAAACTTGTGTTGATCGTGTTAGTAGACGCTATATTGCCCATGCGCCCGCGCCAAGTGGTTGGTTTAAGCGACGCGCTGGTCGGCTAGTTTACCTTTGTTCCGTGCTGGCCCTGAGGTAGCCCGTGAGAGGCTGTGGTGTCCTGAGTGTTCCCTGATTGAATCCGTCGGATCTGCAGTAAAACACCCTCCTGAGAGGACGCGGCGGCGGCAGTCTGGGCTGCGCGCAAGCTAGGTCTGACCCGGCTCGCGAGGGGCTCACGAGGGGAGGCAGCTGAGGCGAAGTGGTAACCAAAACGCGAGAAATTGCTCGAACGAGACTAAGCACCCCTTCCCCGAACACACGCAAATCTCAAATTCGAATCCAACCTGAATCCAGTGGCGGAAAGCGACAACCAAAGGGAAAAGCAACGAAAGCAGACAAAAGGCCTCGTCCGGCACCTAATCTAGTCTTGGACGTCTTCTCACCAGCGCGGAGCTAAGTGCTGCCACTGGGCGTGGGAGGGAGCCCTAGGGCCTGAGGCCGGCACCCCTGAGACTCCGGGGCGTGTACAGCCCCACTCATTATTATGTGAGAGTGTCACGGGGCAGCGAGCTTCACAGACACTGGGCCTTCTTCACAGGTACCGGCCTTGCTTCATATCGCCAGATGAGGGCCCCGCCTTGCGCCACACTCTAGTGCCATCAACGACGACCGGAAACCAGGACGCTGCCGATGGGGTAGAGCTGTCGCCAGCGGTTCCCCCGACGACCATGGGTCCTCCGCCGGGGGCAGGCCCTGAGGCACCTCCCCAGCGGAGGGCCTACCTCCTGAGAACACCTTGCTCCGAGCGCCGCGGTGGTGATGTCGGATCCCGGCCCCTCTCCTGCAGCCCCCTGCGCCCTCCTCCCGAGGGGTAGGAGACTGTGGGAGCGGGGCAGCTGCTCGCTGTGGTGACCTGCACCTCCTGCGATCCATGGTTAGCATATGCCTGCTCCTGAAGAATAAGCGGTACCCGATAATCGTTGCCTCCAGTGCGGCCAGTGAGACCGTCCCGGGGCTCCTGGAAAGGCTCAGCTTCTGGCGCCTCGTCCCCCCAGCCTGGGCTGTGGAGCGAGCCTTGTTCGCCCTCGTGGGGGTGTTCTTGGTCCATCATGAGGGGCACGTATTCCTCTGGCACCGTCATCCCGAAGGCCACGCCGTAGTGCCCCGCGTGCCACGGAGGGATGAAGAGGGAATCCCAGTCCATGGAGGAAATGGGTGAGGAATACCACCCTCTCATGGGGCTCGGGGGTGGGGACGAGCTGTCCCTCATCTGGGAGCCGGTGCGCGATATCGTCGGGCAGGTATCCGGCTCTCCTCAGTTTCTTGACGTCTCCCTCCATGACGGAGGAGACCATCCACTTGCTTCCCGCTCCGGACATGGTTGGAGAAGGTTGAGATGTAAGTGAGGACTTGGGTGCTAGAGCTCGAGTGTGCAAGAGCGAATGAGCAGAGGAGGAAGAAGGCGTGGATAGAAAGGTGAATCCTTATCCCTTTATATGGGCGGACAAAATTAAACCTCCCACTTGCCTGGTAAAACTCGCTTATCCCCCAAGCACCGCAATTGATGGCGCGGTTGGGTTACCCACGCCCGTATAGATGAGAATCCCGTAATAAGGGGACACGATCTCTGCTTTGACAAGATGTGTCGAAAAACTGCCTCACGTTATGTGCGGGGCTGGTTAAAAGAAACGGTTCGAATAATCACCAGGCCATGACGTAACGTCATGTTGCCAAAACAAGCTAGCGGATTAGATCTGCGAAAACATTATACTCTCTACGGTGAAATGTGGGACTTATTTTGCAGGGTCGGACACTATCCTCGTATTCAAATTCTTCTGTGATGTATTCGGAGAAGGAACCCGCCTTGCAATGCCAAAGACAACTGCGTGCCGGACTCATCGTCATTGAAGCCTGGTTCAGGGGCTACTGAGGGAGTCCTAGATTAGGGGGTCTCCGGACAGCCGGATTATCTCCATTGGCCGGACTCTTAGACTATGAAGATACAAGATTGAAGACTTCGTCTCGTGTCCGGATGGGACTCTACTTGGCGTGGAAGGCAAGCTAGGCAATACGTATATGGATATCTCCTTTTGTAACCGACCTTATGTAACCCTAACCCTCTACGGTGTCTATATAAACCAAAGGGTTTCAGTCCGTAGGACAACAATCACAACATACAATCATACCATAGGCTAGCTTCTAGGGTTTAGCCTCTCTGATCTCGTGGTAGATCTACTCTTGTAACACCCATATCTTCAATATTAATCAAGTAGGACGTAGGGTTTTACCTCTATCAAGAGGGCCCAAACCTGGGTAAAACTTCGTGTCCCTTGCCCTCTGTTACCATCCAGCCTAGACGCACAGTTCGGGACCCCCTACCCGAGATCCGCCGGTTTTGACACCGACAAAGCCTCTTCCACGAGCAAAACATGATCAGCACCAAGGCTCCATGGGTATTAGAATCATTACTGTATAATCTAGATTATTGACTCTAGTGCAAGTGGGAGACTAAAGGAAATATGCCCTAGAGGCAATAATAAAGTTATTATTTATTTCCTTATTTCATGATAAATGTTTATTATTCATGCTAGAATTGTATTAACCGGAAACTTGATACATGTGTGAATACATAGACAAACATAGTGTCACTAGTATGCTTCTACTTGACTAGCTCGTTGATCAAAGATGGTTATGTTTCCTAACCATAGACATGAGTTTTCATTTGATTAAACGGGATCACATCATTAGGAGAATGATGTGGTTGACTTGACCCATGTAACGCCCATGATGCGGCTATATCTCCAATGTGTCGAAGCACGACTTAGAGGCATAACCGCATTGTAAGCAATGTCGCAAGTGAGGTAATCTTCACACAACCCATGTAATACATAAGGGAAAGAGATACATAGTTGGCTTACAATCGCCACTTCACACAATACATGAATATAACATTACATCATCCAGAGACACACAAGGTCCGACTACGGAACCCAAAATAAAAGAAGACTACCCCAAATGCTACACAGATCCCCGAACGTCCCAACTGGGCTCCACTACTGATCAACTGAAAACGGAACAACATAACAAACACGATCTTCATCGAGCTCCTCCTTAGCTCGGTTTCGTCACCTGCACGATATCATCGACACCTGCAAGATGGTTTTGGAAGTATCTATGAGTCACGGGGACTCACCAATCTCACACCCTCGCGATCAAGACTATTTAAGCTTATGGGAAGGGTAAAAGGTATGAGGTGGAGCTGCAGCAAGCACTAGCATATATGGTGGCTACCTTACACAAATGAGAGCGAGAAGAGAAGGCAAAGCACGGTCGAGAATCTATGATCAAGAAGTGATCCTAGAACAACCTACGTCAAACATAACTCCAACGCCGTGTTCACTTCCCGGACCCTGCCGAGAAGAGACCATCACGGCTACACACGCGGTTGATGCATTTTAATTAAGTTAAGTTTTCAGGTTTTCTACAACCGGACATTAACAAATTCCCATCTGCTCATAACCGCGGGCACGGCTTTTGAAAGTTCAAAACCCTACAGGGGTGTCCCAACTTAGCCCATCACAAGCTCTCATGGCCAACGAAGGATATTCCTTCTCCCAGGATGACCCGATCAGACTCGGAATCCCGGTTACAAGACATTTCGACAATGGTAAAATTAAACCAGCAAAGCCGCCCGAATGTGCCGACAAATCCCGATAGGATCTGCACATATCTCGTTCTTAGGGCACACTCAGATGAGACATCCTACGAGTAAAACCAACCCTCAAGTTGCCCCGAGGTGGCCCCACAGTCTACTCGCTTCGGACCAACACTCAGAGGAGCACTCGCCCGGGGGGTTTAAATAAAGATGACTCTCGGGCTTGCGAAAACCCGAGGGAAGGTTATAGGTTGTTAGGCAAATGTAAAACCAAGGTTGGGCCTTGATGGAGGAGTTTTATTCAAGGCGAACTGTCAAGGGGTTCCCATTATAACCCAACCGTGTAAGGAACGCAAAATTAAGGAACATAACACCGGTATGACGGAAACTAGGGAGGCAAGAGTGGAACAAAACACCAGGCATAAGGCCGAGCCTTCCACCCTTTACCAAGTATATAGATGCATTAATTAAATAAGAGATATTGTGATATCCCAACAAATATCCATGTTCCAACAAGGAACAACCTCCAATCTTCACCTGCAACTAACAATGCTATAAGAGGGCCTGAGCAAAGCGGTAACATGGCCAAACAATGGTTTGCTAGGACAAGGTGGGTTAGAGGCTTGGCTTAGCAATATGGGAGGCATGATAAGCAAGTGGTAGGTATCGTAGCATAGGCATAGCGAAAGAGCGAGCATCTAGCAAGCAAAGATAGAAGTGATTTCGAGGGTATGGTCATCTTGCCCGCAAAGTTCTCAGAGTTGGCTTGATCCTCATAAGCATACTCAACGGGCTCCTCGATCACGTACTCGTCTCTCGGCTCTACCCAAAGCAAGAAAACAAGCAAAGGGAGAACAATCAACCACGTGCAATGCACAAGCAACAATGATGCAAAACATGGCATGATATGCGGGATGTAGTATGTAATGCATATGCATGATAAGGAAAGGAATGATTGAACCTGGCCTCAACCTGGAAAACCAAGAGTGCCACTGGAAAGAGGGTTTGATTTCGGTCGAAATCTATATAAAGATCACCAGAATCGGATGCACGGTTTGGAAATGGCAAGCAAAACAAATATGGCACCAGTCTGCGATAATCAGCACGAGGCCACCTAAATGCATCAAGAACAACATGCTACAACAATCCAACATGACAAAAAAATACATGGCAGGGATCCACTCCAGATGCTTGACAAACGATGAACACTAAGCTACGTCTAATTCACTCAATAGCAGGTTCAAACAAGCATGGCAAGAGTGCAAATGATAACAGGTTTCAGACTTGGTGAAATTAACAGCATGTCAGGAATTTAACACCAGGAAGCAATGTTTAGAGCATGATAACTACATGCTACATGAACATATCATGGTAAAACAAAGCATGGCATGAAGCTACTCAGAGCATACAACAAAAGTCCCTTACTGACCATAAGCCAAAAGGGATCATAAAATACAATGGCAACCATGTGAACATAGCAAATATCGTTAAAAGATTCAGACTTAGTGAAAAACTGGAACATGGCAAAACAGACATCAAGTAGGCATGTTTACGAGCTCGATGCACTCACCACGAGGCATTGCATGATAAACTAAGCATACACCCAGCAAGTAGACATGGCATAGAAGCTAAACATGGCAAGAACAACATCATAGCATGCACGGATCAATAACAACAAGCTCGGCAAAATTGCTAAACATGTCAACAATCTGCCAGGAACATTTTATAGCAAAAGTAGAGCTCGATTGACTCAAGCTAGGGTGCTCCATAATTGCAAACAAAGACATGGATGGATATGGCACAACATTATCTACAAAACATCCTTACTGATCATGCTCAAAAGAAGCACAGATCACTCGGTATCAACATGGACACATGGCATAAAAATAATAACAGGACAAGGACTTAGAATATTTCTAAGTCCCTGAAATCAGCAACATTAAGTAAGCTACTTTGCATGCTTGTGCTAGTCACCACAAAGATCACAAAAATACATGGCATACACCCCTGTAAATATGGCATGGCATACTTCAAAACACATGTAGAACTCAAGATCATAGTATGCACACATTAATCATGGTAAAAATGACAAAAGTGCATTTGCTGAGAATAATCTGAAACTAACATCACATAGCCCTCTTCCAATAGCATTTAGGGTAACAAGATGAGCTCAAATGAAAATGATGCAATGAGAGAAAATGAAGTACTCGTCGAGACGAACATTTCGATATGATACACGCGCGAATTGGAGCAACGGTGATGAAGTTATGATGCGATGAAGCATGCACAAAATTACTGGGACTTAGTGGAAATTCAACCTCTCCGAGAAAGTCAACGGGATCAGACGGAGCGGGATGACGAGATCCGGGACGGGGACGTTGCGTTTGGATGGACGAGTGGGTGGATCTGATCCCACTCAGAACTCCGGCGAGTTCTTGAACTCCGACGAGGGGTGGCCATTCCGGTGATGACCGGCGATGGGCTCCGGCGAGCACCGGCTAGAGGCGGGCGCCGCGGGGAGGATCGGTGACGGAGGGCGCGGCAGGGGCGCAGAAGGCGGCCGGCGAGCCGCTGCCGACTGCGGCGAGAACGAAGGGGTGGCGAGGTGGCCGCGGGCGGCGCCGGCAAGCGCACCGCAGCGGAGCTTGGCGATGGTGGCAAAGGCGCGATGTGGGGAGGCGCGAGGAGGCGGCGTACGGGCAGGCGGCGATGCGGGATCTGGCCCGGTTCGGCCCCGCGCGGGCCGAATCTGGGCCGGCGGGCTTCGGAGGCGGGGAGGAGATAGGAGGTCCGGAGGGATGACGTGGCATCGCGGGATTGGCTGGGGCGGCGGCTGGACATGTCCGGGCGCATGGAATTTTTGTCCGGTGGCGCGAGGTAGGAGAAGCTAGGGTTTGCACCGTGAATTTTTGGGGAGAGCCACATATATATAGGTAGAGGGAGCTAGGAGAGTCCAAATGAGGTGCGGTTTGCGGCCACGCGATCGTGATCGAATGACCTAGATGATGGAGGAGGTTTAGGTGGGTTTTGGGCCACTTTGGAGGGGTGTTGGGCTGCAACACACACGAGGCCTTTTCAGTCCCTCGGTTAACCGTTGGACTATCAAACGAAGTCCAAATGGCACGAAACTTGACAGGCGGTCTACCGGTAGTAAACCAAGATCGCATGACAAGTCTCGGTCCAATCCGAAAACGTTTAACACCCGCACAAGAAAAGAGGTAGAAAGGGACACCAAATGACATAGGAGCGCCGGATTGCAAAACGGAAAATGGGGAAAATGCTCGGATGCATGAGACGAACATGTATGCAAATGCAATGGACATGATGACACGATATGAAATGCATGACACGCAAGAAAATGACAAGGCAACAACAACGAATAACTGGAAGACACCTGGCACATCGGTCTCGGGGCATTACAACACATTCCGTTAGCTTAGCACTTGATCATTTAGTTTGTTGCTATTGCTTTCTTCATGACTTATACATGTTCCTACGACTGAGATTATGCAACTCCCGTTTACCGGAGGAACACTTGTGTGCTACCAAACGTCACAACCTAACTGGGTGATTATAAAGGTGCTCTACAGGTGTCTCCGAAGGTACTTGTTGAGTTGGCATATTTCGAGATTAGGATTTGTCACTCCAATTGTCGGAGAGGTATCTCTAGGCCAACTTGGCAATGCACATCACTATAAGCCTTGCAAGCATTGTAACTAATGAGTTAGTTGTGGGATGATGTATTGCGGAACGAGTAAAGAGACTTGCCGGTAACGAGATTGAACTAGGTATTGAGATACCGACGATCGAATCTAGGGCAAGTAACATACCGATGACAAAGGGAACAACGTATGTTGTTATGCGGTTCGACCGATAAAGATCTTCGTAGAATATGTAGGAGCCAATATGGGCATCTAGGTTCCGCTATTGGTTATTGACCAGAGAAATATCTCGGTCATGTATACATAGTTCTCGAACACGTAGGGTCCGCATGCTTAACGTTCGTTGACGATATAGTATTTATGAGTTATGTATGTTGGTAACCGAATGTTGTTCGGAGTTCCGGATAAGATCACGGACATGATGAGGAACTCCAGAATAGTCCGGAGATAAAGTTTGATATATGGGATAATAGTGTTTGGTCTCCGGAAGGGTTCCGGAATTCACCGGAAGGGGTTCCGGATGTTTCCCGAAATGTTTGGGGTACGAGAACACTTTATTTGGGCCAATGGGGAAAGCCCACAAGGTTTTTGGAAAGCGCAAAAGGAAGTTTTGCGGAGTCCAGGGGTCAGACGCTAGGGTCCCTGGCGTTTGGGTCCAGCCGCTGGGAACCCTGGCGTCTGGCCCTGGAGTCCGAGAAGGACTCTTGCCTTTCGGGTGAAACCGACTTTGTGGAGGCTTTTACTCCAAGTTTCGAGCCCAAGGCTCAACATATAAATAGAGAGGTAGGGCTAGCACCCAAGACATATCAAGAAACACCAAGCCATGTGCCGGCTACCCCGTCCCCTCTAGTTTATCCTCCGTCATAGTTTTCGTAGTGATTAGGCGAAGCCCTGCGGAGATTGTTCATCACCAACACCATCACCACGCCGTCGTGCTTCCGGAACTCATCTACTGCTTAGCCCCTCTTGCTGGATCGAGAAGGCGAGGACGTCATCGAGCTGAACATGTGCTGAATGCGGAGGTGCCGTACATTCGGTACTTGATCGGGACGGATCATGAAGGTGTACGACTACATCAACCGCGTTGGTAAACGCTTCCGCTTTCGGTCTATGAGGGTACGTAGACATACTCTCCCCTCTCGTTGCTATGCATCACCATGATCCTACGTGTGCGTAGGATTTTTTTGAAATTACTACGTTCCCCAATAGTGTGTTGATTAAATATATTGAACATGACTTCACTATGAAGGGGACAAGGATGCACGCGTGGCATCTATTGAAACCTTACAAAGCATTGCTTTGGATGCTAATGTTGTGGTCGGATGAGCTTTGGATGGCATGCTAAGGATTGAAGCAGTGCGGGGTGATGATGAAGGTGATGCTAATGTATGAACATGAGGAACAACCAGGATGCTGCATTTTGGGAATTGAAGCGCTGCCCATGTGCTCGTCTTTTTGTGTGAAGCTGGTGCTCACATTTCTTTGCTCTGGATAACGGGAGGAGCAGTCCTTGGTGTGGCCTATAATTAGCTTTTGTTTTGATTGAACCTCAAACCATAGAGCAATAGTTCTATGGTATTTTCAATAATATTGATAAGGATATGTACAACAAAGAGAGAGAAAAGGAAAATACAAATGAAGGAAAACATCTATCCAACTAACCAATCCCAGGTTTGGGTATCATCATCTGATTAGAATTTATTTTTCTTTCATCAACATCAAAGATATGCATCCACCAATTTATTTAGAGGTCCCCAATATTTCTCCTTGAATCTATGTTCAGGAAGTGCAAGATCTTGCGTGAGCATCTATTTCCAAGTGTTCCTGAAGTGGTGATAAAGAGTCTCCTTGTCTCATGATGGCTCGTGTCCGTGTCAGTATTTTCTCCGAAGAGGAAGGGATGATGCAGCACAGCTACAGTAGGTATTTCCCTCAGTTATGCGACCAAGGTTATCGAACCAATAGGAGAACTACGCAGCACTATGTAAACAATACATGCACACAAAGAATAAATACTTGCAACCCGACCCGTAAGAGGGGTTGTCAGTCCCCCCCGGGTAAAAGATAGATTGGTTTGTAGTAGATTGGATAAATAGATCTCGCGGGAACGCAAAATAAAATAAATAAATAAAAATGCAGCAAGGTAGTTCTGGGTTATTGTAATAATAGATCTGAAAATAAAAGAGGCAAATAATAGATCGAAAAGAAAATATGATAAAGAATAGGCCCCGGGGCCGTAGATTTCACTAGTGGCTTCTCTCGAGAAAAATAGCATACGACGGGAAAACAAACTACTATTGGGTAATTGATAGAACTTCAAATAATCATGTCGATATCTAGGCAATGATCATTATATAGGCATCACATCCAAAATTAGTGGACCGAGTCCTGCCTGCATCTACTACTATTACTCCACACATCGACCGCTATCCAGCATGCATCTACTGTATTAAGTTCATGGAAAATGGAGTAATGCAATAAGAACGATGACATGATGTAGACAAGATCTATTCATGTCTGAATAGACCCCATCTTGTTATCCTTAATAGCAACGATACATACATGTCATGTCCCCTTCTATCACTAGGATTGAGCACCGTAAGATCGAACCCATCACAAAGCACCTCTTCCCATGGCAAGAAAAATCGATCTAGTTGGCCTAACTAAACCAAAGATTCGAAGAAGAAATACGAGGCTATAAGTAATCATGCATATAAGAAATCAAAACTCAAATAACTTACATGGATAAAATAGATCTGATCATAAACTCAAAGTTCATAAGATCCCAACAAACACACCTCAAAAAGAGTTACATCAAATAGATCTCTGAGAGACCATTGTATTGAGAATCAAAAGAGAGAGAAGAAGCCATCTAGCTACTAACTACGGACCCATAGGTCTACAATGAACTACTCACACATCATCGGAGAGGCACCAATGAGGATGATGAACCCCTCCGTGATGGTGTCTAGATTGGATCTGGTGGTTTTGGAACTTGCGGCAGCTGGAATTGTGTTTCATCGACTCCCCTAGGGTTTTTGGAATATTTGGGTATTTATAGGGCAAAGAGGTGGTGCGGGAGGCCATCGATGTGGGCACAACCCACCAGGGCGCGCCTGGGCCCCCAGGCATGCCTAGGTGGGTTGTGCCCCCTCAGGGCACCCCTCTGGTACTTCTTTGGCCCATCTTGTGTCTTATGGTCTAGAAAAAATCTCCAAAAAGTTTTGCTGCATTTGGACTCCGTTTGCTATTTATTTTCTATGAAGTAAAAACAACAATTGGCACTGGGCACTATGTCAACTAGCTAATTCCCCTCGCGTTGTTGTGGAACATTTGTACCAAAATACCAATTGGAGAGATGCGCATAGAGAAAAACAATGTAAAAATTTGGCAATTGGTCATAAACAATTGTATGGGTCATTCACAATATTTATTGTTTGCACCTAAATTCCTAACATGTTTATCCTAAAAATCACATTATCCAATTAAAAGTTGTCTGGGATTACCATCGATTAATATGTAATAATATGATTATCCCAATAAATATTAGAACGTTTGAACACAACACGATGAAAACCCATCTAGCTTGCTTTTATGAAAATTGAGGCAAATATGTGCAATGTGCTAAACATGTTGGTTGAGATAATAGTGCGTATAAATTGAAAATTTCACCGACCTTGATGACTAATTGTTATGAAAATACTGCATTATGCAAGCAAGTGGAAACCATTACTCATCATGCAGCCATATTTTCCATGTATCATTATCCCCAACCATGGCAACAATACAACTTTTCTGCCTTGAAGAAGTTCTCCTTTTAGATTATCAAACAACAAGATTAGTGAAAAGCTAAAATAAGAACCTAAGTGCAGCAAATAAATGTGCAGGAATCAAGAATAAAAAAGGATCCACTGACTTGAAGGATACACAGAGCAAGGCAAAAGAAATTGTAGGATCAAAAATATGTCTAGAGGGGGGGGGGGTGATTAGACTACTTGACCAAATAAAAAATCTATCCTTTTCCCAATTTGAAGTCTTGGCAGATTTTAGCAACTTAGCACAAGTCAAGCAATCAACCTACACATGCAAGTCTAAGAGTATAGCTGCGGAATGTAAAAGCATTGCACATGAAGGTAAAGGGAGGAGTTTGGAGGGAGCAAACGCAATGTAGACACGGAGATTTTTGGCGTGGTTCCGATAGGTGGTGCTATTGTACATCCACGTCGATGGAGATTTCAACCCACGAAGGGTAACAGTTGCGCGAGTCCACGGAGGGCTCCACCCACGAAGGGTCCACAAAGAAGCAACCTTGTCTATCCCACCATGGCCATCGCCCACAAAGGACTTGCTTCACTTGGGTAGATCTTCACGAAGTAGGAGATCTCCTTGCCCGTACAAACTCCTTGGTTCAACTCCACAATCTTGTCAGAGGCTCCCAAGTGACTCCTAACCAATCTAGGAGACACCACTCTCCAAAAGTGAAAGCACAAGTGCTCCCTGGGTGGTTTTGGTAATTAATGTCAACATATCTCTTGTTGGACTAACATTTTTATCTAGTATGTTTCAGATAAGTTCAACAGTGAAGTGGCATGGACTAGAGGATGTGAAACCCCACAAAGGACTTGCTTCACATGGGTAGATCTTCACGAAGTAGGAGATGTCCTTCCCGTACAAACTCCTTGGTTCAACTCCACAATCTTGTCGGAGGCTCCCAAGTGACTCCTAACCAATCTAGGAGACACCACTCTCCAAAAGTGAAAGCACAAGTGCTCCCTGGGTGGTTTTGGTAATCAATGTCAACATATCTCTTGTTGGACTAACATTTTTATCTAGTATGTTTCAGATAAGTTCAACAGTGAAGTGGCATGGACTAGAGGATGTGAAACCCCTTCAAGATGCTAAGGACAAAGGATTGGCTCAAGCTTCAAGATCAAGACTCTACATTTTCTATTTTAGTGATCCAAGATCACATTGAGTCTATAGGAAAAGCCAATACTATCAAGAGGGGATGAGGTGTTGCTTGATGAGGTTCTTGCTTCATAGTGCTTAGTGATATGCTCCAAAACCCTCAACCACTTTCTCACTTCCACATATGTCCAACACCAAATATCCAACTCGGCCCCACCAATTCTTTCTATCAGGAGCCACCGAGTTCAGTTGACATAGCCACTGCCAAGAACCCTAATCAGTTCGGTCTCACCGATGGGATCTCGATCTCACCGAGATGGGCTTGCAAACTCTCTGTTACCTATTGCAATATTTTCAGTCCCACCGAGATATGCAATCGGCCCCATCGAGTTTGCTTGGCCAACTCTCTGTTTCACTTATTACCCAAGTCGGTCCCACCGAGTTTGAGTAATCGGTGAAACTGAGTTTTGGATTTACCCTAACCCTAGCACATCGGTCCCACCGAGTTGATCCAGCCGGTCCCACCGAAAAACCCTAACAGTCACTAGATTTGCTGAATCGGTCCGACCGAGTTTATCAATTCGGTCCCACCGAGATTGGCAAGTTGTGTGTAACGGTTAGATTTTGTGTGGAGGCTATATATACCCCTCCACCCACTCTTCATTCATGGAGAGAGCCATCAGAACATACCTACACTTCCAATACACATTTTCTGAGAGAGAACCACCTACTCATGTGTTGAGGCCAAGATATTCCATTCCCACCATATGAATCTTGATCTCTAGCCTTCCCCAAGTTGCTTTCCACTCAAATCTTCTTTCCACCAAATCCATTCCTGTGAGAGAGAGTTGAGTGTTGGGGAGACTATCATTTGAAGCACAAGAGCAAGGAGTTCATCATCAACACACCATTTTTTACTACTTGGAGAGTGGTGTCTCCTATATTGGATAGGTGTCACTTGGGAGCCTCCGACAAAGATTGTGGAGTTGAACCAAGGAGTTTGTAAGGGCAAGGAGATCGCCTACTTCGTGAAGATCTACCGCTAGTGAGGCAAGTCCTTCGTGGGTGATGGCCATGATGGGATAGACAAGGTTGCTTCTTCGTGGACCCTTCGTGGGTGGAGCCCTCCGTGGACTCGCGCAACCGTTACCCTTTGTGGGTTGAAGTCTCCATCAACGTGCATGTACGATAGCACCACCTATCGGAACCATGACAAAAACATCCGTGTCTCCAATTGCGTTTGAATTCTCCAAACCCTTCCCTTTACATTCTTGCAAGTTGCGTGCTTTACTTTCCGCTACTCATATACTCGTTGCATGCTTGCTTGATATGTATTGTGTTTGTTAAACTTGTGCCAAAACTCCACTTCAACTTAAAGAAATTAAAAACTGCAACTTTTGGTACTTAGTGTCTAATCACCCCCCTCTAGACACCTCTTCTCGATCCTTTCAATTGGTATCAGAGCTTTGGTCTCCATTGCCTTGGTTTAAACACCATTGGAGGAATATGGATGAGTCTACTTTCGGGAGTCTTAGACATAGAGTGCCTATTCTTGATGGAGAATATTTTCATGAGTGGAAAAATGAAATGCTTGAGATTTTCAATGAATATCACTTGAACAAGTACATTGCTAGCCCTTGTGCACCTCATGTTGATCCCATGCATCCTACCCTTGATGAGTCAATTGACATGATTCACAATCTTAGAACGGTTAATCTTATCACTAGAGGCTTGCCTAGAAACTTGATTGGATGTTTGCCTACTCTTAAGTGTGCCTACACCATATGGAAATTTCTTGAGGAACTCTTTCCAAATTATTCCTTGAAAGATCTAGATGAAATTCTCCATAAGTCTATTGCCTTGATTAGGATGAGTTCCAATGATCCCAAATTTGGTGACTGCTTATTTGAGCTTACTAATCTTACGAGTGCCAAAGGAGATGTTGGAATCATTAGCAATATCATTTCCAGAGCTATTAGAATTCATAAAGATAACTATAGAAATGATCATTTGTCTAATGAATTACCCTATCTAGGAATTGATCAATCACAAAATGATATTGAACATGGATACTATGATGAGGATGATGATAGTGACTATGATCTCGATGATGCGATGAGACACTTTGGTCTTATGGCAAATCTTCGCGGCTACATGGCTGGAGGAAAGGAATGGGTCCTTGATAGTGGATGTACTGATCATATGACCGGAGATAAAGACATGTTCCGTGAGCTTGCTGAAAACGACGGCCCTCGAAAATATGTCACCTTTGGTGATAACTCAAAGGGTAAGGTGGTTGGCCTTGGTAAGGTGGACATCTCACATGATAGCTCCATACAAAATGTTATGCTCGTTGAATCTCTTGGCTACAACTTACTTTTAGTATCTAGACTTGCTGATTTCGGTTTCAATGTCCTATTTACTGAAGTAGACTGCCAAGTGTTTCGTAGAGATAATCATAAAATGGTCTTTACCGGTATACATAGAGGAGATCTTTACATTGTTGATTTCACTAAAAAGGCTCAACCTAGAACTTGCTTAATTGCTAAATCTTCTAAAGGCTGGTTGTGGCATAGAAGGCTAGGCCATGTGGGCATGCGAAACCTTGACAAACTCATTAAAGGAAATCATATCCTTGGCGTTAAGGATGTCATATTTGACAAGGATAGACTTTGTAATGCTTGTCAAGCAGGGAAACAAGTTGGAGGAAGTCATCGTGCTAAGAACATTATGACCACAAGAAGACCACTCGAGCTACTTCACATGGATCTCTTTGGTCCAAATGCCTACAAGAGTCTCGGTGCTAACTCATTTGGTCTAGTCATAGTTGATGATTTTTCAAGAGTTACGTGGGTATTCTTTCTTGATGAAAAAACGCAGGTCCAAAAGATCTTCAAAAACTTTTCTAGGAAGGCCCAAAATCAATTTGATGTGAAGATCAAGAAGGTTCAAAGCGACAACGGAATGGAGTTCAAGAACGCAAATGTGGAAACCTTTCTTGATGAAGAAGGGATTACACATGAGTTCTTAGCTACGTACACACCTCAACAATATGGAGTCCTTGAGAGGAAGAACTAGACTCTTATCGAGATGGCAAGAACGATGCTTGATGAGTACAAGACGCCAAAACACTTTTGGGCGGAAGCGGTTGAGACAGCTTGTCATGCAACAAATCGCTTGTATCTTCACAAGCTACTCGGCAAGACGGCATACGAGCTCCTCACCGGTAACAAACCCCAAGTTGGATACTTTCGAGTATTCGGCTCAAAGTTCTACATTCTTGATAAGCATCGTCGTTCTAAATTTGCTCCTAAGTCTCATGAAGGTTTCCTACTTGGTTATGGCTCAAACTCTCACACATACCATGTCTACAACAATTTCATCCGAAAGGTTGAAGAAACAGTAGATGTGAAGTTTGATGAATCTAACGGCTCGCAAGTAGAGCAATTGCCAATTGATGTAGGAGACAAAGATCCCTCGGAAGCAATCCAAGACTTGTCTATTGGCAAGATTCGTCCAATGGAAGTGAAGGAGAGCACCTCGTCCGTCCAAGTGGAAGCTTCTACCTCACGACAAGGTGAACCTAGAGTTTATACGGAAGCATCCACGAGTGGGACACACCAAGATGAAGAAAACAAGGAAGTGCACCAAGACGAACGTCAACAACCTCCTTCTCCACCACGACAAGAGAACAACAACGCTAACAATGAAGAAGGCCAAGAAGAAGAACAAGATGAAGAAGATGTTCAACCAAGACCCAAGCAAAAGCTTTCATGAGTTCGAGCAAGAATTGCTAAAGATCATCCCGTGGAGAAAATCTACAATGATATCCAAACCGGGAGAATCACTCGCTCTAAAACTCGTTTGGCTAACTTTTGTGAACATTACTCATTCATCTCTAGCATTGAACCTATGAAGGTTGAAGAAGCATTGGAGGATCCAGACTGGATAAATGCTATGCATGAAGAGCTACACAACTTTGAGAGAAATCAAGTGTGGACATTGGTCGAGAAGCCTGACAACAACCACAACATCATCGGTACCAAATGGGTGTTTCGCAACAAGCAAGATGAAGATGGACAAGTGGTTCACAACAAAGCATGTCTCGTCGCCCAAGGCTACACACAAGTCGAAGGTATGGACTATGGTGAGACATATGCTCCCGTTGCTAGACTTGAGTCCATTCGCATCTTACTTGCCTATGCTAATCACCATGATATCACTTTGTACCAAATGGACATTAAAAGTGCTTTTCTAAATGGTGAAATTGAGGAGGAAGTTTATGTTAAGCAACCTCCCGGCTTTGTCAATCCTAAGAAACCTAATCATGTCTACAAACTTCACAAAGCCCTTTATGGTCTTAAACAAGCTCCTAGAGCATGGTATAAATGCCTGACCAAGTTCCTTATTGAAAAAGGGTTTGAAATTGGAAAAATAGATTCTACTCTTTTTACTAAAAGGGTTAATGGAGAACTATTTGTATGCCAAATTTATGTTGATGATATTATATTTGGATTAACTAACCCTCATTTTAGTGAAAAGTTTGGGAAGCTAATGTCGGAGAAGTTTGAGATGTCTATGATGAGTGAACTCAAATTCTTTCTTGGTTTGCAAATCAAGCAAGGCACCTTTGTCTCTCAAATGAAGTACAACATGGACTTATTCAAGAACTTCAATATGCAAGAATGCAAAGGTATGACTACACCCATGCCTACTACTGGACATCTTGATTTGACCAAAGATGGTGAACCGGTTGATCAAAAAGTTTACCGCTCTATGATTGGTTCATTGTTATATCTATGTGCTTCACGTCCTGATATCATGCTAAGTGTGTGCATGTGTGCACGATATCAAGCTGCTCCTAAGGAATGTCATCTTAAGGCCGTGAAGAGGATAGTGAGATACTTAATACATACACCAAATTTTGGCATTTGGTATCCAAAGGGGGCTTCCTTTGATCTTGCTGGCTACTCCGACTCGGACTATGCCAGTGACAAGGTTGATAGAAATTCCACTTCGGGTACTTGTCAATTCCTTGGTAGATCTCTTGTGTCTTGGTCTTCCAAGAAACAAAACTCGGTATCCTTATCCACCGCCGAAGCGGAATACGTTGCCGCTGGTTCATGTTGTGCTCAATTACTCTGGATGACCCAAACTCTTAAAGATTATGGGATATATGTGAAACATGTTCCATTACTTTGTGACAATGAAAGTGCTATCAAGATTGCTCACAATCCCGTGCAACACTCTCGAACTAAGCATATTGAAGTTCATCATCATTTCATTCGAGATCACGTTGCTAAGGGTGACATAAACCTTAAGCATGTTCGCACCTATAAGCAATTAGCGGATATATTCACTAAACCACTTGATGAGAAAGTGTTTTGCGGGTTAAGAGGTGAATTGAACATCATTGATGCTTCAAACTTGGAGTAGGAACTCCATTGGATACATGCAAGACTTGAGCTTACGACTAATCACTTGATATTTCTCCTATGATGCTTATCTTATGTGTTGAAAAATTTGCATCTTGCATGTTATCTAACCCTTGTAGGTACTTGGATGAATCTAATTCTATGAGATTGCAACTCACTCACATCTTGAGCAATCTCTACATCACCAAGTCTCTACACAATGGTGGTTGATGACAAGGAAGCACGAAACCTTTCAAACATATCCTTTGACAAATTCTATGTTGAGCTTCATGATTGTCATGTTGGATACACAAGTGCTCTTCCTTGCGAAAACTAACCCATGTAGGTAGATGAAGTCAAAATCCAAAGGGTGCTCCCAACTCTTGATGGGCTACATCAACCTTGAGCAACCCACACAAGTTCGACTACATGATCAAGATCAACACCGCCACCCAAGGTATGTTATTCCATCTTAGAGTAGCTTTACTCCAAGTAATGAGTCAAAGCAACTCGACAAGATGTGAATACATCAAGATACTTAAACAAAAAATGGTAACCCCATTTTGAGCTTAAACGATGAGTACGACCTATGATCAAGTGATCTCACTTGACTCCTAAGTCAATATACTCTAACATAGGTGACTTTGTCACTGCCCAACTCTAGATGAAGTTCTCTTGTGTTCTTTTCTGCGTTCTTGCATTTGTCTCATGCATATTTGTTTCCCCTTTCAAAAAAACTTCATCTAGATCTTTTAGTTTCTTTTCTTTGCCTTTTGTTCTGCATTTTCTGCATCCAATTCATTGCATATCTTTGTGAGATCTTATCTGTCCAGTGAGCTGAGGTGACAAGTGTTCTTCTCTGTGATGAACTCGGTTCCACCGGTTTCATGTCTCTGGTCTAGCCGAAGATTTTCGGAGCAACCGAAGCATACAACTCGGTGACACCAATTTCTTTATAGGAAAAACATTTTGTCATTTATTCCTGATTTATTCTTGATCCAGCTCCACTCAATGAATCTTGTCCTTTGCAAGCATCACATTTACCTTAATGCTTTGTACTATGATTCAAGGACCGAACCCATTCACAACAAATTCCATAAGACCCTTCTTGGAAATTGATGTCAAAGGGGGAGAGAGATATCACATCAAAGCTTAATCATATCTCTAGGGGGAGAGATCTCTAGGGGGGGGGAATACTCCAGGAAAGAGTAATCTTCAAGGATCCCAGATGCTTGATGTTCAAGAGGAGAGATGCCACATGTCTTCTTGGGGGAAAGACATGTTCATATGTGCTTATTTGCATTAGCTCTATTCATTTGTTTCTTTGAGCTTGTTCCGTATCCTCTCCCAGTATCCCATGCTAGATTCAGGGGGAGCAAGACATCAAAGGGAAAGAAATTCATTAAATTCCTTGCATATATTTCTCTTTGGGGACATGTCAATATCTATCGTGGTACTCTCTACTCACTCTACATGTCATCCCAGTCTTGGTACTCTTGTGGTTTCTTTTGTTTGCTCTAGCTAGTGAGTGCATATGTGTTATCTAACCTTGTTTACGTAGGCTCATCCTATCCTAGCCAACTCAAGACCACAAGGTAAGTATATGCATCATTCATGTGAATGAGAATTTCTTGCTGATGTACATACTGTTTGCAAGAAGGACCCATGAGCATGAAGGTACATTTCTCATATTTTCAACATTTGCTCTGATGCATATAGCCAAGATACATGTAACACTTTGCTACTCTGTCATGGTTATGCTCTCACATGCTTATATATTCCATATTCACATGATTGCATATATGTAGGGGGAGCCTACGCTTGTTACATATCTTTCCAAAGCTTTACTTGCTATTCTCTATATCTTTATCTAAAGCTTTGATGTATGTTGCCATCAATTACCAAAAAGGGGGAGATTGAAAGCACAAGTGCTCCCTGGGTGGTTTTGGTAATTAATGTCAACCTATCTCTTGTTGGACTAACATTTTTATCTAGTATGTTTCAGATAAGTTCAACAGTGAAGTGGCATGGACTAGAGGATGTGAAACCCCTTCAAGATGCTAAGGAGAAAGGATTGGCTCAAGCTTCAAGATCAAGACTCTACATTTTCTATTTTAGTGATCCAAGATCACATTGAGTCTATAGGAAAAGCCAATACTATCAAGAGGGGATGATGTGTTGCTTGATGAGGTTCTTGCTTCATAGTGCTTAGTGATATGCACCAAAACGCCCAACCACTTTCTCACTTCCACATATGTCCCACACCAAATATCCAACTCGGCCCCACCGATTCTTTCTATCCGGAGCCACCGAGTTCAGTTGACAATGCCACTGCCAGAAACCCTAATCAGTTCGATCTCACCGATGGGATCTCGGTCTCACCGAGATGGGCTTGCAAACTCTCTGTTACCTATTGCAATATTTTCGGTCCCACCGAGATATGCAATCGGCCCCATCGAGTTTGCTTGGCCAAATCTCTGTTTCACTTATTACCAAAATCGGTCCCACCGAGTTTGAGTAATCGGTCAAACCGAGTTTCGGATTTACCGTAACCCTAGCACATCGGTCCCACCGAGTTGATCCAGTCGGCCCCGCCGAAAAACCCTAACGGTCACTAGATTTGCTGAATCGGTCCGACCGAGTTTATCAATTCGGTCCCACCGAGATTGGCAAGTTGTGTGTAACGGTTAGATTTTGTGTGGAGGCTATATATACCCCTCCACCCACTCTTCATTCGTGGAGAGAGCCATCAGAACATACCTACACTTCCAATACACATTTTCTGAGAGAGAACCACCTACTCATGTGTTGAGGCCAAGATATTCCATTCCCACCATATGAATCTTGATCTCTAGTCTTCCCCAAGTTGCTTTCCACTCAAATCTTCTTTCCACCAAATCCATATCCCGTGAGAGAGAGTTGAGTGTTGGGGAGACTATCATTTGAAGCACAAGAGCAAGGAGTTCATCATCAACACACCATTTGTTACTTCTTGGAGAGTGGTGTCTCCTAGATTGGCTAGGTGTCACTTGGGAGCCTCTGACAAAGATTGTGGAGTTGAACCAAGGAGTTTGTAAGGGCAAGGAGATCGCCTACTTTGAGAAGATCTACCGCTAGTGAGGCAAGTCCTTCGTTGGCGATGGCCATGATGGGATAGACAAGGTTGCTTCTTCGTGGACCCTTCGTGGGTGGAGCCCTCCGTGGACTCGCGCAACCATTACCCTTCGTGGGTTGAAGTCTCCATCAACGTGGATGTACGATAGCACCACCTATCGGAACCACGACAAAAACATCTGTGTCTCCAATTGCGTTTGAATTCTCCAAACCCTTCCCTTTACATTCTTGCAAGTTGCATGCTTTACTTTCCGCTGCTCATATACTCTTTGCATGCTTGCTTGATATGTATTGTGTTTGTTAAACTTGTGCCAAAACTCCACTTCAACTTAAAGAAATTAAAAACTGCAACTTTTGGTACTTAGTGTCTAATCACCCCCCTCTAGACACCTCTTCTCGATCCTTTCAAAAAGGTAATAGATGGTGTATTGATAATGAACTCCTTGCTCTTGTGCTTCAAATGATAGTCTTCCCAACACTCAACTCTCTCTCTCTCTCACACAGATTTGGATTTCGTGGAAAGATGATTTGAGTGGAAAGCAACTTGGGGAAGGCTAGAGATCAAGATTCTTGTGGTTGGAATGGAATATCTTGGTCTCAACACATGAGTGGGTGGTTCCCTCTCAGAAAATGTATGTTGGAAGTGTAGCATGTTCTGATGTTTCTCTCCACAAATTAAGAGTGGGTGGAGGGGTATATATAGCCCACACAAAATCTAACTGTTATACACAATCTACCAAACTCGGTGAGACCGAATCATGAAACTCGGTCAGACCGATTCATTTCAAAATGTGAACGTTAGGCTTTTCGATGGGACCGACATGTCAACTCGGTGGGACCGATTTCATTAGGGTTAGGGCATAACGTAATCTTGGTGAGACCGATCACATAAACTCGGTAATACCAATTTCTGTAATAGGCAAACAGAGAGTTGGTCAGGCAAACTCGGTGGGACCGAATCGCTCATGTCCATGAGACCTGTAAGTGCATCTAGTGCCACCCCTAGTTGGTTTTGGGGTATTGACGGCAAACCTGGTTGAGGGACTAATGTGTTTGTGAGAATTGCAGGATAACACATGTAGAAGTCCCTCATTGATTCAGTTTTCCTACCAGAGATGACCCCTAAAAACGCATGAAGACATTGAAGTCAAAGGTGGTGTGTGAAGACATTCACATTGAAGACTATGACAAGAGAATACATCGCGTGAAGACTATGGAGCGCGAAGACTTAGCAGTTTCGTCATTCTTTTTCTTCTTTGTTGAGTCGTAGGAACCACTGTACTGTTAAGTGGGGTCTAGGAGAACCAGTCAGAATGACTGAAGTGATGCTTAACCAAAATCCTATGTCTTCGAGTGAAGACTATGAGAGCAAATCTTATTCAGAGTTGGATAAGTCAGCTTTGCTTGTAGCCCAATTAAAGTTGCCATGTGTGTTTGAAATCTGACCGTTGGAACATGTGTCAATTCCTTAGTGACCCAGGGTCATTTTATACAAATTAGGTCGGGTTGCCTAGTGGCTATAAATAGCCCACCCCCTACAACCATAAACGGTTGGCTGCTCAGAGTTAGTGTACGGCTTTTGTCGTTTGAGAGCAACCCACCTCGAAGCCTTTGAGAGAGAGAGAATTCCTTGCGAGGATAAAGCCCTAAACACCAAGAGCCAAAGAGTGTTAGGCATCACTTAAGTCTTCCTGTCTGTGTGATCTGAAGACTTATTACACTTGAGGACTGTGAATCCTCCAGCCGGTTAGGTGTCGCGTTCTGAGCATCCAAGAGTCATTATGGATCGCCGGTGAACGAAGTCTGTGAAGGTTTGGAAGTCTACCTTGAAGACTTAACAGAGTGATTGGGCGAGGACTGGGTGTCCTTAGCTCAAGGGGAATATGGTGAAGACACGGTCTTCTGAGTTGAATCTCAGCCTCCCTAACCAGACGTACAGTTGTCACAGCAACTGGAACTGGTCCAACAAATCATTGTCTTCAACGAGTCACTGGTTCCATCCTTCCCATTCCTTCACTTACTGTTGGCTCTGGTGAAGTCATTGTATGATTGCATTGTCTTTTGTCTTCACTGAATCACCGCTTGTTCTGATTGGCTTCACACTATCTTCCTACCTGATCTATACTACCTAGCTGCTATTAGTCGTTGTGCTTTCACTTCATTTAATACTTGTGTAAGTGCATCTAGTGCCACCCCTAGTTGGTTTTGGAGTATTGACGACAAACCTAGTTGAGGGACTAATGTGTTTGTGAGAATTGTAGGATAACACAGGTAGAAGTCCCTCATTGATTCTGTTTTACTACCAGAGATGACCCCTAAAAATGTATGAAGACATTGAAGACAGTGGTGGTATATGAAGATATTCACATTGAAGACTACGACAAGAGAAGACACCATGTGAAGCCTATGGAACTCGAAGACTTCGATCCTTCGTAGTTTTATTTCATTTGTGTTGAGTCATAGGAACCACCGTACTGTTAAGTGGGGTCCAAGAGAACCAGTCAGAATGACTGAAGTGATGCCTAATTCAAAATCTATATCTTCGAGCGAAGACTATGACAGCAAATCTTGTCCAGAGTCGGACAAGTCAGATTTACTTGTAGCCCAAGTAAAGTTGCCGTGTGAGTTTGAAATCTGACCGTTGGTACACGTGTCAGTTCCTTAGTGACCCAGGGTCATTTCGGACAAATCAGGTCGGGTTGCCCAGTGGCTATAAATAGTCCGCCCCCTACAACCATAAATGGTTGGCTGCTCAGATTTCAGTGCACGGCTTTTGTCGTTTGAGAGCAACCCACCTTGAAGCCTTTGAGAGAAAATTTCCTAGCGAGGAGAATAGCCCTAACCACCCAGAGCCAGAGTAAATTGGGCATCACTTGAGCCTTCTTGTGTGAGTGATCTGAAGACTTATTACACTTGAGGACTGTGCATCCTCCAGACGGTTAGGCGTCGCGTTCTGAGCGTCCAAGAGACATTGTGGATTGCCGGTGAACGAGGTCTGTGAAGGTTTGGGAGTCTACCTTGAAGACTTACCAGAGTGATTGGGCGAGGTCTGTGTGACCTTAGCTCAAGGGGAATACGGTGAGGACTGGGTGTCCTGAGCTGCGTGTTCAGGACTGGGTGTCCGGGACTGTGTGTCCTTTGGTTTAAATACCTAGCCACCCTAACTAGACGTACAGTTGTCACAGCAACTGGAACTGGTCCAACAAATCATTGTCTTCGACGTGTCACTGGTTTCATCTTCACTTCCCTTTACTTACTGTTACTCTTTGTGAAGCCATTGCATGCTTGCTCTATCTTTTGTCTTCACAACGTAACTGTATGATTTGATTGGCTTCATAACTTCTGCCTACCTGATCCTTATTACACTGCAGCTACTTGTCATTGTGCTTTCACTCTATTGAATACTTGACCATGGCTTGCCTAGTGTAATCTAACTTCCGCTGCTTAAGTGATAGGCATATCTGTACTGTTTGTCTTCATAACCTTCACGTTCTGAAGACTTTCATAAAAATCGCCCATTCACCCCCCTCTAGTCGATATAACGCACTTTCAATTGGTATCAGAGCAAGGTGCTCCCTTGTTCTGTGTGATTCGGTTTAACTACCTGGAGTTTTAGCTATGTCGTCTGCAGGGATAATCAAAGTCTCTGCTGCATGCCCCGTCTTTGATGGAACTGAATATCCCTACTGGAAGAATAAGATGCGCATGCATCTTGAAGCCATTGACGTCGACCTATGGTATGTCGTCGAAAACGGCGTTCCCAAGGCTGGAGAAGGTGTTACTACTGCTGATGTCAAGAAGTTCACTCAACTGGATTCTACTGCCAAGAATATCATCTATGGTCATCTAACCAAGGGACAGTACAGCCGTGTGAGTGCCTGGAAGACATCCAAGTTGGTCTGGGACTGGCTCTCCAAAGTCAATGAAGGCATCTCAACCCAGAGAGATCAAAGAATCAGTGTTCTTCGCAACCTCTTCAACCGCTTCAAGCGAAATGACAATGAGAATGTCCAGCACACATTTGACCGGCTCACTGACATCACAAATGAGCTTCAAGCCCTCGGCGCCACTGAGATCACCAAACATGAACGTCCAGACTTCAAGACACTCGATTCGTCTGACATACTTGAGAGGCTCAACACACATGAGTTTCAGCTTTCTGAGAAAAGAGATATCTATGGTCCAAACTATGGGCGAACTCGTGCCTTGAAGGCAAAAGCTGTGTCCTCATCTGAAGAAGAATCTGAAAGCAGTTTTGATGATCCTGAAGACATTGGAAGGGAACTTGCAATGCTAGTGAAGAAGTTCTAGAAATTCACCAAGAAGAAAGGCTTCAAAAAGTCTTCACGATCAAGCTCAAGGAATGATGAAGCTTCTGCTCATGACTACAAGAAGAAAACATGTCACAAGTGCAAGAAAACTGGACATTCATCTCTGAGTGTCCACAGTGGGACAATGAGAACAGAAAGAAGAAGAAGAGCAAGGAATATGACTCTGACGACAAGAAGAAGAAGAAATACTCAATGTCTTCTTCCAAGTCTTCCTCAAAGTCTTCATCACACAAGAAGAGCTCAACTAGCAAGGCACGTGCATTTGTTGGCAAGGAAATGGACTCAGAGGAGGAGTCTGCTTCTGAGGAGGCAGAGGTGGAGTCTGAGGAGGAGTCTGATTCTGGCGTTGCAAGTCTGGCTACAGCTTACGTCGCCAAGTCCATCTTCAACACTGAAGACAATGACTTCATCACCAACACCGATGCAAATGACAAGGACGACTCCACTCCTACCTACTGCTTCATGGCACGCGGTGCCAAGGTAAACACACGCACTACTCACTATCAAACATCTAGTGACGATGATTCTGATTGTGATTCAAAACCCAGCTACAAAACACTTGCTAAAATTGCAACTGAACAACAGAAAGCCATGGAACATATTCAAAAATTGTTAGACAGAAGCGATGATCTGTTGGGTGCTGAAATGACTCGATCTGAATCCTTAATTGAAGACATAAAAAATCTTCACGTTAAGTATCAGGAACTTGAAGATCGTCATGATACTCTCTCAACAACTCATGAAAAGCTCTCCTATGATTATCTTCAGAGGAAGCAAGATCTTGAGAAATTGAGAGCGGCTCATGAAGATCTTCAAAAGGAAAACGAGTCACTTCACGCCGAACAGATCAGTTCCGTTCAGGAAGGATTTGAACCACCATGCCTTAAATGCATTGAGCGTGATAATGCTACTTCTGTTGCTGAATGTTCCACTGCTACTGCTTTTGCAATATCTTCAACTGTTGAAGTGGTAACTAACCCCTCTGCTGAGGATACCACTGCTATTGCTGATGAGAATGCTAGGTTGAAGACATTGCTTGAAACCGTGATGTACAGAAGTCTCAAAGGACATCAGACATTATGTGATGTCCTCAAGAAGCAGATTCTGAACCGAAACCCTAGGAAAGAGGGTGTTGGGTTCATGAGGAAAATAAATGCAGATGGCTCTTACTAGAAACCCGAGCAGTACCCCAAAACCACATGGGTTGCTTCAAAGGAATCCTCAGCAGATCCATCCAATCTGTCTGGCTTCACCTGTGCTAACCCAATTATCATTGATGAATCCTTTGATGCAAACTATAAGCTGTTTAGAAATCAGAATGGTGAAGTGTTTGCCAGGTACATTGGTACTAACTGCAGGAATGGACCGCTTATGAAGAAGATCTGGGTTCCAAAAACGTGTCTAGAGAATCTTCCTGTGAATGTCCTCATGACACCTCACATGAAGAAGACAAACCTCAGACCAAAGGCGTCATATGGTCCAAAGGCTTCTTACAGACAGAGGACTCACCTGAGTCGCACTAACGCAAATGTTTTGCAGGGAAACCATACTCAGGCATATGAGAGCGGTTCTTCAAACCGTCATGTTCATATGACCAAGAACTATTCTGCCTATTCTTATGAGTACTATTGCCCGCCTGCTAGACTGTTTGCTAGGGCTCCAAAGCCAAAATTCTCAGATGCTGCACTTAGACTTATTGCTTCTAAGCCACCCTTGAAGATGTGGGTGGTTAAGAAAGCTTAACTCTCTTTTGCAGGGAAAGGTCTCCAGCAGAAAACCAAAATCTTCTGACGCTATTGCTGGGGACCTTAAAAATCTTGTGGGGCGCAAGATCAAATGCCCGAATGGCATCACTATGTATTTCGTACCTGAATCGCATGCTACTCTCCCTATTAGTCCTAACCTGGATCTAAGTTTTCATAACCCACTGGTTCGTCAAATGTTTTTGCTTCACAATTCTCTTCATGAAGCCTATCCCCCTAACTGCACTGTAGGGTACGACACCAGCGTCTTCAGAGTCTTCAGAATGGATTATTGACAGTGGGTGTACAAATCACATGACTGGCAAAAGAAGTCTTTTTATGGACTCAACCTTATGTCCATCCGACAAGAGCCACATCACATTTGCTGACACTGGTAAAAGTAAGGTATTGGGTCTAGGTAGAGTTGCAATCTCAAAGGATCAGCACATGGACAAAGTCATGCTTGTTGAATCCCTTGGCTTCAACTTAATATCTGTCTCAATGCTTTGTGATTTGAACATGGTCGTAATATTTGGAAAATATCGTTGCCTAGTACTAATGGAATCTGGCAAGTCTCTAGTGTTTGAAGGGTATCTGAAAGATGATCTGTATGTGGTAGATTTCTCAGCAGGGCCACAGCTTGCAGTATGTCTTCTGGCAAAAGCTTCAGAATGCTGGCTTTGGCATCGAAGGCTTGGGCATGCTGGCATGAGGAACCTCCACACCCTTGCAAAGAAGAAGCATGTCATAGGCATCGAGAGCGTCAAGTTCAAGAAATATCACTTATGCGGTGCCTGTGAAGCAGGGAAGATGACAAGGGCAAAACATCCTTCGAAGACAATCATGACCACTACTCGACCCTTTGAACTGCTTCACATGGATCTTTTTGGTCCCACTCACTACTCAACTTTTTCCACTACTGCTTGCCTCTATGGCTTTGTCATTGTTGATGATTACTCTAGATATACTTGGGTGCACATAATCCTTTACAAGACTGAAGTGCAGGATGTCTTCAGATGCTTCACCAATCGAGCTATGAACAATTATGGCGCCAAGATAAAGCACATCAGAAGTGACAATGGCACTGAATTCAAGAACACTGGCCTTGATACATATCTGGACACTTTGGGCATCACACATGAATTCTCAGCTCCGTACACGCCACAGCAGAATGGCGTCGTCGAACGCAAGAACAGAACACTCATTGAGATGGCCAGAACAATGCTAGATGAATACAAGACTCCAAGAAAATTCTGGCCTGAAGCCATTGACACTGCATGCCATACAATCAACCGTGTTTATCTTCACAAGCTTCTGAACAAGACATCTTATGAACTCCTAACTGGCAAGAAGCGAAATGTCAGTTACTTCAGAGTATTTGGCGCAAGATGCTGGATCAAGGACCCACACCACACCTCAAAATTTGCACCAAAAGCACATGAGGGTTTTATGCTTGGATATGGAAAGGATTCGCACTCCTACAAAGTCTTCAATCTCTTTCACTACAAAGTGGTTGAAACAGTGGATGTGCGGTTCGATGAGACCAATGGTTCACAAAGAGAGCAACTGCCAAATGTGCTAGATGAAGTTCCAGCTAGTGAATCAATCAAGCTTATGGGAACTGGAGAGATTATACCTTCTGAAGCTCATCCTGAAGAAGAACTTATCATCTCAGCACCTGATCCACATGAAGACAATGCTCAGCCTGAAGACATTCCTCCCAACGACAACACAGATCAGCAAGAGCAAAGTCTTCGCCCTGTACATCCTCGTGTTGCCAATGAAGTGCAGATTGACAGAATAATTGACAGCATCAATGCACCTGGTCCACTCACTCGTTCAAGAGCAACTCAACAGGCAAATTTCTGTGGGCACTTCGCATTCATCTCAATTTCAGAACCCAAGAAAGTTGAAGAAGCCTTTATGGAACCTGAATGGATTCAAGCAATGGAAGAAGAGCTTCATCAGTTTGAGCTGAACAATGTATGGGAATTGGTTAAGCGTCCTGATCCACAGAAGCATAACATAATAGGCACCAAATGGATATACCGCAACAAGCAAGATGAGCATGGTCAAGTTGTCAGAAACAAAGCTCGTCTCGTTGCTCAAGGATATACTCAAGTGGAAGGCATTGACTTCGATGAAACATTTGCTCCTGTGGCCAGACTTGAAGCCATCCGTATACTGCTGGCCTATGCAAATCATCATAACATACTTTTATATCAAATGGATGTGAAGAGTGCCTTTCTCAATGGCAAGATTGAAGAAGAAGTGTATGTTGCACAACCACCTGGATTTGAAGATCCAAAACATCCTGACATGGTTTACAAGCTCAATAATGCACTGTATGGCCTCAAACAAGCCCCTCGGGCCTGGTATGACACACTCAAATACTTCCTGAAGAGCAAAGGCTTCATACCTAGCTCCCTAGATCCCACTCTCTTCACGAAGACATATGATGGTGAACTGTTTGTGTGCCAAATATATGTGGATGACATTATCTTTGGCTGCACCAATCAGAAGTACAGTGAGGAGTTTGGATATATGATGCAAGAGCAATATCAGATGTCTATGATGGGGGAGCTGAAGTTCTTCCTCGGTCTTCAGATACGGCAACAACGCAATGGCATCTTCATATCTCAAGATAAGTATCTCAAAGATTTCCTGAAGAAGTTCGGTATGCAAGACTGCAAAGGCTTCACAACACCAATGCCAGCCAAACATCATCTAGGTCCAGACGATAATGGTAAAGAGTTCGATCAAAAGGTATACCGCTCCATGATTGGTTCTTTGCTTTATTTATGTGCATCTAGGCCAGATATTATGCTTAGTATTTGCATGTGTGCTCGATTTCAAGCGACACCAAAGGAGTCGCATCACTTAGCAGTGAAGCGAATTCTTCGATATTTGGCTCACACCCAACTCTAGGATTGTGGTATTCAAAGGGCTCAGAGTTTGATCTGGTTGGATTCTCGGATGCTGATTATGCTAGTGATAAGGTTGATCGGAAGTCTACATCAGGCACATGTCACTTTCTAGGACGATCACTTGTATGTTGGTCTTCAAAGAAGCAGAACTGTGTATCCGTCTCCACTGCTGAATCTGAATACATTGTTGCTGGATCTTGCTGCGCTCAGCTTCTGTGGATGAAGCAAACTCTCAAGGACTATGGCATTCATCTGAAGCAAGTGCCTCTTTACTGCGACAATGAAAGCGCCATCAAGATCGCCAACAACCCAGTTCAGCACTCGAAGACAAAGCACATTGAAATTCGTCATCACTTTCTCAGAGATCATGTTGCAAAGGAAGATATTGATATCATACACGTCAACACTGAAGAGCAATTGGCAGATATCTTCACCAAGCCCTTGGATGAGAAGAGATTTTGCAAGTTACGGTGTGAGCTAAATATCTTGGAATCCTCAAATGTCCTGTGATCAGGCACACATCCTAACACTTATGCATATTGATGACTTGGATGTGCAACACACGAAGTAACGTATATCTTCAATCAATGAAGACATACATTCTAAGTGTGAATACATTAATGTGGAAATTGACTTCGGAGCGCCACGATAATTGTGCGCCGTGTCTGGGTCTAATACTTCCTATACAGTGGGTAACGCCACCACCAAACGTTCTATTTTGAAGTGTTTCACTCACGGCGTTACCTTGCAATGTCTTCACATTTGGTCTGGTTTCATTCCCAACATGTCTTCATGATTATCTTCACTACGTGGATTATATATATATATATATATATATATATATATACACACACACTAGTGTTCTGTCCTCTACAGCATTCAGTTATAGCTATGTCTTCTCGTTTTGAATCCTTTGAACTAAGTGAATGTGATCGGACCCTAATCTCTCTATGCTTTCTATCTCAAATTCTATCTCTCCAAGTCATATGCATCCTATTGAAACTGTCGAATGTCTTCTCTGCGTCCTTGTCAGCAGAAGACACAGAGACAAACTTTAAAACCGTTTTCAATGCTCATTCATCCATAAGAAATCCGGAGAAGTAGGAACGACCACCCGACAATCCAGGCGTGCGTGGGATGTGGAACCGCCCCCGAGACTCCGCATGATGGCCACGTGTTGTTCAGATGCGAATCGCCAGGGGCACCTGTGTAATAGCGCAGTGCCACCCCTGTGACTATAAATACACACTCACTGCGGTCATTATCTCCTTCTTCCTCCCTCGCACGAACCCTAGCGCCACCGCTAGCTCTCGACGACGCCGGCGACAAAGCGCTTCACTGCCGCAACCTCTCCGACGCCGGTTTCACGCCGACCGCGGACATCACTCTCTCCGCCGTCGCCGTAGGTGTCTTCCGTTGCCAAGTTAGGGCACGGAGGATCGAACTGCTCGGCCTCATCTCCCACTCCGTCTAGCAGTTCCAAGTGTGGTAATTAAAACCTCTTTTTACAACCTCTTTTGATCCTATAGTTCGGTCACTTTCTGCCATAAGAAGTTTCTATTCACACAAGTTAGATCTCTCTCAGTCTGCATCTCATAACCCACCTAGTATATTCACTTGTGCTTCATGAAGTAGTTAGATTCCTCACTTGTACTGATCTATGGGTTCGTACAAATCTGGAACCAACTTCTTTTCTATAAGTGAATGTCTTCGCACGATGAGGTCAATGTCTTCTAAACTGATTTATCTTCAAAATCTTCTGAGAATGCATATGACCTCTTCCCCTTCCCTCGCACCTTAATGCTGTCACAGGTACATGTCCGTGGGAGAATCTTTTGGTTCTCATAGTCTGCATTCATTTGCAGAGTTCTTACATCGTCACATCAATTCTCCTGAAGCCAGTTCCTGTTGGTCCAGCAAAAGAAGGCCTTTGAAGCCTTTGAATGTCTTGAAGCCTTCCAAGTTAAGGTTTATGGCTACAGAAAAACCAGCAAGGAAGGGTGGAAAAAAGCATCGAGGGGAAACATCAAGAGATCTGCCCGATGACCTCTCAGAGCTGTACAAGACAGATCCTGAAGAGGATTACAATCAGCGCAAGACACGAATCCAATGGATTCGACGCTATTGGGCGGAGCAATGGTTCCAATACCGCTTCGTCACCAAGGAGTACGCTGAGAAAAGCGCCATCAAGAGACCATGGGGAGACGTACTATACAAAAATCTCGTGCCCAGGTCCAGAGATGAAGCCATTGCTCAAGGCTTCTACCCGTGCATGGTTCGTGGGCCACAGCCAGCTGAAACACATCCGTCGTCACTACTCTGGAGTCGTGACGACAATATGTTCAAGCGCAACTTCCAGTTTGCCCAGAGGTCAGCGAAGCACAACAAGAAGAAATTGGGCTTAGACTTCAACCCTGGTCCCTCCGCACCAAGGGCAGATGGCACACGCGAGGCAGACCCCAATATCATCGGTCCATATGCAAATCTTGAGGGCCTCATCACCCGCATCTTAGTCCAAGGGACTGCAGTCAATGACCCTCCTGCTGACTCTGAATCTGATAAAGCGCCTGCTGCACCGAAGCCAAAGCAGTCAAAGAAGCCAAAAGCTTCAAAGCAGACCCCTTCACCCAAAATCTCAAGGGCGAAGCCATTGGCAACTGCACCTCCTGAAGCCAGTGTGCAGTCTGAAGACTTATCACGAGTCTCCAAGCCCCAGGAAGCCAAGAAGCCTCAGCCACACACAGGCAAAGAGCTCACAGCTGCTGCCATTCAGCGCAGTGAAACCATTGATCTATCAAGCGATGAAGATCTTGGAGATGACGCTCTTGAGCAGCTCATCAAGAGCAAGGAGGAGGCTGAAATCTTCAACAATCTGCGTCTGTTTGATGTCGCCATCATCCACAACTTCATCGATGAATGGTTTGCCTCACTGAACATAAGCTTCGACGATCTGCAGCTGCCCATAGGCCTCAGCGTCACCTTCCAAGGCGCTATTGCTTCAGAACTTGCAATTGCCCAGCGCATTGTTGAACTGAAGTAGAAAATTGATTTTGAAAAGGCTCAGTTCAAGAAGCACATGGCCAAGCTCAGCGTGCAAGAAGTGAAAAACTTCAAGATCATGTTGCACGAGCTAAAGGAGAACTTTTTGCAGAAGCGTGCAGAAGCTCAGGGTTCGCGGGAGCGAATGAAGACTCTGGCTAATCGCTGTGTGCAGGCCTACAATGAGGCCGACAAGCGCAAGGCACTTGGGTGTCCCGGCATCGACCCCAGGGTGGCCGCGAAGAAGAAGAAGAAGCCTGCTGTGCCTGAACCAGAGGCACCAAGACAAGAAGCTGCTCCGATTGTCTTCCCCACTGCT
Source organism: Triticum monococcum (assembly GCA_034509565.1). Classification (NCBI taxonomy): domain Eukaryota; kingdom Viridiplantae; phylum Streptophyta; class Magnoliopsida; order Poales; family Poaceae; genus Triticum; species Triticum monococcum. The sequence continues at coordinate 412,700,103 of CM067845.1, forward strand.
ACGACTAGCTCAAAGCCAAAGAGCCGGTCAACCGCTTCAGAACTCAAGAAGACACGGACTGCAGAGGCTGAAGCTAGAAAGAGAAAACACTCTGAAGCCTCTCCTTCTGACCCCACCAAGAAGCAGCGCAAGACCACGAAAGCTCGGGCTGCTCCCACAGAGCCCTTGATAGTTGAACCTCTCTCTGTCATCTATCCTGATGCAGATCGTCAGCTGACAGTTCATGAGCCTGCTCCCACAGAGGCTCCTGAAGCTGAAGACATTCCAGCAGTTGACCCCATCGCTGCTGAAGACATCGGTCATCAGGACAATGTACAAGATGATGCAGCCCTTCCTCAGCTTGAGACAAGCGAACTCATCAGCATTGGTCGTCCTCTGACGCCAATTGCACAAGATGCATCATGGGCGGATCGCCCACAAGTGGAAGAAGAATCTGAGGTCCAGCCCACTCCAACTCCAAAGGCGTCGTCTGCATTCCGCAGGCTTCGCAAAGGACCACGGCCTCCAGGTTCGGCTGAAGACATTCCGGCTGCATCAGCCGAAGAGCATGAAGAAATACCACAAGCTCCAACTCCCCCGCTCCAACAAGAAGCCGTTCTCCAGGAGAACGTGCCTAAGTCTAACCCTCCAGCTAGTCAAGTGGAGGCGGAAAATATTGAGGCTGCCACCACCAACATTGAAGCCCATGTGGAGCCCTCCCCAACAACAGCTTCAGAAGACACTGAAGCTACTGCTCCTGACACTTCTATGCCTGAGTCTGCTGCCGGTCCCCAATTCAACTATCATGTTGCGCACAGGCCTCAGGTCCAGAAGCCGATCCCATGACTGCCAAGGTTCCCAGGTCCTGCATCAGCTCCTGGCTCCTTTAACGTCAATAGCTTCAGGGCAGATAATACGTTCTTCAACAGCTCCAAGAACCCTTATTCAAGGGAACAGATTGTATCACATAGGTTCTGGAGCTATCCACAACGCAGCTATTATTCATGCATCCTATACAACCAAGGTCGCATCTTCCCGCACAAGCGCCTTGAGGTTGAAGCTGTTGCTGGTCTGCCCGACCTGGAAGAAGCACTGGATTGCTTCAAGCAAGTGGGTTTGCTGCCATTTATCACAGACGAAGAGCACTGGAATGAAGAGCTTCTGCTTCAATTCTATGCCACACTTCATATCAAAGGCTACAACAGAGATCCGAAGACTTGGGTCCTGGAGTGGATGACCGGCAATGTCCATCATGAAGCCAATGCATTTGATATCATTGAGCTTACCGGCCTGCCCACTCCTGGCGAATTCTTCGAGGAAGGCTGTCAACTACATGCTGAAGCAATTGAGAGCATATTCCAGAGGCTTGAACCAAATATGAGTTAGATGCTCTCAATGATGAAGCCATTGCCCCATGATGCACCCTATCCAACTGAGTTCTTCATTGAAGACCTAGAGTACCTGCCCAGAACCATATATCACATCATCAGGCGGACTCTCTGGCCCATTAAGGGACACTCTCCACATGCCAAGGTTGAGGGTGCAATGAAGACTCTCATATTCTACATCCTTCATGGCAAATGCTTCAATACGCAGGACTTCTTCATACGCCAGCTTGCGGCATCCGGCTCAGATTTATTTGGCTTGAAGTTTTATGCTCCTTGGGTTATGAGGCTGATCAAGCTTCACTCTGCGATTTCATATCAGCCCTCAGCCCGCACCCATCGGATCTTCTTGCCAGATGTGGACACCTTTGCTGAAGCTATATATCCTGAGCCTGCCAAGCAACCATTAAGTCTTCAGAATGCAGAACACCAGAGCTTCACTCAGAATGTTGAAGGTGTTGAAGCCATCTCCAGAGTGTATCCGTTGGCTGGCACCACACGTGCACCTGCATCTACTGAACCCACTGACAGCCCAGCTGCTCAGCGACCCAAGAAGCACGCTCATGCCCTCAATGACCGAGAGCTTCTTGTGGCTCTTCACCAAAAGCAAGATCGGCATCATGACTGGCTCAAGAGGCAGATGAAAAGCATCATGGAGGACGTCAATCGTATCAGAAATCTTGCAACCAAGAATGCATTTGTTGCACACGAAACCTGTCCCCGCACTTGGAAAGGACTCACGATGATGTGTCCTGAAGCTGAACTTCAAGAGGATGGCTTCACAGAGCACTTCAAATTTGACTCCACGCCTCCTCGAAGGGCTATGCTACGCAGAACTCCATCACTTGAAGATTCGGAGTTCTCTTCCTCTGCTGCCACGGTGACTGCTTGGATTATCGAAGAAGAAGACGGCGCTGCATCACCTCGACCTCCTTCAGCGCGCGTCGAATCTGCACCAAGCTCGTCTGCACCACCAAACACCTCCACCGACCCTGCTGCGCCTGGGAACGCGTAGAACACTCTATGTCTTCAAACCTTTTTGGTCATCACTGACAAAAGGGGGAGAAGCATATGATGTTTATAGTCTTCAAGCGGGTCACTATGGGCGGGTGCCTTTATATTTTGCTACATTTTGCTTCATGCTTACAACTCTCGTTTTGCTACATTTGGTTCTTTGAGTTGTAACACTTAAACTCGATGGTCGTCTGCTACTTGTTTGCCACTATGTTTTGCGAAGATAAATTCCGCATGTACGATGATAAATTCCGCACTTAGATCATTCCGCAGACGTCCATTTTTCATTATGCATGTCATCCTCTTCATATACTTTTACATGCATAGTGGATTGTCATCATAAGTTGAAGTGGATCTCCACAAGTACAACCTGCCATGTGCATTTGCGTTCCAGAAGCAAATTACTTATATGCACATCTTCAGGGGGAGCCCTTGCAGCTTATGAAGACAATTCCTTTACAATTTCACAAATTATATTCCCCGTTGAAAACTTCAACTAGTTTGTCATCAATCACCAAAAAGGGGGAGATTGTAAGTGCATCTAGTGCCACCCCTAGTTGGTTTTGGAGTATTGACGACAAACCTAGTTGAGGGACTAATGTGTTTGTGAGAATTGCAGGATAACACAGGTAGAAGTCCCGCATTGATTCAGTTTTACTACCAGAGATGACCCCTAAAAATGTACGAAGACATTGAAGACAATGGTGGTATATGAAGATATTCACATTGAAGACTATGACAAGAGAAGACACCATGTGAAGCCTATGGAACTCGAAGACTTAGATCCTTCGTAGTTTTATTTCATTTGTGTTGAGTCATAGGAACCACCGTACTGTTAAGTGGGGTCCAAGAGAACCAGTCAGAATGACTGAAGTGATGCCTAATTCAAAACCTATATCTTCGAGCGAAGACTATGAGAGCAAATCTTGTCCAGAGTCGGACAAGTCAGCTTTACTTGTAGCCCAAGTAAAGTTGCCGTGTGAGTCTGAAATCTGACCATTGGTACACGTGTCAGTTCCTTAGTGACCCAGGGCCATTTCGTACAAATCAGGTCGGGTTGCCCAGTGGCTATAAATAGTCCACCCCCTACAACCATAAATGGTTGGCTGCTCAGATTTCAGTGCACGGCTTTTGTCGTTTGAGAGCAACCCACCTCGAAGCCTTTGAGAGAAAATTTCCTAGCGAGGAGAATAGCCCTAACCACCCAGAGCCAGAGTAAATTGGGCATCACTTAAGTCTTCTTGTCTGAGTGATCTAAAGACTTATTACACTTGAGGACTGTGTATCCTCCAGACGGTTAGGCGTCGCGTTCTGAGCATCCAAGAGACATTGTGGATTGCCGGTGAACGAAGTCTGTGAAGGTTTGTGAGTCTACCTTGAAGACTTACCAGAGTGATTGGGCGAGGTCTGTGTGACCTTAGCTCAAGGGGAATACGGTGAGGACTGGGTGTCCTGAGCTGCGTGTTCAGGACTGGGTGTCTGGGACTGTGTGTCCTTTGGTTTAAATACCTAGCCGCCCTAACCAGACGTACAGTTGTCACATCAACTGGAACTGGTCCAACAAATCATTGTCTTCGACGTGTCACTGGTTTCATCTTCACTTTCCTTTACTTACTGTTACTCTTTGTGAAGCCATTGCATGCTTGCTCTATCTTTTGTCTTCACAACGTAACTGTATGATTTGATTGGCTTCATAACTTCTTCCTACCTGATCCTTATTACACTGCAGCTACTTGTCATTGTGCTTTCACTCTATTGAATACTTGACCATGGCTTGCCTAGTGTAATCTAACTTCCGCTGCTTAAGTGATAGGCATATCTGTACTGTTTGTCTTCATAACCTTCACGTTTTGAAGACTTTCATAAAAATCGCCTATTCACCCCCCCTCTAGTCGATATAACGCACTTTCAACTTGACTATGGCTTGCTTAGTGTAGTCTACCTTCCGCTGCATGATAATAGGTTTATTTCTATCGTTTGTCTTTGAAACTTCCATGTTTTGAAGACTTTCATAAAAATCGCCTATTCACCCCCTCTAGTCGATCACTAGCACTTTCAATTGGTATCAGAGCAAGGTACTCCCTTGTTCTGTGTGATTCGGTTTAACCACCTAGAGTTTTAGCTATGTCGACTGCAGGGATAATCAAAGTCTCCACTGCGTGCCCAGTCTTCGATGGAACTGAATATCCCTACTAGAAGAATAAGATGCGCATGCATCTTGAAGCCATTGATGTCGACCTATGGTATGTCATCAAGAATGGCGTTCCCAAGGCTGGTGAAGGTGTCACCGCTGCTGATGTCAAGAAGTTCGTTCAACTGGACTCCGCTGCCAAGAACATCATCTGTGGTCATCTGACCAAAGGAAAGTATGGCCGTGTGAGTGCTTTGGAAACATCCAAGCTAGTCTGGGACTGGCTCTCCAAGGTCAACGAAGGCGTCTCAACCTAGAGAGATCAGAGAATCAGTGTCCTTCGCAACCTCTTCAACCGCTTCAATAGAAATGACAATGAGAATGGCCAGCTCACGTTTGATCGACTCACTGACATCACAAATGAGCTCCAAGCCCTCGGCGCTACTGAGATCACCAAGCATGAAGTCGTCAAGACACTCCTGAGATCACTTGACAACTCGTTTGACACCCTAGCCCTGATGATTCAAGAACGTCCTGACTTCAAGACACTCGATCCGTCTGACATACTTGAGAGGCTCAACACACATGAGTTTCAGCTTTCTAGGAAAAGAGACATCTATGGTCCCAACTATGGGCGAACTCGTGCCTTGAAGGCAAAAGCTGTCTCCTCATCTAAAGAAGAATCTGACAGCAGTTTGGATGAACCTGAAGACATTGGAAAGGAGCTTGCTATGCTTGTGAAGAAGTTCCAAAAATTCACCAAGAAGAAAGGCTTCAGAAAGTCTTGACGATCAAGCTCAAGGAATGATGAAGCTTCTGCTCATGACTACAAGAAGAGAACATGCCACAAGTGCAAGAAACCTGGCCACTACATCTCTGAGTGTCCGCAGTGGGACAATGAGAACAAGAACAAGAAGAAGAGCAAGGAGTATGGTTTTGACGACAAGAAGAAGAAGAAATACTCAAAGTCTTCTTCCAAGTCTTCCTCAAAGTCTTCATCACACAAGAAGAGCTCATCTGGCAAGGCTCGTGCATTTGTTGGCAAGGAAATGGATTCAGAGGAGGAGTCCGCTTCTGAGGAGGCGGAGGTGGAGTCTGAGGAGGAGTCCGATTCTAGCGTTGCAAGTCTGGCTACAACATACGTTGCCAAGTCCATCTTCAACACTGAAGACAATGACTTCATCACCGACACCGATGCAAATGACAAGGACTACTCCGCTCCCACCTACTGCTTCATGGCACGTGGTGCCAAGGTAAACACACGCACTAGTCACTATCAAACATCCAGTGAAGATGACTCTGATTGTGGTTCCAAACCCAGCTACAAAACACTTGCTAAAATTGCAACTGAACAACAGAAAGCTATGGAACATATTCAAAAACTATTAGACAAAAGCGATGACCTGTTAGACGCTGAAATGACTCAATCTCAGTCCTTAACTGAAGACATAAAAAATCTTCATGTTAAGTATGAGGAACTTGAAAGTCGTCATGAAACGCTCTCAACAACTCATGAATAGCTTTCCTATGATTATCTTCAAAGAAAGCAAGATCCTGAGAAATTGAGAGCGGCTCATGACGATCTTCAAAAGGAAAACGAGTCACTTCGCGCCAAACAGATCAGTTCCGCTCAGGAAGGATTTGAACCACCTGTCTTAAATGCATTGAGCGTGACAACGCTACTTCTGTTGCTGGGTGTTCTACTGCTGCTACTATTGCAATATCTTCAACTGTTGATGTGGCAACTAACCCCTGTGCTGACGATACCACTGCTATTGTTGATGAAAATGCAAGGTTGAATACATTGCTTGAAACAGGGATGTATAAAAGTCTCAAAGGGCATCAAACACTATGTGATGTTCTCAAAAGGCAGATCCTGAACCGAAACCCAAGGAAAGAGGGTCTTGGGTTCGACAGGAAAATGAATGCTGATGGCTCTTACTGGAAAACTGAGCAGTACCCCAAAACCACATGGGTTGCTGGAAAGGAACCCTCAATGGATCCATCCACCCTGTCAGGATTCAATTGTGCTAATCCCATTGTTATTGATGAATCCTTTGATGCAAACTATAAACTGTTTAAGAATCAGAATGGTGAAGTGTTTGCCAGGTATATTGGTACTAACCGCAGGAATGGGCCACCTATGAAGAAAGTCTGGGTGCCGAAAAGGTTGCTGGAGAATCTTCCTGTGAATGTCGTCATGACACCACAAGTGAAGAAGACAAACCCCAGACCACGGGCTTCATATGGTCCACAGGCTTCATACATACAAAGGACTCACCTGAGTCGCACTAATGCAAATGTTTTGCAGGGAAGCCATACTCAGGCCTATGAATATGAGCGCGTTTCATCAAACCTCCATGTTCATAAGACCAAGAACTAATCTTCTTATTCTTATGAGTACTATTGTCCACCAGCAAGACTTTTTGCTAGGGCTCCAAAGCCAAAGTTCTCAGATGATGCACTTGAAGATGTGGGTGGATAAGAAAGCTTAACTCTCTTTTTTAGGGAAAGGTCCAGCCGAGAATCAAATTCGTCTAAACCTATTACTGGGGACCTTAAACATCTTGTAGGGCGCAAGATCAAATGCCCAAATGGTCTTATTATGTATTTTGTTCCCGAGTCGCTTGCTACTTGCCCTATCATTCCTAACCTCGATCTAAGCTTTCATAATCCACTTGCTTATCAAATGTTTATGCTTCACAATTCTCTTCGTGAAGCCTATCCCCCTAACTGCACTGTAGGGTACGACACCACCTGCTTCAGAATGGATTATTGATAGTGGGTGTACTAATCACATGACTGGCAAGCGAAGTCTTCTCATGGACTCAACTTTACGTCCATCTGACAAAAGTCACATCATATTTGCTGACACTGGTAAAAGCAAGGTATTGGGTCTAGGTAGAGTTGCAATCTCAAGGGATCAACACATGGATAAAGTAATGCTTGTTGAATCCCTTGGTTTCAACTTAATGTCTGTCTCAATGCTTTGCGATTTAAACATGATTGTGATATTTGGAAAATATCGTTGCCTTGTTCTAATGGAATCTGACAAGTCTCTAGTCTTTGAAGGGTATCGGAAAGATGATTTGTACGTGGTAGATTTCTCAGCAGGACCACAACTTGCCGTATGTCTTCTAGAAAAAGCTTCTGAATGCCGGCTCTGGCATAAGAGGCTAGGGCATGCTAGCATGAGGAACTTGCACACTCTTGCAAGAAGGAAGCATGTCATAGGCATCGAGGGCGTCAAGTTCAAGAAGGATCACTTATGCGGTGCCTGTGAAGTAGGAAAGATGACGAGGGCCAAGCATCCCTCGAAGACAATCATGACAATGACTCAACCCTTTGAACTGCTCCACATGGACCTTTTCGGTCCCACTCATTACTCAACTCTTACTACTACTGCTTGTCTCTATGGCTTTGTCATTGTTGATGATTATTCAAGATATAGTTGGGTGCATATAATCCTCTACAAGACTGAAGTGCAGGATGTATTAAGATGATTCGCCAATCGAGCCATGAACAACTATGGCGTCAAGATCAAGCACATCAGAAGTGCCAATGGCACTAAATTCAAGAACACTGGCCTAGACACTTATCTTGATACTTTGGGCATCACACATGAATTCTCAGCTCCGTACACGCCGCAGCAGAATGGCGTCGTGGAACGCAAGAACAGAACACTTATTGAGATGGCCCGGACGATGCTTGATGAATACAAGACTCCAAGAAAGTTCTGGCCTGAAGCCATTGATACTGCATGCCATATCATCAACCGTGTTTATCTTCACAAGCTTCTGAACAAGACATCCTATGAGCTCCTAACTGGCAAGAAGCCAAATGTCAGTTACTTCAGAGTATTTGGTGCCACGTGCTGGATCAAGGATCCACGTCACACCCTTGCAAGGAAGAAGCATGTCATAGGCATCGAGGGCATCAAGTTCAAGAAGGATCACTTATGCGGTGCCTGTGAAGCAGGAAAGATGACGAGGGCCAAGCATCCCTCGAAGACAATCATGACAATGACTCAACCCTTCGAACTGCTCCACATGGATCTTTTCGGTCCCACTCATTACTCAACTCTTACTACTACTGCTTGTATCCATGGCTTTGTCATTGTTGATGATTATTCAAGATATACTTGGGTGCATATAATCCTCTACAAGACTGAAGTGCAGGATGTCTTCAGACGCTTCGCCAATCGAGCCATGAACAACTATGGCGTCAAGATCAAGCACATCAGAAGTGACAATGGCACTGAATTCAAGAACACTGGTCTAGACACTTATCTTGATACATTGGGCATCACACATGAATTCTCAGCTTCGTACACACCACAGCAGAATGGCGTCGTGGAACGCAAGAACATAACACTCATTGAGATGGCCCTGACAATGCTTGATGAATACAAGACTCCAAGAAAGTTCTGGCCTGAAGCCATTGATACTGCATGCCATATCATCAACCGTGTGTATCTTCACAAACTTCTCAACAAGACATCCTATGAGCTCCTTACTGGCAAGAAGCCAAATGTCAGTTACTTCAGAGTATTTGGTGCCAGGTGCTGGATCAAGGATCCACATCACACTTCAAAATTTGCACCAAAAGCACATGAAGGTTTTATGCTTGGATATGGAAAAGATTCGCACTCCTATAGAGTCTTCAACCTCTTTCACTATAAAGTGGTTGAAACTGTGGATGTGCGGTTCGATGAGACTAACGGCACGCAAAGAGAGCACCTCCCAAATGTGCTAGATGAAGTTCCATCTAGTGAATCAATCAAACTTATGGGAACTGGAGAAATCATACCATCTGAAGCTCAGCCTGAAGAGGAACTCATCATCTCTGCACCTGATCAACCTGAAGACAATGCTCAGCCTGAAGACAATCCTTCTAACGATGACAATGATCAGCAAGAGCAAAATCTTCGTCCTATTCATCCTCGTGTTGGAAATGAAGTACAGATTGAGAGGATAATTGATAGCATCAATGCACCAGGTCCACTCACTCGTTCAAGGGCAACACAGCTAGCAAACTTCTATGGGCACTTCGCATTCGTCTCAATATCTGAACCCAAGAAAGTTGATGAAGCCTTCATGGAACCTGAATGGATTCAAGCTATGCAAGAAGAGCTTCAACAGTTTGAGCTGAATAATATATGGGAACTGGTTAAGCGTCCTGATCCTCATAAGCACAATATAATAGGCACTAAATGGATATATCACAACAAGCAAGATGAGCATGGTCAAGTTTTCAGAAACAAAGCTCGTCTTGTTGCTCAAGGATATACTCAAGTTGAAGGGACTGACTTCGATGAAACATTTGCTCCTGTGGCTAGGCTTGAAGCTACACGCATACTGCTGGCCTATGCAAATCATCATAACATTCTTCTGTATCAAATGGATGTGAAGAGCGCTTTTCTCAATGTCAAGATTGAAGAAGAAGTGTATGTTGCACAACCGCCTGGCTTTGAAGATCCAAAACATCCTGACATGGTGTACAAGCTCAACAAGGCTCTGTATGGCCTCAAACAAGCCCCTCGGGCTTGGTATGACACACTCAAAGACTTCCTGAAAAGCAAAGGCTTCAAACCTAGTTCACTGGATCCCACTCTCTTCACGAAGACATATGATGGTGAACTGTCTGTGTGCCAAATATATGTGGATGACATTATCTTCGGCTGCACCAATCAGAAATACAGTGAAGAGTTTGGATATATGATGCAAGAGCAATATCAGATGTCCATGATGAGTGAGCTGAAGTTCTTCCTTAGTCTTCAAATACGTCAGCAACGCAACGGCATCTTCATATCTCAAGAGAAATACCTCAAAGATTGCCTGAAGAAATTTGGAATGCAAGACTGCAAAGGCTACATGACGCCAATGCCAGCCAAACATCATCTGGGTCCCGACAACAATGGTAAAGAGTTCGATCAAAAGGTATACCGCTCCATGATTGGTTCTTTGCTTTATTTATGTGCATCTAGGCCATATATCATGCTTAGTGTTTGCATGTGTGCCCGGTTCCAAGTGGCACCAAAGGAATCGCATCACTTAGCTGTGAAGCGAATTCTTAGATATTTGGCTCACACCCCAACACTAGGATTATGGTATCCAAGGGGCTCAGAGTTTGATCTAGTTGGATTCTCGGATGCTGATTATACTGGTGACAAAGTGGATCGCAATTCTACATCAGGCACATGTCACTTTCTGGGACGATCACTTATATGTTTGTCTTCAAAGAAGCAGAACTGTGTATCTCTCTCCACTGCTGAATTCTAATACATTGCTGCTGGATCTTGCTGCGCTCAGCTTCTATGGATGAAGCAAACGCTCAAAGACTATGGCATTCATCTGAAGCAAGTGCCACTCTACTGTGACAACGAAAGCGCCATCAAGATTGCTAACAACCCAGTTCAACACTCGAAGACAAAGCACATTGAAATTCATCATCACTTTCTCAGAGATCATGTCATGAAGGAAGATATTGATATCATACACGTCAACACTGAAGAGCAACTGGCAGATATCTTCACAAAGCCCTTGGATGAGAAAAGGTTTTGCAAGTTACGGTGTGAGCTAAATATCTTGGAATCCTCAAATGTCCTGTGATCAGGCACACATCCTAACACTTAAGCATGTTGATGACTTAGATGTGCAACACATGAAGTAAAGTATATCTTCAATCAATGAAGACTTACATTCTGAGTGTGAATATATTAACGTGGAAGTTGACTTCGGAGCACCACGATAATTGTGCGCCGTGTCTGGGTCTAATATTTCCTATACGGTGGGTAACGCCACCACCAAATTTTTTCTCTTCGAAGTGTTTTTCTCATGGCGTTACATTTGCAAAGTCTTCGCATTTTGTTTGTCGTCAATGTTAAAATGTCCTCATGTTTATCTTCAACATACTGATTTGGTTTCCGTCCTCTAGAGCATTCACTTATAGCTATGGCTTCTTACGGAATTTTTTGAACTAAGTGAACGTGATCGGACCCTAACCCCTCTATGCTTCTTTCCTAAGTCTATCTATCCAAATCATATGCATTCTATTGACACTATCAAAATGTCTTCTCTGCATCCTTGTCAGAGACAAACATTAATCCGTTTTCAATGCTAAATCCGTTCACCTGAAACCCGGAGAAGTGGGAACGACCACCCGACAATCCAGGCGTGCATGGGAACGTGGAACAACCTCCGATGTGTTGCATGATAGCCACGTGTCCTTCAGATGTGAATCGCCAGGGGCACCTGTGTAATAACATTGTGCCGTCCCTATCCCTATAAATACATGCCTCACCATAGTCATTATCCCTTCTTCCACTCTCGCACAAACCCTAGCGCCACCGCTAGCCCTCGACGACGCCGGCGACGAAGCGCTTAGCTGCCGCGACCTCACCGACGCCGTATTCACGCCAGCCGCGGACATCGTCTTCTCCGCCGTCGCCGTAGGTGTCCTCCGTCGCCAAGTTAGGGCATGGAAGATCGAACTGCTCGGCCTCCTCTCCCACTCTGTCTAGCAGTTCTTCGTGTGGTAAATAAAACCTCCTTTTTATGGCCCCTTTGATCCTATAGATTCATCATTTTCTACCACAAGCAGTTTCTATTCACACAAGTTGAATCTATTTCATACTGCATCTCATAATATGCCTAGTATGTTCACTTATGCTTCACAAAGTAGTTAGATTCCTCACTTGTACTTATTCGTGGATTCGTACAAATCTGGAACCAACTCTCTATCTATGAGTGAATGTCTTCTAAACTGATTTATCTTCAAAATCTTCTGAGAATGCATATGACCTCTTCCCCTTCCCTCGCACCTTAATGCTGTCACAGGTACATGTCCGTGGGAGAATCCCTTGGTTCTCATAGTCTGCATTCATTTGCAGAATTCTTACAGCATCATATAAATTCTCCTGAAGCCAGTTCCTGTCTGACCAGTAGACGGAAGACTTTGACAATGTTGAAGCCTTTGAGTTTAAACTTCATGGCACCAGAAAAATCTGCAAGGAAGGGTGACAGACAACATCGTGTCAACACCTCAAGAGATTTGCCTCCTGACCTCTATGAGCTGTACAAGACAGATCCAGAGGAGGACTAGAATCAGCGAAAAACTCGAATCCAATGGATTCGAAGATATTGGGCAGAACAGTGGTTCAAGTACAGGTTCGTGACCCAAGAGTATGCTGAGAAGAATGCCATCAAGCGACCGTGGGGAGACATCCTATAAAAAAATCTTCAACCCAGGTCCAGAGCTGAAGCCATTGAACAAGGCTTCTATCCTTGTATGGTCCGTGGACCACAACCTGCAAATGCGGACCCATCGTCACTGCTATGGTGTCGTGACGACAATCTGTTCAAGCGCAACCTTCAGTTTGCCAGGAACTCGGCCAAAGAAAACAAGAAGTCGCGAGGCTTAGACTTCAACCCAGGTCCCTCTGCTCCTCGTGTCGATGGCTCACGCGAAGCTGAACCCAATCTTGTTGGGCCCTTTTACAACCTGGAAGGTCTCATTACTCATATTATGGTTCAAGGGGCAGTCGTGGATCAACCTGCAGACAATGCTGAATCTGATGAAGCGCCTGCACCACTGAAGCCAAAGAAGCTGAAAAAGCCTAAAGCTTCATAGCCTGCCTCTGCACCAAAGGTCTCACGGGTGAAGCCTCTGGCCACTGCACCTCCTGAACTCAGTGTGCAGTCTGAAGATTTGTCATGCATATCCAAGCCCTCCAAAGTGAAGATGCCCTTACAACCCACTAGCCAAGCACTGACCGCTACTGCTATTCTGCGCAATGACGCCATTGATCTGTCCAGCGACGACGATCTTGGCGATGATGCTCTTGAGCAGTTGATCAAGAGCAAGCAAGAGGCATAAATCTTCAATGACCTTCTCTTTGATGTTGAAATCATCAACACATTCATTGATGAGTGGTTTGACAGCCCAAATGTCAGCTTTGATGATCTTCAGCTTCCCATTGGCCTCAGCGTCGCCTTCCATGTAGCCATTGCTGCTGAGCTGGCTCTAGCTCAAAAGATTGTTGAACTGAAGCATAAGATAGATTATGAAAAGGCTCAGTTCAAGAAGCACATGGCCAAGCTCAATGTTGAAGACATTCAGAACTTCCAGACCATGATGCATGAGCTTAAGGAAGCATTCCAAACCAAGCACGAGGAAGCCAAAGGTTCTCGTGAGAGCATGAAGGATCTTGCAGCTAAATGTGTCCAAAGATACAATGAGGATGAAAAGCTCAAGGCCTTGGTGAAAGTGCGTTATATCGACTAGAGGGGGGGGGGTGAATAGGCGATTTTTATGAAAGTCTTCAATACGTGGAAGTTATGAAGACAAACAGAATGGACAAGCCTACCACTATGCAGCGGAAGTTAGATTACACAATGCAAGCCATAGTCAAGTATACAATATAGTGAAAGCACAGTGACAAACAGCTTCAGTGTAATGAGGATCAGGTTGGAAGAAGTTATGAAGCCAATCAGATCATACAGTCAAGTCGTGAAGACAGAAGATAAAGCAAGCATGCAATAGCTTCACAATGTGTACTGGTAAGTAAAGGGAGGTGAAGATGAAACCAGTGACACGTTGAAGACAATGATATGTTGGGCCAGTTCCAGTTGCTGTGACAACTGTATGTCTGGTTGGAGCGGCTAGGTATTTAAACCAAAGGACACATAGTCCCGGACACCCAGTCCTGAACACGCAGCTCAGGACATCTAGTCCTCACCGTTTTCTCCTTGAGCTAAGGTCACACAGACCTCGCCCAATCACTCTGGTAAGTCTTCAAGGTAGACTCCCAAACCTTCACAAACTTCGTTCACCGGCAATCCACAATTTCTCTTGGATGCTCAGAATGCGATGCCTAACCGTCTGGAGGATGCATAGTCCTCAAGTGTAATAAGTCTTCAGATCACTCAGACAAGAAGACTTAAGTGATGCCCAATTACTCTGGCTCTCGGTGGTTAGGGCTTTTCTCCTCGCTAGGGATTTTCTCTCAAAGGCTTCGAGGTGGGTTGCTCTCAAACGACAAAAGCCGTGCACTGAAATCTGAGCAGCCAACCATTTATGGTTGTAGGGGTGGACTATTTATAGCCACTTGGCAACCCGACCTGATTTGTCCGAAATGACCCTGGGTCACTAAGGAACTGACACGTGTACTAACGGTCGGATTTCGAACTCACACGGCAACTTTACTTGGGCTACAAGTAAAGCTGACTTGTCTGACTCTGGACAAGATTTTCTCTCATTGTCTTCACTCGAAGACATAGGATTTGAATTAGGCATCACTTCAGTCATCCAGACTGGTTCTCTTGGACCCCACTTAACAGTATGGTGGTTCCTATGACACAACATGAATGAAGTAAAACTACGAAGGATCTAAGTCTTCGAGTTCCATAGGCTTCATGTGGAGTCTTCATATGTCATTTTCTTCGACATGAATGTCTTCATGAACCACCATTGTCTTCAATGTCTTCGTACATTTTTAGGGGTCATCTCTGGTAGCTAAACCGAATCAATGAGGGACTTCTACCTGTGTTATCCTACAATTCTCACAAACACATTAGTCCCTCAACTAGGTTTGTCGTCAATACTCCAAAACCAACTAGGGGTGGCACTAGATGCACTTACAATCTCCCCCTTTTTGGTGATTGATGACAAACTAGTTTAAGTTTTCAACGGGGAATATAATTTGTGAAATTGTAAAGGAATTGTCTTCATAAGCTGCAAGGGCTCCCCCTGAAGATGTGCATATAAGTGATTTGCTTCTGGAACGCAAATGCACATAGCAGGTTGTATTTGTGGGAATCCACTTCAACTTATGATGACAATCCATCATGCATGTAAAGATATATGAAGATAATGATATGCATAATGAAAAATGGACGTCTACGAAATGATATAAGTGCGGAAATTATCGTCGTACATGTGGAATTTATCTTCGCAAAAACACAGTGGCAAACATAGTAGCAGACGACCATCAAGTTTAAGTGTTACAACTCAAAAAACCAAATGTAGAAAAACGAGAGTTGTAAGCACGAAGCAAAATGCATAATATAATAAAGCACCCGCCCTTATTATTGACCCGCTTGAAGACTATAAACATCATATGCTTCTCCTCCTTTTGTCAGTGATGACCAAAAAGGTTAGAAGACATAGAGTTTTCTACGCGTTCCCAGGCACAGCAGGGTCGGTGGAGGCATTTGGTGGTGCTGGCGAGCTTGGTGCAGTGACGACGCGCGCTGAAGAAGGTGGTGGTGATGTAGCGTCGTCTTCTTCCTCAATGATTTTTCCAGTCACTGTGGCAGCAGAGGAAGATAACTCTGATTCTTCAAGCGACGGAGTTCCACGCAACACAGCTCTTCTGGGGGGGTGTGGAGTCAAACTTGAATCTCTCTTTGAAGCCATCCTCTTGCAGTTCAGCTTCAGTGCACATCATGGTGAGGCCTTTCCAAGTGCGGCGACAGGTTTCATGTGCGACAAAGGCATTCTTGGTGGCCAGATTCCTGATGCGATTGACGTCTTGCATGATACTGTGCATCTGCCTTTTGAGCCAGTCGTGATGCCTATCTTGCTTTTGGTGCAGAGCCACAAGAAGTTCACGGTCAGTGAGTGTACGAGCACGTTTCTTGGGTCTCTGTGCAGCTGTGCTGTCAGTGGCTTCAGTTGATGCAGGGGCACGTGTGGTGCCGGCCATTGGATAGACTCTGGAAATGGCTTCAACACCTTCATCATGCTGAGTGAAGCTCTGGTGTTCTGCATTCTGAAGACTTAATGGCTGCTTGGCAGGCTCAGGATAAATCGCTTCAGCAGAGGTTTCCACATCAGGTAAGAAGATTCTGTGGTTGCGGGCAGAGGGTTGATAGGATATAGCAGAGTGGAGCTTGATGAGCCTCATAACCCATGGAGCATAAATCTTCAGACCAAAGAGATCTGAGCCAGACGCTGCAAGTTGGCGTATAAAGAGATCCTGGGCATTGAAGCATTTGCCATGCAGGATGTAGAAGATGAGAGTCTTCATGGCACCGTCAACCTTGGCATATCGAGAGTGCCCCTTAATGGGCCATAGAGTCCGCCTGACGATGTGATAGATAGTTCTGGGCAGGTACTCTAAGTCTTCAACGAAGAACTCGATTGGGTAAGGTGCATCAGGAAGCAATGGCTTCATCATTGAGAGCATCTGACTCATATTTGGCTCAGGTAGCTGAAATATGGTCTCAACTGCTTCAGCATGGAGTTGGCAGCCTTCTTCGAAGAGTTCGCCAGGAGTGGGTAGGCCGGTGAGCTCAATGATATCGAATGCATTGGCTTCATGATGGACACTGCCGGTCATCCACTCCAGGACCCAAGTCTTCGGATCTCTGTTGTAGCCTTTGATGTGCAGTGTGGCATAGAACTGGAGTAGAAGCTCTTCATTCCAGTGCTCTTCATCTGTGACAAACGGCAGAAGGCCAACTTGCTTGAAGCAGTCCAGTGCTTCTTCCAAACCAGGCAGACCAGCAATAGCTTCAACCTCAAGGCGCTGGTGTGGAAAGATACGGCCTTGGTTGTAGAGGACGCAGGAGTAGTAGCTGCGCTGTGGGTAGCTCCAGAACCTATCTGATACAATCCGTTCCCTTGAATAAGGGTTCTTGGAGCGGTTGAAAAAAGTGTTGTCTGCCTTGAAGCTATTGACATTAAAGGTGCCAAGAGCTGTTGCAGGACCTGGGAACCTTGGCAGTCGTGGGATTGGCTTCTGGACCTAGGGCCTGTGCGCAATATGATAGTTGAACTGTGGACCGGCAGCAGACTCAGGCATAGAAGGTTCAGAGGCAGTAGCTTCAGTATCTCTTGAAGCTGTTGGTTGGTCGGGCTCCACAAATGCTTCAGTATTGGGTGTGGCAGCCGCAATGGTGTCAGCCTCATCACGTGTAGTGAGAGGGATGGATTCAGGTACGTTCTCCTTGAGAACTTCTTCTTGTTGGTGCGGGGGAGATGGAGCTTGAGGTTCTTCATGCTCTTCTTCATGGTCTTCGGCTGATGCAGCCGGAATGTCGTCAGCAGTCTGAGACCTTGGCCCTTTGCGAAGCCTATGGAATGCAGGCGACGCTGGTGGAGTTGCAGTGGGCTGGGGCTCATTCTCTTCCTCCTGTGGGCGATCTGCCCACGATGCATCTTGGGTGATTGGCATCAAGGGACGACCAATGCTGATCATTTCGCTCGTTTCGAGCTGAGGAAGGACAGCATCACCTTGCACATTGTCTTGGAGACCAATGTCTTCAGCAGTGTTGGGGTCGGCTGCTGGAATGTCTTCAGCGTGCGGAGCCTCTGTGAAAGCAGGCTCATGCACGGTCAGCTGACGATCTTCGTTAGGAAAGCGGACGGAGAGGGGTTCGACTATCAGGGGCTCTGTGGGAGCAGCCCGAGACTTCTTGGTCTTGCGTTTCTTGATGGTGGGGTCTGAAGGAGAGGCTTCAGGGTGTTTCCTCTTCCTTGCTTCAGCTTCGGCTGTCCTTGTCTTCTTAAGCTCTGAAGCGGTGGAGCGGTGCTTTGGCTTCGAGCCAGTCTTGGCAGTGGGGAAGACAATCGGAACAGCTTCTTGCCGTGGGGCCTCTTGTTCAGCCACAGTGGGCTTCTTCTTTTTCTTCGCGGCCATCCTGGGGTCGATGCCGGGACGCCCAAGTGCCTTTCGCTTCTCGGCCTCATTGTAGGCCTGCACACAGAGATCAGCCAAATTCTTCATGCGCTCACGCGAACCCTGAGCCTCTGCACATTTCTGCATAAAGTTTTCCTTCAATTCGTGCAGCATGACTTTGAAGTCTTTGACTTCTTGGACGCTGAGCGTGGCCATGTTCTGCTTGAACTGAGCCTTTTCAAAATCTATCTTCTGCTTCAGTTCCACTATGCGCTGGGCAATTGCGAGTTCTGAAGCAATAGCTCCATGGAAGGCTATGCTGAGGCCAATGGGCAGCTGCAGATCATCAAAGCTGATGTTGGGTGTATCAAACCACTCATCAATGAAGTTGTGGATGATTGCTGCATCGAACAGAGGAAGATTGTTGAAGATTTCAGCCTCCTCCTTGCTCTTGATTAGCTGCTCAAGAGCGTCATCGGCAAGATCGTCGTCACTTGACAGATCAATGGCCTTGCAGCGCAGAACGGCAGCGGCAGTGAGCTCTTTGCCAGTATGTGGCTGAGGCTTCTTGGCTTCTTGGGGCTTGGAGACTCGTGATAAGTCTTCAGACTGCACACTTGCTTCAGGAGGTGCAGTGGCCAATGGCTTCGCTCTGGAGATCTTGGGAGAAGCGGCTGGCTTGGAAGCTTTTGGCTTCTTCTTCATCTGCTTCGGCTCCGGTGCAGGAGCGTCATCAGACTCAGTGTCTGTTGGAGGGTCATTCACAGCAGCCCCTTGGACTAGAATGCGAGTGATGAGGCCTTCAAGATTGGCATACGGCCCGATGATATTGGGATTTGCGTCGCGTGTGCCATCTGCCCTTGGTTTGGAGGGACCAGGGTTGAAGTCCAACCCAAACTCCTTCTTGTTTTGCTTCGCAGAGTTCTGAGCAAATTGGAAGTTGCACTTGAACAGAGTGTCATCGCGACACCAGAGAAGGGATGACGGATGTGCGTCAGCTGGCTGTTGTCCCCTGACCATGCATGGAAAGAAGCCTTGAGCAATGGCTTCGTCTCTGGTTCGGGGTACGAGGTTTTTATACAGTGCGTCTCCCCAGGGTCTCTTGATGGCGCACTTTTCTGCATATTCCTTGGTTATGAAGCAGTATTGGAACCACTATTCTCCCCAATATCTTTGAATCCATTGGATTCGTGTCTTGCACTGACCATAGCTTTCTTCAGGATCAGTTTGGTACATTTCTGCCAAGTCTTCAGGCAGATCCTTAGATGTTTCACCACGTCTCTGTTTGCCTCCCTTCCTCGCTGGTTTTTCTGCTGCCATGAAGCTTAACTTGGAAGGCTTCAGATTCAAAGTCTTCAAAGGCTTCCTTTTGCTTGACCAACAGGAACTTGCTTCGGGAGAATTAATGTGATGCTGTAAGAACTCTGCAAATGAATGCAGACTATGAGAACCAAAAGATTCTCCCACGGACATGTACCTGTGACAGCATTAAGGTGCGAGGGAAGGGGAAGAGGTCATATGCATTCTCAGAAGATTTTGAAGACAAATCAGTTTAGAAGATATTGACCTCATCATGCGAAGACATTCACTTTATAGAAAAGAAGTTGGTTCCAGATTTGTACTAACCTATAGATTAGTACAAGTGAGGAATCTAACTACTTCATGAAGAACAAGTGAATATACTAGGCAAGTTATGAGTTGCAGATGAGAGAGATGAAACTTGTGTGAATGGAAACCTCTTTTGGCAGAAAGTGGTGGAGCTATAGGATCAAAAGAGGCTGTAAAAAGATGTGTTATTTACCAGACTTGGAACTGCTAGATGAGGTGAGAGTTGAGGCCGAGCAGTTCGATCCTCCGTGCCCTAACTTGGCGACGGAAGACACCTACGGCGACGGCGGAGAGACTGATGTCCGCAGTCGGCGTGAGAACGGCGTCGGAGAGGTTGCGGCAGTGAAGCACTTCGTCGCCGGCGTCGTTGAGAGTTAGCGGTGGCGCTAGGGTTCGTGCGAGGATGGAAGAAGAGATAATGACCGCAGTGAAACATGTATTTATAGGGATATGGGCGGCACTGCGCTATTACTCAGGTGCCCCTGGCGATTTGCATCTGATCAGTACGTGGCCAGCATGCGGAATTGTGGGGGCAGTTTCACCCCACGCACGCCTTGTTTGTCGGGAGCCGTTCCTACTTCTCCGGATTTCTTGTTGATGGAAAAACATTGAAAGCTGTTTTAAAGTTTGTCTCTGTGTCTTCATCTGACAAGGATGCAGTGAAGACATTCGACAGTTTCAATAGAATGCATATGACTTGGAGAGATAGAGTTTGAGGTAGGAAGCATGGAGAGGTTAGGGTCCGATCACATTCACTTAGTTCAAAAGATTCAAACAAGAAGACATAGCTATAAGTGAATACTGTAGAGGACAGAACACCAGTACATATATAATCAACATAGTGAAGATAATCATGAAGACATGTTGAGATTGAAGCCAAACCAAATGTGAAGACATAGCAAATGTAATGCCATGAGTGAAACACTTCAAGCAGAAAATTTGGTGGTGGCGTTACCCACCGTATAGGAAGTATTAGACCCAGACACGGCGCACAATTATCGTGGCGCTCTGAAGTCAAATTCCACGTTAATGTATTCACACTTAGAATGTATGTCTTCATTGATTGAAGATATACGTTACTTCGTGTGTTGCACATCTAAGTCATCAACATGCATAAGTGTTAGGATGTGTGCCTGATCACAGGACATTTGAGGATTCCAAGATATTTAGCTCACACCGTAACTTGCAAAATCTCTTCTCATCCAAGGGCTTGGTGAAGATATCTGCCAATTGCTCTTCAGTGTTGACGTGTATGATATCAATGTCTTCCTTTGCAACATGATCTCTGAGAAAATGATGACGAATTTCAATGTGCTTTGTCTTCGAGTGCTGAACTGGGTTGTTGGCGATCTTGATGGCGCTTTCGTTGTCGCAGTAGAGTGGCACTTGCTTCAGATGAATGCCATAATCCTTGAGGGTTTGCTTCATCCATAGAAGCTGAGCGCAGCAGGATCCAACAGCAATGTATTCAGATTCAGTAGTGGACAGAGATACACAGTTCTGCTTCTTTGAAGACCAACATACAAGTGATCGGCCCAGAAAGTGACATGTGCCTGATGTGGACTTCCGATCAACCTTGTCACCAGCGTAATCAGCATCCAAAAATCCAACCAGATCAAACTCTGGGCCCTTTGGATACCATAACCCTAGAGTTGGGGTGTGAGCCAAATATCGAAGAATTCGCTTCACAACTAAGTGATGCGACTCCTTTGGTGCTGCTTGGAATCGAGCACACATGCAAACACTAAGCATAATATCTGGCCTAGATGCACATAAATAAAGCAAAGAACCAATCATGGAGCGGTATACCTTTTGATCGAACTCTTTACCATTGTCGTCAGGACCCATATGATGTTTGGCTGGCATTGGTGTTGTGAAGCCTTTGCAGTCTTGCATATCGAACTTCTTCAGGCAATCTTTGAGATATTTCTCTTGAGATATGAAGATGCCATTGCATTGTTGCCGTATCTGAAGACCGAGGAAGAATTTCAGCTCCCCCATCATAGACATCTGATATTGCTCTTGCATCATATATCCGAACTCCTCACTGTACTTCTGATTGGTGCAGCCGAAGATAATGTCATCCACATATATTTGGCACACAAACAATTCACCATCATATGTCTTCGTGAAGAGAGTGGGATATAGGGAACCAGGTATGAAGCCTTTGCTCTTCAGGAAGTATTTGAGTGTATCATACCAAGCCCGAGGGGCTTGTTTGAGGCCATATAGTGCCTTATTGAGCTTGTAAACCATGTCAGGATGTTTTGGATCTTCAAACCCAGGTGGTTGTGCAACATACACTTCTTCTTCAATTTTGCCATTGAGGAAGGCACTCTTTACATCCATTTGATACAGAATGATGTTGTGATGATTTGCATAGGCCAGTAGTATACGGATGGCTTCAAGTCTGGCAACAGGAGCAAATGTTTCATCGAAGTCAATGCCTTCCACTTGAGTATATCCTTGAGCAACGAGACGAGCCTTGTTTCGGACGACTTGGCCATGTTCATCTTGCTTGTTGCGGTATATCCATTTGGTGCCTATTATGTTATGCTTCCGTGGATCAGGACGCTTAACCAATTCCCATACATTGTTCAGCTCAAACTGTTGAAGCTCTTCTTGCATAGCTTGAATCCATTCAGGTTCCATAAAATCTTCATCAATTTTCTTGGGTTCAGTGATTGAAACGAATGCGAAGTGTCCGCAGAAATTTGCCAGTTGAGTTGCCCTTGAACGAGTCAGTGGACCTGGTGCATTGATGCTATCAATGATTCTGTCAATCTGCACTTCATTGGCAACACGAGGATGTAGGGGTCGAAGACTTTGCTCTTGCTGATCTACGTTGTCATGGGGAGGAATGTCTTCAGGCTGAGCATTGTCTTCATGTGGATCAGGTGCTGAGATGATAAGTTCTTCTTCAGGATGAGCTTCAGAAGGTATAATTTCTCCAGTTCCCATTAGCTTGATTGATTCACTGGCTGGAACTTCATCTAGCACATCTGGTAGTTGCTCTCTTTGTGACCCATTGGTCTCATCGAACCGCACATCCACTGTTTCAACCACTTTGTAGTGAAAGAGATTGAAGACTATGTAGGAGTGCGAATCCTTTCCATATCCAAGCATGAAGCCCTCATGTGCTTTTGGAGCAAATTTTGAGGTGTGGTGAGGGTCCTTGATCCAGCATCTTGATCCAAATACTCTGAAGTAACTGACATTTGGCTTCTTGCCAGTCAGAAGTTCATAAGATGTCTTGTTTAGCAGCTTGTGAAGATATACACGGTTGATAGTATGGCATGCAGTGTCAATGGCTTCAGTCCAGAATTTTCTTGGTGTCTTGTACTCATCTAACATTGTTCTGGCCATCTCAATGAGTGTTCTGTTCTTGCGTTCGACGATGCCATTCTGTTGTGGCGTGTATGGAGCTGAGAATTCATGAGTGATGCCCAATGTATCAAGATATGTGTCAAGGCCAGTGGTCTTGAATTCTGTGCCATTGTCACTTCTGATGTGCTTAATCTTGGCACCATAATTGTTCATAGCCCGATTTGCGAAGCGTCTGAAGACATCCTGCACTTCAGTCTTGTAAAGGATTATGTGCACCCAAGTATATCTAGAGTAATCATCAACAATGACGAAGCCATAGAGGCAAGCAGTAGTTGAAAAAGTCGAGTAGTGAGTGGGACCAAAGAGATCCATGTGAAGCAGTTCGAAGGGTTGAGTAGTGGTCATGATTGTCTTCGAAGGATGTTTTGCCCTTGTCATCTTCCCAGCTTCACAGGCACCGCATAAGTGATCTTTCTTGAACTTGACGCCCTCGATGCCTATGACATGCTTCTTCTTTGCAAGGGTGTGGAGGTTCCTCATGCCAGCATGCCCAAGTCTTCGATGCCAAAGCCAGCATTCTGAAGCCTTTGCGAGAAGACATACTGCAAGCTGTGGCCCTGCTGAGAAATCTACCACGTACAAATCATCTTTCCGATACCCTTCAAACACTAGAGACTTGTCAGATTCCATTAGTACCAGGCAACGATATTTTCCAAAGATTACAATCATGTTCAAATCGCAAAGCATTGAGACAGACATTAAGTTGAAGCCAAGGGATTCAACAAACATGACTTTATCCATGTGTTGATCCTTTGAGATTGCAACTCTACCTAAACCCAGTACCTTACTTTTACCAGTGTCAGCGAATGTGATGTGGCTCTTGTCAGATGGACGTAAGGTTGAGTCCATAAGGAGACTTCTTTTGCCAGTCATGTGATTTGTACACCCACTGTCAATAATCCATTCTGAAGACTCTGAAGTCGCTGGTGTCGTACCCTACAGTGCAGTTAGGGGGATAGGCTTCACCAAGAGTATTGTGAAGCAAAAACATTTGACGAACCAGTGGGTTATGAAAACTTAAATCCAGGTTAGGGTAAGTAGGGAGAGTAGCATGCGATTCAGGTATGAAATACATAGTGATGCCATTCGGGCATTTGATCTTGCGCCCCACAAGATTTTTAAGGTCCCCAGCAATAGCGTCAGAAGATTTTGGTTTTGTGCTGGAGACCTTTCCCTGCAAAAGAGAGTTAAGCTTTCTTAACCACCCACATCTTCAAGGGTGGCTTAGAAGCAATAAGTCTAAGTGCAACATCTGAGAATTTTGGCTTTGGAGCCCTAGCAAACAGTCTAGCAGGTGGGCAATAGTACTCATAAGAATAGGCAGAATAGTTCTTGGTCATATGAGAATGACGGTTTGAAGAACCGCTCTCATATGCCTGAGCATATTTTCCCTGCAAAACATTTGTGTTAGTGCGACTCAAGTGAGTCCTCTGCCTGTATGAAGCCTTTGGACCATATGAAGCCTTTGGTCTGAGGTTTTTCTTCTTCATGTGATGTGTCATGAAGACATTCACAGGAAGATTCTCAAGACACGTTTTTGGAACCCAGATCTTCTTCAAAGGCGGTCCATGCCTGCAGTTAGTACCAATGTACCTGGCAAATACTTCACCATTCTGATTCTTAAACAGTTTATAGTTTGCGTCAAAGGATTCATCAATGATAATAGGATTAGCACAAGTGAAGCCAGATAGATTGGATGGATCTGCTGAGGATTCCTTTGGAGCAACCCATGTGGTTTTGGGGTACTGCTCAGGTTTCCAGTAAGAGCCATCTGCATTAATTTTCCTCACGAACCCAACACCCTCTTTCCTAGGGTTTCGGTTTAGAATCTGCTTCTTGAGGACATCACATAATGTCTGATGTCCTTTGAGACTTTTGTACATCCCTGTCTCAAGCAATGTCTTCAACCTAGCATTCTCATCAACAATAGCAGTGGTATCCTCAGCAGAGGGGGTTAGTTACCACTTCAACAGTTGAAGATATTGCAACAGCAGTAGCAGTGGAACATTCAGCAACAGAAGTAGCATTATCACACTCAATGCATTTAAGGCATGGTGGTTCAAATCCTTCCTGCGCAGAACTGATCTGTTCGGCTCGAAGTGACTCGTTTTCCTTTTGAAGATCTTCATGATCCGCTCTCAACTTCTCAAGATCTTGCTTCTTTTGAAGATAATCATAGGAAAGCTTTTCATCAGTAGTTGAGAGAGTCTCAAGACGATCTTCGAGTTCCTGATACTTAACATGAAGATTTTTTATGTCTTCAATTAAGGATTCAGAACGAGTCATTTCAGCACCCAACAGATCATCGTTTCTGTCTAACAGTTTTTGAATATGTTCCATGGCCTTTTGTTGTTCAGTTGCGATTTTAGCAAGTGTTTTGTAGCTGGGTTTTGAATCACAATCAGAGTCATCGTCACTGGATGTTTGATAGTGAGTAGTGCGTGTGTTTACCTTGGCACCACGTGCCATGAAGCAGTAGGTAGGAGTAGAGTCGTCCTTGTCATTTGCATCGGTGTTGGTGATGGAGTCATTGTCTTCAGTGTTGAAGATGGACTTGGCGACGTAGGCTGTAGCCAGACTCGCAATGCCTGAATCAGACTCCTCCTCAGACTCCACCTCTGCCTCCTCAGAAGCGGACTCTTCCTCTGAATCCATTTCCTTGCCAACAAACGCACAAGCCTTGCCAGATGAACTCTTCTTGTGTGATGAAGACTTTGAGGAAGACTTGGACGAAGACTTTGAGTATTTCTTCGTCTTCTTATCGTCAGAGTCATATTCCTTGCTCTTCTTCTTCTTTTTGTTCTCATTGTCCCACTGTGGACACTCAGAGATGAAGTGTCCAGTTTTCTTGCACTTGTGACATGTTTTCTTCTTGTAGTCATGCGTAGAAGCTTCATCATTCCTTGAGCTTGATCGTGAAGACTTTCTGAAGCCTTTCTTCTTGGTGAATTTCTGGAACTTCTTCACTAGCATTGCAAGTTCCCTTCCAATGTCTTCAGGATCATCAGAACTGCTGTCAGATTCTTCTTCAGATGAGGACACAGCTTTTGCCTTCAAGGCACGAGTTCGCCCATAGTTTGGACCGTAGATATCTCTTTTCTCAGAAAGCTAAAACTCATGTGTGTTGAGCCTCTCAAGTATGTCAGACGGATCGAGTGTCTTGAAGTCTGGACGTTCTTGAATCATCAGGGCTAGGATGTCAAATGAACTATCAAGTGATGTCAGTAGCGTCTTGACGATTTCATGTTTGGTGATCTCAGTGGCGCCGAGGGCTTGAAGCTCATTTGTGATGTCAGTGAGCCGGTCAAATGTGTGCTGGACATTCTCATTGTCATTTCGCTTGAAGCGGTTGAAGAGATTGCGAAGAACACTGATTCTCTGATCTCTCTGGGTTGAGATGCCTTCATTGACCTTGGAGAGCCAGTCCCAAACCAGCTTGGATGTCTTCAAGGCACTCACACGGCCGTACTGTCCCTTGGTCAGATGACCACAGATAATATTCTTGGCAGTGGAGTCCAGTTGAGTGAACTTCTTGACATCAGCAGCAGTGGCACCTTCTCCAGCCTTGGGAACGCCGTTTTCGACGACATACCATAGGTCGACGTCAATGGCTTCAAGATGCATGCGCATCTTATTCTTCCAGTAGGGATATTCAGTTCCATCAAAGACGGGGCACACAGTGGAGACTTTAATTATCCCTGCAGTCGACATAGCTAAAACTCCAGGTGGTTAAACCGAATCACACAGAACAAGGGAGCACCTTGCTCTGATACCAATTGAAAGTGCGTTATATCGACTAGAGGGGGGGGGGGTGAATAGGCGATTTTTATGAAAGTCTTCAATACGTGGAAGTTATGAAGACAAACAGAGTGGACAACCCTATCACTATGCAGCAGAAGTTAGATTACACAACGCAAGCCATAGTCAAGTATACAATATAGTGAAAGCACAGTGACAAACAACTTCAGTGTAATGAGGATCAGGTTGGAAGAAGTTATGAAGCCAATCAGATCATACAGTCAAGTTGTGAAGACAGAAGATAAAGCAAGCATGCAATAGCTTCACAATGTGTACTGGTAAGTAAAGGGAGGTGAAGACGAAACCAGTGACACGTTGAAGACAATGATATGTTGGACCAGTTCCAGTTGCTGTGACAACTGTACGTCTGGTTGGAGCGGCTAGGTATTTAAACCAAAGGACACACAGTCCCGGACACCCAGTCCTGAACATGCAGCTCAGGACACCCAGTCCTCACCGTTTTCTCCTTGAGCTAAGGTCACACAGACCTCGCCCAATCACTCTGGTAAGTCTTCAAGGTAGACTCCCAAACCTTCACAGACTTCGTTCACCGGCAATCCACAATTTCTCTTGGATGCTCAGAACGCGACGCCTAACCGTTTGGAGGATGCACAGTCCTCAAGTGTAATGAGTCTTCAGATCACTCAGACAAGAAGACTTAAGTGATGCCCAATTACTCTGGCTCTGGGTGGTTAGGGCTTTTCTCCTTGCTAGGGATTTTCTCTCAAAGGCTTCGAGGTGGGTTGCTCTCAAACGACAAAAGCCGTGCACTGAAATCTGAGCAGCCAACCGTTTATGGTTGTAGGGGTGGACTATTTATAGCCACTTGGCAACCCGACCTGATTTGTCCAAAATGACCCTGGGTCACTAAGGAACTGACACGTGTACTAACGGTCGGATTTCAAACTCACACGGCAACTTTACTTGGGCTACAAGTAAAGCTGACTTGTCTGACTCTGGACAAGATTTTCTCTCATTGTCTTCACTCGAAGACATAGGATTTGAATTAGGCATCACTTCAGTCATCCAGACTGGTTCTCTTGGACCGCACTTAACAGTACGGTGGTTCCTATGACACAACATGAATGAAGTAAAACTACGAAGGATCTAAGTCTTCGAGTTCCATAGGCTTCATGGGGAGTCTTCATATGTCATTGTCTTCGACATGAATGTCTTCATGAACCACCATTGTCTTCAATGTCTTCGTACATTTTTAGGGGTCATCTCTGGTAGCTAAACCAAATCAATGAGGGACTTCTACCTGTGTTATCCTGCAATTCTCACAAACACATTAGTCCCTCAACTAGGTTTGTTGCCAATACTCCAAAACCAACTAGGGGTGGCACTAGATGCACTTACACTTGGGGCGACCAGGAATCGACCCCAGAATGGCGGCCAAGAAGAAGAAGAAGCCAGCTATGGCAGAACCCAAAGCAGCAAGGCAGGAAGTACATCCAATTGTCTTCCCAGCCAGTATGACAGGCTCGAAGCCTAAGGTCCCCATAGTGGCTTCAGAACTGAAGAAAACAAGGGCTACTGAAGCTGAAGCCAGAAAGCGCAAAACCAAGGGCACCACTGATGATGCTCCTCCAACTAAGAAACGCAAAAACAAGAAGAGAGATCGGGCTACTCCCATAGAGCCCCTTGAGGTCGAGCCAATCTCAGTGGCTCGTCCTGCTTCTGAAAATTAAGAACGCCAAGTGGTAATTCATGAGCCTGCTTCTCCAGAGGCTCCTGAAGCTGAAGACAATCCAACTGTTGACCCCACCGCAGCTGAAGGCATTGGTCCTCACGACAATGTTGAAGATGATGAAGTCCTTCCTCAGATCGAGCACCAATTGGTATCATCGCCTGTGCACACGCACAACGAACTCATCAGTATTGGTAGTCCTCTGACGCCAACTGCTCAGGATGCATCGTGGGCTGATCACCCACAACGAGAAGACACCCCAAGTTCTCCCCAACTGCAAGCTACCCCACTAGTGCAAGATGACGATGACTTTGAGGCCCAACACACTCCATCTCCACAAGCATCGCCAGCATTACGCAGGCTTCGCAAAGGACCAAGGCCCCAAGTCACTCCCACTATGCACGTGTCTGAGTCCGAAGCCAAAATGGCTGAAGATATTCTGGCTGCATCAGCTGATGAAGAAGAAGCACCAAGAGTTGAAAGAGTTTCTACACCCCCATCCCACCAAGATGTTGTTCTCGAGGAGAACGTGTCCGACCCTCCAGCTCCTGAAGTGGAGGTTAACAACCCCGAGGCAGCCACAAACATCACCGCTGAAGCCAATGACGTCGTCATGGCTGAAGCTAATACGACGCATGAAGCTACTACGGTGCCAAAAGTCCAAGCACCTGAAGCCACTGCGGCACCCGAAGTCGATGCTGAAGCACCTGAGGTACAAGCACCTGAAACCAATGTGGCCCGTGAAGCCCATGAAGACAATGCCAATGTTCCTGTTCCCCCTACAAGACCTCACACAATTGAGCTGGCATTTGATCGTGGTCAGACTGTTATGGTCCGCTGGCCCGTTCTGGTTCCTCCATCTGCTGCGGGTCCACAATTTGAGTATCATGTCGAGCACAGACCTCAAGTCCAAAAGCCCAAGGCAAGACTTCCATGATTCCCAGGCACTGCCACTTCACCTGGGGTCTTCAATGTGAATGGCTTCGTGGCACATAACACCTTCTTCAACAGCTCCAAGAACCCTTATACCAGACCTTGCATTTCATCAGATCGGTTCTGGAGCTATCAGCAGCGCAGCTACTATTCCTGCGTCCTATACAATCAAGAGCGCATATTTCCACATATGTGCCTCGACTCTGAAGCTATAGCTAGCCTGCCCTGCCTTGAAGAAGTGTTGGATTGCTTCAGAGATGCTGGACTGTTGCAGTTTGCAACAGATAAGGAACATTGGAATGAAGAGCTTCTGCTACAGTTCTATGCAACTCTTCACATTCGAGGCTACAACAGGGATCCAAAGACTTGGGTCATTGAGTGGATGACAGGCAATGTCCATCATGAAGCTAAAGTTCTTGATATCATTGAGCTCACAGGCCTGCCCACTCCTGGTGAATACTATGAACCAGGTTATCAACAACACCAAAATGCCTTGGAAAGAATCTTTCAGAAGCCAGAACCCAACATGAGTCAAATGCGGAGCATGATGAAGCCTGTGCCTCACGACGCTGAATACCCATCAGAGTTCTTTGTTGAAGACCTAGAGTACCTGCCTCGCACCATTTACCATATCATCAGGAAGACTCTCTGGCCTGTCAAAGGACATTCATCTGCAGTGAAGCTTGAAGGAGCAATGAAGACTTTGGTTTTCTATATCTTCAATGGCATTAGTTTCAATGCTCAAGACTTCTTCATCAGGTAGTTGGCTGCATCTGGCTCCGACATTTTTGGGTTGAAATTCTATGCTCCATGGGTCATGCGTCTTATCAAGCGTCACTCCGCCTTCAACTATCAGCCGTCTGCGCACAATCATCTCATATTCTTGCCAGAGGTTGATCTGTCAGTTGAAGCTATTTACCCAGACCAGCTAAGGATCCCATTTATCTTCACAATATTGATCACCAAAGCTTCACCCAGCCTATTGAAGGAGTTCCAGCAGTTTCTCGTGTTTATCCTCTAGCTGGTAACACACGTGCCCCTCACGCTCAAACTGATGCCACTGATAGCACCATTGCGCAAAGGCCTCGAAGGCGATCTCGTGTCCTAAATGACCGAGAGCTTCTCGTCGCGCTGCATTAGAAACAGGACAAACATCACGACTGGCTTAAGCGTCAGATGCAAAGCCTCTTGGTGGATGTCAACCGCATTTGCAATCTTGCCACCAAGAATGCCTTTGTCACTCATGAAACCTGTCAGAGGTCGTGGAAGAGTTTGACCTTACTTAGTGCTGAAGCTGATCTGCAAGATGATGGCTTCACCGAACGGTTCAAGTTTGACTCAACTCCTCCCAGAAATGCTCACTTGCGTCGGACTCCCTCACTTGAAGACTCTGACTACTCGTCCTCAGCTGCGACAGTGAATGCCAGAGTCATCAATGACCAAGATGATGCAACTTCACCCCCTCCAACTTTAGCGTGTGTCAACACTGCACCAAGTTCTTCTGCACCACCGGACCTCAACGATGACCCTGCTGCCTCACCTGCACCTCATGGGAACGAGTAGGCGCTCTATGTCTTCAAACCTTTTCGGTCCTTACCGACAAAAGGGGGAGAAGCATATGAGTTGATAGTCTTCAAGCGGGTCCATATGGGTGGTTGCTTTACTTTTTGCTACTTTTGCCAAGTGCTTACAACTCTCGTTTTCGATACATTTGGTTCTTTGAGTTGTAACACCTAAAATCGATGGTCATCTGCTACTTATTTGCTATTCTGTGAAGCGATGATAAATTCCGCATGTGCGATGATAACTTCCGCACTTAGGTCATTTTGCATACGTCCATTTTTCATTATGCATGTCATTATCTTCATCACATCAAATCATGCATGATGAATTGTCACCATAAGTTGAAGAGGATCTCCACAAATACAACCTGCCATGTGCATTTGCATTCCAAGAGCAAATTACTTATATGCACATCTTCAGGGGGAGGCTTTGCCACTTATGAAGACAAATACCCTATCCTTTACAATTTCACATATATTATTCCCCGTTGAAAACTTCAACCAGTTTGTCATCAATCACCAAAAAGGGGGAGATTGTAAGTGCATCTAGTGCCACCCCTAGTTGGTTTTGGAGTATTGACGACAAACCTGGTTGAGGGACTAATGTGTTTGTGAGAATTGCAGGATAACACAGGTAGAAGTCCCTCATTGATTCGGTTTTCCTACCAGAGATGACCCCTAAAAACGCATGAAGACATTGAAGTCAAAGGTGGTGTGTGAAGACATTCACATTGAAGACTATGACAAGAGAAGACATCGCGTGAAGACTATGGAGCGCGAAGACTTAGCAGTTTCGTCATTCTTTTTATTCTTTGTCGAGTCATAGGAACCACCATACTGTTAAGTGGGGTCCAAGAGAACCAGTCAGAATGACTGAAGTGATGCTTAACCAAAATCCTATGTCTTCGAGTGAAGACTATGAGAGCAAATCTTATTCAGAGTTGGATAAGTCAGCTTTGCTTGTAGCCCAAGTAAAGTTGCCGTGTGTGTTTGAAATCTGACCATTGGAACACGTGTCAATTCCTTAGTGACCCAGGGTCATTTCAGACAAATCAGGTCGGGTTGCCTAGTGGCTATAAATAGCCCACCCCCTACAACCATAAACGGTTGGCTTCTCAGAGTTAGTGTATGGCTTTTGTCGTTTGAGAGCAACCCACCTCGAAGCCTTTGAGAGAGAGAATTCCTTGCGAGGATAAAGCCCTAAACACCCAGAGACAAAGAGTGTTAGGAATCACTTAAGTCTTCCTCTTTGTGTGATCTGAAGACTTATTACACTTGAGGACTGTGAATCCTCCAGCCGGTTAGGCGTCGCGTTCTGAGCATCCAAGAGTCATTGTGGATCGCCGGTGAACGAAGTCTGTGAAGGTTTGGAAGTCTACCTTGAAGACTTACCAGAGTGATTGGGCGAGGACTGGGTGTCCTTAGCTCAAGGGGAATAAGGTGAAGACACGGTCTTCTGAGTTGAATCTCAGCCTCCCTAACTAGACGTACAGTTGTCACAGCAACTGGAACTGGTCCAACAAATCATTGTCTTCAACGAGTCACTGGTTTCATCCTTCCCATTCCTTTACTTACTGTTGGCTCTGGTGAAGTCATTGTATGATTGCATTATCTTTTGTCTTCACTGAGTGACCGCTTGTTCTGATTGGCTTCACACTATCTTCCTACCTGATCTATACTGCCTAGCTGCTATTAGTCGTTGTGCTTTCACTTCATTTAATACTTGACTATGGCTTGCTTAGTGTAGTCTACCTTCCGCTGCATGATAATATGTTTATTTCTATCGTTTGTCTCCGAAACTTCCATGTTTTGAAGACTTTCATAAAAATCGCCTATTCACCCCCCTCTAGTCGATCACTAGCACTTTCAAGACCAAAACGTTATGAAAGGGAAACAGAGAGTTTGCATTACGAACTCGGTGGGACCGATCGCTCATCTTGGTTAGACCGAAACGTTACGGAGGGAAACAGAGAGTTTGCAATCCCATCTCGGTGAGACCGAACTGATTAGGGTTTGTGGCTATGGCTATGTCAAGTGAACTCGGTGACGCCGGATAGATCAAATCGGTGGGGACGAGTTTGACTTTTGATTTGGGACATATGTGGATATGAGGAAGTGGTTGAGGGCTTTTGGAGCATATCACTAAGCATTTTGAGCAAGCAAGCCATTAAGCAACACCTCATCCCCTTTTAATAGTATTGGCTTTCCTATGGACTCAATGTGATCTTGGATCACTAAAATGAAAGTGTAGAGTCTTGAGCTTGAGCCAATGTGTGCCCTTAGCATTTTGAGGGGTCCACATTCCTAGTCCATGCCATGCTAATCATTGAACTTTCTAAAATGATCATCTTGAAAGAGCATTAGTTCAATGAGCTATATGTTGTTAGGAATTACCAAAACCACCCAGGGATAGTTGCACTTTCAATCTCCCCCTTTTTGGTAATTGATGACAACATATAGATCAAAGCTTCGACAAATGATAATAAGATTTAAATGCATCCTTGCTTTGAGAGGTATGTGATAAGTAAGAGCCCCCCCCTAAATTTGTGCATTATTTAAAATTTGCTTTTGAATGCAAATGCACAATCGATTAGGATCATGGGTTACTCTTCCATGTCACATACATCTTGGTGGAGCGCTCAAAATGATGGAAAGTAAAAACATGCACTCATCACCAAGGCAAAGTGAATGATCATACAAGAGATATAAAAGATAACATCATTCAAGCACAAGCATTAATGTAGGATATGATCAAACACATGATCAAATAAGTATCTCACACACACAAACATAAATTATCAACCAAATAGCAAGAGAGACAAAAGAAGCAAAGAAAAAACACTCTCTCTCGAAGCCTACGATCTATACATTTCTCCCCCTTTGGCAACAAGTTACCAAAAAGTTTGAAAATGCATAGTGCTATGCATCTCGCTAGGCTTGATCTTCGGGAGGAGGCATTGAGAGGACTCCAAGGACGAATGCATCTGTTGAAGTTGTTGGAGCTGGTGGAGTGGCAACTGGAGGTGGCACTGATGCTGTGGCTGCAGGTGCTGATGTAGTAGCTCTAGTGTCAGTCACTAGCACTGCAACAGATCTCTGACCTCTTGGCACTCTTTGAAAGGTATTTGTGGTAGCCTGCCCTTTCCTCTCCTCAGCTTTTTCTTGGAGCTACTCAACTGCCGTGTGCATCTCTGTCACTTTTAGATCAAGATCATAGAACTTAGTTTCAATGATCCTTTCCAAGCTCTCTTGGTTCTGAGTCAGGGTGGCCAATCCTTTCCCAATCCTCAAGGTTGCTTGAATCAGATATCCAAGTTGATCTTGCTTAGATTTGAGAAACACTTGAGATGCCTCCTTAGCACTTGGTATCTTTACAGCAAGTTGATGGAATGGCCTTTGATCATCTTGTGATCTCCAGATTTGGGCAACAATGTATGCCTCAATATAGTGTTGATTGTGGCCAAACCAGATAGCAGATGATGAACAGAGCTTAGCTTATGAGTTTTCAGGGCTTTGTCAGGAATCTCTTTGTACATGTTGGCCGTTGAGTTGTGGTCTTTCTTCTTCTTGGAATAGACATCCAAGTCATCTTCATGCTCTTCAGGGGCATTGATTGGCCCACTCAGCAACTATTGATTGGTACCTTGTACCCTTAGACATCCAAACAATTCTACCATCAGGATATAAGTGTGCTATGGAGTAGAATTTCATAATAAGCTCGTCATCCCACTTAGTGAGTTTCTGACCCACAAAGTCATTTACTCCACAAGATCTGAAACTTTCATGCACTCCTGGAAAATGATCTTCATTCTCATCAATGTATTCCCAATCTGCCCACTTCATATCACACACAATGGGCTTCTTTTCAAGCAATATGGTTTCATAGAAATCTTGCTGCTCTTTGGTATGGAACCTGTAGTCCACAACAGCCCTTCTCCTTGCAGCATATGGATCAGATTGTCTCCAAAGTCTGAGACCTTCATCCTTCCTGATGTTCATGTCTTCTGTCACAGGATGGCTGTCATCATGATCTAGAATCTTGGGTTTCAGCTTCCAAAGCACTTGGGCTTCAACATCTTCTTCATCAATCACAGACACTGGGGCCTTGTTCTTCTCAGCAGCAGAAATATTCCTTGTGCTCCTCTTGGGCGCAGTCTTTGGAGCTGGAGCAGAAGCTTTGGGAGCTGTCTTGGGCTTAGAAGGGGCAGCCCTAGACTTGATGGCATCTCCCATCAGCTTTTGAGACTTTGATGTTGGTGCAGCATCTTCTTCTTCTTCTTCTTCTTCTTCTTCTTCTTCTTCTTCTTCTTCTTCTTCTTCTTCTTCTTCTTCTTCTTCTTCTTCTTCTTCTTCTTCTTCTTCTTCTTCTTCTTCTTCTTCTTCTTCTTCTTCTTCTTCTTCTTCTTCTTCTTCTTCTTCTTCTTCTTCTTCTTCTTCTTCTTCTTCTGGATCTTCCATCATGGAGGATCTTCCAATGACTTTTGCTATGGCCTTCTTGACCCTTTCTTTCCTTTTCTTCCCCTCTCCAGCAGCCTCTTCAACATTTGACTTGGAAGATTCAATAATTGAGGCTCTGTCTTTTAAGGTTGGTACCCTCTTTGCAGGGACCTTCTTGTGCATGCCACGCTTTGTTGTAGTAGCAGCATATTCCTTTTTCAACACCTTGTTCTTGGAGCTGACCTCTTCCTCAGCTACAACATAATCCTCATCCTCTGAGTCTGAGTTTCTCTTCTTCCTTGTCCTTGTAGCTTCCTTGGGAAAATTGCTTGGAGTGCTCCTGCTGCCCTCATCATAGGTGCTAGAGGGACTAGTGCCCTCACTCAGGTTCATCTGCTCCTTTGACTTATTTTGGCTATCACTATGGTTAGACATACTAGCAAAACAAACTAACTGCTGACCCTGTTAATAGATATAGATGAGGCAGAGTGGATGAGCATCACAAAGTACAAAGTTTTTGCAAAACAAATGAGTCAAAAACTTAGTTTTAGTTTTCCACATAAAGTATTTTAGAGCTACCAATTTGTTAAACTCGGTGACACCGAAGCAACTTTTGGAGTCTAAACTAGTGAAATTAGTTAGACCGAGACACAGTTCAGTGACTCCGAGATTGCTAGGGTTTCATAGAGAGTTGAACTCGGTAACACCGATTTGCAACTTTCGACGAAAAGTGCAAGTGCAATGGCCTAGGCCAAATCGATGAGACCTATTTCCACAACTCGGTTGGTCCAAGATGAGTTCGGCCGAAACCTAACCCTAAATTTTCGAATCAAAACTAATCTAAGGGATGTTGTTGCTGGACATGATGATCTCATACGTGGTAAAGAACATGGTATTTGCTTTCTGCTAAGAATCGGAGTAAGGAACAACACAAAGTTTCGAACTCATACCCTAGTTCGGCGGTGAGTTTGCTACGGCGGCAACGGCGGCAACGGCGGGGTTGAATTCCGTTGATGGTGATGGAGACCAACGACGGGAGGTCGCTAGTGACGAGAGGACGATTCGGAGACCCGAGGTGGCGGAGCAGGAGATGCGCGGGCTGAGGGGTTTTGGAGAAATTTCCAAAATTCGACCCAACGGTATATATATCCTGACACTGTCGGTGTGACCGAGTGGAACAACTCGGTGGCACTGAGATGCAGAATCGCAAGCGGTTACTGCAACTCGGTGTGACCGGAATGTTCTAATCAATTGCACCGAGATTGAAAACCTAGATCAATTCAGTGAACTCGGTCAGACCGAAAGGGATGAATCGGTCAGACCGAAATGCACAGAGAGGTTTTGGAAGTTTAAGTCTATGACGAATCGGGGACTCCGAGTGCTCCTCACACAGAGTGTTCGAGTCTGACTTGATCAAACTTTGTGATGTATCATGAATAGAGTTTGGGACGAGAAAAGCATAGATAGCTAGGGGAGATTCTTAGGCATTCTTGTCCATCCATTTGGCAAAAGAAAAAGAGCCAAACAATCAAAGCAACAAATGAATGTCCTCGAATGAGTAAAGTATGCAACCAACATGCTCACACAATAAAATGGCAAATGAAATATGTGACAAAGCATGCACAAACACTCTAGCATCTATCAAGCAATTGGCGATGACTAGGTCATCTATATATGAGTATATTGTCTTAGGAGTCAAATGATAACATTTGATCATAGGTCATACTCATCGTTTAAGCACAAGTGGGGTTAACACTTTTACAAAAGCATTGTTGTGTTCACACCATTAGAGTTGCTTTAGCTCAATATTTAGAGTAAAGCTCCCCCTAGATGTGATATCCACCCTAAGAGGGATGAACTAACCTTGGGTTTTGTCGATGATGACTTCATGTACATGTTGATGATGTGGGTGCTCAATGTTGATGTAGATCATTCAGAGCAATCCTTTGGAGTGAGTTGCACTTTCAATACCTACACGGGTTAGTCCGACAAGGAACAAACAAGGATATCCATAAAGTTCACACATGATGATGTCCATGAAAGAATTAGGTTACCTTGTCCCTTGTCTTACCAACAAGAGGATTTGTGACTCCTTGAACTAGTGCAAGATGTGGAAGTTGTTTGCACTTGTTCTCGCCAAAATGATACGAGTGAAGTATGTTGGCGGAGTCACCCTCAAGAACTCTCTAGTTGTTCTTCTTCGGGATACACATCATCTTGATGGGAATCCTTGGAGTTGTAGTCATACTTGATGAGGTAGAACTTGATGTAGTCTTGGGAACCCACTTGACCAAGGGCTTGGGAGCTTCTTAAAATGCATCAATCTCCTCTTGAAGCTTGTCCTTGCCCTTTTGCTTGTGGTCTTGTGGTGGAAGATCATCTTGAGCTTGTGTCCCTTGGAAAGAAGTAGGATCATACTTCTCTTGTTGAATAACAAACTTTGTCTTGGTGTATTGATCTTCTTCCCACTCAACTCCATTGGCATTGAACTTTCGTTCAAAACCAACACCTTGATTCTTCCGGTGCCTTCCTTGCTTGCGTACAATTTCCTCAAATTTCTTACTTTCGGCAAGGCTCTTGTAAACACCTTTCTCTATAATCCCCTTCAATAAGCTATTTTATTGCTCAAGTGTGACTTGGCTAAGAGAATCATTAGTGGAATCAAGAGAACTACTAGAAGCAACAATATTGGATTTAACATGATTATTGTTACTACTAGAAGAAGAATCTTGTTCTTGTTGCTAGATTTTACTTGTGGCATGTAAGTAGACAAGAGTAAACACTTGGCAATGTAAGAAGAACTTTTCTTACAAAGATCATCATTGATTGCCTTTAAGAACCCATGCTCTTGCTTAAGGTTGAGCTTTTCAAAGCGCAGCTTCTCATGAGTCTTTAAAAGTTCTCGATGATCTTCTAAGGTAGTTTCATGAGATAACTTAAGAGTGTTTAGTTATTTAGTTAGACGCTCAATCTCCTTCTTATCATCATCATCATCATTCATTTTACCTTGATTAGCATGATTAATAGCAATTTCATCATAGTTTTCATCACTAGAGTTGTCAACAAGTAAATCATCATCACCTAGCAAATCATCTTCATCACTATTGAAATCTACGTACTCGGGGTGTGATACCTTTGGGCCTTTAGCCATGAAGCATCTTCCAATTCCTTCATTTGGCGAGTCAAATATGTCGTAGGAGTTGGTTGACACAAGTGCTAGACCAGCAACACCTTCATCTTGAGTATATTCAGAGTCGAAGTGATAACTTCTCTTGGAGTGATTGTCGGAGTCGAAACCAGATACCCATTCACCAATATGAGCTTGATGTATTCGTTTTTTGTAGCTCCTTGATGACTTGTCCTTCCTTTCCGAATCCTTGCTTCTCCAAGATGTTCTTCGTTCATAACGATAATCTCTACTCCTTCTCTCTCTTGGAGGTGATTCTTCTCTTCTACTTCTCTTTTTGGGTGAATCTTCTCTTCTTTTATAGGGAGCCATGCACTCATTGGAGTAGTGTCCGGGTCTTCCACAATTGTAGCAATTACGCTCACGACTCGAAGATCTTTTGTCATTGTACGACCTTGACTTGGAACTTCTTTCCTTGCTTCTACTCTTGTAGAATTTGTTGAAGTTCTTCACCATTAGGCTCAATTCTTCATTGAAGGTTTGTTTCTCACTTGATGATCTAGGAGCATCACATGAGGCTTTGTAAGCACCACTAGACTTGTTGTGAAGCCCTTCTTTATCCTTGAGTGACATCTCATGAGCAACAATTGTTCTAATCACTTCCGTTAGCTTGAGATCTTTGTAGTTGGGAATCATTTGGATCAATGTGCACACGGTATCATATTTTCCATCCAAGGCTCTTAGGATCTTCTTGATGATGAATCTATCGGTCATATCTTCACTTCCTAAGCCAGCAATCTCATTTGTGATGAGAGCAAGCCTAGAGTACATTTCAGCGACACCTTCACCATCCTTCATTTTGAACTTGTCAACTTTACTTTGAAGCACATCCAATTTGGATTCCTTGACGGAGTCGGTACCTTCGTGCATATTAATCAAAGTATCCCAAATTTCCTTTGCATTCTCAAGACGGCTGATTTTGTTGAATTCTTCGGGGCATAATCCGTTGAAGAGGATATCGCAAGCTTGAGCGTTGTATTGCAACATCTTCAACTGTTCCGCGCTAGCTTCATGGTTCGGTTCTCTCACATCAAAGAATCCACCTTGCAAGCCAATACACACAATTGCCCAAACGGCGGGGTTATGTCCAAGAATATGCATTTTCATCTTATGCTTCCAACTAGCAAAATTAGTACCATCAAAGTAAGGACCTCTATGGTGGTAATTTCCCTCGCTAGACGCCATACTCTCCTAGGTTGTCAAATCAAGGCTATGATCACCAAAGCTATGGAAATCAAGGCAAATGGAGACCAAAGCTCTGATACCACTTGTAGGATCGAAAGTATGTCTAGAGGGGGGGGGGGTGATTAGACTACTTGACCAAATAAAAATATATCATTTTCCCAATTTTAAGTCTTGGCAGATTTTAGCAACTTAGCACAAGTCAAGCAATCAACCTACACATGCAAGTCTAAGAGTATAGCAGCGGAATGTAAAAACATTGCACATGAAGGTAAATGGAGGAATTTGGAGGGAAAAATGCAATGTAGACATGAAGTTTTTTGGCGTGGTTCCAATAGGTGGTGCTATCGTACATCCACTTTGATGGAGACTTCAACCCACGAAGGGTAACGGCTGCATGAGTCCACGGAGGGCTCCACCCACGAAGGGTCCACGAAGAAGCAACCTTGTCTATCCCACCATGGCCATCACCCATGAAGGACTTGCCTCACTTGGGTAGATCTTCACAAAGTTGGAAATCTCCTTGCTCGTACAAACTCCTTGGTTCAACTCCACAATCTTGTCGGAGGCTCCCAAGTGACACCTAACCAATCTAGGAGATACCACTCTCCAAAAGGTAATAGATGGTGTGTTGATGATGAACTCCTTGATCTTGTGCTTCAAATGATAGTCTCCCCAACATTCAACTCTCTCTCTCTCATAGATTTGGATTTGGCGGAAAGATGATTTGAGTGGAAAGCAACTTGGGGAAGGCTAGAGATCAAGATTCTTGTGGTTGGAATGGAATATCTTGGTCTCAACACATGAGTGGGTGGTTCTCCCTCAGAAAATGTATGTTGGAAGTGTAGCATGTTCTGATGGCTCTCTCCACAAATGAAGAGTGGGTGGAGGGGTATATATAGACTCCACACAAAATCTAGCCATTAAACACAATTTACCAAACTCGGTGAGACCGAATCATGAAACTCGGTCAGACCGATTCAGTTCAAAATGTGAATGTGAGGCTTTTCGGTGGGACCGACATATCAAGTCAGTGGGACCGATTTCATTAGGGTTAGGGCATAATGTAATCTCGGTGAGACCGATCACATAAACTCGGTAAGACCAATTTCTATAGTAGGCAAATAGAGAGTTGGTCAGGCAAACTCAGTAGGACCAAATCGCTCATTTCGGTGATACAAAACGTTATGAAAGGGAAAAAGAGAGTTTGCATTGCGAACCTGGCGGGACCAATCGCTCATCTCGGTTAGACCGAAACATTACGAAGGGAAACCGAGAGTTTGCAATCCCATCTCGGTGAGACCAAGATCACTATCAGTGAGATCGAACTGATTAGGGTTTCTGGCTATGGCTATGTCAAGTGAATTCGGTGGCGCCGGATAGATCAAATCGGTGGGGCCGAGTTTGACTTTTGGTTTGGGACATATGTGGATATGAGGAAGTGGTTGAGGGCTTTTGGAGCATACACTAAGCATTTTGAGCAAGCAAGCCATTAAGCAACACCTCATCCCCTTTTAATAGTATTGGCTTTTCCTATGGACTCAATGTGATCTTCGATCACTAAAATGAAAATGTAGAGTCTTGAGCTTGAGCCAATGTGTGTCCTTAGCATTTTGAGGGGTCCACATTCCTAGTCCATGCCATGCCAATCATTGAACTTTCTGAAACGATCATCTTGAAAGAGCATTAGTTCAATGAGCTATATGTTGTTAGGAATTACCAAAACCACCTAGGGATAGTTGCACTTTCATAAATCAATGGGGGGAAAGCACTAATGCAAATGAGCACCTACAGGGCATGAACATGCACACCTAGTAATTACTGTACACACTCCAATCTAACTACTACACACATCTGACTGAAATAAAATTAATAGGTAGGTTAAGAATAATACAAAGTAATAGAGAAAATCACTATGACAATAGGAAGGATGAGTGGCAGAGGCTAGAGGACAGTGTGCATCTTTATCTACTATACAATACCTTATGATGACAATGTCAATCAGAGCACAGAAATCCTTCAACAAGTTTTCAACGTGAACTCCATTCAAGGGATCCTGAATCCTGATATACTTCTACTTTGTTGCCGTTGTGTCATCGATACAAACCTATGCCTGAATAGGGAAGACCATCCGTTGCGGCCACACCCTGTTGAATGATAAACGTTGCACGTAATAGTTTCCATTAATTTCCATGCCACGGCCGAGGCCTTGGCTGGCTGGCCGGCCTCTCCACCTACTCGTTTCCTCAGACCCAAAAGGAAGCCATCACATGACTCTTTTACAGATCCCACTAGATACTACTGGAACCAACATCCACTATTATAGATATGTTGGAGACGTATCATCTCACCCCGTCACCCCCTTTGCATTGACATTGCTTTCCAAGGACACCATTTAACAACACTGAGGAAAATTAAGTGCTAAAAATAATTTTGATCCAATTAATCCATCTGCCACCAAATTATCTCTAGCGTGTAGGACTTGGAAGATTGTTTCATGATCAATCATGTTAAAGGCCTTTAAAAAATCTAGCTTTAGAATCACAATTTCTTTATTTTTGATTGTTGATCGATGATGTGCTCAAATGCCCATGCCAAGCAATCTTGGATTGTTGACATCGATGAATGTACTCAAATGCCCATGCCAATCAAGAACTCATATTGATTTGTATGGACCAAATGAGGATAACTTTCTAATGTCTACCAGCCAGGAGGTTGGTGATGATATTAATTATGCAGTTAAGTAGTGAGATGGGTCTAAAGTCAATGCGTTTCGAGGGTTATCTATCTTGGGAATAAAGGTGAGGAATAACCCATTGATAGGATGTAAATTAATCACTGCATGGTAGAAATCATCAATGAGCTCATAGAAATATTTTTGTAATGATGCCTCAACAGGCTTTGGTAAGATCCATTAAATCTATCAGGGCTAGGTGCCTTATCAGTAGGATTTTTTTGAAGAATATCATCAATTTTTGTGTTCGAGAATGGTTCCTTTAGCTCTACTAAATGTTCATTAGCTTGCAACAAGATAGGCGGGTTGTTGGAAATATGCCCTAGAGGCAATAATAAAGTGGTTATTATTATACTTCCTTGTTCATGATAATCGTTTATTATCCATGCTATAATTGTATTGAGGAAACTCAAATACATGTGTGGGTACATAGACAACAACATGTCCCTAGTGAGCCTCTACCAGACTAGCTCGTTGATCAAAGATGGCTATGGTTTCCTAGTCATAGACATGAGTTGTCATTTGATAACGGGATCACATCATTAGGAGAATGGTGTGATGGACAAGACCCAAACTATGAACGTAGCATATGATCGTGTCAAGTTTATTGCTATTGTTTTCTGCATGTCAAGTATATGTTCCTATGACCATGAGATCATGCAAAACACTCACACTGGGGGAGTACCTTGTGTGTACCAAATATCGTAACGTAACTGGGTGACTATAAAGGTGCTCTATAGGTATCTCGGCGGGTGTATGTTGAGTTGGCATGGATCAAGACTAGGATTTGTCACTCCGTATGATGGAGAGGTATCTCAGGCCCCTGTCGGTAATACAACATCACAATAAGCTTGCAAGAAATGTGACCAATGAGTTAGTCACATGATCTTGTATTACGGAATGAGTAAAGATACTTTCCGGTAACGAGATTGAACTAGGTATGGAGATACCGATGATTGAATCTCGGGCAAGTAGCATACCGATAGACAAAGGGAACTGCATACGGGATTAGCTGAATCCTTGACATCGAGGTTCAACCAATAAGATCTTTGTAGAATATGTAGGAACCAATACGGGCATCTAGGTCCCGCTATTGGTTATTGACCGCAGAGGTGTCTCGGTCATGTCTGCATAGTTCTCGAACCCGCAGGGTCTACACACTTAACGTTTGGTGACGATATAAGTATAGTTGAGTCATTATGGTGGTTATCGAAGGTTTTTCGGAGTCCCAGATGAGATCCCGGACGTGACAAGGAACTCCGGAATGGTCCAGAGGTGAAGATCGATATATTGGACGTTCCTCTTCGTAGTGCTTAGCGAAGCTCTGCTGAGATTTCGCCACCACCACCGCCACCACGCCGTCGTGCTGCCGGAGGACTTGAGCTACCACTTCACCATCGCTCGTTGGATCAAGG
Organism: Triticum monococcum; assembly: GCA_034509565.1. Lineage (NCBI taxonomy): Eukaryota > Viridiplantae > Streptophyta > Magnoliopsida > Poales > Poaceae > Triticum > Triticum monococcum. Next base: position 412,744,169 of record CM067845.1, read on the forward strand.
AGGTGAAGGCATCATCAAGCCTTATGTGTGTTGAACGCGGAGGTGTCGTCCGTTCAGCACTTGGATCAGGAGTTCACGGGACGGATCGTGATTGGATCGCGAAGACGTTCGACTACATCAACCGTGTTTCTTAACACTTCCGCTTAGCGATCTACAAGGGTATGTAGATGCAATCTCTCCTCTCGTAGATGTTCATCTCCTAGATTGATCTTGGTGAGCATAGGAAATTTTTTGTTTCCCATGCAACGTTCCCCAACAGTGGCATCATGAGCTAGGTCTATGCATAGATGATATCACGAGTAGAACACACAGGAGTTTGTGGGCATTGATATTCAGATTGCTTCGTTCCTTGCTATTTTCTTGATTCGGCGGTATTGTGGGATGAAGCGGCCCAGACCAACTTTACATGTCCACGTACATGAGACCGGTTCCATCGACAGACATGTGACTTTGTTGCATAAAGATGGTTGGCGGGTGTCTGTCTCTCCCACCCTAGTTGAATCGGACTCGACAAAGGCGGTCCTTGTAGAAGGTTAAATAGCAACTTGCATATCACCGTTGTGGCTTTGCCTAGGTAAGAATCGTTCTTGCTAGATACCCATAGCAGCCACGTAAAACATGCAACAACAATTAGAGGACGTATAACTTGTTTTTGCAAGGTATGTTGTGATATGATATGGCCAAAGACATGATGAGATATATTTGATGTACGAGATGATCATGTTTGTAATGGTTTATATCGACTTGCATGTCGATGCATACGGCAACCGGAAGGAGCCATAGGGTTGTCTTTAATTATTGTATGCCATGCGTGTCAATCATTAAGCGCTATGTAATGCTTTACTTTATCGCTAAGCGGTGGCAATAGTAGTAGAAGCATGGCTCGCGTGGCAACCCCAATGGCGGCATGATGATGGAGATCATAGTGTCACGCCGGTGACGATGGAGATCATGCCCGTGCTTTGGAGATGGAGATCAAAAGCACAAGTTGATGGCCATATCATGTTACTTATGATTTCATGTGATGTTAATCCTTTTTCCATCTTATTTTACTTAGGACGGCGATAGCATTATAAGGTGATCCCTCACTAAAATTTCAAGATAAAATTGTATTCTCCCCAAGTGTGCACCGTTGCAAAAGTTCATCGTTTCGAAGCACGACGTGATGATCGGGTGTGATAGTCTGTACGTTCGCATACAATGGGTGCAAGCCAATTTTGCACATGCGGAACACTTGGGTTAAACTTGACGATCCTAGCATGTACAGACATGGCCTAGGAACACAAGATACCGAAAGGTCAAACACGAGTCATATAGTAGATATGATCAACATGGAGATGTTCACCATTGAAACCACCTCATCTCACATGATGATCAGACTTGGGTTGGTGAATTTGGATCATGTTCACACGGACAACCGGAGGGATGTTGATTTCACTGGTAGTTCTTAGGTAATATGATTAATTGAACTCATTTATCATGAACAAAAGTCTAAGTTATCTTTAAAAACTTATGTTGTGGATCAATGCCCGCGCAGTAGCTCCCCTGAATTTTAATGCGTTCCTAGAGAAAGCTAAGCTAAAAGATGATGGAAAGTAACTTTGTGGACTAGGCCCGTAATCTGAGGATTATCCTCACGGCTTCCCATAAGTCTTATGTGTTGAAGAACGTAGTAATTTCAAAATTTTCCTACACACACGCAAGATCATGGTGATGCATAGCAACGAGAGGGGAGAGTGTCATCTACGTACCCTCGTAGACCGTAAGCGGAAGCATTATGACAACGCGGTTGATGTAGTCGTACGTCTTCACGATCGACCGATCCTCAATACCGAACGTACGGCACCTCCGCGTTCAGTACACGTTCAGCTCGGTGACGTCCTGCGAACTCACGATCTAGTAGAGCTTCCGGGAAGAGCTTCGTCAGCACGACAGCGTGGTGACGGTGTTGATGAAGCTATCGACGTAGGGCTTCGCCTAAGCACCGGTACGATATGACCGAGGTGGATTATGGTGGAGGGGGGCACCGCACATGGCTAAAAGATCAATGATCAACTGTTGTGTCTCCAAGGGGTGCCCCCTCCCTGTATATAAAGGAGTGGAGGAGGGGGAGGGGGCCGGCCTCCTATGGCGCGCCCCATGAGGAGTAGGACTCCCCCCTTCCAAGTAGGAGTAGGAGTAGGCGAGGAAGGGAGAGAAGAAGAGAAGGAAAGGGGGGCACCGGCCCCCTCCTTGTCCAATTCGGACTAGAGAGGGGGGGGGCTGCCCTGGCCGCCCCTCCTCTTCTCCCACTAAGGCCCATTAGGCCCAATATACTCCCTGGGGGTTCCGGTAACCCCCCGGTACTCTGGTATATGTCCAAAACCTCCCGAAACACTTCCGGTGTCCGAACATAGTCGTCCAATATATCGATCTTTACGTCTCGACCATTTCGAGACTCCTCGTCATGTCCATGATCATATCCGGGACTCCGAACTACCTTCAGTACATCAAAACACAAAAACTCATAATACCGATCATCACAGAACTTTAAGCGTGCGGACCCTACGAGTTCGAGAACTATGTAGACATGACCGAGACACGTCTCCGGTCAACAAACAATAGCGGAACTTGGATGCTCATATTGGTTCCTACATATTCTATGAAGATCTTTATCGGTCAAACCGCATAACAACAAACGTTGTTCCCTTTGTCATCGGTATGTTACTTGCCCGAGATTCGATCGTTGGTATCTCAATACCTAGTTCAATCTCGTTACCAGCAAGTCTCTTTACTCGTTCCGTAATGCATCATCCTGTAACTAACTCATTAGTCACATTGCTTGCAAGGCTTATTGTGATGTGCATTACCGAGAGGGCCGAGAGATACCTCTCTGACAATCGGAGTGACAAATTCTATTCTCGATCTATGCCAACTGAATGAACACCATTGGAGACACCTATAGAGCACCTTTATAATCACCCAGTTACGTTGTGACGTTTGGTAGCACACAAAGTGTTCTTTTGAAAATCCAATATAAATACGTATCTGGTTTGCGATTTAGAATCGTCCGGATCAGTGTCAAAGCTTGCATCGATGTAACCATTTACGACGAGCTCTTTGTCACGTCCATAAACGAGAAACATATCCTTAGTCCTTTTCAGGTATTTCAGGTTGTTCTTGACCGTTGTCTAGTGATCCACTCCTGGACCACTTTGGTGCCTCCTTGCTAAACTAATAGCAAGGCACACATCAGGTCAAGTACACAACATTGCATACATGATAGAGCCTATGGATGAAGCATAGGAACACTTTTCATTTTCTCTCTATCTTCTGCAGTGGTCGGGCATTGAGTCTTACTCAACTTCACACCTCGTAACACAGGCAAGAACCCTTTCTTTGCTTGATCCATTTTGAACTTCTTCAAAACTTTATCAAGGTATGTGCTCTGTGAAAGTCTAGTTAAGCGTCTTGATCTATCTCTATAGATCTTGATGCCCAATATATAAGCAGCTTCTCCGAGGTCTTCCATTAAAAAACTCTTATTCAAGTATCCTTTTATGCTATCCATAAATTCTATATCATTTCCAATCAACAATATGTCATCCACATATAATATTAGAAATGTTACAGAGCTCCCACTCACTTTCTTGTAAATACAGGCTTCTCCAAAAGTCTGTATAAAACCATATGTTTTGATCACACTATAAAAACATTTATTCCAACTCCGAGAGGCTTGCACCAGTCCATAAATGGATCGCTGGAGCTTGCACACTTTGTTAGAACCCTTTGGATCGATAAAACCTTCAGGTTGCATCATATACAACTCTTCTTCCAGAAATCCATTCAGGAATGCAGTTTTGACATCCATTTGCCAAATCTCATAATCATAAAATGCGGCAATTGCTAACATGATTCAGACAGACTTAAGCATCGCTACGGGTGAGAAAGTCTCATCATAGTCAACCCCTTGAACTTGTCGAAAACCTTTCGCAACAAGTCGAGCTTTGTAGACAGTAACATTACCGTCAACGTCTGTCTTCTTCTTGAAGATCCATTTATTCTCGATGGCTTGCCGATCATCGGGCAAGTCAACCAAAGTCCACACTTTGTTCTCATACATGGATCCCATCTCAGATTTCATGGCCTCAAGCCATTTTGCGGAATCTGGGCTCACCATCGCTTCTTCATAGTTCGTAGGTTCGTCATGGTCAAGTAACATGACTTCCAGAACAGGATTACCATACCACTTTGGTGCAGATCATACTCTGATTGACCTACGAGGTTCGGTAGTAACTTGATCTGAAGTTTCATGATCATCATAATTAGCTTCCTCACTAATTGGTGTAGGTGTCACAGGAACTGGTTTCTATGATGAACTACTTTCCAATAAGGGAGCAGGTACAGTTACCTCATCAAGTTCTACTTTCCTCCCACTCACTTCTTTCGAGAGAAACTCCTCTAGAAAGGATCCATTCTTAGCAAAAAATGTCTTGCCTTCGGATCTATGATAGAAGGTGTATCCAATAGTTTCTTTTGGGTATCCTATGAAGACACATTTGTCCGATTTGGGTTTGAGCTTATCAGGTTAAAGCTTTTTCACATAAGCATCGCAGCCCCAAACTTTAAGAAACAACAACTTTGGTTTCTTGCCAAACCACAGTTCATATGGCGCCATCTCAACGGATTTTGATGGTGCCCTATTTAACGTGAATGCAGCTGTCTGTAAAGCATAACCCCAAAATGATAGCGGTAATCAGTAAGAGACATCATATATCGCACCATATCTAGTAAAGTATGATTACGACGTTCGGACACACCATTACGCTGTGGTGTTCTGGGTGGCGTGAGTTGCGAAACTATTCCGCATTGTTTCAAATGTATACCAAACTCGTAACTCCAATATTCTCCTCCATGATCAGATCTTAGAAACTTTATTTTCTTGTTATGATGATTTTCCACTTCACTCTGAAATTCTTTGAACTTTTCAAATGTTTCAGACTTATGTTTCATTAAGTAGATATACCCATATCTGCTCAAATCATCTGTGAAGGTGAGAAAATAACGATGCCCGCCGCGAGCCTCAATATTCATTGGACCACATACATCAGTATGTATGATTTCTAATAAATCTGTTGCTCGCTCCATTGTTCCTAAGAACGGCGTTTTAGTCATCTTGCCCATGAGGCATGGTTCGCAAGTACCAAGTGATTCATAATCAAGTGATTCCAGAAGTCCATCAGTATGGAGTTTCTTCATGCGCTTTACACCAATAAGACCTAAATGGCAGTGCCACAAATAAGTTGCACTATGATTATCAGCTCTGCATCTTTTGGCTCCAACATTATGAATATGTCTATTACTACTATCGAGATTTAACACAAATAGACCACTCTTCAAGGGTCATGACCATAAAAGATATTACTCATATAAATAGAACAACCATTATTCTCAGATTTAAATGAATAATCGTCTCGCATCAAACAAGATCCAGATATAATGTTCATGCTTAACGCTGACACCAAATAACAATTATTCACGTCTAAAATTAATCCCGAAGGTAGATGTAGAGGTAGTGTGCCGACGGCGATCACATCGACTTTGGAACCATTTCCCACGTGCATCGTCACCTCGTCCTTAAACAATCTTCGCTCAATCCGTAGTCCCTGTCTCGAGTTGCAAATATTAGCAACAGAACCAGTATCAAATACCTAGGTGCTACTGTGAGCTCTGGTAAGGTACACATCAATAACATGTATATCACATATACCTTTGTTCACCTTGCCATCCTTCTTATCCGCCAAATACTTGGGGCAGTTCCACTTCCAGTGACCAGTTTGTTTGCAGTAGAAGCACTCAATCTCAGGCTTAGGTTTAGACTTGGGTTTCTTCTCCTGAGCAGCAACTTGTTTGCCGTTCTTTTTGAAGTTCCCCTTCTTCTTCCCTTTACCCTTTTTCTTGAAACGGGTGGTCTTGTTGACCATCAACACTTGATGCTCCTTCTTGATTTCTACCTCCGCAGCCTTTAGCATTGCGAAGAGCTCGGGAATTGTCTTATCCATCCCTTGCATATTATAGTTCATCACGAAGTTCTTGTAGCTTGGTGGTAGTGATTGAAGAACCCTGTCAATGACAATATCAACAGGAAGATTAACTCCCAGTTGAGTCAAGTGGTTATGGTACCCAGACATTCTGAGTATATGTTCACTGACAAAACTATTCTCCTCCATCTTGCAGCTGTAGAACTTATTGGAGACTTCATATCTCTCAATCTGGGCATTTGCTTGAAATATTAACTTCAACTCCTGGAACATCTCATATGCTCCATGACGTTCAAAACATCGTTGAAGTCCCAGTTCTAAGCCGTAAAGCATGGCACACTGAACTATCGAGTAGTCATCAGCTTTGCTCTGCCAGACGTTCTTAACGTCATCAGCAGCATCTGCAGCAGGCCTGGCACCCAGTGGTGCTTCCAGGATGTAATTCTTCTGTGCAGCAATGAGGATAATCCTCAAGATACGGACCCAGCCCGTGTAATTGCTACCATCATCTTTCAACTTTGCTTTCTCAAGGAACGCATTAAAATTTAACGGAACAACATCATGGGCCATCTATCTACAACAACATAGACAAGCAAAAATACTATCAGGTACTAAGTTCATGATAAATTTAAGTTCAGTTAATCATATTACTTAAGAACTCCCACTTAGATAGATATCCCTCTAATCATCTAAGTGATTAATGACCCAAATCAACTAAACCATAACCGATCATCACGTGAAATGGAGTAGTTTTCAATGGTGAACATCACTATGTTGACCATATCTACTATATGATTCACGCTCGACCTTTCGGTCTCAGAGTTCCGAGGCCATATATGCATATGCTAGGCTCGTCAAGTTTAACCAGAGTATTCTGCGTGTGCAAAACTGGCTTGCACCCGTTGTATAAGAACATTGAGCTTATCACACCCGATCATCATGTGGTGTCTGAGTACGACGATCTTTCGCAACGGTGCATACTCAGGGAGAACACTTGTACCATGAAATTTTTAGTGAGAGATCATCTTATAATTCTACCGTCAATCAAAGCAGAATAAGATGCATAAAGGATAAACATCACCTGCAATCAATATAAGTGATATGATATGGCCATCATCATCTTGTGCCTTTGATCTCCATCTCCAAAGCACCATCATGATCACCATTGTCACCGGCGCGACACCTTGATCTCCATCGTAGCATCATTGTCGTCTCGCCAACTATTGCTTCTACGACTATCGCTACCGCTTAGTGATAAAGTAAAGCAATTACATGGCGATTGCATTTCATACAATAAAGCGACAACCATATGGCTCCTGCCAGTTGCCGATAACTCCGTTACAAAACATGATCATCTCATACAATAAAATATAGCATCATGCCTTGACCATATCACATCACAACATGCCCTGCGAAAACAAGTTAGACGTCCTCTACTTTGTTGTTGTAAGTTTTACGTGGCTGCTACGGGCTGAGAAAGAACCGTTCTTACCTACGCATCAAAACCACAACGATAGTTCGCCAAGTTAGTGTTGTTTTAACCTTCAACAAGGACCAGGCGTAGTCACACTCGGTTCAACTAAGGTTGGAGAAACTGACACCTGCTAGCCACATGTGTGCAAAGCACGTCGGTAGAACCAGTCTCGGATAAACGTATACGTAATGTCGGTCCGGGATGCTTCATCCAATAATACCGCCGAACCAAAGTATGACATGCTGGTAAGAAGTATGACTTTTATCACCCACAACTCACTTGTGTTCTACTCGTGCATATAACATCTACGCATAAACCTGGCTCGGATGCCACTGTTGGGGAACGTAGTAATTTCAAAAAAATTCCTACGCACACGCAAGATCATGGTGATGCATAGCAATGAGTGGGGAGAGTGTCCTCTACGTACTCTCATAGACCGTAAGCGGAAGCGTTATGACAGCGCGGTTGATGTAGTCGTACATCTTCGTGATCGAACGATCCTCAGTACCGAACGTAGGACACCTCCGCGTTTAGCACATGTTCAACTCGGTGACGTCCCACGAACTCACGATCTAGTAGAGCTTCCGGGAAGAGCTTCGTCAGCACGGCGAATTGGTGAAGGTGTTGATGAAGCTACCGACGCAGGGCTTTGCCTAAGCACTGCTACGATATGACCGAGGTGGATTATGGTGGAGGGGGGCACCGCACACGGCTAAAAGATCAATGATCAATTGTTGTGTCTCCAAGGGGTGCCCCCTCCCCGTATATAAAGGAGTGGAGGAGGGGGAGAGGGCCGGCCTCCTATGGCGCCCCCCATGAGGAGTCCTACTCCCACCGGGAGTAGGACTCCCACCTTCCAAGTAGGAGTAGGAGTAGGAGAGGAAGGGAGAGAAGAAGAGAAGGAAAGGGGGGCGCCGCCGCCCTCCTTGTCTAATTCGGACTAGAGGGGGAGGGACGCGCGGCTGCCCTGGCCGCCCCTCCTCTTCTCCCACTAAGGCCCATTAGGCCCAATATACTCCCCGGGGGGTTCCGGTAACCCCCCGGTACTCCGGTATATGTCCGAAACCTCCCGAAACACTTCCGGTGTCCGAACATAGTCATCCAATATATCGATCTTTACGTCTCAACTATTTTGAGACTCCTCGTCATGTCCGTGATCATATCCAGGACTCCGAACTACCTTCGGTACATCAAAACACAAAAACTCATAATACCGATCGTCACAAAACTTTAAGCATGCGGACCCTACGGGTTCGAGAACTATGTAGACATGACCGAGACACGTCTCTGGTTAATAACCAATAGCGGAACCTGGGTGCTCATATTGGTTCCTACATATTCTACGAAGATCTTTATCGGTCACACCACATAACAACATACATTGTTCCCTTTGTCATCGGTATGTTACTTGCCTGAGATTTGATCGTTAGTATCTCAATACCTAGTTCAATCTCGTTACTGGTGAGTCTCTTTACTCGTTCCGTAATGCATCATCCCATAACTAACTCATTAGTCACATTGCTTGAAAGGCTTATTGTGATGTGCATTACCGAGAGGGCCCAGAGATACCTCTCCGACAATCGGAGTGACAAATCCTATTCTCGATCTATGCCAACTAAACAAACACCATCAGAGACACTTGTAGAGCACCTTTATAATCACCCACTTACATTGTGAAATTTGGTAGCACACAAAGTGTTCTTCCGGTAATCGGGAGTTGCATAATCTCATAGTCATAGGAACATGTATAAGTCATGAAGAAAGCAATAGAAATAAACTAAACGATCAAGTGCTAAGCTAACGGAATGGGTCATGTCAATCACATCATTCTCCTAATGATGTGATTCCATTGATCAAATGACAACTCATGTCTATGGCTAGGAAACGCAACCATCTTTGATCAATGAGCTAGTCAAGTAGAGGCATGTATTCACACATGTATTATGTTTGTCTATGTATTCACACATGTATTATGTTTCCTGTTAATACAATTCTAGCATGAATAATAAACATTTATCATGATATGAGGAAATAAATAATAACTTTATTATTGCCTCTAGGGAATATTTCCTTCATTATGTCCTTGATGCACCGCTTGGTGCGCCACCCCCTCCAGTGACTGTGGATGTTGTGAACGCCTGGCAGTCGTGTGTTGATGACTACTCAATAGTTTAGTGCGCCATGCTGTATGGCTTAGAGGCGGCACTTCAAAGGCTTTTTGAACGTCATGGAGCATATGCGATGTTCCAGGAGTTGAATTTTATCTTTGAGAATAATGATCGGATCAAGAGGTATGAGACCTCCGATAAGTTCTATGCCTGTAAGATGGAGGAGAACGGGTCTGTCAGTAAACACATACTCAGAATGTGTGGGTACTACAACCGTCTGGCTGAGTTGGGAGTTGAGCTCCTGCCAGAGGATGTCACTGATAGAGTTCTTCAATTGCTACCACCTAGCTACAAGAGCTTTGTGTTGAACTATAACATGCAAGGGATGAACAAGTCAGTCGTCGAGCTGTTCGCGATGCTAAAAGTCACTGAGCCAGACATCTAGAAGGAGCATCAAGTGTTGATGGTGAATAAAACCACTAGTTTCAAGAAAGGCAAGGGAAAGAAGGGAAACTTCAAGAAAGGTGGAAAAGCAGTTGATCCTCCCATGAAGAAACCCAAGGTTGGACCCAAGCCAGAAACTGAGTGCTTCTATTGCAAGGGAACTGGCCACTGGAAGTGGAACTACCCCAAGTATCTGGCCGACAAGAAGGGGGCCAACGTCAACAAAGGTATATATGATATACATGTTATTGAAGTGTACCTTACCAACTCTCGTTGTAGTGCCTGGGAATTTGATACCGGTTCGGTTGCTCACATTTGCAACTCAAAGCAGGAACTACGAAATAGACAGAGGCTGGCAAAGGACAAAGTGATGATGCGTGTGGGAAATGGTTCCAAGGTTGATGTGATCGCCGTCGACACACTCGCTCTTCGATTACCATCGGGATTAGTGATGAACCTAAATAATTGTTATTTAGTGTCTGCGATGAGCATGAACATCACATATGGATCTTGTTTAATGTGAGACGGCTACTCATTTAACTTAGAGAATAATGGTTGTTCTATTTATATGGGAAATATCTTTTATGATCATGCACCCATTGTGAGGGGTTTATACTTATTGAATCTCCATAGTGACGATACACATGTTCATAACATTGATGCCAAAAGATGTTGAGTTGATAATGATAGTACCATTTTCTTGTGGAACTGCCGCTTAGGTCATATTGGTGTAAAGCACATGAAGAAACTCCATGCTGATGGACTTTTGGAGTCACTTGCTTTTGAAGCACTTGACACATGCGAACCATGCCTTACAGGCAAGATGACTAAGACCTTGTTTTCCGGAACAATGGAACGGGCAAGTAACTTGTTGGAAATCATACATACTGATGTGTGCGGTCCGATGAGCGTTGACGTGCGCGCTGGATATCGTTACTTTCTCACCTTCACCGATGACTTGAGTAGATACGGGTATATTTACTTGATGAATCATAAGTCTGAAGCGTTTGAAAAGTTCAAGCAATTTCAGAGTGAAGTTGAGAATCATCATAACAAGAAGATTAAATTCATATGATCCGATCAAGGGGGAGAATATCTGAGTTATGAGTTTGGCAATCACTTAAGACAATGCAGAATTGTTTCACATTTGACGCCACCTGGAACACCACAACGTAATGGTGTGTCTGAACGTTGTAATCGTACCTTATTGGATATGGTGAGTTCTATGATGTCTCTTGCCGATCCGCCACTATCGTTTTGGGGTTATGTGTTAGAGACAGCTACATTCACTTTAAATAGGGCACCATCTAAGTCCGTGGAGATGACGCCGTGTGAACTGTGGTTTGGCAAGAAACCTAAGTTGCCATTTCTTAAAGTTTGGGGCTGCGATGCTTATGTCAAAAGGCTTTAGCCGGAAAAGTCGAACCCAAAGCGGTCAAATGCGTCTTCATAGGGTACCCAAAAGAGACAGTTGAGTATACCTTCTATCTCAGATCCGAAGGCAAAGTGTTTGTCGCTAAGAACGGGTCCTTTCTCGAGAAAGAGTTTCTCTCGAAAGAATTGAGTGGGAGAAAGATAGAACTTGATGAGGTTGTTGAACCTCTACTTCAACTAGTGAGTAGTGCAGCGCAGAACGATGTTTTTGTGACACCTACATCATTTGAAGAGGAAGCTAATGATAGTGATCATGAAGTTTCGGATCAAGTTACCATCAAACCTCATAGGTCGACAAGGGTACGTTCAGCTCCTGAGTGGTACGGTAACCCTGTCTTAGAGGTCATGTTGTTGGACAACGGCAAACCTACGAGCTATGGAGAAGTGATGGTGGGCCCGGATTCCGACAAATGGTTAGAGGCCATGAAATCCAAGATGGGTTCCATGTATGAAAACAAAGCATGGACTTTGGAAGTATTACCTGAAGGGCAAAAGACCATTTAGAATAAATGTATCTTCAACAAGAAGACGGACGCAGACGGTAATGTCACCGTCTATAAAGCTCGACTTGTGGCAAAGGGGTTTTCACAAGTTTAAGGAGTTGACTACGATGAGACTTTCTCACCCGTAGCGATGCTTAAGTCCGTCGGAATCATGTTAGCAATAGCTACATTTTTCGATTATGAAGTCTGGCAGATGGATGTCAAAACAGTGTTCCTTAATAGTTTCCTTAAGTAAGAGTTGTATATGATGCAACCAGAAGGATTTGTCGATCCAGAGAATGCTGACAAAGTGTGCAAACTCCAGCGATCCATTTATGGACTGGAGCAAGCATCTCGGAGTTGGAATCTTCGCTTTGATGAGGTGATCAAAGTGTTTGGGTTTATACAAGTTTTTGGAGAATCTTCTATTTACAAGAAAGTGAGCGGGAGCTCTATAGCATTTCTAATATTATATGTGGATGGCATATTGCTAATTGGAAACAATATAGATCTTTTGGAAAATGTGAAGGAATATGTGAGCAAGAGTTTTTCAATGAAGGACCTAGGAGAAGCTGCATTCATATTGGGCATAAAGATCTATAGAGATAGACCGATACACTTAATAGGACTTTCACAAAGCACATACCTTGATAAGATTTTGAAGAATTTCAAAATGGATCAGTCGAAGAAGGGGTTCTTTCCTGTTTTGCAAGGTGTGAAGTTGAGTCAGACTCAATGCACGGCGACTACAGGGGATAGAGAAAAGATGAGTGTCATCCCCTATGCTTCTGCCATAGGCTCTATCATGTATGCGATGCTGTGCACAAGACCAGATGTCAGCCTTGCCATAAGTATGGCCGGAAGGTTTCAAAGTAATCTAGGAGTTGATCACTTAACAACGGTGAAGAATATCCTTAAGTACCTGAAAAGGACTAAGGAAATGTTTCTCGTTTATGGAGGTGATCAAGAGCTCGTCGTAAAGGGTTATGTTGATACAAGATTTGACACTAATCCAGATGACTCTAAGTCTCAAACCGGATACATATATGTTCTGAATGGTGGAGCGGTAAGCTGGTGCAGTTCCAAGCGGAGCATGGTAGCTGATTCTGAAGGAAATATGCCCTAGAGGCAATAATAAAATTATTAGTTATTTCCTCATATCATGATAAATGTATATTATTCATGCTAGAATTGTATTAACCGGAAACATAATACATGTGTGAATACATAGACAAACATAGTGTCACTAGTATGCCCCTACTTGACTAAATCATTTGATCAACGAGATCACATCATTAGGAGAATGATGTGATTGACATGACCCATTCCGTTAGCTTATCACTTGATCATTTAGTTTATTGCTATTGCTTTCTTCATGACTTATACATGTTCCTATGATTATGAGATTATGCAACTCCCGATTACCAGAAGAACACTTTGTGTGCTACCAAACGTCACAACGTAACTGGGTGATTATAATGGTGCTCTACAGGTGTCTCCGATGGTGTTCGTTGAGTTGGCATAGATCGAGAATAGGATTTGTCACTCCGATTGTCGGAGAGGTATCTTTGGGCCTATTGGCAATGCACATCACTATAAGCCTTGCAAGCAATGTGATTAATGAGTTAGTTACAGGATGATGCATTACAGAACGAGTAAAGAGACTTGCCGGTAACGAGATTAAACTAGGTATTGAGATACCGACGATCGAATCTCGGGCAAGTAACATACCGATGACAAAGGGACCAACGTACATTGTTATGCAGTTTGACAGATAAAGATCTTCATAGAGTATGTAGGAACCAATATGAGCATCCAGGTTCCTCTATTGGTTATTGACCGGAGACGTGTCTCGGTCATGTCTACATAGTTCTCGAACCCGTAGGGTCCGCGCGCTTAAAGTTCTATGACGATTGGTATTATGAGTTTTTGTGTTTTGATGTACCGAAGGTAGTTCGAAGTCCCGGATGTGATCACAAACATGACGAGGAGTCTATAAATGGTCGAGACGTAAAGATAGATATATTGGACGACTATGTTCGGACACCGGAAGTGTTTCGGGAGGTTTCAGACATATACAGGAGTACCGGGGGGTTAGCGAAACCCCTCGGGGAGTATATGGGGCCTAAATGGGCCTTAGTGGGAGAAGAGGAGGGGCGGCCAGGGCAGTCGCGCGCCCCCTCCCCCTCTAGTCCGAATTGGACAAGGAGGGGGGGGGGACGGCGCCCCCCATTCCTTCTCTTCTTCTCTCCCTTCCTCTGCTACTCCTACTCATACTTGGAAGGGGGGAGTCTTACTCCCGGTGGGAGTAGGACTCCTCATGGGGCACGCCATAGGAGGCCGCCCCCCTCCCCCTCCTCCACTCCTTTATATATGGGGAGGGGCACCCCTTGGAGACACAACAATTTATCATTGATCTTTTAGCCGTGTGCGGTGCCCCCTCCACCATAATCCACCTCGGTCAAATCGTAGCAGTGCTTAGGCAAAGTCCTGCATCGGTAGCTTCATCAACACCGTCACCACGCCGTCGTGCCGATGAAGCTCTCCCTAGAAGCTCTACTGGATCGTGACTTCACGGGACGTCACCGAGCTGAACGTGTGTTGAACGCGAAGGTGCCGTACGTTCGGTACTGAGGATCGTTCGATCGCGAAGACGTACGACTACATCAACCACGTTGTCATAACGCTTCCACTTATGGTCTACGAGGGTACGTAGATGACACTCTCCCCACTCATTGCTATGCATCACCATGATCTTGCGTGTGCGTAGGAATTTTTTTAAAATTACTACGTTCCCCAACAGTGGCATCCGAGCCAGGTTTATGCGTATATGTTATATGCACGAGTAGAACACAAGTGAGTTGTGGGCGATACAAGTCATACTTCTTACCAGCATGTCATACTTTGGTTCGGCGGTATTGTTGGATGTAGCGGCCCGGACCGACATTACGCGTATGCTTACACGAGACTGGTTCTACCAACGTGCTTTGCACACAGGTGGCCAGCGGGTGTCAGTTTCTCCAACTTTAGTTGAACTGAGTGTGACTACGCCCGGTCCTTGTTGAAGGTTAAAACAACACTAACTTGACGAACTATCATTGTGGTTTTGATGCGTAGGTAAGAACGGTTCTTGCTCAGCCAGTAGCAGCCACGTAAAACTTGCAACAACAAAGTAGAGGACGTCTAACTTGTTTTTGCAGGGCATGTTGTGATGTGATATGGTCAAGGCATGATGCTATATTTTATTGTATGAGATGATCATGTTTTGTAACGGAGTTATCAGCAATTGGCAAGAGCCATATGGTTGTCGCTTTATTGTATAAAATGCAATCGCCATGTAATTGCTTTACTTGATCACTAAGAGGTAGCGATAGTCGTAGAAGCAATAGTTGGCAAGACGACAACAATGCTACGATGGAGATCAAGGTGTCGCGCCAATGGTGATCATGATGGTGCTTTGGAGATGGAGATCAAAGGCACAAGATGATGATGGCCATATCATATCACTTATATTGATTGCATGTGATGTTTATCCTTTATGCATCTTATTCTGCTTTGATTGACGGTAACATTCTAAGATGACCTGTCACTAAAAATTTCAAGGTACAAGTGTTCTCCCTAAGTATGCACCGTTGCAAAAGATCGTTGTGTCGAGACACCACGTGATGATCGGGTGTGATAAGCTCAACGTTCTTATACAACGGGTGCAAGACAGTTTTGCACACGCAAAATACTCGGGTTAAACTTGACGAGCCTAGCATATGCATATATGGCCTCGGAACACTGAGACCGAAAGGTCGAGCGTGAATCATATAGTAGATATGATCAACATAGTGATGTTCACCCTTGAAAACTACTCCATTTCACGTGATGATCGGTTATGGTTTAGTTGATTTGGATCACCTAATCACTTAGATGATTAGAGGGATATCTATCTAAATGGGAGTTCTTAAGTAATATGATTAACTGAACTTAAATTTATCATGAACTTAGTACCTGATAGTATTTTTGCTTGTCTATGTTGTTGTAGATAGGTGGCCCGTGATTATGTTCCGTTAAATTTTAATGCGTTCCTTGAGAAAGCAAAGTTGAAAGATGATGGTAGCAATTACACAGGCTGGGTCCGTATTTTGAGGATTATCCTCATTGTTGCACAGAAGAATTACGTCCTGGAAGCACCGTTGGGTGCCAGGCCTGCTGCAGGTGCTGCTAATGATGTTAAGAACGTGTGGCAGAGCAAAGCTGATGACTACTCGATAGTTCAGTGTGCCATGCTTTACGACTTAGAACCGGGACTTCAACGATGTTTTGAATGTCATGGAGCATATGAGATGTTCCTGGAATTGAAGTTAATATTTTAAGAAAATGCCTGGATTGAGAGATATGAAGTCTCCAATAAGTTCTACAGCTGCAAGATGGAGGACAATAGTTCTGTTAGTGAACATATAGTCAGAATGTCTGGGTACCATAACCACTTGACTCAACTGGGAGTTAATCTTCCTGTTGATAGTGTCATTGACAGAGTTCTTCAATCACTTTTAACAAGCTACAAGAGCTTCGTGATGAACTATAATATGCAAGGGATGGATAATACAATTCCCGAGCTCTTCGCAATGCTAAAGGCTGCAGAGGTAGAAATCAAGAAGGAGCATCAAGTGTTGATGGTTAACAAGACCACCAGTTTCAAGAAAAAGGGTATAGGGAAGAAGAAGGGGAACTTCAAAAATAAAGACAAAGAAGTTGCTGCTCAGGAAAAGAAACCCAAGTCTGGAGCTAAGCCTGAGACTGAGTGCTTCTACTGCAAACAGACTGGTCACTGGAAGCGGAACTGCCCCAAGTATTTGGCGGATAAGAAGGATGTCAAGGTGAACAATGGTATATGTGATATACATGCTATTGATGTGTACCTTTCTAGAGCTCGCAGTAGCACCTGGGTATTTAATACTGGTTTTGTTGCTAATATTTGCAACTCGAAATAGGGACTACGGATTGAGCGAAGATTGGTAAAGGACGAGGTGACGATGCGCGTGGGAAATGGTTCCAAAGTCAATGTGATCGCCGTCGGCACACTACCTCTACATCTACCTTTAGGATTAATTTTCGACCTGAATAATTGTTATTTGGTGCGAGCATTAAGCATAAGCATTATATCTAGATCTTGTTTGATGTGAGACGGTTATTCATTTAAATCTGAGAATAATGGTTGTTCTATTTATATGAGTAATATCTTTTATGGTCATGCACCCTTGAAGAGTGGTCTATTTGTGTTAAATCTCGATAGTAGTAATACAGATATTCATAATGTTGAAGCCAAAAGATGCAGAGTTGATAATGATAGTGCAACTTATTTGTGGCACTGCCGTTTACGTCATATTGGTGTAAAGCGCATGAAGAAACTCCATACTGATGGGCTTTTGGAACCACTTGATTATGAATCACTTGGTACTTGCGAACCATGCCTCATGGGCAAGATGACTAAAACGCCGTTCTCCGAAACAATGGAGCGAGCAACATATTTATTTGGAATCACACATACTGATGTATGTGGTCCAATGAATATTGAGGCTCGCGGCGGGTATCATTATTTTCTCACCTTCATAGATGATTTGAGCAGATATGGGTATATCTACTTAATGAAACATAAGTCTGAAATATTTGAAAAGTTCAAAGAATTTCAGAGTGAAGTGGAAAATCATCGTAACAAGAAAATAAAGTTTCTACGATCTGATCGTGGAGGAGAATATTTGAGTTACGAGTTTGGTCTACATTTGAAACAACGCGGAATAGTTTCGCAACTCACGCCACACGGAACACCACAGCGTAATGGTGTGTCCGAACATCGTAATCATACTTTACTAGATATGATGCGATCTATGATGTCTCTTACTGATTTACCGCTGTCGTTTTGGAGTTATGCTTTAGAGACCTCTACATTCATGTTAAATAGGGCACCATCGAATCCGTTGAGACGACGCCTTATGAACTATGGTTTGTCAAGAAACCAAAGTTGTCGTTTCTTAAAGTTTGGGGCTGCGATGCTTATGTGAAAAAGCTTCAACCTGATAAGCTCGAACCCAAATCGAAGAAATGTGTCTTCATAGGATACCCAAAAGAACTATTGGGTACACCTTCTATCACAGATCCGAAGGCAAGACATTTGTTGCTAAGAATGGATCCTTTTTAGAGAAGGAGTTTCTCTCGAAAGAAGTGAGTGGGAGGAAAGTAGAACTTGATGAGGTAACTATACCTGCTCCCTTATTGGAAAGTATTTCATCACATAAACCAGTTCCCGTGACACCTACACCAATTAGTGAGGAAGCTAATGATGAAGATCATGAAACTTCAGATCAAGTTACTACCAAACCTCGTAGGTCAACCAGATTAAGATCCACACCAGAGTGGTACGGTAATCCTGTTCTAGAAGTCATGTTACTTGACCATGACGAACCTACGAACTATGAAGAAGCGATGGTGAGCCCAGATTCCGCAAAATGGCTTGAGGCCGTGAAATCTGAGATGGGATCCATGTATGAGAACAAAGTGTGGACTTTGGTTGACTTGCCCGATGATCGGCAAGCCATCGAGAATAAATGGATCTTCAAGAAGAAGACTGACGCTAACGGTAATGTTACAATCTACAAAGCACGACTTGTTGCGAAAGGTTCTCGACAAGTTCAAGGGGTTGACTACGATGAGACTTTCTCACCCGTAGCGATGCTTAAGTCTGTCCGAATCATGTTAGCAATTGCCACATTTTATGATTATGAAATTTGGCAAATGGATGTAAAAAATGCATTCCTGAATGGATTTCTGAAGAAGAGTTGTATATGATGCAACCAGAAGGTTTTGTCGATCCAAAGGGTGCTAACAAAGTGTGCAAGCTCCAGCGATCCATTTATGGACTGGTGCAAGCCTCTCGGAGTTGGAATAAACGTTTTGATAGTGTGATCAAAGCATATGGTTTTATACAGACTTTTGGAGAAGCCTGTATTTACAAGAAAGTGAGTGGGAGCTCTGTAGCATTTCTAATATTATATGTGGATGACATATTGTTGATTTGAAATGATATAGAATTTCTGGATAGCATAAAAGGATACTTGAATAAGAGTTTTTCAATGAAAGACCTCAGAGAAGCTTCTTATATATTGGGCATCAAGATCTATAGATATAGATCAAGACGCTTAATTGGACTTTCACAAAGCACATACCTTGATAAAGGTTTGAAGAAGTTCAAAATGGATCAAGCAAAGAAAAGGTTCTTGCCTGTGTTACAAGGTGTGAAGTTGAGTAATACTCAATGCCCGACCACTGCAGAAGACAGAGAGAAAATGAAAAATGTTCCCTATGCTTCAGCCATAGGCTCTATCATGTATGCAATGCTGTGTACCAGACATGATGTGTGCCTTGCTATTAGTTTAGCAGGGAGGTACCAAAGTGATCCAGGAATGGATCACTGGACAGCGAGCAAGAACATCCTAAAATACCTGAAAAGTGCTGAGGATATGTTTCTCGTTTATGGAGGTGACGAAGAGCTCGTCGTAAATGGTTACGTCGATGTAAGCTTTGACATTGATCTGGACGATTCTAAATCGCAAACTGGATACATATTTATATTGAACGGTGGAGCTGTTAGTTGGAGCAGTTCTAAACAAAGTGTCGTGGCGGGATCTACGTGTGAAGCGGAGTACATAGCTGCATCAGAAGCAGCAAATGAAGGAGTCTGGATGAAGGAGTTCATATCCCATCTAGGTGTCATTCCTAGTGCATCGGGTGCAGCAAAAATCTTTTGTGACAATACTGGTGCAATTGCCTTAGCAAAGGAATCCAGACTTCACAAAAGAACCAAGGACATCAAGAGACGCTTCAATTCCATCCGGGATCAAGTCCAGGTGGGAGACATAGAGATTTGCAAAATACATACGGATCTGAATGTTGCAGACCCATTGACTAAGCCTCTTCCACGAGCAAAACATGATCAACACCTAGACTCCATGGGTGTTAGAATCATTACTGTGTAATCTACATTATTGACTCTAGTGCAAGTGGGAGACTGAAGGAAATATACCCTAGAGGCAATAATAAAGTTATTATTTATTTCCTCATATCAAGATAAATGTTTATTATTCATGCTAGAATTGTATTAACCGGAAACATAATACATATTTGAATACATAGACATACATAGTGTCACTAGTATGACTCTACTTGACTATCTCATTGATCAAAGATGGTTGAGTTTCCTAGCCATAGACATGAGTTTTCATTTGATCAACGGGATCACATCATTAGGAGAATGATGTGATTGACATGAGCCATTCCATTAGCTTAGCACTTGATCGTTTAGTTTATTGCTATTGCTTTCTTCATGACTTATACATGTACCTATGACTATGAGATTATGCAACTCCCGATTACCGAAAGAACACTTTGTGTGATACCAAACATCACAACGTAACTGGGTGATTATAAAGGTGCTCTACAGGTGTCTCCGATGTTTTTTGTTGAGTTGGCATAGATCGAGAATAGGATTTGTCACTCCGATTGTCGGAGAGGTATCTCTGGGCCTATCGGTAATGCACATCACTATAAGCCTTGCAAGCAATGTGACTAATGAGTTAGTCATGGGATGATGCATTACAGAATGAGTAAAGAGACTTGCCGGTAACGAGATTGAACTAGGTATTGAGATACCGACGACCGAATCTCAGGCAAGTAACATACCGATGACAAAGGGAACAACGTGTGTTGTTATGCGGTTCGACCGATTAAGATCTTCGTAGAATATGTAGGAACCAATATGAGCATCCAGGTTCTGCTATTGGTTATTGACCGGAGACGTGTCTCGGTCATGTCTACATAGTTCTCGAACCCGTAGGGTCCGCATGCTTAAAGATCTGCGATGATCGATATTATGAGTTTTTGTGTTTTGATGTACCGAAAGTAGTTCGGAGTCCCGGATATGATCACGGACATGATGAGGAGCCTCGAAATGGTCGAGACGTAAAGATCGATATATTGGACGACTATGTTTGGACACTGGAAGTGTTTTGGGAGGTTTCAGATATATACCGGAGTACCGGGGGGTTATCGGAACCCCCCGGGGAGTATATTGGGCCTAAATGGGCCTTAGTGGGAGAAGAGGAGGGGCGGCCAGGGCAGCCGCGCTCCCCCCCTCTAGTCCGAATTAGACAAGGAGGGGGGCACCCCCCTTTCCTTCTCTTCTTCTCTCCCTTCCTCTCCTACTCCTACTCCTACTAGGAAGGGGGGTGTCCTACTCCCGGTGGGAGTAGGACTCCTCATGGGGCGCGCCATAGGAGGACGGCCCCCTCCCCCTCCTCCACTCCTCTATATACGGGGAGGGGGCACCCCTTGGAGACACAACAATTGATCATTGATCTTTTAGCTGTGTGCGGTGCCCCCCTCCACCATAATCCACCTCGGTCATATCATAGCAGTGCTTAGGTGAAGCCCTGTGTCGGTAGCTTCATCAACACCGTCACCATGCCGTCGTGCAGACGAAGCTCTTCCCGGAAGCTCTACTGGATCGTGAGTTCGCGGGACATCACCGAGCTGAACGTGTGCTAAACGCGGAGGTGTCGTAGTTCGATACTGAGGATCGGTCGATTGTGAAGACGTATGACTACATCAACCGCGTTGTCATAATGCTTATGCTTACGGTATGCGAGGGTACGTAGACGACACTCTCCCCTCTCATTGCTATGCATCACCATTATCTTGCGTGTGCGTAGGAAATTTTTGAAATTACTATGTTCCCCATCCGATTCTACGTGTGAAGCGAAGTACATAGATGCCTCGGAGGCAGTGAAAGAAGGTGTCTGGATGAAGCAGTTCATGATAGATCTTGGAGTTGTGCCAAGTGCACTAGACCCAGTGACTTTGTTCTGTGATAACGCTGGTGCCATTTCTCTAGCTAAGGAACCAAGGTTTCACAAGAGGACCAGACACATAAAGTGACGCTTCAATTCCATCCGCGATTATGTCAATGAGGAAGACATAAACATTTGCAAGATACATATGGATCTAAATGTTGCAGATCCGTTCACTAAACCTCTACCACGGGCAAAGCATGATCAACACCCGAACTTTATGGGTGTTAGATTCATTACCATGTAATGCTAGATTATTGACTCTAGTGCAAGTGGGAGAGTGTTGGAAATATGCCCTAGGGGCAATAATAAAGTGGTTATTATCATATTTCCTTGTTCATGATAATCGTTTATTATCCATGCTATAATTGTATTGATTAGAAACTCAAATACATGTGTGGGTACATAGACAACAACTTCTCCCTAGTGAGCCTCTACCGGACTAGCTCGTTGATCAAAGATGGCTATGGTTTCCTAGTCATAGACATGAGTTGTCATTTGATAACGAGATCACATCATTAGGAGAATGGTGTGATGGACAAGACCCAAACTATTAACGTAGCATATGATCGTGTCAAGTTTATTGCTATCGTTTTCTGCATGTCAAGTAT
This sequence comes from Triticum monococcum, assembly GCA_034509565.1. Classification (NCBI taxonomy): domain Eukaryota; kingdom Viridiplantae; phylum Streptophyta; class Magnoliopsida; order Poales; family Poaceae; genus Triticum; species Triticum monococcum. The sequence continues at coordinate 412,766,629 of CM067845.1, forward strand.
ATGTTCCTATGACCATGAGATCATGCAACTCACTCACACCAGAGGAGTACCTTGTGTGTACCAAATGTCGCAACGTAACTGGGTGACTATAAAGGTGCTCTACAGGTATCTCCGAGGGTCTCTATTGAGTTGGCATATATCAAGACTGGGATTTGTCACTCCATATGATGGAGAGGTATCTCAGGGCCCACTCGGTAATACAACATCACAATAAGCTTGTAAGCAATATGACCAATGAGTTAGTCATGGGATCTTGTATTACGGAACGAGTAAAGAGACTTGCCGGTAACGAGATTGAAGTAGGTATGGAGATACCGACGGTCGAATCTTGGGTAAGTAGCATACCGATATGCAAAGGGAACTACATACAGGATTAGCTGAAGCCTTGACATCGAGGTTCAACCGATAAGATCTTCGTAGAATATGTAGGAACCAATATGGGCATCTAGGTCCCTCTATTGGTTATTGACCACAGAGGTGTCTCGGTCACGTCTGCATAGTTTTCGAACCCGCAAGGTCTACACACTTAACGCTTGGTGACGATATAAGTATAGTTGAGTCATTATGGTGGTTACCGAAGGTTTTTTGGAGTCCCGGATGAGATCCCGGACATGACGAGGAACTCCGGAATGGTCCGTAGGTGAAGATCGATATATTGGACGAAGGGTATTGGAGTCCGGAATTGTGCCGGGGGTACCGGGTGATGATCAGCATCACTGAAAGGGGTTTCGGGGGGGGGGGGGGGCGACAAGTGTTGGGGGCCCCATGGGCCAAGGGGAGGGGGCAAACTAGCCCACTAAGGCCTCGTTTGGTCGCACAGGCAGCAAACGCAGGGAAGCAAAGCCCCATCGAGGGAATTTACCTGTCAGATGGAATCCCCTCCCATGGACGGGGGAGTTATCTTGCCATTTGGTAGCACGGACGGTAGTGCAGAGATGGGAAATTGGGAAGGACAGAAGACCACCGCCGATCAGTTACGAGAGCGAGCGAGAAGAGGATTTCGTCCCCAACCTTTGGAGGCCTCGAAGTCCCACCCGGGGAAGGGTCGAGGAAAGGGTGGGGGTCCCTCCGCTTCGTGGGTCATCAAATTGCGTCGTAGCCTCCCCCGGGTTGATTTAGCTCGTGGATCTCCCAACCAGGGAAAGAAGGGGGATCCCGGAAGGATCCCTGACAACCAAATTAGCCCTAAGGGGCTGAGCGCCCCCCTCACCCCATCTCATGTAACCAGGAGGGTTGGGGGCGCCCCCTAGGGCTTCCCACCTCCCTGCTTAGGGGGCAAGTCACCCTAGGGAAGATCCCATCTGCCCTGGTCGCCGCCCCCTAGGGGAAACCCTAGGGGCACCGAGAACAAAACTACATCCTTGGCCCTCGAGGCACTCTCTGAAGCCTTTGCGGCCGAAGAATTAACCACCTTACGATCCACGGTGGACAAGGATGACGTAATCCTTGACAATAGATCTAAATCTACCTCCTTTAAGCCAGCAGATGAAATCACCAAATTTCAGGTGCATCTGACGGACCCTAATAAGACGGCATCCATTGGAGCACAACTGGACCCAATGGTAGATGCCGCTTTGCGTGCATTCCTACAAGAAAACTGGGATATATTCGCTAGGCATCCTTCAGATATGCCCGGAATCCCACGTAGGCTAGCCGAACACAGCCTCAACATCATCAAAGGGTTCAAACCAGTAAAGCAATCACTGAGACGAGTTTCTAAACCCAAGAGACAAGCTATGGGGAGGAGCTGGCCAAGTTACTGGATGCCAGATTCATCAGAGAAATTAAACATCCGGATTGGCTAGCCAATTTGGTCATGGTACCAAAGAAGGATAAATCCTGGCGCCTTTGTGTCAACTTGAAAGACTTAAACAAGGCTTGCCCTAAGGATCCTTTCCCATTGCCCCACATCGATCAGATCATCGATCCAATGACAGGACATGACTCATTATGGTTCCTCGACGCTTACTCCGGATACCATCAGATAAAAATGAAGGAATCCGGCCAGGCCGCAACGGTGTTTATCACTCTGTACGGGCATTTCTACTTCAACACTATGCCCTTTGAGCTCAAAAACACTGGTGCCACGTATCAACGCATGATCCAGACATGCTTAGAGAAACAAATTGGCAAGAAAGTGGAGGCATACGTGGACGATGTAGTCGTTAAGACTAAACACATCGAAAAACTGGTGGATGATCTCTGCCTCACGTTTGATAACCTCCGAACATATGACATAAGGCTCAATCCAGAAAAATGCGTCTTCGGCGTTCCGGCTGAAAAGATACTAGGGTTTATCATCCCCCATAGAGGAATTGAAGCAAACCCAGCTAAAATCCGAGCCTTGTCGCAGCTGGCTACGCCAACCGATCTCAAACAAGTACAAAAGCTAGCAGGGTGCATAGCGGCCTTAAGCCGCTTCATCTCCACACTAGGGGAAAAGCATTACCACTTTATAGACTGCTAAGGCGCATAGACAACTTTGAATGGACGGATGCGGCCACAACCGGACTGGAAGAAATGAAGACTCTATTAGCGGGCAATCCAATCCTAGCTGCACCAAGTGTTGACGAGCCCATGCTGCTTTATATCTCAGCAACCCACCAGGTTGTAATTGTTGTGCTCGTTGTTGAACGATTGGAAGAGGGACAAAAATTTCTTGTCCAAAAACCAGTCTACTACGTGTCAGAGGTTCTCACACCATGCAAGTCACGATACCCTCACTATCAAAATATCACCTATGCGGTGTTCATGGCATCTCGGAAGCTCCGACACTACTTTCAAGAGTGTTCGATTATAGTGGCATCCGAAGTACCACTTAATGATATCATAAACAATAAGGATGCCACAGGCCTCATAACCAAGTGAGCCATCGAGCTCTTACCGTTCGAAATAACATACAAACCACGCCGAGCTACTAAATCTCAGGTATTGGCTAACTTTGTCGCAGAATGGACGGAAGCTGAACTCCCTAAAGAGTACGGGTCATACTCCCACTGGACCATGTATTTTGACGGCTCGAAAATGCTAGCCGGACTAGGGGATGGAGTCATCCTGACATCCCCCATAGGGGACACAGTCCGCTACGTACTACAAATCATGTACACGGACTCAAACAATGCTATCGAATATGAGGCGCTATTGCATGGTCTCCGCATGGCTGTATCCATGGGCATACAACGCCTAGAGGTGCGTGGAGATTCAACCTTGCAATATCTCAGGTTAACGGAGAATTTGATGTGAAGGATCCAAAAATGGTAGCTTATCGAAATGCCATATTAAAAATATCAGCTCGGTTCGAGGGGCTCTAATTTCATCATGTTGCTCGGGACAACAATCAGGCAGCGGACATACTCGCTTGCATGGGTGGCAAGCATGACCCAGTCCAGTCTAACACCTTTGTAGAAATGTTGTTTAAGCCATCCGTGGTATGGCAGGATGAGTGTGGAGACGCTAATTCCGACCCGATCATACCCCCACCAGCCAAACTCAATACAGATGTCATCGGGTGTTCGGATATAGAGATAACACCTTCGTCTCATGAGATTTTGGCCGTCATCGCCCCTTGGACCAAACCCTTCATGTCCTACCTTAATAGGCAGGAGCTCCCTGATGATCAAAATGAGGCCCGTCACATTGTCCGGTGTACGAAAGCCTATGAAGTTCATGAAGGTGAACTATACAAGAAAAGCACTACTGGTGTTCTCCAAAGGTGCATCTCTAAAGAGGAGTGTCGGTGTCAAAACTGGCGGATCTTGGGTAGGGGGTCCCCAACTGTGTGTCTAGGCTGGATGGTAACAGGAGGCAGGGGACACGATGTTTTACCCAGGTTCGGGCCCTCTTGATGGAGGTAAAACCCTACGTCCTGCTTGATTAATATTGATGATATGGGTAGTACAAGAGTAGATCTACCACGAGATCAGAGAGGCTAAACCCCAGAAGCTAGCCTATGGTATGATTGTATGTTATGGTTGTTTTCCTACAGACTAAAAACCCTTCGGTTTATATAGACACCGGAGACCGTTAGGGTTACACAAGGTCGGTTACAAAGGAGGAGATATCCATATCCGTATTGCCTAGCTTGCCTTCCACGCCAAGTAGAGTCCCATCCGGGCACGAGACGAAGTCTTCAATCTTGTATCTTCATAGTCTAAAAGTCCGGCCAATGGAGATAGTCCGGCTGTTCGGAGACCCCCTAATCGAGGACTCCCTCAGTAGCCCCTGAACTAGGCTTCAATGACGATGAGTCCGGCGCGCAGTTGTCTTCGGCATTGCAAGGCGGGTTCCTTCTCCGAATACACCGCAGAAGAATTTGAATACGAGGATAGTGTCCGACCTGCAAAATAAGTTCCACATTCCACCGTAGAGAGAATAATATTTTCACAGATCTAATTTGCTGGCTTGTTTTCGCAGCATGACGTTACGTCATGGCCTGGTGATTATTCGAACCGTTTCTTTTAACCAGCCCTGCACATAACGTGAGCTAGTTTTTCGACACGTCTTGTCAAAGCAGAGATCATGTCCCCTTATTACGGGATTCTCATCAATACGGGTGTGGGTAACCTAACCATGCCATCAATTGCGGCGCTTGGGGGATAAGCGAGTTTTACTAGGCAAGTGGGGACGCTTAGTTTCGTCCGCCCATATAAAGGGATAAGGATTCACCTTTCTATCCACGCCTTCTTCCTGCCTTACCCATCCGTTTTCACACACTCAAGCTCTAGCGCCCAAGTCCGCACTTCCCACCTTGACCTTCTCCAATCATGTCCGGAGCGGGAGGCAAGTGGATGGTCTCCTCCGTCACGGAGGGAGACATCAAGAAACTAAGGAGAGCCGGATACCTGCCTGACGACATCGCGCACCGGCTCCCAGATGAGGGGCAGCTCATCCCCACCCCCAGGCCCCATGAGAGGGTAGTATTCCTCACCCATTTCCTCCGCAGACTGGGGTTCCCTCTCCATCCCTTCATCCGGGGGCTCATGTTTTATTACGGCCTGTATTTCCATGATCTGGCCCCGAACTTCATCCTCAACATCTCGGTGTTTATCGTCGTGTGCGAGGCCTTCCTCCGGATCAAGCCCCACTTCGGCTTATGGCTGAAGACCTTCAATGTCAAGCCGAAGGTGGTGGGTGGCCGCCAGGCGGAGTGTGGAGGCGCCATGGTGGGCAAGATGCCCAACATAACATGGCTCGAGGGCTCCTTTGTGGAAACCATAAAGGGGTGGCAATCGGGGTGGTTCTATATCACCGAGCCGCGCGACCCTACATGGGCAGCGGCCCCCCGAGTTCCGATCTGACATACCCACGTGGCTCACCTCCTAGAAAGAGAAGGGTCTGTCCTAGGGTGGTTCGAAAGAGCTGACCGGACTCCAAACATGTATCCAAAACAAGGTGGACAAGAAGCTCAAGCTTGTCAACATAGTCCAAGTTATGCTCATCCACCGGATACTCCCGTGCCAACAACGGGAGTTCAACTTGTGGGAGTTCAATCCGACGCAGCACCGAACTCTGAATAGGCTCTTCGACACAACTCATGAAGACGCCTGGAGGGTGCTGTTCAAAAGAGGTCCCTCCCCCTATTAGTGAGGATCACGGATTCAGCGCGAAGCGCCAAGCCTGTGTGGTAAGCTGTTTTACCTTTCACAGGATAATTATTTTTATATAGATTGACTCTATGCGAGATCTAAACTCCCGTACCTTTGACATGACTGGCAGAAGATGGCCGGACAGATCGACTATCTGGCTCCTTTGCCCGAAGGCCCGGCAGACGCTCTTCTGGCGAAGATGCTAACTCCGGCCCCTTATAAGGTGCCAGAGAAGACCAAGAAGGCCAAGGGAACCCGAAAGAGTTCCCGACGCCAGGCGTCATCGGACTCACCGTCCGATGACTCTGTGGCGCACTCTTCCCCTGAAGACGAGGAAGAGGAAGAAAAAGATGCTCCCCCACCGATTGGGGAAGACAAGAAAAGGAAGGCCGCCCCAACCGGGGAGGTCGGAGGGTCCAAGAAGGGAAGGACTCTCCTTCCGGACAGTTCCACTGCCACCAACGAAGGTGAAGGCGAGTGGTTGCCCAGGGTCAAGCCCCAGGGGAGATCGTAAGTATTCGGATACCAGAGTAACTCCTAGGATTCGTTTGTCGCACTGCTTTCCCTAACGCTGAACGCAATTATGCAGGCCACCACAAGCCAGTATCGGTGTATCATCGGACGGCTCCTTGGGCTTGTCGGACATGGATAGCGATCCAGTCCCGACCGCTACCTCCCCTCATCCTGCCGATGACACCGAGGTGTTGTCTCAAGAGGCTCTGTATCGAGGGGAGATAGTCCTGGAGGCGCCTCCAGGCGACCTTCCGGCATCCGGGAGCCGCGGGGACGGGGCCCCCGAGAGCTCCGAGTTCGGCCCTCAGCCGAACACCGTGGCGGACCCTCCAGCGGTTTTGGGCTCGGGTAGGCGGCCTCCTTCTAAGAGGGGCAAGATGCCTGTGCCGGTGACCTCTGTCCATCCAGAGGCACCGGACAATCTACTGGAAGCGCTTCGCAGCGCTTCCATCGACGAGGAGCACCGCACTATCATGAGTGCGGTGATCTAGAAGGTTCAGTCCGCCAAAAGTGGATTGACTGAAGCCTGTGCCAGCCTTCTAACAGGCTTTGAGGTAAGTGTTTTAAAATGTAGTAGAAATATTACCGCATAGACAGTAGCCCCTGATGCTTTGTTCGGTGTTCACAAAGAAAAGCTGAACAGAGGATCAAATAATATTGCAGGAGTCTAATATAAGTATGTCAATATGCGTATGCAGGCTTCGCTGCTGGCATCCGCCGCACTGACTGCGGAGGTTGCCGTACTGAAGAAGGACCTCGAGGGGTCCAGGAAAGAGCTCGGCCTTGCCAAGAGCCAGCTCGAGGAGAACAAGGGTAAGTAATACCCTGTCTTATGTATATATAAAAGAGGACGCGATTGCAAAATGACAGGATCATCGTATGCTTGCCAGGGGCCACGACTGAGGTGGCGACCCTGAAGCAAGCGCTGACCAAGGCCGAAGATACAGCGGCCAAGGAGCGCACTGAGCGAGAGAAGCACGAGGCTCGGGTGGGCGAGGTGCAACAAGAGCTCCAGGCTCTTGTAGCGAAGCATGAGGCGTTGGAGCTTGACTCCAAGACGCGGGAGTCTGAGCTTGCCACGACCCTCGAGAGTGTAAAAAGTGCCAAGGCCGAAGCCCAAAAGGCCCTCCAAGAGATCGACGCGATGAAGAAGATAGCGGCAGGTACGGCTTTCTATATGCAAAGCAAGCTTGTAAAAGTAAATTACCGATTACTTACCTGGATCTGGATCTCTTCAGGAGCATTCGTAGATTTGCCCCGTAGTGTGTCCGATGCCGCACAATTTTACCAGGTCGAGGATGGAAGCTCGACGGAGAAGCTGTTCTGGTCTCAGTATGCTGAGGCCGAACATCCGGTGCCAATGAGCGACTAGCTGAAGCAGATGGTCGAGCTGCACAAGGCGGCCGATCAGGGCATGAAGAGCTTTATAGTCCGGTTGTGGCCTGGCGACGCCCTTTCAAACAGCTTCTTCGGCCTGGTGAGGCGGCTTGTGGATGCCTGCCCATGGCTGGAGGTCGTCAAGCGATCTGTCTGCATTGAAGGTGCACACCGGGCTTTTGCCCATGTGAAATTGCAGTGGGTCAAGCTAGACGCCGTGAAGCTGATCAAGGAGGGGCTGCCGGAGGGCAAGGAGCACCGCCACCCTGAGATGTACTACGAGGGTGTTATGCCAGGTGCCCGTCTTATTGCGGATGAGTGTTCAAAAGATGTGATATTTGAGTAAACTTGCTCGTTGTATCCTGTATTTATGAAAACTTGTTTCATATGCGCTATGCAACGCTTGTTTGAATTTAAAATATTACCTTCTGTTTGGCTATTTATCCAATCTGAGAGATGGCAAGTCCTCGACTTCTGCCCCCATGCCACGAGTGCTGGGGTGTTCGGGATAACCTGAGCACTCTTGTTCCCATATTTGGGTCCTTCGAGGGAGGTGCTCAGCACAACGAACAAGGCAACCCGACTAATAATGCTTTATCACTCTCACTTAGCCATAGAATTCTATTATTTTAAATTTTGGCGAAGCCCCTGGTATTTGGAAGGCCGAATTCGGGGTGTGATACATGCCTGTAAGCCGGACAGGGCCGACCCCTCACCCTAAGCGGCATAAGTCTATAGGGACTCGAAAAACCTCACCGAACAGCGACCAGTCTCTCGCCTTATCATGACAGTCAGTTTAAGCTTTCTCTACTGAGGTGCTAAGCCCGACAGAACCGGGGCACAATCGCAGTAGTTCTCCTAGCGCTACCTTAGCCGATAGAGCGGAATGTAAGGTACCAAAACATAGGAGCCGGGCAAACCCAACATTTGACCAAAGACATGATTCGTAGCCGATGCATATAATGCTATAAGTTCGGGGTGCCGCACTTGTGAAAGTGTTCGGACTTTTCACACCGTATTGTGAGGTACGTAAGCCCCTGGTGTATTAGCCGTACCAAGGTGTACGGTTGCAAGGCGTCATTAATGAACACATAGATATGTATATAACAAGAATGCAATAATAGTCGTAATGTCATGCATTGTTTATTAAAAAAATTGCGTTAAAGCAGAGTGATACAGATAGTGCGATAAGCAAAGAGTAGGACTATGTCCCTTCCAAGGGCAAGCTGAACAATGATGTTAAATTGAATATTTCACTCGTTACTGTAATCAACCTGGGAATTCCGTGGTATAACGTAGCTGTCTGCCTCCTTGGTTGCTGCATCATGTGTTCGGCAATAGTGCTGCTGGACAATGTTTCCAGAGATTAAGGTCCTGAAAGAAAAAGAAAAATAACCGAACGGGAAGCCCCTAGTGTGGTTTAGGCCGCGTCTTGGGGCGTGCCGCAGTTGTGCTCCCATACCACCTGTGCCCATGGTATTTTTAATGCGTAATTATGTACGCGTGGCACGAATATCGCCGTTGGGCTGGGATTGGGGTGGCCTCCGTATTGCTATGCAAGCTCAGATCGCGCCAGGCGGTCTATTTGCCGATTGCCCCGAGCGCGCTTGAAGGTGTCCGGGCTTTGAAGCGCCGAACTGGTTGATTGCCTTGAGAGGCTGCTTTGCGCTTCTGCTGCAAGGGCCGCGGTGTGCTCCTCTGTTCGGAGAGAGCGCTCTGTGTTTCCATTAACTGTAATAACTCCGCGAGGTCCTGGCATCTTGAGCTTGAGGTATGCATAATGCGGTACCACATTGAATCTGGCGAATGCGGTTCGCCCGAGCAGCGCATGATAACCACTGCGGAACGGGACTATACCGAAGATTAACTCTTCGCTTCGGAAATTATCCGTGGATCCAAAGACCACTTCCAGTGTAACTGAGCTTGTGCAATGGGCCTCTACACCTGGAATGACGCCCTTAAAGGTCGTTTTCGTGGGTTTGATCCTTGAGGGGTCTATACCCATTTTGCGCATTGTTTCCTGATAAATCAGGTTCAGGCTGCTGCCGCCGTCCATAAGGGCTCGAGTGAGGTGAAATTCGTCGATGATTGGGTCTAGGACCAGTGCGGCGAATCCTCCATGATGGATACTAGTGGGTTGTCCCTGCGATCGAAGGTGATCGGACGGGAGGACCAAGGGTTGAACTTTGGGGCGACTGGCTCCAACGCATATACGTCCCTGAGTGCACGCTTCCGCTCCCTCTTGGGGATGTGGGTTGCGTATATCATGTTCACCATCTGCACTTGCGGGGGAAACCTCTTCTGTCCTCTAGTGTGCGGCTGCCGGGGCTCCTCCTCGTCATCGCTATGCGGCCCCTTGTCCTTGTTTTCGGCAATTAACTTGTCGGCCTTCTTGAACACCCAAAAATCCCTGTTGGTGTGATTGGCTGGCTTGTCTGGGGTGCCGTGTATTTTACATGAGCGATCGAGTATATGGTCCAAGCTGGACGAACCCGGCGTACTTTGTTTGAATGGCTTTTTCCGCTGACCGGGTTTAGAGCCTTTGAATCCGGCATTGACTGCCGTATCCTCAGTATTGTCGCTATAAATGCGGCGCTTATGCTTGTTGCGATGTGACCTGCTATTGCCGTCCTTGGTATTTGAGGTACCATGGTTCTTTCATATGTTATTACTGCGAGCTAGCCAGCTGTCTTCTCCCGCACAAAAGTGGGTCATGAGCGTCGTGAGAGCTGCCATAGATTTCGGCTTTTCCTGACCAAGGTGCCGGGCTAGCCACTTGTCTCGGATGTTGTGCTTGAAAGCCGCTAAGGCCTCCGCATCCGGACAGTCGACGATTTGATTTTTCTTTGTAAGGAACCGAGTCCAGAATTGCCTAGCCAACTCTTCTGGCTGCTGAATTATGTGGCTCAAGTCATCGGCGTCTGGTGGTCGCACATAAGTGCCCTGAAAGTTGTCGAGGAATGCGGCTTCCAGATCTTCCCAACAGCTAATGGAGTCCGCTGGCAAGCTGTTAAGCCAATGCCGCGCTGGTCCATTGAGCTTTAGTGGGAGGTATTTGATGGCGTGTAAGTCATCGCCGCGGGCCATGTGGATGTGGAGGAGGAAATCCTCAATCCATACTGTGGGATCTATTGTGCTGTCGTATGATTCAATATTTACAGGTTTGAAACCTTCTGGGAATTGATTTTCCATTACTTCGTCTGTGAAGCATAAGGGGTGTGCGGCGCCTCTGTATTGGGCTATATCGCGACGCAGCTCGAATGGGTCTTGCCCGCTGTGTTCGGCCCAGCGGATTTGCTTTTACTGTATCTGGCGTGACGTTTGTCATCTCGCAGAGTGGTGCGCCCTCGTGATCCGTAGATCGATCTTGAATGCTTTGCCTTGTCCTCCAATATGTCTTGCAGGTCTGGCGTATCTCCCCATGCCTTTTTTGAATGGCGTTGGGGTGGAGGCTGAGCTTTTGGCTGGAATGCGTCTCTATCGCGGCCACGAGGTGGCCGATCAGCCGTATCATACGCTTCGTCCTCCAGTCGGGGTAGTAACCTGCACCTTGGGTAACTCTTGGTGGGGCGCTCGAGTTTATATTCCTCGGTCGCGAGGACTTCAGTCCATTTGTCAGCTAGCAGATCTTGATCAGCTTGAAGCTGCTGCTGCTTTTTCTTCAGGCTATTTGCCGTGGCCATAAGCCGGCGCTTGAAGCGCTCTTGTTTGACGGGATCCTCTGGTACGACGAATTCATCGTCGCCGAGGCTTGCCTAATCTTTGGAGGGGGCCATGTGATTGTCATCCTCGTCCTCTCCATCTGCCGCTCTCTCAGGAGAGCTGGCTCCTCCATCCTCCTGCTCTAAATCTTGCTGGAGGGGTTTGTTGTTTTCTTTGACACTATCTGGAGTGTTATTATCTCCTGTGCCGGTATCACCACTTTTGCTTTGGCGGGACTTAGAGCGGCGCCGCTGACGTCGGTGTTTGAGTTGCTTCGTGGAGGGGTCATCCTCCGCTATCCCGTCGCCATTGCCTTCTTTGGGTGTATCCACCATGTATATGTCATATGACGAGGTGGCTTTCCAGTGCCCTATAGGTGCTGGTTCATGTTCGTCTCCTACATCGTCGTCCATACCATCGATGTCTTTGGATTCGAAGTCGAGCATGTCGGTTAAATCAACGACAGTGGCTACAAAGTGGGTGGTGGGTGGGCGTCGAATTTCTTTGTCGTCCGCATCCCAATCCTGTTGGCCATAATCCGGCCAGGGCTCTCCTGACAAAGAGAGAGACCTTAGTGAATTCAGAATGTCGCCGAAGGGCGAGTGCTAAAAGATATCCGCGGTGGTGAATTCCATGACCGGCGCCCAATCGGATTCAATTGGCAGGGGCGCGGATGGTTCGGAGTCAGAAAAAGAGTCCGGCACCTTGGAGTCACAGGCTGCGCAGAGGATTATGCTGGTGTTTGGCTCGATCGCCGTTGAGACTGCAGCCCCTGAGGTGGTGTTTAACCACCCGTCCTCGATTGGCGCAGTTGGCTCTGAGCTAAGGGTCGGAGCTGATGCGGGTGCGGCCTCTGGGGTACTGTTCGGCAGCAGAGCTAGGTCATACCCATCGCGACAGTGCGGCGCGCCCGGCTGTGGCTTGAATCCGTCGAAGATCAAGTCTCCGCGGACGTCGGTCATGTAGTTCAAACTTCCAAATCTGACCTGATGGCCAGGGGCGTAGCTTTCAATCTGCTCCAGATGGCCAAGCGAATTAGCCGCAGTGCAAAGCCGCCGAATACGAAGATCTGTCCACGGAGAAAAGTCTCACCCTGGACCGCATCGCTATCGATGATAGTAGAAGCCATCAAGCCTAACGATGACGACACATAGGAACTCTCAATGAAAGCACCAATGTCGGTGTCAAAACCGGCGGATCTCGGGTAGGGGGTCCCGAACTGTGCGTCTAGGCCGGATGGTAACAGGAGGCAGGGGACACAATGTTTTACCCAGGTTCGGGCCCTCTTGATGGAGGTAAAACCCTACGTCCTGCTTGATTAATATTGATGATATGGGTAGTACAAGAGTAGATCTACCACGAGATCAGAGAGGCTAAACCCTAGAAGCTAGCCTATGGTATGATTGTATGTTATGGTTGTTTTCCAACGGAGTAAAAACCCTTCGGTTTATATAGACACCGGAGAGGGTTAGGGTTATACAAGGTCGGTTACAAAGGAGGAGATATCCATATCCGTATTGCCTAGCTTGCCTTCCACGCCAAGTAGAGTCCCATCCGGACACGAGACGAAGTCTTCAATCTTGTATCTTCATAGTCTAACAGTCCGGCCAATGGAGATAGTCCGACTGTCCGGAGACCCCCTAATCCAGGACTCCCTCAAGGAGGGATGACAACTTTTAGCCGAAATACACGCTAGTATGGGTGGCCATCACACCGCAGCTTGGGCTCTTGTAAGCAAGGCTTTCCGAACAAGCTTCTTCTGGCCAACAGCCCGAGCAGATGCACAAGCCCTGGTCCAACATTGTGTAGGATGCCAACTTTTCGCCAATTAAAGTCATACGCCTCCCTCCACTTTGAGAATCATCCCCATTACTTGGCCTTTTGCAGTCTGGGGACTGGATATGGTCGGACCCCTCGAAGGGGAAGCCATAAAAAGAAATATTTACTAGTCATGGTGGATAAATGCACTAAATGGATAGAAGCCAAACTAGTAAGAACGGCTAAAGCAGGACCAGTGATAGATTTTATATCCGGCGTGTACACCGCTATGGTGTCCCGCATAGTATTATCACAGATAATGGCTCCAACTTTACAGCAGATGAGGTGAAGAATTGGTGCACCAAGTTAGGCATTAAACTTGATTATGCCTCTGTGTACCACCCTCAAACAAATGGTCAAGTCGAAAGGGCCAATGGCTTAATAATGAGCGGCATTAAACCCCGACTGGTGCGCTCCTTACGGGAGTCAGATAAACACTAGGTTGAGGAGCTTGACTCCATACTCTGGGGGCTGCGGACCACGCCTAACCAGACAACCGGATACACACCTTTTTTCATGGTGTATGGCGTAGAGGTTGTTTTCCCATACGACACTATTCATGACTCACCTCGAGTGCGTATGTATGAAGAGCGAGAGGCCTAGCTCGATCGACAGGATGACCTAGACGGCCTTGAAGAAGAACGCGATATCACGCAAGCTCGTTCCGCATTCTATCAGCAACAGGCTAGGCAATACCAGAGCAGAGAAGTGCGTGCCAAAACATAAAACGTCGGCGAAATCGTTCTGCGGCTCCTGGAGAAGAAAAAGGATAAGCTCAAACCAAGATGGGAGGGCCCCTTCATCATTGACGAAGTTCTCACTGGAGGAGCCTATCGCCTTCGAGATGCATCAGACAATCGCCTTGAGCCGAATCCATGGAATGCTGCTAGGCTCCCACGATTCTACGGATAGTTTGGTAACATCTTTTACTTCTATTTTTGTCTAGGTTCCTTACTTTGTTCTTCTTCTTCTTCCTCTTCATTTTTTGTTTTCCTTTCCCAGAAAGTGTTCGGTTATACTGAACTGATAGGGGTGAACATCTTTGAATGTATATACCTCAAGATACCTGGGGGCTTCTATAACGAAGCTTATTAATGCTTACTGCTTATGTCGTTTGTTTCACACAGTCTCTTCGCCATTATATGCACCTTTATGACTTAAGTTTTTTCCAAGCTGGGTTGCTTGGCTCCTGTGCTTATACCCTACGTTACCGATCGTTCGGCTAGGGTGTAAAGGGAGCACCTCAGCGATTGTTACAACCGGGTAATCTGGACGTGTACCTCAGATGGGTGAAGCCGAAAGCTAGCGTCCTTAAGGGAATAATTGGTCAGTGGACACACGACAAATCTTTTTTGTCAAAGGACAAGCTTCCTGTAATCCTATCTCTAGGGTCAAAGCCTAGGCACACATAAATACACATGCTAACCCAGGGAAAGGAACCCTTAACGGAACTATTCTCCCTGGAAGATGTTTCTTACGTTAAATAGTAATATAACATAACACCGTGAACAAAACTTGTCTGTTCAAGCAAAATGACTGGATTGCCTTGTTTCCGAACATACTGAATGTTTACCACAAGTATAGTATCCGAAAACACTCCAATCATTGGGTTCAGGGGGTTGAAGCCAAAGGCCTGCCATGACAATTTTTCGTTAAAGTTCGATCAGAGATAAGTTTGATGATAAAGTACATTTTTACATAGAATCAAATGCCTATTCTTTATCTATGCCATCTATAAGACTGTCTAAACTACAGTCTTCTTGCGAAAACTTCATGACTATCATTACTTGGTCATAGTACGGGAATTTCTTTTCCGTCTGTTCCCCGAGGACCAATCCGGGCCATATGATTCCGATTAAGCCTGGTATAGCACATTTTCACCATGGCCCAGGCCTCTCGTGCACCTTCTCAGCATGTTGACACCTTCCATAGTTCAAAGCGACACCGATATCGTTTGCATAAGTTCGCCAGATCCTCCATAATTTCTGGAGGAGAATCGGATGGCCATAAGGCTTTAGCCATGTTCTTCATGGCTTTCCGAACTCGCTCATGCACTTTGGAGAGTTCTTGTAGCACGTTGCCTTGAAATCTGGATACTTCTGCTTCGGGCCGCCCAGTTAGCAAACCTGCAGGAATAGCATTGTAAAGCTCTGAATCAGTGGATAATATGAAAGCAAGGTTAAAGGTCATACTGCATATGCCGCCTTTTAACTTCCTATTCTCCTTCACAACATCTGACAGTTGGGCCCTTAAGTCCTTTATCTTGTCGGCTTGCTTGACATTTTCATCCACCAGTTTGTTCTTTTGCTCAATGCATGGTCTGTGTTAATACACGTTGAGCCGCTGCTTCCTGCCCTTCAGCATATTTTTTGTCCTCTTGAGAAACCTTTAGCTTCTCCTCCAGTTGATCTGTCGATTCCACCACTAAAAATAAAACAATGTATGCTTCAACATCATTGATGGAAAAAAAATCATATTTTACGGACACTTTTTCGTCCTTACCATTAGAACCCTCTTTGGATTTTTTTAGGTCTTCTAGCTCGGCGGTGACGGCATTCAGCTTGATGCGGTTTGCTTCAAGATCCTTGGATAACACGTCATTCTTTTCCTTGAGAACCTGCAGTCATAACGATCCTTAAATCAGTTGGGCTAACTGCTTCAAGTCTCGGGGGCTACTGGCATATGCTTATTAAATTTACACAAATCCTTACCTGCATATATTTTGAAAGTAGGTGAGTGGCCCCGGCAAGCCCGTCCTGAGAAGCTTAGATATACGCATCCACAGAGCTGAGGGTGTTAAACGCCTCCACAGTAAATACTGGGTGTCGCATGGCCTCTTTTCACCGCCGATGATTCATCGCGCTCTCTACTTCTGAATTGGTGACCGATACATTATCCGAATCCTCTCATGGAGGATAATCCGATGTTACGCCCGTATTGGCTCTTGTCCTTGTTGATGGGCCCGGGGCCAGATTGGTTGGTGTTCGGCCGGCAGGGTCATCGGACACAGTTCGGTGTACACTCATTCTAGAATAAGACAAAGGGAAAATGTGACAATTCGGCCTTAATACTGGGCATATATTGAAAACCATACCTTTTCGATGAAGGAAGGGGCTCGATAGTGCCCCCTGCTTCCTTCTGCTTCAAAGTCTCACCCTGCATAGGCGTCGTCCTTTTAGAGGATGCCCTTGATGCAGTACGGCGAGCCGAGCGCTGCCCCTTTTGAGCATGAGACAGTGCGGTTGGTGAGGCGCGAAGGGAAGGCTCTCTTTGGGAAGATGTATCTTGGGTACTTACATTGGAGGAGGGAAGAAGGCTGGGATAATCGGCTACATAGCCACTTCTATACCATCATGGCTGCCTGATAGAAAACCCCGTCAGTGGGTTCTATGAATATATCCGGATCCTGTTAAAATCCGGGATCTTTATCGCGAATATGATCCTCTGGCTGTGGGGCAGGGCAATAAACCCCCTCAATCACCTTCCTCCATTCCTGTTGTAAACATCTGAATATATTTCGATTATCATATCTCAATAAGGAGGTTGGATAAAGCTAGCAATTAAAAAAAAACTTACCCAGTCGATGGGGTTATACATGGAAAAACCTTCCTGACATTTCAAATGGACAAATTCCTCTTTCTCCCCCTAATAAAGACAAGCTAAGATGGCAGCCAAGTCAGTTGGGGTATCCGGACCTTCGCGTAGGCAACGGGATGCATCATCTTGCCCGTTGTAATGCCACATGGGAAGCCCTCTAGACTGGAGTGGCTGAACGCACCACTTTATCATGATGGCCATTACTTCGATTATTGAAAGTTTGGAATGGGCAAGCACTCTAATCTTGCTGACCAGCCTCTTAATCTCCATGCTGTCTTCTTCCTTGGGGCTTCAGGGGCGCCAGTTGAAGTGTTTCTTCAAAGGAGCGCTGGATAATTTGGGAAGACCACGCCGAACTGGGTCCGGAAGAGCAACGTCTTCGACATAAAACCACTGCGAGGGCCACTCTCTGGGTCCCTTCTTGGGAGTGCCAGACATGTAACCTATCCCTGCTCGCCACACTTCGCGCCGCCTACCTCGGATATGGATCCCTTTTGTGAGCGAGGGACGAGGCAAAAGAATTTCCTCCATAGCTTGAAATGAGCCTGACAGCCTAAGAATAGCTCGCAAAGAGCAACGAAACCTGCAATGTGCAAGATAGAGCCTGGCGTGATATTGTGCAGTTGGAGCCCATAAAACTCTAGGATATTGTTGAGGAAAAGATGGATTGGAAATCCTACACCTCTTAGGAGGAAGGAAACGAAGCACACCCGCTCCTCTTTAGTGGGGTTGGGGAAGTTTTCCGCCAGGGCTTCGCCGTCGATCAAAGTTAATGCAGCCCGAACGAAGACTAGATCTGCAGGAGGGAGATATCCCTCCATCTGAAGTCTATTCAGATGGGCATGAGATATTGAGCAGCTTTCGCAATCGCTCGCTTGAGGGCCATGGGGGCGCGAGGAGGAGCCGGGGCGCTTGCCATGTTTGGAGGATTTTTTGTCGCTGGCTCTAAGGGTTTCTACGTGGTGTGAAATGGCATCTGAGTTCCAATCTCTTTAAATAGATGTCATCCTCATGTGGACGAGGGTTTATTTGTAAAAAATACTTGGACTGTTCGGATTCATCTGACGTGTGGAAGCCGAGGCAACGGAGGGAAGGAATCATCAAGACGGGGTATCAAAGTCAGAGCCGAACTGTCATTGTTCCAAAGAAGAACCTGCCTTGCAAGACCAAAGACATGAAGCCGAATACAACTTCATCATTGAAGGCAAGTTTGGGGGATACTAAGGGAGTCCTGGATTTGGGGGTCCTCAGGAGTCTGGACTACTGAAGGTGGGCCAGACTGATGGGCCGTGAAGATAAAAAGCAGAAAGTCATCCCTCGTGTCTGCTTGGGCTCCCATATATGTAGAAAGGCAAGTTAGATGTCCGGATGTAATGGTTCCCTCCTCCTCAAGTCATCTCTATACAAACCATAGGACCCCTCCGACATTTATATAAGCCGGAGGGTTTAGTCCATAGAGGCTGACCGAACAATCATAGGTTAGACTTATAGGGTTTAGCCAATACGATCTCGAAGTAGATCAACTCTTGTAATCCCCATATACGTCAAGTTCAATCTAGCAGGAAGCAGGGTATTACCTCCATCAAGAGGGCCCGAACCTGGGTAAACATCATGTCCTTGTCTCCCCCTGCTACCACCAATCCTTAGATACGCAGCTTGGGCTCCCTACCCAAGATCTGCTGGTTTTGACACCGACACACCCCTTCTCCCTTCCCCTATATATAGAGAGGTAGAGAGAGGGCAGCCGGACCCCAAGAGCACATCTCCACACCATGACGCTGCCTCTCCTCTCCCTCGCATCCCTCTTCCTCTCCGTAGTGCTTAGCGAAGCTCTGCTGAGATTCCGCCACCACGCCGTCATGCTGCCTGAGGACTCGAGCTACTACTTCACTATCGCTCGCTGGATCGAGGAGGTGAAGGCGTCATCAAGCCGTACATGTGTTGAACACGAAGGTGCCATCCATTCGGCACTTGGATCGGGAGTTCGCGGGACTTATCGTGATTGGATCACGAAGACATTCGACTACATCAACCGCGTTTCTTAACGCTTCCGCTTAGCGATCTACAAGGGTATGTAGATGCAATCTCTCCTCTCGTAGATGGTCATCTCCTAGATTGATCTTGGTGAGCGTAGGAATTTTTTTTGTTTCCCATGCAACGTTCCCCAACACGTGTGACAGAAGCTTGATGTAGTGATAGTGGTGCCAAGTCTGGCTTTCAAATATCTCCAAAGAGCAACAACTTTAGCTTCACAGTCATGGTGCTCTTTTTGATTCTCATCCTATAGCATAGATATTTGCTTCTTTCTATATTTTATAGTAGCTTTGGCTCGGATGATTTTTGTATTTCCATTCCCAAACTTAACCCATCTTATTGTAGCTCTTCCCTTACAGTAAGTACTTCGGTAATCAAGAAGATTTCCTAGATGTTTCTTGATAATATTCCTTTCATTCCACTCCTCCATATTAAGGGGTATGTACTCCTCCAAAGTGTCCAGAAGTAAGATCAACTCATTGAAAATTTTAATGTATTGAGATAAATTAGGTATGCCTTTGGACCAAATTTTTTATTCCTTCCTCAACCTCTTAAATGTTGATGAGATCCTTGTAATACTATCATCGGCTTGCACATCTTGATTCCAAATATTTTTAACCACATCTATGGATTCTGGTATTTCCACCAAAAATTTCAAATCTGAATTTTTTTGCTTTTGAACTGTTAGTGCCCATTTGAATGATGCATGGAACATGGCCAAAGATTGGTTTGGCAAGACAAGTGGCACTGGTGTTAGGATAATTTAAGGTCCCATATTCGGAAGAGAAACACCAACCAAGTTTATCAAGCCAAGGAGCCTCTTGCATGTTACTCCATGTATAATTTCTGCCTTTTAGTGGTATTTAAATCAACCCTAGTGCACTGATAGAGGCTGTCAGATCACGGGTTCCGGCAAAACCCTCGAGGTTCGAACACTGGGGTGCACACGAAGATCTCCCCCTACCGATCCACGTCCTAGCTTCGCTAAGATCTTACGGGCTAACTCAACGAACTTGCAACACAAAGGACACAAGATTTATACTGGTTCGGGCCACCATTGTGGTGTAATACCCTACTCCAGTGTGGTGTGGTGGATTGCCTCTTGGGCTGAGGATGAACAGTACAAGGGGAAGAACAACCTCCTGAGGAGAGGTGTTCTTGTGCTCCGTGAACTTGTGGTTGTTCTAGTCTCTCTCGATCCATCCGATCCCCCTAGCTATGGTGGTGGCTAGTCCTATTTATAGAGGCCCTAGTCCTCTCCACAAATATTGAGCGAGAAGGGAGCCAATAACGGCCAATTTGAAAGGGGATAGCTAGTACAACTTATCCTGACAAAAGTGGTCTCCGCCTGTCAAAGGCTCTGGTGGTGACGCCGTCTTGGGCTCCATGGTAACCCCCATCTTGTCGTGCTTCTGGTCTTGGTCTCGTTGCACAGATATGGAAATCTTTGCTTGACGCCTCGATACTCCGCGCCTGCACCTACTTCCTTAGCACCAAAGAGGAAACAAGGACACTGTGCGCGCTGGTGCCCGCCTGGCCTTGGTCGTCATGGCTCACGTCACTAGAACCTCGCTAGGTTTGCCTGGCCTTGAACTCTTCGCCCCTCGCGATCCAGCCTGGTGAGGCCGCTCCTGAGGAGGTCTTGTGTCGTCCGCCTCGCGAGGGTCTTGAGTCCTTGCTGGTGAAGATGGGCCGCATGGACCTACTCACATAGCCACGCCGTGGGCTGCAGGCAGGCAAGTCTGGGGACCTCCGTTCCCAGAACGCTGATAGTAGCCCCCGGGCCCAAGGCGTGCTCGGGCTTGGCTTCGAGGCGAAGCCGAAAGGAAAGTGCGGAGCGCCGCGGGCCCCAATAGCCTGCGGCCTTGGTCGGCGTGTGGCGGTTGATTGGACGTGGGTTTCCCCGCTTCCCCACGCAGCCTTGGTAACTTCCCGGCTGTCAAAAGGTTGGCGTAGACAACGCTTGCCTTCACTGCTTCCTTTCGCCTTGTTCAGACCCCCTTTCTTGCACCCTGCCTCCGAAATCTCCAGATCCACTACCATCCTTTCCGCATCGGCGACCAATAGCGCCCCAGAGGGTCAAGCCCGCCTCGTCGCCGATTTGGTACGAGCCAGCTCTCAATGCACCCAACATTTCGGAGAAGAACCTCGCCGCCACACGCTTGCTGACGACGGGGGAAAGCAACAAGAAGGGGAAGACTGGACTCCGGGCCAGCTCCGACGTGCCTGAGCCTGAGGGAAGCACCTTCTTCCCCTTCTTCACGAGCAGCATCGCCGCTGGGCTGGCTCCCCCCTTCTCTGACTTCTTTTACGAGGTCCTTGATCACTACAGGCTGCAGGCGCTGCATCTTCATCCCAACTCTATCCTTCTCTTGTCGATCTTCGCCTAATACTGTGAGGCGTACCTTGGCATGATGTCGTCCGTGGCCCTTCTGTGCCACTTCTTCTTCCTCCGCGCCAAGGAGGGTCATGCCTCCGGGTGTGTCAATTTCATCGTGGCCGGCAAGGCCAACTCGATCTCAAAGATGGGGAAGAAAGCCGACGGCTTCTGGAGCGAGTGGGCCATGATGGATGCTAAATGCACCCACCCACGCTTGACGTTGCCGATGGAGATGCCCCTGTCCGACGAGGGGTGGTCCTGCATGAAGCTCACCGATGAGTGGGCGACGTTGGTGCTAGAGCAGTTGAAGTCTGACCTGAAGCCGGGCAATGCGAAGGCGGCGAAGATTACAGGGGCCATGCTCTTGAGGGAATTCCTGATGATGCGCGTGGCCCCACTTCAGGCCCGCACGCGCCCCTTATGGGAGCTTGGGGACGAAGAGGACAAGGTTCGCTTGAGCCCGAAGGCCTGTTCTGGCGAGGAGCTGGCAGCAGCTCTCCGCCTCCTGGTTGGGGACGATCAGGAGTATCCGCCGAGTGTCTTCACTCCCTTGTTCCGCCACAAGGATGGGGCGCTGGTCGTGGCCTCCAGGACGACCTTTGATGGGCGTGGACTGGTGCCGCCGGTGCTCATCGGGGCCCCTGCGGCGCTGACGCCGGTGGAGCTGTCTTCTGGTGAGTCCTGCAGGGAGGAAGAAGAGGAGGAGGAAGACTCGGAGGTGACCCCCGAAGGGACGGGGGAGACCTCCCCCTTGAGTAAAGCTGACATCCTCCGCACTTTTCCTGACGACGACGAGGCCGGCGACCGCCTGGAGAGGGGAGAGCCGCCTGTAGTCCCGACGAGGGACCGATGGGCGTTGATTTCCCTAGATGCTGCTTCTGCTCCGACACCACCTGGAGCCGCTTCCGGCCCAGCTACCGCTCCTGCTTCTGGAGCTGGCACGCACGCACCTCGGGTTGCGAAGCTGTCGGTGTCAAAACCGGCGGATCTCAGGTAGGGGGTCCCGAACTGTGGGTCTAAGGAGGATGGTAACAGGAGGCAAGGGACACGATGTTTACCCAGGTTCGGGCCCTCTTGATGGAGGTAATACCCTACGTCCTACTTGATTGTTCTTGATAATGTGAGTAGTACAAGAGTTGATCTACCATGAGATCAGAGAGGCTAAACCCTAGAAGCTAGCCTATGGTATGATTGTATGTCATCCTATGGACTAAAACCCTCCGGTTTATATAGACACCGGAGGGGGCTAGGGTTAGACAAGGCCGGTTACAAAGGAGGAGATATACATATCCGTATTGCCTTGCTTGCCTTCCACGCCAAGTAGAGTCCCATCCGGACATGGGACGAAGTCTTCAATCTTGTATCTTCATAATCCAATAGTCCGGCCAAAGGATATAGTCTGGCTCTCCGGAGACCCCCTAATCCAGGACTCCCTCAGTAGCCCCTGAACCAGGCTTCAATGACGATGAATCCGGCGCGCAGTGTTGTGTTCGGCATTGCAAGGTGGGTTCCTCCTCCGCATAAATCATGGAAGAGTTTTGAATACAAGGATAGTGTCTGGCCCTGCAAAATAAGTTCCACATACCACCATAGAGAGAATAATATTTCCACAAATCTAACCTGCTGGCATGTTTCGACATCACGACATTACGCCATGGCCCGGTTATTATTCGAACCGCTTTTCTCAACCAGCTCCCCACATATCGCGAGGCGGTTTTCTTGACACGTCTTGTCAAAGCAGAGATCGTGTTCCCTTTATCACGGGATTCTCATCAATATGGACGTGGGTAACCCAACCGCGCCATCAATTACGACACCTGGGGAATAAGCAGTTTTACCAGGCAAGTGGGGAGACACATCGCCTCTTCCGCCCTTATAAAGGGATAAGGATTTACTTTTTTCACCCACGCCTTCTTCTTCCTCGCTTACCCATTCCCGCACACTCGAGCTCTAGCGCCCAAGCTCGCGTTCTTCTTCTCAAACCAGTCCAAGCATGTCGGGAGCAGGAGGCAAGTGGATGGTCTCCTCCGTCACGGAGGAGAACATCAAAAAATTACGTGAAGCCGAATATCTGGCCGCAGATATCACGCACCGGCTGCCCGATGCGGGGCAGATCATCCCAACGCCCGAACCCCATGAGAGGGTAGTTTTTCTTACCCATTTTGTCCGCGGACTGGGATTTCCCTTCCACCCATTTGTTCGCGGGCTCATGTTCTACTATGGGCTGGATTTCCATGATCTGGCCCCCCAACTTCATCCTCAACATCTCGGCGTTTATCGTCGTGTGCGAGGCCTTCCTCCGCATCAGGCCCTACTTTGGCCTATGGCTGAAAACCTTCAATGTCAAACCGAAGGTGGTGAGCGGCCAGCAAGCAGAGTGCGGAGGCGCTTTGGTGGGCAAGATGCCTAATGTCACCTGGCTTGAGGGCATCTATGTGGATACCATAAAGGGGTGGCAATCGGGGTGGTTCTACATCACCGAGCCGCGCGACTCCAACTGGGTGGCGACCCCCAAATTTCGATCCAGAATCCCCACGCGGCTCACCTCCTGGAAAAAGAAGGGTCTGTCATGGGGTTCTTCGGTAGAGCTGACCGGACTCCAGACCTGCATCCAGAACATGACGAGCAAGAAAATCAAGCTCGTCAACGTGGTCCAGATTATGCTCTTCCGCCGGATTCTTCCGTGTCAACGGCGGGCATTTGTTTTGTGGGAGTTCGACTCGGCCAAGCACCAGACACTGTGTGAGCTCTATGACATGATGCACGAGGACGTCTGGAGGGTGCTGTTCAAGAGCGCCGAGATCCCTGCCCCCCTCAACGAGGACCGCGGACTCAGCGCAAAACGCCGCGCCAATCCGGTAGGTTTTTTATATCTCTCAGGGTATTTATTTGCCCCGGTTTAGTTGTGTGCAGGATCTGAACTTCCATGTCATTAACAGGACTGGATAGAGACGGTGGAGCAGCTTGATAGCCCAGCCCCGCTGCCCAAAGATCCTGTAGATGCTCTTTTGACGAAGATGCTGACTCCAGCACCCTACGAGGTGCCGGAAAAGAAGACCAAGAAGAAGGCCGCGGGGACCCGAAAAGGTCTCCGACGCAAGGTTGTATCGGAGTCATCGGACGATGACTCCGACGCGCACTCCTCCCATGAAAAGGAGGAGGAGGATAAAAATTCTCCCCCCCCAGCCGGGGGAGACAAGAAAAGGAAGGTCGACCCATCCGGGGAGGCCGAACGGTCCAAGAAAGGAAGGACCCTCCTTCCGGACTGTGCCACGACAGCCGCCGACAGCGGCGACGAGTGGCTACCCAGGGACAAGCCCCTGGCGAAGTCATAAGTGTCCAGACACCATAGTACTTCATGGTATGTTTTATTGTACTGCCTTTCCTCATGCCGAACATGATTATGCAGTCCGTCCCGAGCTCATCTCGATGTACCCTCGTCGAGCGGCTCTTTGGACTCGTTGGATATGAACAACGGTTCTCTTCCGACCGCTTCCACCCCTCGCCCTACGGATAACGCCGAGGTGTTGTCTAAACAGGCACCGAGCCAAGGGGAGGTGGTCCTGGGGGCGCCTCGCGGCGACTTCCCGGACCCTGGGTACCAAGGGAGCGAGGCTCCCACGGGCTTCAAGTTCGGGCCACCGACAGACACTGCGCTGGAACCTTCGATGGTTCCGGACTTCGGCAGACGGTCCCCTGTCAAGGGGGGCCAACCATCCGTGCCGGTGTCCTCTGTCCAACCAGAGGCACCGGACAACCTGCTGGAAGCACTTCGCAGTGCTTCCATCAAAGAGGAGCACCGCACTATCATGAGTGCGGTGGTCGAGAAGGTTTAGTCCGCCAAAAACGGACAGACCAAAGCCTGCCGATGGAATCTGCTGGCAAGCTATTCAGTCAATGCTGAGCTGGTGCTTTGAGTTTTAGTGGGAGGTACTCGATGGCATGTAGATCACCACCACGAGCCATGTGGATGTGAAGGAGGAAATCCTCAATCCATACAACAGGATCTGTTGTGCCATCGTATGATTCGATATTTACGGGTTTGAAACCCTCCGGGAATTCATGATTCATAAGTCCATTAGTGAAGCATAGGGGGTGTGCGGCGCCTCTGTGCCAGGCTATATCTCGATGCAGTTCGTATGAGTCTTGCCTGCTGTATTCGGCCCGACCGGATTTACTCTTGGTGTATCCGACGCGATGATCATCGTCCCGTGTTGGCGCGCATGCCCGTGTCCCATATATTGACCTTGTGATTTTTGCCTAGTGTCCAAGATGTCTCGCAGGTCCTCCGTGTTGCTCTGGGCCTTGGTATTTTTGACTGAGTGGCGACGGGGTGCGGTCTGAACTTTAGGCTGAAACACCTCTCTTGCGCGGCCGTGTACTGGCCGGTCAGCCGCATTGTTCACTGGTGAATGAGGTTTCAATGCTTCCTCCTCGAGGTGAGGTAGCAACCTATGTTTTGGGTAACTCTTGGACGGGCGCTCGAGTTCATGCTCCTCGGCCGCAAGGACTTTGGTCCACCTGTCTGCTAGCAAGTCTTGATTGGCTTGAAGCTGTTGCTGCTTTTTCTTCAGGCTATTTGCCGTGGCCATAAGCTGGCGCTTGAAGTGCTCTTGCTCGATGGGGTCCTCAGGCACGATAAACTCGTCATCGCCGAGGCTCGCCTCGTCTTCGGAGAGAGGCATGTAATTATCCTCCTCCGGTTCTCCATCTGCTGCCTGCTCTGGAGGGCTAGCTTGTTCATCCTTCAGCTGTACATCATGCTCGAGGGGATTGTTGTTGTCTTCGGCACTATCCAGAGTGTTATTATCTCTTGTGCCGGTATCACTGCTCCTGCTGTGGCGGGACTTAGAGCGGCGCCGCTGACGTCGGTGCTTGGGTTGCTTCCTGGAGGGGTCATCCTCCACTGTCTCGTCGCCATTGCCTTCTTTGGGGGTGTCCACCATGTATATATCATATGATGATGTGGCGGTCCAGCGCCCCGAGGGCGGTGGTTCCTGTTCGTCTCCGGCTTCGTCGTCCATACCGTTGAAGTCTTCGGAGTCAAAGTCGAGCATGTCGGTTAAGTTGTCGACAGTGGCTACTAAGTGGGTGGTGGGTGGGCAGCGAATTTCTTCGTCGTCCGCATCCCATTCTAGCCAGACATGGTTCGGCCAAGGTTCTCCTAACAGGGAGAGAGACCTTAATGAATTTCGCACATCTCCGAAAGGTGAGTGCTGAAAGATATCCGCGGAGGTGAACTCCATGATCGGCGCCCAGTCGGACTCGACGGGCACGGATGTGAGCGGCTCGGAGTCCGTGGCCGGAGATGAATCCAGTGGTTCGACGACACGGCTCTTGTAAGGGGTGAAGTCAGTATCCGGCTCTATCGCCACTGAGAGTGCGGCCTCCATGGTGGGGTCCATCCCTCCGCTCTCGGATGGCGCGACTTTCTCTGGATTGATAGCCAGAGTAGTTGCGGACGCGTTCTCCCAAACATTGTCCAACGGCAGAGTTACGTCATGCTCCTCGCGACTGTGCGGCACGTCCGACATGGGCTCGAATCCGTCGAAGATCAAGTCTCCGCGGATGTCGGCCGTGTAGTTCAAGTTTCCAAATCTGACCTGATGGCCAGGGGCGTAGCTCTCGATCTGCTCGAGGTGGCCAAGCGAATTGGCCCGCAGTGCGAAGCCGCCGAATAGAAAGATCTGTCCGGGGAGGAAAACCTAACCCTGGACTGCATCGCTAGCGATGATCGAAGGAGCCATCAAGCCTTACAGTGACGACACAGTGGAACTCTCAATGAAAGCACCAATGTCGGTGTCAAAACCGGCGGATCTCGGGTAGGGGGTCCCGAACTGTGCGTCTAAGGCGGATGGTAACATGAGGCAAGGGACACGATGTTTACCCAGGTTCGGGCCCTCTTGATGGAGGTAATACCCTACGTCCTGCTTGATTGTTCTTGATAATATGAGTAGTACAAGAGTTGATCTACCACGAGATAGGAGAGGCTAAACCCTAGAAGCTAGCCTATGGTATGATTGTATGTCATCCTATGGACTAAAACCCTGCGGTTTATATAGACACCGGAGGGGGCTAGGGTTACACAAGGTTGGTTAGAAAGGAGGAGATATACATATCCGTATTGCCTAGCTTGCCTTCCACGCCAAGTAGAGTCCCATCCAGACACGGGACGAAGTCTTCAATCTTGTATGTTCATAGTCCAACAGTCCAGCCAAAGGATATAGTCCGGCTGGCCGGAGACCCCCCTAATCCAGGACTCCCTCAAAAGCTCTCCAGCTTTAAGCTCACCAAGCGAAGAGTAGACTACGCTGCTATGGACCAGTAAGTGCTTGAGCTTCATCTTGTTCTTGCTTATACTGCTGCCTCTTGACGTTCGTCCTTGTTTTTGCTGTTGGTGCTTGTTTCTGACTCTTTTTCCTTGTTGTGCAACTAGGCTGATGCCTACGGTGAAGAGGAGGAGGGAGAGCGAGGTGGTGGTGCTTGAGTCCCGGTTACCTCCTGCGACCGCGCCCCTCTCCATGAGCAAAGGTGGGGACGTCGCCCATGTTTCTCTAGCCCGATCATCCTCGCGAGGCTGGGTGGAGCATCCTCAGGAAGAGTCAACCCCCGAAGCGCCGCTGACTCAGGAGGTGCCAGCGTCCGACTCGGGTGCTGAGGTCCAAGGGGCTTAGGAGCTTCCTGCCTCCCAGGACATGGTGACGATGACGCATCTTCCTCCTTCTGCGCCATTACTCCTTGGTTTTCCTGCTTCCTCTGCTGTCTTGGAGCCTCCCCTTTCAGAGATGACTCATTTGCGGGAAGATCTACTGGGCGCGGATCCGCGCGTGGTAGCCGGGCACTTGGAGCTAGCCTCCGGCTGGCCTTAGTTTGATGTAGCAATCCGAGCGGCGCTGAACTAGGCCGTGATTACCTCAGAGTAGGAGAAGCGGGCCGTCGCTCAAGCTGCGGCCAATCGCGAGGCGGCACTGAAGTACGCCGAAGCCACCCACGATGAGATCAGCACAGAAGAAGCTCACGGCCGTCAGGTGAAGGAGGAGGAGATGAAGGCCCGGGAGGACGCCATCAAGAACCGCGACGCCGAGTTGGGGGAGTTGGCGAAGGCGCAGGCCACTGAGCGCAGCCAGCTGGAGGAGCTAGAGCGGAAGGTGGAGGCGAAGGGGGTCGATCTTGACGCCAAGCGAAGGTCTGGCCGTGGACCGCGCAGCCTTCACGCTTCTGGAGAAGAGGTCTCGCGAGGCCCTGAAGTCACTCTATGAGAAGGGCTTGGAGAAGCCGTTGGCCACCAATGAGGACGGCCCCGCCCAGTTGCTTCCCTACTTGGTCGATGCGCTTGAGGAAGTCGTGCATAGCATCGGCCCCATGGCAGAGGCAGAGGCTCGCGTCCTTTCTTCAGTCGCACTGACACGCGTCTTCAACCACCTCCATCTTCGTGATCCTGCCGCCCGCCTTGACGAGCTGCTGGAGCCTGTGGATGAGAGCGTTGTGCGGCTGCCGCCGCAACCATGAAGGGTCAGGTGGAAGCCCTGCTAGAGAAGTTTGACACCTTCGCCCCCGCGTCTTTGACCGGTGGTGCAGGTGAAGATGACGCCACCCAGGAGGGGGCACCTCTTGCAGGTGCTGGCGGTATCGAGGGATGACTGGCTTGCGACTTCTTTCCTGTTGAAACTCTTGCAGCATGTAGCGTGCCACGTGGAGGCGTTTAAACTTGTGTTTGGTATTCGGAGAACAATATGTCTTGTAATATTTTCTTTGAAATTTTGTGATTTTCTT
Source organism: Triticum monococcum (assembly GCA_034509565.1). Taxonomy (NCBI): domain Eukaryota; kingdom Viridiplantae; phylum Streptophyta; class Magnoliopsida; order Poales; family Poaceae; genus Triticum; species Triticum monococcum. The sequence continues at coordinate 412,795,408 of CM067845.1, forward strand.
CCTATTTGCTTTATGTTCTACATCGGCAGAGCCTGGCCCCGCGCATACCTCAACCACCGTTGGACCGACCGAAGACCAGGACGGACCCAAGGAGTGGGGGGCTACATGACCAGTTAGGCTCCTGAGTCGCGATGCTCAGGAGTCCCCCTTGATGCGCAAATAGCTTGTGGAAAGGAGATTCAATGTTTGGTCTCGTGTTCTACGTCGGTAGGGCCCGACCACGCGCAACCGCCGTTGGGCTGACCGGAGACTAGGACGGACCAAGGAGTGAGGGGCTACGTGGTCAGTTAGGCTCCTGAGTCACGATGCTCAGGAGTCCCCCTTGACGTTCAAACGACCTTCATACCGTAGCTCCGCTTGGGAGGGCGCGTGACGACCAGGTCCGAGGGACCTAGCGGGGTGGCGTACGCTTGGGTGTGACCCGAGCGCAGCCCCCATGCCCAGCCCCCTCGTGCGGCTCTCTCGAGGGGAGACGTTGCGTTGAGGCTAGACACCGAGCCCGAAGGCTCCCTGAGGTTGATACGGCCGTGAGGCCGCCCTCAGTTGTTTATCACCAGGACGGACCATGGCGCTTCCTCACTTGCACGGGCATAGCCGCTCCTCGGCAGTGTCGACTGCCAGCACGGAGTGTGGTGCTTCCACTGGTACGTGGGAGGGGACTCCATACTGCGGAGAGCCCCCAGGGCGTGTACAGCCCCGCCCTGACACGTGGCTTGCACGGTAGGGCTAGACGAGGTGTGTCTTAGCTCTCATGAGCCAGCGCGGCTGTCGGTGTCAAAACTGGCGGATCTCGGGTAGGGGGTCCCGAACTGTCGCCTAAGGCAGATGTTAACAGGAGGCAGGGGACACGATGTTTTACATAGGTTCGGGCCCTCTTAATGAAGGTAAAACCCTACGTCCTGCTTGATTATTCTTGATAATATGAGTAGTACAAGAGTTGATCTACCACGAGATCGGAGAGGCTATACCGTAGAAGCTAGCCTATGGTATGATTGTATGTTGTCCTACGGACTAAAGCCCTTCGGTTTATATGGACACCGGAGGGGGCTAGTGTTACATAAGGTCGGTTACAAAGGAGGAGATATCCATATCCGTATTGCCTTGCTTTCCTTCCACGCCAAGTAGAGTCCCATCTGGACACGGGACGAAGTCTTCAATCTCGTATCTTCATAGTCCAATAGTCCGGCCAAAGGATATAGTCCGGCTGTCCGGAGACCCCCTAATCTAGGACTCCCTCAGTAGCCCCTGAACCAGGCTTCAATGACGATGAGTCCGGTGCGCAGTGTTGTTTTCGGCATTGCACGGCAGGTTCCTCCTCCGAATACACCATGGAAGAGTTTGAATACAAGGATAGTGTCCGACCCTGCAAAATAAGTTCCACATACCACCATAGAGAGAATAATATTTCCACAAATCTAATCTGCTGACACGTTTTGGCAGCATGACATCACGCCATGGCCCGGCAATTATTCGAACCGTTTTTCTATAACCAGCCCCGCACATAACGCGAGGCGTTTTCTTGACACGTCTTGTCAAAGCATAGATTGTGTTCCCCTTATTACGGGATTCTCATCAATACAAACGTGGGTAACCCAACCGTGCCTCTTGGTATGACTCCTAGATCTTAGGTATGTCTTGAACGGCCACAAGGAGGACGCCCGGCATTCATCCCCTTTATAAAGGGACAAGGCTTTTTCTTTTTTCCCTCCCGTGCTCAATCGAACCCTTCCCCCGCCTTGAGTTCTAACACCCAAAGCCCAGGTTAGGTGCTTCGGACCTTCAATCATGTCTGGATCCAGCCTTCAAGGCCAGTGGATGCCTTCCTCCGTCACGGAGGAGGACATCAAGAAGTTGAGGGAAGCCAGATACCTGACCGCCAAAATTTCGCATAGGCTGCCCGCCCGAGGGCAGGTTGTCCCTACTCCCGAACCCAATGAGAGTGTTGTGTTCGTCTCCCACCTCCTTCGAGGACTAGGCCTTGCTCTGGATCCCTTTGTTAGGGGTCTCATGTTCTATTACGGGCTGGATTTTCACGATCTGGCCCAGGATTCCCTTCTTCACATCTCGTCATTTATTGTCGTTTGTGAGGCCTTCCTCCGCATTACCCCTCACTTCGGCCTATGGCTCAAGACCTTCGATGTGAAGCCGAAGATGGTCGAGGGGCAGTACGTAGTGTGCGGAGGTGCTCTAATAAGAAAAATTGCTGACGCTCCATGGCCAAAGGGTTCCTTTCCAGAGGTGCCCGGACTGTGGCAACAGGAGTGGTTTTACGTCACAGCTCCCCGAAGGGCCAAGTGGGTAGCTGCCCCCACCTTTTGCTCGGGCCCTCCACCACAACTGATGTCATCGATCAGCAGGGGGCTGAGCTGGGGTCCAGCCAAGGACGTGCCAATACTGTAGAGCTGTATCCAAGATCTCTTCGAGGGATATTTCAGTCTGGTTATGGTAATGCAAGTTATGCTGGTTCGTCGAGTCCAGCCTTGCAAACGCCGGCCCCTCCGCATGTGGGAATTCAACCCGGAAGGACCGTGCACTATTTAGAATTTCCTCGGCATGACGCACAAGGAGATGTACAAATCGTTCTTCAGACCCCAAATAGAGTGTCCGGACACTACCGAGGACGTGGGCCTGAGCTGTAACCGCCCCACTGCCCAAGTAAGTAATCCCATGGCCGAACACACTGTCCTTATTTATCATGACATCATCCTGAAGAATCGCTTTGACCAAGACTGGATAACAAAGGCAAAGATGATCCGGTGTTTGGCCCCCCTTCCTGAAGGCTTGGACAATCCGATGCTAGAAAAGATGCTTGAGCCAGCACCTTGTCTGGTGCCCTCAAAGGAAGATGAAGGGGGAAATAAAGAGGACGAAAGCGGTCCTCCATCGCTACCTATTCCAGTCGAGGGGATGAGCGCCTCTGTGAGGGAGGATAACCAAGGGGAAGAATCTGACATTCTCTCTCCTCGGGGAAAGAAGAGGACTACCTCTGAAGATCCGGAAACTAAGGCTTCCAAACGGGAGAAGAAATCTCCGCTAGAGGGTCCTGCCTCGGAGGGTATTCTTGCCGCACAATGTCCGTGCGGGGATCAACCCTCTACCGAGCTGTAAGTAATCAAAAATTACTTAATAGTGAAGATATCCTACCTTACTTCCGAAGACAATAACCGATGCTTGTAAATTGTAGCCCGGATCACAGTCCTTCTCGACAGAGTTCATCTTCGGGGGATCTCCTTCCGGAGATGATGGAGAGCGAAACGCCCCCCGGACTCCCCAACTCAAGAAGCGAGCGACCTTGAAGTCTCGTCGCGAAGGGTATCTCTAGATCCAATATCGCCAAAGGATAACCCTTTGGCTGTCCGGCATCCCTAGTATCCGGCTCCTGAGGAGAGCGACAGCAAGGGTCCGTACTGTGTGTGGTCTGACGCACTGAAGGATCTTATGGGGAAAGCTGTTGTCTCGGAAGCGCATCGTATACTAATGGGTACGGTAATTGAAAGGATTTCATCCTCTGAAAGCGGTTTGCACGAAGCTTTTATGAGTCTGCTGAAAGGCTTTGAGGTACGTAAAATAATGTATACCTTTAATAGTACCACATATGTTAGGTATGCCCATGCAAATAGTAGCCCCTTAGACTCTGGTTGTCATCAAGAACGGCGACAAACAGAGGATCATAGTCCCAGGTAATAACCAGACCGCCTGTATGCGCAGGTTCTTGAAGCTCTGGTGGCTAGCCAGACTAATGGGTTTGCCGAACTAAAGCGGCAGCTAGATGCGGCAGATGCCGACGTCGTGCTTGTCAACAAGCGGCTTGACGAGGCACATGGTGAGTGATTTTCCTGGTGATCGTCACATAATAAGAGCAGCATGATGCCAGTATCTTTAATATGTTGTGACTGCAGATGGATCTGCCACCGTGGAGACCCTTCGGGCGGAGCTTGCCCAAGGCAAGGAGCAGGCAAGGACTAGCAATGCGGCCGCTTTAAAGGCGGCCGAAGAGTTAAGGGCCGAACAGGCCGCACATTGCGGGAGCAAAGAAAAAATTCCCAAGATGGCCATTGAGTTAAAAGATGCTGCTGACCGTTACCGGCTTCTTGAAGAGGAGAACCGGGCGGAGGCGACGAACCTGGAGAAGGCCCGAGTGGCTGCCAAGGAAGCCCGCTCCAAAATTAGAGCGACGAAGGAGGAGCTGAATCAAGCTGCATATATCATGTCTGGGAAGCCCTTCTTGTTCCGGACTAAGTTCAGAGATCCGAAGTATGCTCCTCTGGACCGGCTATGGATTTCGGCCGACGCGTACATGGATTTGGCTACAAGTGCTGCGGATGCGACCGGGTACTTCAAGGATCAAGAAGGTCCTGAAGTGGAGAAGCTGTTCTGGTCACAGTTTCATGCTCCAGTCCATCCGCTGTTGCTAAATGAGCGATTGACCGGTTGGGCCGAGCTCCATAGATTATCCGGACTGGCCATGAGCTCCGGTGTGGATCATTTGTGGCCAGGAGGGCCAAGGCTGAATAGCTACTTTAGCTTAGTGCAACAATTCCTTGGCGTTGTCCCACGCATCGATGCTGTAAAGAGATCAGCGTGCATAGAAGGTGCTCGAATGGCCCTTGCCCGTGTCAAAACATATTGGGCGGAGACGGATGCCACCACTGTTGCGGCACAGGGTTCGGCTATAGGCCGATTGGCTGCCGAGCACTACTTTGAAGAAGTTCTTGAAGGCACTCGTTCGATAGAGGCTCAGTGCTCGAAGAATATTATGTTTGAGTGACATGTATTCCCATTGTAAAAACAATGTTTTATTGAATTTATCAAGGCTGTATTTATACTTTTTCCCAAAAGTACTATGATGCCTCCTGTGCGGCCGTTTATGTAGATATGTATATCACCTGAAAGATGGTTGTCGTCGGCTTCAGCCCCCTTGCATATAATGCGGGGGTGCTCGCAGAAGACGCATGTTCACACTTGATCCAATGACTTGGTCCATTAAGGAGGTGATAGCGCAGCGAACTAGGCAACCTGACTATAATGCTTTTTACACTTTCACTTAACCAGAGGAGTTTGACAGTGGGGCTACTATATAGCCCCTGGTGGCTCCGTGCTCATCTTGATTTGGGGCGCGTACATGCCTGGCCGGGAAATGGCCCTTCGTTAAGGCGGAGGAATCCCAAAGATTCCGCTAGGTCATCGAGTGGTTGAGCAGTCTCACGCTATATCATGACAGTCAGTTTTTGACTTTCTCTAATAAGGTGCTCGTCCGGATGAACCAGGGCACAATCACAGTAGTTCTCCTGGTGCCGCCTTAGCCGATAGAGCGGAACGTAAGGCAGCAAAACACAAGAGCCGGGCAAACCCAACATTTGACCAAAGACATGATTCGGAGCTGATGCATATAAGGCCAAACTCGCTACGCCGAACACCCCCTAAGGTATTCGGTCTTTATGATGTAAACCGGGCCTAAACAGTGCCCTTGGTAATAAGCCCCTGGTGTCCAGGTACGTGCAATATTCTGACGTGGCCACATGCCAATACGTCAGCATCCTTCTCAATTGTACTGAGAATCCGAGGGATGTGTATCAACAAGAGACAGTAAAAAAAAGTTTATGCAGGGTCTTAATCTAAAAAGAATCCTTGGAATGGGTCCCTGCTGCACTTCTGCGCATGTGTCTCCGTTGTGTCGTGTCCTGGATGGGTGTAGCACAATGGTCATCTGTAAAACAGAGGAACTTAGTCGAAAAGTTATCGTGCAAAAAGGTAGGTTATACTAAATAAACTATATACAGTTCAAGATGAGTAAAGTTGAGCCTAATTGCCACTTGTTTGTGCGCGTTGAGCCCCTTGTATTGTAATAGGGGTATAGCCATCAAACATGTATCAAGTACATATAGCTGCGCCGGACTCGTCTAATCGCGTCCGTGGTCTTAACGACCTGGCAGATGCATTAGTTGGTGAGGTCGTTTAGTGTGCGGCTGCCAAGGCAGCCGCACGGTCTTCCGCGTGCAAGGAGCGCTCGATATTTCCATTTACTATAATGATGCCACGTGGACCAGGCATCTTAAGCATGAGAGAAGCGTAATGCAGTATTGTGTTAAAGCGAGCAAAAGCTTCGCGTCCGAGTAGTGCTTGATAACCACTTTGCAACAGAGCGATGTGGAATGTTAAATTTTCGCTGCGGAAGTTATCGGGAAAGCCGAATATAACTTCTAGTAGCAGGGAGCCCGAGCAATGGGCCTCTGGGCCTAGCGTTACTCCTTTAAAGGTAGTATTGCTGCGGCTAATTTTTGTTGGGTCTATCCCCATTTTGCAGACTATGTCTTGACATATCAGGTTTAAACTGCTGCCGCCGTCCATTAGGACTCGTGTGAAGTGATAACCATCAATTATTGGATCTAATACCAAGGCAGCCCATCCTGCACACTGGATACTTGCCGAGTAATCCCAATGGTCGAAGGTGATCGGTTGGGATGACCCGTGGCAGAACTCTGCGGTGATAGGCCCTGGGGCATGTGTCTCTAGGAGTGCCGCTTTGTTTCTCCCCTTTGTCATGTGTAACACGTTTACTGTTTTGACTTCTGGTGGGAATTTCTTCTGTTCCCCAGTGCTTTCCTTGCGAGGCTCGTCCTCGTCTTCGCTTGGTGTATCCTGCCCCTTATGTTCGGCGTTGAGCTTGTCGGACTTCTTGAAGACCCAACATTCTCTATGGGTATGATTTGCAGGTTTACCGGGGGTGCTATGGATCTGACATATTTGGTCCAGAATCTTGTTTAGGCTGGACAGTTCGTCTCTGTTGCCTTTGGAGGGTAGCTTTTGCTGACCTGGCCGAGAGCTTCTGAATCTGGCGTTTACCGCCGTGCTGTTTGGCCTGTCTTCTTTATTTCGGCGCTTATTTTTGCTGCGTCGTGATTTCCCGTTTCCGTCCCTGGCTTCGGATGTACTTGGGTCGCTGGTGCTGCATCGGGCTAACCAGCTGTCCTCGCCCGTGCAAAAGCGGGTCATGAGGCTTGTTAATGTTGCCATTGTTCTCGACTTTTCTTGGCCGAGGTGTCTGGCAAGCCATTCGTCTCGAACGCTATGCTTGAAAGCTGCCAAGGCTTCGGCGTCCGAACAGTCGACTATTTGGTTCTTTTTAGTGAGGAACCTGTTCCAAAGCTTTCGGGCTGACTCTCCGGGCTGTTGAGTTATATGACTTAAATCGTTTGCATCCGGTGGTCGGACATAGTTCCCTTGAAAATTTGCCCGAAAAGCGTCCTCAAGCTCTTCCCAGCTTCCAATGGAGTTTTCGGGGAGGCTTTTAAGCCAGTGCCGAGCTGGTCCTTTGAGCTTGAGGGGTAAGTACCTGATGGCAAGGAGGTCGTCTCCTCGAGCCATGTGGGTATGGAGGATGTAGTCCTCAATCCTGACCCCAGGGTCTGTCGTTCCGTCGTACGCCTCTATGTTTACGGGTTTGAATCGCTCTAGAAATTCATGGTCCAGCACCTCATCGGTCAAACATAGGGGGTGTGTGGCACCCCTGTATTTGGGTGGACCGTGGTGTTCAGATGTTTGTTGTGTTGTATTGCATGCTGGAGCGCGCTTGCGTGGCCCGTATATGGATCTGGTTGCGCCGTCCTTTTGATGCGAGCCCTCGCGTGGATCGCGTACTGGCTTATGTGTGGCGTCGTTTGCCGCTCTATGTTGGCCACAAGGTCGTCTATCCGACCGGATGGCCATTTTGTTTTTTAATTGCGGGGGATCTAAGGCCTCCTCATCGAATTCAGGTAGCAACTTTCGCGTCGGGTAGCTCTTGGTGTGGCGATTACCGCCGTACTTCGCTGCAGTGTTGAGTACTTCACTCCATCTGATTCTGAGTGTGTCTTGTGCAGCCCTTAGCCTTTGCTTCTGCTTTTTCAGACTCCTCGCAGTGCCAACAAGCCATTGATGGGCATTCTGTTGCTCCGGGCGCCTGTACGGTGTGATGTCATCCGGACTGTTATCTTCGACGGAGTCGGGTTGTTCGGTTTGATTCTCCGTGTTGCCGTGGTCGGGCGATGGTTCACCCTGCTGTATCGCCGGGTCTATATGATCATTGTTTTTGCCGAGGTGGGATTTGGAGCGGCGCTTATGCCGCCGCTTTGACTGCTTCTCGAGGGAACAACCCTTTGCTGCGTCCTTCCGTTCCTCGTCGTTGTTTTCTTTGGGTGTGTCCACCATGTATACATCATATGATGAAGTTGCTGTGCAGTGCCCTGTGGGCAGTGGTTCCTCTTTGTCTCCCGCATCATCGTCCATACCGTCGATGTCTTCGGAGTCAAAGTCGAGCGTGTCGGTCAAATTGTTGACAGTGGCTACTAAGTGGGTGGTGGGTGGGCGGCGAATTTCTTCGTCATCCGCATCCTAATCCTGCCGAACATAGTTCGGCCAAGACTCTCCTGATAGGGAGAGAGACCTTAATGAGTTCAGTATGTCGCCGAAAGGCGAGTGCTGAAATATATCCATGGAGGTGAACTCCATGATCGGCGCCGAGTCGAATTTGACAGGCACGGGCGCAGGCGGTTCGAAGTCCGTGGCCGGGGAAGAATCCGGTAGTTCGGCGTCACGACTCCCATGAAGGGTAAGGTTTATCCTTGGCTCGATCGCCGCTGAGAATGTGGCCTCCATGGCGGGATCTATCCACCTGTCCATGGATGGCGCAATTGGCTCCGAATTGAGGGGCGGAGCGGTTGCCGGTGCGGTCTCCTAAACACTGTCCGATGGTAGAGCTAAATCATGCTCATCGTGACTGTGCGGCGGACTCGGTAGGGGCTCGAATCCGTCGAAGATCAAGTATCCGCGGACGTTGGCCATCTAGTTTAAGCTTCCAAACCTGACCTGGTGGCCAGGGGCGTAACTCTCGATCTGCTCCAGATGGCCAAGCGAGTTGGCCCGCAGTGCGAAGCCGCCGAATACAAAGATCTGTCCAGGGAGAAAAGTCTCACCCTGGACTGCATCGCTATCGATGATCGAAGGAGTCATCAAGCCTAACAGTGACGACACAGAGGAACTCTCAATGAAAGCACCAATGTCGGTGTCAGAATCGGCGTATCTCGGGTAGGGGGTCCCGAACTGTGCGTCTAAAGCAGATGGTAACAGGAGGCAGGGAACACGATGTTTTACCCAAGTTCGGGCCCTCTTAATGGAGGTAAAACCCTACGTCCTACTTGATTATTCTTGATAATATGAGTAGTACAAGAGTTGATCTACCACGAGATCGGAGAGGCTATACCCTAGAAGCTAGCCTATGGTACGATTGTTTGTTGTCCTACGGACTATAACCCTCCGGTTTATATAGACACCAGAGGGGGCTAGGGTTACACAAGGTCGGTTACAAAGGATTAGATATCCATATCCGTATTGCCTAGCTTGCCTTCCGCGCCAAGTAGAGTCCCATCCAGACATGGGACGAAGTCTTCAATCTCGTATCTTCATAGTCCAACAGTCCGGCGAAAGGATATAGTCCGGCTGTCCGGAGACCCCCTAATCCAGGACTCCCTCAGCAGGACTCACGAAGCCCTACCTCAAGTCAGGTTGCGCCTTGTCTTGATTCTTGTTCACTGTCTTGGTCCTGCGAGGTGGTCAGACAACCTACGCCGAACAAATCTCCTGAGGTTATCACGTGAGCAACACAAGCACCAACGGCCCCAGGAGGTGACGTGAACGGGGCCGGCCCCCCAAACAAAGCTCACCCGTTGGATTTATCGATGCTGCAGGGACGGGCCCGAGCACAGACGCCGTGCGTAACCCTCTCACGCGAAGGGTCCTGAAGAAAGATGACCGGCACACGGCTCCCGCTATGGGCGACAATCAAGAAGGTGATAGTCATAGATAGATTAAGCATGGAAGGCAAACCTAGCTTAGGTAAATGTATGAACGATACGTGCCACTGGGTCAGGCCCAAGCGGCTTGGGGACGATGCAGCCCGAGGGGCGCCCCGAGCAGGGTAAGCTAAAGACATAAGCAAGAAAGGATACATGCCACAGGGATGGACCCACGTGGCCTGGGAATGATGCAGCCCTGGGGGTGCTCCCAGCTAAATGAACTTGGAAAATGTCACCTAGCTCCGTTGGTGAAGGGGTGTTGAGGCAGCTGAAGGTACGCAGCGAAGGGGTTGCTCCTCACGAGCCACCGGGGCCCTGAGCCGCGGGAGGCTCTAGGGGTCAAGGTGGTTCCTTGAGGACCGTCGCCATCTCCGCCAGGACTGCGTGGTGCCTGGCCTCCTGACCCGCCATGATGCTCCGCAGGTTGCGCTGGAAGGCAGCAGCCATGCTCGGCAGGCCCAGCGTCATACGAACATAGCTGTGAGGTGGACCTTTGCAGCGCCCAACACGTGAACGCCAGAAGCGCTCCTGAGATGCGGCTCGGTTGAGCCCCGGGATGTCGATGCAGATGCGCAGCTCACCACCCTCGCCTGGGTGGGGAGCAGCGCCAGGTGGGCGACGGTCGCCGTGTATTGCTCTTGCTTCCTGAAGCTCCTGAGATACCTTGGTGATGAACTCCTGAGCGCCGGGCGCTCCTTGCGCAGTGTCCTCCTCAGGGAGACATACCGCAAAACACGCCTCCAAGTGGTGCCCGGGCGTCTCCCTCATGATGTTGGCGAGGTCTGAGGCCCTCCAGAAGAGAGCCCTCGAGCCCTGCCCGAGGAGGGCGTTGGGTGCGCCTTCCTATGCGATAGAGGGAGACGCCCCAGGTGCTGGCGCTGATCCTGACGAGGTGCCACTTGCGGTGCTGCCCTCCTAAGGTCTGGCACGGAGTTGCTGCTTCTTCTTCTTGGGGACGACCTCAGGAGGGTACCGAGCTGCATTGTTGCTGGGGTCTTCGATTGACACTGTTTCGAAGGCGTGCTCGAAGGAGCACACCGCATCTTGTCGGGTGGTAGGTGCGACATATGCCAACGGGTGGCTTATCATTGTGGGAGCCAATAAGACGTCGCCGGTGCTTGGAAACGGGATGAGGCGAAGACAAGCTCGCCGACGTACTTTACCCAGCTTCAGGGCTCTCCGTGGAGATAACACCCCTACTGCTGCTCTGCGGGGTCTCCGCATGATCACTAGAAGAACAAGTAGCTACACAATGCTCCTTGAGCTGTTTTGGTGGAAGGAGGAAGAAGGGCACGGCTAGCTTGCTTCTTCTCCTCGTATGGTGTCTAAGACTAGTTTTGGGGGTCGAACCCTTTGCATGGGTGCACCGGGGGGTTTATATAGGCCTACCCCCCGGGGGTACAATGGTAATCTGGCTGGGCGCGGGGCCCAGCTGTCTGTGACTATGCTCGCCGCCTTCTGCGCCGACTGCTGGGGCCCGCCGACTGGTGGGTCCCGCCGGCTGCCGGCACCCTGGTCGACAGGCAGGCCCCACCGTCCAGGGCCTGGTCGGTGGCTGGTTACTGTTGCTCTATGCTGATGATGCGGGCTTGGTCGGGGTAAGCGTGGCTACAGTACCGCCGCCCTGGCGGGCGATTAGTGTAGTCCGACTGTGTCTTGTCTCCTTAATGGGCGTCTCCTTCGAGGAGGATGGCAGGCCGACTATGGGGGGCCGGCTCTCCATCGGGCCGACTTGGGAGGAGGTGTGGCCGCCTTCAGCATCTCTCTACCCGAAGGGGCCCACCACCTCGGGGGCCACGCTGGTGGCCCGTCGTGACGGCGTCAGGGTCGCCGTGGCAACAGTGCCGCGCCGGGCGGGTCGTGGTCGCCCGTACGATGCACTGTGCTGAGCGTGCTTCGGGTTTTGGGGATGGCAGGCTCCACTGTAGCCACGCTCCATTTCATCATTGCTGGGTGGACGCGAACCTCGAGGGTACGATGTTGACTGTTTTATGGGAGCCGGCTTCTTGGAGTCGGCCTTCTTGTGGCCGGCTTCTCGAAGTCGGCCCTCCCATGGCCTCCTTCATGAGGGCAAAGGGCGGGCCGCCCCCCCCCCCCGAAGCCGGCCTAGAAGATAGCCGACAGGGGGAAGGCGGCTCCGGATCTTGAGTTCTTTGAGAGCCGGACGGGCTCGTAATTTTTTCAGAAGGGCCAGGGGAAGCCGGCTAGGCTACCCATGGCTATTTACTTCGACAGTAGTCCCCGAAGCTGGGCGAGCTTCGAGGCGGACAGAGGGACGAGAAGCTAGGTCAGCTTCTTATCCCGAGGAGCTGGCTTTGCTGGTGTAGGTCGTTTTCGGAGAGCTCTCGTATCTTGCGGTCAGGATGGTGGCTAACTTGAAGCTGAACGCGGGCCCCTCGTGGGCCACGTGGCGGCGGAATCCTGCCCACGCACGCGCGCGACGGGACGCCGCTGCACGCCCGAGCCCGCCACTCCCTGGCCTCGGCCCGAGCGCGGATCTTCTGCGGCCCAGGGAGACGGGTCGCCTTCCTGTGGCGCCTTGAATTCGCGATTAGGGCGCAATAAACGCGGGACGTCGGGGAAGTGGCCACGATCGATCCCCATGTTCCCCCACACCGCGCCTCCTCGGCTCCGCCACCCGAGCCTACAAGTAGGGGGAGGAGGGGGAGAGGCAGAGGTTCGCTCGCTCTCCCACACTCCGTCCCTCCTCGTCTTCCTTCTGCTTCTTCTTCCTCTCGCTGCCGTCGCAGCTTCTCACCGCAGCACCCCCACCGCGCCTTGCCCCATGGCGTTATCAAGCTCATGGGACGGCTCCAACGTCGACAACGAGCAAGTGGAGTTCCTCCGCCAGACGCGGCGCCTGCCCGGCGCCAATATTGTACAAGTTCGCCTGGCGCCCGCGACGGAGGTCTCGCCGGAGCCGGAGGAAGGCGAGCGGGTCATCTTCCGCTCGCATTTCTTGCGCGGCTTCGGCCTGCCGGCAAGCGGATTTCTGCGCTCCTTCTTGGAGTTCTACAACTTGCAGCCGCACCATCTCACGCCCAACGCGGTGATGCTTCTGTCGGCCTTCGTCTCCCTCTGCGAAGGCTTCCTGGGCGTGCTCCCCACGCTGGAGCTCTGGGGAGAGTTCTTCCAGAGCAAGCTCGGCACCGTCACCGCCGGCGTGCCTGCCCCCTGCGGAGCCTACATCGCCATGAGGAGGTCAGGCGATAACAATCCGTTCCCTCTCATCCCCCTCATCCAGTCGGTGAAGATCTGGCAAAAGTCATATTTCTATGTGAAGAACGCCAGCTCGCCCCCGAGGGGGGACAACGTCAATCTGCCGGCTTACGTAGCCGGCCCGCCGGCTGGGAGGCAGCCGTCATGGAGTTACCGGTCCAGGTCCCTGTCTCCGGCCAGGAACGCCGCCATCGCCCGGCTTCGGGTGATGATCCAGTCGGAAGGTCTGCGTGGATCCGACTTGGTGGCCGCCTTCGGGGAGCGCCGGATTCTTCCTCTCCAAAGCCGGCCCCATATGATGTGCCAGATGAGCGGCCGCTTCGACCCAAGCCGGCTGAGCACGCGGGAAATGCCGCACGCGGAGGTGGCACTCATGGTCAATTACATCGCCAACTGCAAGCTCGCCGGGGACTGGCAATACGGCAAGGCGCCGTACTCTCGCGCCAATCCTCCGCCCATGGTAAGCTTCTCTCTCTATCTTATTTTTGTTGTCAGCCGACTTCATGATGGCCGGCTTCTGATCAGCCGGCTCTTGTTAGCAGAACCCCCTTCTTCCGCCGCCGGCTGGGGTGGCAGGGATCGAACGTCAGTACGCCCCCGACCGTACGGTGGACGATGTTGACGACCTGGACTTGGGGGTAGCCGCCATGGAGGAGGCCGTTGTGGGGGGCAACATCGAGCCCGGAGGCACCGGGCTTTCCGCCAGCTTCGAGGACTGGCCGGACGACGCCGGTGCCGAAGAAGTCCCACGTCGCCAGCCGGCGTCCAACCGCCAAAGCGCGGGCACGTCTGCCACGCCGGCTGCAGGCGGTGGCACTCCGAAGCGCCGGGCCGCGTCAACTCTCTTCGACAATCGGCCGAAGAAGTCCAAAGCCTCCGCCGCAGCGACGAAGCGAGACGAGGCGGCTGCGAAGGCGGCCCGCTTCCGGAAAGCGGTGAAGCAGCCCCAGACAGTCTCGGCGTAAGCCTCTGACCGCCTGTATGCTTGTTCTACTGTGTTCTTTTGTTCGAATCATTCTTCTTGAATTTTCTCTATTTTCTGAGCAGGGCGCCGCTTTCTCTTGAGCGGGGCCCAAGCGGCTCCGTCGTCGGGCCGGCTGGAGGGTCTTCAGGCTCCCACCGCGTGGATCCCCGTGCCGACCTCATGGAAGCCACAGAGCGGAATGCTCGTGAGGCGCGGGAAGAGAGGGAGGCGGCGGATCGGGAGGCAGCTCAGGCGGCGAAGGAGCGGGCCGAGGCGGCGACCAGGGCTCAGGTGGAGCGGGCGACTGTGGAGACAGAGGCGGAGGGCTCGCGCGACCAACCCCCACTGCTCGCCATCCCACTCCGAACCATAGCCCCGGACACCCCATTGCCCCTGGCGGAGGAGATCATCCAAGACCCGCCGTCGGTGCACAGGGAGGAGCTCTTCGAGGTTTTCGCGGGGAGGACGCCGCCGGCCGCGCCAGTCGGCACGGGCCAGGGCGGCCAGTCGTCGACGGCGCCAATGCAGCCGGCCAGGGGTGCACCTGAAGTCGGAGCCAGCCTCGAAATACAGCCGGTGACACGTCAGCGTGCAGGGGGAAGCGTCGCCCTGCCAGAGTCGCGCCAAGCCGCAGGCGTCAGCCAGTCAGCGGAGGCCTTGGAGGCGGCTAGCTCCAGTACGTCCGGGTGGACTTCCAGCGCGGGGACCGGCGAGCTGAATGTGGCGGCCCAAGAGGTCCGGAGTCGGCTGCGAGCTCAGGCCGCCCTCCTGCAGCAATACACGCAGGAGTTCCTATCGACGCAAGCCGCCATCCGGGTAAGTTTTTTGATCTTGACCGCTCTGGGTTCCTTGATTTCTTCTGTGGGGGCGCGTCAGCGCACCCACTGGCTGTAGTCCCCGAGATTCGGGTCGACTGCTGAGCAGTCGGGTCGGATCTTTCTTGGCGACCGTCTTATCTTTGCTTTCTATCTTAACTTCCAGGAATATCATAATTCCCGTGCTGCCGCCTTCAACTCCCAGGCTCAGGAGTTGGGTCGGAAGATCGATGACCTGGCCAACAGCCGAAGTAAGTGCTTTTTTTTATCTGTTTCCTGTGGGGGCGCGTCAGCGCACCCACTGGGTGTAGTCCCCGAGATTCGGGCCGACTGCTGTGCAGTCGGGTCGGATCTTCCTTGACGACCTTTCCCTCATTGGTTTTTTCTTTTTGTCTTTTGCTCTTTGCAGGAGCCAACGCCGATTTGCGGAAGGAGCTTGGCGAGGCGCAGACCGCCCTTCGTATCAGGGACGCCGAGTATGCCACCTTAGTCCAGGAGCGCGACCGCCTGGCCAAGAAGCTGGCTGATCAGGAAGAAAGCCACAAGGCGGCCCTGCAGAAGGCGCAGGACAGTGAGGCCGCCCTGAAGGCGGAGTTTGAGACCGAGGCGGCGAGCTGGGCTGAGACTCGCCAAGCACTGGATGCGGGCTTCGGCCGCATCGAAGACTTGATCGATGGTAAGCTGCTTTTCTCGCCCTTCTTCTGCCTGCTGGCCGCCTGGGGTCGTGGGCTGACTTGTGCCATCGCCCGTTTTCTTGTGCAGATTACTTTCCCGGCCACTCCACCCTTGCCGCCCAAGCCATCGAGGCTCATCGCGAGGCGTGTCGTCAGGGGGGCGTCAACGTCGCGCCGGACGCAAATCGGATGCTGGAGGAGCAGCTCATGGCCGTCCAAGCACGGCTGTAGCCGGCTCACCGGATGCTTCACCGGCTTCAACGTGTTGGGGCGCTGGTGCTGGCCGCCCTATGTCCCGGCCAGACGATCCCCCGCACCCCAAGCCGGATCGCCGACTGGCTGTAGGTCGCAGTCGGCTGTTTTGAAGCTTGGAAGGCATCGGCGGCCCATCTCGGAGCCGGGCGGGCGTTGGAGTTCGTCCGCGCCTGGTACCCAGGGCTGTGCCTGGACCAGCTGCGTACTTGGAGGCTGGAAGCCAACGCGGAGCTGGAGGAAGTGCGGCCGGCAATCGCCCAGCATGCCTTGACGATCGCCGAGTGTACCGACATCAGTGTCTTTGCGCCCGAGATCAATGATGATGGCGTTGCCCAGCCGGAGGACTGGTTCGGCCTGGACCCGGCGGTGGGCGAGGACTCGGCCGAGGAGATCGCCTCCAGCGATGAGGGCGAGGATGATGAGGACGAAGACGGCGAAGACGTCGAGCCGGCTAGCGGAACAACCGTCCAGCCTCAAGCTGATCGTGCCTCCAGCAACGAGGCGCATGGAATCGCACCCTCTGCAGGAGGCGGTGATCAAGCCGAAGTTCACCAACCGGCCGCTCCCTCAGCCGGCGCAACCGTCTCCACCGACCAGCCCAGCTCGTCAACCGCTCCGCCGGCTTGACTTGCCGTCTTTATTTTTCCTGCTTGTTGTCTTTTTGAACAATCTTTTAAGCTTTTGCAATTCCACCCGCTGGGGGTATATCAAACTATGTTGGATGTCGGCCTCTTAGAGGTCTTTTATGTAAATATTATTACGTGCATGTTTGGTTTCCATTCGTGTAAGCTTTTTATCCTTAGGCTTTTTCCTTTGCCGCCTTCCCACTTTGGGGAGGCAAGTACTCAAGCTTTCTTGGATTGAAGTGAAGTGAATGGAAACCGGCCGGCCGGCTACTCTGGTAGTCGGTCGGCGGTAGGCGGCAAACCGGCTCCTGTTATATTAGTCTGCTGGTCCCTAGCCATTTTTCGTGTGCGCACCCTTTCCTGCTTTTGACTCTTGCCAGCCGAATAGTCGGTTCTTCGAACTGCGGCTTTGGCAAGAGCTAAGCCTGGGTGTCGGCACACTACTTGCCTGACCGCGGGTAAGACTTCTAATATAATTTTAGTCGGTTAGTCCCCGGGCCGACTGGTCGAACCCGGTGCCGGACAGAATAAGTAAATGAAATGACAAGGTCATAAGCATGACATTGTTCATTCATAGATAAAAGATGGCAGTCCCCGAGTCCTCCTTGGGGGGCCTATTGTCTCGTACTTAGTACAAAAGTTAACGTGATACATACTGCATTTCAACTGTAATATCTTCGAAGGAGGTTGGCGTTCCATTGTCGTTCCGACTCCTTGCCGGAGTCATCTCTCTTGCGTGCCTTCGGTTTTTGTGCGTCGATTAGGTAGTAGGAGTCATTGCCTAGAGCTCTGCTGATGACGAAGGGGCCTTCCCAGGGGGCCGAGAGCTTGTGCTGGCCGGCTGTTCGCTGGATCAGCCAGAGCACAAGGTCGCCCTCCTGGAAGGATCTTGGCCTGACCTTCCGACTGTGGTAGCGGCGCAACCCCTGTTGGTAGATGGCAGACCGGCTGAGGGCTAACAGTCGGCTTCTTCCAGCAGGTCGATGCCGTCTTCTCGTGCTTCCTTGGCCTCCGCCTCCGTGTACATGGTCACCCGAGGTGAGTCGAACTCGATGTCGGTTGGGATGATTGCCTCGGCACCGTACACGAGGAAGAAAGGAGTGAAGCCGGTTGACTTGTTTGGGGTGGTGCGCAGACTCCAGAGGACAGCCAGCAGCTCATTGAGCCAACAGCCGGCTGAACGCTCCAGAGGTACGACCAGTCGGGGCTTGATGCCGGAGAGGATGAGGCCATTAGCTCGCGCGACCTGGCCGTTTGACTGCGGGTGGGCGACGGACGCTAAGTCCAGCCGGATACCTTGTGAAGCGCAGAAATGTGCCATGGCTCCTTTGGCAAAATTCGTGCCATTGTCGGTGATGATGCTGTGTGGCACGCCGTACCGAGTTGTTATGTCTGCGATGAATGTCACGGCAGTCGGCCCATTCAGCTTCTTGATCGGCTTTGCCTCGATCCACTTGGTGAATTTATCCACGGCGACGAGCAAATGTGTCATGCCGCCGCGCGCCATCTTGAATGGGCCCACCATGTCCAATCCCCAAACGGCGAAGGGCCAAGTGATGGGAATGGTCTTGAGTGCCGAAGCCAGCATGTGTTGCTTGGAGCTGAAGAGTTGGCAGCCTTTGCAATGCTTAACTAATTCTTTGGCGTCATCCAAAGCAGTCGGCCAGAAAAAGCCGTGGCGGAAAGCTTTGGCGACAAGTGATCTTGAGGCGGCATGGTGGCCGCATTCTCCTTGGTGTATATCTCTAAGGATTGCAATGCCCTTCTCTTGCTCGACGCACCGTTGGAGGACTCCAGTGACACTGCGCTTGACTAGTTCTCTGTTGATAATCGTGTATGCTCCGGCTCGACGTTGGACTTGTCTCGCTTCTGTTTCGTCAGCCGGCAGATCCTGGTTTACTAGGAAGTTGAGGATGGATTGAGCCCATGACGGAGCTGCGACTTCCCCTACCGCCAATGTGGCTACTACCACCAGGGTGGGCGGGCTGGGTGATGAAGTGCTGGAGTCGGCCGCCGACTGCTGCATTGACGTAGTCCCCGAGCTGGCTACTGCAGTCCCCGGACCGGCTACCGCAGTCCCCGGGCCGGCTACTGCAGTCCCCGGGCCGAGTACTGAAGTCCCCGGGTCGCCTTCTTGGTTCTTCGAGCCGGACCCGGCCCCGTCGGGGTTGGGCGGCACGAAGATGGAGTCGGATTCTGGAGACGGCTTGAGGAGGCGTTGTAGAGCGACGCCGGTTGGTATTGCTTGCCGTGTGGAGCCTATCCGAGCCAGGGCATTGGCTGGCTCGTTGTCGGCTCGCGGTACATGGAGGAACTCGCATCCTTCAAAGTAACCACTGATTTGCTGCACCAGGAAGCGGTAGCTTGCCATGTTTGCATCCTTGGCGTCCCAGTCGCCAGATGATTGCTGAACCACCAAATCCGAGTCGCCATAACATAGGATCCGGCGGATGCCGAGTTCCTTGGCAAGCCGGAGCCCATGTATGAGTGCCTCGTACTCGGCTACATTGTTGGAGGCGGCGAAGTGGATCTGCAGCGTTTATCTAAGCTTGTCGCCCTTGGGAGAGGTAAGGACGATGCCGGCTCCCAAGCCGGTGCGCATCTTGGACCCGTCAAAGTGCATGCGCCAATGGGTGGAGTCAGGAGCCGGCGGCAGGTACTGGGTCTCGGCCCAGTCGACGAGGAAATCAGCCAGTGCTTGGGACTTGATGGCGGTGCGGGGCTGGTAGAAGATCGTGTAAGGGGCCAGCTCGATGGCCCACTTCGCCACCCGGCCGGATGCATCCCGACTGCCTATGATCTCAGCCAGCGGGGCAGTGCATACGACCGTGATGGGATGCTCTTGAAAGTAGGGCTTCAGTTTCTTGGTGGTGAAGTACACGCCGTAGCACATCTTCTGGTAGTGCGGGTAGTTCTGCTTCGAGGCGGACAGCACCTCGCTCAAGTAATACACCGGCCTCTGGACCGGCTGGGCTCGGCCTTCTTCTGGGCGTTGGACTACGATGACGGTGCTGACCACCCGGCTGGTCGCGGCAATGTAAAGGAGCATGGGCTCTTTCTCAGTCGGCGCCGCCAGGACAGGCGGCATGGACAGCATCTTCTTCAGCTCATGAAAAGCTTGATCGGCTTGGTCGTTCCACTCGAAGTGAGTGCTCTTCTTCATGAGGCGGTAGAGAGGGAGGGCTTTCTCTCCGAGCCGGCTGATGAAGCGGTTCAAAGAGGCCAAGCACCCGGTGAACTTCTGGATTTCTCGAAGCTTCGTGGGGATCGCCATTCTCTCGATGGCCTTGATCTTCACCGGGTTGCACTCGATGCCGCGTTCGGAGACCAGGAAGCCTAGGAGCTGGCCGGCTGGCACTCCAAACACGCATTTCTCGGGGTTGAGCTTGATTCGGAACCGGCACAGGTTATCGAATGTTTCTTTCAGGTCTTCCAGCAAGGTGCCGCACTTCTCCGTCTTCACCACGATATCGTGCACGTAGACGTGATCGTTTTTGCCGAGCTGCGTGAGGAGGCACTTCTGCATGCAACGCTGAAAAGTGGCACCGACATTCCTCAAGCCGAATGTCATGGTCAGGTAGCAGAAGGCTCCAAATGGCGTGATGAAGGCGGTCTTCAGGCGGTCATCCGGGTTTAGTTTTATCTGGTGGTATCCTGAATAAGCATCCAAAAAACTCAACAGCTCGCATCCGGCCTGGAGTCTATCACTTGGTCAATCCTTGGCAGGGCGAAGGGATCTTTGGGGCAGGCTTTGTTGAGGCTTGTGTAGTCTATACACATGCGCCACTTGTTATTCTTCTTCAGCATGAGAACCGGGTTGGCAAGCCACTCTGGAAAGAAAACTTCCATAATGAAGCCGGCTGCCAGAAGCCGGGCTATCTCCTCCCCTACAATCCTTCTCTTCTCCTATGATAGTTGGCGGAGAGGCTGCTTGAATGGTTTTGTGTCTTCTCGCACGTGTAGCTTGTGCTCGGCGAAATCCTTCGGAACACCCGGCATGTCCTTGGAGGACCATGCAAAGATATCCCGATTCTAACGGAGGAAATCGGCGAGCTCGCCTTCCTATTTGCTGTTCAGGCTTGCCACAATGACGGCAAACCTCTCGGGGTGCTCGGGGTCAAGAGGTATCTTCTTGGTTTCCTTGGCCGGCTGGAAAGATCCTTGGGCATCATGCTCCTTGGAGTCGGTGGGCTGGCTGAGCTGCTTGCTGGCCAGGGCTACGACCCGGTCCAGCGTCTTCTTTTCTTCGGCAATCAAAAGGGACTCGGCCAGCCGGCTGCTGGCCGCAGCGCACTCGGCAGACCTCTTGTAATCGCTGGCTATGGTGATGATGCCCTTGGAGCTTGGTATCTTCATCTCGAGGTATGCGTAGTGGGGGACCGCCATGATCTTGGCCAAGGCGGGTCGGCCAAGCAATGCATGGTAAGGGCTCTCCAGGTCCACCACTTCGAACCAGATCGCTTCCTGGCGGAAATGCGCCTTGTCCCCAAAGAGTACGCCGATCTTGATCTTGCCAATGGGGGCGCAGGACAAGCCGGGCACGATGCCGTGAAACACTGTCCGAGTCGGCACAAGCTGCTTCGTCTTGACACTTAACTTCTCCAGGGTGTCGCGGTACAGGATGTTGATGCTGCTTCCGCCATCTATCAGCACGCGGGAGAAGCGGGCGGCGCGTCTGTCCGTCGTGAGGGTGGCCTCCAGGACCAAAGCATAGGAACCGGGAGACGGCATCACCTCTGGGTGGTCGGCCCGGCTCCAGCTGATGGGTTTCTCTAACCAATATATGTGTCCGGCTGGGTTAGCAGCGACCACACTGACTTCCTGATGCTCTCGGTGCTTGCTGCACCGGTCTTCGGGCTGGCTCATAAAGATGACATAGGATGCTTGCTCGTCGGGGAACTCTTCCTGCATGGCGCCGACTGCGGGCCGAGTGGCCGGGGGCGGCGGAGCCGGAGGCGGCGGGCCGGCAGGAGTAGGCGGCGTGAGTCCTTCGCCCTTGGAGATTTGGGCGAGCCAGTTACACTTTCGGGTTGTGTGGTTGGACGGCTTCGCGCCGCTATGGAACTTGCACGGGGCATCAAGAGTTTGCTCGTAGGAGAAGGCCGGCTGCCAAGACGGCCAGCCGCCCTTGGGTTTCTTGGGCGCGGGCCGCCCTTCAGGCGGCGTGTCTTCGAACGTGGCCACCTGCCGGTTAGCGGGAGGCGGCGCAGGGCCTTTACGCTTCAGGTCGTTCGGGTGCTGGCGTCGGCCGGAATCTCCTACCGGCGTCTTGGGCGCCGGGTTAAGAACTTTCCTGGACGCGTCTACCCGGAGCTCAGTCTTCATCAAAGAATCGGCGGTGGCGTATCTGTCGGCGATGTTCAGAAGCTCGTCAAGGGTAGTCGGCTCGTCGCAGAGAAGCTTGTGCTTGAGGAGGGTGCCTTCTCGGCACCCGGCAGTGAAGTATTTGATGGCCTGCACCTCGTGCACCCCTTCACAAGAATTGCGAAGCTCGGCCCAATGCGTTAGTTAGTCGCGAGTGGACTCGGCTGGGCCCTGTACGCATAGAGAGAGCTGCCTGGGCTTGGGAGCCCGCTTGTAGGTGCTGGTGAAGTTGCGAACGAAGGCTTCAGTGAAATCTACCCAGCTGTTGATGCTGAGAGGCTTGAGGCTGTTAAGCCAAGTCCGTGACGTGCCTTGCAGCATGTGGGGCACGTACTTCACGGCAACCCGCCGGTTGCCGTTGGCTATACTGACTGCCGTGGAGTAGTCGACCAGCCAGTCTTCCGGCTTCACGGAGCCGTTGTACTTGGGCGTGTCTCTCGGGAGCGAGAACCCTTTGGGGAAGGGCTCGTCGCGGATGCGGGGGACGAAACATGGCGGGCCGACATCGTCTTCTTCTTCCAGCGCCAGGGATCTGGCCAGGCGGTCGATTCGATGGCGGGCGTCGTTCTCGCCGACTCCTTCACGACGACCTAGTCGGCCGCTGAGAGTCGGGTGCGCCACTGGCAGTGGGGTGGGGTATCTTTCTCCATGAGCCCGAGGCGGAGGCAGGCTGCCCCGCCATTCCATGGCTCGGGGACGGCCGTCCGCGTCGCGCTTGATGGAGATTCGGGTCCGGCTTCGGCTGGAAGCCGGCTCTTTTTCGCGCCGCGCGCGGCTGTTACTCTTAGTCTGCGTCCGGGACGTCGCGCCGTGATCCCGACGCGGGGGTAAGCTTCCCGCGCGGGCGTCGGCCTCGTGCTACTAAGCGGCCGCGTCAATCAGTTGCTGTATGCGCCGGGTCATGTGGGGGAGGTTTTCGGCCTCCAAGCCGTCCAACTCGTCCACGGCCGCCTGGGCGGCGTGCAGGTTCTCGAGCAGAGTGGCATAGACCGGGCGGTCGACTCGCAGCGCGTCGGCGATGATGGCGCCATGTTGCCTGACAGCACCAGCCCGGCTTGGACCAGTCAGGGCCGGCGTGCCGAAGGGGGCGCGGTCAGCTTCGCGCTGGTAAGCCTCAGTGAGGCGTCTCATAGAAGCCAGCCTCCGGCCCTCCGCGAGGAGGGCGAGACGGCGTGCCTCCAGTGCTTCGTCGTCGGCATCAGCCGGGAGGGGGACGGACAAGTCGTGAGCCGCTGCGTGCGGGGCGTCGTGGGCGCTCTCGTCGGCCGGATCGCCGTGGCCGATAACCATCACCTCAGTGGTGACAGTATCGCGATCGTCGGTCCGAGGGAGCGGGTCGTTGTAGATCGTGACGTTGGTGGGGAAGGTGTCGTAGGAGGCCGTGTCGGAGTCGACAGAGTCGACAGGCATCGGGTCAGTGGAGCCAACCGACTCCAGATCCGCAGCAGGCTCGCTGGAGACATGGAGCTGGCCAAGGAGGTTGGCGAGGCGGTCGGTGCCCGCATCGGAGGCAGGCTCGTCAGAGATGCGGGCCTCGACGAGGAGATCGGCGAGGCTGCTTGCCGCGCAGATGCTGGCGACGCCTAGCAGCGCGTCGTGGCAAGCGCCATCGGGCGTGCCGGGCTGGCTACGCTCGCTAGGGAGGAAGAGGGTTCCCGTCCAGAACAGGTCTCCGGACGACGGTGCACCTGGCCCCATGGTGGGCGCCAAATGTCAGGTGGTAGGTGCGACATATGCCAACGGGTGGCTTATCATTGTGGGAGCCAATAAGACGTCGCCGGTGCCTGGAAACGGGATGAGGCGAAGACAAGCTCGCCGACGTACTTTACCCAGCTTCAGGGCTCTCCGTGGAGATAACACCCCTACTGCTGCTCTGCGGGGTCTCCGCATGATCACTAGAAGAACAAGTAGCTACACAATGCTCCTTGAGCTGTTTTGGTGGAAGGAAGAAGAAGGGCACGACTAGCTTGCTTCTTCTCCTCGTATGGTGTCTAAGACTAGTTTTGGGGGTCGAACCCTTTGCATGGGTGCACCGGCGGGTTTATATAGGCCTACCCCCCGGGGGTACAATGGTAATCTAGCTGGGCGCGGGGCCCAGCTGTCTGTGACTATGCTTGCCGGCTGCTGGGGCCCGCCGACTGGTGGGTCCCGCCAGCTGCCGGCACCCTGGTCGACAAGCAGGCCCCACCGTCTAGGGCCTGGTCGGTGGCTGGTTACTGTTGCTCTGTGTTGATTACTCGGGCTTGGTCGGGGTAAGCGTGGCTACAGTACCGCCGCCCTGGCGGGCGATTACTGTAGTTCCACTGTGTCTTGTCTCCTTAATGGGCGTCTCATTCGAGGAGGATGGCAGGCCGGCTATGGGGGGCCGGCTCTCCATCTGGCCGACTTGGGAGGAGGTGTGGCCGCCTTCGGCATCTCTCTGCCCGAAGGGGCCCACCACCTCAGGGGCCATGCTGGTGGCCTGTCGTGATGGCGTCAGGGTCGCCGTGGCAACAGTGCCGCGCCGAGCGGGTCGTGGTCGCCCGTACGACGCAATGTGCTGAGCGTGCTCCGGGTTTTGGGGGTGGCAGGCTCCACTGTAGCCACGCCCCGTTTCATCATTGCTGGGTGGATGCGGACCTCGAGGGTACGATATTGACTGTTTTATGGGAGCCGGCTTCTTGGAGTCGGCCTTCTTGTGGCCGGCTTCTCGAAGTCGGCCCTCCCACGGCCTCCTTCATGAGGGCAAAGGGCGGGCCGCCCCCCCCGAAGCCGGCCTAGAAGATAGCCGGCAGGGGGAAGGCGGCTCCGGATCTTGAGTTCTTTGAGAGCCGGACGGGCTCGTAATTTTTTCAGAAGGGCCAGGGGAAGCCGGCTAGGCTACCCATGGCTATTTACTCCGACACATCTCTTTCTTTGCAAGGGACTGTGATGATCCCGCCGCTTCCTGGAATTCTGAGGACATTGTAGCCGTGGTGCGTTACGGCCATGAACTTGGCCAGGGCTGGATACCCGAGCATGGCATTGTATGGCAGACGGATGTGGGCGACATCGAAGTCGATGAGCTCGGTGCGGTAGTTCTTGTGCTGCCCGAAGGTGACTGGGAGGCAGACCTGACCGATCGGTGTGGTGGAGCAGTCGGTTACTCCTGAGAAAGGCTTGGTGGGCTGAAGCTGATCGTATGACACTTGAAGGTTGTCGAACATCTCGACGGACAGGACGTTGAGCCCTGCGCCGCTGTCGATGAGGGTCTTGGTGACTTGCATGTAGCTGATCACGGGTGAACAAAGCATCGGGAGGACACCGGCGGTGGCCGCACACTTGAGCTGATCTGCTGAGCTGAAGGTAATGGCGCACTTGGACCACCTGAGCGGGCGCGTGGCCTCGAGCTTGGGGAGGACTATGTTCATCTCGCGAGCAAACTACTTAAAGATACGCTGTGAGGCTGGGGCTTGAGCTCCGCCCAAGATGCAGGCGATACCACGCGGCTTCTGGAAGCCCCCAGCCCCCTCGTCTTGGTGGTGGTCATCGTTCCTTCTTGGTGGTGGTGGTAGTGGAGGGAGACCGGTGTTGCCCTGAGGACGATCCTCATGAGGCTGATCCCTCTAGTCTCCCCCGCGAGGCTAATCCTGCCACTGGTCCTCATGAGGCCGGTCGCGCCACTCCTAGCGTGGGCCATGGTAATCCCAGCGTCCGCCACCATGTCCTCCTCCTCCTCGGCCATAGCCCTGGTCGTTGCGCTCGGGCGTCGACCGAAGCGTCCTTCTCGAATGGCTCTAAGCTCTTGACAACCACAGGTGTTGTGGCAATGCAGGTTATGTAAGGCGCAGAACGGTCGACTGCTCTTGGTTGACTCGGGCAGGTCCCTGCCGCGCTTTGTGTTCGGCTCCGCCATGCGCACGGCTGCTCCCTTACGCTTCACGTCTTTGGCCTTGGCTTTCTTCTCCTCCGGGTCCGCAGCCGGGAGCTCGAGGAGGGAGAGGCGCTCCTCCTCAGCTCTTGCGCACTTGATCGCCAGGTTGAACAGCTCCAGAGACGTGCACAACTCCTCGTGGATGGCGATCTCCTCCTTCATCTTGACGTCGCGGACGCCATCGGAGAATGCGGAGATGATGGCCTCGTCCATCACCTTGGGGATCTTGAGACGAACGTTGTTGAAGCATTGGATGTACTTATGGAGGGTCTCTCCTGGTTGTTGCTTGGCGCGGCATAGGTCACCCTCAGCCGGTGGGCGGTCGCGAGTGCCCTGGAAGTTGGCGACGAAACGGTCGTGCATCTCGTTCCAGGAGGAGAACGAGCCTGGAGGCAGGTTCAGGAGGCGGGAGCGGGCACCATCCTTGAGAGCCATGGGAAACCAGTTTGCCATGACTTTCTCGTCGCCGTTGGCCGCCTCGATACTCAGCTTGTAGAGCTGTAGGAACTCCGCGGGGTCGGGGGTGCTGTCAAGGCGAGGAGGCAGATCCGGCTTGAACTTGCCAAACCAAGCGACGCTACGCAGCTCAAGGGTGAAGGCGCGACAGCCTGCTGTGGTCACCGGGACTCTGCGCTGGTGGAGAACTTGTCCTTGATGAGGTCCACGCACCGCTACCGCAGGCGGCACGTGATCTTGGCAGTTTCTTTCTTCTTGCGCGGGTGCCGGATGCGGTAGGTTGCGCCATGGGGCCGTGCACCAAGATTTCGTCTTGGGGCCGAGGTGGTGGAGGTGCTCTATGGGCCACGCCGCCCACGGATGGCGGAGGGCGAGGCGGCGAGAGGGATGGCGCGGGGGAGCCCCCTGCAGCGATGACAAGCTCGGCAATGTGGTCGAGCCAGTCCTCATAGAGGTCATCGATGGAGCGACATCGTAGGAGCCCTCCCGCCATGCATAGAGCGGCCTGGGAGCGCGACGAGCATGGGATGACGAGCTGGCAGGGGTCAGCGATGGAGTGACGGTGCGGCCGTCCTACCGCACCGAGGGGTGCGGCAAGGATGCTTGCTTCTCGTTCCCCGCCGGGCCGGTGGCGGCGTTGGTGGCAGGCGATTAGGAACGGCGGGGTGGCCCGCCGACGGGAGCCGTTTGAGCGATGCAGGCAGCGAGGGCAGCCCGGCGCTCAGTGCGAGCGTGGCGAGCGTCCGCCATGGAGGCGATGGAGCAACGGGATGCAGAGCGACGAAAGGGATGCTTCGGCACACCCGTACCTGGCGTGCCAAATGTCGGATCACGGGTTCTGGCAAAACCCTCAAGGTTCGAACACTGGGGTGCGCGCGAAGATCTCCCCCTACCGATCCACGTCCTAGCTTTGCTAAGATCTTATGGGCTAACTCGACGAACTTGCAACACAAAGGACACAAGATTTATACTGGTTCGGGCCACCGTTGTCGTGTAATACCCTAATCTAGTGTGGTGTGGTGGATTGCCTCTTGGGCTGAGGATGAACAGTACAAGGGGAAGAACAGCCTCCTGAGGAGAGGTGTTCTTGTGCTCCGTGAACTTGTGGTTGTTCTGGTCTCTCTCGATCTGTCCAATCCCCCTAGTTATGGTGGTGACTAGTCCTATTTATAGAGGCCCTGGTCCTCTCCCCAAATATTGAGCGGGAAGGGAGCCAACAACGGCCAATTTGAAAGGGGACATCTAGTACAGCTTATCCTGACAAAAGTGGTCTCCGCCTGTCAAAGGCTCTGGTGGTGACGCTGTTTTGTGCTCCACCGTGACCTTCGTCTTGCTGTCCTTCTGGTCTTGTTCTCATTGCACAGATATGGGAACCTTTGCTCGACGCCTTGGTACTCCACGCCTGCGCCTGCTTCCTTAGCACCAAAGAGGAAACAAGGACACGGTGCGCACTGGCGTCCGCCTGGCCTTGGTCGTCATGGCTCACGTCACTAGAACCTCATGAGGTTTGCCTGGCCTTGAACCCTCCGCCCCTCGCGAGCCAGCATGGTGAGGCCGCTCCGAAAGAGGTCTTGTGTCATCCGCCTCGCGAGGCTTGGCCCCTCGCGAGGGTCTTGAGTCCTTGCTGGTAAAGATGGGCCGCACGGGTCCGCTCACAGAGCCACGCCATGGGCCGCAGGCAGGCAAGTCTAGGGACCCCCATTCCCAGAACGCCGACAGAGGCAATGAAGTTCATCATATGTTACAAATTTTCCCCATGTCTATTCCTACTTTTAGGGCATCTGATATAGTTGAAATCACCCACTAGACAATCTATGTCATTGTCGGATTCGTGGTTCTGCAGTCCCTTGAGAGGTTCGAACTCTATGGTGCGTGCGAAGAACTCATCCTCCCCAATCTGCCTGCCCACCGATCCCATGGCCTAGCTCGATGAACCTAATGGACAAGAGACATGGTAGTTTACCTAGGTTCGGGCCACCTTGCGGTGTAAAACCCTACTCCTGCTTTGTGGTGGATTGGCCTCGAGGGTTGAGTATGAACTAGTACAGCGGAGAACAACCTCAGGAGGAGAGGTGTTCTTGTGCTCAATGAGCTGGTGGGTGAGAGGATGAACTCAATCCTTCATCCCCTCTATGGTGGTGGCTAAGTCCTATTTATAGTGGCCTTCGTCCTCTTCTCAAATGGAAGGCGGAAAGGGATCCCACAACAGCCAAATTTGAAGGGAGACAACTAGTACATGCTATCCTGACAAAAGTAGTCTTCTCCTGCAAAATCTCCTGGCTATGACGCCATGGTGGGCTCCACGATGACCTCCGTCTTGTGGTCCTGGTGGTCTTTGTCTTGTTGCACCGGAATGGAAACCTTTAGCTGAATCCTTGGGACTCGGCGCCTGTGCTTGCCTCTTTAGCACCAAAGAGGAAACTGGTAAACTGTGCCCGTTGGCGCCCGCCTGTCCTTGGTTGTCATGGCTCACGTCATCCGAACCTCGCGAGGTGCACCTTGCATTGATATCTCCGCTACTCGGGAGCCAGCCTGGGGAAGCCGCCCCCAGTGAGGTCTTGGTGTCCTCCTCCTCGCGAGGCTTGGCCTCTCGCGAGGGTGTTGAGTTGTCGATTTTGAAGGTGGGCCGTACCGGGCCGTTGACAGAGCCACGCCATGGGACACACGAAGGCAAGTCTGGGTACCCCCGTTCCCAGAGCACCGACAGTAGCCCCCGAGCCTAAGGCACGCTCAAACTTGGCTTTGACGCGAAGCCAAAGGGCAAGTGCAGAGCACCGCGGGACCTGGGCGCCTCCGCTTCCCCATGCTGCCTGGGCAACCGCTCGACTTGATGAGACCATGTTGCATGCAGAGAAACCATCATTGCGTGGGGTCGTGGAGGCCGGCGGCTGGCCTCCCTTGGCTATAAATGAAGAGACAGGCGGAGCCCCTTTGCTCATCTCCATCTTCTCGCCGCCTGCTTCTTCTTTTTCCTCTCTGCCTTGCCGCCTCGCTGTAGTCCTCATGGCACCGACAAGGAAGTTCTCCGCCACTGAGAAGGGGAAGGACCCCAAGGAGGGACGCGGCTCGCCACCTCCGAAGAGAGGGCGAGACCGCCCCCGCAAGCACGTCGCGACTCCCGCGATGGCTCCTCGGGGGCGCGGGCGTGCCTTGGTCGGCCGTGGCGGCATTTCTTCTCGAGGCAGGAGCCGCCAAGGGCGAGGCAGCCCCTGCGATGAGGGGAGGCGTGCCATGGTTACCCGGCCTGCTCGGTCGCGCTTCCACTCAGACGAGGTGCTCCTGAAGTTCGTCGTGTGGTCAGAGAAGCCAACAGGCAGCTGGCTCCATGCTTCTTCACGGGCGAGCTGCCGGTCGCGGGCCTTGACGGTCTCTGGCTACAGGCTGACAGCTGCCGCAGCAAGGCTTGATGGGTCGGGTTCGAATTTTCCACCACTGGGAACGTGTCCCTGGCCCGCGGCTGGCAGGCATTTGCCCGTGCGTGGCCTGGGCGGGAGGTGCACCCTCCACTTCAAGTACGACGACGTCACGACCCTCTATGTGAGGGTGTTTGGGGAAGACGACCGTCGCACAGGGTACTGCCCTGAAGACGGCGGCGACGACGATGAGCTTGGCCTTGACGAAAGCCGTGGCTACGCTGAGGGTGAGCTTTCCCTTGGCGACGGCCGTGGCTTGTTCAGCAGCGGCAGCTCCTCCTCCAGCGAGAGCACAAGCAGCGGCGGCTACGACCAGCCGCCATGTCGCCGGGCTCGCTTCAAGGAAGGTGGCGGATCGTCTCATCGCCACGCTTCGGTGAAGCGGGAAGAAGGCTCGGGCTGAGCCTTGGAGGCCTCCAGAGCCCGGCCTCGGGAGCTTTTGTGGTCGCGCGGGACACTTTTGTTTAGCCTTTCCTTTCTCTTGCATTTTGAAAAAAGTAGAAGGCCCTGCTGGGGGGTGTAACGAACAATGGCACTTGTGCCACTATGCTATGCTTATTATTTTGGTGTTATGCCGCAATACCCTATATTTCGAGTGAGTGAGGTAGGATGAATTAGCTTGATACGCTCGTGGTAGTTTCCTGTCTCACGAGGGCGCGCCTCTTGGCATCTGATGAAGCCCCCTTGCTGCTAACTTTAGGAGCCATTAACCTCGGGAGGCATCGTAAAGCTGCAGAGTTGTTAGAAAGCTTGGCGGGGCGCCTTGCTCTTCCTTGTGCGAGCCCTCATGCATGAGCTAGTTGCGGCCTAGTGCACGACATCGCGTTGCCCGGGGGGCACAGACTAAAGGGGAGGCGCATGTCCACAAGCTCGTTCAAGAGTGTCTCGCGAGGATGGAAAAAGCCAAGGCCCTGGGGGACAGGGCTATGGTGAAGTGTGTTTGTGGCGCGGGGTGGGCCCGACGCGCACGTGCACACCTGCCTAGCCCCCGCATGCGAGACGCACGAGCAAGAGCGACGGGAAACTGCCGCTGTCAGATTTTGTGTTTCGGAAAACCCTTGAGGTTTGAACTCCGAGGTGCGCACGAAGATCTCTCCCTAGCTCGCTCTCGCTACGATCTCAAGGCCTAGCTCGCCGAACCCAAGGAACAAGAGACACGAGCGTTTATACTGGTTCGGGCCACCGTTGTGGTGTAATACCCTACTCCAGTGTGGTGTGGTGGATTGCCTCATGGGCTGAGGATGAATCAGTACAATGGATGAACAGCCTCCTGAGGAGAGGTGTTCTTGAGCTTGATGAGCAGGTGAGATGGCCTTGCTGGTGTGAATCCGATCCAAGATGAGTCGATCCTTCACTACGGTGGTGGCTAGCCCTATTTATAGAAGCCCTAGTCCTCTTCCCAAATGTTAGGCGGGAAGGGATCCCAGAACGGCCAGTTTTGAAGGGAGACAACTAGTACAAGTTATCCCGACAAAAGGTAGTCTTCGCCTGCCAAAGGCTCTAGTGGTGATTCTGCCGTAGGCTCCACGGTGACCTCTGTCCTGCCGTCCTACTGGTCTTGGTCTTGTTGCACCGATATGGAAACCTTTGCCTAACGCCGCGGGACTCCTCGCCTGCACCTGCTTCCTCAGCACAAAAGAGGAAACTGGCACTCTGTGCCCGTTGGTGCCCGCCTGGCTTCGGTCGTCATGGCTCAAGTCACGCGGACCTCGCGAGGTGCCCCGTGCATAGATATCTCCACTCCTCAGGAGCCATCGTAGCGAGGCCGCCCTTGGGAGGTCTTAGTCTTGTCCGCCTCGCGAGGGTCTTGACTGGTTGCTGATGAAGATGGGCCGTACCAGGCCATTGGTGGAGCCACGCCCTAGGCCGCAGGTAGGCAAGTCTAGGTACCCCCGTTCCCAGGACACCGACAGTAGCCCCCGGGCCCAAGGCGCGCTCGGACTTGGCATCGAGGCAATACCAAAGGGCAAGTGCGGAGCGCCGCATGCCCCAACCGCCTGTGGCCTTGATTGACGCATGGCGATTGACAGGACGTGGGCGTCTCCGCTTCCCCACGCTGCCTCGGCAACTGTCCTCAACTGACAAAAGGCTGGCGCGTGCCGCAGAGCCTTCATTGCCTTCCTTCGCCTTGCTCCAGATTCCCTTTCTCTTTCTCGCCCTGAGAGACTCCAGATCCACACAAACCCCTCTCCAAGCCCGCAGTCAATGGCGTCCGACAAGGCAAAGGCCGCGGACTCACCTTCCTGGTACGAGTCGGCCTTGAGCATGCCTAGCGTCTCGGAGAAGAACCTTGCCGCCACGCTCCTCATGACGGCTGACAGCACCAACATGGGGGGAAAGACCATGCTTCGGGCTGGCTCCGCCGAGGCGGAGCCCTCAGGCAGTACCTTCTACCCCTTCTTCATGAATAGCGTTGTCGCGGGACTGGTCCCCCCATTCTCCGACTTCTTCTACGCCGTCCTCAACAACTACAAGTTGCATGCCCTTCATCTCCATCCCAACTCCGTTCTCCTCCTGTCGATTTTCGCCTTTTATTGTGAGGCATTTGTGGGGGTGATGCCATCCGTGGAATTGCTTCGCCACTTCTTCTACCTCCGGCTCAAGGAGGGCCATTGCTCAGGGTGCGCCAACTTCGTTGCAGCCAACGGGACCAATGCGATCTCAAAGGCCGGGAAGAAGGCCGAGGGCTTCAGGAGAAAGTGGGTCCTGATGGACACGAAGTGCGTCCACCCTCGGTTGGTGTTGCCGATGGAGATGCCCTCGCCTCACGAGAGGTGGCTCCACGCAAAGCTCACCGACCCCCGGGCGAAGCACGTGCTGGAGAAGATGACCGCCGACTTGAAGCCTGACGGCTCGAGGGCAGAGAAGCAGATGGGTGCCATCCTCATGAAGGAGTTCCTGGTGCAGCACATAGCCCCTCTCCAAGCGCGCTTACGCCCCCTGTGGAAGCTTGGGTATGAGGGGGACGACCTCCGTCTGCGCCTGGATGCCTTGTTTAAAGAGGAGCTGGGCGCGGCCATCCATCTTCTGGGCGGGGACGATCTGGGGTACCCGCCAGACTCCCATCTTCCTCTGCACCGCCGCCCATATGGGGCAAAGGTAGCCGCCGCCATGCCTGTCTTCGATTGGCGTGGGCTCGTGCCTCCAGCGCCTTCTGAGGCCACGGAGGTGGTGGCCCCAGTACTGGTGTGTTCTGGTGATTCCGGCGAGGAGGAGAGGCCTGACTCGGAGGCGACCCTGGAGGTGGAAGGGGAGACTTCTCCCCTTGCGGTGGACCTCCTCCGCGCCCGCCCCGACGATGACGAGGCCGGCGTGAAGGAGATATTCCCTAGAGGCAATAATAAAGTTGTTATTTATATTTCCTTATATCATGATAAATGTTTATTATTCATGCTAGAATTGTATTAACCGGAAACTTAGTACATGTGTGAATACAAAGACAAACAGAGTGTCACTAGGTTTCCTCTACTTGACTAGCTCGTTGAATCAATGATGGTTACGTTTCCTAACAATAGACATGAGTTGTCATTTGATTAATGGGATCACATCATTAGAGAACGATGTGATTGACTTGACCCATCCGTTAGCTTAGCACGATGATCGTTTAGTTTGTTGCTATTGCTTTCTCTATAACAATACATGTTCCTATGACTATGAGATCATGCAACTCCTGAATACCGGAGGAACACTTTGTGTCCTACCAAACATCACAATGTAACTAGGTGATTGTAAAGGTGCTCTACAGGTGTCTCCAATGGTGTTTGTTGAATTGGCATGGATCAAGATTAGAATTTGTCACTCCGATTGTCGGAGAGGTATCTCTGGGCCCTCTCGGTAATGTACATCACAATAAGCCTTGCAAGCAATGTAGCTAATGAGTTAGTTACGGGATGTAGCATTACGGAACAAGTAAAGATACTTGCTGGTAACGAGATTGAACTAGGTATTGAGATACCAACGATCGAATCTTGGGCAAGTAACATACCGATGATGTCACACCCTAGCTAGTCCATGCATTTGAGTGTGCATCATGTTTACTTTCATCAGAAACTTGAAATGGGGAAGGCAGAACCCCCAGCACCCCCCCTGAAATCAACTAGGGTTTACTAAAAATAATTTCAATGAACCTGAAATGCCCTTCTAAAATGTTCACCCTCTTTGCCTTGGGTTAGAACCTTTGGGAAAATAGGTGCACATTTTTCTAGGTCAATAGAAGGTCATTGATTTAAATCATAAATATTTGAATTTGGGCATTTAAATGCTATTAAATAATTTAAGTGCTCAAATAATTCTCGAAATAATTGTTTGCTGTTAGGAATAATCCCAATAGAGCCCACAATTATTTTTAGGATTTTAGAAAGTGCCTAGGTATTTTAAACAAAGCCCTAAAGCTACAGAAAAATAGAAAAAGAAAACAAAATCAAAAAAAAGGGGGAAAGAAGCCCACCTGGGCCTTACCTGGCTCGGCCCAGCCTACTGGCTCGGCCAGTCACCCCCTACCTCGCGCCAGGAGGCAGGGGCGCGTGCTCGCCGCGCGCCGGCCACGCGCCGGCCACCTCCTGCTTCTTCCGATGCTGGGAGGCGCCCAGAGACGCCACGAGACCCCCTCGATCCTCTCCCGTCCTCTCTCACTCTCCCCCTCGTCTCCCTCATCCTCTCCCGCGATGGCCGAGCGCGCCCCTCGCCGCCGATCGCCGTAGCCGCCGCCAGAGACCTCCCCTCGCCCCTCCGACGAGTCCATCAGCTTCACCTCGGCTCCCTCGTCCTCCCCACCGAGCCACGCTTCGCTGGAAGCCCTGCAACGCCGTCTTCGCCCTCGTCTTCAAACTCGGGCATCCGAGATCGCCGGTGACCTGACCTCTTCTCCAGCCCGTCCTCGAGCCCGCTGAGACCACCGCTGCACTCCCCGTGAGCCTCTCTTTCGATCCCCACCTTCCCTTTGCCCGTTTGCGCCCTATAGCTCTGATTTCCACCGCGGCCGAAGCTCGCCGGCGCCGTGCCTCGTCGCCGTCGTGGCCAGGGCCACCGTGGCTTGAAGCCAGGCACACCACCATGATCAGCGCAGTCCCAGGAACCTAACGCACCACACCCCGTGCCTCGCCGTGCCCCGTAGCGTCGGATTCGACCACGCCCGAACTCCGGCGACCGCCAAGGTCGTCGCCGGCGTCGTTTCCGGCCACCCCGAGCCCAACTACCACCACCAAACGATGCGGCTCGCTCCCCGCATCGCGTAGCACATCTTCGCCGTTGTTTTGGTCGCCTGAGGGTGTTTTCCGAAGCCCTCCGCCGTCTCGGGCCTCGCCGGCGTCGAGCCACCGGCGAGTTGACCCAGTTTGACCCCTGGGTGGGCCCGGTAGACCCCCCTGAGTCTATGACAGGTGGAGCCGGTCTGTTAACTAAATTAGGATTAGTTTTAATTAAATCTTACTTAATCAGACACTGACTAGTGGGCCCTGCCCAGTATTTAGGCTAATTAAACGTAGTTAGTGCACTGAGAGGCTGACAGAAGGGGCCCACCAGTCAGGTTTGACCCGGGCTGGCGCCTTTGACCTCCTGACGTCACCCTGACGCATTGCTGACGCAGTAATTGATTTTCTGGCTTTATTCTTATTCAGGAAATTCCAGAAAATAGTTCAAACTTCAAAAATTCATAGAAATTCAACCATAACTCCAAATGAGATAAATTATATATGAAAAATAATCAGAAAAATTCAATCTATCCATCTGTAATGGTTTCATGCATGACAAAACAAGTTTACCTTGCTGTTTAAGCAGAATAAGGAAATGCACTATACATGCCATATTTAATGAGCTAATATTTGAATCTTTGATTCAAATGAGTTCATCCCCTTCTATTTTAGTTTGCATTAGGCCAGGACACAATCATATTGCCATGTCATAGCATGCATCATATTGTTGCACATCGTCATGTGTTGATTGTGTTCCGATGTGTTCTTCGTGGTAGGTTCTGCCTCCGAGGATATTCACGAGTATCCAACTGAAGGGCAGTATCCAACTACCACTCCATCAGGCAAGCAACCATTGATCATTCCGATACAACCCATGTTATCGCTCCTTCTCTTGTTTACTGCATTAAGACAACACGATTCAAACTGCTGTGTGCTACGGTAGTTGAACCCTTATCCTCTACATGACCTGTCATTGCCACAGTAACTAGATGAAACCCACTAGCATGTGTAGGAGTTGATTGAGCCATGTTTTGTGATTCCTACCTTGCTATGCCTGCTATGCTTAGAGTTGTGTCAGGTCTGGTTCATCTGGGTGATGGGCTAGAGTGAAATGCTTATGTCGGTAATATGTGGGATGTGTTGAACATGTTTTGGTAAAGGTATCGATGAGAGGCCATGTAGGAGTACATGGTGGGTTGTTTCATTGAGGCCATCCCTAAGAACTGAGATCTGTATGTGTGATTTAAGATTCAGCTACTACCGTGCATTGGGATCCTTAATTGACCCTCTCGGCTTCTTAGCCACCCTAGTACTCTGTCCAGGAGTTGCAATTAGTTTCTGGTGTTTGTAGGATATGTGTTGGCGGCCATGCGTAGAGCTGACCCTAGGGGTGGGCTATGTTGCGATAGATACACCGTGGCCGGGTGTACCGAGTCACCCGTTTGGTGTCTCGGGAACCCTGTTCACATCGTTCGGGGCCGTATGTGGAAACCTCGGCCGGAGTCCCTGCGGATGGAACCTGGATAGGCGAAAACCTGGACTAGGGACTTAGGTGTTTAGGTAGGCTGTGGCCAACACCCTCGCTGGGCTTCCGCTTGAAGGTTGCCGAGTACATGTCGTGTAGACGGCGGTAAGCGGTGAAAGCGTGTATGACGAAGTACACCCCTGCAGGGTATAAAACTATTCGAATAGCCGCGTCCGTGGTAAAGGACTACTTGGTTGCCTATACAGTTCATAGACAAGTTAATGGATACTACTGAAAGACTCAAGATAAGTGTGAGTACCGAGGATGGCCCTCTCGCAGGACGACGAGGGAGGATCCCCGGTGGAGTATTGTGTTGGTGAGTAGTGGACTCGTGTGCGAAAACTATTTTACTAAAGGGGTTCCGTAGGATAGCTTAGCTAGGAGTCAAAGATGGCTTACTGCATAACCCCACCACCTTCTTGAGAATAAGCATGTATAGTAGGTTCTGACGTAAGACTTGTTGAGTACCTTTGTACTCATGTTTGCTTATTTATTGTTTTCAGACGACAACACTGCCCCTCCGATGGGTTTTATGTAGACCTTGACGTCGATGAGTGACTAGCCACCCAGGTGGTGATCCCGGCCATGGAGGGCCCTATGTAGATAGACAGGCTTCGAGAAGCCTTCTTTCTTTCTAGAGTCTGTACTCAGACTAGTTGCTTCCGCATGTGCTTGTATGATTGTATGACTTGAGTGTCGGGTCATGTGACCCCTATCTGTATGAACATGTTATGTATGGCTCCCTGGAGCCTTTAAATAAAGTACTTGAGTTGTAGAGTTTTGTTGTGATGCCATGATGTATGTACTCATATCGGGCATATTGTGTGTATGATTGAAATACTTGGTATGAGTGGGATCCGAAAATCTAGTTGTTTATCCTTGGTAGCCTTTCTTATGGGGAAATGTAGTCCAGTGTTCCTCGAGCCATAGTAGTCCGCTACAGCCCGGTTCACCGGAGTCCTGCTAGCCCAGCACTACTGTTCAGGACACTTGACTGGCCGGCATGTGTTTCACTTCGTCCCTATGTCTGTCCCTTCGGGGAAATGTCACATGGTGACTTCCGGAGTCCTGCCTAGCCTACTACAGCCCGGGATCCCCGGAGTCCTGTTAGCCCAGTGCTACAGCCCGGAATCACTCGTTGATGACCGACATGTTCAATGTGATTCACGTATGCCTGTCTCCATAGGTCTGTGCCGCTTTGGGTTCACGACTAGCCATGTCGGCCCGGGTTCTCTGTCATATGGATGCTAGCGACACTCATATGGATGCACGTGAGCCAAAAGGCGCAAATGGTCCCAGGCCACGGTAAGGCGACACCCATGGGATACCGTGCGTGAGGCCGCAAAGTGATATGAGGTGTTACCGGCTAGATCGATGTGGCTTGGAATCGGGGTCCTGACAGCGTTGGCATCAGAGCCGGACTGCCTGTAGGTTCGTTGAGCCAAACTGGTCGATGTCGAGTCAAGAAATGCTTTAGTTATATGTAGGGGAATTGATTGTGGAAGGGAACGTAAGGTTCTTTTACTCCTTTACCCTATGCCTTTGATCTGAGTCATTCTCTTCTCATTCAACGTGGGTTAAGGACTAGCCTCTCTTCTTCTATCAGGTTCACGTGTTACTAATCCGTAGTAGCTTATAGGATTATAGCTACGAGTCCTAGTCCAGTTTCTACTATTTTAGTATGTTGCTATTTGAATCAGAACCTTGATATGATGCTGTTGAGCGATATTGTGAACTGTTGTGGATGTCTCAAATCTTTTTCTGAGCATTTACAGCCGTTATGCTGTCCAATTTTCCCTAGGAATTCTGATGTCTTTGTCTTGTGGTTGTGCTTTCAGATGGCCAACCGTCCTCAAAACCAAGTGGTTCGCCTGACTAGGTGCCTCGACTTGCCCGGTCATACTGCTATGTTAGTCTGGGTCATGATCGAGACAGGATACCGTTGGTATCCCGAATACACTGTCGAAGAGCAGTTTCGCGACTTTAATCAAAGCCAGTATTTCTGCACCGTCAGGATATTTCCTTCCTATCCTGGATCTACCGAGCCCCTTCACTATTCCTATGGACTCGGGGTTACCGTTGAGATGGCTGTGCAGGATGTTGCCTACTCCATGATGACCATCTTGCGAGTCCGGACTGGCCTGCTTTGGAACACTGATTTCCGTTACATGCCAGCTTCACTTCCGGGAGCGCAAGGGTATCTTCAGGCTATCTATGCTGACTCCACTCAGGAGGACTCATTAACTCGTACCATTGCTAAGATGCTCGAAGATAAGGACCGAGAGAATTGGGCCTTGAGGCTGGAGCTTTTTAATACTCGTGCTGATCATTGGGCCACATTGACTCGGTTTGCACCTGCGGTGCAAGCTGGATGTATGGATACAAGGGACCTGTATCCTGTGAGATCATCTCTGCTAGACATGGTGGATTGGCGCGATGTGGGAGGCATCACCCCACCCCGTGGTCCCCGCAGGCCACCGTTTGTTGGTCCAAGACCTCATCCTAACCCCTATGGTCCACATGCTCCTCAGGACCGTCTGTTTCCGGATGATCACGTTGAACTTCCAGGCTATGGAGGTGACTTCTATGAGGACTACTACGGAGCTGTCTGAGTTAGT
Source organism: Triticum monococcum (assembly GCA_034509565.1). NCBI lineage: Eukaryota > Viridiplantae > Streptophyta > Magnoliopsida > Poales > Poaceae > Triticum > Triticum monococcum. The sequence continues at coordinate 412,834,248 of CM067845.1, forward strand.
AGTAGTACCACTAGTATTGTAGTAGTTATTTCTCCACTGTCCTGCGTGACTTGTGGAATATGACTTTGCGTGTAATCGATTCCGGAGGTGTAGACAAATAATGTATAGGAACTTGGAATGCCTCTGATGATATGTAACATCTTTCATCATAGTTGTACTGTAGTCTGGGCTTGTACTAAACTATGTATGATGTGTATGACCGTTGGTATATATATGGCAGTTTTATATTACCATGACATACGGATGAACATCTCTGCATTCCGTGTTATCCATTACATTCTGCACTTCCTTGCTAAGTTTGAGCCATCCTTGTCTAAACCATTGTCTTGTTTTCTCCTAGGATGGTCAACACCCGCGGCAACCCTGCTGTTCCGGAGCAGGGGGAAGCCAGTGCAGCTAGAGGTGAAAACCTGCCTCACCCACCTTCTCTGGCCGAAGTGATGCTGGAGGCGGAAAGAAACAAGCGTGAGACCAACCGCCTGCTTGAGCGGATTGAGCAGAACACTGCATGCCACCCACGAAATGACTTGGTGTCAATCAACGACTTTATCAAGCTGTACCCCCCAAAGTTTAACCATTCCATCGAGCCCCTCGGCGCGGATGACTGGCTTCGCAGCATCACCCACAAGCTACGTTCTGCCAACGTAGCCGAAGCCGACAAGGTTACCTATGCTGCCTATAATCTCGAAGGCCCCGCTAGCCATTGGTGGGAAAACTTCGAAGCTATGCGCCCGGTCGGTCAAATCACTACCTGGGCTGAATTCAGTGAGGCTTTCCGTGAGCATCACATTCCGGAAGGTCTCATGGATCGCAAGAGGGAGGAGTTCTGCAACTTCACCCAAGGAAGACTGACTGTGGATGCTTACAGTCGTGAATTTGGGAACCTGGCACGGTATGCTCCTGAAGAGGTTTCTACTGACGCCAAGAAGCAGGCAAGGTTCCGCAAGGGACATAGCCCCGAGCTTCACCGCGATCTTCGTCTACATGAGTGCACATCTTTTCAGAAGTTGGTCAATAAAGCCATCAGTGCTGAGACAGGCCAGACTGATTATGACGCTTCACGCAAGCACTCTCGTGATTTTGGCTCTTCATCCGGCTCTGGAGCTCAGAAGCGCCGGGGGTGGATCCCAAGCACGTCACTGCCACCCAGATTCATCCCGAGGCCATCCTTTGAGGCGCCTCGTCCCAACCAGCAATTTGCACCACCCAAGCCCTATGGTGGCCCTGCTGCTAATGCCGCTCCACGCCCCAATGTGGTAACATGCTTCAAGTGTGGAGAGCCGGGTCACTATAGCCGAGAGTGTCCCCAGAACAACAACCCCAATCAAGCTGGAAAGTCCGTTGGCCGTGGTAAGCCCGCGGGAAAGACTTTCTACGCCAAGCCGGCCACCACTGCACGTGGCCATGTCAATTATGTTTCAGCTGAGGAAGCTCATGAGGATCCTAACGTCGTCCTTGGTACGCTCCTTATTAACTACCACCCGGCATCTGTTCTTTTTGATACTGGATCATCTCATTCATTCATATCCGAGAATTATGCTCGATTGCATAACACGACATTCTGTGACATGCCCTCTACCATGGAAATTCAAACCCCTGGCTCTAGATGGCAAACTTCTAGAGTAAGCCATGGGAACAAAATTCTTGTCAATAGACTGGTCTTCCTTGCATCTTTAATAGCTCTCAAGTCCTCCGACATAAATATCATTTTGGGTATGGACTGGATGTCGGCTCATTATGCTAAGATCGATTGTGCCACTAGAACCGTTCAACTTACTCACCCCTCGGGCAAGACAGTTAATGTCTTAACTCGAGTGGCCAAGCGCTAACTTTACTCCCTAAATGCCAACCCTCTTCCAGACCTTGAGGATGTTCCGGTAGTCCGAGACTTTCCGGATGTCTTTCCAGAAGAACTGCCAGGTGTTCCACTTGACAGGGATGTTGAGTTTGTAATAGACCTTGTTCCAGGAACCGTTCCAATTTCTAGAAGACCATACAAGATGGCACCCTTAGAACTAGCCGAGCTTAAGAACCAACTCGATGAGTCCTTAAACAAGGGTTTCATCCGTCCTAGTTCATCTCCTTGGGCTTGCCCCGTCCTCTTCGTCAAGAAGAAGGATGGAACAGATCGAATGGTTGTGGATTACCGACCCGTCAACTTGGTCACCATCAAGAACAAATACCATCTTCCCAGGATCAACGACCTGTATGATCAGCTCGCTGGATCCTCAGTCTTCTCCAAGATGGATTTGAGGTTGGGCTACCATCAAATCAAAATCAGAAACGAGGACATTCCCAAAACGGCCTTTGTTACTCGTTATGGCCAATACGAGTACACCGTCATGTCCTTCGGTTTAACCAATGCCCCGGCTACTTTTTCTCGGTTAATGAACTCAGTCTTCATGGAGTACTTGGATAAATTCGTCGTTGTATACCTCGATGACATACTCATTTACTCCAAGAATGAAGAGGATCATGCCGAACATCTAAGGCTGGTATTGATGAAACTTCGAGAGCATCGCCTTTATGCCAAATTCTCCAAGTGTGAATTTTGGTTGCCAGAAGTGACCTATCTAGGCCATGTAATTTCTGGTAAGGGTATTGCTGTCAATCCTGAGCGAGTTCAAGCCGTCCTTGATTCGACTCCACCTGAAACGGTCAAGCAAGTTTGGAGTTTCCTTGGCCTAGCGAGCTATTGCCGCCGCTTCGTCGAGAACTTCTCCAAGGTTGCTAAACCTCTAACTGAACTCCTCAAGAAAGATAAAAAGTTCGAGTGGACTCCACAGTGCGAGTTCAGTTTTCAGGAACTGAAAAGACGCCTGACATCTGCTCGCGTACTGGTACCACCAGACTTCTCCAAGGACTTTATTATCTATTACGCCGCCTCGCGAAAAGGACTAGGTTGCATACTCATGCAAGATCATCAGGTAATTGCGTATGCTTCACGGCAATTACACCCACATGAGGAGAATTATCCTACACATGATCTAGAGCTTGCAGCTGTAGTCCATGCACTTAAAACTTGGTGACATTACCTTCTTGGTAACCGTTGCGAGATCTTCACCGATCACCAAAGCTTGAAATATATCTTCACCCAACCAGATTTGAATCTCAGACAAAGACGTTGGGTCGAGTTGATCTCGGATTACGACTTAGGAATAACTTACACCCCGGGCAAAGCCAATGTCATGGCTGATGCGCTAAGCCGTAAGTCCTATTGTAACAACCTGATGTTACAACAAAGTCAACCACTTCTCCATGAGGAATTTCGTAAGCTAAATCTTCACATTATTCCTCGAGGATTCCTATCCACCCTGGTGGTGAAACCTACCCTTATGGATCAAATCATAACTGCCCAGCGGTATGACAAGGGCATATCCCGGATTAAGGAAAACATTGCTAGCGGAGTTGCTAAATGTTTCTCCATGGATGAGCGATGTGCTGTCTTCTTTGAGAACCGTCTGGTGGTTCCCAAGAAACAACATCTGCGCCAGCTGATCCTTAAGGAAGCTCATGAATCCCCTCTCACCATTCATCCCGGTAGTACTAAAATGTATCAAGACCTACGCTAGAGGTTTTGGTGGACTAGGATGAAGAGAGAAATCGCTCAATACATTGCTAATTGCGACGTTTGTCGTCGTGTTAAAGCAGAGCACCAACGGCCTGCTGGCACCCTTCAACTTTTGGCTATTCCTGAATGGAAATGGGATAAAATCAGTATGGATTTCATTACTGGGTTTCCCAGGACCAAGAGAGGGAATGATGCCATCTTCGTTGTGATCGACCGACTTTCCAAAGTAGCCCACTTTTTACCTGTTCGTGAGAGTATCACCGCTAGCCAGCTAGCTGACTTATACATCTCCCGAATAGTGTCTCTTCATGGTGTTCCATTGGAAATTAACTCAGACCATGGGAGTCTCTTCACCTCTCGATTTTGGGAAAGTTTCCAAAATGCTATGGGAACTCGTCTCTCCTTTAGTACCGCCTTCCATCCTCAATCAAGTGGTCAAGTGGAGCGAGTCAATCAAATTCTGGAAGATATGCTCCGAGCTTATGTTATCTCGTTCGGAATGAGTTGGGAGAAATGCCTTCCATTCGCGGAGTTTGCTTATAACAGTAGTTATCAAGCCAGCTTGGGCAAAGCTCCTTTCGAAGTTCTTTATGGACGAAAATGTTGAACGCCTCTTAACTAGTCAGAAACCGGGGAAAGACAACTCTATGGCCCGGATATGATTCAGGAAGCAGAAGAGCAGGTTCGCATTATTCGTGAGAAATTGAAAACAGCCCAATCTCGCCAAAAGAGTCAATATGATCGCAAACATAAGCCTATGACTTATGAAGTCAACGAGAAGGCTTACCTTTGGGTTACTCCATTAAAGGGAACCCATCGTTTCGGTATCAAAGGCAAACTGGCTCCTTGTTACATTGGACCCTTTCGCATTCTTGCCAAACAAGGAGAAGTTGCGTACCAATTGGAACTACCTCCGCATCTTTCCAGAGTTCACGATGTCTTCCATGTTTTGCAACTCAGGCGTTGCTTCGTGGATCCTATCCGTGGAGTGGACCACGAAACGCTTGATCTACAAGATAACCTCTCTTATCAGGTATATCCCGTTCGTATCCTTGATCAAGCCGAGCGTACCACTCGACGTCATAATATCAAGTTTCTCAAGGTTCAATGGTCACACCATTCTGAGGAAGAAGCCACTTGGGAAAGGGAGGATCGTCTTCGACTCGAGTACCCCAACTTCTTTCCAGAGGATCCTAAATCTCGAGACGAGATTCTTTTGAGTGGGGGTGAGTTTTCACACCCTAGCTAGTCCATGCATTTGAGTGTGCATCATGTTTACTTTCATCAGAAACTTGAAATGGGGAAGGTAGAACCCCCAGCACCCCCCCTGAAATCAACTAGGGTTTACTAAAAATAATTTCAATGAACCTGAAATGCCCTTCTAAAATGTTCACCCTATTTGCCTTGGGTTAGAACCTTTGGGAAAATAGGTGCACATTTTTCTAGGTCAACAGAAGGTTATTGATTTAAATCATAAATATTTGAATTTGGGCATTTAAATGCTATTAAATAATTTAAGTGCTCAAATAATTCTGGAAATAATTGTTTGCTGTTAGGAATAATCCCAATAGAGCCCACAATTATTTTCAGGATTTTAGAAAGTGCCTAGGTATTTTAGACAAAGCCCTAAAGCTATAGAAAAATAGAAAAAGAAAACAAAATCAAAAAAGGGGGAAAGAAGCCCACCTGGGCCTTACCTGGCTCGGCCAGTCACCCCCTACCTCGCGCCAGGAGGCAGGGGCACGTGCTCGCCGCGCGCCAGCCACGCGCCGGCCACCTCCTGCTTCTGCCGACGCTGGGAGGCGCCCAGAGACGGCACGAGACCCCCTCGATCCTCTCCCGTCCTCTCTCACTCTCCCCCTCGTCTCCCTCATCCTCTCCCGCGATGGCCGAGCGCGCCCCTCGCCGCCGATTGCCGTAGCCGCCGCCAGAGACCTCCCCTCACCCCTCCGATGAGTCCATCAGCTTCGCCTCGGCTCCCTCGTCCTCCCCACCGAGCCACGCTTCGCCGGAAGCCCTGCAACGCCATCTTCGCCCTCGTCTTCAACCTCGGGCATCCGAGATCGCTGGCGACCTCACCTCTTCTCCAGCCCGTCCCCGAACCCGCTGAGACCACCGCTGCACTCCACGTGAGCCTCTCTTTTGATCCCCACCTTCCCTTTGCCCGTTTGCGCCCTGTAGCTCCGATTTCCACCGCGGCCGAAGCTCGCCGGTGCCGTGCCTCGTCGTCGTCGTGGCCAGGGCCACCGTGGCTTGAAGCCAGGCACACCACCGTGATTAGCGCAGTCCCAGGAACCTAACGCGCCACTCCCCGCGCCTCGCCGTGCCCCGTAGCGTCGGATTCGACCACGCCCGAACTCCGGCGACCGCCAAGGTCGTCGCCGGCGTCGTTTCCGGCCACCCCGAGCCCAACTACCACCACCAAACGATGCGGCTCGCTCCCCACATCGCGTAGCATATCTCCGCCGTCATTTTGGTCGCCTGAGGGCATTTTCCGAAGCCCTCCGCCGTCTCGGGCCTCGCCGATGTCGAGCCGCCGGCGAGTTGACCAGTTTGACCCCTAGGTGGGCCCGGGTAGACCCCCCTGAGTCTATGACAGGTGGGGCCCTGCCCAGTAATTAGGCTAATTAAACGTAGTTAGTGCACTGAGAGGCTGACAGAAGGGGCCCACCAGTCAGGTTTGACCCGGGCTGGCGCCTTTGACCTGCTGACATCACCCTGATGCATTGCTGACACAGTAATTGATTTTCTGGCTTTATTCTTATTCAGGAAATTCCAGAAAATAGTTCAAACTTCAAAAATTCATAGAAATTCAACCATAACTCCAAATGAGATAAATTATATATGAAAAATTATCAGAAAAATTCAATCTATCCATCTGTAATGGTTTCATGCATGACAAAACAAGTTTACCTTGCTGTTTAAGCAGAATAAGGAAATGCACTATACATGCCATATTTAATGAGCTAATATTTGAATCTTTGATTCAAATGAGTTCATCCCCTTCTATTTTAGTTTGCATTAGGCCAGGACACAATCATATTGCCATGTCATAGCATGCATCATATTGTTGCACATCGTCATGTGTTGATTGTGTTCCGATGTGTTCTTCGTGGTAGGTTCTGCCTCCGAGGATATTCACGAGTATCCAACTGAAGGGCAGTATCCCACTACCACTCCATCAGGCAAGCAACCATTGATCATTCCGATACAACCCATGTTCTCGCTCCTGCTCTTGTTTACTTCATTAAGACAACATGATTCAAACTGCTGTGTGCTACGGTAGTTGAACCCTTATCCTCTGCATGACCTTTCATTGCCACATTAACTAGATGAAACCCACTAGCATGTGTAGGAGTTGATTGAGCCATGTTTTGTGATTCCTACCTTGCTATGCCTGCTATGCTTAGAGTTGTGTCAGGTCTGGTTCATCTGGGTGATGGGCTAGAGTGAAATGCTTATGTCGGTAATATGTGGGATGTGTTGAACATGTTTTGGTAAAGGTATCGATGAGAGGCCATGTAGGAGTACATGGTGGGTTGTTTCATTGAGGCCGTCCCTACGAACTGAGATCTGTATGTGTGATTTAAGATTCAGCTACTACCGTGCATTGGGATCCTTAATTGACCCTCTCGGCTTCTTAGCCACCCTAGTACTCTGTCCAGGAGTTGCAATTAGTTTCTGGTGTTTGTAGGATATGTGTTGGCGGCCGTGCGTAGAGCTGACCCTAGGGGTGGGCTATGTTGCGGTAGATACACCGTGGCCGGGTGTACCGAGTCACCCGTTTGGTGTCTCGGGAACCCTGTTCACATCATTCGGGGCCGTATGTGGAAACCTCGGCCGGACTCCCTGCGGATGGAACCTGGATAGGCGATAAAGCTGGACTAGGGACTTAGGTGTTTAGGTAGGCCGTGGCCAACACCCTCGCTGGGCTTCCGTTTGAAGGTTGCCGAGTACATGTCGTGTAGACGACGGTAAGCGGTGAAAGCGTGTATGACGAAGTACACCCCTGCAGGGTATAAACTATTCGAATAGCCGCGTCCGCGGTAAAGGACTACTTGGTTGCCTATACAGTTCATAGACAAGTTAATGGATACTACTAAAAGACTCAAGATAAGTGTGAGTACCGAGGATGGCCCTCTCGCAGGATGACGAGGGAGGATCCCCGGTGGAGTATTGTGTTGGTGAGTAGTGGACTCGTGTGCGAAACCTATTTTACTAAAGTGGTTCCGTAGGATAGCTTAGCCAAGAGTCAAAGCTGGCTTACTGCATAACCCCACCACCTTCTTGAGAATAAGCATGTATAGTAGGTTCTGACGTAAGACTTGTTGAGTACCTTTGTACTCGTGTTTGCTTATTTATTGTTTTCAGACGACAACACTGCCCCCTCCGATGGGTTTTATGTAGACCTTGACGTGGACGAGTGACTAGCCACCCAGGTGGTGATCCCGGCCATGGAGGGCCCTATGTAGATAGACAGGCTTCGAGAAGCCTTCTTTCTTTCTAGAGTCTGTACTCAGACTAGTTGCTTCCGCATGTGCTTGTATGATTGTATGACTTGATTGTCGGGTCATGTGACCCCTATCTGTATGAACATGTTATGTATGGCTCCCTGGAGCCTTTAAATAAAGTACTTGAGTTGTAGAGTTTTGTTGTGATGCCATGATGTATGTACTCATATCGGGCATATTGTGTGTATGATTGAAATGCTTGGTATGAGTGGGATCCGACAATCTAGTTGTTTATCCTTGGTAGCCTTTCTTATGGGGAAATGTAGTCTAGTGTTCCTCGAGCCATAGTAGTCCGCTACAGCCCGGTTCACCGGAGTCCTGCTAGCCCAGCACTAATGTTCAGGACACTTGACTGGCCGGCATGTGTTTCACTTCGTCCCTATGTCTGTCCCTTCGGGGAAATGTCACACAGTGACTTTCCGAGTCCTGCCTAGCCTGCTACAGCCCGGGATCCCTGGAGTCCTGTTAGCCCAATGCTACAGCCCGGAATCACTCGTTGATGACCGACATGTTCGATGTGATTCACGTATGCCTGTCTCCATAGGTCTGTGCCGCTTTGGGTTCACGACTAGCCATGTCGGCGCGGGTTCTCTGTCATATGGATGCTAGCAACACTATCATATACATGAGCCAAAAGGCGCAAACGGTCCCGGGCCACGATAAGGCGACACCCGTGGGATACCGTGCGTGAGGCCGCAACGTGATATGAGGTGTTACCAGCTAGATCGATGTGGCTTGGAATCGGGGTCCTGACAGATGACAAAGGGAACAACGTTTGTTCTGAAGGAAATATGCCCTAGAGGCAATAATAAAGTTATTATTATTTCCTTATATCATGATAAATGTTTATTATTCATGCTAGAATTGTATTAACCAGAAACATGACACATGTGTGAATACATAGACAAAACAGAGTGTCACTAGTATGCCTCTACTTGACTAGCTCGTTGAAATAAAGATGGTTATGTTTCCTAACCATAGACAAAGAGTTGTCTTTTGATTAATGGGATCACATCATTAGGAGAATGATGTGATTGACTTGACCCATTCCGTTAGCTTAGCGCTTGATCGTTAGTTTGTTGCTATTGCTTTCTTCATGACTTCTACATGTTCCTGTGACTATGAGATTATGCAACTCCCATTTACCGGAGGAACAGTTTGTGTGCTACCAAACGTCACAACATAGCTGGGTGATTATAAAGATGCTCTACAAGTGTCTCCAAAGGTACTTGTTGGGTTGGCGTATTTCAAGATTAGGATTTGTCACTCCGATTGTCGGAGAGGTATCTCTGGGCCCACTCGGTAATACACATCACTCAAGCCTTGCAAGCATAGTAACTAATGAGTTAGTTGCGGGATGATGTATTTCGGAACGAGTAAAGAGACCTTCCGGTAACGAGATTGAACTAGGTATTGAGATACTGACGATCGAATCTCGGGCAAGTAACATACCGATGACAAAGGGAACAACGTATGTTGTTATTCGGTTTTAACGATAAAGATCTTCATAGAATATGTAGGAGCCAATATGAGCATCCAGGTTCCGCTATTGGTTATTGACCGGAGACGTGTTTCGGTCATGTCTACATAGTTCTCGAACCCGTAGGGTCCACACGCTTAAAGTTCGATGACGGTTATATTATGAGTTTAGGTGTTTTGATGTACCGAAGGTAGTTCGGAGTCCCAGATGTGATCATGGACATTACGAGGAGTCTCGAAATGGTAGAGACATGAAGATTGATATGTTGGACGACTATATTCGGACACCGGAATGGTTTCGGGGGTTATCGGATATATACCGGAGTACCAGGGGGTTACTGGAACCCCCCAGGGGATATTGGGCCTCGTGGGCCCAAGTAGTGGAAGAGGAGAGGTGGCAGGAGGTGGCGCGCGGCCCCCTTGGCCCAATCCGAATTGGGAAAGGGAAGGGGCAGCCACCCCCTTCTCCCTCCTTCTCTCCACCTCCTCCATCCCCCTTCTCCTAGTTGGAATAGGAAAGGGGGGCAAAACCTACTTGGAGTAGGATTGCCCCCCCCCCTTGGTTGCGCCTCCTCCCCTTGGACGGCCCCCTCCTCCTCCCCCCTTTATATACGGAGGAGGGGGCACCCCATAGACACAACAATTGATCTCTTGGATCTTTTAGCCGTGTGCGATGCCCCCCTCCACCATAATCCACCTCGGTCATATCGTAGTGGTGCTTAGGCGAAGCCCTGCGTTGGTAGAACATCATCATCGTCACCACGCCGTCGTGCTGACGGAAGTCTCCCTCAAAGCTCGGCTGGATCGGAGTTCGAGGCACGTCATCGAGTTGAATTTGTGCAAAACTCGGAGGTGTCGTACGTTCGGTGCTTGATCGGTCAGATCGTGAAGACATATGACTACATCAACCGTGTTGAGCTAACGCTTCCGCTTTTGGTCCACGAGGGTATGTGGACACACTCTCCCCTCTCGTTGCTATGCATCACCATGATCTTGCATGTGCGTAGGAAAATTTCGAAATTACTACGTTCCCCAACAGTGGCATCCGAGCCATTATGCTTTGATGTTATATGCACAAGTAGAACATAAGTGAGTTATGGGCGACACAAGTCATACTACTTACCAGCATGTCATACTTTGGTTCGGCGGTACTGTTGGATGAAGTGGCCTGGACCGACATTACACGTACGCTTACGCAAGACTTGTTCTATCGACGTGCTTTGCACACGGGTGGCTGGTAGGTGTCAGTTTCTCCAACTTTAGTTGAGCCGAGTGTGGCTACGCCCGGTCCTTGAGAAGGTTAAAACAACACTAACTTGACGAACTATCATTGTGCTTTTGATGCGTAGCTAAGACCGGTTCTTGCTCAGCCCGTAGCAGCCACATAAAACTTGCAACAACAAAGTAGAGGACGTCTAGCTTATTTTTGCAGGGCATGTTGTGATGTGATATGGTCAAGGCATGATGCTATATTTTATTGTATGAGATGATCATGTTTTGTAACCGAGTTATCGGCAACTGGCAGGAGCCATATGGTTGTCGCTTTATTGTATGCAATGCAATCACCCTGTAATGCTTTACTTTATCACTAAGCGGTAGCAATAGCCGTAGAAGCATAAGTTGGCGAGACGACAACGATGCTACGACGGAGATCAAAGTGTCGCGCCAGTGACAATGGTGATTGAGGGAGTCCTGGATTAGGGGGTGTCCGGATAGCCGGACTATACCTTCGGCCGGACTCCTGGACTATGAAGATACAAGATTGAATACTTCGTCCCGTGTCCGGAAGGGACTTTCCTTGGCGTGGAAGGCAAGCTTGGCGATACGGATATGTAGATCTCCTACCATTGTAACCGACTCTGTGTAACCCTAGCCCTCTCAAGTGTCTATATAAACCAGAGGGTTTTTGTCCGTAGGACGAACAACAATCATACCATAGGCTAGCTTCTAGGGTTTAGCCTCCTTGATCTCGTGGTAGATCTACTCTTGTACTGCCCATATCATCAATATTAATCAAGCAGGACATAGGGTTTTACCTCCATCAAGAGGGCCCGAACTTGGGTAAAACATCGTGTCCCCTGCCTCCTGTTACCATCCGCCTTAGACGCACAGTTTGGGACCCCCTACCCGAGATCCGCTGGTTTTGACACCGACATTGGTGCTTTCATTGAGAGTTCCTCTGTGTCGTCACTTTTAGGCCCGATGGCTTCTCCGATCATCAACAACGATGCGATCCAGGGTGAGACCTTTCTCCCCGGACAGATCTTCGTATTCGGCGGCTTTGCACTGCGGTCCAATTCGCTTGGTCATCTGGAGCAGATCGAAAGCTACGCCCCTGGCCATTAGGTCAGATTTGGAAGTTTGAGCTACACGGCCGACCTCCGCGGAGACTTGATCTTCGACGGATTCGAGCCGCAGCCGAGCGCGCCGCACTGTCATGATGTGCATGATCTAGCTTTGCCGCCGAACAGTGCCCTGGAGGCCGCACCCGCATCAGCTCCGACCCTTAATTCGGAGCCAACTGCGCCAATCAAGGATGGGTGGTTGGACACCGCCTCGGGGGCTGCAATCTCTACGGCGATCGAGCCGAACACCAGCCCTATTCTCTGCGAAGCCCGTGACTCCAAGGAGCCGGACTCCTCTCCAGACTCCGAGCCCTCCGCGCCCCTACCGATCGAACCCAATTGGGCGCCGATCATGGAGTTCACCGCCGCTGACATCTTTCAGCACTCGCCCTGCCGCGATATTCTGAATTCACTAAAGTCTCTCTCTTTATCAGGAGAGCCCTGGCCGGACTATGGTTAGCAAGGTTGGGATGCAAATGATGAAGAAATTCAAAGCCCACCCACCACCCACTTCGTAGCCACTGCCGAAGATTTAACCGGCATGCTCGACTTCGACTCCGAAGACATCGATGGTATGGACGCCGATGCAGGAGACGATCAAGAACCAACGCCATAGGGCACTGGAAAGCCACCTCGTCGTATGATATATACATGGTGGACACCCCAAAAGAAGGCAATGGCGATGGAACAACAGAGGATGGCCCCTCCAAGAAGCAGCCTAAGCGCCGGCGTCAGCGTCGCCGCTCTAAATCCCACCAAAGCAAAAACGGTGATTCCGGCACGGGAGATAATAACACCCCGGACAGTGCCGAAGATAACCACCTCCAGCAAGATTCATCACAGGAGGATGGAGAAGACAGCCCTCATGAGAGAGCGGCAGGCAGAGAGGTCGAGGACGATAATTATATGCCTAACCACCTCCAGCAAGATTCATCACAGGAGGATGGAGAAGACAGCCCTCATGAGAGAGCGGCAGGCAGAGAGGTCGAGGACGATAATTATATGCCTGCCTCCGAAGATGAGGCAAGCCTCGACGACGATGAATTTGTCGTGCCGGAGGATCCTGCCGAACAAGAGCGTTTCAAACCCAGGCTTATGGCCATGGCGAGCAGCCTCAAGAAAAAACAGCAACAGCTTAGAGCTGATCAAGATTTTCTAGCCGACAGATGGACTGAAGTCCTTACGGCCGAAGAGTATGAACTCGAACGCCCCTCCAAGAGCTACCCAAAGCGCAGGTTGCTACCCCGATTAGAGGAGGAAGCACCTAAACCTAAATCACCAGCGCATGATGCGGCCGACCGGCCACCCCGTGGCCGCGATAGAGAGGCCTCTCGGCCCTCCACTCAAGCCGCACCCTAGCGCCGCTCAAAAAATACCAAGGCACGGGAAAACGCGCCAGACCTACGAGATATATTAGAGGACAAGGCAGGGCAAACAAGATCGATCTACGGATTGCGTGGGCGCCCCACGACACGAGACTGTAATCGTCACTCCGGATACAGTAAATCCGGCCGGGCCGAACACAGTAGACAAAGCTCGTTTGAGCTGCGTCGTGATATAGCCCAATACAGAGGCGTCGCACACCCACTATGCTTCACAAATGAAGTAATGGATCATCAAATCCCCGAGGGTTTCAAACCCGTGAACATCGAATCATACGATGGCACAACAGATCCTGCGGTATGGATCGAGGACTATCTCCTTCAGATCCACATGGCCCACGGTGATGACCTACATGCCATCAAATACCTCCCACTCAAGCTTGAAGGACTAGCTCGGCATTGGCTTAACAGCTTGCCATCAGAATCAATTGGTTGTTGGGAGGACCTGGAAGCCGCATTCCTCGATAATTTCTAGGGCACTTATGTGCGACCACCAGACGCCGATGACCTTAGCCACATAATTCAGCAGCCAGAGGAATCGGCCAGACAATTCTAGACACGGTTCGTAACCAAGAAAAATCAAATCGTCAACTGTCCGGACGCAGAGGCCCTAGCAGCCTTCATGCATAACATCCGCGACGAGTGGCTTGCACGGCACCTTGGACAGGAAAAGCCGAAATCTATGGCAGCCCTCACGACACTTATGACCCGCTTTTGCGCGGGAGAAGACACCTGGCTAGCTCGTAGCAATAACATGACCAAGAGCCCTGGTAATTCGGATACCAAGGACAGCAGTGGCAGGTCGTGTCGCAATAAGCAAAAGCGCCGCATTAACGATGACAATGCTGAGGATATGGCAGTTAATGCCGGATTCAGAGGCTCTAAACCCGGTCAGCGGAAAAGGCCATTCAAAAGAAATACTCCGGGCCCGTCCAGTTTGGACCGAATACTCGACCGCTCATGCCAGATACATGGCACCCCCGAAAAACCAGCCAATCACACCAACAGGGATTGTTGGGTGTTCAAGTAGGCAGGCAAGTTAAATGCCGAAAGCAGAGACAAGGGGTTGCATAGCGATGACGAGGAGGAGCCCCGGCCGCCGAACAACAGTGGACAGAAAGGTTTTCCCCCACAAGTGCGGACGGTGAACATGATATACGCAACCCACGTCCCCAAGAGGGAGCGGAAGCGTGCGCTAAGGGACGTATACGCGATGGAGCCAGGCGCCCCAAAGTTCAACCCATGGTCTTCCTGCCCGATCACTTTTGATCGAAGGGATCACCCCACTAGCATCCATCATGGCGGATTCGCCGCATTGGTTCTAGACCCAATTATTGACGGATTTCACCTCACTAGAATCCTTATGGACGGCGGGAGCAGCCTAAACCTGCTCTGCCAGGATACAATGCGGAAAATGGGCATCGATCCCTCGAGGATTAAACCCACTAAAACGACCTTTAAAGGCGTCATACCAGGTGTAGAGGCCAACTGTACAGGCTCAGTTACACTTGAAGTGGTCTTTGGATCTTCGGATAATTTCCGAAGCAAGGAGTTAATCTTTGACGAACCGCATTGCTCGGGCGAACCGCATTTGCCAAGTTCAATGCAGTTCTGCACTACGCATACCTTAAGCTCAAGATGCCAGGCCCTCGAGGAGTCATTACGGTCAATGGAAACAGCAAACGCTCTCTCCGAACGGAGGAGCATACGGCGGCTCTCGCAGCGGAAGTACAAAGCAGCCTCTCAAGGCAATTCTCCAGTCCGGCCATTAAATGTCCGGACACTGCCAAGCGCGCCCGGAGCAACCCACAACAAGACCGCCTGGCACGTTCCGAGAAAGTGTAGCAATGTGGCCCCAACCCTAGCCCTCCAGAACTTGTGAATCCAGTGTTGCACGTACATAACTACGCTCTGGAAATACCATGGGCACAGGGGGAGGGGCACCATCATGACACGCCCAAAATGCGGCTTAAGCCGCACTAGGGGCTGCCGATTTCTTAATTTTCTCTTATTTTCTGGACTCCATTCTTCAGAAGGCTTGTCCGGTAGTACAATTGCCGCACAAACGATACAACTAGGGAAGCAGAAAGCTAGGCCGCACTACGGAACTCTAATGTGGTCTCTATAACGAGCAGTATACCCGTTTCACATACCATTCCGCAGCTCGCCCCTGGAAATGACATGTTAAATAGTCCCATCTTTTGCTTATTGCACTATTTGTATCGTTCTGCTTTGATCATAGCTTTTTTAAATAAACAATGCATAGCTTCCATCTATTATTGCATTACTCTTTTTTACGAATATATGTTCATTAATGACATGTTGCACCCGTACACTTTGGTACAGCCAATACGCCAGGGGCTTAAGTACCCCACAATACGGTGTGAGAAGTCCGAACACTTTCACAAGTGCGACACGCCGAACTTATAGCATTATATGCATCGGCTCCGAATCATGTCTTGGGTCAATAGTTGGGTTTTCCCGGCTCCTATGTTTTGGTACCTTACGTTCCATTATATCGGCTAAGGTAGCACTAGGAGAACTACTGCGATTGTGCCCAGTTGAGCTGGGCTAAGCACCTCAGTAGAGAAAGCTAAAACTGACTGTCATGATGAGGCGAGAGCTGGTCGCTGTTCGAGAGGTTTTCGAGTCCCTAAAGATTTATGCCGCTTAGAGTGAGGAGTCGGCTTTGTCCGGCCTAGGCGTGGATAGCGCCCCGAACTCGGTCTTCCAAACACTAGGGGCTTCACCGAAATTTAAAATTATAGAATTCTATGGCTAAGTGAGAGTGTTCAAGCATTATAGTCCGATTGCCTTGTTCGTTGTGTTGAGCGCCTCCCTCGAAGGACCCAAGAATGGGAAAAAGAGCGCTCATGTTTATCCCGAACACCCCAGCACTCATGGCATGGGGGCAGAAGCCGACGACTCGCCATCTCTCAAATTTGATAAACGGCCGCATCGAAGGTAATATTTTAAATTCAAAAGCATTGCTTAGCGCATACGAACAAGTTTTCAGCGTACAGGATCACAAATGCGAGTTTACTCAAAAATTACATCTTTGGAGCATTCATCCGCTATAAGGCGGGCACCCTTCAGGATGCCCTCATAATACGCTTCCGGGACGCGATGCTCCTTGCCCGGTGGCGGCCCGTCCTTCACCAGCTTCTCCGCATCCATCTTGCCCCAGTGCACTTTAGCACGGGCAAGCGCCCTACGGGCACCTTCGATGCAGACGGAGCGCTTGATTACTTCAAGTCGTGGACAGGCATCCACCAGCCACCTCACCAGCCCGAAGTAGCTCCCAGGCAGAGCCTCTCCAGGCCAAAGCCGAACTATGAGGCCCTTTATGGCCTGTTTGGCCACCTTGTGGAGCTCAACCATTTGCTTCAGCTGGTTGCTCAAAGGCACCAGGTGTCCGGCCTCAGCATACTGGGACCAGAACACCTTCTCCGTCGAGCTCCCCTCCTCAGCTTGGTAGTACGCGGTGGCATCAGACGCACTGCGGGGCAAATCTGCGAATGCTCCTGGAGAGCTCCGGACTCGGGTAAGTAACAAGTAATTCACTTTCACGTGCTTGCTTTGCATAATGAATGCCTTACCCGCCGCTATCTTCTTCATCGCTTCAATTTCTTGGAGGGCTTTCTGGGCTTCGGCCTTGGCAGACTTCACGCTTTCGAGGGCTGCCGCAAGCTTGGACGCTTGCGTCTTTGAGTCAAGCTCCAAACTCTCGTGTTTTTTCACGAGAGCCTGGAGCTCTTTCTGCACCTCCTCCACCCGCGCCTCCTGCTTCCCTCTCTCTGTGCGCTCTGTGGCCGCTCTGTTTTCGGCCTCGGACAACGCTTTCTTAAGGGTTGCCACCTTGGTCGTGGCCCCTATAATAGCACATTGATCCTGTCATTTTTTGCAACCACATCTTCTCTATATACTTGCGCAAGGTGTTACTTACCTTCCTTCTGCTTGAGTTGCCTCTTGGCATGGCCGAGCTCGTTCCCGGACCGCGCGAGGTTTTGCTTTAGCGTATCCACCTCCGCAGTCAGTACGGCGGAGGCCAGCAACGAAGCCTGCATACGCATATTGACTTGATTATGTTAGACTCCTGCGAATGTTATTAGATCCTCTATTCGGCTTTTCCTTCCGAACACCGAACAGAGCATCAGGGGCTACTGTCTATGCGGTAATATTTTTACATATTCTTTACTTACCTCAAAGCATGTTAGAAGGCTGGCACAGGCTTCAGTCAGTCCGCTCTTGGCGGACTGAACCTTCTGGATCACCGCACTCATAATAGTGCGGTGCTCCTCGTCGATGGAGGCGCCGTTAAGCACCTCCAGCAAATTGTCCGGTGCCTCCGGTTGGACGGAGGTCACCGGCTCGGTAGGCTTGCTCCTCTTGGAAAGAGGCTGCCTACCGGAGTCCGGAACCATTGAAGGTTCTGGCGCGGTGTCTGGCTCAAGGCCGGACTCGGAGCCCTTGGGGGTTTTATCCCCTTTGCGCCTGGAATCCGGGAGGTCGCCTTGCAGCGCCTCCAGGACCACCTCCTCCTGGCTTGGAGCCTGTTGGGATAGCACCTCGGCGTCATCCGTAGGGTGGGGGAGGTAGCGGGCGGAAGTGAATTCATGTCCGATGAATCCAGGGAGCCGCTCGACGACTTGTCGAGCCCGGCCTTGGGCGGACTGCATAGTCATATTCGGCGTAAGGAGGAGCTGTGCAAGAAAGGAACACTATGAATTGCTCTGGTGTCCGAATACTTACAATCTCGCCAGGGGCTTGGCCCTATGCGGCCACTCCTCTTCGCCATCGTCGGTGTTGGTGGGGTAGTCCGGAGGAAGGGTCTTCCCCTTCTTGGACCCTTCGGCCTCCCCAGTTGGGGCGGCCTTCCTTTTCTTCCCTCCCCCTGCTGGAGGGGGAGAGGTATCTTCCTCCTCCTCCTCGTCTTCACGGGAGGAGTGCGTCTTGGAGTCGTCAGATGATGAATCCGACACCTCCGGGCGTCGGGCACTCTTTCGAGTCCCCGTGGCCTTCTTCTTGGCCTTCTTCTCCGGCGCCACATAGGGTGTCGGAACCAGCAGCTTCGCCAAGCGAGTGTCCGCTGGGCCTTCGGGCAAAGGAGCCGGACAGTTGATCTGTCCGGACCTCTCCTGCCAATCCTGTCAAAGGTAAGGGAGCTTAGATCCTGCATGGAGTCAAACTATGAAAAACTAATACCCTGTAAAAGGTAAAAACAGCTTACCGCACTAGCATGACGCTGCGTGCTGAATCCGCGATCCCCGGTAGCGGATGGGGGGGCCTCGGCGCCCTTGAAAAGCACCTTCCAGGCATCTTCGTACGTCGTGTCGAAGAGCCTACTCAGAGTTCGGTGCTGCGCCGGGTCGAACTCCCACAGGTTGAAAGACCGTTGTTGACACGGGAGGATCCGGCGGATGAGCATAACCTAGACTACGTTGACAAGTTTGAGCTTCTTGTCCACCAGGGTTTGGACGCATGTTTGGAGTCCCGTCAGCTCTCCTTTTTTACCCCATGACAGGCCCGTCTCTTTCCAGGAGGTGAGCCACGTAGGTTGTCCAGATCGGAACTCGGGGGCTGCGACCCATTCAGGGTCGCGCGGCTCGGTGATGTAAAACCACCCCGATTGCCACCCCTTTAGGGTCTCCACGAAGGAGCCCTCAAGCCATAGGATGTTGGGCATCTTGCCCACCATGGCGCCTCCGCACTCCGCCTGGGTGCCGCGTACCACCTTCGGCTTGACATTGAAAGTCATGAGCCATAGGCCGAAATGGGGGCGGATGCAGAGGAAAACCTCGCACACGACGATAAACGCCGAGATGTTGAGGACAAAGTTTGGGGCCAGATCGTGGAAATCCAGGACATAGTAGAACATGAGCCCCCGGAGAAATGGGTGGAGAGGGAAGCCCAGTCCGCGGAGGAAATGGGGGAGGAACACCACCCGCTCATGGGGCCTAGGGGTGGGGATGAGCTGCCCCTCTTCGGGAAGCCAGTGTGCAATGTCGTTAGACAAGTATCCGGCCTTCCTCAGTTTTTTGATGTGTCCCTCCATGACGGAGGAGACTATCCACTTGCCTCCCATTCCAGACATGGCTGGAGGAGGTTGAGGTGGGTTGTGCGGACTTGGGCGCTGGAGCTCGAGTGCGCGGAAAGGGATAGGCAAAGGAGGAAGAAGGTGTGGATGAAAAGGTGGATCCTTATCCCCTTATATGGGCGGACACGACTATGCGTCCCCACCAGCCTGGTAAAACTCGCTTATCTCCCGAGCACCGTAATCAATGGCGCGTTTGGGTTACCCACGCCCGTATTGATGAGAATTCCGGAATAAGGGGACACGATCTCTGCTTTGACAAGACGTGCCAAGGAAACCGCCTCGCTAAACGCGCTGAGGTGGGACAGTAAAACGATTCGAATGAAGACTTGGCCATGGTGTGATGTCACGCTACGGAATACATCAGCAGATTAGATTTGTGTAAATATTATTCTTTCTATGGCAATATGTGGAAACTTATTTTGCAGAGCTGGACACTACCTTTGTGTTCAAAATCTTGTATGAAGTACTTGGAGGAGGAACCCGCCTTGCAATGTTGAAGACAATGTGCGCGCCGGACTCATCGTCATTGAAGCCTGGTTCAGGGGCTACTGAGGGAGTCCTGGATTAGGGGGTGTCCGGATAGTCGGACTATACCTTCGGCCGGACTCCTGGACTATGAAGATACAAGATTGAAGACTTCGTGCCATGTCCGGAAGGGACTTTCCTTGGCGTGGAAGGAAAGCTTGGCGATACGGATATGTAGATCTCCTACCATTGTAACCGACTCTGTGTAACCCTAGCCCTCTCCGGTGTCTATATAAACCGGAGGGTTTTAGTCCGTAGGACGAACAACAATCATACCATAGGCTAGCTTCTAGGGTTTAGCCTCCTTGATCTCGTGGTAGATCTACTATTGTACTACCCATATCATCAATATTAATCAAGCAAGACGTAGGGTTTTACCTCCATCAAGAGGGCCCGAACCTGGGTAAAACATCGTGTCCCCTGCCTCATGTTACCATCTGCCTTAGACGCATAGTTCGGGACCCCCTACCCGAGATCCGCCGGTTTTGACACCGACAGTGATCATGACGGTGCTTCGAAGATGAAGATCACAAGCACAAGATGATGATGGCCATATCATATCACTTATATTGATTGTATGTGATGTTTATCTTTTATGCATCTTATCTTGCTTTGATTGACGGTAGCATTATAAGATGATCTCTCACTCAATTATCAAGGTATAAGTGTTCTCCCTGAGTATGCACAGTTGCGAAAGTTCTTCGTGCTGAGACACCATGTGATGATCGGATGTGATAGGCTCTACGTTCAAATACAACGGGTGCAAAATAGTTGCGCACGCGGAATACTCAGGTTAAACTTGACGAGCCTAGCATATGCAGATATGGCCTCGGAACACTGAGACCGAAAGGTCAAGCGTGAATCATATAGTAGATATGATCAACATAGTGATGTTCACCATTGAAACTACTCCATCTCACATGATGATCAGACATGGTTTAGTTGATTTGGATCACGTGATCACTTAGAGGATTAGAGGGATGTCTATCTAAGTGGGAGTTCTTAAGTAATATGATTAATTGAACATAAATTTATCATGAACTTAGTACCTGATAGTTTTTTTCTTGTCCATGTTGATTGTAGATAGATGGCTCGTGTTGTTGTTCCATTGAATTTTAATGCGTTCCTCGTTCCTTGAGAAAGCAAAGTTGAAAGATGATGGTAGCAATTACACGAACTAGGTCCGTAACTTGAGGATTATCCTCATTGCTGCACAGAAGAATTACGTCCTGGAAGCACCGCTGGGTGCCAGGCCTGCTGCAGATGCTGCTGACAATGTTAAGAACGTTTGGCAGAGTAAAGCTGATGACTACTCGATAGTTCAGTGTGCCATGCTTTACGGCTTAGAACCGGGACTTCAACAACGTTTTGAACGTCATGGAGCATATGAGATGTTCCAGGAGTTGAAGTTAATATTTCAAGCAAATGTCCGGATTGGGAGATATGAAGTCTCCAATAAGTTCTATAGCTGCAAGATGGAGGAGAATAGTTCTGTCAGTGAACATATACCCAAAATTTATGGGTATGATAATCACTTGACTCAATTGGGAGTTAATCTTCCTATTGATAGTGTCATTGACAGAGTTCTTCAATCACTGCCACCAAGCTACAAAAGCTTCATGATGAACTATAATATGCAAGGGATGGATAAGACAATTCCCGAGCTCTTCGCAATGCTAAAAGCTACGGAGGTAGAGATAAAAAAGGAGCATCAAGTGTTGATGGTCAACAAGACCACTAGTTTCAAGAAAAAGGGTAAAGGGAAGAAGAAGGGGAACTTCAAGAAGAACGGCAAACAAGTTGCTGCTCAAGAGAAGAAACCCAAGTCTGGCCCTAAGCCGGAAACTGAGTGATTCTACTGCAAACAGACCGGTCACTGGAAGTGGAACTGCCCCAAGTATTTGGCGGATAAGAAGGATGGCTAGGTGAACAAAGGTATATGTGATATACATGTTATTGATGTGTACCTTATTAATGCTCGCAATAGCACCTGGGTATTTGATACTGGTTCTGTTGCTAATATTTGCAACTCGAAACAGGGACTACGGATTAAGCGAAGATTGGCTAAGGACGAGGTGACGATGCGCGTGGGAAATGGTGCCAAAGTCGATGTGATCGCAGTCGGCACACTACCTCTACATCTACCTTCGGGATTAGTTTTAGACCTGAATAATTGTTATTTGGTGCCAGTGTTGAGCATGAACATTATATCTGGATCTTGTTTGATGCGAGACGGCTATTCGTTTAAATCAAAGAATAATAGTTGTTCTATTTATATGAGTAATATCTTTTATGGTCATGCACCCTTGAAGAGTGGTCTATTCTTATTGAATCTCAATAGTAGTGATACACATATTCATAATATTGAAGCAAAAAGATGCAAACTTGATAACGATAGTGCAACTTATTTGTGGCGCTGCCGTTTAGGTCATATTGGTGTAAAGCGCATGAAGAAACTCCATACTGATGGACTTTTGGAACCACTTGATTATGAATCACTTGGTACTTGCGAACCATGCCTCATGGGCAAGATGACTAAAACGCCGTTCTCCGGAACTATGAAGCGAGCAACAGATTTGTTGGAAATCATACATACAGATGTATGTGGTCCAATGAATGTTGAGGCTCGCGGCAGGTAAAATTATTTTCTCACCTTCACAGATGATTTAAATAGATATGTGTATATCTACTTAATGAAACATAAATCTGAAACATTTGAAAAGTTCGAAGAATTTCAGAGTGAAGTTGAAAATCATCATAACAAGGAATTAAAGTTTCTACGATTTGATCATGGAGGAGAATATTTGAGTTACGAGTTTGGTCTTCATTTGAAACAATGCGGAATAGTTTTGCAACTCATGCCACCCGGAACACCACAGCATAATGGTGTGTCGAACGTCGTAATCGTACTTTACTAGATATGGTGCGATCTATGATGTCTCTTACTGATTTACCGCTATCATTTTGGGGTTATTCTTTAGAGACGACTGCATTCACGTTAAATAGGGCACCATCGAAATCCGTTGAGACGACGCCTTATGAACTGTGGTTTGGCAAGAAACCAAAGTAGTCGTTTCTTAAAGTTTGGGGCTGTGATGCTTATGTGAAAAACTTCAACCTGATAAGCTCGAACCCAAATAGGAGAAATGTGTTTTCATAGGATACCCAAAGGAAACTGTCGGGTACACCTTCTATCACAGATCTGAAGGCAAAACGTTTGTTGCTAAATTTGGATCCTTTCTAGAGAAGGAGTTTCTCTCGAAAGAAGTGAGTGGGAGGAAAATAGAACTTGATGAGGTAACTGTACCTGCTCCCTTATTGGAAAGTAGTTCAACACAAAAACTGGTTCCTGTGACACCTACACCAGTTAGTGAGGAAGTTAATGATGATGATCATGAAACTTCAGATCAAGTTGTTACTGAACCTCATAGGTCAACCAGAGTGAGATCCGCGCCAGAGTGGTACGGTAATCCTGTTCTGGAGGTTATGTTACTAGACCATGATGAACCTAAGAACTATGAAGAAGTGATGGTGAGCCCAGATTCCGCAAAATGGCTTGAGGCCATGAAATCTGAGATGGGATCCATGTATGAGAACAAAGTGTGGACTTTGGTGGACTTGCCCGATGATCGGCAAGCCAATGAAAATAAATGGATCTTCAAGAAGAAGACTGACGCTGACGGTAATGTTACTGTCTATAAAGCTCGACTTGTTGCAAAAGGTTTTCGACAAGTTCAAGGGATTGACTACGATGAGACTTTCTCAGCCGTAGCGATGCTTAAGTCTATCCGAATCATGTTAGCAATGGTTGCATTTTATGATTATGGAATTTGGCAAATGGATGTCAAAACTGCATTCCTGAATGGATTTCTAGAAGAAGATTTGTATATGATGCAACCAGAAGGTTTTGTCGATCCAAAGGGAGCTAACAAAGTGTGCAAGCTCCAGCGACCCATTTATGGACTGGTGTAAGCCTCTCAGAGTTGGAATAAACGTTTTGATAGGTGACCAAAGCATATGGTTTTATATAGACTTTTGGAGAAGCCTATATTTACAAGAAAGTGAGTGGGAGCTCTGTAGCATTTCTGATATTATATTTGGATAACATATTGTTGATTGGAAATGATATAGAATTTATGGATAGCATAAAAGGGTATTTGAATAAGAGTTTTTCAATGAAAGACCTTGGTGAAGCTGCTTATATATTGGGCATCAAGATCTATAGAGATAGATCGAGACGCTTTATTGGATTTTCACAAAGCACATACCTTGACAAAGTTTTGAAGAAGTTCAAAATGGATCAAGCATAGAAAGGGTTCTTGCCTGTGTTACAAGGTCTGAAGTTGAGTAAGACTCAATGCCCGACCACTGCAGAAGATAGAGAGAAAATGAAAAATGTTCCCTATGCTTCAGCCATAGGCTCTATCATGTATGCAATGTTGTGTACCAGACCTGATGTGTGCCTTGCTATTAGTTTAGCAGGGAGGTACCAAAGTAATCCAGGAGTGGATCACTGGACAGCGGTCAAGAACATCCTGAAATACCTGAAAAGGACGAAGGATATGTTTCTCGTTTATGGAGGTGACAAAGAGCTCGTCGTAAATGGTTACGTCGATGCAAGCTTTGACACCGATTCGGACGATTCTACATCGCAAACCAGATACGTGTTTTTATTAAACAGTGGAGCTGTCAGTTGGTGCAGTTCTAAATAAAGTGTCGTAGCGGGATCTACATGTGAAGCAAAGTACATAGCTGCTTCGAAAGCAGCAAATGAAGGAGTCCGTATGAAGGAGTTCATATCCGATCTAGGTGTCATACCTAGTGCATCGGGTCCAATGAAAATATTTTGTGACAATACTGGTGCAATTGCTTTAGCAAAGGAATCCAGATTTCACAAGAGAACCAAGCACATCAAGAGACGCTTCAACTCCATCCGGTATCAAGTCCAGGTGGGATACATTGAGATTTGCAAGATACATACGGATCTGAATGTTGCAGACCCGTTGACTAAGCCTCTTCCACGAGCAAAACATGATCAGCACCAAGGCTCCATGGGCGTTAGAGTCATTACTGTGTAATCTACATTATTGACTCTAGTGAAAGTGGGAGACTGAAGGAAATATGCCCGAGAGGCAATAATAAATTTATTATTTAGTTCCTTATATCATGATAAATGTTTATTATTCATGCTAAAATTGTATTAACCGGAAACATGATACATGTGTGAATACATAGACAAAACAGAGTGTCACTAGTATGCCTCTACTTGACTAGCTCGTTGAATCAAAGATGGTTATGTTTCCTAACCATAGACAAAGAGTTGTCATTTGATTAACGGGATCACATCATTAGGAGAATGATTCGATTGACTTGACCCATTCCGTTAGCTTAGCGCTTGATCGTTTAGTTTGTTGCTATTGCTTTCTTCATGACTTATACATGTTCCTGTGACTATGAGATTATGCAACTCCTATTTACCAGAGGAACACCTTGTGTGCTACCAAACGTCACAACGTAACTGGGTGATTATAAAGGTGCTCTACAGGTGTCTCCAAAGGTACTTGTTGGGTTGGCGTATTTCAAGATTAGGATTTGTCACTCCGATTGTCGGAGAGGTATCTCTGGGCCCACTCGGTAATACACATCACTCAAGCCTTGCAAGCATAGTAACTAATGCGTTAGTTGCGGGATGATGTATTACGGAACGAGTAAAGAGACCTGCCGGTAACGAGATTGAACTAGGTATTGAGATACCGACGATCGAATCTCGGGCAAGTAACATACCGATGACAAAGGGAACAACGTATGTTATTACGCGGTTTGACCGACAAAGACCTTCATAGAATATGTAGGAGCCAATATGAGCATCCAAGTTCCGCTATTGGTTATTGACCGGAGACGTGTCTCGGTCATGTCTACATAGTTCTTGAACCCGTAGGGTCCGCACGCTTAAAGTTCGATGACGGTTATATTACGAGTTTATGTGTTTTGATGTATCGAAGTTAGTTCGGAGTCCCGGATGTGATCACGGACATGACGAGGAGTCTCGTAATGGTGGAGACATGAAGATTGATATATTGGACGACTATATTCGGACACCAGAATGGTTTCGGGGGTTATCGGATATATACCGGAGTACCGGGGAGTTACCGGAACCCCCCGGGGGTTATTGGGCCTCATGGGCCCAAGTAGTGGAAGAGGAGAGGCGGCAGGAGGTGGCGCGCGACCCCCCTTGCCCCAATCCGAATTGGGAAAGGGAAGGGGGCGGCGGCCCCCCTTCTCCTTCCCGCTTCTCCTAGTTGGAATAGGAAAGGGGGGCAAAACCTACTTGGAGTTGGATTGCCCCCCCCCCTTGGGTGCGCCTCCTCCCCTTGGCCGGCCCCTCCTTCTCCCCCCTTTATATACAGAGGAGGGGAGCACCCAATAGACACAACAATTGATCTCTTGGATCTTTTAGCCATGTGCGGTGCCCCCCTCCACCATAATCCACCTCGGCCATATCGTAGCGGTGCTTAGGTGAAGCCCTACGTCGGTAGAACATCATCATCATCACCACGCCGTCGTGCTGACGGAACTTTCCCTCAAAGCTCAGCTGGATCAGAGTTCGAGGGACGTCATCGAGTTGAACGTGTGCAGAACTCGGAGGTGTCGTACGTTCGGTGCTTGATCGGTCGGACCATGAAGACGTATGACTACATCAACCGCGTTGTGATAACGCTTCCGCGTTCGGTCTATGAGGGTACGTGGACACACTCTCCCCTCTCGTTGCTATGCATCACCATGATCTTGCATGTGCGTAGGAAAATTTTGAAATTACTACGTTCCCCAACATGTTGTTATGCGGTTTGACCGATAAAGATCTTCGTAGAATATGTAGGAACCAATATGAGCATCTCGGTTCCGCTATTGGTTATTGACCAAAGATGAGTTTCGGTCATGTCTACATAGTTCTCGAACCCGTAGGGTCCGCATGCTTAACGTTCGGTGACGATCGGTATTATGAGTTTATGTGTTTTGATGTATCGAAGGTAGTTCGGAGTCCCGGATATGATGACATGGCGAGGAGTCTCGAAATGGGAGAGACATAAAGATCGATATATTGGACGGCTATATTCGGACACCGGAAGTGTTCCGGGTGATTTCGAAGAAAACCGGAGTGTCGGAGGGGTTACCGGAACCCCCCGGGGAAGTATTGGGCCTTAGTGGGCCTTAGGGGAGAGAGAGTGCAGCAGCCCAGGACTTGGTGCCCCTCCCAAAGGGGAGTCCGAATAGGACTAGGGGAAGGGGGTGCAACCCCTCTTTCCCTCTCACTCTCTTTCCTTTCCCCTTCCTCCTTCCTAGTAGGACTAGGAAAGGATGAATCCTACTCCTACTAGGAGGAGGATTCCTCCTCTCCTTGGGCTCCACTAGGGCCGGCCGGCCTCCCCCCTTGCTCCTTTATATACGGGGGCAGGGGGCACCGTAGGACACACAAGTTTATTGTTCCAAGCCGTGTGCGGTGCCCCCCTCCACCATAATCCACCTCGGTCATATCGTAGCGGTGCTTAGGTGAAGCCCTGTTCCAGTAGCAACATCATCACCGTCATCACGCCGTCGTGCTGACGAAGCTCTCCCTCGAAGCTCTACTGGATCGTGAGTTCGCGGGACGTCACCGAGCCGAACGTGTGCAAATCGCGGAGGTGTCGTACCTTCAGTGCTGGGATAGGTCGATCGTTAAAACATACGACTACATCAACTGCCTTGTCATAACGCTTCCGCTTATGGTCTAAGAGGGTACGTAAACAACACTCTTCCCTCTTGTTGCTATGCATCACCATGATCTTGCGTGTGCATAGGAATTTTTTGAAATTACTACGTTACCCAACAGTGGCATCCGAGCCAGGTTTATGCGTAGATGTTATATGCATGAGTAGAACACAAAGGAGTTGTGGGCGTGGGTATATACATATTGCTTGCCGTCACTAGTTTATTCTTGATTTGGTGGTATTGTTGGATGAAGCGGCCCATACCGACATTACACGTACGCTTACCTCGAGACTGGTTCTACCAACGTGCTTCGCACACAGGTGGCTGGTGGGTGTCAGTTTCTCCAACTTTAGTTGAATCGGATTCAATGAACAGGGTTCTTTCTGAAGATCAAAAAGCAATCACTATACCGCGTTGTGGTTTTTGATGCGTAGGTAAGAATGGTTCTTGCTCAGCCCGTAGCAGCCACGTAAAACTTGCCACAAGAAAGTAGAGGACGTCTAACTTGTTTTTGCAGGGCATGTTGTGATGTGATATGGTCAAGACATGATGCTAAATTTTATTGTATGAGATGATCATGTTTTCTAGCACAGTTATCGGCAACTGGCAGGAGCCATATGGTTGTCGCTTTATTGTATGAAATGCAATCGCCATGTAATTGCTTTACTTTGTCACTAAGCGGTAGCGATAGTCGTAGAAGCAATATTTTGTGAGACAACAGCGATGCTTCGATGGAGATCAAGGTGTCAAGCCGGTGACGATGGTGATCATGACGGTGCTTTGGAGATGGAGATGACTAAAACTCTATTCTCCAGAACAATGGAGCAAGCAACAGAGTTATTGGAAATCATACATACTAATGTATGTGGTCCAATGAACATTGAAGCTCATGGCGGATACATTATTTTCTCACCTTCACCGATGGTTTGAGCAGATATGGGTATATCTACTTAATGAAACATAAGTCTGAAACATTTCAAAAGTTCAAAGAATTTCAGAGTGAAGTGGAAAATCATCGTAACAAGAAAATCAAGTTTCTACGATCTGATCATGGAGGTGAATATTTGAGTTATGAGTTTGGACTTCATTTGAAACAATGCGGAATAGTTTCGCAACTCACGCCACCTAGAACACCACAGCGTAATGGTGTGTCTGAACATCGTAATCGTACTTTACTAGATATGGTGTGATCTATGATGTCTCTCACTGATTTACCGCTGTCATTTTGGGGTTATGCTTTAGAGACAGCTCCATTCACGTTAAATAGGGCACCATCTAAATCTGTTGAGACGACACCTTATGAATTGTGGTTTGGCAAGAAACCCAAGTTGTCGTTTCTTAAATTTTGGGGTTGCGATGCTTATGTGAAGAAGCTTCAACCTGATAAGCTTGAACTCAAATCAGAGAAATGTATCTTCATAGGATACCCAAAGGAGACTATTGGGTACACCTTCTATCACAGATTTGAAGGCAAGATATTCGTTGCTAAGAATGGATCCTTTCTAGAGAAGGAGTTTCTCTCGAAAGAAGTGAGTGGGAGGAAAGTAGAACTTGACGAGGTAATTGTACCTTCTCCCTTATTGGAAAGTAGTTCATCACTGAAATCAGTTCTAGTGATTCCTACACCAGTAAGTGAGGAAGCTAATGATGATGATCATGAAACTTCTGATCAAGTTACTACCAAACCTCGTAGGTCAACCAGAGTAAGATCCGCACCAGAGTGGTACGGTAATCCTGTTCTGGAAGTCATGTTACTTGACCATGACGAACCTACGAACTATGAGGAAGCGATGATGAGCCCAAATTCCGCAAAATGGCTTGAGGCCACGAAATCTGAGATAGGATCCATGTATGAGAACAAAGTGTGGACTTTGGTTAACTTGCCCGATGATCGGCAGGCCATTGAGAATAAATGGATCTTCAAGAAGAAGACTAACGCTGACGGTAATGTTACTATCTACAATGCTCGACTTGTTGCAAACGGGTTTTGACAAGTTCAAGGTGTTGACTACGAAGAGACCTTCTCATGTTAGCAATTGCCGCATTTTTATGATTATTATGCAATTTGGCAAATGGATGTCAAAACTGCATTCCTTAATGGATACCTCAAAGAAGAGTTGTATATGATCCAACCAGAAGGTTTTGTCGATCCAAAAGGTCCTAACAAAGTGTGCAAGCTCCAGCAATCCATTTATGGACTGGTGCATGCCTCTCAGAGTTGGAATATACGCTTTGATAGTGTGATCGAAGTATATGGTTTTATATAGACTTTCGGAGAAGCCCGTATTTACAATAAAGTGAATGGGAGCTCCGTAGCATTTCTGATATTATATGTAGATGACATATTGTTGATCGTAAATGATACCGAATTTCTCAATAGCATAAAAGGATACTTGAATAAGTATTTTTCAATGAAAGACCTCGGTGAAGCTACTTATATATTGGGCATCAAGATCTATAGAGATAGATCAAGACGCTTGATTGGACTTTGACAAAGCACATATCTTGATAAAGTTTTGAAGAAGTTCAAAATGGAATAGGCAAAGAAAGGGTTCTTGCCTGTATTACAAGGTGTGAAGTTGAGTCAGAAGATAGAGAGAAAATGAAAGGTGTTCCCTATGCTTCAGCCATAGGCTCTATCATGTACGCAATGCTATGTACCAGACCTCATGTCGATGCAAGGTGGTACCAAAGTAATCTAGGAGTGATCACTGGAAAATGGTCAAGAACATCCTGAAATACCTGAAAAGGACTAAGGATATGTTTCTCGTATATGGAGGTGACAAAGAGCTCATCATAAACGGTTACATCGATGCAAGCTTCGACACTGATCCGGATGAACCTAAGTCACAAACCGGATGCATGTTTTTATTAAATGGTGGAGCTGTCGGTTGGTGTAGTTCCAAACAGAGCGGCATGGCGGGATCTACGTGTGAAGCGGAATACATAGCTGCTTCGGAAGTAGCAAATGAAGGAATCTGGATGAAGGAGTTCATATCTGATCTAGGTGTCATACCTAGTGCTTCGGGCCCAATGAAAATATTTTGTGACAATACTGGTGCAATTGCCTTGGCAAAGGAATCCAGATTTCACAAGAGAACCAAGAACATCAAGAGACGCTTCAATTCCATCCGCGATCAAATCAAGGAGGGAAACATAGAGATTTGCAAGATACATATAGATCTGAATGTTCCAGACCCGTTAACTAAGCATCTCTCACGAGCAAAACATGATCGGCACCAAGACTCCATGGGTGTTAGAATCATTACAATGTAATCTAGCTTATTGACCCTAGTGGAAGTGGGAGACTGAAGGAAATATACCCTAGAGGAAATAATAAAGTTGTTATTTATATTTCCTTATATCATGATAAATGTTTATTATTCATGCTATAATTGTATTTACCGGAAACTTAGTACATGTGTGAATACATAGAGAAACAGAGTGTCACTAGTTTGCCTCTACTTGACTTGCTCGTTAAATCAATGATGGTTACGTTTCCTAACCATAAACATGAGTTGTCATTTGATTAACGGGATCACATCATTAGAGAATGATGTGATTGACTTGACCCATCCTTTAGCTTACCACGATGATTGTTTAGTTTGTTGCTATTGCTTTCTCTAACAATACATGTTCCTATGACTATGAGATCATGCAACTCCCGAATACCGGAGGAACACTTTGTGTGCTACCAAACGTCACAACGTAACTGGGTGATTATAAATGTGCTCTACAGGTGTCTCCAATGGTGTTTGTTGAGTTGGCATGGATCAAGATTATGATTTGTCACTCTGATTGTCGGAGAGGTATCTCTGGGCCCTCTCGGTAATGTACATCACAATAAGGCTTGCAAGCAATGTAGCTAATGAGTTAGTTATGTGATGTAGCATTAGAGAACGAGTAAAGAGACTTGCTGGTAATGAGGTTGAACTAGGTATTGAGATACCGATGATCGAATCTCGGGCAAATAACATACCGATGACAAAGGGAATAACGCATGTTATTTTGTGGATTGACTGATAAATATCTTCATAGAATATGTAGGAACCAATATGAGCATCCAGGTTCCGCTATTGGTTATAAACCGGAGATGAGTCTCGGTCATGTCTACATAGTTCTCGAACCCGTAGGGTCCGCACGCTTAACGTTTGGTGACGATAGGTATTATGAGTTTATGTGTTTTGATGTACCGAAGATAGTTCGGAGTCCCGGATATGATCATGGACATGACGAGGGGTCTCGAAATGGTCGAGACATAAAGATCGATATATTGGATGGCTATATTCGGACACTAGAAGTGTTCCGGGTGATTTCAGAGAAAACCGGAGTGCCGGAGGGGTTACCAGAACACCCCGGGGAAGTATTGGGCCTTAGTGGGCCTTAGGGGAGAGAGAGGGCAGCAGCCTAGGAGGTGGCGCCCCCCAAAGGGGAGTCCGAATAGGACTAGGGGAAGGGTGCGCAGCCCCTCTCGCCCTCTCCCTCTCCCTCTCTTTCCTTCCACCTTCCTCTTTCCTAGTAGGACTAGGAAAGGATGAATCCTACTTCTACTAGGAGGAGGATTCCTCCTCTCCTTGGGCGCCACTAGGGCCGGCCGGCCTCCCCCCTTGCTCCTTTATATACAAGGGCAGGGGGCACCCTAGGACACATAAGTTGATTGTTCCAAGTCGTGTGCGGTGCCCCCCTCCACCATAATCCACCTCGGTCATATTGTAGCGGTGCTTAGGCGAAGCCCGGTTCCGATAGCAACATCATCACCATCATCACGCCGTCGTGCTGATGATGCTCTCCCTCAAAGCTCTACTGGATCGTGATTTCGCGAGACGTCACTGAGCCGAACATGTGCAGATCGTGCAGGTGCCGTACCTTTGGTGCTGGGATCGGTCAATTGTGAAGACGTACGACTACATCAACTGCGTTCTCGTAACGCTTCCGCTTACGATCTACGAGGGTACGTAGAAAACACTCTTCCCTCTCATTGCTATGCATCACCATGATCTTGCGTGTGCATAGGAATTTTTTGAAATTACTACGTTACCCAACACGGCGACCATCCGGTGAGGGAGTCCCAGGCCCCCGCCGTAGTCACTACGAGGTCCAGGGGCACTCCCCCCGAAGAAGCCGTCGGCCAGGGTCCCGACGAAGTGCTGGTTGGTGCTGGTCTCCTGTGGTGGCGCCCTTGTTCTGACGTCGACCGGTGCTGTCGTGACCTCGTACGCTCCTGGGACTCGTGAGCCGGTGCCCCAGGCCGCAAGGCCTCCGGGCTCCGTGCTTTTGAAGAGGCCATGGGACTACGCTGCCGTGGACCAGGAAGCACCTTGGTCCTGATTTTGTTCTTGCTCCTGCTCCCATCGCTGCTTCCTGACGTTATCCTCTTGCACCGGCTGGCGGACGCTGGTGGCGAAGAAGAAGAGGGAGGGAGCAGCCGCTCCCTCGAGGACCCAGTAGCCTGGCCTGGCCGCACCTCCTTCGACACAGAAGGGCGGCAACAACCCCCGCGCTTCTTTGGCCCGGTCATGCTCACGAGGCTTGGAGGACCAATCCCAGGAGAGGGCGACCTCCGTAGCCAAGCCGGCTCCGGAGGTGCCCGCTCTCAGCTCACCTGCCGAGGTCCCACAGGCCCAGGGGTTCCTGGCCTCTTCTTCTGCTGCCATCAATTCGCAGATTTTGGCAACGACGTTGCCTCCTCCTCCTATCGCACCACTGGCTCATGATACTTCCGCTT
This sequence comes from Triticum monococcum, assembly GCA_034509565.1. Taxonomy (NCBI): domain Eukaryota; kingdom Viridiplantae; phylum Streptophyta; class Magnoliopsida; order Poales; family Poaceae; genus Triticum; species Triticum monococcum. The sequence goes on from CM067845.1 coordinate 412,867,629, forward strand.
CACCCGACGCTCTGGAGGGGGCTCTTTCTGCGCTGACACGACTCTGGGATGACCTTTAGGGCGCTAACCATCACCTGGTGGCGGGGCGCCTGCAGCTAATCTCAGGTTGGTTGCACTCCGACGAGTCTATCAGGGCGGCGCTGGGCCAGGCCGTGGTAGCTTCCGAGGAGGACAAGTGGGCCGACGACCAGGCAGCGGCCGCCCGTGAGGTGATGCTGAGGGATGCCGAGGCCGCCAAGGAGCGCTACGGGTAGTGGAGGTCGAGCTGGAGAACCTGCACAAGGAACGGGCTGCCGCGGCTCAGCAGCTCGAGGTGCGGGAGGAGAAGCTAAAGGCTCAAGAAGAAGCAGTGGCCGGTCGTGACACTGAGCTGGAGTAGCTGGCGCAGGCACAGGCCGCGGAACACGACCACCTGAAGAAGCTCAAGAAGGAGGTGGAAGTGGAGAGGGCCCAGCTAGAAATTAAGGCGAAGTTTCTTGCCGAGGACCGTGAGGCCTTCAAGTCTCTTGAGGTAGGTCTCGTAAGGCGCTGCGGGGGCTCTACGAGAAGGGTTTGGAGAAACCTTTGGTGACTGATGACGACGGCCCCGCCCAACTGCTTCCGCAGCTCGTCACGACGCTCGAGGATGTCGTTAACGGAATCGGCCCCATGGTGGAGGGGGAAGCGCGCACGCTTTCTAAGTCAGCCCTGACGCGCGTCCTCGGCTACCTTCACATTCGTGACTCCAACGCCGACCTTGGTGTCCTGCTCGAGCCTATGGATGAGAGGCGCTGCGAAGCCGCTGCAGAAGCCGTGACGGGCCAGGTGGAGGCCTTGCTGAAGAAGTTCCTAGCCATCGACCCCACGCTTCTAGCTGATGGTGCCGCCAATATCTCGACCAAGGCCGATGGCACGGGTGACAGTTGTCGGCGTTCTGGGAACGGGGGTCCCCAGGCTTGCCTGCCTGCGGCCTGCGGCATGGCTCGGGCAGGGGCCCGGCGCGGCCCGTCTTCATCAGCTCAAGCTAAAGACCCTCGTGAGGGGCCAAGCCTCGCGGGGCGGATGATAGGAAGCTTCCTCAGAGGCAGCCTCATCAGGCAGGCTCGTGAGGAGGCGGAGAGATCAAGGCAAGGGTACCTCGCGAGGAACCCGTGACGCAAGCCATGACGATCGAGACTAGGCGGGCGCCGGCCTGCGCAGTGTCCTTGTTTCCCTTTTGGTGCAAAGGGGGCAAGCACAGGCCAAGGCATCAGGCAAAGATTACCATTCTGTTGCAACGAGACCAAGACCAGCTGGACGGCAGGACGAAGGTCACCGTGCAGCCCAAGATGGCGTCATCGCCAGTGCCTTTGGCAGCCGAAGACCACCTTTGGTCAGGATACCTTGTACTACCTGTTCCCCTTCAAAATGGCCAATTGTTGGCGCCCTTCCCGCTCATTATTTGGGGAGAGGCCCAGGGCCTCTATAAATAGAGCTAGCCACCACAGAGTAGAAAGAAAGGAGGACACCTCGGGAGAGATCTGGTAGAACCCAGTAGAGAGAGAGAGGCGACTAAACTCACCCTAGCAGTTCATCGCACCAGCTCAAGAACACCTCTCGCGAGGCTGTTCTTCCCTTGTACTGTCCATCATCAGCCCCAGAGGAAATCCATCACACCACACACTAGAGTAGGGTATTACACCACAACGGTGGCCCGAACCAGTATAAACATCGTGTCTCTTGTGTTGTTCATCATTTTCATCTTAGTTCGCACGAGAAGATCGGACGTAGATCGGTAGGGGAGATATCTCCGCGCGCACCCCAGTGTTCGAACCTCAAGGGTCTGCCGGAACCCGAAACCCGACATTTGGCACGCCAGGTAGGGGTGCGCCGGAGTCCTCCTTCCTCCGCGTCGCGTTCCGCCGCTTCTCCACCCAGATGTCAAGCAACCCGGCTGCCAACGCCAACCGCTGGGCGGCGTGGCCTGCCCACGCCATGTCGCCGTCTCAGGGCAACCTCAACCTTGCGCCTCAGGCAGCTCGTGCTCCGCAGGGCGCTGCAGGGCACGGGTGACGCGGCCAGACGTCGCCTGCCCTCACGCCACGATAGGTGCGGGCCGCAGCAAGGGCCTCGAACCACGCCGCTGCCGCGGTGCCATACACCCGACGGGAGCAGGCGAACTCCAGGGCCGCGCTCACGGTGGCCCAAGAGCTACTACGGTGCCGCTTGCTGAAAGGCGGCCACGACGTGTTGTTGGAGCAAGTGGCCGAGCTCCTGGATGCCGCCGCCTCGGGAGCGCCCCCTTTCTGCATCCAGCTGCCGCCCTAGATCCAGGACAGGTCACACGATGGCATTATGCACGCCCATGCGATTTTAGGCGGGCCCCAGGGCCGGTCCAGTGCCAACACCTTCGCCAGCACCAAGCGGCAGATCGCGCCGGCCCTTCCCCAGGCCAATGAAGGGATGCACGCCGCGGCCTTTGGCCTCAGCAGACCACCACGTCATCACATACAAGGCAACACCCCAAGCCAGACTGCGTGGCATGCGGGGCGCTACAGCGAGGTCCACGAGGTGGTCGCCCCCGAGGCCTATGTACCCCGCATGGTGGATCAAGGGCGCGAGCTGGAAGAAGGTCACGGCTCATTCCTCGGGCCCGGCTGGGACAAGGAGGCGCCGGAAGCCGAGCTCTTTCAGGAACCCCAAGAGAGCATCAACAATCGCACCGACAACAGCAACTATCGGGCACCACTCATCCCTCAGGAGCAAGCTTACGCTAACCATGGGTCGCAGGAGGTACAGGTCGTCACAGCGAATGGCTGCCCCAACACTGCAGCCTCTTATCCCTCGGGAGAAGGGTGCAGGGGGCTGCAGGAAAGGGGCCGAGATCTGGGCTCACCCTCGCGGCGGTCGGGTCAAGATGTTCTCCGGAGGTAGGCCCTCTGCCGGGGAGGTGCCCCATGGCCTGCCCCCGGCGGAGGACCCGTGGTCGTTGGGGGAACCGCTGGCGACCGCTCTACCCCATTGGCGTCGTCCTTGGTTTCTGATCGCTGTCAATGGCGGCAGAGTGAGGCACAAGGCGGGGCCCTCGTCTGGCGATATGAAGCAAGGCCAGTACCTGTGAAGAAGGCCCAGTGCCTGTGAAGCTCGCCGCCCCATGACACTCTCACGTAATAATGAGTGGGGCTGTACACGCCCCGGAGTCTCAGGAGCGCCGGCCTCAGGCCCTGGGGCTCCCGCCCACGCCCAGTGGCAGCACTTAGCTCCGCGCTGGTGAGAAGACGTCGAAGACTAGACTAGGTGCCGGATGCTGCTTTTTTGTTTTTCTTTTGCCTTTTTGCTTTTTTGCTTCTTCCTTGTCAGCAAGTTCCTTTGGTTTGGATTTAAATTGGATTTGAGTTCAAAGCTTGTGTGCATTCGGGGAGGGGATGTTTAGTCTCATTCGAGCAATCTCTCGCGTTCTGGTTTCGGATTTACGCCCCAAGCTAGCATCAGCTGCCCCCCCCTCACGAGCCCCTCGCGAGCCGGGTCGGGCCAGGCACGCCTACAACCAGGACCACTGTCTCCGCACCCTCTCTGGAGGTCCTCGTCACAGGATCAGCAGGTTAATCGAGGGATGCCAGAGGCGTAGCATCCCCCCGCAGGCCCGCTCAGGGCACGCCAGCGCCGGAAGGTAAACGAATCAACCGAACCATCACCGGGCTAGCGACTAAACTCACGCATAACATTGTGCTCACCAGAGTACGGATTACAAATCTTTACATGAGGGGCCTCCCCTCCCAAAATGCTCTTATATTCTTTAGGGCCAAGCCCGAGTCTTCTTCATGCAGGATAAACTGCGAAGACATGCGGTCAGTTGGACATATCACTCACCACGTCTTTTGGGGCGCCCTTGGAAGCATCACTGGCGTCGTCGACATTGTCACCACCGCCGCCAGCACCCCTATCATCGCCAGGATCGTCCACAACGTCGCCTTCATTGGCGCCCACGACCACGCCGTCGTCATCAGACGCAAAGGCCCTGACGAGGGCGTCCACATTGTCCTCCACCCACCGCGCCAGGTCACCCCGGACGACAATGGGCACGGGTGCGATGGCAGCGTCGAAGTCGAAGTGGGGGTCCCAGTCCTGCAGATAGCTGAAGACATGGGAGAAGGCACGCCCGAGCAAGGCTCGGCTCCTCTCTTCGACAAGCCAGCGGGACCTCTCGGACCGGTTCTCCAGAAGCGTCACCACATTAGTGAAAAATTTGAGGTTGTCGGCGTAGTTGACCTCATGTGGCTCCCTAGCAGCAGCCTCACAGACATAGCCCAAAGCTGTGTTTGCCCTCTCTCGGAGTGTTTGAAGCATGGGGGCATGCACATGCTCCAGAACCCGCCGCCGATGGAGCTCGTCCTCACTTCGCTGCGCGACGGCCTCGGCGTCATCGACCCTCTGTTGAAGAAGAAGCTGCTTGGCCCGGGAAGAGGACAGCTCCGCCTGCGCCGTGCCGAGGGTGGCTACGGAGGAGTCCGCACACCGCGTTGCTTCGGTCAGTTTGGCCCTCAGGGCTGCGGTCCTGCCCTCGGCCTCGGCCTTGATCAGCCCCAACCTTGTCCCGTGTTCGTGCTCGAGGGCCGAGCGAGCTTCCGCCACGCGGCGATCGACTTCTTCCTGGCTCAAGCTTCGCGCGCGGCAATGTCATCCTCCACCTGGGCCACCAGGCGCTCCCTCATCTCCAACCGCTCAAGATCAAGGTTGCGCTCGGCGGCCTCCAGCGTCAGCACCTCCTCGCGCTTTAGGTGCTCCACCCGGTTGACAGAGGCCGCCCCCATCGACTCAAGGGCCGCTTGGCGCAATTCCACTTGCTTCTCCAGGGAGTTGCTCCAAGCTTGGAGCTCCCATGCGCGCTCCTTCGCATCCTTGCGCCACCGGTCTGCCTCCCGAGCCTCCTCAACGGCCAAGGAGCAGGCCTCCCGCGAAGCTGCCAGCGGCGCCTCAGCCTTCACGTTGTCAAGATCACGTTGATGATGCATGAGGGCTACGGCGGCCTTTAGTTTGCACTTCTCCTCAACAAGGCGCAAACCTTCGGCCTCAAGGCGCGCATCCTCGTCAGCAAGCTCTGCCCCGATTCGGCTCACCGCATCCACCGCCCCCTGGAGGAACTCTTCACGAAGGGCACGACGCTCTCGAGCACGCCTGAGCACCTCTTGCACATCACCTTATTCCGCTGGAGCATGCAGAGGTCCCCGGGGCAGTATGCCCCCTCTAGGTGTGGGGCAGGGGGCTGCCGCCCCAGCCGCCGCCGGATGGACCGCCCTGAGAGTTCGACCCGGCGTCGATCCACCCACGGAGGAGGAGCCAAGGACAGACCTCAGCCATTTGCCTTCTACGACCAGAGATGGGGCACGGGGAAAGCCCGACGCACCCCAAGAAGACTCGCGAAGAAAGGGCATCGGGCGAGCAAGCTCGAGGCGCCCTATGGAGGAGATCACTCCACCAACTGGTCCAGCGGCGAGGGCGCCACCTGAGCTCGGCAGACCCGGAGCCAGCAAAGGGGCAAAGCTGCGGGGGCTGGCTCCTGGGTTGACTCGACGGACTCAGCAAGGCGGGACCTGAAGGGCCACGATCAGCCACAAGGATAACGTATCAAGTGAGCAGGGAAAGAAGGAGGCTTACTCGTCCATGGCAAAGTACTTCCTGCGCTTCAACAAGCAGCAAAGGTGGTCGCTGCCGCCTGAGGCCTCCTTCCTCTTGCGAAAGACCTCGAAGTCTACACAAAACCGACCCAAGCGCCTGGGGCGGGGGTTGGCCTGGGGCGCAGGAGAAGCCTCAGGACTGTCGGCGCCGAGGAGTCAGCTTTGGGGGCACTGTCGGACGTCGCCTCGCGAAGAACGGCTGGGGGCTCGGGAGCCCCAGCCTCAGGAGCCGAAGGCCAAAACCCTGCATCAACCACCGCCCCAGGGCGGGCCTCGGGAGAAGTCGCCTTTGAGGCTTCACGTGGCGCCACCACCTCGACATCAGCCACCTCAACCCCCGCCGGCTCACTTCCCGCTCTATCGCCTGGGGAGAGACCGCTGTGGGCGGCGGGGGGAGCAACCACGACATCTGGGTTCTCGCGTGGCCCCGTGAGGCCAGTCGGGCGCAGCCCCCACTCGCCAAAGCTGGGCATCTGCTTCACGAAATCGGCCCTGCCGGAACAAAGGTACAGAAGGACGCCACCGCTCCGTAGGCTGCCTGGGAAGGATCACCAGTCAAGACCCGAAGCACCGTCCGCAGCACTTCGGGCACCAAATCCTCCTCCTGAAGCCGCATGCGGTCTCCGCGCCCCGCAAAGTCCCACATTCAGCGAGAGTGGCGCTGGAGAGGAGCAATGCGACACAGAAGGAACTCCCTCACCACCTTGGGTGCTGTCACATTGTGCGCCCTCAAACTTTCGAAGCGGCGCCAGACGAAAGCGAGCCGGGGGCTCGCGAGCGGTTCATGACCCCAGCCTGGGTTGGGAACAATAGGCAAGGTCGGGTGCGAGAGTAAGGGGCTAGGAACCCCGACGTCCATGTACAACCACCGCTCTTTGAATCTGGCCTGAGAAGGCGGAAGGCCGAAGTCAATCCCTGAAGCAACCGTCTCGGGCATGGCGAAGAAGCTTACACACCCTGAGCACTGAGTGGGATCGCTTAGACATAAAGAGAAGAAGTGTCGCAGCAGAGCAACAGAAGGAGGGATGCCTATCATCGCCTCGCACACGAAAGCAAAGATGGCCAAGAGGGTAATGGACTCCGGCCCGAGGTGCATCATGTGGATCTGATAATGGGAGAGCACAACATTGAAGAAAGCAGAAAAGGGGGGAACCAGACCCGCCCATAGGGCATCGGCGAAGAATCAGACCTCCATGACGGTCCTAGCAAGAAAGGCGCGGGATGTAGGCCAAACTGTGGTCCGGCCGCACTCGTTGAAGATGGAAGCGAGGGTGGAGTGGACCTTGTCCAAGGCTTCCGGGTTGAGTATGATTGACCGATCGACGGCGGGAGCTGCCGCTGGAAGTGCGCAGGGTGAAGGCGCGGGCTTCTTCCCCCTTCCCTTCTTTGTTGGCGCCATGGCATTGGGGAAGGGGAAGAGCTCAAGCCAGATTGGCGGCGGAGGTTGGAGCTCGAAAAAGAGGAAAGGTAGGAGGCGACCGGGCAGCCAAAGGAGGAACAACTGTGTGCAACTACGGGTCCGCTTAGCCGGGCGCGCAGCAAGGCGTCGTGGGAAGTGCAGACGCCCACGCCTAATCAACCACCACGAGGCGCCCAAGGCCGCAGGCTGTTAGGGCTAGCGGCGCTTCGTGCTTGCCCCTTTGCTTCTCTACTAGGCCAAGCCCGGGTGCGCCTTGGGCCCGGGGGCTACTGTCGGTGTTCTGGGAACGGGGGTCCCCAGACTTGCCTGCCTGCGGCCTGCGGCGTGGCTTGGGCAGGGGCCCAGCATGGCCCGTCTTCATCAGCTCAAGCTCAAGACCCTCGCGAGGGGCCAAGCCTCGCGGGGCGCATGACAGGAAGCTTCCTCAGAGGCAGCCTCATCAGGCAGGCTCGCGAGGAGGCGGAGAGATCAAGGCAAGGGTACCTCGCGAGGAACCCGTGACGCAAGCCATGACGATCGAGACCAGGCGGGCGCCGGCCTGCGCAGTGTCCTTGTTTCCCCTTCGTTGTAAAGGGGGCAAGCACAGGCCAATGCATCAGGCAAAGGTTACCATTCCGCTGCAACAAGACCAAGACCAGTCGAACGATAGGACGGAGGTCACCGTGGAGTCCAAGACGGCGTCATCGCCAGTGCCTTTGGCAGACGAAGACCACCTTTGGTCAGGATAACTTGTACTACGTGTTCCCCTTTGAAACGGCCAATTGTTGGCCCTCTTCCCGCTCATTATTTGGGAAGAGGCCCAGGGCCTCTATAAATAGAGCTAGCCACCACAGAGTAGAAAGAAAGGAGGACACCCTAGGAGAGATCTGGTAGAACCCTAGCAGAGAGAGAGAGGCGACTGAACTCACCCTAGCAGTTCATCGCACCAGCTCAAGAACACCTCTCGCGAGGCTGTTATTCCCTTGTACTGTCCATCATCAGCCCTAGAGGCAATCCATCACACCACACACTGGAGTAGGGTATTACACCACAACGGTGGCCCGAACCAGTATAAACATTGTGTCTCTTGTGTTGTTCATCATTTTCATCTTAGTTCACACAAGAAGATCGGACGTAGATCGGTAGGGGAGAGATCTCCGCGTGCACCCCAGTGTTCGAACCTCAAGGGTCTGCCGGATACCGAAACCCGACAACAGCAACGCTGGCGACGAGCGGGTGCTTCCGGACGACGGCGGCCAAGGCTGAAGAGGAGGCTTGTTGGTGAACGATGGTGCTCCTTCCTGCCTTTACTTTCCTACGAAATTTCCTGCGTCATGCGACGTGCCTCGTGGAGGCGTTAAAACTGTTGTTTGGTGTTTAAGGAACAACATGGTTAGTAATATCTCGTTAAGATTCCACGACCTCCTTCCCATTTGCTTGATGTTCTATGTCGACAGGGCCCGACCACGCGCATACCTCAGCCGTCGTTGGACCGTCCGGATCACCAAGACGAGACCAAGAGGTGGGGGACTACATGGCCAGTTAGGCGCCTGAGTCGCAATGCTCAGGAGTCCCCCTTGACATGCAAATAGCCTACGAGGAGGAGATGCGAAAGTAGGCCTTAGTGTTCTACGTCGGCAGAGCCCGACCCGCGCATACCTCAGCCGCCGTTGGACCGTACGGATCACCAGGACGGGACCAAGGGGTGAGGGGCTACGTGGCCAGTTAGGCTTCTGAGTCACGATGCTCAGGAGTCCCCCTTGACACGCAAACAGACCTTTATACCTGTCCTCGCTGAGGTCCCGCTCGGGAGGGACCCGCGATGACCAGGTCCGAGGGACCTGGCAGGGCGGCGTATGCTAGGCGTGACCTGAGCGTAGCCCCCATGCCTATCCCCCTCACGCGTCTCTCCCGAGGGGAAAGCGTTGCGGTGACGCTAGACACTGAGTCGGGTGGCTCCCTAAGGTTGATGCGGCCACGGGGCCGCCCTCAGTTGTTTATCACCAGCATGGAGCATAGCGCTTCCGCACTTGCACGGGCATAGCCGCTCCTCGACCGTGTCGATTGCCAGCACGGAGCATGGTGCTCCCACTGGTGCATGGGTGAGGGATCCCTCTGAGTGGTGCCCCCGGGGCGTGTGCAGCCCCGCCCTAACACGTGGCTTGCATGGCAGGGCTAGACGAGGTATGTCTGAGCACTCGTGAGCTAGCGGGGGACTCATGATGCCCTACCTCAAGGCGGGTTGTGCCTGGTCTTGATTCTTGATGGCTACGATGGCCTTGCGAGATGGTTAGGCAACCTGCGCCGGACGAATTTCCTGAGGCGATCACAAGAGAAGGCTAAATAGCAACTACCCCAGGAGGTGACGTGAACAGGACTGGGACGGATCCGAGCACAGACGTCGTGCCTAGTCTTCTCATGTGAAGAATCCTGAACAAAGACGACCGGCACGTGGCTCTCGCGGTGGCGAGGCACCGGGTCGCGTGCCCTGGCTTGTCTGTCCGCGATTAGCTCATGCGAGAATAAGGCACCAAGGGCCATGGGAGGTGACGTACACGGGAGCGGGCCCGCGAGCCAGAGCTCGGCCTCTTGGGCTTGGCGACGCTGTAGGGATGGACCCGAGCACAGGCGTCGTGCCAGTCCTTAATCATGAGGTGGTCGTGGGGAGGCTTGCAAGGGCGTGCAACACTCATGGTATCGAAGTACCGGACAGGAAGGTGATAATCATAAGGCAATTCATGCAAGAGGGCAAGCTGGTTCAGATAGATGCAAGAACGATACATGCCACTGGGATGGACCCGAGCGGCCTGGGGATGATGCAGCCCGAGAGGCACTCCCAACAGAGTTAGCTAAAGATGCAAAAGGATACACGCCGCAGGGAGAAGCCCATGCGACTTGGGGATAATGCTGCCCGAAGGGCTCCCCTAACTGAATGAACTAGAAAGAGTCACCTGATACCGTAGCTAGAGTGGTGTTGGGGTAGCTGAAGATGCGTGAGGGAGTCCTGGATTAGGGGGTGTTCGGGTAGCCGGACTATACCTTCAGCCGGACTCCAGGACTATGAAGATATAAGATTGAAGACTTCGTCCCGTGTCCGGTTGGGACTTTCCTTGGCGTGGAAGGCAAGCTTGGCGATGCGGATATTCGAGATCTCCTACCATTGTAACCGACTCTGTGTAACCCTAACCCTATCTGGTGTCTATATAAACCGGAGGGTTGTAGTCCGTAGAGGATCAACTCCATACATAACAATCATACCATAGGCTAGCTTCTAGGGTTTAGCCTCCTTGATCTCATGGTAGATCTACTCTTATACTACCCATATCATCAATATTAATCAAGCAGGAGTAGGGTTTTACCTCCATCGAGAGGGCCCGAACTTGGGTAAAACAAAGTGTCCCCTGTCTCCTGTTACCATCCGGCCTAGACGCACAGCTCGGGACCCCCTACTCGAGATCTACCGGTTTTGACACCGACATTGGTGCTTTCATTGAGAGTTCCTCTGTGTCGTCGCAATCAGGAAGGATGCCTTCTCCCGTCTTCAAAGACGGCGCCGTTGCTAAGGGAGCCTTGGCTATCGGCCAAACCCTCTGGCTAGGTGGTTTCCTCATGACCGCCTGTTCGGCTGTTGTGCCGATGGTGACCTCTCGGGTCATCAAAAGTAATCTACACGTCAGCTCGGAGCTCGTCGAGCAGTTAGATCCAATGGAGCTCTCTTCCGTAAACGAGCTCTTGTATCTCATCGCCGCCCTGGGGGTCACTATGGATTACGACCAGGTTGGGCTTAAACCCGATCTAAGAGAAATTAACTCTCCCCAAGACACCCACCACGTTGCCGTGGTAGAGGCGTAGTGCGGTGACCCTTGTTCTATTTTAAGGACTAGTTACGTATGAATTCCCGATCCCTCCAAGCCAGATACCCGCGTAGGGGAGGATGTAACTCGAGACCTGAGCTTTGAATCAGGCAACGGGCCAGATTCGTTGGATAACATCCAGGAATCCGAACTTCAGAATTCAGAAATTCTTCGGCCTCCGAATCTTGGATTGGGTGAGGTTTCAGATTCAACGTGACCCACCCACCCGAACATAAGCGATCTCTCCCAAATCAGGTAGAGGCCCGACGAAATAGTACATCATTACTGGGCCAGATTCCTCCTGGTTATGAACAGGATAAAGGATTACCGCGAGGGAGAAGCAATATCAATCTTCTGCAGTAATTGCACGGACGAAGGAATCCTTAACGCCGTAAGTCGTCGTGATATTACACGCTTCGCTGACTTGGCGTCCATAGTACAAAAGTACTGTGCGATGGAAAGTGCCTGGAAAACCGAAACAAAATTTTGGGATAATCCGGCCTTGAATAGTAATCCCGTCCAAACTAAGAGGGTGCATCATCATAAGACACCCGGGATAAATAGCAAAAAGCCAAAACCCTTTGCAGGGCACGGAACCGTACTGGAAAGGTGGCTTGATGGACCCTGTAGAATTCACAGTACAGAGGATGCCACACCAACTCACAGCCTTAGAGCATGTTGGATACTCCGGCAGGTAGCCAAAATTGGCGAGGACCTCTTAAATCGGGAGGCCACAGAAAGCCAGCCCGAGGACACTAGTACTGTTCTCACAATCTTCGAGACTTTTGCATCAAACAATATGCGAAAAAGAAAACTCCGCAACCTCGCCGAAGTCTATCAAGTTGCAACAATAAATCCATGGAGCGACACTGCCATTACCTTCAATGCAAGTGATGAACCTAGATTCCGAACAGCCCGAGCACCAGCCGCATTGGTCCTCAGTCCCATAGTGGACGGCTTTCGCCTCACCAAGGTGCTCATGGACGGAGGCAGCGGACTGAACCTCATTTATGAGGAGACCCTTCAAAAAATGGAAATAGACTGGAACCGCGTCGAGCGAAGCAGCACAACCTTTAGAGGAATAATCCCCAGTCAGGAAGCGCGCTGCACAGGAAAAATCACACTAGATGTGGTGTTCGGCACGCCGGATAATTACAGGTCCGTAGAAGTCACATTTCAGGTGGCCCCGTTTAAGAGTGGACATCACGCCTTACTAGGGCGGGAAGCATTCACAATCTTCCAAGCGATACCCCATTACGGGTACATGAAGCTCAAGATGCCCGGGCCGAATGGAATTATCACTCTAGCTAGTGATTCGGACATAGCACTCCGCGCCGAAAACAAGACGGCCGCATTAGCCCTTGAGGCACTATTCGAAGCCTTAGCGGCCGAGGAACTGATGGCGCTGCGCTCCACGGTTAACAGGGATGATGTGATACTCGACAAAAAATCTAAATCAACATCCTTCAAGCCAGCCGACGAAATAATCAAATTCCAGGTCCATCCAACGGACCCCAATAAAACAGCTTCCATCGGGGCATGACTAAACCCCCGATGTAGACGCCGCACTGCGAGAATTCCTACGAGAGAACTGGGACATTTTCGCCTGGCACCCTTCAGACATGCCAGGGATCCCACGCAGGCTGGCCGAACACAGCTTAAATATCCTAAAAGGATTCAAACCTGTCAAACAAGGCCTTCGGCGTTTTTCCGAACCCAAGAGACAGGCTATGGGAGAAGATCTAGCCAAGCTATTGGAGGCCGGATTCATTAGAGACATAAAACATCCGGACTGGCTAGCAAACCTGGTGATGGTACCAAAGAAGGACAAATCCTAGCGCCTGTGTGTCGACTTTAAAGACCTTAACAAGGCTTCCCCAAAGGATCCCTTCCCCCTTCCCCGTATCGATCAAATTATCGATGCCACCGCAGGACACGACTCGTTGTGTTTCCTCGATGCATACTCCGGTTACCATCAAATCAAGATGGCAGAATCAGACCAAGCTGCAATAGCATTCATCACACCATACGGCCCATTCTGCTTCAACACAATGCCCTTCGGGCTAAAAAACGCCGGCGCAACATATCAGCGCATGATCCAGACATGTCTGGCAAATCAGATCGGCAAAACAGTGGAGGCATACGTGGATGATGTGGTCATCAAATCAAGACATGTCGAATCTCTAGTAGACGACTTGAGGCTCACATTCGATAACCTCCGAAAATATGACATCAAGCTCAACCCGAAAAAATGTGTCTTCGGCGTTCCAGCCAGAAAGCTCTTGGGCTTCATTGTATCCGGTAGAGGAATTGAAGCAAATCCGGCCAAGATCCGAGCTTTGTCACCATTGGATATCCCAAAGGACCTCAAACAAATACAAAAATTAACCGGATGCGTGGCGGCTCTAAGCCGCTTCATCTCCCGCCTGGGAAAAAGGCATTGCCCCTTTATCGCCTACTCCGGTGCACCGAACACTTCGAGTGGACGGATGCCGCCATGGCCGGACTCGATGAAATAAAAGCCATATTGGCAACAAACCCAGTCCTGGCCGCGCCTATGTCAGGACCCCGATTCCAAGTCACATCGATCTAGCCGGTAACACCTCATATCACTTTACGGCCTCACGCACGGTATCCCACGGGTGTCGCCTTACCATGGCCCGGGACCGTTTGCGCCTTTTGGCTCACGTATATGATAGTGTCGCTAGCATCCATATGACAGAGAACCCGGGCTGACATGGCTAGTCGTGAACCCAAAGCGACACTAACCTATGGGGACAGGCATACATGATTCACATCGAGCGTGTCGTTCAGCAGCGTGTGAATCCGGGCTGCAGCACTGGGCTAACAGGACTCCAGGAACCCGGGCTGTAGCAGGCTAGGCAGGACTCCGGATGTCACCGCGTGACATTTCCCCGAAGGGACAGACACAGGAACTAAGTGAAACACATGCCGGCCAGTCAAGTGTCCTGAGCAGTAGTGCTGGGCTAACAGGACTCCGGTGAACCGGGCTGTAGCGAACTACTATGGCTCATAGAAGCACTAGACTACATTTCCCCATAAGAGAGACTGCCAAGGATAAACAACTAGATTGTCGGATCCCACACATAGCAAGCATTTCAATCATACACACAATATGCTCGATATGTGTAAATACAACATGGCATCACAACATAACTCTACAACTCAAGTATTGATTCATTAGGCTCCGAGGAGCGAGATATTACAAACATGGGTCTCATGACCCAACAATCATAGCATACAAGTCAAAGCACATGCGGAAGCTTAACATGACTGAGAACAGACATCTACAAATGAAAAAGGCTAAGAAGCCTGACTATCTACCAGATCCTGCCGAGGGCACAAGATCGTAGCTGAGGTATCAAGCTGAACGTCGAAGTGCATGTGGAACTACTAGCGAGACTGAAATCTCTCTGCAAAACATAAATTAAGCAAATGTGAGTACAAAGGTACTCAGCAAGACTTACATCAGATCTAAACTACATATGCATCGGTATCAACAAGGGGGGGGCGGAGTTTAACTGCAGCAAGCCAGGTTTGACTCAGTGGCTAACCTGAACTACGATTGCAAGCAACTCTTTTGAGGTGGCGCACACGAGTCCACATATTCACCATTCAATACACCACTATGGATCTGCTCCGGTCTCCCTACGAGAAGGCCATCCATAGCACTCACACTTATCTTGCGCATTTTAAAGTATCCACTTTCACTTGTCTATGAACTGTTATAGGCAACCCAGAAGTCCATTACCGCGGACACGGCTATTCGAATAGATGATGTTAACCCTGCAGGGGTGTACTTCTTCACACACGCTCTCACCACTTACCGCCGTTTATGCGACATGTACTCGGCAACCTTCAAGCGGAAGCCCAACGAGGGTGTCGGCCACGGCCTACCTAAACACTCAAGTCTCTAGTCAAGGTTTATCGCCTATCCAGGTTCCATCCGTAGGGAGTCCGGCCGAGGTTTCCACATACGGCCCCGGACGATGTGTACAGGGTTCCGAGACACCAAACGGGCGCCCGGCATGCCCGACCATGGTGTATCTACCGCATCATAGCCCGCCCCTAGGGTCAGCGCTACGCACGGCCGCCAACACATATCCTATAAACACCAGAAACTAGTTGCAACTCCTGGACAGAGGACAAGGGTGATCAAGAAGCCGAGATGGTCCATTGGTTTCGGGCCCAATGCATGGTAGTAACTATTTCATGGATCACAAACACAGAACTCAGTTCCTGAGGACGGCTTTAATGAGACAACCCACCATGTACTCCTACATGGCCTCTCACCGCTACCTTTACCAAATCGTGTTCACACACTTAGCTCTCAACAGTAGGACATGTTTACACACCTTCGATTCATCCCCGATGAATCAGACCTGACTCAACTCTAAGCAGTAGCAGGCATGACAAACAAGCATGAATGAGTAGGCACATCAGGGCTCAAACAACTCATACTCATGCTAGTGGGTTTCATCTATTTACTGTGGCAATGACAGGTCATGCAAAGGAAGGGGTTCAACTATCGCAGCATGTACAGTTGAATCGTTGTTGTCCTAATGCAGTAAAAGAGAGCAGGAGCGAGAGAGTGGGTTTGTATCAGAATGAACAAGGGGTTTTTGCTTGCCTGGCACTTCTGACGATATCATTGGGTCTTCATCAGTGTCAACGATCACAGCGTCGGTACAACGTCTATCGAGAGGGGACAACCACCGGCAACAGAGAAGGAACACAATCAATGCAATGCACAACATGATGCATGATAATGACATGGCAATATGTTGTTGATTGAGCTAATGCAACTAGCAACACAATTAAATGAAGTTGGTTTGAACCCAAAGTTCAAATTCAAAATCTACATGTGGTTATTTAAATACCATTCATTTGATTTGTCCTAAACAGTGGCCTTAAGTTGTTCTAACATGCATGAAAATGGTACAGATGGATTCCTTGAATTTTTCTAATAATTTTTCATATATAATTTATTTCATTTGGAGTTACGGTTGAATTTCTATGAATTTTAGAAGTTTTGGGCCTTTTCTGGAATTTATAAATCATTTCTGATTTATTTTAATTTCAGAAAACAAATACCGCGTCAGCATTGAGTAAGCATGACGTCAGCAAGTCAACTGCGGCTGACCGGGGTCAAACCTGACAGTGGGTCCCGCGTGTCAGTGTCATTAGTTTTAACTAATTATAATTAGTACTAACCCTAGATTAATTAGTTGGCTAGGCCCCACCTGTCATTGACCCAGGGGGGTCAAACTGGGCCCACCCTTGGTCAAACGGGGTCAATCTCGCCGGACTTGGTCCACGGCTCGTCGCCGGCGACGACAGAGACGACAGAGCGGCTCGGGAATGCTCTACATGGCACCGTTTTGAGCGTGGTTTGTTGCTACGGCTTGCTGGCGCTCTCGCGCATCTAGTGGTGTCAGCGGTAGCAGCTGGGATGGCCTAGGTTGACGGCGACGATGACTTGTGCGGCGGCCGGCGTTCGGCCAACGACGGGTTGGTTGCTACGGGGCACTAGGGGATAAACTGGCAGGTGCTACGCGCTCCTGGGGGTTCACCGAGCACGGTGACGCGCTTCGGCGCGGGCTGTGGTGACCCTGGCCACGGCGGTGAAGAACCATGGCGGCAGTGAGCTTTGGTCGTGGCGGGGAACGGCGCTACGGCAAGGAATCGACGCGGGGAAGAGTGGGTAACAACGGTGGAGCTCACAGGGAGTCGAACGACGGTCTCAGCGGGCTCGGGGACGGCCTGTTGGTGATGAATCAAGCGGCGGGGATCGCCGGCACCGAGGTTGAAGAAGACGTCCGGGACGGCGATGCAGTGCTCCCCCAGTTGTTTGGCTAGGCGTGGACGAGGAGGGCGAAGATGCGGAGCTCGGGGTCGTGGAGAGGGAGCGAGGGAGTGGTTGTGGCCACGGCGAACGGCGTTGGTGCGCTCCGGCTCGTTCGGTCGGCCATGGGAGAGAGAGCAGAGGGAGGGGAGGGGTTGCGGGCGAGGGAGAGAGAGGACAGGGGTCTCTGGCGTCTCCGTGGTGTCACGAGGATTTCGGGGAGGAAGCAGGAGGTGGCCAGGGGCGAGCGCGCGCACGCGACAGCGAACTGCTCCTACTGGCAGGAGGAAGACGACATGGTGGGGTGGTGGGCTATGCTCTCCACGGTGCTGGGCCACAGCTGGGTCGACTAGGTGGGCTGCACAGTGAGGCCAGGTAAGTTTCTGCTTCTTTCCTTTCTGTTTTCATTTATTTAATGCACTGTTGTTGTTTTGAATTAATAAAAATACTAATCCATTTTAGAAAATTCTGAAAATAATCATAGGCACCTTTGGAATTACTCCCAACAGCCTAAAATTACTTTCAAAAGTATTTGGGCATTTAAAAGTATTTATAGTATTTTAAATGCCCAAATGCAAATAGTTATGTCTTAATTCAAAAATCCAAAATGGCTCCAAAATTTATGAACCCATTTTTGGCAGAGGTTTTAGCCAGAACCAAAAATGATGAACATTTTTTAAAACCATTTGGATTCACTGAGAATATTTTTGTTGAACCTAGTGAACTCCTTTTAATGCTAGGGTTTAGGCAATCCCCATTTCAGGTGTAACTGAAATTTAAACATGATGTAACACCAGATGCTAGCACTAGGCATTAATAGAACTAGGGATGTGACAACTCACCCCCACTAAACAAGAATCTCGGCCCAAGATTCAAGACATTAGGTAAGAAGGAAGGGGGGTCACAAAACTATCACAGTCTTCTCGATCCAACTGCCCTTCCCGAGGGTGTTGATTCATTGTGTCATCTTGATCTTGACGTCTTTGCTTTCGGGATCTTCATCCAGCATGATGACGGCAGAAAGAAATTCTACAAGAATCGATCTTCTCGGAGATCGAGCACTCTAGATCAATTCATGGAGTGAGATGTAAAACATCTCTTGAGCTGAGACACGAAATACACATCAGGGGTGATGGAAAGAAAGTGGATGATAAAGGTTCAAATTTGGTAGGCAACAACTCCACGCTTAAGTAGGGTGGTGCATGGTTTCAAAGTAGCGAGGAGATATTTGCCATGATACCATAACGAGACATCTTAAGGAAGGTAACTCGCAGAAATATTCCCTTAAGTGGCAAAAAGAATTACTTTTGATATAAAGATCATTGAAACTCTTTATACCAGCCTAAGGCAATCACAATCGATCATTTGAAGGAGTTCAAAAGAATGACATACTCGGACTAGAAAGGATGATGTGGACTCCCTTGTTGAAGACAACGCAATGGATGATTTTGCTTATCATCGGAAATGGATGGGACCCATGGTAAGTCCACTTTTGAAGATGATCCTGAACATCAACTACCGAGGTGCAAGCTGGGAACAAAATGCAAATGTTGGGAATGATTCTGGTAACTGGGGAAAAACTCAACAATCTAGAGTGAGTCCACTGTTTGAAAAGGTTATAACATAACCGAGGAAACAGGAAGCAAACCCAGTTAACGCCAACGATAAAACCTAGTGCTTGCGTGTGCTCTCAAGAACTTGAGCATCTCCATATTCATCAAGGTTTACCAATATCCATTTCAAGGATCCTGGCAACACAACATGCTACCATGATGAATAATGGTGGAAGATGCAGATGCAAAGAAAGATAACACTTTCTCAGATTTCACCTTAGCGAGGCCAAGGAATCAAAATCTGGATGATCGACTGAGAGACATTTAGCACTCCGCTTCTAATGTTCCCCTTGATGTACTGGTTACCATGGTCATGCTTTAAAGCATCAACATAGCCATCAAGTAGTGGTCGGACTTCGGAATACAAAGGATCCATAAGGAACAACTTCTGGAGAAAATCCTATGAAATCCTTATAGAGAGGTGGCCAACTTCTTCAATCAAGATACTACAATAATAGATCTTCCGACTGGGTGTGTTGGCCACGACATCCACTTTACCGGTTATCGAGAGACCAATATTATAGTTCTTGGAAAATGCTCCAGCCATCATATCTGCCTGAGATTCAGATCTGGTTGGTGTCAGGATATTCCAGACTCATCGAGTCTAGAAAGGAAAATGAAGGTTTGCAACACAATTTGACGAGATGACGTTGCGAGATTCTCGGGGAATGAACTGTGATAGCAGGCTCCAAAACATGAGCTGGTTCTGCTACAAACCTGTGAACACGCTATCCGAGACAAGCGTGACCACGTGGTAGTCTTATAATAAAATACTACCAAGTTCAGGTTGGGGAACCATCATCTAGGGTAACGAAGTCTTGTGCATGACCTAGGATTTGCACAACAGCTCCTTTTCCTAGAACAAATCAGTCAGTGGCTTGGTGTGCTAGGGATTACACACGGAGTGGAGGTAGCGAGCCTATCAAACCATGGAATACTTCGCACATGCATGACTTGACTTGGGGTGATCCCGGAGAAAGCAAAAACAATCTTTCTCGAATTCACGGTGGCAACTTGCTTCAAATGCACATGAACTAGAGGAAGTCACTTCTTTCATCCAAACATATTCTTCATGAGCGGGGCACGAAGATAATGCTTACAAAAGTTTTCCAACACTAGGTTGATGTTCAACATGAATCATTGGGGGAGACAAAATGCTGCTGATGGGCTCAACAACAACTCATCGGAGTTTCCATATCACTAGACTTCCACCATCATGTGAACACGGTGATGGCATTGGTCATACCAAAAGATGTAATGGTGTATGCGCGAGGGATCAACCACGAGTAAGACAACATTACGAGCATCGTTGGTTCTGATTTGACTTGACGATAGCCCATACTCAAGTCAAAGTTTTGACAAGGCAATAGATCCAACAATTGATCCCGAGGACCAATCGATGAAGATATCATCTTTCTGCAACACACACTACACAAGAATATCCCTTTGGAATGAACTAAGTTAGGCAAGCTTTTATCTTCCAACTCTCCAAGTTGTTGTTCAGCTTAACCAGCTAGCTCAGGGTATTCAACACAGAATCTTGGAGAATGGGTGGTTTAGAAGGAAACCAACATGATCACGAGCTCAACATAACAGTCAGGAAACAACCCGATAATACCTCCAAGAAGATATTCGGAATATTACGAACCACTGATATGTTATTAAGCTCAAGAACAATCTTGCCTTTCAGAGCAAGATGATATGATCAAATAAGCAAGGGATTGAATAATTCTAACTCATTGTTCGAGGAGTGCACCAAAAATAGGGACTAGGTAGCACAATAAATCTTAGAGTGATGATTCAATAACCAACATGCTAAGAATGAGAATAGTGTCCATTAACTACCAAGCAACACAGTTGCTAGGAGTATTGATTTCACACATCATGGTTCACTTGTCGGTATTCCAGTTGCAATAACACGGAACCGAGGAGCGAATGATGATGGCGAGAAGTATCACTACGTCGAGAATTCATACGGGAAGGTGCAATTCTCATGACGCTCCTGACATAAAGTGGGTAATACTTCGGGGTAGAACAGAAAAAAAGCTTGATTGCATTTGATCTGCGGAATACAACTGCTTTGACCCAATCCTAGAAATGGATGAGGTGCTGGAGTTTGTTTCTCCTAGTCATTCCAGAATAGAATGGCTTGATAGACCACAAGAATAATAAGCATCAATAACACGAATGCAAAACTACTCCTGACTATCAATTGATAGACGAGGGTCAGAAAACAACTAAAGAGGGGCAACTCAAAGGAACATATAATTTTCCGAGTTGTGGATGCATAGATTAGCATGTCGAATGAGTTCAACATATTTCTTTCGGATAACCCATGCAGAGAGGTAGGATTGACAAAGTCACAATATAGAATGGGGAACTCATCGAGAGCCCTTCTGTTGTGATCTTTTGATCCAACAAACTTCTGCCATAAGTGGTTCATAGTATTTGGAAGAAGGAGATACCACGGACCTCGAGGACTAATGCAAAGGTTACTAATATCCTAAAGGAACTAGCAACACTATCAACACGAGGTAATTAGAGTGAATCTCGGGTTCAAAACCCAGGAGTAGAATGCCTACTACTAAGTGGCATCACGGGATGCTTTCGAGAATGGTGGCCAGACTCATCACACTGGGAACACAAAACATGGACAGATTACTAGATGGTTTCATAAGACACCTAGGGTCATAATAGTAGCTCCAACATATATGCCGAGGCAACGGAGTACCTCACAGACCGTGTAGTGTGCTTAATCTGGCCCAAAGGAACATCGAGAACGGAAGGAAGGGATTTACAAATGCATCAGACTATTAGAAACCTGGGATGACTCGGACAATATAACGACTGTAAATGCTCAAAATGATTTGAGACATCCTGCAAAATAGTGGCATGACCACTCAGAATCATAATATCAAGGTTCCGAGAACAACTATGAACACACGGAAGTAGTAGAAACTGAACTGGGGCTTGAATCCATCATTCCTATGAGTCTATGGATTAGTAACACGTCATCCTGATAGATACATGAGAAGGCCTAGTTCTTAATCCCCGTAGAAGAGAAGAGGCTGACTCAGATCAGAAGGGCATAAGGTAAAGGAGTAAAAAGAGCCTTACGTTCCCCCCCACAATCAATTCCCTTATATAACTAAAGCATTTCAAGACACAACTTCGACCAGTTTGGCTTGGTAAACCTACAGGCAGTCAGGCTCTGATACCAAAGCTGTCAGGACCCTGATTCCAAGTCACATCGATCTAGCCGGTAACACCTCATATCACTTTACGGCCTCACGCATGGTATCCCACGGGTGTCGCCTTACCATGGCCCGGGTTCTCTGTCATATGTATGCTAGCGACACTATCATATACGTGAGCCAAAAGGCGCAAACGGTCTCCTTCCTCTGTCCATTTTTTACATTTTTTCTGTCTTACATTTCTCTCCTTCCCCTCTTTTCTTTTATAGCCCTTAAAGGCTTATCTAGTGACGCGCCACTCGCGCTCATTAAACCTGGGGGCTTCTTTAAGAGAAGCTTATTTATACGGGCTTCATGCCCAACACATGCGTCAAACTTCCGCATGTACCTTTTTCTTCACCATTATATGCATCGATATGACTTAAGTTTTGGCCAAGCTGGGTTGCCTGGCTCCTGTGCTTACCCCTACATTCCCGATTGTTCGGCTAGGAGGTAAAGGGAGCACCTCTGCGATTGTTACTGCCGGGTCAGCCGGATGTGTACCTCAGACTGGGTGAAGCCAAAAGCTAGCGTTCTTAAGGGAATATTCGGTCGGTGAGACAAAAGATGATCTTTTTACCCATTTTATGAGCCCCCAGATGCCTTTTTCTGCGTCTTTTTACATAGTCCGGACATGCACTTTAGGGCATGCCTCCCAGCGAAAGGAACCCCTAACGGAACTATTCTCTCTGGAAGATGTTTCTTACTAACCATGTAATATAACATAACTAGTTGGGCACTTGTCTGATAAAGCACTAATGACCCCTATGCCTGGTCTCCAAGCATACCACGGTTCTTATATAACCGCTATGGTATTCGGACACACTCCAGACTATCAGGTCCCGAGGTTGAAGCGGAAAGGTCGGCAACGACAAACGATCTAAAATCCGGCTAGAAGGCATTACACATGTCAATTCAAAATTACATAGTCATTCTGACTGATTGTATTCCTCTTCTATACCATCTAACAGGCTATCTAATTTACAGTCCTGCTGGGAATACTTCGCGGCCAACTCTACTTGGCCGTATACTAAGCTCACAGGGATCTCCTTCCCGTCAGGCCTCATTGGTCCGACCTCGGCCATGTGGTTCGGGTCAGACTTTGTAAAACGGGTCTTCACCATGGCCCAGGCTTCCCGAGCGCCTTGTCGGCAGGCCAATATCTTCCACAAACGGAAGCGCCACCGAGCTCCCTTCAGCTTCTCCGCAAGCTCTCCAAGGCCCTCGGGCATGGAGTGGGCAGGCCATAAGGCTCGGGCAACGCCTCGCATCGCCTGCCGAACTCGCTCGTGCAGTTGCATGAGTTCAGGAAGAAGGTCACCCGTAGAACCGGGCATCTCCTCTGTAGGACGACCTGTGAGCATACCTACAGACATTACTCTGTTAGTCGACTTCCTCGCCGAACTCTTTTTTCAAAGTTCGTTCAAGCACTTACTAAAAATGCCGCGTCGAAGCCGCTGATTCTCCTTCGAGGAGTACAAAAGCTGGCCACGAACATCTTTAAGTTTGACGTCCAGCTTGGTGTTGGCATCCTGAAGATCATTCCTCTCTCGCCTCACCCTCGCCAACATACTCTCACCGGCCTTTAGCTGGCGTAAGAGTTGTTGCTTGTCCGGATCGAGTCCGGCGCCATCTGCAATCTAATTTGTCAGATTTACACCCACACCGCACAATACTAATCTTTCAAAGTGTATTTTACCTTAGGGGGTCCCTTTGGGCTCCCCTGCTGCGGCTAGTGCGGCCTCTAGTTGGGCCTTGCACTTTTCCAGCTCCTGGGACAGTACAGTATTCTTCTTTCTAAGAACCTGCATATTAAATGATCCTTAAATCAGTTGCTCTAACTGTTTCAAGTCTCGGGGGCTACTAGCATATATATATAATTAACCAAAAATTTCTTACCCGTATGTCTTTCACATACTGCTCCGTGGCTCTGGCTAAACCATTTTGAGCGGCACGGAGGTACGCATCTCCCGAATTAAAGGCATCTAAAGCCTCTTGGGAGAAACAAGCGTCGCGTAGAATTGTCCGGTGACGCCTGTGGTTCATGGCACTCTCCACTTCTGAATTTGTGGCGGACAGCCTTTCCGCATCCTCTGTCCGAGGAACGTCCGGTGCGCGCCTTGTACTCGCCTCCACTTCCTGGCCAGACATTGGAGCCTGGCTGGTGGAGGCGCGATTGGCAACCTCTCCGGATGTAGTCCGGCGAGGTCTTTTCATCCTGAAGATTGCACGAGCGTTAATATGCCCTGATAGAATAACTCCAGGGAAACAGAGGGTGCACTATACCTTTATGCCGGCATTTCAGTCCGGACTTCATTCCTTTTTGCCCTACGGGGCTCTACGGCCCCTCGTTGGCTGATCGCCGTAGGTTCGGCCTCCTGCCTCAGAAATCTCCCCTGCAAAACACGGTTGACGTCAGAAACACCGAAATACGAAAGAGTGGAATCCCTCTCAAGGGAATGAGACTCCGGTTTTCGTCACCTGGGAGGCCGGGATTAACCCTGGGTAATCAGCCGTGATGGCTACCAAGGTATTGTCCTTGCTTAGCTGATAAAACACCCCATCGATAAGCTCCACCGATATGTCTGGATCCTCTTCGAAGTCCGGATCGAGGGACCGTTCTGGGTCCTCGGGCTGTGGAGGGTGGCTGCTTATATTCTTTACCTCCTGTCGCAGTTCCTGCAGTGAAGTCGTTAGACTACCTATCTAACCACGGGAGTATCAAACAAACGGGCAAGCGCAATTGTTCACTTACCCAACTTGGAGGATCGTACATACTAAATCCGGCCTGCGGGTTGACGCAGAGGAATTCCTCCTTTTCTCCCTTGTACAGAGAGGATAAGATCTTTTCTAGAGCAGTGGCTGAGTCCGACCCTTTACGACCGTAACGGGTGGCGTCATCCTCCCCGTTGAATTCCCACATTGGGTGGCCTCTATATTGAAGCGGCTGCACCCCCCGCATAATGCATGCGGCCATGACTCCAATCATGGTTAGTCCGGAATAAGCCAACAATCTTATCCGGCCCATCAGGTAAAGGACGTCTCTGTCGCTTTCTCTCTGAGAGCTCCGCGCACGCTAGCTCAAGCGTTTCTTCAATGGAGCACTGTTGAACTCAGGGAGACCGACCCGGATAGGGTCCGGTAGCGGGACGTCATCTATATAAAACCATTCCGAGGTCCAGTCCTCGGATTCTTCCTTTGGGGTTCCGGATAGGTATCCGGTCCCAGCGATGCGCCATACTTAGGCTCCGCCCACTTGGTATATGGACCACTTTTGAGAACGGGGCACCAGGTAGAATAACCTCTTCCACAACGCGAAATGAGCCTCAACGCCTAAAAATAGCTCGCAAAGGGTGACGAAACCCACAATATGCAGTACGGAGGCGGGCGTGAGATTGTGCAGCTGGAGGCCGTAGAACTCCAGAAGCCCGCGGAGGAATGGATGAATTGGGAATCCCAGTCCCCTTATTAGATAGGGGACGAGGCACACCCGCTCTCCTTTAGAGGGATTGGGGGTGCTCTCTGCTTGCTCTCCACCGTTATAGGTGGCGAGTCTGGCTCGGACCGGGACCATATAGGCCTGAGGGAGAAATCCCTTGGCCTGAAGCGACACTAGCTCGCAGTGCGGGATGGAGCACCTCTCCCAGTCTCCAGGTTTAGGGCTGGAAGGGCGAGAGGAGGAGCTGGGACGGCTGGCCATGTTGGAATGGACCTTTGCTGGAAGCGCTCTGATGATAACTCGCGGAAAGGAGAAGATGTGGTTTGGACCTAAATCCCCATCCCGTTAAATAGGCAGCTCGTTTATACGGCTAGGGGTGTGGGTGTAAAAACGCCCTGGCTTTTCGCATTCGTTTGACACGTGAAAGATGACCATTATTGGGTGTGCAAGCCGAGGAGCACTACATTACAAAAATCGGACATTATTCCTACAGGTACACAAGATTTGGAGAAGAACCCGCCTTGCAATGCCGAACAATCTGCGCGCCGGACTCGTCGTCATTGAAGCCTGGTTCGAGGGCTACTGAGGGAGTCCTGGATTAGGGGGTGTTCGGGTAGCCGGACTATACCTTCAGCCGGACTCCAGGACTATGAAGATACAAGATTGAAGACTTCGTCCCGTGTCCGGATGGGACTTTCCTTGGCGTGGAAGGCAAGCTTGGCGATGCGGATATTCGAGATCTCCTACCATTGTAACCGACTCTGTGTAACCCTAACCCTATCCGGTATCTATATAAACCGGAGGGTTGTAGTCCGTAGAGGATCAACTCCATACACAACAATCATACCATAGGCTAGCTTCTAGGGTTTAGCCTCCTTGATCTCGTGGTAGATCTACTCTTGTACTACCCATATCATCAATATTAATCAAGCAGGAGTAGGGTTTTGCCTCCATCGAGAGGGCCCGAACCTGGGTAAAACAAAGTGTCCCCTATCTCTTGTTACCATCCGGCCTAGACGCACAGTTCGGGACCCCCTACCCGAGATCTGCTGGTTTTGACACCGACAATGTGCGCTGGAGAAGTTGCTCCTCACGAGCCGCCAGGGTCCTGAGCCTCAGGAGGCTCCGCAGGCCCAGGTGGCTCCTGAAGGATTGTCGTGATCTCCGTCAGGACAGCGTGATGGCTGGCCTCCTAAGCCACCAGAATGCTCTGCAGGTGGCGCTGGAAAGTGACAGCC
Organism: Triticum monococcum; assembly: GCA_034509565.1. Lineage (NCBI taxonomy): Eukaryota > Viridiplantae > Streptophyta > Magnoliopsida > Poales > Poaceae > Triticum > Triticum monococcum. The sequence goes on from CM067845.1 coordinate 412,893,904, forward strand.
GCGTTCGGCAGGCCGAGAGGCATGCGGACGTAGCTGTGAAGGGGACCCTCACACCATCCAACGCGTGAAGGCCAGAAACATCCCTGAGAGGCGGCCCTATTGAGCCCTCGAATGTCGACGCAGACACGTAGCCCACCATCCTCGCCAGGATGGGGAGCTGCGTTGGGTGGTGGGCCACAGTCGCCACATATGGTCCTTTCCTCTTGAAGCTCCTGGATTGCCTTGGTGATGAACTCCTGAGCACTAGGCGCTCCATGCCTCGTGCGCTCTTTAGGGAAACATGCAGCAAAGCACGCCTCCACATGGTGCCTGGGCGCCTCCCTCATTACATTGGCTAGGTCTGAGGCCCTCCAGAAGAGAGCCCTGAGCCCAGCCTGAGGAGGGCGTCGAGCGCGCCTTCCTACACGAGGGAAGAAGGCGCCCCAGCTGTGGGCGCATATCCTGAGGTGGCACTACTGGAAACACCGCCTTCCCGAGGCCCTTGACAGAGTGGCTGCTTCTTCTTCTTGGGGTTGGCCTCAGGAGGGTACAGGGTGCCTTCGTTGTCGGGGTCTTCAGCTGCTGCAACTTGGTAAGCGCGATCGAGGGAGCACACTGCATCTCTTTCTTCATAGGGGACCGTGATGATGCCGCTGCTCCCTGGCATCTTGAGGAAGTTGTAGCCATGGTGGGTCACTGTCATAAACTTGGCCAAGGCTGGATACCCAAGGATGGCGTTGTACAGTAGGCGGATGTGGGAGACATCGAAGTCGATGAGCTCAGTGCGGTATTTGTTATGCTGGCCGAAGGTGAGAGGGAGGCAGACCTACCCTATCGGGGTGGTGGAGCCGTCGGTCGCTCCTAAGAAAGGCTTGGTAGGCTGTAGCTGATCATATGGCACCTGAAGGCTGTCGAATGTCTCGATGGATAGGACATTGAGCCCTCCACCGCCGTCGATGAGGCTCTTGGTGACTTGAACATTGCTGATGACGGGTGATTAGAGCATCGGGAGGGCGCCGGCGGTCGCCGCGCACTTGAGCTAGTTTGACGAGCTGAAGGTGATGGCGCACTTGGACCACCTAAGCGAGCGCGTGGCCTCAAGCCTGGGAAGGGCCGTGTTCACCTCGCGAGCAAACTGCTTGAAGATATGCTGAGAGGCTGGGGCTTGAGCACCACCCAAGATAAAAGCGATGGTGTGTGGCTCCTGGAAGCCCCCAGCCCCATCGTCTTGATGGTGGTCGTCGTTCCTTCTTGGTGGGGCCGGCAACGGAGGGAGGCCGGCGTTGCCCTGGGGGCGGTCCTCACGAGGCTGGTCTCTCCAAGCGCCCTCGCGAGGCTGGTCCTGCCAGCGGTCCTCACGAGGCTGGTCACGCCACTCCTAGCAGGGGCCGTGGTCGTCCCAACGTCCTCCACTTCGTCCTCCTCCTTGGCCGTAGCCTTGGTCGTTGCGTTCGGGGCACTGACCGAAGCACCCATCTCGGATGGCCCTGAGCTCCTGGCAGTCGCTGGTGTTATGGCTATGAACATTGTGGAAGGCGCAGAATGGGCAGTTGGCCTTGGATGATTCAGGGTGGTCGTGGCCGCACTTCATCTCTGGCTCCACCGCGAGCACGACAGTCCCCTTGCGCTTCACGTCCCTGATCTTTGCCTTCTTGTCCTCATGGTCAGCAGCTAGAGCTCGAGGAGGGAAAGGCGCCCTTCCTCTGCCCTTGCGCACTTGGTCGCCATATTGAACATCTCCAGGGTCGTGCATAGCTCCTCGTGGATGGCGAGCTCCTCCTTCATCTTGATATCACGGACGCCATCGGAGAACGCAGAGATGATGGCCTCGTCTGTCACCTAGGGAATCTTGAGGCGAACGCTGTTGAAGCGCTGGATATACTTATGCAGGGTTTCCCCTGGCTGCTGCTTGATGCGCCGCAGGTCGCCTGCAACCGGCGGGCGGTCGCGAGTGCCCTGGAAGTTGGTGACACAACGCTCGCGCATCTCGCCCCGGGAGGAGATCGATCCTACGGTCAAGTTCAGGAGCCATGAGCGCGCACCATCCTTGAGGGCTATGGGAAACAGGTTCGCCATGACCTTCTCGTCTCCGTTGGCTGCCTTGATGCTTAGCTCGTAGAGTTGCAAGAACTCTGTGGTGTCGGAGGTGCCGTCATAGCGCGGAGGCAGGTCTAGCTTGCACTTGCCTGGCCAGACGACATTGCGCAGCTCAGGAGTAAAGGCACGGCAGCCTGCTGTGGTCACCGGAGCCCATCACGGAGGCGGAGCCTGATCCTGATATCCACGCACCGCCGCCGCAGGCAGCGCGCGGTCTTGACGCAATGGTGCTGGGAGCGCAGGAGCGTTTTCTTGCGGCCTCGGGACTTCTTGGCAGCTTCCCACTTCTTGGCGTAGGGTCATGCCGCGGGACCGCGCGTCTTGGTGCGAAGGTGCCGTCTTGATGCGGAGGCGGCGGAGGCGATCCGTGAGCTACGTCGCCCGCAACTGGAGGTGGGCGAGGCAGCGAGAGAGATAGTGCGGGAGAGCCTCCGGCAGCGCTAACGAGCTCGGTGATGTGGTCCAACCTATCATTGTAGAGGTCGTCGACCAAGCGGTAATGCAGGAGCTCGCGTGCCATGAGCAGCACGGCCTGCGCGTCCGTGGCCGCACGGCGAGCATGGGATGATGAGCCAGCCGGAGTCAGCGACGGGGTGGCGGTATGTCCATCCCGCCGCACGAAGGGGTGCAGCGATGAAGCTTGTTGCTCGTTTGCTGCCGGGCCGGTGGCGGCGTTGGCAGCGGGTGATGGAGAACGGCGGGGAGGTCCACCAACGGGCGCCGTCTGAGCGATGCGGGCGATGAGAGCGGCCCGACGCTCAGCACGGGCTTGGCGAGCGTCAGCCGTGGATGCGGTGGATCAATGGAGCGTGGATCGACGGAAGAAAGGCTTCAGTGCACCTCTACGTGGCGCGCCAAATGTTGGATTCCGGCAAACCCTTGAGGTTCGAACTATGGGATGCACATGAGGAGACTCCGGGGCGTGTACAGCTCCACTCATTATTACGTGAGAGTGTCACAAGCGAAGACCTTCATAGGCACTGGGCCTTACTTCAGGGGTAGAACTTCCGGAGGTGCTGGATGTTCCAGGCGTTCTGGATGGGGATCCCATCCTGTATCTCCAAGCATGCAGTGCCAGGCCTAGAGACGCGGGCAATCCTAAATGGGCCCTCCCACATGGGTGAGAGCTTATGCAGCCCCTCCCTGGAGAGCACCCTCCTCAGGACGATATCACCCACCTCAAGTGTCTTGGAGCGGACGCTGCGGCACTGGTACCATCACAACGCCTGTTGGTACCTTGCCGCCCAAAGCGAAGCTTGATGGCGGCATTCCTCCCCCAGCACGAGGACTATACCCCGCATGGCATACTGGCATGCCTCGTCAAATGCCAAGACCCGCGTGGAGCGATGCTTGACCTCATGAGGAAGAACTGCTTGCTCCGTAGACGAGGAAGAATGGAGTCTCGCCCATCGGCTTGGTGGCGGTGGTGCGGATGGACCACAGCACGGACTGGAGCTCGTCGAACCAGCCCCTGCTGCAGGCCTCAAGCTTATTCTTGTAGGATCTTGTCTTGAGGCCTCTCAGGACCTTTGCGTTGGCGCGCTCAGCTTGGCCGTTGCTCCTGGGGTGTGCCACTAAGGTGTAGCATATCTGTGTTCCAAGGTTAGCACAGTATGTTTTGAAGAGGTTGCTAGTGAACTGTGAGCCGTTGTCAGTGATGATACGATTAGGGACCCTGAAGCGGCTCAAGAGGCCCTTGATGAACTTGACTGCCGAGCCGGCCGGGATGGTGCGGACGGCTTCCACCTCCGCCCACTTGGTGAACTTGTTGATGGCGACGTAGAGGTAGCGGTAGCCCCCGGGCGCTCATGGAAATGGTCCCACGATGTCCAGCCCCCAGACCACAAACGACCATGTGAGAGGAATGGTCTCGAGGCCCTGAGCGGGTTGGTGGCTCTGCTTGGCGTGGAATTGGCATGCTTCACAAGATCTCACCAGCTCGGTGGCATCATTGAACGCTGTGGGCCAATAGAACCCGTTGCAGAATGCCTTGCCCATGAGGGTGCGTGATGACGAGTGATGCCCGCAGTCCCCACCGTGTATGTCGGCCAACAGCTCATGTCCCAGCTTCCTGGAGATGCATCATAGAGAAACATCATTCGGTCATTTCCTATAGAGCTCACTGTCCCGGATGTAGTAGGTAGTGGCCTGTCAAGCCACAAGCTCTGCGTCCACCTCCTGCTCCGGCAGGGTCCCCTGAAGCAGGTACGCCTTGAACTCTTTGATCCAGCACCCCTCCTGAGGTTCCAGCGCAATAAGGAGGCGGGCTCCTGAGGTTGGGCCACAAGCCGGGGTGCCCGACGGAGGGGCCTGAGGGAGGTCCTCGTGAGGTGGTGCTGGTGCTGCTGCGGGCGGGGCGGTAGACGGCTTCAAGAGCCGCTCCTCAAAGATGCCAGGCTCTTGAGGCAGGCTCCAGGACACCCTCTTGGCGATGTCATATGCTTCCTTGTTTGTGCCACGCAGCACATGCTGCAGTTCCAGACCCAAGAATAGTTTTTCAGTTTTGCGTACCTCCACAAGGTATGCTGCCATGTGCTCGTCCTTTGGCTCGTATACTTTGTTGGAGAAGCTGACGAGGAACCGAGAGCCGCCCTTGATGGTGAGGCGCTTCACTCCCAAGGCTGCCACAGCCTTGAGACCGGCGATCAAGCCTTTGTACTCCGTGATGTTGTTGAAGACCTTTTCGCCGTGTTGGAAGCAGAGTTGCACAGTGTAGTAGAGCTTGTCCTGAGTGGGCGAGATGAGCACGGCTCCAGCCCCCGTGCCCTGACGCGCGAAGGCTCCGTCGAAGTACATGACCCAGCCGTCTGGTGCCTCGCTTCCTGGCGAGAGGGATCAGCCCTCACTTGCTTTGCGCCCTAGAGCGTCAGTCCATTCCGCCACGAAATCGGTGAGTGCCGCCCCCTTGATGACCCTGGTGGTGCTGAACTCCAATTGGAATGCCTACAATTTGATGTTCCATTCGGTGACTCTCCCTGCGGCGTTGGGGCTCCAGAGCACCATTTACAGGGGATAAGATGAGACGACCTTGATGGGGTGGCCTTGAAATTAGTGGCACAGCTTGCGGGGGGCGACGAGGAGCGCGAACAAGAGCTTTTGCGGCATGGGGTAGCATGCCCGCGCGTCACACAGCACCGTGCTGACAAAGTACACCAGGTGCTCTATGAGGGCACGAGCGTTGGTGGGGTCCTGCACCTCCTAAGGTTGGGGGACCTCAAGAGCTTGGCCACTTGTGGGGGTAGCCATGGCCTTAGGAGCACCACCATGAGGGACATGGTCATCTGCTGGTGTCGCCGAGGCCTCAGGAGCGCCATCCTGAAGCTGCGTTGTCGTGTCCTGTCGTGGGGCGTTGCCCAGCAGGCTCTTGTCTTGGTGCTCCTCCCAGACCGCCACTAGCGCTGCGCTGGCAGAGTGTGGCGTGGCGGCTAGGTAAAGAACCAGGTGCTCAAGAAGGTGTAGCGCCACCATCACCGGTGGGCTGGTGAGATATCTCTTGAGGTCTTGAAATGTTGCGTCAGCCTATGGAGTCCACTCAAAAGTGCCCTTCCTTTTCGTCAGCTTGAAGAACGGGAGGGCGTGCTCCCTAGCTTGGAGATGAAGCGGCCCAGCGAGGTTACGCAACCTGCTAGTTTTTGCATTTCCTTGAGAGTCTATGGTGGGCTCATCTCTTCTATGGCCTTGACCTTCTCTGGGTTTGCCTCGATTCCCCTGTGTGACACCAGAAAACCTAGCAGCTTGCCAGAGGGGACGCCAAACACGCATTTCTCTGGGTTAAGCCACAGATCCACCCCATGCAGACTGGCAAATGTTTCCTCTAGGTCCCTGACAAGGGTCCTTGCCTCCTGAGACTTCACTACTATGTCGTCGACATGCCTCAGCGTTTCTCCTGAGCTGCTGGCCCAGGGCGATGTGCATCAGCCGCTGGAAGGTTACCCCGCTGTTGCGCAAGCCAAATGGCATGTAGGTGTAGCAGTACACCCCACATGGGGTCAGGAAGGCCGTCTTCTCAACATCTTGTATCGCCATCTTGATTTAATGATAGCCCGAGAAGGCGTCCGGGAAGCACAACAGTTCACACTCGATGGTGGAGTCGACGATTTGATCGATGCGCGAGAGCGGAAAGGGGTCTTGAGGGCAAGCCTTATTCAGGTTGGTGAAGTCGACGCACATGCATTCCTTCCCGCCTTTCTTGGGGACGACGATCGAGTTCGCCAGCCATTCCAGGTACCGCACCTCCCGAATGACACCAACTTCTTATAGTTTACGGGTTTCCTGGATGATGAAAGATTGCTTCTCCGTGGACTGCCGCTGTGCCTTCTGCTTCACCGGGCGCACGTTGGGGCGCACCCTCCGGTGGTGCTCGATTATTCCCCTCGGGATCCCGACCAGATCCTTGGGTTCCCAGGCGAACACCTCCTTGTTCGTGCACAAGAATTCGACCAACGCCGTTCCTGATCTGGAGGAATGTTGGCGCCTATGGTGAAGGTGGCACCTGATGCTCCATCTTCATCGACCGACACCTGCTTCATTTCAGCCGGATCTTGAGAGAACAACTGCTTCTTCTTTGCTGGCGCAGCTCCTAGGGCCTCTGGCCCCCTTCCTCGGTCGGGCGCGCTGATGCTGTGGCCTTGAAGGCGAGCTTGAGGGCCTCCAACGCCTCCTTGGTGTCCCCGGCCATGGTGAGGATGCAGCTGCTCCCCGGCATCTTCATAAGGTTGTAGGTAGGATGAGTTGTTGCCATGAACTTGGCCAAGGCCGAGTACACGAGGATGGCGTTGTACGGGAGACCAATGCGGGGCACGTCAAAGTCAATGAGCTCGGTGCGGTAGTTGTCGCGGGTGCCGAAGGTGACGGGGAGGCGGATCTACCACATGAGGTAGGTGGAGCCATCGACGACTCCGGAGAAGGGCTTGGTGGGGCGGACCGACCGTGTGGCACATGAAGCAAGCCCAAAGCTTCCACACAGAGTACGTTGAGGCTAGCCCCACCGTCGATGAGGGTCTTGGTGACGGCCACGTGGTAGATGGTGGGGGTGCAGAGCATCAGGAGCGCGCCGGCGCCCGCGGTGGTCATGGGGTGATCTCTTGAGTCGAAGGTGAGGTCAGCCTTGGATGCTACCCATCCTGGAGGAGCTCCCTAATGCACGTGGGTGATGCCCACCTGGAAGAAGAACTACTTGACATGGTGGTCCGAGGGCGACGCCTTCGAGCCACCGAGGTGAACTGCAACGGCGTGGGGTGCTGGTGCCATGAAGCGTGCAACGAAGAGGCCGTGCAGCTCCTCCCAGGAGGCCATAGAATATCCCGGTAGGCTGAGCAGCCAGGCACGTGGTGCTCCTGCGAGGGCAATGGGAAACCAGTTGGCCATGACCTTGTCATCGCCACCGGCCTCCCAAATGTCTTCCTCGTACGCCTGAAGAAAGGTTGTCGGGTCCGCCGCACCGTCGTATCGGGGCGGCAAGTCCGGCCTGAACTTGGGCGGCCACTGCACCCGTCGGAGGGAGGGGGTGGAGGCTCGGAGGCCCTCGGCTCCTCCGATGGCACGCGTTGGTCCATTCGATGGAGAAGCATCCGCCATGAGAGCTGGGCAGCGGAGCGTGGCAGTTGGAGTGGCGGATCTCCGACGCACCCCTACCCGGCACGCCAAATGTCGGATTCGGGGTTCCGCAGACCCTTGATAGGTTCGAACTCTAGGGTATGTGCGAAGAATTCATCCTCCCTAGTCTGCCTGCCCACCGATCCCACGGCCTAGCTCGATGAACCTAATGGACAAGAGACACGGAAGTTTACTTAGGTTTGGGCCACCTTGCGGTGTAAAACCCTACTCCTGCATTGTGGTGGATTGGCCTCGAGGGCTGAGGATGAACTAGTACAATGGAGAACAGCCTCAGGAGGAGAGGTGTTCTTGTGCTTGATGAGCTGGTGGGTGAGAGGATGAACTCAATCCTTCATCCCCTGTATGGTGGTGGCTAAGTCCTATTTATAGTGGCCTTGGTCCTCTTCCCAAATGTAAGGTGGAAAGGGATCCCACAACGGCCAAATTTGAAGGGAGACAACTAGTACATGCTATCCTGACAAAAGTAGTCTTCTCCTGCAAAGCTCCTGGCTATGACGCAGCGGTGGGCTCCACGATGACCTCCGTCTTGCCGTCCTGGCGGTCTTGGTCTTGTTGCACCGGAATCCAAACCTTTAGCTGATTCCTCGGGATTCCGCGCCTGCGCTTTCCTCCTTAGCACCAAAGAGGAAACTGGTACACTGTGCCCGCTGGCGCCCGCCTGGCCTTGGTCATCATGGCTCACGTGATTCGAACCTCGCGAGGTGCACCTTGCATTGATATCTCTGCTCCTCGGGAGCTAGCATGGGGAAGCCGCCTCCCAGGGAGGTCTTGGTGTCGTCCGCCTTGCGAGGCTTGGCCCCTCATGAGGGTCTTGAGTTTTCGATGTTGAAGCTAGGCCGTACTGGACCGTCGACAGAGCCACGCCGTGGGCCGCAGGAAGGCATGTTTTGGTATCCCGTTCCCAAAAAGCCGACAGTCATTAGGCATTTGAAATTTTTGAAACCAATCAATAAATTAAGCTCTTTCATTAGGTTGACAAACTTCGTAACATTTATTAGAATCTAAGAGCTTCCAAACATGATGTGAATTGTATGAAGATGGCATAATTATTTTCAAAAAAATGACCACCTAAAACGGATTTCATTCCAGGCCCCCAAGGGCCCTCCATAAGCACCAATGGAGGGGATGAAATTCAAATTTATTTTTTCTCCTTGGGCAGAAACTTTTAAGCGGGGTAGAATCAATGTTTTCTCTTTCAGTTTCTTGTAAACAAATGATATCACAACAAAATTCCTTGATTTTTTTGGAAAAATCCAGCCACTTTGCTTTGTCATTCAAACCCCTAGTGTTCCAATTAAGTATTTTCAATTGTCTCTCCATTAGAAATGTGATATAAAGTAAGAGACCACACTGCTAGTTCCCAAGAGATTGTCCATCATAAGTGCCACTGCATACAAAGAAATCCATCACATGGTAATACAATCCATTAATTCGAAAATCAGACAAAGGTATTATACATGATTCTTCCAAGTACAAGAGGTTTTAAAAAAGTGCACCACTTAACAACCAGATTATTACAAGTTTCCAAATGACAATATATTTAGTTTTGTCAGAATCTTTAACTTTATGATAACCCAACTTCATTTATCTGAATATTGGCATTTCCCCCTATTATTCTTCTTTTTTGCCTTAGTTTTGAGAATTTCTTCACTGGAGTCCTTTGGGGGTACCTTGCAAAAGGTAGCCTTAAGATTCTTTACAATGTTCCCATTAAGATTAGGGGGTTAGCATGACATGCCATACATTTCCTACTTCATCACTCTTTTATTTTGAAACCCTTATTCAAAGCATGTAATCTAGTACTTCTTCTTACTAGGGTTCAATCAGTCAAGACTTTTCCTTTCTTTTCCTTTTCATTTGCACCACTTCTTGGCCATGTTCAACAAAGGAAGAAGATTTACTTTGAGGAGTGCAAAGCGCAGTTCTGTTTAATTATCCTTAGATGAGATGGTTTGATATATTGGCAAGAGGGAGTATGTGCTGGTATGCAAGATTCAAGTATAGCAAATGGAATCGTCATTTTCCTTCCAAAACCTTGTAAAATTATGCTCCACATTTGAGAGGAACTAAACCCTTTTACACAACCAAAAATTTCACGAGAGAACAAAGCCATAATAAGGAAATTAACCTAGTCGATTGGGATGTCAATTACCCTGGTGCTTTCACTAATTGGAGCAAAGTGAAGCTTCCACATGTTTTGGAGGTCCAAGGTATCAAGATTGAGATTGTCCCCCTTTTATAGCTTTTGTTCGGCGTAACAAATATTCCCACACCACCATTATTTAAAAAAAGTAGTGGTGACGTGGTTGAAAATGGCGTGCAACTAATTTAGATTGTGTGTAAGCATTTCTTTGCTAGTGGCTAAACCTTCAATGGCTATATTGTTGCTACGTTACATTATAGAAGGCATTGCTCGGATATGTTCAAACTTGTTCTTCAGTGTGAAAACCTCGATTGTGTCCCCTAGTGGTAGAATCCGGGGATGACGTTGTGGTGTTAAGAGATGGTTAGTGCGGATATGGTCATTGTTATACCTCGTTGATTGTTGTCATGCCTTAGGTTTCTTTTTCTTTTTCTTTGCATAGGCGTAACTTTGATGTTTTATGACTTTGCTCTTTGTCGGCGGATGTTTTCCATGTGCGCGTGTCGGTGTTGGTTGCATGCATCTAACTATGTAGAGGCTAGTCCATGTGGCCAATGTGTTTTTATCAACTTGATGTTTCATTTTGAGCTAATTAAATTCACCCTTTATTAAAAATAATGTGTTTACACTTTATGTCGAATCCAACTTTGATGTGCCTTAGAGCAACTTCAATAGCTCTCTTATCCTTATGAAATACCGTTTACGGGACGTTGAGGCAAAAATACTGTCGGATTTCGGGTTCCGGTAGACCCTTAAGGTTCGAACACTGGGGTGCGCGCGGAAATCTCACCTTCGACCTCTCCGTCTCGAGGGGATCTAAACTACTAAAAGAACTGCACGAAAGACACAAGATTTATACTGGTTCGCGCCACCGATGTGGTGTAATACCCTACTCCAGTGTGTGGTGGATGGATTGCCTCCTGGGGCTGGTGTGGATGAATAATACAAGGAAGAACAGCCTCGCGAGGGTCTGTTCTTGGCCGTGGTGATGAACTGTTGTGAAGAGCTCAGTCACCCTCTCTCTCTCTCTCTCTCTACTTGCGGACCGAACGAACAGGAATCGATCAACCCCCTTGCTATGTGGGTGGCTAGTCCTATTTATAGAGGCCCTGGTCCTCTCCCCAAATATTGAGCGGGAAGGGATCCAACATTGGCGGGCTAATTTGAAGGGAGATAGCGAGTACATCTATCCTGACAAAAGCAGTCTTCGCCTGCCAAAGGCTCTGGTGATGACGCCGCGCTAGGCTCCATGGTGACCTCCGTCTCGTAGTCCTCCTGGCCTTGGTCTCGTTGCACCGAAGTGGCAACCTTTGCCTGATGCCTCGGTACTCCGCTAATACACTTGCTCCCTTTGCACCAAAGAGGAAAGAGGGACGCTGCGCGCGCTGGCACCCGCCTGGTGCCCCGTCTCGTCATGGCTTGCGTCATGGGCACCTCGCGAGGTACCCCGCCTTGAACTCTCTGCCTCCTCACGAGCCAGCCTGACAAGGTTGTGCCTGAGGATGCGCCGTGTCGTCCGCCTCGCGAGGCTTGGCCCCTCACGAGGGTCTTGAGCCTCGTGTTGATGAAGATGGGCCGCGCTGGGCCCCCACTTGAGCCACGCCGCAGGCCGCAGGCAGGCAAGTCTGGGGACCCCCGTTCCCAGAACGCCGACAGTAGCCCCCGGGCCCAAGGTGCGCATGGACTTGGCCGTGCCGAGAGGCGAAAGGGCAAGGGCGAAGCGCCGCGGGCCCTAACAGCCTGCGGCCTCGGATTCCGTGTGGCGGTTGATTGGATGTGGCCCCTCCGCTTCTCCACGATGCCTTGGTGATCGTGTGAGTTGGACAAGTCCCTGCATGCAGAATGTGTTATGATTACCTGTGATCGTGGAGACCGGCGGTTGGCCTTCGCCGGCTATAAGTACGGCACTGCTCGTGCCCGTCCAGTCCATCTCCTCTTGCTCTCTCCTTCGCCTCAGTTCTTTCTCCGTCTTGGTGTGATGGCTCCGATTCGCCGATTCTCTGTAGCGGAGAAGGGAAAGGCTCCTCGAGAAGGGACAGACCCTCTCCCGCCGAAGAAGCGACTCGCCCATTGCAGCCGGGACGATGAGGATGATCCGGTGGTGGCGAGGCCCCGGGGCGAGCGGGCTCCACCGGGGTTCCCGCTGCCTTTGTACGCCCACGTCGAGGGCCCCGGAGGTGTTGATGATGATCCCCGCGGTCAGCGCCGTCGTCGGCGCCGTCGGGTTGTGAAGGCGTGGGTGGCTCCTCCTAGAGTCCATGCCGAGGGCTCCTCCCATGAGTTTGTGCTCCATGTCGTCACTCCTCTTCAGTCCTGGATCCACCTTCCTCCCTTCTTCGCCTCCGTGGTTCTTCCAGGGGGGCCTATGGAGCTCCAGCTGCAGCACGCCGACTGCGGTGCCCCCGCGACCAAGGCCGAGGTCGTCGTCACTACCCCGGGCGCGGTCTACATGTCCCGCGGCTGGAGGGAGATCGCCCGGGTCTGCAGGGAAAGAGGTGTCTTCATGGTCCACCTGGAGTATGACGGGGCGGCGGTGATGTTCCTCAAGGTCTTCGACGCGATCGGGCGCCGGCTGGAGTGCTGCCGCGGGAGAGGCGACCAGGACCTCGCCCTGGTGAGGGCTAGGCCCGTCGACTGCCCCCTTGGCAGTGGCGCCCGAGGGTCCAGCGGCTCCAGCGAGATCTTCGCGACTCCGGAGACGAGCAACGACAACTACGAGCCCCCGAGCCGCCGTCGCTCCAGGAGCAGGGCGGACGCGTCAGGCCGTCGCCAACCCTGATCTGGATGGAGTTGGCGCCGGTGCCTGACGGCCCACTGTTGATGATGGTGTCTCCCGCAGTAGCTCATGTAGTTAGCATCCCTTAGGATTCGTTCCCTGCGAGGAATCAGAATGCGCCCCATGGGGGCTTATAAGGTGTCTGTAGTCCCGTTTGTTAATATATGACCTTTGCTATGGACTCGTGTGAGTTGCTGATTCCGTCATAGCTTAGTTCTCCCTTTCGAACCTCGCGAGGGCTTGGTGCTCTACGCCGACAGGTCCCAGTCCCAAGGCGGCGTCAGCTGTCGCTGGTATGCCAGGTCGCGATGCCGTGGTCAAGGCCAGGAGGTGAGCGACCCGAGGTCCGGTAAGAGCCCCTTAGTCGCGATGCTCAGGAGGTCCCCTTTGGCGCCCAAGCAGCCATCACTTAGTGAGAAAGGGAAGCAACGTTGCTAGTACGGAGCTGTTTTAGGTGCGGGGGTAGTGCTGCAGCAGCCAGTGCCGTGGGTGGTAACTTATCTTGAGGATCAGGGGCCATTCTAGGTGCGCCGTTGGGTCCGTGTGTGGATAGGAGCGGAGACGCTCGGCAAGGTCCTCGCGAGGCCCCTTCTTCCCTGCCTCTGCTCCCCTTTCTGCTCTACGTCCTCGGGTCCCAGCCCTCGATCTTGTCTCAGCCATTGCTGGTATGCCAAGTCGCGATGCCGTGGACAAGGCCAGAGGGTGAGGGCTGGAGAGCTAGTAAGAGCCCTGAGTCGCGATGCTCAGGCAACCCCCTTTAACGTGCAAGTGGTTCGCACGGGCGAGGGCGAAGGAAACCTCGTGAGCCTTGGCTTGCGCGGTTCCCTCCAGGGATCCTGCAGGGTCATCACAGAAATAAGATGGTGTTGCCACGGCGGCCATTAGTTGATCGTTAGTCACTCAAGAGCTTGCTGGTTGAGGTAGGCGAGGCGTATCTGGGCACCCGTGAGCCAGCGCGGGACTCCCGAGGCCCTACCTCTGGGCGGGTTGCGCCCGGCACTGGGCCGTATCTTGAGATGTCTCCCTGCAAAATTTGGTTAGATGCCGGTACTCTACGTCCTCGGGTCCCGGCCCTCGAGCTTGTCTCAGCCGTCGCTGGTATGCCAGGTCGCGATGCCATGGACAAGGCCAAAGGGTGAGGGCTGGAGAGCCAGTAAGAGCCCTGAGTCGCGATGCTCAGGCACCCCCCCTTTAACGTGCAAGTGGCCGACATGGGAAGAGAAGATGCCGCGGACGGGCACCATGCAGCTAAGCGTGATATGCAATGCATAGTTGGAAATAAATGCTAGGGAGATACACGCCGCTGGGTCTGGCCCGAACGGCTTGGGGATGATGCAGCCCGAGGGGCGCCCCCAACAAGGCAAACTAATGACGGAAAGGTAAAGGCATATACATGCCGCGGGGACGGACCCACGCAGCCTGGGAGTGATGCAACCCTGGGAGGGTGCTCCCAGCTGAGAACGGAACTTGAAAGATGTCACCTGAGGATGTCGTCGGCGTAGTGGCGTTGGTGCAGCAGACTTGACGGGCTGCAGAAGCCGATCCTCACGAGCCCCCAGGCCCCGGGGCCTCGGGAGGCTCCGGAGGCACTGGTGACTCCTCGCGAGCTGTCTCCACCTCCGCCAGAGCCGCGGACCGCCTGTCTTCCTGAGCCTCCACGATGCCCCTCATGAGGCGCTGGTACGCCGCAGCCATGCTCGGCAAGCCGTAAGGCGTGCGAACATAGCTGTGGGGTGGACCTCCGCAGCGCCCCACTCGCGAGGGCCAGAGGCGCTCCGTTGTGGCGATCTGATTGAGCCCTGGTATGTCGACGCGGACGCGCAGCCCACCATCCTCGCCTGGATGTGGGGCCACGGCTGGCAGGCGGCAGCAACCTCTCATGGTCCTTGTCTCCTGTAGCTCTTGAATGGCCTCGTCAACGAACTCTTGCTAGTCTGATCTTTCTCGCCTGGCTCCCTCTCAAGGGAAACGTGCTGCGAAGCACGCCTCCACATGGTGCCCAAGCGCCTCCCCCGTGACCCTGGCTAGGTCGGTGGCCCTCCAGGTGAGAGCCCCCGAGCCCTGCCTGAGGAGGGCGTCGGGCGTGCTTTCCTATGCGATGGATGGAGGGCCCTCCTGAGGGGGCACGGGCCCTGAGGGGCCTGCCTCCTGAGGGGCTGAGCCTGACGACGTCTTCTTCTTCTTGGGGGTGGCCGCAGGAAGCCTCCTGCTTCCGCGATCTGGGTCTTCTAGCAATGCGGCCTGAAAGGCTCGCTCCAGGGAACACTGCATCTCTCTCTTCACAGGGCACCGTGATGACGCCGCCATTTCCTGGCATCTTGAGGACGTTGTAGCCATGGTGGGTCGCGGCCATGAACTTGGCCAGCGCTGGGTACCCGAGGATGGCGTTGTACGGCAGGCGGATGTGGGCGACGTCGAAGTCGATGAGCTCGGTGCGGTAGTTGCTGCGGGCTCCGAAGGTGACAGGGAGGCGGACCTGCCCGATCGGGACTGTGGAACCGTCGGTGATCCCGGAGAAAGGCTTGGTTGGCTGAAGCTGGTCATAGGGCACTTGGAGGTTGTTGAATGTTTCCACGGACAGGACGCTGAGCCCTGCCCCACCATCGATGAGGGTCTTGGTGACCTGCACGTTGTTGATGACTGGGGAGCAGAGCATCGGGAGGACCCCTGCAGTGGCCGCGCACTTGAGCTGGTCTGCCGAGCTGAACGTGATGTGGCACGCCGACCACCTGAGGGGGCGCGTTGCTTCGAGCTTGGGGAGAACTACATTCACTTCGTGTGCAAACTGCTTGAAGATACGTTGGGAGGTTGGGGCTTGAGCTCCGCCCAGGATGCAGGCAATCACGCGCGGCTCCTGGAAGCCCCCAGCCCCCTCGTCTTGATGGCGTTCTTCATTCCTTCTTGGTGGAGGCGGTAGCGGAGGTAGGCCCGCGTTGCCATGAGGGTGGTCCTCACGAGGCTGGTCTCTCCAGTCCCCCTCGCGAGGCAGGTCCCGCCAGCGGTCCTCGCGAGGCTGGTCGCACCACCCCTGGCGCGGGCCGCGGTCTTCCCAGTGCCCTGGGTTTCTTCCTCCTCCCCGCCCGTAGCCCCGGTCAGCACGGTCAGGGCGACGGCCGATCCTTCCTTCTCGCACGGCATGGAGCTCTTGACACTCATTGGTGTTGTGGGTGTGGAGGTCATGGTACACACAGTACCGGCTGCCTCTGGAGGGTTTGGGCAGATCCTTGCCCCGCTTGGTGTCTGGTTCTACCGCGAGTACGGCAGCCCCCTTGCGCTTCACGTCCTTGGCCTTGGGCTTCTTCTCTTCTGGGTCCGCGGCAGGTAGCTTGAGGAGGGAGAGACATCCCTCCTCAGCCCTGGCGCACTTGTTCGCCAAGTTGAACAGCTCCAGGGAGGTGCAGAGGTCTTCGTGCATCGTCAACTCCTCTTTCATCTTGACGTCACGCACGCCATCAGAGAAGGCGGAGATGATGGCCTCCTCTGACACCCTGGGGATCTTGGGGCGCGCGCTGTTGAAGCGCTGGATGTACTTTTGCAGGGTCTCTCCGGGTTGTTGCTTGATGCGGCACATGTCGCTCATGGCAGGCGGACGGTCGCAAGTACCTTGGAAGTTGGCGATGAAGCGGGCGCGCATCTGGCCCAGGAGGAGATCGTGCCTGGAGCCAGATTCAGGAGCTAGGTTCGAGCTCCTTCCTTGAGCGCCATGGGGAACCAGTTCGCCATGACCTTTTCATCCCTGCCGGCAGCCTCGATACCCAGCTCATAGAGCTGGAGGAATTCCGCGGGGTCAGTTGTGCCGTCGTAGCGAGGAGGCAGGTCGGGCTTGAACTTGCCGGGCCACGCGACGCTGCGCAGCTCAGTGGTGTAGGCGTGGCAGCCCGCGGTGGCCACGAAAGGCCTCGGTTGGTGGAGAGCTTGGTCTTGAGGGTCCCCACGCGCTGCAGCTAGGAGCAGGGCGGGGTCTTGACGCGCCGGAGTTGGAGCAGGGTTGCGGCGTGCCGGAGCAGGGAGCGCTCGGGCAGCCCCCTGCGGGCAAGGGATTTCTTGGCAGCTTCGCTCTTGCTGCGCTGGCGCCTGACGGAGCGGGTTCCGCCCAGGGACCAAGCGCCTTGGAGCCACGGCATCTTCTTGGAGAGGAGGCGGCTGGTGCGCCTCCCGAGCTTCGTTGCCCGCGTGGAGCGGAGTGCGGCGCAGAGGAACGGACGGCGCGGAAGAGCCCCCTGTGGCGCGGACAAGCTCGGCGACGCGGTCGAGCCATTCTTCGTAGACGTCGTCGACGGGACGGTAGCGCAGGAGCTCGTTTGCCGCGAGGAGCGCAGCTCGAGCCTCCAAGGGTGCGCGGAGCGCGCGGGACGAAGAACCGGCTGGAGCGAGTGATGGAGTGGCGGTGCGGCCGTCTTGCCGCACGGACGGGTGCTGAGACAATGCCTGCTGCTCGCCCCCCGCCGGGCCGGTGGTGGCGTTGACGGCGGGCGATGGGGAACGACGAGGACGCCCACCGACGGGGGCCGTCTGGGCGACGCGAGAAGCGTTGGCGGCCCGGCGCTCGGCGCGGGCTCGACGAGCGTCAGACATGGATGCGACGGTCGGAGGAGAGCGGAGCGGTGGAAGACGAATTCCGGCGCACCCCTACCTGGCGCGCCAACTGTCGGATTTCGGGTTCCAGCAGACCCTTAAGGTTCGAACACTAGGGTGCGCGCGGAAATCTCACCTTCGACCTCTCCGTCTCGAGGGGATCTAAACTACTAAAAGAACTGCACGAAAGACACAAGATTTATACTGGTTCGGGCCACCGATGTGGTGTAATACCCTACTCCAGTGTGTGGTGGATGGATTGCCTCCTGGGGCTGGTGTGGATGAACAATACAAGGAAGAACAGCCTCGCGAGCGTCTGTTCTTGGCGGTGGAGATGAACTGTTGTGAAGAGCTCAGTCACCCTCTCTCTCTCTCTCTCTCTCTCTCTCTCTCTACTTGCGGAACGAACGAACAGGAATCGATCAACCCCCTTGCTATGTGGGTGGCTAGTCCTATTTATAGAGGCCCTGGTCCTCTCCCCAAATATTGAGCGGGAAGGGATCCAACATTGGCGGGCTAATTTGAAGGGGGACAGCGAGTACATCTATCATGACAAAAGCAGTCTTCGCCTGCCAAAGGCTCTGGTGATGACGCCGCGCTGGGCTCCATGGTGACCTCTGTCTCGTAGTCCTCCTGGCCTTGGTCTCGTTGCACCGAAGTGGCAACCTTTGCCTGATGCCTCAGTACTCCGCTGATACGCTTGCTCCCTTTGCACCAAAGAGGAAAGAGGGACGCTGCGCGCGCTGGCACCCGCCTGGTTCCCCGTGTCGTCATGGCTTGCGTCATGGGCACCTCGCGAGGTACCCTGCCTTGAACTCTCTGCCTCCTCGCGAGCCAGCCTGACGAGGCTATGCCTGAGGATGCGCCATGTCGTCCGCCTCGCGAGGCTTGGCCCCTCGCGAGGGTCTTGAGCCTCGTGTTGATGAAGATGGGCCGCGCTGGGCCCCCACTTGAGCCACGCCGCAGGCCGCAAGCAGGCAAGTCTGGGGACCCCCGTTCCCAGAACGCCGACAAATACTCCTTCAACAGCTCCTACATAACACGTTATCTTTTATGGGATATGACTTGAGCATTCATTGTCATAAGAGTCGACCTCTCCCTCTCCCAAAACAAGCGGCATCTCTCTCTCCGCGCTCTCCCCCGCTCTCCTTCTCCGTCGGCGGCCACTCCGGCCCCGGCGTCCACCCCTTCGTGCCGGCGACCACTCCGGTCCCTGGCACCCACCCTCCGTCCATGGCCTCGATCCCTCCCAGCCCTGGCAGCCCGGACTCGATCTCCTCCCGGTTGCAGCCCGTGGTGTCTGGTCTTGGCCTCTCAGGGTCGCCGGGATCTGCGGGCGCGCCTGCCCAGGACGGCTTGGTGGCCGTGGATCCGGCTGCAAGCGCGGTAGCAGCAGCCCCGTGGAGAAGGCCAGGCCCCTCGTGCAAGGCGCTCTAGCGTCGCCGGAAGTGGGAGCTCAGGCAGAGGCAGCTCGCGGTGGCGGAGCGTCCCAAGTCGCGGTCGCCGGCTTCATCGCAGGAGAGGCGCGAGGTCCCGCGGGATCTTTTCGTCCTCTGTTTCAAGTGTTTCCGGGATGGACATCGCAGGGAAGATTGCACCTTTCAGCCTCTCTGCTTCCGTTGCGGGCTGGAGGGGCACATCTCGTCGGG
Organism: Triticum monococcum; assembly: GCA_034509565.1. NCBI lineage: Eukaryota > Viridiplantae > Streptophyta > Magnoliopsida > Poales > Poaceae > Triticum > Triticum monococcum. The sequence goes on from CM067845.1 coordinate 412,912,739, forward strand.
GTGCTAGCGTCCTCGGAGCCCGCGGCCGGAAGAGGAGCTCCGGCGTGAGGCCATGGCCAAGGTGGCGCGGACTGGTCTGCAGCAGCCGCCAGCAAGGCTCGTGCGTAGGCTGTCGCCTGCGAATCGGCAGGTTTCTCCTCAGGGGAGGCCCTCGTCAGTCCCGGCTGACACCGTACCTGCGGGAGTGATACGTCTCCAACGTATCTATAATTTTTGATTGCTCCATGCTATATTATCTACTGTTTTGGACTATATTGGGCTTTATTTTCCACTTTTATATTATTTTTGGGACTAACCTATTAACCGGAGGCCCAGCCCAGAATTGTTGTTTTTTGCCTATTTCAGTGTTTCGGAGAAACAGAATATCAAACAGAGTCCAAACGGAATGAAACCTTCGGAAACGTCATTTTCTCATCAGATAAGATCCAGGAGACTTGGACCCTCTGTCAAGAAAGCCATGAGGCGGTCACGAGCATGGAGGGCGTCCCCCCCCCAGGGCGCGCCCCTGCCTCGTGGGCCCCTCGAAGCTCCACCGACGTACTTCTTCCTCCTATATATACCTACGTACCCACAAATGATCGGGGACGGAGCCAAAAACCTAATTCCACCGCCGCAACTTTCTGTATCCACGAGATCCCATCTTGGGGCTTGTTCCGGAGCTCCGCCGGAGGGGGCATCGATCACGGAGGGCTTCTACATCATCATCCAAGCCCCTCTGATGAAGTGTGAGTAGTTTACTTCAGACCTACGGGTCCATAGTTAGTAGCTAGATGGCTCCTTCTCTCTTTTTGGATCTCAATACAATATTCTCCCCCTCTCTTGTGGAGATCTATTCGATGTAATCTTCTTTTTGCGGTGTGTTTGTTGAGACCGATGAATTGTGGGTTTACGATCTAGTCTATCTATGAATAATATTTAAATCTTCTCTGAATTCTTTTATGTATGATTGGTTATCTTTGCAAGTCTCTTCGAATTATCAGTTTGGTTTGGCGTACTAGATTTGTTTTTCTTGCCATGGGAGAAGTGCTTAGCTTTGGGTTCGATCTTGCGGTGTCCTTTCCCAGTGACAGAAGGGGCAGCAAGGCACATATTGTATCGTTGCCATCGAGGATAACAAGATGGGGTTTTTATCATATTGCATGAAACTATCCCTCTACATCATGTCATCTTGCTTAAGGCGTTACTCTGTTTTTAACTTAATACTCTAGATGCATGCTGGATAGCGGTCGATGAGTGGAGTAATAGTAGTAGATGGAGGCAGGAGTCGGTCTACTTGTCTCGGACGTGATGCCTATATACATGATCATACCTAGCTATTCTCATAACTATGCTCAATTATGTCAATTGCTCAACAGTAAGTTGTTCACCCACCGTAGAATACTTATGCTCTTGAGAGAAGCCACTAGTGAAACCTACGGCCCCCGGGTCTCTTTCTCGTCATATCAATCTCCATCACTTTATTATTGCTTTGCTTTTACTTTGCTTTAACTTTTTACTTTGCATCTCTATACCAAAAATACCAAAAATATTATTTATCATCTCTATCAGATCTCACTTTCGTAAGTGACCGTGAAGGGATTGACAACCCCTAAGCGCGTTGGTTGCATTGAGCTATTGTTTTTGTGTAGGTACAAGGAACTCGCGCGTAGCCTCCTACTGGATTGATACCTTGGTTCTCAAAAACTGAGGGAAATACTTATGCTACTTTGCTGCATCATCCTCTCCTCTTTGGGGAAATCCTACGCAGTGCTCAAGAGGTAGCAGGGAGCCTGGCTGGCGCTGCCTACGGTGGCCGCGGCTCCAGTGGCCATGGATGTCTGCATCATCTCGCGGACCCATGAGATGGTCAACATGGAGCGAAGACTCAAAACCGCTGTGGTCGCGTACATTGGTGGTCCCAGGACGGCGGTCTCGTCTGTGGAGGCGGCTGAGGCTATGGCGGCCCAGCTGGATGTCCCCAGCCACAAGTTTTCCGTGCATAAGTTCTTCCCGGAGGATTTTTCTTGCGGTCTTTGCGACGCCAGAGCTCAGGAATCAGGCCCTTTCAATGGACTTCATTGAGCATGGCTTCTTCAAGTTGTTCTTTAGGCCTTGGCTGTGGCAAGCACAAGCAGTGTCAAAAGTGATGCGCTCTCACGTGGATCTGATGATTGAGGGAGTGCCTTCCCATGCATGGACGAGGGACACGGCGGCGGAGCTCTTGGGTTCGGGCTGCCTGGTGGAGAGCTTGGCACCGGAGACAGCCAGCCACGAGGACCTCTCCCTGTTCAAGCTACGGGCTTGGTGCATTGACCCCAATGAGGTGTCGGTGGCGAGAAGGCTGTGGGTGCCGGAGCCAAAGGTGGAGTTCAACCCGGCGGCTCGCCGGCCAACTTCCTGTCAGTTGCTCGAGTACAAGACGCTCATCCATATTGGCCGGGTCAAAGAGCACGCAGGTCCGGAAGGTTGGTTGCGGCCGCCAAGCTCAGATGGGAGCGGCCAAAGCGTTCTGCCAGAAGACTCGGATAGTTTCTCGGGCAGTGGAGAATGGTGCGTGCTACCTTGGACGCGTGGAGTTAGGGATGTCAGAGGCAATGCGCCGGCGGGAGGTGTTGCCGGTGGCTCGTATCGACATGCATTGTTGGGGCACGTGGGGCCCTCAGATTGGCGCATCCCGCCAATCATGGCGGGTGCCCGGGTGGTTGTGTCGTCGAAGTTGGGGATTCCTGCATCGCCGACAGTCCGGCCTTCTGCTCCGGTGCCGGTGAGCCCGATGGCGGCGGTGGGGCCTGTGCTAGGCCGTCAGGAGGAGCCTATGGAACCGGGGCGCTTGGCCGCGGAGAATCTGGTGGTCGCCACTTTGGGTCAGGATTTGGTGGTGGTAGAAGGCCCACGGTCGCCTTCCCATAGGCCAGACCAGCCGCCCCCTCCTCCCATTGGTGTGCAGGATGTGGCGACAGAAGCTGTTGTGGCAGGTTCAATGGATCCCAAGGTGGTTGCTTTTGGTAGGCAGGAGATGTCCATTGGGGCAGCGTTGGGACAGGGCGTTGGGATCGTCAAGGATTCAGTTTGGTCCACACCTTTGGAGAGCGAGCCAGCCAATGCGGAGACGGTGCAGGCTGAGGTTGCAGCTACCACAGCTGCCGCGGCCCAGTGGGACAGAATTTGGGCGATCTGACCGCCACGGAGACCGGTCAAGCGGAGCCCCAGAGTGGGTGTGGGCCAACTTGTGAGGCGCAAGGATTGGCGGGATCTCTGGATCAGGAGACAGCACTAGGCTGGGACCCGATGGAAGAATTGCTGCCCCCCACCACCACGCCTGCGGAGGTGGGGATTGCGGGCCCAGCTGATGATTGCGACAGGAGGCTGGGAGAGGTGGGCCGCGAGACGACAGACTGCACAGTGGGGCCGTGCCTGGTGGACCGTGCAGCTTGCATGGATGTTGACGTGCGCATGCACGTACCCCTCGCCCCAAACGATGTTTTGCTTCCGCCTAAAGAGCAAATCGCAGTTGCAAATATTAAGGCTTTATGCGCGGGACTGCTTAAGAAACTGGCTTCGCCGCTGCTTAAGGAAATCGAAGCGGTACGTGGGAAGAACGCAGGGCCAGAGTACGCGCCCCGCCACAATACACGGTCCGCATATGTAAATGTGCCAAGGAAGACTAAAGCGACTGCGGCTGAGACGGTTCTCCTCAAAGCCCTTGGCATATCTCCGGAGGGCTTGGCTGTTACTGATGAGGCCCTGGGACAGTTGCGGCAAATGTTCGATTCACCCATCCAAGAGCCGCAGCTACGTGCGATCGCATCCATCTTCGGTAAGGCCATACCTTTTGACCTTGGCCAGGAGGACACACCGAGGGTGACCTTGCTTGCCTAAATGGCAAGCGTTGGAGTTATACTTCGACATCATGTCGACAATCAAGTTGGAGTTGATGTGTTGGAACGTGCGTGGCTTGAACAGCCCGGCCAAGAAGAAGGCGCTGCGTGAATTTGCGGACTCGGTGCACCCAGCTATTTTTTGTATCCAGGAGACTAAACTTGCTTGTATTGACACTTTTACCGTTATGCAATGTCTTGGCCCGTCTTATGATGGGTATTACTACTAACCGGCTACGGATACGAGGAGTGGGATCCTTTTAGCTTGGAATGCAGCACTGACCAACATTATGAACTGTGTTAGAGACACACACTGCATCACTGGGTACATATCTCCACTCGATGGTACGCCATGGTGGCTTACTATGGTCTATGGACCACAGGAGGACCAGGAAAAGTTGTTGTTCCTTGAGGAGCTAGTAGCCAGGAGGGAGCTGTGCCCGGGCCCCTGGATGATCATTGGTGACTTTAATTTGATTCTCCAAGCCTCAAACAAGAATAACTCGCTTCTGGACAAGAGGACAATGCATAGATTATGTCAGTTTATCGATGGCAATGGTCTCAAGGAGTTGTACATGCACGGACGGGCATTTACTTGGAGCAATGAAAGAGAGGTCCCCACGCTCACAAAAATTGATAAGGCACTTGTCTCGGTGGACTGGGATCTTGCTTACCCGGATTGCTTGCTCCAAGCCATGTCAACGTCGACATCGTATCACTGCCCGCTACACATTGGCTTGAACGAGCACATACACCCGCAGCGGCGCTTTCAATTTGAGGTGTTTTGGACTATGTCGGATTTCGAGTTCCGGCAGACCCTTGAGGTTCGAACACTGGGGTGCGTGTGGAGATTTCGCCTTCTACCTACCTGCACCCCTCCGCCTTGCTAAGATCTAAGCTATGGAAAGAACAGCACAAGAGACACAGGGTTTATATTGGTCCGGGCCACCGTTGTGGTGTAATACCCTACTCCAGTGTGTGGTGTGGTGGATTGCCTCTTGGGCTGATGATGATGAGCAATACAAGGAAGAACAGCCTCGCGAGGGTCTGTTCTTGGATGAGGGGATGAACTGCTAGGAGGAGTTCAGTCACCCTTCTCTCTCTTTCTCTCTCTCTCTCTCTCTTCTCGATTCTCTCTCCGATTTCTTATCCCTCTCCGATTTCGATCTCTCCTGTTTTTTCTCTCTCTACCCTGGGGGTGGCTAGTCCTATTTATAGGCAAAGGCCCTGGGGCTCTTCCCAAATATTGAGCGGGAAGGGCGCCAACAATTGGCCATTTTGAAGGGAACATCTGGTACACTTATCCTGACTAAAGTTGGTCCACGCCTGCCAAAGGCTCTGGTGGTGACGCTGGCTTGGGCTCCACAATGACTTCCTCCCTGCCGTTGGACTGGTCTTGGTCTCGTTGCACCGAAACGGGTGTCGTTGCTTGTTGCTCTCGCCTGCGCTTGCTCCCTTTGCACCAAAGAGGAAAGGAGGACACTGCGCGGCTGGCGCCCGCCTGGGGCCTTTGGTCGTCATGGCTTGCGTCACGGGCACCTCGTGAGGTACCCCGCCTTGATCTCTCCGCCTCCTTGCGAGCCAGCCTGATGAGGCCGTGCCTGAGGAAGCTCCGTGTCATCCACCTTGCGAGGCTTGGCCCCTCGTGAGGGTCTTGGGTCTGTGTTGATGAAGACGGGCCGCGCTGGGCCCCCTTTTGAGCCACGCCGCAGGCAGGCAAGTCTGGGGACCCCCGTTCCCAGAACGCCGATAGTAGCCCCCGGGCCCAAGGCGCGCCCGGACTTGGCCGTGCAGGGAGGCGAAAGGGCAAGAGCAAAGCGCCGCGGGCCCTAATAGCCTGCGGCCTTGGGCGCCGCGTGGCAGTTGATTGGACGTGGGCGTCTCCACTTCCCCACGGCGCCTCGGCAACTGCACGGATTTGACAAGTCCCTGCATGCAAAGCGGGTCATGATTACCTGCGATCGTGGAGGTCAGCGGTTGGCCTTCGCCGGCCATAAGTACGGAACGGCGCGCGCCCTTCCAGTCCATCCCTTCTTGCTTCTCCTTCTTCCCGGTCCTTGCTCTGTCTTGCTGTGATGGCTCCGATCCGCCGGTTCTCGGCGACAGAGAAGGGAAAGGCTCCCCGAGAGGAACCAGACCCGCTCCCCCCGAAGAAATGGCTCGCCCTCCGCGGCCGGGACGAGGGGGCCCATCAGGTGGTGTCGAGGCCCTGGTGCGAGCGGCCACCGCCGGGGTTCCTGTTGGCGTTCTGGGAACGGGGGTCCCCAGACTTGCCTGCCTGCGGCGTGGCTCGAGCGGGGGCCCAGCATGGCCCATCTTCACCAACACAAGACTCAAGACCCTCGCGAGGGGCCAAGCCTCGTGAGGCGGATGACACGGCGCATCCTCGGGCGCATTCTCCTCAGGCTGGCTCGCGAGGAGACAGAGATATCAAGGCGGGGTGCCTCGCGAGGTGCCAGTGATGCAAGCCATGACGATCGAGGGTGCCAGGCGGGCACCAGCGCGCGCAGCGTCCTCCTTTCCTCTTTGGTGCAAAGGGGGCAAGCGCAGCCGCGGAGTACCGAGGCATCAGGCAAAGGTTGCTGTTTCGGTGCAACAAGACCAGGACCAAGCGGACTACGAGACGGAGGTCACCATGGAGCCCAGCACGGCATCACCGCAGAGTCTTTCGCAGGCGAAGACCACCTTTAGTCAGGATAAGAGTATTTGTTGTCCCCCTTCAAATTAGCCTGCCATTGTTGGCTCCCTTCCCACTCAATATTTGGGAAGAGGACCAGGGCCTCTATAAATAGGACCAGCCGCCCACATAGCAAGGGGTTCGGTTTTCAGGTGGAGGGGGATCGAAATCAGAGAGAGAGAGAGAGAGAGAGAGAGAGAAGGTGACTGAACTCCTCCCAGTAGTTCGTCGCCACAACCAAGAACAGACCCTCGTGAGGCTGTTCTTCCTTCTATTGTTCATCATCATCAGCCCCAGGAGGCAATCCATCCACCACACACTGGAGTAGGGTATTACACCGCATTGGTGGCCCGAACCAGTATAAATCTTGTGTCTCGTGTGATTCCTTTAGTAGTTTAGATCTTTGTGAGACGGGGAGGTTGAGGACGTGATCTCCGCATGCACCCCAGTGTTCAAACCTTAAAGGTCTGCCGAAACCCGAAATCCGACATTTGGCGCGCCAGGTAGCGGTGCACCAGAATTCATCTTCCACCGCTCCGCTCTCCTCCGACCGTCACATCCATGTCTGATGCTCGTCGGGCCCACGCCGAGCGCTCGGCCGCCACCGCTTCTCGCGTCGCCCGGATGGCCCCCAACGGTAGGCGTCCTCGTCGTTCCCCATCGCCCGCCGTCGACACCGCCACCGGCCAGGCGGGAAACGAGCGGCGAGCGCCACTTCGGCATCCAGCCGCGCGACGGAGTGACTGGACCACGACGTCGACGCCGCCGGTCGTTGCGGCCCTCCTGGGCGGCTCACAGGCGCCGCCCACAAGTCGCCACGTCAAGCCCTTTGGCCGCCGGGTTAACACCGTCTCCGCACGGTAGGGGGCTCCCCCGGACCGGGCGGCGCTCGAGGCCGGCCTGACCTTCAGCTCGGAGGACCACCCCACCAACCCGGTCGGCTCAGGCGCACTCCCGCTGTTGTGCACCCCCACTATCTGCCAGGTGGCCGTCACCAGGACCCTCATTGACAGTGGCGCAGGCCTCAGCGTGCTTTCGGTCGAGACTTTCAGCCTCCTCTGCATACCTTGGGAGCGGCTGCGACCCAGTCGATCTTTCTCGGGTGTCGGGGGCGGATCATCCGACTCCTTGGGACAGATCCGGCTCCCGGTAACCTTCGGCACCTACGACAACTTCCGCACGGAGATGGTCGACTTCGACATCGCCCCCATCGGCCTCCCTTACAATGCCATCCTCGGCTACCCAGCTCTGGCTCAATTCATGGCTGCCACGCACCCGGCGTACAACCTCATGAAGATGCCCGGGAGAAGCGGCACCCTCGCCGTGCACGGGGACACCGGGGACGCCCTGCAAGTGCTCAAGCTCGCCTTCAAAACGGCGGCACCGGCACGGCCCATTGACGCGGAGACCCCTGAGCCCAAGGGGGCTGCGCCCACCAAGAAGAAGCAGTTGTTCACCCAGGACAAAGCAGAAACCAAGCAGATACCCGTCGACGAGGACGGGTCCTCCGGTGCCACTTTCACCATAGGCGCCAACCTAGAGCCTGAGCAGGAGGAGGCCTTGGTCAAGTTCCTGCACTCGAATAAGAAGGTATTTGCTTGGGAGCCAGATCAGCTGGCGGGGATCCCCAGAAGTGTCATCGAGCATCACCTTAACGTGTGCCCAAACGTACGCCCCGTGAAGCAGAAGGCCAGGCGGCAGTCCACAGAGAAGCAGGCTTTCATCGCCCAAGAGACCCGCAAACTAGAGGCCGCCGGGGTCATTCGCGAGGTCTGATACCCGGATTAGTTGTCCAACCCTGTCGTTGTGCCCAAGAAGGGGGGGAAAGAACGCATGTGTGTCGACTTCACCAACCTCAACAAGGCATGCCCGCAAGATCCGTTCCCGCTCCCCCGCATCGACCAGATTGTTGATTCCACTACGGAGTGCGACCTGCTATGCTTCCTGGACGCCTTCTTCGGGTATCACCAGATCAAGATGGCCGTGGAAGACGTTGAGAAGACCGCCTTCTTGACCCCGTGCGGGGTATACTGCTATACATGCATGCCGTTCGGGCTGCATAACGCAGGGGCAACCTTTCAGCGACTGATGCACATCACCTTGGGCCAGCAGCTCGGAAAGAATGTCGAAGCCTACGTTGATGACATTGTGGTAAAATCTCGGGAGGCCAAGACCCTGATACAAGACCTGGAGGAGACCTTCGCGAGCCTCGACGCAGTAAACCTGCGGCTCAACCCGGAGAAATGTGTGTTTGGCGTCCCCTCGGGCAAGCTCTTGGGACTCCTCGTGTCCCATCGTGGCATCGAGGCCAACCCTGAGAAGGTCAAGGCGGTCGAAGACATGAGTCCACCAAAGACCCTCAAAGAAATGCAGAAGCTCACTGGGCGCGTGACCGCGCTAGGCCGCTTCATCTCCAAACTGGGGGAGCGAGCGCTGCCTTTCTTCCAGCTGATGAAGAAAAAGGGGCCCTTTGAATGGACCGAAGAGGCAGATAAGGCGTTTCAAGATCTCAAGAGGTACCTGACCAGTCCCCCAGTCATGGTGGCTCCATGCCCTCAGGAGCCCCTGCTGCTGTACCTCGCCGCCACACCCTACTCCGCCAGCGCAGCCCTGGTGGCGGTTAGGGAGGAGCGCCAAGTCAAGGCCGCAGCGGCAGCCCGAGGCAGGACAAAACAGGAACAAGGAAAGCCTGCAAAAGCCACAACCACAGCTGAGGAGGGTCAGCTGCCGAGGAATGCACCGGGGGCAGGAGAGGCCGCCCGACCAGATGGTCCACCTCCCGAGGCTGCGTCGCCCCGTGAGGCGCCCTTACCTCCCGAGGGCGCGGCAACCCCAGATGCTCCTAGCCTTGTCGAGCACCCAGTTTACTTTGTTAGAACGGTGCTACGGGATGCGAGGGCATGGTACCCAATGCCTCAGAAGCTCCTCCTCGCGCTACTGGTAGCTTCGCGCAAGCTGCATCACTACTTCCAGGCTCATCCCATCAAAGTCGTCTCGTCATACCCCCTGGAGAGAGTGCTCAGGAGCCCTAACTCAGCTGGAAGGGTCGCTGAGTGGAACATAGAGCTGCAGGCGTTTCAGCTCGAGTTCAGCACAACCAGGGTCATCAAAGGAGCAGCGTTGGCGGATTTTGTGGCAGAATGGACGGAGGCACCAGGCCTCAATGTCGACGAGGATCAGTCCCTCTCCCCGGGGAGCGAGGCGCCAGAAGGCTGGGTCATGCACTTCGACAGGGCGTTCTCCAGACATGGCGCTGGGGCTGGGGCGGTGCTTATATCGCCCACTCAAGACAAGCTCTACTACGTCGTACAGCTCTGTTTCCAGCAAGGTGAAAAGGTCTGCAACAACATAGCGGAGTATGAAGGTTTGATAGCGGGTTTGAAGCCCGCGGCAGCCCTGGGGGTGAAACGCCTCACCATTAAGGGCGATTCGCAGCTCCTTGTTAATTTCTCCAACAAGGTGTACGAGCCAAAAGATGAGCACATGGAAGCCTACCTTGCGGAGGTCCGCCAGATGGAGAAGCAGTTCTGGGGGTTGGAGTTGCAGCATGTGCCCCGTGGCACCAATCAGGAGGCCGACGACATCGCCAAACGGGCGTCCAGGCGGTTACCTCAGGAGCCTGGTGTCTTCGAGGAGCGGCTCTTCAAGCCCTCAGCCTTGCCGTCATTGTCAAACACGGCTCATACTTGGGAGGAGCTCCCCCAGCCACCTGTCTCAGGAGCCCCGGTCTGTGGCCCGGCCTCAGGAGCACGCCTGCTCCTGACGATGGAACCTCAGGAGGGATGATGGATCACGGAGCTTCGGAGTTACTTAACACAAGGGACCTTGCCGGAGAAGGGGGAGGAAGCGGAGCGTGTGGCACGGCAGGCCACGGCGTACTGCATCAAGGATGGAGAGCTCTACCAGAAGTGACCAAACGATGTATCCCTGCGCTGCATCTCCAGGGAGCAAGGAAAGGAACTGCTGGAAGACATACACGGCGGAGACTGTGGGCATCATTCATCATCATGGACCCTCGTCGGCAAGGCGTTCCGCAGTGGGTTTTATTGGCCCACCGCACTCAACGACGCCATCGAACTAGTGAAAGCTTGTGAGGCCTGCCAGTTCCACGCCAAGCAAATCCATCAGCCGACGGGAGGCCTGCAGACTATACCCCTTTCGTGGCCATTCGCAGTCTGGGGGCTGGACATCCTGGGCCCGTTTCCTCGGGCGCCAGGAGGCTGCCGCTACCTCTACGTCGCCGTGGACAAGTTCACCAAGTGGGCTGAAGTGGAGGCCATCCGCACCATCCCTGCGGGCTCCACGGTCAAGTTCATCAGAGGCATCGTGAGCCGGTTCGGGGTGCCGAACCGCATCATCACAGACAACGGTTCGCAGTTCCCCAGCAACCTCTTCAAAACATAATGTGCTAACCTTGGAACGCAGATATGCTACGCTTCAGTGGCGCACCCCCGAAGCAACGGCCAGGCCGAGCGAGCCAACACGGAGGTCCTGAGGGGCCTCAAGACCAGGACGTTCAAGAAGAAGCTGGAGGCCTGTGGCTGAGGTTGGTACGACGAGCTTCAGTCCGTGCTGTGGTCCATCCGCACCACCGCGACCAAACCGACTGGAGAAACCCCATTCTTCCTGGTCTACGGAGCGGAGGCAGTCCTCCCTCACGAGGTCAGACGTCGCTCCGTGCGGGTCCTGGCGTTCGACGAGGCACAGAAGGACGCCATGCGGGGGACGGACCTCGTGTTGGGGGAGGAACGTCGCCGGGAGGCCGCGCTGGGAGCGGCGAGGTATCAGCAAGCGCTGCAGTGGTACCACTGCCGCAACATCCGCCCCAGGACCCTTGAGGTAGGAGACCTCGTGCTCAGGCGGGTCCTCTCCAGGGAGGGATTGTGAAAGTGCGTTATATCGACTAGAGGGGGGGTGAATAGGCGATTTTTATGAAAGTCTTCAAAACGTGGAAGTTATGAAGACAAACAGAGTGGACAAGCCTATCACTATGCAGCGGAAGTTAGATTACACAAGGCAAGCCATAGTCAAGTATATAATATAGTGAAAGCACAGTGACAAACAGCTTCAGTGTAATGAGGATCAGGTAGGAAGAAGTTATGAAGCAAAACAAATCATACGGTCAAGTTGTGAAGACAGAAGATAAAGCAAGCATGCAATGGCTTCACAATGTGTACTGGTAAGTAAAGGGAGGTGGAGATGAAACCAGTGACACGCTGAAGACAATGATTTGTTGGACCAGTTCCAGTTGCTGTGACAACTGTACGTCTAGTTGGAGCGGCTAGGTATTTAAACCGAAGGACACACAGTCCCGGACACCCTGTCCTGAACACGCAGCTCAGGACACCCAGTCCTCACCGATTTCTCCTTGAGCTAAGCTCACACAGACCTCGCCCAATCACTCTGGTAAGTCTTCAAGGTAGACTCCCAAACCTTCACAAACTTCGTTCACCGGCAATCCACAATTTCTCTTGGATGCTCAGAACGCGACGCCTAACCGGCTGGAGGATGCATAGTCCTCAAGTGTAATAAGTCTTCAGATCACTCAGACAGGAAGACTTAAGTGATGCCCAATTACTCTGGCTTTGGGTGGTTAGGGCTTTTCTCCTCGCTAGGGATTTTCTCTCAAAGGCTTCGAGGTGGGTTGCTCTCAAACGACAAAAGCCGTGCACTAAAATCTGAGCAGCCAACCGTTTATGGTTGTAGGGGTGGACTATTTATAGCCACTTGGCAACCCGACCTGATTTGTCCGAAATGACCGTGGGTCACTAAGGAACTGACACGTGTATCAATGGTCGAATTTCGAACTCACACGGCAACTTTACTTGGTCTACAAGTAAAGCTGACTTGTCTGACTCTGGACAAGATTTTCTCTCATTGTCTTCACTCGAAGACATAGGATTTGGATTAGGCATCACTTCAGTCATCCTGACTGGTTCTCTTGGACCCCACTTAACAGTACGGTGGTTCCTATGACACAACATGAATGAAGTAAAACTACGAAGGATCTAAGTCTTCGAGTTCCATAAGCTTCATGGGGAGTCTTCACATGTCATTGTCTTCGACATGAATGTCTTCATAAACCACCATTGTCTTCAATGTCTTCGTACATTTTTAGGGGTCATCTCTGGTAGCTAAACCGAATCAATGAGGGACTTCTACCTGTGTTATCCTGCAATTCTCACAAACACATTAGTCCCTCGACTAGGTTTGTCGTCAATACTCCAAAACCAACTAGGGGTGGCACTAGATGCACTTACAATCTCCCCCTTTTTGGTGATTGATGACAAACTAGTTGAAGTTTTCAACGGGAATATAATTTGTGAAATTGTAAAGGAATTGTCTTCATAAGCTGCAAGGGCTCCCCCTGAAGATGTGCATATAAGTAATTTGCTTCTTGAACGCAAATGCACATGGCAGGTTGTACTTGTGGGAATCCACTTCAACTTATGATGACAATCCACCATGCATGTAAAGGTATATGAAGAGAATGACATGCATAATGAAAAATGGACGTCTGCGAAATGATATAAGTGCGGAAATTATCGTCGTACATGCGGAATTTATCTTCGCAAAAACATAGTGGCAAACAAGTAGCAGACGACCATCAAGTTTAAGTGTTACAACTCAAAGAACCAAATGTAGCAAAACGAGAGTTGTAAGCACGAAGCAAAATGCAAATATAAAGCACCCGCCCATATTATTGACCCGCTTGAAGACTATAAACATCATATGCTTCTCCCCCTTTTGTCAGTGATGACCAAAAAGGTTTGAAGACATAGAGTTTTCTACGCGTTCCCAGGCGCAGCAGGGTCGGTGGAGGCGTTTGGTGGTGCTGACGAGCTTGGTGCAGGGTCGACGCGCGCTGAAGAAGGTGGTGGTGATGTAGCGTCATCTTCTTCCTCAATGATTCTTCCAGTCACGGTGGCAGCAGAGGAAGAGAACTCTGAATCTTCAAGCGACGGAGTTCCGCGCAGCACAGCTCTTCTGGGGGGTGTGGAGTCAAACTTGAATCTCTCTCTGAAGCCATCCTCTTGAAGTTTAGCTTCAGTGCACATCATGGTGAGGCCTTTCCAAGTGCGGCGACAGGTTTCATGTGCGACAAAGGCATTCTTGGTGGCCAGATTTCTGATGCGATTGACGTCTTGCATGATACTGCGCATCTGCCTTTTGAGCCAGTCGTGATGCCTATCTTGCTTTTGGTGAAGAGCCACAAGAAGTTCACGGTGATTGAGTGTACGAGCCCGTTTCTTGGGTCTCTGTGCAGCTGTGCTGTCAGTGGCTTCAGTTGATGCAGGGGCACGTGTGGTGCCAGCCATGGGATACACTCTTGAGATGGCTTCAACACCTTCATCATTCTGAGTGAAGCTCTGGTGTTCTGCATTCTGAAGACTTAATGGTTGCTTGGCAGGCTCAGGATATATTGCTTCAGCAGAGGTGTCCACATCAGGTAAGAAGATTCTATGGTTGCGGGCAGAGGGCTGATAGGAGATAGCAGAGTGGAGCTTGATTAGCCTCATAACCCATGGAGCATAAATCTTCAAACCAAAGAGATCTGAGCCAGACGCTGCAAGTTGGCGTATAAAGAGATCTTGGGCGTTGAAGCATTTGCCATGCAGGATACAGAAGATGAGAGTCTTCATGGCACCTTCAACCTTGGCATATGGAGAGTGCCCCTTAATGGGCCATAGAGTCTGCCTGACGATGTGATATATAGTTCTGGAGCTACCCGCTCTGATACATCCGTTCCCTTGAATAAGGGTTCTTGGAGCTGTTGAAGAAGGTGTTGTCTTCCCTGAAGCTATTGACATTAAAGGAGCCAAGAGCTGATGCAGGACCTGGGAACCTTGGCAGTCGTGGGATTGGCTTCTGGACCTGGGGCCTGTGCGCAACATGATAGTTGTACTGTGGACCGGCAGCAGACGCAGGCACAGAAGGTTCAGATGCAGTAGCTTCAGTAGCTGTTGGTGGGAAGGGCTCCACAATTGCTTCAGTGTTGGTGGTGGCAGCCTCAAGGATTTCAGCCTCAACACGTGTAGTGAGAGGGATGGATTCAGGTACGTTCTCCTTGAGAACTTCTTCTTGTTGGTTCGGGGGAGACGGAGCTTGAGGTTCTTCTTCATGTTCTTCGGCTGATGCAGCCGGAATGTCGTCAGCAGCCTGAGCCCTTGGCCCTTTGCGAAGCCTACGGAATGTAGGCGACGCCGGTGGAGTTGCAGTGGGCTGGGGCTCAGTCTCTTCCTCCCGCGGGCGATCTGCCCACGATGCATCTTGGGTGATTGGTGTCAATGGACGACCAATGCTGATCATTTCACTTGTTTCAAGCTGAGGAAGGGCTGCATCACCTTGTACATTATCTTGGAGACCAATGTCTTCAGCAGTGTTGGGTCGGCTGCTGGAATGTCTTCAGCGTGCGGAGCCTCTGTGAAAGCAGGCTCATGCACGGTCTACTGACGATCTTCGTCAGGATAGCGGACGGAGAGGGGTTCGACTATCAAGGGCTCTGTGGGAGCAGCCCGAGATTTCTTGGTCTTGCGCTTCTTGATGGTGGGGTCAGAAGGAGAGGCTTCAGGGTGTTTCCTCTTCCTTGCTTCAGCTTCGGCTGTCCGTGTCTTCTTGAGCTCTGAAGCGGTTGAGCGGTGCTTTGGCTTCGAGCCAGTCTTAGCAGTGGGGAAGACAATCGGAACAGCTTCTTGTCTTGGTGCCTCTTGTTCAGCCACAGCGGGCTTCTTCTTTTTCTTCGCGGCCATCCTGGGGTCGATGCCGGGACGCCCTAGTGCCTTGCGCTTCTCGGCCTCATTGTAGGCCTGCACACAGAGATCAGCCAAAGTCTTTATTCGCTCCCGCGAACCCTGAGCTTCTGCACGTTTCTTCAAGAAGTTTTCCTTCAACTCGTGCAACATGACCTTGAAGTCCTTGACTTCTTGGACGCTGAGCTTGGCCATATTCTGCTTGAACTGAGCCTTTTCAAAATCAATCTTCTGCTTCAGTTCAACTATGCGCTGGGCAATTGCGAGTTCTGAAGCAATAGCGCCTTGGAAGGCTACGCTGAGGCCAATGGGCAGCTGCAGATCATCGAAGCTGATATTGGGTGTATCAAACCACTCATCAATGAAGTTGTGTATGATTGCTGCATCAAACAGAGGTAGATTGTTGAAGATTTCAGCCTCCTCCTTGCTCTTGATGAGCTGCTCAAGAGCGTCATCGGCAAGATCTTCGTCACTGGACAGATCAATGGCCTCGCAGCGCAGAATGGCAGCGGCTGTGAGCTCTTTGCCAGTGTGTGGCTGAGGCTTCTTGGCTTCTTGGGGCTTGGAGACTGGTGATAAGTCTTCAGACTACACACTTGCTTCAGGAGGTGCAGTTGCCAATGGCTTCGCTCTGGAGATTTTGGGAGAAGCGGCTGGCTTTGAAGCTTTTGGCTTCTTCGTCTGCTTTGGCTTCGGTGCAGCAGGAGCGTCATCAGACTCAGTGTCTTTTGGAGGGTCGTTCACGGCAGTCCCTTGGACTAGAATGCGAGTGATGAGGCCTTCGAGATTGGCATACGGCCTGATGATATTGGGATTTGCGTCGCGTGTGCCATCCTCCCTTGGTTTAGAGGGACCAGGGTTGAAGTCCAACCCCAACTCCTTCTTGTTTTGCTTCGCAGAGTTCTAAGCAAATTGGAAGTTGCGCTTGAACAGAGTGTCATCGCGACACCAGAGAAGTGATGACGGATGTGCTTCAGCTGGCTGTGGTCCTCTGACCATGCATGGAAAGAAGCCTTGAGCAATGGCTTCGTCTCTGGACCGGGGTACGAGGTTTTTGTACAATACGTCTCCCCATGGTCTGCTTCTTTGAAGAACAACATACAAGTGATCGGCCCAAAAAGTGACATGTGCCTGATGTGGACTTCCGATCAACCTTGTCACCAGCGTAATCAGCATCCGAAAATCCAACCAGATCAAACTCTGAGCCCTTTGGATACCATAACCCTAGAGTTGGGGTGTGAGCCAAATATCGAAGAATTCGCTTCACAGCTAAGTGATGCGACTCCTTTGGTGCCGCTTGGAATCGAGCACACATGCAAACACTAAGCATAATATCTGGCCTAGATGCACATAAATAAAGCAAAGAACCAATCATGGAGCGGTATACCTTTTGATCGAACTCTTTACCATTGTCGTCAGGACCCAGATGATGCTTGGCTAGCATTGGTGTTGTGAAACCTTTGCAGTCTTGCATACCGAACTTCTTCAGGCAATCTTTGAGATACTTCTCTTGAGATATGAAGATGCCATTGCGTTGTTGCCGTATCTGAAGACCGAGGAAGAATTTCAGCTCCGCCATCATAGACATCTGATATTGCTCTTGCATCATATATCCGAACTCCTCACTGTACTTCTGATTGGTGCACCCGAAGATAATGTCATCCACATATATTTGGCACACAAACAGTTCACCATCATATGTCTTCGTGAAGAGAGTGGGATCTAGGGAACCAGGTATGAAGCCTTTGCTCTTCAGGAAGTATTTGAGTGTATCATACCAGGCCCAAGGGGCTTGTTTGAGGCCATATAGTGCCTTATTGAGCTTGTAAACCATGTCAGGATGTTTTGGATCTTCAAACCCAGGTGGTTGTGCAACATACACTTCTTCTTCAATTTTTCCATTGAGAAAGGCACTCTTCACATCCATTTGATACAGAGTTATGTTGTGATGATTTGCATAGGCCAACAGTATACGGATGGCTTCAAGTCTGGCCACAGGAGCAAATGTTTCATAGAAGTCAATGCCTTCCACTTGAGTATATCCTTGAGCAACGAGACGAGCCTTGTTTCTGACGACTTGACCATGCTCATCTTGCTTGTTGCGGTATATCCATTTGGTGCCTATTATGTTATGCTTCCGTGGATCAGGACGCTTAACCAATTCCCATTCACTGTTCAGCTCAAACTGTTGAAGCTCTTCTTGCATAGCTTGAATCCACTCAGGTTCCATAAAAGCTTCTTCAACTTTCTTGGGTTCTGTGATTGAAATGAATGCGAAGTGTCCGCAGAAATTTGCCAGTTGAGTTGCCCTTGAACGAGTCAGTGGACCAGGTGCATTGATGCTATCAATTATTCTGTCAATCTGCACTTCATTGGCAACACGAGGATGTACGGGTCGAAGACTTTGCTCTTGCTGATCTATGTTGTCATGGGGAGGAATGTCTTCAGGCTGAGCATTGTCTTCGTGTGGATCAGGTGCTGAGATGATAAGTTCTTCTTCAGGATGAGCTTCAGAAGGTATAATTTCTCCAGTTCCCATTAGCTTGATTGATTCACTGGCTGGAACTTCATCTAGCACATCTGGCAGTTGCTCTCTTTGTGACCCATTGGTCTCATCGAACCGCACATCCACTGTTTCAACCACTTTGTAGTGAAAGAGATTGAAGACTCTGTAGGAGTGCAAATCCTTTCCATATCCAAGCATAAAGCCCTCATGTGCTTTTGGAGCAAATTTTGAGGTGTGGTGAGGGTCCTTTTTCCAGCATCTTGAGCCAAATACTTTGAAGTAACTGACATTTGGCTTCTTGCCAGTTAGAAGTTCATAAGGTGTCTTGTTCAGAAGCTTGTGAAGATAGACACGGTTGATTGTATGGCATGCAGAGTCAATGGCTTCAGTCCAGAATTTTCTTGGAGTGTTGTACTCATCTAACATTGTTCTGGCCATCTCAATGAGTGTTCTGTTCTTGTGTTCGACGATGCCATTCTGCTGTGGCATGTACGGAGCTGAGAATTCATGAGTGATGCCCAATGTATCAAGATATGTGTCAAGGCTAGTGTTCTTGAATCCAGTGCCATTGTCACTTCTTATGTGCTTTATCTTGGCGCCATAATTGTTCATAGCCCGATTCGCGAAGCGTCTGAAGACATCCTGCACTTCGGTCTTGTAAAGGATTATGTGCACCCAAGTATATCTAGAGTAATCATCAACAATGACGAAGCCATAGAGGCAAGCAGTAGTGGAAAAATTTGAGTAGTGAGTGGGACCAAAGAGATCCATGTGAAGTAGTTCGAAGGGTTGAGTAGTGGTCATGATTGTCTTCGAAGGATGTTTTGCCCTTGTCATCTTTCCTGCTTCACAGGCACCACATAAGTGATCTTTCTTGAACTTGACGCCCTCGATGCCTATGACATGCTTCTTCTTCGCAAGGGTGTGGAGGTTCCTCATGCCAGCATGCCCAAGCCTCCGATGCCAAAGCCAGCATTCTGAAGCCTTTGCGAGAAGACATACTGCAAGCTGTGGCCCTGCTGAGAAATCTACCACGTACAAATCATCTTTACGATACCCTTCAAACACTAGAGACTTGTCAGATTCCATTAGTACCAGGCAACGACATTTTCCAAAGATTACAATCATGTTCAAATCGCAAAGCATTGAGACAGACATTAAGTTGAAGCCAAGGGATTCAACAAACATGACTTTATCCATGTGTTGATCCTTTGAGATTGCAACTCTACCTAGACCCAATACCTTACTTTACCAGTGTCAGCAAATGTGATATGGCTCTTGTCAGATGGACGTAAGGTTGAGTCCATAAAGAGACTTATTTTGCCAGTCATGTGATTTGTACACCCACTATCAATAATCCATTCTGAAGACTCTGAAGTCACTGGTGTCGTACCCTACAGTGCAGTTAGGGGGATAGGCTTCACGAAGAGTATTGTGAAGCAAAAACATTTGACGAACCAGTGGATTATGAAAACTTAAATCCAGGTTAGGGCAAGTAGGGAGAGTAGCATGCGATTCAGGTATGAAATACATAGTGATGCCATTCGGGCATTTGATCTTGCGCCCCACAAGATTTTTAAGGTCCCCAGCAATAGCGTCAGAAGATTTTGGTTTTCTGCTGGAGACCTTTCCCTGCAAAAGAGAGTTAAGCTTTCTTAACCACCCACATCTTCAAGGGTGGCTTAGAAGCAATAAGTCTAAGTGCAGCATCTGAGAATTTTGGCTTTGGAGCCCTGGTAAACAGTCTAGCAGGCGGGCAATAGTACTCATAAGAATAAGCAGAATAGTTCTTGGTCATATGAGCATGATGGTTTGAAGAACCGCTCTCATATGCCTGAGCATGGTTTCCCTGCAAAACATTTGCGTTAGTGCGACTCAGGTGAGTCCTCTGCCTGTATGAAGCCTTTGGACCATATGAAGCCTTTGGTCTGAGGTTTGTCTTCTTCATGTGAGGTGTCATGAGGACATTCACAGGAAGATTCTCCAGACACGTTTTTGGAACCCAGATCTTCTTCATAGGCGGTCCATTCCTGCAGTTAGTACCAATGTACCTGGAAAATACTTCACCATTCTGATTTTTAAACAGTTTATAGTTTGCATCAAAGGATTCATCAATGATAATCGGATCAGCACAAGTGAAGCCAGATAGATTGGATGGATCTGCTGAGGATTCCTTTGCAGCAACCCATGTGGTTTTGGGGTACTGCTCAGGTTTCCAGTAAGATCCATCTGCATTAATTTTCCTCACGAACCCAACACCCTCTTTCCTAGGGTTTCGGTTCAGAATCTGCTTCTTGAGGACATCACATAATGTCTGATGTCCTTTGAGACTTTTGTACATCCCTGTTTCAAGCAATGTCTTCAACCTAGCATTCTCATCAGCAATAGCAGTGGTATCCTCAGCAGAGGGGTTAGTTACCACTTCAACAGTTGAAGATATTGCAACAGCAGTAGCAGTGGAACATTCAGCAACAGAAGTAGCATTATCATGCTCAATGCATTTAAGGCATGGTGGTTCAAATCCTTCCTGAGCAGAATTGATCTGTTCGGCTCGAAGTGACTCGTTTTCCTTTTGAAGATCTTCATGATCCGCTCTCAACTTCTCAAGATCTTGCTTCTTTTGAAGATAATCATAGGAAAGCTTTTCATGAGTAGTTGAGAGAGTCTCAAGATGATCTTCGAGTTCCTGATACTTAACATGAAGATTTTTTATGTCTTCAATTAAGGATTCAGAACGAGTCATTTCAGCACCCAACAGATCATTGCTTCTGTCTAACAGTTTTTGAATATGTTCCATGGCCTTTTGTTGTTCAGTTGCAATTTTAGCAAGTGTTTTGTAGCTGGGTTTTGAATCACAATCAGAGTCATCGTCACTGGATGTTTGATAGTGAGTAGTGCGTGTGTTTACCTTGGCACCACGTGCCATGAAGCAGTAGGTAGGAGTAGAGTCATCCTTGTCATTTGCATCGGTGTTGGTGATGAAGTCATTGTCTTCAGTGTTGAAGATGGACTTGGCGACGTAGGCTGTAGCCAGACTCGCAATGCCTGAATCAGACTCCTCCTCAGACTCCACCTCTGCCTCCTCAGAAGCGGACTCCTCCTCTGAATCCATTTCCTTGCCAACAAACGCACGAGCCTTGCCAGATGAACTCTTCTTGTGTGATGAAGACTTTGAGGAAGACTTAGAAGAAGACTTTGAGTATTTCTTCTTCTTGTCGTCGGAGTCATATTCCTTGCTCTTCTTCTTCTTTCTGCTCTCATTGTCCCATTGTGGACACTCAGAGATGAAGTGTCCAGTTTTCTTGCGCTTGTGACATGTTTTCTTCTTGTAGTCATGAGCAGAAGCTTCATCATTCCTTGAGCTTGATCGTGAAGACTTTCTGAAGCCTTTCTTCTTGGTGAATTTCTGGAACTTCTTCACTAGCATTGCAAGTTCCCTTCCAATGTCTTCAGGATCATCAGAACTGCTGTCAGATTCTTCTTCGGATGAGGACACAGCTTTTGCCTTCAAGGCACGAGTTCGCCCATAGTTTGGACCATAGATATCTCTTTTCTCAGAAAGCTGGAACTCATGTGTGTTGAGCCTCTCAAGTATGTCAGACGGATCGAGTGTCTTGAAGTCTGGACGTTCTTGAATCATCAGGGCTAGGATGTCAAACGAACTGTCAAGTGATCTCAGCAGCGTCTTGACGATTTCATGTTTGGTGATCTCAGTGGTGCCGAGGGCTTGAAGCTCATTTGTGATGTTAGTGAGCCGGTCAAATGTGTGCTGGACATTCTCATTGTCATTTCGCTTGAAGCAGTTGAAGAGGTTGCGAAGAACACTGATTCTCTGATCTCTCTGGGTTGAGATGCCTTCATTGACTTTGGAGAGCCAGTCCCAGACCAGCTTGGATGTCTTCAAGGCAGTCACACGGCCGTACTGTCCCTTGGTCAGATGACCACAGATAATGTTCTTGGTAGTAGAGTCCAGTTGAGTGAACTTCTTGACATCAGCAGCAGTGACACCTTCTCCAGCCTTGGGAACGCCGTTTTCGACGACATACCATAGGTCGACGTCAATGGCTTCAAGATGCATGCGCATCTTATTCTTCCAGTAGGGATATTCAGTTCCATTGAAGACGGGGCATACAGCAGAGACTTTAATTATCCCTGCAGTCGACATAGCTAAAACTCCAGGTGGTTAAACCGAATCACACAGAACAAGGGAGCACCTTGCTCTGATACCAATTGAAAGTGCGTTATATCGACTAGAGGGGGGATGAATAGGCGATTTTTATGAAAGTCTTCAAAACGTGGAAGTTATGAAGACAAACAGAGTGGACAAGCCTATCACTATGCAGCGGAAGTTAGATTACACAAGGCAAGCCATAGTCAAGTATACAATATAGTGAAAGCACAGTGACAAATAGCTTCAGTGTAATGAGGATCAGGTAGGAAGAAGTTATGAAGCCAAACAAATCATACAGTCAAGTTGTGAAGACAGAAGATAAAGCAAGCATGAAGTGGCTTCACAATGTGTACTGGTAAGTAAAGGGAGGTGGAGATGAAACCAGTGACACGCTGAAGACAATGATTTGTTGGACCAGTTCCAGTTGCTGTGACAACTGTACGTCTGGTTGGAGCAGCTAGGTATTTAAACCGAAGGACACACAGTCCCGGACACCCAGTCCTGAACACGCAGCTCAGGACACCCAGTCCTCACCGTTTTCTCCTTGAGCTAAGGTCACACAGACCTCGCCCAATCAGTCTGGTAAGTCTTCAAGGTAGACTCCCAAACCTTCACAGACTTCGTTCACCGGCAATCCACAATTTCTCTTGGATGCTCAGAACGCGATGCCTAACCGGCTGGAGGATGCACAGTCCTCAAGTGTAATAAGTCTTCAGATCACTCAGACAGGAAGACTTAAGTGATGTCCAATTACTCTGGCTCTGGGTGGTTAGGGCTTTTCTCCTCGCTAGGGATTTTCTCTCAAAGGCTTTGAGGTGGGTTGCTCTCAAACGACAAAAGCCATGCACTGAAATCTGAGCAGCCAACCGTTTATGGTTGTAGGGGTGGACTATTTATAGCCACTTGGCAACCCGACCTGATTTGTCCGAAATGACCCTGGGTCACTAAGGAACTGACACGTGTATCGACGGTCGAATTTCAAACTCACACGGCAACTTTACTTGGGCTACAAGTAAAGCTGACTTGTCTGACTCTGGACAAGATTTTCTCTCATTGTCTTCACTCGAAGACATAGGATTTGGATTAGGCATCACTTCAGTCATCCTGACTGGTTCTCTTGGACCCCACTTAATAGTACGGTGGTTCCTATGACACAACATGAATGAAGTAAAACTACGAAGGATCTAAGTCTTCGAGTTCCATAAGCTTCATGGGGAGTCTTCACATGTCATTGTCTTCGACATGAATGTCTTCATAAACCACCATTGTCTTCAATGTCTTCGTACATTTTTAGGGGTCATCTCTAGTAGCTAAACCGAATCAATGAGGGACTTCTACCTGTGTTATCCTGCAATTCTCACAAACACATTAGTCCCTCGACTAGGTTTGTCGTCAATACTCCAAAACCAACTAGGGGTGGCACTAGATGCACTTACAGATTGCACAAGCTCTCTCCCATGTGGGAGGGCCCGTTCAAGGTTGTTCATGTTTCCAGGCCCGGCTCCACGCGCTTGGAGACTCAGGAGGGAGTGCCGGTCCAGAACGCGTGGAACATCCAGCACCTCCGGAGGTTCTACCCCTAAAAAGGCCCAGAGCCTGTGAAGCAAGGCGAGTGCCTGTGAAGATCATTGCTTTGGAAAAAGGCCCAGAGCCTGTGAAGCAAGGCGAGTGCCTGTGAAGATCATCACTTTGGAAAAAGGCCCAGAGCCTGTGAAGCAAGGTGAGTGCCTGTGAAGATCATCGCTTTGGAAAAG
Organism: Triticum monococcum; assembly: GCA_034509565.1. Taxonomy (NCBI): domain Eukaryota; kingdom Viridiplantae; phylum Streptophyta; class Magnoliopsida; order Poales; family Poaceae; genus Triticum; species Triticum monococcum. The sequence goes on from CM067845.1 coordinate 412,936,454, forward strand.
GCCCAGAGCCTGTGAAGCAAGGCGAGTGCCTGTGAAGATCATCTCTTTTTGAAAAGGCCTGGAGCCTGTGAAGCAAGGCGAGTGCCTGTGAAGATCATCTCTTTTTGAAAAGGCCCAGAGCCTGTGAAGCAAGGCGAGTGCCTGTGAAGATCATCTCTTTTTGAAAAGGCCTAGAGCCTGTGAAGCAAAGTGAGCGCCTGTGAAGCTATCGCTTTGGAAAAGGCTCGGAGCCTGTGAAGCAAGGCCAATGCCTGTGAAGCTCGCCGCCCCGTGACACTCTCACGTAATAATGAGTGGGGCTGTACACGCCCCGGAGTCTCAGGAGCGCCGGCCTCAGGCCCTGGGGCTCCCTCCCACGCCCAGTGGCAGCACTTAGCTCTGCGCTGGTGAGAAGACGTCGAAGACTAGATTAGGTGCTGGACGCGGCTTTTTCATTTGCTTTCCGCAGTTGACGTGTTTGTTTGCATTTGGAGTCTTATTGAAGTTGTCACTGTTGCTGATTTGTGGTTCGCCGATTTTCGCTCCTCGCTTTGGTTTCTCTCGTAAACAACCTCGCGAGGGATGGTGCTCAGACGTCCTCGCGAGGGTTTCTGCCCTAGCCACAGGAAGGTTTTCACGACCCTGGCACATTACAGGAGCACCCCTTCTAGTCCGTGCCCCTCGGGCACCGCGACGTGCACACAGGGCCTGGGTCGGTCGCCCCACCCCCCGGAAGGGGTCGAAAACTATCTACGCACAGGCGAGAAATCAAGAGGTGCAAAAAATGAGGTCAAGGTAATAGCTAAAATGGCAATGTTTCCCAACACGCCCCAAGGGGGCTCCATGCAGTTGTTCTGTCTTACACAGGGAACAAAAGAGAAAGGAAAAAGACGAGCCCGGCGCAGCCCCCCCCCCCTCGCATTGGCCCGCGGAGGCGACACGGGCTGCCTCAGGGCCTCAGGCAGACTCCCTCTCGCGCTTCACCGGGGCACGACGGCGGGCAGACGAACCGCCACCTCCCAAGCAAGCTCGACGGCGCGGGGGAGGACTGCTGCCACCGCTGGAGGAGTCGCTTGAGGAAGAGCTGACGAAGCTTGGGGAGTCGCAGACGCCGCCATCCGCACGGGCGCTATCTCCTCCATCGCCATCGGAGCGGGGCCCGTGGGAGCGGTCGTCGTCCTCAGGGCAGCACCCCGCGCGGCGACCATCTTCCCCAAACACCCTCACATAGAGGGTGGCGTCGCCGTCGAACCTGAAGTGTAGAGTGCACCGACGCTCCAGGCCGCGAGCGCGGGCGAACGCCTGCCAGCCACGAGTGAAGGCCAAGCCCCCGCTGGCGGAGACCTCCAGCGCGACCCACGAGGACCTGCTGCAGTAGCCCTCCGCCTGGAGCCAGAGGCCACGAGGAGCGCCGGCCGGGAGTTCACCAAGGAGGAAGCGAGGGAGCGGGAGCCGGGCGCGAGTTGGCTTCGCCGACCAGACGATGAACTCCGGCAGCGCCTGCACAGCGCGAAAGCGTGTCCTGGGAGAACACGCGACCCAGGCGCGTCCTTCGGCTACGGCGGCTCGCCCGCCGCCACGCTGGGAGCCGCCCCCATGGCCACCGAACGCGGCCGGGGCGGCCACCGGATGCTTCCGAGGGCGCCCACGATCACGCTTGGGCGGGGGAGAGGCAGGACCAACCTGGAGGGCCTTCCCCTTCTCCGCAGCCAAGTACCTCCTCGATGGAGCCATCAAACCAAGACGGAGCGAGAACTGAGGCGAATGAGAGAGCAAGAAGAGATGGATTGGAAGGGCACGCGCGGTGCCGTACTTATAGCCGGCGAAGGCCAACCGCCGGCCTCCATGATCGCAGGTAATTATAACACGATCTGCATGCAGGGACTTGTCCAACTCGCACGATCACCAAGGCGTCATGGGGAAGTGGAGTCGCCCATGTCCAATCAACCGCCACGCGGTGCCCAAGGCCGCAGGCTGTTAGGGCCCGCGGCGCTTCGCCCTTGCCCTTTCGCCTCTCGGCATGACCAAGTCCATGTGCGCCTTGGGGCCGGGGGCTACTATCGGCGTTTTGGGAACGGGGGTCCCCAGACTTGCCTGCCTGTGGCCTGCGGCATGGCTCGAGCGGGGGCCCAGCATGGCCCATCTTCACCAACACAAGACTCAAGACCCTCGCGAGGGGCCAAGCCTCGCGAGGTGGACGACACGGCGCATCCTCAGGCACAGCCTCCTTAGGCTGGCTCGCGAGGAGACGGAGATATCAAGGCGGGGTGCCTCGCGAGGTGCCAGTGACGCAAGCCATGACGATCAAGGGTGCCAGGCGGGCACCAGAGCGCGCAGCGTCCTCCTTTCCTCTTTGGTGCAAAGGGGGCAAGCGCAGCCGCGGGGTACCGAGGCATCAGGCAAAGGTTGCCGTTTTGGTGCAACAAGACCAGGACCAAGCGGACTACGAGACGGAGGTCACCATGGAGCCTAGCACGGCGTCACCGCAGAGTCTTTCGCAGGCGAAGACCACCTTTAGTCAGGATAAGAGTACTTGCTGTCCCCCTTCAAATTAGCCCGCCATTGTTGGCTCCCTTCCCGCTCAATATTTGGGAAGAGGACCAGGGCCTCTATAAATAGGACCAGCCGCCCACATAGCAAGGGGTTCGGTTTTCAGGTGGAGGGGGATCGAAATCAGAGAGAGAGAGAGAGAAGGGCGACTGAACTCCTCAGTTCACCGCCCCAGCCAAGAACAGACCCTCGCGAGGCAGTTCTTCCTTGTACCATTCATCATCACCAGCCCCAGGAGGCAATCCATCCACCACACACTGGAGTAGGGTATTACACCGCACTGGTGGCCCGAACCAGTATAAATCTTGTGTCTCTTGTGTGATTCCTTCAGTAGTTTAGATCTTTGTGAGACGGGGAGGTTGAGGACGTGATCTCCGTGCGCACCCAAGTGTTCGAACCTTAAGGGTCTGCCGGAACCCAAAATCCGACAGTTCCCGCTTCCCTTGTACGCCCACATCAAGGGCTCTGAAGGAGTCGATGCCGATCGCCACGGGCGGCGCCGCCGTCGGTGCCGATGGGTCACCAAGGTGTGGGCCATCCCCCTGGGGTCCACACCGAGGGCTCCTCCCGAGAGTTCGTGCTCCATGACGCCATGCCTCCTCAGTCTTGGATTCGACTTCCTCCCTTCTTCACCTCCATCATCCCGCAGGGAGAACTCCTGGAGCTTTGGTTGCAGCACGCCGGCTGCAGCACCCTCGCGACCGAGGCAGTGGTCGCGGTCGTTGCCCCGGGCGAGGTCTTCATGACTCGAGGCTGGAGCGAAATCGCCTGGGTTTGCAGGACAAGAGGCGCCTTCGCGATCCACTTGGAGTACGACGGTGCTTCGGTGATGTTCTTCAAGGTCTTCGATGCGAACGGGTGCCGGCTGGAGTGCTGCCCCTGGAGAGGTGGTCGGGACCCTACTATGGCGAGGACTGGGCCCGCCGACCGCTCCCTTGGCGGCTCCTCAGGCGGCGGAGGTTCCAGCGACTCCGGCGAGCTCTTCGCGACTCCGGAGACGAGCAACGACAGCTACGAGTCCCCGAGCCAGCGCCGCTCCTGGAGCAGGGCGGGCTCGTCAGGCCGTCGCCGACTCTGATCTGGATGGGGTTGGCGCCGGTGCTTGACGGCCCACTGTTGATGATGGCGTCTCTTGCAGGGGCGCGTGTAGTTAGCGTCCTTTTAGGATCTGTCCCCTGCGAGGAATCAAAGACGCGTCCCGTGGGGGCTTGTAAGGTGCGTGTGATCCTGTTTTGTTAATATAACCCTTGTCGTAGAATTGTGCGAGTTGCTCATTCCGTCTTAGCTCAGTTCTCCCTTTCGAACCTCATGAGGGCTTGGTGCTCTGCGCCGACAGGTCCCAGTCCCAAGGCGACTTCAGCCGTCCCTGGTATGCCAGGTCGCGATGCCGTGGTCAAGGCCAGGAGGTGAGCGACCCGGGGTCCGGTAAGAGCCCCTGAGTCGCGATGCTCAGGAGGTCCCCTTTGGCGCTCAAGCAGCCGTCGTTCGGTGAGAAAGGAGAGCGGCGTCGCTAACACGGGATTGCATTAGGTGCGGGGATGGTGCCACGGTAGTTGGTGCTTCCGGGTGGTGACTTATCTCGAGAATCAGGGACCGCTCTCTGGTGTGTCGCCGGGTCCGTGCATCGGCAGGCGCGAGGTTGCTCGGCGAGGTCCACGCGTGTCCCTCCCCTCTCGCCTTTGCTCCCCTTTCTGCTCTACGTCCTCGGGTCCCGGCCCTCGAGCGAGTCTCAACCATCGTTGGTATGCCAGGTCGCGATGCCGTGGACAAGGCCAGAGGGTGAGGGCTGGAGAGCCAGTAGGAGCCCTGAGTCGCGATGCTCAGGCACCCCCCCTTTAACGTGCAAGCGGTTCGTGCGGATGAGAGTGAAGGAGAAACCGCAAGGGCCTCGCCTGACGCAGCTCCTTTAGGAGATCCTGTAGACCCATCATAGAAAGAACAAGGGGTTTCCATGACAATTGACAGTCAGCCGTTGGTTGCTTCCGAGGGGCGATGAGGCACTGAAGGCTTGATGAGGTGGCACCATGCGGGGCTGCCGCGGCCAGAGCTCAGCCATTTAGGTTTGTCGGTGTTGTAGGGACGGACCCATGCGCAAGCGTCGTGCCGTTTGGGAGTAGCTCCGTCAGTTGGCGTCAGTTGAGCAGGCAACTAGGTCAAACACATTAGCCGCGAAGGAGTGGATTCACTCAAATAGATGCTGGGAAGGCGGACATCACTGGGTCAGGCCCGAGCGACTTGGGGATGATGCAGCCCGAGGGGCGCCCCCAACAAAGTAAGCTAACAACATGAAATAAAAGGGATACATGCCGCAGGGACGGACCCACGCGGCCTGGGAATAATGCAGCCCTGGGGGGCGCTCCCAGCTGGAAATGAAACTTGAAAGATGTCACCTGATGATGTTGAGGACGAAGGAGTGTTGGTGTAGCAGACTCGGTGGGCTGCGGAAGCCGATCCTCACGAGCCCCCAGGCCCAGGGGCCTCGGGAGGCTCCGGAGGCGCTGGTGGCTCCTCGCGGACCATCTCCATCTCCGCCAGGGCTGCGGAACGCCTGGCCTCTTGAGCCTCCATGATGCCCCTCATGAGGCGCTGGTACGCGGCAGCCGCGTTCGGCAAGCCGTAAGGCACGTGAACATAGCTGTGGGGTGGACCTTCGCAGCGCCCCACTCGCGAGGGCCAGAGGCGCTCCAGAGAGGCGACTCGATTGAGCCCTGGTATGTCGATGCAGACGTGCAGCCCACCATCCTCGCCTGGATGGGGAGCCACAGCTGGTAGGCGGCCGCCGCCTTTCATGACTCTTGACTCCTGTAGCTCCTGAATGGCCTTGCTGACGAACTCCTGAGGGTCTGGCTCTCCTTGCCTTACTCCTTCTTGAGGGAAACGTGCTTCGAAACACGCCTCCATGTGGTGCCCAAGCGCCTCCCTCGTGACCTTAGCCAGGTCGGTGGCCCTCCAAGGGAGAGCCCCCGAGCCCTGCCTGAGGAGGGCGCCGGGTGCGCTTTCCTATGCGATGGAAGGAGGTTCCCCCTGGGCAGGCGCGGGTCCTGAGGGGCCGGGCCGGACGATGTCTTCTTCTTCTTGGGGCGGCCTCGGGAAGCCTCCTGCTTACGCGATCCAGGTCTTCCAGTGATGCAGCCTGAAAGGCTCGTTTCAGGGAACACACCGCGTCCTTCTCTTCACAGGGCACCGTGATGACTCCGCCACTTCCTGGCATCTTGAGGACGTTGTAGCCGTGGTGGGTTACGCCCATGAACTTGGCCAGCGCTGGGTACCCAAGGATGGCGTTGTACGGCGGGCGAATGTGAGCGACGTCGAAATCGATGAGCTCGGTGCGGTAGTTGTCGCGTGCCCCGAAGGTGACAGGGAGGCGGACCTGCCCAATCGGGACCGTGGAGCCGTCGGTGACTCCGGAGAAAGGCTTGGATGGCTGAAGCTGGCTGTAGGGCACTTGGAGATTGTTGAATGTTTCACGGACAGGACGTTGAGCCCTGCCCCGCCATCAATGAGGGTCCTGGTGACCACCACGTTGCTGATGATTGGGGAACAAAGCATCGGGAGGACTCCGGCTGTGGCCGCACACTTGAGCTGATCTGCTGAGATGAACGTGACGGCGCACACCGACCACCTGAGAGGGCGCATGGCTTCGAGCTTGGGGAGGACTGCATTCACTTCGCGGGCGAACTGCTTGAAGATGCGTTGAGAGGCTGGGGCTTGAGCCCCGCCCAGGATGCAGGTGATCGCGCGCGGCTCCTGGAAGCCCCCAGCCCCCTCGTCCTGATGGCAGTCCTCGTTTCTCCTTGGCTGCGGTGGCAACGGAGGGAGGCCTGCGTTGCCTTGTGGGCGATCCTCGCGAGGCTGATCCCTCCAGTCTCCCTCGTGAGGCGGGTCTTGCCGACGATCCTCGCGAGGTCGATCGCGCCACCCTTGGCGCGGGCAGCGGTCTTCCCAGCGTCCTGCGTTCCTTCCTCCTCCTTGATCGTAGCCCCGGTCACCGTGGTCGGGGCGACGGCCAATCCTTCCTTCTCGCACGGCTCGGAGCTCCTGACATTCGTTGGTATTGTGGGTGTGGAGGTCGTGGTACACACAGTACCGACTGCCCTTGGAAGATTCGGGCTGATCTCTGCCCCGCTTGGTGTCTGGTTCTGCCGCGAGCACGACAGCCCCCTTGCGCTTCACATCCTTGGCCTTGGGCTTCTTCTTTTCTGGGTCCGCGGCAGGCAGCTCGAGGAGGGAGAGACGCCCTTCCTCAGCCCTGGCGCACTTGGTTGTCAAGTTGAACAACTCCAAGGAAGTGCACAGGTCTTCATGCATCGCCAGCTACTCCTTCATCTTGACATCGCGCACGCCGTCGGAGAAGGCTGAGATGATGGCCTCCTCAGTCACCTTGGGAATCTTGAGGCGTGCGTTGTTCAAGCGCTGGATGTACTTGTGCAGGGTCTACCCGGGTTGTTGCTTGATGCGGCGCATGTCGCAAACGGCGGGTGGCTGGTCGCGAGTACCTTGAAAGTTGGCGATGAAGCGGGTGCGCATCTCGTCCCAGGAGGAGATCGTGCCTGGAGCCAGGTTCAGGAGCCAGGTGCGGGCCCCGTCCTTGAGCACCATGGGAAACCAGTTCGCCATGACCTTCTCATCTCCGTTGGTGGCTTCGATGCCCAGCTCATAGAGTTGGAGGAACTCCGCAGGGTCGGCTGTGCCGTCGTAACAAGGAGGCAGGTCCGGCTTGAACTTGCCGGACCACGCGACGCTGCATAGCTCGGTGGTGAAGGCACGACAGCCTGCTGTGGCCACGGGAGGCCTTGGGTGACGGAGAGCTTGGTCTTGCATGTCCCCACGCGCTGCAGCTGGGAGCAGTGCGGGGTCTTGACGTGCGGGAGCAGGAGCATGGTCGCGACGTGCTGGAGCAGGGAGCGCCCAGGCAACTTCTTGCGGGCGAGGGACTTCTTGGCAGCTCTGCTCTTGCCGCGCTGGCACCTGACGGAGCAGGTTCCGCCCAGGGGCCACGCGCCTTGGAGCCATGGTGCCTTCTTGGGGAGGAGGCGGCTGGGGTGCCGCCGGAGCTTCGTCGCCCGCGCGGGGCGGGGTGCGGTGCAGCGGAACGGACGGCGCAGGAGAGCCCCCTGCGGCGCGGACGAGCTCGGCGACGCGGTCGAGCCATTCTTCATAGACGTCGTCGACGGGACGGTAGCGCAGGAGCTCATTTGCTGCGATGAGCGCAGCTCGAGCCTCCATGGGTGCGTGGAGCGCGCGGGACGAAGAACCAGCTGGGGTGAGCGAGGGAGTAGCGGTGTGGCCGTCTTGCCGCACGGACGGATGCTGAGACGACGCTTGCTGCTCGTCCCCCGCCGGGCCGGTGGAGGCGTTGACGGCAGGTGACGGGGAACGGCGAGGACGCCCGCCAACAGGAGCCGTCTGGGCGACACGGGAAGCGAGAGCGGCCCGGCGCTCGGCGCGGGCCCGACAAGTGTCAGACATGGACGCGATGGTCGGAGGAGAACGGGGTGGTGGAAGACGAATTCCGGCGCACCCCTACCTGGCGCGCCAAATGTCAGATTTTGGGTTCTGGCAGACCCTTGAGGTTCGAACACTGGGGTGCGCGCAGAGATTTCGCCTTCTACCTACCTGCACCCCTCCGCCTCGCTAAGATCTAAGCTATGGAAAGAACAGCACAAGAGACACAGGGTTTATACTGGTTCGGGTCACCATTGTGGTGTAATACCCTACTCCAGTGTGTGGTGTGGTGGATTGCCTCTTGGGCTGATGATGATGAGCAATACAAGGAAGAACAGCCTCGCGAGGGTCTGTTCTTGGCTGAGGGGATGAACTGCTAGGAGGAGTTCAGTCACCCTTCTCTCTCTCTCTCTCTCTCTCTCTCTCTCTCTCTTCTCGATTCTCTCTCCGATTTCTTATCCCTCTCCGATTTCGATCTCTCCTGTTTCTTCTCTCTCTACCCTAGGGGTGGCTAGTCCTATTTATAGGCAAAAGCCCTGGCCCTCTTCCCAAATATTGAGCGGGAAGGGCGCCAACAATTGGCCATTTTGAAGGGGAACATCTGGTACACTTACCCTGACTAAAGTTGGTCCTCGCCTACCAAAGGCTCTGGTGGTGACGCTGGCTTGGGCTCCACAATGACTTCCTCCCTGCCGTTGGACTGGTCTTGGTCTCGTTGCACCGAAGCGGGTGCCTTTGCTTGATGCTCTCGCCTGCGCTTGCTCCCTTTGCACCAAAGAGGAAAGGAGGACACTGCATGGCTGGCGCTCTCCTCGGGCCTTTGGTCATCATGGCTTGCGTCACGGGCACCTCGTGAGGTACCCCGCCTTGATCTCTCCGCCTCCTCGCGAGCCAGCCTGATGAGGCCATGCCTGAGGAAGCTCCGTGTCGTCCACCCTGCGAGGCTTGGCCCCTCGTGAGGGTCTTGGGTCTGTGTTGATGAAGATGAGCCGCGCTAGGCCCCCTTTTGAGCCACGCCGCAGGCCGCAGACAGGCAAGTCTGGGGACCCCTGTTCCCAGAACGCCGACAGACTAGACTTGATGGCTTTGAAGGTGCGGTTATGGAGGCTTGGACCTATGATCCCAACATTCATGAACCCTTCAAACGGCTCAGCGCGCTCCTCAGGAACGCAGCTCGGTATCTAACTGCCTGGGGACAGAAGAGGATTGGCAATGTCAAGTTGCAAATTGCGATGGCTAACTGGATCATATTCCAGCTTGACGTGGCGCAGGAGCGGTGCTTGCTCTCGGACGGGGAGAGGTGGTTGTGCAGATCCCTTAAGCTTGTGGCATTAGGCCCGGCCTCGCTTGAGCGCACGATCGCTAGGCAAAGGTCGCACATAAGATGGCTCCAGGAGGGCGATGCCAATTCCAAACTGTTTCATCTAGTGGCTAATGGAAGGAAGACGAAAAACTTTATCCCGACTATTCTGCATGAAGGCAATACGATCACGGACCAGCTAGGCAAGGAACAAATCTTCTTCCAAGCATACAAAGACTTACTGGGCACGGCGAGAGTGCGGGAAAACACAATCGACCTGGACTTCCTCGAGATCCCGCGCATAAATTTGATGGACCGGGATGTGATGTTTACGGAGGATGAGGTGTGGGCCACGGTCAAGGAGATGCCTGCAGATCGCCCACCAGGGCCGGACGGGTTCATTGGTCTCTTCTTTCAAAAAGCTTGGAGTATCATCAAAGGTGACTTGTTGGCAGCCCTCCACCATCTGTTTCTCGATGATGGTCGCGGGTTTGGAAGGCTAAATCAGGCGCTTATCACGCTCATCCCCAAAAAGGCTGGTGCGTGCCGTGTGGGAGACTTTCGACCCATTAGCCTGGTCCATAGCCTACCCAAGATAGGCTCCAAGCTTCTCGCTAACATACTATGGCCGCGTATGAATGAGCTCGTCCAAGCAAATCAATCGGCGTTCATCAAGGGGGGGAACCTTCACGACAATTTCATGCTCGTCAGACAGGTGGCTCGCCCACTCCATTGTAGAAAAGCAAAGGGAGTCATGCTAAAACTGGACATCTCGCGTGCGTTTGACACTCTGTCTTGGCCATTCCTCTTTGAGGTCCTCCGCGCCAAAGGATTCTCGGATACTTGGCTATCTTGGACAGCGACTTTACTCTCCACGACCTCTACCCGAGTGGTGGTTAATGGTCACGCGGGACAGAAATTCGCACACGCTCAAGGGCTACGGCAAGGAGACCCGGTCTCGCCACTTCTGTTTGTTATCGCCATGGATGTCCTCACATCCCTCATCACCAAAGCCTAGGAGTGTGGTGTGCTGAGTAGAATGTCGGGCTGTACATCCATGCAACAACTCTCTATATATGCGGATGATGTCGTGCTTTTCGTCAGACCCACGGTCTCGGATCTTAGGTTTGTTAAAGAGGCCCTGCACATCTTCGGGACCGCCTCTGGATTGCACATCAATTACACAAAATCCATATCCATCATGATCAGAGATGAGGTTGGCGATAAGGAATTGGTTCAGGATGCAATGTCGTGGAGCTTAGAATCTTTTCCCTGCAAGTACTTGGGGCTGCAACTCTCCATCTGGTAGCTGACGCGCTCCGAATGGCAACCGATAGTGGACAAAGTGCTTAAGTTCATGCCTGGATGGTAGAAAGGTTTAATCACTAGAGCTGGAAGGCTGGTGCTTGTTCATGATGTGGTGATGGCACGCCCCACTCGCCATCTTATCGTTTCGGATGCACCCAAGTGGGCTATCGAGCAAGTGAACAAGCGTTGCAGAGCGTTCTTTTGGGACGGATCAGAGGAAATTCATGGAGGGAAATGTCTTGTTGCCTGGCAAAGAGTGTGCAGGCCTAAGGAGCTAGGTGACCTTGGCCTTCTCGACCTAAACCGCCAAGGCTTGGCTTTAAGATTGCGTTGGGAATGGCTTATACGTACGGACCTAGGCAGACCGTGGCATGGTCTCTCGATGACCACGAATCCGCAAGTGCAGTCGGCTTTTGACAGCCTGGTTCATTGGACACTTGGGGATGGCCACAAGGTGTTGTTTTGGAAAGACAGATGGATGAGAGGTGCCACAGCCAGGGAGATTGCTCCGAGCATCTGGGGCAAGGTTCGTACGCAAACTGTGAACAAGCGGATAGTGCATGATGGATTGCTCAACCACCGTTGGGCCTCAGACATCTTCGGTGAGCTCTCCATGGATGAACTCGTTCAGTTGATCAGCCTTTGGGAGATTGCTATTACGACGCAGCTTATTCCCACCGAGCGGGATGAGGCTGTTTGGCCCTGGAACTCCAAGCAGGTCTACACTTTGGCCTCCGCGTACCAAATGCTCTTCAAGGGTGCGATCAATGTGACCTATGCGCATTGGATTTGGAAGTGTTGGGCACCTCTCACCTGCAATATCTTCATGTGGCTCGCTATGCAACATAGAATATGGACATCCAACAAGAGGCTGCGGCATGGGCTACAAGATAACCCCTCCCCGTGTTATCTTTGTGGCCAGGAGGAGGATAACGTAGATCATCTGCTAATCCAATGCGTCTACTCGTGCCAAGTATGGCACAACATTCTTTCCAGCACGAGGGCTGCCCCGGTCCTAGCACCGGTGGTGAGTGATACTCTGGAATCATGGTGGGGCGGTACCCGAAAACGGCTCAACAAGGAGACACGCAAAGCTTTTGATAGCTTGGTAATGCTGGTGTGCTGGCATCTTTGGAAGCAAAGGAATGAACGGGCTTTTCGCTCGGTGGCCACGCCCATCTCGGTGGCTGACCTTTCAAACAGGATTCTTGACGAACTTCGCACTTGGGCGAGAACGTGAGGAGGTGGAGTTGACACCATCTTGTGAGGAGTTAACGTAGTGTGTGGAGTTGGAGTTCTAACGTGGCCGTGGTCGGCTTGTGACCATTGGCTATGCATCACAATCTCTTGTACATTGTTTTCCCTTTTCTATAAAACTAAGGTACGCAATTTGCGTACTCTAAAAAAAAATCTTTTATGGGATATCATATAATTGACCCCACATCCCCTCACGTTTACGGGACGATGACCTTTCCATACAATTTTGGCGGGTTGCAACGACCTGAACTTTCACTTTCGGACACCCTCGCGCCACCACCACGCCAGACTGCCGCCGCACCTCATCGGCTATCGTCAAATGTGTTTTTCGTCAAATGTGTTGCTGACTTGCAGGCCCTAACTCATTAGTTACGCTAGTATAATGAAAATAATGAAATATTGTTTTTGGGAAAGATGTTTACGGCAATTGAAAACTTGTCATTAGAAAATTCCCCTGGATATACACACATCCCGTAAACTGATTTCTACGACATTTCTTTAAGAGAGCTATCAGAGTTTCTCTCACACGCGTGGTCATTTGACGAGGTATGACCTGTCGAATGGACCTGCAGGAAAAAACATATATTTTGCCGAATAGTCCAAAGAATATTTATTTTCTTAGCATCGGATCACTCCAATCCTCGGGAAAACAACTCAATCGATCGTGATCGATCCAGGCCGATAGGTGGTTCGCACCACCATCCATCGTTCACACCACCAAATCAAATGAGTGCAGCGATTCGGTGCTTGGGTGCATCCGCACATCAATATGAATAGAGAAATCAAATAAAATATCAAAAAATGTTTAAAATTGTATTTTATTTTTGACACCCAAGACACTGAAATACGTGATATGCGTGAAAACTTCAGGGTGTTTGGACATTCGAGAAGGTCGTGATGAAAGAAAATTGGTTGTGGAAAAACTTTGAAAAAAAACAATATTTAGATCTGATTTGTTTAGGTTCCCGAATGTCCAAACACCCCAAAAATTTACATGTTCCTTGCAGACTTTCATCTTTCATGCCAAAATAGCGTAATTTCTTGAATTTGTTACTCTTCCTTTATTTACTATTTAACATATTCAGATCAGCCCAAGTTCAGATATGAATTACCGGAATTAAGCGCACTATTATGCGGAGGCAAAGAAGTTGGAATATGCAGATGATCAACGTTTCTTCATCATGGCTGTCAAAACTCAAAAGAAGTTACTAAAAGATGGAAATGCTAGCTAGCGTACATTAGCCAGGAGCCAGGTTCCAGTGAACCCTCTTTCTGCCGTCAGATTTCGTTGCATGAATCATGGCACAAGAGCGAAGACACGTCAGACTTTCGAAGGTGTTCGTTGTGGCACAAAAGCTAGCGAACCAAGTCTTTTTCAAAACCCCATCACCAAACCAATTGGTTATGTTCCCGAGTCTACATCAGGGGGGGCTGGGATTGAATCCCAGTTGCCCCCTTTTTTCAAATTAACATGACAGTTTTTATTTTTTGTTAAGAGGTTGTTTTTTCAATTAGGTACATAGCAATTTTACTAAAAAAATTAACATGGCAGTTTTTTATTTTTTTGTTAAGAGGTTGTTTTTCAATAAGGTACATGGCAATTTTACTAAAAAAAATTAACATAGCAGTTTTTGTTGTAAGAGTATGACATTTTTATTATTAATAACATGACATTTTTATAAGAGGGTGGTATTTAATTACTGGAGGATGGCAGTTCTGTTTATTAGAGGATGACAGTTTTATTTATATGAGCATCCATTTTTATAATAGGATGACATTTTTTATTTATAGTGATGAAGGCATTTTTAAAAGCGAGGATGACATCTTTTTATTTTGAGAGGTGATATTTTATTATTTTTAAGAGGGTGGCATTTTCAGTTTGAGAGGATGGCATTTTTTTTCTTACTACCACTTTTTCTGATTTTTTTTGTTCATGGCATGTCTTTATAAAATACTTCCTCCGTTCCTAAATATTTGTTATTTTAGAGAGTTCAAATGAACTACCACATACAGATGCATATAAACATATTTTAGAGTGTAGATTCACTCATTTTACTTCGTATGCAGTTATTTATTGAAATTTCTAAAAAAAAAATATTTAAAAACGGAGAGAGTATAATTTTAGTGGGATTTGGACCAATTGGGCCATGTCCCTCCCCACTGGCGAACGGGAGAAAACGTTCGCCGGAGGACCTCTCCCTCACGAACGAACGTTGGCTGGAAGTCCTCTCTCAAGTGACGTCCCTCACATATTGACGTTCAATAAAAGAAGATTTCATCGTCTTGGAGAAGCCGAATAAAAGAAGGTGAAGAAAAAGGACAAGGGATATACACAGACTGGGGGTGACATGCATGAATGACATGTGCTCGCGTAGAGCAGAGAACAGACAAATGAAAGTGGCTTCTCGTGTGAAGAAGTTGCGGTTCGAAACTCTCTACTAACGATGTTATTCGACTTGTACCGGCCTGTCTTCGTACGTACGGTTCTGGAATTCATGCAAGCATGAATTATCATAGATGCCAGAAGAAAGAAAAGGAGATCTTGCCTTTCGCCGCCAGGGACTCGCCTCCGCCGCCGGCCTCCGGTGGTGAGCGGGGTTGTCGAACCAATGTGTATGGATCCTTTTAGGCTCTTGTAGTTTAGCTTTTTATGTTGTTCATCATTTTTATTTCGATGGTGGCGATGGCGGCATTGAATAGAGTTTTTTTAGATCCTACTTCGACGAGGCGAGCGGTCCTATGGTTAGGGATGTATTTAAAAATCAGTCTGTTTAAATAAGGATGATGCGGCGGTAGGATCCTCGTGGTGGACATGTGTCCTCGGGCTCCGCCATTGCGATGGCGTTGACTCCAGCGTCGGCTCGGAGTTTAGGAGGTAGTCCATGAGCCGGTGCAAACTATGGTCTGCATCGACGGCATCTGAAAGATGGTGGATCGTGTGCTGGGTTTGTGATTTGTGAATGGTAGATATGGTTTTCTCCTCTAACGTCTTATTCATGTGGGGGTGCCAGATCTGAAGTTCAATAGCGTGTCTGGGATGTTGCCCCGGTCTGATTCGTTCAACGATAATGGTTTCGCCTTTTGCGAGCCACTTTAAAGGTTCGTAAAGCTGCATATTAGCAATGGAGCCGCGTCGAGGTCGGATATGGAGGTGACCTGACATTTTCTCTTTTGGTGGCTACTATGGTGGTGCCTGAGGCAGGTGGCGAATGTTGGTGTTAAGCTCACAGGATTCTTCGTTAGGATTCTTCGGTTTTGTTTGTATCTTTACTTCTTGGTTGGTGTTTTTTTGTGCAAAGGCTAGCGCTCGGTTGTCTTTTCAACTTTGTCAGGTCAGTTTATACGTGACTTGTACTATGATTCTTATGATATATAAATGAGACACATATTACCATGCCAAAAATTGAAAAAATAGCATAATACAACACAGATGCTCACATACATGCACATACACTCATCTTATGAACGCACGTATATCTTATATCTATGAGCACCTTCGAAATGCTGAGCCGACACAATATCTTAAAATTGACAAAGTCATCATAGATGTCTTCATAGGCGATAGAAACATTGCCTCCTCACCGAACAAACATCATCGAAAAGCCTAAAATGTGTCCAACAAGCAGCAGTGTGAAGTTTAAGACTTGAACTATGATGAGTGGTTGAATCATAATGGACCTAACCATCTGAGCAACAGTATTTAGAAGTACAACTGAAAAAGTATATAAAAAATATCGTTGGGCCATGCGGGTTCCCATTCGCATCATAGATGCTATTCTAGAAAATACAAGAACTAGTGTCAACTCTAGGATTTGAATCCTGGGGTGTTTTTTTTTTGACCCAAATCCTGGGGTGTTGGTTCCACCACAAGTGATATAAGCATCTGATCTACACTTAGTTCACATCATAGATGCAACTGAACAGAACACCTATGTATTTTGGCATTGCTTACTTAGATGGCATGAATGGATTTAAAACAACTCTGGTTGCCTGATCTTTCTTTTCTTTTTGAGAACTAGTTTGCCTTATTATATCGTTAGGGCCGGCCCTGTGTTTCGGGAGGCCCTAGGCAAACTCGACGACATGGCCCTTTATGTCCTAAGTCCTAAGACAATATATATGTATGCGTGTGTTATATATATAATTTATTAAAAATAACTTTCAATCACACATCTTTAGTTTAAAATATGAGTATAATAATTCAAATGACTTCATCGAGAACAATAATAACCAAATTCGAACCGACTCCATAAAAAACAATAGTACTAAAAAGATCGCAAAATGAAACTAACATGACATGATTACCTCAAATAAGAACGAAATTAGTCTGACTCCATCGCCCGCTAGATTTTTTAGATCACTTTCTTTCTTTTTCCTCCTTTTTTCAGATCAAAAGAGCATACAAAAAAACTAGGAATTTATAGATCGAATGATTGAAACCCTAGACATGTTACATAGGATGAAAAAAATTGATAGATTGGATTACAATACATACATACTAAATAAAGAATAAATAAAGTTTCAAAAAAAAAGAATAAATAAACTACTGAGATTGTCAAATTGAGGTTTGGGGATGGACAGGAACATGGATGCGTACTTCTTGACTTCCAGTCGGATGCGTACTTGTATAGGTATTGCCGCGGTGCCGGATGCCGGATGGCCGATTGGCTAGGCTGCCGCCTGCCTGCCGGACTGCTGTGTGGCGGCAACGGCGAGCTGACGAGGCGAGGGCGATGCGGCAAGGGCCAAGGGGCAAGGCGCCGAGCGAGCGAGAAGGCCGACGGGCGGGCGAGGGCGACGAACCTACAAAAGAAACATCGAAACGAGCGTGAGTCACGGCGCCACTTTGCCTACGCGTATCTATCAGCGATCGCTAGCTAGCTATATCTGGGCCGCCTAGCCCATCGTATTTCTTTTCTTTAATTTTTTTGTAATTTTTTACTTGCTTTTTGCTGAGCTATAGTATATGTATATACTTCATCATGTGCCCCCCTAGCCTGGGCCCTGGGCCGTCGCCCCGTCGCCCATGCCCCAGGGCCGGCCTTGTATATCGTTATTTTCATTTTTTTTGAGAAAAATGGTTAGGAATAGTTAGTAATGATCGAGCCTTGATGATGTAATAAACATGTTGCACTGCTACTGGCCTACTGTGCGCGTGTGCTCCAGTCCTGTCACCTGCAGGCCTTGGTTGAGGTATGATTTTTGAATTTTGGTCGTTGTATGTTGGCTAACCTAATTCTATCTAAGATCCCCAAAATCTTTAAGAAGTGTAATGTCACCAGAAAACACAACTCTTGTTGTATACCGTCAAAAAAGTAGAACAAGAAAAACCTGATTCAGTTGCGTAGAGGTTTTGCAAGCCTGATCAGGCACCTCTCTAATTTTTTCTTCCAGTTACGCTGGGAAATATGAGCAATGTGTGACGGAAACTGGTTGTTGTGTTTAACGTGAGTTACACATTGCGTGCAAACGTGCAAAGTGTAACTCAATTGCCGTGAATGTCTGATGTATTCATGTGTGGTGAAAATTGGAAGCAGCGAAAACACGTGATTGTCTGTTTGTGCGATAGGTAATTGCATATGTCCTGGCACAGCTCCTTCGCCTGCAATATTATTTTCATTAATTATTAGTTGTTCAATTCTAAAATTAGATGTCTATATCTAAGGTGGTGTTTGGTTCTCTAATTCTAAGACTTTTTCTACTCCCAATTAAAAAGTCCCTAGTCCCTAAAAAGTCCATCCCTGTTTGTTTCCAAAGACTAAAAAAATCCCTAATCCCTTCCTAGAGGTTATTAAATGACCACGTTGCCATAGTATATAGAAAAATAACAATCAAATAACACCATGGGATGGCGGGCCAATGGGTGCATGGAGGGGTATTGTTGGAAAAGGCCCAAAAAGTCCCCAAAAGACTCTTCTTGAAAGTCTTCTTCATTTAGTCCCAAATGCCTAATTTAGTCCCTAAAAAGTCCCTCTCGTTTGATAAAAAAGTCTCTAAGAGGAACTTTTTCTAGTCCCTACACAAAAAAGTCCTTGAAAACAAACACTCCCTAAGTTATATTTATTTTGTTTGTTTATTCATCCATACTACAATAGAATTTCTGTATTTATTTCAGGTCGTTCACCCAGTTCATGAATTCGTCTGATTAATGAATTAACTTGCCGATTAATCCCTACTTGTAGGGTCACCAAGTAGCCGATAAACTGATAAAGCAGCCTATTGATCCCCTACTCGCCAATCAACCGAGCAGCTATCAGTTAACGATTTCCTTAACAATGCTTTCTGCGATGTGCGTTCAGTGGGAGGAGACATTCCCGTCGACTACGAATATGTCTCTGGTGACTTCGCCAATCTCAAAATAATGTGTCGGCTCAGTTTCAGAGATGCTTATAGGGGTAGAGTGCGCATACGTGCATTCATGGGATGAGTGTATGTGTGTAATTATGAGCGTCTGCGTTTATACTGTGTTAGCAAACAAAAAATGGAGGGAGTATAATATTGGATTTATGTGATTTTTAATTTTAGGTGACTAAGAGCATCTCCAGCCGCCCCCCCCAAGAGCTAGAAAAAAATGCCGCCTGGGGGCGAACCGGCGATATTTTCGGCGTGGGGGTGATCGGGTTCTCAGCCGCCGCCCCAGGTCGCCTCCGGACGCTCTTTTTGTAAATATTTTTAAAAAGACATTCGGCCAAAATTCGACAAACACGACATAGATTCCGCGATATTTAGGCGTTCCACAGTTTTTTTACATATAGAAAACATAAAATCTACTAAAAAGAACTTGTTGAAGGCGGCGTAGTCGCCGTCATCGTCCTCCTCCTTCTTCATATGGCCATCCCTGCTGGACCCCTGCCCGGGGTCGCCCTAGCGGACTGGTTTGGCCGGCGGTGGCGCCTCGTCGTCGCTGTCCTCGAGGACAACGACGTCTCCCTCATTGCGGTCACGGCGCCATGCGGCGATCTGCTCTAGGGCACGGCGCTGGCGCTCCATTTCTAGCTGCGCCCTGTCCTCCCGCGCCCACTTTAGGGCGGCCTCTTCGTCGAGTGCGGCCATGTCAGCGTGCTCGCTCTTCACGGGGGCGAGCCTTGGATCTGTCTTCGGCTTGATGAGGCGGGACGTAGGAGCTGAGGAGGCACTGCACCCTCGTTGATGGTGAGAGTGGCGCCGTGGGTGCGCTGGCCGAGCGGTGTTTCCACGGGCTCTGCCTTGACGCTGATGGGCGCCGGTGACCCGGAGGAGTGGGAGGAGGAGGAGGACCCGCCCAACATTTGCCTCGGCAGCCACGTGCCGCCACTCCGGCGGGGCGCCAGGGCCGCCGAGTATTCGAGCGATGGATCGTTGCCGCCCTTGAGGTACTCGAGGACGGCGTGGAGTGTGTGGCCGGGGGCGCCCCACCACAGGCGGCGGCCGTCGTTGTTCTTGCGCCCCCTTACCACCGGCGCGTTGCTGATGGAGGCGAGCCGCTCCGCCTGCCGGCGTTCGAAGTAGGCCACCCATGACTCATGGTTTTCGGCGTCGTACTCTGGGAGGGCCCGCTCCTCCTCCGACGGGCAGAGTGTGTATGCATGGCAGGAGGGGGCGCGTCGCCGCACTACGCCACCCGTGAGGAATAAATGGAAGGCTGACCGGCGGTAGCCTTGGCATTGATTCCCCACGAGGAAACGAGGCGACGAGGACGACGAGGCGCGGGGGTCGCTGACTCGGCGGGCCCGCCATTCTTTCGCGCCAAAACGATTGCCCCGGCGCCTCCGGGCGCCCCCAGCGCGCCGGGTTCGGCCTGGGTCCATCGGCGCCAGTTTCAGGCCTAACCGGCGAAAAATGGGCTCCTAGGGGCACGCGCCAGTGCTAAAAAAGGCCTTGGGGCTTGTTGGGGCGCTGTCGGTGTCAAAACCGGCGGATCTTGGGTAGGGGGTCCCGAACTGTGCGTCTAAGGCGGATGGTAACAGAAGGCAGGGGACACAATGTTTACCCAGGTTCGGGCCCTCTCGATGGAGGTAATACCCTACGTCTTGCTTGATTGATCTTGATGATATGAGTATTACAAGAGTTGATCTACCATGAGATCGTAGAGGCTAAACCCTAGAAGCTAGCCTATGGTTACGATTGTTGTTGTCCTATGGACTAAATCCTCCGGTTTATATAGACATCGGAGGGGGCTAGGGTTACACAGAGTCGGTTACAAGGGAGGAGATCTACATACCCAGACACGGGACAAAGTCTTCAATCTTTTATCTTCATAATCCAACAGTCCGGCCCAAACATATAGTCCGGCTGTCCGAGGAACCCTAATCCCGGACTCCCTCAGTAGCCCCCGAACCAGGCTTCAATGACGATGAGTCCGGCGCGCAGATTGTCTTCGGCATTGCAAGGCGGGTTCTCCTCCAAATCCTGAGTACGAATAGTGTCCGGCTTCCCATAAATGTGGCACTCCTCGGCATCTGCGCTTTAATAATGGCTATCTTCCACGTGTCGAGCGAATGTGAGAAGTCGGGGCATTTTTACATTTGCCACCCTAACCCTGTGAGCAAATCGCCTATTTAAAGAGTCAGGGATCCTCAGATCAGATCACACCATCCTCCCATAGTGAGTATCCATCGGAGAGCGCACGGAAAAGCCCATCCTATCATTGCCAGCCATCATAGCCCCTGCTCTCGCTCTCGTGGAGCTAAGCCAGGCAATTGGGAGAAGTGTTCCGTCCCTCACAACCAATTAGTAGAGTTACAGACCCAGGGGTTTCTCCCTCCTGCGTATATGGTCCCCGTCCGAGCTGGACTAGCCACTTATAAAGGAGGGGAGCAAGCGGAAAGCTTCCCCAACCCGTCCATGGGGGAACGGGTATGCCTTGTCCCTTAACTATTGAGGGGACTCGGATTTCCAATCCATCTGTTCCTCTGCGGGCTCCTGGAGTTCTACGCCCTCCAGCTGCATAACTTTACTCCCGCCTCCATATTGCACATCACTGGCTACGTCGCATTTTGCGAGCTGTTTTTGGGTTGCGAAGCTCATTTCGAGCTATGGAAAAGGCGATTCTGCCGCGTACTCCGCACACAGAAGGAGTCAATATATCAAGTAGGCGGAGCTGAAATATGGCGCATCGCCGGGACTGGATACCTGTCCGATACCCCGAAGAAGACATCCGAAGACTAGCCTTCGGAGTGGTTTTATATGGAGGACGTCCCCCTTCTGGGCCCTATTCGGATGGGCCATCCTGAGTTCAATAATGCCCCTTTGAAGAAACGCCGCAGCTGGCGTCTTTGGAGCCCCCAGGAGGAAGATAACAGAGAGGTCCTTTACCTGATGGGCATGATAGAAATGCTGGCCAAATCAGGACTGACAATAATCGAGGTTTTGTCAATATGTATAATGCGGGGGGTGCGGCCACTTCAGTATCGGGGCAACCCATGTGGCACTTCAATGGAGAAGACGATGCCACCCGCTGTGGCCGTAAAGGTCCAGACTCCGCCGCCGCTCTAGCGAAAGTACTGTCCGATTTATACAAAGGAGAGGAAGAGGAGTTCATCCGCATTAAGCCAC
Source organism: Triticum monococcum (assembly GCA_034509565.1). Taxonomy (NCBI): domain Eukaryota; kingdom Viridiplantae; phylum Streptophyta; class Magnoliopsida; order Poales; family Poaceae; genus Triticum; species Triticum monococcum. The sequence goes on from CM067845.1 coordinate 412,957,827, forward strand.
GGGATGGATTCTCCATGTACAACCCCCCAAACTGGGTGAGCTGCTACCTTTTACTCCAGATCTTCCCGCATTCTTCATTATAAGTATTTACCTCGCTATTTCATAGCACGAACTGCGAAAAGCCGTGAGGGAGGTCCATAGCCCATCTCCACAGCCAGAGGACCCTGACCGGGCCCTCGACCCCGGACTCGAAGAAGATCCGGACATATTCGTGGAACTCATCGACAGGACATTCTATTAGTTGAGCTGCGACGGTGCCTTGGTGGCTATCATAGCCGATTATCCGGGCCTGCTCCCTGCATCGCACGTAAGTAAAACCGGACTCCCAACTTCCGAGAAGGATCCCTTTTTTGCACTTCACCTATCACACACATATGGTGTCCTACAGGGAAGGCCCTCGGGACGCCATGCCGAACCCGCAGTGATTCACCAGCAAGGGGCACCGAAATCGGATAGGCTTAGAAGGAAGGCGGTCAGGACTAAGACGCCGTCGCAGAGGTATGAAAAAACCCCGCTCCGTGGTTTGTCGTCTTTTAAATATAATAACGTCCATGGTTCCTGGCAGAAAAAACGCTCGCCGGACCGTTCCCGGAGAGCCTGCCGGCCATGCCTCCACCAGCCGGACTCCAGAGCTGGACTTAGGGGCAGACGCTAACGTGGGGACAACACCGGATGTTCCTCCTACAGAGGATGCGGATAGGCTGTCCGCTATAGATTCCGAAGTGGAGAGTGCCATGAATCACAGGCGCCGCCGGGCCATACTCCGTGACCCTGGTTTCTCCAAAGAGGCATTTGATGCCTTCAACTCAAGAGACACGTACATCCAAGCTGCTAAAAATGGTCTTGCCAGAGCCACGGACCAGTACGTAAAGGATATACGGCTAAGAAAAATCTGATAATTATATATACCAGTAGCCCCTGAGACTTGAAATAGTTGACACAACTGATTTAAGGATCATTATTTGTGTAGGCTCTTACGGAGAAGAATACCCAGTTATCTCAAGAGCTGGAGGAGTGCAAAGCCTAGTTGCGGGCCGCAGTTGCCAGAATGAAGGAGTCCGTGAAGGCCCCATCTGGTAATACTTGCTTCTATCGAAAAGAAGGATGTGTATCGGTTAGTATTCGACACGTATGAAAATCTAACAATAGATTCTGCAGATGACCCTAGAGTGAATCCAGAGGTCGTGCGAGGGGATGAGCAACATGCTCAACGACAGCTAGAGGCTGGCGAGTGCGTGCTGACGCAGGTTAGGCAGGAGAAAAATGATCTCCAAGATGCCAATACCCCTCTGGGCGTTAAACTGAAAGACGTTCGGGCCCAGCTGGCTGACTCCGTAAAGGAGAATAAGAGGCTTCGACGCGGCATTTTTAGTAAGTGCTCGAACGAACTTTTATAGAGTTTGGCGAAGAAACCGGCTAACAGAGTTATTCCTGTAGGTATGTTGACGGGTCGTCCCGCAGAGGAGATGCTCGGGTCTACACGTGATCTTCTGCCAGAGTTCTCACAGCTGCACGAACAAGTTCGGCAGGTGATGCGGGGCATTTTCCAAGCCTTGTGGCCGTCCGCCTCCCTGCCAGGAGGCATGGGGGAGCTTGTAGAGATGCTCAAGGGAGCACGGCGGCGCTTCCGATTATGGAAGATATCAGCCTGCCGACAAGGTGCGAGGGAAGCCTGGGCCATGGTGAAGACGCGGTATACCAAGACTGACCCGAACCACATGTTCGAGGTCGGACCTGTGGGGTCTGATGGGAAAGAGATCCCCGTCAGTTTGGTGTATGACCAGGTGAAATTAGCCGCAAAGTATTCTCAACGGGATTGTAGGCTAGACAGCCTGTTGGATGGTATAGAAGAAGAATTTAGTCAGTCTAAGTGACTGTGTACTTCAAGTGACATATTTTGTCCCTAGCCGGATTGTAAATCATTTGTCATGGCGGACCTTTTCGCTTTGACCTCCGTACCCGACAGTCCGGAGTGTATCGGAATACCCGCTCAGTTATGTAAAAACCGGGGTACGCGTGGAAACCAGGTGTAGGGGTCATTAGTGCTTGAACAGACAAGTACCCAACTAGTTATGTTATATTACATGGATAGTAAGAAACATCTTCCAGGGAGAATAGTTCCGTTAAGGGTTCCTTTCCCTGGGTACGCATGCATTAATGTGCATGTCCGAACTGCGAGAAGAGATGCGGGATATTAACATTTGGGGGCATGTATTGCAATAATTTAAAGTCATATTTTGTTCATCGACCGAATATTCCCTTAAGAACGCTAGCTTTCGACTTCACCCAGTCTGTGGTACACATTCGGCTGACCCGATAGTAACAATCGCAGAGGTGCTCCCCTTATGCCCTAGCCGAATTAACGGGAACATAGGGCATAAATAGAAGAGCCAGGAAACCCATCTTGGCCAAAACTTAAGTCATATTGATGCATATAATGGCGAAGAAAAGGTACATGTGGAAAAGTAACACATGTGCGGGGGCATAGAGCCCGGAACATAGTTGTATTAAGCTTCTGTATAAGAAGCCCCCATGTATAATGAGCACGCCTAGCGTGTCAAGATTGTGTAGTCAAGACACATTTTAACCTTTTAAGGCCGTGAAGAAAAAGGGAAGAAAGAAAGAAGGAAAAGACAGAATACAGATATATAAAAATTTACGGAGGTAAGGAGACGAACGCAGGGTCCGGCACTAGGCGTAGAACCTTCGGAGTCTGGCTGCGTTCCACGGGTTTGGCTCGAGTCGGTTGTCCGATGCATCCCGTAGACGATACGCTCCACCGGTCAGAACTTTGTCAATAACGAAGGGACCTTCCCATTTGGGCTTGAGCTTGTCCTTTTTCTTCTCCGGTAGGCGTAGAACGAGTTTGCCAATGTTATAAGTTTTGGCCCATACTTCTCTGCTTTGATACCGCCGAGCCTGTTGCTGATAGAATGCGGAGCGGGCTTTTGCCACATCACGCTCCTCCTCCAGGGCATCCAAACTGTCTTGCCAATCAAGCTTGGCTTCTTTCTCTTCATACATGCGCACTCGAGGTGAGTCAAGAATAATGTCGCAGGGCAGTACCGCCTCTGCGTTGTACACCATAAAGAGTGGTGTGTATCCGGTAGTATGATTCGGCATGGTCTGCAGCCCCCATAGTACGGAGTCAAGCCCCTCCACCCAGTGCGTATCTGATTCCTTCAAGGATCACACTAATCTGGGTTTAATGCCGCTCATGATAAGACCATTTGCTCGCTCGACCTGACCGTTAGTTTGCGGGTGATAGACAGAGGCATAATCGAGCTTAATGTCCATTTTCCTACACCAAGTTTTTACATCTTCGGCTGTAAAGTTCGAGCCGTTGTCGGTGATGATGCTGTGGGGGGCGCCGTAACGGTGTACGACCCCGGATATGAAGTCTATCACTGGTCCGGACTCTACCATTTTAACTGGTTTGGCTTCTATCCATCTGGTGAATTTATCCACCATGACCAATAGGTATTTTTTATTGTGGCTTCCCCCTTTAAGGGGTCCAACCATGTCAAGCCCCCAGACCGCAAAGGGCCAAGTGATGGGGATTGTTTGGAGTGCGGTAGGTGGCATATGGCTTTAGTTTGCAAAAAGCTAGCAACCGACGCAACGTTGAACGAGGTCATGTGCGTCTGCTCGGTCCGTCGGCCAGTAAAAACCTGTACGGAAGGCCTTGATTACAAGGTCCCGAGCTGCGGCGTGGTGGCCGCCAAGTCTAGCATGAATTTCTGCCAAAAGCTGTCGTCCTTCCTCTTCAGAGATGCACCTTTGAAGTACTCCAGTAACGCTTTTCTTATAAAGCTCTCCCTCATGGACCTTGTAGGCTTTAGACCGCTGCACAATGCAATGTGCCTTGTTTGGGTCATCAAGGAGTTCTTGCCTAGTTAGGTAAGCCAAGAAGGGTTCTGTCCATGGGGCGATGACAGCCATAATCACGTGGGCCGAAGGCGTTATTTCAGTGGCAGAGCCTCCGATTACGTCGGAGTGTTCGGTATCCGGCGTTGTTGTCGGGTCTGGACTGTTGTTGCCGGTCTCTCCTTCCCATACCATGGATGGCTTAAATAGCCTTTCCAAGAAGATGTTAGGTGGGACAGGGTCGCGCTTAGCGCCGATGCAGGCGAGGATAACCACCGCTTGATTGTTTTCCCGGGCCACATGGTGGAATTCAAGCCCCTCAAACCGAGCTAGCATTTTGAGAATGGCGTTGCGGTAAGCCGCCATTTTTGGGTCCTTGGCGTCAAAGTCTCCATTTATTTGAGATATTGCGAGGTTCGAATCCCCACGCACCTCTAGGCATTGGATGCCCATGGAGACTGTCATTCGGAGACCATGCAACGGGGCCTCATATTCTGCTGCATTGTTGGAGTCTGTGTATAATATTTGGAGTACGTGTTGGACTGTATCTACGGTGGGGGATGTCAGGACGACGCCTGCCCCCAGACCAGCCAGCATCTTAGAGCCGTCAAAGTGCATGATCCAATTGGAGTACGTGCCATACTCTTTAGGGAGTTCGGCTTCCGTCCATTCGGCGACGAAATCAGCCAGTACTTGCGACTTAATGGCTCGCCGTGGTTTATATGTCGAACGGGAGGAGTTCGATAGCCCATTTGGCAATCCGGCCCGTGGCATCGCGGTTATTTATTATGTCATTGAGTGGTACTTCGGAGGCCACCGTAATTGAACACTCTTGGAAGTAGTGTCGTAGTTTCCGGGATGCCATGAAGACCGCGTATGCTATCTATTGATAATGTGGGTACCGTGATTTGCATGGAGTGAGGACGGTGGATACGTAGTATACCGGCTTTTGAAGCGTGAACTTATGTCTGTCCGTCTCTCATTCGACGACGAGCACTGCGCTTAGAACTTGGTGTGTTGCCGCTATATATAACAACATTGTGTCGGCGTTCTGGGAACGGGGGTCCCTAGACTTGCGTGCCTGCGGCCTGTGGCGTGGCTTGAGTGGGGGCCCAGTGCGGCCAGCTTCATCAGCTCAAACTCAAGACCCTCGCGAGGGACCAAGCCTTACGGGGCGGACGACAGGAAGCTTCCTCAGGAGCAGCCTCATCAGGCAGGCTCGCGAGGAGGCGGAGAGATCAAGGGAGGGGCACCTCGCGAGGAGCCCGTGACGCAAGCCATGACGATCGAGACCAGGCGGGCACCGGGCTGTGCAATGTCCTTGTTTCCGCTTCGGTGCAAAGGGAACAAGCACAGTCCAAGGCATCGGGCAAAGGTTACCATTCCGGTGCAACGAGACCAAGACCAGCAGAGCAGCAGGACGAAGGTCATCATGGAGCCCAAGGCGGCGTCATCACCAGTGCTTTTGGCAGCCGAAGACCACCTTTGGTTAGGATAACTTGTACTGGATGTTCCCCTTCAAAATGGCCAATTGTTGGCGCCCTTCCTGCTCACATTTTGGGAAGAGGACCAGGGCCTCTATAAGTAGGTGTCGGATTTCGGGTTCCGGCAGACCCTTAAGGTTCGAACACTGGGGTGCGCGCAGAAATCATGCCTTCTACCTCCCCGTCTCGCAAAGATCTAAACTACTAAAAGAATCACGCAAGAGACACAAGATTTATACTGGTTCGGGCCACCATTGTGGTGTAATACCCTACTCCAGTGTGTGGTGGATGGATTGCCTCCTGGGGCTGATGATGATGAACAATACAAGGAAGAACAGCCTCGCGAGGGTCTGTTCTTGGTTGTGGCGACGAACTACTGGGAGGAGTTCAGTCACCTTCTATCTCTCTCTCTCTCTCTCTCTCTCTCTCTCTCTCTCTCTTGCTAGCCGGATCCACCAACTCTGCGAACCGAGCCGACCCACTACTCTGTGTACCTCCCTCTTGCTACATGGGTGGCCGGTCCTATTTATAGGGGTCCTGGTCCTCTTCCCAAATATCGAGCGGGAAGGGAGCCAACAATGGCGGGCTAATTTGAAAGGGGACAGCAAGTACTCTTATCCTGACTAAAGTTAGTCTTCGCCTGTGAAAGACTCTGCGGTGACGCCGTGCTGGGCTCCATGGTGACCTCCGTCTCGTAGTCCGCTTGGTCCTGGTCTTGTTGCACCAAAATGGCAACCTTTGCCTAATGCCTCGGTACTCCACGGCTGCGCTTGCCCCCTTTGCACCAAAGAGGAAAGAAGGACGTTGCGCGCGCTGGCGCCCGCTGGCACCCTCGATCGTCATGGCTTGCGTCATGGGCACCTCGCGAGGTCCCCGCCTTGATATCTCCGTCTCCTCGCGAGCCTTCCTGAGGAGGCTGCGCCTGAGGATGAGCCGTGTCGTCCGCCTCGCGAGGCTTGGCCCCTCGCGAGGGTCTTGAGTCTTGTGCTGATGAAGATGGGCCATGTTGGGCCCCATTGGAGCCACGCCATAGGCCGCAGGCAGGCAAGTCTGGGGACCCCCGTTCCCAGAACGCTGACAGTAGCCCCCGGGCCCAAGGCGCGCATGGGCTTGGCGGTGCCGAGAGGCGAAAGGGCAAGGGCGAAGCGCCGCGGGCCCTAACAGCCTGCGGCCTTGGGCGTCGCGTGGCGGTTGATTGGACGTGGGCGACTCCACTTCCCCATGACGCCTCGGTGATCGCGTGAGCTGGGCAAGCCCCTACATGCAAATCGTGTCATGATTACCTGTGATCGTGGAGGCCGGCGGTTGGCCTTCGCCGGCTATAAGTACGGTACGACGTGTGCCCTTCCAGTCCATCTCTCATTGCTTTCTCCTCTGCCCCCAGTTCTTGCTTCGTCTTGGTGTGATGGCTCCATCGAGGAGGTACTCGGCTGCGGAGAAGGGGAAGGCCCTTCAGGGCGGTCCTGCCTCTCCCCCGCCTAAGCATGGTCGTGGGCGCCCTCGAAAGCACCCGGTGCCCGCCTCGGTAGCGTTTGGCGGTCATGGGGACGGCTCCCAGCGCGGCGGCGGGCGAGCCGCCGTGGCTGAGGGACGTGCCTGGGTTGCGCGCTCCCCCAGGCCGCGCTTTCGCGCTGTGCAGGCATTGCCGGAGTTCGTCGTCTGGTCGACGGAGCTGACCAGCGCCCGACTCCCACTCCCTCGCTTCCTCCTTGGTGAACTCCCGGCCGGCGCTCCTGGCGGCCTCTGGCTCCAGGCGGAGGGCTGCTGCAGCAGGTCCTCATGGGTCGCGCTGGAGGTCTCCGCCAGTGGGGGCATGGCCTTAACTCGTGGCTGGGAGGCGTTCGCCCGCGCTCGCGGCCTGGAGCGCCGGTGTACTCTGCACTTCAGGTTCGATGGCGATGCCACCCTCTATTTGAGGGTGTTTGGGGAAGATGGTCGCCACGCGGGGTGTTGCCCTAAGGATGATGACCGCGTCCGGGGGCCCCGCTCTGATGGCGATGGAGGGGATAGCGCGCGCGCGGATGGCGGCGTCCACGACTCCCCAAGCTTCGTCAACTCTTCCTCAAGCGACTCCTCCAGCGGTGGCAGCAGCCCACCCCCGCGCCGTCGAGCCTGCCTGGGAGGTGGTGGTTCGTCCGCCCGCCGCCGTGTCCCGGTGAAGCGCGAGAGGGAGTCCGCTTGAGGCCCGGAGGCAGCCCGTGTTGCCTCCGCAGGCCGGTGTAACGAGGGCCGCGCCGGGCTCGTCCTTTCCTTTTCCTTTTTTTCCTGTGTAAGACAAAATAGCTGCATGGAGCCCCGCTGGGGTGTGTTGGGAGTTATCACCGTTTTATCCATTACCTTGATCTTATTTTTGCGCCTCTTAACCACACGCCTATGCGTGGATAGTTTTCGGCCCCTGCCGGGGGGGCGACCGACCCAGGCCCTGTGTGCGCGTCGCGGTGCCCGAGGGGCACGGACTAGAGGGGTGCTCCTGTAACGTGCCTGGGTCATGAAACCTTCCAGTGGCTAGAGCAGAAACGCTCGCGAGGGCATTTGAGTACCACCCCTCGCGAGGTCGTTTGCAAGAGAAACCAAAGCAAGAAGCGAAAATCGACGAACCACAAATCAGCAACAGCGATAACTTCAATAAGACTTCCAATGCAAGTAAACACGTCAACTGCGGAAAGCAAATGAAAAAGCCGCGTCCGGCACCTAATCTAGTCTTCGACGTCTTCTCACCAGCGCGGAGCTAAGTGCTGCCACTGGGCGTGGGAGGGAGCCCCAGGGCCTGAGGCCGGCGCTCCTGAGACTCCGGGGCGTGTACAGCCCCACTCATTATTACGTGAGAATGTCACGGAGCGGCGAGCTTCACAGGCATTGGCCTTGCTTCACAGGCTCCGGGCCTTTCCAAAATGCGATAGCTTCACAGGCACTCGCCTTGCTTCACAGGCTCTGGGCCTTTCCAAAACGCGATAGCTTCACAGGCACTCGCCTTGCTTCACAGGCTCTGGGCCTTTCCAAAACGCGATAGCTTCACAGGCACTCGCCTTGCTTCACAGGCTCTGGGCCTTTCCAAAACGCGATAGCTTCACAGGCACTCGCCTTGCTTCACAGGCTCTGGGCCTTTCCAAAACGCGATAGCTTCACAGGCACTCGCCTTGCTTCACAGGCTCTGGGCCTTTCCAAAACGCGATAGCTTCACAGGCACTCGCCTTGCTTCACAGGCTCTGGGCCTTTTCAGGGGTAGAACCTCCGGAGGTGCTGGATATTCCATGCATTCTGGACCGGCACTCCCTCCCGAGTCTCCAAGCGCGCGGAGCTGGGCCTGGAAACATGAACAACCTTGAATGGGCCCTCCCACATGGGAGAGAGCTTGTGCAACCCCTCCCTAGAGAGAACCCGCCTGAGCACGAGGTCTCCTACCTCGAGAGTCCTGGGGCGGATGTTGCGGCAGTGATACCGCCGTAGCGCCTGCTGATACCTCGCCGCTCGCAGCGCGGCCTCCCGGCGATGTTCCTCCCCTAGCACGAGGCCCGTCCCCCGCATGGCGTCCTGCTGCACCTCGTCGAACGCCAGGACTCGCGCGGAGCGACGTCTGACCTCGTGAGGGAGGACTACTTCCGCTCCGTAGACCAGGAAGAATGGGGTCTCCCTAGTTGGCTTGGTCGCGGTGGTGCGGATGGACCACAGCACGGACGGCAGCTCGTCGTACCATCCTCTGCCACAAGCCTCCCGCTTCTTCTTGAACGTCCTGGTCTTGAGGCCCCTCAGGACCTCCGCGTTGGCTCGCTCGGCCTGGCCGTTGCTTTGGGGGTGCGCCACTGAGGCGTAGCATATCTGCGTTCCAAGGTTAGCACAGTATGTTTTGAAGAGATTACTGGTGAACTGCGAACCATTGTCCGTGATGATGCGATTCGGCACCCCGAACCGGCTCACGATGCCCTTGATGAACTTGACCGCAGAGCCCGCAGGGATGGCACAGACAGCCTCCACTTCAGCCAACTTGGTGAATTTGTCCACGGCAACATAGAGGTAGCGATAGCCCCCTGGCGCCCGAGGAAACGGGCCCAAAATGTCCAGCCCCCAGACCGCGATTGGCCATGAAAGGGGGATAGTCTGCAAGCCCCCTGTTGGCTGATGGATCTGCTTGGCGTGGAACTGGCAGGCTTCGCAAGCCTTTACCAATTCAATTGCGTCGTTGAGCGCGGTGGGCCAATAGAAACCACTACGGAATGCCTTGCCGACGAGGGTCCGTGATGATGAGTGGTGCCCGCAGTCTCCGCCGTGTATGTCCTCCAGTAGTTCCTTTCCTTGTTCCCTGGAGATGCAACGCAGAAGTACATCGTTTGGTCGCTTTCGGTAGAGTTCTCCATCTCTGATGCAGTATGCCATGGCCTGCCGCGCCACTCGCTCTGCTTCCTCCTCCCTCTCCGGCAAGGTCCCTTGCGTCAGGTAGCTCCGGAGCTCTGTGATCCAACAACCCTCCTGAGGTTCCATCGCCAGGAGCAGGCACGCTCCTGAGGCCGGGCCACAGGTCGGAGCTCCCGAGGCAGGTGGCTGGGGGAGCTCCTCCAAGGGCTGAGCCGTGTTTGACAGTGACGGCAGAGCCGAGGGCTTGAAGAGCCTCTCCTCGAAAATGCCAGGCTCCTAGGGTAACTGCCTGGACGCGCGTTTGACGATATCGTCGGCCTCCTGATTGGTGCCACGAGGCACATGCTGCAGTCCCAGCCCCCAGAACTGCTTTCCATCCTGCGGACCTCCGCTAGGTAGGCCTCCATATGCTCGTCCTTCGGATCATACACCTTGTTGGAGAAGTTGACTAGGAGCTGCGAGTCGCCCTTGACGGTGAGGCGTTTTATTCCCAGGGCTACTGCGGCCTTCAACCCGGCTATTAGTCCCTCATATTCTGCTATGTTGTTGGAGACCTTTTCACCCTGCTGGAAACAGAGCTGTACGACGTAGTAGAGCTTATCCAGAGTGGGTGATACCAGCACCGCACCAGCCCTCGCGCCGTGCCTGGAGAACGCCCCATCGAAGTACGTGATCCAGCCTGCCGGTGCCTTCCTCCCCGGAGAGAGGGACCGATCCTCATTGTCCATGAGGCCTGGCGCCTCCGCCCATTCCGACATGAAATCCGCTAATGCTGCCCCTTCGATGACCCTGGTTATGCTGAACTCGAGCTGAAATGCCTGCAGCTCTATGTTCCACTCGGCGACCCTTCCGGCTGAGTTAGGGCTCCTAAGCACTCTCTCCAGGGGGTACGATGAGACGACTTTGATGGGATGAGCCTGGAAGTAGTGACGCAGCTTGCGCGAGGCTACCAGTAGCGCGAGGAGGAGCTTCTGAGGCATTGGGTACCGTGCCCTCGCGTCCCGCAACACCGTGCTAACAAAGTAGACCGGGTGCTCAACAAGGCTGAGAGCATCTGCGGTCGCGACGCCCTCGGGAGGTGAGGGCGCCTCATGAGATGAAGTGACCTCGGGAGGCGATCCATCCGGGCGTGCGGCCTCCCCTGCCTTCGGTACATTCTTCGGCAGCTGCCCCTCCTCCACTGCGGTCGTGGCTTCCGCAGGCTCTCCTTGTTCTCGTTTTGCCTTGCCTCGGGCTGCCGCTGCGGTCTTGACCTGGCGCTCCTCCCTAACCACCACCAGGGCTGCGCTGGCGGAGTAAGGAGTGGCGGCGAGGTAAAGCAGCAGGGGCTCCCGAGGGCGCGGAGCCACCATGACTGGGGGACTGGTCAGGTACCTCTTGAGATCTTGAAACACCTGATCTGCGTCTTCAGTCCATTCAAAGGGCCCCTTCTTCTTCATCAGCTGAAAGAAAGGCAGCGCCCGCTCTCCCAATTTGGAGATGAAGCGCCCCAGCGCGGTCACGCGCCCAGTAAGCTTCTGCATCTCTCTAAGGGTCTTCGGCGGGCTCATGTCCTCGACCGCCTTGACCTTCTCGGGGTTGGCCTCGATGCCACGATGGGACACGAGGAACCCCAAAAGCTTGCCCGAGGGGACGCCAAACACACATTTCTCCGGGTTGAGCCGCAGGTTTACTGCGTCGAGGCTCGCGAAGGTCTCCTCCAGGTCCTGTATCAGGGTCTTGGCCTCCCGAGACTTTAGTACAATGTCATCTACGTAGGCCTCGACATTCTTTCCGAGTTGCGGGCCCAAGGCGATGTGCATCAGCCGCTGAAAGGTTGCTCCCACGTTGCGCAGCCCGAACGGCATGCATGTATAGCAGTATACCCCGCACGGGGTCAAGAAGGCGGTCTTCTCGACGTCTTCTACTGCCATCTTGATCTGGTGATACCCGGAGAAGGCATCCAGGAAGCATAGCAGGTTGCACTCCGCAGTGGAATCGACGATCTGGTCGATGCAGGGGAGCGGAAACGGATCTTGCGGGCATGCCTTGTTAAGGTTGGTGAAGTCAACACACATGCGCTCCTTCCCCCCTTTCTTGGGCACAACAACAGGGTTGGCCAACCAATCCGGGTATCAGACCTCATGAATGACCCCAGCGGCTTCTAGCTTGCGGGTCTCTTGAACAATGAAGGCCTGCTTTTCCACGGACTGCCGCCTGGCCTTCTGCTTCACGGGGCGCACATTTGGGCACACGTTGAGGTGATGCTCGATGACACTCCTGGGGATCCCCGCCAGCTGGTCGGGCTCCCAAGCAAATACCTTCTTATTTGCGCGCAAGAACTTGACCAAGGCCCCCTCCTGCTCAGGCTCAAGGTTGGCGCCTATGGTGAAAGTGGCACTGGAGGACCCGTCCTCGTCGACAGGTATCTGCTTGGTCTCTGCCTTGTCCTGGGTGAACAACTGCTTCTTCTTGGCGGCGCAGCCCCCTTGGGCTCAGGGGTCTCCGCGTTGACGGGCCACGCCGACGCCGCTGTCTTGAAGGTGAGCTCGAGTACTCGCAAGGCATCCCCGGTGTCCCCGCGCACGTTGAGGGTACCGTTGCTCCCGGGAATCTTCATGAGGTTGTACGCCGGGTGCATGGCGGCCATGAACTGGGCCAGTGCCGGGTAGCCGAGGATGGCGTTGTAAGGGAGGCCGACGGGGGCGATGTCGAAGTCGACCGTCTCCGTGCGGAAGTTGTCGTTGGTGCCGAAGGTTACCGGGAGCCGGATCTGTCCCAGGGAGTCGGATGATCCGCCTCCGATGCCCGAGAAAGATTGGTTGGGTCGCAGCCGCTCCTGGGGTATGAAGAAGAGGTTGAAAGTCTCGACCGAAAGCACGCTGAGGCCCGTGCCTCCATCGATGAGGGTCCTGGTGACGGCCACCTGGTAGATGGTGGGGGTGCACAACAAGGGGAGCACGCCTGAGCCGGCCGGGTTGGTTGGGTGGTCCTCCGAGCTGAAGGTCAGATCGACCTCGCGCGCCGCCCGGTCCGGGGGAGCCCCCTGCCGTGCGGAAGCGGTGCTAACCCGACGGGCAAAAGGCTTGACGTGGCGACTTGTGGGCGGCGCCTGCGAGCCGCCCAGGAGGGCCACAACGACCGGAGGCGTCGGTGTCGCGGCGCAGTTACTCTGTCGCGTAAGCGGATGCTGGGGTGGTGCTTGTAGCTCGTTTCCCGCCGAGCCGGTGGTGGTGTTGACGGCGGGCGGCCGGGGATGACGAGAACTGTTGGGGAACGCAGTAATTTCGAAAATTTTCCTACGCACACGCAAGATCATGGTGATGCACAGCAACGAGAGGGGAGAGTGTTGTCTACGTACCAACGCAGACCGACTGCGGAAGCGATCACACAACGTAGAGGAAGTAGTCGTACGTCTTCTTCCCGATCCGACCGATCCAAGCACCGTTACTCCGGCACCTCCGAGTTCTTAGCACACGTTCAGCTCGATGACGTTCCTCGGGCTCCGATCCAGCAAAGCGTCAAGGAAGAGTTCCGTCAGCACGACGGCGTGGTGACGATCTTGATGTACTACCGACGCAGGGCTTCGCCTAAGCACTGTAACGGTACGATCGAGGTGGAATTTGGTGGCAGGGGGCACCGCACACGGCTAAGGAACGATCTCAAGGATCAACTTGTGTGTCTTGGGGTGCCCCCTGCCCCCGTATATAAAGGTTGGAGGAGGGGGAGCCGGCCGGCCAGGGAGAGGGAGGCGCAGGGGAGTCCTACTCCCACCGGGAGTAGGACTCCTCCCTCCAATCCTAATCCAATTAGGACTCTCGGGGGGAAAGGAGAAAGAGGGGAGGCCGACCCCTTCTCCTAGTCCTACTAGGACTTGGGGAAGGGGGGGCGCCGGCCAGCTTGGGCTTGTCCCTTTTCTCTTTTTCCACTAAGGCCCAATAGGCCCATTAGTCTCCCGGGGGGTTCCGGTAACCCTCCCGGTATTCCGGTAAAATCCCGATTTCACCCGGAACACTTCCTATGTCCAAACATAGGCTTCCAATATATCAATCTTTACGTCTCGACCATTTCGAGACTCCTCGTCATGTCCGTGATCTCATCCGGGACTCCGAACAACCTTCGGTACATCAAAATGCATAAACTCATAATAACTGTCATCGTAACGTTAAGCGTGCGGACCCTACGGTTCGAGAACAATGTAGACATGACCGAGACACGTCTCCGGTCAATAACCAATAGCGGGACCTGGATGCCCATATTGGCTCCTACATATTCTACGAAGATCTTTATCGGTCAGACCGCATAACAACATACGTTGTTCCCATTGTCATCGGTATGTTACTTGCCCGAGATTCGATCGTCGGTATCCAATACCTAGTTCAATCTCGTTACTGGCAAGTCTCTTTACTCGTTCCGTAATACATCATCTCACAACTAACATATTAGTTGCAGTGCTTGCAAGGCTTATGTGATGTGCATTACCGAGAGGGCCCAGAGATACCTCTCCGACAATCGGAGTGACAAACCCTAATCTCGAAATACGCCAACCCAACATCTACCATTGGAGACACCTGTAGTACTCCTTTATAATCACCCAGTTACGTTGTGACGTTTGGTAGTACCCAAAGTGTTCCTCCGGTAAACGGGAGTTGCATAATCTCATAGTTATAGGAACATGTATAAGTCATGAAGAAAGCAATAGCAACATACTAAACAATCGGGTGCTAAGCTAATGGAATGGGTCATGTCAATCAGATCATTCAACCAATGATGTGACCTCGTTAATCAAATAACAACTCTTTGTTCATGGTTAGGAAACATAACCATCTTTGATTAACGAGCTAGTCAAGTAGAGGCATACTAGTGACACTCTGTTGGTCTATGTATTCACACATGTATTATGTTTCCGGTTAATACAATTCTAGCATGAATAATAAACATTTATCATGATATAAGGAAATAAATAATAACTTTATTATTGCCTCTAGGGCATATTTCCTTCAGTCTCCCACTTGCACTAGAGTCAATAATCTAGATTACACTGTAATGATTCTAACACCCATGGAGCCTTGGTGCTGATCATGTTTTGCTCGTGGAAGAGGCTTAGTCAACGGGTCTGCAACGTTCAGATCCGTATGTATCTTGCAAATCTCTATGTCTCCCACCTGGACTAAATCCCGGATGGAGTTGAAGCTTCTCTTGATGTGTTTGGTCCTCTTGTGAAATCTGGATTCCTTTGCTAAGGCAATTGCACCAGTATTGTCACAGAAGATTTTCATTGGACCCGATGCACTAGGTATGACACCTAGATCGGATATGAACTCCTTCATCCAGACTCCTTCGTTTGCTGCTTCCGAAGCAGCTATGTACTCTGCTTCACATGTAGATCCCGCTACGACGCTTTGTTTAGAACTGCACCAACTGACAGCTCCACCGTTTAAAGTAAACACGTATCCGGTTTGTGATTTAGAATCGTCCGGATCAGTGTCAAAGCTTGCATCAACGTAACCTCTTACGATGAGCTCTTTGTCACCTCCATATACGAGAAACATATCCTTAGTCCTTTTCAGGTATTTCAGGATGTTCTTGACCGCTGTCCAGTGATCCATTCCTGGATTACTTTGGTACCTCCCTGCTAAACTTATAGCAAGGCACACATCAGGTCTGGTACACAGCATTGCATACATGATAGAGCCTATGGCTGAAGCATAGGGAACATCTCTCATTTTCTCTCTATCTTCTGCAGTGGTCAGGCATTGAGTCTTATTCAACTTCATACCTTGTAACACAGGCAAGAACCCTTTCTTTGCTTGATCCATTTTGAACTTCTTCAAAATCTTGTCAAGGTATGTGCTCTGTGAAAGTCCAATTAAGCGTTTTGATCTACCTCTATAGATCTTTATGCCTAATATGTAAGCAGCTTCCCCGAGGTCTTTCATCGAAAAACTTTTATTCAAGTATCCCTTTATGCTATCCAGAAATTCTATGTCATTTCCAATCAGCAATATGTCATCCACATATAATATTAGAAATGCTACAGAGCTCCCACTCACTTTCTTGTAAATACAGGCTTCTCCAAAAGTCTGTATAAAGCCAAATGCTTTGATCACACTATCAAAGCGTTTATTCCAACTCCGAGATGCTTGCACTAGTCCATAAATGGATCGCTGGAGTTTGCATACTTTGTTAGATCCCTTTGGATCGACAAAACCTTCTGGTTGTATCATATACAACTCTTCTTCCAGAAATCCATTCAGGAATGCAGTTTTGACATCCATCTGCCATATTTCATAATCATAAAAATGCGGCAATCGCTAACATAATTCTGACGGACTTAAGCATCGCTACGGGTGAGAAGGTCTCATCGTAGTCAACTCCTTGAACTTGTCGAAAACCTTTCGCGACAAGTCGAGCTTTGTAGACAGTAATATTACCGTCAGCGTCAGTCTTTTTCTTGAAGATCCATTTATTCTCAATTGCTTGTCGATCATCGGGCAAGTCAACCAAAGTCCATACTTTGTTTTCATACATGGATCCCATCTCAGATTTCATGGCCTCAAGCCACTTTGCGGAATCTGGGCTCACCATCGCTTCTTCATAGTTCGTAGGTTCATCATGATCTAGCATCATGACTTCCAGAACTGGATTACCGTACCACTCTGGTGCGGATCTCACTCTGGTTGATCTACGTGGTTCAGTAGTATCTTGTTCTGAAGCTTCATGATCATCATCATTAGCTTCCTCACTGATTGGTATAGGTGTCGCAGAAATAGTTTTCTGTGATGCACTATTTTCCAACAAGGGAGCAGGTACAGTTACCTCGTCAAGTTCTACTTTCCTCCCACTCACTTCTTTCGAGAGAAACTCCTTCTCTAAAAAGTTTCCGAATTTAGCAACAAAAGTCTTGCCTTCGGATCTGTGATAGAAGGTGTATCCAATAGTTTCCTTTGGATATCCTATGAAGACACATTTCTCCGATTTGGGTTCGAGCTTATCAGGTTGAAGCTTTTTCACATAAGCATCGCAGCCCCAAACTTTAAGAAACGACAACTTTGGTTTCTTGCCAAACCATAGTTCATAAGGTGTCGTCTCAACGGATTTTGATGGTGCCCTGTTTAACGTGAATGCGGCCGTCTCTAAAGCATAACCCCAAAACGATAGAGGTAAATCAGTAAGAGACATCATAGATCACACCATATCTAGTAAAGTACGATTACGACGTTCGGACACACCATTACGTTGTGGTGTTCCGGGTGGCGTGAGTTGCGAAACTATTCCACAATTTTTCAAATGTACACCAAAACTCGTAACTCAAATATTCTCCTCCACGATCAGATCGTAGAAACTTTATTTTCTTGTTACGATGATTTTCAACCTCACTCTGAAATTCTTTGGACTTTTCAAATGTTTCAGACTTATGTTTCATTAAGTAGATATACCCATATCTGCTTAAATCATCTGTGAAGGTGAGAAAATAACGATATCCGCCACGAGCCTCAATATTCATCGGACCACATACATCGGTATGTATGATTTCCAATAAATCTGTTGCTCTCTCCATAGTACCGGAGAACGGTGTTTTAGTCATCTTGCCTATGAGGCACGGTTCGAAAGTACCAAGTGATTCATAATCAAGTGGTTCCAAAAGCCCATCAGTATGGAGTTTCTTCATGCGCTTTACACCGATATGACCTAAACGGCAGTGCCACAAATAAGTTGCACTATCATTATTAACTTTGCATCTTTTGGCTTCTACATTATGAATATGTGTATCACTATCTTCGAGATTCAACAAGAATAGACCACTCTTCAAAGGTGCATGACCATAAAAGATATTACTCATATAAATAGAACAACCATTATTCTCTGATTTAAATGAATAACCGTCACGCATTAAACAAGATCCAGATATAATGTTCATGCTCAACGCTGGCACCAAATAACAATTATTTAGGTCTAATATTAATCCCGAAGGTAGATGTAGAGGTAGCGTGCCGACCGCGATCACATCGACTTTGGAACCGTTTCCCACGCGCATCGTCACCTCGTCCTTTGCTAGCGTCCGCTTATTCCGTAGTCCCTGTTTCGAGTTGCAAATATTAGCAACAGAACCAGTATCAAATACCCAGGTGCTACTGCGAGCTCTAGTAAGGTACACATCAATAACATGTATATCACATATACCTTTGCTCACTTTGCCATCCTTCTTATCCGCCAAATACTTGGGGCAGTTCCGCTTCCAGTGACCAGTCTGCTTGCAGTAGAAGCACTCAGTTTCAGGCTTAGGTCCAGACTTGGGTTTCTTCTCCTGAGCAGCAACTTGCTTGCTGTTCTTCTTGAAGTTTCCCTTCTTCTTCCCTTTGCCCTTTTTCTTGAAACTAGTGGTTTTGCTAACCATCAACACTTGATGCTCCTTCTTGATTTCTACCTCCGCAGCTTTCAGCATTGCGAAGAGCTCGGGAATAGTCTTGTTCATCCCTTGCATATTATAGTTCATCACGAAGCTCTTGTAGCTTGGTGGCAGTGATTGGAGAATTCTGTCAATGACGCAGTCATCTGGAAGATTAACTCCCATCTGAATCAAGTGATTATTATACCCAGACATCTTGAGTATATGCTCACTGACAGAACTGTTCTCCTCCATCTTACAGCTATAGAACTTATTGGAGACTTCATATCTCTCAATTCGGGCATTTGCTTGAAATATTAACTTCAACTCCTGGAACATCTCATATGCTCCATAATGTTCAAAACGTCGTTGAAGTCCCGATTCTAAGCCGTAAAGCATGGCACACTGAACTATCGAGTAGTCATCAGCTTTGCTCTGCCAGACGTTCATAACATCTTGCGTCGCTCCTGCAGCAGGCCTGTCACCCAGCGGTGCTTCCAGGACGTAATTTTTCTGTGCAGCAATGAGGATAATCCTCAGGTTACGGACCCAGTCCGTGTAATTGCTACCATCATCTTTCAACCTTGCTTTCTCAAGGAACGCATTAAAATTCAATGGAACAATAGCACGAGCCATCTATCTACAATCAACATAAACAAGCAAGATACTATCAGGTACTAAGTTCATGATAAGTTTAAGTTCAGTTAATCAAATTACTTAGGAACTCCCACTTAGATAGACATCCCTCTAATCTTCTAAGTGATCACGTGATCCAAATCAACTAAACCACAACCGATCATCACGTGAGATGGAGTAGTTTTCAATGGTGAACATCGTTATGTTGATCATATCTACTATATGATTCACGCTCGACCTTTCGGTCTCCGTGTTCCGAGGCCATATCTGTATATGCTTGGCTCGTCAAGTATAACCTGAGTATTCTGCGTGTGCAACTGTTTTGCACCCGTTGTATTTGGACGTAGAGCTTATCACACCCGATCATCACGTGGTGTCTGGGCACGACGAACTTTGGCAACGGTGCATACTCAGGGAGAACACTTCTTGATAATTTTAGTGAGAGATCATCTTATAATGCTACCGTCAATCAAAGCAAGATAAGATGCATAAAAGGGATAAACATCACATGCAATCAATATAAGTGATATGATATGGCCATCATCATCTTGTGCTTGTGATCTCCATCTCCGAAGCACCGTCATGATCACCATCGTCACCGGCTCGACACCTTGATCTCCATCGTAGCATCGTTGTCGTCTCGCCAATCTTATGCTTCCACGACTATCACTACCGTTTAGTAATAAAGTAAAGCATTACATCGCGATTGCATTGCATACAATAAAGCGACAACCATATGGCTCCTGCCAGTTGCCGATAACTCGGTTACAAAACATGATCATCTCATACAATAAAATCAGCATCATGCCTTGACCATATCACATCACAACATACCCTGCAAAAACAAGTTAGACGTCCTCTACTTTGTTGTTGCAAGTTTTACGTGGCTGCTACGGGCTTAAGTAAGAACTCATCTCACCTATGCATCAAAACCACAACGATAGTTCGTCAAATAGACTCCGTTTTAACCTTCTCAAGGACCGGGCGTAGTCACACTTGGTTCAACTAAAGTTGGAGAGACAGTCTTCCGCAAGCCATCTGTGTGCAAAGCACGTCAAGGGAACCGGTCTCGCATAAGAGTACGCGTAAGGTTGGTCCGGATCGTCTCACCCAACAATACCGCCGAACCAAAGTATGACATGCTGGTAGGCAGTATGACTTGTATCGCCCACAACTCACTTGTGTTCTACTCGTGCAAATAACATAAAACCATAAAACCTAGGCTCTGATACCACTGTTGGGGAACGCAGTAATTTCGAAAATTTTCCTACGCACACGCAAGATCATGGTGATGCACAGCAACGAGAGGGGAGAGTGTTGTCTACGTACCAACGCAGACCGACTGCGGAAGCGATCACACAACATAGAGGAAGTAGTCGTACGTCTTCTTCCCGATCCGACCGATCCAAGCACCGTTACTCCGGCACCTCCGAGTTCTTAGCACACGTTCAGCTCGATGACGTTCCTCGGGCTCCGATCCAGCAAAGCATTGAGGAAGAGTTCCGTCAGCACGACGGCGTGGTGACGATCTTGATGTACTACCGACGCAGGGCTTCGCCTAAGCACTGTAACGGTACGATCGAGGTGGAATTTGGTGGCAGGGGGCACCGCACACGGCTAAGGAACGATCTCAAGGATCAACTTGTGTGTCTTGGGGTGCCCCCTGCCCCCGTATATAAAGGTTGGAGGAGGGGGAGCCGGCCGGCCAGGGAGAGGGAGGCGCAGGGGAGTCCTACTCCCACCGGGAGTAGGACTCCTCCCTCCAATCCTAATCCAATTAGGACTCTCGGGGGGAAAGGAGAAAGAGGGGAGGCCGTCCCCTTCTCCTAGTCCTACTAGGACTTGGGGAAGGGGGGGCGCCGGCCAGCTTGGGCTTGTCCCTTTTCTCTTTTTCCACTAAGGCCCAATAGGCCCATTAGTCTCCCGGGGGGTTCCGGTAACCCTCCCGGTATTCCGGTAAAATCCCGATTTCACCCGGAACACTTCCTATGTCCAAACATAGGCTTCCAATATATCAATCTTTACGTCTCGACCATTTCAAGACTCCTCGTCATGTCCGTGATCTCATCCGGGACTCCGAACAACCTTCGGTACATCAAAATGCATAAACTCATAATAACTGTCATCGTAACGTTAAGCGTGCAGACCCTACGGTTCGAGAACAATGTAGACATGACCGAGACACGTCTCCGGTCAATAACAAATAGCGGGACCTGGATGCCCATATTGGCTCCTACATATTCTACGAAGATCTTTATCGGTCAGACCGCATAACAACATACGTTGTTCCCTTTGTCATCGGTATGTTACTTGCCCGAGATTCGATCGTCGGTATCCAATACCTAGTTCAATCTCGTTACTGGCAAGTCTCTTTACTCGTTCCGTAATACATCATCTCACAACTAACATATTAGTTGCAGTGCTTGCAAGGCTTATGTGATGTGCATTACCGAGAGGGCCCAGAGATACCTCTCCGACAATCGGAGTGACAAACCCTAATCTCGAAATACGCCAACCCAACATCTACCATTGGAGACACCTGTAGTACTCCTTTATAATCACCCAGTTACGTTGTGACGTTTGGTAGTACCCAAAGTGTTCCTCCGGTAAACGGGAGTTGCATAATCTCATAGTTATAGGAACATGTATAAGTCATGAAGAAAGCAATAGCAACATACTAAACGATCGGGTGCTAAGCTAATGGAATGGGTCATGTCAATCAGATCATTCAACCAATGATGTGACCTCGTTAATCAAATAACAACTCTTTGTTCATGGTTAGGAAACATAACCATCTTTGATTAACGAGCTAGTCAAGTAGAGGCATACTAGTGACACTCTGTTGGTCTATGTATTCACACATGTATTATGTTTCCGGTTAATACAATTCTAGCATGAATAATAAACATTTATCATGATATAAGGAAATAAATAATAACTTTATTATTGCCTCTAGGGCATATTTCCTTCAAGAACGCCCATCGGCGAGGGCCGCCGGGGCGGCGTGAGCCCGGCTGGTGCCGCACATGGATGCGGCGGCCGGAGGCGGGCGGAGCGGTGGAAGACAGTTTCCGGTGCACCCCTACCTGGCGCGCCAAATGTCGGATTTCGGGTTCCGGCAGACCCTTAAGGTTCGAACACTGGGGTGCACACGGAAATCACGCCTTCTACCTCCCCGTCTCGCAAAGATCTAAACTACTAAAAGAATCACGCAAGAGACACAAGATTTATACTGGTTCGGGCCACCATTGTGGTGTAATACCCTACTCCAGTGTGTGGTGGATGGATTGCCTCCTGGGGCTGATGATGATGAACAATACAAGGAAGAACAGCCTCGCTAGGGTCTATTCTTGGTTGGGGCGATGAACTACTGGGAGGAGTTCAGTCACCTTCTCTCTCTCTCTCTCTCTCTCTCTCTCTCTTGCTAGCCGGATCCACCAACTCTGCGAACCAAGCCGACCCACTACTCTGTGTACCTCCCTCTTGCTACATGGGTGGCCGGTCCTATTTATAGGGGTCCTGGTCCTCTTCCCAAATATCGAGCGGGAAGGGAGCCAACAATGGCGGGCTAATTTGAAAGGGGACAGCAAGTACTCTTATCCTGACTAAAGTTAGTCTTCGCCTGCGAAAGACTCTGCGGTGACGCCGTTCTGGGCTCCATGGTGACCTCCGTCTCATAGTCCGATTGGTCCTGGTCTCGTTGCAACAAAATGGCAACCTTTGCCTGATGCCTCGGTACTCCGCGGCTGCGCTTGCCCCCTTTGCACCAAAGAGGAAAGAAGGACGCTGCGCG
This sequence comes from Triticum monococcum, assembly GCA_034509565.1. NCBI lineage: Eukaryota > Viridiplantae > Streptophyta > Magnoliopsida > Poales > Poaceae > Triticum > Triticum monococcum. Next base: position 412,980,325 of record CM067845.1, read on the forward strand.
CTGGCGCCCGCCTGGCACCCTCGATCGTCATGGCTTGCGTCACGGGCACCTCGCGAGGTACCCCGCCTTGATATCTCCGTCTCCTTGCGAGCCAGCCTGAGGAGGCTGCGCCTGAGGATGCGCCGTGTCATCCTCCTTGCGAGGCTTGGCCCCTCGCGAGGGTCTTGAGTCTTGTGCTGATGAAGATGGGCCATGTTGGCCCCTCATTGGAGCCACGCCGCAGGCAGGCAAGTCTGGGGACCCCCGTTCCCAGAACGCCGACAGTAGGACTAGCCACCAGAGAGGGAAGGGGATCCCGGACCAAGTAGAACATACCACACCAGCTCAAGAACACCTCTCGCCAGGCCGTTCTTCCCCCTGTATTGTTCATCATCAGCCCGTGAGGCAATCCACCACACCACACACTAGAGTAGGGTATTACACCACATTGGTGGCCCGAACCAGTATAAATCTCATGTGCTCTATGTGTTCTTCTTTCCAGCCTAGATTTCTTGCGAGCCATAGAAGCGCAAGTCGGTAGTGGAAAGATCACCGTGCGCACCCCAGAGTTCGAACCTTAAGGGTCTCCCGGAACCTGAAATCTGACATTTGGCGCGCCAGGTAGGGGTGTGCCGGAGTTCTCCCTCTCGACGACCCGCTCTCCACCAACATCGCGTTTCGCCCCCATGGCGGACAACGCGCCGCTCGCTCCGGCAACCGATGTCGGCACTGGGGCCGGGGGGCTCCGAGCCTTGGCCCCCATCTTGCGAGAGGTGTAGTGGCTGCACAAATTCAAGCCTGAGACGCCACCACGCTACAACGGCGTGACGGATCCGCTGGTTTTCCTGCTGGCGTATGAGGAGGCCGTCCTCAAAGCCGGGGGCGACGACCGAATGATGGCCAACTGGTTCCCCATGGCCCTCGCCGGTGACCCGCATGCGTGGCTCCTCCACCTGCCGACGGCTTCTGGGACCTCCTGGGAGGAGTTGCGCGACCTCTTCCTCGCCCGTTATGCTGCACCAGTGCCGCCCGTCGTCGCAGCTCTCCTGGGTGGCTCACAGGCACCACCTCAAGCCGCCACGTCAAGTCGTTCACCCGCCGGATCAGCGCCGCTTCCAAGCGTCGAGAAGCCCCCCCGGGCTAGGTGGCGCCCGAGGCCGATCTAACCTTCGACTCGGATGATCACCCCATCAACCCCATCAGTTCGGGCGCGCTCCCGATGCTGTGCACCTCCACCATCTGCCAGGTGGCCATCACCAGGACCCTCATCGACGGCGGTGCCGGCCTCAACGTGCTCTCGGTGGAGGCCTTCAGCCTCCTCCACATGTCGCTAGACTGGCTTCTACCTAGCAGGCCTTTCTCGGTTGTCGGAGTCGGTTCCACCACCTCCTTGGGACAGATCCGCCTCCCGGTGACCTTCGGCACCCACGACAACTTCCACACAGAGCTGATCGACTTCGACATCGCCCCCATCGGCCTCCCCTACAACGCCATCCTCGGCTATCCGGCCTTGGCCTGGTTCATGGTAGCAACTCACCCGACGTACAACCTCATGAAGATGCCCGGAAGCAGCGGCGTCCTAACCGTGTCAGGAGACACAAGGGATGAGCTGCAGGCGCTCAAGCTTGCCTTCAGGGCAGCCGTAGTGGCGCAGCCCACCAGCACCGACGCCCTTGAGCCCAAGGGGGCTGCACCGGCTAAAAAGAAGCAGCTGTTCACCCAAGACAAGGCAGAAACCAAGCAGGTACCGGTCGACGAGGACGGGTCCACTGACGCTACCTTCACCATAGGAGCCAACCTCGAGCCCGAGCAGGAGAAGGCCCTGGTGAGGTTCCTGCGTGCGAACAAGAAGGTGTTCGCATGGGAACCTGATCAGTTAGCAGGGGTCCTGAGGGGTGTGATTGAGCATCACCTTAACGTGTGCCCCAACGTGCGCCCCGTGAAGCAGAAGGCGAGGCGACAGTCCACTGAGAAACAAGCTTTCATCGTTCAGGAGACTCGGAAGCTAGAAGCGGCAGGAGTTATGCGCGAGGTCCGTTACCCAGATTGGCTTGCTAATCCGGTCGTTGTGCCGAAAAAGGGAGGAAAGGAATGCATGTGTGTCGACTTCACCAACCTCAACAAAGCCTGCCCACAGGATCGATTTCGGCTCCCCCGCATTGACCAGATAGTCGACTCTACTGCAGAGTGTGACCTATTGTGCTTCCTAGATGCCTTGTCAGGCTATCACCAGATCAAGATGGCGGTAGAAGACGTGGAAAAAACGGCTTTCCTGACCCCATGTGGAGTGTACTGCTACACGTGCATGCCATTTGGGTTGTGCAATGCAGGCGCAACCTTTCAGCGGCTGATGCACATCGCCTTAGGCTGGCAGCTCGGGAGGAACACTGAAGCTTATGTCGACGACATTATGGTGAAGTCCCGGGAGGCAAAAACCCTGATACAAGACCTGGAAGAAACCTTTGCGAGCCTCAACGAAGTGGACCTACGGCTCAACCTGGAGAAGTGCGTGTTTGGGGTCCGCTCGGGCAAGCTCCTGGGTTTTCTCGTGTCCCACAAGGGCATCGAGGCCAACCCAGAGAAGGTCAAAGCAGTCGAAGACATGAGCCCGCCAAGGACCCTCGGAGAGATGTAGGAGCTCACCGGGCGTGTAACCATGCTAGGGCGCTTCATCTCCAAGCTGGGGGAATGAGCACTGCCCTTCTTCAAGTTGATGAAGAAGAAGGGCCCCTTCAAATGGACTGAAGAGGCTGACAAGGCATTCCAAGATCTCAAGAGGTACCTTATCAGCCCACCAGTGATGGTTGCTCCGCGTCCGTGGGAGCCCCTGGTGCTCTACCTTGCGGCCACCCCCTACTCCGCTAGCACAGCCCTGGTGGCGGTCAGGGAGGAGCGTTGGACCAAGGCCGCAGCCACCGTCCGGGCTGAAGCAAAGCAAAGCCAAGAGGGCCTCGCAGGACCATGACCGCAGCCGGAGTGGAACAGCTGCAGCAGGAGAACGCACCCGGGGCAGGAGAGGCCTCTTCAAGCGACCAAGCACTGGGGGCTCCACCATCTCAGGAGACGCCTCGACCTCTGGAGGATGCAAGCTGCGCCCGCACCCTCAACCTTGTCGAGCATCCCGTGTACTTCGTCAGCACGGTGCTATGGGACGCAAGGGCGCGGTACCCCATGCCTCAAAAACTCCTCCTCGCGCTATTAGTGGCCTCACGCAAGCCGCGACACTAGTTCCAAGGCCATCCCATCAAAGTCGTCTTAGCATACCCCTTGGAAAGGGTACTCAGGAGCCCCAACTCAGCTGGAAGAGTCGCTGAATGGAACATCGAACTACAGGCATTTCAGCTAGAATTCAGTACGACCAGAGTCATCAAGGGAGCCCCACTTGCGGATTTCGTGGCAGAATGGGCAGAAGCATCGGGTCTCGAGGCAGGAGAGGACCGATCACTTTCCCCGAGAAGTGAGGCACCAGATGGCTGGGTCATGTACTTCGATGGGGCATTCTCTCGACACGGCGCGGGAGCTGGCGCAGTGCTCGTATCTCCCACTCAGGACAAACTCTACTACGCCATGAAACTCTATTTCCAGCACGAGGAAAAGGTCTCCAACAACATAGCAGAGTACGAAGCCTGATAGCAGGCTTGAGAGCCGCAATCGCAGCTCCTCGTCATCTTCTCCAACAAGATATACGAACCAAAGGATGAGCACATGGAAGCCTACCTTGCTGAGGTTCGCAAGATGGAGAACCAGTTCTGGGGGCTGGAGTTGCAGCATGTGCCTCGCGGCACCAATCAAGAGGCTGATGACATTGCCAAGAGGGCATCCATGCAGCTGCCTCAGGAGCCTGGCGTCTTCGAGGAGCGGCTCTTCAAACCCTCGGCGGCACCATCACTATCGAGCATGGCGCAACCAAGGGAGGAGCTCCCTCAGCCGCCTACCTCGGGTGCTCCGGCCTGCTGCCCGGCTTCAGGGGCACATCTGCTCCTAGCGTTAGAGCCTCAGGAAGGGTGCTGGATCGCAGAGCTCAAGAACTACTTGATGCAAGGGACACTTTTGGAGAGCGAGGAGGAGGCAGAGCGTGTAGCGCGGCAGGCCACGGCTTACTGCATCAAGGATGGGGAGCTCTACCGGAAGCGACCAAATGACGTGTCCCTATGTTGCATCTCCAGAGAGCAAGGGAAGGAGCTGCTGGCGGACATACATGGTGCAGACTGTGGGCACCACTCATCGTCGCGAACCCTCGTCGGCAAGGCGTTCTACAGTGGATTCTACTGGCCCACAACACTCAGCGACGCCGTTGAGCTGGTGAAGGCTTGCGAGGCCTGCCAGTTCCACACTAGGCAGATCCATCAGCCGGCGGGGGGTCTACAGACTATACCCCTCTCGTGGCCGTTCGCAGTTTGGGGGCTAGACATTCTCGGCCCGTTCCCTCGGGCGCCAGGGGGCTATCGCTACCTCTATGTCGCTGTGGACAAGTTCACCAAGTGGGCTGAGGTTGAAGCTGTCCGCACCATCCCAGAAGGCTCTGCAGTCAACTTCATCAAGGGTCTCGTGAGCCGGTTTGGGGTTCCTAACCACATCATCACCGACAACGATTCGCAATTCACCAGTAATCTCTTCAAAACGTACTATGCTAACCTTCGAACGCAGATATGTTACGCCTCAGTGGCGCACCGCCGGAGCAACGGCCAGGACGAGTGAGCCAACGCGGAGGTCCTGAGGGGCCTCAAAGCCAGGACCTTCAAGAAGAAGCTGGAGGCTTGTGGCAGGGGCTGGTACGACGAGCTCCAGTCCGTGCTGTGGTCTATCCGCACAACCATGGCCAAGCAGACTGGCGAGACCCCGTTCTTCCTCATCTACGGAGCAGAAGCTGTCCTCCCTCACGAGGTTAGGCGTCGCTCCGCGCGGGTCATGGCGTTCGACGAGACGCAGCAGGACGCCATGCGGGGGACGAATCTCGTGCTGGGAGAGGAACGTCGTCGAGAAGCCGCACTGCGAGCGGCAAGGTATCAACAGGCGCTGCAGCGATACCACTGCCGCAACATCCGCCCCAGAACTCTTGAGGTAGGGGACCTCGTGCTCAAACGGGTTCTCTCCAGGGAGGGGCTACACAAGCTCTCTTCCATGTGGGAGGGCCCATTCAAGGTTGTTCATGTTTCCAGGCCTAGCTCCGCGCGCTTGGAGACCCCGGAGGGGGTACCCATCCAGAACGCGTGAAACATTCAACATCTCCGGAGGTTCTATCCCTGTGCGAGGCCTAGCGCCTATGGAAAGGCCCGGTGCCTGTGAAGAAGGCCAATGCCTGTGAAGCTGCCGCATTTTGGGAAAGGCCCGGTGCCTGTGAACAAGGCCAATGCGTGTGAAGCTGTCGCATTTTGGGAAAGGCCCGGTGCCTATGAAGAAGGCCAATGCCTGTGAAGCTGTCACGTTTTGGGAAAGGCCCGGTGCCTATGAAGAAGGCCAATGCCTGTGAAGCTGCCTCGTTTTCGGAAAGGCCCGGTGCCTGTGAAGAAGACCAATGCCTGTGAAGCTCACCGCCCATGACACTCTCATGTAATAATGAGTGGGGTTGTACACGCCCGGAGTCTCTGGAGTGCTGCCTTCAGGCCTCGGGGGCTCCCGCCCACGCCCATTGGCAGCACTTAGCTCCGTGCTGGTGAGAAGACGTCGAAGACTAGAATAGGTGCCGGACGCGGCTTTTTCATTTGCTTTCTGCAGTTGGCTTGTTCGTTGCTGTTTGAAGTTTTATTGGAGCTGTTGCCGTCCCAGGCTTGTGATTCTTTGTCCTTTTCACTCACTTGTCTCATTTTCTCTCGCAAATCTCGCGAGGGAGGTTCACGGGCGCCCTCGCGAGTGTTTTCTGCCCTGATCGTTTGAAGCTTTCTTGTCCGGGTCCGCTGCGGGAGCACCCCGCCCAGTTCGTGCCCCACAGGCATCGCGACGCGAGCGTGGGACCTAGGCCGATTGCCCTCGCAATCAGACCAAAGGCTACTCCTCCTGCTAATCCTTGCAGGACATGAAGTGCACGGCGAGGCATCAGCCTCGGGAGGCGAGGACCACGTCATGCCCCACTGAGCTAAATAATCCCGGCACATGGGCACGCGGCGCGGAAACATAACGCAAAAATAACGGAAGCAGCACAATGATTAACAACAACAGTTCTAACACGCTCCCGTAGGGCCCTATACTACCTTCTTTTTCTGCGCAGGGAAAGAAGAAAAACAAAATGGGCACGACTTGCTCGGCACCAACTTGCGGCGAAAGCTCGAGCTCCCTCTGGGGGCTCAGGCGGATCCCTCCTCTCGCTTCACCGGGGCGCGACGACGGCCTGACCCGCTACCTTCACCCAGGCGGGCGCGGGGCCTGGTCGCGGCCACCGCTGGAGGAGCTGCTGCCTGAGAAGGAGTCGCCAAAGCTTGGCGAGCCCCAAGCGCCGCCGCCTACACGCCTGCCGCCGTCTTCATCTTGGTCAGCACCGGGGCTGGGCAGGCGGCCGCGGTCATCGTCTTTGGGGCAGCACCCAGCGCGACGACCATCTTCCCCGAACACCCTCACATAGAGGGTGGCGTCGCCATCGAATTTGAAGTGCAGGGTGCACCGCTGGCTTAGGCCGCGCGCATAGGCAAACGTTTGCTAGCCGCGAGTCAGGACCGCATCCCCAGAAGCGGAGACCTCCAGCGAAGCCCAGGAGGCCCTGCTGCAGCAACCATCTTCCTGAAGCCAGAGGTCGCCCCAAGCGCCGGCCGACAGTTCACCTACGAAGAAACGGGGGAGCTAGAGCCAGGTGCTGGTCGGGTCCGCCAACCACACGACGAACTCCGGTAGCACCTCCGCCGAGCGAAAGCGTGTCCTGGGGGGCCTCGCGGCCACCGCATGCCTCCCATCGGCAACCGGGCCCTCACCATCGCGCAGGGAACCGCCTCCATGGCCACGGGAAGCCACTACAGGGACCGCGGGGTGCTTGCGAGGGCGGCCCCGGCCGCGCTTGGTCGGTGGGGAGTCTGGCCCTGCCGGGCGAGCTTTTCCTTTCTCCGCGGCCGAGAATCTCTTCGGCGGAGCCATGGGAATGGCGAGTAGCCAAGAAGAAGAAAAGGAGTAGCAGGAAGGGATACGCTAACGAGGCTCGTACAGTCCCGTACTTATAGCTGGAGAAGGCCAACCGCCGACCACCACGATCGAGGTAATCATGACCCATTTCTCTGCATGCAGGGACTTGCCAAGCCGTGCGGTTTCCGAGGCGCCATGGGGAAGAGCATACGCCCACGACCAATCTGTCGCCACGCGACGCCCAAGGCCGCAGGCTATTGGGGCCCGCGGCGTTTCGCGTTCGCCCCTTCGCTTGCTTCTCTGCTAGGCCTAGCCCGGGTGCGCCTCGGGCTCAGGGGCTACTGTCGGCATTGTGGGAACGGGGGTCCCCAGACTTGCCTTCCTGCGGCCTACGGCGTGGCTCGAGTGGGGGCCCAGTGCGGCCCAGCTTCATCAGCTCAAATTCAAGACCCTCGCGAGGGACCAAGCCCTGCGGGGCGGACAACATGAAGCTTCCTCAGGAGCAGCCTCATCAGGCAAGCTCGCGAGGAGGCGGAGAGATCAAGGCAGGGGCACCTCGCGAGGAGCCCGTGACGCAAGCCATGATGATCGAGATCAGGCGGGCGCCAGGCAGGCACCGGCCTGTGCAGTGTCCTTGTTTCCCCTTCGGTGCAAAGGGAACAAGCACAGTTGTAGGATCGAAAGTCTGTCTAGAGGGGGGGGGGTGATTAGACTACTTGACCAAATAAAAATCTATCCTTTTCCCAATTTTAGTCTTTGACAGATTTTAGCTATCTTAGCACACGTCAAGCAATCATAACACAATTCAAGCAAGTATGCAAAGAGTCTATGAGCAGCGGAAAGTAAAGCATGCAACTTGCAAGAATGTAAAGGGAAGGGTTTGTAGAATTCAAACGCAATTGGAGACACATATGTTTTTGTCGTGGTTCCGATAGGTGGTGCTATCGTACATCCACATTGATGCAAACTTGAACCCACAGAGGGTAACGGTTGCGCGAGTCCACGGAGGGCTCCACCCACAAAGGGTCCACGAAGAAGCAACCTTGTCTATCCCATCATGGCCATCACCCACGAAGGACTTGACTCACTAGCGGTAGATCTTCACGAAGTAGGCGATCTCCTTGCCCTTTGTTGGTGTCAAAACCGGCAAATCTTGGGTAGGGGGTCCCGAACTATCTGTCTAGGCCGGATGGTCACAAGGGGCAAGGGACACGAAATTTTACCCAGGTTCGGGCCCTCTCGATGGAGGTAAAACCCTACGTCCCGCTTGATTAATATTGATGATATGGGTAGTACAAGAGTAGATCTACCACGAGATCAGAGAGGCTAAACCCTAGAAGCTAGCCTATGGTATGATTGTTGATGTGTATGCTGTCCTACGGACTAAAACCCTCCGGTTTATATAGACACCGGAGAGGGTTAGGGTTACATAGAGTCGGTTACAATGGTAGGAGATCTGAACATCCGTATCGCCAAGCTTGCCTTCCACGCCAAGCAAAGTCCCTTCCGGACACGGGATGGAGTCTTCAATCTTGTATCTTCATAGTCCAGGAGTCTGGCTGAAGGTGTAGTTCGGCTATCCGAACACCCCCTAATCTAGGACTCCCTCAGTAGCCCCTGAACCAGGCTTCAATGACGATGAGTCCGGCGCGCAGATTGTCTTTGGCATTGCAAGGCGGGTTCCTCCTCCAAGTACTTCATAGAAGATTTTAAACACAAAGATAGTGTCCGGCTCTGCAAAATAAGTTTTCCACATATTGCCATAGAGAGAATAATATTTACATAAATCTAATCTGCTGACGTATTCCGTAGTGCGACACACCACGACCAAGCCTTTATCCGAGACGTTTCATTATCCGACCTCAGCGCGTCATGCGAGGCAGTTTCCTTGGCACGTCTTGTCAAAGCAGAGATCGTGCCCCCTTATTCCGGGATTCTCATCAATACGGGCGTGGGTAACCCAACCGCGCCTTTGATTACGGCGCTTGGAGATAAGCAAGTTTTACCAGGCTGGTGGGGACATGTAGTCGCGTCCACCCATTAAGGGGATAAGGATCCACCTTTTCACTCACGGTTTCTTCCTCCTTTGCCTATCCATTCTTGCGCACTCGAGCTCTAGCGCCCAAGTCCGTACTACCACCTCAACCTTCTCCAGTCATGTCCGGAGCGGGAGGCAAGTGGATGGTCTCCTCCGTCGCAGAGGGACACATCAAAAAGCTGAGGAAGGCCGGATATCTGGCTAGCGACATCGCGCACCGGCTTCCCGAAAAGGGGAAGCTCATCCCCACTCCTAGGCCCCATGAGAGGGTGGTATTCCTCCCCCATTTCCTCCGCGGACTGGGCTTCCATCTGCATCCATTTGTCCGGGGGCTCATGTTCTACTACGGCCTGGATTTCCACGATCTAGCCCCGAACTTCGTCCTCAACATCTCGGCGTTTATCATCGTGTGCGAGGCGTTCCTCCGCATCCGCCCCCATTTCGGCCTATGGCTTAATACTTTCAACGTCAAGCCAAAGGTGGTGCGCGGCAGCCAGGCGGAGTGCGGCGGTGCCATGGTTGGCAAGATGGCCAACGTCCTGTGGCTCGAGGGCTCCTTTGTGGAGACCCTGAAGGGGTGGCAATCATGGTGGTTTAACATCATCGAGCCGCACGACACCGAATGGGTCGCACCCCCTGAGTTTCGATCTGCCCCCCCTACGCGGCTCACCTCCTGGAAGGAGACATGCCTGTCTTGGGGTAAATAAGGAGAGCTGACCGGACTCCAAACATGCATCCAAACCCTGGTGGACAAGAAGCTCAAGCTTGTCAACGTAGTCCAGGTTATGCTCATCCGCCTGATCCTCCCATGTCAACGACGGGCCTTCAACCCGTGGGAGTTCGACCCGGCGCAGCATCGAACTCTAAACAGGCTCTTCGACACGACATACGAAGATGCCTGGAGGATGCTTTTCAAGGGCGCCGAGGCTCCCGCATCCGCTAACGAGCGGCTCACTGCAGTAAGCTGTTTTTGTCCTTTTACAGGGTATTAGTTTTTCATAGTTTGACTCTATGCGGGATCTAAGCTCCCTTATCTTTGATAGGATTGGCAGGTGACGTCCGGACAAATCAACTGTCCGGCTCCTTTGCCCGAAGGCCCAGCGGACACTCGCTTGGCGAAGCTGCTGGTTCCGGCGCCCTATGTGGTGCCGGATAAGAAGGCCATGAAAAGGGCCACGGGGACTCGAAAGAGTGCCCGGCGCCAGGAGGTGTCGGATTCATCATCCGACGGTCCCAAAGCGCCTTCCTCTCATGAAGACGAGGAGGAAGAAGAAGAGACCTCTCCCCCTCCAGCGGGAGGAGAGAAGAAAAGGAGGGCCGCCCTCTCTGAGGAGGCCGGAGGGTCCAAGAAGGGGAAAACCCTTCCTCCGGACTACTCCAACGACGCCGACGACGGCGGAGAGGAGTGCCAACCCAGGGCCAAGCCCCTGGCAAAATCGTAAGTATCCGGATACCGGGGTAATTCATAGTATTCATTTATTGCACAACTTTCCCTTATGTCGAATATGCTTATGCAGCCCACCCAAAGACCAGCTCGACGCATCGTCGAGCGGCTCACTGGACTCGTCGGATGTGAACTCGCTTCCGACGACTTCCTCCCCCCGCCGTACGGACGACACCGAGGTGTTGTCCCAACAGGTTCCAAGCAGGGAGGAGGTGGTCTCGGAGGCGCCGCAAGGCGACCTCCCGGACTCCAGGAGTAAAGGGGATGAAACCCCCCAGGGCTCCAAGTCCGGCTCTAGGCCAGACACCGCTCCGGAACCTTCAAAGGTTCTGGAGTCCAGTGGGGGACCTCCTTCCAAGAGGAGCAAGTCCATCGTGCCGGCGGCCCCCGTCCAACCGGAGGCGCCGGACAATATGTTGGAGGCGCTCCAAGGCGCCTCCATCGACGAGGAGCACCGCACTATTATGAGTGCGGTGGTCCAGAAGGTTCAGTCCGCCAAGAGCGGACTGACTGAAGCTTGTACTAGCCTTTTGACAGGCTTTGAGGTAAGTAAATAATGTGTACATAATATTACCGCATAGACAGTAGCCCCTGATGCTCTGTTGGGCGTTCGGGAAGAAAAGCCGAATAGGGGGTCAAAGAATTCGCAGGAGTCTAACAAAAGGAGTCAATATGCGTATGTAGGCTTCTCTGCTAGCGTCCGCCATACTGACCGCGGAAGTGGACACGCTGAAGCAGAGCCTCAAGAAGTCCGAGCAAGAGCTCGGGCGTGCCAAGAAGCAGCTCGAGGAGAAGGAAGGTAAGAAATACCTTGGTTGAATATGTATATACAAAAGGTGCAATTGCAAGAAGTGACATGATTAACATGGCTATTGTAGGGGCCACATCTGAGGTGGTGACCCTTAAGCAAGCGCTGCTCGAGGCCGAGAAGAGTGCGGCCGCGGAGCGCACCGGGCGGGAGAGGTATGAGGCCGAGGTTGGCAAGGTGCGGCAAGAGCTCCAGGTTCTCATGAAGAAACATGAGAGTTTGGAGCTTGACTCGAAGACGCGATCGTCCGAGCTTGCAGCAGCTATTGAAAATGCCAAGTCTGCCAAGGCCGAATCCCAGAAGACCTTCCAGGAGTTGGATGAGGTGAAGAAGATAGAGGCGGGCAAAGTAAACACATAAACATGAGTTACTTGATACTTACCCGAATCCGGAGCTCTCTAGGGGCATTTGCAGATCTTCCCCGGAGTGTATTCGATGCCGCCGCATTCTGTCGAGCCGAGGAGGGCAGCTCGACAGAGAAGGTGTTCTGGTCTCAGTATGCTGAGGCCGGACACCCCGTGCCCCTGAGCGACCAGCTGAAGCAACTAGTCGAGCTCCACAAGGCGGCCAAACAGGCCATGAAGGGCCTCCTAGTTCGGTGTGGCCTGGACAGGCTCTGCCTGGGAGCTATTTCGGGCTGGTGCGGCGGCTGGTTGAGGCCTGTCCAAGGCTCGAAGTCATCAAGCGCTCCGTTTGTATTGAAGGTGCCCGTAGGGCCTTTGCCTGTGCTAAGGTGCACTGGGGCAGGCTGGATGCAGAGAAGCTTGTGAAGGACGGGCCACCAGCGGGGAAAGAGCATCGCAAGCCCAAAAATTACTATAAGGATGTTCTAAAGGGTGCCCGCCTTGTGGCGGATGAATGTACTAGGGATGTAATTTTTGAGTAAAACTCGCTCGTTTTTGTCCTGTGCGCTGAAAACTTGTTCATATGCGCTGAGCAATGCTGCTTGAATTTAAAATATTACCTTCTGTGCGGCTGTTTATCAATACTGAGAGATGGCGAGTCGTTGGCTTCTGCCCCCTTGCCGCTAGTGCTGGGGTGTTCGGGGATAAACCTGGGCGCACTTTTTCCCATATTTGGGTCCTTCGAGGGAGGTGCTCAGCCCAACGAACGAGGCAATCGGACTATAATGTGTGAACACTCTCACTTAGCCATAGAATTCTATAATTTTAAATTTCAGCGAAGCCCCTAGTATTCGGAAGACCGAGTTCGGGGCGCTATCCACGGCTTGGCCGGACAGAGCCGACTCCTCGCCCTAAGTGGCATAAGTCTTTAGGGACTCGAAAAAACCTCTCGAACAGCGACCAGCTCTCACTTCATCATGACAGTCAGTTTTAGCTTTCTCCACTGAGGTGCTCGGCCCAGCTCAACTGGGGCACAATCGCAGTGGTTCTCCTAGTGCTACCTTAGCCGATATAGCGGAACGTAAGGCACCAAAACATAGGAGCTGGGCAAACCCAACTATTGACCCAAGACATGATTCGGAGCCGATGCATATAATGCTATAAGTTCAGGGTGCCGCACTTGTGAAAGTGTTCGGACTTCTCACACCATATTTGAGGGGTGCTAAAAGCCCTTGGCGTATTTTGGCCATACCAAGTTGTACGGGTGCAACATGTCGTTAAGGAACATTTATTTAGAAAAAGGTAATGCAAAAATAGACAAAAGCTATGCATTGTTTATTAAAAATAGCTGCGATCAACGCAGAACGATACAAGTAATGCGATAAACAAAAAGTTGGACTATTTAACATGTCTGCTTCAGGGGCAAGCTGCGGAATAGTATGCGAAACAGGTATACTGCTCGTGATAGAGACCACCTGGGAGTTCCATAATGCGGCATGGCTTGTCAGCTTCCCTGGTTCTTGCATCGTTTGTGCGGCAATTGAACTGCCGAACAGGCCTTCCAAAGAGTAGAGTCCTAGAAGTAAGAGAAAAGTACAAAATCGACAGCCCCTGGTGTGGTTTAAGCCGTGTTTTGGGCGTGCCGTGATGGTGCCCCTCCCCCTATGCCCATGGTATTTCTAGAGCGTAGTTATGTACGCGAAGTACTGGCGTCACCTTTTTGCGGGGGTTGGAGTTGGGGCGGCATTGCTATGCCTGCTCGGAACGTGCCAGGCGGTCTTGTTGTGGGTTGCTCCGGGCGCGCTTGATGGTGTCCGGACGTTTAATGGCCGGACTGGAGAACTGCCTGTAGAGGCTGCTTTGTACTTCCGCTGCAAGGGCCGCCGTGTGCTCCTCCGTTCGGAGGGAGCGTTCGGTGTTTCCATTGACCGTAATTACTCCACAAGGGCCTGGCATCTTGAGCTTAAGGTATGCGTAGTGCGGTACTGCATTGAACTTGGCGAATGCGGTTCGTCCGAGCAGTGCATGATAGCCACTTCAGAATGGGACTATGTCGAAGATCAACTCCTCGCTTCGGAAATTATCCGGAGATCCAAAGACCACTTCAAGTGTGACTGAGCTTGTACAGTTGGCCTCTACACCTGGTATTACGCCTTTAAAGGTCGTTTTGGTGGGCTTAATCCTCGAGGGATCGATGCCCATTTTTCGCACTATATCCTGGTAAAGCAGGTTCAGGCTGCTGCCGCCGTCCATAAGGACTCTAGTGAGATGAAATCCATCAATAATTGGGTCTATAACCAATGCGGCAAATCCGCCATGACGGATGCTAGTGGGATGGTCTCTTTGATCAAAGGTGATCGGGCAGGAGGACCATGGGTTGAACTTTGGGGTGACTGGCTCTACCGCGTATACGTCCCTTAACGCGCGCTTCCGCTCCCTTTTCGGGATGTGGGTTGCGTATATCTTGTTCACCGTCCGCACTTGTGGGGGAAAACCCTTATGTCCATTATTGTTCGGCGGCTGGGGCTCCTCGTCGTCATCGCTATGCAGCCCTTTGTCTTCATTGTCGGCGCTTAACTTGCCTGCATGCTTGAACACACAACAATCCTTGTTGGTGTGATTAGCCGGCTTTTCGGGGGTGCCATGTATTTGGCACAAGCGGTCAAGTATTCGGTCCAAGCTGGACGGGCCCCTAGGATTCCTTTTGAATGGCTTTTTCCGCTGACCGGATTTAGAGCCTCTAAATCCGGCATTAACTGCCATATCCTCAGCATTGTCGCTGTTAATGCGGCGCTTCTGCTTGTTGCGACGTGACCTGCCACTAATGTCCCTGGTGTCCGAATTACCAGGGTTCTTGGTCATATTGTTGCTACGAGCAAGCCAGCTGTCTTCTCCCGCGCAAAAGCGGGTCATGAGTGTCGTGAGTGCTTCCATAGATTTCGGCTTTTCCTGTCCGAGGTGCTGGGCCAGCCACTCGTCACAGATATTGTGCTTGAAGGCTGCTAGGGCCTCAACATCCGGACAGTCGACTATTTGATTTTTCTTTGTTAGGAACCGTGTCCAGAATTGCCTAGCCGATTCCTCTGGCTGCTGAATTACGTGACTTAGCTTATCGGCGTCTGGGGGTCGCACATAAGTGCCCTAGAAATTGTCGAGGAATGCGTCTTCCAGGTCCGCCCAACAACTGATTGATCCTGTTGGCAACCTATTAAGCCAATGCCGAGCTGGCCCTTTAAGCTTGAGTGGGAGGTATTTGATGGCGTGAAAATCGTCGCCGCGGGCCATGTGGATATGAAGGAGATAATCCTCGATCCATACCGCAGGGTCTGTTGTGCCATCATATGATTCGATGTTTACGGGTTTGAAACCCTCGGGGATTTGATGATCCATTATTTTGTCTGTAAAGCATAGTGGGTGTGCGGCGCCTCTGTACCGGGCGATATCATGACGTGGCTCCAATGAGCTTTGTCTACTGTGTTCGGCCCTGCCGAATTTGTGGCCGGCGTGACGGTTACCGTCTCGAGCCGTGGGGTGACCACGCCATCCGTAGATCGATCGTGTTTGCCTTGCCTTGTCCTCCAACATGTCTCGTAAGTCTGGCGCATATTCCCGTGCCTTGGTACGGGGTGCGGCTTGAGTGGAGGGTCGGGAGGCCTCTCTGTCGCGGCCACGAGGTGGCCGTTCGGCCGCATCAAGTGCTTCCTCTTCTAATTGGGGTAGCAACCTGCGCTTTGGGTAACTCTTGGAGGGGCGTTCGAGTTTATGCTCTTCGGCCGCAAGGACTTCGGTCCATCTGTCAACCAGCAAATCTTGATTAGCTCTGAGCTATTGCTGTTTTTTCTTGAGGCTTCTTGCCGTGGCCATAAGCCTGCGTTGGAAACGCTTTTGCTCAACGGGATCCTCTGGCACGACGAATTCGTCGTCGTCGAGGCTTGCCTCGTCTTCGGAGGGAGGCATATAATTATCGTCCTCGACCTCTCTATCTGCCGCTCTCTCATGAGGGCTGGTTTCTCCATCCTCCTGTGCTAAATCTTGCTAGAGGGGGTTTTCTTCGGCACTCTCTGGAGTATTATTATCTCCCGTGCTGGAATCACCGTTTTTGTGTTGGCGGGATTTTGAGCGGCGCCGCTGACGCTGGCGCTTGGGATGTTTCTTGGAGGGGTCATCCTCCGCTATTCCATCGCCATCTCCCTCTTTTGGAGTGTCCACCATGTATATGTCATATGACGAGGTGGCTTTCCAGGGCCTAGTAGGCGCTGGTTCTTCATCATCTCCTTCATCGGCGTCCATACCGTCGATGTCTTCGGAGTCGAAGTCGAGCATGTCAGTTAAGTCGTCGACAGTGGCTACAAAGTGGGTGGTGGGTGGGTTTTGAATTTCTTCATCGTCCGTATCCCAACCTTGCTAACCGTAGTCCGGCCAGGGCTCTCCTGATAAAGAGAGAGACTTCAGTGACTTTAGGATATCGCCGAAAGGCGAGTGCTGAAAGACGTCTGCGGCCGTGAACTCCATGATCGGTGCCCAATCGGATTCGATCGGCAGGGGCGCGGAGGGTTCAGAGTTCGGAGAAGAATCCGGCTGCATGGAGTCACGAGTCTCACAGAGTACGGGGCTGGTGTTCGGCTCAACCGCCGTTGGGATCACAGCCCCCGAGGTGGCATCCAACCGCCCATCCTCGATCGGCGCGGTTGGCTCCGAACTAAGGGTCGGAGCCAATGCGGGTGCGGCCTCCAGGGCACTGTTCGGCGGCAGAGCTAGATCATGCTCGTCGTGACAGTGCGGCGCGCTCGGCAGTGGCTCGAATCCGTCGAAGATCAAGTCCCTGCGGATGTCAGCCGTGTAGTTTAAACTTCCATATCTGACCTCAGGGCCAGGGCATAGCTTTCGATATGTTCCAGACGGCCAAGCGAATTGGCCCGCAGTGCGAAGCCGCCAAAGACGAAGATCTGTCCGGGGAGGAAGGTCTCACCCTGGACTGCATCGCTATTGATGATCGTAGGAGCCATCGGGCCTGATGGCAACGACACAGAGGAACTCTCAATGAAAGCACCAATGTCAATGTCAAAACCGGCGGATCTCGGGTAGGGGGTCCCGAACTGTGCGTCTAGGCCGGATGGTAACAGGGGGCAAGGGACATGAAGTTTTACCCAGGTTCGGGCCCTCTCGATGGAGGTAAAACCCTATGTCCTGCTTGATTAATATTGATGATATGGGTAGTACAAGGGTAGATCTACCAGGAGATCAGAGAGGCTAAACCCTAGAAGCTAGCCTATGGTATGATTGTTGATGTGTATGCTGTCCTACGGACTAAAACCCTCCGGTTTATATAGACACCGGAGAGTGTTAGGGTTACATAGAGTCGGTTACAATGGTAGGAGATCTGAACATCCGTATCGTCAAGCTTGCCTTCCACGCTAAGGAAAGTCCCTTCCGAATACGGGACGGAGTCTTCAATCTTGTATCTTCATAGTCCAGGAGTCCGGCTGAAGGTATAGTTCGGCTACCCGAACACCCCCTAATCCAGGACTCCCTCACCCTTACAAACTCCTTGGTTCAACTCCACAATCTTTGTCGGAGGCTCCCAAGTGACACCTAGCCAATCTAGGAGACACCACTCTCCAAGAAGTAACAAATGGTGTGTTGATGATGAACTCCTTGCTCTTGTGCTTCAAATGATAGTCTCCCCAACACTCAACTCTATCTCACAGGATATGGTTTGGTGGAAAGATGATTTGAGTGGAAAGCAACTTGGGGAAGGCTAGAGATCAAGATTCATATGGTAGGAATGGAATATCTTGGTCTCAACACAAGTGTAGGTGGTTCTCTCAGAAAATATAGGTTGGAAGTGTAGGTATGTTCTGATGGCTCTCTCCTCGAATGAAGAGTGGGTGGAGGGGTATATATAGCCTCCACAGAAAAACTAACCGTTACACATAATTTACCAATCTCGGTGAGACCGAAGTGAAAAACTCGGTCGGACCGATTTAGCAAACCTAGTGACCGTTAGGATTTTCATTGGGACTGAGATGCAACTTCGTAGGACCGATATGGTTAGGGTTAGGGCATAACATAATCTTGGTGTGACCGATTACACAAACTCAGTGGGACGGATTTTAGTAATAAGCTAACCAGAGAGTTGGTCAGGTAAACTCGGTGGGACCGATCGCTCATTTCAGTGGGACCGAAATGTTACGAAAGAGAAACAGAGAGTTTACATTGCAATCTCGGTGGGACCGATCGCTCATCTCGGTAGGACCGAAACGTTACGAAGGGAAACAGAGAGATTACAACCCCATGTTGGTGTGACCGAAATCCCTATCGGTGAGACCGATTTGCCCAGGGTTTGTGACAGTGGCTATGACATTCCGGATAGAAAGAATCGGTAGGGCCGAGTTTGACTTTTGGTTTAGGTCATATGTGGATGTGGGAAGGTAGCTGAGGGTTTTGGAGCATATCACTACGCACTATGAAGCAAGAACGTCATTAAACAACACCTCATCCCTCCTTGATAGTATTGGCTTTTCCTATAGACTCAATGTGATCTTGGATCACCAAAAATATAAAATGTAGAGTCTTGAGCTTTGAGCTTGAGCTAATCTTTTTGTCCTTAATATTTTGAGGGGCCACATTCCTCATCCATGCCATGCCATTCATTGAGCTTTTCCTGAAATATTAATCTTGGAATAGCATTAGCTCAATGAGCTATATGTTGTGAGGAATTACCAAAACCACCTAGGGATAGTTGCTCTTTCAATCTCCCCCTTTTTGGTAATTGATGACAACATATAGATCAAAGCTTCGACAAATGATAATAAGAGTGAAAAACATTGTCGCTTTGAGAAGTACGTGAAAGGCAAGAGCTCCCCCTAAATTTGTGCATAGTTTATGATTTGCTTTGGACTGCAAATGCCAAGAGAATTAGGCTCATGGGTTACTCTTCCATGTCACATACATCTTGGTGGAGCGCTCAAAATGATAATAATTAAATACATGCACTCATCACCAAGCAAAGTGAATGATCAAATAGGGATAAAATGATAATATCATCCAACAAGCATTAAGGTAGCATATGATCAAACACATGATCATCCAAGTATCACATAGACAAAAGGTATCTCAAACAAGCAAAGCAAATAAAGTTCAACCACCAAAGCAAGAGAGAATAAAAAGCAACGCTCTCTCTCGAAGCCTATGATCTATACATTTTCTCCCCCTTTGGCAACAAGTTACCAAAAAGTTCCTAGAAAATGCATAGAACTAAATCATCTCTCAGGCTTGGTCTTCAGGTGGTGGTGTCCGGATAAATCCAAGAATGAAGGCTTCAGTCGAAGTAGATGGAGCTGATGGGGTAGGTGCTGGAGCTGGTGGCACAAAAGCTGTAGCTGGTGCAGATGACGTGGCTCTGGTGTCTAGAACAGGCACTACGGCAGACCTCTGAGCTCTAGGCACTCTGGCGAATGCATCAGTGGTTGCCTTGCCCTTCCTCTCCTGCATATCATCTTGAAGTTGCTCCACAACAGACTGAATCTCAGTTACCTTCACATCCAAGTCATAGAATTTTTGCTCCACGATTCTTTCCAGTCTCTCTTGGTTTTGAGTCAGGGTGGCCAGTCCCTTCTCAATCCTCAGAGTGGATGCAATCAGGTAGCCAAGCCGATCTTGCTTGCTCTTCAGGATATACTGAGATGCTTCTTTAGTAGTTGGCATCCTTGCAGCCTTTTCAGCTTTTGCCTTCTCCTTCTTGGCTTGTGCGTGCACAGAAGATGGTTCATCCTCATTCATAACCACAGTGTTGTCCTCGAAGTCTGGATAGATAGGCATGTGCTCCTTGTCCAGTAGATATGTACCAGTGCCCATCTTGGAGTTGATCAGCTCCTGAATCTGTGGGGCATACCCACAACTCCTCTTCTGATCTGCAGCTGTCCTATTGATAGTTTCAACTATTAGGCTCATGACTTTGAACTTCTATGGGACATCAAAGATGTGAATCAAGTTAATTGCATGGCCTCTGATCATCTTGTGATCACCTGACTTTGGCAAGAGAGTGTGCCTGAGGATCCAATTGATGGTTGGCAAGCCTAACAGAAGGTAATGTACAGATCCAAACTTATGTGTCTCAAGAGCAGCATCTGGGATCTCCTTGTACATGTGTGCCATTGTGTTGTGATCCTTCTTCCTGTTAGCATAGACATCCAAGTCATCTTCACTATCTTTTGGGTCATTGATCAACTTCGCCCATTCAGCAACCGTGGACTGGTACCTCGTACCTTCAGACATCCAGACAATCCTTCCATCTGGGTAGAAATGAGCTGTGGAGTAGAACTACATGATGGGATCATCATTCCATTTTGTGAGCTTCTGAGCCATAAACTCATCGACTCCACAAGCCTTGAAACTGTCATGTACACCTGGATAGTGATCCTCATCCTCCTTGATGTAGTCCCAGTCAACCCATCTAATGTCACACACTATGGGCTTCTTGTCAAGCAAGATGGTCTCATAGAAGTCCTGTTGTTCCTTTGTATGGAACCTGTAATCCACAGCAGTCCTCCTCCTGGTGGCATATGGATCTGACTCTCTCCATAGCTCAGACCTGAGTCCTTCCTGATCTTCATGTTCTCAGCAACTGGATGATCATCATTGTGATCTGGGATTTTTGGCTTCAACTTCCTCAAGACATGTGACTCATTATCTTCTTCTTCCATTTCAGCTTCAGGCACTAGGGCCTTGTTCTTTTCCTCAGCAGGGATGTTCCTGGTGCTCCTCTTCGGTTTTGGCTTTGGAGCTGGAGCTGGAGCTGCAGCCTTTGGAGCAGTCTTAGGCTTAGATGGAACAACCCCTGCCCTAATGGCATCACCCATAAGCTTCTGAGCTTTGGGTGCTGGTGCAGCATCTTCTTCTTCTTCCTCTTCAGAATCTCTCATGATAGAGGATCTTCCAAGCACTCTAGCAGTGGTCTTTTTGACCCTCTCCTTCCTCTTATTCCCTTCTGCAGCCTCTTTGGGTTCAGATTCCAATGGGACTTGAGTAGATGCTCTGGCCTTAGACATTGGAATTCTCTTTGCAGGAACCTTTTGCTTCATGCCTGGCTTGGTGGCAGCAGCAGTGCTATACTCCTTCTTAACCACTTTCTTCTTGGAAGTGGCCTCATCCTCAACTGCCACATAGTCTTCATCCTCAGATTCAGAGGTCTTCTTCTTTCTGGCCCTGGTGGCAGCTTTGGGTAAGTTGCTTGGGGTGCTCCTACTACCATCATCTGAACTGCTAGAGGGACTAGTGCCCTCACTCAGGTGAACCTGCTCCTCTGACCTGTTCTGGCTGTCACTCTGATCAGACATATTGCAAACACTGACAGCAGACCCTGTGAATAGATATAGATGAGATAGAGTGGATGAGCATCACAAAATGCAGAGGTTTTTGCAAAAGAATGAGTCAAAAACTTAGTTTTAGTTTTCCACAGAAAGCATTTCGGATCAACCGATTTGTAAACTCGGCGATACCGAAGCAGCTGTTGGAACCTAAACTAGTGAACTCAGTCAGACCGAGTCACAGTTCGGTGGCACCGAGACTGCTATGGTTTCACAAAGTCCTGAACTCGGTCACACTGATTTGCAATTCTCAGTCAGACCGAGAACCACATGTGCAATGATCTGAGCCAACTCGGTGGTACTGAGTTCCACAACTCGGTGGGTCCGAGATGGTTTCGGCGGAAAGCTAACCCTAATTTTCAATTCACGACTAAACTACGGAGTGTTTTGACTGGATAGAATGATCTCAATCGTGGCAAGATACATGGCAAAGCTATGTGCTCGGGAATCTGAGATAGAACAACACAGTGATTGAGTTCATACCCTAGTTCGGCGATGAACTCGCTACGGCAGCAACGGCGGGGATGATTCCCGTTGACGACAGCGGAGACCAGCGGCAGGAGGCGGCTGGCGACGAGGAAGACGATCCGGAGACCCTGGAGGCAGAGCGGGCTAAGCGCGGGTCAAGGAGGTTCGGAAAGTTTTCCAAAATTTGACCCGTGGGTATATATAGCCCGACCCTGTCGGTGTGACCGAGTGGAACAACTCGGTGGCACGGAGATTCATAACTGCAAGCAGTTACTGAAACTCTGTGTGACCGAAAGGTTCGAATCAGTTGCACCGAGGTAGAAAACCTAGATCGACTTAGTGATCTCGGTATGACCGAAATGGGTGAATCTGTCAGACCGAAACGCACAAAGAAGTTTTGGAAGTTTAAGTCTATGAAGAATCGGGGACTCCGAGTGCTCCTCACACAGAGTGGTTCGAATCTGACTTGATCAAATTTTGTGATGCAGCATGAATAGAGTTTGAGACGAGAAAATCATAGATAGCTAGAGAAGGTTCTTAGGCATTCTTGTCCATCCACTTGGCCAAAAGAAAAGGAAATTAATCAATGAAAACAACAAGTGGATGTCCTCAAATAAGTAAATTATGCCACCAACATGCTCAGACAATAAAATGGCAAATGAAATATGTGGCAAAGCATGCACAAACAATTCTAGCATCTATCAAGCAATTGGCGATGAATAGGTCATCTATATATGAGTATATTGACTTAGGAGTCAAATGAGAACATTTGATCATAGGTCATACTTATCGTTTAAGCACAAGTGGGGCTACCACTTTTACATAAAGCGTTGTTGTGTTCACACCATTAGAGTTGCTTTATCTCAATTGTTAGAGTAAAGCCCCCCTAGATGTGAGACCCCCCTAAGAGGGATGAACTAACCTTGGGTTTTGTCGATGATGACTTCATGTAGGCGTTGAAGATGTGGATGCTCTATGCTGATGTAGATCATTTGAAGCTATCCTTTGGAGTGAGTTGCACTTTCAATACCTACACGGGTTAGTCCCACAAGGAACAAACAAGGATATCCATAGACATAGAGTGATGCACACACAAGATGATGTCTATGAAAGCTTTAGATTACCTTGTCCCTTGTCTTACCAACAAGAGGGTTTGTGACCCCTTGAACTAGTGCAAGATGTGGAAGTTGATTGTACTTGTTCTTGCCAAAATGATAAGAGTGAAGTATATTGGCGGAGTCACCCTCAAGAACTCTCTAGTTCTTCTTCTTCTTCTTCTTCGGGATCCACACCATCTTGATGCGAATCCTCGGAGTTATAGTTGTACTTGATGAAGTGGAACTTGTTGTAGTCTTGGGAACCCACTTGACCAAGGCCTTAGGGGCTTCTTCAAATGCATCAATTTCCTCTTGAAGCTTGTCCTTGCCTTTTTGCTTGTGGTCTTGTGGTGGAAGATCATCTTGAGCTTGTGTCCCTTTGGATGAAGTAGGATCATACTTCTCTTGTTGAGGAGAAAACTTTGTCTTGGGGTATTGATCTTCTTCCCACTCAACTCCATTGGCATTGAACTTCCGTTCAAAACCAATACCTTGATTCTTCTGGTGCCTTCCTTGCTTGCGTACAATTTCCTCGAATTGCTTACTCCCGGCAAGGCTCTTGTAAACACCTTTCTCTATAATTCCGTTCAATAAGCTATTTTCTTTCTCCAGTGTAACTTGGCTAAGAGGATCATTAGTGGAATCAAGAGAACTACTAGAAGAAACAACATTGGATTTAGCACGATTATTGTTACTACTAGAAGAAGAATCTTTCTTGTTCTTTTTACTAGACTTGACTTGAGGCATGTAAGTGGATAAGAGTAAACGCTTGGCAATGTAAGAAGAACTTTTCTTGCGAAGATCATCACTGATTGCCTTTAAGAACTCATGCTCTTGCTCAAGATTGAGCTTCTCAAAACGTAATTTCTCATGTGTCCTTAAAAGTTCTCGATGATCTCCTAAGATAGTTTCATGAGCTAACTTAAGAGTGTTTAGTTCTTTAGTTAGAGACTCAATCTTCTCCTTATCATTGTCATTCGTTTCATTATAGTATTCATCACTATAGTTGTCAACAAGTAACTCATCATCACCTAACAAGTCATCTTCATCACTATTGAAATCAACATACTCGGGGTGTGATACCTTTGGACCTTTGGCCATGAAGTATGTTCCAATTCCTTCATTTGGTGAATCAAATATGTCATAGGAGTTGGTTGACACAAGTGCTAGTCGGGCAACACCTTCATCTTGAGTATATTCAGAGTCGGAGTGATAGCTTCTCTCGGAGTCATTGTCGGAGTCGGAGTCGGATACCCATTCACGAACATGAGCTTGATGTCTTCATCTTGCGTAGCTCCT
Source organism: Triticum monococcum (assembly GCA_034509565.1). Taxonomy (NCBI): domain Eukaryota; kingdom Viridiplantae; phylum Streptophyta; class Magnoliopsida; order Poales; family Poaceae; genus Triticum; species Triticum monococcum. The sequence continues at coordinate 413,004,214 of CM067845.1, forward strand.
TGATGACCTGTCCTTCCTTTCCGAATCCTTGCTTCTCCAAGGGTGTCTTCGTTCATATCGATCATCCCTACTCCTTCTGTCCCTTGATGGTGATTCTTCTCTTCTACTTCTTCTTTTGGGAGAATCTTCTCTTCTCTTGTGGGGAGCCGTACACTCATTGGAGTAGTGTCCGGGTCTTCCACAATTGTAGCAGTTTTGCTCTCAACTAGAAGATATTTTGTCATTGTAGGACTTGACTTGGAACTTCTTTCCTTGCTTCTACTCTTGTAGAACTTGTTGAAGTTCTTCACCATTAGGCTCAATTCTTCATTGAAGGTTTGTTTCTCACTTGATGATGTGGGAGCTTCACATGAGGCTTTGTAAGCACCACTTGACTTGTTATGGAGCTCCTCCTTATCCTTGAGTGACATCTCATGAGCAACAATTCTTCCAATGACTTCCGTTGGCTTGAGATCTTTGTAATTTGGCATCATTTGGATCAATGTGCATACGGTATCGTATTTTCCATCCAAGGCTCTTAGGATCTTCTTGATGATGAATTTGTCAGTCATCTCTTCACTTCCTAAGCCGGCAATCTCATTTGTGATAAGAGCAAGCCTAGAGTACATTTCAGCGACACCTTCACCATCCTTCATTTTGAACTTGTCAAGTTAACTTTGAAGCACATCCAACTTGGATTCATTGATGGAGTCGGTACCTTCATGCATATCAATAAAAGTATCCCAAATTTCCTTTGCATTCTAAAGACGGTTGATTTTGTTGAATTCTTCGGGGCACAATCCATTGAAGAGGATATCACAAGCTTGAGCATTGTATTGTAGCATATTCAACTCATCTGCAGTAGCTTCACGATTCGGTTCTCTCCCATCGAAGAATTCACCTTGCAAGCCAACACACACAATAGCCCAAATGGCGGGGTTATGTCCAAGAATATGCATTTTCATCTTATGCTTCCAACTAGCAAAATTTGTACCATCAAAGTAAGGACCTCTATGGTGATAATTTCCCTCACTAGACGACATACTCTCCTAGGTTGTGAAACCAAGGCTGTGACCACCAAAAGCTATGGAAATCAAAGCAAATGGAGACCAAAGCTCTAATACCACTTGTAGGATCGAAAGTATGTCTAGAGGGGGGTGATTAGACTACTTGACCAAATAAAAATCTATCCTTTTCCCAATTTTAGTCTTTGGTAGATTTTAGCTATCTTAGCACACGTCAAGCAATCTTAACACAATTCAAGCAAGTATGCAAAGAGTCTATGAGCAGCAGAAAGTAAAGCATGCAACTTGCAAGAATGTAAAGGGAAGGGTTTGGAGAATTCAAACGCAATTGGAGACACGGATGTTTTTGTCGTGGTTCCGATAGGTGGTGCTATCGTACATCCACATTGATGGAGACTTCAACCCACGGAGGGTAACGGCTGCGTGAGTCCACGGAGGGCTCCACCCCTGAAGGGTCCACGAAGAAGCAACCTTGTCTATCCCATCATGGACATCGCCCATGAAGGACTTGCCTCACTAGCGGTAGATCTTCACGAAGTAGGCGATCTCCTTGCCCTTACAAAATCCTTGGTTCAACTCCACAATCTTTGTCGGAGGCTCCCAAGTGACACCTAGCCAATCTAGGAGACACCACTCTCCAAGAAGTAACAAATGGTGTGTTGATGATGAACTCCTTGCTCTTGTGCTTCAAATGATAGTCGCCCCAACACTCAACTCTCTCTCTCACAGGATATGGATTTGGTGAAAAGATGATTTGAGTGGAAAGCAACTTGGGGAAGGCTAGAGATCAAGATTCATATGGTAGGAATGGAATATCTTGGTCTCAACACAAGTGTAGGTGGTTCTATCTCAGAAAATACAGGTTGGAAGTGTAGGTATGTTCTGATGACTCTCTCCTCGAATGAAGAGTGGGTGGAGGGGTATATATAGCCTCCCACAAAAACTAACCGTTACACATAATTTACCAATCTCGGTGAGACCAAAGTGAAAAACTCGGTCGGACCGATTTAGCAAACCTAGTGACCGTTTGGATTTTCGGTGGGACTGAGATGCAACTCGGTAGGACCGATATGGTTAGGGTTAGGGCATAACTTATTCTCGGTGTGACCGATTACACAAACTTGGTGGGACCGATTTTGGTGATAAGCTAACCAGAGAGTTGGTCAGGTAAACTCGGTGGGACCAATCGCTCATTTCGGTGGGACCGAAATGTTACGAAAGAGAAACAGAGAGTTTACATTGCAATCTCGGTGGGACCAATCACTCATCTCGGTAGGACCAAAACGTTACAAAGGGGAACAAAGAGATTAAAACCCCATCTCGGTGTGACCGAAATCCCTATCGGTGAGACCGATTTGCCTAGGGTTTGTGACAGTGGCTATGACATTTGAAACTCGGTGGCGCCGGATAGAAAGAATCGGTAGGGCCGAGTTTGACTTTTGGTTTAGGTCATATGTGGATGCGGGAAGGTAGTTGAGGGTTTTGGAGCATATCACTAAGCACTATGAAGCAAGAACCTCATTAAACAACACCTCATCCCTCCTTGATAGTATTGGCTTTTCCTATAGACTCAATGTGATCTTGGATCACTAAAAATATAAAATGTACAGTCTTGAGCTTTGAGCTTGAGCCAATCTTTTTGTCCATAATATTTTGAGGGGTCCACATTCCTCATCCATGCCATTCCATTCATTGAGCTTTTCCTGAAATATTAATCTTGGAATAGCATTAGCTCAATGAGCTATATGTTGTTAGGAATTACCAAAACCACCTAGGGATAGTTGCTCTTTCAACATTCCAAGGCATCAGGCAGAGGTTACCATTCCGGTGCAACGAGACCAAGACCAGCAGAGCGGCAGGACGGAGGTCAACGTGGAGCCCAAGACGGCGTCATCACCAGTGCTTTTGGCAGCCGAAGACCACCTTTGGTCAGGATAACTTGTACTAGATGTTCCCCTTCAAAATGGACAATTGTTGGCGCCCTTCCCGCTCACATTTTGGGAAGAGGACCAGGGCCTCTATAAGTAGGACTAGCCACCATAGAGGGAAGGGGATCCCGGACCAAGTAGAACATACCACACCAGCTCAAGAACACCTCTCGCGTGGTCGTTCTTCCCCCTGTATTGTTCATCATCAGCCCTGAGGCAATCCACCACACCACACACTGGAGTAGGGTATTACACCACATCGGTGGCCCGAACCAGTATAAACCTCGTGTCCTCCGTGTGTTCTTCTTTCCAGCCTAGATTTCTTGCGAGCCATAGAAGCGCGAGTCGGTAGTGGAAAGATCCAGTGCGCACCCCAGAGTTCGAACCTTAAGGGTCTGCCGGAACCCGAAATCCGACACATTGGTTCACCAACATTTGGCGTGGCCAAGATTGGGTTGGTGGCCAATACCGCTTTTATTTCTTCCAATCCGGCCGTGGCCGCATCCGTCCACTCGAAGTGTTCGGTGCATCGAAGAAGGCGATAAATAGGTAGTGCATTTTCTCCTAATCGGGAGATAAAGCGGCTTAAGGCAGCCACGCATCCAGTTAACTTCTGGATTTGCTTGAGGTCTGTTGGGATAGCCAACAATGACAAAGCTCGGATTTTAGCCGGATTTGCTTCAATTCCTCTATTGGAGATGATGAAGCCCAAGAGCTTTCTGGCGAGCACGCCGAAAACGCATTTTTCCGGATTGAGCTTGATGTCATATGTTCGGAGATTGTCGAACATGACCCTCAAGTCGTCTATTAAGGATTCAACTTGTCTTGTTTTAATGACCACATCATCTACGTATGCCTCCACTGTTTTGCCGATTTCTGTTTCCAGGCATGTCTGAATCATGCGTTGATAGGTTGCACCGGCGTTTTTGAGCCCGAAAGGCATGGTGTTAAAACAGAAGGGGCTGTATGGAGTGATGAATGCCATTGCGGCTTGATTGGGATCCACTATCTTAATTTGATGGTATCCGGAGTATGCGTCGAGGAACCACAATGAGTCATGTCCTGCGGTAGCGTCGATAATCTGATCGATGCGGGGGAGGGGGAAGGGATCCTTGGGGCAAGCCTTGTTAAGGTCCGTGAAATCGACACATAGGCGCTAGGATTTGTCCTTCTTTGGTACCATCACCAGGTTTGCTAGCCAGTCCAGATGTTTTATTTCTCGAATGAATCTAGCCTTGAGTAACTTGGCTAGATCTTCTCCCATGGCTTGTCGCTTAGGCTCAGAGAAACACCGGAGAGTCTGCTTGACCGGCTTGAACCCCTTTAGAATATTAAGGCTATGCTCGGCTAGCCTGCGTGGGATTCCTGGCAATGTCTGAAGGATGCCAGGAGAAGATGTCCCAATTCTCGCGCAAGAACTCCCGCAGTGCGGCGTCTGTTGTGGGGTTCAGTTGTGCCCCAATGGATGTTGTTTTTGTAGGGTCCGTTGGATGGACCTGGAATTTGACTATTTCGTCTGCTGGTTTAAAAGTGGTAGGCTTGGGTCTTTTGTCGAGTATCACGTCGTCCCTGTCCACTTTGGAGTGCAGCACAGTTAGTTCTTCGACCGCAAGGTCTTCGGATAACGCCTCGAGGGCTAGCGCGGCGGTTTTATTTTCGGCACGGAGTGCTACATTCGGATCACTAGCCAGAGTGATTATTCCATTGGGCCCGGGCATTTTGAGCTTCATGTACCCGTAATGGGGTATAGCTTGGAAGATCGCGAATGCCTCCCTCCCTAAATTGGCGTGGTATCCGCTACTGAACGGGGCCACTTGGAATGTGATTTCTTCAGACCTATAATTCTCTGGCGTGCCAAATACCATGTATAGTGTGATTTTTCCTGCACATCATGCCTCCCGACTAGGGATGATTCCTCTGAAGGTCGTGCCACTTTGCTCAATGCGGCTCTTGTCTATTTCCATCTTGCTAAGAGTTTCCTTGTAGATGAGGTTTAATCCGCTGCCGCCGTCCATGAGCACTTTAGTAAGCCGGAAGCCGTCCACAATTGGACTAAGGACCAAAGCGACTGTTGCTTGGGCTTTTTGGAATTGAGGTTCGTCACTAGCATTGAATGTTATGGATGTGTCGTTCCATGGATTTATTGCTGCAACGTGGCAGACTTCGACAAGGCTGCGGAGTGTTCGCTTGCGCCTATTATTTGAGGCAAAGGTCTTGAAGACTGTCAATAATGTATTGTTACTTTCCACATGATGGTGCTCTGTTGTATTGTTGGTGAGGATATCCTCACCGCTCTTGGCCACCTGCCGGAGTATCCAACATGCTCTAAGGCTATGTGTTGGCATGGTATCCGCTGTACTGTGAATTTTGCGTGGCCCATTGAGCCATCCCTCCAATACAGTTCCACGCCCTATAGTGGGCTTTGGTTTCTTTGTAATTGGATCGGGTGACTTATGAGAGTACACCTTGTCGGTGTCAAAACCGGCGGATCTCGGGTAGGGGCCCCCGAACTGTGCGTCTAAGGCGGATGGTAACAGGAGGCAGGGGACATGATGTTTTACCCAGGTTCGAGCCCTCTTGATGGAGGTAGAACCCTACGTCCTGCTTGATTTATTCTTGATGATATGAGTATTACAAGAGTTGATCTATCACAAGATCGGAGAGGCTAAACCCTAGAAGCTAGCCTATTGTATGATTGTATGTTGTCCTACGGACTAAAACCCTCCGGTTTATATAGACACTGGAGGGGGCTAGGGTTGCACAAGGTCGGTTACAAAGGAGGACATATACATATCCATATTGCCTAGCTTGCCCTCCACGCCAAGTAGAGTCCCATCCGGACACCAGACGAAGTCTTCAATCTTGTTCCTTCATAGTCCAACACTCTGGCCGAGGGATATAATCCGGCTATCCGGATACCCCTAATCCAGGACTCCCTCAGTAGCCCCCGAACCAAGCTTCAATGACGATCAGGCCGGCGCGAAGTGTTGTCTTCGGCATTGCAAGGCGGGTTCTTCTCCATATTTCGACCGTTTGCAAAGGAGTGTCCGGTCCCATGAATGTTTGGACCTCTTGGCTTCTGTGCCCAATAAGGGCTATCTCCCACGCGTCGAATGAATACGAGGCGCCAGGGCGTTTTTACATTCGCGCCCCTAGCCAGATAAATAAATTGTCTATTAAAAGGATGGGGATTTTCAGATCCAATCCATACCATCCTCCCCCAGTGAGAATCCATCAGAGCGCACTTCGGAAAGATCAATTCCAGCATGGCCGACCTCCGTAGCTCCTCCTCCCGCCCCCGTAGCCCTAAGCCCAGTGATTGGGAGAGGTGTTCAGTCCCACACAGTCGATTAATCGAACTGCAGACTAAGGGATTTCTCCCTCCAGCATACATGGTGCCCGTTCGAGCCGGGCTTGCCGCCTACAATGGCGGGGAGCAAGCTGAGAGCTTTCCTAGTCCCTCTATGGGGGAGCGGGTCTGCCTTGTTCCTTATTTATTGAGGGGACTCGGATTTCCAATTCATCCGTTCCTCCACGGGCTCCTGGAGTTCTACGGCCTCCAACTACACAATTTCACCCCTACCTCCATTCTACACATCACCGGCTATGTTGCGCTCTGTGAGTTGTTCCTGGGCTGCGAGGCTCATTTCGAGCCGTGGAAAAGGCTATTTTTCCTCGTCCCTCGCACACTGAGGGGGTCACTTTATCAAGTGGGCAGAGCCGAAATATGGCGCATCCCCGGAACTGGATACCTGTCCGGTACCCCGAAGAAGTCGTCCAAAGACTGGCCTTCGGAATGGTTTTATATGGAGGACGTTGTCGGCGTTCTGGGAACGGGGGTCCCCAGACTTGCCTACCTGCGGCCTGTGGCGTGGCTCAAAGAGGGCCCAGCATGGCCCATCTTCATCAACACAAGACTCAAGACCCTCGCGAGGGGCCAAGCCTCGCGGGGCGGACGACGTGGAGCTTCCTCAGGCGCGGCCTCGTCAGGCTGGCTCATGAGGAGGCGGAGAGATCAAGGTGGGGTACCTCGCGAGGTGCCCATGACGCAAGCCATGACGACTCAGGGCCCCAGGCGGGTGCCAGCCCGCGCAGCGTCCTCCTTTCCTCTTTGGTGCAAAGGGAGCAAGCGCAGCCGCGGAGTACCGAGGCATCAGGCAAAGGTTGCCATTTCAGTGCAACGAGACCAAGACCAGGAGGACTACGAGATGGAGGTCATAGTGGAGCCCAAGACGGCGTCATCACCAGAGCTTTGCGCAGGCGAAGACTGCTTTTGTCAGGATAGCTGATACTTGCTGTCCCCCTTCAAATTAGCCCGCCATTGTTGGCTCCCTTCCCGCTCGATATTTGGGAAGAGGACCAGGGCCTCTATAAATAGGACTAGCCACCATAGTGTAGAGGGGAGATCAGATCGAAGAGACGAGAGGGGATCGAGACCAGAGAAAGAGAGAGAGAAGGGTGACTGAACTCCTCCTAGCAGTTCATCGCCCCAGCCAAGAGCAGACCCTCGCGAGGCTGTTCTACCTTGTATTGTTCATCATCATCAGCCCCAATAGGCAGTCCACCCACCACACACTGGAGTAGGGTATTACACCACAACGGTGGCCCGAACCAGTATAAACATTGTGTCCCTTGTGTAGCTCTTTCAGTAGTTTAGATCTTTGCGAGACGGTGAGGTAGAAGGCGTAATCTCCGTGCGCACCCCATAGTTCGAACCTTAAGGGTCTGCCGGAACCCGAAATACAACGTTTGGCGCGCAGGAATTCGTCTTCCACCGCCCCGTTCTCCTCCGACCGTCGGGTCCAAGTCCGACGCTCATCGGGCTCGCGCCAAGCGCCGGGCCGCTATCGCTTCCCGCGTCGCCCAGACGGCGCCCGTCGGCGGACGTCCTCGTCGTTCCCCGTCACCCGCCATCAACGCCACCACCGGCCTGGTGGGGGGTGAGCAGCAAGCGTCGTCTCAGCATCCATCCGTGCGGCAAGATCTTCGTCACTCACACCAGCTGGTTCTTCGTCCCGCGCGCTCCGTGCACCCTTGGAGGCTCGAGCTACGCTCATCGCGGCAAACGAGCTCCTGCGCTACCGTCCCGTCGACGACGTCTACGAAGAATGGCTCGACCGCGTCACCGAGCTCGTCCGTGCCGCAGGGGGCTCACCCGCGCCGTCCGTTCCGCTGCACCGCACCCCTCCCCGTGCGGGCGACGAAGCTCCGGGGGCATACCAGCCGCCTACTCTCCAAGAAGGCGCCATGGCTCCAAGGCGCGTGGCCCCTGGGCGGGACCCGCTCCGCCAGGCGCCAGCGCAGCAAGAACGGAGCTGCCAAGAAGTCCCTCGCCCGCAAGGAGCTGCGCGGGCGCTCCTCGCTCCGGCACGCCGCGACCCTGCTTCAGCTCCGGCACGCCAAGACCCCGTGCTGCTCCTAGCTGCAGCGCGTGAGGACCCTCAAGACCGAGCTCTCCACCAGCCGAAGCCTTTCGTGGCCACCGCAGGCTGCCGAGCCTACACCGCCGAGCTGCGTAGCGTCGCGTGGCCCGGCAAGTTCAAGCCAGACCTGCCTCCACGTTATGACGGTACGACAGACCCTGCAGAGTTCCTCCAGCTCTATGAGCTGGGCATCAAAGCTGCCAGCGGGGACGAGAAGGTCATGGCGAACTGGTTCCCCATGGCGCTCAAGGAAGGAGCCCCCACCTGGCTCCTGATTTTGGCTCCAAGGACGATCTCTTCCTAGGACCAGATGCGCACCCGCTTCATCGCCAACTTCCAAGGTACTCGCGACTGGCCACCCGCCGTGAGCGACATGCGCCGCATCAAGCAACAACCCAGAGAGACCCTGCAAAAGTACATCCAGCGCTTCAACAGCGCGCGCCTCAAGATCCCCAAGGTGTCCGAGGAGGCCATCATCTCGGCCTTCTCCGATGGTGTGCGAGACTTCAAGATGAAGGAGGAGCTGGCGATGCATGAAGACCTGTGCACCTCCCTGGAGCTGTTCAACTTGGCGACCAAGTGCGCCAGGGCTAAGGAGGGACGCCTCTCCCTCCTTGAGCTGCCTGCCGCAGACCCCGAAGAGAAGACGCCCAAGGCCAATGACGTGAAGCGCAAGGGGGCTGCCGTGCTCGCGGCAGAACCAGAAACCAAGCGGGGCAAAGATCTGCCTGAGTCCCCCAGGGGCAGCCGGTACTGTGTGTACCACGACCTCCACACCCACAACACCAACGAATGCCAAGAACTCCGTGTCGTGTGAGAAGGAAGGATTGGCCGTCGTCCCAACCGCGCCGATCGGGGCTACGGCTGAGGAGGAGGAAGAAACACAGGACGCTGGGAAGACCGCGGCCCGCGCCAAGGGTGGCGAGATCAACCTCGCAAGGATCGCTGGCGAGACCTGCCTCGCGAGGGGGACTAGAGGGATCAGCCTCATGAGGATCGCCCACAGGGCCACGCAGGCCTCCCTCCACTGCCGCCGCAGCCAAGGAGGAACGAGGACTGCCATCAAGACGAAGGGGTTGGGGGCTTCCAGGAGCCATGCGCAATCGCCTGCATCTTGGGCAGAGCTCAAGCCCCAGCCTCCCAACGCATCTTCAAGCAGTTTGCCCGCGAGGTGAATGCAGTCCTCCCCAGGCTTGAAGCAACGCGCCCTCTCAGGTGGTCAGCATGCGCCATCACATTCACCTCAGCGGATCAACTCAAGTGTGCGGCCACAGCAGGAGTCCTCCCGATGCTTTGCTCCCCAGTCATCAGCAATATACTAGTCACCAAGACCCTCATCGATGGTGGGGCACGGCTCAACGTCCTGTCCATGGAAACGTTCAACAATCTCCAAGTGCCCTACGACCAGCTTCAGCCAACCAAGCCCTTCTCCGGAGTCACCGACGGCTCCACGGTCCTGATTGGGCAGGTCCGCCTCCCAGTCACCTTCGGGGCACGCAACAACTACCGCACCGAGCTCATCGACTTCGACGTCGCCCACATCCGCCTACCGTACAACGCCATCCTCGGGTACCCAGCGCTGGCCAAGTTCATGGCCGTGACTCACCATGGCTACAATGTCCTCAAGATGCCAGGAAGTGGCGGAGTCATCACGGTGCCCTATGAAGAGAAGGATGCGGTGTGTTCCCTGGAGCGAGCCTTTCAGGCCGCGTCACTGGAAGACCCGGATCGTGGAAGCGGGAGGCTTCCCGAGACCACCCCCAAGAAGAAGAAGACATCATCCGGACCAGCCCCTTGGGAGGCGGGCCCCTCATGGCCCGCATCTACACAGGGGGAACCTCCTTCCATCGCATAGGAAAGCGCACCCGGCGCCCTTCTCAGGCAGGGCTCGGGGGCTCTCCCCTAGAGGGCCACCGACCTGGCCAGGGTCACGAGGGAGGCACTTGGGCACCACGTGGAGGCGTGTTTCGAAGCACGTTTCCCTAAAGAAGGAGCAAGGCAAGGAAGGTCAGACCCGCAGGAGTTCGTCGACAAGGCCATTCAAGAACTACAGGAATCAAGAATCATGAGAGGTTGCCGCTGTCTACGGCTGTGGCTCCCCATCCAGGCGAGGATGGTGGGCTGCGCGTCTGCATCGACGTACTAGGGCTCAACCAAGTCGCTACGATGGAGCGCCTCTGGCCCTCGTGAGTGGGGCGCTGCGGGGGTCTGCCCCATAGCTACGTTCGCATGCCTTACGGCCTGCCGAGTGCGGTTGCTATGTGCCAGCGCCTCATGAGGGGCATCATGGAGGCTCAAGAAGACAGGCGTTCCGCGGCCTTGGCGGAGATGGAGATGATTCGCGAAGAGCTACCAGTGCCTCCCGAGCCTCCCGAGGCCCCTAGGCCTGGGGGCTCGTGAGGATCGGCTTCCACAGCCCACCGAGTCTGCTGCACCAACACCCCTTCGCCCTCGACACCCTTAGGTAACATCTTACCAGTTTCATTTCCAGCTGGGAGGGCCCTCCCAGGGCTGCATCGTTCCCAGGCCGCGTGGGTCCGTCCCTGCGGTATGTATCCCTTTCATTTCATGTCATTAGCCTGCTTTGATGGGGGCGCCCCTTGGGCTGCATCATCCCCAAGTCGCTCGGGCCAGGCCCAGCGGCATGTATCTCCCTTGCGTTTATTTCCGGCTATGCATTCGCCCATCATGCTTGATTACTTGATGCCTGTCCATGGTACCTCTTCTCCTCCATGTCGACCACTTGCACGTTAAAGGGAGGGTACCTAAGCATCGCGACTCAGGGCTCTTACTGGCTCTCCAGCCCTCACCCTCTGGCCATGTCCACGGCATTGCGACCTGGCATACCAGCGACTGCTGAGACAAGATCGAGGGCCGGGACCCGAGGATGTAGAGTGCCGGCATCTAACCAAATTTGCAGGAACACAGCACAAGATAAGGCCCAGTGCCAGGCGCAACCCGCCTAGAGGTAGGGCCCCGTGAGTCCCGCGATGGCTCACGGGTGCCCAGATACACCTCACCTAGCCCTACCGTGCCGGCCACGTGTCAGGGCGGGCTGTACATGCCCCGGGGGCTCCTCCCGGAGGGGAGCCCCCTCCCACGTACCAGTGGAAGCACCATGCTCCGCGCTGGCTGACGACACTGCCGAGGAGCGGCTATGCCCGTACACATGCGGAAGCGCTATGCTCCGTGCTGGTGATAAACAACTGAGGGTGGCCCCCGGGCCGCATCAACCTCAGGGAGCCTAGAGCTCAGTGTCTAGCCTCATCGCAACGCCTCCCCTCGGGAGCGCCGCGCGAGAGGGCTGGGCACGGGGGCTGCGCATGGGTCACGCCCAGACGTACGCCACCCAGCCAGGCCCCTCGGGCCTGGTTCGCCGCGCGTCTCTCCCCGAGCGGAGCCAAGGTATGAAGGTCGTTTGAGCGTCAAGGGGGACCCCTGAGTATCGCGACTTAGGGGCCTAACTGGTCCCGTAGCCCCTCACTCCTTAGTTCCGAAAGGCTAATGCTGGGTGAGGCACGCCCGGGGCCGGGCTCTGCAGACGTAGAACGGTGGTCCCACTTGCATCTCGCCTCATCACTAGCTGTTTGCGCGTCAAGGGGGACTCCTGAGCATCGCGACTCAGGAGCCTTACTGGCTCCGTAGCCCCTCACTCCTTTGGTCCCGTCCTGGTTTCCGGTCGGGGCTAATGCTGGGTGAGGTACGCGTGGAGTCGGGCTCTGCAGACGTAAAATGGAAGATCCACCTACATCACACCTCCCTACTTGTTGTTCGTGCGCCAAGGGGGACTCCTGAACATCGCGACTCAGGAGCCTGACTGACTCCATAGCCCCTCACTCCTTTAGTCCCGTCCTGGTTTCCGGTCGGGGCTAATGCTGGGTGAGGTACGCGCGGGGCCGGGCTCTGCCGGCGTAGAACACAAGCAAGTAGCGAAGAAAAGCATAAAATTCAAGGAATTTAAAAGCAAATATTACAGTCCATATTGTCGTCTCGATACCAAACGTGAGTTTAAACGCCTCCCCGAGGCATGATGCGTGTGCAGGAATTAGAAGCAGGGCAGGAGCAGCAGCGGAGTCACTTGGCAGCGGTGGAGCAGCGTGGGTGGCCCCGCCTCATGGAGCAGCAGGACCGGCGGCACCCTGCTGCGACTTGGTACTGAAGGCCCGGAACTTCCCCAGCAGAGCCTCCGCACGACCCTTCACAGCCTCGGCAGCGGCGGCGGCACCCTCGCCGCTTACTGGATCCAATAGGCTGTCGAGGTCGGCGTTGGGGTCGCAAAGGTAGATGTGGGCGAAGACCCGCATCAGCGCAGCAGAAGATAGGACACGCGCCTCAGCCTCGGCCGTGGGGCCAAGGACAAGGGTGACGTCCTCAACAGCACGAACCAGGAAGGGAAACAGCTTGGTGGGGCCGTCCTCGGCGCCGGCCAGCGGGCTCTCCAGGCCACTGGTGTAGAGCATCTTCAGCGAAGCATGAGCCTTCTTCTCCATGTCTGCGAAGGCCACGCGATCTTCGGCAAGAACCTGGGCCTTGCGGTCCAGCTCGACCTTCGTCGCCTCCAACTCCTTCCCCAGCGCACCTAGGCGGTCGCATCGCTTCTTGAGCTTGGCCTCCCGGCCCTCGATGGCCACCTCGCGAGCCTTCATGCCTTCTTCTTGCTCCTCGCAAAGACGAACCTCTTTCACGAGCTGGTCCCGCAGGCCTTGCAGCTCACCCTCCAGCGCCTTGCAACGATCGCGGACTTCAACCACCTCCCCCAGGGCTGCGTCACGAGCAGCCTTCGTCTTGAGGGTGGCATGCCTCTCCTCGTCGCAGGCCATCGAGGCTTGAACCAGCGCCGCCCGGATCGAGGCATTGGAGCGAATCCATCCTGAAGCCAGCTCCAAGCGCCCGGCCACCAGGCGAGGGTCGGCGCCAAGAAGATCCTGCCACAGCCGGTCCAGTCCAGCAACAGCACGCTCCAGGACAGCAGGAGGAGTTGGAGAAGCAGCAGCCGGCGGAACGGGGGAAGAAGGCGGCGACGGCAAGACCACATCGTCCTGTGCTGAAGCCCGCTGCGCCCCAGCGGCTGTGGTGGCGGCAGTGGGCAAAGGCACCATAGGAGTCACTTGGGCCATGGGGGCAGAGCTCGCCCCAGCCAGCTCGACCAGGCCTCGCGAGGATGACCGGGCAGGAGAAGCCCGTGCGCCGCGGTCACTCTCCTCCGCAGGCGGAGGCGCTGCCGCGGATGGAGCCTCAAGAGCCCCCTTCAGCTTCTTCGCCACGGGCGCCAGCCTATTCAAGAGATGCGAACGTCAAGCCTATGGAACATTACAAGAAATAAAGACAAGGGTCAAGCACTTACGGGTCATTGCCAGTGAGCTCGGGCAGCCTCCGGCCAAACTTAAAGCCTGACAGCCGGCTAGAAGGGTCAACCTCGGAAGCAGAAGGCGCGTCTGCGGACTGCCTCGGGGCAGCGGCAGACCCGCGGGAGATCAACCCGGTCCTGTCCTTCTTAGGGATCAGGGGCAAGCTCCCGCCGACCTGCTCGTCTCCATCCTCGTCATCGTCGCTCGAAGAAAGGCGGAGACTGCGGGGCCTGCGCCGGGAGAGGGGAGCCCTCGACTCTCCGTCGGTCGCCTCAGAGTCCGGCCCCTTTTCCCGCTCCTCTTCGTCCTCCTCCTTGCTGGAGTCGCCGGAGGGCACGTCCACCAGTCCCTCGGAAGCCGCCACGGGCACGAGCCCGTCCCCGTTGAAAGCGGGCATGGACTCCACCACCTGCTCCCAGTCGTCGCGAAGGAACAAGGGCTTGGGACCGCCCTCCATCCTTGCCACCTCGCCCTCGACCAGAGATTGGAGGACCGCGGCCAAATCTTCGTCGCCCAAGGCCGCTGGGCTCGGATGAGGCCTCCACATCGGAGGTGAGTACTGCCGGAGTGGAGCAAGCTGGTGCTCTAGGAACTCCCTCAGCAGTGACGCACCAGTCAACTTCGCCGCCGCCGTGCTAACCGGCCTCAGGTCCACATCCATCTTCTCCAGCACCAGTTTCGCGCGGGGGTCCATGAGCTCCGCTCGGCACCAGTCGCTGGAGCTCACGGGCTGCTCCGCGGGCAAGATTAGTCGAGGGTGGATGCGCCCGGCATCTACCAAGACCCACTTGCTCCTGAAGCCCTCAATCCTCTTCCCGGGATTCGAGATGGCAATGGTGCCGCCATAGGCAACGAAGCTCGCGCACGCGGAAGGAGAACCGCGAGATACCCGGAGGGAGAAGTAGTGGCGCAGCAAGGCCACTGAGGGCTGCACCCCTACATGAGCCTCGCAGTAATAAGCAAAGATCGCCAGGAGAAGGACGGAGTTGGGGTGGAGATGCAGAGCCTGCAAGTTGTAATGGCGGAGGACAGAGAAGAAAAACTCGGAGAAGGAAGGCACCGGGCCCGCAGCAATGGAGCTTACAAAGAGAGGATAAAAGGTGCTCCCTCGGCCCTCAGGGGTGGCGGAGCCAGCCTTGAACACCTGCACACCATTGATGCCCTGCGCCACCACCATCCAGCACAGCCGGGCAAGGCCCGCTTTGGACACGCTCGGCAAGTCTAGGGCAGGCGAGTACCAAGCTTCGGTCGGAGACTAACGAGGCGCCAGGGCTTCCTAGGTCACGCGACCGGAGTAGATCTGGAAATTTGGAGGAAGAAAGGGGAGGCGCAAGAAAGGGGATCTGAGCAGCAACCGGAGAAAGCAAAAGGCAAAGTCTGGGCAGATGCCACTCTTTTATCAACCTGCGCGGTTGTTGAAGCACTAGCGTCCAATCAACCGCCACGCGGCACCCAAGGCCGCAGGCTGTTAGGGCCCGTGGCGCTTCGCCCTTGCCCTTTCGCCTCTCAGCACGGCCAAGTCCGGGCACGCCTTGGGCCCGGGGGCTACTGTCGGCGTTCTGGGAACGGGGGTCCCCAGACTTGCCTGCCTGCGGCGTGGCTCAAAGGGGGCCCAGCACGGCCCATCTTCATCAACACAAGAATCAAGACCCTCACGAGGGGCCAAGCCCCGCGGGGCGAACGACGTGGAGCTTCCTCAGGCGCGGCCTCGTCAGGCTGGCTCACGAGGAGGCGGAGAGATCAAGGCGGGGTACCTCGCGAGGTGCCCGTGACGCAAGCCATGACGACTCAGGGCGCCAGGCGGGTGTCAGCCCGCGCAGCGTCCTCCTTTCCTCTTTGGTGCAAAGGGAGCAAGCGCAGCCGTGGAGTACCAAGGCATCAGGCAAAGGTTGCCATTTCGGTGCAACGAGACCAAGACCAGGAGGACTACGAGACGGAGGTCACCGTGGAGCCCAAGACGGCATCATCACCAGAGCTTTGCGCAGGCGAAGACTGCTTTTGTCAGGATAGCTGTTACTTGCTGTCCCCCTTCAAATTAGCCCGCCATTGTTGGCTCCCTTCCCGCTCGATATTTGGGAAGAGCACCAGGGCCTCTATAAATAGGACTAGCCACCATAGTGTAGAGGGGAGATCAGATCGAAGAGACGAGAGGGGATCGAGACCAGAGAGAGAGAGAGAAGGGTGATTGAACTCCTCCTAGCAGTTCATCGCCCCAGCCAAGAGCAGACCCTCAAGAGGCTGTTCTTCCTTGTATTGTTCATCATCATTAGCCCAAGAGGCACTCCACCCACCACACACTTGAGTAGGGTACTACACCACAACGGTGGCCCAAACCAGTATAAACATTGTGTCCCTTGTGTAGTTCTTTCAGTAGTTTAGATCTTTGCAAGACGGTGAGGTAGAAGGCGTAATCTCCGCGCGCACCCCAGAGTTCGAACCTTAAGGGTCTGCCGGAACCCGAAATCCGACAGACGTCCCCCTTCCGGACCCTGTTTGGTGGGGTCTTCCTGAATTCAGCAATGCTCCTCTGAAGAAACACTGAAGTTGGTGCCCACGGAGCCCCCAGGAGGAAGACAATGGAGAAGTCCTTTACCTAATGAACCATATTAAAGCACTGGCTCAATCAGGATTGACAGTAATCGAAGTTATGTCGATTTGCATAATGCGGTGAGTGCAACCACTTCAATACTGTGGGCATCCCTTGTGGTGTTTTAACGGGGCGGATGATGCCACCTGCTGCGGGCGTAAGGGTCCGGACAATGCTGCCGCTTTAGTAAAAATTCTGTCTGAATTGTTCAAGGGAGAGGAAGAGGAGTTCATCCGCATCAAGCCACAGGATGGATTCTCCATGTACAATCCTCCAAGCTGGGTAAGTTATATCCCCTTACTCCCATTCTTCCCGTATTCTTTGTCGTATGTATTCACCTTGCCATTTTGTGGCAGGAACTGCGAAAAGCCATAAAGGAGGTCAGCAGGCCCTCTCCACAACCGGAGGACCCTGACCGGGCCCTCGACTTCGAACTCGAAGAAGATCCGGTCATATTCATGGAGCCGATAGACCGACAGTTCTATCAGCTAAGCTGCGATGATGCCATGGTGGCCATTACGGCCGACTATCTCGGACTGCTTCCTGCATTGCACGTAAGAAAAACCAAAAATCCCAACTCCAAAAACTAGGATCCCCTTTTAGACACTTCACCTACCATATACATATGGCGTTTTTACAGGGAAGGCATTCGGGACGCCCTGCCAAACCCGCAGTAATTCGCCAACAAGAGGCGCTGAGGCCGGGCAAGCCAAAAAGGAAGGCGGTCAGGACGGAGACACCGGCGCAAAGGTATAACAGAAACCCCGCTCTGTGGTTGTCGTCTTTCTCGAAATGTAATGACGCCCGTGTTTCTTTAACAGAAAAAACGCTCGCCAGAATATGGCCGGCGATGTTGCCAATCACGCTTCCACCAGTCGGGCGCCAGGACCGGACATAGAGGCGGAAGCCGACATGGGGTAGGCGTAGGATAATCCTCCTACAGAGGTTGCGGATAGAATCATAGGCGCCGCCGGGCCGTACTCCGCGACGCTTGTTTCTCACCAGAGGCATTTGATGCCTTCAATTCTGGAGAGGCGTACCTCCGTGCTACTCAAGATGGTCTAGCCAGAGCCACGGATCAGTATGTAAAGGATGTACGGGTAAGTAAATCTGACGATTATATGTATCAGTAGCCCCTGAGACTTGAAACAGTTAGCAGAACAGATTTAGGGATCATCTATATTGTGTAGGTTCTTACAGAGAAGAATACTCGGCTGTAACAGGAGCTGGAGGAATGCAAGACCCAACCGCGGGCCGCTGTTGCCGCATTGAAGGAACCGAAAAAGTCCCCCACTGGTAACATTTTAAAGAATGATGGTTACCATATAGTGTGCGGCGTGGCTGCATATCTAACAATAGATGTTGCAGATGAATCCGGAAAAAATCTAGAGGACCAGCATGTCGTGCGACAGCTACAGGCTGGCGAACGCGTGCTGACTGAGGTCAGGCGGGAGAAAAAAAATCTCCAAGACGCCAATACCAAGCTGAGCGTGGAACTAAAAGACGTTCGAGCCTAGCTTGCAGACTCCAAGAAGGAGAATAAGCGGCTTCGACGTGGCATTTTCAGTAAGTGCTTGAACTAATCCTTTTGAAGGAGTTTGGTGAAGAAGTCGACTAACATCGTTATGTCTGTAGGTATGCTGACGGGTCGTCCCGTGGAGGAAATGCCCGGGTCTGCGAGTGATCTTCTATCCGAGCTCTCACAACTGCACGAACAAGTTCGGCAAGTGATGCAAGGTGTTGCCCAGGCCCTATGGCCATCCGTCTCCTTGCCAGAAGGCATTGCAAAGCTTACGAAGAAGCTCAAGGGAGCACGAAGGCGCTTCCAATTATGGAAGATATCGGCCTGTCGTCAAGGTGCCAGGGAAGCCTGGGCCATGGTGAAGACGCGGTATACCAAGGGTGACCCGAATCACATGGCCGAGGTCGGACCTGTGGGGCCCGACGGGAAGGAGATTCCTGTTAGCTTAGTATATGGGCAAGTAGAATTAGCCGCAAAGTATTCCCAAGAGGATTGTAGGCTAGACCACCTATTGGATGGTATAGAAGAGGAATTTAGTCAGTCTGCATGACTATGTAATTAAAGTGACATGTATAATGCCTTCTAGCCGGATTGTAGATCATTTGTCATGTCGGACCTTTTCGCTTCAACCTCGGGACCCGATAGTCCGGAGTGTATCCGAATACCCGCTCAGTTATATAAGAACCGGAGTATGCGTGGAGACCAGCGTAGGGGTCATTAGTGCTTGAACAGACAAGTGCCCAACTAGTTATGTTATATTACATGGGTAGTAAGAAACATCTTCCAGGGAGAATAGTTCCGTTAAGGGTTCCTTTCCGTGGGTACGCATGCCCTAAAGTGCATGTCTGGACTGCGATAGGAAACGCAGGAAAAAACATCTGGGGGCACATATGGAAAATAAATAAAAATCATCTTTTGTTCACCGACCGAATATTCCCTTAAGAATGCTAGCTTTCGGCTTCACCCAGTCTGAGGTACACATCCGGCTGACCCGGCAGTAACAATCACAGAGGTGCTCCCCTTATGCCCTAGCCGAATTAACGAGAACGTAGGGCATAAATACAAGAGCCAGGAAACCCAGCTTGGCCAAAACTTAAGTCATATCGATGCATATAATGGCGAAAAAAGGTACACACGGAAGTATAACACATGTGCGGGGCATGAGGCCCAGATAAATAATTAAGCTTCTGTGAAAGAAGCCCCCAGGTATGATGAGCGCGGCTAGCGCATCTATAATGTGCAAGCGAGGCACAAGTTGGCCCTTGAAGGCCTTGAGAAAGAATAAAAGAAAGAAATAAAGAAAAACAAGACAGATAATGCAAAAAATGGACGAAGGAAGGAGACGAACATAGAGTTTGGCGCTAGGCATAGAATCTTCGGAGCCTGGCTGCGTTCCATGGGTTCGGCTCGAGTCGATTAGTCGATGCATCCCGTAGACGGTATGCTCCACCGGTCAGAACTAGGTCGATAATGAAGGGACCTTCCCATTTGGGCTCGAGCTTGTTCTTTTTCTTATCCGACAGGCGTAGAACTAGTTCGCCAATGTTATAAGTTTTGGCCCGTACTTCTCTGCTTTGGTATCTGCGAGCCTGTTGCTGATAAAATGCAGAACGGGCTTTTGCCACGTCGCGCTCCTCCTCCAGGGTGTCCAGACTGTCCTTTCGATCAAGCTCGGCTTCTCTTTCTTCGTACATGCGCACTCGAGGTGAGTCATGAATTATGTCACAGGGCAAGACTGCCTCTGCGCCGTACACCATAAAGAAGGGTGTATATCCGGTACTACGATTCGGCGTGGTCCGTAGCCCCTAGAGTGCGGAGTTGAGATCCTCTACCCAGTGCGTGTTAGACTTCGTTAAGGACCGCACTAATCTGGGTTTAATGCCGCTCATTATAAGACCGTTTGCTCGCTCAACTTGGCCGTTGGTTTGTGGGTGATAGACTGAAGCATAATCGAGCTTGATGCCCATTTTGCTGCACCAGAGTTTTACCTCATCGGCCGTGAAGTACGTGTCGTTGTCTGTGATGATGCTGCGGGGGACACCATAATGGTGTACGACCCTGGATATGAAGTCTATCACCGGTCCGGATTCAGCTGTTTTAACAGGTTTGGCTTCTATCCATTTGGTGAATTTATCCACCATGACCAGTAAGTATTTTTTCTTGTGGGTTCCCCCTTTAAGGGGTCCAACCATGTCAAGCCCCCATACCGCGAAGGGCCATGTAATGGGGATTGTTTGGAGGGTGGTGGGTGGCATGTGGCTTTGATTTGCAAAAAGCTGGCAACCGGCGCAGCGTTGGACCAAGTCTTGTGCATCTGCCTGGGCCGTCGGCCAATAGAATCATGTACGGAAGGCCTTGCTTACAAGAGCTCGGGCTGCGGGGTGGTGGCCGCCGAGTCCAGCGTGAATTTCTGCCAAAAGGTTCCGCCCTTCCTCTTCGGAGATGCACCTTTGAAGGACTTCCGTAGTGCTTTTTTATACAATTCTCCCTCATGGACCCTGTAAGCCTTAGATCGCCGCACTATATAGCGTGCCTCATTTTGGTCCTCCGGAAGTTCCTTCCTAGTTAGGTAGGCCAGGAATGGTTCTGTCCACGGGGCTATGATGGCCATTATTATGTGGGCTGAAGGTGTTATTTCGGTGGCAGAGCCTCCGGTTATGTCAGAGTGTTCGGTATCGAGTGTTGTGGTTGGGTCCGGACTAATATTGCCGGTGTCCCCCTCCCATACCATGGATGGTTTAAACAACCTCTCTAAAAAGATGTTGGGGGGCCGCATCGCGTTTTGCGCTGACGCGGGTGAGGATATCCACCGCCTGATTGTTTTCCCGAGCCACATGGTGAAATTCGAGCCCCTCGAACCGAGCTGACATCTTTAGAACGGCGTTACGATAGGCCGCCATCTTCGGATCATTGGCATCAAAGTCTCCATTTATTTAGGATATTGCGAGGTTCGAATCCCCACGCACTTCCAAGCGATGAATGCCCATGGAAACTGCCATCCTAAGACCATGTAACAAGACTTCGTATTCGGCTGCATTGTTGGAGTCTGTGTACAGTATCTGCAGTACATATTGAACTGTATCTCTGGTTGGGGACGTTAGGACGACGCCAGCCCCCAGTCCAGCCAGCATTTTGGAGCCGTCGAAGTGCATAATCCAATTGGAGTATGCTCCGTACTCTTTAGGGAGTTCGGCTTCCGTCCATTCGTTGACAAAGTCGGCCAATACTTGCGATTTAATGGCTCGCCGGGGTTTGTATGTTATGTCAAACGGGAGGAGCTCAATGGCCCATTTGGCAATCCGGCCTATGGCGTCGCGGTTGTTTATAATATCATTGAGTGGCACCTCCGAGGCTACTGTAATCGAACACTCCTGAAAGTAGTGTCGCAGTTTCCGGGATGCCATGAATACCGCATAGGCTATCGTTTGATAATGTGGGTACCGTGATTTGCATGGAGTGAGGACAGTGGAGACATAATATACCGTCTTTTGAAGAGGGAATTTATGTCCGTTCGCTTCTCGTTCGATGACGAGCACTGCGCTTACAACTTGATGAGTTGCTGCGATGTATAATAGCATTGGTTTGCTGATGTTTGGCATGGCCAGGATTGGGTTGGTTGCCAGTATGGCTTTTATTTCTTCCAATCCGGCTATGGCAGCGTCCGTCCACTCGAAGTGTTCGGTGTGCCGAAGGAGGCGATAAAGGGGTAATGCCTTTTCTCCTAAGCGGGAGATAAAGCGGCTTAGAGCCGGCACACATCCAGTTAACTTTTGTATTTGTTTGAGGTCTGTTGGGGTAGCCAACTGTGACAAAGCTCGGATTTTGGCCGGATTAGCTTCAATACCTCTACTGGAGACAATGAAACCCAGGAGCTTTCCGGCTAGTACGCCGAAAACGCATTTTTTTCAGATTGAGCTTGATGTCGTATGTTCGGAGGTTGTCGAATGTGAGCCTCAAGTCGTCTATCAGAGAGTCGATGTGTTCAGTTTTGACGACCACATCATCTACATATGCCTCTACTATTTTGCCAATTTGTTTCTCCAGACATGTCCGAATCATGTTCTGATATGTTGCGCCGGTGTTTTTGAGCCCAAAAGGCATTGTGTTGAAACAGAAGTGACCGTATGGTGTGATGAATGCCGTTGCGGCTTGGTCGGACTCCGCCATCTTGATTTGGTGGTAACCGGAGTATGCGTTGAGGAAACACAATGACTCGTGTCCTGCGGTAGCATCAATAATTAGATCAATGCGGGGGAGGGGGAATGGATCCTTTGGGCAAGCTTTATTGAGGTCCTTGAAATCGACACAAAGGCGCCAGGATTTATCCTTCTTTGGTACCATCACCAGGTTTGCTAGCCAGTCCGAGTGTTTTATTTCTCTGATGAATCTGGCCTCCAATAACTTGGCTAGTTCCTCTCCCATGGCATGTCGCTTAGGTTCGGAGAAACGCCGAAGAGCCTGCTTGACCGGCTTGAATCCCTTTAGGATATTGAGGCTATCCTCGGCCAGTCTACGTGGGATTCCTGGTATGTCTGAGGGATGCCGGGCAAATATGTCCCAATTCTCGCGCAGGAACTCTCATAGTGCGGCGTCCACGACGGGGTTTAACTGTGCCCCGATGGAGGCTGTTTTTGTAGGGTCCGTTGGGTGGACATGGAATTTGACTATTTCATCCGCTGGTTTAAAAGAGGTGGACTTGGATCTCTTGGCGAGTATCACGCCATCCCTGTCCACCATGGAGCATAGCATGGTTAATTCCTCTGCCGAGAGGGCTTCGGATAATGCCTCGAGGGCCAGTGCGGCTGTTTTGTTTTCGGCGCGGAGTGCTGTGTCCGGATCACTAGCGAGAGTGATGATTCCGTTGGGCCCAGGCATTTTGAGCTTCATGTACCCATAATTGGGTACAGCTTGGAAGATCGTGAACGCCTCATGTCCTAAAAGGGCGTGGTATCCACTGCTGAACGGGGCCACTTGAAATGTGATTTCTTCAGACCTATAGTTCTCTAGCGTACCAAATACCACATCTAGTGTGATTTTCCCAGCGCATCGTGCTTCCCGACTGGGTATGATTCCTCTGAAGGTTGTGCTACTTTGCTCAATGCGGTTCCAGTCTATTTCCATTTTTTGAAGAGTTTCCTCATAGATGAGGTTTAATCCGCTGCCGCCGTCCATGAGTACTTTGGTGAGTCGAAAGCCATCCACGATTGGACTGAGGACCAGTGCGGCCGGTGCTCTGGTTGTTCGGAATTTAGGTTCGTCACTGGCATTGAAGGTAATAGCCATGTCACTCCATGGATTTATTGCAGCTACGTGGCAGATTTCAGCAATGTTGCGGAGTGTTCGCTTGCGCCTATTATTTGACGCGAAGGTCTCAAAGACTATTAAAACCGTATTGTTATCCATGGGATGGTGCTCTGTGGTATTTGGGATAAGAAGATCCTCACCACTTTTGGCCACCTGCCAGAGTATCCAACATGCTCTAAGGTTGTGGGTTGGTATTGTATCCGTTGTGCTATGAATTTTGCAGGGTCCGTTAAGCCATCCCTCCAATGCAGTTCCGTGCCCCGTAGAGGGTGTTTGTTTCTTTGTAATGAACTCAGGTGTTTTATGATAGTGCACCCTTTTACCTCGGACTATGTGTATATTCGGAGCCGGATTATCCCAAAATTTCGTTTCGGTTTTCCAGGCACTTTCCATCACACAGTACTTACGTACTATGTACGCCAAGTCGGCGAAGCGTGATATGTCACGGCGACTTATGGCGTTAAGGATTCCCTTCTCCGTGCAGTTATTGCAGAAAAGTGAGACTGTGTCTTCTTCTCGGCAGTCCTTAACCTTGTTCATCACAAGGAGGAATCTGGCCCAATAATGATGTACTGTTTCATGGGGGTCTTGCCTGATATGGGTAAGATCGTTTATGTCTGGGTGGGTGGGTGGATTTGAGTCCGGACCCCTACCCGATCTGAGACCCAGGGGCCGAGGGGTTTCCGATCTAGGAAGTTCGGATTCCGGTATGTTGCCCGATGAGTCTGGCCCGCTGCCTGACTCTAGGTTCAGGGTTTGGGTGATGTCCTCTTGTAAACGGGTATCCGGCTCGGAGAGCTCATGAATTCGGACGTAGTTAGTCCTCAAGATAGAGGAAGAATCGCCACATTGTTCCTCCACCACCGCAACATGATGGGTGACCGGTGGGGAGTTAATCTCTCTTCGATCGGGTTTAAGCCCAATCCGATAAGGGGCCGTATCGACTCCCAAGGCGGCGAAGCGATCCAAGAGTTCGTTTAGGGAAGAGAGCTCCATTGGATCCATCTGCTCAGCGAATTCTGAGCCGACGTGGAGGTTGTTTTTGATGACCCGAGAAGTCATCATCAGTGCAGCGGCCGAATAGGCGGTCATAACGAAATTGCCTAGCCGGAGAGTTTTGCCGACAGCTAGAGCTCCCCTGGCGGTAATGTTGTTTTTAACAATGAGATGAGGCATCCTTCCTTACGGTGATGTCATAGAGGAACTCTCAATGAAAGAACCAATGTCGGTGTCAAAACCGGCGGATCTCGGGTAGGGGGTCCCGAACTGTGCGTCTAAGGCGGATGGTAACAGGAGGCAGGGGACACGATGTTTTACCCAAGTTCGGGCCCTCTTGATGGAGGTAAAACCCTACATCATGCTTGATTTATTCTTGATGATATGAGTATTACAAGAGTTGATCTACCACTAGACCGGAGAGGCTAAACCCTAGAAGCTAGCCTATGGTATGATTGTATGTTGTCCTACGGACTAAAACCCTCCGGTTTATATAGACACCGGAGGGGGCGAGGGTTACACAAGGTCGGTTACAAAGGAGGAGATATACATGTCCGTATTGCCTAGCTTGCCTTCCACGCCAAGTAGAGTCCCATTCAGACACGAGACGAAGTCTTCAATGTTGTACCTCCATAGTCCAACAGTCCGGCCGAGGGATATAATCCGGCTATCCGGATACCCCCTAATCCAGGACTCCCTCAACACCCTTTTAGTTCGGGCGGGGGGGTTAGTGAGAGCCGGAGGGTCCTAGAATTTTGTTTGGGTTTTCCAGGCGCTTTCCATCACACAGTACTTCCGTACTATGGCCGCCAAGTCAGCGAAGTGTGCTATGTCACGGCGACTTATTGCGTTGAGTTTTCCCTTGTCCATGCAATTTTTGCGAAAGAATGAAATTGTGTCTTTCTCGCGACAGTCCTTGACCTTGCTCATTACAAGGAGGAATCTGTCCCAATAGTGATGTACTGTCTCTTGGGGCTCTTGTCTAATATGGGAAAGATCACTTGAGTCTGGGTGGGTGGGCAAATCTAGGTCCGAACCCTGACCCGATCTGAGGCCCAGGGGCGGAGGAGTTTCGGAGCTTAACAGTTCGGGCTCCGGGATGTTGCCCAATAGTGCTGGCCCACTGTCTAATTCTAGGTTCAAAGCTTGGGCCGTGTCCTCCCGTGGATTGGTATCCGACTCGGAGAGCTCGGAAATCCGTACATAGTTTGTCCTCAGAATAGAGGAAGAATCACTACATTGCTCCTCCACCACCGTTATCTGATGGGTGACCGGCGGAGAGTTAATCTCCCTTTGGTAGGGTTTAACCCCGATCCGATCAAAGTCAGTAGGAACTCCTAGGGAGGCGATGTGATCCAAGAGCTCATTCAAGCAAGAGATCTCTATTGGATCCATCTTTTCGGCGAATACCGAGCCGACGTGGAGGCTGTTTTTGTTGACCCGAGAAGTCATCGTCGGTGCGATGGCCGGAGGGGCGGTCATGACGATGCCGCCTAGTCGGAGAGTTTGGCCTACAGCCAAGGCTCCCCCTGAGGTAATGTTGTCCTTGACAACAAGACGAGCCATCAAGCCTTATCGTGGCGGCACAGTGGAACTCTCAATGAAAGCACCAATGTTGGTGTCAAAACCGGCGGATCTCGGGTAGGGGGTCCCGAACTGTGCGTCTAAGGTGGATGGTAACAGGAGGCAGGGGACACGATGTTTTACCCAGGTTCGGGCCCTCTTGATGGAGGTAATACCCTACGTCCTTCTTGATTGATCTTGATGATATGATTATTACAAGAATTGATCTACCACGAGATCGTAGAGGCTAAACCCTAGAAGCTAGCCTATGGTTACGATTGTTGTTGTCCTACGGACTAAACCCTCCAGTTTATATAGACACCGGAGGGGGCTAGGGTTACACAGAGTCGGTTACAAGGGAGGAGATCTACATATCCGAATTGCCAAGCTTGCCTTCCACGCAAAGGAGAGTCCCACCCGGACACGGGACAAAGTCTTCAATCTTGTATCTTCATAATCCAACAGTCCGGCCCAAGCATATAGTCCGGCTGTCCGAGGACCCCCTAATCCAGGACTCCCTCAGGCGCGGCTGGAGATGCTCTAAGGCCAAGTCCTACTGTCGCCCCCAAATGGATGAGTTGGGCGGTGCTGCATAATGCCAGCGCTCCTCCCACCTCGCCTGGTGCTCGCCCACTCCCCATGCTCTCATCGATGCCAGCGCTGCCCGCCCCGTTCGCAGCAGCACTGCCACACTCGCACAACTCGCCGTGCAGCTTGCCCACGTTGATGGACTCGCTCGTCCTGCAGCTCGCCCATGTTGTGCCTACCCCGCTCGCCGCAGCACCACCAGCTCACCCCGCTCTGTAGGGAGGTCCCGGAGTAGGAGCTGCCTCCGGTTGCCCCTCAGTGGCGTCGGCGGGGGCCGTGTCTGCGGTTGAACTGAGGCCGACCTTGCCCCACGCCGGCGCGCACCTAGGACGAGGACGGCGAGGCAGAGGTGGTTGCAGAAGGGGAGGAGCAGCGCGTCCTAGCCGCACTCCAGTATTTCTCATGGAAGAAGGGCCCTGCGGCAGCTGGGTATGCGGCATTCCTACTCTGGCTCGTCGTGGCAGGCGGGCGGTCTGCCGTAGTGCAGGTCGCAGCGGGCGGCGGGTAGAGCATAGGTCGCGGTGGGTGGGTACGCGATGTTTCTACTTTGGCTCATCATGGCGGGCGGCGCCGGCAGAGCAGGTCACAGCTGGCAGAGGTCAACAACTGGCACGGGGAATGGCAAGTTCGATGAGGTCGTCGGGGCTATGAGTGGGTTGCTAATTTGGGGGTCACGGGCGGACACGTGCGGACGAAGAGAGTGTACAATCGAAAGTATGTCTAGAGGGGGGGGTGATTAGACTACTTGACCAAATAAAAACTTAACCTTTTCCCAATTTTAGTTCTTGGCAGATTTTAGCTATTTTAGGACAAGTCAAGGAATCATCACACAATTCAAGCAAGCATGCAAAGAGTATATTGGCAGCGGAAAGTAAAGCATGCAACTTGCAAGAATGTAAAGGGAAGGGTTTGGAGAATTCAAACGCAATTGGAGACACGGATGTTTTTCCCGTGGTTCGGATAGGTGGTGCTATCCTACATCCACGTTGATGGAGACTTCAACCCACGAAGGGTAACGGTTGCGCGAGTCCACAGAGCGCTCCACCCACAAAGGGTCCACGAAGAAGCAACCTTGTCTATCCCACCATGGCCATCGCCCATGAAGGACTTGCCTCACTAGCGGTAGATCTTCATGAAGTAGGCGATCTCCTTGCCCTTACAAACTCCTTGGTTCAACTCCACAATCTTTTCGGAGGCTCCCAAGTGACACCTAGCCAATCTAGGAGACACCACTCTCCAAGAAGTAACAAATGGTGTGTTGATGATGAACTCCTTGCTCTTGTGCTTCAAATGATAGTATCCCCAACACTCAACTCTCTCTCATAGGATTTGGATCTGGTGGAAAGAAGATTTGAGTGGAAAGCAACTTGGGGAAGGCTAGAGATCAAGATTCATATGGTAGGAATGGAATATCTTGGTCTCACCACATAAGTAGGTGGTTCTCTCTCAAAACATATGAGTTGGAAGTGTATATGTGTTCTGATGGCTCTCTCCACGAGTGAAGAGGAGGTGGAGGGGTATATATAGCCTCCACACAAAATCCAACCGTTACACACAATTTACCAATCTCGGTGGGACCGAATCAACAAACTTGGTCAGACCGAAATAGTAAACCTAGTGACCGTTAGAGATTTTCGGTGGGACTGACATGCAACTCGGTAGGACCGATTTTGTTAGGGTTAGGGCATAACATAATCTCGGTGAGACCGATTACACAAACTCAGTGAGACCGATTTTGGTAATAAGCTAACCAGAGAGTTGTCAAGCAAACTCGATGGGACCGATTTGCTCTTTCGGTGAGACCGAAAAGTTACAAAAAGGAAACACTGAATTTACATTGCAATCTCGGTGGGACCGATTCGCTCTTTCGGTGAGACCGAAAAGTTACGAAAGGGAAACAGAGAGTTTGCAATCCCATCTCGGTGAGACCGAGATCCCTATCGGTAGAACCGATTTTCTAGGGTTTGGCAGTGGCTATGACAAGTGAAACTCGGTGACGCCAGGTTGAAAGAATCGGTAGGGCCGAGTTTGGCTTAGGGTTTAGGTCAAATGTGGATATGGGAAAGTAGTTGAGGGTTTTGGAGCATATCACTAAGCACATGAAGCAAGAGGCTCATTAAGCAACACCTCATCCCTCCTTGATAGTATTGGCTTTTCCTAAAGACTCAATGTGATCTTGGATCACTAAAATATAAAATGAAGAGTCTTGAGCTTTTGAGCTTGAGCCAATCCTTTGTGCTTAGCATTTTGAGGGTTCCACTTTCACCATCCATGCCATGCCAATCATTGAGCTTTCCTGAAATAATCATCTTGGAATAGCATTAGCTCAATGAGCTATATGTTGTTATGAATTACCAAAACCACCTAGGGATAGTTGCACTTTCAATCTCCCCCTTTTTGGTAATTGATGACAACATATAGATCAAAGCTTCGACAAATGATAATAAGCATGAAATATATCGTCGCTTTGAGAAGTATGTGATAAGTAAGAGCTCCCCCTAAATTTGTGCATATTTAAGTTTTGCTTTGGACTGCAAATGCACAAAGAGTTAGAGTCATGGGTTACTCTTCCATGTCACATACATCTTGGTGGAGCGCTTAAAATGATAAGAATGAAATACATGCACTCATCACCAAGAAAAGTGAATGATCACATAAGATAGATAAGATAATAGCATTCACCAAGCATTAAGTGTAGCTTATGATCAAACACATGATCATCAATGTCTCACAGATAACGGCATAGTATCTCAAGCACTCAAAAGCAAACAAAGTTCGAAAAACCACCAAATAAAGCAAGAGAGAAAAAACAACACACACTCTCTCGAAGCCTATGATCTATACATTTTTCTCCCCCTTTGGCAACAAGTTACCAAAAAGTTCCTAGAAAATGCATAGTGCTCGATCGACTCTCAGGCTTGATCTTCGGGTGGTGGTGGAGTCCGGAGCACTCCAAGGACAAAGCCTTCTGTAGACGTGGTTGGAGTTGAGGCTGAAGTAGATGCTGGAGCTGGTGGAACTGAAGCTGTAGCTGGTGCAAAAGTGGTGGCTCTGGTGTCAGCAACTGGCACTGCATGTGATCTCTGAGCTCTTGGCACTCTGGCAAATGCATCAGTTCGAGTCTTGCCTCTCCTCTCCTGCATGTCATCTTGAAGTTGTTCCACTGCAGACTGAATCTCTGTTACTTTGACATCCAAGTCATAGAACTTTTGTTCCATGATCCTCTCTAAGCTCTGCTGATTCTGAGTGAGGGTGGCCAGTCCTTGCTCAATCCTCAGTGTGGATGCAATCAAGTAACCAAGCTGCTCTTGTTTGGTTTTCAAGAAATACTCAGATGCCTCCTCTTGAGTTGGCATCTTGGAAGCTTTCTCCTTCCTTGCCTGCTCCTTCTTTGCTTGTGCTTGAACTGATGATGGTTCATTCTCATTCATCACAACTTGGTTGTCCTCAAAGTCTGGATGAATAGGCAAGTGTTCCTTGTCCAACAAGTATATGCCCGTGCCCATCTTCGAGTTGATTAACTCCTGAATCTGAGGGGCATAGCCACAGCTCCTCTTCTGATCTGTTCTGGCTGTCACTCTGATCAGACATGATGTAAAAGCTGACTGCTGACCCTGTGAAGAGTTTATAGATGAGGTAGAGTGGATGAGCATCACAAAATGCAGAGATTTTTGCAAAAGAATGATTCAAAAACTTAGTTTTAGTTTCCTACTGAAATCATCTCGGATCTACCGTTTTTTTAAACTCGGTGATACAGAAGCAATTTTGGAACCTAAACTAGTGAACTTGGTCAGACCGAGTCACGGTTCGGTGGCACCGAGACTGCTAGGGTTTCACAAAGTTCCAAAATCGGTCACACCCATTAGTAATTCTCAGTCAGACCGAGTCTTACTTGTGCAATGGCATGAGCCAAATCGGTGGGACCGAGTTTTTCAACTCGGTGGGTCCGAGATGGTTTCGGCGGAAACCTAACCCTAAAATTTTCGAATCAAAACTAATCTACGAACGCATTGACTGGATAGGAGTGTTTCAATCGTGGCAAGAATCATTAAGAACACAATGTGCTAGGAATCAGATTGGGGATAGCACAAAGATCGAGTCCATACCCTAGTTCGGCAGAGACTCGCTACGGCGGCAATGGCGGAGTTGAATTCCGTTGACGCCGATGGAGACCAGCGACTGGAGGCGGCTGGCGGCGAGGAGACGATCCGGAGACCACGTTGGCAGAGCGTGCTATCGCGCGGGCGAAGGGGTTCGGAGAAATTTCCAAATTTTTGCCCGTGACTATATATAGCCCGACCCTGTCGGTGTGACCGAGTGGAACAACTCAGTGGCATCGAGATGCAAAACTGTATGCATTTGTTGCAACTCGGTGTGACCGAATGATTCAAATCGGTTGCACCGAGATCGAAAATTCAGATCAACTTAATGATCTCGGTAGGACCGAAAGTAGGATATCGGTCAGACCGAGAATCACAAAGAGGTTTTGGAAGTTTAAGTCTATGACGAATCGGGGACTCCGAGTGCTCCTCACACAGAGTGGTTCGAATCTAACTTGATCAAATTTTGTGATGTAGCATGAATAGAGTTTGAGATGAGAAAAGCATAGATAGCTAGAGGAGGTTCTTAGGCATTCTTGTCCATCCACTTGGCAAAAGGAAATAAAACCAAACAATCAAAACAACAAGTGGATGTCCTCGAATGAGTAAAATATGCAACCAACATGCTCACACAATAAGATGGCAATTGAAATATGTGATAAAGCATGCACAACCAATTCTAGCATCTATCAAGCAATTTGCGATGACTAGGTCATCTATATATGAGTATATTGACTTAGGAGTCAAGTGAGAACACTTGATCATAGGTCATACTCATCGTTTAAGCTCAAGTGGGGTTACCACTTTTACATAAAGCATTGTTGTGTTCACATATTTAGAGTTGCTTTAGCTCAAGTCTTAGAGTAAAGCTCCCCCTAGATGTGATATCCCCCCTAAGAGGGATGAACTAACCTTGGGTTTTGTCGATTATGACTTCATGTAGATGTTGAAGATGTGGATGCTCAATGTTGATGTAGATCACTTGGAGCTATCCATTTGAGTGAATTGCACTTTCAATACCTACATGAGTTAGTCCCACAAGGAACAAACAAGGATATCCATAGACATAGAGTGATGCACACACAAGATGATGTGCATGAAAACTTTTAGGTTACCTTGTCCCTTGTCTTACCAACAAGAGGGTTTGTGACTCCTTGAACTAGTGCAAGATGTGGAAGTTGATTGCACTTGTTCTTGCCAAAATGATAAGAGTGAAGTATGTTGGCGGAGTCACCCTCAAGAACTCTCTAGTTCTTCTTCTTTTGGATCCACACCATCTTGATGCGAATCCTTAGAGTTGTAGTCGTACTTGATGAAGTGGAACTTGAAGTGGTCTAGGGAATCCACTTGACTAAGGTCTTAGGAGCTTCTTCAAATGCATCAATTTCCTCTTGAAGCCTGTCCTTGCCTTTTTGCTTGTAGTCTTGTGGTGGAAGATCATCTTGAGCTTGTGTCCCCTTTAAGGAAGTATCATACTTCTCTTGTTGAGGAAAAAACTTTGTCTTGGGGTACCGATCCTCTTCCCACTCAACTCCATTGGCATTGAACTTTCGTTCAAAACGAACACCTTGATTCTTCCGGTGCATTCCTTGCTTGCGCACAATTTCCTCGAATTGCTTACTCCCGGCAAGGCTTTTGTACACTCCTTTCGCTATAATTCCCTTCAATAAGCTATTTTCTTGCTCAAGTGTAACTTGGCTAAGAGAATCATTAGTGGAATCAAGAGAACTACTAGAAGCAACAATATTGGATTTAGCATGATCATTGTTACTACTAGAGGAAG
Source organism: Triticum monococcum (assembly GCA_034509565.1). Classification (NCBI taxonomy): domain Eukaryota; kingdom Viridiplantae; phylum Streptophyta; class Magnoliopsida; order Poales; family Poaceae; genus Triticum; species Triticum monococcum. The sequence continues at coordinate 413,036,360 of CM067845.1, forward strand.
AATCTTTCTTGTTCTTGTTACTAGACTTGACTTGAGGCATGTAAGTGGATAAGAGTAAACACTTGGCAATGTAAGAAGAACTTTTCTTTCGGAGATCATCATTGATTGCATTTAAAAACTCATGCTCTTGCTCAAGATTGAGCTTTTCAAAGCATAACTTCTCATGAGCTCTTAAAAGTTCTCGATGATCTTCGAAGATAGTTTCATGAGCTAACTTAAGAGAGTTTAGTTCTTTAGTTAGAGCCTCAATCTTCTCCTTATCATTGTCATTCATTTTATCTTGATTAGCATGATTAATTGACGTTTCATCGTAGTATTCATCACTAGAGTTGTCAACAAGCAAATCATCATCACCTAACAAGTCATCTTCATCACTATTAAAATCAACATACTCGGGGTGTGTTACCTTAGGACCTTTGGCCATGAAGCATCTTCCAATTCCTTCGTTTGGTGAGTCAAATATGTCATAGGAGTTTGTTGACACAAGTGCTAGACCGGCAACACCTTCATCTTGAGTATATTCGGAATCAGAGTGATAACTTCTCTCGGAGTGGTTGTCGGAGTCGGAGCCGGATACCCATTCACCAACATGAGCTTGATGTCTTCGTTTTGTGTAGCTCCTTGATGTTTTTTCCTTCCTTTCCGAATCCTTGCTTCTCCGTGAGTATCTTCGTTCATAATGATCATCTCTACTCCTTCTCTCTCTTGGTGGTGATTCTTCTCTTTTGCTTCTTCTTTTTGGAGAGTCTTCTCTTCTCTTGTAGGGAGCCGTACACTCATTGGAATAGTGTCCGAGTCTTCCACAATTGTAGCAGTTTCGCCCTCGACTAGAAGATCTTTTGTCATTGTAGGACCTTGACTTGGAGCTTCTACCATTGCTTCTACTCTTGTAGAACTTGTTGAAGTTCTTCACCATTAAGCTCAATTCTTCATTGAAGTTTTGTTTCTCACTTGATGATGTAGGGGCTTCACATGAGGCTTTGTAGGCACCACTTGATTTGTTGTGAAGTTCCTCTTTATCCTTAAGTGACATCTCATGAGCAACAATTCTTCCAATTACCTCCGTTGGCTTGAGATCTTTGTAATTGGGCATCATTTGGATCAATGTGCACACGGGATCATATTTTCCATCCAAGGCTCTTAGAATCTTCTTGATGATGAATCTATCGGTCATCTCTTCACTTCCTAAGCCGGCAATCTCATTTGTGATGAGAGCAAGCCTAGAGTACATTTCAGCGACACCTTCACCGTCCTTCATTTTGAACTTGTCAAGTTGACTTTGAAGCACATCCAATTTGGATTCCTTGACGGAGTCGGTACCTTCGTGCATATCAATCAAAGTGTCCCAAATTTCCTTTGCATTCTCAAGACGGCTGATTTTGTTGAATTCTTCGGGGCACAATCCGTTGAAGAGAATATCACAAGCTTGAGCATTGTATTGCAACATCTTCAACTCATCCGCGGTAGCTTCACGGTTTGGTTCTCTCCCATCAAAGAAGTCACCTTGCAAACCAACACACACAATAGCCCAAACGGCGGGGTTATGTCCAAGAATATGCATTTTCATTTTATGCTTCCAACTAGCAAAATTAGTACCATCAAAGTAAGGACCTCTACGGTGATAATTTCCCTCGCTAGACGCCATACTCTCCTAGGTTGTGAAACCAAGGCTATGACCACCAAAAGCTATGGAAATCAAAGAAAATGGAGACCAAGGCTCTGATACCACTTGTAGGATCGAAAGTATGTCTAGAGGGGGGGGTGATTAGACTACTTGACCAAATAAAAACTTAACCTTTTCCCAATTTTAGTTCTTGGCAGATTTTAGCTATTTTAGGACAAGTCAAGCAATCATCACACAATTCAAGCAAGCATGCAAAGAGTATATTGGCAGCGGAAAGTAAAGCATGCAACTTGTAAGAATGTAATGGGAAGGGTTTGGAGAATTCAAATGCAATTGGAGACACGGATGTTTTTCCCATGGTTCGGATAGGTGGTGCTATCCTACATCCACGTTGATGGAGACTTCAACCCACGAAGGGTAACGGTTGCGCGAGTCCACGGAGGGCTCCATCCATGAAGGGTCCATGAAGAAGCAACCTTGTCTATCCCACCATGGCCATCGCCCACGAAGGACTTGCCTCACTAGCGGTAGATCTTCACGAAGTAGGCGATCTCCTTGCCCTTACAAGGTTCAACTCCACAATCTTGTCGGAGGCTCCCAAGTGACACCTAGCCAATCTAGGAGACACCACTCTCTAAGAAGTAACAAATGGTGTGTTGATGATGAACTCCTTGCTCTTGTGCTTCAAATGATAGTCTCCCCAACACTCAACTCTCTCTCATAGGATTTGGATCTGGTGGAAAGAAGATTTGAGTGGAAAGCAACTTGGGGAAGGCTAGAGATCAAGATTCATATGGTAGGAATGGAATATCTTGGTCTCAACACATAAGTAGGTGGTTCTCTCTCAGAACATATGAGTTGGAAGTGTACATGTGTTCTGATGGCTCTCTCCACGAGTGAAGAGGAGGTGGAGGGGTATATATAGCCTCCACACAAAATCCAACCGTTACACACAATTTACCAATCTCGGTGGGACCGAATCAACAAACTCAGTCAGACCGAAATAGTAAACCTAGTGACCGTTAGAGATTTTTGGTGGGACTGACATGCAACTCGGTAGGATCGATTTTGTTAGGGTTAGGGCATAACGTAATCTCGGTGAGACCGATTACACAAACTCGGTGAGACCGATTTTGGTAATAAGCTAACCAGAGAGTTGGTCAGGCAAACTTGGTGGGACCGATTTGCTCTTTCGGTGAGACCGAAAAGTTACAAAAAGGAAACACTGAATTTACATTGCAATCTCGGTGGGACCGATTCACTCTTTCGGTGAGACCGAAAAGTTACGAAAGGGAAACAGAGAGTTTGCAATCCCATCTCGGTGAGACCGAGATCCCTATCGGTAGAACCGATTTGCTAGGGTTTGGCAGTGGCTATGACAAGTGAAACTCGGTGACGCCGGGTTGAAAGAATCGGTAGGGCCGAGTTTGGCTTAGGGTTTAGGTCAAATGTGGATATGGGAAAGTAGTTGAGGGTTTTGGAGCATATTACTAAGCACATGAAGCAAGAGGCTCATTAAGCAACACCTCATCCCTCCTTGATAGTATTGGCTTTTCCTAAAGACTCAATGTGATCTTGGATCACTAAAATATAAAATGAAGAGTCTTGAGCTTTTGAGCTTGAGCCAATCCTTTGTCCTTAGCATTTTGAGGGTTCCACTTTCACCATCCATGCCATGCCAATCATTGAGCTTTCCTGAAATAATCATCTTGGAATAGCATTAGCTCAATGAGCTATATGTTGTTATGAATTACCAAAACCACCTAGGGATAGTTGCACTTTCAGAGAGCAACCAGAGTGTCCGCTTCTATCTATTTTAGATGCATCAGTGGCTCGAATTTGCTTCGGGTTTAGAGTTGGGCCGGACAAAAACGGACATCTCTGGGCCACTTTGTCCATTTGGGTATTCCCAGTGGGCCGACTTTCGCGCCAAATGGACGTCCGTGGATGATTTGGGGTCTATTGTTGTAGTTGGCCTAAAATCTATGAAAATCTCGAGTTATTATCAATTAAGAAAAAATTAAATAAGTAATGTCTTATAGCAACTTTAGTGGACCTTGACTTCACGACTCTTTCTTTTCCATCTCCCAAGGAGATTGGCTGGGGAAAAACCTTCCACCCTCGATCTACGCCCGCAAGCTCGTGGATTGCCTCCTCTCTGGTAATTGATGTCGTGGAGGGCAATCTAGGTGCCTCACTTAGACTAGTAGATATGTCAGGGTTTTGGTATTCGCATGGATGAGTTCGAGTGGATGGTGGTGTTTATCTATCGTCTTCTGGGTTCCGATCCTCCTCGAGTTCATCCATCAGGCTAGATTCGACAGATCTTTGGCTTAGATTCCTGCCAGTTCCTTGGAGCGACGAAATTAGAGGTTTCTCATCATGCGTATTGGACAACAATATTTGATGTCAAGTTCTTCAGATCAATTCAAGGGTTCACGATGACAATAGTGGCTGTGGAGCACTGATCCTTAGGGCACTTGCGTGCGGACTTCTCCGTTGTTATCGACAAGGTCAGGCCAGCTCTAGTATGGAAGTGATGACATCGGTGCATCGGCAACTCGTTCCGGTGGCGAAAATGGTCATTCAATGGTTAGATCTCGATGTAATGTTTATTACACTTGCGGTGCTTTGATATGTCTCCATCGTATCTACTTTTCCAAACACTTTTGCCCTTGTTTTGGACTCTATCTTGTATGATTTGAATGGAACTAACCCGGACTGGCGCTGTTTTCAGCAGAATTACCATGATGTTGTTTTATGTGCAGAAAACAAATATTCTCGGAATGACCTGAAACTCCATGGGAGGTCTTAGAAAAACAATAAAAAAAATCCTCGCCAAATATGAAGACCAGGGGGCCCACACCCTTTCCACGAGGGTGGGGGCGCCCCCCCTAGGGCGCCCCCTACCTCGTGGGCCCCCTGGAAACCCTTCGAAGCCAACTCCAACTCTATATATTTGCTTTCGGAGAGAAAAAAATAAGAGAGAAGAAATCATTGCATTTTATGATACGGAGCCGCCGCCAAGCCCTAAAACCTCTCGGGAGGGCTGATCTGGAGTCCGTTCGGGGCTCCGTTGAGGGGGATTCATCGCCGTCGTCATCATCAACCATCCTCCATCACCAATTTCATGATTCTCACCGCCACGCGTGAGTAATTCCATCGTAGGCTTGCTGGACGGTGATGGATTGGATGAGATTTATCATGTAATCGAGTTAGTTTTGTTAGGGTTTGATCCCTAGTATCCATTATGTTCTGAGATTGATGTTGCTATGACTTTGCTATGCTTAATGCTTGTCACTAGGGCCCGAGTGGCATGATTTCAGATCTGAACCTATTATGTTTTCATGAATATATGTGAGTTCTAGATCCTATCTTGCAAGTCTATAGTCACCTACTATGTGTTATGATCCAGCAACCCCGAAGTGAAAATAATCGGGACCACTCCCAGTGATGACCATAGTTTGAGGAGTTCATGTATTCACTATGTGCTAATGCTTTGTTCCGGTTCTCTATTAAAAGGAGGCCTTAATATCCCTAAGTTTCCAATAGGACCCCGCTGCCACGGGAGGGTAGGACAAAAGATGTCATGCATGTTCTTTTCCATAAGCACGTATGACTATATACGGAATACATGCCTACATTACATTGATGAACTAGAGCTAGTTCTGTGTCACCCTATGTTATGACTGTTACATGATGAACCGCATCCGGCATAATTATCCATCGCTGATCCGGTGCCTACGATTTTTCCATATACTGGTTTACGTCTATTTACTTTTCCGTTGCTACTGTTACAATCACTACAAAATACCAAAAAGATTACTTTTGTTGTCTTTACTTTTGTTGCCGCTACCACCACTATCATATTACTTTGCTACTAAACACTTTGCTGCAGATACTAAGTTTCCAAGTGTGGTTGAATTGAAAACTCAACTGTTAATACTTGAGAATATTCTTTGGCTCCCCATGTGTCGAATCAATAAATTTGGGTTGAATACTCTACCCTGGAATGCTGTTGCGATCCCCTATACTTGAGGGTTATCAAGACAAATTTCTGGCGCCGTTGCCAGGGAGCATAGCTCTATTCTTTGAGTCACTTGGGATTTATATCTGCTGGACACTATGAAGAACTTGAGAGATCCAAAAACCAAGATCTATCCCTCTACTACGAGGGGAGGCAAGGAACTTCCATCTAGCTCTGCACTTCATTCACCTTCTGTTATGAGTAAGTTTGCGACACCTACGCCTGCTTCTGCTATTCGTTCTGATATGTCGCATGTTATTGATGATGCCACTTCTGCTATGCATGATACTTATGATGAAACTACTTCTATGTTTGATACTACTGTGCCCCTTGGTGAATTTCTTGATGAACAAATTGCTAGGGCTAGAGAAAAAGAAATTATTGAATCTGAATACGATGATGATAGTGATGATGAAAACATGCCTGTTATTCCTAAAGGTTATCTTTTTGATAGAGAATCTTCCGCTGCTATTTTCGCTTGCAAAGATAGATATGAGCTTAAGATGTTATTAATTAAATGGAACAAAGAATCACTTAGAGATAGAATGAGACTTGACCCTGCTTTTGCTACTTCACCTATATGTGTTCCTGATAAAGATTTTGAATTCTCTATTGATCCTGATATAATTACTTTGGTTGAATCTGGTCCATTTTATGGCTATGAATCTTAAACAGTTGTGGCACATCTTACTAAGTTAAATGATATAGCTGCCCTGTTCACTAATAATGAGAGATCATGTTACCTCTATTTACTCAAAATATTTCCATTCTCATTAAAGGGTGATGCTAAGATATGGTTTAATTCTCTTGATCCTGGTTGTGTGCGTAGTCCCCAGGATATGATTTATTACTTCTCTGCTAAATATTTCCCTGCTCATAAGAAACAAGCTGCTTTAAGGGAAATATACAACTTTGTGCAAATTAAAGAAGAGAGTCTCCCACAAGCTTGGGGGTGGCTTCTCAAGTTACTTAATGCTTTGCCTGATCATCCTCTTAAGAAACCCGAAATACTTGATATCTTTTATAATGACCTAACCGATGCTTCTAGAGATTACCTGGATAGTTGTGCTGGTTCTCTTTTCAGGGAAAGAACACCGGATGAAGCTGAAATTCTATTGAATAATATGTTGACAAATGAAAATAATTGGGCACCTCCTGAGCCAGCTCCTGAGCCAACTCTTGCTCCAATTACTGAGCCTATTCCTAAACCAACTTCGAAGAAAAGAGGTGTTCTATTTCTCAGTCCCGAAGATATGCAAGAGGCAAAGAAATCTATGAAAGAAAAAGGTATTAAAGCTGAAGATGTTAAGAATTTACCTCCTATTGAAGAAATACCTGGTCTTAATTCACCGCCTATTGAAGAAACATATGATCTCAATCATTTATTTACTGAAGAGCCTCCTGATCCCGATATCCCGACACAGGTAGTAAAGGTAAATTCTCTCTATAGATATGATAAAACTGAAGTTCCTCCTACTAAAATTGCTAGTCGGTGGTTGGATGAGTTTGATAACTTTAGGTATAAGAAAGATGACTTCAATGCTTATTTTGGTAGACAATTAAAAGAAAATGCTTATATGATTAGACACTTGGGTGATTATATGGCTGATATTAAAGGTGAACTTAAACTTATTAGCAAACATGCTTCTATGGTCACCACTCAAGTAGAACAAGTACTTAAGGCTCAAAAAGAAGTGCTTGACGAAATGAATAGTAAGAAAAATGATTATGCTGTTAGAGAGGCTACTAGAACTGGTAGAATGACTCAGGAACCTTTGTATCTTGAAGGCCACCCGAAGAGAATCAAGCAAGATTCTTAGAGAAATAATATTGATGTTCCTAGTTCTTCTAAAAAGAAGAAAAAGAAAAATGATAGAACTGTGCAAACTTCTAGTGAACCTATTACTAAACCACCTGATAATCCAAATGATATATCTATGTCTGATGCTGAAACACAATCTGGTAATGAACATGAACCTAATGAAAATATTAATGCTGATACTCATGATGATGCTCAACCTAGTAATGATAATGATGTAGAAATTGAACCTGTTGTTGATCTTGATAACCCATAATCAAAGAATCAACATTATGATAAAATATACTTTGTTGCTAGGAAACATGCTAAAGAAAGAGAACCTTGGGTTCAAAAACCCATGCCTTTTCCTCCAAAACCATCCAAGAAAAAGGATGATGAGGATTTTGAGCACTTTGCTGAAATGATTAGGCCTATCTTTTTGCGTATGCGATTAACTGATGTGCTCAAAACAAATCCTTATGCTAAATATATGAAAGATATCATTACTAATAAAAGAAAGATACCGGAAGCTGAAATTTCCACCATGCTTGCTAATTATACTTTTAAGGGTGGAACACCAAAGAAACTTGGAGATCCCGGAGTACCTACTATACCTTGCTCCACTAAAATAAATTATATTAAAATTGCTTTATGTGATCTTGGAGCCGGTGTTAGTGTTATGCCTCTCTCTTTATATTGTAGACTTGACTTGAATAAGCTGACACCTACTGAAATATCTTTGAAAATGGCTGATAAATCAACTGCTATACCAGTCGGTATTTGTGAGGATGTGCCTGTTGTGGTTGCAAACGTTACTATTTTAACGGACTTTGTTATTCTTGATATTCCCGAGGATGATAGTATGTCTATTATTCTTGGAAGACCTTTTCTTAATACTGCAGGGGCTATTATTGATTGCAAAAAAGGCAATGTCACTTTTCATGTTAATGGTAATGAGCATACGGTAAACTTTCCGAGGAAACAACCTCAAGTTCATAGTATCAACTCTATTGGAAAAATTCCATCGATTATATTTGGAGGTTTTGAATTTCCTCTTCCTAGTGCCAAGAAGAAATATGATATTCTTATTATTGGGGATGTGCATATCCCCGTTGAGGTAACTTAGTGTTATTCGAAATTTCTCCGGTTTCATGATTATCGGAATGAGTTTGTTAACAAGACTTGATCAACCTTGTTAGTGGATTCTTTTTTACGAGCATGAGAAGGATGAAACTAGAAGCACAAACTTCTGTACCCTCTCTATATTTTCTGTTATTCATATTAAATAAAGTAAAAATAGTAATTTTCTGTCTGTTATCTGATTATCCATGCAATATAAAAATATCCCAAAAATAGAAGTCCTCAGAATGCCATGCCAATTTAATATGATTTTTTCGGGAACATTTGAGGAATTACTGTGCAAAAATCACCGCGGGAGGAGCTGCCACCTGGCCACGAGGGTGGTGGGAGCGCCCCCCCATAGGGCGCGCCCCCTGCCTCTTGGGCCCATGGTGGCCCTCCTCTACTTATTCCATCACCCATCTTCTTCCTCTGTCTCACACAAACCCGAAAAACCAACTCAAGCATGAGTTCCAGCCACTTTTGATGTGATTTTTGATCTCCTTGCTCAAAGCACCTCTCGCAAAACTGCTTGGGGAGATTGTTCCTTGGTATGTGACTCCTCCATTGGTCCAATTAGTTTTTGTTCTAGTGCTTTATTCTTTGCAAATTTGTGCTGCATAGGTGACCATGTTCTTGAGCTTGCATGTCAAATTTATATGGTTCTAAGTAGTTCTAATGCTTGATATAGGCTCTAGGCACTTGTAGGAGTAGTTGCTATCAGTTTTATTGAGTTTGGTTTACTTTTATTTTGAAGTTACTAAAAATTTCAGAATTTTTCAGAGAAAGACATTATGCTTAGGAAGATGTTCCAAGGTGGTTCCTCTAAGAAGCAAGGACCCAGGATTGCTATGCGCGATGCTGACGAGGATCCACCAAGAGACGCTCCAGTACGGCCTTGCGAATGGCCGTCGGAAAATTTTATGGACCGTGTGGGAATTAAAGAAGAATTCAAAGCATATTTGCGCAATGCCGGTCTTGAGGATTTTGAGGCTAACAAATGCCCCCAGTATCATGATCTCACAAGTTCATTTGTGAGGAGGTTTGAGTATTCATCTTCGCGTAATTCTCCTTCAGTCATGTTTGATCTTTATAACAAATCTTATACCATGGACCTAGAGGATTTCACTTCTGCTTGCGAACTTCCATCATGGGGCAGTATTAGGGATCCCCCTAAATCTGAATTTAGAAACTTTCTTGCTAGTATAACTGTGGGGGGAATCCAGAGATATAACGCAGGCTACCATAGGGAGCATTCACTTTCCTGCTATACATTATTTTTCTCTTTTCATCGGTAGATGCATAAATGCTAAGGATGAAGCATGTCACATGTGTGTCCCTAATCTTAGCATTCTTAGGAGTGCTGTGTTAGGAGACCAATCTTATCATATGGGAGCCATTGTAGCTCGTAGGTTGCATCATAATAGACATAATGGAGATTTCTTTGGAGGAATTTATGCAACTCGCTTAGCTCATTTTCTTGAAATAGACATTCATGAGGGTGATATGGAGCTGCCCCCTACATATTTAGATTATGACTCTATGGCCTCGCACCAGTTTGTCGAGAGGTCTGAATCACCTCTCTCATACCGCTTAATTTTTTATAAATGACGTGTTTTCCGTATTACTCTCCCTGCTCCTGCCTTCTTTGATTCACAGGCAAAAGGAAGATATGTTATTACCCGAGAGGAGGCAGAAGAGTACGAGAGGAGAGCAGAGGCAGCTCGACTCCATGCTACAGCTCAGCGGGCGATAACCGCTATACATTAGTATGATCCCAACTATTCCTCCTCGTCACAGTACGACCCCAACAACTATTATTATGGATATCCGCTAGGCCAGCCGTGGCCATAGACCAACTTAGGCCAAAATCCTAAGCTTGGGGGAGTACATATTTCTCACCAGCATTACATTTATGTTCACACACTCATTGCTAGATGTCGGTGCTCATACTTTTTCACTGTAATATCCATGCTAGTTTATTTCCTTTTTCCTACTTTCTTCTTGTGTGATTGTTAAACCTTAAGAAAAACCAAAAAAAATCATAGTAGTATTATTTTTCTGCGTAGTAGTAATAATTAAAAAGAAAACCCAAAATTATTTCCCGTTCTTCTTTTACTTGTTGGGAGCTTTCCCGTGTAAATAGTTTTATTTCTTTTCTTTTCTTTGGGGGTCAGTAGGAGAAGACCATAATTAAATTATTGAAGTGGCTCTTATATGCATTATTGATTGATTTAACCCAAGAGCCCATATTGCCTTATCTTCTCCTGTTTATTGAATGCTCGCAGATTCCAGCTTAGTCTAATGCACGTGCACTCTTATTATTATTCACACCGTTCGGTCGTGCAAGTGAAAGGCAATTATGATGATATATGGACTGACTGAGATGAGAAAAGCTGGTATGAACTCGACCTCTTTTGTTTTTGTAAATATGATGAGTCCCACATTCTTGATTCAGCTTATTATGAATAAACATGTTTGCAATGACAATTAGAGATCAGAGTTACTTGTGCCATGCTTGATTAGCTATGAGTTATAATGATTTACCTTGTGTGCCAACATGCTATTAAGATGGTTATGATTTGGTATTATGGGGTGGTATCCTCCTTTGAATGATTTAAGTGACTTGACTTGGCACATGTTCACGCATGTAGTTGAAACAAAATCAACATAGCCTTCACGATACTTATGTTCATGGTGGATTATATCCTACTCATGCTTGCATCCAATGTTTATTAATTTTAATGCATGTGCATGGCTGTTGTCGCTCTCTAGTTGGTCGCTTCCCAGTCTTTTGCTAGCCTTCACCTGTACTAAGCGGAAATACTACTTGTGCATCCAATCCCTTAAACCCCAAAGTTATTCCAGATGAGTCCACCATACCTTCCTATATGCGGTATCTACCTGCCGTTCCAAGTAAATTTGTATGTGCCAAACTCTAAACCTTCAAATAAACATTCTGTTTTGTATGCTCGAATAGCTCATGTATCAACAAAGGATGTCCTTATCTTCCGTGTTAGGCGGGTTATTCTCAAGAGGAGTGGACTCCGCTCCTCACTCACGAGAAAATGGCTGGTCACCGGGATACCCAGTCCCATGCTTTATGCAAACTAAATCAAAACAATTGCAAACAAAACTCCCCCTGGGACCTGATGTATGTTGGAGGCACTCGTTGTTTCGAGCAAGCCATGGATTGATGCTTGTTGGTGGAGGGGGAGAATAAACTTTACCATTCTGTTTGGGAACCACCTATAATGTGTTTAGCATGGAAGATATCGCCAACTCTTAGTTTCTACGTTGACAATGAAAGTATACCGCTCAAAATACAATTTATCTCTATTTCAAAACCGAGCTCTGGCACCTCTACAAATCCCTGCTTCCCTCTGCGAAGGGCTTATCCATTTACTTTTATGTTGAGTCATCACCCTCTTATTAAAAAGCACTAGCTGGAGAGCACAACTGTCATTTGCATTCATCAATATTAATTTATGTTGGGTATGACTATGATTGGATCTCTTTTACCCTGAATTACAATGTCTAGTCAGTCCTTGATCTTTAAAGGTGCTCTGCATTTATGTTTTGCGGTCTCAGAAAGGGCTAGCGAGATACCATCTTGTTATATCATATTATGATTGTTTTGAGAAAGTGTTGTCATCCGAGATTTATTATTATGGCTTGCTAGTTGATTATGCTATTGATATTAGTAGTTATGAGATCTGAGAATTATTGCAAATGTGGTTAGTTATGATCTACGCTGAAAACTTGAATGCTGGCTTGACATAGTTACAACAACAAGAGCAAACAGAGTTTGTAAAAGTTTTTCTTTCTTTCTTTCAGTTTGTCAACTGAATTGCTTGAGGACAAGCAAGGGTTTAAGCTTGGGGGAGTTGATACGTCTCCGTCGTATCTACTTTTCCAAATAGTTTTTCCCTTGTTTTGGACTCTATCTTGTATGATTTGAATGGAACTAACCCGGACTGACGCTGTTTTCAGCAGAATTACCATGATGTTGTTTTATGTGCAGAAAACAAATATTCTCGGAATGACCTGAAACTGCACGGGAGGTCTTAGAAAAAACAATAAAAAAATACTCGCCAAATATGAAGACCAGGGGGCCCACACCCTTTCCACGAGGGTGGGGGGCGCCCCCCCCTAGGGCGCGCCCCCCTACCTCGTGGCCCCCGGGAAACCCTCCGACGCCAACTCCAACTCTATATATTTGCTTTCAGAGAAAAAAAATAAGAGAGAAGAAATCATCGCGTTTTACAATAAGGAGCCGCCGCCAAGCCTTAAAACCTCTAGGGAGGGCTGATCTGGAGTCCGTTCGGGGCTCCGGAGAGGGGGATTCGTCGCCGTCGTCATCATCAACCATCCTCCATCACCAATTTCATGATGCTCACCGCCGTGCGTGAGTAATTCCATCATAGGCTTGCTGGACGGTGATGGGTTGGATGAGATTTATCATGTAATCGAGTTAGTTTTGTTAGGGTTTGATCCCTAGTATCCATTATGTTCTGAGATTGATGTTGCTATGACTTTGCTATGCTTAATGCTTGTCACTAGGGCCCGAGTGCCATGATTTCAGATCAGAAACTATTATGTTTTCATGAATATATGTGAGTTCTAGATCCTATCTTGCAAGTCTATAGTCACCTACTATGTGTTATGATCCGGCAACCCCGAAGTGAAAATAATCGGGACCACTCCCAGTGATGACCATAGTTTGAGGAGTTCATGTATTCACTATGTGCTAATGCTTTGTTCCGGTTCTCTATTAAAAGGAGGCCTTAATATCCCTAAGTTTCCAATTGGACCCCGCTGCCACAGGAGGGTAGGACAAAAGATGTCATGCAAGTTCTTTTCCATAAGCACGTATGACTATATACGGAATACATGCCTACATTACATTGATGAACTAGAGCTAGTTCCGTGTCACCCTATGTTATGACTGTTACATGATGAACCGCATCCGGCATAATTATCCATCGCCGATCCGGTGCCTACGAGTTTTCCATATACTAGTTTACGCTTATTTACTTTTCTGCTGCTACTGTTACAATCACTACAAAATACCAAAAACATTACTTTTGATGTCTTTACTTTTGTTGCTGCTATCACCACTATCATATTACTTTGCTACTAAACACTTTGCTACAGATACTAAGTTTCCAGGTGTGGTTGAATTGACAACTCAGCTGCTAATACTTGAGAATATTCTTTGGCTCCCCATGTGTCGAATCAATAAATTTGGGTTGAATACTCTACCCTTGAAAGCTATTGCGATCCCCTATACTTGAGGGTTATCATGCTTTGTATTTGTAGTGAACCTTTACAAATATATCTAGATCATTTTCACAAAAAATAGAAAACTCCACGCCCCCCCCCCCCAAAAACATTTACCATACCCTCTAAAAACTGCTAAATAGACATAAAACCACTCTATTCATAACCTTTTTTGCAAGTCCTCTAAAGACATCCACCTAGAATCAATATAGAGACCATGCTATACATATAGTTCTTGGCAAGAGGAAAATTCTAGGTCCCGTGGTCACACTACCGTGGCCCAACCCCGCCCCACTACCGCTCCTCGGCCAAGCGTTGTTGGTGCGTCGCCTTCATCCACCTCTACCACCCGCCACTTTCGTCGACCACCTTCTGGTACATGTCTCCTCACTTCTGCAACATTCATAGCATGGACACCCGCATATGTGTGGAGGGGAGAGGCATGAGCAACCAAAGGAGGGTTGCTAGGAGCCCCGGAATGCCGGGAGAGAGGTGCAGGCGGAAGGAGGAGGGCGAGGGTGTTTGATGATACGTCTCCAACACATCTACTTTTCCAAACACTTGAGTTATTGTTTTAGCCTCAAATTTGCATGAATTGAATGAAACTAACCTGAACTGACGTTGTTTTCATCATAACTATCATGATGTTGTTTTTGTGCAGAAATAGAAGTGCTCGAAATTGGACGGGATTTTTTGTAACTTTATTTTGGAATAAATAAAGATTTTTGGAGCAAGGAAGTACCGGAGGGGGCACCAGGACGCCACACGGCCAGGTAGCATGACCAACTCCCAGGGCGCGCCACCTGCCCATGTGGGGCCCCTGGCCACCACCTTGACCTGATTTTAGCGCTATAAATTCACATATCCTCCAGAAATATACACAGAAAATTTTCATCACATTTTACGATATGGAGCCACCGTCACCTCCTGTTCTTCGTCAGGAGCCCTAATCTAGAGTCCGTTTCTGGCTCCGAAGAGAGGGATTCATCATCACCGTCATCACCAACCCTTCTCCATCAATAATTTCATGATGCTCAAATCCATGTGTGTGTAATATTCTATAGGCATATGGAGGTAGATGGGATTTGGATGAGATTTCTTATGCAATCGTTGTCATATTTGCTAGGGCTTGATCCCTAGTATCCGCTATGTTCTAAGATTGATGCTGCTATGACTTTGCTATGCTTAATGCTTGTCACTAGGGCCCGAGTGCCATGATTTCAGATCTGAACCTATTATGCTTTCATGAATATATTTGTGTTCTTGATCGTGTCTACAAGATGTATGCACCTATTATTGTTATAAACCCTATACCCCAAAGTGACAATGATCGTCCTCAAGCAACATAAAAAGAATTCTGAATCATAAGGAACTCAATTGTCTAAACCAAAATAACAAGAAGGTTTTGGTTCACTTACAATCGGTACGCCTGGAGAGCCCTCCATTTCTTAACCTGAAAACTTAGTATAGCTGTAGCGGTGGCATGGTTATTATGCAAGTGTTAGTGAAGAAAAGATGGTCAATATATATTCATTGCTTAGCTAGATAAAATAACATGGTAGCACTTAATTCTATTTCCTCTAGTTAACACTTACTTGCTGGGAATGCATGAAACATGTTTTATTTATTTGAGCAATGAAAACATAAATTAGGGAGTGAAAGGTATGTAAATACAACATGATTCTAGAGTAACTCTCTAACACACCCAGGAGTGACTCAGCATCAAGGCTCTCAAGCACTTTGTTTCAATCATTGTTTGCTGAAATTGTTGTTGTCACGTGACGGGATTATGCCAAATAAGTGATCATGCATAAGGTTTCGCAATGGCTTAACTTTGGGTACTATGGACCAATATGTTATCTCTCTCGAGTTCTTGCGGTCAGTACCCGTTATTTACCACATATACACACATTCAAGAGAAAGTTGAATAACATTTGATGTAGTTTTGCCACTACGTATGGTAACAAACTCGTAGCCAAAACTCTGGTGGATCGTTTATTGGCTAGAGGAGTTCTCAGCATAACATCAGGAAAGGTGTCAAAGCCACATTTACACACGTATATGTGGATAAAGTAGCAAGGCCATGGCACCAGCAAGAAGTTGAAGAACCATGCAAGAAATACAAAAGAGATTTTGGCATAATCTCGTTCACCTTTCGACTAAGTTCCTGTAGACAACCTAATCCACAAGTGCTATTGAGTATATTAAAATTAACAGTACGGGGTTGAGTATCTCTAACAACATGTTGTCTACAAATTCCTCAACACCCAAGTCTCTGAAGACTTTCTCTTATGCATGGTTATTCCTTCTTAACATGACTTTATTTTCAAAAGCAATCCCACAAAAAGTCTTGGTTATCTAGATTAAACAGAAGAAAGGCTACAAAATTATTTCATATACTAGAACAAACCTTTCTTTTAACTATCAAGACTCACTCCCACTTCAACACATCAAAGTAATTCAAGCGCAAAAGACAAGAGTCATAGGACATACCCTCGCGACCATGAATGTACACACTTCTCTTCCTTAAGATAGCATTCCTTGTTGTTAGGCATATATCAACTCCTCTGAAGTATAAACAAGAATGCAAACAACATCCAAAGGCAAAAAAAATAACAACGCAAAACTTATTGTATTTTTGGTTTTTTGGATTTTTGAAAGCTAACTTTGAGTACAAAAAATCACAAACGGCAAAAAGAAAATGAAAGCAAATAAAAAGCGAAGTGTTGGAACAAACCAACACGAGTGTTTCAAGCTCAATGAGCTGAAGTACAACCTCATTACATCTTATCGAAAATATCACCGCCACATCTTGATGTAGACATGGTAGTGACCTTCCCCAAGTTTAAGCTTTTGCAACCCCAAACCGGTGAGATCATTGTGGCGGCGGCATCGTCAGGAGCCCATCCTTGGCTCTAGTTGGAGAAGCTGGTGCTCATGTAGACAAACACGCTCTGTAGGGACTCAGCGAGGTTGCTCATATTATTGATGGAGCCTTGAATACTATAGATATCCATGTAGGAGGTGTATGCTTCTTGTGGTTGCTCATCTTGGGGATGCTCCTCTTCTTCGTCGGTGGCGAGTTCTGCTTTCATCAACTTGTTCCGGTTCAGGGGCCTCTTGGTCGAAAGCTGCATCTCCTTCATGTGGCACATAATGCAAATTCCATCTTCTATGGAGAAATGACTACCTAACTTTGTTAATTCAAATACAATGACGAACATAGTGAATCACTACCATTATAGCACTAGAAAGAACTGTAGTCCTAACAAGGTTGTTTGGAATTGGCCCTTTGTTTGGAACCACAGTGACTCATCGGATAGAAGGATTGCCTCGAGTGTGGTTCAAGAAAATCGTAAACATGATAGATGACATCATGGTTGTTGGTAAAGCCAGACTAATTACAACACTCATCTAGAGTGATGTTGAAGTCTTGGTCCATGAGGTGGAAAGTTATCCATTCTTCCTCATCAACATTTGGCAAATACCAACATTATGCGCGAGAGTACTAGGAAACTCAAGAAACAATCGTCCATATGTCTCACATTCCTGGTAAACAAAATGATACAACCTGACATTATCACATAATAATTTGAAATCGTTACTGATGCCCAACTTGGCTATTGTGGACTCGCAAGCTCACTTGGTAGCCTTCACCTTCCTTGTGTGAAGCTTCTTGTACTTCTTCATGGTCTCACGGTCGGTGAAGATGACCCCTACGTGAAAACGAGTTGCCTTTGTGTGGCATTCGTAGATGAGCCCGGTGCATCACCGCGAGTGACACATGTGGACCTCCTTGTAAGCATCTCTATAAAATAAATTTTCAGTCCAGTAGAATGATACAATAGTGTTCCTACATCAATTACAACATCATACTCCTCTAAGAACATCAACTAATGCAAACAAAAATAAAAATTTGGATCAAAAGTATGCACACCCTGAACATGGAAATGCTAGGCACATGGAACATGGATTTATGAGAAATAAGTTGGGGATCAAAGGAGAAACATATCGCAAATCGAAGTGGAAGGGTCTGAACTGAAATCGAACGAGTAGGGAGATCGGGCAAAGTTATGTTAGGATTTGGAGGAGGATGAAGAAGAACAAGGTGAGTTGGGGGTGAATTACCTCTTGCCTCAGGCTCCTTGTGGCCTCCAGGGTGTCATACGAGCACTCATACGAGCGCAAACACTCGTATGGAATGTCGTCATTCACACTAAAGCCATAGTTGTGTCTATGCTTACCTCATACGACCAATCATGTCAGAAGACACACTCATATATAATTTCGTCTTCTGTTCTGTTGATTTAATCTTCTAGTTGAAGGTGTTATACGAGCATCCTTATGAGTGTGGATGCTCATATGGGATGCCATTGTTTGCTTTGGACTTCTTCTCTATTCCCGTCGAAGCTTCATATGACTATCCATATGAGCGGCTTTGCTCATATGATACGTCGCCGATGACTCTGTTGCCTCTGGTTGATTTCCGTTGGTGCCACCCACGCACCATACGACTGCCCATACGACCACCATGGTCTCATGCTAGGCCATCTTTTGTCCTATTTCTTATGAAACTTCACTTTTTCGATGATTCCTGCAGGGTTAGTTCCAACACAACGTATATGCATATTTCTAGAAATTCAAACTTTAGTATGACACACGATAATTTTGCACATGACAAAGGCCTCAATAGAACAACTTTTCTCAACTTATCCTCCACGATATAAATGTCAACTCTCTCTTATTGAAACAAAAAATGAAAACTCACTTTTCTACCTTATTTGCGTGGGTTACCTCCTACGGAGTGCTTGTTTTTGGCCGGATAGCTCGACCATAGTGATGATCACTTAGGCACAAATACACCAAGCCCATATCTTCCAACAGTAACAATAATGTCGTCTCCGGTGTATGTCTTCATTTTATTTTTCCTGGGGAAAGGTCTCATAAAAGGATCCTTTGTAGGAAGGTCAAATCTTGAATTTCCCTCAAACACATTGATAACAGTCTTTATGGTCCTAAGAAATGTCCTACCAAGAATTAAAGGAGCAATGGGATCTTCAAGCATATCAACTATAACAAGAACAATCATAACATGGCAATTATTAATATGAATGATAACACCATGCTTAATCCCTACTGCTTGCATAAAAGTAGAATTGGCCATATTGAATCTTCAGTTGTAACAAAAGGACCAAGACTGAGACTGTCATAGACAGACCTAGGGATAGTGGAAACACTAGCACCTAGATCACACAAAGTGTTGAACTTTTTCAAACAAATCTCAATCTGAATAGTAGGCTCAAAGGTATCTTCTTGTTTAGTAGGTAACTTACTGAATAACTTCTTTCTTTCATCATCCAACTCATGTACCTTAGATGCAACATGACCGACAAAGATATTATATGCCTCACCATTTGATACTTAAGGTAGTGGGTGTTTCATTGCTATCATCTTCATGAAATCTGCAACTGTATAAGTATATTCTGGCACATGGCTTTTAGCAAGCTCTTATGCATTTTCTTCGCTACCTCTGATCATCTTGACATCTTCAACTAGTATAGCTTCTGGTTTACCTACAAACTTGGCTAGAATGGAAGTTTGACTCTCTGAAGTTTTAGCCACCTATGCTTCCATGCTCCTAGTTCTTCCATCTAGAGCCTATAGATCTTTAGTGATTCTAGCAATCTTACAACGTAATTGACCAAGTAAGTTATAATGATTCTTCAAGATTTAAAGATTTCATTTTGCTCACTTTGACTAGAAATAAAAAATCAGAGTTTTCTCTAGAGTATTTCTATTACCATTGTTCATCCCATTAAAGTTATTAGGTGCTCCACTATTATTAGGATAAGGTAATCTAGGAGCATACCCATTATTTTTTAGTTGGGATTATAGTTACTACAAGCAATAAAATTGACATCATTAACATCTTCTTCGGTAATAGCATTCACATTTACCTCTTCTTTACCTTTCATGACGGAGATGGTTCATCAATCTTAGCAATTAACTCCATATTCTTTTCCTCAACAACATTAACTCTCTTGGTGGTAGCTGTCGGGTGGTAGGTGCGACATATGCCAACGGGTGGCTTATCATTGTGGGAGCCAGTAAGACATCGCCGGTGCCTGGAAACGGGATGAGGCGAAGACATGCACGCCGGCGGATCTTACCCAGCTTCGGGGCTCTCCGTGGAGATAACACCCCTACTGCTGCTCTGTGGGGTCTCCGCATGATCACTAGAAGGACAAGTAACTACACAATGCTCCTTGAGCTGTTCCGTGGGATGAGGAAGAAGGGTCAGCTGGCCTGCTTCTTCTCCTTGTGAGGTGTCTAAAACTAGCTGGGGGTCGAACCCTTTGCATGGGCACCCCGGGGGGTTTATATAGGCCTACCCCCCGAGGGTACAATGGTAATCTGACTGGGCACGGGGCCCAGCCGTCTGTGACTGCACTCGCCGGCTTCTGCGCCGGCCGCTAGGGCCCGCCGACTAGTGGGTCCCGCCGGCTGCCAGCCCCTTGGTCGACAGGCAGGCCCCACCGTCCAGGATCTGGTCGGCGGCTGGTCACTGTTGCCCTATCTCGGTGACGTGGGCTTCGTCGTGGTAGGCGTGGCTACAGTATCGCTGCCCGGTGGGCGATTACTGTAGCCTCACCGCGTCTTGTCTCCTTAATGGGGCGTCTCCTTCGAGGAAGGCAGCAAGCCGGCCGCGGGGAGCCGGCTTTGTCTTGGGCCGACTGGGGGAGGCGAGGCCGCCTTCGGGCGTCTCTCTGCCCGAAGGGGCCCACCGCCCGTGGGTCGTACTGGCAGTCCATCGTGGATGACATCAGGGTCAACATGGCAACAGTGCTGCGCCGGACGGGTCATGGCTACCCGTACGACGCACTGTGCCGGTCGTGCTCCGGGATTTGGGGGTGGCAGGCTTCACTGTAGCCACGCCCCGTCACGTGGCCTCCTTTGTGAGGGCTAAAGTCGGGCCGCCTTCCGGTAGCCGGCCTGGGTGACGGCCAGCAAGGGGAAGGAGGCCCCACGTCTTGGATTCTTGAGAGCCGGACGGGCTCATAAATTTTTCAGAAGGGCCAGGGGATGCCGGCTTGGCTACCCATGGCTATTTACTTCGACAGTAGTCCCTGAAGCTGATCGAGCTTCGAGGCGGACAGAGGGTTGAGAAGCTTGGTCAGCTTCCTCCCCTGAGGAGCCGGCTTTGCTGGTGTATGCCGACTTTAGAGAACTCTGTGTCTTGTAGGTGGGAAAGTGATTGACCCGCGTGCTGACCCCCCCCCCCCCCCCCGCGGGCCACGTGGCAGCGAAACTCTGCCAATGCACGCGCGCGATGGGACGCCACCGCAGGCCCGGGCCCGCCACTCCTAGGCCCCGGCCCGAGCGCGGACCTTCTGCAGCCCAGGTGGACCACTCGCCTTCCCGTGGCGATTTTATTTCGCCGTTAGGGTGCAATAAACGCGGGACATGGGGGAGTGGGCATGATCGATCCCCACGTTTCCCCACACCACGCCTCCTCGGCTCCGCCACGTGAGCCTATAAGTAGGGGGAGGGGGAGAGACAGAAGTTCGCACGCTCTCTCTCACTCCGCCCCTCCTCGTCTTCCTTACTTCCTCTCGCTGCCGCCGCAGCTTCTCATCTCAGCGCCGCCGCGCCGCCACATCATCTCGCACCTATGGCGCTGTCGAGCTCGTGGGACGGCTCCAACGTCCATGAGGACCACGTTGAGTTCCTCCGCCTGACTCGGCGCCTGCCCGACGCCACCCTCATGCGGGTCCGCCTGGCGCCGGAGACGGAGATCTCGCCGGCACCGGAGGAGGGCGAGCGGGTCGTCTTCCGCTCGCACTTCCTGCGCGGCTTCGGCCTTCCGGCGAGCGGGTTCCTGTGCTCCTTCCTCGAGTTCTACAATCTTCAGCCGCATCACCTCACGCCCAACGCGGTGATGCTGCTGTCGGGCTTCGTCTCTCTCTGCGAAGGCTTCTTGGGGGTGCTCCCCATGCTGGAGCTCTGGGGGGAATTCTTCCAGAGCAAATTCGGCACCGTCGTCGCAGGCGTGCCCGCCCCCTGCGGGGCCTACATCGCCATGAGGAGGTCGGGCGAGAACAATCCATTCCTGTCCATCCCCCTGATCCAGTCGGTGAAGCTCTGGCAGAGGTCGTACTTCTATGTGAAGAACGTCGCCCAGCAAGGAGACCACGTCAACTTGCCGGCTTACGTAGCCGGCCCGCCGGTCGGGAGGCAACCCTCATGGAGCTTCCGGTCCAGGTCGCTGTCTCAGGCCGGGAACGCGGCCGTCTCCCGGCTTCGGGTGATGATCCAGTCGGAAGGCCTGACCGGAGCCGACTTGGTGGCCGCCTTCGTGGAGCACCGGCTACTCCCTCTCCAAAGCCGGCCCCACATGAAGTGTCAGATGAGCGGCCGCTTCGACCCAAGCCGGCTGAGCACCAGGGAGATGCCTCATGCGGAGGTGTCGTACATGGTGAATTATATTTCCAATTGCAAGCTCGCCGAGGACTGGCGATACGGCGAGGCGCCGTACTCTCGCGCCAACCCTCCGCCCGTGGTGAGCTTTCCTCTCTTTCTTCTATTTTTTGGTAGCTGGCCTCATGATGGCTGGCTTCTGATCAGTCGGTTCTCTTTAGCAGAACCCCCTCCTTCCGCCATCGACCGGGGTAGCAGGGATAGAACGCCAGTACGTCGCTGACCGCATGGTGGATGACGTCGATGACCCAGATTTGGGAGCGGCCGCCATGGAAGACGCCGTCATGGGGGAAAATGACGAGCCCGGAGGCACAGGGCTTACTGCCGGCTTCGAGGACTGGCCGGATGATGCCGAAGTCGAAGTCGCCCCGCAACGCCAGCCGGCGCCCGACCACCAAGGCGCGGGCTCGTCTACTGCGCCGGCTGTCAGCAGTGGCGCACAGAAGCGCCGGGCCGCGTCAGTCCTCTTCGGCAGCCGGCCGAAGAAGTCCAAGGCCTCCACCGCGGCGACCAAACGAGATGAGGCGGCCGCAAAGGCGGTCCGCTTCCGCAAGGTGGTGAAGCAGCCTCAGGCAGTCTCAGCGTAAGTCGTCGATTGCTTGGACGCATGCTTTTCATTGTTCTCTCTATTGATCATTCTTCCTAACCCTTCCCCGCTCGCTGGACAGGGCGCCGCTTTCCCTTGAGCGAGGTCCGGGCGGCTCCATAGTTGGTACGACTGGAGGGTCTTCTAGTTCCCGCCGCATGGACCCCCACACCGACCTCAGGGAGGCCACAGAGCGGAACGCCCATGAGGCGCGGGAGGAGCGGGAGGCGGCAGAACGAGCGGCCGCCTAGGCGGCGAAGGAGCAGGCCGACGCGGCAGCCAAGGCCCAGGTGGAGGCGGCGGCCGTGGATACGTCGGCGGAGTGTTCGCGTAACCAGCCTCCGCTGCTCGCCATTCCCCTCCGAGCCGTGGCCCCTGACACCCCATTGCCCCTCGCGGAGGAAATCGGCCAAGACCCGCCGTCGATGGAGAGGTGGGAGGACCCCGCGGTCTTCGCGGAGAGAGCACCGTCGGCAGCGCCAACCGGAGCAGGCCAAGGCGGCCAATCATCAGCGGCGCCAGAGGAGCCGGCCGGGGGTTAGCCGGAGGTCGGAACCGGCCTCGAGGTGCAGCCGGTAACGCGGCTGCGCGCAGGGGAGGCGCCGCTGTGCCGGAGTCACGCCGAGTTGCAGGCGCCGGCCAGTCGGCGGAGGCCCTGGAGGCGGCTAGCACCGCCACATCCGAGTGGACTCCTAGCGGGGGGGACTGGCGAGCTGAACGTGGTGGCCCAAGAGGTCCGGAGCCGGCTTCAAGCTCAGGCCGCCTTGCTGCAGCAGTACACCCAAGAGTTCCTTTCGACGTGGGCCGCCATCCGGGTGAGTCTTTTATCCTTGGTCGATTTGTTCTCTTGATTTCTTCCGTCGGGGCGCGTCAGCGCACCTACTGGGTGTAGTCCCCGAGGTTCGGGCCGACTGCCGAGCAGTCGGGTCGGATCTTCCTTGACGACTACCTTATTCTCGCCTCCTGTCTGATCTTCCAGGAGTATCATAACTCTCGTGCTGCCGCCTTCAACTCCCAGGCTCAGGAGTTGGGTCGGAAGACCGAAGACCTGGTCAACAGCCGAAGTAAGTGCTTGATCTTGTTTGTCTCCTGTGGGGGTGTGTCAGCGCACCCACTGGGTGTAGTCCTCGAGATTCGGGCCGACTGCTGAGCAGTCGGGTCGGATCTTCCTTGACAACTTTTTCCTCATTGGTTTTTTCTTTGGTCTTTCGCGCTTTCAGGGGCCGAGGCCGACTTGAGGAGGGAACTCGGCGAAGCACAGGCCGCCCTTCGTACCAGGGATGCTGAGTACGTTGCTCTGGTCCAGGAGCATGACCGTCTGGCCAAGAAGCTGGCTGACCAGGAGGAGAGCCGCAAGGCGGCCCTGAAGAAAGCGCAGGATAGCGAAGCCGCCCTGAAGGCAATGTTCGAGACCGAGGCGGCGGGCTGGGCTGAGACCCGGCAAGCGCTGACCGAAGGCTTCGGCCGCGTCGAGGACTTAATCGACGGTAAGCTGCCTTCCTTGCGCCTCTCCTGCCCACGGCCGCCTGGTCTTTGCTCTGGCTTGAGCTGCTTCATGTTCTCTATGCAGACTACTTTCCCGGCTACTCCACCTTCGCCGCCCAAACCAGCGAGGCCCATCGCGAGGCATGCCGTCAGGCGGGGGTCAACATTGCGCCGGACGTGAATCAGACACTTGAGGAGCAGCTCTTGGCGGTCCAAGCACGGCTGCAGCCGGCTCACCGGATGCTTCGCCGCCTCCAATGTGCCGGAGCGCAAGTGTTGGCCGCCCTCTGCCCCGGTGAGGTGATCCCCCGCACCCCGAGCCGGACCGCCGACTGGCTGGAGGTTGCAGACGGTCGCTTTGAAGCTTGGAAGGTGTCGGCAGCCTGGCTTGGAGCCAGGCGGGCATTGGAGTTCGTCCGAGCCTGGTACCCAGGGCTGAACCTGGACCAGCTGCGGACTTGGCGGCTGGAGGGGTGCGGCTGGCAATCGCTCAGCGTGCCTCGACGATCGCCGAGTGCACCGACACCAGCGTTTTTGCGCCTGAAATCAATGATGACGGCGTTGCCCAGCCGGAGGAGTGGTTCGGGCTGAACCCGGCAGTGGGCGAGGACTCAGCAGAGGAGATCGCCAGCAGCGACGAAGGCGAAGACGACGAAGAAGAGGACGGTGAAGACGTCGAGCCGGCCAGTGAAACAACCAGCCGGCCTTAGGCTGACCGTGCCTCCAGCAATGAGGCGCAGGGAAGCGCGCCCTCTGCGGGAGGTGGTGATCAAGCCGAGGTTCGCCAGCCGGCCGCTCCTTCAGCCGGCACAACCGTCTCCACCGATCAGCCCGGCTCGTCGGTCGCCCCGCCGGCCTAACCTGCCGTCCTTGTTTTTCCTGCTTGTTGCCTTTTGAACAATCTTTATTAAACTTTCGCAGTTCCACCCACTGGGGGTGTATTCAAACTATGTTGAATGCTGGCCTCTTGGAGGTCTTTTATGTAAATATTATTGTGTGCGTGTTTGGTTTCCATTCGCGTATGCTTTTTATCCTTAGGCTTTTTTCCTTTGCCGCCTTCCCTCTTTGGGGAGGCAAGTACTCGAGCTTTCTTGGATTGAAGTGAAGTGAATGGAAACCGGCCGGCCGGCTACTCTGGTAGTCGGTCGGCGGTAGGAAGCAAACCGGCTTTCGTTATATTTAGTCCGTCGGTCCCTAGCCATTTTTCGTGTGGGCATCCTTTCCTACTTTTGACTCTTGCCAGCCGGACAGCCGGTTCTTCGAACTGCGACTTTGGTAAGAGCTAAGCTTGGGCGTCGGCACACTACTTGTCTGGCCGTGGGTAGGACTTCTAATATAACTCCAGTCGGCCAGTCCCCGGGCCGAGTAGTCTAACCCGGTGCCGGACGGAACAAGTAAATGAAATGACAAGGTCATAAGCATGATACTCTTCATTCATAGATAAAAGATGACAGTCCCCGAGCCCTCCTCGGGGGGCCTATTGTCTTGTACTTAGTACAAAAGTTAGCGTGATACATACTGCTTTTCAGCTGTAAAATCTTTGAAGGAGGTTGGCGTTCCATGGTCGTTCCGACTCCTTGCCGGAGTCGTCTCTCTTGCGTTCCTTGGGCTTCTGTGCGTCGATTAGGTAGTAGGAGTCATTGCCTAAAGCTCTGCTGATGACGAAGGGGCCCTCCCAAGGGGCCGAGAGCATGTGCTGGCCGGCTGTCCGCTGGATCAGTCGGAGCACAAGGTCGCCCTCTTGGAAGGATCTTGGCCTGACCTTCCGACCGTGGTAGCGGCGCAAACCCTGCTGGTAGATGGCAGACCGGCTGAGGGCCAGCAGCCGGCCTTCTTCCAGCAGGTCGACACCGTCTTCTCGCGCTTCCTTGGCCTCCGCCTCTATGTACATGTTTACCCAGGGCGAGTTGAACTCGATGTCGGTTGGGATGATCGCCTCGGCGCCGTACACGAGGAAGAAAGGAGTGAAGCCGGTTGACTTGTTTGGGGTAGTGAGCAGACTCCAAAGGACAGCCAGCAGCTCATCGAGCCAACAGCTGGCCGAACGCTCCAGTGGCACGACCAGTCGGGGCTTGATGCCGGAGAGGATGAGGCCGTTGGCTCGCTCGACCTGGCCGTTTGACTGCGGGTGGGCGACGGACGCTAAGTCCAGCCGAATGCCTTGTGTTGCGCAGAAACGTGCCAAGGCTCCTTTGGCAAAATTCGTGCCATTGTCGGTGATGATGTTGTGTGGCATGCCGTACCGAGTTGTTATATCTGCGATGAATGTCATGGCAGTCGGCCCATTCAGCTTCTTGATTGGCTTTGCCTCAATCCACTTGGTGAATTTGTCCACGGCGACGAGCAAATGCGTCATGCCGCCGCGCGCCGTCTTGAATGGGCCCACCATGTCCAGTCCCCAAACAGCGAAGGGCCAGGAGAGGGGAATGGTCTTGAGTGCCGAAGCCGGCATGTGTTGCTTGGAGATGAAGAGTTGGCACCCTTTGCAATGTTTAACCAATTCTTTGGCAGCGTCCAAAGCAGTCGGGCAAAAGAAACCATGGCGGAAAGCTTTGGCGACGAGTGATCTTGAGGCCGCATGGTGGCCGCATTCTCCTTGGTGGATGTCTTTGAGGATTGCAATGCCCTTCTCCTGCTCGACGCACCGTTGGAGGACTCCAGTGACATTGCGCTTGACGAGCTCTCTGTTGACGACTGTGTATGCTCCGGCTCGACGTTGGACTTGTCTTGCCTCCGTTTCGTCAGCCGGTAGATCTTGGTTTACTAGGAAGTTGAGGATGGACTGGGCCCATGACGGAGACGCGACTTCTCCTATTGCCAATGTGGCTACTGCCACCAGGATGGGCGGGCTGAGTGGTGAAGTGCTAGAGTCGGCCGCCGGCTGTTGTGTTGGTGCAGTCCCCGGGCCGACTACCGCAGTCCCCGAGCCGGGTACCGAAGTCCACAGGCTGACCGCGGAAGTCCCCGGGTCGCCTGCTTGGTTCTTCGAGCCGGACCCGGCCGTGTCAGGGTCAGGCGGCACGAAGATAGAATCGGACTCCGGAGACGGCTTGAGGAGGCGTTGTAGAGCGACACCGGTTGGTATTGCTTGCCGACTGGAGCCCATTCGAGCCAGGGCATCGGCTGGCTCGTTGTCGGCTCGCAGTACGTGGAGGAACTCGCATCCTTCAAAGTATCCACTGAGTTGCTGAACCAGGAAGCGGTAGCTTGCCATATTTGCATCCTTGGCGTCCCAGTCGCCGGATGATTGCTGAACCACCAAGTCCGAGTCGCCATAACATAGGATCTGGCGAATGCCGAGCTCTTTGGCAAGCCGGAGCCCGTGTATGAGCGCCTCGTACTCGGCTACATTGTTGGAGGCGGCAAAATGAATCTGCAGCGTGTATCTGAGCTTGTCGCCTTTGGGAGAGGTAAGGACGATGCCGGCTCCCAAGCCGGTGCGCATCTTGGACCCGTCGAAGTGCATGTGCCAATGGGTGGACTCGGGAGCTGGTGGCAGGTACTGGGTCTCAGCCCAGTCGACGAGGAAGTCGGCCAGTGCTTGGGATTTGATGGCGGTGGGGGTCTGGTAGAAGATCATGTAAGGGGCCAGCTCAATGGCCCATTTTGCCACCCGGCCGGATGCATCCTGGCTGCCTATGATCTCGGCCAGCGGGGTGGTGCATACGACCGTGACGGGATGCTCTTGAAAGTAGGGCTTCAGCTTCTTGGCGGTGAAGTACATGCCGTAACACATCTTCTGGTAGTGCGGGCAGTTCTGCTTTGAGGCGGATAGCACCTCACTCAAATAGTACACCGGCCTTTGGACCGGCTGGGCTCGGCCCTCTTCTGGGCATTGGACTACGATGACGGTGCTGACCACCCGGCTGGTTGCGGCAATGTAAAGGAGCATGGGCTCTTTCTCAGTCAGTGCCCCCAGGACAGGCGGCGTGGCCAGCATCTTCTTCAGCTCATGAAAATCTTGGTCGGCCTGGTCATTCCACTCGAAGTGAGTGCTCTTCTTCATGAGGCGGTAGAGGGGGAGAGCTTTCTCTCTGAGCCGGCTGATGAAGCGGTTTAAGGAGGCCAAGCATCTGGTGAACTTCTGGATGTCTCGAAGCTTGGTGGGAATCGCCATTCTCTCGATGGCCTTGATCTTCACCGGGTTGCATTTGATGCCGCGTTCAGAGACCAGGAAGCCTAGGAGCTGGCCGGCTGGCACTCCGAACACGCATTTCTCGGGGTTGAGCTTGATTTGGAATCGGTGTAAGTTCTCGAATGTTTCTTTGAGATCTTCCAGCAAGGTGCCATGCTTCTCCGCCTTCACCACAATGTCGTCTACGTAGACGTGGGCGTTTCTGCCGAGTTGCTTGAGGAGGCACTTCTGCATGCAACGCTGAAAAGTGGCACCGGCATTTCTCAAGCTGAATGTCATAGTCAGGTAGCAGAAGGCTCCAAATGGCGTGATGAAGGCGGTCTTCAGGCGGTCATCTGGATCTAGCTTTATCTGGTGATATCCTGAGTCAGCATCCAAGAAACTCAACAGCTTGCATTCGGCCATGGAGTCTATCACTTGGTCAATCCTCGGCAGGGCAAAGGGATCTTTAGGGCAGGCCTTGTTAAGGCTTTTGTAGTCTATACACATGTGCCACTTGTTGTTCTTCTTCAGCACGAGGACCGGGTTGGCGAGCCATTCTGGAAAGAAGAATTCCATAATGAAGCCGGCTGCCAGAAGCCGGGCTATCTCCTCCCCTACAATCCTTCTCTTTTCCTTTGACAGTCGGCGGAGGGGCTGCTTGACTGGTTTTGCGTCTTCTCGGACGTGTAGTTTGTGCTCGGCGAATTCCTTCGGAACACCCGACATGTCCTTGGGGGACCATGCAAAGATGTCCCGATTCTCACGGAGGAAATCGGCGAGCTCGCCTTCCTATTTGCTGTTCAGGCTTGCCCCGATGACGGAGAACCTCTCGGGGTGCTCGGGGTCGAGGGGTATCTTCTTGGTTTCTTTAGCCGGCTGGAAAGATCCTTGGGCATCATACTCCTTGGGGTCGGGGGACAGACTCGGCTGCTTGCCGGCCATGGCCATGACCCGGTCCAACATCTTCTTCTCTTCGGCAATCACAAGGGACTCGGCCAGCCGGCTGCTGGCGGCCGCGCACTCGGAGGACTTCGTGTAATCGCCGGCTATGGTGATGACGCCCTTGGAACTCGGTATCTTCATCTTGAGGTATGCATAGTGGGGAACTGCCATGAACCTGGCCAAGGCCGGTCGGCGAAGCAACGCATGGTAGGGGCTCTCCAGGTCCACCACTTCAAACCAGATCGCCTCCCGGCGGAAATGCTCCTTGTACCCAAAGAGCACATCAATCTTGATCTTGCCGATGGGGGCACAGGACAAGCCGGGTACGATGCCATGGAACACTGTCCGAGTAGGCATAAGTTGCTTAGTCTTGACATTCAGCTTCTCCAGGGTGTCACAGTACAGGATGTTGATGCTGCTCCCGCCGTCTATCAGCACGCGGGAGAAACGGGCGGCGCTTCTGTCCGTCGCGAGGGTGGCTTCCAGGACCAACGCATAAGAGCCGGGAGATGGCATCACCTCTGGGTGGTCGGCCCGGCTCCAGCTGATGGGTTTTTCTGACCAATGCATGTGTCCGGCGGGGTCGGGAGCGACCACGCTGACTTCCTGGTGCTCTGGGCGTTTGCCGCGCCGGTCATCGAGCTGGCTTGTAAAGACGATGTAGGTCGCATGCTCATCGGGGAACTCATCGTGCACGGCTCCGACTACGGGCCGAGCGGCCGGAGGCGGCGGGCCGGCAGGCGGAGGCGGCATGAGCCCTTCGTCTTTGGAGATTCGGGTGAGCCAATGGCACTTCTGGGTTGTGTGGTTGGACGGCTTCGCGCCGCTGTGGAATTTGCACGGGGCATCGAGAGTTTGCTCGTAGGAGAAAGCCGGCTGCCAAGCCGGCCGGCCGCCTTTGGGCTTCTTGGGCACGGGCCGCCCTTCAGGCGGCGCGTCTTCGACCGTGGCCACCTGCCGACTGGTGGGAGGAGGCGCAGGGCCCTTGCGTTTGTGGTCGTTCGGGTGTGGGCGTCGGCCGGAATCCCCCACCGGCGTCTTGGGCGCCGGGTTGAGTACTTTCTCGGATGCGTCTACCTGGAGCTCGGTCTTCATCGAAGAGTCGGCGGTGGCGTATTTGTCCGCTATGTCCAAAAGCTCGTCGAGGGTAGTCGGCTCGTCGGAGAGGAGCTTGTGCTTGAGGAGGGTGCCTTCTCGGCACCCAGCAGTGAAGTATTCTATGGCTTGCACTTCGTGCACCCCCTCGCAAGAATTGCGGAGCTCAGCCCAACGCGTGAGGTAGTCGCGAGTGGACTCGGCTGGGCCCTGCACGCACAAGGAGAGCTGCCTGGGCTTGGGAGCCCGCTTGTAGGTGCTGGTGAAGTTGCGGATGAAAGCTTCGGTGAAATCTAGCCAGTTGTTGATGCTGAAAGGCTTGAGGCTGTTGAGCCAGGTCCGCGCCGTGCCTTGCAGCATGAGGGGCACGTACTTCACGGCAACGCGCCGGTTGCCGTTGGCTATGCTAACCGCCGTGGAGTAGTCGATCAACCAGTCTTCCGGCTTCACGGAGCCGTTGTACTTGGGCATGTCTCTTGGGAGCGAGAACCCTTTGGGGAAAGGCTCGTCACGGATGCGGGGGCCGAAACAAGGCGGGCCAACATCATCTTCTTCTTCCAGCGCCAGGGATCGCGCCAGGCGGTCGATCCGATGGCGGGCATCGTTCTCGCCGACTCCTTCGCGGCGACCTAGTCGGCCGCTAAGAGTCGGGTGCGCCACAGGCGGCGGAGTGGGATATCTCTCTCCACGTGGTCGAGGTGGAGGCGGGTTGCCCTGCCATTCCACGACTCGGGGATGGCCTTCTGCGTCTCGCTCGATGGAGATTCGGGTCCGGCTTCGGCTAGCCGCCGGCTCTTTCTCGCGCCGCGCGCGGGTGTTGCTCATAGTCGGCGTCCGGGACGTCGCGCCGTGATCTCGGCGCGGGGGAGGGCTTCCCGCGCGGGCGTTGGCCTCGTGTCGCCGTGCGGCCGCATCAATCAGCTGCTGGATGCGCCGGGTCATGTGAGGGAGTTCTTCGGCCTCCAATCCGTCCAACTCGTCTACGGCCGCCTGGGCGGCACGCGAGTTCTCGAGTGGAGTGGCATAGACCGGGCGGTCGACTCCCAGCGTGTCGGCGATGACAGCGCCGCGTTGCTTGACAACACCGGCCCGGCTTGGCCCGCCCGGGGCCGGCGTGCCGAAGGCGGCGCGGTCAGCTTCACGCTGGTAGGCCTCAGTGAGGCGTCTCACGGAAGCCAGCCTCCGGCCCTCCGCGAGGAGAGCGAGGCGGCGTGCCTCCAGTGCTTCGTCGTCGGCATCAGCCGGGAGGGGGATGGACAGGTCGTGAGCCGCCGCGTGCGGGGGGTCGTGGGCGCTCTCGTCGGCCGTGCCGCCGTGGACAATGACCATCACCTCGGTGGTGACAGTGTCGCGGCCATCGGTCCGGGAAAGTAGGTCGTCGTAGATCGCGACGTCGGTGGGGAAGTTGTTGAGTGAAGCCGTGTCGGAGTCGACAGGCATCGGGTCGGTGGAGCCAACCGACTCCAAATCCACAGCAGGCTCGCCGGAGACATGGAGCTGGCCGAGGAGGTTGGCGAGCTGGTCGGTGCCCGCATCGGAGGCGAGCTCGTCGGAGATGAGGGTTTCATCGAGGAGATCAGCGAGGCTGCTCGCCGCGCAGATGCTGGTGACGCCTTGCAACATGTCGTGGCAAGCGCCATCGGGCGTGCCGGGCTGGCTACGCTCGCTGGGGAGGAAGAGGGTTCCCGTCCAGAACAGGTCTCGGGACGACGGTGCACCTAGCCCCACGGTGGGCGCCAAATGTCGGGTGGTAGGTGCGACATATGCCAACGGGTGGCTTATCATTGTGGGAGCCAGTAAGACATTGCAGGTGCCTGGGGATGAGCCGAAGACATGCACGCCGGCGGATCTTACCCAGCTTCGGGGCTCTCCATGGAGATAACACCCCTACTGCTGCTCTGCGGGGTCTCAGCATGATCACTAGAAGGACAAGTAACTACACAATGCTCCTTGAGCTGTTCGGTGGGAGGAGGAAGAAGGGTCGGCTGGCCTGCTTCTTCTCCTCGTGAGGTGTCTAAAACTAGCTGGGGGTCAAACCCTTTGCATGGGCGCCCCGGGGGGTTTATATAGGCCTACCCCCCGGGGGTACAATGGTAATCTGACTGGGCGCGGGGCCCAGCCGTTTGTGACTGCGCTCGCCGGCTTCTGCGCCAGCCGCTAGGGCCCGCCGACTAGTGGGTCCCGCCAGCTGTCGGCCCCTTGGTCGATAGGCAGGCCCCACCGTCCAGG
Source organism: Triticum monococcum (assembly GCA_034509565.1). NCBI lineage: Eukaryota > Viridiplantae > Streptophyta > Magnoliopsida > Poales > Poaceae > Triticum > Triticum monococcum. The sequence goes on from CM067845.1 coordinate 413,069,143, forward strand.
ATCTGGTTGGCGGCTGGTCACTGTTGCCCTATCTCGGTGACGTGGGCTTCGTCGTGGTAGGCGTGGCTACAGTATCACCGCCCGGTGGGCGATTACTGTAGCCTCACCGCGTCTTGTCTCCTTAATGGGGCGTCTCCTTCGAGGAAGGCGGCAAGCCGGCCGCGGGGAGCCGGCTTTGTCTTGGGCCGACTGGGGGAGGCGAGGCCGCCTTCAGGCGTCTCTCTGCCCGAATGGGCCCACCGCCCGCGGGTCATACTAGCAGTCCATCGTGGATGACATCAGGGTCAACATGGCAACAGTGCTGCGCCGGACGGGTCATGGCTACCCATACGGCGCAGTGTGCTGGTCGTGCTCCGGGATTTGGGGGTGGCAGGCTTCACTGTAGCCACGCCCCGTCACGCCGCCGTTAGGTGGATGCAAACTTTGAGGGTGCGGTCTCGGCCGCCTTGTGGGAGCCGGCTTCTTGGAGTCGGCCTTCTCGAGGCCGGCTTCTTGAAGCCGGCCCTCCCGTGGCCTCCTTTGTGAGGGATAAAGTCGGGCCGCCTTCTGGTAGCCGGCCTGGGTGACGGCCAGCAAGGGGAAGGAGGCCCCACGTCTTGGATTCTTGAGAGCCGGACGGGCTCGTAAATTTTTCAGAAGGGCCAGGGGAAGCCGGCTTGGCTACCAATGGCTATTTACTCCGACAGTAGCCCTCTCAACATGCCATTGGGCATGGTTTTCTTGCATTTCATCTAGCAAATGTTTAACTTCTGCAATGGGCTTACCCATGATAGTTCCTCCTGCAGTAGTATCTAGCATAGTTTTCGACATAGGATTTAAGGCATTATAAAACTTAGCCATGGCCTTGCAAGAGGTATTCTTGCGGTTGGACGAGGACTTCGAGGGATTCTGTGAAGAAGATCTTAACGAGGACTTTGAGAAGGAGTTGCCCTTCTTCTTGAAGTACTTCTTTGTTTTCTTCCTATCATCTGAATCATAGTTCTTGCTCTTTCCTTTTCCATGGTTGCTATTTCCTGAATCAAACCTACTACTAGCACGAATTTCAGCTTCCCATAGGGGGCAGTCCAAGATGAAATGTCCCAGCTTTTTGCACTAGAAGCAGATGTAATCTCTAGTTGGTTTTGACGAAGACTGGCTTGGAGCTGCCAGAATTGCTAGATCATTTCCTCTTAAATTGATTTTTCTTTTGGAAGTGCTGGAACCGTTTTGTGATCAGTGCGAAATCATTGCTGATTCTTTAAGGGTCATCGAAATCTTCTTCGGCATTGCCTTTTGAAGAAGTTTCAGCCACAACCTTGAGTGCGTGACTTTTTTGGTGACTTGTACCGTAGAGATCTATCTTTTCTTCTTCTTGTTCCTCGTGAGTGCCCAGCCTTTCCATGATATCAGCAAAGTTGAGAACGTTGGAATCATCTCATTCGTAAATCATCAGAATAAGAGTGTCGAATGAACTGTCTAGTGACCAGAGAAACTTCTCAACAACTTCCTGATCAGTGATATCTTTGGCACCGAGACCTTGCAACTCATTTGCAATGTCACTTAGTCGATCAAAGGTTTGCTAGCAACTTTCATTATCAATTATCTTGAACTAGTGAAACTTTGTTCGGAGGGTATCAATGCAGGCTTCCTTCCGAGTCAAAACACCCTCATTGGTCTTTTCGGGAATGTCCTACAATTCCTTCATAGTTTCACACTGACGATAGCAAAGAAATTGAGCACGAAAGAGATGACCATAAATTTCAAATTTGGCTTGACCATCCATCTGAATTAGTTTCTTCTCATGGTCAGTAGGAACCTGAGGAATTTCAACCGCATAACCATTTTGCACCACATTCAAAATATCACCATCTATTTCACGGAGATGGATCTTCATCTTCTCCTTCCAGAAGGGACAGTCTGTCCCATCGAAGATGGGGATCTTGTGGTGCGACTTGTAGCTCACTGAAGACATAGTTAAACCTTGCTCTAATACCAATTGTTGGAATGGAGTATGTCTACCAGAGGAGAGTGAATTGGAGTTTTAAATCTTTCAGAAACTTCAAAACTCTCGAAACCTATCAGTGGAGCGAATGAAAATAGAGTACAGTGAGCAAATAAAAGCTAAGGAACGAAAACTAAGACATGCATCGGAAGGAATCACATGGTTTAAACATATTATACAACACTGAGCGAATGTAAATAAGTGGGGGTAGAGGTGACAAGTGATGCTTGATGGCGACAAGGTGTTTGGTAGACCAGTTCTGTGACAGCCTGGTTTTGGCCTTCTCTTGTTTTCCGATTTTTATTTGGTTTTTGATTTGAATTTGGAGTTTTGAATCACTTTAGTTGGACTTAAACACTTGGGCACCACTTTGACTTTCACCCAAGTGACTCATTTCTCTCTCTAACCATCATTTCTTCTCTGGTCAACCTCAAAATAATATTATGAGTATTTTTCTCAAATGAAAAATATTCGTTTTCTCCTCTAAAACCATAACTATCCACTTGTGCTCCAAAGCAACCCCAATTTTTTCTAGCCCACAAAAATCTGAGAAAATTCCCAAATATTATTTGGACACTAAGGAACCTTCTTGAGCAAAAATATTGCATCACTTTTTGGAATATTTTTTCTATAGAAAATATTTTCTGTTCTGGACAGAAATGGTAGTTTCTACAGCAACTACCATTTTACTTGCTCCAATGCTGCTGAAATTTCTTGTGCATCACTACCTTCCTAGATGATTGCTAACCTCCAAAGCTCAACTCCCAACTCCCAGTAGATTGGCCATGGTTAACTCTCGAATTTACTGTCCAGAAACTTACCACGAAGCAAAACTCAATCTTACAACACCTGAGCTCGAGTGAAAGCATTGGCTCAACCCTAAACACTAAGGACTACATGCCAGACATGAAATTGGGGCCAGCCGTGGTGCTATGCCGAAGTGCACGCGGTGACCACGAATGTGCACGGTGCGAGCTGGCTAACCGATGCTCTCTGGGTGCCGCCGAGCGCTCTGTGCGTTGCGTTCTCGCTTCCCAGGCTGCCGCACCTCGCCAAACCTCGCGACCATCCCCGTCTCTACTCCCTTAACTCCCTCCTGGCGCTCGCCGACGCCCGAGCTCGCCGCAGCGAGCATGGGCACGGTCCGGCCAACCGCACAGTGCACCGCGCACTATGTTCGTCACCACCCCCCCCTCGATCATGTGCTCGTCGCCGCCCACCAACAGTGCCCGCGTGACGTGAGCTGCGTCGCCTTCCCCCTCGCTCACTTACGTCATTCATCGCCAGGAGCCGTGTCCAGGTGTCCTCCGGTGGAGCCCGATCCCCTCCTCTCGCTCGCCTATAAATGCAGCCCTCTCGAGCATCACCAACTCACCACACACACACACTCCACAAGACCGTAGGTAGCCGTAGCCCGACCGGGCAGGCCTCGGGCCGCCATCCCCGAGCTCGAGCTTGCCAGCGATCCCCTTGGGTCGTCTCCACAGCTCCAGCCCCTGCCAGGCTCGGGCCACCCTTCTAGAGCCTGTGCTGTGGTTCAGTGGTGCCGTCCGACCCGGTTAGTGCCACTGGTGTAGCCTCTTGTTGCTGTCATTCCCAACTCTGGCGACCTCCGCTCTCTGCCGCTGCTGGAGAGGTCCTTTCCGACGCTGTCCGACCACCCCTAACTAATCTACGGGTACGGCCAGGTGCGTCTTAGTCTTCTCCTTTGATCAATCCCTCTAGCTCGGGCTAAGATGCCCTCCTCACCGGCGTGTGCTCTAGCGGAGCCCCGCCGTGCTCTGTTTCCTTCTCCCCCTCCCTCTCACCTAACTAGCGGGGCCCGCTATCAGCCACTCTGGCCGCGGCCGAAGCGGTACGAGTGGAGGCGGCCCGCGGGCTTACGTCTTCGACGTCACCCCCAGATTCGTTTTATTTAAAATTAACCAGAGAGCTTTAAACAGCCACAACTCTTTAACCATAAGTCCAAATGAATTGATTCTGTTTGTATTGTGTTCTTTATGAAAATATCTAGCAGCACACAAAAGATGAGATTTTTCTCTGCTGTCTAGATTTTCTGGTGAATTTCAAAGTGTTTCTTGATGTTTTCTTTTTATGTTTATAATCATTTTCAGAAGGTGAAGCTTGTCTTGAGGATCACCAGGAGGAGTGTGAACCTCACATGCACTAAGGCAAGCCACATCAACATTTTTATGGTGCCATTACAATATTTGTGATTTTTCTACTTGAATGAATAATTTAGTTCATGCACTTAAATCACTAAAATAAATATACATTTATTCTGTTGAATGCTTGTTTGTGTTGATATGTTTGTTTCAGAAGATTAAGGCTAACTAAGTTAGTTTAAGTCACTAGAAGTTATATTTGCTTATGAAAAAATATTTTGTTTATGCAAAGAATTAGTTGGCTTAATATTTTATTGAGTGAGAAAATAATTATGCTAAGATATTGTCATGGTTAGTTTGCTGAATAATCATAACCAGAAAAGTGTTATGAGTTTTTGATATGTATGGTTAGTGCTTGCTATAATTGACCTGTTATTGTTCAAATGATAAGTGATGCATGCTTTATGATTGTATTTTCATGGCATATCATGACACCGATTACTTTTACTTTAAGTTGAACCTGATAATAACTCAACTTCAACATATCGTTGATCGGGTCATGGTGCCACTGAATCGAGCTTTTCCCAGTGCAACCACATTTGCCTTTATGGGAAGGCCTTTATTCGGTCCGTTGTCATGCCTCTGGTCGGTGCCTCCAACGAGGGAAGGTTATGGGCGTGCGTTACCCTGGCCTGGTAAGCAGACATTACCTTGTGTGTCCGTTGTTGTTATGGTACCTTGTACCCGTTTGGGACCGTTTATGTTTTGCCACGATGGTGGCTGCTTGCGACGACGGTGGCCGTTGGTGTCTTTGGTAGACACGGGGCCACCCAGGACTTAGCCCAGTGGGGAGTCCGAGTGGCTAGGGGAGTGCCATGGCAATGGAGGGGTTCTGTTGAAATGCCATTGGTCCACCTAAATGGGAGTGCGAGGCCATGGGTTCTATGGTGTGGGTATAGTGCGCTGCCTCTGCAGAGTGTATTTAATCTATCGATAGCCGAGTCCACGGTTATGGACACCCTCGAAAGTAGGTCACACCATGGGTTAATGTTTAAATAATTTTGCACACTAAGATAATAACTTTGCACTGTTGGAAAGAGGATGGTTGAGAAACCAGTTGGTTGATGGGGACCAAGTTGTTGGTCCATCGGTGATCCTAGAAAGATCACTGTTTGGTTACAAGGTAACCCGATTAAGCACCAAGTTGTTGGTCAGTTTGTGATTCGAGAAAGATCACCGTTCGGTTATGAGGTAACCCGATTAAAGGCCAAGATGTTGGTCCACTTGTGATCCAAGAGAGATCACCGTTTGGTAAGCAAATCCGAGGGACTTGAGTCATGAGATCATGATCATTGCATTTCTAGTATGATTTTGCACTAATGATTCACTTGGTTAATTATCATGATATTGTTTGTCATTATGTGTATGCTTGTTGCGAGCTTGCAAGTACATTCAATGTACTGACCTGGCATGTCATGCCAGCGTTCAGGAAAGTCTTGTTGGAACAAAGTGATGTCCGAGTCTAGATCGTGTCCACATCGGTGTCCTTGTGCTATGGAGTCCCGCTTCGTCATCGTTCCGCTGTCGTGTAGTTGTCGTGATCGAGGTCCCTTTATGTTCACTAAATAATGTACAATATGTTTAACCCCACCGTGTGTGCTGCTTGGCCTCGTAACTTGTTGTAATATGAACCATGTTCCGCTAGCATCAATAAAGCGGTTGTATTCTATACCAAGATGTTATGTGTTGCCAGAAGACATGGTCTCTGGGCTGGCAATACAGGGTAAACCGGTTGCTTTGAGCCGAGGTGCCACAACGCTTGGTATCAGAGCCGCGTTGACTGTAGGACATCTAGGCTACTGCCGTGTTCCTGGATGTTAGCTAGAGTAAAAGTTGAGTGTCGGTAGCATTTGTAGCTGGTTGTTGCATTGCATATGCTCGTTTATTTTTATTCTAACCTACTAATGGCTGTGAGTGTAGATGGCTCCGGTGCCGTATACATGCCAGTTGTAGCTGATGCCGTACACGTCGCCGCATCTCCTTCATAACATGTGGCGTCGGCTGTACGCTCTCGGTGACAACCCAGTCTATCATGTGTATCGGGAGCGTCTAGCAGACTCGGTGTATGAGTATCACGCAGTGGTTACTTTGCGCACCAGTTCATCGTCCAGCACTTAAATTGATACCTCCAGGAGCAGTTTCGCTTCAACCGCTTCTCAGGCTGTTCAGTTTGCTGCATTTGAGGTCCTCGTCGAGATGCGCTATAACGAGGTCCGAATGCACAACCATCTACGTTTCCATTACTATCCCTCCTTGCACGACAATGGCCGTGTCTGTTTTCCTATCATTGATCCGGAGTCTGATAGTACTGCTAGCCACCTTTCTCACAACATCACTACTAGCTACCTTCTGATTCACGAGCTGGCTCAAGAGCTGACTGGTGCTGGTACTCCTTTAGCCGCTACTAGCAGTGGCAGAGCGTGACCAAATCTCAAGAGGGGCGGATTTCACGTATCGAAGATGTACCGCAGCAGTATGCCAGGGGTATCAAATATTATTTCCTTTTTTAAAATGAAAAAAGTCGAGGGGTGCGTATGGGATACGTATCAGACTGTATCAGTGTAGTATCCGGCTGGATACGAAAGCTATCTGAAGTATCCGCAGAACATAGCTGCTACCTAAAAAGAAATTGATAAAGCACCGCAATTTCTATCCAATAATCGACTAGGTAGACATCAAAGTTACCACTTACTAGAACATCTCAACTCGTCACATATGACATAACATTAACAGAAGCAGACAAGCAGTGACTAGCAGCAGTGGTGACAAGAACTCTAGAAGAACATCTAAAATCTATACCTAGCAAGAAGCTGAGAGGAGGTTAGGAGGAGTGGACGCAGACGCGTAGTGCCGAAACCGGTGTTGTTGTGGCCGGTGGGCGTGCCGCGCGTGAGAATGGGATCGAGGTCTGCTCGAGCTTGCCGCCGCCGTCACCGAGGAATTGAGTCGCCAGACGGGGAGGCAGGACCACAAGAGGGTGGGGATTTGGGGAACAACTCATTGACTCTCACGATTCATGAACGAGGTGATGGTGGCTCGATCTCTGCTGCCGAGCAGTGCTGCAAGTGGGTTGTGGCCTGTGGACTCACCTCCTGATGGGCTGGGGCGTTGGAACATATCGTAAGCATACCTAGTAAAAGAAGTTTACTTTGGAAGGTGGGTCGTAGCCCAGTTTCATCTCCACGATGCTCCGCCAGTGGCTACTAGAGCTTTCACTACTCCATTGTCTACGGGATTTACTCCTTATATTCCATCCAGTTCTAGTTCACTTATTCCACCGGTTACTCTTCCGAGTAGCTCGGGCACCTCGACCGGGAATCCCCTTAGTGCTCCTGCTGAGTGGGTTTCCCTTCTCACTACCCCCGTAGCCCCGATGCTTCAGCCCCACCCTGTACCTGCTCCAGAGGGAGAGCCTTCGAGGCAGCGTCGTCGTGTTACCTTTAACCCGAAGGTCTCGGTTAACATCGTCAGTTCAGGATCCGAGTCCGCTTCAGGAGAGGACCCCGCAGCACCAGCAGAGCACTAGAGCGCTCGAGTATCCGCAATTGTGAGGTGGATGTACGGATGTAGTTGTACAAGTCATGATGTTGCGCTTCATGTATGAGAGTAGTTGAACTTATCATGTCATTTATCTTTTATGTACGAGTCTATGTATAATTATGTTGGAACTTTCTTATTCGACGTGTTTCCTTCGTTATTTCGTTTTCTTTTGTTTTTTTGTCGCTGGCTTTTCCCCACTATATTTTCGGATGTAACTCATCTCGGTTGCGTTGTCTTGGGAAAAACAAAAAATAGGATGATGCAGGGAGGCAGCAGTAGCGGCGCTTGTGAGGATGTCCCTGTTCGTCGTTTCACACGACAGACATGACACTCCCCCGAGCCGTACATTCCACCACCGCCTCCACCGCCAAATCCTCCCTCCACCGAGAAAATTCTACGTATGTTTGAGGAAAGGAGGAATAATGATCTGATTGAAATATTAAGGAGTGTGCAAGCTATGGTTGGGCAGAATAATTAGAACGGTCATCACTCCAAACTGTCAGATTTTCAGAGAACCAAGCCTCCTAGTTTCAGTCAGGTTATTGATCCCTTGGACGCAGATGACTGGTTACGAACCATTGAGAAGAATCTTGAGGTTGCTCGTACTGAAGAGGATGACAAAGTCCCGTTTGCAACTCATTATCTTGAAGGCGCTGCCGCAATATGGTGGGAAAATGCAAAAGCCATGTGGCCTGCTGATGAAGAAATCACCTGGACAAAATTCAAGGACCAGTTCCTTAAATACCATATTCCTCCTAGAATTATGAAAGTCAAGTAGCGTGAATTCCACATGCTCATCCAAGGAAGTCAGTCTGTGAGTGAATATTTGCATAAGTTCAATCATTTGGCTCGTTACTCCCTCTATGATGTGGCCACTTAAGAAAGAAGGATTGACATGTTTCTTGGGGGATTAAACCAGCATCTCCGATGCATCCTCAGTATGTTTGACTTCCCTGAATTCCAAACTCTAGTGAACAAGGCCCTCATTGCTGAAAGAGAGCATAAGCTGATACACAAAAACAAGCCGACAAATAATGATCACAAGCGCAAGTTTGAGCCGACGAAGGAGGTTCAACCCGTGCAAAAGGCTCGTACCTGGGAGCATACTCAAGTAGATTACAAACCCAATTGGTGGCATAATGAAAACAAAACCATTACACAAGTCAAGAATGTGGTGACCAACACGGTGCGAGAAGAGTGCCATCGCAACAATTCTTGTTTCAGTTGTGGGCAAACCGGACATTATGCCAGGCAATGTCCCAAGAACGGCAAGACTAATGCTCCATTCAGGCCACAAGTCAACTTTATGGGGTCATACCAAGTCCAGAAAAACATCACCAAGCAAGTCCATCACCTCTCCACAGACGAAGCCCAAGAAAACCCCGAGGTTCTCATTGGTATGTTTTTTGTTCATAGCATACCTGCCATAATTTTATTTTAATATGGGGCTTCCCACGATTTTATTTCATGGAGTTTTGCTGCCCAAAACAAATTTCCTTGTTCGATTTTGAGCAAAAATATGCTGGTATAATCCCCGGGATATTTGCTCAGAAGCAATCTGGTTTGCCGTAATCTGGAAATCGGTATCAACGGAGTCTGTTTTCCAACTTCTTTGATAGTCATTGAGTCTATCAAGTTGGACATTATTTTGGGGATGAATTGGTTAACCCAATATCAAGTATGCATTAATTGCGCGACCCGAGAAGTCACCTTGACAAGTCAAGAGGGGCAAACTACAAAATTCTATGCCCGCAGAAGCATACCCAAGAAAGAAATGGTCTTCACCGCTGTGGCTGGTGAATTGGAAATAATTCCTGTGGTCAGTGAGTCTCCCGATGTATTCCCAGAAGAACTGCCAGGCATGCCGCCAGACTGAGAGCTCGAGTTTGCAATAGATCTTGTTCCCGGAACCGCACTATTATACAAGAAATATTATTGGATGCCTTCGTCAGAATTAGTGGAGCTAAAGAAACAGCTTGTTGAGATGCTCCAGAAAGGTTATATCCTCCCCAGCTCTCCACCATGGGGATCACCTGCTATATTCATGGATAAGCAAGATGGTAGTCTCCGTATGTGTGTGGATTACCGTCAGCAGAATGATGTCACCATCAAAATCAAATATCCACTGCCCATGATTGATGACTTATTTGATCAGCTCAGTGGGGCAAAAGTATTCTCCAAAATTGATTTAAGGACAGGATACCACCAACTCAAGATTAAAAAGGAAGGTATTCCTAAGACCGCGTTCACTACTCGGTATGGTCTTTATGAATATACCGTTATGTCCTTCGGCCTTACCAATGCCCCTGCTTTCTTCATGGATATGATGAATAAAGTATTCATGTACTTCCTCGATAAATTTGTGGTGGTTTTCATTGATGATATTCTCATATACTCAGGAAGTGGAGAAGAGCACAAAGGACACCTCAGAGTTGTCCTACAAAGACTTCATGACCATTAACTGTACGCTAAATTCAGTAAATGTGAGTTTTGGCTCAAGCAAGATGGATTTCTTAGGCATATACTGTCCGCAGAAGGTATAGCCATAGATCCAAGCAAGGTAAAGGACGTACTTGATTGGTTGGCACCCATGACAGTATCTCAAATCCGGAGTTTCCTTGGATTAATCCGATACTATCATTGTTTCATTGAAGGTTTCTCAAAGATTGCCAAGCCAATGACAGAGCTTCTCAAGAAAGATAAGAAATTTGAATGGACCGAGGATTGCGAGAAAAGTTTCAATGAGCTGAAAACCAGACTGACAACAGCACCTGTGTTGACTCTTCCAGACATCTACCGTAGCTTTGATGTGTACTGTGATGCCTCCTGACAAGGTCTTGGATGCGTACTTATGCAAAATGGCAAGGTGGTAGCATATGCATCTTGACAGCTATGACCCATGAGGGGAACTATCCTACTCATGATCTGGAATTGCCCGTGGTGGTTCATGCTCTAAAAAATTTGGAGACACTATCTCATTGGAAAAAGGTGCCAAATCTTTGCTGACCACAAAAGTCTCAAATACATATTCACTCAACCAGATCTGAATCTTCGCCAACAGAGGTGGCTCTAGTTAGTCAAGGACTATGATATTGGAATAAATTACCACGCAGGTAAGGCCAATGTGGTTGCCGATGCACTCGGCCGAAAGCCTGTTAGTCTGAATACCATGATGGAATCCTTGCCTCTTGAACTCCAAGAAGAGAATGCTCAGTTCAATCTGGTCATAGTTGGTGCTGGTCTTGCTAATATTATGGAAGTTACTCCTACACTCGAGGAAGAGATCTGCAAGGCCCAGCCAAATGACACAGTCCTACAGAAACATGTCACACGTATGTTAGCAGGACAGACCTCAGATTTTTCTAAGGATCAACAAGGTACACTATGATTCTGTGGAAGGATCTATGTACCTAGGCAAGAAGATTTAAGGAAGAGAATACTGTCAGAAGAACACGAATCTTCCTATTCTATTCATCCCGGAGGTGCTAAAATGTACGAGGACCTTCGAAAAATATTCTGGTGGGATTGGCTGAAGAAAGACATTGCCTATTTTGAGGCTTGTTGCAACATATGCACCAAAGTGAAGGCAGAACACCAGAAACCCGCCGGACTCCTCCAACCGTTGCCCATTCCCCAATGGAAGTGGTATGATTTCTACATAGATTTTATCACAAGGCTACCGAAGACTCAGCGAGGCAATGATGCAGTATGAGTCATAGTCGACACCTTAACCAAGGTAGCTCACTTTATTCCCATCAGAACCACATACCGAGCTGATCAGCTCACATAATTGTATGTGTCCAGAATAGTTAGTCTGCATGGAGTACCTCGAACAATCACTTCTGACCGGGGGTCACTATTTACCTCCGCTTTCTGGTCACGTCTGCATCGAGCATTGGGAACAACGCTAAAATATAGTACCGTTTATCATCCTCAGACCGATGGACAGACTGAGCGGGTAAACCAAATACTCGAAGATATGCTTCGAGCATGTGCCTTGTCCAAAGAGTCTGAATAGGAAGATTGTTTGCCGTATGCCGAGTTCTCCTACAACAACAATTTCTAGGCCAGCTTAAAGATGTCACCTTATGAGGCTCTGTATGGCCGTAAGTCCGCACTCCATTGAATTGGTCACAAACCAGAGATTGCCGCATTTTCGGAACAGATCTCATGATGGAAGCCGAAAAGCAAGTCAGGGAAATCCGAGACTGATTGCAATTAGCCAAATCCCGACAAAAGAGATACTATGATGCAAAGCACCGACAGGTCAGTTTTGAACCCGGAGAGCATGTATACCTCCGAGTCACTCCTATGAAGGGAATAAAAGGTCTCAGACTCGCAGAAAATTGGCACCCAGGTTTATTGGTCTGTTCCCAATTATGTCCAGAGTGGGTACTGTTGCATATCAGTTGGAACTGCCCCCAGAATTGTCTGAAGTGCACAATGTGTTCCATGTCTCCCAGTTGAGACGATGTATATCACCGCCCGAGAAAAAGACTGCTATGGCAAAAATGGAGTTGGCTAAGGATTTAACGTATGAAGAGAGACCGCTCAGGATTTTGGATGAGGTGGGAAGGGTCACTCGTAGTAAAACGAGAAATTTTTACAAGGTTCAGTGGGAGCATCACACAGAGCAAGAAGCAACTTGGGAACGGGAAGAGTTTCTAAAGGCAAACTATCCAGAATTGTTTTCAAGAGCAACCGAATCTCGAGAACGAGATTCATCCTAAGTGGGGGAGGTTTGTGACAACCTGGTTTTTGCCTTCTCCTAGTAGATTGGCCACAGTTAACTCTCAAAGTTACTGTCCAGAAACTTACCATGAAGCAACACTCAATCTTACAGCACCTAAGCTCGACTCAAAGCATTGGCTCAACCCTAAACACTAAGGACTACACGCCAGACATGAAATTGGGGCCAGCCGTGGCGCTATGCCGAAGTGCACGCGGTGACCACGCGTGTGCACGGTGCCAGCCGGCTAACCGACGTGCTCTGAGTGCCGCCGAGCGCTTTATGCGTCGCGTGCTCGCTTCCGAGGCTGACACACCTCGCCAAACCTCGCCCCCATCCCCGTCTCCACTCCCTTAACTCCCTCCTGGCGCTCGCCGACACCGGAGCTCGCCGCAGCGAACACGGGCATGGTCTGGCCAACCACACAGTGCGCCGCGCACTATGTTCGTCGCCACCCCCTCGATCCTGTGCTCGTCACCGCCCACCCACAGTGCTCGCGTGAGCTGCGTCGCCTTCCCCCTAGTTCACTAACACCGTTCGTCGCTGGACGTCGTGTCCAGGTGTCCTCTGGCGAAGCCCGATACCCTCCTCTCGCTCGCCTATAAATGCTGCCCTCCCCAGCCCTCTAGAGCATCACCAACTCACCACACACACTCCACAAGACCGTAGGAAGTCGTAGCCCAGCCGGGTAGGCCTCGGGCCGCCATCCCCGATCTCGAGCTCACCAGCGATCCCCTCGGGTCGTCTCCACAGCTCTAGCCCCTCCCAGGCTCGAGCCACCCTTCCAGAGCCTCCGTCGTGCTTCAGTGGTGCCGTCCAACCCGGTTGGAGCCACTGGTGCAGCCTATGGTCGCTGTCCGGCGACCTCCGCTCTCTGTCGCCGCTGGAGAGGTCCTTTCTGATGCCGTCCGACCACCCCTAGCTAATCTATGGGTATGAGCATGTGCGTCTCAGTCTTCATCTTTGATCTATCCCTCTAGCTCGGGCCAGGATGCCCTCCTTGCCGGCGTGTGCTCCGGCGGAGCCCCGCCGTGCTTTGTTTCCTTCTCATCCTCCCTCTCACCTGACTAGCGGGGCCCGCTGTCAACCACTCTGGACGCGCCCAAAGAGGTACGAGTGGAGGCGCCCCGCGGTTTACGTCTTCGATGTCACCCCCCCGGATTTGTTTTTATTTAAATCAAATTTAAATTTAACCAGAGAGCTCTAAACAGCCACAACTCTTTAACCATAAGGCCAAATGAATTGATTCTTTTTGCATTGTGTTCTTTATGAAAATATCTAGCAGCACACAAAAAATGAGATTTTTCTCTCCTGTCTAGATTTTCTAGTGAATTTCAGAGTGGTTCTTGATGTTTTCTTTTTATGTTTATAATCGTTTTTAGAAGGTGAAGCTTGTCTTGAGGATCACCAGGAGGAGTGTGAACCTCACATGCACTAAGGCAAGCCACAACAACATTTTCATGGTGCCATTATAATATTTGTGATTTTTCTACTTGAATGAATAATTTAGTTCATGCATTTAGATCACAAAAATAAATATACATTTATTTTGGTGAATGCTTGTTTGTGTTGATATGTTAGTTACAGAAGATTAAGGCTAACTAAGTTAGTTTAAGTCACTAGAAGTTATATTTTTTTTATGAAAACATAATTTGTTTATGCAAAGTATTAGTTGGCTTAATATTTTCTTGAGCGAGAAAAGAATTGCGCTGAGATATTGTCATGGTTAGTTTGCTGAATAATCAAAACCAGAGAAGTGTTATGAGTTTCGGATATGTATGGTTAGTGCTTGATATAGTTGACATGTTATTGTTAAAATGATAAGTGATGCATGATTTATGATTGCATTTGCATGGCATGTCATGACACCGATTAATTTTACTTTAAGTTGAACCTATTAATAACTCAACTTGAACATATCATTGATCGGGTCATGGTGCCACTGAATGAAGTTTTTCCCAGTGCAACCATATTTGCCTTTATGGGAAGGCCTTTATTCGGTCCGTTGCCATGCCTCTGGTCAGTGCCTCCAATGAGGGAAGGTTACGGGCATGCGTTACCCTGGCCCGGTAAGCAGACATAACCTTGTGTGCCCGTTGTTGTTATGGTACCTTGTCCCCATTTGGGACCGTTTATGTTTTGCCACGACGGTGGCCGTTGGTGTCTTTGGTAGACACGGGGCCACCCAGGACTTAGACCAATGGGGAGTTGGAGTGGCCGGGAGAGTGTCACGGCAATGGAGGGGTTCTGTCGGAATGTCGTTGGTCCACCCGAATGGGACTGCGAGGCCATGGGTTCCGTGGTGTGGGTACAGTGCACTACATCTGCAGAGTGTATTTAATCTATCAATAGCAGAGTGCATGGTTATGGATTCGCTCGAAAGTAGGTCACACCATGGTTCAATGTTTAAATAATTTTGCACACTACGATAATAACTTTGCACTGTTGGAAAGAGGATGGTTGAGAAACCAGTTGGTTGATGGAGACCAAGTTGTTCGTCCGTCTGTGTTCCGAGAAAGATCACCGTTTGGTTACTAGGTAACCCGATTGAGGACCAAGTTGTTGATCATTTTGTGATCCGAGAAAGATCGCCGTTCGGTTACAAGGTAACTCGATTAAAGGCCAAGATGTTGGTCCGCTTGTGATCCAAGAGATATCACCGTTTGGTAGGCAAGTCCGAGGGACTTGAGTCACGAGATCATGATCACTGCATTTCTAGTATGATTTTGCACTAATGATTCACTTGGTTAATTATCATGATATTGATTGTCATTATGTTTATGTTTGTTATGAGCTTGCAAGTACATTCAATGTACTGACCTAATGTGTCATGCCAGCTTTCATGAAAGTCTCGTTGAAACGAAGTGCTGTTCGAGTCTAGATCATGTCCACATCGGTGTCCCTGTGCTATGGAGTCTCGCTTCGTCATCCTTCCGCTGCCATGTAGTTGTCGTGATCGAGGCCCCTTTATGTTCACTAAAAATGTACATATTGTTCAGCCGCACCGTGTGTGCCGCTTGGCCTTGCAACTTGTTGTAATATGAACCATGTTCTGCTAGCATCAATAAAGCAGTTGTATTCTGTACCAAGATGTTGTGTGTTGCCAGAAGACATGGTCTCTGGTCTGGCAATACAGGGTAAACCGGTTGCTCTGAGCCAGGGTGCCACAAGTTCACCCTTCTGCAAAAGGACTATGTCTGGTTGGAGGGGTGTGATTTTACACAGAAGATAAACTCTCTTCACCCTATTCTCCTTGACAATTGATTTTTCAATCAATGACGATTACTCATAGTAGATACATGAGGTCATCTCCGAACCTTTATAGACTTCTTGTTCGAGAACCACAATCACTCTTGGCCTCTGAAGAAATTGACACCTAACCGTATAGAGAGTTCGTAGGTCTCAAGAGTAATACATGGAGCGTACTGGACTTAGATTCAAGTTATGCTAAACCACTATCTATTTTTTGGAACTAGTTTTTTTTCTCGGTGGATTTTAAACTCAAATCACTCAGGAGAGAGGGTTGCTCACACAATCTTCTTGGTATCACATGGAGCAGCGGACAATGTTGGAGCAGTGTGGCTATTTATAGTTGCAGCCTTCCTCGATGGGAAATGACCGTGTTGGACACGCGGTCTAGCCAATGGACACCCGACATATTCTCAACGATCGTATTTTTATAGCAACGGTAACATTAATTGAGGAACAAGTAATGCTAACTCCTCGGTTCAAATCAAATCTCTCGCTGTAAAGAAGACCATCGTCCCTTATAGGAGAGTATTTATTAGGAACACTATTAGAACCGAGAGTATATCAACCAGAGGGGGTGAATGGGAGATTCAAAATTTCTTTTGGAAGTTTTGTACTGATCCCCATCATAACAGCAGAATAAAGAACAGAAGGAAATGATCAGAATCAATCATCTTCATTAGAAGCATATTCCTCGATGAATGATGTGATAATAGAGCGAGCTTGGGAAATCACAGGTTTAACTACGATGAGAGTTATGCAACAAGCAAACAGATGCATTAGAACAAGACAAAACATCACATGGATGATGAGAGATATGCAATGTGAAATGATGATAACTAGACAGAGTGAGGAGAATACATTAGAATGATATACAAAGATAAACTCATGTGAATGGCAACGGTGACACGAAAGAATTACAACAACGATAATTATTAGATGAACTATCAGCACAGATCACAAAGGTAGACTGCTGAAGGAAATGCAGTAGAGTAGAATGAACCAGTGGTGCTCGATGGCGACAATCAGATTTGGTAGACTAGTTCACCCTTCTGCCAAAGGGCTATGTCTGGTTGGAGGGATGTGACTTAACAGAGAAGATAAACTCTCTTCACCCTATTCACCTTCAACACAGAACTGGTCAGACTCAGGTTGATTTCACTCATGGTAGATCCTTGTTGGCGATATCCAAACCTTTGGTTGACCTTCATGAACCACAATCACTCTTGGTTGCTGAAGGTCTAGCATGGTGAAGACAACAACTCTTCAACACTCGAGCAGAAACCTATCCGTCTAGAGAGTGCGCAACTCTCAAGAGTAATAGGTACAAGAACTCTAACTCAGAACCATTGTGATGCTAAACCACTCTCTAAGTTCGGGCTCTTTATTTTCTCTCGATGGATCTTAAACTCAAATCACTCAGAGATGACTTTCTCAAATCAATCTTCAAAAATCTTAGGCGGAGTAGCGAACGGCAATATTGGAGCGGGGTGGCTATTTATAGCCGTAGCCTTGCTCTTCAATCAACTTTTGATTCTTCTCCATCTCTTCGACCAGTAATCCTTTGGTTTTCCTAAGATTCTCTCAAGCATTTCTATCTCATATTGTTGATATTTTCCATTTTAACAAGTTTATCATAAGCAATGTATCCAGTAGAATATTCATTCATGGATTTTGGGTGTTTTGCTGATACCTGATCCTTTCAGGATTTTGCCATGAGACAGAAGGTGATTAGTTCATCATTGCTCGAATCATCATCAGCAGCATCTGCTTCGAGGGAGGTGTCTTATGATTCATACACAATGAAGGCATTGCTCCTTCCTATCCTTGTTTGATGCTCTTCATCATCAGAGTCAGAATCGGATGTATCATATTCAGGATGCATACTCATGTCAGTGATTACTCTATTCAGCTGAGAGATTTTCTTCATGTTGGATGTGATTGTGGCTTTGGATTGAACATTAGTGACTGGTCTCGTTGAAGAAGATGACGATGGAGATTCATTTTTCTTCCAAAGCTTAGTATGACGATCCATACGAGTGAATACATTGTAATGAAGATATTTCCATCTATTGCTTGGCCTTTCCCAGCGGGGACAATCAGCTATAAAGTGACCATATAATTTGCACTTGAAGTACTTCATATCTTTTAGAGGTAACCTTCTTCTTGAAGATTCAGGCACGTCACGTTCGTCATCAATTGTGAGGCAAAGATTTTGTCTTCTGAGATCACTCAACCTTTCTGTGAGCATTTCAAATTCCCTTGTGATGGTGTGTTGATTTTCAATGTCTTCTTCTTCTCCTTCACCTTCTAAAGAAGACTCCTGATCCACATTTTTAAGCTCCATCTTTTCTTCGTGAAGGGACAACAGCGTCATGATCTCAACATAAAGAAGTTCTTCATAGTCTGGTCTTTGCTTGATTTCAGCTACGATGGGCTCAAAGGTAGCGTCAAGAGCACTTAGAAGCTTGTTGACCACATCTCTATCGGTGATATCAGTTACTCCTCGCTGATGAAGCCTTTCGATAATGTTTGTCAATCGGTCAGTGAGTTCCACAGCACTTTCCTTTCGCAAGCTTCTGAAGCCGGTGAACATGGCACGAAGCATTTGTGTGGGGGGTTCCGTTCTAGCAATGAAACATTCATGAGCTTTTTCTATGGCATGCCAGATTTTCTTCGCAGTGTCAAGCTTTTGAAATCAAAGGAAAATGTCTTTTGAGAGACTACACCAGATGATATCTTTTGCTTGAGCATCCAACTGCAGATTTGCTTTATCATCAGAATTCAGATCATTTGTCGGTTGCAGAATGGTGTATCCATTTTCCACAATCTACCACAGATCAAAGTTGATAGCTTGAATTTTGATTCTCATTTGTCCCTTCCAGTACAGATAGTCATTTCCATCAAAGATGGGAAACCTTTCAAAGGCGAGAATCTACCTGCATATGACATTCTCAAAACTCCAAGGATGTTAGACCTTTAATATGCAGAGACAGCGAGTACCTGCTCTGATACCAATTGTTAGGACCATGAGTATATTGACCAGAGGGGGTGAATGGGATATTCAAAATTTCTTTTGGAAGTTTTGAACTGATCCTAGTCACAGTAGCGAAATAAGGAACAGAAGGAAATGATCAGAATCAATCTTCTTCGTCAGAAGCATATTCCTCGATGAATGATGTGATAATAGAGCGAGCTTGGGAAATCACAGGTTTTAGCTACGATGAAAGTTAGAACAAGACAAAACATCACGTGGGTGATGAGATTTATGCAATGTGAAATGATGATAACTACACAGAGTGAGGAGAATACAACAGAATGACATATGAAGATAAAATCATGTGAATGGCAACAATGATAGGAAAGAATTACAACAACGATAATGATCAGATGAACTATCGGCACAGAGAACAAAAGTAAACTGCTGAAGGAAATGTGGTAGAGTAAAATGAACCAGTGGTGCTCGATGGCGACAATCAGATTTGATAGACCAGCTCACCCTTCTGCCAAAGGGCTACGTCTGGTTGGAGGGGTTGCGACTTAACACGAAAGATAAACTCTCTTCACCCTATTCTCCTTCAACCCAGAGCTAATCAGACTCAGGTTTCACTCATGGTAGATCCTTGTCGGTGATCTCCAAACCTTCATCCGACCTTCACGAATGATAATCACTCTTGGTTGTTGAAGGTCTAGCTCGGTGAAGACAACAACTCTTCAACAATCGAGCAAAAACCTATCAGCGTAGAGAGTGTGCAACTCTCAAGAGTAATAGGTACAAGAACTCTAACTCGGAACCACTATGATGCTAAACCACTGTCTAAGTTTGGGCTCTTGATTTTCTCTCGGTGGATCTTAAACTCAAATCACTTGGAGAGGGGTTGCTCAAATCAATCTTCTCAGAAATCTTAGGCGGAGCGGCCAATGAACAATGTTGGAGCGGGGTGGCTATTTATAGCTGCAGCCTTCCTTGATGGGAAAAGACCAAATTGGACATCGATAGCAGCCATTGACTGAACGACACGAGTTCAAAGGTCAGATACGAGAACAATGGTAACATTAATTGCGGATCACGTAATGCTAACTCCTCGGCCTTAGACAAATCTCTCGCAGCGAAGAAGATCACAGTCTCTTGCTGACTAGTATTTGCTCAAAACACTAAGAGATTTCTCTCGCAACTTTCATAGGTTTTGGCTAAGCATCACAGTGGATGTAAGCTTCGAGAACTATAACCCTCTTAATAGTACGGAGGTCCTATGACTCAAATAAATGAAAGAAAAACAACAAAATGAATACTACGTCTTCACTTTGTATTCGACTTCCATTCGCTGCAGTCAATTTCTTCGGATGGCCATCCTGAAACATATGCTTCGCTTCATCAGAAATCCTTCGAGGGGATTATTTCTTTACATCAGTCTTCTCTTCTTCATAACTTCATCAAATATAGCTCATTCTTCTATGCAATGCAGATATACTTCGGTGAAGTTACTCGAACTTACCACGGGAGACAACATTCTCTTCAGTTTTGTATGGACTTTTTCTCTCTGAATGCACTAGCAAACAAATCAGTCCATACCTGTTTCTTTCGACAATCTCCAAAACACAAGGTAGGCAAATATTGCACCAACAATCTCCCCCTTTTTAGACGATTGTTGACAAAACAGATCACATCGAAGGATAGATAATGAATGAAATGTAATGCGAGGGATAATTGGAAGACAAGAGAAGTTTAAGAAGATAAAACATGCTTCCCTTGAAGATATGTATTCAAGCATGATAGGCCGTAGGGAGATGAGGTAATTCTTTGTAAGAGTGTCATTGACAAATGATCTTATACTTGACTTCTTTCAATCCACTCGACGGTGTTTGAGGTGATTCCTATCACAAAATCTTCGAAAAGGATTATATCTAGGATATACTTTGAAAGATTTGTGATGAAGCATATAACATGAAGGTTTTCTCACAACACAATTTGAATCCATACGAGATGTAGGCTTCCTGCATGTTACATATTCAATATGATCAGAGCAAGAAATGGTAAGAATATGTTGCTCAGAGTGTATGTGCTTCAGATGTGGTTTTCCTGCAATACATAAGATAATAGGATGGAAAATTGCCAGGAAAAACACTTTTTCAGTGAAACATATGGCCTTCACAACGTAATTCATTAAATCTTAGACTGACTTTCTCTTCTTGCAAGGTTATATAACAAGTGATAACAATCAGATCATATCCAACCATAATGGATATAATTCATTTGGTACTTGAAGTACTTCTTCCCCTTATTAGTGTCATCACTTGATGATTTCCTGTTCTTCTTTGAAGAGCAAATATTTTCCCTGTATGATAGATAATTATTGAGGATATTCATTGCAAGGGAAAATGCATTCAATGGTACCTGCAATCAGATAGTATGAAGCAAATACCATTGCAGGGGGGTTATTAACGTTACATGGCGATCGAGAATTTCAACACCACAAATGGTGCAGTTCATGAAGCAAATTGTTCGAGGGAAAACCGACTGTGAATAAAAACACCCTGCGAAAACCCTGATAATCTATCACTCAATGTAATTCTGCCTCTTTTTGCCAACAAGTGTCAAAAAGGAATGAGAGCACATACGAGGAACTACTCTTCTGGAGAGTCCTCAAAATCGGAATTTGTAACATCCCAAATATCCAATTTGGAATGTTATACATAAGTCATCATATGCATATCATATTTTATTTTCATTTTGGCTTTGTGATCCCAAAACCCTAAGCAACTCCAGGATCCACGGAGAGAGTTGGGGATTTTATTGTTTTCATATTTGAATTTTCTCAAATATTGAAAAGTGGATCATTTTGGTTTTATTGTTTTTCCTCTCCAAAAATATTTCATAATTAAAAACTATATGAGAGGAGATAATATGACTTCTCCAAAATAAATGAAATATTGGAGGAAAAATATTAAAATCAAATAAATAATTTTTTCTGATTTTATTGCTATTTTATTTGAATTAGAAAAAAATATGCATTTTTCAAAATTGCATTTTTAGGCCAAGAAAATGTTCACTTTGTTCTAAATATTCTATTTAGGCGGATAAAATTTATTTTGGTATTTTTAGACTTTTTATTTTATTTTTTAGGATTTATTCCGGCGGAATCTGTTCTAAAAAAAAGTCAACCGACCTAAACGGGCCGTGACCGACCCGGTGTCTTGCCGGGCAGGCTTTAGAAGCCGCCGCCCGTGGCCGCCCCAGCCCACCAAGCCGCCCCGCCCAACAACCCTAACCCTAGTGCCGCCGCCGCCGCCCGCGCCGCACGCCACGCGCGTCGCCACCGCCGCCGTTCGCCAGATCCGCCCATAGTTTTTTTCGGTTTAGGTAAAAACCGATCAGTTTTTTTAAAACCCTAGATGCGTTTTTTTATCAGTTTAGTTATTTAGCGGACGTCCGTCCGTTCGTTCGTTTTTACGAACACTTTTCGCTGGTTAGGATCAGACATCGAACGTTAGTTTGGTAGTCTTTTCCTTTTATTTTATTTTCAGCGAGGGACCTATCCGTGATTATTTTTATCGCGGATTAGCCCCTGATCTTCAAACCTTCGCCGTTTCTTAACCGTTTGTCCAAATCTAGTGAAACCAACGCCAAAATCTTCGTCTCGAACCCCTCTTTCTATTTAATCAACATGAATAAGGTTTTTGACAAATTAAAATTTGGTCGCAAGAAGATTTGGGTTTGAAGTTCTTTTGACTGTAGTCTCAGTTCCGTAGCTCCGATTTGATTGATTCTTTTTGCAGATCGAATCTCTTTAGTTGAGTTTTCAGATTTGATCTTCTTATTTGAGTTTTACCCGTGCATCTTTGCTTGATTGCTTATGTATGCTATTGTTTGTTTGCGATAGAATTCCCGGAGTGCGTAGCGTGCTACTACGAGTCACTAAGTTTTGCGGATCATCAGCAAGGCAAGTAACACTTTGATCATACTCTTTTCTTACCCAGTTTTTATGCATTAGTTTCAACCCCCAAACATTGCATGAGTAGGATCTCTTAACATGTGGGTTTCGGGATGTAGATGATGAGGTAGAACCTATTGCCCTTTTATTATCAAACCCTTGGGAGTTACTTCAACGTAATGCTTATATCACCATTCTATGCTCGTAGACATGGATTGGGTTTGAGAGTATCCATGACAGATGTGAGATTATTAATTAATGGTTAACTTAAGGTGGCTACTTAAACACACATCTAGGTGGATTGGTTGCGGGCACCTAGAGAATCCAGTGTTGTCCTAGGATATCCCGGAATACCCGTGTGATCATCCTATGGTTCGCCACCCAGGCTCAAAGGGGTCATAAGATTATTCATGCTAGAAACTTCCATGTGCAGCCACAAGCTATTATGGGCTCTAGCATAGTGGAGTAAGTTGCATGACCTCTTCCAGTTGTAGGCTAGCAGATGTAGGGGATGTAGGTTGGTACTGTCTACCCGGGGTTAGAGTTAATGCTTCTGAAAAAATGTGTCCTGGTCATCCATTTCTCAAAAACCATGTAGTGCGAGAAATCTAATGGAGGAGATCGAGTCGTGTGGGGAAAAGTGCGCAAACCTCTGCAGAGTGTACAAACTAATCATGGTTAGTCGTGTCCCCGGTTATGGACATCTTGAGTATCTGGAACTTGGATTATCATATTGATCTCATCACTCTATTACTTAATTTGTTGGGTTGTTAATTACTTTCAAATTGGGATTCAGTTGGAGGAACCTTCTCAATGTTTAACAACTACCATGATAGTTAAATAAAATATATTCCTTTGTCATAGGGAAAAATTGGCTTTTCGCAAAAACATTATAACCATAGAGCCTCCACCAGCCATATATGCATGTAGTGATAGCATTTACCTGTTCATTTCTCTACTGTGTTATATTGCTAGCATATTCCATGTGCTAACCCGTTTTCGGGCTGCAACATATTATGTTGCAAGTTTTTCAGACGAAGAGTAAGGTGCGCTAGGTCGTTTGTCGTGCACTGAGCTATGCCGTTGAAGTTGATGGACTCACTTTATCTTCCAAGTCTTCCGCTGTTATCTTATTTAGATGGCCTTAAGCCATATTTATTGTAATAAGTTCTCTTTTGAGACTTTCGATGTAATAAGTGTGTGATTGCTACTATGTTATAAATCCTTCGAGTATTGTGTGTGTCAGCATTATCGATCCAGGGATGATACTTATGCACAGAGACTTGACCATCTGAGGTCGGGTCGCTACAAGATGGTATCAGAGCACACGCTGAATGTAGGACACGACGGCTAAGATGAGCCATAGGTCACTCTTCTCTACTCATTTCTGACTCCTCTCCATTTTCTACTCTATAGGATGGCGGACACAAGGAATAAGTTTACACAGCCAGATGAAGACACCCATTTTGGACGACACCTGAAGGAAGTTACTAGGTACCTGAACATTGGAATACCAAGCTTCACTGGGACCAACACCGCCACTTTACTAGAAGAAGAGCGTTGGATGATTCGAGTTCAAGTTCCAGGAAGGACATTCCCGCCAGTTACTAAGCCCATAGAGTTTTCCTTTGATGCACCAACCTGGAGTCTAGGAAAGAGCATGGCAGCCCACATTGCCATAGGTCGTATCGGTGAAGTTTATCACGAGGATCTTAAGGATACTATCTACCAGATATGTGGGCGCCGAAATGAGCAATGGGAGATGATCAGCACCAGGAAGGACAGGTCCATTGCAGCTTACATCCAGGAGTTAAACCAACACATTCGTCGCTAGGAGAACTAGATGCGCGCAAGCAGGATAGATCCGAAGAAGGTGATGACCAGGAACACGGATTTGCGCCAGCTTACATCTAGGAGTTAAACCAATTTGGAATGTTATACATAAGTCATCATATGCATATCATATTTTATTTGCATTTTGGCTTTGTGATCCCAAAACCCTAAGCAACTCCAGGATCCACGGAGAGAGTTGGGGATTTTATTCTTTTCATATTTGAATTTTCTCAAATATTGAAAAGTGAATCACTTTGGTTTTATTGTTTTTCCTCTCCAAAAATATTTCATAATTAAAAACTATATGAGAGGAGATAATACGACTTCTCCAAAATAAATGAAATATTGGAGGAAAAATATTAAAATCAAATAAATATTTTTTCGGGTTTTATTGCTCTTTTATTTGAATTAGAAAAAATATGCATTTTTTAAAATTGCATTTTTAGGCCAAGAAAATGTTCACTTTGTTCTAAATATTCTATTTAGATGGTGAAAATTTGTTTTCGCATTTTTAGATTTTTATTTTATTTTTTAGGATTTTTTCCGGCAGAATCTGTTTAAAAAAAGTCAACCGACCTAAACGGACCGTGACCGACCCGGTCTCCTGCCGGGCAGGCTTTATAAGCCGCCGCCCGGGGCCGCCCCAGCCCACCAAGCCGCCCCGCCCCGCAAACCCTAACCCTAGCACCGCTGCCGCCGCACACACCACCCGCGCCGCCGCCTGCGTCGCTCGCCGCCGCGCTGCATGTCGGAGCCGCCGCCGCCGTTCGCCGGGTCTGCCCGTTGGTTTTTTTTCGGTTTAGGTAAAAACCCGATCGGTTTTTTTTGAAAACCGTAGATGTTTTTTTATCGGTTCTATTTTCTCGGTTTAGTTATGTAGCGGACGTCGGTCCGTTTGTTCGTTTTTACGAACGCTTTTCGCCAGTTAGGATCAGACAGCAAATGTTCGTTCATTAGTCTTTTCCTTTTATTTTATTTTCGGCAAGGGACCTATCTGCGGTTCCTTTTATTGCAAATTAGCCCCTGATCTTCAAACCCTCGTCGTTTCTTAACCGTTTGTCCAAATCCAGTGAAACCAACGCCAAAATCTTCATCTCGAACCCCTCTTTCTGTTTTATCAACTTGAACAAGGTTTTTGACAAATTAAAATTTGGTTGTAAGCAGATTTGGTTTTGAAGTTCTTTTAACCGTAGTCTCAGTTTCGTAGCTCCGATTTGATTGATTCTTTTTTATAGATCGAATCTCTTTAGTTGAGTTTTCAGATTCGGTCTTCTTATTTGAGTTTTACCGGTGCATCTTTGCTTGATTACTTATGTATGCTATTGTTTGTTTGCGATAGAATTCTCGAAGTGCGCAGCGTGCTACTACGAGTCACTAGGTTTTGTGGATCATCAGCAAGGCAAGTAACACTTTGATCGTACTCTTTTCTTACCCAGTTTTTATGCATTAGTTTGAACCCCCAAACATTGCATTAGTAGGATCTCTTAACATGTGGGTTTTGGGAAGTAGATGGTGAGCTAGAACCTATTGCCCTTTTATTATCAAACCCTTGGGAGTTACTTCGACGTAATGCTTATATCACCATGCTATGCTCGTAGACGTGGATTGGATTTGAGAGTATCCATGACAGATGTGAGATTATTAATTAATGGTTAACTTAAGGTGGCTACTTAAACACACATCTGGGTGGATTGGTTTCGGGCACCTGGAGAATCCAGTGTTGTCCTTGGATATCCTAGAGTACCCGTGTGATCATCCTATGGTTCGCCACCCAGGCTTAAAGGTATCATAAGATTATTCATGCTAGAAACTTCCGTGTGCAGCCACAAGCTATTATGGGCTCTAGCATAGTGGAGTAAGTTGCATGACCTCTTCCAGTGGTAGGCTAGCAGATGTAGGGGATGTAGGTTGGTACTGTCTACCCGCGGTTAGAGTTAATGCTTCTGAAAAATTGTGTCCCGGTCATCCGTTTCTCAAACACCATGTAGTGCGAGAAATCCAACGGAGGAGATCGAGTCTTGTGGGGAAAAGTGCACAAACCTATGCAGAGTGTACAATCTAATCATGGTTAGCCGTGTCCCCCGTTATGGACATCTTGAGTATCTGGAACTTGGATTATCATATTGATCTCATCACTCTATTACTTAATTTGTTGGGTTGTTAATTACTTTCAAATTGGGATTGAGTTGGAGGAACCTTCTCAATGTTTAACAACTACCATGATAGTTAAATGGAATATATTCCTTTGTTGTAGGAAAAAATTGGCTTTTCGCAAAAACATTATAACCATAGAGCCTCCACCAGCCATATATGCATGTAGTGATAGTATTTACCTGTTCCTTGCCCTATTGTGTTATATTGCCAGCACATTCCATGTGCAGACCCATTTTTGGGCTGCAACATATCATGTTGCAGACTTTTCAGACGAAGAGTAAGGTGTGTTAGGTTGTTTTTCGTGCACTCAGCTATGCCGTTGGAGTTGATGGACTCAGTTTATCTTCCAAGTCCTCCACTGTTATCTTATTTAGATGGCCTTAAGCCATATTTATTGTAATAAGTTATATTTTGATACTTTCGATGTAATAAGTGTGTGATTGCTACTCTATTATAAATCCTTCGAGTACTGTGTGTGTCAGCATTACCAATCTAGGGATGACACTTATGCACGGAGACTTGAGCATCTAAGGTCGGGTCGCTACAGAATTGAAACCACTCGATGAATCAGAATCCGACGAGCAAGGAATGGTCAAGGAAGAAGCAGGAGTAGCAGTATGGGCACTAAAATACTTGGCGCGATGATCATCTGGCTTAAAGATAAGAGTGACGGCTGTGTCTGCAATTTCATCATCATGTCTGACAAACAGTAGGTCGGTTGAAGCAGAACGATGTGGGAGCACAGGAGTTTGTCTTTGGATGCGAGGAACAACAAGTACAATCAGGTACTTATACTCCTTTCATGATGCCCTTTTTAGCTAACTTCTTGCGGGAGTAATGCTTCCTTAACAGAGTCCATGATTGATTCTTTGCTTCTTCTCATGAAGAAGAATTTGGCGAGTATGATTGTGAAGAAAATTCAGCTCAATCATTAACTCCAGCTTTTCTTTTCTACCCAGCTTGATGTGGCTTTCCAGTGTCTGTTGTGTGCGAATGCAAATCTCAGAGAGAGATGGATTTTCCTCACGAGGGATTTCAACCCTGGCTTTCTTGACCTTCGGTGCATTTTCAGATGCAGACTCAATGGCAGTAGCATCAACAGGTTCCTTCCCTTTCCCAGTATCCCTCACTATGCGTAGAGTGTCACGAACTGGAGGCATGAATACTTTTGGAATATAAGCCTAGAAAAATTTCTCATGGGTGAGTTTCTCAATTGCATACAAGATCCATGGAGCATACAACTTCATTGATTGGGGGATATCAGCAGCGCATGCCAGATTGCAAATAAACAGATCAGGAACATCGAAGTGAATTGCTTGTGAGATGGCCAGGAGTGCATTTCCTACAATGCCATTGATGGAATTTGGTCTGTTCGTTGGCATGATAGTATTGCACAGAATGTGAAGCATCACCTTGTTGCCATAGGCCAACTTCTTCGGATCAACATCAATGCATTCATCTCCAACCATGGTTGGATCCATCAGAATATGGAGTTGTGCTTAGGAAACTTCCCAAAAATGCAGCATGTGTTCTCTATCATTCTCAAATTCACACCGTGGAAGATTATCATGGCCAAAAACTGATCGGCTGAGCACTTTGTCTTTTCTTTGCCTGTCAACCATTCGAGAATCCAGGATGAAGTGTTTCCAAGCTCCCTTGAGATATACAATATGGCATAGAACTGAAGGATGATAAGTCTCCAATGTATCTATAATTTATGAAGTATTCATGCCATGTTTACAATAATTTTATATGGTTTTGGTATGATTTGCATGGAACTAACCCGAACCGACACTGTTTTTAGCAAAACTATCATGGTGTTGTTTTTTGTGCAGAAATGAACATTCTCCAAATGAGCTAAAACTTGTTCACGATTTTTTTGGAACAAAAGAGACCCCCCAAGCTTTGTGGAAGGACAAGAAGATGAAGGAGTATGGCACAAGACATCGGGGCGCGCCAGGGGGCCCAGGTGCACCTCGGTGGCTTGTGCTCACCTTGAGGCCCATCTTAGCGTGAAACCAACCCCATAAAATCTTATAAATAGAGAAACCATCGGAAGTAACCCTAGATTAGAAGTTCCTCTACCGCAAGGCTCTATAGCCACCGAAAACCAATCTAAACCCCATTCCAGCACCCTGCCGAAGGGGGGAATCATCTCCGGTGGCCATCTTCATCGTCCCGGCGGCCACCACGATGAGGAGGGAGTAGTCCACCCTCGGGGCTGAGGGTTTGTACCAGTAGCTATGTGTTTAATCTCTCTCTCTCTCTCTCTCTCTCGTGTTCTTGAGATGTCACGATCTTGATGTATCGCGGCCTTTGTTAATATAGTCGGATCATATGGTGTTTTCCCCTCTCTATCTTGTTGTGATGAATTGAGTTTTTCCCTTTGAGATTTCGTCCTTATCGGATTGAATACTTTGATGGATTTGAGAGCACTTGATATATGTCTTGCATATGAATACTCATGGTGACAATGGGGTATCATATTGATTCACTTGATATGTGTTTTGGCATTCAACTCGCGGATTCCCGCGGTGACATTGGGGTAATCTATGCATAGGGGTTGATGCACGTTCTCGTCTTTTGTTTCTCCGGTAGAAATCTTGGGGCACTCTTTGAAGTTCTTTGTGTTGGATTGAGTGTTATGAATCTGAAATTATTTGGTGTTATTTTAGTATGAACTCTTGGATAGATCAATCGGAAAGAATAGCTTCGAGGTGGTTTCGTACCCTACAAATGATTTCTTTGTATGTTCTCCGCTAGATAATAACTTTGGAGTGATTCTTTGTTGCACATGGAGGGATGGTTATATGATCCAATTATATTAGCATTGTTGAGAGATTGCACTAGCGAAAGTACGGACCCTAGGCCTCATTTTCAAGCATTGCAATACCGTTTTTGTGCCCGTTTACTAGTTTCTACCTTGCTGTTTTTATTTATTCAGATTATAGAAATATATTTCTACCATCCATATTACACTTTTATCACCATCTCTTCGCCGAACTAGTGCACCTATACAATTTGCCATTGTATTAGGTGTGTTGGGGACACAAGAGTTTTCTTTTATTTGGTTGCAGGGTTGTTTGAGAGAGACCATCTTCATCCTACGCTTCCCACGGATTGATAAACCTTAGGTCATCCACTTGAGCGAAAATTGCTACTGTCCTACAAAACTCTGCGCTTGGAGGCCCAACACGAGCCTACAAGAATAAAGTTGTGTAGTAGACATCAAAGGATAACTTCTTTATTCCAGCCATGATTGAAGCGCATGAATCCTTTCAGGAGAGCATGTTCAATATGCTCGATTGCATGATGGAAACAGGGCATTCCTTCGAGCTTAGCGAAGTTTAATATCTTGTAATTGAAAATTCGATTCTTCCCAAACAAGATCCGAGCATAATATACGGCTTGTTCTTTAGTCCAAAACCTTGGTGACAGTGAAGTTCTCTCCCCTTCATATGGGCTGAACCCAAAGAAGGCTAGCATCGAATGATGAAGCTGCTCATTGAAAGCTGGACCATTCGGACCATACTCAGCAGGGAACAGAGGATATTATTCCTGAGGGTTTTTTTATTTTCTTCATCACTTACTTCCATCAGCTAAACATCATCAGATACTCGCGCATTTTCATCGATATGCTTTAGAGGAGCAAGGGGCCTTTTCACTTTCTCTGGTGCAGATGGCATTGGAGCACTGGTCTGACCTTCATTTTTCTCCGCTGGAAATCCTTCACCGGTTTTGTGGTTGTCAGGCATTGGGGCCTTTTCCTTAGGTGAACTTTCAATAGTGGGAGTGATAACCCACAAGTATACGGGATCACAACAGTTTTCGAGGGTAGAGTATTCAACCCAAATTTATTGATTGAACACGAGGGGAGCCAAAGAATATTCTCAAGTATTAGGAGTTGAGTTGTCAATTCAACCACACATGAAAGGCTTAATATCGACAGCAAAATATTTAGTAGCCAAGTAGTATGGAAGTAACGGTAACAGTGGCAAAAGTAACAATAGCAGTTTTGTAGCAATCCTAACAGTGGCAACAAAAAAGTAACGAAGCAAAGATCAATTTGTGAAATGCTCGTAGGCAATGGATTAATGATGGATAATTATGTCGGATGGCATACATCATGCAATGGTTATAACATAGGGTGACACAGAACTAGCTCCAAATCATCAATGTAATGTAGACACGTATTCCGAATATAGTCATACATGCTTATGGAAAAGAACTTGCATGACATCTTTTGTCCTACCCTCCCGTGGCAGCGGGGTCCTATTGGAAACTAAGGGATATTTAGGACTCCTTTTAACAGACTACCGGACCAAAGCATTAGCACTTAGTGAATACATGAACTCCTCAAACTACAGTCATCACCGGGAGTAGTCCCGACTATTGTCACTTCGGGGTTGCCGGATCATAACACATAGTAGGTGACAATAACTTGCAATATCGGATCAAGAACACAAATATATTCATGGAAATATAATAGGTTCAGATCCGAAATCATGGCACTCAGGCCCTAGTGACAAGCATTAGGCATAGCAAAGTCATAGCAACATCAATCTTAGAACATAGTGGATACTATGGATCAAACCCTAACAAAACTAACTCGATTACATGGTAAATCTCATCCAACCCATCACGGTCTAGCAAGCCTACAATGGAATTACTCACGCACAGCGGTGAGCATCATGAAATTGGTGATGGAGGATGGTTGATGATGAAGATGGCGACGGATTCCCCTCTCCAAAGCCCAAAACGGACTCCAGATCTGCCCTCCCGAGGAAGAACAGGGCTTGGCGGCGGCTCCGTATCGTAAAACGCGATGAATCCTTCTCTCTGATTTTTTTCTCCCCGAAAGAGAATATATGGAGTTGCATTTGAGATCGGTGGAGGTCCAGGGGGCCCACAAGATCGGAGAGCGCGCCCCCACTCTTGTGGCTAGGGTGTGGGCCCCCTGGTGCTGATTCTTTCACCAACACTTTTTTATTAATTCCAAAAGTTATCTCCGTGAAGTTTCAGGTCATTCCAAGAACTTTTTATTCTGCACAAAAATAACACCATGATAATTCTGCTGAAAATAGCGTCAGTCCGGGTTAGTTCCATTCAAATCATGCAAGTTAGAGTCCAAATCAAGGGCAAAAGTGTTTGGAAAAGTAGATACGACGGAGACATATCAACTCCCCCAAGCTTAAACCTTTGCTTGTCCTCAAGCAATTCAGTTGATAAACTGAAAGTGGTAAAGAAAAACTTTTACAAACTCTATTTGCTCTTGTTGGTGTAAATATGTAAACCCAGCATTCAAGTTTTCAGCAAAGATTATGAACTAACCATATTCACAATGATGCATAGGTCTCATGTTTACTCATATCAATGGCATAATCAACTAGCAAGCAATAATAATAAAGCTCGGATGACAACACTTTATCAAAACAATCATAATATGATATAACAAGATGGTATCTCGCTAGCCCTTTCTGAGACCGCAAAACATAAATGCAGAGCACCCCTGAAGATCAAGGACTGACTAGACATTGTAATTCATGGTAAAAGAGATCCAGTCACGGTCATGCTCAATATAAATTAATAACAATGCATACAAATGACAGTGGTGCTCTCTAACTGGTGCTTTTTATTAGAAGATGATGACTCAGCAATAAAAGTAAATAGATAGGCCCTTCGCAGAGGGAAGCAGGGATTTGCAGAGGTGCCAGAGCTCGAGTTTTGAAATAGAGAGGAATAATATTTTGAGCGGTATGATTTCATTGCCAACATAACAACTAAGAGATCTCGGTATCTTCCATGCTATATACATTATAGGCGGTTCCCAAATAGAATGGTAAAGTTTATACTCCCCCACCACCAACAAGCACACTCCATGGCTCGTCTGGAACAACGGGTGCTGTCCAACTAACAATAGTCCTGGGGGAGTTTTGTTTGCAATTATTTTGATTTTCTTTGCTTTGAGAATGGGACTGGGCATCCCGGTTACCAGCCATTTTCTCGTGAATGATGAGCGGAGTCCACTCATCGTGAGAATAACCCACCTAGCATGGAAGATATTGACAGCTCTAGTTGATACGTTAGCTATTTGAGCATACAAAACAGATTATTATTTGAAGGTTTAGCGGTTGGCACATGCAAATTTACTTGGAACGGCAGGTAGATACCATATATAGGTAGGTATGGTGGACTCATAAGGAACAACTTTGGGGTTTATGGAAGTGGATGCACAAGCAGTATTCCTGCTTAGTACAAGTGTAGGCTAGAAAGAGACTGGGAAGCGACCAACTAGAGAGCGACAATAGTCATAATCATGCAATGAGATTAACCAACATTGAGTGCAAGCCTGAGTAGGATATAAATCACCATGAACATAAATATCGTGGAGGCTATGTTGAGTTTGTTTCAACTACATGCGTGAACATGTGCCAAGTCAAGCCACTTGAATCATTCAAAGGAGGATACCATCCTATCATACTACTTCACGACCATTTTAATTTCCATGTTGGCACACAAGGTAAACCATTATAAACTCCTGACTAATTAAGCATGGCATGCGTAACTAAAATCACTAATTATCATTGCAAACATGTTTCATTCATATTAGGCTGAATCAGGAACGATGAACTAATCATATTTACAAAAACAAGCGAGTTCATACCAGCTTTTCCTCATCTCAATCATTTCATCATATATCATCATTATTGCCTTTCACTTGCACGACCGAATGGTGTGGATAATAATAATAGTGTACATGCATTGGACTAAGCTGGAATCTACAAACATTTATTCAAAGGAGAAGACAAGGTAATATGGGCTCTTTGTTAGATCAACAATAATGCATATGAGAGGCAGTCAACATTTTCGTCGTGGTCTTCTCCTCTTGGCCCCCAAAGAAAAGAAAAGAATTTCAAAGAAACACACCGAAATATTTTTGGAGTTTTTGTTTTTCTGAAGGAAGTAAAGCAAGAACGAGAAAAACTATTTTCACGGGAAAGGTCCAAACAAGCAAAACAAGAACGAGAAATCTTTTTGGGTTTTCTTTTATCACTACTACTAAGCATACATAGGAAGTAAACTAACTACAACTTTTTTTTGTTTATCTTAAGGTTTTTCAAACAAACAAGACGAAAGCAGAAAAAGAAAATAAACTAACATGGATGTTACAATGAAAAAGTAAGAGCACCGACAACTGGAATGAGTGTGTGAACATGAATGTAATGTCGGTGAGAAATACGTACTCCCCCAAGCTTAAGATTTTGTCCTAAGTTGGTCTACGCCCATGGATCAAAATAGCCCTCTCCGATGTACTACAGAGGATCCGGGGGGTTCCACTGGTTAGCGAGCTCCTATGGCTCCCACTGATAAATAGACTCCTGATATGGTCAGGTGATTGCTCTGGCTCAGGAGGTAGGGATCATGTCCCCTCCCAGTATGCATGAATGCCTGCGGGCAAAACGAAGTAACTGCCTGAATGAATATTAAATAAAACAGGTGTAGGCAAGGTAATAATTTGAACAGTATTCTCGCTAAAAATACCAGGTTATAAATAAGCCGCTTTTCCTCACCATGGTGAATAAACTTATGTGCTACCATGCTGTCATAATCTAAATATATAGTGGGTAGAAATTTCTCCTCTTTTTCATGGTGCCTAATGGGTATCTCAAAGTGTTTAGCAAGGCGGGAGGCAAAGATGCCTCCGGAAATAGGACCCTTTGCACGGTTCATACTCAACCGTCTAGCAACCATAGCACCCAAACTGTAAGTTCTATCTCTAGTAAAGCATGGCGCAAAATAGCGAGGTCAGGGGAACTAAGGCCTCCACTCTCTCCAAGACCAATTAAACATCTCCTAGCAAATAATGAGTAATAGCGTAAAGTAGGAAGATGTGTACTAGATAATCTCGCTCCCGACACTCCTCTACCTTCCCCTATGGTAATTTCATGAATAAGGCCTTCCACATCACTCGGACATGGTTCCTCGAAGCTACCTTCATAAGGTAATTTACAAACCTCACAAAAGTCATAAAGCGTCATTTCGTTGTACTCATCATATAAGTGAAAGTCTATCGTGGGTGGTGATTTCCTAGCATGAAATTGAAAATTTTGCACGAAAGTATTAGTGAGTAGGAGATACTTATTACACCGGTCGAGGAGGAAGCCGGTGATGCCGGCATTCCCGGCCAAATAATAGGAATCTTCATAAATCCCGTCTGCTTGTAAGAATGCATCACATGGCCTTTCACACGGCCAAATTTCCACGGAGCGAGAGAGATTATACTTGGGCTTTTCCTTCTCCTCATTTTCTTTTTCCTTTGAGCCACGGCTTAAGGAACCTCTCAAAAATCTCCTCATCATTTTCTCCATTTGAAAATTTCTGAAATTTTTAGTAACTCAAAATAAAAGTGAACCAAACTCAACAAGATTGATAGCAACTACTCCTACAAGTGCCTAGAGGCTATAACGTGCATCAAAACAACTTTGGACCATATAAATTTGACATGCAAGCTCAGAAACTGGGTCACCAAAGCAACAAAAATTTTCAATAAATAAAGCACTAGAACAAAAACTAACTAGACCATTGCAGGAGTCACATACCGAAGATCAATCCCCCAAAGCGGTTTTGTGAATGGAGCTTTGAGCAAGGAGATTGAAAATGGCAGCAAGATGAGAAAGAGCACGGGTTTGAGCTATGGAGTGATTTTTTCTGGAGGAAGGAGTGGATGGGTGCTGGAATAAGTGGAGGGGGGCACGTGGGACTCACAAGGTCATGGGCGCGCCCTCCACCCTTGTGGCCAACTGGCGAGGTCCCCCTGGTGTGTTCTTTGCACCAGAAATTCTTAAATATTATATAAAAATCATATCAAATTTACAGGGAATTTGGAGAACTTTTATTTTCGGGACATTTTTTATTGCATGGATAATTTAGAAAACAGACAGAAAATACTATTTTTGCTTTATTTAAACTAAATAACATAAAGTAAAAGATGGGTACAGAGAGTTGTGCTTTCTAAATTCATCCATCTCATGCTCATCAAAAGGAATCCATTAACAAGGTTGATCAAGTCCTATTAACAAACTTCTTCCAAATAACATGAAACTGGAGAACTTTTGAATAAGACTAGGTTACCTCAATGGGGATATGCATGTCCCCAACAATAAGAATATCATATTTCTTTTTGGCAGTAGGAAGAGGAAATTCAAAACCTCCAATAGTAATAGTTGAAATTTTTCTGATAGAATTGGTACTATGAACTTGAGGTTGTTTCTTCGGAAATTGTACCGTATGGTCATTACCAGTAACATGAAACGTGACATTGCCTTTGTTGCAATGAATAACAGGCCCTGCAATATTCAAAAAGGGTCTACCAAGGATAATCGACATACTATCGTCCTCGGAAATATCAAGAATAACAATGTCCGTTAAGATAGTAACGTTTGTAACCACAACAGGCACATCCTCACAAATACCGATGGGTATAGCAGCTAATTTATCAGCCATTTGCAAAGAAATTTCAGTATGTGTCAACTTCTTCAAATCAAGTCTACGATACAACGAGAAAGGCATAACACTAACACCGGCTCCAAGATCACATAAAGCAGTTTTAACATAGTTTCTTCTAATGGAGCATGGTATAGTTGGTACCCCTGGATCTCCAAGTTTCTTAGGTATTCCTCCCTTAAAAGTATAATTAGCAAGCATGGTGGAAATATCAGCTTCTGGTATCTTTCTTTTATTAGTAACAATTTCTTTCATATACTTAGCATAAGGAGGCATTTTAAGCATATCGGTCAAACGCATACGCAAAAAGATGGGTCTAATCATGTTAGCAAAGTGCTCAAAATCCTCATCATCCTTTTTCTTGGATGGCTTAGGAGGAAAGGTGAAAGTGCTAGTTATCGACTAGAGGGGGTGAATAGGCGATTTTTATGGAAGTCTTCAAATCACAGGGGCTTTGAAGACAAACGATAGAAATGAACCTATTGATATGCAGCGGAAGGTAGACTACACTAGATAAGCCATAGTCAAGTAAGCAATAAAGTGAAAACACGAAGACTATCAGCAGCTAGGTAGTATGGATTAGGATGGAAGATATTATGAAGCCAAACTGTAAAGAGTCTTCACTTAGTGAAGTCAAACAGATCATACATGCATGCAATGACTTTTCGAAGACAAACTATAAAGTAAAGGGAAGTGAAGGATACAACCAATAGCTTGATGAAGACAAGGATTAGGTAGACCAGTTTCAGTTGTTGTGACAACGGTATGTCTGGTTAGGGAGGCTGAGATTCAACTCAGAAGACTGCGTCTTCACCGTATTCCCCTTGAGCTAAGGACACATAGTCCTCGCCCAATCACTCTGGTAAGTCTTCAAGGTAGACTTCCAAACCTTCACAGACTTCGTTCACCGGTGATCCACAATGACTCTTGGACGCTCAAAACGTTATGCCTAACCGGCTGGAGGATTCAGAGTCCTCAAGTGTAACAAGTCTTCAGGTCACGTAGACAGAAAGACTTCAGTGATGCCTAACACTCTTTGGCTCTGGGTGTTTTGGGCTTTGTCCTCGCAAGGATCTCTCTCTCAAATGCTTCGGAGGTGGGTTGCTCTCAAACGACAAAAGATGTGCACTAACTCTAAGCAGCCACCAATTTATGGTGTAGGGGTGGGCTATTTATAGCCAGGAGGCAACCCTACCTGATTTGTCCAAAATGAACCTGGGTCACTAAGGAACTGACACGTGTCCAGTGGTCAGATTTCAAACACACGCGGCAGCTTGACTTGGGCTACAAGTTAAGCTAACTCATCTAGCTCTGGATAAGATTTGCTCTCATAGTCTTCGCTCGAAGACATAGGATTTGGTTGAGCATCACATCAGTCACTCTGACTTTGTTCACTTGGACCCCACTTAATAGTGAAGTGGTTCCAATGACTCAACAAAGAAGAAAAAGGAAACTACGAAACAACTATGTCTTCGTACTCCATAGTCTTCATACGATGTCTTCTCATGTCATAGTCTTCAATGTGAATCTTTTCACAGACCACCATTGTCTTCAATGTCTTCACACATTTTTAGGGGTCATCTCTGGTAGGTAAATCGAATCAGTATGGGATTACTTCCTGTGTTATCCTGCAATTCTCACAAACACATTAGTCAATCAACCAAGTTTGTCATCAATACTCCAAAACCAACTATGGGTGGCACTAGACGCACTTACAAAAGGGCATGGGCATTTGAACCCATGGTTCTCTTTCTTTACCATGTTTTCTAGCAACAAAATCTCTCTTATCATAACGTTGATTCTTTGATTGTGGGTTATCAAGATCAACAGCAGGTTCAATCTCTACATCATTATCATTCCTCGGTTGAGCATCAACATGAACATTATTATTAACATTATCACCAGGTTCATGTTCATTACCAGATTGTGTCTTGGCATCAGAAATAGAAATATCATTGGGATTCTCAAGTGTGTCTATAGCAGGTTCACTGATAACCCACAAGTATAGGGGATCGCAACAGTTTTCGAGGGTAGAGTATTCAACCCAAATTTATTGATTCAACACAAGGGGAGCCAAAGAATATTCTCAAGTAGCAGTTGAGTTGTAAATTCAACCACACCTGAAAGACTTAATATTTGCAGCAAAGTATTTAGTAGCAAAGTAGTATGGAAGTAACGGTAACGGTGGCAAAAGTAACAGTATTAGTTTTTGTAGCAATCGTAACAGTGGCAACAAAAAAAGTAACTAAGCAAAGATCAATATGTGAAAAGCTCGTAGGAAATGGATCAATGATGGATAATTATGTTGGATGCGATTCCTCATGCAACAGTTATAACATAGGGTGACACAGAACTAGCTCCAGTTCATCAATGTAATGTAGGCATGTATTCCGAATATAGTCATACGTGCTTATGGAAAATAACTTGCATGACATCTTTTGTCCTACCCACCTATGGCAGCGGGGTCCTATTGGAAACTAAGGGATATCAAGGCCTCCTTTTAATAGAGTACCAGACCAAAGCATTAACACTTAGTGAATACATGAACTCCTCAAACTACGGTCATCACCGAGAGTGGTCCTGATTATTGTCACTTCGGGGTTACCGGATCATAACACATAGTAGGTGACTATTGAGGGAGCCCTGGACTAAGGGTTCCTCGGGCGTCCGGCCTGTTAGCCATGGGCCGGATTGATGGGTTGTGAAGATACGAAGACCGAAGACTGCACCCTGTCCGGACAGGGCTCTCGTTGGCATGGAAGGCAAGCTTGGCGACCAAATATGTAGATTCCTTTCTTTGTAACTGACCTTGTGTAACCCTAGATCCTCCCGGTGTCTATATAAATCGGAGGACTAAGTCTGGAGGATATCATTATCATAACCATAAAAGCTAGCCCTCTAGGGTTTAGCTATTACAATCTCGTGGTAGATCAACTCTTGTAATACTCATATTCATCAAGATCAATCAAGTAGGATGTAGGGTATTACCTCCGTAGAGAGGGCCCGAACCTGGGTAAAACATTGTGTCCCCTGTCTCCTGTTACCATCGACCTTATACGCACAGTTTGGGAACCCCTACCCGAGATCCGCCGGTTTTGACACCGACATTGGTGCTTTCATTGAGAGTTCCACTGTGCCGTCATCGAAAGGGTTGATGGCTCGACTTATCGTCAAGGAAAATATCACCTCCGTAGGAGCTCTGGCCTCCGGCCAAACCCTTCGGCTGGGCAGCTTTATCATGACCGCCCATTCGACCCTTGAGCCAACGATGATGACCTCTCGAGTCATCAAAAATCGCCTCTCCGTTGATTCTGAATATGCCAAATGGATGGATCCGACAGAGTTATCGTCTTTAAACGAACTCCTCGATCGCATTGCCGCCTTGGGGGTCGCTACAGACTATGATCGGATTGGGCTTAAACCCGACCAGAGAGATATTAAATCTCCACCGATCACCCACCAGATAGCAGTAGTCGAGGAGCAACATAACTCTTCCTCTATATTGAGGACGAACTATGTTCAGATCTCCGACCTCGAGAAGCCGGACACCTACCGGCAGAAAGACACGCCTTGTCCTCCGAATATAGAATCGAACGATAAGCTTCAAAAATCAGTTGATATCCCAGAGCTCGAACCTCTAAGTCTGGAAGATCTTCGGACTCCGGACCCAAAATTGGGTCAGGGTTTGGATTTAATTCCACCCACCCACCCAGACATAAGCGCTCTCTTGAGCACGCAGCAACAATTTCAGGAAACGGTCCACCACTTTTGGGCCAGATTCCTCCTTGTCAAAAACAAGATCAAAGATTGCCGCGATGAAGACTCTATCTCAGTGTTTCGCAACAATTGCACGAACGAGGAAATCCTCAACGCCATCAACCGTCGTCACATATTACACTTTGCTAACTTGGCAACTATCATGCAGAAGTACAACACAATGGAAAGCGCCTGGAAAACTCAGGCAACATGGTGGGGACCAGCAGTCCCCACTCAACCCCTCGTTCAGACGAAAAGGGCGCACCCTCAGGGCACGCTGGGACAAATGGTAAAGAAACACAAGCCCGTTACGGGGCGCGTAACCGTTCTGGAAGGATGGCTCGATGGGCCATGCAAAATACACACAACACCGGATAGCATACCAACCCACAGCCTTAGAGCATGTTGGATACTCCGGCAGGTGGCCAAGAGCGGTGAAGATATGCTCACCAGGAATACCCCAGAGCAACACCCCCAAAAGACGATGACCTCAAAGTATTAATGGTTGCCGGTGTCAAAACCGGTGGATCTCGGGTAGGGGGTCCCAGACTGTGCGTCTAAGGCAGATGGTAACAGGAGGCAGGGGACACGATGTTTACCCAGGTTCGGGCCCTCTGGATGGAGGTAATACCCTACGTCCTGCTTGATTGTTCTTGATGATATGAGTATTACAAGAGTTGATCTACCACGAGATTGTAGAGGCTAAACCCTAGAAGCTAGCCTATGGTATGATTGTATGTTGTCCTACAGACTAAACCCTCCGGTTTATATAGACACCGGAGGGGGATAGGGTTACACAGAGTCGGTTACAAGGGAGGAGATCTACATATCCGTATTGACTAGCTTTCCTTCCACGCCAAGTAGAGTCCCATCCGGACATGGGACGAAGTCTTCAATCTCGTATCATCATAGTCCAACAGTCCGGCCAAAGGATATAGTCCGACTGTCCGGAGACCCCCTAATCCAGGACTCCCTCAGTAGCCCCTAAACCAGGCTTCAATGACGATGAGTCCGGCGTGCAGTTTTGTCTTCGGCATTGCAAGGTGGGTTCCTCCTCCGAATACTCCATGGAAGCTTTTGAACACAAGGATAGTATCCGGCTCTGCAAAACAAGTTCCACACACCACCGTAGAGAGAATAATATTTCCACAAATCTAATCTGCTGACACATTTTGACAGCACGACATCATGTCATGGCCCGGTCATTATTCGAACCGTTTTTCTCAACCAGCACCGAACATAATGCGAGGCGGTTCTCTTGACACGTCTTGTCAAAGTAGAGATCGTGTCCCCCTTATTACGGGATTCTAATCAATACGGACGTGGGTAACCCAACCGCGCCATCAATTACGGCAATCGGGGTGGTTCTACATCACCGAGCCGCGCGACACCAACTGGGTGGCGGCCCCCAAATTTCGATCCGGAATCCCCACGCGGCTCACTTCCTGGAAAGAGAAGGGCCTGTCCTGGGGTTCTTCGGTAGAGCTGACTGGACTCCAGACCTGCATCAGGAACATGATGAGCAAGAAAATCAAGCTCGTCAACATGGTCCATGTCATGCTCTTCCGCCGGATTCTCCCGTGTCAACGACGGGCATTCAATTTGTGGGAGTTCGACCTGGCCCAGCACCAGACGCTGCGAGAGCTCTACGACACGACACACAAGGACATCTGGAGGGTGCTCTTCAAGGGCGCCGAGGTACCTCCTTCCCTCACCAAGGACCGTGGACTCAGCACAAAGCGCCATGCCAATCCGGTAAGTTTTTGTATCTCACAGGGTATTTATTTGCCCCAGTTAAATGATGTGCGGGATCTAAGCTCCCATGCCATTAGCAGGACTGGATAAAGACAGCGGAGCAGCTCGATTGCCCAGCCCCCCTGCCGGAAGATCCCGCGGATGCTCTCTTAACAGAGATGCTGGCTCTGGCACCTTACGAGGTGTCGGCGAAGGAGACCAAGAAGAAGGCCATGGGGACCCGAAAGGGTCTCCGGCGCAAGGTTATATCGGACTCATCGTCTGACGACTCCGACATGCACTCCTCCCACGAAAACGAGGAGGAGGAGGAGGAGGAAAGTTCTCTCCCCCCAGCCGGGGGAGACAAGAAAAGGAAGGCCGACCCAACCGGGGAGGCCGAAGGGTTCAAGAAGGGAAGGACCCTCCCTCCGAACTGCTCCACGACGGCCGCCTACAGCGGCGATGAGTGGCTACCCAGGGTCAAGCCCCTGGCAAAGTTGTAAGTATCCGGACACCATAGTAATTCATGGTATGTTTTATTGCACTACTTCTCCTCATGCCGAACATGATTATGCAGTCCGTCCTGAGCTCATCTTGACGTATCCTCGTCGAGCGGTTCATTGGACTCGTCGGATATGAATAGTGGTTCTCTTCCGACCGCCTGCACCCCTCGCCCTACGGACAATGTCGAGGTGTTGTCCCGAAAGGCACCAAGCCGAGGGAAGGTGGTCCTGGGGTTGCCTCGAGGCGACCTCCCGGACCCTGGGTACAAAGGGAGCAAAACTCCCACGGGCTCTGAGTTCAGCCCTCAGCCGAACACTGCGCCGGAACCTTCGATGGTTCCGGATTCCGGCACGCGATCCGCTATTAAGGGGGGCCAGCCGCCCGTGTCGATCTCCTCTGTCCATCCAGAGGCACCAGACACCTTGCTGGAAGCGCTTCGCAGCGGTTCCATCGACGAAGAGCACCGCACTATCATGAGTGCGGTGATCGTGAAAGTTCAGTCCGCCAAAAACGAACTGACCGAAGCTTGCGCTAGCCTTCTAACAGGCTTTGAGGTAAGCAATCAAAATATAGGAAAATATTACCGCATAGATAGTAGCCCCTGATGCTCTGTTCGGCGTTCAAGAAGAAAGACCGAATAGAGGATCAAATGATGACTCAGGAGTCTAATAAGAATATGTCTATGTGTATGTGCAGGCTTCACTGTTGGCCGCTGCCACACGTACTGCGGAGGTGTCTGCATTGAACCAGGACCTGGAGCGGTCCGAGAATGAGCTCGGCCTTACCAAGAGGCGGCTCGAGGAGAGAAAAGGTAAGCAATACCTTGTCTATGCTTTGAAAAGAAGTTCGGTTGTAAAATAATAGGATCATCATGAATTTGCCAGGGGCCACGACCAAAGTGGCGACCCTGAAGAAGGCGTTGTCCGAGGCCGAAGACAAAGCGGCCAAGGAGCGCATCGAGCGGGGGAAGCAAGAAGCCCGAGTGGGCGAGGTGCAACAAGAGCTCGAGGCTCTCGCCAAAAAACACGAGTCCTTGGAGCTTGACTCTAAGACGCGAGAGTCCGACCTCGCGCAGGCGCTTGAAAGCGCCCGGAGCGCCAAGGCTGATGCCCACAAGACCCTCCAGGAGATTGATGCGGTGAAGAAGATAGTAGTGGGTAAGGCATTCATTATGCGAAGCAAGCATGTGAAGGAAACTTTCCTTTTTCTTACCCGAGTTCGGAGCTCTCCAGGAGCATTCGCAGATCTTCCCCGCAGTGTACTGGGTGCCACGGAGTTTTACCGAGCTGAGGAGGGGAGCTTGACGGAAAAGTTTTTCTGGTCTCAGTATACTGGGACCGAACACCCCATGCCCTTGAGCGACCAGCTAAAGCAACTGGTCGAGCTTCACAAGGCGGCCGAACAGGCCATGAAGTGCCTTATAGTCCGGATGTGGCCCGGCGAGCCCCTGTCCGGCAGCTACTTCGGTCTGGTGAGGCAGCGTATGGATGCCTGCCCACGGCTTGAAGTCATAAAGCGGTCCGTCTACATCGAGGGTGCGTGCAGGGCTTTTGCCCGGGAGAAGGTGCACTGGGCGAAGTTGCACGCCGTGAAGCTGGTGAAGGAGGGGCCACCAGAGGGCAAGGAGCATCGCTGCCCCGAGATGTATTATGAGAGTGTCCTGAAGGGTTCCCGCCTTGTGGCGGATGAATGTGCCAGGGATGTAATTTTTGAATGAACATGCTCATGTGATCCTATAATGTGAAACAAGTTCATCTGCGCTATGCAACACTTTTTTTAATT
Source organism: Triticum monococcum (assembly GCA_034509565.1). Lineage (NCBI taxonomy): Eukaryota > Viridiplantae > Streptophyta > Magnoliopsida > Poales > Poaceae > Triticum > Triticum monococcum. The sequence continues at coordinate 413,113,006 of CM067845.1, forward strand.
TAAAATATTACCTTCTGTGCGGCCGTTTATAAAATCTAAGAGTTGGCCAATCGTCGGCTTCTGCCCCCATGTAACTAGTACTGGGGTGTTTGGAATAAACCTGAGCACTCTTTACCCCAATTTTGGGTCCATCAAGGGAGGTGTTGAGCACAACGAACTAGGCAATCGGACTATAAGGCTTTATCACTCTCACTTAGCCATAGAAGTCTACAATTTTAAATTTTGGCGAAGCCCCTAGTATTCGGAAGGCCGAATTTGGGGCGCTATACACGCCTAAGCCGGGCAAGGCCGACTCCTCGCTCGAAGCGGAAAAGGTCTTTAAGGACTTGAGACCTCTCGAACAGCGACCAGTCTCTTGCCTTATCATGAGAGTCAGTTTTCGGCTTTCTCTACTGAGGTGATCGTCCGGAAGAACCGGGACACAATCGCAGTAGTTCTCCCACCGCTACCTTAGCCGATATAGCGGAACATAAGGTACCAAAGCATGGGAGCCGAGCAAACCCAACTATTGACCCACGACATGATTCGGAGCTAATGCATATAGTGCTATAAGTTCGGGGTGCCGCATTGTCGAAAGTGTTCGGACTTCTCGCGCCGTATTATGGGGTAAATGAAAGCCCCTGGCATACTGACCGTACCCGAATGTATGGGTGCGGATTGTCGTATATGGACATATAAGAAAAAAGGATAAATAATGCAATAATAGACTAATGCTATGCATTGTTATTTAAATAATACGTCGAAGCGTACTGGTACAAGTAGTGCAATAAGCAGAAAGTAGGACTATTCGAAATGTCCTATCCAAGGGCAAGCTGCATATGGATAGTAGAAAGCGGGTATATCAATTATTATTAGGGACCACCTGGGGGTTCCCGTGTACATCTTAGCTTCTTGCCGCCTTGGTTGTTCCTTCCCGTAATGTGTCCGGCGATCGTACTGCCGGAAAGGGCTTCCAGAGAGTTAGGCCGTGAAAGAGAAAAGAAATGATAAAGGTATACAACCCCTAGGGCGGTTAAGCCGCATTGCGGGACGTTCCTTGATCGTGCCCCCGCCTATGTCCATGGTATTTTCAGTGCGTAATTATGTACGCACGGCATGGATTTCGTCGCTTGACTAGGACTGGGACGGGGGGTCAAATTGCTAGGCGAGCTCTGAACGTGCCAGGCGATCCTGTTGCAGTTTACTCCGGACATGCTTGAAGGTGTCCGGGGGCTGTAACGCCGAATTAGTGGTTTTCCTTAAAAGGCTCCTTTGTGCTTCTGATGCGAGGGCCGCAGTGTGGTCTGCCGTGCGGAGCGAGCGTTCTGTGTTTCCATTTACTGTTATGACCCCCCTAGGTCCTGGCATCTTGAGCTTGAGGTATGCGTAATGCGGTACTGCATTAAGTTTTGCAAATGATGTTCGTTCGAGCAGTGCGTGATAGCCACTGCGAAACGGGACAATATCGAAGATTAACTCCTCACTTCGAAAGTTGTCCGGTGATCCGAAGACCACTTCCAGTGTGATTGAGCTCGTGCAATGGGCCTCTACACCTGGGATGACGCCCTTAAAGGTGGTTTTGGTGGGTTTGATCCTCGAGGGATCGATACCCATTTTTCGCATTGTATCCTGATAGATCAGGTTCAGGCTGCTGCCGCCGTCCATAAGGACTCGAGTGAGGTGAAATCCGTCGATGATGGGGTCTAGGACCAGTGCGGCGGATCCGCCATGACGGATACTAGTGGGGTGGTCCCTGCGATCAAAGGTGATCGGAGAAGCGGACCATGGGTTGAACTTTAAGGCGACGGGCTCCATCGCATAGACGCCCCTTAGTGCACGCTTCCGCTCCCTCTTGGGAATGTGGGTTGCGTATATCATGTTCACCGTCTTCACTTGTGGGGGAACCCCTTCTGTCCACCCATGTTCGGCGGTCGGGGCTCCTCCTCGTCATCACTATGCAGCCCCTTGTCCTTGTTTTCGGCATTTAACTTGCCAGCCTGCTTGAACACCCAGCATTCTCTGTTGGTGTGATTGGCTGGCTTGTCGGGGGTGCCGCGGATTTGACACGAGCGATCCCGTATGCGATCCAAACTGGACGGAGTCGGAGTACTTCTTTTAAATGGCTTTTTCCGCTGACCAGATCTAGAGCCTCTAAATCCGGCATTGACTGCCATATCATCGTTGTTATCGCCATTGTTGGGGCGCTTTGGTCTGTTATGACGTGGTCTGCCGTTGGCATCTTTGGTATCCGAAGTGCCCGGATTCCTTGATGTGTTGTTGCTGCGAGCCAGCCAGCTATCCTCGCCCGCGCAAAAGCGGTTCATGAGTGTCGTGAGGGCTGCCATAAACTTCGGCTTCTCCTGGCCGAGGTGGCGGTCAAGCCACTCGTCGCGGATGTTATGCTTGAATGCCGCTAGGGCCTCTGCATCCGAACAGTCGACAATTTGGTTTCTCTTGGTCAGGAATCGTGTCCAGAATTGCCTGGCCGATTCCCCTGGCTGCTGAGTTATATGGCTCAAGTCGTCAGCATCCGGTGGTCGCACATAAGTGCCCTGGAAGTTGTCAAGGAATGCGTCTCCCAAATCCTCCCAACTGCCGACGGAGTCTGCTGGCAAGCTATTCAGCCAATGCCGAGTTGGTCCTTTGAGTTTTAGTGGGAGGTACTTGATGGCATGTAGATCGTCGCTGCGAGCTATGTGGATGTGAAGGAGGAAATCCTCAATCCATACAGCGGGATCTGTTGTACCATCATACGATTTGATATTTACGGGTTTAAAACCCTTCGGGAATTCGTGATCCATAACTTCATCAGTGAAGCATAGGGGGTGTGCGGCGCCTCTGTGCCGAGCTATATCACGACGTAGTTCATATGAGTCATGTCTACTGTATTCGGCCCGGCCGGATTTACCTTTGGTGTATCCGGCACGATGATCATCGTCCCGTGTTGACGCGCGTTCCCGTGACCCGTATATTGACCTTGCAAGTTTTGCCCTACTGTCCAATACGTCTCGCAGGTCCCGCGTGTTGCCCCGGGCCTTGGTAGCTTTGATTGAGTGGCGGCGGGGTGCAGGCTGAACTTCAGGCTGAAACGCCTCTCTGGCTCGGCCACGCGGTGGTCGGTCAGCCGCATTGTACACTGGTGATGGAGGTTTCAATGCTTCCTCCTCGAGGTGAGGTAGCAACCTGCGTTTTGGGTAACTCTTGGAGGGGTGCTCGAGTTCGTATTCCTCGGCCGCAAGGACTTCGGTCCATCTGTGTGCTAGCAGGTCTTGATCAGCTTGAAGCTGTTGTTGCTTTTTCTTCAGGCTATTTGTTGTGGCCATAAGCCAGCGCTTGAAGCGCTCCTGCTTGACGAGATCCTCAGGTACGATAAATTCTTCATCGCCGAGGGGCATGTAATTGTCCTCTTATGGTTCTCCATCTGCCGCCTGCTCTAGAGGGCTAGCTTGTTCATCTTCCCGCTCTACATCATGCTGGAGGGGATTGTGGTTGTCTTTGGCATTATCTGGAGTGTTATTATCTCCTGTGCCGGTATCACTACTTTTGCTGTGGCGGGACTTAGAGCGGCGCCGCTGAGGTCGGCGCTTGGGTTGCTTCTTGGAGGGGTTATCTTCCGATGTCTCGTCGCCATTGCCTTCTTTGGGGTGTCCACCATGTATATATATCATATGATGAGGTGGCGGTCCAGCACCCTGTGAGCGGTGGTTCCTGTTTGTCTCCTGCATCGTCGTCCATACCGTCGATGTCTTCGGAGTCGAAGTCGAGCATGTCGGTTAAATTGTCGACAGTGGCTACTAAGTGGGTGGTGGGTGGGCAGCGAATTTCTTCATCGTCCGCATCCCATTCTAGCCGGACATAGTTCGGCCAAGGTTCTCGTGACAAGGAGAGACACCTTAATGAATTTAGCACATCGCCGAAAGGTGAGTGCTGAAAGATATCTGTGGAGGTGAATTCCATGATCGGCGCCCAGTCAGATTCGATAGGCGCAGATGCAAGTGGCTTGGAGTCCGTGGCCAGAGACGAATCCAATGGTTTGGTGACACGGTTCTCGTAAGGGGTGAAATCAGTATCCGGCTCTATCGCCACTGAGAGTGCGGCCTCCATGGCGGGGTCTACGCCTCCGCTCTCGGATGGCGCGATTTGCTCCGGATTGACGGCCGGAGTAGTTGTAGATGCGATCTCCCGAATACTGTCCGACGGCAGAGTTACGTCATGCTCGTTGTGACTGTGTGGCGCACCTGACACGGGCTCGAATCCGTCGAAGATCAAGTCTCCGCGGATGTCGGCAGTGTAGTTCAAGTTTCCGAATCTAACCTGATGGCCAGGGGCATAGCTCTCGATCTGCTCCAGATGGTCAAGCGAATTGGCCTGCAGTGCTAAGCCGCCGAATACGAAGATCTGTCTGGGGAGAAAAACCTCACCCTGGACCGCATCATTGCCGATGATTGAAGGGTCCATCGAGCCTTATAGTGACGGCACAGTGGAACTCTCAATGAAAGCACCAATGTCGGTGTCAAAACCAGCGGATCTCGGGTAAGGGGTCCCGAACTATGCTTCTAAGGCAGATGGTAATAGGAGGCAGGGGACACGATGTTTACCCAGGTTCGGGCCCTCTTGATGGAGGTAATACCCTACGTCCTGCTTGATTGTTCTTGATGATATGAGTACTACAAGAGTTGATCTACCACGAGATTATAGAGGCTAAACCCTAGAAGCTAGCCTATGGTATGATTGTATGTTGTCCTAGGGACTAAACCCTCCGGTTTATATAGACACTGGAGGGAGGCTAGGGTTACATAGAGTCGGTTACAAGGGAGGAGATCTACATATCTGTATTGCCTAGCTTGCCTTCCACGCCAAGGAGAGTCCCATCCGGACACGGGACAAAGTCTTCAATCTCGTATCTTCATATTCCAACAGTCCGGCCAAAGGATATAGTCCGGCTGTCCGGAGACCCCCTAATCCTGGACTCCCTCAATGGTCTTCGAGACATTCGCCTCAAACAATAGGCGCAAAAGGGCACTCCATGAACTCGCCGAAGTCTGCCAGATTGTAACAATAAATTCTTGGAACGACATGGCGATAACGTTTAATGCTTGCGACGAGCCAAAATACAGGACAGTCCGAGCACCAGCCGCCTTGGTCCTCAGCCCAATTGTGGACGGCTTTCGGCTCACCAAGGTTCTCATGGACGGTGGCAGCGGACTAAACCTCATCTATGAGGATACAATACAAAAAAATGGATATAGACAGGAGTCGCATCGAGCAAAGCAACACAACCTTCCGAGGAATCATTCCCAGTCGGGAGGCACGGTGTACGGGAAAAATCACACTCGACGTGGTATTCGGCACACCGGGGAATTATTGGTCCGAAGAAATAACCTTCCAAGTGGCCCCTTTCAACAGCGGATATCACGCCCTCTTAGGGCGAGATGGATTTACGCGCTTCCAAGCGGTACCCATTATGGATACATGAAGCTTAAGATGCCTGGGCCCAATGGTATAATCACTCTAGCTTGTGATCCGGACATAGCACTCCACGCCAAGAATAAAACGGCATCCCTGGCCCTCGAGACATTATCTGAAGCCCTCACTGCTGAAGAATTAACCGCGTTGTGCTCAATGGTGGACATGGATGATGTGCTCCTAGACAAACGACCCAAATCCACCTCCTTCAAACCAGTAGAAGATATAGTCAAATTCCAACTCCATCCAATGGACCCCAAGAAGACAACATCCATTGGAGCACAACTAGACCCAACGGTTGACGAGGCTACGAGAGTTCATGTGCGAGAATTGGGATATATTCGCCTGGCACCCTTCTGATATGCGAGGAATCCCACACGAGTTGGTCGAACACAGCCTCAATATACTGAAGGGATATAAACCGGTCAACCAGACACTACGACACTTTTCTGAACCCAAACGTCAAGCTATGGGGGAGGAGCTAGCCAAGCTAATCGAGGCAGGATTCATTAGAGAAATAAAAGATCCGCACTGGCTAGCAAACCTGGTGATGGTGCCAAAGAAGGACAAGTCCTGGCACTTGTGCGTCGATTTCAAAGACCTCAACAAGGCTTGCCCTAAGGATCCCTTCCCCCTCCCCCGCATTGACCAGATCATTGATGTTACCGCAGGACACGACTCATTATGCTTCCTTGACGCTTATTACGGATACCATCAAATTAAAATGAAGGAGTCCGATCAAGCTGCAACGGCATTCATCACCCCATATGGGCCATTCTGCTTCAACACCATGCCCTTCGGACTCAAGAACGCCGGCGCCACTTATCAACGCATGATCCAAACATGCATGGAGAAATAGATCGGATAGACAGTTGAAGCCTATGTGGATGACGTCGTAATCAAGACAAGGCACATCGAAACACTAATAGACGACCTATGCCTCACATTTGACAACCTCCGTGCATATGACATTAAGCTCAATCCCGAAAAGTGTGTTTTTGGCGTCCCCGCTAGAAAGCTGCTAGGCTTCATCGTTTCCAATAGAGGAATTGAAGCAAATCCATCCAAAATCCGAGATCTGTCCCAATTGGCTACACCAACAGACCTTAAAGAAGTCCAAAAACTCGCGGGTTGCGTGGCAGCTGTAAGCCGCTTTATCTCAAGATTGGGAGAAAAGACACTGCCACTCTATCGTCTTCTACGGCGAACTGATCACTTTGAGTGGATGGACACGGCAACAGCCGGACTGGAAAAAATAAAAACCCTTCTAGCGAGCAACCCAATCCTGGCCGCACCAAACATCGGCGAACCCATGTTGCTATACATATTGGCAACACATCAGGTGGTGAGCACCGTACTCATCGTTGAACGAGAACAGGACGGACACAAATTCCCGCTTCAGAAGCTAGTATACTACTTATCCACTGTCCCTATACCATGCAAATCCCGGTACCCCCATTATCAAAAGATAGCATATGCGGTCTTCATGGCATCCCAAAAGCTACGACACTACTTCCAGGAGTGTTCGATCACGGTGGCTTCCGAAGTACCACTCAGTGATATAATAAAAAAACCGCGTTGCCACGGGCCGGATTGCCAAATGGGCCATTGAGCTCTTCCCATTTGACATTACAGATAAACCAGGTCGAGCTATTAAATCCCAATTACTGGCTGACTTTGTCGCCGAATGGACAGAGGTTGAACACCCTAAAGAGTACGGCACATATTCCAATTGGGTTATGTATTTCGATGGCTCCAAAATGCTGGCAGGACTAGGAGCGTGCGTCATTTTAACGTCCCCTACTAGAGACGTCGTTCAGAACATACTCCAAATGCTATACACAGACTCCAATAACGCAGCCGAATACGAGGCCTTATTGCATGGTCTCCGGATGGCTGTCTCCATGGGCATACAGCGCCTAGAAGTGCGCGGGGACTCAAACCTTGCAATATCTCAAATAAATGGATACTTCGATGCCACAGACCCGAAGATGGCAGCTTATCGTAATGTCGTCCTAAAAATGTCGGCTCGTTTCGAGGGACTCGAGTGCCATCATGTGGCCCGAGAAAGTAATCAAGTGGCGGACGTTCTTGCTTGCATAGGTGCTAAGCGCGACCCCGTCCCACCTAACATTTTTTTGGAAAGGCTTTTTAAGCCATCCGTGGTGTGGCAGGGGGAGGGCGGCAACATTAGTCCGGATCCGAACACACCGATATCGTCGGAGGCTCAACCACCGAAATAACACCATCGGCCCATCTCATTATGGCAGTCATTGCCCAATGGACCGAACCATTCTTGGCCCACCTTAATAAGAAGGAGCTTCTCGGGGATCAGAATGAGGCCCGCGGCATTGTCCGGCGTTCGAAGGCCTACAAGGTTCATGATGGAGAGCTCTATAAGAAAAGCGCTACCAGAGTTCTTCAAAGATGTATCTCCGAGGAAGAGGGGCGGCAGCTCTTGGCTGAAATTCACGTCAGACTCGGCGGTCACCACGCCGCAGCTCGGGCCCTTGTTAGCAAGGCCTTCCGTACAGGTTTTTTTGGCCGACAGCCCGAGCAGATGCACAGGACCTTGTCCAACGTTGCCTCGGATGCCAACTCTTCGCCAACCAAAGCTATATGCCCCCCACTTCCTTACAAACAATCCCCATCACTTGGCCTTTTGTGGTCTGGGGACACGATATAGTCGGACCCCTTAATGGAGGAAGCCATAAGAGAAAGTATCTGCTGGTCATGGTGGATAAATTCACTAAGTGGATAGAGGCCAAACCAGTCAAAACGGCCAAGCCGGGGCCGGTAATAGATTTCATATCCGGCGTGGTACACTGTTATGGTGTTCCACACAGCATCATCACCGATAATGGCTCTAATTTCACAGTAGATGAAGTGAAAACTTGGTGTGCTAGTCTGGGCATTAAGCTCGATTACGCCTCTGTCTATCACCCGTGGACAAACGGTCAAGTCGAACGCCCTAATGGTCTTATTATGAGCGGGACCAAACCTAGACTAGTGCGGTCTTTGAAAGAATCAGACAAGCATTGGGTGGAGGAACTTGACTCCGTACTCTGGGGGCTGTGGACCACGCCCAACCGCACTACTAGATATACACCTTTCTTCATGGTGTATGGTGCGGAAGCAGTGTTACCTGCGACATTATTCATGACTCACCTCGAGTGCGCATGTACGAAGAGAGAGAGAGGCTGAGCTTTATCAGCAGGGCAGCTTACATGCCCTGGACGAGGAGCGCGACGTCACAAAATCCCGTTCCGTATTTTATCAACAGTAGGCTCGCAGGTATCAAAGCAGAGAAGTAGGGGCCAAGACTTACAACATTGGTGAACTCGTTCTACGCCTGCCGGGGAAGAAAAAGGACAAACTCAAGCCCAAGTGGGAGGGTCCCTTCATCATTAACAAAGTTCTCACCGGAGGAGCGTACCGCCTGCGTGATGTGTCAGACAATCACTTGGAGCCGAACCCCTGGAATGCGGCCAGACTCCGATGATTCTATGCCTAGCGCCGAACTCGGTGTTCGTCTCCTTCCTACTGTTATTAACGTTATTTTTTCTCTCTTTTCGTTTTGCTCTTTATCCCTACGGCTTTAGTACGGCTAGACCGTGCTCCCCTGATGCGTACATCTCCAAATATGTATGTCCACTACACGCGGGGGCTTCTTGTACAGAAGCTTGCTATTATTCTTCGAGCATCATGCTCACCACATATGTGTTCTTACCATATGTACCTTTTCTTCGCCATTATATGCATTGATATGACTTATGTTTTGGCCAAGCTGGGTTGCCTAGCTCCTGTGCTTATGCCATATGTTCCCTTTAGTTCGTCTAGGGCATAAAGGAAGCACCGTTGCGATTGTTACTGCCGGGTCATCTGGAAGTGTACCTCACACTAGGTGAAGCCAAAAGCTAGCGTTCTTAAGGGAATATTCGGTCGATGAATTAAAGACGTTTCCGCATTCACTCCATTGTGAAACCCTAGAAGTTACTTACTCTATGATTTTTTCAATCACAGTTCGGACATGCACATTAAACGCATGCATACCCAGGGAAAGGAACCCTTAACAGAACTATTCTCTATGGAAGATGTTTCTTACATAATGTAATATAACATAACTAGCCGGATACACATTGTCTGTTCAAGCAACTATGACCCCTACGCCTGGTTCCCATGCATACCCCGGTATATTCTACCGCTAGGGTATTCAGAAACACTCCGCACCTTCGGGTCCAGAGGTCGAAGCGAAAAGGTCGGCCATGAAAATTGTTTTTACAATCCAGCTAGAAGAAAAGTACATAGTCACTTAGGACTTAAAGACTTCCTCCTCTATACCGTCCAACAGGCGGTCTAACTTACAATCCTGTTGGGAATATCTCGCGGCCACCTCTACTTGGTCATATACTAAACTAATGGGAATTTCTTCCCCATTTGACCCTAGCGGTCCGACCCGGGCCATGTGATTCGGATCCAGCTTGGTATACCGCGTTTTTACCATGGCACAGGCCTCTCGCGCACCCTCTCGGCAGGCTGATATCTTCCATAGTCGGATACACCGCCGCGCTCCCTTGAACAGCTCGACAAGCTTCTCCATACTCCCTGGAGGGGAAGCGGATGGCAATAAGGCCTTGGCTACACTCCGCATTGCCTGCCGAGCTTGCTCGTGTAACTGCGACAGCCCTTGCAGAAGATCACTTGATGATCTGGACACCTCCTCTTCGGGACGGCCCGTTAACATACCTGCAATCACAGCTATATCAGCTAAGTTTATCCCCAAACTGTTATAAGATAAATTCGGCCACATGCTGAATAGGCCGCCTCGCAGCTTTTTGTTCTCCTTCATGGAGTCGGCTAGCTAGGCTCGCACATCTTTCAGTTCCTTGCCCAGTTTGGTGTTTGAATCCTGGAGTTTGTTTTTCTCCTCTCTGACTCGGGTCAAAACGCGCTCGCCTGTCGCATGTTGTCTCTTCGCCTCTTTTTCGCTCATTTGAGTGGCCTTCAGTTCCTCTCCCAATTGGTCCGATGACCCTGTTATGAGACAAGCAGCAGTTGCAATACAGCTGGCGTATAATTTTTTGTTTCTCGATGGAGGGAAATATTACCAGAGGACGCCTTCTTGAACTTTTCCAGTTCGGCAGTAGCAGCAGTTAGCTGTGTCCAGCACTGCTCTAGCTCTTGGGCTAGCAGGTCGATCTTCTCCGTAAGAGCCTAGTTATACAACGATCATTAAAACATTTGTCCCAACATCTTCAAGTCTCTGGGGCTACGGGCACATGGTTATCAAATACGGATATGGTAAACTTACCTGCACATCTTTCATATGTTGCTCGGTGGCTCTGTTAAGCCCATCTTGAGTAGCTCGGATGTATGCATCTGTAGCGACCCGACCTCAGACGGTCAAGTCTCTGTGCTTCAGTGTCATCCCTGGATCGGTAATGCTGACACACACACAGTACTCGAAGGATTTATAACATAGTAGCAATCACACACTTATTACATCGAATGTCTCAAAAGAGAACTTATTACAACAAATATGGCTTAAGACCATCTAAATAAGATAAGATTGGAAGTCTTGGAAGATAAAGTGAGTCCATCAACTCCAACAGCATAGATGAGTGTCGGATTTCGGGTTCTGGCAGACCCTTGAGGTTCGAACACTGGGGTGCGCGAGGAGATTTCGCCTCCTACCTACCTGCACCCCTCCGCCTTGCCAGGATCTAAACTATGGAAAGAACAACACAAGAGACACAGGGTTTATACTGGTTCAGGCCACCGTTGTGGTGTAATACTGTAGCGACCCGACCCGAATGGATCAAGTCTCTGTGCTCCGGTGTCATCCCTGGATCAGTAATGCTGACACCACATAGTACTTCGAAGGATTTATAGCAGAGTAGCAATCACACACTTATTACATCGGTGTCTCCGAAGAGAACTTATTACAATAAATATGGCTTAAGGCCATCTAATATCGATAATAGCGGAAGACTTGGAAGATAAATGGGTCCATCAACTCCAACGGCATCACTGAGTATAGAACCACGACCTAAAAGCACCTTACTCGTCGTCTGAAAAGTCTGCAACATGAAAGTTGCAGCCCGAAAATGGGTCAGCACATGGAATATGCTGGCAAGGTAACACATAGAAAGTAATGGAAATGTAATAGCTATACTATATGCATATTTGGCTGGTGGAAACCTCTATGGTTACTGTTTTGCGTAAAGCCAGTTTTTCCCTACTGCAAAGGAATAAATTTTATTTAACTATCATGGTAGTTGAACATCGAGAATGGTTGACAGCATTCCGATCCCAATTAAGTGAACAATTAAAAACCAACAATATTAATTAGAAGTAACATGATGAGATTCACATGATATTCAAGTACTAGATACTCAAGATGTCCATAACCGGGGACATGGCTAATCATGATTAGTTTATTACACTTTGCAGAGGTTTGTGCACTTTTCCCCACAAGACTCGATCGCCTCCGTTGGGCTTCTCGCACTACACGGTGTTTGAGAAACGGATGACCGAGACACGGTCTTTCAGAAGCGCTAGCACCTTACGATGGATAGACCGGTACACCTACTTTCCCCTACATCTGCTAGTCTACCCTGTAAGAGTTCGCACGACTTAGTCAACTATGCCAGAGCCCATAATGGCTTGTGGCTGCACACAGAAGTTTCTAGCATGAAAGATCTTATGATCCCTTTGAGCCTGGGTGGCGGTCCAAAAGAAAACAGGCAAGTCCTGATAGAAACCAGGTGCCTCAATCCACCCTGATGTGTGTTTAAGTTGCCACCTTAGATAAACCCTTAAAATTATCAAACTCACATCTGTCATGGATATCACTCACCCAATCCACGTCTACTAGCATAGCATGGCATAATAAGCAAAAGTAGAAGTAACTCCCAAAGGTTTCATAATAAACAGGTAATAGGTACTACCTCATCTACTTCCCATCCCACAATTTAATTAGATCCTAATCATGCAATGTGTGAGGATTGATCTAATGCAATAAAACTGGGTTGTAGAAAAGGTATGATCAAAGTGTTACTTGCCTTGCTGATGATCCGCGAGTCCTAGAGATTCGAAGTAACAGGCGGCGCAATCCGGGTAATCTATCAGAGACAAACAACAAGCATACAATAAGTACTCATCTAATGCACAGGTAAAACTAAAACAAGAGATCGAACCAGAAAGTTCAACTCAAGAACTCCGGTTGCAAAGAGAGAAAGAACCGAATGAAGCAACGGAAAACGAACGGCGGAAGAAAACAACTCGATTCTAGCAAGTTGAAACTAGGTCAAATTTTACAGTAACAAAAACTTATTTAAGTTGATTAGTCGGAACGGCGGTTTCGAAACGAAACACCAGGCGCTTGAATCACCTGATTCTGATAAACGAGCGAGAAGATAAACAAGAACGAAGATCGGATCTGAGATCGCGATCGCGGAATAAATCCGACGAAAAGAAAAAGAAGAACGGTTAAACGAACGGACGTTCGTTAACCGGGAATAACCGGTGATCACGTTCGTTAGGACGAACGGTCCGGTGAACGGTCGCTAAACACTAAACCGAAAACAAAACAGAAAACCGATCTAGGGTTTCGGAAAAGAAAACCGAAACAAACGAAAGAAAAGAAACCGGAACGGTTTATAAGAAAAACCGAACCGAGGGGAAAAGGTGGCGCGGCGCGGCTACCTCCGGCGAGGTTCCGGCGAGGGGGCTCCGGCGGCGGCGTAAGGCGGCGGCGGCGGCGCGCGGGGTGGGAGGCGGCGGGGCTTGGTGTGGGGAAGAGGGGGGGTGCTTGGGTATAAATAGGAGGGGGGGAGAAAACTTGGGGGAGGGGGCAAGAGAAAGCTAGAGTCCGAATTGGACTCGGCTTCGGGCGGCGGCAGCGCTAGGCGCGGGCGCGCGTGCGTGAGGAGGCCGGCCTGGCCTTGCCGGCTGGGCCTTGGCCCAGGCGGCGCTGCGGAATTTTTTTTGAAAATCGGTTACGCGCGCAGAAAAACAAAGAAAGAAAATATAAACGAACTCCAAAATACCCAAAGTAAATTTTCCCCCACTCCTAAAAATGAGTCGAACAAAATGAACTTTTCTCGGGGCCTAGATGCAAATTTTTGAAAACTCGCATTTTTCCCTAATCCAAATAAAAGGCAAATAAACTCCGAAAAATCCAAAACTTGATTCATTTATTAGATCTTCATTTTTCCTAGATTTGGGAAAGTCATGTTATTCCCCTCTCTCATATTTGATATTGGGAAAATAATTTAAGATGAAATAAATAAAATCAAATGATCCTCTTTTCAAAGTTTGAGAAAACTCAAATATGAAAATGACGAAATCTCCAACTCTCTCTGAGGGTCCTTGAGTTGCGTGAAATTTCTAGGATCGACCAAAATGCAAGAAAACATGATATGCATGATGATCTACTGTATAACATTCCAAATTGAAAATTTGGGATGTTACAAACCTACCCCCCTTAAGATGAATCTCGCCCTCGAGATTCGGGTTGGCTAGAAAATAGGTGAGGGTGGTCCTTGAGAAAATCTTCTTCTCTCTCCCAGGTGGCTTCATCCTCTGAGTGGTGGTTCCATTGAACTTTACAAAACTTGATAACCTTGCTGCGGGTAACTCTGCTGGCAAACTCGAGAATCTTGACTGGTTTCTCCTCATACGTTAAGTCGTCCTTCAACTGAATTGCTTCCAATGACACTGTATCTCTTAGCGGTACCTCCGCCATCTCGGCGTGACATTTCTTCAGCTAAGAAACATGGAATACATCATGTACTCCCAACAGTCCCTCCGGTAAATCCAACTTATAAGCGACTTCTCCCATACGTTGCAAGATCTTATACGGTCCAACGAAACACGGTGCTAATTTTCCCTTAACTCCAAAGCGCTTAACTCCTCGAAGTGGGGATACTCGGAGATACACTCTGTCTCCGGTTTCGTAAACTGTCTCCTTGCGTTTAGAATCTGCGTAGCTCTTCTGCCTGGATAGGGCTACCTTGAGCCTATCGCGAATCAACTTAACTTTCTGTTCAGACTCCTTAATCAAATCGGGTCCAAACAACTGACGGTCTCCAACTTCGTCCCATGACAACGGTGTCCTGCACCTCCTTCCGTATAAAGCTTCGAAAGGTGCCATCTTCAAACTGGTTTGGTAATTATTGTTATAGGAAAACTCCACATACGACAAGTTATCGTCCCAACTAGATCCATAATCTAGTGCACAAGCTCTCAGCATATCTTCCAAAATCTGATTGACTCTCTCGGTCTGTCCATCTGTCTGCAGATGAAAAGCGGTGCTGAACTCTAGCTTGTTTCGCAAAGTTTCATGCAACTGATTCCAAAACTTTGAGGTAAATTGGGTTCCTCTGTCTGATACAATACTCCTCGGAACTCCATGCAAACAAATGATCCTAGTCATGTATATCTTTGCCAACTTAGCACTGGTGTAAGTGGTCTTAACTGGAATGAAAGGTGCTACCTTCGTCAAACGATCAACTACTACCCATATCGAGTCATAGCCTGCCTTCGTCCTGGGTAGTCCTGTGATAAAATCCATGCCTATCTTATCCCACTTCCATTCGGGTATCGGCAATGGTTGTAACAATTCGGCTGGCTTCTAATGCTCTGCCTTCACTCTATGACATACATCACAAACTGCTACATATGCTGCAATATCCTTCTTCATTCCGGTCCACCAGAATGTTTCCTTCAAATCCAAATACATCTTGGTATTTCCTGGGTGAATCGAATACGGTGAATCATGTGCCTCTTGTAGAATCAACTTCCTGATCTCCGGGTCATTTGGCACATAAACACGGTCCTCAAACCATAGGGTATCGTGCTCATCCTCACGAAATCCCTTTGCTTTTCCTTCACTCATTTTCTTCTTTATAGAAGCAATCTCCTTGTCAGATTTCTGAGCTTCTCTGATTTTATCCATCAATGTTGACTGAATCTCCAATGCTGCCACATAGCCTTTCGGAACTATTTCTAAACTTAGTCCACAAAGGTTTTCTGCTAATTCCTTTGGTATCTCTTCCGTTATTAACGTATTGACATGGCTCTTACGGCTCAATGCGTCAGCTACTACATTAGCTTTTCCGGGATGGTAATGCAATCTCATATCATAATCCTTGATGAGTTCCAACCATCTCCTTTGTCTGAGGTTCAACTCCTTCTGCGTGAAAATGTACTTCAAACTCTTGTGATCCGTGTACACCTCACAAAATGTCTCCATGTCTTCAATGCATGCACTACGGTTGCTAACTCCAAATCATGTGTGGCGTAATTCAATTCATGAGGCTTCAGTTGTCGTGAAGCATACGAAACAACTCTCCCTTCCTGCATAAGCACTGCTCCAAGTCCTCGACGTGAAGCATCGCAATACACCTCATAATCCTTGGTCTGATCTGGCAAAATCAACATTGGTGAGGTAACCAAACGTTTCTTCAACTCCTGGAAACTAGCCTCACACTCCTCAGTCCATTTGAACTTAGTATCCTTCTTCAACAACTCTGTCATAGGCTTTGCAATCTTTGAAAAGTTCTCAATGAATCTCCGGTAGTATCCTGCGAGTCCAAGAAAACTCCGGATCTCTCCGACTGTCGTTGGTGCTTCCCATTCGGTTACGGTCTCAACCTTTGTGGGGTCAACTTCTATCCCTTCTCCGGATATAACGTGTCCGAGGAATCCTACTTCTTTCAACCAAAACTCACATTTGCTAAATTTGGCATATAACTGATGTTCCCTTAGTTTCTCCAAAACCAAACGCAAATGTTCCTTATGCTCTTCTTCATTCCTTGAATAAACCAGGATATCATCAATGAACACTACGATGAACTTATCCAAAAACTCCATGAACACTTTGTTCATCAGGTTCATAAAATAGGCAGGTGCGTTAGTCAATCCATATGACATAACGGTATACTCATACAGTCCATATCTTGTGGTGAATGTTGTCTTAGGTATGTCCTGCTCTCGAATCTTCAACTGGTGGTACCCTGATCGCAAATCGATCTTGGAAAACACTTTAGCTCCTTGCAAACGATCAAACAGATCATTAATCATTGGCAGTGGGTACTTGTTCTTGATGGTTACTTCATTTAATCCACGGTAATCAACAACCGTCCGTAATGATCCATCCTTCTTTTCCACTAGAAGTACTAGTGATCCCCAAGGCGAAGAACTTGGGCGTATGTAACCTTTCTCCAGTAACTCCTTAATCTGATTCTTAATTTCTACCAAATCCTTGGCTGGCATCCGGTATGGCCACTTCGATATTGGGCCTGTACCTGGCAATAACTCAATCAAAAACTCAATGTCTCTATCCGGTGGCATGCCTGGCAACTCTTCCAGAAATACATCAGGAAAATCCTTTACCACCGGTACTTCCTCCTGCACAACTCCTGTTAGGCAATTTACTTGTGTCCTATTCGGCACATGCCGGGATACATACTTGATCCTTCTTCCTTCTGGCGTTGTAAGAAAAATTAACTTACTAACACAATCGATATTTCCTCCATACATCGACAGCCAATCCATACCGAGAATTACATCCAGACCTTGGGATTCCATAATAATTAAATCTATTGGGAAAACATGCCTTCCTATGCTTAATGGCACTTGAAAGCATCCTTGACTGGCCATGTATTCTGCTCCTGGCGAGCTTACTAGCATAGGTGTTTTAAGAACCCTAGTGGGTAGGCTATACTTTCCCACAAATCCCCTTGATATGTATGAATGCGATGCACTAGTATCAAAAAGAACGAGTGCGGTAAATGACTTAACCAAAAACTTACCTATTACTACATTAGGCTGATCTTCAACCTCCACGTTAACGTGGTTCACCTGTCCCCTATTGAAAGGGTTCGGCTTCTTCCCTGAGCTTCCATTGCCATTTCCATTTTGGCCTTCAGGACATTCATTGGCATAATGTACGGTCTTGGAACACTTGAAACAGGTGACTTGACTCAGATCTCTCTTGGCTGGGGTTGATGGGGTGGTACGATTCTGGCCGTTGCTTCCTCCATTCCCATTACCATTCTTGTGGCCATTATGGTTGTGCGAACTACCTCCTCCATGGGTATGCTGAAACTGAAATCCCGGTTTAGGGGTAAAACGGGGCTTCTGCTGGGCTCTAGAGTTATACTTCCCCTGTCCATACTTCCTCTTGCGGTCCTCAATCTGGTGTTGCTTCCCTTTAATCATGATGGCACGATCTACCAACTCCTGGTAGTTGTTGAAACTTGCTACCATCAACTGCATGCTTAACTCATCATTTAATCCTTCCAGAAACTTCTCCTGCTTAGTTGCATCCGTAGCAACGTCATCTGGGGCATAACGTGCTAACTTGCTGAAGTCGTCAACATACTGGCCAACTGTCCTTCCTCCTTGGCGTAAGTTGCGAAACTCACGCTTCTTCATGGCCATAGCTCCTGCTGAAACATGGGCAGTGCGGAAAGTTTGCTGGAACTGATCCCATGTGACGGTGTCAACTGGGAAGGTGGCTGTGAAATTCTCCCACCATGCTGCCGCGGGTCCGTCAAGTTGATGTGCGGCAAACTTCACTTTCTCACCATCTGTGCATCCTGCAGTGGTCAACTCCCTTCCTATCTTGCGGAGCCAATCGTCTACTACTATTGGCTCGGTGCTACTGGAAAACACCGGCGGATTTAGCCTAAGGAAACGGGGTAAGTGGTCAACAGGTGGCGGTGGTGGTGGTGGGTTGTTGTTGTTGCTGTTTTGCTGGTTCTGGACTAACATCTGCATCAATTGATTCTACTGCTGGATCAATTGAGTGAGCTCCGGTGGAAATCCATTGTCACGTCTCGAAGGCATCTGAGGGTTTAGAAAAGATGAGAATTAAGAATAGAGTGAGGTCTAAAGAGAAAATACTACCCCAATGCACATGAGCAAATGCACACAAAATCACTTCATTCAATTCAAACAAGCGTATACAAACGGTCTAGAACTATCGCAAAAGTGCTCGAACTTTAGTGTATACATGGGGGAAAATACTACTAATATTTGGTGGTCAACTAGAAATTTGAACCGGTGGAAGACTCCATGATGCCCGCTCCAGCTTCGTCTTCAAAGTCAGCTTCTCTTGGATCCGAATCAGTATCGTCGAGAATGATGTAGTTGTCCGGACATGCGACGTACATGTCTTCCTTCCTGGATGCTAACTCCCTCTTGAGTTCTTCAATCTCTTTCTTAAGATCGCCGTTGTGTCTTGCTAGAGCTACGATCTCGTCCATATAGTCCTTGCGTGTAGCCTTCAGTTCTCCTTCTAGCTCGATGATCCTCGCCTTCGCATTCTTCAACTCTATCATATCATTGCACATCTGGTTCTCGTGGCGTCGAATGTGCTGGTTTAACTCCTGGATGAAAGCTGCAATGGATCTATCCTTCTTGGTGCTGACTAATTCCCATTGTTCATCTCGGCGTTCGCAAATCTGGTAGATAGTGTCCTTGAGGTCTTCTTGATAAACTTCTCCAATGCGTCCTATGGTGATATGGGCTGTCATGCTCTTTCCCAGACTCCAGGTTGGTGCATTGAAAACACTATCTATGGGCTTCGTGATTGGCGTGAATGTCCTTCCCGGAACGTGAGCTTGAATCTTCCAGTGCTCCTCTTCAGGTAGAGTGGCGTTGAAGGTTCCCCTGAAACTTGGTAATCCAATGTTTAGGTACTTGGTGACTTCCTTCAAGTGAAATCCAAAAGGTGTGCCTTCATCCGGTTGAGCGTACTTGATCTTCGCGTCCTTCATCCTAAAGAAGTAGAAAAGATGAGGAGTTAGAAAATGAGGAGAGAATAGTGATCTATGGCTTTAACTTAGTGGTCGTGTCCTACAGTCAGCGTGTGCTCTGATACCATCTCTGTAGCGACCCGACCCGAATGGATCAAGTCTCTGTGCTCCAGTGTCATCCCTGGATCAGTAATGCTGACACCACACAGTACTTCGAAGGATTTATAGCAGAGTAGCAATCACACACTTATTACATCGGTGTCTCCGAAGAGAACTTATTACAATAAATATGGCTTAAGGCCATCTAATATCGATAACAGCGGAAGACTTGGAAGATAAATGGGTCCATCAACTCCAACGGCATCACTGAGTATAGAACCACGACCTAAAAGCACCTTACTCGTCGTCTGAAAAGTCTGCAACATGAAAGTTGCAGCCCGAAAACGGGTCAGCACATGGAATATGCTGGCAAGGTAACACATAGAAAGTAATGGAAATGTAACAGCTATACTATATGCATATTTGGCTGGTGGAAACCTCTATGGTTACTGTTTTGCGTAAAGCCAGTTTTTCCCTACTACAAAGGAATAAATTTTATTTAACTATCATGGTAGTTGAACATCGAGAATGGTTGACAGCATTCCGATCCCAATTAAGTGAACAATTAAAACCCAACAATATTAATTAGAAGTAACATGATGAGATTCACATGATATTCAAGTACTAGATACTCAAGATGTCCATAACCGGGGGCATGGCTAATCATGATTAGTTTATTACACTCTGCAGAGGTTTGCGCACTTTTCCCCACAAGACTCGATCGCCTCCGTTGGGCTTCTCGCACTACACGGTGTTTGAGAAACGGATGACCGAGACACAGTCTTTCAGAAGCGCTAGCACCTTACGATGGATAGACTGGTACACCTACTTTCCCCTACATCTGCTAGTCTACCCTGTAATAGTTTGCATGACTTAGTCAACTATGCCAGAGCCCATAATGGCTTGTGGCTGCACACGGAAGTTTCTAGCATGAAAGATCTTATGATCCCTTTGAGCCTGGGTGGCGGTCCAAAAGAAAACAGGCAAGTCCTGATAGAAACCAGGTGCCTCAATCCACCCTGATGTGTGTTTAAGTTGCCACCTTAGATAAACCCTTAAAATTATCAAACTCACATCTGTCATGGATATCACTCACCCAATCCACGTCTACTAGCATAGCATGGCATAATAAGCAAACGTAGAAGTAACTCCCAAAGGTTTCATAATAAACAGGTAATAGGTACTACCTCATCTACTTCCCATCCCACAATTTAATTAGATCCTAATCATGCAATGTGTGAGGATTGATCTAATGCAATAAAACTGGGTTGTAGAAAAGGTATGATCAAAGTGTTACTTGCCTTGCTGATGATCCGCGAGTCCTAGAGATTCGAAGTAACAGGCGGCGCAATCTGGATAATCTATCGCAGACAAACAACAAGCATACAATAAGTACTCATCTAATGCACAGGTAAAACTCAAACAAGAGATCGAACCAGAAAGTTCAACTCTAGAACTCCGGTTGCAAAGAGAGAAAGAACCGAACGAAGCAACGGAAAACGAACGGTGGAAGAAAACAACTCGGTTCTAGCAAGTTGAAACTAGGTCAAATTTTACACTAACAAAAACTTATTTAAGTTGATTAGTCGGAACGGCGGTTTCGAAACGAAACACCAGGCGCTTGAATCACCTGATTCCGATAAACGAGCGTGAAGATAAACTAGAACGAAGATCGGATCTGATATCGCGATCGCGGAATAAATCCGACGAAAAGAAAAAGAAGAACGGTTAAACGAACGGACGTTCGTTAACCGGGGATAACCGGTGATCACGTTCGTTAGGACGAACGGTCCGGCGAATGGTCGCTAAACACTAAACCGAAAACAAAACGGAAAACCGATCTAGGGTTTCGGAAAAGAAAACCGAAACAAATGAAAGAAGAGAAACCGGAACGGTTTATAAGAAAAACCGAATCGAGGGGAAAAGGTGGCGCGGCGCGGCTACCTCCGGCGAGGTTCCGGCGAGGGGGCTCCGGCGGCGGCGGGGTTGGGCGGCGGCGGCGGCGTAAGGCGGCGGCCGCGGCGTAAGGCGGCAGGAGGCGGCGGCGCGCGGGGTGGGTGGCAGCGGCGCGCGGGGTGGGAGGCGGTGGGGCTTGGTGTGGGGAAGAGGGGGTGCTTGGGTATAAATAGGAGGGGGGAGAAAACTTGGGGGAGGGGGCAAGAAAAAGCTAGAGTCCGAAATGGACTCGGCTTCGGGCGGCGGCGGCGCTAGGCGCGGGCGCGCGCGCGCGAGGTAGCCGGCCTGGCCTTGCCGGCTGGGCCTTGGCCCAGGCGGCGCTGCGGAATTTTTTTTTTAAATCGGTTACGCGTGCAGAAAAACAAAGAAAGAAAATCTAAACGAACTCCAAAATACCCAAAGTAAATTTTCCCCGACTCCTAAAAATGAGTCGAACAAAATGAACTTTTGTTGGGGCCTAGATGCAAATTTTTGAAAATGCGCATTTTTCCCTAATCCAAATAAAAGGCAAATAAACTCCGAAAAATCCAAAACTTGATTCATTTATTAGATCTTCATTTTTCCTAGATTTGGGAAAGTCATGTTATTCCCCTCTCTCATATTTGATATTGGGAAAATAATTGAAGATGAAATAAATAAAATCAAATGATCCTCTTTTCAAAGTTTGAGAAAACTCAAATATGAAAATGACAAAATCTCCAACTCTCACCGAGGGTCCTTGAGTTGCGTGAAATTTCTAGGATCGACCAAAATGCAAGAAAATATGATATGCATGATGATCTACTATATAACATTCCAAATTGAAAATTTGGGATGTTACAAATACCCTACTCCAGTGTGTGGTGTGGTGGATTGCCTCTTGGGCTGATGATGATGAACAACACAAGGAAGAACAGCCTCGCGAGGGTCTGTTCTTGGCTGGGGCGATGAACTGCTGGGAGGAGTTCAGTCACCTTTCTCTCTCTCTCTCTTTCTGATCGAAACCCCTCTCTAAAGAGCCTCTTCCTTCGAACCCCCTTTTCTCTGTAGGTGGCTGGTCCCATTTATAGAGGCCCTAGTCCTCTTCCCAAATATCGAGCGGGAAGGGAGCCAACAATGGCGGGCTAATTTGAAGGGGGACAGCTAGTATCAGCTATCCTGACAAAAGTAGTCTTCGCCTGCGCAAAGCTCTGGTGATGAAGCTGTCTTGGGCTCCACGGTGACCTCCGTCTCGTAGTCCTCCTGGTCTTGGTCTCGTTGCACTAAAATGGCAACCTTTGCCTGATGCCTCGGTACTCTGCGACTACGCTTGCCCCCTTTGCACCAAAGAGGAAAGGAGGACACTGCGCGGGCTGGCACCCGCCTGGCGCCCTCGGTCGTCAAGGCTTGCGTCACGGGCACCTCGTGAGGTACCCCGCCTTGATCTCTCCACCTCCTCATGAGCCAGCCTGACGAGGCCGCGCCTGAGGAAGCTCTGCGTCATCCGCCCCACGAGGCTTGCCCCCTCGCGAGGGTCTTGGGTTTGTGTTGGTGAAGATGGGCCGCGCTGGGCCCCCCTTTGAGCCACGCCGCAGGCAGCAGGCAGGCAAGTCTGGGGACCCCCGTTCCCAGAATGCCGACAGTAGCCCCCGGGCCCAAGGTGCGCCCGGACTTGGTCGTGCAGGGAGGCGGAAGGGCAAGAGCGAAGCACCGCGGGACCTAACAGCCTGCGGCCTTGGGCGCCGCGTGGCGGTTGATTTGATGTGGGCGCCTCCACTTCCCCATGGAGCCTCGGCAACTGCACGGATTGGACAAGTCCCTGCATTCAAAGCAGGTCATAATTACCTGCGATCATGGGGGCCGCTGGTTTGCCCTCGCCAGCTATAAGTACGGACCGGCGCGCGCCCTTCCAGTTCATCCCCCCTTGCTTCTCCTTTTTCTTCATGGCCCCGTCGAGGAGGTTCTCGGCCGCGGAGAAGGGGAAGGCTCGCCAGGTTGAGCCCGCCTCTCCCCGCCCAAGCACGGCCGAGGGCGCCCTCAGAAACATCCTGTGGCCACCACGGTAGCTTCCCGCGGCCGTGGAGGCGACCTTCAGCACAGCGACGGGCGGATTGCTGCGGCCGGGGGGGTGCTCCGGCTGCGCGTCCCCCTAGGCCGCGCTTTCGCGCTGCTGAAGTGCTGCCAGAGTTTGTCGTGTGGTCGGCGGAGCTGACTAGCACCCGGCTTCCACTTCCTCGCTTCCTCCTTGGCGAGCACCCTGCCGGCGCCCCGGGCGGCCTCTGGCTCCAGGCCGACGGCTGCTGCAGCCGGGCCTCATGGGTCTCACTGGAGGTCTCCGCGGCCGGGAGTCTGTTCCTGGCCCGCGGTTGGCAGACGTTTGCCCGCGCGCGTGGCCTGAGCCGTCGGTGCACCCTACACTTCAAGTTCGACGGCGATGCCACCCTCTGCATGAGGGTGTTTGGGGAAGATGGTCGCCGCGCAGGGTGTTGCCCCGAGGGTGACGACCGCGGCTGGGAACCCAGCTGCGGTGATGATGGAGAGGGCAGCGGTCGCGCGGCTGGCGGCACTCAAGGTTCCTCAAGCTTCTCCGGTTCTTCTTCAGGCGGCGACTCTTCTAGCGGTGGCGGCGATCAGCCTCCACGCCATCGTATCTGCTTGGGAGGTGGCAATGTGTCCGCTCGCCGTCGCGCCCCGGTGAAGCGCGAGAGGGAGTCCGCCTGAACTCCGGAGGCAGCTCGGGCCTTCCCTGCGGGCCGGTGTGAGGCAAGCTGCACCAGATTTGTTCTTTCTTTTCCTTTTTCCTTCCCGCTGCGTGCCCGCGCGTGGATAGTTCCTGGCCCCGGCCGTGGGGGGTGACCGACCTAGGCCCTTTGTTTGTGTCATGGTGCCCGTGGGGCACGGATTGGAGGGGTGCTCCTGTAATGGGCCCAGGTCGCGAACCCTTTGAATGACTAGGATAGGAACACTCGCAAGGGCGCTCGGCTGCCCCTCCCTCGCGAGGCCTTGCACAAGAGAAATCAAGGCAGGAGAGCGAAAAGTCGAAGAACCACAAGCCAAAGACGGCAACAACTTCAATAAAACTTCAAATGAGAAGGAACAAGCCAACTGCGGAAAGCAAATGAAAAGCCGCGTCCGGCACCTAATCTAGTCTTCGACGTCTTCTCACCAGCGCGGAGCTAAGTGCTGCCACTGGGCATGGGAGGGAGTCCCAGGGCCTAAGGCCGGCGCTCCTGAGACTCCGGGGCGTGTAAAGCCCCAACTCATTATTACGTGATAGTGTCACGGGCGGCGAGCTTCACAGGCGTTGGCCTTCTTCACAGGCTCCGGGCCTTTTCCAAAACGCGATTGCTTCACAGGCATTCGCCTTCTTCACAGGCTCTGGGCCTTTTCCAAAAGGCGATAGCTTCACAGGCATTCTCCTTCTTCACAGGCTCTGGGCCTTTTCCAAAACGCGATAGCTTCACAGGCATTCGCCTTCTTCACAGGCTCTGGGTCTTTTCCAAAATGCGATATCTTCACAGGCATTCGCCTTCTTCACAGGCTCTGGGCCTTTTCCAAAACGCGATAGCTTCACAGACATTCGCCTTCTTCACAAGCTCTGGGCCTTTTTAGGGGTAGAACCTCTAGAGGTGTTGGATGTTCCATGCGTTCTGGACTGGCACCCCGTCCTGAGTCTCCAAGCGCGTGGAGCCGGGCCTGGAAATATGAACAACTTTGAACGGGCCCTCCCACATGGGAGAGAGCTTGTGCAGCCCCTCCCTGGAGAGAACCCGCCTGAGCACGAGGTCTCCTACCTCGAGAGTTCTAGGGCGGATGTTGCGGCAATGATATCGCCGCAGTGCTTGTTGGTACCTCGCCGCTCATAGCACGGCTTCTCGGCGACGTTCCTCCCCCAGCATGAGGTCCATCCCCCATATGGCGTCCTGTTGCGCCTCGTCGAACGCCAGGACCCGCACGGAGCAACATCTGACCTCGTGAGGGAGGACCGCTTCGGCCCCGTAAACCAGGAAGAACGGAGTCTCCCCAGTCGGCTTGGTCGCGGTTGTGCGGATGGACCACAACACGGACTGAAGCTCGTCGTACCAACCTCTGCCGCAGGCCTCCAGCTTCTTCTTGAACGTCCTAGTCTTGAGGCCCCTCAGGACCTCCGCGTTGGCTCGCTCGGCCTGGCCGTTGCTTCGGGGGTGCACCACCGAAGCGTAGCATATCTGCGTTCCAAGGTTAGCACAGTATGTTTTGAAGAGGTTACTGGTGAACTGTGAACCGTTGTCCGAGATGATGCGATTTGGCACCCCGAACCGGCTCACGATGCCCTTGATGAACTTGACCGCGGAACCCGCGGGAATGGCGCGGACAGCCTCTACTTCGGCCCACTTGGTGAACTTGTCCACGGCGACGTAGAGGTAGCCGTAGCCCCCTGGCGCCCGAGGAAACGGGCCCAAGATGTCCAGCCCCCATACTGCAAACGGCCACGAAAGGGGTATAGTCTGCAAGCCTCCTGCTGGCTGATGGATCTGCTTGGCGTGGAACTGGCAGGCCTCACAAGCTTTCACTAGTTCTACGGCGTCATTGAGCGCGGTGGGCCAATAAAACCCACTGCAGAATGCCTTGCCGACGAGGGTCCGTGATGATGAATGATGTCCACAGTCTCCGCCGTGTATATCTTCCAACAGTTCCTTCCCTTGCTCCCTGGAGATGCAGCGCAGGGACACATCGTTTGGTCGCTTCCGGTAGAGCTCTCCATCCTTGATGCAGTATGTCGTGGCCTGGCGTGCCACTCACTCCGCTTCCTCCTCCTTCTCCGGCAGGGTCCCTTGTGTTAAGTAACTCCGGAGCTCCGCGATCCAACATCCCTCCTGAGGTTCCATCGTCAGGAGCAGGCGTGCTCCTGAGGCCGGGCCACAGGCCAGAGCCCCTGAGGTAGGTGGCTGGGGGAGCTCCTCTCGGGGCTGAGCTGTGTTCGATAATGATGGCAGGGCTGAGGGCCTGAAGAGCCGCTCCTCGAAAACGCTAGGCTCCTGAGGTAGCCGCCTGGACGCCCGTTTGGCGATGTTGTCGACCTCCTGATTGGTGCCACGGGGCACATGCTGCAACTCCAACCCCCAGAACTGCTTCTCCATCCTGCGGACCTCCGCGAGGTACGCTTCCATGTGCTCATCCTTCGGCTCGTACACCTTGTTGGAGAAATTGACAAGGAGCTGTGAATCGCCCTTGATGGTGAGGCGTTTCACCCCCAGGGCGGCTGCGGCCTTCAAGCCCGCTATTAAACCTTCATACTCCGCTATGTTGTTGGAGACCCTTTTCATCTTGCTGGAAGCAGAGCTGCACGGCGTAATAGAGCATGTCCTGAGTGGGCGATATAAGCACCACCCCAGCCCCAGCGCCATGCCTGGAGAACGCCCCATCGAAGTACATGACCCAGCCTTCTGGCGCCTCCGTCCATTCTGCCACAAAATCCGCCAACGCTGCTCCCTTGATGACTCTGGTCGTGCTGAATTCGAGCAGAAACGCTTGCAGTTCTATGTTCCACTCAGCGACCCTTCTAGCTGAATTAGGGCTCCTGAGCACTCTCTCCAGGGGGTATGACGACACGACCTTGATGGGGTGACCCTGAAAATAGTGCCGCAGCTTGCGCGAGGCCACCATTAGCGCGAGGAGGAGTTTCTAAGGCATGGGGTACCGTGCCCTTGCATCTCGCAACACCGTGCTGACGAAGTACATTGGGTGCTCAACGAGGTGGAGTGCGTCAGTGCTGGTGGCTCCCTTCGGAGACCATGGCGCCTCTTAAGGCAATGAGGCCTCCTGAGACTGGCCATCTGGGAGAGGGGCCTCTTCCGCCTCCGGTGCGCCCCTCTGCGGCGGCTGATCCTCCTCAGCCACAGTGGCAGTTTCTGTGGGCCTTCCTTGTCCCTGTTCTGCCTTGTCCCGGGATGCTGCCGCGATTTTGATTCGGCGCTCCTCTCTGACTGCCACCAAGGCTGCGCTGCCGGAGTAGGGAGTGGCGGCGAGGTAAAGCACCAGGGGCTCTTGAGGGCGCGGAGCCACCATGACCGGTGGGCTGGTCAGGTATCTCTTGAGATCCTCGAACGCCTTGTCGGCCTCTTCAGTCCACTCGAAGGGCCCCTTTTTCTTCATTAGCTGGAAGAAGGGCAGCGCTCATTCCCCCAACTTGGAGATGAAGCGCCCTAGCGCGGTCACGCGCCCCGTGAGCTTCTGCATTTCTATGAGGGTCTTTGGCGGGCTCATGTCTTCCACCGCCTTGACCTTCTCCGGGTTAGCCTCGATGCCTCGGTGGGAGACGAGGAAACCCAAGAGCTTGCCCGAGGGGACTCCGAATACACACTTCTCTGGGTTGAGCCGTAGGTTCACTGTGTTGAGGTCTTGTATCAAGGTCCTAGCCTCCCGAGACTTTACCACAATGTCATCGACGTAAGCTTCAACATTCTTCCCGAGCTGCGGGCCCAAGGTGATGTGCATCAGCCGCTGAAAGGTCGCCCCTGTGTTACACAGCCCGAATGGCATGCATGTGTAGCAGTACACCCCACACGGGGTTAGGAAGGTTGTCTTCTCGACGTCTTCTACCGCCATCTTGATCTGGTGATACCTAGAGAAGGCATCCAAGAAGCATAACAGGTCGCATTCCGAAGTGGAATCGACGATCTGGTCGATGCGGGGGAGCGGGAACAGATCTTGCGGGCATGCTTTGTTGAGGTTGGTGAAGTCGACACACATGCGCTCCTTCCCTCCCTTCTTTGGCACAACGACAGGGTTGGCCAACCAATCCGGGTACCGAACCTCGCGAATGACCCCAGCGGCTTCTAATTTGTGGGTCTCTTGGACAATGAAGGCCTGTTTTTCTGTGGACTGCCGCCTGGCCTTCTGCTTCACAGGGCGCACGTTGGGGCACACGTTGAGGTGATGCTCGATTACACTCCTAGGGATCCCTGCCAACTGGTCAGGCTCCCAAGCGAATACCTTCTTGTTTGCGTGCAGGAACCCGACCAGGGCCTCCTCCTGCTCGGGTTTGAGGTGGGCGCCTATGGTGAAAGTGGCGTTGGTGGGCCCGTCCTCATCGACGGGTATCTGCTTGGTTTCTGCCTTGTCTTGGGTGAACAACTGTTTCTTCTTGGCGGGCGCGGCCCCCTTGGGCTCGGGGGTCTCCAAGTCGGCGGACTGTGTCGACGCCGCCGTCTTGAAGGCGAGCTTGAGCACCTGCAGCGCGTCCCCGGTGTCCCCGTGCACGGTGAGGACTCCGCTGCTCCCGGGCATCTTCATGAGGTTGTACGCCGGGTGCGTTGCGGCCATGAACTGGGCCAGCGCTGGGTAGCCGAGGATGGCGTTGTAGGGGAGGCCGATGGGGGCGATGTCGAAGTCGACCAGCTCCATGCGGAAGTTGTCGTAGGTGCCGAACGTTACTGGGAGCCGGATCTGTCCCAAGGAGCTGGACGACTCGCCCCCAACGCCTGAGAAGGGCCGGCTGGGTTGCAGCCGTTCCACGGGTATGCAGAGGAGGTTGAAGGCCTCGACCGAGAGCACGCTGAGGCCCGCGCCGCCATGAATGAGGGTTCTAGTGACGGCCACCTGGCAGATGGTGGGGGTGCACAGCATGGGGAGCGCACCCGAGCAGGCCGAGTTGGAGGGGTGGTCCTCCGAGCTGAAGGTCAGGCCGGTCTCGGGCGCCGCCCGATCCAGGGGAGCCCCCTGCCGCGTGGAAGCGGCGCTGGCCCGGCGGATGAATGGCTTCACGTGGTGACTTGTAGGCGGCGCCTGCGAGCCGCCCAAGAGGGCCGCGACGACCGAGGGTGTTGGTGTAGCGCGATCGGCGAGGAAGAGGTTGCGGGGCTCTTCCCGAGAGGCCGTGGAGGCTGCCGGCGGGTGGAGCAGCCATGTGCGCGGGGCGCCGGTGAGGCCCATGGGGAGCCAGTTGGCCACGACCCTATCGTCACCTCCGGCTTCGAGGAGGGCCTCCTCGTTCGCCAGCAAGAAGGCCAGCGGATCTGTCGCGCCGCCGTAGCACGGCAGCATCATGGGCTTGAGCTTGTCTGGCCACCGGGCCTGTTGCAGGGCTAGGGCCAGGGCTCATAGCCCCCTGGCCCCGTGCTGGCGCCAGTGGCCGGAGCGGGCGACGCGCTACCCATCGCGAGGCAGGCCGTGGCGGTGGCGGAGGAGAAAACTCCAGTGCACCCCCTACCTGGCGCGCCAAATGTCGGATTCCGGGTTCCGGCAGACCCTTGAGGTTCGAACACTGGGGTGCGCGCAGAGATTTCGCCTCCTACCTACCTGCACCCCTCCGCCTTGCTAGGATCTAAACTATGGAAAGAACAACACAAGAGACACAGGGTTTATACTGGTTCAGGCCATCGTTGTGGTGTAATACCCTACTCCAGTGTGTGGTGTGGTGGATTGCCTCTTGGGCTGATGATGATGAACAATACAAGGAAGAACAGCCTCGCGAGGGTCTGTTCTTGGCTGGGGCGATGAACTGCTGGGAGGAGTTTAGTCACCTTTCTGTCTCTCTTTCTGATCGAAACCCCTCTCTAAAGAGCCTCTTCCTTCGAACCCCCTTTTCTCTATGGGTGGCTGGTCCCATTTATAGAGGCACTGGACCTCTTCCCAAATATCGAGCGGGAAGGGAGCCAATAATGGCGGGCTAATTTGAAGGGGGATAGCTAGTATCAGCTATCCTGACAAAAGTAGTCTTCGCCTGCGCAAAGCTCTGGTGATGACGTCGTCTTGGGCTCCACGGTGACCTCCATCTCGTAGTCCTCCTGGTCTTGGTCTCGTTGCACCGAAATGGCAACCTTTGCCTGATGCCTCGGTACTCCGCGGTTGTGCTTGCCCCCTTTGCACCAAAGAGGAAAGGAGGACACTGCGCGGGCTGGCACCCGCCTGGCGCCCTCGGTCGTCATGGCTTGCGTTACGGCCACCTCGTGAGGTACCCCGCCTTAATCTCTCTGCCTCCTCGTGAGTCAGCCTGACGAGGCCGCGCCTGAGGAAGCTCCGCACTGTCCGCCCCGTGGGGCTTAGCCCCTCGCGAGGGTCTTGGGTTTGTGTTGGTGAAGATGGGCTGCGCTGGGGCCCCCTTTGAGCCACGCCGCAGGCCGCACGCAGGCAAGTCTGGGGACCCCCGTTCCCAGAACGCCGACAATGAGTGCATGAAAAACGACCTATGGCATCTTACTCATCGTCTGAAAAGTCTGCAACATTATATGTTGCAGCCTGAAACGGGTCAGCACATGGAATATGCTGGCAAAATAACACAATAGAGCAATGAACAGATAATTGTTATCACTACATGCATATATGGCTGGTGGAGGCTCTATGGTTATATTGTTTTGCGAAAAGCCAATTTTTTCCTACAACAAAGGAATATATTTTATTAACTATCATGGTAGTTGAAACATCATTGACAAGGTTCCTCCAACTAAATCCCCAACTAAAAGTAATTATCAACCCAACAAATTAATTTAGAGTGATGAGATCAAGTCAATAATTCAAGTACCAGATACTCAAGATGTCTATAACCGGGGACACAGGTAACCATGATTAGTTTATACACTCTGCAGAGGTTTGCACACTTTTCTCCACAAGACTCGATCTCCTCCGTTGGATTTCTCGCACTACATGGTGTTTGAGAAACGGATGACTGAGACACAGTCTTTCAGAAGCATTAACTCTAACCCTGGGTAGACCGTACCAACTTACATCCCCTACATCTACTAGTCTACCACTGGAAGAGGTCATGCAACATACTCAACTATGCCAGAGCCCATAATGGCTTGTCGCTGCACACGGAAGTGTCTAGCATGAATAATCTTATGATCCCTTTGAGCCTTGGTGGCGGACCGTAGGATGATCACACGGGTACTTCGGGATATCCTAGGACAACACTGGATTCTCCAGGTGCCCACAAGCAATCCACCCAGATGTGTATTAAAATTGAAACCTTAAGTTGAACCATTAATTAACAATCTCACATCTGTCATGGATACTCTCAAACCCAATCCACGTCTACGAGCATAGCATAGAAATAAGCATAACATAGAAGTAACTCCCAAGGGTTTGTTAATAAAAGGGCAATAGGTTCTACCTCATCATCTACTTCCCAAACCCACATGTTAAGAGATCCTACTCATGCAATGTGTGAGGGTTGAAACTAATGCATAAAATTGGGTAAAGAGGATATGATCAAAGTGTTACTTGCCTTGCTGACGATCCGTAAAACCTAGAGATTCGTAGTAACACGCTTCGCACTCTGGGTATTCTGTGGCAAACAAACAATAGCATACATAAGCACTCAAGAAAATATGCACGGGTAAAACTCAAATAAGAAGATCTAACCAGAAAGTTCAACTGAAGAACTCCGGTTTGCAAAAAGAATCAAATCAAATGGAGCAACGAAACTCAAACTATGAAAGAAAAAAGATCTGATTACTAGTCTGGACTAAAGTCAAATTTTACAGTACCAAAATTGTGTTCAAGTTGGTTAAACAGAAAGAGGGCTTCGCGACGAAGATCTAGGCGCTTGTTTCACACGATTCGGATAAACGAGCAAAAAGATAAACTAGAACGAAGACTAGGGCAAAAATTGCGATAAAAAATAATCGCGGAAAACCTTGGAAAAAGAAAACTGACGAATAGGCTAATGAAAGAATGTTCGCTGTCTGCGGCTAACGGATGAAGAGCGTTCGTTAAAAAAACGGTCGGACGAACGTCCACTATTTAACTAAACCGAAGAAAAACCGAACAAACCAAAAAATAAAAAAAAACCGATCTAGGGTTTCAGAAAAAAAACCGACTGTTTTTCCTGAGAAAACTAGGCGGTGACGGTTACTACCTCGGCGGCGGGGTCAGGTCCGGCGGCAGCGCGGCGAGGCGGCGGCGGTGCGGCGCGGCGAGGTGGCGGGGCGGCGAGGAGGCGACGACGCGGATCGGGCAGCGCTAGGGTTTTGGCGGGCGGCGGGGCGACTTGGGCCTCGGGGGTTCGCGGGCTGCGGCTTATAAAGCCGGCCGGGCCAGGATTCCTAGCCGGACACGGCCCGGTAGGTCGGTTCAATTTTTTTTAAAATAAATCCTGACGCGGAAAAACAAACGAAAGAAATACTAAACGGACTCCAAAAATCTTGAAATAAATTTTCACGATCCTCTAATAATATTGCGGACAAAGTGAACATTTATTTAGACCCCTAATACAATTTTAAAAAACACATATTTTTCCTAATTCAAATAAAATTGCAATAAAATCCAAAAGAAAAACTTATTTGATTTTAATATTTTCTCTCTAATATTTCAGTTATTTTGGAGAAGTGATATTATCTCCTCTCATATATTTTAATTAGAAATATTTTAGGAGAGGAAAAATAATTAAAACCAAATGATCTTCTTTTCAAAATTTGAGAAAAACTCAAATATGAAATAACGAAATCCCCAACTCTCTCCGTGGGTCCTTGAGTTGCTTAGAAATTCAAGGATCATGAAACGAAATGCGATAAATTATGATATGCATGAATGACCTATGTATAACATTCCAAATTGAAATTTTGGGATGTTACAAACCTACCCCCCCCCCCTTAAGATGAATCTCGCCCTCGAGATTCGGGTTGGCTAGAAAATAGGTGTCGGTGGTCTTTGCGTAGATCATCCTCTCGTTCCCAGGTGGCTTCATCCTCAGTATGGTGGCTCCACTGAACTTTGCAAAACTTGATAACCTTGCTGCGAGTAATTCGGATGGCAAACTCGAGAATCTTTACTGGTTTCTCCTCATAGGTTAAAGCACTATCGAAGTGAATTGCTTCCAGGGGCACGGTATCTCTCAGAGGAATATTGGCCATCTCTGCATGGCACTTCTTCAACTGGGAAACGTGAAACATGTCGTGTACTCCTGACAGTACTTCGGGTAATTACAACTTGTAGGCAAGCTCTCCCATGCGTTCCAAAACATGGTACGATCCTACGAATCTCGGGGCTAACTTTCCCTTAACTCCAAAACGTTTAACTCCTCGTAGAGGTGACACTCGCAGATATGCTCTATCTCCGATTTCATAGACTACCTCCTTGCGTTTTGAGTCTGCATAGCTCTTCTGGTGTTCCCGCGGTGTATCGAGTATGGCGAGTCATGAGCCTCCTTGCGATTTCATAGACGCTCGCAAATACATCTTGGTGATCCCTCGGTGTATCGAGTATGGCGAGTCATGAGCTTCCTGAAGTATCAACTTCCTGATCTCTGCATTATTGGGCACAAACACACGGTCCTCAAACCACAAGGTGTCGTGTCATCCTCACGAAAACCTTTGCCTTTTCCTTCACTCATCTTCTCCTTTATTTAGGCAACTTCTTTGTCATCCTTCTGAGCTTCTCGAATCTTTCCCAATAATGTTGATTGAACCTCCAATGCTGCAACAAAACCTCTAGGGACGATCTCCAAACAAAGCTCCCTGAGATCTTCTGCTACCTCCTTTGGCAAACCTCATGTTACTAAGGTATTGGCATAACTCTTCCATCTCAAAGCGTCTGCTACGACATTGGCCTTTCCTAGATGATAGTGCAACTTCATATCATAATCCTTTATGAGCTCCAACCATCTCCTCTGCCTGAGGTTCAACTCCTTCTATGTGAAAATGTACTTCAAACTCTTATGATCCGTGTACACATCACAATGGTTCCCAATAAGAAAATGTCTCCATGTCTTGAGTGCATGCACTACAGCTGCTAACTCCAAGTCATGTGTGGCATAATTCAACTCATGTGGTCGAAGTTGACGTGAGGCATAAGAAACAACTCTCCCGTATTGCATAAGTACCCCTCCAAGTCCTAAGTGAGAGGCGTCACAATACACTTGAAAATCCTTGCGTATATCTGGCAGAATTAGCACTGGGGATGTAGTCAAATGTTTCTTCAACTCCTAGAAAATTGCTTCGCATTCTTTCGTCCAATGGAACTTGGTGTCCTTTTTTAACAATGTCGTCATAGGCTTCGCAATCTTGGAAAATTTTTGAATGAATCTCCGATAGTATCCTGCGAGTCCAAGAAAACTGCGGATCTCCCAACTGAGGTGGGTGCCAACCACTCAGTGACTGACTGAACCTTGGTAGGATCCACTGCTATACCTTTTCCTGATATAACATGTCCAAGAAATCAAACTTCCATCAACCAAAACTCACATTTGCTAAACTTGGCATATAGCTCATGTTCCCTGAGCTTCTCAAGAACTAAACGCAAATGATCCTTGTGTTCCTCTTCATCCTTTGAGTATACCAATATATCATCAATGAAAACCACAACAAACTTATCCAAGAATTCCATGAACACCTTATTCGTCATACTCCTCAAATAGGCAGGGGCATTAGTCAATCCAAATGACATAACCGCGTACTCATATAGCCCGTACCTTGTGGTGAAGGCTGTCTTAGGAATATCCTTTTCTCGAATCTTCAGCTGGTAGTATCCTGATCGCAGGTCGATTTCTAAAACACTTTACCTCCTTGCAGCTGGTCAAACAAATCATTGATCATCGGTAGTGGGTACTTGTTCTTGATCGTCACTTCATTCAATGCCCGATAATCAACAACCATTCTCACAGATTTATCCTTCTTCTCAACCAAGAGAACTGGGGATCCCCATGGTGATGAACTTTGTAAAATGTAACCTTTCTCCAATAACTCCTTGATCTGCTTCTTAATCTCCTCCATATCATTTGCGGGCATCCGGTAGGGTCTCTTCGATATCGGTCCGGTGCCTGGCAATAGCTCTATCAAAAACTCAATATCACGGTCTGGCGGCATGCCTGGTAATTCCTCTGGAAATACATCCGGGTAATCCTTCACTATAGGCACTTCTTCCTAAACAACTCCCATCAGAGAATTTACGTGAGTACTCTTAGAAGTATGCCTTGATACATACTTAATCCTTTTCCCTCCGGGTGGTGAGTAAAATCGACTTACTGATGCAATCGATGTTCCTCCATACTTCAATAACCAATCCATCCCCAGTATCACATCCAATCCTTGGGATTCCAAAATTATTAGGTCTGAGGGGAAAACATGGCTGCCAATGGTTAAAGGTATCCGGTCGCACCATCGGCTAGCCATATACTCTGCACCTGGTGAACTCACTAGCAAGGGTGTCCTAAGGGCTAAGGTGGGTAACTTAAACTTGTCCACAAATCCCCTTGAAATGTATGAATGCGATGCGCCAGTATCGAAAAGAACAATTGCGGTAAATGACTTAACCAAAAACTTACCGATAACTGCATCAGGCTGCTCTTCAACCTCCTCCACATTCACGTGGTTCACTTGTCCCCTGATGAAAGGGTTGGGATTCTTCCCAGAGCTTCCATTGTCGTTCCCATTCTTCGCTTCAGGGCAATCAGTGGCATAGTGTCCAGTTTTCCCGCACCTGAAACAAGTAATGTGACTTAGATCCTTCTTGGCGAGTGTAGCTGGGTTAGAGCCGTTCTGATTGCTGCTTGCTCCATTACCATTCTTGGGGCCATTGTGGTTATGAGAACTCCCTCCGTTATGGGTGTGGCCTCCATGGTTATGGGTAATTCCTCCCAAGTTCGAGGTGAAACTGGGTTTCTGCTGAGCTCCTGAATTGTACTTCCCTTGTCCATACTTCCTCTTATGGCTCTCAATCTGCTGCTTCTTCCTTTCAATCATAAGAGCCTTGTCTACCAACTCCTGGTAGTTGTTGAATGTTGCCACCATCAGCTGCATACTCATCTCATCATTCAGCCCTTCCATAAACTTCTCCTGCTTCGTGGCATATGTGGCCACATCATCTGGGGCATAGCGAGATAACTTACTAAACTCCTCCATGTACTGACCTACAGTATGATTCCCCTGGCGTAAGTTGCGAAACTAATGCTTCTTCATGCTCATAGCTCCAGTTGAGACATGAGTTGTGCAGAAAGCTTGCTGAAACTGCTCCCAAGTGACAGTTGCTATGGGAAAAGTGGTTGTGTAATTCTCCCACCATGCAGCTGCGGGTCCATCCAATTGGTGTGCGGCAAAATGCACCTTCTCAGCATCTGTGCAACCGGTAGTGGTTAACTCCCTTCCAATCTTGCGGAGCCAGTCATCCGCAACTATGGGCTCGGTGCTACTAGAAAACACCGGCGGATGTAACCTCAGAAAACGGGCTAAGTTGTCAACTGGTGGTGGCAGAGGGTTGTTGTTATTGTTGTTGTTGTTGCCTTGGTTCTAAACTAACAACTGCATCAAGGCATTCTGCTGCTGGATCAACTGAGTGAGCTCCGGTGGGAAGACAAATCCAAGGTCACGTCTCGAAGGCATCTGATGGGTTTTAGAGGGGAGAGATTAGAATAGAATGAGGTCTAGTGAGAAAGCACTACCCACATGCACATGAGACAAACACAATCATATCATATCACTCAATCAATCAAGCAAGGGCATACAATCGATCTAACTATCATTACAGTGCTCGGACTATTCTATATACATGAGGGAACACTACTGGTCATATGGTGGTCTACTAGAAATTTTGATCGGTGGAAGACTCCATGATATCCGCTCCAGCTTCGTCTTCATAGTCATCATCACTACCATCAGGGTCGGAGTCGGTGTCGTCGATGATGATGTAGTCTTCAGAACGAATCTCCTTGGGTTCGTCGTCTTCTCCTCCTGGCACGGGGTCTCCCATAAAAACTCCTAGCTTCCTCACCAGGTCGTCATTCATCTCCACAAGAATCGTCATTTCCTCCTCATATCCATCGCGTGTAGACTTGAGTTCCTCTTCTAGCTCTGTGATCCTGGTCATCGCCTTCTTCAAATCTATCATGTTTGCGCACATCTGGTTCTTCTGGCAACGAATGTGGTGATTTAACTCCTGGATGAAAGCTGCAATGGAGATGTCCTTCCTGGTGCTGATCATCTCCCATTGCTCATCTCGGCACCCACATATCTGATAGATAGTGTCCTTAAGCTCCATGTGATAAACTTCGCCGATGCGTCCGATGGCGATGTGGGCTGTCATGCTCTTTCCTAGACTCCAGGTTGGTGCATCAAGAGAAAACTCTATGGGCTCAGTGACTGGCGTGAATGTCCTTCCTAGAACTTGAACTCTAATCATCCAACGTTCCACTTCTGGTAGTGTGGCGGTGTAGGTTCTAGTGAAGCTTGGTATTCTGATGTTCAGATAGCTAGCGACTTCCTTCAAGTGTTGTCCAAACAGAGTGTCTTCATCCGGCTGAGAAAACTTGTTCCTTGTGTCTGCCATCCTAAAGAGTAGAAATGGAGAGGAGTCAGAAATGAGTAGAGAAGAGTGATCTATGTCTCATATTCAGCGTGTGCTCTGATACCATCTTGTAGCGACCCGACCTTAGATGCTCAAGTCTCTGTGCTTTAGTGTCATCCCTGAATCGGTAATGCTGACACACACAGTACTCGAAGGATTTATAACAAAGTAGCAATCACACACTTATTACATCGAATGTCTCAAAAGAGAACTTATTACATAAATATTGCTTAAGGCCATCTAAATAAGATAACAGCGGAAGGCTTGGAAGATAAACTGAGTCCATCAACTCCAACGGCAAAGCTGAGTGCATGACAAACGACCTATGGCATCTTACTCGTCATCTAAAAAGTCTGCAACATGATATGTTGCTGCCCGAAACGGGTCAGCACATGGAATATGCTGGCAAAATAACACAATAGAGCAATGAACAGATAATTGCTATCTCTACATGCATATTTCGCTGGTGGAGGCTCTATGTTTATATTGTTTTGCGAAAAGCCAATTTTTTCCTACAACAAAGGAATATATTTTATTTAACTATCATGGTAGTTGAAACATCATTAAGAAGGTTCCTCCAACTCAATCCCCAATTAAAAGTAATTATCAACCCAACAAATTAATTTAGAGTGATGAGATCAAATCAATAATTCAAGTACCAGATACTCAAGATGTCCATAACCGGGGACACAACGAACCATGATTAGTTTATACACTCTGCAGAGGTTTGCGCACGTTTCCGCACAAGACTTGATCTCCTCCGTTGGATTTCTTGCACTACATGGTGTTTGAGAAACGGATGACCGAGACACAGTCTTTCAGAAGCATTAACTCTAACTCTGGGTAGACCATACCAACCTACATCCCCTACATCTGCTAGTCTACCACTGGAAGAGGTCATGCAACATACTCAACTATGCCAGAGCCCATAATGGCTTATGGCTTCACACGGAAGTTTCTAGCATGAATAATCCTATGATCCCTTTGAGCCTGGGTGGCGGACCGTAGGATGATCACACGGATACTCCGGGATATCCTAGGACGACACTGGATTCTCCAGTTGCCCACAAGCAATCCACCCAGATGTGTATTAAAGTTGCCACCTTAAGTTGAACCATTAATTAACAATCTCACATATGTCATGGATACTCTCAAACCCAATCCACGACTACGAGCATAGCATAGCAATAAGCATAACGTAGAAGTAACTCCCAAGGGTTTGTTCATAAAAGGCAATAGGTTCTACCTCATCATCTACTTCCCAAACCCACTTGTTAAGAGATCCTACTCATGCAATGTGTGAGGGTTGAAACTAATGCATAAAAACTGGGTAAAGGGGATATGATCAAAGTGTTACTTGCCTTGCCGACGATCCCTAGAACCTAGAGATTCGTAGTAACACGCTTCGCACTCCAGGTATTCTATGGCAAACAATAAATAGCATACATAAGCACTCAAGCAAAGATGCACGGGTAAAACTCAAATAAGAAGATCTAACCAGAAAGTTCAACTGAAGAACTCCGGTTTGCAAAAAGAATCAAATCAAACAGAGCAACGAAACTCAAACTACGAAAGAAACAAGATCCGATTACTAGTCTGGACTAAAGTCAAATTTTACAGTACCAAAATCTTGTTCATGTTCGTTAAATAGAAAGAGGGCTTCCTGACAAAGATCTAGGCGCTTGTTTCACCCGATTCGGATAAACGAGCGAAAAGATAAACTAGAATGAAGATTGGGGCAGAAATCGCGATCAAAAATAATTGCGGAAAAACCCTGGAAAAAGAAAACTGACGAACAGGCTAACGAACGAACGTTCGATGTCTGCGGCTAATGGATGAATAGCGTTTGTTAAAACGAACGTATGGACGAATGTCCGCTATTAATTAAACTGAAGAAAACCCGAACAAAAGCGAAAATAAAAAAAAGAATCGATCTAGGGTTTCAAAAAAATCGGTGGATTTTCCTGAGAAAACCGGGCGGCAGCGGTTACTAGCTCGGCGTTATTTCATATTTGACGAACAAGCGGTGGCGGCGCGGCGTGGCGAGGCGGCGGGGTGGCGAGGCGGCGGCGGCGCGGCACGGGCGGCGCCGCGGATCAGGCAGCGCTAGGTTTTCGGCGGGCGACAGGGCGACTTGGGCCTCGGGGGCTCGCAGACTGCGGCTTATAAAGCCGGCCGGGTGAGGAGTCCTAGCCGGACACGGCCCGGTTGGTCGGTTCACTTTTTTTAAATAAATCGAGACGCGGAAAAACAAACGAAAGAAATGCTAAACAGACGCCAAAAATCCCGAAATAAATTTTCTCGGTCCTCTAATAGTATTGCGGACAAAGTGAACATTTATTTAGACCTCTAATGCAATTTTGAAAAACACATATTTTTCCTAATTCAAATAAAATTGCAATAAAATCCAAAAGAAAAACTTATTTGATTTTAATATTTTCCCTCTAATATTTCATTTATTTTGGAGAAGTCATATTATATCCTCTCATATATTTTAATTAGAAATATTTTAGGAGAGGAAAAATAATTAAAACCAAATGATCCTCTTTTCAAAATTTGAGAAAAACTCAAATATGAAATAACGAAATCCCCAACTCTCTCCGTGGGTCCTTGAGTTGCTTAGAATTTCGAGGATCACGAAATGAAATGCGATAAATTATGATATGCATGAATGACCTATGTATAACATTCCAAATTGAAAAATTAGGATGTTACAGCATCAGCCGAGCTGAAGGCACCGAACGCCTCTTTTGAGAAGCGGGGATTTCATAAAACGGCCCTCCTGCACCGGTGATTCATGGCGCTCTCCACTTCCGAATTGGTGACGGACATATTTTCTGAACCCTCGGCAGAAGGACAGTCCGGCGCCACTCCCATATCGGGCCCCGTCTCTTCGGCTGGGACCGAATCTTGGTTATCACGAGTACGATTGGTCGGGTCCCTGCACACAGTCCGTCGAACCTTTTCCCTGATACAAAATGAACATATGAGTCATAGTTGGACGCGGCTGCTAAAAGAGCATAGTTGCAAACCCATACCTCTTCAAGGAAGGCCCGACCGTATCTCTGTTTGCCTTCCTCTTCGAAGGCCTGCCCGATGCGGGAGCCGCTCTCTCTAGAGATTCCCCCGGGGCAGCATGATGCGCCAAGCGCCTCCCCTTTTGAGCACAGGATGGTGCGGTGAGTGAGGAAGAATTAGAAAACCCTCTCGGACAAAGTGTCTCTTGATTACTTACATGAGAAGCAGGGAGAGGACCGGGGTAATCGGCGATGATGGGTACATCCGTGCTGTCATATCTCGTTTGATAGAAAACTCCATCTTTGAACTCCACGAATATGTCCGGGTCTTCCTCATATCCGGGGTCGAGATCCCGATTGTGATTCTTTGGCTGAGGGGTAGGGTCATGGATCCCCTCGACAGCCTTTCGCCATTCCTGTCATGAATGAATAAGATATCGCCCTTCAAAAAAATCAGGGAGAGGAGTCGAATAGTGGACTTAGAGCTTACCCAGCTAGGAGGATTGTACATGGAAAACCCGTCTCGATTTTGGAGACGGGTGAACTCCTCCTGCTCCCCTTTATACAGTTTGGCCAATATTTTGGCTAGAGCGGCGGGAGTTTTCGGGCACTTCCGACCGCAGCAGGAGACGTCATCTTCCCCATTGTAATGCCACATGGGTAGCCCTCTATATTGGAGTGGTTGGACCCCCCACGTTATGGAGACCGCCATTACCTCGACTATTGAGAATCCGGACTGGGCGAGCATCTTAATCTCACCCAGCAGCAGACTGATCTCTGCGCTATCCTCCGCCTCGAGGCTCCGAGGACGCCAGCTATGGCGTTTCTTCGATGGAGCACTTGAAAATTCAGGAGGCCCATCTGGACTGGGTCGGGAAGAGCAACATCGTCAATATAAAACCATTCGGGGGTCCACTCTTCGAAAGATTTCTTTGGTGTGCCCGATAGGTATCCAGTCTCAGCAATGCACCATATTTCGGCCCCGTCCACTTCGAATATCGATCCCTCGTGGTTGCACGGGACAAGACAAAAAACCTTCTCCATAGATCAAAATGGGCCTCACAACCCTGGAATAGTTCGCATAAAGCGACATAACCCGCAATGTGCGGGATGGAGGATGGGGTAAAATTGTGTAGCTAGAGGCCATAATACTCTAGAAGCCCTCGGAGGAATGGGTGAATTGGAAATCCCACACCCCTCAGCAGATAGGGGACGAAGCACACTCGTTCCCCCGAACATGGATTGGGGAAATCTTCCGCCTCGGTTTTTCCATTGAAGGAAGCCAATCCTACTCGAACAGGGATCAGATCCGCAGGGGGGAGAAATCCCTGTGTTTGCAACTTCGCTAATTGGCTATGGGACACAAAGCACCTCTCCCACTTGCCTTTCTCTGGGTTGGGACGGGAGGAGGAGCTGGGAATGCTAGCCATGTTGGAATGGTCTTTCCTAGCAATCTCTGAGGGTTTTCTCCGTGTAGTGCCAAATGGATCTGAGACCCAATCTCTTTAAATATAATCTCTTTCTTGCATGGCCGGGGTGTTATTTGCAAAAAATACCCTGACCGTCTGCATTCGTCCGACACGTGGAAGATGAAGTCATCGATGCACAGAAGCCGAGGGGTGGGGCATTGAATTGAAAGCCGAATACATTACTTAGAAGAGGTCGGAGGAGGAATGTAACATCCCAAAATTCTAAATTTTGGAATGTTAAAATAAATAGATAGATTTGATTGACTGTTTGATTGATTTACTGAAAGTGAGTGAAATTCGAAACTTTTTGAAAGTTAAATGAGAGGGAATAAAAGGACTTTCCCAAACTTTCATTTTTGCATTTATGCTCTCCGTGAATTCAAATACTTTTTCATCACGAAACCCTGGAGAGAAGATGACATGACTTCTTCCATTATTTAAATGACAAGGGGTGTCGAAAATATTTTAATTTCATTTGGAAAATATTTCCAATTCAGAAACTTTAAGCAACTCAATGATTTTCACGAGAGGAGATAAAATGACTTCTTCAAATTATGAAATATGAGTTGGGAGTTTCAAGGATCAAATTCAAAGTCCTTTTGAAATTATTTTCAATTTGGAATTGTTTGAGTTTTATTCAAATTATCTTTCTCCAAAAATAAAATATATGGAAAATAGGGTAACATGATTCCCTACATCAGAAAATTGGAGATAAATAAATTTGAATTCATTTTGGTATTTTTAAAATGATTTTTGTTGGATTTTAATAGACCAGTAGCACTCTTTATTTTATCTGAATTTGTATGAATTTTATTTGACTCTAGAAAAATGTTCATGTCATAGAAAATCTTTTTCTGAAACATTTGATATATTATATGCCTATATAATATTTTTTATTTTGATTTATTATTTTTATTCGTCTGGAAAATGTTTTTTTAAAAGAAATTTCGCCGACTGGGCCGGCCCAGCCGTAGCCAGGCCAAGGCCCAGCACGTCACTGCCGTCGTCCCTGACTCCGCCTCCCGCACGCCATCGCCGCCGCCGTGCCTCATGCGGAAACTGCCGCCACCTCCCTTTCCCCTCCTCCACGCCACCACGTCCTCTCCCCTCGCCCTTATAAGGCCAACCCCGCCGCCCCTCGCCCCCTCTCTCTCCTCCCCCGCTCTCGCATCACCGCCGCGGCGGCCAAATCCGTCGCTGTCGCCGAACGCAGACGCCGTTTGCGCTCACCGCCGCTGCACCACCGCCACCGCGCCGCGCCCCGCCTGCTCGCCTCGCTGCCGTGTTGCCGTTGCAGTCCCGCGCCACATCCGCCGTCGCATGCTGCCGCGCCGGAGCCGCCGTCTCGCCGCGCCGCCCGCCGGAGTTAACCGCCCCCGCCGTCGGACTTTTTCCTCGAACCAGGATAAACCGAGTTAACCTACCCTGGTTTTTCTTCGGTTTTTTATATATAGATCGGTTTTTGTTTTAGAACGGTTTTTATATATTGGGTTAGTTATTTTGCGACCCTTCGTTAGCTAGAGTTCGGTAGCGAACGATTTTCGTTCGTTAGCAATCGGTAACGAATGTTCACTATTTAGTTTTTTTCTTTTATTTCTTTAGTTTTCTGTGCAGGGACCTATTTGTAGTAGTTTCTTTTACAGATTAGTCCCTGTGCCTCAAACGACCACATCTTTTTATTCATTTGTCCAAATCCAACGAAACCAATGCCCACCTATTCATTATGATATCCTCTATCCATTAATCCAACTCAAATATGTTTTTGAAATTTTAAAATTTGAATTAGATCATATTTGAATTCAAACTTCGTTTGATCATAACTTGAGTTTCGTAGCTCCGTTTGAGTTGATTCT
Source organism: Triticum monococcum (assembly GCA_034509565.1). Classification (NCBI taxonomy): domain Eukaryota; kingdom Viridiplantae; phylum Streptophyta; class Magnoliopsida; order Poales; family Poaceae; genus Triticum; species Triticum monococcum. The sequence goes on from CM067845.1 coordinate 413,156,826, forward strand.
TTTTGCATATCGAAGCTCTTGACCTAAACTTTCTGATAAGGAGAAATTCATATGATTTTGGTACTTTTAGAAATTGTTTTATGTTGCAAGAGTTATTTGCTTGGTTTTGATGTTTTCCGAATTGTCTTCTTCGATCTTTCTGATCTTTTAAGTGATTGCTTATGTGTGGTTACTATTGCTTGCTTATGATAGATAGACCGGAGTGTGACGAGTAGAGCTATAAAGAGTTATGAGTGCGAATCATCTACATCAACATTGCAGGCAAGTTCACACTTTGATCATATCGCTTTTATCACCCAGTTTTTATGCATTAGTTCCAATCCTCAAACATTGCATGATTACGATGTCATTAACATGTGGGTTGGGAAGTAGTTGATGAGGTAGAACCTATTACCCTGTTACATTCAAACCCTTGGGAGTTACTTCTACGCGTTGCTTATTTGCTATGCTATGCTCGTAGACGTGGTTTGGGTGACTGAAATCCATGACAGATGTGAGATTCTTAATTAATGGTTCAACTTAAGGTGGCAACTTAAATACACATCTGGGTGGATTGAGGCACCTGGAGTACCCAGTGTTGCCTATATTTTTGGAAATCCCGGAGTACCCGTGTGATTTTCCTATGGACCGCCACCCAGGCTCAAAGGGATCATAAGACTATTCATGCTAGAAACTTCCGTGTGCAGCCACAAGCTATTATGGGCTCTAGCATAGTTAAGTAAGTTACGTGAAGCTCTTGAAGAGGTGGATCAGCAGGTAGAGGGTTGTAGGTTTGGTATGGTCTGCCCGGAGTAGAGAGGTAATGTTTCTGAAAGACTGTGTCTCGGTCATCCGTTTCTCAAACACCATGTAGTGCGAGAAATCCAACGGAGGCGATCGAGTCTTGTGGGGAAAAGTGTGCAAACCTCTGCAGAGTGTATAAACTAATCATGGTTAGCCGTGTCCCTGGTTATGGACAATTTTGAGTCTCTGGTCCTTGGATATTCATGTTGATCTCAACACTCTATTTAATCAACTTGATTGGGTTAATGATTATTATTTTGGGATTGAGTTGGAGGAACCTTCTCAATATTTTCAACCAACTTTGTAGTTTAATAAAATATATTCCTTTGCATTAGGGAAAAATTTGGATTTTCGCAAAAACATTATAACCATAGAGCTTTTCCACCAGCCATATATGCATGTAGTGATAGCTGTTATTCATCATTATCCTCTGGTGTGAATTTTCTAGTACATTCAATGTGCTGACCCTCTGTGGCTGCAACGTCTCATGTTGCAAGATTTCTTACGACGAGTAAGTGATACGTTAGGGTTACGATTTCTACACTCAACTTTGCCGTTGGTGTTGATGGGAATCCACAACCTTGTTACTTCCGCTATTTGGATTGAGGTAATAGTATTTGCGTTACTTTTACATGTGATTTACCTCTGTTATAAATCCTCGAGTACTGTGTGTGTCAGCATACCAATCCAGGGATGATACTTAAGCACAGAGACTTGATCCATTCGGGTTGTGTAAGTGCATCTAGTGCCACCCCTAGTTGGTTTTGGAGTATTGACGACAAACCTAGTTGAGGGACTAATGTGTTTGTGAGAATTGCAGGATAACACAGGTAGAAGTCCCTCATTGATTCGGTTTAGCTACCAGAGGTGAACCCTAAAAATGTACGAAGACATTGAAGACAATGGTGGTTTATGAAGACATTCATGTCGAAGACAATGACATGTGAAGACTCCCCATGAAGCTTATGGAACTCAAAGACTTAGATCCTTCGTAGTTTTACTTCATTCATGTTGTGTCATAGGAACTACCGTACTGTTAAGTGGGGTCCAAGAGAACCAGTCAGGATGACTGAAGTGATGCCTAATTCAAATCCTATGTCTTCGAGTGAAGACAATGAGAGAAAATCTTGTCCAGAGTCAGACAAGTCAGCTTTACTTGTAGCCCAAGTAAAGTTGCCGTGTGAGTTCGAAATTCGACCGTTGATACACGTGTCAGTTCCTTAGTGACCCAGGGTCATTTCGGACAAATCAGGTCGGGTTGCCAAGTGGCTATAAATAGTCCACCCCTACAACCATAAACGGTTGGTTGCTCAGATTTCAGTGCACGGCTTTTGTCGTTTGAGAGCAACCCACCTCGAAGCCTTTGAGAGAAAATCCCTAGCGAGGAGAAAAGCCCTAACCACCCAGAGTCAGAGTAATTGGGCATCACTTAAGTCTTCCTGTCTGAGTGATCTGAAGACTTATTACACTTGAGGACTGTGCATCCTCCAGCCGGTTAGGTGTCGTGTTCTGAGCATCCAAGAGTAATTGTGGATTGCCGGTGAACGAAGTCTGTGAAGGTTTGGGAATCTACCTTGAAGACTTACCAGAGTGATTGGGCGAGGTCTGTGTGACCTTAGCTCAAGGAGAAAACGGCGAGGACTGGGTGTCCTGAGCTACGTGTTCAGGACTGGGTGTCCGGGACTGTGTGTCCTTTGGTTTAAATACCTAGCCACTCCAACCAGACGTACAGTTGTCACAGCAACTGGAACTGGTCCAACAAATCATTGTCTTCAGCGTGTCACTGGTTTCATATTCACCTCCCTTTACTTACCAGTACACATTGTGAAGCCATTGCATGCTTGCTTGATCTTCTGTCTTCACAACTTGACTGTATGATTTGTTTGGCTTCATAACTTCTTCCTACCTGATCCGCATTACACTGAAGCTATTTGTCACTGTGCTTTCACTATATTATATACTTGACTATGGCTTGCCTTGTGTAATCTAACTTCCGCTGCATAGTGATAGGCTTGTCTACTCTGTTTGTCTTCATAACTTCCACGTTTTGAAGACTTTCATAAAAATCGCCTATTCACCCCCCTCTAGTCGATGTAACGCACTTTCAATTGGTATCAGAGCAAGGTGCTCCCTTGTTTTGTGTGATTCGGTTTAACCACCTGGAGTTTTAGCTATGTCGACTGCAGGGATAATTGAAGTCTCCGCTGCGTGCCCCGTCTTCGATGGAACTGAATATCCCTACTGGAAGAATAAGATGCGCATGCATCTTGAAGCCATTGACATCGACCTATGGTATGTCGTTGAAAATGGCGTTCCCAAGGCTGGAGAAGGTGTCACTGCTGCTGATGTCAATAAGTTCACTCAATTGGACTCTACTGCCAAGAATATTATCTGTGGTCATCTGACCAAGGGACAGTACGGCCGTGTGAGTGCCTTGAAGACATCCAAGCTGGTTTGGGACTGGCTCTCCAAGGTCAATGAAGGCATCTCAACCCAGAGAGATCAGAGAATCAGTGTTCTTCGCAACCTCTTCAACCGCTTCAAGCGAAATGACAATGAGAATGTCCAGCACACATTTGACCGGCTCACTGACATCACAAATGAGCTTCAAGCCCTCGGCGCCACTGAGATCACCAAACATGAAATCGTCAAGACGCTGCTGAGATCACTTGACAGTTCGTTTGACATCCTAGCCCTGATGATTCAAGAACGTCCAGACTTCAAGACACTCGATCCGTCTGACATACTTGAGAGGCTCAACACACATGAGTTTCAGCTTTCTGAGAAAAGAGATATCTACGGTCCAAACTATGGGCGAACTCGTGCCTTGAAGCCAAAAGCTGTGTCCTCATCTGAAGAAGAATCTGACAGCAGTTCTGATGATCCTGAAGACATTGGAAGGGAACTTGCAATGCTAGCGAAGAAGTTCCAGAAATTCACCAAGAAGAAAGGCTTCAGAAAGTCTTCACGATCAAGCTCAAGGAATGATGAAGCTTCTGCGCATGACTACAAGAAGAAAACATGTCACAAGTGCAAGAAAACTGGACACTTCATCTCTGAGTGTCCACAGTGGGACAATGAGAACAGAAAGAAGAAGAAGAGCAAGGAATATGACTCTGACAATAAGAAGACGAAGAAATACTCAAAGTCTTCGTCCAAGTCTTCCTCAAAGTCTTCATCACACAAGAAGAGTTCATCTGGCAAGGCTTGTGCGTTTGTTGGCAAGGAAATGGATTCAGAGGAAGAGTCCGCTTCTGAGGAGGCAGAGGTGGAGTCTGAGGAGGAGTCTGATTCAGGCATTGCGAGTCTGGCTACAGCCTACGTCGCCAAGTCCATCTTCAACACTGAAGACAATGACTCCATCACCAACACCGATGCAAATGACAAGGACGACTCTAATCCTATCTACTGCTTCATGGCATGTGGTGCCAAGGTAAACACACGCACTACTCACTATCAAACATCCAGTGACGATGACTCTGATTGTGATTCAAAACCCAGCTACAAAACACTTGCTAAAATTGCAACTAAACAACAAAAGGCCATGGAACATATTCAAAAACTGTTAGACAGAAGCGATGATCTGTTGGGTGCTGAAATGACTCGTTTTGAATCCTTAATTAAAGACATAAAAAATCTTCATGTTAAGTATCAGGAACTCGAAGATCATCTTGAGACTCTCTCAACTACTCATGAAAAGCTTTCCTATGATTATCTTCAAAAGAAGCAAGATCTTGAGAAGTTGAGAGCGGATCATGAAGATCTTCAAAAGGAAAATGAGTCACTTCGAGCCGAACAGATCAGTTCTGCTCAGGAAGGATTTGAACCACCATGCCTTAAATGCATTGAGCGTGATAATGCTACTTCTGTTGCTGAATGTTCCACTGCTACTGCTGTTGCAATATCTTCAACTGTTGAAGTGGTAACTAACCCCTCTGCTGAGGATACCACTGCTATTGCTGATGAGAATGCTAGGTTGAAGACATTGCTTGAAACAGGGATGTACAAAAGTCTCAAAGGACATCAGACATTATGTGATGTCCTCAAGAAGCAGATTCTGAACCGAAACCCTAGGAAAGAGGGTGTTGGGTTCGTGAGGAAAATTAATGTAGATGGATCTTACTGGAAACCTGAGCAGTACCCCAAAAGCACATGGGTTGCTGCAAAGGAATCCTCAGCAGATCCATCCAATCTATCTGGCTTCACTTGTGCTGATCCTATTATCATTGATGAATCCTTTGATGCAAACTATAAACTGTTTAAAAATCAGAATGGTGAAGTATTTGCCAGGTACATTGGTACTAACTGCAGGAATGGACCGCCTATGAAGAAGATCTGGGTTCCAAAAACGTGTCTGGAGAATCATCCTGTGAATGTCTTCATGACACCTCACATGAAGAAGACAAATCTCAGACCAAAGGTTTCATATGGTCCAAAGGCTTTATACAGGCAGAGGACTCACCTGAGTCGCACTAACGCAAATGTTTTGCAGGGAAACCATGCTCAGGCATATGAGAGCAGTTCTTCAAACCGTCCTGCTCATATGACCAAGAACAATTCTGCCTATTCTTATGAGTACTATTGCCCGCCTGCTAGTCTGTTTGCCAGGGCTCCAAAGCCAAAATTCTCAGATGCTGCACTTAGACTTATTGCTTCTAAGCCACCCTTGAAGATGTGGGTGGTTAAGAAAGCTTAACTCTCTTTTGCAGGGAAAGGTCTCCAGCAGAAAACCAAAATCTTCTGACGCTATTGCTGGGGACCTTAAAAATCTTGTGGGACGCAAGATCAAATGCACGAATGGCATCACTATGTATTTCATACCTAAATCGCATGCTACTCTCCCTACTTGTCCTAACCTGGATCTAAGTTTTCATAATCCACTGGTTCGTCAAATGTTTTTGCTTCACAATACTCTTCGTGAAGCCTATCCCCCCTAACTGCACTGTAGGGTATGACACCAGTGACTTCAGAGTCTTCAGAATGGATTATTGACAGTGGGTGTACAAATCACATGACTGGCAAAAGAAGTCTCTTTATGGACTCAACCTTACGTCCATCTGACAAGAGCCACATCACATTTGCTGACACTGGTAAAAGTAAGGTATTGGGTCTAGGTAGAGTTGCAATCTCAAAGGATCAACACATGGATAAAGTCATGTTTATTGAATCCCTTGGCTTCAACTTAATGTCTGTCTCAATGCTTTGTGATTTGAACATGATTGTAATCTTTGGAAAATTTCGTTGCCTGGTACTAATGGAATCTGACAAGTCTCTAGTGTTTGAAGGGTATCGGAAAGATGATTTGTACGTGGTAGATTTCTCAGCAGGGCCACAGCTTGCAGTATGTCTTCTAGCAAAGGCTTTAGAATGCTGGTTTTGGCATCGAAGGCTTGGGCATGCTGGCATGAGGAACCTCCACACCCTTGCGAAGAAGAAGCATGTCATAGGCATCGAGGGCGTCAAGTTCAAGAAAGATCACTTATGCGGTGCCTGTGAAGCACGAAAGATGACAAGGGCAAAACATCCTTCGAAGACAATCATGACCACTACTCAACCCTTCGAACTGCTTCACATGGATCTCTTTGGTCCCACTCACTACTCAACTTTTTCCACTACTGCTTGCCTCTATGGCTTCGTCATTGTTGATGATTACTCTAGATATACTTGGGTGCACATAATCCTTTACAAGACTGAAGTGCAGGATGTCTTCGGACGCTTCGCAAATCGGGCTATGAACAATTATGGCGCCAAGATTAAGCACATCAGAAGTGACAATGGCACTGAATTCAAGAACACTGGCCTTGACACATATCTTGATACATTGGGCATCACTCATGAATTCTCAGCTCCGTACACGCCACAGCAGAATGGCATCGTCGAACGCAAGAACAGAACACTCATTGAGATGGCCAGAACAATGCTAGATGAGTACAAGACTCCAAGGAAATTATGAACTGAAGCCATTGACACTGCATGCCATACTATCAACCGTGTATATCTTCACAAGCTTCTGAACAAGACATCTTATGAACTTCTAACTGGCAAGAAGCCAAATGTCAGTTACTTCAGATTATTTGGCTCAAGATGCTGGATCAAGGACCCTCACCACACCTCAAAATTTTCTCCAAAAGCACATGAGGGCTTTATGCTTGGATATGGAAAGGATTCGCACTCCTACAGAGTCTTCAATCTCTTTCACTACAAAGTGGTTGAAACAGTGGATGTACGGTTCGATGAGACCAATGGGTCACAAAGAGAGCAACTGCCAGATGTGCTAGATGAAGTTCCAGCCAGTGAATCAATCAAGCTAATGGGAACTGGAGAAATTATACCTTCTGAAGCTCATCCTGAAGAAGAACTTATCATCTCAGCACCTGATCCACACGAAGACAATGCTCAGCCTGAAAACATTCCTCCCCATGACAACGTAGATCAGCAAGAGCAAAGTCTTCAACCCTTACATCCTCGTGTTGCCAATGAAGTGCAGATTGACAGAATAATTGATAGCATCAATGCACCTGGTCCACTGACTCGTTCAAGGGCAACTCAACTGGCAAATTTCTGCGAACACTTTGCATTCATTTCAATCACAGAACCCAAGAAAATTGAAGAAGCTTTTATGGAACCTGAATGGATTCAAGCTATGCAAGAAGAGCTTCAACAGTTTGAGCTGAACAATGTATGGGAGTTGGTTAAGCGTCCTGATCCACGGAAGCATAACATAATAGGCACCAAATGGATATATCGCAACAAGTAAGATGAGCATGGTCAAATCATCAGAAACAAGGCTCGTCTCGTTGCTCAAGGATATACTCAAGTGGAAGGCATTGACTTCGATGAAACATTTGCTCCTGTGGCCAGACTTGAAGCCATCCGTATACTGCTGGCCTATGCAAATCATCACAACATAATTCTGTATCAAATGGATGTGAAGAGTGCCTTTCTCAATGGCAAAATTGAAGAAGAAGTGTATGTTGCACAACCACCTGGGTTTGAAGATCCAAAACATCCTGACATGGTTTACAAGCTCAATAAGGCACTATATGGCCTCAAACAAGCCCCTCGGGCCTGGTATGATACACTCAAATACTTCCTGAAGAGCAAAGGCTTCATACCTGGTTCCCTAGATCCCACTCTCTTCACGAAGACATATGATGGTGAACTATTTGTGTGCCAAATATATGTGGATGACATTATCTTCGGCTGCACCAATCAGAAGTATAATGAGGAGTTCGGATATATGATGCAAGAGCAATATGAGATGTCTATGATGGGGGAGCTGAAATTCTTCCTCAGTCTTCAGATACGGCAACAATGCAATGGCATCTTCATATCTCAAGAGAAGTATCTCAAAGATTGCCTGAAGAAGTTCGGTATGCAAGACTGCAAAGGCTTCACAACACCAACGCCAGCCAAACATCATCTGGGTCCTGACGACAATGATAAAGAGTTCGATCAAAAGGTATACCGCTCCATGATTGGTTCTTTGCTTTATTTATGTGCATCTAGGCCAAATATTATGCTTAGTGTTTGCATGTGTGCTCGATTCCAAGCGGCACCAAAGGAGTCGCATCACTTAGCTGTGAAGCGAATTCTTCGATATTTGGCTCACACCCCAACTCTAGGGTTATGGTATCCAAAGGGCTCAGAGTTTGATCTGGTTGGATTTTCGGATGCTGATTACGCTGGTGACAAGGTTGATCGGAAGTCCACATCAGGCACATGTCACTTTCTGGGCCGATCACTTGTATGTTGGTCTTCAAAGAAGCAGAACTGTGTATCTCTCTCCACTACTGAATCTGAATACATTGCTGCTGGATCCTGCTGCGCTCAGCTTCTATGGATGAAGCAAACCCTCAAGGATTATGGCATTCATCCGAAGCAAGTGCCACTTTACTGCGACAACGAAAGCGCCATCAAGATCGCCAACAACCCAGTTCAGCACTCGAAGACAAAGCACATTGAAATTCGTCATCATTTTCTCAGAGATCATGTTGCAAAGGAAGACATTGATATCATACACGTCAACACTGAAGAGCAATTGGCAGATATCTTCACCAAGCCCTTGGATGAGAAGAGATTTTGCAAGTTACGGTGTGAGCTAAATATCTTGGAATCCTCAAATGTCCTGTGATCAGGCACACATCCTAACACTTATGCATGTTGATGACTTAGATGTGCAACACACGAAGTAACGTATATCTTCAATCAATGAAGACATACATTCTAAGTGTGAATACATTAACATGGAATTTGACTTCGGAGCGCCACGATAATTGTGCGCCGTGTCTGGGTCTAATACTTCCTATACGGTGGGTAACGCCACCACCAAATTTTCTGCTTGAAGTGTTTCACTCATGGCGTTACATTTGCTATGTCTTCACATTTGTTTTGGCTTCAATCTCAACATGTCTTCATGATTATCTTCACTATGTTGATTATATATATGTACTGGTGTTCTGTCCTCTACAGCATTCACTTATAGCTATGTCTTCTTGTTTGAATCTTTTGAACTAAGTGAATGTGATCGGACCCTAACCTCTCTATGCTTCCTACCTCAAACTCTATCTCTCCAAGTCGTATGCATTCTATTGAAACTGTCGAATGTCTTCACTGCATCCTTGTCAGCAGAAGACACAGAGACAAACTTTAAAACCGTTTTCAATGTTATTACATCAGCAAGAAATCCGGAGAAGTAGGAACGACACCCGACAAACAAGGCGTGCGTGGGGTGTGGGACTGCCCCCACAATACCGCATGATGGCCACGTACTGCTCAGATGCGAATCGCCAGGGGCACCTGAGTAATAGCGCAGTGCCGCCCCTATCCCTATAAATACACGATTCACTGCGGTCATTATCTCTTCTTCCACCCTCGCACGAACCCTAGTGCCACCGCTAACTCTCAACGACGCCGGCGACGAAGTGCTTCACTGCCGCAACCTCTCCGACGCCGTTTTCACGCCGACTGCGGACATCGGTCTCTCCGCCGTCGCCGTAGGTGTCTTCCGTCACCAAGTTAGGGCACGGAGGATCGAACTGCTCGGCCTCAACTTTCTCTTCGTCTAGCAGTTCCAAGTGTGGTAAATAAAACCTCTTTTTACAGCCTCTTTTGATCCTATAGCTCCATCACTTTCTGCCATAAGAAGTTTCTATTCACACAAGTTTCATCTCTCTCATCTGCATCTCATAACTTGCCTAGTATATTCACTTGTTCTTCATGAAGTAGTTAGATTCCTCACTTGTACTGATCTATGGGTTCGTACAAATCTGGAACCAACTTCTTTTCTATAAAGTGAATGTCTTCGCATGATGAGGTCAATATCTTCTAAACTGATTTGTCTTCAAAATCTTCTGAGAATGCATATGACCTCTTCCCCTTCCCTCGCACCTTAATGCTGTCACAGGTACATGTCCGTGGGAGAATCTTTTGGTTCTCATAGTCTGCATTCATTTGCAGAGTTCTTACAGCGTCACATCAATTCTCCCGAAGCGAGTTCCTGTTGGTCAAGCAAAAGGAAGCCTTTGAAGACTTTGAATCTCTTGAAGCCTTCCAAGTTAAGCTTCATGGCAGCAGAAAAACCAGCAAGGAAGGGAGGCAGACAGAGACGTGGTGAAACGTCTAAAGATCTGCCTGATGACTTGGCAGAAATGTACCAAACTGATCCTGAAGAGAGCTATGGTCAGCGCAAGACACGAATCCAATGGATTCGAAGATATTGGGCAGAGCAGTGGTTCCAATACCGCTTTGTCACTAAGGAATATGCAGAAAAGTGCGCCATCAAGAGACCATGGGGAGACGCATTGTACAAAAATCTCATACCCCGGTCCAGAGACGAAGCCATTGCTCAAGGCTTCTTTCCATGCATGGTCAGAGGACCACAGCCCGCTGACGCACATCCGTCATCACTTCTCTGGTGTCGCGATGACACTCTGTTCAAGCGCAACTTCCAATTTGCTCAGAACTCTGCGAAGCAAAACAAGAAGGAGTGGGGGTTGGACTTCAACCCTGGTCCCTCTAAACCAAGGGCAGATGGCACACGCGACGCAAATCCCAATATCATCGGGCCATATGCCAATCTCGAAGGCCTCATCACTCGCATTCTAGTCCAAGGGACTGCTGTGAACGACCCTCCAATAGACACTGAGTCTGATGACGCTCCTGCTGCACCAGAGCCGAAGCAGACGAAGAAGAAGCCAAAAGCTTCAAAGCCAGCCGCTTCTCCCAAAATCTCCAGAGCGAAGCCATTGGCCACTGCACCTCCTGAAGCAAGTGTGCAGTCTGAAGACTTATCACGAGTCTCCAAGCCCCAAGAAGCCAGGAAGCCTCAGCCACACACTGGCAAAGAGCTCACAGCTGCTGCCATTCTGCGCGGTGATGCCATTGATCTGTCCAGTGACGAAGATCTTGGCGATGACGCTCTTGAATAGCTCATCAAGAGCAAGGAGGCTGAAATCTTCAACAATCTGCCTCTGTTTGATGCAGCAATCATCCACAACTTCATTGATGAGTGGTTTGATACACCCAATATCAGCTTCGATGATTTGTAGCTGCCCATTGGCCTCAGCGTCGCCTTCCAAGGCACTATTGCTTCAGAACTTGTAATTGCCCAGCGCATTGTTGAACTGAAGCAAAAGATTGATTTTGAAAAGGTTCAGTTCAAGCAGAATATGGCCAAGCTCAGCGTCCAAGAAGTCAAGGACTTCAAGGTCATGCTGCACGAGTTGAAGGAAAACTTTATGAAGAAACGTGCAGAAGCTCAGGGTTCGCGTGAGCGAATGAAGACTTTGGCTGACCTCTGTGTGCAGGCCTACAATGAGGCCGAGAAGCGCAAGGCACTTGGGCGTCCCGGCATCGACCCCAGGATGGCCGCGAAGAAAAAGAAGAAGCCCACTGTGGCTGAACAAGAGGCACCAAGGCAAGAAGCTGTAACGATTGTCTTCCCCACTGCTAAGACTGGCTCGAAGCCAAAGCACCGCTCAACCGCTTCAGAGCTTAAGAAGACAAGGACAGCCGAAGCTGAAGCAAGGAAGAGGAAACACCCTAAAGCCTCTCCTTCTGACCCCTCCATCAAGAAGCGCAAGACCAAGAAATCTCGGGCTGCTCCCACAGAGCCCCTGATAGTCGAACCCCTCTCCGTCCGCTATCCTGACGAAGATCGTCAGCTGACCATGCATGAGCCTGCTTTCACAGAGGCTCCGCACGCTGAAGACATTCCAGCAGCCGACCCAACGCTGCTGAAGACATTGGTGTCCAAGACAATGTGCAAGGTGATGCAGTCCTTCCTCAGCTTGAAACAAGCGAAATGATCAGCATTGGTCGTCCCTTGACGCCAATCACCCAAGATGCATCGTGGGCAGATCGCCCGCAGGAGGAAGAGAATGAGCCCCAGCCCACTTCAACTCCACCGGCGTCTCCTACATTCCGTAGGCTTCGCAAAGGGCCAAGGGCTCAGGCTGCTGACGACATTCCGGCTGCATCAGCCGAAGAACATGAAGAAGAGCATGAAGAAGAACCTCAAGCTCCATCTCCCCCGCACCAACAAGAAGAAGTTCTCAAGGAGAACGTACCTGAATCCGTCCCTCTCACTACACGTGTTGAGGCTGAAAATATTGCGGCTGCCACAACCAACACTGAAGCCATTGTGGAGCCTGACCAACCAACAGCTTCAAGAGACACTGAAGCTACTGCATCTGAACCTTCTGTGCCTGAGACTGTTGCCGGTCCACAGTACAACTATCATGTTGCGCACAGGCCCCAAGTCCAGAAGCCAATCCCACGACTGCCAAGGTTCCCAGGTCCTGCATCAGCTCCTAGCTCCTTTAATGTCAATAGCTTCAGGGAAGACAACACCTTCTTCAACGGCTCCAAGAACCCTTATTCACGGGAACGGATTGTATCAGATAGGTTCTGGAGCTACCCACAGCGCAGCTACTACTCCTGCGTCCTATACAACCAAGGCCGTATCTTTCCTCGCCAGTGCCTTGAGGTTGAAGCTGTTGCTGGTCTGCCCAGTCTGGAAGAAGCACTGGATTGCTTCAAGCAAGTTGGTCTGCTGCCGTTTATCACAGATGAAGAGCACTGGAATGAAGAGCTTCTGCTCCAGTTCTATGCCACACTGCATATCAAAGGCTACAACAGAGGTCCTGGAGTGGATGACCGGCAATGTCCATCATGAAGCCAATGCATTCGATATCATTGAGCTTACCGGCCTACCCACTCCTGGCGAACTCTTCGAAGAAGGCTGCCAACTCCATGCTGAAGCCATTGAGCGCATATTTCAGCGACCTGAGCCAAATATGAGTCAGATGCTCTCAATGATGAAGCCCTTGCCTCTGGATGCACCTTATCCAACTGAGTTCTTTGTTGAAGACTTAGAGTACCTGCCCAGAACTATATATCACATCGTCAGGCGGACTCTATGGCCCATTAAGGGGCACTCTCCATATGCCAAGGTTGAAGGTGCCATGAAGACTCTCATCTTCTGTATCCTGCATGGCAAATGCTTGAACGCCCAGGATCTCTTTATACGCCAACTTGCAGCGTCTGGCTCAGATCTCTTTGGTTTGAAGATTTATGCTCCATGGGTTATGAGGCTAATCAAGCTCCACTCTGCTATCTCCTATCAGCCCTCTGCCCGCAACCATAGAATCTTCTTACCTGATGTGGACACCTCTGCTGAAGCAATATATCCTGAGCCTGCCAAGCAGCCATTAAGTCTTCAGAATGCAGAACACCAGAGCTTCACTCAGAATGATGAAGGTGTTGAAGCCATTTCCAGAGTATATCCAATGGCTGGCACCACACGTGCCCCTGCATCAACTGAAGCCACTGACAGCACAGCTGGACAGAGACCCAAGAAACGTGCTCGTACACTCAATGACCGTGAACTTCTTGTGGCTCTTCACCAAAAGCAAGATAGGCATCACGACTGGCTCAAAAGGCAGATGCGCAGTATCATGCAAGACGTCAATCGCATCAGAAATCTGGCCACCAAGAATGCCTTTGTCGCACATGAAACCTGTTGCCGCACTTGGAAAGGCCTCACCATGATGTGCACTGAAGCTGAACTTCAAGACAATGGCTTCAAAGAGAGATTCAAGTTTGACTCCACACCCCCCAGAAGAGCTGTGCTGCACGGAACTCCGTCGCTTGAAGATTCAGAGTTCTCTTCCTCTGCTGCCACAGTGACTGGAAGAATCATTGAGGAAGAAGACGACGCTACATCACCACCACCTTCTTCAGCGCGCGTCAACCCTGCACCAAGCTCGTCAGCACCACCAAACGCCTCCACTGACCCTGCTGCGCCTGGGAACGCATAGAAAACTCTATGTCTTCAAACCTTTTTGGTCATCACTGACAAAAGGGGGAGAAGCATATGATGTTTATAGTCTTCAAGCGGGTCAATAATATGGGCGGGTGCTTTATATTTTGCATTTTGCTTCGTGCTTACAACTCTCGTTTTGCTACATTTGGTTCTTTGAGTTGTAACACTTAAACTTGATGGTCGTCTGCTACTTGTTTGCCACTATGTTTTTGCGAAGATAAATTCCGCATGTACGACGATAAATTCCGCCCTTATATCATTTCGCAGACGTCCATTTTTCATTATGCATGTCATTCTCTTCATATACCTTTACATGCATGGTGGATTGTCATCATAAGTTCAAGTGGATTCCCACAAGTACAACCTGCCATGTGCATTTGCGTTCCAGAAGCAAATCACTTATATGCACATCTTCAGGGGGAGCCCTTGCAGCTTATGAAGACAATTCCTTTACAATTTCACAAATTATATTCCCCGTTGAAAACTTCAACTAGTTTGTCATCAATCACCAAAAAGGGGGAGATTGTAAGTGCATCTAGTGCCACCCCTAGTTGGTTTTGGAGTATTGACGACAAACCTAGTTGAGGGACTAATGTGTTTGTGAGAATTGCAGGATAACACAGGTAGAAGTCCCTCATTGATTCAGTTTAGCTACCAGAGATGACCCCTAAAAATGTACGAAGACATTGAAGATAATGGTGGTTTATGAAGACATTCATGTCGAAGACAATGACGTGTGAAGACTCCCCATGAAGCTTATGGAACTCGAAGACTTAGATCCTTCGTAGTTTTACTTCATTCATGTTGTGTCATAGGAACCACCGTACTGTTAAGTGGGGTTCAAGAGAACCAGTCGGGATGACTGAAGTGATGCCTAATTCAAATCCTATGTCTTCGAGTGAAGACAATGAGAGAAAATCTTGTCCAGAGTCAGACAAGTCAGCTTTACTTGTAGCCCAAGTAAAGTTGTCGTGTGAGTTCGAAATTCGACCGTTCATACACGTGTCAGTTCCTTAGTGACCCAGGGTCATTTCGGAAAAATCAGGTCGGGTTGCCAAGTGGCTATAAATAGTCCACCCCTACAACCATAAACGGTTGGTTGCTCAGATTTCAGTGCACGGCTTTTGTCGTTTGAGAGCAACCCACCTCGAAGCCTTTGAGAGAAAATCCCTAGCGAGGAGAAAAGCCCTAACCACCTAGAGCCAGAGTAGTTGGGCATCACTTAAGTCTTCATGTCTGAGTGATCTGAAGACTTATTACACTTGAGGACTGTGCATCCTCCAGCCGATTAGGCGTCGCGTTCTGAGCATCCAAGAGTAATTGTGGATTGCCGGTGAACGAAGTCTGTGACGGTTTGGGAGTCTACCTTGAAGACTTACCAGAGTGATTGGGCGAGGTCTGTGTGACCTTAGCTCAAGGAGAAAACGGCGAGGACTGGGTGTCCTGAGCTGCGTGTTCAGGACTGGGTGTCCGGGACTGTGTGTCCTTTGGTTTAAATACCTAGCCGCTCCAACCAGACGTACAGTTGTCATAGCAACTGGAACTGGTCCAACAAATCATTGTCTTCAGCATGTCACTGGTTTCATCTTCACCTCCCTTTACTTACCAGTACACATTGTGAAGCCATTGCATGCTTGCTTGATCTTCTGTCTTCACAACTTGACTATATGATTTGTTTGGCTTCATAACTTCTTCCTACCTGATCCGCATTGCACTGAAGCTATTTGTCACTGTGCTTTCACTATATTATATACTTGACTATGGCTTTCCTTGTGTAATCGAACTTCCGCTGCATAGTGATAGGCTTGTCTACTCTGTTTGTCTTCATAACTTCCACGTTTTGAAGACTTTCATAAAAATCGCCTATTCACCCCCCTCTAGTCGATATAACGCACTTTCAGGTTGGGTCGCTACAAGATGGTATCAGAGCACATGTTGACTGTAGGACGTGACCCCTAGAAACTGGCAAGCCCATAGGAAAGATTTTCTCTACAACTTCATTTTCAAAAGATCTTTTACTTCTCTTCTCTTCCGAGCTTATTCAAAAATTCCTTTTATTGAGACTATACCCTTTTCCCCTTTTGACCACTCGAAGATTCGACTGATGAGGCCACTCCAACAAGTACAAGATATGGGACCACTAAGACCACGTCGGAATGAAGAGTATTTTACCGTATATTATAATGATGGAAACTACAACGGTTGAAGACTCCGAAGACTAGGGGAATTTGAAGGCCCTGTAGAATTTCTAGATTTGTATGACCTAGGAAGGCTACCCTATTGGAACTTTTCAGACTCTGGAAGTCGTCAATACCCGAGATCAAGGTGTATCGGAGAAAGACCGGAACATGGAGCATGAGAACTCAAAGTTTTGTCAAGAAAACCCTAAGGCAGGAGATATCAATTATGGAATGATAGCTCATGGAAATGGCAAGAGCAGAAACACGGCTATCCAAGATTTTAACGCCCGCTTATGCTATTGCCACCGTGCTAAGTTAAGCATGCATTCCGTTGGAAGGATTGGTTGACAAAGGGTTAATGGAACACCTAATCAGCAAAATATGAAGTTTTAAACTTAGCTGGTGTATCACCAAGATCTGGAGTAGTACATCAAGAATTTTAAGATGGAGCTCCAGGAAGCCGTATTAGACAAGGAAGCATTTCGTGAAGAACTCAGGAACCAGAAGCTGAAAGTAGCCAAGTTGGAGGAGCTACAACCTCGAGATACCGGAGATTTGTCAGGAACTGAAGGACAGTAGGACCATGGCTCATGCCAAGGATGTTGAAACCCAGAAGTTTGGAACGCAACTTCAGAAATATTAAAGGATGTCACTAGAGACTTCGCGTCAACAGAAATCTGGCAGAGGAACTTGAGAAGGACAAGCATGATCGGAAGAAGCCCATTAGAGATATGAGCAAAACTGGAAGAGTTTGGCAACATTGAAGATTTATTGACCTTTAGAAGACCAAACCCCTGTTATATGCCTACGTTAGATGCGACGTTTGTGAGCTGTCATTTGTTTGATGTTTTTCCCGACGGCCACAAATAAAATTTGTCTTTTCAAAACTTCTATTTGTATTGTGTGTGTCCCTCTCCATCTCTCTTATCCCACCCCAAAACCCTTGGACCCAATACAGGATGAATGGAGATGAGCTTGTATTTTCTAGACCGATGAGTCAATTGGAGACAGACCGATGGATTCAGAACATGGAGGATCACATAGAGAATAACCCTATAGTTGGAAATGATATGACCCAGCATGCTCTCTAGTGCTTTGAAAGAGGTGCTGCTAGTTGGTGGAGGATGTACCAAACCATCAATGAATGGCAAGGAGTAACCACTTGGAAAGAATTTAAGTTGACTCTGCCAAAGTCTCGGCTTGTGTCCCAGAAGTTGAAGCCTTATGGAAGGGATATGAAGAAACCTTGTGCATGCAAGATTTGTGGAGAAATAGGACACACCCATAAAGAACACAAGGATGAATGCCCTAATTGTGAAGGAAGTCACCCAGATGAAGAATGCCCAACTAGGCAGATTACTTGTTTCTTGTGTGAAGGGACTACCCACTATCCCGCTCGGTGTAACATTTACCCCATGGTACGAAGAACCGTACAGCGGAAGAAAGAAGTAATGAAAGGAGCCCTTATGGGAATTTTAGAAGAAACTGTGATGAAGAAAGATGTGGAGGACACACCTAAAGAGGACCCGAGTAAACCCTGCACTAAGTCCTGCTATTCATGTGGAGAAGAAGGACACATCTCCCAAAATTGTTTGAATGGGGATCTAGTAGAATTCCCGACGAAGGAAGTAGAGTATGACCCACAAGAAATAGAATCCATGATTGGAACGGAAAAGTCCAGGAAGAGAAGTAGATTGGATTCCAAGAAGGACCTGAGTCATATCACCTGTTACAGGTGCAAGGAGTCAGGGCACTACCTCAGTAGTTTCCCAAAAAGGAAACCTGGAGACTTGTCAGAAGTAATATGTTTTAGTTGTAATGGAGCAGGGCACTTTGCCAGAGAATGCCCCAAGGAGAAGGAAACTTGTGCTAGATAGTTGAGTTTGCAACAAAAGAAATGGGGTAGTAGAAGTGAGAACATTTTCTTTTATATTGAGGTGTTGAGTTGAGGCATGTAATGGAAAGGCGAGAGATTGTAATCGTTTGAGAATGAATAAAGTTAGCATCGTTGGTACTGATATGGATTTTATGAGTTGTTACTCTATGAAGAAGGATTTTGACCATTTTTGAGGATATGAGAAATATGGTCTATGGAAGATTTGTGCATTTTAAGGGTGGTAGTACCTATAAGAACCCTTGACCCCTAGAAAAGATAAGGATACTCCACTGAGTGGATTTTCGACAAAATGAATACGAGTTTTGTCTCGATATGTGTGATACCCCAAGAGTGTGTGGGATGAAGTTAGAGACTGTCAGTTGTTTGGACCAAATGTAATCAAGGAGTCAAAAGAGAATGTTAAGTTGATTTGAGATAGACTGAAGGTAGCTCAGTCTAGGCAGAAGAGTTATGCAGACTAAAAAATGCAAGGAGGTAGTATATGAAATTGGAGACAGAGCATGTCTTCGTGTGTCCCCTCTGCGAAGAGTTAAACGATTTGGAGTTAAGGGAAAGTTAGCCCCGAGATTTGTAGGACCATACCGAGTTTTGGAGCGTATGGGAGAAGTGGCACACAAGTTGGAGTCACCCAAAGGACTGTCAAGAGTTCATGATGTGTTTCACGTTTCCCAGTTGAAGAAGTGCCATGCAGAGATGGCCAATATTCCCCTGTAAGGACGCTTGACCCTGGAAAGGATAATGATGTTCCACGAAGTGGAATATGTGCTTCATAAGTATAAGTTTTTATCTCGGCATGAGGGATATCCCACGAGGATGAAGAGATAAATTACCATTGGATATAAAGGAGGTATGATGTCGGAAATATGGATAAATGGAAACTCCATGATGAGTCTGAGTAATCATGTGCTAGTTTGGTGCCAATAGAAGGAAGGAAGACAGTACAATTGGATGGATTTAAGAATACTAGGAAGTTGGAAGTTGGAATAAAGATCAGTTGCCCGATGATAAGTTCAAGGACTACAAGTGATGAGATGGGCCATAACCCATAGGCCCCAGGACCTGCCAAGAAGCAAGCACATTCTTGCTGAAGGAAAAACCCTGGAGGAAGATACGACGTTTATTGGCAGACAATTTTATAGGAGTAACGCAAAACCTGAGAGTTGTGAAGGAACGATAGATGTTTGTCTGGCTTGCAGAATCTATGGATATATCCGAACTTGGTTCGTCGACAAGAGAAATTCTGCAATGCTTGTGAGGATGACCGAGTGTTAGAATGCGAGATTCGCTAAACCATATATAGGGTAATGATTTGGGTGCGGGATGGATTGATTACCATACCGACTTACTCTTATTGTTTGCCTTGATATATGGGATGGTAAATCTGAGTGACTTACCTATAGTAGAGCGCGACGATCAAAACCTTGTTTAAGCCTTAGAATGGTATAGGTATTTTTCCCTTATACAAGGCAGTTTTTGCCAATCGTAGGTTATACGGTGAGGATCAACCCAGACCCATTTCCTGCAGGAGAAACCATAATTGGATTACCACCATGAGATATCGATAGTTGATTAGTATTGGCGCCAGACCCGTCAGCTAAGAAGACCCAGTCTCGAGAGAACCTTACCTAGGTGAAAGACAGAAGAATTGTGGTAAAGGTTATGCCACTACCAAAAGAGCCCAGATAAGGAATTATCCTTACGATCTGAGAAGACCGGCCCTGTCAAGAATAAGGATGGAGTATATGAGTATTGATGGGACCGTAACGATGTTTCTAAGGGTGGTAGCACCCCAGACCCAGGTGATGATTGATGGATTTTGAGGAGACCCCCAAACCCTAACCTTTTCTTGCTAGCCTCTCCGAATCTCGAGGACAAGATTCATTTGAAGGGTGGTAGGTTTGTAACATCCCAAAATTCTAAATTTTGGAATGTTATAATAAATAGATAGATTTGATTGACTGTTTGATTGATTGACGGAAAGTGAGTGAAATTCGAAACTTTTTGAAATTTAAATGAGAGGGAATAAAAGGACTTTCCAAACTTTCATTTTTGCATTTATGCTCTCCGTGAATTCAAATACTTTTTCATCACGAAACCCTGGAGAGAAGATGACATGACTTCTTCCATTATTTAAATGACAAGGGGTGTTGAAAATATTTGAATTTCATTTGGAAAATATTTCCAATTCAGAAACTTTAAGCAACTCAATGATTTTCACGAGAGGAGATAAAATGACTTCTTCAAATTATGAAATATGAGTTGGGAGTTTCAAGGATCAAATTCAAAGTCCTTTTGAAATTATTTTCAATTTGCAATTGTTTGAGTTTTGTTCAAATTATTTTTCTCCAAAAATAAAATATATGGAAAATATGGTAACATGATTCCCTACATCAGAAAATTGGAGATAAATAAATTTGAATTCATTTTGGTATTTTTAAAATGATTTTTGTTGGATTTTAATAGACCAGTAGCACTCTTTGTTTTATCTGAATTTGTATGAATTTTATTTGACTCTAGAAAAATGTTCATGTCATAGAAAATCTTTTTCTGAAAAATTTGATATATTATATGCCTATATAATATTTTTATTTTGCTTTTATTATTTTTATTCATCTGGAAAATGTTTTTCTAAAGAACTTTTGCCGACTGGGCCGGCCCAGCCGAAGCCAGGCCAAGGCCCAGCGCGCCGCCGCCTTCGTCCCCGACTCTGCCTCCCGCACACCATCGCCACCGCCGTGCCTCATGCTGAAACCGCCGCCGCCTCCCTTTCCCCTCCTCCACGCCACCACATCCCCTCCCCTCGCCCTTATAAGGCCAACCCCGCCGCCCCTCGCCCCCTCTCTCTCCTCCCCCGCTCTCGCATCGCCGTCGCCGCGGCCAGATCCGCCGCTGCCGCCGAACGCCGCCGCCGCTTGCGCTCGCCGCCGCTGCGCCACCGCCACCGCGCCGCGCCCCGCCTGCTCGCCTCGCTGCCGCGCTGCCGTTGCAGTCCCGCGCCACATCCGTCGTCGCCTGCTGCCGCGCCGGAGCCGCCGTCTCGCCGCGCCGCCGCCGCCGGACTTTTTCCTCGAATCGGTATAAACCGAGTTAACCTACCCCGGTTTTTCTTCAGTTTTTTATATATAGATCGGTTTTTCTTTTAGAACGGTTTTTATATATTAGGTTAGTTATTTTGCGAGCGTTCGTTACCTAGAGTTCGGTAGTGAACGACTTTCGTTTGTTAGCAATCGGTAATGAATGTTCACTATTTAGTTTTTTCTTTTATTTCTTTAGTTTTCTGTCCAGGGACCTATTTGTAGTAGTTTCTTTTTACAGATTAGTCCATGTACTTCAACCGACCACATCTTTTTACTCGTTTGTCCAAATCAACGAAACCAATGCCCACCTCTTCATTATGATATCCTCTATCCATTAATCCAACTCAAACATGTTTTTGAAACTTTAAAATTTGAATTAGATCAGATTTGAATTCAAACTTCGTTTGATCATAACATGAGTTTCTTAACTCCGTTTGAGTTGATTGTTTTTGCAAATCGAAGCTCTTGACCTAAACTTTCTGATAAGGAGAAATTCACATAATTTTGGTACTGTTAGAAATTCTTTTCTATTGCAAAAGTTATTTGCTTGGTTTTGATGTTTTCCGGATTGTCTTCTTCGATCTTTCTGATCTTTTGAGTGATTGCTTATGTGTGGTTACTATTGCTTGCTTACGATAGATTGACCAGAGTGTGACGGGTAGAGCTATCAAGGGTTATGAGTGCGAATCATCTACATCAACATTGCAGGCAAGTTCACACTTTGATCAAATCGCTTTTATCACCCAGTTTTTATGCATTAGTTCCAATCTTCAAACATTGCATGATTAGGATGTCATTAACACGTGGGTTGGGAAGTAGTTGATGAGGTAGAACCTATTACCCTGTTACATTCAAACCCTTGGGAGTTACTTCTACGCGTTGCTTATTTGCTATGCTATGCTCGTAGACGTGGTTTGGGTGAGTGAAATCCATGACAGATGTGAGATTGTTAATTAATGGTTCAACTTAAGGTGGCAACTTAAATACACATCTGGGTGGATTGAGGCACCTGGAGTACCCAGTGTTGCCTATATTTTTGGAAATCCCGGAGTACCCGTGTGATTTTCCTATGGACCGCCACCCAGGCTCAAAGGGATCATAATACTATTCATGCTAGAAACTTCCGTGTGCAGCCACAAGCTATTATGGGCTCTGGCATAGTTGAGTGAGTTACATGAAGCTCTTGAAGAGGTGGATCAATAGGTAGAGGGTTGTAGGTTTGGTATGGTCTGCCCAGAGTAGAGAGTTAATGTTTCTGAAAGACTGTGTCTCGGTCATCCGTTTCTCAAACACCATGTAGTGCGAGAAATCAAACGGAGGCGATCGAGTCTTGTGGGGAAAAGTGCGCAAACCTCTGTAGAGTGTATAAACTAATCATGGTTAGCCGTGTCCCCTCCGCCTTGCTAGGATCGAAACTATAGAAAGAACAACACAAGAGACACATGGTTTATACTGGTTCGGGCCACCATTGTGGTGTAATACCCTACTCCAGTGTGTGGTGTGGTGGATTGCCTCTTGGGCTGATGATGATGAACAATACAAGGAAGAACAGCCTCGTGAGGGTCTGTTCTTGGCTGGGGCGATGAACTGCTGGGAGGAGTTCAGTCACCTTTCTCTCTCTCTCTCTCTTTCTGAGCGAAACCCCTCTCTAAAGAGCCTCTTCCTTTGAACCCCCTTTTCTCTGTGGGTGGCTGGTCCCATTTATAGAGGCCCTGGTCCTCTTCCCAAATATCGAGCGGGAAGGGAGCCAACAATGGCGGGCTAATTTGAAGGGGGATAGCTAGTATCAGCTATCCTGACAAAAGTAGTCTTCGCCTGCGCAAAGCTCTGGTGATGACGCCGTCTTGGGCTCCACGGTGACCTCCGTCTTGTAGTCCTCCTGGTCTTGGTCTCGTTGCACCGAAATGGCAACCTTTGCATGATGCCTCGGTACTCCGCAGTTGTGCTTGCCCCCTTTGCACCAAAGAGGAAAGGAGGACACTACGCGGGCTGGCACCCGCCTGGCGCCCTCGGTCGTCATGACTTGTGTTACGGGCACCTCGTGAGGTACCCCGCCTTGATCTCTCCGCCTCCTCGTGAGTCAGCCTGACGAGGCCGCGCCTGAGGAAGCTCCGCACCATCCGCCCCGCGGGGCTTGGCCCCTCGCGAGGGTCTTGGGTTTGTGTTGGTGAAGATGGGCCGCGCTGGGGCCCCCTTTGAGCCACGCCGTAGGCCGCAGGCAGGCAAGTCTGGGGACCCCCGTTCCCAGAACGCCGACAATGAGTGCATGAAAAACGACCTATGGCATCTTACTCGTCGTCTGAAAAGTCTGCAACATGATATGTTGCAGCCTGAAACGGGTCAGCACATGGAATATGGTGGCAAAATAACACAATAGAGCAATGAACAGATACTTGTTATCACTACATGCATATATGGCTGGTGGAGGCTCTATGGTTATATTGTTTTGCGAAAAGCCAATTTTTTCCTACAACAAAGGAATATATTTTATTTAACTATCATGGTAGTTGAAACATCATTGAGAAGGTTCCTCCAACTCAATCCCCAATTAGAAGTAATTATCAACCCAACAAATTAATTTAGAGAGATGAGATCAAGTCAATAATTCAAGTACCAGATACTCAAGATGTCCATAACCGGGGACACAGCTAACCATGATTAGTTTATACACTCTGCAGAGGTTTGCACACTCTTCTCCACAAGACTCGATCTCCTCCGTTCGATTTCTCGCACTACATGGTGTTTGAGAAACGGATGACACAGTCTTTCAGAAGCATTAACTCTAACTCTGGGTAGACCATACCAACCTACATCCCCTACATCTGCTAGTCTACCACTAGAAGAGGTCATGCAACATACTCAACTATGCCAGAGCCCATAATGGCTTCTGGCTTCACACGGAAGTTTCTAGCATGAATAATCTTATGATCCCTTTGAGCCTGGCTGGCGGACCGTAGGATGATCACACGGGTACTCCGGGATATCCTAGGACGACACTGGATTCTCCAGTTGCCCACAAGCAATCCACCCAGATGTGTATTAAAGTTGCCACCTTAAGTTGAACCATTAATTAACAATCTCACATATGTCATGGATACTCTCAAACCCAATCCACGTCTACGAGCATAGCATAGCAATAAGCATAACGTAGAAGTAACTCCCAAGGGTTTGTTCATAAAAGGGCAATAGGTTCTACCTCATCATCTACTTCCCAAACCCACATGTTAAGAGATCCTACTCATGCAATGTGTGAGGGTTGAAACTAATGCATAAAAATTGGGTAAAGAGGATATGATCAAAGTGTTACTTGCCTTGCTGACGATCCGTAAAACCTAAAGATTCGTAGTAACATGCTTCGCACTCCGGGTATTCTGTGGCAAACAAACAATAGCATACATAAGCACTCAAGAAAATATGCATGGGTAAAACTCAAATAAGAAGATCTAACCAGAAAGTTCAACTGAAGAACTCCGGTTTGCAAAAAGAATCAAATCAAATGGAGCAACGAAACTCAAACTACGAAAGAAAAAAGATTCGATTACTAGTCTGGACTAAAGTCAAATTTTACAGTACCAAAATCTTGTTCAAGTTGGTTAAACAGAAAGAGGGCTTCACGACGAAGATCTAGGCGCTTGTTTCACACGATTCGGATAAACGAGCAAAAAGATAAACTAGAACGAAGATTAGGGCAGAAATTGTGATAAAAAATAATCGTGGAAAACCCTGGAAAAAGAAAACTAACGAACAGGCTAACGAATGAACGTTCGCTGTCTGCGGCTAACAGATGAACAGCGTTCGTTAAAAAAACGTTCGGACGAACGTCTGCTATTTAACTAAACCGAAGAAAAACCGAACAAACCCAAAAATAAAAAAACCGATCTAGGGTTTCGGAAAAAAAAACCGACTGTTTTTTCCGAGAAAACTGGGCGGCGACGGTTACTACCTCGGCGGCGGGGTCAGGTCCGGCGGCGGCACGGCGAGGCGGCGGCGGTGCGGCGCGGCGAGGTGGCGCGGCCGCGAGGCGGCGACGACGCGGATCGGGCAGCATTAGGGTTTCGGCGGGCGGCGGGGCGACTTGGGCCTCGGGGGTTCGCGGGCTGCGGCTTATAAAGCCGGCCGGGCCAGGATTCCTAGCCGGACACGGCCCGGTAGGTCGGTTCAATTTTTTTAAAATAAATCCTGACGCGGAAAAACAAACGAAAGAAATACTAAACGGACTCCAAAAATCTTGAAATAAATTTTCTCGGTCCTCTAATAATATTGCGGACAAAGTGAACATTTATTTAGACCCCTAATACAATTTTGAAAAACGCATATTTTTCCTAATTCAAATAAATAAAATCCAAAAGAAAAGCTTATTTGATTTTAATATTTTCTCTCTAATATTTCATTTATTTTGGAGAAGTGATATTATCTCCTCTCATATATTTTAATTAGAAATATTTTAGGAGAGGAAAAATAATTAAAACCAAATGATCCTCTTTTCAAAATTTGAGAAAAACTCAAATATGAAATAACGAAATCCCCAACTCTCTCCGTGGGTCCTTGAGTTGCTTAGAAATTCAAGGATAATGAAACGAAATGCGATAAATTATGATATGCATGAACGACCTATGTATAACATTCCAAATTGAAATTTTGGGATGTTACAAACCTACCCCCCCCCCTTAATATGAATCTCGCCCTCGAGATTCGGGTTGGCTAGAAAATAGGTGTCGGTGGTCTTTGCGTAGATCATCCTCTTATTCCCAGGTGGCTTCATCCTCAGTATGGTGGCTCCACTGAACTTTGCAAAACTTGATAACCTTGCTGCGAGTAATTCGGATGGCAAACTCGAGAATCTTTACTGGTTTCTCCTCATAGGTTAAAGCACTATCGAAGTGAATTGCTTCCAGGGGCACGTTATCTCTCAGAGGAATATCGGCCATCTCTGCATGGCACTTCTTCAACTGGGAAACGTGAAACACGTCGTGTACTCCTGACAGTACTTCGGGTAATTACAACTTGTAGGCAAGCTCTCCCATGCGTTCCAAAACATGGTAGGATCCTACGAATCTCGGGGCTAACTTTCCCTTAACTTCGAAATGTTTAACTCCTCGTAGAGGTGACACTCGCAGATATGCTCTATCTCCGATTTCATAGACTACCTCCTTGCGTTTTGAGTCTTCATAGCTCTTCAGGTGTTCCCGCGGTGTATCGAGTATGGTGAGTCATGAGCCTCCTTGTGATTTCATAGACACTCGCAAATACATCTTGGTGTTCCCTCGGTGTATCGAGTATGGCGAGTCATGAGCTTCCTGAAGTATCAACTTCCTGATCTCTGCATTATCGGGCACAAACACACGGTCCTCAAACCACAAGGTGTCGTGTCATCCTCACGAAAACCTTTGCCTTTTCCTTCACTCATCTTCTCCTTTATTTAGGAAACTTCTTTGTCATCCTTCTGAGCTTCTCGAATCTTTCCCAATAATGTTGATTGAACCTCCAATGCTGCAACAAAACCTCTAGGGACGATCTCCAAACAAAGCTCCCTGAGATCTTCTGCTACCTCCTTTGGCAAACCTCATGTTACTAAGGTATTGGCATAACTCTTCCATCTCAAAGCGTCTGCTACGACATTGCCCTTTCCTGGATGATAGTGCAACTTCATATCATAATCCTTTATGAGCTCCAACCATCTCCTCTGCCTGAGGTCCAACTCCTTCTGTGTGAAAATGTACTTCAAACTCTTATGATCCGTGTACACATCACAATGGTTCCCAATAAGAAAATGTATCCATGTCTTGAGTGCATGCACTATAGCTGCTAACTCCATGTCATGTGTGGCATAATTCAACTCATGTGGTCGAAGTTGACGTGAGGCATAAGAAACAACTCTCTCGTCTTGCATAAGTACCCCTCCAAGTCCTAAGTGAGAGGCGTCACAATACAGTTGAAAATCCTTGCGTATATCTGGCAGAATTAGCACTGGGGATGTAGTCAAATGTTTCTTCAACTCCTGGAAACTTGCTTCGCATTCTTTAGTCCAATGGAACTTGGTGTCCTTTTTTAACAATGTCGTCATAGGCTTTGCAATCTTGGAAAAATTCTGAATGAATCTCTGATAGTATCCTGCGAGTCCAAGAAAACTGCGGATCTCCCAACTGAGGTGGGTGCCAACCACTCAGTGACTGACTGAACCTTGGTAGGATCCACTACTATACCTTTTCCTGATATAACATGTCCAGGAAATCAAACTTCCATCAACCAAAACTCACATTTGCTAAACTTGGCATATAGCTGATGTTCCCTGAGCTTCTCAAGAACTAAACGCAAATGCTCCTTGTGTTCCTCTTCATCCTTTGAGTATACCAATATATCATCAATGAACACCACAACAAACTTATCCAAGAATTCCATGAACACCTTATTCGTCATACTCCTCAAATAGGCAGGGGCATTAGTCAATCCAAATGACATAACCGCGTACTCATATAGCCCGTACCTTGTGGTGAAGACTGTCTTAGGAATATCCTTTTCTCGAATCTTCAGCTGGTAGTATCCTGATCGCAGGTCGATTTCTAAAACACTTTACCTCCTTGCAGCTGGTCAAACAAATCATTGATCATCGGTAGTGGGTACTTGTTCTTGATCGTCACTTCATTCAATGCCCGATAATCAACAACCATTCTCACAGATTTATCCTTCTTCTCAACCAAGACAACTGGGGATCCCCATGGTGATGAACTTTGTAAAATGTAACCTTTCTCCAATAACTCCTTGATCTGCTTCTTAATCTCCTCCATATCATTTGCGGGCATCTGGTAGGGTCTCTTCGATATCGGTTCGGTGCCTGGCAACAGCTCTATCAAAAACTCAATATCACGGTCTGGCGGCATGCCTGGTAATTCCTCTGGAAATACATCCGGGTAATCCTTCACTACAGGCACTTCTTCCTAAACAACTCCCATCAGAGAATTTACGTGAGTACTCTTAGGAGTATGCCTTGATACATACTTAATCCTTTTTCCCTCGGGGTGGTGAGTAAAATCGACTTACTGATGCAAACAATGTTCCTCCATACTTCAATAACCAATCCATCCCCAGTATCACATCCAATCCTTGGGATTCCAAAATTATTAGGTCTGAGGGGAAAACATGGCTGCCAATGGTTAAAGGTATCCGGTCGCACCATCGGCTAGCCATATACTCTGCACCTGGTGAACTCACTAGCAAGGGTGTCCTAAGGGCTAA
The DNA here is from genome assembly GCA_034509565.1 of Triticum monococcum. Classification (NCBI taxonomy): domain Eukaryota; kingdom Viridiplantae; phylum Streptophyta; class Magnoliopsida; order Poales; family Poaceae; genus Triticum; species Triticum monococcum. The sequence continues at coordinate 413,185,323 of CM067845.1, forward strand.
GGTGGGTAACTTAAACTTGTCCACAAATCCCCTTGAAATGTATGAATGCGATGAGCCAGTATCGAAAAGAACAATTGCGGTAAATGACTTAACCAAAAACTTACCGATAACTACATCAGGCTGCTCTTCAACCTCCTCCACATTCACGTGGTTCACTTGTCCCCTGATGAAAGGGTTTGGATTCTTCCCAGAGCTTCCATTGTCGTTCCCATTCTTTGCTTCAGGGCAATCAGTGGCATAGTGTCCAGTTTTCCCGCACCTGAAACAAGTAATGTGACTTAGATCCTTCTTGGCGAGTGTAGCTGGGTTAGAGCCGTTCTGATTGCTGCTTGCTCCATTACCATTCTTGGGGCCATTGTGGTTATGAGAACTCCCTCCGTTATGGGTGTGGCCTCCATGGTTATGGGTAATTCCTCCCGAGTTCGAGGTGAAACTGGGTTTCTACTGAGCTCCTGAATTGTACTTCCCTTGTCCATACTTCCTCTTATGGCTCTCAATCTGCTGCTTCTTCCTTTCAATCATAAGAGCCTTGTCTACCAACTCCTGGTAGTTGTTGAATGTTGCCACCATCAGCTGCATACTCATCTCATCATTCAGCCCTTCCATAAACTTCTCTTGCTTCGTGGCATGTGTGGCCACATCATCTGGGGCACAGCGAGATAACTTACTAAACTCCTCCATGTACTGACCTACAGTACGATTCCCCTGGCGTAAGTTGCGAAACTAACGCTTCTTCATGCTCATAGCTCCAGTTGAGACATGGGTTGTGCAGAAAGCTTGCTGAAACTGCTCCCAAGTGACAGTTGCTATGGGAAAAGTGGTTGTGTAATTCTCCCACCATGCGGTTGCGGGTCCATCCAATTGGTGTGCGGCAAAATGCACCTTCTCAGCATCTGTGCAACCGGCAGTGGTTAACTCCCTTCCAATCATGCGGAACCAGTCATCCACAACTATGGGCTCGGTGCTACTGGAAAACACCGGCGGATGTAACCTCAGAAAACGGACTAAGTTGTCAACTGGTGGTGGCAGAGGGTTGTTGTTATTGTTGTTGTTGTTGCCTTGGTTCTAGACTAACAACTGCATCAAGGCAATCTGCTGCTGGATCAACTGAGTGAGCTCCGGTGGGAAGACAAATCCAGGGTCACGTCTCGGAGGCATCTGATGGGTTTTAGAGGGGAGAGATTAGAATAGAATGAGGTTTAGTGAGAAAGCACTACCCATATGCACATGAGACAATCACAATCATATCATATCACTCAATCAATCAAGCAAGGGCATACAATCGATCTAACTATCATTACAGTGCTCGGACTATTCTATATACATGAGGGAACACTATTGGTCATATGGTGGTCTACTAGAAATTTTGATCGGTGGAAGACTCCATGATATCCGCTCCAGCTTCGTCTTCATAGTCATCATCACTACCATCAGGGTCGGAGTCGGTGTCGTCGATGATGATGTAGTCCTCAGAATGAATCTCCTTGGGTTCGTCGTCTTCTCCTCCTGGCGCGGGGTCTCCCATAAAAACTCCTAGCTTCCTCACCAGGTCGTCATTCATCTCCACAAGAATCATCATTTCCTCCTCATATCCATCGCGCGTAGACTTGAGTTCCTCTTCTAGCTCTGTGATCCTGGTCATCGCCTTCTTCAAATCTATCATGTTTGCACACATCTGGTTCTTCTGGCGACAAATGTGGTGATTTAACTCCTGGATGAAAGCTGCAATGGAGATGTCCTTCCTGGTGCTGATCATCTCCCATTGCTCATCTCAGCGCCCACATATCTGATAGATAGTGTCCTTAAGCTCCATGTGATAAACTTCGCCGATGCGTCCGATGGCGATGTGGGCTGTCATGCTCTTTCCTAGACTCCAGATTGGTGCATCAAGAGAAAACTCTATGGGCTCAGTGACTGGCGTGAATGTCCTTCCTAGAACTTGAACTCTAATCATCCAACGTTCCTCTTCTGGTAGTGTGGCGGTGTAGGTTCCAGTGAAGCTTGGTATTCTGATGTTCAGATAGCTAGCGACTTCCTTCAAGTGTCGTCCAAACAGAGTGTCTTCATCCGGCTGAGAAAACTTGTTCCTTGTGTCCGCCATCCTAAAGAGTAGAAATGGAGAGGAGTCAGAAATGAGTAGAGAAGAGTGATCTATGGCTCATATTCAGCGTGTGCTCTGATACCATCTTGTAGCGACCCGACCTCAGATGGTCAAGTCTCTGTGCTTTAGTGTCATCCCTGAATCGGTAATGCTGACACACGCAGTACTCGAAGGATTTATAACAGAGTAGCAATCACACACTTATTACATCGAATGTCTCAAAAGAGAACTTATTACATAAATATGGCTTAAGGCCATCTAAATAAGATAACATCGGAAGGCTTGGAAGATAAAGTGAGTCCATCAACTCCAACGGCATAGCTGAGTGCATGACAAATGACCTATGGCATCTTACTCGTCGTCCGAAAAGTCTGCAACATGATATGTTGCAGCCCGAAACGGGTCGGCACATGGAATATGCTGGCAAAATAACACAATAGAGCAATGAACAGATAATTGCTATCTCTATATGCATATATGGCTGGTGGAGGCTCTATGTTTATATTGTTTTGCGAAAAGCCAATTTTTTCCTACAACAAAGGAATATATTTTATTTAACTATCATGGTAGTTGAAACATCATTGAGAAGGTTCCTCCAACTCAATCCCCAATTAGAAGTAATTATCAACCCAACAAATTAATTTAGAGTGATGAGATCAAATCAATAATTCAAGTACCAGATACTCAAGATGTCCATAACCGGGGACACAGCGAACCATGATTAGTTTATACACTCTGCAGAGGTTTGCGCACGTTTCCGCACAAGACTCGATCTCCTCTGTCGGATTTCTCGCACTACATGGTGTTTGAGAAACGAATGACCGAGACACAGTCTTTCAGAAGCATTAACTCTAACTCTGGGTATACCATACCAACCTACATCCCCTACATCTGCTAGTCTACCACTGGAAGAGGTCATGCAACATACTCAACTATGCCAGAGCCCATAATGGCTTCTGGCTTCACACGGAAGTTTCTAGCATGAATAATCTTATGATCCCTTTGAGCCTGGCTGGCGGACCGTAGGATGATCACACGGGTACTCCGGGATATCCTAGGACGACACTGGATTCTCTAGTTGCCCACAAGCAATCCACCCAGATGTGTATTAAAGTTGCCACCTTAAGTTGAACCATTAATTAACAATCTCACATATGTCATGGATACTCTCAAACCCAATCCACGTCTACGAGCATAGCGTAGCAATAAGCATAACGTAGAAGTAACTCCCAAGGGTTTGTTCATAAAAGGGCAATAGGTTCTACCTCATCATCTACTTCCCAAACCCACATGTTAAGAGATCCTACTCATGCAATGTGTGAGGGTTGAAACTAATGCACAAAAACTGGGTAAAGGGGATATGATCAAAGTGTTACTTGCCTTGCCGACGATCCCTAGAACCTAGAGATTCATAGTAACACGCTTCGCACTCCAGGTATTCTATGGCAAACAAACAATAGCATACAAGAGCACTCAAGCAAAGATGCACGGGTAAAACTCAAATAAGAAGATCTAACCAGAAAGTTCAACTGAAGAACTCCGGTTTGCAAAAAGAATCAAATCAAACGGAGCAACGAAACTCAAACTACAAAAGAAACAAGATCCGATTACTAGTCTGGACTAAAGTCAAATTTTTACAGTACCAAAATCTTGTTCATGTTCATTAAATAGAAAGAGGGCTTCCTGACAAAGATCTAGGTGCTTGTTTCACCCGATTCGGATAAACGAGCGAAAAGATAAACTAGAATGAAGATTAGGGCAGAAATCGCGATCAAAAATAATTGCGGAAAAACCCTGGAAAAGGAAAACTGACGAACAGGCTAACGAACGAACATTCGATGTCTGCGGCTAATGGATGAATAGCGTTTGTTAAAATGAACGTATGGACGAATGTCCGCTATTAATTAAACTGAAGAAAAACCGAACAAAAGCAAAAATAAAAAAAGAATCGATCTAGGGTTTCAAAAAAATCGGTGGTTTTCCTGAGAAAACCAGGCGGCAGCGGTTACTAGCTCGGCGTTATTTCATATTTGACGAACAGGCGGTGGCGGCGCGGCGTGGCGAGGCGGCGGGATGGCGAGGCGGCGGCGGCACGGCACGGGCGGCGGCGCGGATCAGGCAGCGCTAGGTTTTTGGCGGGCGGCGGGGCGACTTGGGCCTCGGGGGTTCGCAGACTGCGGCTTATAAAGCCGGCCGGGCGAGGAGTCCTAGCCGGACACGGCCCGGTTGGTCGGTTCACTTTTTTTTAAATAAATTGAGACGCGGAAAAACAAACGAAAGAAATACTAAACAGACGCCAAAAATCCCGGAAATAAATTTTCTCAGTCCTCTAATAGTATCGTGGACAAAGTGAACATTTATTTATACCTCTAATGCAATTTTGAAAAACACATAGTTTTCCTAATTCAAATAAAATTGCAATAAAATCCAAAAGAAAAACTTATTTCATTTTAATATTTTCCCTCTAATATTTCATTTATTTTGGAGAAGTCATATTATCTCCTCTCATATATTTTAATTAGAAATATTTTAGGAGAGGAAAAATAATTAAAACCAAATGATCCTCTTTTCAAAATTTGAGAAAAACTCAAATATGAAATAACGAAATCCCCAACTCTCTCCGTGGGTCCTTGAGTTGCTTAGAATTTCGAGGATCACGAAATGAAATGCGATAAATTATGATTTGCATGAATGACCTATGTATAACATTCCAAATTGAAAATTTGTGATGTTACAGCATCAGCCGAGCTGAAGGCACCGAACGCCTCTTTTGAGAAGCGGGGATTTCGTAAAATGGCCCTCCCGCGCCGGTGATTCATGGCGCTCTCCACTTCCGAATTGGTGACGGACATATTTTCTGAACCCTCGGCAGAAGGACAGTCCGGCACCACTCCCATATCAGGCCCCGTCTCTTCGGCTGGGACCGAATCTTAGTAATCAGGAGTACGACTGGTCGGGTCCCCGCACACAGTCCGCCGAACCTTTTCCCTGATACAAAATGAACATATGAGTCACAGTTGGATGCGACTGCTAAAAGAGCATAGTTGCAAACCCATACCTCTTCAAGGAAGGCCCGACCGTATCTCTGTTTGCCTTCCTCTTCGAAGGCCTGCCCGACGCGGGAGCCGCTCTCTCTAGAGATTCCCCCGGGGCAGCACGATGCGCCAAGCGCCTCCCCTTTTGAGCACAGGATGGTGCGGTGAGTGAGGAAGAATTAGAAAACCCTCTCGGACAAAGTGTCTCTTGATTACTTACATGAGAAGCAGGGAGAGGACCGGGGTAATCGGCGATGATGGGTACATCCGTGCTGTCATATCTCGTTTGATAGAAAACTCCATCTTTGAGCTCCAGGAATATGTCCGGATCTTCCTCATATCCGGGGTCGAGATCCCGATTGTGATTCTTCGGCTGAGGGGCAGGGTCATGGATCCCCTCGACAGCCTTTCGCCATTCCTGTCATGAATGAATAAGATACCGCCCTTCAAAAAAATCAGGGAGAGGAGTCGAATAGTGGACTTAGAGCTTACCCAGCTAGGAGGATTGTACATGGAAAACCCATCTCGATTTTGGAGACGGGTGAACTCCTCCTGCTCCCCTTTATACAGTTTGGCCAATATTTTGGCTAGAGCGGCGGGAGTTTTCGGGCACTTCCGACCGCAGCAGGAGACGTCATCTTCCCCATTGTAATGCCACATGGGTAGCCCTCTATATTGGAGTGGTTGGACCCCCCACGTTATGGAGACCGCCATTACCTCGACTATTGAGAATACGGACTGGGCGAGCATCTTAATCTTACCCAGCAGCAGACTGATCTCTGCGCTATCCTCTGCCTCGAGGCTCCGAGGACGCCAGCTATGGCGTTTCTTCAATGGAGCACTTGAAAATTCGGGGAGGCCCATCCGGACTGGGTCGGGAAGAGCAACATCGTCAATATAAAACCATTCGGGGGTCCACTCTTTGGAAGCTTTCTTTGGTGTGCCCGATAGGTATCCAGTCTTAGCAATGCACCATATTTCGGCCCCGCCCACTTCGAATATCGATCCCTCGTGGTTGCACGGGACAAGACAAAAAAAACCTTCTCCACAGATCAAAATGGGCCTCACAACCCTGGAATAGTTCGCATAAAGCGACATAACCCGCAATGTGCGGGATGGAGGATGGGGTAAAATTGTGTAGCTAGAGGCCATAATACTCTAGAAGCCCTCGGAGGAATGGGCGAATTGGAAATCCCACGCCCCTCAGCAGATAGGGGACGAAGCACACTCGTTCCCCCGAACATGGATTGGGGAAATCTTCCGCCTCGGTTTTGCCATTGAAGGAAGCCAATCCTGCTCGAACAGGGATCAGATCCGCAGGGGGGAGAAATCCCTGTGTTTGCAACTTTGCTAATTGGCTATGGGACACAAAGCACCTCTCCCACTCGCCTTTCTCTGGGTTGGGACGGGAGGAGGAGCTGGGAATGCTAGCCATGTTGGAATGGTCTTTCCTAGCGATCTCTGAGGGTTTTCTCCGCGTAGTACCAAATGGATCTGAGACCCAATCTCTTTAAATATAAGCTCTTTCTTGCATGGCCGGGGTGTTATTTGCAAAAAAAACCCTGACCGTCTGCATTCGCCTGACACGTGGAAGATGAAGTCATCGATGCACAGAAGCCGAGGGGTGGGGCATTGAATTGAAAGCCGAATACATTACTTGGAAGAGGTCGGAGGAGGAATGTAACATCCCAAAATTCTAAATTTTGGAATGTTATAATAAATAGATAGATTTGATTGACTGTTTGATTGATTGACTGAAAGTGAGTGAAATTCGAAACTTTTTGAAAGTTAAATGAGAGGGAATAAAAGGACTTTCCCAAACTTTCATTTTTGCATTTATGCTCTCCGTGAATTCAAATACTTTTTTATCACGAAACCCTGGAGAGAAGATGACATGACTTCTTCCATTATTTAAATGACAAGGGGTGTCGAAAATATTTTAATTTCATTTGGAAAATATTTCCAATTCAGAAACTTTAAGCAACTCAATGATTTTCACGAGAGGAGATAAAATGACTTCTTCAAATGTTGGATTTTAATAGACCAGTAGCACTCTTTGTTTTATCTGAATTTGTATGGATTTTATTTGACTCTAGAAAAATGTTCATGTCATAGAAAATCTTTTTCTGAAACATTTGATATATTATATGCCTATATAATATTTTTTATTTTGCTTCTATTATTTTTATTCGTTTGGAAAATGTTTTTTTAAAAGAACTTTCGCCGACTGGGTCGGCCCAGCCAAAGCCAGGCCAAGGCCCAGCACGTCGCCGCCTTCGTCCCCGACTCCGCCTCCCGCACGCCATCGCCGCCACCGTGCCTCATGCGGAAACCGCCGCCGCCTCCCTTTCCCCTCCTCCACGCCACCACGTCCCCTCCCCTCGCCCTTATAAGGCCAACCCCGCCGCCCCTCGCCCCCTCTCTCTCCTCCCCCGCTCTCGCATCGCCGCCGCCGCGGCCAAATCCGCCGCTGCCGCCGAACGCAGACGCCGCTTGCGCTCGCCGCCGCTGCACCACCGCCAGCGTGCCGCGCCCCGCCTGCTCGCCTCGCTGCCGCGATGCCGTTGCAGTCCCGCGCCACATCCGCCGTCGCATGCTGCCACGCCGGAGCCGCCGTCTCGCCGCGCCGCCCGCCGGAGTTAACCGCCACCGCCGTCGGACTTTTTCCTCAAACTGGGATAAACCGAGTTAACCTACCCCGGTTTTTCTTCGGTTTTTATATATAGATCAGTTTTTGTTTTAGAACGGTTTTTATATATCGGGTTAGTTATTTTGCGACCATTCGTTAGCTAGAGTTCGGTAGCGAACGATTTTCGTTAGTTAGCAATCGGTAACGAACGTTCACTATTTAGTTTTTTCTTTTATTTCTTTAGTTTTCTGTCCAGGGACCTATTTGTAGTAGTTTCTTTTACAGATTAGTCCCTATGCCTCAAATGACCACGTCTTTTTACTCATTTGTCCAAATCCAACGAAACCAATGCCCACCTCTTCGTTATGATATCCTCTATCCATTAATCCAACTAAAATATGTTTTTGAAATTTTAAAATTTGAATTAGATCATATTTGAATTCAAACTTCGTTTGATCATAACTTGAGTTTCGTAGCTCTGTTTGAGTTGATTCTTTTTGCAAATCGAAGCTCTTGACCTAAACTTTCTGATAAGGAGAAATTCATATGATTTTGGTACTTTTAGAAATTGTTTTGTGTTGCAAGAGTTATTTGCTTGGTTTTGATGTTTTCCGAATTGTCTTCTTCGATCTTTCTGATCTTTTAAGTGATTGCTTATGTGTGGTTACTATTGCTTGCTTATGATAGATTGACCGGAGTGTGACGAGTAGAGCTATCAAGAGTTATGAGTGCGAATCATCTACATCAACATTGCAGGCAAGTTCACACTTTGATCATATCGCTTTTATCACCCAGTTTTTATGCATTAGTTCCAATCCTCAAACATTGCATGATTAGGATCTCATTAACATATGGGTTGGGAAGTAGTTGATGAGGTAGAACCTATTACCCTGTTACATTCAAACCCTTGGGAGTTACTTCTACGCATTGCTTATTTGCTATGCTATGCTCGTAGACGTTGTTTGGGTGAGTGAAATCCATGACAGATGTGAGATTGTTAATTAATGGTTCAACTTAAGGTGGCAACTTAAATACACATCTGGGTGGATTGAGGCACCTGGAGTACCCAGTGTTGCCTGTATTTTTGGAAATCCCGGAGTACCCGTGTGATTTTCCTATGGACTGCCACCCAGGCTCAAAGGGATCATAAGACTATTCATGCTAGAAACTTCCGTGTGCAGCCACAAGCTATTATGGGCTCTAGCATAGTTAAGTAAGTTACGTGAAGCTCTTGAAGAGGTGGATCAGCAGGTAGAGGGTTGTAGGTTTGGTATGGTCTGCCCGGAGTAGAGAGGTAATGTTTCTGAAAGACTGTGTCTCGGTCATCCGTTTCTCAAACACCATGTAGTGCGAGAAATCCAACGGAGGCGATCGAGTCTTGTGGGGAAAAGTGTGCAAACCTCTGCAGAGTGTATAAACTAATCATGGTTAGCCGTGTCCCTGGTTATGGACAATTTTGAGTCTCTGGTCCTTGGATATTCTTATTGATCTCAACACTCTATTTAATCAACTTGATTGGGTTAATGATTATTATTTTGGGATTGAGTTGGAGGAACCTTCTCAATATTTTCAACCAACTTTGTAGTTTAATAAAATATATTCCTTTGCAGTAGAGAAAAATTGGCTTTTCGCAAAAACATTATAACCATAGAGCTTTTCCACCAGCCATATATGCATGTAGTGATAGCTGTTATTCATCATTATCCTCTGGTGTGAATTTTCTAGTACATTCAATGTACTGACCCTCTGTGGCTGCAACGTCTCTTGTTGCAGGATTTCTTACAATGAGTAAGTGATACGTCAGGGTTACGATTTCTACACTCAACTTTGCCGTTGGTGTTGATGGGAATCCACAACCTTGTTACTTCCGCTATTTGGATTGAGGTAATAGTATTTGCGTTACTTTTACATGTGATTTACCTCTGTTATAAATCGTCGAGTACTGTGTGTGTCAGCATACCAATCCAGGGATGACACTTAAGCACAGAGACTTGATCCATTCGGGTTGGGTCGCTACAAGATGGTATCAGAGCACATGTTGACTGTAGGACGTGACCCCTAGAAACTGGCAAGCCCATAGGAAAGATTTTCTCTACAACTTAATTTTCAAAAGATCTTTTACTTCTCTTCTCTTCTGAGCTTATTCAAAAATTCCTTTTTAGTGAGACTATACCCTTTTCCCCTTTTGACCACTCGAAGATTCGACTGATGAGGCCACTCCAACAAGTACAAGATATGGGACCACTAAGACCACGTCGGAATGAAGAGGATTTTACCGTATATTATAATGATGGAAACTACAACGGTTGAAGACTCCGAAGACTAGGGGAATTTGAAGGCCCTGTAAAATTTCTAGATTTGTATGACCTTGGAAGGCTACCCTATTGGAATTTTTCAGACTCTGGAAGCCGTCAATACCCGAGATCAAGGTGTATCGGAGAAAGACCAGAACATGGAGCATCAGAACTCAAAGTTTTGTCAAGAAAACCGTAAGGCAGGAGATATCAATTATGGAATGATAGCTCATGGAAATGGCAAGAGCAGAAACACGGCTATCCAAGATTATAATGCCCGCTTATGCTATTGCCACCGTGCTAAGTTAAGCATGCATTCCGTTGGATGGATTGGTTGACAAAGGGTTAACGGAACACCTAATCAGCAAAAGATGAAGTTTTAAACTTAGATGGTGTATCACCAAGATCTGGAGTAGTACATCAAGAATTTTAAGATGGAGCTCCAGGAAGCCGTATTAGACAAGGAAGCATTTCGTGAAGAACTCAGGAACCAGAAGCTGAAAGTAGCCAAGCTGGAGGAGCTACAACCTCGAGATACTGGAGATTTGTCAGGAACTGAAGGATAGTAGGACCATGGCTCATGCCAAGGATGTTGAAACCCAGAAGTTTGGAACGCAACTTCAGAAATATTAAAGGATGTCACTAGAGACTTCGCGTCAACAGAAATCTGGCAGAGGAACTTGAGAAGGACAAGCATGATCGGAAGAAGCCCATCAGAGATATGAACAAAACTGGAAGAGTTTGGCGACGTTGAAGATTTATTGACCTTTAGAAGACCAAACCCCTGTTATATGCCTACGTTAGATGCGACGTTTGTGAGCTGTCATTTGTTTGATGTTTTTCCCGATGGCCACAAATAAAATTTGTCTTTTCAAAACTTCTGTTTGTATTGTGTGTATCCCTCTCCATCTCTCTTATCCCACCCCAAAACCCTTGGACCCAATACAGGATGAATGGAGATGAGCTTGTATTTTCTAGACCGATGAGTCAATTGGAGACAGACCGATGGATTCAGAACATGGAGGATCACATGGAGAATAACCCTATAGTTGGAAATGATATGACCCGGCATGCTCTCCAGTGCTTTGAAAGAGGTGCTGCTAGTTGGTGGAGGATGTACCAAACCATCAATGAATGGCAAGGAGTAACCACTTGGAAAGAATTTAAGTTGACTCTGCCAAAGTCTCGGCTTGTGTCCCAGAAGTTGAAGCCTTATGGAAGGGATATGAAGAAACCTTGTGCATGCAAGATTTGTGGAGAAATAGGATACACCCATAAAGAACACAAGGATGAATGCCCTAATTGTGAAGGAAGTCACCCAGATGAAGAATGCCCAACTAGGCAGATTACTTGTTTCTTGTGTGAAGGGACTACCCACTATCCCGCTCAGTGTAACATTTACCCCATGGTACGAAGAACCGTACAACAGAAGAAAGAAGTAATGAAAGGAGCCCTTATGGAAATTTTAGAAGAAACTGTGATGAAGAAAGATGTGGAGGACACACCTAAAGACGACCCGAGTAAACCCTGCACTAAGTCTTGCTATTCATGTGGAGAAGAAGGACACATCTCCCAAAATTGTTTGAATAGGGATCTAGTAGAATTCCTGACGGAGGAAGTAGAGTATGACCCACAAGAAATAGAATCCATGATTGGAACGGAAAAGTCCAGGAAGAGAAGTAGATTGGATTCCAGGAAGGACCTGAGTCATATCACCTGTTACAGGTGCAAGGAGTCAGGGCACTACCTCAGCAGTTTCCCAAAAAGGAAACCTCGAGACTTGTCAGAAGTAATATGTTTTAGTTGTAATGGAGCAGGGCACTTTGCCAGAGAATGCCAAAGGAGAAGGAAACTTGTGCTAGATAGTTGAGTTTGCAACAAAAGAAATGGGGTAGTAGAAGTGAGAACATTTTCTTTTATATTGAGGTGTTGAGTTGAGGCATGTAATGGAAAGGCGAGAGATTGTAATCATTTGAGAATGAATAAAGTTAGCATGTACTTGTGCTACATAGTTAATGGAAAGGCATGTAATGGAACGTTCACTATTTAGTTTTTTCTTTTATTTCTTTAGTTTTCTGTCCAGGGACCTATTTGTAGTAGTTTCTTTTTACAGATTAGTTCATGTACTTCAACCGACCACATCTTTTTACTCGTTTGTCCAAATCCAACGAAACCAACGCCCACCTCTTCGTTATGATATCCTCTATCCATTAATCCAACTCAAACATGTTCTTGAAATTTTAAAATTTGAATTAGATCAGATTTGAATTCAAACTTCGTTTGATCATAACATGAGTTTCGTAGCTCCGTTTGAGTTGATTGTTTTTGCAAATCGAAGCTCTTGACCTAAAATTTCTGATAAGGAGAAATTCACATAATTTTGGTACTGTTAGAAATTCTTTTCTGTTGCAAGAGTTATTTGCTTGGTTTTGATGTTTTCTGGATTGTCTTCTTCGATCTTTCTGATCTTTTGAGTGGTTGCTTATGTGTGGTTACTATTGCTTGCTTACGATAGATTGACCGGAGTGTGACGAGTAGAGCTATCAAGAGTTATGAGTGCGAATCATCTACATCAACATTGCAGGCAAGTTCACACTTTGATCATATCGCTTTTATCACCCAGTTTTTATGCATTAGTTCCAATCTTCAAACATTGCATGATTAGGATGTCATTAACATGTGGGTTGGGAAGTAGTTGATGAGGTAGAACCTATTACCCTATTACATTCAAACCCTTGGGAGTTACTTCTACGCGTTGCTTATTTTCTATGCTATGCTCGTAGACGTGGTTTGGGTGAGTGAAATCCATGACAGATGTGAGATTGTTAATTAATGGTTCAACTTAAGGTGGCAACTTAAATACACATCTGTGTGGATTAAGGCACCTGGAGTACCCAATGTTGCCTATATTTTTGGAAATCCCAGAGTACCCGTGTGATTTTCCTATGGACCGCCACCCAGGCTCAAAGGGATCATAAGACTATTCATGCTAGAAACTTCTGTGTGCAGCCACAAGCTATTATGGGCTCTGGCATAGTTGAGTAAGTTACATGAAGCTCTTGAAGAGGTGGATCAGCAGGTAGAGGGTTGTAGGTTTGGTATGGTCTGCCCAGAGTAGAGAGTTAATGTTTCTGAAAGACTGTGTCTCGGTCATCCATTTCTCAAACACCATGTAGTGCGAGAAATCAAACGGAGGCGATCGAGTCTTGTGGGGAAAAGTGCGCAAACCTCTACAGAGTGTATAAACTAATCATGGTTAGCTGTGTCCCCGGTTATGGACAATTTTGAGTCTTTGGTCTTTGGATATTCATGTTGGTCTCAACACTCTATTTAATCAACTTGATTGGGTTAACGATTATTATTTTGGGATTGAGTTGGAGGAACCTTCTCAATATTTTCAACCAACTTTGTAGTTAAATAAAATATATTCCTTTGCAGTAGGGAAAAATTGGCTTTTCGCAAAAACATTGTAACCATAGAGCTTTTCCACCAGCCATATATGCATGTAGTGATAGTTGTTATTCATCATTATCCTCTGGTGTGAATTTGCCAGTACATTCAATGTACTAACCCTCTGTGGCTGCAACGTCTCATGTTGCAGGATTTCTTACGACGAGTAAGTGATACGTTAGGGTTACGATTTCTACACTCAACTTTGCCGTTGGTGTTGATGGGAATCCACAACCTTGTTACTTCCGCTATTTGGATTGAGGTAATAGTATTTGCGTTACTTTTACATGTGATTTACCTCTGTTATAAATCCTCGAGTATTGTGTGTGTCAGCATACCGATCCAGGGATGACACTCAGGCACAGAGACTTGATCTATTCGGGTCGGGTCGCTACAAGGAACCCGCCTTGCAATGCCGAAGACAATCTGCGCGCCGAACACCTCATCATTGAAGCCTGGTTCGGGGGCTACTGAGGGAGTCCTGGACTAAGGGGTCCTCGGGCGTCCGGCCTGTTAGCCATGGGCTGGACTGATGGGCTGTGAAGATACGAAGACCGAAGACTGCACCCGTGTCCGGACAGGACTCTCCTTGGTCTGGAAGGCAAGCTTGGCGACCAAATATGTAGATTACTTTCTTTGTAGCCGACCTTGTGTAACCCTAGATCCTCTCGGTGTCTATATAAACCGGAGGACTTAGTCCAGAGGATATACATTATCATAACCATACAAGCTAGGCCTCTGGGGTTTAGCCATTACGATCTCGTGGTAGATCAACTCTTGTAATACTCATATTCATCAAGATCAATCAAGCAGGACATAGGGTATTACCTCCATAGAGAGGGCCCGAACCTAGGTAAAACATTGTGTCCCCTGTCTCCTGTTACCATCGACCTTAGACGCACAGTTTGGGACCCCCTACTCGAGATCCGCCGGTTTTGACACCGACAACTATTGACTTGCAAGATAGGATCAAGAACTCACATATATTCATGAAAACATAATAGATTCAGATCTGAAATCATGGCACTCGTGCCCGAGTGACAAGCATTAGGCATAGCAAAGTCATAGCAACATCAATCTTACAACATAATGGATAATAGGGATCAAACCCTAACAAAACTAACTCGATTACATGGTAAATCCCATCCAATCCATCACCTTCTAGCAAGCCTACAATGGCGCATGGCGGAGAGCATCATGAAATTGGTGATGGAGGAAGGTTGATGATGACGATGGCGACGGATTCCCCTCTCCGGAGCCCCAAATGGACTCCAGATCAGCCCTCCCAATGAAGATTAGGGCTTGACGGCGGCTCCGTATCGTAAAATGCGATGAATCCTTCTCTTTGGTTTTGGAGTTGAGGTTGGTGGAGTCTCAGGGGGCCCAAACGTGAATATATAGAGTTGGAGTTGAGGTCGGTGGAGTCTTAGGGGGCCCACAAGGTAGGGGGCGCGCCCTAGGGGGCGACCTGCAGCCTCGTGGAAAGGGTGTGGGCCCCCTGATGCTGATTCTTTCGCCAATATTTTTTATTAATTCCAAAACGTGTCTCCGTGGATTTTCAGGACATTCCGAGAACTTCTATTTTTGCACAAAAACAACACCATGGCAATTCTGCTGAAAACAGTGTCAGTGCGGGTTAGTTCCATTCAAGTCATGCAAGTTAGAGTCCAAAACAAGGGCAAAAGTGTTTGGAGAAGTAGATACGTTGGAGATGTATCAACTCCCCCAAGCTTAAACCTTTGCTTGTCCTCAAGCAATTTAGTTGACAAACTGAAAGTGATAAAGAAAAACTTTTACAAACTCTGTTTGATCTTGTTGTTGCAAATATGCAAAGACAGCATTCAAGTTTTCAGCAAAGATTATGAACTAACCATATTCACAATAACATTTAGGTCTCATGTTTACTCATATCAATGACATACTCAACTAGCGAGCAATAATAATAAATCTCGGATGACAACACTTTCTCAAAACAATCATAACATGATATAACAAGATGGTATCTCGCTAGCCCTTTCTGAGACCGCAAAACATAAATGCAGAGCACCCCTGAAGATCAAGGACTGACTAGACATTGTAATTCATGGTAAAAGAGATCCAGTCACTGTCATACTCAATGTAACTTAATAGCAGTGCATGCGAATGACATCAGTGCTCTCCAACTGTTGCTTTTTTAATAAGAGGATGATGACTCAACATAAAAGTAAATAGATAGGCCCTTTGCAGAGGGAAGCAGGGATTTGCAGAGGTGCCAGAGCTCGAGTTTTGAAACAAAGATAAATAATATTTCGAGTGGCATACTTTCATTGTCAACATAACAACCAAGAGATCTCGATATCTTCCATGCTACACACATTATAGGCGGTTCCCAAATAGAATGGTAAAGTTTATACTCCCCCACCACCAACAATCATCAATCCATGGCTTGTCTGAAACAACGGGTGCCTCCAACTAACAACAATCCTCGGGGAGTTTTGTTTGCAATTATTTTGATTTGAACATGGGACTGGTTATCCCGGTACCAGCCATTTTATCGTGAGTGATGAGCAGAGTCCACTCATCGTGAGAATAATCCACCTAGCTTGGAAGATATAGACAGCCCTAGTTGATACATGAGCTATTTGAGCATACAAAACAGAATTTCATTTGAAGGTTTACAGTTTGTCACATACAAATTTACATGGAATGGCAGGAAGATATTGCTTATAGGAAGGTATGGCGGACTCATGTGGAATAACTTTGGGGTTTATGGAAGCGGATGCACAAGCAGTATTCCCACTTAGTACAAGTGAAGGCTAGAAAGAGACTGTGAAGCGACCAACTAGAGAGTGAGAACAGTCATGAACATGCATTAAGATTAATCAACAATGAGTGCAAGCATTAGTAGGATATAAATCACCATGAACATAAATATCATGGAGGCTATGTTGATTTTGTTTCAACTACATGCGTGAACATGTGCCAAGTCAAGCCACTCGAATCGTTGAAAGGAGGATACCACCCTATCATACCACATCACAACCATTTTAATAGCATGTTGGCACGCAAGGTAAACAATTATAAACTCCTAGCTAATTAAGCATGGCATGGGCAACTATAATCTCTAATTGTCATTGCAAACATGTTTCATTCATAATAGGATGAATCAGGAACGATGGACTAATCATATTTACAAAAACAAGATAGGTCGGGTTCATACCGACTTCTCTCGTCTCAATCAGTCCATCATATATCATCATTATTGCCTCTCACTCGCACGACCGAATGGTGTGGATAATAATAATAGTGCACGTGCATTGTACTAAGCTAGAATCTACAAGCATTTAATACAAGGGAGAAGACAAGGTAATATGGGCTCTTGGTTAAATCAACAATAGTGCATATGAGAGCCACTCAACATTTTCTTCATGGTCTTCTCCTCTCGACCCCCAAAGAATAAGACAAGAAAGAAAACTATTTACACGGAAAAGCTCCCAACAAGCAAAAGAAGAACGAGAAATATTTTTGGGTTTTCTTTTAGTTACTACTACTACAGGCATGGAAAGTAAACTAGCTAAAAGCTACAACTAATTTTTTTCTTAAGGTTTTTTTTGAACACACAAGAAGAAGGCTCAGCAAAGAAATAAACTAGCATGGATAGTACAATGAAAAATTATGAGCACCGACAACTGGCATGAGTGTGTGAACATGAATATAATGTCGGTGAGAAATACGTACTCCTCCAAGCTTAGGATTTTGGCCTAAGTTGGTCTATGCCCACGGATCGAAGCTACTCTCTCCGGTGTATTGACGAGGGTCCTCGGGATGACACTAGTTGGCGATCTCCTCCGGATCCCACTGATAAACAGACTGTCGATAAGGGTCAAGTGGTGGCTCGGGCTCAAGCTCTCGAACTTGTGTCAGCCTCCAGTATGCATAAATGGCCTCTGGCAAGATGAGGTACGTGCGTGAAAGTATGTTAAACAAAGAGGGTGCAGGCAAGGTAATAATCTCATTGTGAGTTTTATCAAATATCAAATTATATTTAAGCATCTTCTTCTTATTTTTAACAATAAAATCATGTGCTACCATACTCTTATAATCTAGAAAAACAAGGGGCGACAACTTTTCCTCTTTCTCATAATGCCTAATAGGTATCTCAAAGTGTTCAGCAAGGCGTGACGCAAAGATGCCTCCGAAGATGGGGCCCCTTGTACGGTTCAAATTTAATCGTTTAGCAACAATAGCGCCTAAGCTGAAAGTTGTATCACAAAAGAAAGCATGGCACAAAATGACAATATCAGGAGAACTAAGATTTCCACTGTTCTCGCGACCAATTTAGCATCTACTAGCAAATATTGCAAAGTAATGTAGAACAGGAAAATGTATACTAGTAATTCTTGCATCGAAAACTTTCCTAGTTTCTCCTACAGCAATTTTATCAATAAACCCATCCACATCACTACGATGTGGTTCCTCGATGCTGCCCTCAAAGGGTACCTTGCAGACCCGACAAAAATCATGGAGTGACATCTCCTTAACCTCATCATATAAGTGAAACTCCACTAAAGGTGGTGATTTCTTAGCATGGAAATAAAAAATTTGCACGAAAATATTAGTGAGTAGGAGATATTGTTCGCGCTGGTCGTGGTCGAAGTCGGTGAGGCCTGCATTCTCAGCCAAGTAATAGAAGTCATCATGAATTCCAGCAGCTCTCAAGAATGCATCACAAGGCCATTCGCACGCCCGAACCTCCGCAGTGCGAGGAAGATTGTATATGGGCTTTTTATTCTACTCATTCTGCTTATCCTTTGAGCTTCGGCTCGAAGAGCCCCTCAACAATCTTTTCAAAATTTTCTACCTCTAAAAATTTCTGAAATTTTTAGTGACTCACGATAAAAGTAAACCAGACTCAACAAAATTGATAGCAACTACTCCCACAAGTGCCTATAGGCTATATCATGCATTAAAACTACTTTGGACCATATAAATTTCACATGCAAGCTCAAGAATAGGGTCACCTTAGCAGCAACAATTTGCAATAAATAAAGCACTAGATCAAAAACTAATTGGACCATTGGAGGAGTCACATACCGAAGAACAATCTACCCAAACAGTTTTGTGAATGGAGCTTTGAGCAAAGAGATCGAAAATGGCAGCAAGATGAGCTAGAACACGCGTTTGAGCTGTGGGGGGATTTTTTTCTCGAGGAAGACAAAGTGAGTGGGTGCTGGAATAAGTGGAGGGGTCCATGTGGGGTCCACGAGGCAGGGGGGGCGCCCTGCACCCTCGTGGCCAAATGGTGAGGCCCCCGGTGTGTTCTCGGTGCCAGAAATTCTTAAATATTCTACATAAATCATATTTCATTTTCAGGACATTTGGAGAACTTTTATTTTCGGGGTATTTTTATTGCAAGGATAATTCAGAAAACAGGCGGAAAATACTATTTTTGCTTTATTTAATCTAAATAATAGAAAGTAAAAGGAGGGTACAGAGAATTGTGCTTTCTAACTTCATCCATCTCATGCTCATCAAAAGGAATCCCCTAACAAGGTTGATCAAATCTTGTTAACAAACTCTTTCCGAATAACATGAAACCGGAGAATTTTCGAATAACACTAGGTTACCTTAATGGGGATATGCATATCCCCAACAATAAGAATATCATATTTCTTCTTGACAGTAGGAAGAGGGAAATCAAAACCTCCAATAGTAATCGTTGAAATTTTTCCAATAGAATTGATACTGTGGACTTGAGGTTGTTTCCTCGAAAAGTGTACCATATGCTCATTAGCATTAACATGAAAAGTGACATTGCCTTTGTTGCAATCAATAACAGCCCCTCCAGTATTCAAAAGGGCCTACCAAGGATAATCGATATACTATCGTCCTCGGGAATATCAAGAATAACAAAGTCCATTAAAATAGTAACGTTTGCAACCACAACAGGAACATCCTCATAGATACCGATAGGTATAGCAGTTGATTTATCGGCCATTTGCAAAGATATTGTCAGGACCCTGATTCCAAGTCACATCGATCTAGCCGGTAACACCTCATATCACTTTGCGGCCTCACGCACGGTATTCCCATGGGTGTCGCCTTACCATGGCCCAGGACCGTTTGCGCCTTTTGGCTCACGTATATGATAATGTCGCTAGCATCCATATGATAGAGAACCCGGGCCGACATGACTAGTCAAGAACCCAAAGTGGCACTAACTTACGGTGACAGGTATACATGAATCAACATCGAGCATGTCGGTCAGCAGCGTGCGAATCCGGGCTGTAGCATTGGGCTAACGGGACTCCGGATGTCACCGCGTGACATTTCCCTGAAGGGACAGACACAGGAACAAAGTGAATCACATGCCGGCCAGTCAAGTGTTCCAGAGCAGTAGTGTTGGGCTAGCAGGACTCCGGTGAACCGGGCTGTAGCGGACTACTATGGCTCATGGAAGCACAAGACTACATTTCCCCATAAGAGAGGCTACCAAGGATAAACAACTAGGTTGTCGGATCCCACACATACCAAGCATTTCAATCATACACACAATATGCTCGATATGTGTAAATACAACATGGCACCACAACATAACTCTACGACTCAAGTATTTATTCATTAGGCTCCGAGGAGCGAGATATTACAAACATGGGTCTCATGACCCAACATTCAGAGCATACAAGTCAAAGCACATGCGGAAGCTTAACTTGTCTAAGTACAGACAACTAAAAATAAAGAAGGCTGAGGAGCCTGACTATCTACAAGACCCTCCCAAGGGTACAAGATCGTAGCTGAGGTAACAAGCTAAACGTCAAAGTCCACGTGGAACTACTAGCAAGACTAAAGTCTCTCTGCAAAAACATAAATTAAGCAAACGTGAGTACAAATGTATACCCAGTAAGACTTACATCAGAACTATTTACATATGCATCGGTATCAACAAAGGGGTGGTGGAGTTTAACTGCAGCAAGCCAGCTTTGACTCGGTGGCTATCCTGAACTACGACTGCAAGTAACTCTTTTGAGGTGGCGCACACGAGTCCACAAATTCACCATACCAATACACCACTATGGATCCGCTCCCGTCTCCCTGCGAGAATGCCATCCATAGCACTCACGCTTATCTTGCGAGTTTTAGAGTATCCACTTTCACTTGTCTATGAACTATGCAAGGGGCCAAGTTTCCATATCCGAGGAATCCGGCTATTTGAATAGATAATGATAACCCTGTAGGGGTGTACTTCTTCACACATGCTCTCGCCACTTACCACCATGTACACGTTGTGTATCTCGGCAACCTTCAAGCGGAAGCCTGGCGAGGGAGTCGGCCACGACCTGACTAACCAACAAGTCTCTAGTCTAGGTTTATCGCCTATTCGGGTTCCATCCGCAAGGAGATCCGGCCGGGGTGTCGCTCACGGCCCCAAACGATGTGTACAGGGTTCCCAAGCCCACCATCCAGGTGCCACTTGGTACACCGGGCCACGCTGCCTAGTCTGTCCCAAGCCCACCTGTACCGGATGCCACTTGGTAGACTACTAACACTAGCTACAAACACCAGAAACTAGTTGCAACTCCTGGACAGAGATCAGGTTGATTAATAAGTCGAGAGGGGCACTTAAGCATTCCAATGCATGGTAGTAGTTGTTCATGCATCACAAAAACAGAACTCAATTCCTAAGGACGGCTGCAATGAGACAACCCACCATGTACTCCTACATGGCCTCTCACCGCTACCTTTACCAAATCGTGTTCACACACTTAGCTCCCAACAGTAGGACATGTTCACCACATTCCAATTCATCCCCGATGAATCAGACCTGTCTCAACTCTAAGCAATAGCGGGCATGACAAACAAACATGAATGAGTAGGCACATCAGGGCTCAAACAACTCCTACTCATGCTAGTGGGTTTCATCTATTTACTATGGCAATGACATTTCATGCATAGGAAAGGGTTCAATTATCACAACATGTAATAGTTGAAACATTGTCGTCCTAATGCAGTAAAAGAGAGCAGGAGCGAGAGAGTGGGATTGTATCGGAATGAACAAGGGGGTTTTGCTTGCCTGGCATTTCTGAAGATAGTATAGCTCTTCATCGGTGTCATCGAATTCATCACTGGATCAACGTCTACTGAGGGGGGAGAAACACCGGCAACTGAGAAAGAGCACAATCAACACATGACGATATGCAACAATATCATGTATGCTATGACATGGCAATATGAATGTGTTTTGGGCTAATGCAACAGAAAGTCATTTTAATTGAAGTGGAATTTAAAACTATATCAAATTCCAACTCCAAACCTATTATGAAATTTGCCCTAATCATGTTTCATCCTAAACAGTGAGGTTAGCTTGCTCAAACATGCATGAAAATGGTACAGAATTTTTCTGATAATTTTTCATATATAATTTATTTCATTTGGAGCTATAGATTAATTTCTATGATCTTTCAAAGTTTTGGAAATTTTCTGGAATTTTCTGGATTATTTTTAATCCAGAAAATTATTAACTGCGTCAGCATTGTGCAAACATGACGTCCGCGAGTCAACTGAGGCTGACCAGGTCAAACCTGACCATTGGGGTCCACTGATCAGTGACCCAGGACTGTGTTGTGTGGCTGGCAGGTGGGCATAGTCAATGGCCACGTCAGCAGGGTCAAATCAGACGCCTGGGTCCACCAGGATTAAGTTAAGTCTAACTAATTTTGTTAGTGGTTTAACTAAGCCGGTGGGGCCCGGTTATCGGTGGCATAGGGGCTTAGTTAGCGGGGTGATTAACCCCTAATGACGGCGCCATGTTAGCCTCGCCGGAGTTCAGCTGGCGGCGACCAAAACACGCGGTGGAGGCTCACCGAAGTGGCTCGGGATGGCGCTACAGAGGGTGGTTTGCGACGGGGTTTGGCTCTACGGGGAGCTGGAGGAGTGGCGCATCCACTGCTGGCAGCGACTGGAGCTGGGGTGGCCGGAGCTGACGGCGGCGAGCTCTTTTGCGGCCGCCGGAGTTCGGGCAAGTGTGGCCGCGTGGTTCCAGTGCACGAGGAAGCTATCTAGAGGCTGCGTTGGACTTGATGTTGCTCCAGGAGCACGCCGGAGGCACAAGCTCGAGTGGAGGTGCACGGTGGCTACGGGAGCAACGACCATGGCGGACGGCGGCCAGCACGGCTAGAAGACAGGAACGAGCTCGGGGAGGAGGGGGAAAGGCGGCGGAGCTCACATCGAGTGCAGGGGACGCCGAAGCGGGCTCGGGGAAGGCCTGGAGCAGGCGGGGCGTCGGCGGCGATCTCCGACATCCGAGAAGGGGAACGATGACGAGCCACTTGTCTTAGGGCAGGTCTGCTTGGTTCCTTCGGCTTGGCAGACGAAAACAATGATGGCGGAGCCACTAGACACACTGGACGGACGAGGGAGGCCCGGTGGCCGCGGTGAACGGTGTCGGCGGTGACGACCTCCGCTCGGTGGTGCTCGGGAAGAGAGAGCAGAGGAGGGGAGAGAGGGCGACGAGTGAGGGAGAAGAGAGAGAGGGAGCCAGGGGTGTCCTGGCATCGTCTAGGCGCGTCGGGGCAGCGGTGGGAAGCAGGAGGTGGCGGGGCGCGTGCTCATGCGCGGTGGCCACGCTCCTCTCATCCTCCTGGCAGGAGGTTGAGGGTGACTGGCATGGCGCTGTGGGCTGGGCCGCACAGTAGCAGGCCGGCCAGGCTGGACAGGTAAGTGCCTGGTAGGTCTTCTGCTCTTTTTTAATTTGTCTTCTGTTTTGTTTTATTTAATTGCCACTAAATTCAAATTCAAACAAATTTGAAAACAGTGCCAAAACTCCCCTGAACAATTTTATGTCACTTAAGGTCTACTCCTCATATACATAAAATATCTCGGGGCATTTGAAAATATATTCATTATATATTATGAATATAACTCCAAATTCAAATAGAATATTGATTTAAAATCAGAGCCCAAATAATTCCTTAGAAATGTTCCAAAATTTTGGTTTGATTTATAACTCTTGCCAAAATTGTCAGAGCTATTTCTAGGGCATTTTGGATTAACTGATTGCAATTTTAGGGTTTCTTGCCCTTTTATTAAAATGATTTCTGGGGCTTTCAATTTCCTCATTTCAAGTTTCATATGAATTTAAACATGATGACAAGATGATCATGCAAGGGCAAGCAAAGGCTAAGGTAGGGCTGTGACAGCTCACCCCTACTAAACAAGAATCTCGTCCCGAGATTCAAGTGTATGGTAAGGTGAAGAGGGAACACAAACTAGCATAATCTTAACGACCCAGGTTGCACCTTATAAGGTTGTTGATTTGTTGCATACGTTGATCTTGACATCCTCGCTTTTGAGATCTTCATCCACGCGAAGACGATGGAAAGAAACTCTACTAGAATTGATCTTCTCGAAGATCGAGCTATACAATATCAACTTGCGGAATGAGATGTTGAAACATCTCGAGTTGGGACACAAAACACATCGAGAGGGATGGAAGAACAAACGATAGGGTTTGATTTGGTGGGCAACAATTTCACGCTTAGAAAGATGGTGGATGGTGTCAAGGTGGCGGGGAAATAATTGCCATGGTTACCTAATGGGGCACCTTAGGGAAGGTGACTCATAGAGCTATTCCCTCAAGTGGCAAAAAGAAGTACTTTTGATACAAAGATCATTGAAACTCTTTATAGCAGCCTAAGGCAATCACAATCGATCATTTGAAGAAGTTCGAAAGGATGGCATACTCAGACTAGAATGGATGATGTGGACTACCTTGTTGAAGACAACGCAATGGATGATTTTGCTCATCATCGAAAAATGGATGGAACCCATGGTAGGACAACTTCTGAAGATGATCCTGAATAAGAATTACTAAGAAGGCGGCCCATAGTAAAATGGCACAAAGACGGGTGCAAGCTGGGAACAAAATGCAAATGCTGGGAATGTTCCAACCATCATATCTGCCTGAGATTCAGATCTGGTTGGTAATGGGATATTTCAGACACCATTTCTGGAAAAGAAAGTTTGCAACACAAACCGACGAGATGACATTGCGAGATTCTCGGGAAATGAACTACGATGGCAAGCTCCAAAACATGAGATGGTTCTGCTACACACATGTGAACACATTGTCCAAGACAAACATGACCACGTAGAAGTCTTACGATAAAACACTACCGAGTTCTGGTTAGGATCCATCATCAAGGATTTTGAAGTCTTTACACAAGTCCATGGATTAGATCCCAAGCATAGACTTCATTTCCTTGAACAAGTCAATCGGTGGCTTGGTGTGCTAGGGATTCATATAGAATGAAGGTTGCAAGTCTCCAGACCACAGAATACTCTGCACATATGCATAACTGACTTGGGATGATTCCAGAGAAAGCGAAACAACCTTTCTCAAGTTCACGGCAGCAACTTGCATCATGTGCACGTGAATTAGAGGAAGTCACTTCTTCCATCAAACATATACTTCATGAGCTAGCACGAAGAAAATGCTTTCAAAAGTTTCCAACACTAACTTAGATGTTCAACATGAATCATGGACACGATGAAAATGTTGTCAATGGGCTCAACAACAAACCATCCAGGCTTCCATAGAGATGGAATTCCACAATTAAGTGAACATGGTGATAGCATTGGTCAGACCAAAGAATGTAATGGTGTATGCTCGAGGGATCAACTACGAGTAAGACAACATTATGAACATTGTTGGTTCTGATTTGATTTGAGGATAACCCACACTCAAATCAAAGTTTGGACAAGACAATAGATCCAATAACTGACCACGAGGACCAATCGATGAGGATATCATCTTTCTTCAACACACACACCAAATATATCCCTTAGAGATGAACTAAGTTAGACAAAGCTTTATCTTCCAACTCTCCAAGTTGTTGTTTAGCTTATCCAACTAGCTCAGGGGGTATCCAACACAGATTCTTGGAGAAGGGGTGGTTTGCAAGAAACCAACTTAATCACGAGCTCAACATAACAGTCAGGGGACAACCTAGTGATACTTCCGAGAAGATAATCAGAAAATCACGAACCACCGATATGTTATTAAGCTCGAGAACAATCTTGCTTTTCAGGGCAAGACAATATGATCAAATAAGCAAGGGGTTGGCACAATCCCAACTCATTGATCGAAGTGTGCACTAGAAATATGGACTAGGTAGCACGATCAATCTTAGGATGATGATTCAATAACCAACACGCTAAGAATGAGAATATTATCCATTTACTACAAAGCAACGAGTTGCTCAGAGTATTGATTTCACACATCCCAATTCACTTGTCGGCATTCCGGTTACAACAACATGGAACCGAGGAATGAACAATGATGGCAGGAAGTATCACTAAATCAAGAATTCATAAGAGGTGGTGCAATTCTCATGACATTCTTGATAAGAGAGAAGGTGACACTCCACGGTAGAACAGAGCAAAAGCTAGATTGGCATTTGGATCTGCGGATTACATCTGCTTTGACCCGATCCTAGAAATGGATACGGTACTGGAGTTTGTTTCTCCTAGTCATTCCGGAATAGAATGGCTTGACGGACCACAAGAATGATAGGCATCGATGAACGAATGCACACATACTCTTGACTATCAATTGATAGATGATGGTCGGAATACAAATGAAGAGGGACAACTCAAGGGGACATATATCTTTCTGAGTTGCGGATGCGTAGATTAATAAGTCGAACCAAGTTCAACAGGTTTCTTCCAGATAACCCATGCAGAAAGGTAGAACTGGCAGAATCACAAGTATGGATGGAGAACTCCTCAAGAGTACTCCGATTGTGAGCTTTTGGTTCAAAGAACTTCTGCCATGATGGTTCATGGTATTGGAAGAATGAGATACCATGGACCTCGAGGACTATCACAAAGGTTACTAATATCTTAAGGAAACTAGCAAATGCTAACAACATGAAGTAAGTAGGGTGGATCTCGGGTTCAGAAACCCGGAAGTAGAATACCTACTAACTAATAACATCACGGGATGCTTTCGAGAATGATGGCCAGAATCATCACACGGGGAACACAAAACATAGCTAGATTACTAGGTAATCTTCTAAGACACCTAGGGTCATAATAATAACTCCAACATATATGTCGAGGCAATAAATTACCTCAACGCACCGGATAGTGTGGTTAGAGTGGCCCAAAAAGACATCGAACACAGGAGAAAGGGATTTGCAAATGCATCAGATTGTTTAGAAACCTGGGATGACTCGGACAGCATAACGGTTGTAAATGCTCAAAAAGATTTGATACATCCTGCAAAATGGTGGCAGAACCACTCAACATCACAATATCAAGGTTCTGAGGCCAGCTATGAACATATGGAAGTAGTAGGAGCTGTACTGAGGCTTGAATTCAACAATCCTAGGCAACTACGGTCTAGTAACACGCCATCCTGAGAGATAGAAAATAAGCCTAGTTCTTAACCCCGTAGAAAAGATAAGATGACTCAGATCAGAAGGTCATGAGGATAAGGAGTAAAAAGAGCCTTACGTTCCCTTCCACAATCAATTTCCTTACATAAATAAAGCATTTCTAGACTCAACTTCGACCGGTTTGGCTTGATAATCCTACAGGCAGTCAGGCTCTGATACCAAAGCTGTCAGGACCCCGATTCCAAGTCACATCGATCTAGCCGGTAACACCTCATATCACTTTGCGGCCTCACGCATGGTATTCCCACGGGTGTCGCCTTACCATGGCCCGGAACCGTTTGCGCCTTTTGGCTCACGTATATGATAGTGTCGCTAGCATCCATATGACAGAGAACCCGGGCCGACATGACTAGTCATGAACCCAAAGTGGCACTAACTTACGGGGACAGGCATACATGAATCAACATCGAGCATGTCGGTCAGCAGCATGTGAATCCGGGCTGTAGCACTGGGCTAACAGGACTCCGGATGTCACCGCGTGACATTTCCCTGAATGGACAGACACAGGAACAAGGTGAATCACATGTCGGTCAGTCAAGTGTTCCGAAGTAGTAGTGCTGGGCTAGCAGGACTCCGGTGAACCGGGCTATAGCGGACTACTATGGCTCATGGAAGCACAAGACTACATTTCCCCATAAGAGAGGCTACCAAGGATAAACAACTAGGTTGTCGGATCCCACACATACCAAGCATTTCAATCATACACACAATATGCTTGATATGTGTAAATACAACATGGCACCACAACATAACTCTACGACTCAAGTATTTATTCATTAGGCTCCGAGGAGCGAGATATTACAAACATGGGTCTCGTGACCCAACATTCAGAGCATACAAGTCAAAGCACATGCGGAAGCTTAACTTCTCTGAGTACAGACAACTAAAAATGAAGAAGGCTGAGGAGCCTGACTATCTACAAGACCCTCCCAAGGGTACAAGATCGTAGCTGAGGTAACAAGCTAAACGTCGAAGTCCATGTGGAACTACTAGCGAGACTGAAGTCTCTCTGCAAAAACATAAATTAAGCAAACGTGAGTACAAATGTATCCAGCAAGACTTACATCAGAACTATCTACATATGCATCGGTATCAACAAAGGGGTGGTGGAGTTTAACTGCACCAAGCCAGCTTTGACTCGGTGGCTATCCTGAACTACAACTGCAAGTAACTCTTTTGAGGTGGCGCACACGAGTCCACAAATTCACCATACCAATACACCATTATGGATCCGCTCCCGTCTCCCTGCGAGAACGCCATCCATAGCACTCACGCTTATCTTGCGAGTTTTAGAGTATCCACTTTCACTTGTCTATGGACTATGCAAGGGGTCCAAGTTTCCATATCCGAGGAATCCGGCTATTCGAATAGATAATGATAACCCTGCAGGGGTGTACTTCTTCACAGACACTCTTGCCACTTACCACCATGTACACGTTGAGTATCTCGGCAACCTTCAAGCGGAAGCCTGGCGAGGGAGTCGGCCATGACCTGACTAACCAACAAGTCTCTATTCCAAGTTTATCGACTATTCGGGTTCCATCCGCAAGGAGATCCGGCCGGGGTGTCGCTCACGGCCCCAAACGATATGTACAGGGTTCCCAAGCCCACCATCCGGGTGCCATTTGGTACACCGGGCCACGCTGCCTAGTCTGTCCCAAGCCCACCTGTACCGGGTGCCACTTGGTAGACTACTAACACTACCTACAAACACCAGAAACTAGTTGCAACTCTTGGACAGAGATCAGGCTGATTAATAAGTTGAGAGGGGCACTTAAGCATTCCAATGCATGGTAGTAGTTGTTCATGGATCACAAACACAGAACTCAGTTCCTAAGGACGGCTGCAATGAGACAACCCACCATGTACTCCTACATGGCCTCTCACCGCTACCTTTACCAAATCGTGTTCACACACTTAGCTCTCAACAGTAGGACATGTTCACCACATTCCAATTCATCCCCGATGAATCAGACCTGTCTCAACTCTAAGCAGCAGCAGACATGACAAACAAACATGAATGAGTAGGAACATTAGGGCTCAAACAACTCCTACTCATGCTAGTGGGTTTCATCTATTTACTGTGGCAATGACAGGTCATGCAGAGGAAAGGGTTCAGCTACCGCAACATGTAACAGTTGAAACGTTGTCGCCCTAATGCAGTAAAAGAGAGCAGGAGCGAGAGAGTGGGATTGTATCAGAATGAACAAGGGGGTTTTGCTTGACTGGCACTTCTGAAGATAGTATAGCTCTTCATCGGTGTCATCGAATTCATCGCTGGATCAACATCTACTGAGGGGGGGACAAACACCGGCAACTGAGAAAGAGCACAATCAACACATGACGATATGCAACAATATGATGCATGCTATGACATGGCAATATGAATGTGTTTTGGGCTAATGCAACAGAAAGTCATTTTAATTGAAGTGGAATTCAAAACTATATCAAATTCCAACTCCAAACCTATTATCAAATTTGCCCTAATCATGTTTCATCCTAAACAGTGAGGTTAGCTTGCTCAAACATGCATGAAAATGGTACAGATGGATTCCTTGAATTTTCTAATAATTTTTCATATATAATTTATTTCATTTGGAGCTATAGATTAATTTCTATGATTTTTCAATTTTTCGAAATATTCTGGAATTTTATGGATTATTTTTAATCCAGAAAATTATTAACTGCATCAGCATTGTGCAAGCATGACGTCAGCGAGTCAACTGAGGCTGACCAGGTCAAACCTGACCATTGGGGTCCACTGATCAGTGACCCAGGGCTGTGTTGTGTGGCTGGCAGGTGGGCCTGGTCAATGGCCACGTCAGCAGGGTCGAATCTGACGCCTGGGTCCACCGGGATTAAGTTAAGTCTAACTAATTTTGTTAGTGGTTTGACTAAGCCGGTGGGGCCCAGTTGTCGGTGGCATAGGGGCTTTGTTAGTGGGGTGATTAACCCCTAATGACGGCGCCACGTCAGCCTCGCCGGAGTTCAGCCGGCGGTGACCAAAACACGCGGCGGAGGCTCACCGGAGTGGCTCGGGACAGCGCTATAGAGGGTGGTTTGCGACGGGGTTTGGCTCTATGGGGAGCTGGAGGAGTGGCGCATCTATTGGTGGCAGCGACTGGAGCTGGGGTGGCCGGAGCTGACGGCGACGAGCTCTTTGGCGGCCGCCGGAGTTCATGCAAGTGTGGTCGCATGGTTCCAGTGCACGAGGAAGCTATCCAGAGGCTGCGTTGGACTCGACATTGCTCCAGGAGCACGCCGGAGGCACAAGCTCGAGTGGAGGTGCACGGTGGCTGCGGGAGCAACGACCATGGCGGACGGCGGCGTTCGGGTACGGCGGCTGGCACGGCTAGAAGACATGAACGAGCTCAGGGAGGAGGGGAAAAGGCGGTGAAGCTCACATTGAGTGCAGGGGACGCCGAAGCGGGCTCGGGGAAGGCCTGGAGCAGGCGGGGCGTCGGCGGCGATCTCCGGCATCCGAGAAGGGGAACAATGACGAGCCACTCGTCTTAGGGCAGGTCTGCTTGGTTCTTTTGGCTTGGCAGACGAAAACGACGATGACGGAGCCACTAGACACACTGGACAGACGAGGGAGGCCCGGTGGCCACGGTGAACGGTGTCGGCGGCGAAGACCCCCGCTCGGTGGTGCTCGGGAAGAGAGAGCAGAGGAGGGGAGAGAGGGCGACGAGTGAGGGAGAAGAGAGAGAGGGAGCCAGGGGTGTCCTGGCATCGTCTAGGCGTGTCGGGGCAGCGGTGGGAAGCAGGAGGTGGCGGGGCGTGTGCTCATGCGCGGTGGCCACGCTCCTCTCATCCTCCTGGTAGGAGGTTGAGGGTGACTGGCACGGCGTTGTGGGCTGGGCCGCACAGTAGCAGGCCGGCCAGGCTGGACAGGTAAGCGCCCGGTAGGTCTTCTACTCTTTTTTAATTTGTCTTCTATTTTGTTTTATTTAATTGCCACTGAATTCAAATTCAAACAAATTTGAAAACAGTGCCAAAACTCCCCTGGACAATTTTATGTCACTTAAGGTCTACTCCTCATATACATAAAATATCTCAGGGCATTTGAAAATATATTCATTATATATTATGAATATAACTCCAAATTCAAATAGAATATTGATTTAAAATCACAGCCCAAATAATTCCTTAGAAATGTTCCAAAATTTTGGTTTGATTTATAACTCTTGCCAAAATTGTCAGAGCTATTTCTAGGGCATTTTGGATTAACTGATTGCAATTTTAGGGTTTCTTGCCCTTTTATTAAAATGATTTCCGAGGCTTTCAACTTCCTCATTTCAAGTTTCATATGAATTTAAACATGATGACAAGATGATCATGCAAGGGCAAGCAAAGGCTAAGCTAGGGCTGTGACAGATATTTCAGTAGGTGTCAACTTATTCAAATCGAGTCTACGATATAAAGAGAGAGGCATAACAGTAACACCGGCTCCAAGATCACATAAAGCAGTTTTAACATAGTTTCTTTTAATGGAGCATGGTATAGTTGGTACTCCTGGATCTCCTAGTTTCTTAGGTATTCCACCTTTAAAAGTATAATTGGCAAGCATAGTAGAAATTCCAGCCTCCGGTATCTTTCTTTTATTTGTAACAATATATTTCATATACTTAGCATAAGGATTCATTTTAAGCATATTAGTCAAACGCATACGCAAAAAGATAGGTCTAATCATTTCAGCAAAGCACTCAAAATCCTCATCATCCTTTTTCTTGGATGGTTCACGAGGAAAAGGAATGGGTTTCTGAACCCATGGTTCTCTTTCTTTGTCGTTCTTCCTAGCAACGAAGTCTCTCTTATCATAACGTTGATTCTTTGATTGTGGGTTATCAAGATCAATAGTAGGTTCAATCTCTACATCATTGTTATTGCTAGGTTGAGCATCAACATGAACATCATCATTAACATTATCACTAGGTTCATGTTCATTACGAGATTGTGTTTCAGCATCAGAAACAGAAATATCATTGGGATTCTTAGGTGTGTCAACAACAGGTTCACTAGAAGTATGCAAAGTCCTATCATTTTTCTTTTTATTCTTCTTAGAAGGACTAGGTTCATCAACATTAGTTCTCTGAGAATCTTGCTCAACTCTCTCTTAGGATGGCCCTCGGGATACAAAGGTTCATGAGTCATTTTACCGCCTCTACTCACAACTCTAACAACATTATAATTTTTCTTCTTATTTAATTCATTGAGCAAATCATCTTGTGCTTTAAACACTTGTTCTACTTGAGTGGTAACCATAGAAGCATGTTTACTGATAAGATTAAGGTCACCTTTAACTCTATACATATAATCACTCAAGTGTTCAATCATATAAGCATTACGTTTCAATTGTCTACCAACATAAGCATTGAAGTTTTCCTGTTTAACAATAAAATTATCAAACTCATCCAAGCATTGGCTAGCAGACTTATTACGAGGAATATCACCTTCATCAAATCTATAGAGAGAATTTACCTTTACTACCTGTGTCGGGTTATTAAGACCATGTATTTCTTCAATAGGTGGTAAATTCTTAACATCTTCAACTTTAATACCCTTTTCTTTCATAGATTTCTTTGCCTCTTGCATATCTTCATGACTGAGAAATAGAATACCCCTTTTCTTCAGAGTTGGCTTAGCAGTTGGTTCAGGAAGTGTCCAATTATTATCATTACTCAATATATTATTTAATAGCAATTCAGCTTGTTCAACAGTTCTTTCCCTGAAAACACAACCAGCACAACTATCCAGGTGATCTCTGGAAGCATCGGTTAGTCCATTATAAAAGATATCAAGTATTTCATTTTTCTTGAGAGGATGATCAGGAAAAGCATTAAGTAATCGGAGAAGCCTCCCCCAAGCTTGTGGGAGAATCTCTTCTTCAATTTGCACAAAATTATATATTTCCCTTAAGGCAGCTTGTTTCTTATGAGCGGGGAAATATTTAGCAGAGAAGTAATAAATCATATCTTGGGGACTACGCACACAACCAGGAGCAAGTGAATTAAACCACGTTTTAGCATCACCCTTTAATAAGAACGGAAATAACTTAAGGATATAGTAATAATGATTTTTTTTCCTCATGAGTGAATAGGGTGGCTATATTATTCAATTTAGTAAGATGTGCCATAACAGTTTCAGATTCATAGCCATAAAAGGGATCGGATTCAACCAAAGTAATCAACTCAGGATCAACAGAGAAATCATAATCCTTATCAGAAATACAGATAGGTGAAGTAGCAAAAGCAGGGTCATATTTCATTCTAGCATTCAAAGACTTTTCTTTCAGCTTAGCTAACAGTTTCTTAAGATCATATCTATCTTTGCAAGCAAAAAGGTCTCTAGCAGTTTCTTCATCCATAACATAACCCTCAAGCACATCAGGCAATTCATGTCTAGGGGGAGAATCTTCATCATCACTTTCATCAATATTATTTGTTTCAATAATTTCATACTCTCTAACCCCAGCAAGTTGTTCATCAAGAAATTCACCTAATGGCACGGTATTATCAAGCATAGCAGTAGTTTCATCATAAGCATCATGCATAGCAAAAGTGGCATCATCAATAACATGCGACATATTAGAATCAATAACAGGTGTAGGTGTCGCAAATTTACTCATAACACAAGGTGAATCAAGTGTAGAGCTAGATGGCAGTTCCTTACCTCCCCTCATAGTTGAGGGAAAAATCTTGGTTCTTTCATCTTTCAAGTTCATCATAGTGATCAATAGATATAAATCCCAATTGACTCAAAGAATAGAGTTATGTTCCCCGGCAACGGTGCCAGAAAATGGTCTTGATAACCCACAAGTATAGGGGGTCGCAATAGTTTTCGAGGGTAGAGTATTCAACCCAAATTTATTGATTCGACACAATGGGAGCCAAAGAATATTCTCAAGTATTAGCAGTTGAGTTGTCAATTCAACCACACCTGAAAGACTTAATATCTACAGCAAAGTATTTAGTAGCAAAGTAGTATGGAAGTAACGGTAACGGTGGCAAAAGTAACAGTAGTAGTTTTTGTAGCAATCGTAACAGTGGCAACGGAAAAAGTAACTAAGCAAAGATCAATATGTGAAAAGCTCGTAGGCAATGGATCACTGATGGATAATTATGTTGGATGCGATTACTCATGCAACAGTTATAACATAGGGTGACGCAGAACTAGCTCCAGTTCTTCAATGTAATGTAGGCATGTATTC
Organism: Triticum monococcum; assembly: GCA_034509565.1. NCBI lineage: Eukaryota > Viridiplantae > Streptophyta > Magnoliopsida > Poales > Poaceae > Triticum > Triticum monococcum. The sequence continues at coordinate 413,219,478 of CM067845.1, forward strand.
CGAATATAGTCATACGTGCTTATGGAAAAGAACTTGCATGACATCTTTTGTCCTACCCTCCCGTGGCAGCGGGGTCCTATTGGAAACTAAGGGATATTAAGGCCTCCTTTTAATAGAGTACCAGACCAAAGCATTAACACTTAGTGAATACATGAACTCCTCACACTATGGTCATCACCGGGAGTGGTCCCGATTATTGTCACTTCGGGGTTACCAGATCATAACACACAGTAGGTGACTATGGACTTGCAAGATAGGATCAAGAACTCACATATATTCATAAAAACATAATAGGTTCAGATCTGAAATCATGGCACTCAGGCCCTAGTGATAGGCATTAAGCATAGCAAAGTCATAGCAACATCAATCTTAGAACATGGATACGAGGGATCAACCTAACAAAACTAACTTGATTACATGGTAAATCCCATCCAACCCATCACCGTCCAGCAATCCTACGATGGGATTACTCAATCACGACGGAGAGCATCATGAAATTGGTGATGGAGGAAGGTTGATGCTGACGATGGCGACAGATTCCCCTCTCCGGAACCCCGAACGGACTCCAGATCAGCCCTCCCGGTGAAGATTAGGGCTTGGAGGCGGCTCCGTATTGGAACACGCGATGAATCCTTCTCTCTGATTTTTTTTCTCTTCGAATGTGAATATATAGAGTTGGAATTGAGGTCGATGGAGTCTCAGGGGGCCCACGAGGCAGGGGGGCGCCCTACACCCTCGTGGACAGGGTGTGGGCCCCCTGATGCTGATTCTTTTGCCAGTATTTTTGATTAATTCCAAAACGTGTCTCCGTGGATTTTCAGGTCATTCCGAGAACTTTTATTTTTGCACAAAAATAATACCACGGCAATTCTGCTGAAAACAGCGTCAGTACGAGTTAGTTCCATTCAAATCATGCAAGTTAGAATCCAAAACAAGGGCAAAAGTGTTTGGAAAAGTAGATACGTTGGAGACGTATCATTCACTAGCATGCAAAGTCCTATCAGTTTTCTTTTTCTTTTTTGTACGAGGACTAGGTGCATCAGTATTAGTTCTCTGAGAATCTTGCTCAATTCTCTTAGAATGGCCTTCAGGATTCAAAGGTTCCTGGGTCATCTTACCACCTCTAGTCATAACCCTAACAGCATTATCATTGTTCTTATTATTCAACTCATTAAGCAAATCATCTCGAGCCTTAAGTACTTGTTCTACTTGAGTTGTAACCAAGGAAGCATGTTTACTAATAAGCTTAAGATCATCAACGGTTCTACTCATATAATCATCCAAGTGGTCAAGCATGTAAGCATTACTTTTCAATTGTCTACTAACATAAGCTTTGAAGTTCTCTTGTTTAATAATAAAATTGTCAAACTCGTCTAAGCATTGTCTAGCAGATTTATAATGAGGAATATCACCTTCATGAAATCTACGGAGAGAGTTTACCTCTACTACCCATGTCGGGTTATCGAGACCATGTATTTCTTCAATAGGTGGTAGATTTTTAACATCTTAAGCTTGAATACCTTTTTCTTTCATAGATTTCTTTGCCTCTTGCATATCTTCAGGACTGAGAAATAGAATACCCATTTTCTTTGGAGTTGGCTATGGAATTGGTTTGTGAATTGTCCAATCATTTTCATTATTCAATAGCAATTCAGCTTGGTCAACAGTTCATTCCCTGAAAACACAACCAGCACAGCTATCCAGGTGGTCTCTGTAAGCATCGGTTAGTCCATTATAAATATATCAAGTATTTCATTTTTCTTGAGAGGATGATCAGGCAAAGCATTAGGTAATTGGAGAAGCCTCCACCAAGCTTGTGGGAGACTCTTTTCTTCAATTTGCACAAAATCAAATATTTCCTTTAAAGCAGCTTTTTTCTTATGAGCAGGGAAATAATTTTGAGAGAAGTGATAAATTATATCCTGGGGACTATGCACACAACCATGAGCAAGAGAATTAAACCATATCTTAGCATCACCCTTTAACGAGAAAGGAAACAATTTGAGAATATAATAATAGCAGATTTTTTTCCTCATGAGAAAATAGGGTGGCTATATCATTTAATTTAGTAAGATGTGCCACAACAGTTTCAGATTCATAACCATGAAAAGGATTAGATTCAACCAAAGTCATTAACTCAGGATCGACAGAGAATTCATAATCCTTATTAGTAACAAAGATAGGTGAAGTAGCAAAAGCGGGATCATATTTCATTCTAGCATTCAAGGATTTTTCTATTACCTTAGCTAACAGTTTCTTAAGATTCTCTCTATCATTGCAAGCAAAGAAGTCTCTGGCAGTTTCTTCATCCATAACATAACCCTCAGGAACAACAGGCAATTCATATCTAGGGGGAGAATCATAATCATCAGTTTCAATAATATCATCGGTTTCAGTGATTTCATTCTCTCTAACCCTAGCAAGTTGCTCATCAAGAAATTGACCTAATGGCACAGTATTCTCAAGCATAGAATTAGTATCATCATAAGCATCATGCATAGCAGAAGTGGCATCATCAATAACATGCGACATATCAAAATCAATAGCAGGTGTAGGTGTCGCAAGTTTACTCAAAACAGAAGGAGAATCAAGTGTAGAGCTAGATGGCAGTTCCTTACCTCCCCTCGTAGTTGAGGGGAAAATCTTAGTTCTTTGATCTTTCAAGTTCCTCATAGTGACCAATAGATATAAATCCCAAGTGACTCAGAAATAGAGCTATGATCCCCGGCAACAGCGCCAGAAAAAGGTCTTGATAACCCACAAGTATAGGGGATCGCAACAATTTTCGAGGGTAGAGTATTCAACCCAAATTTATTGATTCGGCACAAGGGGAGCCAAGGAATATTCTCAAGTATTAGCAGCTGACTTTTCAATTCAACCACACCTGAAAGACTTAACATCTGCAGCAAAATATTGAGTAGCAAAGTAGTATGGAAGTAACGGTAACAGTGGAAAAAGTAACAGTAGCAGTTTTGTAGCAATCGTAACAGTGGCAATGGAACAGTAATGGAGCAAAGATCAATATGTGAAAAGCTCATAGGTAATGGATCGATGATGGATAATTATGGATGGCATTCATCATGCAACGGTTATAACATAGGGTGACACAGAACTAGCTCTAGTTCATCAATGTAATGTAGGCATGTATTCCAAATATTCATACGTGCTTACAGAAAAGAACTTGCATGACATCTTTCGTCCTACCCTGTCGTGGCAACGGGGTCCTATTGGAAACAAAGGGATATTAAGGCCTATTTTTAATAGAGTACCGGACCAAAGCATTAGCACTTAGTGAATACATGAACTCCTCAAACTACGGTCATCACTGGAAGTGGTCCCGACTATTGTCACTCCGGGGTTGCCGGATCATAGCACGTAGTAGGTGACTATATCTTGCAATATCGGATCAAGAACACAAATATATTCATGAAAACATAATAGGTTCAGATCTGAAATCATGGCACTCGGGCCCTAGTGACAAGCATTAGGCATAGCAAAGTCGTAGCCACATCAATCTTAGAACATAGTGGATACTAGGGATTAAACACTAACAAAACTAACTCGATTACATGGTAAATCTCATCCAACCCATCATGGTCCAGCAAGCCTACAACGGAATTACTCATGCACGGCGGTGAGCATCATGAAATTGGTGATGGAGGATGGTTGATGATGACGATGGCGACGGATTCCCCTCTCCGGAGCCCAAAACGGACTCCAGATCAGCCCTCCCGAGGAAGAACAGGGCTTGGCGGCAGCTCCGTATCATAAAATGTGATGAATCCTTCTCTTTGATTTTTTCTCCCCGAAAGAGAATATATGGAGTTGGAGTTGAGGTCGGTGGAGGTCCAGGGGGCCCACAAGGTCAGAGGGTGTGTCCCCACTCTTGTGGCTAGGGTGTGGGCCCCATGGTGCTGATTCTTTCGCCAATATTTTTTATTAATTCCAAAAGTTATCTCCGTGAAGTTTCAGGTCATTCCGAGAACTTATTCTGCACAAAAATAACACCATGGCAATTCTGCTGAAAGGAGCGTCAGTCCGGGTTAGTTCCATTCAAATCATGCAAGTTAGAGTCCAAAACAAGGCCAAAAGAGTTTGGAAAAGTAGATACGTTGGAGACATATTAGGGAGTTATGAAAACTTCTTCGATCACCTGGGTCACTACAGCTTCTCCTTCAGTCTGCTGAGGCAAAACTGGTGGTACATCTTGCTGAGGCAAAACTGGCTCATGAGCCATGGGATCTTCATCTTTGTTTTCTTCCTGTCCTGGCTATGAAGCCGAAGAACCTGGAGTGAGATCAACCTCCGTATGGGTGGGGGAACCAGATGAGGAGACCATGGTGGTATTTCTTCAGGAAGCAACTTGCTCCCCCTCAACCTTATCATCCTCCTTGATGGATCCAGAGGGCTCAGCTTGCATATCCTTCAGAGGTGATGAAACAACCTTTTCTACCTCAATCTCTTCGTCAACTTTCTCTTTAGAGGCATGTTTCTCGGGCACGGCATTCTCTTTGTCATGATTGTTCAGAAAGATATCCATCACATCAGATTCTTGAGCAACTGAGGTAGGAATGATAACTGCTACTTCTTGAGCTTGTGTTGGTTTTTCCCTTGAAGAGGAAAGGATGTTGCAGCAAAGTAGAGATAAGTATTTCCCTCAGTTAGAGAACCAAGCACTACAAAAAAAGACACATCCGTGAAATTTTGGTCCAAACAAAAAAATGGTCATGCTTATAACACTTCTATGATGATAATTGTGACAAAACCCGGTATCATCATAGATGTGGTGGGCTCCTACTTCTATGACAGAAATGGGCTTTTCGTCCTGGGCGGGCTGGAGACGCGGCTGCATGACATTCTTTGGGCCGTCCATGACAGAAAAACGGTGGTAGAAGCGAGGGCGAGGAAAATATCAGGGAGTTCCCGGTTACTGTGGGTGGTCGGGGCCGAGGGATGCACGGAGGTTTGCGTGTTTCTCTCGTACATGTATGCACGTATGTGCGAGGCATTGCACTCTAACTGAACCCGAGCGAGGCGCTGGGCTCTAACTGAAGCCAAGCGATTGCACTAGCTATGTTACTGAACCCCGATCGATCCCTTGCTATTAACTAAACCCAAGTGATTCCTTCACTACTGCTGCTAAGTGAAGCCGATCGATGTTGCCTCTTGATGAACAGTGAGCGTTGTTGAGGGGTTGGATGAATAGGTCCCGGTGGGGGTTGGATGAGCAGGACCCCGTGGTAGTAGAGGCCGTTGCTGCTAGATGAACAGGACCCTGATCGATCGAGTCGGTTGGGGGTGGATGAACAGGACCCCGTGGGGGGCTGGATGAACAGGACCCCGTGGAGGGCTGGGTGAACAGGACCCCGTGGACGGCTGGTTGAACAGTAGCCGGTGGAGGGCTGGATGAACAGTAGCCCATGGAGGGGTGGTTGAATAGGACCCCGTGGAGAGGGCAGGTTGAACATTAGCCAGTGGAGGAGCAGTGGAGGCTGGATGAACAGGAGCCCGTGGATGAACAGTCGCAGGTGGAGGCTGGAGGAGGTCGACAGTGGATGAACAGTAGCCTATGGAGGCTGGAGGAGGTCGACGGTGGAGATGAACAATATCCCATGGAGTCCCTTTTCGCGGTACACCACACCCCTCCTGATGAACAGCACCCTCGTTTCGACCATAGCACTCCAACACAAGTCCATTTCCTCCATTCTGCGGTACGCCACACCGCTCCTCATCAATAGGACCCCGTTTCGACCGTAGGAGGTCCAAGAGAAGTTCGTTTCCTCCATTTTGCGGTATGCCAGACCCCTCCCGATGAACAGGATCCCATTTCGACCGTGGCTGGTCGAACACAAGGTCGTTTCCTCCGTTCTACAATATGCTAGGTCTCGTTTCGATCGGTTGTTCCGTCCAAGCCGGTTGGCTCCCGATGAACACGACGACGCAGTTTCTCCGTTCCAACCCAGCCATGTACACAAGCCCTGGTCGTACATATGTGCGAGTAGGCGTTCGAGACCCCGCCCGTATGTACGTGGACGTATTTACTTTCTTGCACCCTTGCAGAACTATGTGTTGTGCTGAGCCCCCAGCAGAACTATGCTATGTTCCTTCTCGTTACTTTAACTCTTCAATACATACATACTAGTATTTCTTACAGTTCATCTTTTAGTTGGTATAGTACTACCACTCATTTCTTCACATTATATACGTACAATATATATGGCCAGCATCATATAGCTAGCAGTTTAGTTGTCAAAGAATTTCAGGGTGCTTAGTTTTATTTGAGGGGTGTGTTGTGCTAGACACCATTATTGTGACTCAAATCTCTTTTGCCATGTTATAATGACATAAATACCGATGGACCAACATGCCAGCTCTCCCTCTATCTCACTACAGTAAAATAAAGTGTGGGGCCTACTTGATCCCAACAGCGTTCGTATTTTCCTGTAAAATTATTCGCTTGGTTACTCCTGATAAGTGGGGCCACACTTATCATTGTGAGAATCGGCTTATTTTTATCATATAACATGGTCAACGGGTTTGACATGAAAATAACAATGTCTAATGGCATTTTTTAGCAAACATCCAACTTAACAATGGCATTTTTGAGATATCTAATTGCATTGTTGAGCAGGCATCTCATGGATCGATGGAATTTTTGAGTAGTTGTAACTTCTAATGGCAAAACTGAGTAGTGATACACAACTAGTGGCATAAATAATAAGACCCAAGAATTAAATAGGTATGCTAATTTCTTTAATAGAATTTAGCACCCCATTTAAGCACATACTAGCTTTTTTAATAGTACTATATGCATAATTTGGCGACGAGCGCTCTCTATATGTACCACCTTTTTTCTTTAATTTCATCTTGTTAGTTTTGCTCCATGGCACAATCCATCGATACTACTACTGTACAAAAGTATACATTTTTTAAAAGGCTAGATGGCGGGGCAGTCTAGCTTGGTTGGTTTCACGAGAGGCAAGGGCCTTTGTGATTTGATAGCTCATTACTATTGGAAGGCGGGGCTTTGTGATTTGACTGCTCGTATAAATGTGCCGACGACCTGAGGAGGAGCAAAGAACCATGCGGTATACTCAAGTTTTTCACTGGAGTACGATGGAGGAGCACGAAACACGGCAGCCCAGTGCCATATGGCAATAAAAATGATCTAATTTGCTAGTCATCTCATCGTTAGCATTGTTCTATGCATGCCTCGCAAAGAACGTGACACGTGCGGCAAAACACCCGAAGCAAAAGAAGAAACACAGGAGCAAAAGAAGAAGGAAGATTATCACCCCCAAAAAAGAAGGAAGACGCACACACAAGTGTGGGGCACTGCTCTCTACTACATGAAGGGTTGCTAGCCACAGAGTCATAACTGCTTCTTCATCGCCTCCATGACCTCCATCTCCTTGCTTGTCTCCTCCGCCATATTCTTCATTCTGTCCATGACGTGGGATTTCTCGACGCAAGCCTTCATCATCTGTTCCACGGCCGCATTACGTACCTTGACAGCAGTCAGGTGCTCGATGCGGACCTTCGCCAACTCCTCCTTCTGTTCCATGATGAGGGCCTGCAACATCTTCATCGAGGAACTACTCTTCTCATGCAGCTTCTTCCAGCTGGCATTCTCCTCCTTCAGCGGGTCGAGCTCGTGGCAGAGCTTCGCCTTGTCCTCCTGAAGTTGCAGGATTTTGCCAGTTGCCTTCTTCTCCGAGGCAATGCTCTTCTTTAGCAGCATCACCAAGTCCGTGGTCAACTCCCCCTGCTCATTGAGTTCAACGGGCATGTCGTCGAGGCTCTCCTTCAACAGCTCCACCAAGTTGTGGATGAACTCCTACTTATTGAGCTGATCGGGCATGCCATCGAGGGATCACGACTCCAGCGCTGCTAGCTGGGCATGTTCGCCTCCATGGCTAGGGCGCTCTTGGGAGCCATCGCCTGCCCGTGAGAGATCTTTCAAGGTCTCTATGAGGCGGCGAGCCCTTCCTTTTTTTCCACAGCCTTGGTTGTCGCTCCCTTGTTACGAGTAGTTCTCGACCTAGAGCTCTGGACACCAGCCATGGCAAGGACGGACGATGAAGAAGGACTTATGAGGAGGAAGGTAGAGTAATTTTTGGTTAGGTAGTTCCCCTTTTTATAACCAAAGTACTAGCACTAGTACTAAAACCTGCATAGTGGGAACATGTTCAGGTTTGGTACATACAAGTAGGTGTGAGCAAGCTTGCACTTAATTGTAGCACTAGTACTTTGGAATGTGATGGGAACAAGGTAAAGATTAATTGATGGTTTTGGTTTCGAGGCCCGAAACGGCTCCCGATGAGTTTAGTGGAACATAAATTTCAAGTACTCCCTCCATCTTAGTTTACAAGTCTTGCATGTGTATCTAGGTTGTCAATTTAACTTATATAAAATAAATTGTTCAACATAAAAAATATATCATTAGAATATTTGAAGTTTGTAATGATATATTTTTCGTAATGTATGCCTCTTATTAAGTTGGTCAAATTAACGACTTAGGTACATGTACAAGACTTGTAAACTGAGATAGAGGGAGTACTACACTACTCAAATGCGGTCGCACAAGTCAGTGATGTAACTGGTCGTACATGTCAGACCAAGCTGATGCGTGTCCCTTCGGTGAGACGCAGGTCCGACCGACCGTCTGTTGGTGCGACCGACCGTAAAGTATTACGTGATGGAGACTTCTGGTTGTGGCTTCGGTTGATTGTCATGACCAAGCATTCAAAAACTAGTGATAAATGAACTATCATCTTTTTTCAAACGACCAAGTCTTTTCACAGGAATACAATACATATAGATGGAGTGATTGTCAAGGTTGCAAACTGACATGGCATTGCAAGTTCACTGCAACAGCAACCGACTAGGTCACTGCATCGCTGGCGGGGAAGGAGGGCAGCTCACTTTGCCTATGATGCATGCCCAATGGCGCCACCGCAACTGGTCCCGGGATTTGGCTTCTCCTACCGCCCATTTGAACAGTTGCACCGGCTGCTCATGCCATTGCACAGTCATGCACGTTCTTTCCTCCGCAGTCGTCTTCGTGAATATGATCTCTGCCATTAGCCCTAGCTTGAAATCAATGCGACGCTGCTAGATGTTGACATCCCTCGGGATCTCTCCCCTGAGAGAGATCGACTTGCGCCACCGCCTTGTGCTACGCCAGGCGCAGCTCCTTGGAACTTCTCTCCAATCGATGCGACGCGTCCTCGATCCGATTTGCCCTTGCTGCCCACCACCTGAAACACAGCCCTGGTATGTCCTCCGGCGCCACCGATCTGTGATTCTAGAGCAATGGATCCCCTCTAAAACACATGTGGGTTTCGCACAAAGGTGGTAATGTTGTGGGCCGCAGCGAGAGGGCAGCCCGCGGGATCCTGGGATCTAAGGGATTATCCATGGCGGGATCCTCCATGGTGGGATCCGATGGGCGAGGCAGGGAGGTGAGCCTAGGCGCTGGGAGAGCCCTACGAGGCTAAGATAAAGATAGTACTACTCCAGTCCGTCCATATTTAAATACAAAGGCCACCAACAGTAGCCCAGGCAAAAATTGATCATGTTGCCTGCGTCCTGGTTTATTGGCCCCCTTTTTTGTGCCACTTTTTATGACATGCATAAATATTATGTTACTTAAAATATGGTCAGAAATTGGCACAAAATACGAAGGAGACCAATGGAAGTAGCAACCCATGATTTAACTACTCGCATGCACGCAGTAGAGTAGTAATGTATTTCTTCCTCCCTCACGTCCACTCAATTTGCATGCGCTGTATTAATTGACCATCAATGAAGTGAAGAACTTCACACGCGTCAAATTATCACATGGGGTGGATCTTCGTACAAAAATGTGTCCCCCGTGTGCGTGCGTGTGCGTGCGAGGGGATGAGTGCGTGTGTGGCATGCGTGCACATATTCACTTCGTGCATGTACTGCCAGTGTGCCTCAAAGAGGACGAGTACATCCTTCTGGAACCAGCAGCACGTCACTGTGATCAATCCACACAAGGAGGTCGCCACAACGCCTCCACATGTGCCACGTGGCTTCATGAACTGAAAGAGAGACACTGTGTAGCGTGCCATTGGAATTCTCTGTACTCGAAGTACTAGTAAGGTACACGTGCATTGCACGCATCAGATTTGGCAACCAAATTATGAATAAATACCACACTATAGCATGTAAGCTTTGAGTCATATATGCATGATGTAGATGTTCTTTTAATTCTTATAGTTCATCTCATTCAAAATCAATTAGTTTTTATTAAAAAAGCTAGGGCCTCTTTGATTCATAGGATTTCCAAAACGCGGGAATAGGAAAACATGGGATTAGAGTGGAATGTTGTCTTGAATCCTACAGGATTGTACGAGTGTTTGATTGTGCATAGAAAAAAACGTAGGATTCTTTCAAAGAGGTTTGAGTGGATGGAATGTTTCCTATGAAATCTAGTGCAAATGAATCCTATGAAAAAATTCCTATGGTTTACAATCCTACGAATCAAACAATCAAGATAGGAAAAATTCGAAAATTCCTTTGAGAATCCTTTGAATCAAAGAAGCCCTTAATCTATTTTATGATTCATGGAATTGTGCGTTGTAAAGCATAAAGTAAAAAAATAATGGCAATTCAACTACAAAAAAAGTTTGGGCAGTTATGATATGGAAGATTGTAGAACAAAGGAGAAGCACTTGTGTTTTGAGGTTTGTGCATTATGCTTAAGCTCAACCATGGAGTCTGCTAGATTATACATGTGGCAAAATCCGGTGGGGGCTAGAAGATGGTGCGAGGGGCCAAGTGGAGGGAGATAGAAGGAGTGCACAAGTGCGAGATCGATATTTAAAGAGAGGGCGCGAGAACGTGCGTTGTTGCGCGTAGTGGCGGAGCCATGAAAAATAAATGAGCTAGGGGGCCAAGCATTGCTAATCCTTTAATTATGAGGAGGGCCAATTCATCAACTTAAACCATTTTACCAGCAATTGTATAATGATCACATTCATATTAGCCTCAATATATAGTGATGTTAGGAGGGGCAGGGCCCTTGCTGCCCCCTGTCTTCACCACTTGCGCGCGTCTGAGAGATGAAGCGGAAGGCATGGATGATGAGAGGGGGACGTTGGACATATAATTAATGTGGGTGTATTAGCTATGTAAGCCTATATAGAGAGTTATAGATTGATCGATGTGTACGTGGGAAAGAGGGTGAGACCTCACTAGATATATAGATTGATCGATTTGTGTGGAAAACTAGGAAAGACCTAGCTATATATATACACACATACAGGAACATCGATCGTTGCGCATGCACGTGAGAGATAAAGAATGCCTGATATGATGAAGAGGGGGAGGTGTGTGTATGCATGCATGGGAGATCGACTTGAAGAAAAAGATTGCATGTGTGCGATGGATAATGCCGAGTGGTAGTGTGTGTGCATGCATGCACGAGAGAAAGTTAGTGGTACAAATATAAAGAGAAGATGACTGTGTGGGTGTAAAAGACTAGGCGAGGTCATAATCAATGTAAAGTTGAATTCAAATATTTGAATAAAAGATCATAATGTTTGAAACCCATGCATGCGTGAATATAACTGAGATATGCACGGTGTGGTTTGGAAGCGAGCATGTTGTACTGTATACACATTGAACAAGGTCAGACTGATTTGAATTTGAGATACCGATGGCAGACATCGTTTGGCCACATTGCATCCATGCATGGACACACTGTTCTAATTGAAGATGATGGGTGGCTTTCGCATCACATATCTACATCTATACCCTTATATATTATATTTTATATTTTTTATATAGTGTGCGCATAACTTTAACCTCGAAAGATGGTCGTTGGATGAAGCCAATCCGATGGTGCAGATATGGCAAATTCGAGCACTACTGGTCGTTGGATATCATCTAGATTCAACTGATTTTGCCACATGTACAATCTAGAAGACTACATGGTTGAACTTAAGCATAATGCACAAACCTCAAAACACGAGCACTTCTTCTTTGTTCTAGAATTTTTCATATCAGAATTTCCCAAATGTTTTTCTACATGATTTGCCATTATTTGTTTTTACTTTATGCTTTACAATGCACAATTCCATGAATCTTAAAATAGATTAGCTTTTCTTACAAAAACTAGATGATTTTGAATGAAATGAACTATAAGAATTAAACGAACATCTACATCACACATATATGACTCAAAGCTTACATGCTATAATGTGGTATTTATTCATAATTTCGTTGCCAAATCTCATGCGTGCAATGCACGTGTACCTTACTAGTCTAAATGGTGTTTGTGTGTGTGTTGTGCGTGTTAAACACATTGTACATAGTATCATACATGGTTTAGATTCCGAACATATAGCTAGAGCATACATGTACTATGATTTGAATTCAACATAAAATACATACATATATTTGAATTTGAGATCGTATGTACATGTAGTTCGTATTTATATAGGAATTTACTTCTCCTATATTCATGTCATGTGTTGTGAAGATAATATTTAGATGGTTGTATAACTAACCCGAGTACAATCCCATTCAAACAGGGAAAATGTACTCAAATTTAGTCCATATGCTAGACAACACACATTTTTTTTATTGTTAAGGGAAGTGCAAATTGTTTTGGTACTGTACACGTTATGTTTGTTGTCTCATTTTTTTAGTTTTTTTGTTGTTGTATTTGAATGCATTTCTAGTAATATAGTAAAACGGGACATGGCTCTCTCTAGTGATGAGTTGCGAATTGTCTTTTTTTGGTACATGTTAAGCTTGTTCTCCTAAAATTTCAAGTTGCGCCTTGTTATGCCGAAATTTCAAGCTAGCATCTCTGTCTATCATGCTACGAAATTCCCGCCTCTTCAACCCGTATCTTGTTACCCCGAAATATTTAAGATATATCTTTGTCTCGTTGTGCTATGAAAACTCCCTCCATCTCAACCCGCGCCTTACTATATCAAAATTACGACGCGCGCGAAAACTCCCACCTCCTGTGAAATCCCGACACGTGAAATGCACGTGATACCCCTAAACTGAAAGAACTGCCTAGCTCAAATTGGTGGGGATACTTTCGCAACTTACCCCACATTTCGGACAAGCACTTCCCTAAGCCATGGTTCCCCACTCCCATCCCATCCGCCCACCCATTCGTACACCGAGGCCACGAAAACCCACGAAGCCCCACACCCTCCTCCGTCCGCCACCCAGCCAGAGCCTCTTCCCCGATGACGTCGTCCACAACAACACCTCGACGTCCCTCATCCACCGTACTAGATGAGGATCCGTCGTCGATCTCTTCGTCCCACTGGTTCAGCCACCCCGTCCTCCACCTCCAAGGAGCTGCCCCAATAATCCCCTCGTCTTTTGCGCCACCTTCATTCCCACACCGCCGTCTTCACCTGCACCACGGAAGAGCATCATCATCACCATTTCCTCGGATGAAGCTGAGGCCTAATCGGCACCACCAAAGAGGTTGTACACTAATCGCCGCATTTTCTTCTTGATTCGATCTCACGGTGCTGCTGGCGCTCGGTCCCGAGCCGACATGGCGCGGCTCTATCCACGGCGGCATCGCCGGCCACTTCCTCCACGACGTTGCTCCCTCAGTGGCAATGTACACATTAGTAGGAGCTGTTGCTGCTGCTTTAGCTCTCGCTCGCACTGCTGCTTTGCTCTTGCTCTTGGTCCCTTGCCTGAACTACTCTTGATATTGCTCGTGCTGCTCCTCTCGCTCTTTCTCTTGCTTGCGATGCTGCTCCGATTTAGCTACACTTCAGTCAATTGAATTGACTTTTGGGTTAGTCGATTTTCAGGGGGTGGGGGGCTCGCCGGAGTTAAGGAAGAACCAGCCATAGCAGGGAGGAGGGCTCACCGGAGAGGTACCCCACTATCTATCTTAGGGTTCACGGTGGGGGCGGTGGTCGCCGGCGGTGGTGGGGCAGTGGCGTGGGGATCGCCAGAGAAAAAGCTCGGCACGGGGGGCATAGAGGGATGGCCGGGGCGGCGGCGGACCGGCGGTGGGGAGCGGGGCGGCGGCGGACCGGCGATGGGGAGCGGGGTGGCACACCACCGGCCGCGGGCGGCGGGGGGCGGCGGTTTGGCCGGTGGTGGCTGGCGGCTCACGGGGGTGGAGGTAGCAGATGAACTGCAGGCCCTTGATTTCGTATCCAATGGCTGGAAAATCAACTGACCAGAGATGAAAAAGTCATTCGACTGACGTGTAACCTCACCCTGATGCTGCTACACGACCAGTTGCCCCGGCTCTCGCATGCACTGCTGCTCTGGGCGCTGCTCCTGCTGTTACTGCTTTTCTGCTACTAGTGCGTTCAGTTTCGACAGTAAAATTCAGTTACGACAGCAAAATTCAGTTTCGAGGGCAAAATTCAGTTTCGACAGTTATGTTCTGTTTTGACAGTTAAGTTTAGTTTCGACAGTTAAGTTCAGAGATGAGCGGCTAATGTATTTTACATCTAGCACTTTGTGGTTATGTATTTTACATCATCTATTAGAGATGCTATTCACTCAGGTTAACGTTATCTCTCTTGTCCTGCTTCAGCCTCGGCGTCGTACAACTCACCGGAGCTGCTCCAACGATGAAACCCTCCATCACAGCGAAGCAGTACCCCGGGCTCCATCTCCAGACGGCTAAGATCTTCTTCCCCTCCTCCGACAGCCAAGTCAGCCGGAGCATCCTCACCGACCAACGCAATGCTGAGATCGACATGGCTTCAACAAAGAGGTTGTACACTTGTTGCATCTCTTTTTTACTCTACATGTTATATATATTGTCCATTGAGTACACGTAGTAACGTGAAATACATTATTTTATCCTACTATATGACAAGCAGTGAGGTACTAGGCAACTTAGCTATCCATGATGGACTCTCCTGAACGCCATCATTATTTATCTCTACGCGTTTGAGCTGTGCATTTTTTGATGGGCCTCGGAGTTGAGCTAGTAGGGCAGTGGCCTGAGTCCAAAGTAGTAGAAGTAGAAGAAAAATATTTTTTGAGTGTAGGCTTTTCCTTGCTCAAGTATGCGTACTAGAATCGCCAGTGCTTGAAAGAAAAGTGAAGGAAAACATAGGAATTGGAAAGTTTCCTATGGTACTACTATTCATGCATTTGGTTCAAAGGAATGGAGCAAAGGAAAACTGTAGGATTTGTTTCTTTTGTGTCTCCTTGAAATAAAAACCATAGGAATTTTAATATCCATTTGTCCTCCTTTTCAAATTCCTATTAATGAAGCACAAGAATAAGAGATAGTAGCATAATAGCATATAACCGTACATTTTCCTATGGTTTGACTTAATCTCACCATGCTTCTTTGCATCCTGTGATCTTCCAGTTCTTGTGAACCAAACACCCAGATTGGCAGAAATCCTATGTTTTTAAATTCTCTATTTTGCACGTACATTCTTATCCTATTCCTGTGTATTTCCTATCCCTGCATTGTTAGAATCCTCAAATTCAAACAAGCCCTTACACAATTACTTCTGTTATAGATATGTGTCAAAGAAAACCTTGTGTGGTTTGTCCCGCTCCTGATGCGTTGTGTTCCACCCCAGCTCAGCTGCTCCAATGATGGAAAGGTTCACCATAGCAGGGATCCGCTCTCCAGACTGTCTTTCGCCGCCTCAGATCTTCTTCCCCGCCGCCGGCAGCCAAAACAACTGCATTACTATCATCAACTGAGCAGATAACCTTGAGGACTATACGGGTCCGCAAGAGAGGTCGCACTCTTCCGTGTCTACTTACGTTATGCATCGCTTAATATGATGACATGCTACTTTATCGTCGTGTTCACCTCATAGACTCCGAGTCGGGTCCAAACTAATGCTGAAACTTGAGTTTTTAAATGGTTGTGGGGTACATATTGGGGCAACAATTAGTACTATTTGTCTACTATCTGGTTAATCTCGGGTATCTACTTTGAGTTTCATGTTGGGTGCAAACAAACATTAAAAGAGACATTATCTGTATTTTTTAACTAAAGCTATTATCTGCCTGTTATCATTGGTTTTGGGTCTATCCATAGTTTGCTACCATCACTCTGGATTTGTGGATGCCCTCCTTACATAATCTCACTATGTTTTATTCCTATGCATGTCAGTTATTGTACACAATGGAACTGAACATGTAGAGCAAAAGAGATGGGCCTTGTGTGGCAATAAATTTCATGCAGACGTCGCTCCATGGTGGGCACAAAGGCAGCCCCCCACCACCCATTTCAGATTGTAATTAAGAGGAAGATAACTGCTCTGAGGGGGATTCAGAAGGAGAAGACCACTCCTATTTAGCCCCTGAGGTCTTCTCTCTAACTTGGCGTGCTGATGTTGGTAATATCATGCATATGGTGCCTTGCATTGCTTACTTTATACATCAAATATGTCATCTGCTTAGTTTAGACATGCTTTGTGTGAATGCCATATGTTTAGTTTCTTTATCGTATATGTGAATCATGCAATGCCATCTTGTTTAGCCAGGATCATATATGTGAATTTTGCAATGCCACCCTGGTTAGCCAGTCATCTTATATGTGAATTATATCATGCCATCATTTTTATTACGTATTAAATTTGTCAACAATTTTAGTACATTCAATTACTCTTCCTGTGCATCAGCCATTCGGCACGGTCATGGAAAAATCTGGAGTGGAAACAAGGTCTTCAGAGAAGACAATGCTATCTGACAAAGCGCATGTCTTGCTGGTTACGGATAGCTCCTCGGAGGAGGATTCATAGACAGATGACCAGTCCTATCCCCCCCCCCCCCCCGAGGTGCATGCTCTAACTTGGCAGGGTTATGTTGCTCATATCGTGTGTATGGTATCTTGCATTGCTATGTCATTTACTTAGATTAGACATGCTTAGTGTGAATGCCACATGTTTAGTGTCTAATTACCATATATGTGAATTATGCAATGTCATCTTGTTGCAAGACATCATATATGTGAATTATGCAATGCTATCTTGTTGCAAGGCATTATATATGTGAATTATGCAATGCCATGTTGTTTAGCCAAGCGTCATATATGTGAATTATATCATGCCGTCCTTTTTTGTATTTCTCATTGCATTTGTCGACAATGTTTGTATACTCAACTGCTCTTCCTGTGCATCAGCCATTTGGATTGGTGATGGAGAAATCTGGAGTGAAAACAAGGTCTTCAGAGCAGACAATGCTACCTGCTGAAGCAGATATCTTGCTGGTTACATACAGCTCTTCAGAGGAGGATTCAAAGGCAGATGAATAGTCCTATTATCCCCCTGAGGCGTATGCTCAAACTTGGCAGGGTTATATTACTCATATCATGCATATGTTGTATTGCAATGCTTAGTTTTTACATCATATACACAATATTGAATGCCATCTCCTTGGTTGACACATCATATATGCGATTGCCCTCTACTCACTTGTTTAGTATATAAATCATATATTTGAATTATATTATGCCATGATGTTTACATAGACAGCATGTATCTGAATTATGCCATGCCAACCCATTTTCTAAAGACATAATATAGTTATATCATCTCATCCTGTTTACATAGTCATCATGTTTTGAATTATGGCATTCTATCCGTGAATTATATCATGCCATCATGTTTCCATCGATGGCATGTTTGTGATTTATGGCATGCCAACCACTTTAATAGACACCTCATATTTTGACGTATGTCATTCTATCCTGTTTAGTTAGCCATCATACATGTGAAATTGTGTCATGCTACCCTGTTTAATTAGCCATCATATATGTGAAATTATGTCCTGCTATTATGTTTGGTTAGGCAACATAATTGTTAATTATTTCATGTCCCGTTTTCTTCCCTACTATCCATTGCACTTGTCTATCTTACAATGTCTGTACATTCAATTAATTTTCTTGTTTATCAGCCATTTCAATTGGAGGGGGTGATGGTAGTATCTGTGGGAGTAAAAACACAGTCTTCAGAAAAGATCGTGCTACCTGTCGATGCAGATAGAACCACGGTTGTACTTGCCCAAGAACCAGCCCCACCACACATAACCCAAACTCACGTAGATTGTAACCCTACCCAGTTGGACAGAGAACCAGCTACACCCCTTCTAACCCCAACACCAGCAGATAGTAACCCAGTTCCAGTTGACACAGCACCGTCTCCACCACAGAGCACCCAAACACAAGCAGTTAGTAAGGCAACTACAGTGCCCAAAGCACGAGGACCAGCACTCTGAACCCCAAGTCAACGCTTAAAGAAGAAGAAGAATTGTTCTTAGGTCAGGTTCTGTATCTATGGTTCATACTACTTTGCTCTTGCATCACTGTATTTACTCATAACAACTAATTTCAAATTTGAAGGATGCAATTGAAACTCCAATGGTGCAACAGGTATGTTTTAAACCTGTTTCTTTAACGTGTTTGTTGTTGTAACTTGCTCTGTGTTGATTTCAGTTTCAATTGAATAAACTGTTATATTCTCATGCCATGCACATTACAAGTGTTGTTATTGTTGTGTAGTTTCCCACATTTATATTGTGTCTATGCTGCTTTGTCTTAAATAGATATGATTCAAATTGTCTCTATCTTGATTTGACATCATAAACTAGAATGATATAGACCATACAGTGACCATACTACATAGATATATCTTTGTTTCATGTTGTTAGCATGTCTACCTTACTACTGAACTGGTTTACCAAAATGACTTTCATACACAACATGTTAAACCTATGATGTGTCTGTTTGTTTCTCTTTTAGAACGCGGATAAAATATTGGAGAAGAGTACCCCGTTATGCAATGGTAAAGGAAGTAATGCAGATAAGGTTCAAGATAGTGAGACATCCCTGTTGGTCTCCAAGAAAGCTGATAAAAACTATATTGAAGACACTGAGACAACCCCAAAGTCTTGTCTTGATGTAGTGTTCGAGTTACTGGCTACTACTACTGGCACCAGCTCTTCGAACTCGCTGCCTGAATCAGTTCGGCTTCTTGAGTCTCAACTTCAAGTTGAAAGACATCGATCATATGTTATGCGATAGGAAGCCGAAGGACTGAGGAAGTCCATGTAGAATTCAAATGCATACTTTCTGGTGCAACAGCAAGTGCTGGAGGATTTAAGCGCCAAACAAGAGAAAGTTAATAAGCTTGCTAAGCATCTTGCCGGCATTATGGGTACCCAGGATATTGTTTCTTGAGCTCTTCTAAAGTGGTTTCAGTTCTGGACTTGTTTTGCTGCGGCATTTATTTGCACTGGTCGCCAACTTTGACAACCAGTGTATATGATATGCTACTTTGTTCCCTATATTTGCACTCGTGGTGAACTTTGATGCCCAGTGGATGTAATATGTGCAATAGCCGTGATAGCCTAGCGTAAGTTGCTTCCTTATTTATTTCCTTGTTGTCTTGTTTATTTGTTTGCTTGTAGTCAATGTAGTTCTTTTTCCACGGTTTGTTAGTGGCCGCAATAACCTATTTTTAAAAAACTAGACCGCAATAACCATGGGCTACATATTTATTGTAGTTACCATGGGCCTTCTACGGGTCGTAGAAACAATGGACCTTATAAGGGTCATAGAAACAATGGGCCTTCTACGGGTCATAGCATCAATGGGCCTTCTACGGGTCGTATGATCGATCGGTCAAACATGGGCCAATAACAAACCGCATTATGGGTCGTAAATGGGCTAGATTTGGAATCATCAGTTCATGAGCCGATAATAACGGGACGTCGTTAATTGGTCGTATTTGATGACGCTATGAAAACGGCCCAACGGATTAACCGGACACAAACAGGCCGATTGTAACCACGGGCTGAATTTGGCCCACAAGCAAAAAAGGCCAGTAATGGACCATAAGTAACCGAATGCTGGAAATGATCCCAAGAATAAATGGGCCCTGAGAAGGCCGAAAGATAACATGGGCTGGAAACGGCCCAATGGAATAATGGGTCGTTAATGGGTATAAAGCGGTACATTGTTCATTACGGGCCAAATTCACCATGGGCCGTTAATGGGCCAAGAGTTACAAATGGCCTCATATGGGCCGAAAGACATCATGGGCCATACATGGGCCGGAAGTTACAACAGGCTGGAATCATATTGGACGGCCCACATGAAGCTACTGGGCTTAATTCTGATAGGCCGCGTAACGGGTCGTGAGTTAGTGGGCCATAAATGGGCTATATACGAAGAAGCCATTAACAGGCTTCCCGTGGGCCGGCACATTACCTTTTGACGAAGTCAAATGGGCAGGCCTTTTCACCGGAATGGGCCTCTACTGGGTCGTGCCACGTGTCGACGTGTCATAGGCGCCTCATGTCCAATGAATGGATGACATCTGTCCCAACAGTGAGCCAACACGTGTTTCCTCCAGCCAATGAGAATTTTACACATGGAAAATCCTCATTGGTCCGGGCTGTTAACGGGTTATCAGATCCAAAACCGGACCCGATAGCATAACGGTGACCCGTTGCGGTGGATGCCATGTGTCGGTTACCCTTAACGAAAACACTTCCATGACGCGCCATTTATCGTCATGTAAGTGGACACTTCCGTGATGATAATTTTGGTAATGTCATGGAACACTTCTACACAGCACATGCATGACTATCTTGATTCTGTCATAAAATCATCATGGATGTACATGCATGACAGAAAACGTGACCTACTGTGACAAGCATGTATCATCACGGAAGTGTATTTTTTTGTAGTGAAGGTATCAATCCAGTAGGAGACAACACACAAATCACCAATACCTGCACAAAACAATCAAACAACTTGCACCCAACGTGATAAAGGGGTTATCAATCCCTTCATGATCACTTGCAAAACTGAGATCTGATAGAGATAGATGAAACTAAACAAAAGATAAAGTAAATATTTTTGGGTTTTTTGGTTTATAGGTCGGAAAGTAAAAGATTGCAAAATAGTAGATCGGAAACTAATATGATGGAACATTGTAGATCAGAAACTTATATGATGGAAAATATACCCGAGGTCCATAGGTTTCACTAGAGGCTTCTCTCAAGATAGCAGATAATACGGTGGGTGAACAAATTACTGTCGAGCAATTGATAGAAAAGCGCAAAGTTATGACGATATCTAAGGCAATGATTATGAAATATAGGCATCACGTCCATGCCAAGTAGACCGAAACAATTCTGCATCTACTACTATAACTCCACACATCAACCGACTCCTGCCTGCATCTGGAGTATTAAGTTCATGAAGAACAGAGTAACGCATTAAGTAAGATGACATGAGGTAGAGAAATAAACTCAATCAATATGATGTAAACCCCATCTTTTTATCCTCGATGGCAACAATACAATGCGTGCCTTGCTGCCCCTACAGTCACTGGGAAAGGACACCGCAAGATTGAACCCAAAGCTAAGCACTTCTCCCATTGCAAGAAAAACCAATCTAGTTGCCCAAACCAAACTGATAGTTTGAAGAGAATTACAAAGATATCAAATCATGCATAAAAGAATTCAGAGAAGATTCAAATAATATTCATAGATAAGCCGATCATAAATCTACAATTCATCGGATCTCGACAAACACACCGCAAAAGAAGATTACATCGGATAGATCTCCAAGAAATCGAGGAGAACATGGTATTGAGAGTCACAGAGAGAGAAGAAGCCATCTGGCTACTAGCTATGGACCCGTAGGTCTGTGGTAAACTACTCACGCTTCATCGGAAGGGCGATAGAGTTGATGTAGAAGCCCTCCGTGATCGAATCCCCCTCCGGCAGGATGCCGGATAAGGCCCCTAGATGGGATCTCACGGGAACAGAAGGTTGCGGCGGTGGAAAAGTGTTTTCATGGATACTTCTGGTGGTTTGGGAATGTATGTGAATATATAGGAGGAAGATCTAGGTCAGGGGGTCACCAAGGGGCCCACAAGGCAGGGGGTGCACCCTACCCCTTGGGCGCACCCTCCACCCTTGTGGTCGCCTCGTGGATCTTCTCACTTGCACTCCAAGTCTCCTGGGTGTCTTCTGGTCTAAGAAAAATCATCGCGAAGGTTTTATTCCATTTGGACTCTGTTTGGTATTCCTTTTCTGCGAAACTCAAAAACAAGGAAAAAAACAAAAACTGGCACTAGGCTCTAAGTTAGTAGGTTAGTCCAAAAAATAATATAAAATAGCATATTAATGCATATAAAATATCCAAAACAGATAATATAATAGCATGGAACAATCAAAAATTGTAGATACATTGGAGACGTATCAATAACTACTGCAGGCTTTGCTTGTTGCATGGTTTCTTCCTCGTGAAGAGGGGATGGTGGAATCTGTTGCAGTGGAGCACTTGTGTCGACAGGAGCATCAATTGCTATAGTTTGAATGCAGCGATCTGAGATTGCCTTCGGCTTATTGACTCTTGCCATAGCTTTTTGACGTCTCTCTTCTTTTTCTCTTCGTCGAGAAAGATCTTCTTGATGTTTGATCTCTTCATTTCTACAATCATGAAGCTATGAAACATCCATTTTCAGCCTTGAATGCCACTCTATCTTATTGTTCCTCATAAAAGTGAGGGTTTTGGTGAGCTCAAGAATCTCCTTGTTCAGCCTCTTCCTTTCAGATTCTGTGTGAGCATCATTTCTCATCTGTTCGAGAGTTTTCTTGTCCTCTACAACTTGATTGAGTTTGTGGTAATTTCTCCCAACTCAGTGAAGTATTTTGCTACCAACTTGGTAACATCATCCGGAAGACCCAAACTGCTCAGATTAGCTAATTTTGCATCATAGGCAGCACTATCAATAAGATCACTCATCAGGTCGAAGTCATACTTCAGTTCCTCTGTGGGAGCAGGAACATTGGATCTCGCTTTCTTGACCGAAGAAGATGCTCTCTCCTCAAGCAACAACTTTCTTTTCACAACTGGAGCAGCTAAACCCGAAGGTTTATCTCAGACTAAAGCAGTTGCAAGCCTCAGTGACATCTCAATGGAGGTGAGATCTTAGCAGGAGAGGGAGTTTGGTGTGGTTTGTCCATAAGAGCTCGTTGATCATAAATGGGAATTTCTTTGGCAACATTATCATCGGAAGAATCCTCAGATGAGGCAGATGTTGCCTTCTTTGATTTTCTTGCAACTGATTTCTTTCTCGAAGTTTAAGGGGAAACAGACGTCCTCTTCTTCTTTTATTTTTGGCCATAGGCCAGTTCCTTATTCTTTTGCACATCTTGCCGAGTCAACTCAACATTTCTTTGTTCCACCTGATTTTTCTTTGAGGCCTTGGCTTCACTTGGCATTGGCCTTTGCTCTCTTCTCCACTTCCTCGGGGAAATCAACAATTGTCTTGAATGAATCAGCATGAGCATTAGCTGGAGGAGCTGGCCTAACTTTTTCATCATCTTGACCTAGGCAGCCCCATGTGTCATGCAGTCATTCTAGGGTAGAGTAAATGCGAAAAAGATCTGATATTTCCTTCAGACATTTTCATAGTTAAACCACTTATTTGCCCAATGACGACGAATCTTCTACAGCCTGCTATTTCTTTCGGTGGCAGTTTCAACTCCAGTTGGAGTTTTGTAAGTTTCTGGATCAGACATCTTAGCCGCGGTGTTCCTCTCTCTACCACGACCACCCTTCTTGGGATTTCCATAAAAGAATGGGGACTTGGAATCGGTGACTTGCTCACCCTCAAGATAACTGTGAGCTGAGGTAATATCATCGGATTCTGATTTAGATTTATTCTTCGGAGCCTTTGGGGGCTTAGCTGCTTTTCTTTCATCCAACTTTGCTTTTGCTGCCACAGGTGGTATCTGATGAATTTCTTCTTCAGACCCACACTGCTCTTCCGAGCTGTTTGCCATGACCACTCCTAAGAGAAAAACAACAATACAAAGGACAACAGGAAGGGGTCACAAACATGCACAGAACCATTTTGACAAAAAACGAGAGGTTTTTCAGAACCAGCAAGGAATTCATGGTATGCATATGAGCAAGATATCATCAATAGATCTGCAAAATGCCTTAAAGCAAAGTGACCATCTATCTAATCTTTCAAATAGAATAGACACGAATCCTAGATCCATAACAACTAGCATGAGGGAAAACTACAAACCGCACCAGTTACAACCTAGGGAATCCTAAGGATCTACTGCAAGATAAATTTGCATCAGAAGAATAACCCTAGAATAGAGACAAGACAAGGCTAGCTCCAGATCTGTGCACCCTAACTTGGCAGCAAAGAACATCTACGATAGTGCAAGAGAGAAGAACTACCGCACTGGTGCGACCAATGGTGGCAGAGCTTCACCGGAGTTGCATGGCAAAGCGCGACGTTGACGCTACTTCGAGCTGGGGCTCAGGCTGAGAGCGAGAGGAGGGGTTTGAGGTCGAAAAGATAAAGAACCAAAGAGGAAGAAGCCTGGAGGGGGGGTTTATTAGCCCGAGGGCGAAACCGCTTCCTCCGAGATCCATCGCCGAAAAGAACGGGATGCTCCACATTCAACAGATGAGATCACGATCGTGAGATCGTGGGCACGTGTTAGTCGTTTCGTGCGAAAATCTCGGTAATTGAACAGAATGCCGAAGGGTTTGAGGAAGCGCAAGCGCCAAAACAGATTAAATTTCAAAGTTGATTTCATTTGCGACTAGGACATCAGATTGAAATCTTCTTCAGATCAAGTTGCATGTTTATGATGAGGAAGAATCAGAGGGAAAAACATAGTCTGACACAAAAACACTTAGCCAAATGAAAGAAAAACACAAAACACAAACACTTCGAACAAAGATATAGAAGAACACACTAAGAACTAGCACCAACAATAGATCTTAGGGAAAGAGATGATCGATGAAGATCCCTGAGATACATCTGCAAGAAGGGGTTAGTTCTTTTTCACAACCCACACTTGTGTGGGCGGCGATGATCTCATTTTCTTCGTCAGGGCAAGAGTATTCTTTCGGTAAGACCTGAAATGCACATGTACACTTTGAGAGTAATCATATGAATATGCATTGAAGTTGTTTCCAGAGACATGAGTGTAATGATTCGAGGAGGTACACATGTACTCCTTCTGTCGAAGCCTTGATAGATGCTCATTTGAGAATTTTCATGTGCCATTCTGCGAATGATAACCATTGTCTTGAAGAAAATTAGTCTGCATGTTCAAGTTATAGTAACAAATAGATTTCAATAGTTCACTTCTTCACCCATATTTGCTTCTTGGGTGAGCCATACCTGCAGTTAGTCCCAATATATCGAGCTAAAACCTTACCATTATGTTGTTTGAATAGTTTATAATTCCCGTCATCGAACTCATCAGAAATGGCAGGAATGGAAGAATCATATCCTGATAGAGTTGTAGGTTCGAGTGTTTTGCTTTTAGCAAGAACCCAACTCGTACGAGGATATTACTCGGGAGTCCAGTAAGTTCCATCAGCGTTGAGTTTTCTTTCGAAACACAATCCTTCCTTTCGAGGATTTTTGTGCAGTAATGACTTCTTGAGCACATCACACAGGGTTTGATGCCCTTTTAGGCTTCTTAGCATTCCTGTCTCAAGTAAGTCCTTCAACCTGCAGTTTCATCAGCAATGGCAGCATATTCCTTGGAAGAGGGGTTAGAGATATCATTCATGACTACTGTAATTTTCTCGATGATAGAGTTAGAGATTTAATCATGTGAATCAGCATTACTATGTTTTAGGCATTTTAAGCACGGAGGATGAAAATCATCAGGAAGACAAGTAGATTGCTCGGCAAAGAGAGAATCTTTCTCTAACACTAGCTCATTATGATATTCTTTCAGTGACACGAGTTCTTGATTCCTGTTAAGGAGTTCATCTAATAAACTCTCATAGTCAACTATAAGAGAATCATATCGATTGGTAAGATCATCAATAGTTGATGAAAAAGCATCTTGCTCTTTGATCAACTTTTGATTCTTCTCCATCTCTTTGACTAGTAATCCTTCAGTTTTCCTAAGATTTCTTTCAAGCATTTCTAGCTCATCTTGTTGAGATTTTGCCATTTTAACAAGTTTAGCATAAGCAATGTATCCAGGAGAATATCCATTCATGGACTTTTGGTGTTTTGCTGATACCTGATCCTTTGAGGATTTTGCCATGAGATAGAAGGTGATTGGTTCATCATCGCTCGAATCATCATCAGCAGCATCTGATTCGAGGGAGGTGTCTGATGATTCATACGCAATGAAGGCATTGCTCCTTCCTATCCTTCTTTGATGCTCTTCATCATCGGAGTCAGAATCGGATGTATCATATTCAGAATGCATTCTCATGTCAGTGATTACTCTGTTCAGCTGAGAGATTTTCTTCATGCTGGATTTGATTGTAGCTTTGGCTTGAACATCAGTGACTATTCTCGTCAAAGAAGATGATGATGGAGATTCCTTTTTCTTCGAGAGCTTAGTATGACGATCCACACGAGTGAATACATTGCAATGAAGATATTTCCATCTATTGCTTGTCCTTTCCCAGCGGGGACAATCAACTATAAGATGACTGTATAATTTTCCTTGAAGCACTTCATATCTTTCGGAGGTAACCTTCTTCTCGAAGATTCAGGCACGTCACATTCATCATCATTTGTGAGGCAAAGATTTTGTCTTCTGAGACCACTCAGCCTTTCTACGAGCATTTAAAATTCCCTTGTGATGGTGTGTTGATTTTCAGTGTCTTCTTCTTCTCCTTCACCTTCTGAAGAAGATTCCTGATCTGCATTTTAAGCTCCATCTTTTCTTCGTGAAGGGACAACAGTGTCATGATCTCAACATAAAGAAGCTTCATAGTCTGGTCTTTGCTTGATTTCAGCTATGATGGGATCAAAGGTAGCATCAAGAGCACTTAGAAGCTTGTTGACCACATCTCTATCGTTGATATCAGTTACTCCTCGCTGATGAAGCCTTTCGACAATATTTGTCAATCGGTCAGTGAGTTCCATAGCACTTTCCTTTCGCAAGCTTCTCAAGCCGGTGAACATAGCACGAAGCATTTGTGTGTGGGGTTCCGTTCTAGCAATGGAATCTTCATGAGCATTTTTATGGCATCCCAGATTTGCTTCGCAGTGTCGAGCTTTTGAAATCGAAGGAAAATGTCTTTTGAGAGACTGCAATAGATGATATCTTTTGCTTGAGCATCCAACTATAGATTTGCTTTATCATCGGAAGTCAGATAATTCGGTTGCATAATGGTGTATCTATTTTCCACGATCTTCCACAGATCAAAGTTGATAGCTTGAATTTTGATTCTCATTCGTTCCTTCTAGTACAGATAGTCATTTCCATCGAAGATGTGAAACCTTTCAGAGTGCAAGGATCTACCTACATATGACATTCTCAAAACTCCAAGGACGTTAGACCTTTAATATGCAGAGACAGTGAGTACTTGCTCTAATACCAATTGTTAGGATCAAGAGTATATTGACCATAGGGGGTGAATGGGATATTCAAAATTTCTTTCGAAAGTTTTGAACTGATCCCAATCACAACAGCAGAATAAAGAACGAAAGGAAATGATCAGAATCAATCTTCTTCGTCAGAAGCATATTCCTCGCTGAATGATGTGATAATAGAGCGAGCTTGGGAAATCACAAGTTTAACTATGATGAGAGTTATGCAACAAGCGAACATATGCATTAGAACAAGACAAAACATCACGTGGGTGATGAGAGATATGCAATGTGAAATGTTGATAACTAGACAGAGTGAGGAGAATACAACAGAATGATATACGAATATAAACTCATGTGAATGGCAAAAGTGACAGGAAAGAATTACAACAACGATAATGATCAGATGAACTATCGGCACAGAGCACAAAAGTAAACCGTTGAAGGAAATGTAGTAGAGTAGAATGAACCAGTGGTGCTCGATGGCGACAATCAGATTTGGTAGACCAGTTCACCGTTCTGCCAAAGGGCTATGTCTGGTTGGAGGGGCTACGACTTAACACGGAAGATAAACTCTCTTCACCCTATTCTCCTTCAACACTGAGCTAATCAGACTCAGGTTTCACTCGTGGTAGATCCTTGTCGGCAATCTCCAAACCTTCGGCCGACCTTCACGAACAACAATCACTCTTGGTTGCTGAAGGTCTAGCTCGGTGAAGAGAAAAACTCTTCAACACTGGAGCAGAAACCAATTAGTCTAGAGAGTGCGCAACTCTCAAGAGTAATAGGTACAAGAACTCTAACTCAGAACCACTATGATGCTAAACCACTATCTAAGTTTGGGCTCTTGATTTTCTCTCGGTGGATCTTAAACTCAAATCACTCAGAGAGGGGCTGCTCAAAATCAATCTTCTCAGAAATCTTAAGCGGAGCAGCCAACGAACAATGTTGGAGCGGGGTGGCTATTTATAGCTGCAGCCTTCCTTGATGGGAAAAGACCAAATGGGACATCGATAGCAGCTAATGGACAAATGACACGAGTCCAACGATCGGATTTGAGCACAAGGGTAACATTACTTGCGGAGCACGTAATGCTAACTCCTCGGTCTGAGAAAAATCTCTCGCAGCGAAGAAGATCACAGTCTCTTACTGACAAGTATTTGCTCGGAACACAAAGAGATTTCTCTCGCAACTTTCATAGGTTTTGGCTAAGCACCATAGCGGATCTAAGCTAGCTTCGAGAACCTATACCCCTCTTAATAGTACGGAGGTCCTATGGCTCAAATAAATGAAAGAAGAAGAACGAAATGAATACCATGTATTCACTTTGTCTTTGACTTCCATTCGCTACAGTCAATTTCTTCAGACGACCATACCGAAAAATATGCTTCGCTTCATAAAAAATCATTAGAGGGGATTATTTCTTCACATCAGACTTCTCTTCTTCATAACTTCATCAAATATAGCTCGTTCTTCTCTGCAACGTAGATATACTTCGGTGAAGTTACTCGAACATAGCACCGGAGATAGCATTCTCTTAGGTTCTGTATGGACTATTTCTCTCTGCATGCACTAGCAAAGAAATCAGTCCATACATGTTTCTGTCAACAATCTCCAAAACACAAGGTAGGCAGATATTGCACCAACAAACACAAAGAGATTTCTCTCACAACTCACATAGGATTTAGATTTAGCACCAACGAACCATAAGCTTCGAATACTATACCCCTCTTAATAGTATGATGGTCATGTGACTCAATAAAGAGAAAGAAGAACAATGAAATAAATGCTATGTCTTCATTTCGTCTTCAACTTCTCGGCTACAGACAACTTCTTGGTTGTATATTTGATACGGTCCAAGGTTTTCCGATCCTAAGGATGCTAGTAAGTGTGCAAACTTCAAGATATCCTATAATGATCTGGAGCAAGCATATAGTGGAGCTGGAATCTTCATACTAATGAAATGGTCAAATAAGTTGATTTCATCGAGGAAATTGAAGATGCTTGTATTTACAGGAAAGTTAGTGGGAGCATGATAATATTTCTAAACACTATATGTGCATGACACGTTGTTGATTGGAAATTATATAAATTTCTTGACATGGATTAAGACTTCATTGAAACTAGTTTTTCAGTAAAGTACTTAGGCAATTTATAGTTCTGGTATTAGGCATAATGATCATTTGCAAAGCTATGCATCTAACATGCTTTCACAAGAATTCATAATTTATGCGAAACATGCTTTGTATATATTGAATCACTAGCAGGACCTTTGATTCCTTAGACTGAGCTATGGAACCGCTATTGAGAACAATGTTCCATTGGCACTACCATCTAGGAATCATACCAAGTTCATAAATGAACCTTTGATCCATCACCCTCTATTGTTGCTTTAAAATGACAATATACCCAGCCTTTTGTTATAGTAGTCACCACAATAACTTTCTTGGACCAATTCCAACTTACTGTGCCACCATAAATCATTTAATTGAAACTGAAAATCGCTCGGAGCATCGATGAAGATTTTATCAATGTACCACTTACAACGAGCCTATATTGATGCAACTCCTTACAACATTCTCTTCATCTTCTTCGTATGCGAGAAACATGTCGTTAGTACTTAACGACATTTTCACCGTTGTCCTATGATTAACAGTTTGGTCACTCTGGTAACTTTATTCACAACTTACTTGGAGTACCAGACATATCTAATTGTTTACATACTATGGAACATATTGAACGCAACTGTAATTGAAATCATGTATTTCACTCATCAGTGTTTCAGGATACCGATTCTTGCTTAAAACTCCTTCCATGTGACTTTGATAAGAAACTCTTCTTGTGTATTTCATACTAAACTACTTTAGTATTCTATCAATATGTATTTTGGCTAAACCCGATTAGACACTACTATCTCCATAGATGCACATGGATATGAAGTTGGTAAGATCTAATAGGACAAAGGCTATACCACAAGCAAAACAAGAACAAACATCGGATTGCCGTTGGTGTAAAAGAAAATGTGCTAACTAGATTACCGAGTCTAGTGCAAGTGGGAGACTGTTGGAAATATGCCCTAGAGGTAATAATATTGTATTATTATATTTCCATGTTGATAATTAAGAGTTTATATTCTATCTTATAACTGCTATGATCCCTGGAATGTGCGATTCAATGGAAAACTCATATGCACGTGTGGAATGATAAACGGAAAAATAAGATTCCTAGTCTCGCCTCTAAGACTAGCTCAAGTGTTGTTCGTGGTCATGTTTTTCTGATATTAGGATATCGTTAAGTGTAACAATAGTCCCAAAACAACTTTGATAGTATGACGTTAGAAGAATGATCATATTGAATCGACCCAAACTTGTTTATTATACTTTGAGATAATATTGTCTGAAATCAATTGTTATAACACAGTGTTAATGTGTGTTTTAGTTCCTTGGACCATGAGAGTATCGTAGTCACTTATTATCGTACGATGGACTTTGAGGTTGCTCAAATGTCATCTATAACATGGTGATTATAATTAACGACAACTTGCAGGTTCATCGGAAAGTTTGACAAGGGACTAGGTAGCTCGAGAGTGGAATTTTCTCATCTGACAATGGAGAGATATTCTTAGTGCCCTCTCGGTGTGACGACATCCATCGTCGTCTGGCCATACACATGTGACTACGTCACAGAGATGCCGTAACACATCAACAAGAAAGAAGAGCAAAATCGGCAATGAGGAGATCGGTATAGTCAACATGGTGATGACTCAAGAGGATACCGGTATATCTCACCTCGAGTTTTGTAAAGTATCAAGAAGCAAAGGGAACATCACATGATAACCAAAGGTTCACTTGAATGTCATTCGTGTATTCATAGGGATCGATATGGGCGTCCACGGTTCCACTATCGGTAATTGAACGAAGGGGTTTTGTTCATGTCTATGTTTCACCGAACCTATAGGGTCACAAGCTTAAGGTAATCACGATCTATTGAATGTTATTAGGACATGAATATTGAGAATATATTTGTGTAATTGTTTAATTAATATGCTAAATAGTTTCAAGAGGAACCGGAAGCGTTTTGGGGTCACCGAAAGGGTTTCGGAGTTTATCGGGCAATGCCGAATATTTCTGATAAATAATATATAGATGGAAAATGTTTCCGGTGATGTTAAATTGATAATTAAAGGCTCTAGTAATTTATAGGAGGTTTTAATATTTTATTTAACATCAACGGGCCTTAAAAGGCCATTAGGTGGAAGGAGAATTGGGCCACATAGCCCCAATTGGGGTGGCGCCCCTTTTCCCTTAGTGGGAGGACGAATTGAGGAAGGGAAAGGACTCCTCCTTCCCCCTTGGCCAGCACAAGGGGAGGGGAGTCCTTCCTCTCCTCTTGGCATCCCGTCCTCCCCCAAACCTATATATACTAGAGGATTTTGTCCACTGAACAACACAAGTTTTTGGAGCCTCCTATTGTTCTCTACTTCTAGTTCTAGTTAGTCCTAACTGCTCAATTAGAGCTAGAACTAGATCCTCTAATCCTCATAATTAGAATCCTAGTGTGGCTCTAATATCCTCCCTCTAATTCTCTGGTGACGATTAGCTCGGACGATGAAGTGCTGCCAGATCGTGAAGACCGTACGCTTGCAACTCGTAGAGAGGCCATGCTTTCGGTCTTCCATTTGAGGGATTGTTCGTGGGCGTTTCGCGGGATCGTTCATCTACTATTAGATGGACTCCAAGTATGATCTACATCGACTCGTCTACTTTTTCTGCAACTCAGAGTCCGTAATGATCTAATCCAAACCGTTCATCACATCTTCATAGTGTTCCTGGTTGATCGTAGAACGATTTTTTTGTTTACTACGATATTACCCAATAGTCTCGTGGCTATTCGGTGCATGTGCTCATCTTTCCATATGGACAACAGGCTTTTCCATCCTTCACAGGTCCAGGCAATTGAACGAGAAGGAAAGCGGCTGCACCTGAGGAAAGCCTCTCCCGAAGATGTGGCCCTGAGGTGCTTAAGGTTGTATCATGGACGAACATGGTGTTCGGGAACGTAGTAATTTCAAAATTTTCCTACGCACACGCAAGATCATGGTGATGCATAGGAACGAGAGGGAAGAGTATCGTCCACGTACCCTCGCAGAACGTAAGCGAAAGCGTTATGATAACGCGGTTGATGTAGTCAAACGTCTTCACGATCCGACTGATCCAAGTACCGAACGCAGAGCACCTCCGAGTTCAGCACACGTTCAGCTCGATGATGTCCCACGAACTCCGATCCAGCAGAGCTTCACGGGAGATTTGAGTCAGCACGACGGTGTGATGAAGGTCATGATGTTGCTACCGACAAGGGCTTCACCTAAGCACCGCTACAATATGATCGAGGTGGATTATGGTGGAAGGGGGCACCGCACACGGCTAAGGGATCAATGATCAACTTGTGTGTGCTAGGATGCCCCTGCCCCCGTATATAAAGGAGCAAGAGGGGAGGCCGGCCGGCCCTGTAGGGCGCGCCAGGAGGAGTCCTCCTCCTCCTAGTAGGAGTAGGACTCCCCTTTCCTACTCCTACTAGGAGGAGGAAAGGAAGGGGGAAGGGGAGAAGGGGAGAAGGAAGGAGAGGGAGGAAAAGGAGGAAAGGGGGGCCGGCCCCCTAGTCCAATTCGGTTTGGGCTAGGGGAGGCGTGCGCCCTGCCTTCTCTCTTCCACCACTTGGCCCATTGAGGCCCAATACTTCTTCCTGTATTCCCGTAACTCCCCGGTACTCAGGAAAAATACCCGAATCACTCGGAACATTTCCATGTCCGAATATAGTCGTCCAATATATCAATCTTTACATCTCGACCATTTCGAGACTCCTTGTTATATCCCCGATCCCATCCGGGACTCCGAACTACCTTCGGTACATCAAATCACATAAACTCATAATACCGATCGTCACAGAACTTTAAGCGTGCGGACCCTACGGGTTCGAGAACTATGTAGACATGACCGAGACACGTCTCTGGTCAATAACCAATAGCAGAACCTGGATTCTCATATTGGTTCCTACATATTCTATGAAGATCTTTATCGGTCAAACCGCATAACAATATACGTTGTTCCCTTTATCATCGGTAAGTTACTTGCCCAAGATTCGATCGTCGGTATCTTAATACCTAGCTCAATCTAGTTACTGGCAAGTCTCTTTACTCGTTCCGTAATACATCATCCCGCAACTAACTCATTAGTTGCATTGCTTGGAAGGCTTATAGTGATGTGCATTACCGAGAGGGCCCCGAGATACCTCTCTGATAATCGGAGTGACAAATCCTAATCTCGATCTATGCCAACTCAACAAGTACCAACGGAGACACCTGTAGAGCACCATTATAATCACCCAGTTGCATTGTGACGTTTGGTAGCACACAAAGTGTTCATCCGGTAATCGGGAGTTGCATAATATCATAGTCATAGGAACATGTATAAGTCCTGAAGAAGCAATAGCAGTAAACTAAAACGATCAAGTGCTAAGCTAACAGAATGGGTCAAGTCAATCACATCATTCTCCTAGTGATGTGATCCCGTTTATCAAATGACAACTCATGTCTATGGTTAGGAAACATAACCATCTTTAACCAACGAGCTAGTCAAGTAGAGGCATACTAGTGACATTTTGTTTGTCTATGTATTCACACATGTACTAAGTTTCCGGTTAATACAATTCTAGCATGAATAATAAACATTTATCATGATATAAGGACATAAATAATAACTTTATTATTGCCTCTAGGGCATATTCCTTCAATCTCCCACTTGCACTGGAGTCAATAATCTAGTTCACATCTTTATGTGATTAGTTCACATCTCCATGTGACTAATACCCAAAGGGTTTACTAGAGTCAATTATCTAGTTCACAGCACTATGTGATTAATACCCAAAGAGTGATCATGTTTTGCTTATGAGAGAAGTTTAGTCTACGGGTCTGCAACATTCAGATCTATATGTATTTCGCAAATTCTATGTCTGCAATGCTCTTCATGGAGCTACTCTAGCTAATTGCTCCCACTTTCAATATGTATCCAGATCGAGACTTAGAGTCATCTAGATCGATGTAAAAAGCTTGCCCCAACATAACTCTTTACGATGAACTCTTTTATCACCTCCATAACCGAGAAATATTTCCTTAGTCCTCTAAGGATAAGTTTGACCGCTGTCCAGTGATCTACTCCTAGATCACTATTGTACTCCCTTGCCAGAAAAATGCTAAGGTATACAATAGGACTGGTAAATAGCATATCATACTTTAGAACCTATGACTGAGGCATAGGGAATGAGTTTTCATTCTCTTTCTATTTTCTGTCGTGGTCGGCCATTGAGTCTTACTCAACTTCACACCTTGTAACACAGGCAAGAACCCTTTCTTTGCCTGATCCATTTTGAACTTCTTCAAAACTTTGTTAAGGTATGTACTTTGTGAAAGTCCAATTAAGCGTCTTGATCTATCTCTATAGATCTTGATGCCCAATATGTAAGCAGCTTCACCGAGGTCTTTCATTGAAAAACTCTTATTCAAGTATCCTTTTATGCTATCCAGAAATTCTATATCATTTCCAATCAACAATATGTCATCCACATATAATATTAGAAATGCTACAGAGCTCCCACTCACTTTCTTGTAAATACAGGCTTCTCCAAAAGTCTCTATAAAACCATATGCTTTGATCACACTATCAAAACGCTTATTCCAACTCCAAGAGGATTGCACCCGTCCATAAATGGATCGCTGAAGCTTGCACACTTTGTTAGTACCCTTTGGATCGATAAAACCTTTAGGTTGCATCATATACAACTCTTCCTCCAGAAATCCATTCATGAATGCAGTCTTTACATCCATTTGCCAAATTTCATAATCATAAAATGCAGCAATTGCTAACATGATTCGGACAGAGTTAAGCATCGCTATGGGTGAGAAGGTCTCATCGTAGTAAACTCCTTGAATTTGTCGAAAACCTTTCGCAACAAGTCAAGCTTTGTAGACAGTAACATTACCATCAGTGTCTGTCTTCTTCTTGAAGATCCATTTATTTTCGATGGCTTGCCGATCAATAGGCAAGTCAACCAAAGTCCATACTTTGTTCTCATACATGGATCCCATCTCAGATTTCATGGCCTCAAGCCATTTTGCGGAATTTGGGCTCATCATTGCTTCCTCATAGTTTGTAGGTTCGTCATGGTGTAGTAACATGACCTCTAGAATAGGATTACCGTACCACTCTGGTGCGGATCTTACTCTGGTTGACCTACGAGGTTCGGTAGTAACTTGATCTGAAGTTTCGTGATCATCATCATTAGCTTCCTCACTAATTGGTGTAGGTGTCACAGGAACCGGTTTCTGTGATGAACTACTTTCCAATAAGGGAGCAGGTACAGTTACCTCATCAAGTTCTACTTTCCTCCCACTCACTTCTTTCGAGAGAAACTCCTTCTCTAGAAAGGATCCATTCTTAGCAACGAATGTCTTGCCTTCGGATCTATGATGGAAAGTGTACCCAACAGTTTCCTTTTGGTATCCTATGAAGACACATTTCTCCGATTTGGGTTCGAGCTTATCAGGTTGAAGCTTTTTCACATAAGCATCGCAGCCCCAAACTTTAAGAAACGACAACTTTGGTTTCTTGCCAAACCACAGTTCATAAGGCGTTGTCTCAACGGATTTCGATGGTGCCCTATTTAACGTGAATGCAGCCACCTCTAAAGCATATCCCCAAAACGATAGTGGTAAATCAGTAAGAGACATCATAGATCGCACCATATCCAGTAAAGTACGATTACGACGTTCGGACACACCATTATGCTGTGGTGTTCCAGGTGGCGTGAGTTGCGAAACTATTCCACATTGTTTCAAATGAAGACCAAACTCGTAACTCAAATATTCTCGTCCACGATCAGATCGTAGAAACTTTACTTTCTTGTTACGATGATTTTCCACTTCACTCTGAAATTCTTTGAACTTTTCAAATGTTTCAGACTTATGTTTCATCAAGTAGATATACCCATATCTGCTCAAATTATCTGTGAAGATTAGAAAATAACGATACCCGCCGCGAGCCTCAACACTCGTCGGATTGCATACATCAGTATGTATTATTTCCAATAAGTCAGTTGCTTGCTCCATTGTTCCAGAGAACGGA
The DNA here is from genome assembly GCA_034509565.1 of Triticum monococcum. Classification (NCBI taxonomy): domain Eukaryota; kingdom Viridiplantae; phylum Streptophyta; class Magnoliopsida; order Poales; family Poaceae; genus Triticum; species Triticum monococcum. Next base: position 413,256,016 of record CM067845.1, read on the forward strand.
GTTTTAGTCATCTTGCCCACGAGGCATGGTTCGCAAGCATCAAATGTTTCATAATCAAGTGATTCCAAAATCCCATCAGCATGGAGTTTCTTCATGCGCTATACACCAATATGACCTAAACGGCAGTGCCACATATAAGTTGCACTATCATTATTAACTTTGCATCTTTTGGCTTCAATATTATGAATATGTGTATCACTACGATCAAGATTCAATAAATCATTCACCTTGGGTGTATGACCTCAGAAGGTTTTATTCATGTAAACAGAATAACAATTATCCTTGACTCAACTGAATAACCGTATTGCAATAAACATGATCCAATCATATTATGCTCTACGCAAACACCAAATAACAATTATTTTAGGTTCAACACTAATCCCGAAGGTAAAGGGAGTGTGCGATGGTGATCTTATCAACCTTGGAATCACTTCCAACTTACATCATCACCTCGCCCTTAACTAGTCTCTGTTTATTTTGCAACTCCCGTTTCGAGTTACTGCTCTTAGTAACTGAACCAATATCAAATACTGAGGTGTTGTTATAAACACTAGTAAAGTACACATCAATACCATGTATATCAAATATACCTTTGTTCACTTTGCCATCCTTCTTATCCGCCAAGTATCTAGGGCAGTTCCACTTCCAGTGACCATTTCCTTTGCAGTAGAAGCACTCAGTTTCAGGCTTGTGTCTAGCTTTAGGCTTCTTCATGGGAGTGGCAACTTGCTTTCCATTCTTCTTGAAGTTCACTTTCTTTCGCTTGCCCTTTTACTTGAAACTAGTGGTCTTGTCAACCATCAACACTTGATGTTTTTCTTGATTTCTACCTTCGTCGATTTTAGCATCACGAAGAGCTTGGGAATCGTTTTCGTTATCCCTTGCATATTATAGTTCATCACAAAGTTCTAGTAACTTGGGGATAGTGACCAGAGAACTCGTTCAATCACTATCTTATCTGGAAGATTAACTCCCACTTGATTCAAGTAATTGTAGTACTCAGACATTCTGAGCACATGCTCACTAGCTGAGCTATTCTCCTCCATCTTGTAGGCAAAGTACTTGTCAGAGGTCTCAAAACTCTCAACTCGGGCATGAGTCTGAAATACCAATTTCAGCTCTTGGAACATCTTATATGCTCCATTGCGTTCAAAACATTTTGAAGTCCTGGTTCTAAGCCGTAAAGCATCGTGCACTAAACTATTAAGTAGTCATCATACCGAGCTTTGTCAAACGTTCATAACGTGTGCATATGCTCCTGCAATAGGTCTGTCACCTAGTGGTGCATCAAGGACATAATTTTTCTGTGCAGCAATGAGGATAATCCTCAGATCACGGATCCAATCCGCATCATTGCTACTAACATCTTTCAACTTAGTTTTTCTCTAGGAAATATCAAAAATAAACGGGGAGCTACATCGCAAGCTATTGATCTACAACATAGATATGCAAATACTATCAGGACTAAGTTCATGATAAATTTAAGTTCAATTAATCATATTACTTAAGAACTCCCACTTAGATAGACATCCCTCTAATCATCTAAGTGATCACGTGATCCATATCAACTAAACCATAACCGATCATCATGTGAGATGGAGTTGTTTTCAATGGTGAACATCTCCATGTTGATCATATCTACTATATGATTCACGCTCGATCTTTCGGTCTCAGTGTTCCAAGGCCATTCTGCATATGCTAGGTTCGTCAAGTTTAACCCACGTATTCTGCGTGTGCAAAATTGTTTTACACTCGTTGTAGATGAACGTTGAGCTTATCACACCCGATCATCACGTGGTGTCTCGGCACGACGATTTGGCAATGGTGCATACTTAGGGAGAACACTTGTACCTTGAAATTTAGTGAGAGATCATCTTATAATGCTACCGCCGAACTAAGCAAAAATAAGATGTATAAAAGATAAACATCACATGCAATCAAAATATGTGACATGATATGGCCATCATCATCTTGTGCTTTTGATCTCCATCTCCAAAGTACCTTCATGATCTCCATCGTTACCAGCATGACACCATGATCTCCATCATCTTGATCTCTATCAATGTGTCGTCACATAGTCGTCTCGCCAACTATTACTCTTGCAACTATTGCTATCGCATAGCGATAAAGTAAAGCAATTGTTTGGCGCTGGCATCTTATGCAGTAAAGAGACAACCATAAGGCTTCTACCAGTTGCCGATAACTTCAACAAAACATGATCATCTCATACAATAAAATATAGCATCATGCCTTGACCATATCACATCACAACATGCCTTGAAAAAACAAGTTAGACGTCCTCTACTTTGTTGTTGCAAGTTTTACGTGGCTGCTACGGGATGAGCAAGAACCGTTCTTACCTACGCATCAAAAATCACAACGCGGTATAGTGATTGCTTTTTGATCTTCAGAAAGAACCATGTTCATTGAATCCGATTCAACTAAAGCTGGAGAAACAGACACCCACTAGCCACCTGTGTGTGAAGCACGTCGGTAGAACCAGTCTCGCGTAAGCGTACGCGTAATGTCGATTTGTGCCGCTTCATCCAACAATGCCGCTGAATCAAGAATCAACTAGTGACGGCAAGCAATATGTATATACCCACGCCCACAACTCCTTTGTGTTCTACTCGTGCATATGACATCTACGCATAAACCTGGCTCGGATGCCACTATTGGGGAACGTAGTAATTTCAAAATTTTCCTACGCACATGCAAGATCATGGTGATGCATAGCAACGAGAGGGAAGAGTATCATCCACGCACCCTCATAGATCGTAAGCGGAAGCATTATGAGAACACGATTGATGTAGTCGAACGTCTTCACGGTCTGAATGATCCAAGTACCAAACGCACGGCACCTCCGAGTTCAGCACACGTTCAGCTCGATGACGTCCCACGAACTCCGATCCAGCGGAGTTTCACGGGAGAGTTCCGTCAGCACGACGATGTGATGACGGTGATGATGTTGCTACCGACGCAGGGCTTTGCCTAAGCACCGCTACGATATGATCGAGATGGATTATGGTGGAAGGGGGCACCGTACACGGCTAAGGGATCAATAATCAATTTGTGTGTTCTAGGGTGCTCCCTGCCCCCGTATATAAAGGAGCAAGGGGGGAGGCCAGCCGGCCTAGTAGGAGTAGGACTCCCCTTTCCTACTCCTACTAGGAGCAGGAAAGGAAGGAGAGGGAGGAAAAGGAGAAAAGAGGGGCCGGCCCCTAGTCCAATTCGGTTTGGGCTAGGGGGGGGGGGCGCCCTGCCTCCTCTCTTCCATCACTTGGCCCATTGAGGCCCAATACTTCTTCCCGTATTCCCGTAACTCCTCGGTACTCCGAAAAATACCTGAATCACTCGGAACCTTTCCGATGTCCGAATATAGTCGTCCAATATATCGATCTTTACGTCTTGATCATTTTGAGACTCTTCGTCATATCCCCGATCTCATCCGGGACTCCGAACTACCTTCGGTACATCAAATCACATAAACTCATAATACCGATCGTCACAGAACTTTAAGCGTGCGGACCCTATGGGTTCGAGAACTATGTAGACATGACTGAGACACGTCTCAGGTTAATAACCAATAGCAGAACCTGGATGCTCATATTGGTTCCAACATATTCTACGAAGATCTTTATCGGTCAAACCGCATAACAATATACGTTGTTCCCTTTGTCATCGGTAAGTTACTTGCCCGAGATTCGATCGTCGGTATCTTAATACCTAGCTCAATCTCGTTACCGGCAAGTCTCTTTACTCATTCCGTAATACATCATCCCGCAACTAACTCATTAATTGCATTGCTTGCAAGGCTTATAGTGATGTGCATTATCGAGAGGGCTCAGAGATACCTCTCCGACAATCGGAGTGACAAATCCTAATCTCGATCTATGCCAACTCAACAAGTACCATCGGAGACACCTGTAGAGCACCTTTATAATCACCCAGTTATGTTGTGACGTTTGGTAGCACAAAAAGTGTTCCTCCGGTAATCGGGAGTTGCATAATCTCATAGTCATGGGAACATGTATAAGTCATGAAGAAAGCAATAGCAGTAAACTAAAACGATCAAGTTCTAAGCTAACGGAATGGGTCAAGTCAATCACATCATTCTCCTAATGATGTGATCCCGTTTATCAAATGACAACTCATGTCTATGGTTAGGAAACATAACCATCTTTGACCAACGAGCTAGTCAAGTAGAGGCATACTAGTGACATTCTGTTTTTCTATGTATTCACACATGTACTAAGTTTTCGGTTAATACAATTCTAGCATGAATAATAAACATTTATCATGATATAAGGAAATAAATAATAACTTTATTATTGCCTCTAGGGCATATTTCCTTCACATGGTTTAAATAGTGGACCACGCTGGGTATGGAAAGAAGTGGAAGTTTGATTGCGAGCATCAGAGTGGGTTTCTACGCCACCATGCATGTTGAATGTCGGGCAGGTAGAACGGACGGGCAGTTGGCTTCAATGAAGTAGGAAGCCTTCTCGTCGCCCTGTCCGGTCACGTCATTTTGCTCTAGCATTGAATAGGCATGAAGAGCAAACTAATGCGACGCGGGCCACCGCACCGCTTTAATGCCGCACCTTGTTTCTAATAATTGATACACCATTTTTGCTCATTGTTTGCTACTTACTATCTTGCTGTTCTATTATTTCAGATTACAAAGAACATATATCTATTATCCATACTACACTTGCATCACCATCTCTTTTGCCGAACTAGTGCACCTATACAATTTACTATTGTATTGGGTGTGTTGGAGACACAAGAGATTTCTTTTATTTGATTGTACGGTTGTTTGAGAGGAACCATCTCCACCCTACACCTCCCACAGATTGATAAATCTTAGGTCATCCACTTGAGAAAAATTTGTTGTTGTCCTAAAAAACTCTGCGCTTGGAGGCCCAACAGAGTCTACAAGGATAAAGTTGTGTAGTAGACATCACCATGCAAGCGTCCGAGAAACCTAACTCACCCAAAAACTCTCTCTCCCTCTCCCTCTCCCTCTCCCGCGCCCTTTCCCACACGAAGCGGTCAGCGCCGCTCCAGAGCACCAGTGCCTCATGCCGCCTTAGAGCGACGCGACCTCTCACGTCGCTTCGACATTGAAGTGGTGCACCGGCCGAGAGTGCTGCGCCGCTCCCTGGTGCATGTGACTTCTCCGCATTCAAACGATAGCCCGTCCGTCCACCTAGCCACATTAAACATGGGAGGATGCCGAAGAACCCACTTTGGCGCCCCCCGTCCGTCTGTCTGCTTCTCACCATTAACCACCTCGCTGGTTGCCCTGTCAGTCGCCCACTATTTAAACCCCAGGCTCGACCATATCCGCACACAACATCCTCCTCTCTACACCAGCCCACCATGGCCTCCTTGAGCTCCAAAGCCGTCTGGGATAGCCTCTCGCTCGAGCTGAAGCATGAGATCGCCGCCATTGCAGCCGGCTGGCAGGCCGGTAGGCAGACGCATGCCAGTGATGTGATCGCCCAAATGGAAGAGGAGGTTGACGACGAGCCGGCGCCCCCGCCCTTGCCTGCCAATGCCGGCATTGCCATGGGCGAGGCCGTGCTCACTACACCGAGATGGTGTTGGAAGAGCGGCGGGCCTCGTTCCAGCAGGCATAGGCCGACCATGAGTACAACGTCCGCCTCCCTGACAAGCACCGATGCGCGAAGGAGAGACTCCCCGCCGATCCGACCATCGCGTCGGATGTGGACGTGGGCGAGCAGGAGGCGTTGCTCCAATCCTTCCACACCGTCCATGAAAATCCCCCGTGTTAGAAGCCGCCTTCAAGGAGATCGATGAGGCGGCGGATGAAGTCTATGACAAGGATGAGGACGAGGACGACGTCGCCTGCTCCTCGACGCTCGTCGGCATGACAACGATGCCAGCATGTCCACGGGCGTAGTTGACAGTGGGGAAGAGTAGAGCATGGGAGGTAGCTTGGTGGGCTGATCATCGTCAGCCGATTAGACACGGGCAGACTGTGAAGCAGGTGCTTCATTTTTCGGGGCTCATGGCATGAATTTAGCTGGAGCGTCGACGGTAACTTTAGGCTAGGTTTAGAGTCACTCTAGTTCAAATATATCAAAAACCATGTGGTTTATGTAAAATTATTCAAATATGAATGAATATTGTCCAGGTTGTTTAAATACCGCATCAAATTTGTTCAATTTTTTTAAATTTCGTCCGAATGCAATCGGACATATGTGGCTAGCTTTAAAAGGCCAGCTCCCGTATCATTGTCTGTGGATAGATGCGGTGTCCGGTTTCCGGGTCCACCTTTGAGATGCGAGGATCCGGATCCGTGGCAAAGGGGGACATCGCTCAGCCAATTTCAGATTATCTTTTACCGTGGAGCGAAGAGGGCGTATTATAAAACAGAAAACGTAACAGCACATCGAGGGCGTGGAGAAGCGCGTCTTTCCCCACCCTCCCTAACAAACCTGGAACCGTTCCTGTTTTAAGATCCGATCTCCCCTTGCCCCCTCCCCCTCCCCTCCCCTCCCTTCCTCCTGACCACCCCTCCTCGCGCTCCAGCTAAATCCACGCCACCGATGGCCCGCACGGGCCTCGCGGACGCAACGGCGCCGGAAGCCGACGCAATGCCGGCCGCCAGCAAGGACGCGGCCGACGTCCGCATGATCTCCACCAAGGAGCTGCAGGCGCACGCCGCCGCGGACGACCTCTGGATCTCCATCTCCGGGGACGTCTACGACGTCACGCCCTGGCTGCGCCACCACCCGGGCGGCGAGGTCCCGCTCATCACCCTCGCCGGCCAGGACGCCACCGACGCCTTCATGGCCTACCACCCGCCCTCCGTGCGCCCGCTCCTCCGCCGCTTCTTCGTCGGCCGCCTCGCCGACTACACCGTCCCCCCCGCCTCCGCCGACTTCCGCCGCCTCCTCGCGCAGCTCTCCTCCGCGGGCCTCTTCGAGCGCGTCGGCCACACCCCCAAGTTCCTGCTCGTCGCAATGTCGGTGCTCTTCTGCATCGCCCTCTACTGCGTCCTCGCCTGCTCCAGCACCGGGGCCCACATGTTCGCCGGCGGCCTCATTGGCTTCATCTGGATCCAGTCGGGCTGGATTGGCCATGACTCCGGCCACCACCAGATCACCAAGCACCCTGCGCTCAACCGCCTCCTGCAGGTGGTCTCTGGGAACTGCCTCACCGGCCTCGGCATCGCCTGGTGGAAGTTCAACCACAACACACACCACATCTCCTGCAACAGCCTCGACCATGATCCTGACCTCCAGCACTTGCCGCTCTTCGCGGTTTCCACCAAGCTCTTCAACAACCTTTGGTCAGTCTGCTACGAGCGCACCTTGGCGTTTGATGCCATATCCAAGTTCTTCGTCAGCTACCAGCACTGGACATTCTACCCGGTGATGGGATTTGCAAGGATAAATCTTCTTGTGCAGTCAATCGTGTTCCTCATCACACAAAAGAAGGTGCGGCAGCGTTGGCTGGAGATCGCCGGAGTTGCCGCGTTCTGGGTTTGGTACCCCTTGCTGGTGTCTTGCCTGCCGAATTGGTGGGAGAGGGTTGCTTTTGTGCTTGCAAGCTTTGTGATCACGGGGATTCAGCATGTGCAGTTCTGCCTGAACCACTTCTCATCAGCCGTATATGTTGGGCCACCAAAGGGGAACGACTGGTTTGAGAGGCAAACCGCGGGCACGCTTGATATCAAGTGCTCCCCGTGGATGGATTGGTTCCATGGTGGTCTGCAGTTCCAGGTTGAACACCATTTGTTTCCTCGCCTGCCTCGGTGCCACTACAGGATGGTCGCGCCGATTGTGCGCGACCTTTGCAAGAAGCATGGGCTGTCTTATGGTGCTGCCACATTCTGGGAGGCAAATGTAATGACATGGAAGACGCTAAGGGCTGCAGCATTGCAGGCCAGGGAAGCCACTACTGGAGCTGCTCCGAAGAATCTGGTCTGGGAAGCTTTGAACACTCATGGATGACTGGGATCAGGACTGGAGTATGAGACAATTGTAAGCGTCGAGCCTTGCATGCATGCAATTATCTGATTGCTTCTCGATTGCATAGAGAGATTGATCCTTTTAGCTGTTGGAGTCGTGTTGGATTTTTCGTGTTGCCAAGTGACTATCATCTTTGCAGTTCAATCGTGGGTTCATGCTTCAGTTGTGTACTTGTACACCATATTTAGATTGTTTGGCTCTCCCTATCACGGTAACTATATCAACAGTACTTGATTTATATCATAAATCCGTGGCTTATCTTTACATCCATTTCATTTTGCTTGCAAGTTCATGAAACTGTAAACTCAATTGATGGTTGGTGGCCTGTATATCGTGCTGCTACGGCAGCTTGAACTGCATTTGGGGAACATGACTGATTCCAGTAATAAACGTTTAGCCATTTTTTCTACTGCATCTGTATGTCCTCCATGGTTTGATATACATTTTTCATTCACTTAACTGTCAATTTCTTTGTATTTACTTTTAGGGCATACAAACACTATTCTTGATTCTGCTATTTCTGAAGAGTTGTTGAATAGTTCTGGCTAAGATCAAGCTTTCGGATTTACGAGCAGCGTGTTATATGCTGCCTAGAGACTCTCTAGCTGGATTCGCCTAACAATTCAGGAAAAGATACTATCCATTGGTCTTGTGTGTGCGTCTGCATATCATAAGTTCACAATCCGTAGCATCATTTGTCTCGTCGCAAAAACGGAGACTACAGTTCCATGCTACTGTTCTTGCATAACTGACTAGGGCTAATTTGCCAAGTCCTAGACAATTCTTGGATGTGATCTACAGATCCACCATGACCAAACAACTGGCATCGTGTTTCCTGGCCACTAATCGTGAGTCCTGATCAGCATGCGTTGCTGTACAAAATACAGCCATTTCTTTGGTGTCTTTGTCCCATTGCTTTAAAGATACTCTTGGACCATTTCGATTCGTCACTGGTGGTTAGTAGTACTAGCGTGCAGCGCATGTGAGATGCCCTCGCGTACCCACGGCACCCCCTCTGTTTGCTTAACAGAAATAGTAGTTGTTGTTGTCTGACATGTACACAGGGGTCCATGCCTGGTTCTGTAGTTGCTTGTCAGAATGCATAGCCCTCCTTGATCTCTCTAGAATATTCGCTTGAACTTGGCATAGAGCACGCAACATGCTTCCCGGCAACATTTGATGTACATCATGCTGTACTATGCTCATGCCATACTCTTTTGGGGCATTTTCAATGGCAACCCGTAAAAAATCTCCCGCATCCATCCGCGGACAAAAGAGTCCACTTTATGGACACGGATGTGGAAGGCAGCCATCCAACGCTAGCCATATACATTTTGACAACAACTCAAACCAACAAAACGAAATTCGTTCGAACAAGTTCGAAATTCATATAAACATGATAGGTTTTCTTATAAACATGTTGAATTTCATTATAAATACATCAAAGCGGGTCTGGGGTCCTAGGCGGGCTCTAGAGTATAATTAATACCTAATTTAAATGATTGTTGGCGTCCGGTCCCTGTCTCCGGCCATCTGCCCCAAGAACTGAAACTTCACCGTCTCTAGTTCCGCCTCGGCGCTCCCGGGAACTGAAGCTGTGCACCTCGACGTTGCCGCCGAGCGACTAATCGGCCGAAGATGCCCAGCCCACCAAGCTTGGCATCGACGGAAGGGGAGGAGCGGTGGCCTTCCTGGGACCCAAGCTGCAGCGGCCTACCGTGCATTACTCTTCCTCGCTGCCGGCGGCGCCTGCGAACGTGTCAGTTTCTTCGTGGTTGTGGTGCTGGGGCACGGACTCCTCGTCGTCGATGTCGCCGAACAACGCCTCGCCCGTGTCGTCGTCGCGCTCGTTGCCGGCGGCCCCCACCTTCGCCACCCGTTGTCAGTACCGCCAACGGGTAAGTTAGATCTCGTGGGTGGAGCGGTGGGACTCGAGCAGCGCCTCCTACTCCGCCATGCCCGCGTCCGGCGCGACCGCCCTGCCGACAGCGACCTGCTCCTCCACCTGCAGATGCTCCTGGAGGAGGTTGTGGTTGTAGTTGGCGTCGGCCTACACCTCCAGGAACTGCTCCTCCCGCACCATGTCCATATAATGGGAACCAGCCTCACCGATGGTCAGGGTGCAGTGGACTGGCGAGGGTGGAGCGAAGGAGGAATGTGTCGCGGAGGAAGAGGAGGGTGGCGATGGCTCGTCATCGGAGGCGTCCTCCATTTGCATGTCCTCTGGGTGCCTGCCGGCTGCCAGTCGGCAGCAATGACAGTCATGGCCTTCTTCTACTCCGGTGTAAGCCGACATAAAGAGCTTTGGTCGTGGAGGGATCCATGGCAGGGAGCGGTGGTGGAGAGGGATGACTGTGGCTATGGCCGAGGCATCGGGGCAGCGGTTTATATAATACCAGTAGGTGGTAGATGGACGGGACGAGTGGCGTCGGAGGAGACGCCTCGACAACTGCGTGTCATCAATGCGGGCGGCAGGCAGACGAACGCATTGATGGTGTCGTTTGAACGTGCGGTAGTCGCCTGCATCGGGAAGCAGCGCGGCCGGCCGGCGCTCTCTCGGCCGGCGCGCCGCTTCAATGCCGGCGCCGGTGAGCGGTCGCGTCTGCTCTAGGCAGGCATGAATGCGGGCGCTAACGCTCTCGAGCGGCGCTGACTGAAAACGCTCGGTGGAGTGAGGGGTTTTTGGTGGACCAAGACGGTCAAAAAATGGGCTTGAAATCGGTCCAGACTCGCGCAAACCTCCTTTACTTTTGTTTCCCGTGTGCGGAAGAAATCGCGTCCGCACCACCCCACAGACCGATACCGACCCGTGTTGGATGACTTTCGCGGTCCGGACATCATGGTCAGGACCGTTACGAGAGGTTTGCAGGTCGGCATCGGAGATACCCTTACCATGGCTGTGCCATTTTGCTGACTGTCATGAACAATCTCATTGGCTAACAGTTCTTGCGATTTTGCCACAGTTTAGCAGAAAGTTGTGGTGTTTGGCAGCAGCCAGTGCCCCGTGCTGTTGCGATTTTCATAGTTAATCCGCCCTTATAGCCAAAGTGGATGCTAACCATGTTTGAAATCATCCTCCCCCCTCCATGTACGACATCGAGAAATAAAAGTATTCTGACATATGAAGTATTTTACAAATTGAAATTACAGTACCAATGACAACATGTGCAGACACAAGCTTTGCACGTCTGCTGTACGTGACCCCACGGCTCTACTTAATTTTGTTTTCTTTTTCTTTTTCTTTTTGAGAAGCGGCTCTATTTAACCTGAAAGCAAGCAAGTTGTACAGCTACTAGTACGTACTACTTGGAAGTTGGAACGTACGCATCTAGATCTAGGGTGCAGCTTTCCGGCCACCCTCCTCATCCACTCCTAAAACAAGACAGCTGCAACGGTGACAGAACATGGATCAAATGATCGTTTCAAAATTCAAATGTTAAAGAAAACTACTACTACTTGTGCCCAAAAAAAGATCTGGTTTAACACGAATCCGGAGGAGTCGTTGCCTCTTGGGCAAGGGCCAAGGAATATCTCGATGCCCGGAACGTGCCCGCAAGTCCCAAGTCGTCGTCGTCCATTTGATAACGTGCTCTGCGGAGCATCCCTCGGCCTTATATTCCTTCGTGCCGCGTTAAGTTATGTTTATTTGCGGCCGGTCGGCAAAAATATCTCCGGGCAAGAGGTCTCGAGCTTCGACGTCAATCTCTGGGAGTAATGATCGCGGCCCACTTGTGCGGCAGTGCTGGAGTAGAGTATTTGTTTACGTGTACTTGGGGGCAGAGGCACGCCCAATGGGAGGGAGGCGACGACTGGGCAGGATCGCGTGCTCCGAGGTGACTCGGCCCGTGACGATGTACTTGCCTGTTTTGGTTCACAGTCGTGTGATCTGAGCCACTTTATGTGCTACTACTGTCATGGTGCCTCTTTTTTCTCTCAAGCACCGTCATGGTGTCGTTTTCCTTACGAAACCGTCTTTTCTATTTTTTGCGTGGTCGGCACGATCTTTATATATTTAGTTAAACAAATAGCTGGGTTTTTGCCTTAATTGGGTGTTTCTATGTTAACCACAATTGCCTCTTTAGTGTTGTCTTAAGATTACTACTCCATCGGTTCAAAAATACTTATCGAAAAACTTGTCAAAAAAATGGATGTATCTTGACGTATTTTTGAACGGAGAGAGTATTTTATTCACGAAAACAAACATATGCTACTATTTTTTTTTATCTTTTTGGATTGACAACTCTTTCCTTTCCCTGTCGCAAGGTGACTAGGGAAAGCCTCCTCCCTCGATCTCCGTGGGCGAGCCCGTTTTTTCTCAAATACTCACGAGTGTGCGTATCATTTATTAAAGAAGGAGGGAAGATACTCCCAAAGTTTTATAGACATATTTACATGCCGGCCGAAGCCGGCACCACCATTGTATCCGCTAGCCTACTACGTTACCCCATCCCGCCTTTCTACCTCTACCCTAAAGCCTCTAGTGTTTCCTTTCAAAAGTCCAGCCTTGGCCCAAAACCTACCTTCATCCGCAGTCCGTAGCATCGTCCGGGACAGCGAGGGGGACGCGCTGTTGAAAACAATGTCGTTCCTATGTTTCCAGATGAGCCACATGGCGAGGAGACATTTAGCCCTTGTGGATTTCCTATCCGAGGCGTTCGTATCCTGTCTGGTACACCACGCCTTGAGGTCCTCGCCAATCCGCGGCTCGAACTCCACCCTACCGGTGATCCACCCTAACTAGTGCCACAGTTATCTAGCAAACACGTAGTCGAGTAGCAGGTGTTGGATAGTTTCCTCGCTCTGGTTGCATAATGGGCATGTATCCTGGTGCGGTAGTCCACGTCTGGCCAAACAATCTGATGTCCAACAACGATTTTGAAGACAAGCCAATCAAAAAAGTGGCATCGTAGGGGTGCCCTAGAACTCCATGCGAAATCTGTCGTCGGAGATACCTCAAGCTCCATAAATCCCACGGCGTACGTGGACCTCGCTGAGTACTGTCCGTCTTTCTCCGAGCTCCACTTGACCACATCTATCTGTTGGGGAACGTAGTAATTTCGAAAATTTTCCTACGCACACGCAAGATCATGGTGATGCATAGCAACGAGAGGGGAGAGTGTTGTCTACGTACCAACGCAGACCGACTGCGGAAGCGATCACACAACGTAGAGGAAGTAGTCGTACGTCTTCTTCCCGATCCGACCGATCCAAGCACCGTTACTCCGGCACCTCCGAGTTCTTAGCACACGTTCAGCTCGATGACGATCCTCGGGCTCCGATCCAGCAAAGCGTCGAGGAGGAGTTCCGTCAGCACGACGGCGTGGTGACGATCTTGATGTACTACCGACGCAGGGCTTCGCCTAAGCACTACAACGATATGATCGAGGTGGAATTTGGTGGCAGGGGGCACCGCACACGGCTAAGGAACGATCTCAAGGATCAACTTGTGTGTCATGGGGTGCCCCCTTGCCTCCGTATATAAAGGAGCAAGGGGGAGGGGCCGGCCGGCCTAGGAGGAGGCGCGCCAAGGGGAGTCCTACTCCCACCGGGAGTAGGACTCCCTCCCTCCTTGTTGGAGTAGGAGAAGGGGAAAGAGGTGGAGAGGAATAAGGAAAAGGGGGCTGCGCCCCTTGTCCAATTCGGACCAGAGGGGGGGCGCGGGCCTCCTTCCTTTTGGCCTCTCTCCTCTATTCCCGTATGGCCCAAGAAGGCCCATATACTCCCCGGCGAATTCTCGTAACTCTCCGGTACTCCGAAAAATACCCGAATCACTCGGAACCTTTCCGAAGTCCGAATATAGTCGTCCAATATATCGATCTTTACGTCTCAACCATTTCGAGACTCCTCGTCATGTTCCCGATCTCATCCGGGACTCCGAACTCCTTCGGTACATCAAAACTCATAAACTTATAATATAACTGTCATCGAAACCTTAAGCGTGCGGACCCTACGGTTCGAGAACAATGTAGACATGACCGAGACACGTCTCCGGTCAATAACCAATAGCGGGACCTGGATGCCCATATTGGCTCCTACATATTCTACGAAGATCTTTATCGGTCAGACCGCATAACAACATACGTTGTTCCCTTTGTCATCGGTATGTTACTTGCCCGAGATTCGATCGTCGGTATCCAATACCTAGTTCAATCTCGTTACCGGCAAGTCTCTTTACTCGTTCCGTAATACAACATCCCACAACTAACATCTTAGTTATAATGCTTGCAAGGCTTATGTGATGTGTATTACCGAGAGGGCCCAGAGATACCTCTCCGACAATCGGAGTGACAAAACCCTAATCTCGAAATACGCCAACCCAACATCTACCATTGGAGACACCTGTAGTACTCCTTTATAATCACCCAGTTACGTTGTGACGTTTGGTAGTACCCAAAGTGTTCCTCTGGTAAACGGGAGTTGCATAATCTCATAGTTATAGGAACATGTATAAGTCATGAAGAAAGCAATAGCAACATACTAATCGATCAAGTGCTAAGCTAATGGAATGGGTCATGTCAATCAGATCATTCAACTAATGATGTGACCTCGTTAATCAAATAACAACCCTTTGTTCATGGTTAGGAAACATAACCATCTTTGATTAACGAGCTAGTCAAGTAGAGGCATACTAGTGACACTCTGTTGGTCTATGTATTCACACATGTATTATGTTTCCGGTTAATACAATTCTAGCATGAATAATAAACCTTTATCATGATATAAGGAAATAAATAATAACTTTATTATTGCCTCTAGGGCATATTTCCTTCAGTCTCCCACTTGCACTAGAGTCAATAATCTAGTTCACATCGCCATGTGATTTAACAGCAATAGTTCACATCACCATGTGATTAACACCCATAGTTCACATCGTCATGTGACCAACACTCAAAGGGTTTACTAGAGTCAGTAATCTAGTTCACGTATCTATGTGATTAACACCCAAAGAGTACTAAGGTGTGATCATGTTTTGCTTGTGAGATAATTTTAGTCAACGGGTCTGTCACATTCAGATCCGTAAGTATTTTGCAAGTTCTATGTCTACAATGCTCTACACGGAGCTACTCTAGCTAATTGCTCCCACTTTCAATATGTATCCAGATTGAGATTTTAGATTCATCTGGATCAGTGTCAAAAACTTGCATCGACGTAACCCTTTACGACGAACCTTTTTGTCACGTCCATAATCGAGAAACATATCCTTATTTCACTAAGGATAATTCTGACCGCTGTCCAGTGATCTACTCCTAGATCACTATTGTACTCCCTTGCCAAATCAATGCAGGGTATACAATAGATCTGGTATACAGCATGACATACTTTATAGAACCTATGGCCAAGGCATAGGGAATGACTTTCATTCTCTTTATATCTTCTGCCGTGGTCGGGTTTTGAGTCTTACTCAACTTCACACCTTGTAATATAGGCAAGAACTCTTTCTTTGACTGTTCCATTTTGAACTACTTCAAAATCTTGTCAAGGTATGTACTTATTGAAAAACTTATCAAGCGTCTTGATCTATCTCTATAGATCTTGAAGCTCAATATGTAAGCAGCTTTACCGAAGTCTTTCTTTGAAAAACTCCTTTCAAACACTCCTTTTATGCTTTACAGAATAATTCTACATTATTTCCGATCAACAATATGTCATTCACATATACTTATCAGAAATGTTGTAGTGCTCCCACTCACTTTCTCATAAATACAGGCTTCACCGCAAGTCTGTATAAAACTATATGCTTTGATCAACTTATCAAAGCGTATATTCCAACTCCGAGATGCTTGCACCAGTCCACAGATGGATCGCTGGAGCTTGCACATTTTGTTAGCACCTTTCGGATTGACAAAACCATCTAGTTGCATCACATACAACTCTTCTTTAATAAATCCATTAAGGAATGCAGTTTTGTTTATCCATTTGCCAGATTTCATAAAATGCGGCAATTGCTAACATGATTCGGACAGACTTAAGCATAGATATGGGTGAGAAAAACTCATCGTAGTCAACACCTTGAACTTGTCGAAAACCTTTTCCGACAATTCTAGCTTTGTAGATAGTAACACTACTATCAGCGTCCGTCTTCCTCTTGAAGATCCATTTATTTTCTATGGTTTGCCGATCATCGGGCAAATCCATCAAAGTCCATACTTTGTTCTCATACATGGATCATATCTCAGATTTCATGGCCTCAAACCATTTCGCGGAATCTGGGCTCATCATCGCTTCCTCATAGTTCGTAGGTTCATCATGATCTAGTAGCATGACTTCCAGAAAAGGATTACCGTACCACACTGGCGCGGATCTTACTCTGGTTAATCTACGAGGTTCAGTAGTATCTTGTTCTGAAGTTTCATGATCATCATCATTAGCTTCCTCACTAACTGGTGTAGGTGTCACAGAAACAGTTTTCTGTGATGTACTACTTTCCAATAAGGGAGCAGGTACAGTTACCTCATCAAGTTCTACTTTCCTCCCACTCACTTCTTTCGAGAGAAACTCCTTCTCCAGAAAGTTTCCGAATTTTAGCAAAAAAAATCTTGCCTTCGGATATGTGATAGAAGGTGTATCCAATAGTTTCCTTTGGATATCCTATGAAGACGCACATCTCCGATTTGAGTTTGAGCTTATCATGATGAAACTTTTTCATATAAGCATCGCAACCCCAAACTTTAAGAAATGATAACTTTGGTTTCTTGCTAAACCATAGTTCAGATTATGTCGTCTCAACGGATTTAGATGGTGCCCTATTTAACGTGAATGCAGCTGTCTCTAATGCATAACCCCAAAACGATAGTGGTAGATCGGTAAGAGACATCATAGATCGCACTATGTCTAATAAAGTACGGTTATGACGTTCGGACACACCATTACACTATGGTGTTCCTTGTGGCGTGAGTAGTGAAACTATTTCACATTGTTTTTAACTGAAGGCCAAACTCGTAACTCAAATACTCTTCTCTACGATCAGATCATAGAAACTTTATTTTCTTGTTACGATGATTTTTCACTTCACTCTGAAATTCTTTGAACTTTTCAAATGTTTCAGTCTTATGTTTCATCAAGTAGATATACTCATATCTGCTCAAATCATCTGTGAAGATCAGAAAATAATGATACCTGTCGCGAGCCTCAATATTCATCAGACCACATACATCAGTATGTATGATTTCCAAAAAATCTGTTGCTTGCTCCATTGTTCTGAAGAACAGAGTCTTAGTCATCTTGCCCATGAGGCATGGTTCGCAAGCATCAACTGATTCATAATCAAGTGATTCCAAAAGCCCATCATCATGGAGTTTCTTCATGCGCTTTACACCAATATGACCTAAACGGCAGTGCTACAAATAAGTTGCACTATCATTATTAACTTTGCATCTTTTGGTTTCAATATTATGATTATGTGTATCACTACGATCGAGATCCAACGAACTATTTTCATTAGGTGTGTAACCATATAAGGTTTTATTCATGTAAACAGAACAACAATTTATTCTTTTACTTAAATGAATAATCGTATTACAATAAACATGATCAAATCATATTCATGCTCAACGCAAACACCAAATAACACTTATTTAGGTTCAACACTAATCTCGAAATTATAGGGAGTGTGTGATGATGATCATATCAATCTTGGAACCACTTCCAACACACATCGTCACTTCACCCTTAACTAGTCTCTGTTTATTCTGCAACTCCCGTTTCGAGTTACTAATCTTAGCAACTAAACTAGCATCAAATACTGAGGGGTTGCTATAAACACTAGTAAAGTACACATCAATAACATGTATATCAAATATACTTATGTTCACTTTGCCATCCTTCTTATCCGTCAATCACTTGGGGTAGTTCCGCTTCCAGTGACCAGTCCCTTTGCAGTAGAAGCACTTTGTCTCAGGCTTAGGACCAGACTTGGGCTTCTTCACATGAGTAGCAACTTGCTTGCCGTTCTTTTGAAGTTCCCCTTCTTCCCTTTGCCCTTTTCTTGAAACTAGTGGTCTTGTCAACCATCAACACTTGATGTTTTTCTTGATTTCTACCTTCGTTGATTTCAGCATCACGAAGAGCTTGGGAGTTGTTTCCGTTATCCCATGCATATTATAGTTCATCACGAAGTTCTACTAACTTAGTGATGATGACTAGAGAATTCTGTCAATCACTATCTTATCTGGAAGATTAACTCCCACTTGATTCAAGCGATTGTAGTACCCAGACAATCTGAGCACATGCTCACTAGTTGAGCGATTCTCCTCCATCTTTTAGCTATAGAACTTGTTGGAGATTTCATATCTCTCAACTCGGGTATTTGCTTGAAATATTAACTTCAACTCCTGGAACATCTCATATGGTCCATGACGCTCAAAACGTCTTTGAAGTCCCGATTCTAAGCCGTTAAGCATGGTGCACTAAACTATCAAGTAGTCATCATATTGAGCTAGCCAAACGTTCATAACGTCTGCATCTGCTCCTGCAATAGGTCTGTCACCTAGCGGTGCATCAAGGACATAATTCTTCTGTGCAGCAATGAGGATAAACCTCAGATCACGGATCCAATCCGCATCATTGCTACTAACATTTTTCAACACAATTTTCTCTAGGAACATATCAAAATAAACACAGGGAAGCAACAACGCGAGCTATTGATCTACAACATGATTTGCAAAATACTACCAGGACTAAGTTCATGATAAATTTAAGTTCAATTTAATCATATTACTTAAGAACTCCCACTTAGATAGACATCCCTCTAATCCTCTAAGTGATCACGTGATCCAAATCAACTAAACCATAACCGATCATCACGTGAGATGGAGTAGTTTTCAATGGTGAACATCGTTATGTTGATCATATCTACTATATGATTCACGCTCGACCTTTCGGTCTCCGTGTTCCGAGGCCATATCTGCATATGCTAGGCTCGTCAAGTTTAACCTGAGTATTCTGCGTGTGCAAAACTGGCTTGCACCCGTTGTAGATGGACGCAGAGCTTATCACACCCGATCATCACGTGGTGTCTGGGCACGACGAACTTTGGCAACGGTGCATACTCAGGGAGAACACTTCTTGATAATTTAGTGAGAGATCATCTTATAATGCTACCGTCAATCAAAGCAAGATAAGATGCATAAAAGGATAAACATCACATGCAATCAATATAAGTGATATGATATGGCCATCATCATCTTGTGCTTGTGATCTCCATCTCCGAAGCACCGTCATGATCACCATCGTCACCGGCGCGACACCTTGATCTCCATCGTAGCATCGTTGTCGTCTCGCTAATCTTATGCTTCCACGACTATCACTACCGCTTAGTAATAAAGTAAAGCATTACATCGCGATTGCATTGCATACAATAAAGCGACAACCATATGGCTCCTGCCAGTTGCCGATAACTCGGTTACAAAACATGATCATCTCATACAATAAAATCAGCATCATGCCTTGACCATATCACATCACAACATGCCCTGCAAAAACAAGTTAGACGTCCTCTACTTTGTTGTTGCAAGTTTTACGTGGCTGCTACGGGCTTAAGTAAGAACTCATCTCACCTACGCATCAAAACCACAACGATAGTTCGTCAAATAGACTCCGTTTTAACCTTCTCAAGGACTGGGCGTAGTCACACTTGGTTCAACTAAAGTTGGAGAGACAGTCTTCCGCAAGCCATCTATGTGCAAAGCACGTCGAGGAAACCGGTCTCGCGTAAGAGTACGCGTAAGGTTGGTCCGGATCGTCTCGTCCAACAATACCGCCGAACCAAAGTATGACATGCTGGTAGGCAGTATGACTTGTATCGCCCACAACTCACTTGTGTTCTACTCGTGCAAATAACATCAAACCATAAAACCTAGGCTCGGATGCCACTGTTGGGGAACGTAGTAATTTCGAAAATTTTCCTACGCACACGCAAGATCATGGTGATGCATAGCAACGAGAGGGGAGAGTGTTGTCTACGTACCAACGCAGACCGACTGCGGAAGCGATCACACAACATAGAGGAAGTAGTCGTACGTCTTCTTCCCGATCCGACCGATCCAAGCACCGTTACTCCGGCACCTCCGAGTTCTTAGCACACGTTCAGCTCGATGACGATCCTCGGGCTCCGATCCAGCAAAGCGTCGAGGAGGAGTTTCGTCAGCACGACGACGTGGTGACGATCTTGATGTACTACCGACGCAGGGCTTCGCCTAAGCACTACAACGATATGATCGAGGTGGAATTTGGTGGCAGGGGGCACCGCACATGGCTAAGGAACGATCTCAAGGATCAACTTGTGTGTCATGGGGTGCCCCCTTGCCTCCGTATATAAAGGAGCAAGGGGGAGGGGCCGACCGGCCTAGGAGGAGGCGCGCCAAGGGGAGTCCTACTCCCACCGGGAGTAGGACTCCCTCCTTCCTTGTTGGAGTAGGAGAAGGGGAAAGAGGTGGAGAGGAATAAGGAAAAGGGGGCTGCGCCCCTTGTCCAATTCGGACCAGAGGGGGGGCGCAGGCCTCCTTCCTTTTGGCCTCTCTCCTCTATTCCCGTATGGCCCAAGAAGGCCCATATACTCCCCGGCGAATTCTCGTAACTCTCCGGTACTCCGAAAAATACCCGAATCACTCGGAACCTTTCCGAAGTCCGAATATAGTCGTCCAATATATCGATCTTTACGTCTCAACCATTTCGAGACTCCTCGTCATGTTCCCGATCTCATCCGGGACTCCGAACTCCTTTGGTACATCAAAACTCATAAACTCATAATATAACTGTCATCGAAACCTTAAGCGTGCGGACCCTACGGTTCGAGAACAATGTAGACATGACCGAGACACGTCTCCGGTCAATAACTAATAGCGGGACCTAGATGCCCATATTGGCTCCTACATATTCTACGAAGATCTTTATCGGTTAGACCGCATAACAACATACGTTGTTCCCTTTGTCATCGGTATGTTACTTGCCCGAGATTCGATCGTCGGTATCCAATACCTAGTTCAATCTCGTTACCGGCAAGTCTCTTTACTCGTTCCGTAATACAACATCCCACAACTAACATCTTAGTTATAATGCTTGCAAGGCTTATGTGATGTGTATTACCGAGAGGGCCCAGAGATACCTCTTCGACAATCGGAGTGACAAAACCCTAATCTCGAAATACGCCAACCCAACATCTACCATTGGAGACACCTGTAGTACTCCTTTATAATCACCCAGTTACGTTGTGACGTTTGGTAGTACCCAAAGTGTTCCTCCGGTAAACGGGAGTTGCATAATCTCATAGTTATAGGAACATGTATAAGTCATGAAGAAAGCAATAGCAACATACTAATCGATCAAGTGCTAAGCTAATGGAATGGGTCATGTCAATCAGATCATTCAACTAATGATGTGACCTTGTTAATCAAATAACAACCCTTTGTTCATGGTTAGGAAACATAACCATCTTTGATTAACGAGCTAGTCAAGTAGAGGCATACTAGTGACACTCTGTTGGTCTATGTATTCACACATGTATTATGTTTTCGGTTAATACAATTCTAGCATGAATAATAAACCTTTATCATGATATAAGGAAATAAATAATAACTTTATTATTGCCTCTAGGGCATATTTCCTTCACTATCACATTTTGTGTGATTGGTACATCCGTGACCCTCTGCCATAAGTTGATAAATTGCAAGAGCACCTCGGGCGCGAGGTTTGGGCCAATCTGCCCTGCCCAGTTATTGTTGATGACTGAATCTGATACGAGCATACATCGTATGATCCTAGGCGGGATCCTATCGTATACCAAGGGTGCTATGTCACATACCCTCGACCCATTCAGCCACCTGTCTTCCCAAAACAGAGTTGATTTGCCATTACCCACTACCGTGCTCGCCACGCCTGTACCAAGGCAAGTGCTTCAGCTGGTACACTGGTATGAAACTCAGCCCATGACATGTCCTTGTCGTACTTCTATAGCTGTTGGGGATATAACCCCACGGTATGACCTGCCCGTTCAGGATCGGTTCATTCAATGGCGACTTAAGAAGTATGGTCTGACAATGGGCTCAGGCAACCGCAGGTTCAAGGTCCAGGAGATGAGTCGCCAGGAGGGTCGACTCGTGACCCAGAAGCACAAGCCGCCAATGTCAGCCATAGCGCCAAAGGAAGTTCTTACTTAGGAAACATACTAGGACATGGATCGTAGTACGAACCGGACTCTATTGTAAGCCAAGGGCCTCCACTTGTATATAATGGGAAGTCCCTGAGGCAGAAAGACTAAGTTTACAATATCTTGAGTACTAGGTTAGCCAAGTCGCACCCTTGTAATCGAGATCACAATCATCAATAGTAATCAAGCAGGAGTAGGCTTTTACCTCCACCATGAGGGGCCGAACCTGGGTAATCCCTTGTCTCCCGATTCCGATCAACCCCGTTCAAGCTTCCACTTAGCGGGGATGGCCTCACGACGAAGTCCTTTCATGAGGACATCTTCCGTGACAAAAACAACGTCATTTGGCGCCCACCATGGGGCGATCGCTCGGCGGTGTTGAGTTCTTCACTACTAGGGAAAACCTTATATACAGAAATTTAGCAACAGCGCGGGTTAAAAAAGGGCGCTAGTGCTAGATAGCAGTAGCAGTTCGAAATAAACCGCGCTGCAGATACGATTCTAGCAGTAGCGCATGTGCCCGTAAAAGCGCTACTACTAATATTCCCATTGCTAGAACGATGGGCTACGCATAGCAGTAGCGACCTTGCAGGAAGCGCGCTACCGCTAGGGCATGAGTAGCAGCGTGTTTCCCTGTAATAGCGCTACTGCTAATGGAAATAAAATAAAATGAAAAACAAATAGAAAAGTAAATGAAAATGAAAGAAACAGAAAAAGGAGAAAGAAAAAAAATAAAATGTAAAGCAAAATAAATGAAAAAGCGAAAAAACAGAGAAAGGCTTAGCTGTAGCGTGTGTTAGTAAGAGGCGCTGTAGCTAACACACATGCAGCGCGTTTCGAGGACCCCCGCTATAGAAACAGAAAAGGAAATAAAAAAGAGAGAAACTTACATATGTATAGCAGTAGCGCGTTTTGTAAAAAGCGCTATAGCTACCTTAGCTATAGCGCGTTCTGCGAAACGCGCTACCGCTAGTTTTGACTTAACCAAAAAACCGCTTCCCCCTGGCCACCACTTGCCCCCCAAATCTCTCGACCCACCCCGCCGCCGTCTTCCCGATTCTTCGTCGCCCCACTTCGCCGCCGTCTCCTACCGACGTCGACGCCCCCGGAGCCACCAGAGTCGTGCGCCGTCGACGCCATCGGAGCCGCCCCAACGCCACGGAGCCGCGCGGCCTCATCAACGCCACCGGAGCCGCCGTCGACGCCACCGGATCCTCCCTCGCCATAACTGCCTCCCTCACCGTCACCGGAGACGCCCCTGCCTCCCTCGCCACCACTGCCTCCCTCGCCACCACCGGAGCCATCCTCTATAAGTCCCCACCCCTCCTCTCTCTCTCATGCATAGGTTAGCTAGTTTAATTATGTTAATTATCTAGGTTAGGGCAAAAATTTAGTTAGGGCTTTGACAGAGAAGTAGTTAGGTTAACTAGTTTAATTAGGTTAATTACCTAGGTTAGTGCAAAAATTTAGTTAGGGCTTTGACAGAGAACTAGTCAGGTTAACTAGTTTGATTAGGTTAATTATCTAGGTTATTTAGGCAAGTTTTATTTTAAAGATGATCCCTTCCTAGACTTTTATTGTTGATTATATCTTTTCATTGAAGTGGTCATGTTGTTTGTGCCCAAGTGGCTTTGTTGTTTCAATGAAGCTGAGTGGCCTATATATATTTTGCGGGAATGCTGATTCATTTCCGTTCCGGCAAATTTCAGGTTCTCGATTTGTCCACTTTTTAGCAAAGGTCATGCCGAAATTTTCCGTGAATTTCAGCATGACTTGTGCTACAAACTAGGACATATCGAGTGCCCGTGTGATTTTCCGCACCAGGAAGGAGTCAACGTTCCTGCAAAACAATAGGACTTTTTTATGTCATTATTCATTTTATTAGGTCTAGAATTAATTGACTAGATTTAATCATAGGAAACATGGCTAGCAACGATGAAGCACATGGTTCTGGTGATTGCGACGACGCCTACCGGGCGGCAGACGAATTTTTTAGCCTTACTGATGATCAACCGATGTTATTGCCGGGCGCACCGGTGGCATCGGGGACTGAGACCGACACGCAGACCGGTGCTGAGACTGAGACCGGCGCTCAGACTCAGACAGGCATCGAGACCGGCGCTGCCTCGGGGAGCGGAGCCGGTGTAGAACCGAAAGCAAAGAGGCAACGGGTTCCTAACAAACTCAAGACTACTAGAGTGGTGGTCACGGAGGTGGACGACGGCAGTTTTGAGCCAACGGCGCCCGAGGAAGCGCGTCGATGCTACGGCAATCAAATAGGCTGCATCGTACGGACAACCGCCACCATCAACGATGAGAAACTATAGAAGATAGAAAATATGAGGAGCTCCCTCCTAAAGAAGTTTCACCAGATATTCTTGTTCCCGGGCCGAAATGAGAAGGATTATAAAGATCCAGATGAGGACCCGGCAATGAAGAAGATAAACAAACACGCCATAACCAAGTTTAGCGGCGCGTTGGCCGCCTGGAAAAATCGAGTGAAAGCAAGGATCATCGATAAGAAGGAACCCTACTCCGAGATTGTAAAGGATAATCCGACAATCACGGAAGAGCAGTTTCAAATATTCAAGGAGGCTTGCGAGGCCGAAGATGCCAAAAAAAGTCTAAGTACATGAAGGGGCTTCAAGAGAGGAACATTGGGAGCCACCACCTCGGAAGCCGTGGTTACGACGGAAAGAGGTCCAAATGGGCCAAGGAGGACGCGGAAGCCGCGAGTCTGGGCATCCCAGACCCCTTGGCGGAGTTCACTGTCCCGCAGGAGCGTGACGTCCTCAGGGCCCGACACCGTTGGGACCCAGTGAAAAAGGTTTACGAGACAACACCGGTCATTACGGAGTTCATGAGACTACTGATCAATTCTACTGCACACGTTAGTCATATTTGTAAATGATCGTTGTGCCTTTTGCAGAGAGAGCAGCACAGGATTGCGGTCGAAAGCGACTCACCGTCTGAGGCATTGGCGAGGCCCAAGTGGGACACTCCATTCAACCGGGTGTTGAACATATTGAAACAACAACCGGTGGATACTCGACCGTCGTATGGACGCGTGCACGGTGTCGGAGATGGCGCCACGTGGAAGAAGTACTACCGTGAGACCACGGAGGAGAGAAAGGAAAGACGGAGGTTAAATGAAGAAAAAATCGACAAGAAGGTTGAGATTGCGGTTGAGAAGAAATCAACTGAGACAGTCGCAACAGCGGTAGCTGCCGCAAAACAGGTGGCTTTAGATATTTCTACTACCTTGGTTCCGGCCGTTTTCAATTGGACCAGGCAAAATCCAAAAAAAGATGCAGCGGACTTTCCCCTTGCTGACTTCTTGGCGGGGAGCAGCTCAACTAGCGTTAAACCAGCACCTGCAGCTGCACCTGCTCCCGCACCGGCTCCCGCACCGGACGTGCTAGGCGGTGCTTCGTCTTTGGCTGAGCTCGACGCCCTCACGGTATCTGTCACACTGGCCCCCTTCAATATAAATGTATAATCTCCCGTTTTCGTTGCCTTTCGGATGTCTCACATCGCAGACTTTTCTTTGCAGGCCGACGAAACCCCGTGCACCATATTGTACACCATCGGCGGCAAGAAGGTGGACGTGGGGAAGGCGACGACAATGGAGCCGAAGGAACCATTGTTCCATAGCCGGCCGATCCCCCCGAACGTCTTCAAGGTTTCCGTGGCCAGTGTCAACCGGGCCACGAGAATTTGCCTCCTCCAGTACTACTGGGGGATGACGATGAGACACCGCGGTGGCTTGGTGATTGTTGCAATGCTGGGTGGGTCCTGTTGTGGCCAAAGAGTCTGCTTCGTCTGGAGGCGGCCGGGAGCACACCCACGAGCACGCAGCCTCAGCAAGGTATGAACATCAACACCCCACCTACCCAGTTATCGTCGGGTGTCGGGTTGGGTGATAGAGGACGGGGTAAGGAGGAGGCTCCATTAGTCGCTGATGACGTCGCCATGGATGAGGATGAGGACGACGATGGCGCTGCTGAACAGTATGTCTATACCGGTGCCTCCTCAGGGTTTGAGCGTCATGAGTCGGTGCCTGAATTGCCGTCACAACATATTATGGACGACCTTCCGGTAGTAAAGAAGTTTAGGAAGAGAGCGAGGAAAGGCAAAAAGCTGTTTCTATGATCCAGCCGCCTCAACAGCCTCGGCTTCAGGACCGTATAGATATCCCCGGTGCGGATAAATGGCATATCCCCGGTCAACCAATCCTACCTACAACAGCGCTACGGGCCAGATTCGGCGATCTAAAGAGACTTCATGATGATGTGCTGCGGGTAGAGAAAGACCTCATCGCCTCGAAAGATCCAGGATACCCACTCTACGTGGTTAACGTTCCGCGGCAAATGTCGTACGTCGACAGCTTCCCCGCGGATAAGTTCTTCCTCCGATTCGATTACATATTCGACATGTTTCACGTGAAGAAGCTGGATTTTATGTTTGTCCGCCTTTATGCCTTGCACATGAACTACATCATCGGGATTGAGCAGATATCTCATATCTGTGTCGCTGACCCGTACTACATGCATGAGGGCTTCTTGGGAGTTTGCGCAAATCACCGTGAATACGCGAGGGATTACATCGTCAATTTCATGCTCGCCAATAAGGACAAGGAGGCGATTCTCGTGCCTTATCACCCCGTGTAAGTCATCCGCGCTGCTATCCTTCCTTCGATTTCAATCATTCATTTGCACGGTGGAGGCTAATTAATTTGAGGACTTATTTTGTGCAGCGGCGGGCGCGCCATCCTCATCATCCTCTATCCCTGATTCTCCCACGCTCTTTACTTGGACTCGTCGAAGAACATTCACAAAAAGGATTACACCCACATCAAGGATGTTCTTGACAGTGCTATGTTTTACTACCAAGCAAGGGGTGGAGAGGTCAGGGACAAGAAGAGAAGGGGGGGCAAGGTCGCCTTCGGCCATAAGACCGACTTCTGCTGCATCCAGCAACCGAACGATACTCTTAATGATGGATTCTATGTCCTACACCACATGCTGGAGTACAGACGGGATAACCAGAACCTTCGCATGTCACCTAGATCCGGTGATGCCCATATTCTGCAATGGGCAAAGGACATAGGAGATATCGAGGATCATCGACTTCGAGCTGAGTTCTATAACATCCAGCACGAACTTGCCCAAATCATCATGAAGGAGGTCGTCGGAAAAACAGGGATGTTCTACGGAGAAGGATAAATGTCGCGGGAAGACGCCCGAACATGGATAGCCTCTCAGCGTCTCGACCTGAAGCCTTTCACTAGGCTCGGGGACTATCTCCCTGACTTGGATGGATGGAACGACATGTTGGAGTGATTGTCGATATATGACAATGTGTCCGTTTAGTCCATACTTTCTGTATGACAAAACTTTGAGTTATGCACGGTGAAACTTTATTTGTGATGTAATTAAACCGTCCTCCTCCTCGACTAGCAAAAATCACTCTAGTTAGGGCATTTTGGGGGTACGATGAACTTTGTTATTTATGCTTATGATATGTTGTTTTTATTTTTGCCAAGTCTGTCTCTTTCTGTTGCTCAACTATATATGTTGCATATCATCGACTCATGTGATGATGCAGGTGCATAGATCATAGATGGCGAAGAAGTGCTATGCTAGGAGTATATATACGACAAGTGGCCGGAGTGTCAGGCCCTTCCGGTTTCCGAGCGACAGGAAGTAGTTAGTTTAGAGGTTCACGCTAATGCGAAAGAGGGATACGAACTCATGTTCTCAAAGTGATAGCTCTTCTCGCGTATATCATTGTTTAGATGGATGACGATGTATTTGCATATCATTCGAGACTTGTATCGCTATTTTCGAGATGATGACGAGAGACCACTTTGTGTTGGATGATGATTATGATGATGACATGATTTGATGAGACTAATTGTATGTATATGCTATGATTACATTTGTATGTGTATGATATGCTAAAGATTATTGTATAAAGCCTATTCAAATACAAAACAAATATGCAGGAAAAAACTAATAAATAAACTAGTAGTAGCGAGGGGGAAAATTTAGCAGTAGCGCCGCATTGTCAGTAGCGCGTCCCAGCAAACAGCGCTGCAGATAATATCAGTAGCGCCCTTTACCAAAGAGCGCTACAGCTATTCATGTATAGTAGTAGCGTGGGACAACCAGCACTACTGCTATACGTTAGCTGTAGCACCTTATTAGTAGCGCCGGTGCCCGCGCTACTGAGAGGCCCAAAACCCTCGCTGCTGGTAGGCTTTTCCCTAGTAGTGCTTGGAGGGATCTCTCCCAGGTATTGAGGGATACGTGATCGGCCGCATGACCAAGAGTGGATGCGAAAAGCTCTACATCAACGACTCAGGCTGGGGTCCCAAGGCCGATTCAATCGAGTACGGGTACTGGGTCCCCTTCGGCAAGATCCATGTCTTCATCAACAAGATCGGTGAATCAGGACCCGAGCCGGACATCTGCACCAACATCGTCGACCGGCTCGGCGCATGCAACCCGCCCGGGCTCAAGCTGCACGGGGCCATGTTTTCGTTGGCTTCACCCAAGGGGTTGAACTCACGGACAACTCTGCGTCTAGTGGGGACACCCTTGTTTACTCTGACGGCAAGTCATCAGTTGGGGAGACGAAGTCGGTCCGCCCCCTGTATGACGAAAGGCTTGGGGGCTGCTACGATGATGAGCCGGCTCGGACAACCATGAGTCGCCCCATTGACCACCATCTATATGGCGGGCACTGCTCCGGCTCTTGACTCCACCACGGCAGGCACAGTGGGAGGAGCCGGCGCCTCAGCGACTGGTCCAAATGCGGCTGGCCCGGTCAAACCGCTGGCTCAAGTTCTCTTAGAGCCGGTCGCCTCCTTGACGACTCTCCTCGAGTCGCCCTTATTAACACCAGAAAATCAGGAAGAGTGTAATGTGGAAGTGGCTAAAATCCGTGAGCAGATGACTAAAGCTCATGAGGATATCACCGATAAAAGTGCTCGCATGGTACAGTTACAAACCCAGATCCATAATGAAACGGAGGACCTGAGGATAGAGTCCTGGCGCCTGGGTCTCTGTTAGCACGCTTCTAAGGCGGTCCACAGGAGACGACATGAGACACACCTGCCCCTGGCTTTGAGGGAACACGTCTGTTCAACATGCCTGCGCCCGGTGCCGGGATGAGCACCCCCGTGACATCAATTGTACCCCAATTGAACCAGGGCGTGCCACAAAACGGCAATGGCGGACCATCTCTGGCTCAGCCTCACCAGCCAACCCCAAACCCGCCGCCGGTTTGGACGACTCCAGATCACTTCGTTATACCAGCGGGTCACTTTCTAACCCTGTTGATAACATGGTGGCAACAGCTACCAACCTCGCCGCACTCCCGATCACGGGCAATACCCCTGTGGAGAGAGAGGCTCTGCATGCCATTGAGTTGTTAAAGACTGCGGTCGCTCAGCAGACGAACTATTCTTATAGCCAGCAATGACTCCACTGTACCCCGCACACGAGCCATGGCCAAAGCCGCCACGCCGAGTCGCCAGCCATTTCTAGTAATGCCCGGCGGCTATGCAAGCAACAACATGACCCACCCTGGCAGGGGGCTTTGGATGCCCAAGAGATCATCGACACGGCTCGTGCACAACGGGAGGCAGAGGCGGCCCATGTGATGGCTCATCAATGCCTCCTATGACCCCGTTAGCTTCACAAGGTGTTGGTTCGAGCACGCGAACCATCGGGATACCGTGCCTGGTACCAGCTCTGCATAACGAGCGTATGCCTAAGTATTTCAAGGGCCCTCAAAAGGTTTCCAACTACACGAGTGACCCTGATCCAGCAGCTTGGATTGATAGTTACGAAATTGCCATGGCATACTGGATGTCAGCGACACAGTCGGCGCCAAGTATTTGACTATGATGCTAGAAGGGCCTGCTCATACCTGGCTGAAGAACTTGCCCCTAACTCCATCAACACCTGGGCCGAGTTGAAGGCGCGCTTCATCAAACAGATCTAGGGAACCTGCAAGCGTCCTATGACCATTGTTGATCTACAACATTGTGTTTAGCGTGAGGGTGAATCAACTCATCATTGGGCTCGCCGAGTCGCGGATATAATTCACTCCTCAGATGGCATATTAGAAGCTCAAGCCGTCTTGATCTTGGAGAAAAACTATTGATAACCCACAAGTATAGGGGATCGCAACAATTTTCAAGGGTAGAGTATTCAACCCAAATTTATAGATTCGACAGAAGGGGAGCCAAAGAATATTTGAAGGTATTAACTACTGAGTTGTTAATTCAACCACACCTGGAGATTAATTATCTACAACAACACGATCATGCAAAGTAATATGATAGTTTTGATAATAGTGATAGCAGTAACAGTAACGATAACAGTGATAACAGTAGTTTTGTAACAAGTGCAATAGTGACGAGAGCAGTGGTAACTTAGCAAGAACTATATAAGATAAATTCATAGGCATTGGATCGGTGACTTGTTGGATGATGTTCATCATGAGACAATTATAACCTAGGGCGACATGACACTAGCTTCAGTTCATCAATATAATGTAGGCATGTATTCCGTAAATAGTCATACATGCTTATGGAAAGAACTTGCATGACATCTTTTGTCCTACCCTCCCATGGCAGCGGGGTCCTATTGGAAACTAAGGGATATTAAGGCCTCCTTTTAATAGAGAACCGGAACAAAGCATTAACACATGGTGAATACATGAACTCCTCAAACTACGGTCATCACCGGGAGTGGTCCCGACTATTGTCACTCCGGGGTTGTCGGATCATAACACATAGTAGGTGACTATAACTATCAAGATCGGATCTAGAACATGGATATAATGGCGATAATATAAACGGTTCAGATCTGAAATCATGGCACCCGGGCCCAAAGTGACAAGCATTAAGCATGGCAAAGTCATAGCAACATCAATCTCAGAACATAGTGGATACTAGGGATCAGGCCCTAACAAAACTAACTCGATTATATGATGAATCTCATCCAACTCCTCATCGACCAGCGAGCCTATGAAGGAATTACTCACTCCCGGTGGGGAGCATCATGGAATTGGCGATGGAGAAGGGTTGGTGATGACGAAGAACGAAGATCCCCCTCTCCGGAGCCCCAAACGGATTCCAGATCTAGCCTCCCGATAAAGAACAAGAGGTGACGGCGGCTCCGTCTCGTGGATCATGATAATTCTTTCTCCCTGATTTTTTCTGGAAAATAGGATTTTATAGCATCGATTTCAGGGTCTGCGGGGCCACTAGGTGGGGATAACCCACCTGGGCGCGGCAGGAGGGGGGCGCCCTAGTGGGTTGTGCCCACCGAGGTGCCCCCCTCTGATGGATCTTGGCTCCAGAAATTCTTATTTATTGTATAAAAAATCCTCGCAAAGTTTCGTTCCTGTAGGATCGAAAGTATGTCTAGAGGGGGGGGGGGGATTAGGCTACTTGACCAAATAAAAATCTAGCCTTTTCCCAATTTTAAGTCTTGGCAGATTTTAGCAACTTAGCAAAATTCAAGTAATCAACCTACACATGCAATTCTAAGAGTATAGCAGCGGAATGTAAAACAATTGCATATGAAGGTAAAGGAGGAGTTTTGGTGGGAGCAAACGCAATGTAGACATGGGGATTTTTGGCGTGGTTTCGATAGGTGGTGCCATCGTACATCCACGTTGATGGAGACTTCAACCCATGAAGGGTAACGGTTGCGCGAGTCCACGGAGGGCTCCACCCACGAAGGGTCCACGAAGAAGCAACCTTGTCTATAACACCATGGCCATAACCCAAGAAGGACTTGCCTCACTAGGGTAGATCTTCACGAAGTAGGCAATCTCCTTGCCTGTACAAACTCCTTGGTTCAACTCCACAATCTTGACGAAGGCTCCCAAGTGACACCTAACCAATCTAGGAGACACCACTCTCCAAAAGGTAATGGATGGTGTGTTGATGATGAACTCCTTGCTCTTGTGCTTCAAATGATAGTCTCCCCAACACTCAATTCTCTCTCATAGGATTGGATTTGGTAGAAATATGATTTGAGTGGAAAGCAACTTCGGGAAGGCTAGAGATCAAGATTTATGTGGTTGGAATGGAATATCTTGACCTCAACACAAGTGTAGGTGGTTCTCTCTCAGAAAATGTAAATTGGAAGTGTAGGCATGTTTTGATGGCTCTCTCCACGAATGAAGAGTGGGTGGAGGGGTATATATCACTGTTCAAGATAACTTCCGATATGCCGATAAATCGGCCGATTTATCACTTACCGCTGTCAAGACGATAAGATAAATCGGCCGATAAATCAGCCGATATGGCGATAAATCGGCCGATATGCCGATAAACTAGCCGATTTACCCCTTATCATGGGTCGACCGATAAGTTCCCGATAAGCGATATCCCCAACATTGGTATATATAGCCTCCACACAAAATCTAACCGTTACACACAAATCACCAAACTCGGTGGGACCAAATTATAAAACTCGGTCAGACCGATTTAGTTCAAAATGTGAACGTTAGGATTTTCGGTGGGACCGACATGTCAACTCGGTGGGACCGATCCCATTAGGATTAGGGCATAACGTAATCTCGGTGAGACCGATTACACAAACTCGGTGGGACCGATTTTGGTAATAGACAAACAGAGAGTTGGTCACGCAAACTCGGTGGGACCGATTCACTCATCTTGGTTAGACCGAAACGTTACGAAGGGGAAACAGAGAGTTTGCATTGCAATCTCGGTGGGACCGATCGCTCATCTCTATTGGACCGAAACGTTACAAAGGGAAACAGAGAGGTTGCAATCCTATCTTGGTGAGACCGAGATCCCTATCGGTGATACCGAAGTGACTAGGGTTTGTGGCAGTGGCTATGTCAAGTGAACTCAGTGGCTTCAGATAGAAGATTTCGGTGGGGCCGAGTTTGGCTTTTGGTTTGGGAGATATGTGGATATGAGAAAGTAGTTGAGGGTTTTTGGAGCATATCACTAAGCATTTTGAGCAAGTAGCTCATTAAGCAGCACCTCACCCCCTTTTAATAGTATTGGCTTTTCCTATGGAGTCAATGTGATCTTGGATCACTAAAAGTGAAATGTAGAGTCTTGTGCTTTGAGCTTGAGCCAATCTTTTGTCCTTAGCATTTTGAGGGGTCCACTTTCTAATCCATGCCATGCCAATCATTGAGCTTTCCTGAAATATTTATCTTAAATAGCATTAGCTCAATGAGCTATGATGCGTCTCCGTCGTATCTACTTTTCCAAACACTTTTGCCCTTGTTTTGGACTCTAATTTGTATGATTTGAATGGAACTAACCCGGACTGACGCTGTTTTCAGCAGAATTGCCATGGTGTTGTTTTATGTGCAGAAAACAAATATTCTCGGAATGACCTGAAACTCCATGGGATGTCTTAGAAAAATAATAAAAAATCCTCGCCAAAGATGAAGACCAGGGGGCCCACACCCTTCTCACGAGGGTGGGGGGCGCCCCCTAGGGCGCGCCCCCTACCTCGTGGGCCCGTAGAAACCCTCTAACTCTATACATTCGCTTTCGGAGAGAAAAAACCAGGGAGAAGAAATCATCGCATTTTACGATATGGAGCCGTCGCCAAGCCCTAAAACCTCTCGGGAGGGCTGATCTGGAGTCTGTTCGGGGCTCCGGAGAGGGGGATTCATCGCCGCCGTCATCATCAACCATCCTCCATCACCAATTTCATGATGCTCACCGCCGTGCGTGAGTAATTCCATCATAGGCTTGCTGGATGGTGATGGGTTGGATGAGATTTATCATGTAATCGAGTTAGTTTTGTTAGGGTTTGATCCCTAGTATCCATTATGTTCTGAGATTGATGTTGCTATGACTTTGCTATGCTTAATGCTTGTCACTAGGGCCCGAGTGCCATGATTTCAGATCTGAACCTATTATGTTTTCATGAATATATGTGAGTTCTTGATCCTATCTTGCAAGTCTATAGTCACCTACTATGTTTTATGATCCGGCAACCCCGAAGTGACAATAATCGGGGCCACTCCCAGTGAGGACCATAGTTTGAGGAGTTCATGTATTCACTATGTGCTAATGCTTTGTTCCGGTTCTCTATTAAAAGGAGGCCTTAATATCCCTTAGTTTCCAATAGGACCCCGCTGCCATGGGAGGGTAGGACAAAAGATGTCATGCAAGTTCTTTTCCATAAGCACGTATGACTATATACGGAATACATGCCTACATTACATTGATGAATTGGAGCTAGTTCTGCGTCACCCTATGTTATGACTGTTACATGATGAACCGCATCCGGCATAATTATCCATCACTGATCTGGTGCCTACAATTTTTCCATATACTGGTTTACGCTTATTTACTTTCCCGCTGCTACTGTTACAATCACTAAAAAATACCAAAAATATTACTTTTGCTGTCTTTACTTTTGTTGCCGCTACCACCATTATCATATCACTTTGCTACTAAACACTTTGCTACAGATACTAAGTTTCCAGGTGTGGTTGAATTGACAACTCAGCTGCTAATACTTGAGAATATTCTTTGGCTCCCCTTGTGTCGAATCGATAAATTTGGGTTGAATACTCTACCCTCGAAAGCTGTTGCGATCCCCTATACTTGTGGGTTATCAAGACCAATTTCTGGCACCGTTGCCGGGGAGCATAGCTCTATTCTTTGAGTCACTTGGGATTTATATCTGCTGGACACTATGAAGAACTTGAGAGATCCAAAAACCAAGATCTATCCCTCAACTACGAGGGGAGGTAAGGAACTGCCATCTAGCTCTGCACTTGATTCACCTTCTGTTATGAGTAAGTTTGCGACACCTACACCTGCTTCT
Organism: Triticum monococcum; assembly: GCA_034509565.1. NCBI lineage: Eukaryota > Viridiplantae > Streptophyta > Magnoliopsida > Poales > Poaceae > Triticum > Triticum monococcum. Next base: position 413,291,022 of record CM067845.1, read on the forward strand.
GCTATTCGTTCTGATATGTCGCATGTTATTAATGATGCTACTTCTGCTATGCATGATACTTATTATGAAACTACCTCTATGCCTGATACTACTGTGCCCCTTGGTGAATTTCTTGATGAACAAATTGCTAGGGCTAGAGAAAAAGAAATTATTGAATCTGAATACGATGATGATAGTGATGATGAAAATATGCCTGTTATTCCTGAGGGCTATCTTTTTGATATGGAATCTTCTGTCGCTATTTTAGCTTGCAAAGATATATATGAGCTTAAGAGGTTATTAATTAAATGGAACCAAAAATCGCTTAGAGATAAAATGAGACCCGACCCTGCTTTTTCTACTTCACCTATTTGTGTCCTGATAAGGATTATGAATTCTCTGTTGATCCTGATATAATTACTTTGGTTGAATCTGATCCGTTTTATGGCTATGAATCTGAAACTGTTGTGGCACATCTTACTAAGTTAAATGATATAGCTGCCCTATTCACTAATGATGAGAGATCGCGTTACTTTTATATACTCAAAATATCTCCGTTCTCATTAAAGGGTGATGTTAAGATATGGTTTAATTCTCTTGATCCTGGTTGTGTGCGTAGTCCCCAGGATATGATTTATTACTTCTCTGCTAAATATTTCCCTGCTCATAAGAAACAAGCTGCTTTGAGGCAAATATACAACTTTGTGCAAATTAAAGAAGAGAGTCTCCCACAAGCTTGGGGGAGGCTTCTCAAGTTACTTAATGCTTTGCCTGATCATCCTCTTAAGAAACCCGAAATACTTGATATCTTTTATAATGGACTAACCGATGCTTCCAGAGATTACCTGGATAGTTGTCCTGGTTCTCTTTTCAGGGAAAGAACACCGGATGAAGCTGAAATCTTATTGAATAATATGTTGACAAATGAAAATAATTGGGCACCTCCTGAGCCAGCTCCTGAGCCAGCTCCTGCTCCAATTATTGAGCCTATTCCTAAACCAACTCCAAAGAGGAGAGGTGTTCTATTTCTCAGCCCCGAAGATATGCAAGAGGCAAAGAAATCTATGAAAGAGAAAGGTATTAAAGCTGAAGACATTAAGAATTTACCTCCTATTGAAGAAATACATGATCTTAATATACCGCATGTTGAAGAAACTTATGATCTCAATTCTTTATTTATTGAAGAACTTCCTGACCTCGATATCCCGACATAGGTAGTAAAGGTAAATTATCTCTATAGATATGATAAAGCTGAAGTCCCTCCTACTAAAATTGCTAGTCAGTGCTTGGATGAGTTTGATAACTTTATGTTTAAGCAAGACGACTTCAATGCTTATTTTGGTAGACAATTAAAAGAAAATGCTTATATGATTAGACGCTTGGGTGATTATATGGCTAATATTAAAGATGAACTTAAACTTGTTAGCAAACATGCTTCTATGGTTACCACGCAAGTAGAACAAGTGCTTAAAGCTCAAAAAGAAGTGCTTGATGAAATGAATAGTAAGAAAAATGATTATATTGTTAGAGTGGCTACTAGAACTGGTAGAATGACTCAGGAACCTTTGTATCCTGAAGGCCACCCTAAGAGAATCGAGCGAGATTCTCAGAGAAATAATATTGATGTTCCTAGTTCTTCAAAAAAGGAGAAAAAGAAAAATGATAGAACTGTGCAAACTTCTAGTGAACCTATTGCTGAACCACCTGATAATCCAAATGATATCTCTATGTCTGATGCTGAAACACAATCTGGTAATGAACATGAACCTAGTGAAAATGTTAATGATGATGTTCATGATGATGCTCAACCTAGTAATGACAATGATGTAGAAATTGAACCTGCTGTTGAACTTGATAACCCACAATCAAAGAATCAACGTTATGATAAGAAAGACTTTGTTGCTAGGAAACATGGTAAAGAAAGGGAACCTTGTGTTCAGAAACCCATGCCTTTTCCTCCAAAACCATCCAAGAAAAAGGATGATGCGGATTTTGAGTGCTTTGCTGAAATGATTAGGCCTATCTTTTTGCGTATGCGATTAACTGAGGTGCTCAAAACAAATCCTTATGCTAAATATATGAAGGATATCATTACTAATAAAATAAAGATACCGAAAGCTGAGATTTCCACCATGCTTGCTAATTATACTTTTAAGGGTGGAATACCAAAGAAACTTGGAGATCCCGGAGTACCTACTATACCTTGCTCCATTAAAAGAAATTATATCAAAACTGCTTTATGTGATCTTGGAGCCGGTGTTAGTGTTATGCCTCTCTCTTTATATCATAGACTTGACTTGGATAAGCTGACACCTACCGAAATATCTTTGCAAATGGCTGATAAATCAACTGCTATACCTGTCGGTATTTGTGAGGATGTGCCTATTGTGGTTGCAAACGTTACTATTTTAACGGACTTTGTTATTCTTGATATTCCCGAGGATGATAGTATGTCTATTATTCTTGGAAGACCTTTTCTTAATACTGCAGGGGCTGTTATTGATTGCAACAAAGGCACTGTCACTTTTCATGTTAATGGTAATGAGCATACGGTACACTTTCCGAGGAAACAACCTCAAGTTCATAGCATCAATTCTATCGGAAAAATTCCATCGATTATATTTGGAGGTTTTGAATTTCCTCTTCCTAGTATAAAAAAGAAATATGATATACTTATTATAGGGGATGTGCATATCCCCGTTGAGGTAACTTAGTGTTATTCGGAATTTCTCCGGTTCCATGATTATCGGAATGAGTTTGTTAACAAGACTTGATCAACCTTGTTAGTGGATTCTTTTTGATGAGCATGAGATGGATGAAACTAGAAGCACAAACTTCTGTACCCTCTCTATATTTTCTGTTATTTAGTAGAAATAAAGTAAAAATAGTATTTTTCTATCTGTTTCCTGGCTTATCCGTGCAATATAAAAATATCCTGAAGATAAAAGTCCTCAAAATGACATGCCAATTTAATATGATTTTTTCGGGAATATTTGAGTATTTACTGTGCAAAAATTACTGCGTGAGGAGCTGCCACCTGCCCACGAGGGTTGTGGGCGCGCCCCCCCTCTAGGGCGCCCCCTGCCTCGTGGGCCCACGGTGGCCCTCCTCCACTTATCCCAGCACCCATCTTCTTCCTCTGTCTCACACAAACCCGAAAAACCAACTCAAGCACGAGTTCCAGCCACTTTTGCTGTGATTTTCGATCTCCTTGCTCAAAGCACCTCTCGCAAAACTGCTTAGGGAGATTGTTCCTTGGTATGTGACTCCTCCATTGGTCCAATTAGTTTTTGTTATAGTGCTTTATTCTTTGCAAATTTGTGCTGCATAGGTGACCATGTTCTTGAGCTTGCATGTCAAATTTATATGGTTCGAAGTAGTTCTAATGCTTGATATAGGCTCTAGGCACTTGTAGGAGTAGTTGCTATCAGTTTTATTGAAGTTGGTTCACTTTTGTTTGAAGTTACTAAAAATTTCAAAAAAATTCAGAGAAAAACAATATGCTTAGGAATATGTTCCAAGGTGGTTCCTCTAAGAAGCAAGGGACCAGGATTGCTATGCGCGATGCTGACGAGGATCCACCAAGAGACGCTCCAGTACGGCCTTGTGAATGGCCGTCAGAAAATTTTATGGACCGTGCGGGAATAAAAGAAGAATTCAAAGCATATTTGCACAATGCCGGTCTTGAGGATTTTGAGGTTAACAAATGCCCCCAGTATCATGATCTCACAAGTTCATTTCTGAGGAGGTTTGAGTATTCATCTTCGCGTAATTCTCCTTCAGTCATGTTTGACCTCTATGACAAATCTTATACCATGGACTTAGAGGATTTCACTTCTGCTTGCAAACTTCCATCATGGGGTAGTGTTAGGGATGCTCCTAAATCTGAATTTAGAAACTTTCTTGCCAGTATAACTGTGGGGGAATCTAGAGATATAACGCAGGCTACCATAGGGAGCATTCACTTTCCTGCTATACATTATTTTGCTCTTTTCATCGGTAGATGCATAAATGCTAAGGATGAAGCATGTCATATGTGTGCCCCTGATCTTAGCATTCTTAGGAGTGCTGTGTTAGGAGACCAATCTTATCATATGGGAGCCATTGTAGCTCGTAGGTTGCATCATAATAGACATAATGGAGATTTCTTTTCAGGAATTTATGCAACCCGCTTAGCTCATTTTCTCAAAATAGACATTCTTGAGGGTGATATGGAGTTGCCTCCTGCATATTTAGATTATAACTCTATGGCTTCGCACAAGTTTGTCAAGAGGCCCGAATCACCTCTCTTATATCGTTTAATTTTTGATAATCGACGTGTTTTCCGTATTACTCTCCCTACTCCTGCCTTCTTTGATTCACGGGCAAAAAGAAGATATATTATTACCACAGAGGAGGCAGAAGAGTACGAGAGGAGAGTGGAGGCAGCTCGACTCCACGCCGCAGCTCCGCAGGCGATAACCGCTGCACATCAATATGATCCCAACTATTCTTCCTCATCACAGTACGACCCCAACAACTATTATTATGGATATCCGCCAGGCCAGCCGTGGCCATAGACCAACTTAGGCCAAAATCCTAAGCTTGGGGGAGTACGTATTTCCCACCGACATTACATTTATGCTCACACACACTCATTGCTAGATGTCGGTGCTCATACTTTTTCATTGTATCATCCATGCTAGTTTATTTTCCTTTTTATGCTTTCTTCTTGTGTGTTTTAAACCTTAAGAAAAACCAAAAAATTTAGTAGTAGTTTATTTTTCTGCTGTAGTAGTAATAATTCAAAAGAAAACCCAAAAATATTTCCCGTTCTTCTTTTGCTTGTTGGGAGCTTTCCTGTGTAAATAGTTTTATTCCTTTTCTTTTCTTTGGGGGTCAGTAGGAGAAGACCATGATTAAATTGTTGAAGTGGCTCTTATATGCATTATTGTTGATTTAACCAAGAGCCCATATCACCTTGTCTTCTCCTGTTTATTGAATGCTCGCAGATTCCAGCTTGGTCCAATGCACGTACACTCTTATTATTATTCACACCGTTCGGTCGTGCAAGTGAAAGGCAATTATGATGATATATGATGGACTGACTGAGATGAGAAAAGCTGGTATGAACTCGACCTCTTTTGTTTTTGTAAATATGATGAGTCCCTCGTTCTTGATTCAGCTTATTATGAATACACATGCTTGCAATGACAATTAGAGATCGTAGTTGCTTGTGCCATGCTTGATTTGCTATGGGTTATAATGATTTACCTTGTGTGCCAACATGCTATTAAGATGGTTATGATGTGGTATGATGGGGTGGTATCCTCCTTTGAATGATTTAAGTGTCTTGACTTGGCACATGTTCACGCATGTAGTTGAAACAAATCAGCATAGCCTTCACGATATTTATGTTCATGGTTGATTATATCCTACTCATGCTTGCATCCAATGTTTATTAATTTTAATGCATGTACATGGCTGTTGTCGCTCTCTAGTTGGTCGCTTCCCAGTCTTTTGCTAGCCTTCACTTGTACTAAGCGGGAATACTGCTTGTGCATCCAATCCCTTAAACCCCAAAGTTATTCCCTATGAGTCCACTATACCTTCCGATATGCGGTATCTACCTGCCGTTCCAAGTAAATTTGTATGTGCCAAATTCTAAACCTTCAAATAAACATTCTGTTTTGTATGCTCGAATAGCTCATGTATCAACCAAGGCTGTCCTTATCTTCCGTGTTAGGCGGGTTATTCTCAAGAGGAGTGGACTCCGCTCCTCTCTCACGAGAAAATGGCTGGTCACCGGGATGCCCGGTCCCATGCTTTATGCAAATCAAATCAAAATTAATTGCAAACAAAACTCCCCCTGGACTCTTGTTAGTTGGAGGCACTCATTGTTTCGAGCAAGCCATGGATTGATGCTTGTTGGTGGAGGGGGAGTATAAACTTTACCATTCTGTTTGGGAACCGCCTATAATGTGTGTAGCATGGAAGATATCGAGATCTCTTAGTTGTTATGTTGACAATGAAAGTATACCGCTCAAAATATTATTCATATCTATTTCAAAACCAACCTCTGGCACCTCTACAAAACCCCGCTTCCCTCTGCGAAGGGCCTATCTATTTACTTTTATGTTGAGTCACCATCCTCTTATTAAAAAGCACCACTTGGAGAGCAGCGCTGTCATTTGCATCCATTACTGTTAGTTTACATTGAGTATGACTTGACTGGATCTCTTTTACCATGAATTACAATGTCTAGCCAGTCCTTGATCTTTAAAGGTGCTCTGCATTTATGTTTTGTGGTCTCAGAAAGGGCTAGTGAGATACCATCTTGTTATATCATATTATGATTGTTTTGAGAATGTGTTGTCATCCGAGATTTACTATTATTGCTCGCTAGTTGATTATGCCATTGATATGAGTAAACATGAGATCTAAGTGTTATTGCAAATGTGTTTAGTTCATAATCTTTGCTGAAAACTTGAATGTTGGCTTTACATATTTACAACAACAAGAGCAAACAGAGTTTGTAAAAGTTTTTCTTTATCACTTTCAGTTTATCAACTGAATTGCTTGAGGACAAGCAAATGTTTAAGCTTGGGGGAGTTGATACGTCTCCATCGTATCTACTTTTCCAAACACTTTTGCCCTTGTTTTGGACTTGCATGATTTGAATGGAACTAACCCGGACTGACACTGTTTTCAGCAGAATTGCCATGGTGTTATTTTTGTGCAGAAATAGAAGTTCTCAGAATGACCTGAAAATTAACGGAGATTATTTTTGGAATATATAAAAAAATACTGGAAGAAAGATCCATGTCAGGGGGCCCACACCCTGTCCACGAGGGTGGGGGGGGCGTGCCCTACCCCCTGGACGCGCACCCTGCCTCGTGGGCCCCCTGACGCTCCACTGACCTCAACTCCAACTCCATATATTCGTGTTCGGGGAGAAAAAATTAGAGAGAAGGATTCATCGCGTTTTACGATAAGGAGCCGCCACCAAGCCCTAAACTCTCTCGGGAGGGCTGATCTGGAGTCCATTCGGGGCTCCGGAGAGGGGAATCCGTCGCCATCGTCATCATCAACCTTCCTCCATCACCAATTTCATGATGCTCACTGCCGTACGTGAGTAATTCCATCGTAGGCTTGCTGGACGGTGATGGGTTGGATGAGATTTATCATGTAATGGAGTTAGTTTTGTTAGGGTTTGATCCCTAGTATCCACTATGTTCTGAGATTGATGTTGCTATGACTTTGCTATGCTTAATGCTTGTCACTAGGGCCTGAGTGCCATGATTTCAGATCTAAACCTATTAGGTTTTCATGAATATATGTGAGTTCTTGATCCTATCTTGCAAGTCTATAGTCACCTATTATGTGTTATGATCCGTTAACCCCGAAGTGACAATAATCGGGATACTTACCGATGATGAATGAAGTTTGAGGAGTTCATGTATTCACTAAGTGTTAATGCTTTGGTCCGGTACTCTATTAAAAGGAGGCCTTAATATCCCTTAGTTTCCAATAAGACCTCGCTGCCACGGGAGGGTAGGACAAAAGATGTCATGCAAGTTCTTCTCCATAAGCACGTATGACTATATTCAGAATACATGCCTACATTACATTGATGAATTGGAGCTAGTTCTATGTCACCCCATGTTATAACTGTTGCATGAATAATCGCATCCGACATAATTCTCCATCACCGATCCATTGCCTACGAGCTTTCCATATATTGTTCTTCGCTTATTTATTTTTCCGCCGCTATTGTTACAATCACTACAAAACCAAAAAATATTACTTTTGCTACCGTTACCACTACTATCATATTACTTTGCTACTAAACACTTTGCTGCAGATATTAAGTTTCCATGTGTGGTTGAATTGACAACTTAGCTGCTAATACTTGAGAATATTCTTTGGCTCCCCTTGTGTCGAATCAATAAATTTGGTTGAATACTCTACCCTCGAAAACTGTTGCGATCCCCTATACTTGTGGGTTATCAGGAATTGATCTTCTTCCCACTCAACTCCATTGGCATTGAACTTTCGTTCAAAACCAACACCTTGATTCTTCCAGTGTCTTCCTTGCTTGCGTACAATTTCCTCAAATTGCTTACTTCCGGCAAGACTCTTGTAAACACCTTTCTCTATAATTCCCTTCAATAAGCTATTTTCTTGCTCAAGTGTAACTTGGCTAAGAGAATCAATAGTGGAATCAAGAGAACTACTAGAAGCAACAACATTGGATTTAACATGATTGTTGTTACTACCAGAGGAAGAATCTCTCTTGTTCTTGTTGCTAGATTTAACTTGTGGCATGTAAGTAGTCAAGAGTAAACGCTTGTCAATGTAAGAAGAACTTTTCTTGCGAAGATCATCATTGATTGCTTTTATGAACTCATGCTCTTGCTCAAGGTTGATCTTTTCAAAGCGTAGCTTCTCATGACTCTTTAAAAGTTCTAGATGATCTTCCAAGGTAGTTTCATGAGCCAACTTAAGAGTGTTTATGTCTTTAGTTAGACACTCAATCTCCTTCTTATCATTGTCATTCGTTTTATCTTGATTAGCATGATTAATAGCAAGTTCATCATAGTTTTCATAACTAGAGTTGTCAACAAGTAAATCATCATCGCCTAGCAAATCATCTTCATCACTATTAAAATCAACAAACTCGGGGTGTGTTACCTTTGGACCTCTGGCCATGAAGCATCTTCCAATGCCTTCATTTGGTGAGTCAAATATGTCGTAGGAGTTCGTTGACACAAGTGCTAGACCGGAAACACCTTCATCTTGAGTATATTCAGAGTCGGGGTGATAACTTCTTTCGGAGTGATCGTCAGAGTCGGAGCCGGATACCCATTCACCAACATGAGCTTGCTGTCTTCGTTTTGTGTAGCTCTTTGATGATTTGTCCTTCCTTTCCAAATCCTTGCTTCTCCGTGATGTTCTTCATTCATAACGATCGTCTCTACTCCTTCCCTCTCTTGGTGGTGATTCTTCTCTTCTACTTCTTCTTTTGGGAGAATATTCTCTTCTTTTGTAGGGAGTCGTACACTCATTGGAATAGTGTCCGGGTCTTCCACAATTGTAGCAATTATGGTCACGACTTGAAGATCTTTTGTCATTGTAGGACCTTGACTTGGAACTTCTTTCCTTGTTTCTACTCTTGTAGAACTTGTTGAAGTTCTTCACCATTAGGCTCAATTCTTCGTTGAAGGTTTGTTTCTCACTTGATGATGTGGGAGCATCACATGAGGCTTTGTAAGCACCACTTGACTTGTTGTGAAGCTCTTCCTTATCCTTGAGTGACATCTCATGAGCAATAATTCTTCCAATGACTTTCATTGTCTTGAGATCTTTGTAATTGGGCATCATTTGGATGAATGTGCACACGGTATAATATTTTCCATCCAAAGCTCTTAGGATCTCTGTGATGATGAATCTATCGGTCATCTCTTCACTTCCTAAGCCGACAATCTCATTTGCGACGAGAGCAAGCCTAGAGTACATTTCAGCGACACCTTCACCATCCTTCATTTTGAACTTGTCAAGTTGACTTTGAAGCACATCCAATTTGGATTCCTTGACGGAGTCGGTACCTTCATGCATATCAATCAAAGTATCCAAATTTCCTTTGCATTCTCAAGACGGCTAATTTTGTTGAATTCTTCGGGGCACAATCCATTGAAGAGAATATCACAAGCTTGAGCATTGTATCGCAGCATCTTCAACTATTCCGCGGTAGCTTCACGATTCGGTTCTCTCCCATCATAGAATTCACCTTGCAAGCCAATACACACAATAGCCCAAACGGCGGGGTTATGTCCAAGAATATGCATTTTCATCTTATGCTTGCAACTAGGAAAATTAGTACCATCAAAGTAAGGACCTCTACCGTGGTAATTTCCCTCACTAGACGCCATACTCTCCTAGGTTGTGAAACCAAGGCTATGATCACCAAAACCTATGGAAATCAAAGCAAATGGAGACCAAAGCTCTGATACCACTTGTAGGATCAAAAGTATGTCTAGAGGAAGGGGATTAGACTACTTGACCAAATAAAAATCTAGCCTTTTCCCAAATTTAAGTCTTCGAAGATTTAGCAACTTAGCACAATTTAAGTAATCAACCTACACATGCAATTCTAAGAGTATAACAGCGGAATGTAAAACTGTAACATCCCAAATTTTCAATTTGGAATGTTATACATAGTCATCCATGCATATCATATTTTATTCGCATTTCGTCTCGCGATCCTCGAAATCCTAAGCAACTCAAGGACCCTCGGAGAGAGTTGGGGATTTCCCGGTTTTCAAATTTGATCTTTATCAAATCTTGAAAACGAGGATTTTTGGTTTCAATTATTTTCTCTCCAAAAATATTTCACACTAAAATATATGAGAGGAGATAATATGACTTCTCCAAGATAATTGAAACATTGGAGGAAAAATATTAAAACCAAATATTTGTTTTATTTGGATTTTATTGCAATTTTGTTTGCATAAGAAAAATTGCATGTTTTCCAAAATTCCATTTTAGGGCCAAGAAAATGTTCATCTCGTTCTAAATATTTCATTTAGACGGTGAAAATTTATTTTGGCATTTCTAGATTTTTTAGGCTTTATTTCGGTCAGCGAAATTATTTAAAAAAAAGAAGTTCCCGCGCCGACTCGGCCTAAGGCCCAGCCGCGCCAGGCCGCCGCCGCTGCTTTCCCCGTGAGCGCCGCCGCCGACTCGGACTAGGAGTCCGAGCCGGACTCCTCTCTGCCGCGTCGTCTTGCCCCCTCCTCCAAGCCGCCCCGCCCCTCCCTTATATACACCGCCACCCCCGCCCCCAACACCCCACCACACCACCGCCACCCGCGCCGCGCCAAGCCGCCGCCGCCGCGCCGCCTGCTGCCGCCGCCGCCGCCGCAGTCCGCACCGCCCCCGAAGCTGCCGCCCCGCCGGACCTCACACCGGAGGTAGCTGCCGCGCCCCACCGTCGGTTTTTTTATAAAGACCGACCGGTTTTTTTAGAACCCTAGATCCGTTTTTTTCGGATTGGCCGGTTTTTCTCGGTTGCTCTATTTGGTGGACGTTCGTCCGAACGATCGTTTTAATGAACGGTTCTTCGCCCATTAGAAACAGCAACGAACGCTCCTTTGTTAGTCTGTTCGTCAGTTTTCTTTTGTCGGATTTATTCCACGATTTTCTCTGATCGCGATTTCTGATCCGATCTTAGTTTCTGTTTTTCTTTTCGCTCGTTAGTCGGAATCAGGCGATTCAAGCGCCTGGAGTTTTGTCTCGAAACCCTCTTTCCGCTTAACCAACTCAAACAAGTTTTCTCTATTGCAAAATTTGACCTAGTTTCAGATTAGTAAACGAAGGTTCTTTCTTTCGCCGTTTGAGTTTCGTTGCTCCATTTAATTTGATTCTTTTGCGAACCGGAGCTCTTAAGTTGAAACTTCTGGTCAACCTCTTTTGTTTGAATTTTGCTTGTGCATCGTTGCTTGTTACTTATGTATGCTATTGTTTGCTTGCGATAGAACAACCGGAGTGCTAAGCATGCTACTATGAGTCCCTAGGTTTCGCAGATCGTCAGCAAGGCAAGTAAAACTTTGATCATATCCCTTTTATCACCCAGTTTTTATGCATTAGTCTCAATCTTCAAACATTGCATGATTAGGATGTTATTAACTTGTGGGTTGGGAAGTAGTCGATGAGGTAGAACCTATTGCCCTATTACATTCAAACCCTTGGGAGTTACTCTACGCGTTGCTTATATATACTATGCTATGCTCGTAGACGTGGTTTGGGTTTGAGTGAAATACATGACAGATGTGAGCTTGTTAACTAATGGTTCAACTTAAGGTGGCAACTTAATCAAACATCTGGGTGGATTGAGGCACCTGGAGTACCCAGTGTTGCCTGTATTTTTCGGAAATTCCGGAGTACCCGTGTGATCTTTCTATGGACCGCCACCCAGGCTCAAAGGGAACTGAGATGATTCATGCTAGAAACTTCCGTGTGCAGCCACAAGCTATTATGGGCTCTAGCATAGTTGAGTAAGTTACGTGAAGCTCTTGAAGAGGCAGATCAGCAGGTAGTGGGATGTAGGTTTGGTATGGTCTGTCCGGAGTAGAGAGTTAATGTTTCTGAAAGACTGCGTCTCGGTCATCCGTATCTCAAACACCATGTAGTGCGAGAAATCCAATGGAGGCGATCGAGTTTTGTGGGGAAAAGTGCGCAAACCTCTGCAGAGTGTACAATCTAATCATGGTTATCCGTGTCCCCAGCTATGGACAATTCTTGAGTATCTAGTACTTGGGTTATCACATGTATTTCATCACTCTTAATTAATATTGTTGGGTTGTTAATCACTTTAATTGGGATTGAGTTGGAGGAACCTTCTCAATGATGTTTCAACTACCATGATAGTTAAATAAAATCTATTCCTTTGTTGTAGGGAAAAATTGGCTTTTCGCAAAACTGTAACCATAGAGCTTTCCACCAGCCAAATATGCATGTAGTGATAGCATTATTCTGTTCTTGCTCTACTGTGTTACATTGCCAGCATATTCCATGTGCTGACCCGTTTTCGGGTTGCAACGTATTATGTTGCAGACTTTTCAGACGAGGAGTAAGGTTTGTTAGGTCGTTGCCGTGAAGCTCAGCTATGCCGTTGGAGTTGATGGGCTCACTTTATCTTCCAAGCCTTCCGATGTTATCGTATTAGATGGCCTTAAGACATATTATTGTAATAAGTTCTCTCTTGATACATTCGATGTAATAAGTGTGTGATTGCTACTCTGTTATAAATCCTTCGAGTACTGTGTGTGTCAGCATTACCGATCCAGAGATGACACTGAAGCATAGAGACTTGATCATCTGAGGTCAGGTCACTACAAGATGGTATCAGAGCACACGCTGAGTTTAGGACACGACCACTAAGATAAACCCTAGGTCACTGAAGGTGTCCTGGACTAGGGGGTACCTACCACATCATCTCCCGATCTGTTAGATTGGGCCGAGGACCCCCATGGCCATATACTCATGGGCCAGTTCGGACAGCTGCTGCATACAAGGAAGATTCCACAATACTTGGCGATCAAGACAAGGACTCCTCCCCACCGGCGTATTCGTCTAGGACTCTTGTTATCCTAGGCCTCTGGTGCATTATATAAACCGAGGCCAGGCTAGTCGATAGACAATATACATACACATCAACAATCATACCATAGGCTAGCTTCTAGGGTTTAGCCTCTTTGATCTCGTGGTAGATCTACTCTTGTACTACCCATATCATCAATATTAATCAAGCAGGACGTAGGGTTTTACCTCCATCGAGAGGGCCCGAACCTGGGTAAAACTTCATGTCCCTTGCCTCCTGTTACCATCCGGCCTAGATGCACAGTTCGGGAACCCCTACCCAGATCCACCGATTTTGACACCGACATTGGTGCTTTCCTTGAGAGTTCCGCTGTGTGATCGACAAAAGGATCGATGGCTCGCCTGTAGATCAACCGCGACTTCGGCATCTTCGTCACCAGCTCGACTGGTCACCTTGGTTCGACCAAGAACTGTGCCCCGTGTTTGGATCACCATGTTCGGACGAGGGCCTTCATCAAACATCAACTCCGATCTCTATCAAGATCATGGAGGAATCATCCATGAAGCTCGGGGGCTCAACGTCAACATTGCCCTCAAGCGACCGTGCTGTTTTTCTGGACAGCGAACTCGTATCTGCCGCCACCACCTCCTCGAGTATCTCTTTGACGATCGCTTTGGTGGAATTTTGCGGAATTGAGTCTACAACAACCCTGGAAAATTTCGTCGAGTTCCGATAGAGGAATCTCTGGCAATCCACTATATACCGGAGCCGTGTCAAATCTCGACGGGAATCTAGATGAGTTTAGGGCGTGGTGTCCAGCTTCTAGCTCGGGCGTCCTTTGGAAGATCCAACCGTTCATCGGCTGCGGAATTCCTATATCTACCACCTCTCAAACTTTCGTCTCGATCCGACCATCCAAACTCCGGAACCTTCTGATTAGTGCATCACTTTTCGGATCTGTTTTCTGCGCAAAAACGAATCCGACCCGAGTTCGTTTTTTTATGAATAGGATTTCGGGCATCCCTTTTGAAGGAAGTTTTGTATGGGGTATTGTGTTTGGTTCCCGAACACATCCCACTAACTTTAAGATCTTTTGAACATGATGTTCAACATCATGCTGGTGTCAAACCAGTCCGGCAATATTGCTCCACAGCTGCCGACCTGCGCTAGACATGTCGTCACTTTTTTGAGTCGAGCTCAACTTCTTCGGATCATCATCTCGGCAAGCCGAACAAGAGTCCGGCATCGCGAAGGATAAATCATCACCAACATCGCCGCCCCACGGATTACACGGAGCTGGCATACCGGCGTCGCCGCACGGTCGCTTCATCAAGCCGGCATCAACCATGTCACGACCTACATCGGCAGGGCCGCACTATTGCTTCTTCAAGCTGGTGTCCATCACGCCGACCTACTTCGAATCATCGGCTGACATCGAGGCTTCGACATCTCGGCTGGACCGGGGGCTTCTCCATCTCTTCATCAACCTACTCCGGACACTTCGGTGTCACTAGCCGACTAGCTCCGTCACGTTAGCTGGGCCGAGGGCTTTGCCTCGGCGAGCCAACCTTTCCAGCATTGCCATGCCGTCGTTTTATCGCCCATCAGGCAATGGGTGTGCGGATCGAGCCCCAATTTTGAGAATCACCTTCCTTCAGATTACTACAACAAATAAACCAGGTGCTATTAATCCCAGTATTTTTTGCTCGTCTGGGTTCATTTTTCCCAAGGAATTATTACTCTGGTTTGTCCATCATATGTACACAGGTCTATCAAATGGTGGCCGCATCAACGACAGTCGCATGGTGGTTCGGGCAGTTTCCGTACATAGTCTGGCGAACGCTGCATCTGGAGCTCGGACCGACCTGTGAATTCAGGCTTTGCCACGCCTTTACTACATCACGCCGACGCCCTGCATCGACATTGACTTCGGCGCCAGGCCATATTTCTTCTATTCCTCACTTTGCATAAATTATTTATTATGCAACATTTTTTATCATTATTACTATTATCTCCGGTTTGCACTATTTTTTGTGCATAGGAAAATGATCTGGGGACTTCGGTGTCACTCTGCCGGTCTGCATTGACCGTGCTATGTCACCACTCCGGCGTGTCGAGCTCTCCGCTCCGCCACCTCAGGACCAGCTTGGGGGATGGAACCTTGCCCCGCATCAAGCTTGGACCGCGTCATCAATACCGAACACATTAACTAGCTAAGTCGCTTTCATGCTCAAAGCTTTAATTTCTAACTTGTGTTCGGTTCGACCAAGCATTATACTTTTTTGGAAAAAAGTTGCTTGTAAATTTTTTTCCTTGTCCAAACTTTGTTTGTGACACATAAATTCAAATACCGAATTCATTTGGGGGCTTCCTTCATGAAGCTTTTCCACTTGCATATGATTATACTTGTATGGATTCGTTCCTTGTTCATGTATTACGCCACAATATGCACCATATTGACTTAAGCGATTTGCAAGCTGGGTTGCCTCGCTCCTGTGTTTACCCCTACGTTCCCGATTGTTCGGCTAGGGAGTAAAGGGAGCACCTCTGCGATTGTCACGATCGGGTCGCCCGAGACGGACCTCAGACTGGGTGAAGCCGAAAGCTAGAGCTCTTATAGTTTTCAATGATAGTCGGCACACAACGGAACTCATGAGTACAAAAAATCTATTGCACAAGTCTCATAATAACAATGAGCACCGAAGAAAGGTATCGGTGGGGGTACTATTTTCTTCGAAGATGCTTCTTACACTTCACGGTAATATAGCATAAGTTCCCTGAGCGCACTTTGTCTGTTACATCCTTATGGCCCGATTGCCTGGTTATTGGAAACATCGTCGATATTCTCGATCGATGGAGTACATAACACTTTTCGGTCCTTGACCGAAGAGGGAGAAGCTGACGGTCGTTTAAGACACGTTTAAAGTTCGGTTGAACATAGATATGATATAAGTACTTCGGTACATGCAATCATTCTTCTGCCCAAGTCACTTGGGGGCTCTTAAGTTTATTTGAGCCGTTTTATAATAAGTGTTCTTCTTCTTTGTCGTTGCAAAGTTTTATTATTATTATTTATCACTCCTTTTTTCGACACGAGTGTGCGGTCACTAGCCGGGGAGCCTAATTTCTCTCTCAAAGCCGCTAGAGTTTAGTTTGCTAAACTGGCCTGATGAGAAGTACTCCGCCCTCGGGATAGGAGGTTGAAGCCGTAGGCTGACCCGCTCGAAGTCTTGAGATAGGATGTATCATGTTAAAGCACGACAGAAGCACTTCTTTTTTCTAAGACCAACTTTCGGATTGGCACCGAACACTTGATATTGTTCGGACGTCATGTTTTTACTGACGTTTCTTGGTTTTCCAAGCTTTTTGGCACTTTTAAACTATTTGTGCCTTTCCAGCATTAGTCTAGCAGTGCAACACCGGACACCTTTAGGGATTCGGCAAAAACATTCTCAGATATTGCTATATATGCATCGGTTTCGAATTGTGTCTTCGGTCAATAGTTGGGTTGCCCGGCTCCTACACTTGCTTCCTACGTTACGTTTTGTTCGGCTAGGCGTGCAAAGGGAGAACCACTGCGATTGTGCTTCCAGCTCACATGGTTAAGCACCTCAGTGGAGAAAGCCGAAAACTGACTTTCACAATAAGCGTAAACTGGTCAGCGATCCGATGACTATGTTAAATGATGGGTCGTTCATAACATTGGCTGAACTGTTTACAGCCTGACCCCGACTATCGCCGAACACTACCGGGGGCTATTAACTGGCCTCCCAAACTAAATCCTCAATATTTTGCTCTTACATTAGAGCTGAGGTTTAATGATCATGCTTAGCATGACAACCCAACGAAAGGAACCGATAGCGGGACTATTTTCTTTGGAAGACATTTCTTCTGTTAAACAGTAATATAACTCTCTGCGTACCTTTGTTTATAAAACCGCATGGCCAGATTGCCTTGTTTGTTGTAAATCTTTGCCCTCATAAAGGCTTTATAAAGTAGGACAAACACTCCTCGGCTACTGGCCGAGGAGGTGGAAGCCGATGGTCGGTCAACAAAGTTTTGTACAATGCAGATCCGAGCATTAATGACGTAAAGTACTTGGATACATATAGTCATTACACATAATTTGTGATTTTACTATGGATATTGATCCTTAATTCGGTCACCCATGCCCGCATTAAGGCTCGGGGGCTACTGGGCTTCGGGCTTATTATTTACAAATATTAAAGGGGAACATTGATCCCCTGATCTGGTGTTACCAACCGACCAGTGTCTCGGGGGCTACTGCATTGCTTGTCCAATGCAGAAAATTTTATGTGCAATATAGTTTCCGAGGAGATTTTGATCCTCAGGTTGGTCGGCTGCACCCAACCTGAGTCTCGAAGACTGAGCATGCCGCTTTTAGTGTCCCGAAGTATTCTGCCGAGCTAGGACTTGATCCTCAGGCCGATTTTGCAAATCAACCTGAGTCTCAGCGGCTACTGGGATCAGCATTCTTATGTCATCCTTCATGTGCATCTCGGGTTTTAGACCGATACCCACCTTGAGGGCTACTGGCTATATATCTCGATAGAGAATAAATTGCACCAATAAAAAATATTGACAAAAATCGGCCCACGTTCGGGGTGGTGCACCACCTCAGAAGAAGTCCGGCATAAAGCTCGGGCGCTAGTGGCTGGCTCCATAGAGGGCATTTCCGGCATTAAGCTCGGCTAAACTCCTTCAAACTTCTTTGAACCAAGGTGATTTACGACACCTCAGATATAGTCCGGCGTTGGAGCTCGGATACATAGTCCGGCGTTGGAGCTCGGATACATAGTCCGGCGTTGGAGCTCAGATACATTCCAGCATTAGAGCTGGGAAGCGGTCCGGCGTTGGTGCTCGGTTGCAAAAGATACCTCAAATACAGTCCGGCGTGGGAGCTCGGATGCAAGAGGACGCTGCCGCCCGGGAACAACTTCAAACCCGAGGTGTGGCACAAAAATAACAAGGCATTGGTAAAGGCCGGAAACTTAAAGGGGCTCCTCGGATACCTGACGTGTAAACTCGTCGAATGCATTTCGGCGATCCTCAAGATCGAAGAGAAAGAAGATTTGTGGAACCAGTTTTCAAGACCGGCGACTGAAGATGAAGAATAGTTCGGAAGAATCGAGGAGCGTCCCTAACTTGAAGACTGGTTCAGGGGGCTATTGACGGTGTCCTGGACTAGGGGGTACGCACCACGTCATCTCCCGATCTGTTAGATTGGGTCGAGGACCCCCATGGCCGTATACTCATGGGCCAGTTCGAACAGTTGTTGCATACAAGGAAGATTCCACAATACTTGGCGATCAAGACAAGGACTCCTCCCCACCGGCGTATTCGGCTAGGACTCTTGTTATCCTAGGCCTCTGGTGCATTATATAAACCGAGGCCAGGCTAGTCGATAGACAATATACATACACATCAACAATCATACCATAGGCTAGCTTCTAGGGTTTAGCCTCTCTGATCTCGTGGTAGATCTACTCTTGTACTACCCATATCATCAATATTAATCAAGCAGGACGTAGGGTTTTACCTCCATCGAGAGGGCCCAAACCTGGGTAAAACTTCGTGTCCCTTGCCTCTTGTTACCATCCGGCCTAGACGCACAGTTCGGGACCCCCTACCCGAGATCCGCCGGTTTTGACACCGACAGTCACCCTTCTCTTCTCATTTCTAACTCCTCTCCATTTTCTACTCTTTAGGATGGCGGAGATGAAGAACAAGTTTGCCCAACCGGATGAAGACACACCTTTTGGACGTCACTTGAAGGAAGTCACTAGGTACCTGAACATTGGAATACCAAGTTTCACCGGGACGTACAACGCCACTTTACCTGAAGAGGAGCGTTGGAGGATACAAGTACAAGTTCCAGGAAGGACGTTCTCGCCAACTTCTAAACCCATAGAGTTTTCTTTCGAAGCACCCACCTGGAGTCTAGGCAAGAGCATGGCAGTCCACATTACCATTGGGCGCATTGGAGAAGTTTACAACAGGGAACTTAAGGACACTATTTACCAAATATGTGGGCGCCGAGATGAGCAATGGGAAGTAATCAGCACCAGGAAGGATAGATCCATTGCAGCTTTCATCCAGGAGTTAAACCAGCACATCCGACGCCAGGAAAACCAGATGTGCGCGGACATGATGGACTTCAAGAAGGCGAAGACTAGAATCATCGAACTGGAGAAAGAACTCAAGTTTACACGTGATGGATATGAGGAGGAAATCAATACACTACTGGAGAAGAATGACGACCTAGTCAAGAAGATCGGAGTATTCATGGGAGGACCAGCACCAATAGAAGAAGAAGAACCCAAGTAGATACGCCCCGAGGACTACATCATCATCGACGACACCGATTCCGATCCTAGTGATGATGACTATGAAGATGAAGCTCGAGCAGACGTCATGGAGTATTCCACCGATCAAAATTTCTAGATGACTACCATATATCACTAGTATTCCCCCATGTATTTAGTAGTAGTTGAGCATTTGTGCGATAGTTCTAGATCGTTTGTATGCCCTTGCTTGATTGATTGAGTGAAATGATTGTGTTTGTCTCATGTGCATATGGGTAGTGTTTTCTCATTAGACCCCCTTCTCTATTCTAACCTATTCCATCTAAACCCTCAGATGCCTCCGAGACGTGACACCGGTTTTGCCTTCCCACCGGAGCTCACCCAGTTGATCCAACAGCAAAATACCTTGATGCAATTGCTAGTTCAGAATCAGGGCAACAACAACAACAACCCGCCGCCCGTGGACAACCTAGCCCGTTTTCTAAGGTTACAACCACCAGTGTTTTCCAGTAGCACCGAGACCATAGTTGCGGATGATTGGCTGTGCCGTATTGGAAGGGAGTTGACCACCGCAGGTTGCACAGATGTTGAGAGAGTGCGCTTTGCCGCACATCAATTGGATGGACCAGCAGCCTCATGGTGGGAGAATTACACAACCACTTTTCCTATAGCCAATGTCACTTGGGACCAGTTTTAGCAAGCTTTCCGCACAGCCCATGTCTCCACTGGAGCTATGCAAATGAAGAAGCGGGAGTTCCGCAACTTACGCCAGGAGAACCGTACTGTGGCTCAGTACGTGGATGAGTTTAGCAAGTTATCTCGCTACGCCCCTGATGATGTGGCCACAGATGCAGCGAAACAGGAGAAGTTTATGGAAGGGTTGAATGATGAGATGAGTATGCAGTTGATGGTAGCAACCTTCAACAACTACCAAGAGTTGGTAGATAAGGCTCTTATGATTGAAGGGAACCAGCAGCAGATTGAGAGCCGCAAGAGAAAGTATGGACAAGGGAAGTATAACTCTGGAGCTCAGTAGAAGCCTCGCCTAACCCCGAACTCGGGAGGACTTGTTCATAACCATGGAGGTCACAACCACACTGGAGGAGGATCGCATAACCACAATGGATCTAAGAATGGGAATGGGAACGGAACCAACAATAATCATAACTGCCCCAACCCAGCCACACCCGCCAAAAGGGACTTAAGTCATGTTACTTGTTTCAAGTGCGGGAAGATTGGACACTACGCCACGGAGTGCCCTGAAGGAAAGAATGGAAATGGAAATGGGACCGCTGGGAAGAAGCAAAATCCATTCAACAAAGGACAAGTGAACCACGTTAACGTGGAGGAGGTTGAAGAGCAGCCGGACGCGGTAATAGGTAAGTTTATGGTTAAGTCATTTACCGGTCTTGTTCTTTTCGATACTGGTGCATCGCATTCATACATATCAAGGGGATTTGTGGATAAGTTTAAGCTACCAACCCAGACCCTTAGGACCCCTCTTTTAGTGAGTTCACCCGGAACAGAGTTTATGGCTAGCCGATGGTGTGACCAGATACCCTTAACCATTGGTACACATGTTTTTCCGTCCGACCTAGTTATCTTGGAGTCACAAGGATTGGATGTGATATTGGGTATGGACTGGATGTCAAAATTTGGAGGAAGCATTGACTGTGCTAGTAAGTCGATTTATCTCACCACCCCGGAAGGGAAAAGGATTAGGTATGTATCTAGGCATGTGCCTACGAGGAGTCAAGTGAATGCCCTTATGGGAGTTGTTCAAGAGGAAGTGCCTGTAGTGAAGGATTACCCGGATGTTTTTCCAGAGGAGTTACTAGGCATGCCACCGGATGGAGACATTGATTTTTTGATAGAACTATTGCCAGGTACCGGACCAATATCCAAGAGACCCTATCGGATGCCCGCAAATGATCTGGAAGAAATTAAGAAATAGATCAAGGAGTTATTGGAGAAAGGATACATCCGAAGAAGTTCATCACCTTTGGGAGCCCCAGTACTTTTGGTTGAGAAGAAGGATAAATCCCTCAGGATGGTTGTTGATTATCGAGCATTAAATGAAGTGACGATTAAGAACAAGTACCCACTGCCGATGATCAACGATCTGTTCGATCAGTTGCAGGGAGCTAAAGTGTTTTCAAAGATCGATTTGCGATCGGGGTATCATCAGTTGAAGATACGAGAGAAGGAAATACCGAAGACAACATTCACAACATGATATGGATTATACGAGTACACGATCATGTCATTTGGACTGACTAACGCCCCTGCCTATTTCATGAGCATGATAAACAAGGTGTTCATGGAGTATTTGGACAAGTTTGTTGTGGTGTTAATTGATGATATTATGGTATACTCGAAGAACGAGGAGGAGCACAAGGAGCATTTGCGCTTAGTTCTCGAGAAACTCAGGGAACACCAGTTGTATGCTAAGTTCAGCAAATGCGAATTTTGGTTGAAGGAAGTCGGGTTCCTTGGACATGTTATATCGGGAGAAGGTATAGCAGTAGACCCCGGCAAAATTCAGTCAGTCACTGAATGGTTGGCACCCACTTCAGTTAGCGAGATCCACAGTTTTCTTGGACTCGCAGGATACTACCGGAGATTAATCGAGAATTTTTCCAAGATTGCAAAGCCAATGACTGAACTATTGAAGAAGGATACTAAGTTTAAATGGACAGAAGATTGTGAGGCAAGTTTCCAGGAATTGAAGAAACGCTTGACTACAACGCCAATGCTAACACTGCCAGATATACATAAGGAGTTCCAAGTGTACTGCGATGCCTCATGCTTAGGACTTGGATGTGTGCTTATGCAGGACGGGAGAGTTGTTTCGTATGCCTCACGACAACTGAAACCTCATGAGTTAAACTATGCCACGCATGATTTGGAGCTAGCAGCCGTAGTACATGCATTGAAGACCTGGAGACATTACCTTATTGGAAACCGTTGTGATGTGTACACGGACCATAAGAGTTTGAAGTACATTTTCACCCAGAAGGAGCTGAACCTTCGACAGAGGAGATGGTTGGAACTTATAAAGGATTATGACAGGAAGCTACACTATCATCCAGGAAAGGCCAATGTCGTAGCAGACGCTTTGAGCCGGAAGAGTTATGCTAATATCCTTGAAAGCAAGGGACTGCCGAAGGAATTAGTAGAGGACACCATGGAACTTCGATTGGAGATTGTTCCTAGAGGATTTATTGCAACAATGGAGGTCCAGTCGACATTGCTGGACAAAATTCGGGAAGCTCGGAAGGATGACAAAGAGATTGCCGAGATAAAGGAGAAGATGGGAAAAGGAAAGGCCAAAGGTTTTCGTGAGGATGAGCACGATACCCTATGGTTTGAGGACCGAGTTTATGTGCCCAATAACCAGGAGATCAGGAAGTTAATACTTCACGAGGCCCATGACTCAGCCTACTCGATACACCCCGGAAACACCAAAATGTATCTAGATTTGAAGGAACGTTTCTGGTGGACCGGTATGAAGAAGGATATTACCGAGTATGTCGCCGTATGTGATGTATGTCAGCGTGTGAAGGCAGAACATCTGAAGCTAGCAGGACTGTTACATCCTATGCCGATACCCGAATGGAAGTGGGATAAACTGGGCATGGACTTTATCACCGGATTGCCCAGGACCGAAGCAGGATATGATTCCATATGGGTAGTAGTTGATCGCTTGACCAAAGTAGCTCACTTCATCCCAGTGAAAACCACCTATACAAGTGCAAAGTTGGCCAAGATATATATGTCTAGGATAGTATGTCTGCATGGAGTTCCGAGGACCATCGTATCAGATCGAGGAACATAGTTTACCTCAAAGTTTTGGCACCAGTTGCACCAGACTTTGGGAACGAGATTGGAGTTTAGTACAACATTTCACCCGCAGACGGATGGACAAACAGAGAGAGTCAACCAAATTTTGGAGGACATGTTGAGAGCGTGTGCGCTAGATTATGGATCTAGTTGGGATGACAATTTGCCATACGCAGAGTTTTCATACAACAATAGCTATCCAGCCAGTTTGAAGATGGCCCCATTTGAAGCCCTGTATGGACGAAGGTGCAGAACACCGTTGATGTGGGATGAGGTAGGAGACCGATAGTTGTTTGGACCAGACTTGATCAAGGAGTCTAAGGAGAAGGTTAAATTGATTCGTGACAGGCTGAAGATTGCTCAGTCCAGGCAGAAGAGTTATGCAGACTCAAAACACAAGGAGGTAACCTATGAAATTGGAGACCGAGCATATCTGCGAGTATCACCCTTGCGAGGAGTGAAACGTTTTGGAGTTAAGGGAAAGTTATCCCCGAGATTTGTAGGACCGTATCGTATTTTGGAATGGATGGGAGAAGTTGCCTACAAGTTGGTGTTACTCGAGGGATTGTCAGGAGTTCATGACGTGTTTCACGTTTCACAGCTGAAGAAGTGTCATGCTGAGATGGCAGATGTACCGCTAAGAGATACAGTACCCCTGGAGGCGATTCAGTTGGACAGTGATTTGACTTATGAGGAGAAACTAGTTAAGATTCTTGAGTTTACCAGCAGAGTCACCCACAGTAAGGTTATCAAGTTTTGTAAAGTTCAGTGGAGCCACCATACCGAGGATGAAGCCACCTGGGAACGGGAGGATGATCTTCGCAAAGACCACCCACACCTATTTTCTAGCCAACCCGAATCTCGATGGCGAGATTCATCTTAAGGGGGGTAGGTTTGTAACATCCCAAATTTTCAGTTTGGAATGTTATACATAGTCATCCATGCATATCATATTTTATTCGCATTTCGTCTCGCGATCCTCGAAATCCTAAGCAACTCAAGGACCCTCGGAGAGAATTGGGGATTTCCCGGTTTTCAAATTTGATCTTTATCAAATCTTGAAAGCGAGGATTTTTGGTTTTAATTATTTTCTCTCCAAAAATATTTCACACTAAAATATATGAGAGGAGATAATATGACTTCTCCAAGATAATTGAAATATTGGAGGAAAAATATTAAAACCAAATATTTGTTTTGTTTGGATTTTATTGCAATTTTGTTTGCATTAGAAAAATTGCACGTTTTCCAAAATTGCATTTTAGGGTCAACAAAATGTTCATCTCGTTCTAAATATTTTATTTAGATGGTGAAAATTTATTTTGGTATTCCTAGATTTTTTTAGGATTTATTTCGGTCGGCGAAATTATTTAAAAAAAGAGGTTCCCGCGCCGACTGGGCCTAAGGCCCAGCCGCGCCAGGCCGCCGCCGCCTTCCCCGCGAGCGCCGCCGCCGACTCGAACTAGGAGTCCGAGCCGGACTCCTCTCCGCCGCCGCGTCTTGCCCCCTCCTCCAAGCCGCCCCGCCCCGCCCTTATATACGCCGCCACCCCCGCCCCCAACACCCCACCACACCACCGCCGCCCGCGCCGCGCTAAGCCGCCGCCGCTTGCCGCCTGCTGCTGCCGCCGCCGAGCGCTGCCGCCCCCTAAGCCGCCGCCGGTTTTTTATAAAGACCGACCGTTTTTTTAGAACTCTAGATCCGGTTTTTTTTCCGGATTCGCCGGTTTTTCTCGGTTCCTCTATTTGGCGGACGTTCGTCTGAACGGTCATTTTAACGAACGGTTCTTCGCCCGTTAGAAACAGCCAATGAACGCTCGTTCGTTAGTCTGTTCGTCAGTTTTCTTTTATCGGATTTATTCCGCAATTTTCTCTGATCGCGATTTCTGATCCGATCTTAGTTTCTGTTTTTCTTTTCGCTCGTTAGTCGGAATCAGGCGATTCAAGCACCAGGAGTTTCGTCTCGAAACCCTCTTTCCTCTTAACTAACTCAAACAAGTTTTCTCTACTATAAAATTTGACCTAGTTTCAGATTAGTAAACGAAGCTTCTTTCTTTCGCCGTTTGAGTTTTGTTGCTCCATTTGATTTGATTCTTTTGCGAACCGGAGTTCTTAAGTTGAAACTTCTGGTCAACCTCTTTTGTTTGAGTTTTGCTTGTCCATCGTTGCTTGTTACTTATGTATGCTATTGTTTGCTTGCGATAGAACACCCGGAGAGCGAAGCGTGCTACTACGAGTCCCTAGGTTTCGCAGATCGTCAACAAGGCAAGTAACACTTTGATCATATCCCTTTTATCACCCAGTTTTTATGCATTAGTCTCAATCTTCAAACATTGCATGATTAGGATGTTATTAACTTGTGGGTTGGGAAGTAGTCGATGAGGTAGAACCTATTGCCCTGTTAGATTCAAACCCTTGGGAGTTACTCTACGCGTTGCTTATATATACTATGCTATGCTATGATCGTAGACGTTGTTTGGGTTTGAGTGAAATACATGACAGATGTGAGCTTGTTAACTAATGGTTCAACTTAAGGTGGCAACTTAATCAAACATCTGGGTGGATTGAGGCACCTGGAGTACCCAGTGTTGCCTGTATTTTTTGGAAATCGCAGAGTACCCGTGTGATCTTCCTATGGACCGCCACCCAAGCTCAAAGGGAACTGAGATGATTCATGCTAGAAACTTCCATGTGCAGCCACAAGCTATTATGGGCTCTAGCATAGTTGAGTAAGTTACGCGAAGCTCTTGAAGAGGCAGATCAGCAGGTAGTGGGATGTAGGTTTGGTATGGTCTGTCCGGAGTAGAGAGTTAATGTTTCTGAAAGACTGTGTCTCGGTCATCCATATCTCAAACACCATGTAGTGCGAGAAATCCAACGGAGGCGATCGAGTCTTGTGGGGAAAAGTGCGCAAACCTCTGCAGAGTGTACAATCTAATCATGGTTAGCTGTGTCCCCGGTTATGGACAATTATTGAGTATCTAGTACTTGGGTTATCACATGTGTCTCATTACTCTTAATTAATATTGTTGGGTTGTTAATCACTTTAATTGGGATTGAGTTGGAGGAACCTTCTCAATGATGTTTCAACTACCATGATAGTTAAATAAACTCTATTCCTTTGTTGTAGGGAAAAATTGGCTTTTCGCAAAACTGTAACCATAGAGCTTTCCACTAGCCAAATATGCATGTAGTGATAGCATTATTCTGTTCTTGCTCTACTGTGTTACATTGCCAGCATATTCCATGTGTTGACCCGTTTTCGGGCTGCAACATATTATGTTGCAGACTTTTCAGACGAGGAGTAAGGTTCGTTAGGTCGTTGCCGTGCAGCTCAGCTATGCCGTTGGAGTTGATGGACTCACTTTATCTTCCAAGCCTTCCGCTGTTACCGTATTAGATGGCCTTAAGCCATATTATTGTAATAATTTCTCTCTTGAGACATTCGATGTAATAAGTGTGTGATTGCTACTCTGTTATAAATCCTTCAAGTACTGTGTGTGTCAGCATTACCGATCCAGCGATGACACTGAAGCATAAAGACTTGACCATCTGAGGTCGGGTCGCTACAAAAACAATTGCATATGAAGGTAAAGGGATGAGTTTTGGAGGGAGAAAATGCAATGTATACAAGAAGATTTTTGGCATGGTTCCGATAGGTGGTGCTATCGTACATCCACGTTGATGGAGACTTCAACCCACGAAGGGTAACGGTTGCACGAGTCCACGTAGGGGTCCACCCACTAAGGGTCCACAGAGAAGCAACCTTGTCTATCCCACCATGGCCATAGCCCACGAAGGACTTGCCTCACTAGGGTAGATCTTCATGAAGTAGGCAATCTCCTTGCCCGTACAAACTCCTTGGTTCAACTCCACAATCTTGATGGAGGCTCCCAAGTGACACCTAACCAATCTAGGAGACACCACTCTCCAAAAGGTAATGGATGGTGTGTTGATGATGAACTCCTTGCTCTTGTGCTTCAAATCATAGTCTCCCCAACAGTCAACTCTCTCTCTCATAGGACTGGATTTGGTAGAAAGATGATTTGAGTGGGAAGCAACTTGGGGAAGGCTAGAGATCAAGATTTATGTGGTTGGAATGGAATATCTTAACCTCAACACAAGCGTAGGTGGTTCCCTCTCAGAAAATGTAAGTTGGAAGTGTAGGCATGTTCTGATGGCTCTCTCCACGAATGAAGAGTGGGTGGAGGGGTATATATAGCCTCCACACAAAATCTAACCGTTACACACAAATCACCAAACTCGGTCAGACCGAATTATAAAACTCGGTCAGACCAATTTAGTTCAAAATGTGAATGTTAGGATTTTCGATGGGACCGACATGTCAACTTGGTGGGACTGATTCCTTTAGGGTTAGGGCATAACGTAATCTCGGGGAGACCGATTACACAAAGTCGGTGGGACCGATTTTGGTAATAGACAAACAGAGAGTTGGTCAGGCAAACTCGGTGGGACCGATTCACTCATCTCGGTTAGACCGAAACATTACGAAGGGGAAACAGAGAGTTTGCATTGCAATCTCGGTGGGACTGATCGCTCATCTCGATTGGACCGAAACCTTACCAAGGGAAATAGAGAGGTTGCAATCCCATCTCGGTGTGACCGAGATCCCTATCGGTGAGATCGAAGTGACTAGGGTTTGTGGCAGTGGCTATGTCAAGTGAACTCAGTGGCTCCGGATAGAAGATTTCGGTGGGGCCGAGTTTGACTTTTTGTTTGGGACATATGTGGATATGAGAAAGTAGTTGAGGGTTTTTGGAGCATATCACTAAGCATTTTGAGCAAGTAACTCATTAGGCAACACCTCACCCCCTTTTAATAAGTATTGGGTTTTCCTATGGACTCAATGTGATCTTGGATCACTAAAAGTGAAATGTGGAGTCTTGTTCTTTGAGCTTGAGCCAATCTTTTGTCTTTAGAATTTTGAGGGGTCCACTTTCTAATCCATGCCATGCAATCATTGAGCTTTCCTCAAATATTTATCTTAAAATAGCATCAGCTCAATGAGCTATATGTTGTTAGGAATTACCAAAACCACCCAGGGATAGTTGCACTTTCAGTTCCATTCCGATAACTTTTATTTCTGCACAAAAACAACACCATGATAGTTCTGCTGAAAATGACATCAGTCCGGGGGTTAGTTTCATTCAAATCATGCAAATTAGAGTCCAAAACAAGAGGAAAAGCGTTAGGAAAAGTAGATACGTTAGAGACGTATAAACTCCCCCAAGCTTAAACCTTTTATTGTCCTCAAGCAATTCAGTTGATAAACTGAAAGTGAAAAAGAAAAACTTTTACGAACTCTTTTGCTCTTGTTTGCATAAATAAGCTTAAACAACACCCAGGTTTTCAGCCAACATTATAACTAACCATGCCGACAATAACTCCTAAAAATTATATTAACTCATATTAATGACATAATCAACTAGCAAGCAATAATAAGATATCTCAGACAGCAACATGTTGTCAAAACAACCATGATATAATATGACAATAGTGGTATCTCGCTAGCCCTTTCTGAGACCGCAAAACATAAACGCAGAGCACCTCCAAAGTTCAAGCAATGACTAAACATTGTAATTCATGGTAGAAAAGATCTAGTCGTGATGCACCCAACATTAGCTACACACAATGCATAAGTCATGATAGCAGTGCTTTGAGGTTCTGGCACTTGTTTTAGAAGGTGATAACACAACATAAAAGTAAATAGATAGTCCCTTCGTAGAGGGAAGTAGTGATTTGCGAAGGTGCCAGAGCTCAAGTTTTTAAAACAGAGGTAAATGATATTTTGAGACATGCACCCTTCTCATTTACTTAACGACTATCAGTTATCAATATCTTCCATGCTAAGCACGCTACTGGCGGTTCCCAAGTGATAAAAGTAAAGGTTTACTCCCCCTCCACCAACAATCACACTCCACGGCTTGCCCGAAACAACGGGTGTCGTCCAAACCAACAACAGTCTCGGGGGAGTTTTGTTTAATTATTTGCATTTTTTTGAGTTCGGGACAGGGCATCCCTATTACCGCCCTTTTCTTGTGCGATGGTGAGTGAATAAACACTCAACCTGAGAATAACCCTCTTAGCATGGAAGATACCGACCACCTCATGTCGTTCCATGAATGATCCAGGCACACAAAATGGATATTTATTAGAAATTTTTAGAGGTGGCACATGCAAATTTACTTAAGACGGCAGGGTAATACCGCATATAGGTGGGTATGGTGGACTCATCTGGAATAACTTGGGTTCAATGTTTTTGATGTACAAGCAGAATTCCCACTTAGTACAGGTGAAGGCTAGCAAATAGATTGAGAAGCGGCCAGCTAGAGAGCAACAATGGTCATGAACATGCATTATGCATAAGTAACATTGGATACTAGCATGAGTAGGATATGAACACCATGAACATAAATATCATAGATTCTATGTTGGTTTTGATTCAACTACATGCATGAACCTGTGCTAAGTCAAGCCACTCGAACATTCAGAGGAGGATACCATATCATCATACTACATCAGAATCATTTTAACACAATGTTGATATCCAAGATAAACCATTATCCACTCCTAGCTACTTATGCATGGCATGGGAAACTATAATCTCTAATTGTCATTGCAAACATGTTTAATCATAATGGGCTGAATCATGGATACTAGGTTAAACATATTTACACAAACAAAACAAGTCGAGTTCATACCCGTTTCTCTCTGCCACGGACAGTTCATCGAATATCGTCATTATTGCCTTTCACTTGCATGACCGAATGATGTGAACATAATAAGAGTGCAAGAGTGCCGTGGACTAAGCTAGAATCTGCAAACATTATATTCAACAGGAGAAGACTGATGTCTACTACACAACCTTCTTCTTGTAGATGTTGTTGGGCCTCCAAGTGCAGAGGTTTGTAGGACAGTAGCAAATATCCCTCAAGTGGATGACCTAAGGTTTATCAATCCGTCGGAGGCGTAGGATGAAGATGGTCTCTCTCAAGCAACCCTGCAACCAAATAACAAAGAGTCTCTTGTGACCCCAACACACCCAATACAATGGTAAATTGTATAGGTGCACTAGTTCGGCCAAGAGATGGTGAAACAAGTGGTATATGGATAGTAGATAAAGATATTTGTAATCTGAAATAATAAAAACAGCAAGGTAGCAAGTGATAAAAGTGAGCGTAAACGGTATTGCAATGATAGGAAACAAGGCCTAGGGTTCATACTTTCACTAGTGTAAGTTCCCTCAACAATACTAACATAATTGGATCATAAAACTATCCCTCAACATGCAACAAAGAGTCACTCCAAAGTCACTAATAGCAGAGAACAAACGAAGAGATTATGGTAGGGTACGAAACCACCTCAAAGTTATTATTTCCAATCAATCTGTTGGGCTCTTCCTATAAGTGTCACAAACAACCCTAGAGATCGTACAAGAATAACACCTTAAGATACAAATCAACCAAAACCCTAATGTCACCTAGATACTCCAATGTCACCTCAAGTATCCGTGGGCATGATTATACGATATGCATCACACAATCTCAGATTCATCTATTCAACCAACACAAAGGACCTCAAAGAGTGCCCAAAGTTTCTACCAGAGAATCACGACGAAAACGTGTGCCAACCCCTATGCATGGGTTCATGGGCGGAACCTGCAAGTTGATCACCAAAACATACATCAAGTGAATCACGTGGTATCCCATTGTCACCACAGATACACACGACAAGACATACATCAAGTGTTCTCAAATCTTTAAAGACTCAATCCGATAAGATAACTTCAAAGGGGAAACTCAATTCATTACAAGAGAGTAGAGGGGGAAGAAACATCATAGGATCCAAATATAATAGCAAAGCTCGCGATACATCAAGATCATATCATCTCAAGAACACGAGAGAGAGAGAGAGAGATCAAACACATAGCTACTGGTACACACCCTCATCCCCGAGGGAGAACTACTCCCTCCTCGTCATGGAGAGCACCCGGATGATGAAGATGGCCACCGGAGAGAGATTGCCCCTTCGGGTAGGGTGCCCGAACGGGTATAGATTGGCTTTCGGTGGCTACGGAGGCTTCTGGCGGCGGAACTCCCGATCTAATCTCTGTTTTGGAAGTTTTAGGTTACGTAGGTATATATGGGTGCAGGAGGTACGTCGGTGGACCGAAGGGGGGGGGGGCACGAGGCAAGGGGGCGCGCCCCTACCCTCGTGAGCTCCTCCTTCACCTTCTAACGTAGGGTCCAAGTATATCCGGTAGGTTCCCTTCCAAAAATAACATCTCCAGTTGATTTCGTTCTGTTTCGACTCCGTTTGATATTTCTTTTCTTCGAAACACTGAAATAGGCAAAAAACAGCAAATCTGGGCTGGGCCTCCGGTTAATACGTTAGTCCCGAAAGTAATATAAAAGTGGATAATAAAGCCCAATATTGCCCAAAACAGTAGATAATATAGCATGGAGCAATCAAAAATTATAGATACGTTGGAGACGTATCAAGCATCCCCAAGCTTAATTCATGCTCGTCCTCGAGTAGGTAAATGATAAAAAAGATAATTTTTGATGTGGAATGCTAGTTGGCATAATTTCAATGTAATTCTTCTTACTTGTGATATGAATATTCAGATCCGAAAGATTCAAGACAAAAGTTCATATTGACATAAAAATAATAATACTTCAAGCATACTAACTAAGCAATTATGTCTTCTCAAAATAACATGGCCAAAGAAAGTTCATCCCTACAAAATCATATAGTTTAGTCATGCTCCATTTTCGTCACAAGAATGCTCTCATCATGCACAACCCCGATGACAAGCCAAGCAATTGTTTCATACTTTAGAAATCTCAAACTCATAAACTTTCACGCAATACATGAGCGCGAGCCATGGATATAACACTATGGGTGGAATAGAATATAATGAGGGGGGTTATGTGGAGAAGACAAAAGAGGAGAAAGGCTCACATCAACGAGGCTAATCAATGGGCTATGGAGATGCTCACCGATTGATGTTAATGCAAGGAGTAGGGATTGCCATGCAACGGATGCACTAGAGCTATAAATGTATGAAAGCTCAACAAAAGAAACTAGTGGGTGTGCATCCAACTTGCTTGCTCACGAAGACCTAGGGCACTTGAGGAGGCCCATTGTTGTAATATACAAGCCAAGTTCTATAATGAAAATTCCCACTAGTATATGAAAGTGATAACTCAAGAGACTCTCTATATGAAGAACATGGTGCTACTTTGAAGCACAAGTGTGGAAAAAAGGATAGTAGCATTGCATCTTTTTATTTATTTTCTCTTTTTTTGGGCCTTTCTCTTTTTTTCTTTGGCCTTTTTTTGGGACAATGCTCTATTGAATGATGATCATCACACTTCTACTTATTTACAACTCAATGATTACAACTCGATACTAGAACAAAGTATGACTCTATATGGATGCCTCCGGCGGTGTACCGGGATATGCAATGGATCAAGAGTGACAAGTATGAAAAAATTATGAACGGTGGCTTTGCCACAAATACGATGTCAACTACATGATCATGCAAAGCAATATGACAATGATGATGCGTGTCATAATAAATGGAACAGTGGAAAGTTGCATGGCAATATATCTCGGAATGGCTATGGAAATGCCATAATAGGTAGGTATGGTGGTTGTTTTGAGGAAGATATAAGGAAGTTTATGTGTGACAGAGTGTATCATATCACGGGGCTTGGATGCACCGACGAAGTTTGCGCCAACTCTCAATGTGAGAAAGGGAAATGCACGGTACAGAAGAGGCTAACAAGGATGGAAGGGTGAGAGTGCGTATAATCCATGGACTCAAAATTAGTCATAAAGAACTCACATACTTATTGCAAAAATCTATAAGTCATCAAAAACCTCGGCACTACGCGCATGCTCCTAGGGGGATAGATTGGTAGGAAAAGACCATCGCTCGTCCCCGACCGCCACTCATAAGGAAGACAATAAAATAACACCTCATGTTTCAAATTTGTTACACAACGTTTACCATACGTGCATGCTACGGGACTTGCAAACTTCAGCACAAGCATTCCTCAAATTCGCAACTACTCAACTAGCACGACTTTGATATTATTACCTCCATATCTCAAAACAATCATCAAGCATCAAACTTCTCTTAGTATTCAAAACACTCATAAGAAAGTTGTACTAATCTTGAATACCTAGCATATTAGGATTTTAAGCAAATTACCATGCTATTTAAGACTCTCAAAATAATCTAAGTGAAGCATGAGAATTCATCTATTTCTTCAAAATAAAACTACCACCATGCTCTAAAAGATATAAGTGAAGCACTAGAGCAAATGACAAACTACTCCGAAAGATATAAGTGAAGATCAATGAGTAGTTGAATAATTATGCAACTATGTGAAGACTCTCTAACATTTAAGAATTTCAGATCTTGGTATTTTATTCAAACAGCAAGCAAAGCAAAAGAAAATGGCATTCTAAGAATGGCTAACATCATGTGAAGAAGGAAAAACTTAGGATCGACCGAAACTAACCTGTTGAAGAAGAAAGGTGGGATGCCAACCGGGGCCTCCCCAAGCTTAGATGCTTGAGACTTCTTGAAATATTATCTTGGGATGCCTTGGGCATCCCCAAGCTTTAGCTTTTGTGTCTCCTTAATTCCACTCATATCACGGTCTCCCTAAATCTCAAAAGCTTCATCCACACAAAACTCAACAAGGACTCATGAGATAAGTTAGTATAAACCATTGCAAAAACCTTATCATACTCTACTGTAGCAAATCACTAAAATTATTATTAAACATTGCATACTAAATGCCTCTGCATATTTAATAGTCCTATCCTCAAATAGAATCATTAAAGAAGCAAACATATGCAAACAATGCAAACATAACAGCAATCTGCCTAAACAGGATAGTCTGTAAAGAATGCTGCAACATCCATACTTCCCTAGCTCCAAAAATTATGAAAGAAAATTCCCACTGTAGTAAATTTATCATAGATTAATATTCAAAAGGTTTCAACATTTTATCACATTCTGACTTTTCTAGGGAATTATTGCAACAGCAGTAAACTTTCTGTTTTCAAACAGCAACATGTATACTTGTAACATAGGCATAGTAAAGACTATTAATGCCACTTTTATTGAAATAAAATATGCAAAACATTGTTCTAAATAACAGCAAGAAAATCCTAACAAAATAAATTGACGCTCCAAGCAAAACACATATCGTGTGGCGAATAAAAATATAGCTCCAAGTAAAGTTACCGATGAACGAAGACGAAAGAGGGGATGTCTTCCGGGGCATCCCCAACCTTAGGATCTTGGTTGTCCTTGAATATTACCTTGGGGTGCCTTGGGAATCCATAATTTTAGGCTCTTTCCACTCCTTATTCCATAGTCCATCGAATCCTTACCCAAAACTTGAAAACTTCACAACACAAAACTTAACAGAAAACTCGCAAGCTCCGTTAGTATAAGAAAATAAATCACCACTTCAAGGTACTATAATGAACTCATTCTTTATTTATATTGGTGTTAAACCTACTGTATTCCAACTTCTCTATGGTTTATAAACTATTTTACTAGCCATAGATTCATCAAAATAAGCAAACAACACAATGAAAACAGAATCTGTCAAAAACAGAACAGTCTGTAGTAATCTGGATCAAACGTATACTTATGGAACTCATAAAATTATGAAATAAATTGCTGGTCCTGAAGAATTTACCTATTAATCATCTTCAAAAAGAATTAACTAAATAGAGCTCTCCAAATAAGAATGGCAGCAGTTCTCGTGAGCGCTAAAGTTTCTGTTTTTTACAGCATGATCATAAAGACTTCACCCAAGTCTTCCCAAAGGTTCTACTTGGCACAAACACTAATTAAACACATAAAACCACATATAAACAGAGGCTATATGAATTATTTATTACTAAACAGGAATAAAAAGTAAGGAACAAAAATAAAATTGGGTTGCCTCCCGACAAGCGCTATCGTTTAAAGCCCCTAGCTAGGCATGATGATTTCAAGGATGTTCACAAAAACGATAAGAATTGAAACATAAAGAGAGCATCATGAAGAATATGACTAGCACATTTAAGTCTAACCCACTTCCTATGCATAGGGATTTTGTGAGCAAACAACTTATGGAAACAAGAATCAACTTGCATAGGAAGGTAAAACAAGCATAACTTCAAAACTTTAAGCACATAGAGAGGAAACTTGGTATTATTGCAATTCCTACAAGCATATATTCCTCCCTCAAAATAATTTTAAGTAGCATCATGAATGAATTCAACAATATAACCAGCACCTAAAGCATTCTTTTCATGATCTACAAGCATATAAAATTTACTACTCTCCACATAAGCAAAATTCTTCTCATTCGGAATAGTGGGAGTATCATAAGAGACTTGGATACTATAAATTGTTTCCACATTAATAGAGTAATGTTCAGAAAAGGGGTAACCATAATCATGAAAAGTTTTATAAATATAATCACTACTTTTTATAGCATAAGTATCATCACAATAATCATCATAGGTAGGAGGCATGCTATCATCATTATAAATTTGCATATCAAAACTTGGGAGACTAAAAATATCATCTTCATTAAACGTAGCATCCCCAAGCTTGGGACAAACATTAATTGCAGCAAATATATTCTCAAAAACATCATATTCATCAAACATAGCATCCCCAAGCTTGGGCCTTTTCATATCATAAGCATAATCACTCTCATAATTAATAGTATGGATAGCACCAACAGTATAGCAATTATCATATTCTTCCAAGCAAGTGCCAAAAAGATTTTCAAGATCATAAGAAGTATCATTATCTTCCACAGTTATATTTTTATGAGGCACAATAGTAATAGGATCAGCATTATTTGGGAGAGATATCTTTTTACCTCTCTTCCTTTTTCTTTTATTCTTCTATTTGTTTTCCTTTCTTTATGTAGTTTGCAATATAAGGATTTTCAATGCAATTCACCGCACAATACATATAAATTTCCTCTAGGTCAAAATGAAGAACTCTATCAAGGGCAAATTTTGGAATATCCTTAGTTATATGTTTCATTTCTTCGTAGCCCATAAGCAAACTAAGTTCATTATAATGTGCAAGGGAAATCAAGTCATCACAATTTTTGGACACGATTAGATTATGAAACAATTTGCATCGGATAATTAAATGACCATGTTCATTACAAAGCTCACAAGTATGGCCAAGAAAATTTAATTTTTCAGCATAATAAACTAGCTCTTCTTGCAACAATTTAGTTTCTAAGTACTTATGCTTCTTGCAATATCTATCTTCTCTATTTGGTGTGTACTTACAAACCCAATGCACTCCACAAAAATTGACATGTTTATAGGAGACATTTTTATCATAACTAGTGCAATCATCATTAGTGTCATGGATATTCAAAGATTTTGTACTAACAACATTGCAATCATGCTCATCATTCAAATATTTAGTTCCAAACATTCTAATGCATTCTTCTTCTAGCACTTGAGCACAATTTTCCTTTCCATCATACTCACGAAAGATATTAAAAAGATGAAGCGTATGAGGCAAACTTAATTCCATTTTTTTCTTTTATAGACTAAACTAGTGATAAAACAAGAAACTAAAAGACTCGATTACAAGATCTAAAGATATACCTTCAAGCACTCACCTCCCCGGCAACGGCGCCAGGAAAGAGCTTGATGTCTACTACACAACCTTCTTCTTGTAGACGTTATTGGGCCCCCAAGTGCAGAGGTTTGTAGGATAGTAGAAAATTTCCCTCAAGTGGATGACCTAAGGTTTATCAATCCGTAGGAGGCGTAGGATGAAGATGGTCTCTCTCAAGCAACCCTACAACCAAATAACAAAGAGTCTCTTGTGTCCCCAACACACCCAATACAATGGTAAATTGTATAGGTGCACTAGTTCGGCGAAGAGATGGTGAAACAAGTGGTATATGGATAGTAGATAAAGATATTTGTAATCTGAAATAATAAAAACAGCAAGGTAGCAGGTGATAAAAGTGAGCGTAAACGGTATTGCAATGATAGGAAACAAGGCCTAGGGTTCATACTTTCACTAGTGTAAGTTCCCTCAACAATACTAACATAATTGGATCATAAAACTATCCCTCAACATGCAACAAAGAGTCACTCCAAAGTCACTAATAGCGGAGAACGAACGAAGATATTATGGTAGGGTACGAAACCACCTCAAAGTTATTCTTTCCAATCAATCCGTTGGGCTATTCCTATAAGTGTCACAAACAGCCCTAGAGATCGTACTAGAATAACACCTTAAGATACAAATCAACCAAAACCCTAATGTCACCTAGATACTACAATGTCACCTCAAGTATCAGTGGGTATGATTATACGATATGCATCACACAATCTCAGATTCATCTATTCAATCAACACAAAGGACCTCAAAGAGTGCCCCAAAGTTTCTACCAGAGAATCATGACGAAAACGTGTGCCAACCCCTATGCATGGGTTCATGGGCGGAACCCGCAAGTTGATCACCAAAACATACATCAAGTGAATCATGTGGTACCCCATTGTCACCACCGATACGCACGACATGACATACATCAAGTGTTCTCAAATCTTTAAAGACTCAATCCGATAAGATAACTTCAAAGGGGAAACTCAATTCATTACAAGAGAGTAGAGGGGGGAAGAAACATCATAGGATCCAAATATAATAGCAAAGCTCGTGATACATTAAGATCGTATCATCTCAAGAACACGAGAGAGAGAGAGAGAGAGATCAAACACATAGCTACTGGTACATACCCTCAGCCCCAAGGGAGAACTACTCCCTCCTCGTCATGGAGAGCACCGGGATGATGAAGATGGCCACCGGAGAGAGATTGCCCCCTCCGGCAGGGTGCCGAAACGGGTCTATATTGGCTTTCGGTGGCTACGGAGGCTTCTGGCGGCGGAACTCCCGATCTAATCTCTGTTTTGGAAGTTTTAGGTTACGTAGGTATATATGGGTGCAAGAGGTACGTCGGTGGACCGAAGGGGGGCCACGAGGAAGGGGCACGCCCCCTACCCTCGTGAGGTCCTCCTTCATCTTCTCACATAGGGTCCAAGTCTATGCGGTAGGTTTCCTTCCAAAAATAACTTCTCCAGTTGATTTCATTCCGTTTCGACTCTGTTTGATATTCCTTTTCTTCGAAACACTGAAATAGGCAAAAAACATCAAATCTGGGCTGGGCCTCCGGTTAATAGGTTAGTCCCGAAAGTAATATAAAAGTGGATAATAAAGCCCAATATTGCCCAAAACAGTAGATAATATAGCATGGAGCAATCAAAAATTATAGATACATTGGAGACATATCAAAGACAAGGTAAAATGTGCTCTTTATTAGATCAACAATTATTCAAATGAGAGCCACTCAACATTTTCATTGTGTTCTTCTCCTCGGTAAGACTCGAATAAAAAGAAAAGAAATTCATATAAACACACTGAAATATTTTTGGAGTTTTTGGTTTTCTAGAGCGAGCAAATAAGGGAAAGCAAAAAACGAGAACACTATTTACGTTGGAAAGCTCCCAACAAGCAGAAGAAGAACAAGGAAATCTTTTTGGGTTTTCTTTTTAGTGCTATAACTAAGCATGCATAGAAAAGTAAACTAACCACAACTATTTTTTTTGGTTTTTCTAAGGTTTTTCAAACACACAAGAAGAAAGCAAGAAAATAAAATTAAGCATGGATGATACAATGAAAAAGTGTGGACACCGTGAAATGAAATAAGTGAACATGAATGTAATGTCGGTGGGAAACACATACTCCCCCAAGCTTAGGATTTTGGCCTAACTTGGTAATCAATCAGAAGCCTGGATAGTAGTTGGGGTAATGAGAAGCGGGCATCCACTGATCCCACTCCTGAGGCTCTTCCTGCTCCTCTGCAGCCTGGTCGTTCCGGTAGGCGATGATGTCCGCAGGAATAATCCTATATCCGCCCCTGGCAACATGATCAAACAAAGCAGGGGTAGGAAATGGAATAATATCACGAGTTTCAATGTTGAAAACCAAGTTATAAGGAATAGGGATGTCAGGGTAATCTCATGCAATAAAATGGTGGTGTTCCATGGCTGCGCAGTCTAGGTAAACCTTGATCAAAGGGTAATCATGAAGGCGTATATCAACATTGAAGTGAGCCGCCAAACGAGTAGAGAAAATCCCACCATGTATTTTACCCTTGGACTTATTAATGTGGAGGTGACGTGCCACAATAGCTCCCAAGCTATAAGTGTTGTCGCGCTCTAGTGCATGACGTAAAACAACAAGTTTTGGTGAACTGAGTGCACCCACCTTCTCTCTAACAAGCAAGCATTTTGCAATGAAAAGAGCAAAGTAATGAACATCAGGAAAATGCAAGCCAGCGACAATGATAGTTGACACCCCTCTCTCATCTCCCACTATTAAGGTAATATAAAAGGACTCAAACTCTGCCGACCTACGCTCAACTAAGGTCACGTCAGAAGGGATCATGCATATGTTACAGAATTCAGTAAGTGGTATCTGACGGGTTTCGGCATATAAACTAAATTGCACCTCGGGGGGATTATTCCTAGGAAGGAAAGTAAAACTTTGAACAAATATATTTGTGAGGAGATGATATTGTTCACATTCAGCTGCGATGAAGTCGGTGAGGCCGGCATTAGCAGCATATTGTGTGAACTCCTGAAGGATTCCAGCCTCTTCCATGAACTAGGTGTGCGGCCATTCGCATGGCCGTACTTCCGCCAACCTCCGAGGATGGAGATCATTGTCAGAAGACTCCCCAATAACCCCCTTGGAGTTCTTCTTAGAAGCAAACTTCCTAAAGATATTCATCTTTTTCCTATGAACAAAATTCTGAAATTTTAGTCCACAAAAATTTCCGCAACAAAACTTTACAAGATTAATAGCAACTACTCATAGGGATACATAGAGGCCATAGCAAGCATTCAAACCACCTAGAACTCTAAGAATTCAACATGCAAGCTCATCTACAGCAGCACCAAGAGTAGCTAATTATTCAAAATATAAACCACTAAAACAAAAACTAATTTGACAAACGGTGGAGTCACATACCACGCAACAATGTCTCGAAACAGTTTCAGAAGCGGAGCTTCGAGCAAAGAGATCGAAATCCGCGGGTCTGAGAGCAAGAACACGAGAGAGAGAGAGAGAGAGCAATGGTGATTTTTTTCTGGAGGTAGGTGATGATGTGGTGTGAAGAGATAAGTGAGGGGGCCCACGTGGGGACCGCAACCCACTAGGGCGCGCCTGGGGTTCCTAGCGCGCCCAGGTGGGTTTTTCCCACTTGGTGCACCTCCCTCTGATGTTATTTGCACCAAAAATTCTTAAATATTCAAAAAAATCATATTAAATATTCAGAGTATTCTGAGAACTTTTATTTTTGGGTCATTTTTTATTGCATGGAAGATTCAAAAAACAGACACAACATGATATTTTATTTTATTTAACTAATAAAAACAGAAAACAAAAGGGAGGGAGAGAAGGTAGTGCTTACTAAATTCATCAACTTCATACCTCTAAAAAATAATCCATTAATAAGGTTGATCAAGTCTTATTAACAACCACTTTCGATTAGCATGAAACCCAAGAACTTTCGTAAATCACAAAGTTACCTCAACGGGGATATGAATGTCCCCAACAATAAGCATTTCATATTTCTTTTTGACAGTAGGTAGAGGTATTTGAAAACTTCCAATAGTGATTGTCGGAGATTTTTCAATAACATTAATACCATTCACTTGGAATTGTTTCTTTGGAAAGTGCACCATATGCTCATTCCCATTGATATGAAAAGTGACCTTGCTTTTATTGCAATCAATAACAGCCCCTGCAGTATCAAGAAGGGTCTACCAGGGATAATCGACATGTTGTCGTCCTCGGGCATCTCAAGTATAACAAAGTCAGTCAAAATAGTAACATTGGCAACAACAACGGGCACATCCTCACAAATACCGATAGGTATGCCAGTTGATTTCTCATCCATTTGCACAGATATTTCAGTAGGTGTGAGTTTATTCAATTCAAGTCTTATATAAAGAGAAAGGCATAACACTAACACCAGCTCCTAAATCACATAAAGCAGTTTTCACATAATTATTTTTGATAGAGCAAGGTATAGTTGGTATTCCCGGATCTCTAAGTTTTTTAGGTACTCCATCTTTAAAAGTATAATTAGCAAGCATAGTGGAGATTTCAGCTTCCGATATTTTTTTATTAGTGATGATGTCTTTCATATACTTTGCATAAGGAGGCATTTTAAGGATATCAGTCGAGCGAGTACGCAAAAAACTGGCCTCGGCATTTCAGCAAAGCTTTCAAATTCTTCATCATCTTTCTTTTTAGTTGACTTACGTGGAAAGGGCACAGGTTTTTGAACCCACAGTTCTCTTTCTTTACCGTGTTTTCTAGCCACAAAGTCACTTTTATCATACCTCTTATTCTTAGGTTGTGGGTTATCAAGATCAACTGATGGTTCTATCTCAACATCATTGTCTGGTTCTTTATTATTTGTTTGAGTATTTTCATGAACCTCATCATTATCTTTTTCATTATCAGAAGGTGACTGTTCATTACCAGATCAAGTTTCAGCATTAGAGGTAGAAGTTTCATTATCATTATCAGGAGGTTTTCTATTTCAGGTTCACTAGAAGCATGCAAAGTCCTATCATTTTTCTTCTTCTTTATCTTTCTAGAAATACTAGGTGCATTAGTGTTAACTCTTTATGAATCTTGTTCAATTCTTTTGGGGTGTCCCTCAGGATAAAGTGGTTCCTGAGTCATTTTACCTCCTCTAGTTGCTACTCTAACAGTAAAGTCATGTATATTATTATTCATTTCATCAAGCAATTCTCTTTGAGATTTAGCAACGTATTCTAACCGAGTTTGAACCATAGAAGCATGCATTCCAACTCCTCTAACATCATTTGATATTCTAAATAACAAGTCACTCAAGCGAGCAATCATATCAGAATTGTATTTCAATTGTTTCATAACATTTGCATTGAAGCGATCTTGTTTTCTAATGTAATTTTCAAACTCATAAAGACATTGGCTAGGGTGCCTATTGTGAGGATTTTCATTATCATTGAACTTCATTAGAGAATTTACCTCTACCACCTTAGGCAGTGGTGGTGTATTAAGCCCATGTATTTCTTCATTATGAGGTAAATTTTGACATTCTCAGCTTTAATACCTTTTTCCTTCATAGGTTTCTTTTCCTCTTTCATATCTTCAGGAATGAGATATATATACCCCTCTTCTTTGGAGTGGGTTTAACCGATTTTTCAGGAAGAGTCCAACCATCATAATTTTTCAATATATTATCCAATAATTCTTCAGCTTACCCAACATTTCATTCCTTGAAAACACAACCAACACAACTATCTAGGAAATCCCTAGAAGTATCGGTTTGTCCATTATAGAAGATATCAAGTATTTCATTTTTCTTAAGAGGATGATCAGGCAAAGCATTAAGTAACTGGCAAAGCCTCCCCAAGCTTGTGGGAGTCTCTCTTCTTTAATTTGAACAAAGTTAAATATTTCCTGTAAAGCAGCTTGTTTCTTATGAGCAGGGACATATTTTTCAGAGAAGTAATAAATCATATCCTGGGGACTATGCACACAACCAGGAGCAAGAGTATTGTACCAAGCTTTAGCATCACCCTTTAATGAGAAAGGAAATAATTTGAGAATAAAGTAATAGCGAGTCTTCTCATCATGAGTAAAAAGGATGGCTATGTCATTCAACTTAGTAAGATGTGCCACAACAGTTTCAGTTTCATCACCATGGAAAGGATCAGATTCAACCAAAGTAATTAACTCTTGGTCGACAGAGAATTCATAATCCTTATCATCA
Source organism: Triticum monococcum (assembly GCA_034509565.1). Classification (NCBI taxonomy): domain Eukaryota; kingdom Viridiplantae; phylum Streptophyta; class Magnoliopsida; order Poales; family Poaceae; genus Triticum; species Triticum monococcum. Next base: position 413,334,175 of record CM067845.1, read on the forward strand.
ATAAAGATTGGTGAGGTAGCAAATTTAGGATCATATTTCATTCTAGCATTCAAAGATTTTTCCTTATACTTGCATAATAATTTCTCTAGATCATCTCTATCCCTACAAGCAAGAATATCTCTAGTTGTCTCCTCATTCATGACATAACCTTCCGGTACCTTAGGCAATTCATATATAGGAAGGCTAGTCCTAGCAGGTGTTTCAGGAGTTTCAATTTCAAGCTCATCATCGGATTCAACAACATCATGTTGTATTACTCTAGTAATTTGTTCATCAAGAAAGTCACCAAGTGGCACATCATCATCATCAAGCAAGGTACTAGCATCGTCAAAAGCATTATCCATAGCAGAAGTAGCATCATCAATAACTTGTGACATATCAGAATTGGTAGCATGTGGTGGTGTTGCAAGTTTACTTATAATAGAAGGTGAATCTAAAGCAGAACTGGATGGTAGTTCCTTACCTCCCGTCGTCTTACAGGGATAAATCTTAGTCTTAGCATCCTTCAGATTCTTCATAGTGATAAATTGATAATAATACCAAGTGACTCAACAAATATAGCTATGTTCCCCGGCAACAGCGCTAGAAAAAGGTCTTGATAACCCACAACTATAGGGGATTGGAACAGTTTTCGAGGGTAGAGTATTCAACCCAAATTTATGGATTCAACACAAGGGGAGCTAAAGAATATTTGAAGGTATTAGCAGCTGAGTTGTCAATTCAACCACACCTGGAGATTAATTATCTTCTGCAACACGATCAGTAGCAAAGTAATATGATAGTTTTTATAATAGTGATAGCAGTAACAGTAACGATAACAGTGATAGCAGTAGTTTTGTAGCAAGTGCAATAGTGACGATAGAAGTGGTAACTTAGCAAGAACTACATAATATAAATTTGTAGCCATTGGATTGGTGACTTGTTGGATGATATTCATTATACATAGTTATAAACTAGGGCGATACGACACTAGCTCCAGTTCATCAATATAACGTAGGCATGTATTTCGTAAATAATCATACGTGCTTATGGAAAGAACTTGCATGACATCTTTTGTCCTACCCTCCCATGGAAGCGGGGTCCTATTGGAAACTAAGGGATATTAAGGCCTCCTTTTAATAAAGAACCGGAACAAAGCATTAACACATGGTGAATACATGAACTCCTCAAACTACGGTCATCACTGGGTGTGGTCCCGACTATTAGCACTCCGGGGTTGCCGGATCATAACACGTAGTAGGTGACTATAACTTGCAAGATCAGATCTAGAACATTGATATAATGGTGATAACATAAACAGTTCAGATATGAAATCATGGCACCCGGCCCCAAAGTGACAAGCATTAAGCATGACAAAGTCATAGCAACATCAATCTTAGAACAGAGTGGATACTAGGGATCAGACCGTATCAAAACTAACTCGATTACATGATGAATCTCATCCAACTCCTCACCGACCAATGAGCCTACAAAGGAATTACTCACTCCGGTGGGGAGCATCATGGAATTGGCGATGGAGAAGGGTTGGTGATGACTAAGAACGAAGATCCCCCTCTTTGGAGCCCCAAATGGACTCCAGATCTGGCCTCCCGATGAAGAATAGGAGGTGACGGCAGCACCATCTCGTGGATCGCAATATTTCTTTCTCCCTGATTTTTTCTGGAAAAATAGGATTTTATAGCGTCGGTTTCAGGGTCTGCGGGGCCGCCAGGTGGGGACAACCCACTTGGGCGCGCCAGGAGGGGGGCGCGCCTTGGTGGGTTGTGCCCACCCAGATTCCCCCTCTGATGGATCTTGGCTCCATAAGTTCTTATTTATTGTATAAAAAAATCCTCGCAAAGTTTCGTTCCATTCCGAGAACTTTTATTTCTGCACGAAAACAACACCATGATAGTTCTGCTGAAAACAGCGTCAGTTCAGGGTTAGTTTCATTCAAATCATGCAAATTAGAGTCCAAAACAAGAGGAAAAGCGTTAGTAAAAGTAGATACGTTAGAGACGTATCAACTGTCATTTTGATCCCCTCATTCAGAAGTTCGGGTGACTCAAGCAGACGGTTCAGGACATGGGTGAACTCATGGATGTATTTACCAGATATGTTGAGTCAGACACCATGAAGGATCCTAACCTGGATTACGCTAAGACTAGCAAGGGAAAGGATAATGGTGACGGTAAAGGTCAACAACAGGGTAACTTGGGGTACAACAACAACCATGGTGGTCAGAGCAACAACGACAAGCACTAAAACCCAGAGGGCGGCTCAGATTTTGTTGCTAACACCAACACTGGTTTCAAGGGCCAGCGGCAGAATAATCCTGGGAGTTCGTTCAATGTCAATAAAGCTTGCAATTTTTAGGAAGCCCTCAAAGGGCCTTGTCCCAAGCATAGTACTCATGAGAAGCCGGCGAGCCACTCTTGGGAGAATTGCTATATCATGCAGCAGTTTAAAAATCAAGCTTATTAGAATCACTAAGGTGGCGGTGGTGGAAACCCAGGACAACTCGGAGCTGGTGGCTCAGGGCCCAGCTTCCCTGGGGTTGGCTCATCTAGTGGATATAACAATCATGGGGTCTTGATCTGGATATCAAGGGTCCGGCAATCGCGCGGGTGGAAATCAACATTCATGCCAAGGTACTCAACATAAGGGTAATCAAAAAGGTTTTCAGAGCAATCCTAGGCGGTTAAATAGATGGACAGTATCACATCTTTATTAAAGGAAATATGTCCTAGAGGCAATAACAAAGTTTTTATTTTATATTTCCTTATTCATGATAAAGGTTTATTATTCATGCTAGAATTGTATTGATCGGAAACTTAAATACATGTGTGAATACATAAACAAATACTGTGTCCCTTGTAAGCCTCTACTAGACTAGCTCATTGATCAAAGATGGTTAAGGTTTCCTAACCATAGACATGTGTTGTCATTTGATAACAGGATCACATCATTAGGAGAATGATGTGATGGACAAGACCCATCCATTAGCTTAGCATATTGATCGTTTCATTTTATTGCTATTGCTGTCTTAATGTTAAATACATATTCCTTCAACTATGAGATTATGCAACTCCCGGATATCGGAGGAATACCTTGTGTGCTATCAAATGTCACAACGTAACTGTGTGAGCATAAAGATGCTCTATAGGTATCTTCGAAGGTGTTTGTTGAGTTGGCATAGATCGAGATTAGGATTTGTCACTCCGAGTATCGGAGGGGTATCTCTGGGCCCTCTCGGTAATACACATCATGAGAAGCCTTGCAAGCAAAGTAACTAATGAGTTAGTTGCAAGATGATGTATCATGTAAAGAGTAAAGAGACTTGCCGGTAACGAGATTGAACTAGGTATGAAGATACCGACGATCGAATCTCGGGCAAGTAATATACCGATAGAAAAAGGGAATTACGTATGTTGTCATAAGGTTCGACCGATAAAGATCTTCGCAGAATATGTAGGAACCAATATGGGCATCCAGGTTCTGCTATTGGTTATTGACTGGAGAGCTGTCTTGGTCATGTCTACATAGTTCTCGGACTCATAGGGTCTGCACGCTTAACGTTCGTTGAAGATATAGTGTTATATGAGTTATATGATTTGGTGACCGAATGTTGTTCGGACTCCCGGATGAGATCACGAACATGACGAGGAGTCTCGAAATGGTTGAGAGGTAAAGATTGATATATAGAACGATGGTATTCGGACACTGGAAGTGTTTTGGAGGGTACCGGGTTCACCGGAGGGGTATCGGACACCCCCAGGAGGTTAGTGGGCCTATTGGGCCATTAGAGGGGAGGACACCAGCCCACAAGGGGCTGGCGCACCTCCCATGGCAGCCGCCCAAGTGGGGAAGGGAAGGGGGGGGGATTCTGCCTCCCCCTTCCATCCCTCTTCCCCCTTTCCTTCCCCCTCCGACAAATATGGCAGGGGGCGCGGCCAAGGGCAGGAGCCCAAGTAGGACTCAGACCTACTTGGGGCACCCCTTGGCCTCTTCCCTCTCCCTCGCACTTATATATAAGTGGGAGGGGGCTCCTAGAACAACACAACATTATCTTAGCCGTGTGCGGCGCCCCCGTCCACCGTTTACGCCCCCGGTCATCTTTTCTAGTGCTTAAGTGAAACCCTGCGAAGATAACTTCACCATCACCGTCACCATGCCGTCGTGCTGCCGGAACTTATCCACTACCTTGCTGTCTTGCTAGGTCAAGAAGGCAGAGGACATCACCGAGCTAAATGTGTGCTGAACACGGAGGTGCCGTACGTTCGGTACTTGATCGGTTGGAGCGTGAAGAAGTTCGACTACATCAACCGCGTTAACAAACGCTTCCGCTTACGGACTATCAGGGTACATAGACACACTCTCCTCCTCTCCTTGCTATGAATCTCCATGGATATATCTTGCGTGTGTGTAGAATTTTTTTGTTTTCCATGCTACATTTCCCAACAGTGGCATCCGAGCTAGGTCTATGCGTAGATGCTTGTTGGGAATCGTTGCATGGAAAAACAAAAAAAATCTACGCACACACAGTGATCTATCCATGGAGATGCATAGCAATGAGGGGGAGAGTGTGTCTACGTACTCTCATAGACCATAAGTGGAAGCATTTCACAACGCGATTGATGTAGTCGAACTTCTTCACACGTCAACCGATCAAGTACCGAATGCACATCACCTCCATGTTCTGCACACGTTCAGCTCGATGACGTCCCTCGCCTTCTTGATCCAGCAAGACATTGAGGTAGTAGATGAGTTCCGTCAGCATGACGGCGTGGTGACTATGATGGTGAAGTGTTCTCCGCAGGGCTTCACCTAAGCACTACGAAAATACGACCAGAGGTGTAAACGGTGGAGGGGGGCGCCGCACACTGCTAAGAATTGATTTGGTGTGTGCTAGGGCACCCCCCACATATATATAGGTGGTAGGGAGAGGGGAGGCAGCCAGGAGATGCCCCAAGTAGGCCGAATCATACTTGGGGTCATCCCCAAGTGGCGCCCCCTGCCATATTTAACTGAGGGAGAAGGAAAGGGGGGGGGGGGGGGTGGGGGGGGGGAGGGAAGGAAGGAAGTGGGAATCGTAATCCACACTTTCCTTTCCCTTCTCCCCTTTCCTTCCCCTCCTTTGGTCGGCCCATATGGGGGACATACCAGCCCCTTGTGGCTGGTGTGTTTCCCCTCTTGGCCCATAAGGCCCATATCTTTCGCCGAGGGTGCACGAAACCCCTTTCGGCGACCCGCTAAGTACCCGGTACCCTCGAAACACTTCCGGTGTCTGAATACCATCGTGCTATATATCAATCTTACCTCTCGACCACTCCGAGACTCCTCGTCATGTCCATGATCTCATTCGGGACTCCGAATAACATTCGGTGGCCAAATCACACAACTCATATAATACTGTATCGTCATCGAATGTTAAGCGTGCGGACCCTACGGGTTCGAGAACTATGTAGACATGACCGAGACATCTCTCCAGTCAATAACCAATGGCGGCACCTGGATGCCCATATTGGCTCCTACATATTCTACGAAGATCTTTATCGGTTGAACCGTTATGACAACATATGTAATTCCCTTTGTCCATCGATATGTTCCTTGCCCGAGATTTGGTCGTTAGTATCTTCATATCTAGTTCAATCTTGTTACCGGCAAGTCTCTTTACTTGATGCGGCTTGAACTACGTCGGTATTTACCTAAAGAGGAAGGGATGATGCAGCACAACTACGGTATGTTATTTCCATCAGTGATGAGACCAAGGTTATCAAACCAGTAGGAGAACTACGCAACACCACGTAAACAGCTCCTGCACACAAAGAACAAATACTTGCAACCCGACTTAAGAGAGGGGTTGTCAATCCTTTACTGGTAAAAAGATAGGTAATATTATAGTAGATTGGATAAATAGATCTCGCGGGAACGCGAGATAAAATAAATAAATAAAAATTGCAACAAGGTATTTCTGGGCTTTTGGATTAATAGATCTGAAAATAAAAGAAAATAAAAATAGATCATGAAGGCAAATATAATAAAGAAGAGACTCGGGGCCGTAGATTTCACTAGTGGCTTCTCTCGAGAAAATAGTAATGGTGGGTAAACAAATTACTGTTGGGAAATTGATAGAAATTAAAATAATCATGAAGATATCTAGGCAATGATCATTATATAGGCATCACATCCAAGATTAGTAGACCGACTCCTGCCTGCATCTACTACTATTACTGCACACATCGACCGCTATCTAGCATGCATCTTGTGTATTATGTTCATGGAGAAACGGAGTAATGCAATAAGAACGATGACATGATGTAGACAAGATCTATTTATGTAGAAATATACCCCATCTTGTTATCCTTAATAGTGGCGATACATATGTGTCGGTTCCCCTTCTGTCACTGGGATCAAGCACCGTAAGATCGAACCCATCACAAAGCACCTCTTCCCATGGCAAGACAAATCGATCTAGTTGGTCTAACTAAGCCAAAGATTCGAAGAACAAATACAAGGCTAAAAGTAATCATGCATATAAGAGATCAAAAGACTCAAATAACTTTCATGGATAAAAACATAGATCTGATCATAAACTCAAAGTTCATCGAATCCCAACAAACACACCGCAAAAAGAGTTACATCAAATAGATCTCCAAGACACCATTGTATTGAGAATCAAGAGAGAGAGAGAGAGGAAGCCATCTATCTACTAACTATGAACCCGAAGGTCTACAAAAGACAACTCACGCATCATCGAAGAGGCACCAATGAGGACGATGAACCCCTCCATGATGGTGTTTAGATTGGATGTGGTGTTTCTGGAACTTGCGGCTGCTAGAATTGATTTTTGTCGACTCCCCTAGGGTTTCGGGAATATTGGGGTATTTATAGAGCAAAGAGGCGGTGCGGGAGGCCACTGAGGTGGGCACAACCCACCTGGGCACGCCTAGGGCCCCCAGGCGCCTAGGTGGGTTGTGCCCCCTCGGGGCACCCCCAGGTGCTTCTCCGGCCCATTGGGTGTCTTCTGGTCCATAACAAATCCACAAAAAGTTTCGCTGCATTTGGACTCCGTTTGTTGGTGCTTTATAAGAGAAGATGGAGACTCAAATAAAAATAAAAATTGCATAAAGTAAATAGAAAGGCCCTTTGCAGAGGGAAGTAAGGATTTGTAGAGGTGCCAGAGCTCAAAGCGAAAAAGATAGAGATAAAACATTTTGGGTGGCATGCTTTTCCAGTCAACAAAAACGATCGAGTGGTTCCCAATACTTTCCATGCTAGATATATCATAGGCGGTTCCCAAACAGAAAATAAAGTTTATTCCTTTTTCCACCATACTTTCACTTTCCATGGCTAACCGTATCCACGGGTGCCCTCCATACCAACGCTTTCCAAGGAATTTATTATTTGACAACATAAAGTAAATTCATTTTTCATTTGGGACTGGGCATCCCTAATACCTTTGTGGTACTCTCGTGCAATGACAAGTGAATAAACACTCATCTTGAGAATAACACATCTAGCATGGAAATATATTAGCTGCCCCTACCGTTTTATGAGTGGTACGAGCACAAAAAAGAAAGTTCATTTTGAAAATCAGAGATGGCACATACAAATTTGCTTAGAACGGCAAAAGAATACCGCATATAGGTAGGTATAGTGGACTCATATGGCAAAACTGGTTTAAAGGATTTTGGATGCACAAGTAGTGATCATACTTAGTGCAAAATGAAGGCTAGAAAAAGATTGAGAAGCGACCAACCAAGAAACAAAAAATCTCATAAGCGAGCATTAAGCATAACTAACACCGAATAATGCACCACAAGTAGGATGTAATTTCATTGCATAACTATTGACTTCTGTGCTTGCATAGGGAATTAGAAACCTTAACACCAATATTCTTACTAAAGCATAATTACTCATCAACATGTCTCAAAACTATTACACGGAATCAAGTTTATTTTGTCCAATGAACTTCATGAAAGTTTTGTCAAAGGAATATGTATTTGACATGAAGAAAGCAATAGCAATAAAACTGAAGGATCATTATGCTAAGCTAACAAATGGGTCTTGTCCATCACATCATTCTCCTAATGACGTGATCCTGTTATCAAATGACAACTCATGTCCGTGGTTAGGAAACCTTAACCATCTTTGATCAACGAGCTAGTCAAGTAGAGGCTCACTAGGGACACGATGTTTGTTTATTTATTCACACATCTATTTAGGTTTCCGATCAATACATTCATAGCATGAATAATAAACCTTTATCATGAATAAGGAAATATAAAATTACAACTTTATTATTACCTCTAGGTCATATTTCCTTCAGTCTCCCACTTGCACTAGAGTCAATAATCTAGTTCACATCGCCATATGAATAATACCCATAGTTCACATTGCCATGTGATTAACACCCATAGTTCACATCGACATGTGACCAACACCCAAAGGGTTTACTAGAGTCAATAATCTAGTTCACGTCGCCATGTGATTAACACCCAAAGAGTAATAAGGTGTATCATGTTTTGCTTGTGAGAGAGGTTTAGTCAACGAGTCTGCCACATTCTGATCTGTATGTATTTTTGCAAATTTCTATGTATACAATGCCCTGCATGGAGCTACTCTAGCTAATCGCTCCCACTTTCAATACGTATCTAGATTGAGACTTAAGAGTCATCTGGATCGGTGTCAAAGCTTGCATCGACGTAACCCTTTACGATGAACTCTTTATCACCTCCATAACTGAGCAACATTTCCTTAGTCCTCTTTAAGGTACTTGAGGGAGTCCTAGATTAGGGGGTCTCCGGACAGCCGGACTATATCCTTTGGCCGGACTGTTAGACTATGAAGATACAAGATTGAAGACTTCGTCTCGTGTCCGGGTGGGACTCTACTTGGCGTGGAAGGCAAGCTAGGCAATACAGATATGTATATCTCCTCCTTTGTAACCGACCTTGTGTAACCCTAACCCTCTTCGGTGTCTATATAAACCGGAGGGTTTTAGTCCATAGGACAACATACAATCATACCATAGGCTAGCTTCTAGGGTTTGGCCTCTCCGATCTCGCGGTAGATCTACTCTTGTACTACCCATATCATCAATATTAATCAAGCAGGACATAGGGTTTTACCTCCATCAAGAGGGCCCGAACCTGGGTAAAACATCGTGTCCCCTGCCTCCTGTTACCATCCGCCTTAGACGCACAGTTCGGGACCCCCTACCCGAGATCCGCCGGTTTTGACACCGGCATTGGTGCTTTCATTGAGAGTTCCTCTATGTCGTCGCCGTTAGGCTTGATGGCTCCTACTATCATCGATAGCGATGCAGTCCAGGGTGAGACTTTTCTCCCCGGACAGATCTTTGTGTTCGGCGCCTTTGCACTGCGGGCCAATTCGCTTGGCCATCTGGAGCAGATTGAAAGTTACGCCCCTGGCCACCAGGTCAGGTTCGGAAGCTTAAACTACACGGCCGATATCCTCGGATACTTGATCTTCGACGGATTCGAGCCTCTGCTTTGTGTGTCACGCGGTCACGATGAGTACGATTTAGCTCTACCATCAGACAGTGTTAAGGAGATTGCACCGGCAGCCGCTCCGACCCTCAATTCGGAGCCAGTTGCATCATCCACGGACGGGTGGATGGACCCTACCACAGAGGCCTTACCCTCAGCAGCGATGGAGCCGAACATCGACCTTACCTTGCACGAGAGCCTTGTTGTTAAACTGCCGGATCCTTCTCCGGCCACGGACTCCGAACCGCCTGTGCCTGTTCCTATCGAATCTGGCTGGGCGCCGATCATGGAGTTTACCTCCGCGGATATCTTTCAGCACTTGCCCTTCAGTGATATACTGAACTCATTAAGGTCTTTCTCCTTGTCAGGAGGATCCTGGCCGAACTATGTCAGGCAGGACTGGGATGCGGACGACGAAGAAATTCGCGGCCCACCCACCACCCACTTAGTAGCCACTGTCGATGACTTAGCCGACATGCTCGACTTCGACTCCGAAGATATCGACGGTATGGACGATGATGCAGGAGACGAAGAGGAACCACTGCCCACATGGCACTGGACAACCACCTCATCATACGATATATACATGGTGGATACACCCAAAGAAGGCAATGGCGATGAGACAGCGGAGAATGACCCCTCCAAGAAGCAACCCAAGCGCCGACGTCAGCAGCGCCACTCTATGTCCCGCCAAAGAAAAAGTGGTGATACCGGCATAGGAGGTAATAACACTCCGGATAGTGCCGAAGACAACAACAACACCCTCCAGCAAGATTTAGAACAGGAGGATGGAGGAGCCAGCCCTCCTGAGAGAGCGGCAGATGGAGAGGCGGAGGATGATAATTACATGCCCCCCTCCAAAGACGAGGCAAGCCTCAACGATGACGAATTCGCCGTGCCAGAGGATCCCGTCGAACAAGAGCGCTTCAAGCGTCGGCTTATGGCCACGACAAATAGCCTTAAGAAAAAGTAGCAGCAGCTTCGAGCTGATCAAGATCTGCTAGCTGACAGATGGACTGAAGTCCTCGCGGCCGAGGAATATAAACTCGAGCGCCCCTCCAAGAGTTACCCAAAATGCAGGTTGCTACCTCGACTGGAGGAAGAAGCGTATGACGCGGCTGATCGGCCACCTCGTGGCCATGATAGAGAGGCATTCCAGCCAAAAGCTTAGCCTGCACCCCGACGCCATTCAAATAAAAAAGCATGGGGAAACACGCTAGACATGTGAGACATATTGGAGGACAAAGCAAAACACGCAAGATCGATCTACGGATCATGAGGGCGCGCCACTATGCGAGACGATAAACGTCACGCCAGACACAGTAAAAGTAAATCTGGCCGGGCTGAACACAGCGGGCAAGACCCATTCGAGCTGCTTCGCGATATAGCCCAATACAGAGGCTCCGCACACCCCTTATGCTTCACAGACGAAGTAATGGATCATCAAATCCCAGAAGGTTTCAAACCTGTAAATATTTAATCATACGACGACACAACAGATCCTGTGGTATGGATCGAGGATTTCGTCCTCCACATCCACATGGCCTGCGGTGATGACTTACACGCCATCAAATACCTCCCACTAAAGCTCAAAGGACCAGCGCAGCATTGGCTTAACAGCTTGCCAACAGAGTCCATTAGCTGTTGGGAAGATCTGGAAGCCGCATTGCTCGACAACTTTCAGGGCACTTATGTGCGACCACCAGATGCCGATGACTTGAGCCACATAATTCAGAAGCCAGAAGAATCGGCCAGGCAATTCTGGACCCGGTTCCTAACAAATAAAAATCAAATCGTCGACTGTCCGGATGCAAAGGCCCTAGCAGCTTTCAAACACAACATCGCAACGAGTGGCTAGCCCGGCACCTTGGTCAGGAAAAGCCGAAATCTATGGCAGCCCTCATGACACTCATGACCCGCTTTTGTGTGGGAGAAGACAGCTGGCTGGCTCGCAGTAACAATATGTCAAAGAACCATGGTACTTCGAATACCAAGGACAGCAATAGCAGGTCACATCGCAACAAACATAAGCGCCACATTAATAGCGATAATACTGAAGATACGGCAGCCAATGCCGGATTCAAAGGCTCTAAACCCGATCAGCGGAAAAAGCCATTCAAAAGAAGCACTCTAGGCCCGTCCAGTTTGGACCATATACTCGATCGCTCGTGTCAAATACACGGCACCCCCGACAAGCCAGCCAACCACACCAACAGGGATTGTTGGGTGTTCAAGCAGGCCGACAAGATAATTGCCGAAGACAAAGATAAGGGACCACATAGTGATGATGAGGAAGAGCCCCGGCAGCCGAACACCAGAGGACAGAAGAGGTTCCCCCTACAAGTGCGGACGGTGAACATGATATACGCAACCCACATCCCCAAGAGGGAGCGGAAGCGTGCGCTCAGGGACGTATATGCGTTGGAGCCAGTCGCCCCAAATTTCAACCCATGGTCCTCCTATCCGATCACCTTCAATCGCAGGGATCACCCCACTAGTATCCGTCATGGCGGATTCGCCGCACTGGTCCTAGATCCAATCATTGATGGATTTCACCTTACTTGAGTCCTTATGGATGGCGGCAGTAGCCTGAACCTGCTTTATCAAGACACAGTGCGCAAAATGGGTATAGACCCCTCAAGGATCAAACCCACAAAAACGACCTTTAAAGGCATTATTCCAGGCGTAGAGGCCCATTGCACAGGCTCAATTACACTGGTAGTGGTCTTCGGATCCTTGGATAACTTCCGAAGCGAAGAATTAATCTTTGATATAGTCCCATTCCGCAGTGGTTATCATGCACTGCTCGGGTGAACCGCATTTGCGAGATTCAATGCGGTACCACATTATGCATACCTCAAGCTCAAGATGCCAGGACCTCGTGGGTTCATTACAGTTAATGGAAACACAGAGCGCTCTCTCCGAATGGAGGAGCACACTGCGACCCTCACAGCAGAAGCGCAAAGCAGCCTCTCAAGGCAATCCACCAGTTCAGCGTTTCAAGACCCGGACATCTTCAAGCGCGCTCGGACTAATTGGCAACTAGACCACCTCGCACGATTTGAGCTCGTGTAGCAATGCAGCCCCCACCCCAGTCCCAGCCGAATGGCAAAATCAGTGCCACGCGTACATAATTACGCATTAAAAATACCATGGGCACAGGTGGGGAGGGGGGCACAACTACGGCATGCCCCAAGACGCGGCTTAAACCGCACTAGGGGCTTCCCGCTTTGTTATTTTTCTCTTTTTCAGGACTTTAATCTCTGGAAACCCTGTCCGGCAGCATGATTGCCGAACACATGATGCAGCAACCAAGGAGGCAGAAAGCTACGTCACACCACGGAATTCCTAGGTGGATTACGATAACGAGCAAAATACTTGCTTTAATACTATTCCTCAGCTTGCCCTTGGAAGGGACATAGTCCTACTTTTTGCTTATCGCACTATCTGTATCATTCTGCTTTGACGCACCTTTTTGAATAAACAATGCATAACATTACGACTATTATTGCATTCTTGTTATATATATATGTGTTCATTAATGACGCCTTGCAACCGTACACTTTGGTACGGCCAATACACCAGGGGCTTACGTACCCACAAAATGGTGTGAGAAGTCCGAACACTTTCACAAGTGCGGCACCCCGAACTTATAGCATTATATGCATCAGCTCCGAATCATGTCTTTGGTCAAATGTTGGGTTTGCCCGGCTCCTATGTTTTGGTACCTTACGTTCCGCTCTATCGACTAAGGTAGCGCTAGGAGAACTACTGCGATTGTGCCCCGGTTCTGCTGGGCTAAGCACCTCAGTAGAGAAAGCTAAAACTGACTGTCATGATAAGGCGAGAGACTGGTCGCTGTTTGGCAAGGTTTCGAGTCCCTAAAGACTTATGCCGCTTAGAGCGAGGGGCCGGCCCTGTCCGGCTTAAAGGCGTGTATCGCGCCCCAAATTCGGCCTTCCGAATACCAAGGGCTTCGTCGAAATTTAAAATTATAGAATTCTATGGCTAAGTGAGAGTGATAAAGGATTATTAGTCCGGTTGGCTTGTTCGTTGTGCTGAGCACCTCCCTCGAAGGACCCAAAAATGGGAACACGAGTGCTCAGGTTTATCCCGAACACCCCAGCACTCGCAGCATGGGGGCAGAAGCCGAGGACTAGCCATCTCTCAGATTGGATAAACAGCCAAACAGAAGGTAATATTTTTAATTCAAAAAAGCGTTGCATAGCACATATGAACAAGTTTTCATAAATACAGGATCACACGAGCAAGTTTGACTCAAATATTACATCTTTCGTGCACTCGTCCGCTACGAGACGGGCACCCTTCAGAACACCCTCGTAGTACATCTCGGGGTGGCGATGCTCCTTGCCCTCCGGCGGCCCTTCCTTGATCAGCTTCACGCCGTCTAGCTTGACCCATTGCAACTTCACACGGGTGAAAGCCCGGCGTGCACCTTCAATGCAGACGGATCGCTTGACGACCTCCAGCCGCGGGCAGGCATCCATAAGCCGCCTCACCAGGCCGAAGTAGCTGTTCGGAAGGGCGTCGCCAGGCCACAGCCGGACTATAAAGCCCTTCATGGCCTGTTCGGCCGCCTTGTGTAGCTCGACCAGCTGCTTTAGCTGGTCGCTCATTGGCACCGGGTGTTCGGTCCCAGTATACTGAGACCAGAACAACTTCTCCGTGGAGCTTCCCTCCTCGGCCTAGTAAAATTGTGTGGCATTGGACACGCTGCGGGGCAAATCTGCGAATGCTCCTGGAAAGCTCTGGATTCGGGTAAGTAACAGGTAATTTACTTTCACATGCTTGCTTTGCATATAGAATGCCTTACCCGCCGCTATCTTCTTCATCGCATCAATCTCCTGGAGGGCCCTTTGGGCTTCGGCCTTGGCATTCTTCGTGCTCTCAAGGGCCGCAGCAAGCTTAGACTCCCGCGTCTTCGAGTCAAGCTCCAATGCCTCGTGCTTCGTCATGAGAGCTTGGAGCTCTTGTTGCACTTCGGCCACTCGCGCCTCCTGCTTTTCTCGCTCGGTGCGCTCCTTGGCCGCTTTGTTTTCGGCTTCGGACAACGCTTGCTTTAGAGTCTTCACTTCAGTTGTGGCCCCTGGCAAATTCATGATGATCCTGTCATTTTGCAATCGCATTCTTTTTATACATATCCATAGACTAGGTATTACTTACCTTTATTCTCCTCGAGCTGCCTCTTGGCAAGGCCGAGCTCGTCCTGGGACCCTTTAAGGTCCTGCTTCAGTACGACGACCTCCGCAGTCAGTGCGGCAGATGCCAGCAGCGAAGCCTGCATATGCATATTGACATACTTATATTAGACTCCTGCGATATTGTTTGATCCTCTATTCGGCTTTTCTTTGTGAACACCAAATAGAGCATCAGGGGCTACTGTCTATGCGGTAATATTTTTCCTATATTTTAAACACTTACCTCAAAGCCTGTTAGAAGGCTGGCACAGGCTTCCGTCAGCCCGCTCTTGGCGGACTGAACCTTCTGGACCACCACACTCATAATAGTACGGTGCTCCTCGTCGATGGAAGCGCTGCGAAGCGCTTCCAGCAGATTGTCCGGTGCCTCTGGATGGACAGAGGTCACCGATACAGGCGTCTTGCTCCTCTTGGAAGGAGGCCGCCTGCCCGAGTCCGGAACCACTGGAGGTTCTGGCGCGGTGTTCGTCTGAGGACCAAACTCGGAGCCCTCAGGGGCCTTGTCCCCTCTGCTCCCGGGGTTCGGAAGGCCGCCTTGAGGCGCCTCCGGGACTATCTCCCCTCGACCCGGTGCCTCTTGAGACAATACCTCGACATCGTCCGCAGGGTGAGGGGAGGTGGCGGTCGGAACTGGATCACTATCCATATCCGGCGAGCCTAGGAAGCCGTTCGACGATACGTCGATACGGGCTCGTGGCGGCCTGCGTAATAATATTCGGTGTTAGGTGAAGCAGTGCGACAAAGGAATGCCATGAGTTACTCTAGCATCCGAATACTTACGACTTCCCCAGGGGCTTGGCCCTGGGCAGCCACTCATCTTCGCCGTCGGCGGCGGTGGTAGAACTGTCCGGAAGGAGAGTCCATCCCTTCTTGGACCCTTCGGCCTGCCCAGTTGGGGCGGCCTTCCTTTTCTTGTCTCCCCCGTCTGGAGGGGGAGCATCTTATTCTGCCTCCTCGTCTTCGGGGGAGGAGTGCGCCGTAGAGTCCTCGGATGGTGAGTCCGATGACGCCTGGCGTCGGGAACTCTTTCAGGTTCCCTTGGCCTTATTGGTCTTCTCCGGCACCGTGTAAGGAGCCGGAGTCAGCATCTTTGCCAGGAGAGTGTCTTCTGGGCCTTCGGGCAAAGGAGCCGGACAGTCGATCTGCCTGGCCTTCTCCTGCCAGTCCTGTCAAAGGTACGGGAGCTTAGATCCCGCATAGAGTCAAATTATGGAAAGAAAGTATCCCGTGAGAGGTAAAACAACTTACCGCGCTGGCTTGGCACTTCATGCAGAATCCGCGGTCCTCCGTAGTGGGAGGGGGAACCTCGGCGCTCTTGAATAGCACCTTCCTTGCATCTTCGTGAGTTGTGTCGAAGAGCCTGTTCAGAGTTCGGTGCTGGGTCGGGTCGAACTCCCATAAGTTGAAAGCCCGTTGTTGGCACGGGAGGATCCGGCGGATGAGCATGACCTGGACTACGTTGACGAGTTTGAGCCTCTTGCTCACCATGTTTTGAATACATGTTTGGAATCCGATCAACTCTCCCGAACTACCCCAGGATAGGCCCTTCTCTTGCCAGGAGGTGAGCCGCGTGGGGATGCCAGATCGGAACTTGGGGGACGCTGCCCATTTAGGGTCACGCGGCTCGGTGATGTGGAACCACCCCAATTGCCACCCCTTTATGGTCTCCACGAAGGAGCCCTTGAGCCATGTGACATTGGGCATCTTGCCAACCATGGCGCCTCCGCACTCCGCCTGGCGGCCGCTCACTACCTTCGGCTTGACATTGAAAGTCTTCAGCCATAAGCCGAAGTGGGGCTTGACGTGGAGGAAGGCCTCGCACACGACGATAAACGCCGAGATGTTGAGGATGAAGTTCGGGGCCAGATCGTGGAAATCCAGGCCGTAGTAGAACATGATCCCCCGGACAAATGGGTGGAGAGGGAATCCCAGTCCGCGGAGGAAATGGGTAAGGAACACTACCCTCTCATGGGGCCTGGAGGTGGGGATGAGCTGCCCCTCTTCTGGGAGCCGGTGCACGATGTCATCGGGCAGGTATCCGGCTCTCCTCAGCTTCTTGATGTGTCCCTCTGTGACGGAGGAGACCATCCACCTGCCTCCCGCTCCGGACATGGTTGGAGAAGGTCAAGGTGGGAAATGCAAACTTGGGCGTTGGAGCTCGAGCGTGCGAAAATGGATGAGCAAAGGAGGAAGAAGGCGTGGATGAAAAGGTAAATCCTTATCCCTTTATATGGGCAGACGAAACTATGCGTCCCCACTAGCCTGGTAAAACTCGCTTATCCCCCAAGCGCCGTAATCGATGGCGCGATTGGGTTACCCACACCCGTATTGATGAGAATCCCGTGATAAGGGGACACGATCTCTGCTTTTACAAGACGTGTCAAAAAACTGCCTCACGTTATGTGCGTGGCTAGTTAAAGGAAACGGTTCGAATAATCACCAGGCCGTGACATAATGTCGTGTTGCCAAAACAAGTCAGCAAATTGGATTTGTGGAAATATTATTCTCTCTACGGTGGTATGTGGAACTTACTTTGCAGGGTCGGACACTATCCTTGTATTCAAATTCTTCCGTGGTGTATTCGGAGGAGGAACCCGCCTTGCAATGCCGAAGACAATACTGTGCACCGGACTCATCGTCATTGAAAGCCTAGCTCAGGGGCTACTGAGGGTGTCCTGGATTAGGGGGTCTCCGGACAGCCAGACTATATCCTTTGGCCGGACTATTAGACTATGAAGATACAAGATTGAAGACTTCGTGTCGTGTCCGGGTGGGACTCTACTTGGCGTGGAAGGCAAGCTAGGGAATACGGATATGTATATCTCCTCCTTTGTAACCGACCTTGTGTAACCCTAACCCTCTCCGGTGTCTATATCAACTGGAGGGTTTTAGTCCGTAGGACAACATACAATCATACCATAGGCTAGCTTCTAGGGTTTAGCCTCTCTGATCTCGTGGTAGATCTACTCTTGTACTACCCATATCATCAATATTAATCAAGCAGGACGAAGGGTTTTACCTCCATCAAGAGAGCCCGAACCTGGGTAAAACATCGTGTCCCCTGCCTCCTGTTACCATCCGCCTTAGACGCACAGTTCGGGACCCCCTACCCGAGATCCGCCGGTTTTGACACCGACAATACTTAACAATAATTTTGACCGCCGTCGAGTGATCTACTCCTGGATCACCATTGCACTTCCTTGACAAACTCTTGGCAAGGCACACAATAGGACCGGTACACAGCATGGCACACTTTATAGAACCTATGACTGAATCATAGGGAATGACTTCATTCTCTCTATATATTCTGCCGCTGTCGGGTTTTGAGTCTTACTCAACTTCACACCTTGTTACACAGGCAAGAACCCTTTGACTGATCCATTTTGAACTTCAAAACTTTGTCAAGGTATATGCTTTGTGGAAGTCCTATTAAGCATCTTTATCTATCCCTATAGATCTTGATGCCCAATATATAAGCAATTTCACTGAGGTCTTTCATTGAAAAATTCTTATTCAAGTATCCTTTTATGCTATCTAGAAATTCAATATCATTTCCAATCAACAATATGTCATCCACATATATTATCAGAAATTCTACAGAGCTCCCACTCACTTTCTTGTAAATACAGGCTTCATCATATGTCTGTATATAACCATATGCTTTGATCACCTCATCAAAGTGAATATTCCAACTTCGAGATGCTTGCACCAGTCCATAGATGGATCGCTAGAGCTTGCACACTTTGTTAGCTCCTTTAGGATCGAAAAAGCCTTCTGGTTGCATCATATCATACACAACTCTTCTTTAAGAAATCCATTAAGGAATACAGTTTTGACGTCCATTTGCCAAATTTCTTAATCATAAAATGCCTCAATTGCTAACATGATTCGGACTGACTTAAGCATCGCTACGGGTGAGAAGGTCTCATCGTAGTCAACCCCTTGAACTTGTCGAAAATCTTTTGCGACAAGTGGAGCTTTGTAGACGATGGCATTACCACCAGTGTCAGTCTTATTCTTGAAGATCCATTTATTCTCAGTGGCTTGCCGATCATCGGGCAAGTGCACCAAAGTCCACACTTTGTTCTCATACATGGATCCAATAAGTCATTAGCTCGCTCCATTGTTTCGGAGAACGAAGTTTTAGTCATCTTGCCCATGAGGCATGGTTCTCAAGTATCAAATGATTCATAATCAAGTGATTCCAAAAGTCCATCTACATGGAGTTTCTCCATGTGCTTTACACCAATGTGACCTAAACGGCAGTGCCACAAGTATGTTGCACTATCATTATCAACTTTGCATCTTTTGGCATCAATATTATGAATATGCGTATCACTACGATAGAGATTCAGTAAACCCTTCACATTGGGTGTATGACCATAGAAGGTTGTATTCATGTAAACAAAACAACAATTATTCTCTCACTTAAATGAATAACCGTATTGCAATAAACATGATCTAATCATATTTATGCTCAACGCAAACACCAAATAACATTTATTGAGGCTCAACACTAATAACGAAGGTAGAGGAAGTGTGCGATGGTGATCATATCAATCTTGGAAACACTTCACACATCATTACCTCGCCCTTAACTAGTCTTTGTTTATTCTGCAGCTCCTGTTTCGAGTTACTAATCTTAGCAACTGAACCAGTATCAAATACCCAGGGGATACTATTAATACTAGTAAGGTACACCTCAATAACATGTATATCAAATATACCTTTGTTCACTTTGCCATCCTTCTTATCCGCCAAGTTTTTGGGACAGTTCCGCATCTAGTGACTATTCCCTTTTGCAGTCGAAGCATTCAGTTTTAGGCTTAGGTCTAGCTTTGGGCTTCTTCACAGGAGTAGCAACTTGCTTGTCATTCTTCTTGAAGTTCCCTTTCTTTCCCTTGCCCTTTTTCTTGAAACTAGTGTCCTTGTTAACCATCAACATTTGACGATCTTTCTTGATTTCTACCTTCGCCGATTTCAGCATCGCGAAGAGATCGGGAATCGTTTTTGTCACCCCTAGTATATTATGGTTCATCACGAAGTTCTAGTAGCTTGGTTATAGTGACTAGAGAACTCTGTCAATCACTATCTTATCTAGAAGATTATCTCCCACTTGATTCAAGCGATTGTAGTACCCCAGACATTCTGAGCACATGCTCACTGGCTAAGCTATTCTCCTCCATCTTGTAGGCAAAGTACTTGTCAGAGGTCTCATACCTCTCGACACGGGCATGATTCTAAAATACCAATTTCATCTCTTGGAACATCTCATATGCTCCATGGCATTCAAAACATTTTTGAAGTCCCGGTTCTAAGCCGTAAAGCATGTCACACTAAACGATTAAGTAGTCATCATATCGAGCTTGCCAAACATTCATAACGTGTGCATGTACACCTACAATAGGTCTATCACCTAGCGGTGCATCAAGGACATAATTCTTCTGTGCAGCAATGAGGATAATCCTCAGATCACGGACCCAGTCCGCACCATTGCTGCTATAATCTTTCAACTTAGTTTTCTCTCGAAATATATCAAAAATATAGGGGAGCTAAATCACGAGCTATTGATCTACAACATAGAAATGCAAAAACTATTAAGACTTAAGTTCATGATAAATTGAAATTCAATTAATCAAATTACTTAAGAACTCCCACTTGAATAAACATTCCTCAAGTCATCTAAGTGATACGTGATCCAAATCAACTAACCCATGTCCAATCATCACGTGAGATGGGGTAGTCATCAGTGGTGAAGATCTGAAAGCACAAGTGCTCCCTAGGTGGTTTTGGTAATTAATGTCAACATATCTCTTGTTGGACTAACATTTTTATCTAGTATGTTTCAGATAAGTTCAACAATGAAGTGGCTTGGACTAGAGGATGTGAAACCCCTTCAAAATGCTCAGGACAAAGGATTGGCTCAAGCTCAAAGCTCAAGACTCTAAATTTTCTATTTTAGTGATCCAAGATCACATTGAGTCTATAGGAAAAGCCAATACTATCAAGGAGGGATGAGGTGTTGCTTAATGAGGTTCTTGCTCAAAATGCTTAGTGATATGCTCCAAAACCCTCAACTACTTTCTCACATCCACATATGAGATAAACCAAAAGTCAAACTCGGCCCCACCAATTCTTCCTATCCGGCGCCATCGAGTTTCAAATGTCATAGCCACTGCCATAAACCCTAGGAAAATCGGTCTCACCAACAGGGATCTCGGTCTCACCGAGATGGGATTGCAAACTCTCTGTTTCCTATTGCAATACTTTCGGTCTCACCGAGAATTGCAATCGGTCCCACTGAGATTGCAATGTAAACTCTCTAGTTCACATTTGTAACATTTCGGTCTCACCGAAATGAGCGACCGGTCCCACCGAGTTTACCTGACCAACTCTCTGGTTAGCTTATTACCAAAATCAGTCTCACCGAGATTACGTTATGCCCTAACCCTAATCATATCGCTCCTACCGAGTTGCATGTCGGTCCCACCGAAAACCCTAATGGTCACTAGCTTTGCTAAATCGGTCAGATCAAGTTTAACCATTCGGTCCCATCGAGTTTGGGAAGTTATGTGTAACGGTTAGATTTTGTGTGGAGGCTATAAATACCCCTCCACCTCCTCTTCATTTGTGGAGAGAGCCATCAGAAAAAACCTACACTTCCAACCTATATTTTCTGAGAGAGAACCACCTACACTTGTGTTGAGACCAAGATATTCCATTCCTACCATATGAATCTTGATCTCTAGCCTTCCCCAAGTTGCTTTACACTCGAATATTCTTTCCACCAAATCCATATCCTGTGAGAGAGTTGGGTGTTGGGGAGACTATCATTTGAAGCACAAGAGCAAGGAGTTCATCATCAACACACCATTTGTTACTTCTTGGAGAGTGGTGTCTCCTAGATTGGCTAGGTGTCACTTGGGAGCCTCCGACAATATTGTGGAGTTGACCCAAGGAGTTTGTAAGGGCAAGGAGATCGCCTACTTCGTGAAGATCTACCGCTAGTGAGGCAAGTCCTTCGTGGGCGATGGCCATGGTGGGATAGGCAAGGTTGCTTCTTCGTGGACCCTTCGTGGGTGGAGCCATCCGTGGACTCATGCAACCGTTACCCTTCGTTGGTTGAAGTCTCCATCAACGTGGATGTGCGATAGCACCACCCATCGAAACCACATCTCAAAAATCTCCGTGTCTCCAATTGCGTTTGAATCTTCCAAACCCTTCCCTTTACATTCTTGCAAGTTGCATGCTTCACTTTCCGCTGCTCATATGCTCTTTGCACGCTTGCTTGATATGTATTGTGTTTGTTAAACTTGTGCCAAAACTCCACTTCAACCTAAAGAATTTAAAAACTGCAACTTTTGGTACTTAGTGTCTAATCACCCCCCTCTAGACACCTCTTCTCGGTCCTTTCAATTGGTATCAGAGCTTTGGTGTCCATTGCTTTGGTTTAAACACCATTGGAGGAAGATGGATGAGTCTAATTTGGGGAGTCTTAGACATAGAGTGCCTATTCTTTATGGAGAATATTTTCATGAGTGGAAAAATGAAATGCTTGAGATTTTCAATGAATATCATTTGAACAAGTACATTACTAGCCATTGTGCACCTCATGTTGATCCTTTGCATCCTACCCTTGATGAGTCTATTGACATGATCCGCAACCTTAGAACTATTAATCTTATCACTAGAAGCTTGCCTAGAAACTTGATTAAATGTTTGCCTACTCTTGATTGTGCCTATACAATATGGAGATTTCTGGAGGAACGCTTTCCAAATTATTCCTTGAAAGATCTAGATGAAATCCTCCATAAGTCTATTTCCTTGATTAAGATGAGTTCCAATGATCCCAAATTTGGTGACTGCTTATTTGAGCTTACTAATCTTACTAGTGCCAAGGGAGGTGTTGGAATCATTAGCAATATCATTTCCAGAGCTATTATAATTCATAAAGATAACTATAGAAATGATCATTTATCTAATGAATTACCTTCTCTAGGAATTGATCAATCACAAGATGATGTTGAACATGGATACTCTGATGAGGATGATGATGATAGTGACTATGATCTTAATGATGCAATGAGACACTTTGGTCTTATGGCAAATCTTCACAGCTACATGGCTGGAGGAAAGGAATGGGTTCTTGATAGTGGATGTACTGATCATATGACCGGAGATAAAGATATGTTCCGTGAGCTTGCTGAAAACAATGGCCCTCGAAAATATGTCACCTTTGGTGATAACTCAAAGGGTAAGGTGGTTGGCCTCGGTAAGGTGGCCATCTCACATGATAGCTCCATACAAAATGTCATGCTCGTTGAATCTCTTGGGTACAATTTACTTTCAGTATCTAGACTTGCTGATTTCGGTTTCAATGTTTTATTCACTGAAGTAGATTGCCAAGTGTTTCATAGAGACAATCGTAAAATGGTCTTTACCGGAATACATAGAGGTGATCTTTACATTGTTGATTTCACTAAAAAGGCTCAACCTAGAACTTTCTTAATTGCTAAATCCTCTAAGGGTTGGTTATGGCATAGACGATTAGGTCATGTTGGTATGCGAAACCTTGACAAGATTATTAAAGGTGATCATATCCTTGGAGTAAAAGATGTTATATTTGACAAGGATAGACTTTGTAGTGCTTGTCAAGCAGGAAAACAAGTTGGAGGAAGTCATCGCGCGAAGATCATCATGACCACGAGAAGACCACTCGAGCTACTTCATATGGATATCTTTGGTCCAAATGCCTACAAGAGTCTCGGTGGTAACTCATTTGGACTAGTCATAGTTGATGATTTTTCAAGATTTACGTGGGTGTTATTTCTTGATGACAAATCGTAGGTCCAAAATATCTTCAAAAACTTCGCTAGGAAGGCCCAAAATCAATTTGACGTGAAGATCAAGAAGGTTCGAAGCAACAACGGGACAGAGTTCAAGAACGCAAATGTGGATACCTTTCTTGATGAAGAAGGGATTTCACATGAGTTCTCGGCTACGTACACGCCTCAACAGAATGGAGTCGTTGAGAGGAAGAACCGGACACTCATCGAAATGGCGAACGATGCTTGATGAGTACAAGACGCCAAAGCACTTTTGGGCGGAAGCGGTTGAGACAACTTGTCATGCAACAAATCGCTTGTATCTTCACAAGCTACTTGGCAAGACGGCATACGAGCTTCTGACCGGTAACAAACCACAAGTTGGATACTTTCGAGTATTCAGCTCAAAGTGCTACATTCTTGATAAGCATCGTCGCTCTAAATTTTCTCCTAAGTCTCATGAAGGTTTCCTACTTGGTTATGGCTCAAACTCTCACACTTACCGTGTCTACAACAATTTCACCCGAAAGGTTGAAGAGATGCTAGATGTGAAGTTTGATGAATCTAACGGCTCGCAAGTAGAGCAATTGCCAATTGATGTAGGAGACAAAGACCCTTCGGAAGCAATCCAAGACTTGTCTATTGGCAAGATTAGTCCAATGGAGGTAAAGGAGAGTACTTCGTCAGTCCAAGTGGAAGCTTCTACCTCACGACAAGGTGAACCAAGAGTTGATACGGAAGCATCCACAAGTGGGACACATCAAGATGAAGAAAACGAGGAAGTACATCAAGATGAACGCCAACAACCTCCTTCTCCACCACGACAAGAGAACGACAACGTCAACAACAAAGAAGGCCAAGAGGAAGAACAAGATGAAGAAGATGTTCAACCAAGATCCAAGCAAAAGCTTTCACGAGTTTGAGCAAGAATCGCCAAAGATCACCCCGTGTAACATCCCAAAATTTTAATTTGGA
This sequence comes from Triticum monococcum, assembly GCA_034509565.1. Taxonomy (NCBI): domain Eukaryota; kingdom Viridiplantae; phylum Streptophyta; class Magnoliopsida; order Poales; family Poaceae; genus Triticum; species Triticum monococcum. Next base: position 413,358,688 of record CM067845.1, read on the forward strand.
ATGTTATACATTAGATCATCATTGCATATCATATTTTATTTTGCATTTGGTTTGATCCTAGAAATTTCTACGCAACTCAAGGACCCACGGAGAGAGTTGGGGAATTCATTATTTTCATATTTGAGTTTTCTCAAATTTTGAGAATAGGATCTTTTGATTTTTATTATTTTATCATCAATTATTTCTATTACAAAAATATGAGAGAGGCAATAAAATGACTTTCCCAAAATAAAGAAATATTGAGGATTTAATAATAAAATCAAATAAGATTTTATTTCGGAGTTTTTTGTTATTTTATTTGAATTTAGGAAAAATGTGCATTTTTCAAAATTTGCATTTAGGCCCCAAATAAATGTTCACCTTGTGCGGCTTGATTTTAGAAGCCCGGGAAAACTTACTTCAGGATTTTTGGAGTCTGTTTAGTATTTATTTTTATTTTTCTTCTGCACATAATTATTTTTAAAAAAATCGCACCGACCTAGGGCCGTGTCCGACCGGGACTCCGGCCCGCGTAGGCTTTACAAGCCCCCGGGGGGGGGGGGGGGAGCCCAGCCGAAGCCAGCCCGACCACGCCCCTGAAACCCTAGCGCGCCGCCCGACCCGCCGCCGCCGCCCGCTGCCCCCAGCGTCGGAGCCGCCGCCCGCCGCCTCGTCGACCCGCCGCCCGAGGTCGCCTCGAAATCCGTGCCGCCGTTTTTTTCTTCGAAAAACCGTTCGGTTATTCCGTCGGTTTTTCGTCGGTTTTTTAAATAGATCGGGTTTTTCCAATTTATTTAATTAGCGAGCGTTCTTCCATTCATTCTAGCGAACGTTCGTCGTTTTTCTTTTTCTCGGATTAAATCCGCGATTTTTCTGATCGCGATTTCTGATCCGATTTTCGTTTTAGTATAACTTTTCGCTCGTTTATCGGAATCAGGCGATTCAAGCGTCTAGAGTTTCGTCTCGAAACCCTCTATCCATTTAACCAACTTAAACAAGTTTTTGCTACTATAAAATTTGACTTAGATCCAGATTAGTAGAACGAAGTTGTTTTCTTTCGCTGTTTGACTTTCGTTGCTTCGTTGGATTTGATTCTTTTTCCAAACCGGAGTTCTTAAGTTGAACCTTCTGGTTAGATCTCTTATTCGAGTTTTACCTGTGCATTAGATGAGTACTTATTGTGTGCTTGTTTGTTTGCGATAGAGTACCCGGAGTGCGCCGCTTGTTACTTCGAATTGCTAGGTTTCGCGGATCATCAGCAAGGCAAGTAACACTTTGATCATACCTTTTATACTACCCAGTTTTAATGCATTAGATCAAATCCTTGAACGTTGCATGATTAGGATCTAATTAAATTGTGGGATGGGAAGTAGTTGAGGTAGTACCTATTACCTGTTTATTTTCAAACCTTTGGGAGTTACTTCTATGTTTGCTTACTATTGCTATGCTATGCTAGTAGACGTGGATTGGGTGAGTGATATCCATGACAGATGTGAGTTTGTTAATTAATGGTTTATCTAAGGTGGCAACTTAAATACACATCTAGGTGGATTGAGGTACCTGGGTATTCCAGGATTTGCCTGTTTTCTTTTGGACCGCCACCCAGGCTCAACGGGATCATGAGATTATTCATACTAGAAACTTTCGTGTGCAGCCACATGCTATTATGGGCTCTAGCATAGTTGACTAAGTCGTGCGAACTCTTACAGTGGTAGACTAGCAGATGTAGGGGATGTAGGTGGTACGGTCTACCCGATCGTAAGGTGCTAGCGCTTCTGAAAGACTATGTCTCGATCATCCGTTTCTCAAACACCATGTAGTGCGAGACACCAAACGGAGGCGATCGAGTCTTGTGGGGAAAACTGCGCAAACCTCTGCAGAGTGTATAAACTAATCATGGTTAGCCGTGTCCCCGGTTATGGACATCTTGAGTATCTAGTACCTGGATTATCATGTGAATCTCAACATGTTACTTTAAATTAATTTTGTTGGGTTTTTGATAATGATGATGTTTAATTGGGATTGAGGATGCTGTCAACCATTCTCAATGTTTAACAACTACCATGATAGTTAAATTAATTTTATTCCTTTGTAGTAGGGAAAAATTGGCTTTACACAAAACTGTAACCATAGAGCTTTCCACCAGCCAAATATGCATATAGTATAGTTGTTTCATTCCGTTACTCTCTATGTGTTATCTTGGCAGCATATTCCATCTGCCGACCCATTTCGGGCTGCAACGTTAATGTTGCAGACTTTTCAGACGACGATTAAGGAGTTTTTAGGTCGTGGTTCTATACTCAGCGATGCCGTTGGAGTTGATGGACTCACTTATCTTCCAAGCCTTATGCTGTTATCGTTATTAGATGGCCTTAAGCCATATTTATTGTAATAAGTTCTCTATTGAGACACTCGATGTAATAAGTGTGTGATTGCTACTCTGTTATAAATCCTTCGAGTACTGTGTGGTGTCAGCATTACTGATCCAGGGATGACACCGGAGCACAGAGATCAGACCGTTTCAGGTCTGGTCGCTAGAGAGATGGTATCAGAGCACACACTGACTATAGGACACGACCACTAAGCTAAAGACCTAGATCACTATTCTTTCTCTTCTTTTCTGACCTCTCATCTTTTCTACTCTTTAGGATGGCGGATGCAAGGAACAAGTTCACGCAACCGGATGACGATACACCCTTTGGACGTCACTTGAAGGAAGTCACTAGATACCTGAACATAGGAGTACCAAGCTTCACCGGAACCTACAACGCCACTTTACCTGAAGAAGAGCACTGGATGATTCAGGTTCAAGTTCCAGGAAGGAAGTTCATGCCAGTCATTGAGCCCATAGAGTTTTCTTTTGTTGCACCAACTTGGAGTCTAGGAAAGAGCATGGCAGCTCACATCGCCATGGGACGCATTGGAGAAGTCTACCGCAATGATCTCAAGGATACTATCTACCAGATTTGTGGGCGCCGAGATGCGCACTGGGAGATGATCAGCACCAGAAAGGATAGATCCATTGCAGCTTTTATCCAGGAGTTAAACCAGCACATTCGACGTCAGGAGAACCAGATGTGCGCCAACATGATAGACCTGAAGAAGGCAAGGACAAGAATCAAGGAATTGGAGGAAGAACTCAAGGCTACACGTGAAGATTATGAAGAGGAAATTGAAGTATTGGTGGAGAAGAATGACGATCTGATCAAGAAGATCGGGATATTTATGGGAGGTCCTACACCAGTAGATGAAGATGAAGAACCCAAGGAGATTCGCCCGAAAGACTACATCATCATCGACGACACCGACTCGGATCTAGATGATAGCGATGATGACTATGTTGATGAAGCCGGAGCAGATATCATGGAGTCTGCAATCGAAGAATATTTCTAGTAGACCACCTCATCAGTAGTAGTAGTCCACCATGTAAATATAGTAGTCCGAGCACTTTTGCGATAGTTAGATCGATTGTATGCCCTTGTTTGATTGAATGAAGTGAATTGTTTGCTTTTGCCTCATGTGCATATGGGTAGTGTTTTCTCTTTAGACCCCCTCTATTCTTAACTCTCATCTTTTCTAAACCCTCGGATGCCTCCGAGACATGACCCCGGATTTACCTTTCCACCGGAGCTCACCCAGTTGATCCAGCAGCAGAACACATTGATGCAGTTGCTAGTCCAGAATCAGAATCAGGGGAACAACAACAACAACCCACCACCACCACCACCTGTTGATCACTTAGCCCATTTCCTTAGGCTGAATCCGACGGTGTTTTCCAGTAGCACCGAGCCGATAGTAGTAGATGATTGGCTCCGGAAGATAGCTAGAGAGTTGACCACAGCAGGATGCACGGATGCGGAGAAGGTGAAGTTTGCCGCACATCAGCTTGAAGGACCCACAACATCATGGTGGGAGAATTTCACAACCACTTTCCCTATCGACACAGTCACATGGGACCAGTTTCAGCAGGCTTTTCGCACTGCCCATGTTTCAGCTGGAGCTATGGCCATGAAGAAGCGTGAGTTTCGCAACTTGCGCCAAGGAGGAAGGACAGTTGGCCAGTATGTGGAGGACTTTAGTAAATTATCACGTTATGCCCTAGATGACGTTGCTACGGATGCAACTAAGCAGGAGAAGTTTTTGGAAGGACTGAATGATGAGTTGAGCATGTAGTTGATGGTAGCAACCTTCAACAACTACCAAGAGTTGGTAGACCGTGCTCTTATGATTGAAGTCAAGCAGTAGCAAATTGAGAACTGCAAGAGGAAGTATGGACAAGGAAAGTACAATCCAGGAGCTCAGCAGAAGCCACGTTTTACCCCTAGATCGGGAGGACATTTTCAGCATACCCATGAAGGAGGTAGCTCGCACAATCATAACGGCACCAAGAATGGTAATTGGAATGTAGGAAGCAATGGCCAGAATCGCACCAACCCATCAACCCCAGCCAAGAAAGACCTAAGCCATGTCACTTGCTTTAAGTGTTCGAAGGCCGGACATTATGTCAATGAATGTCCTGAATTACAAAATGGAAATAGCAATGGAAGCTCTAGGAAGAAGCCAAACCCTTTCAACAGGGGACAGGCGAACCACGTTAGCGTGGAGGAGGTTGAAGCTCAGCCTGATGCAGTAATAGGTAAGTTTTTGGTTAAGTCATTTACTGCACTCGTTCTTTTTGATACTGGTGCATCGCATTCATATATCTCAAGAGGATTTGTGGATAAGTATAACCTGTCAACCCAAGCCCTTAGGTCACCCATGTTAGTAACCTCGCCTGGAGCAGAATATATGCCTAGTCGATGGTGTGATCGGTTACCATTAAGGATTGGTAACTTTGTTTTTCCCTCAGACCTAATAGTATTGGAATCCCAAGGATTGGACGTGATATTAGGCATGGATTGGTTATCAAAGTATGAAGGGAATATTGAATGTGCTAGTAAGTCAATTTTGCTTACCACCCCAGAAGGGAGAAGGATCAAGTATGTATCCCGACATGTGCCAAAGAGGACTCAAGTAAATTGCTTAACATGAGTTGTGCAGGAGGAAGTACCAGTGGTAAGCGATTTCCCTCAAGTATTTCCAGAAGAGTTACCAGGCATGACACCGGATAGAGATATTGAGTTTTTGATTGAGCTATTGCCAGGCACAGGGCCAATATCAAAGAGACCATACAGGATGCCTGCAAAGGATTTGGTGGAAATTAAGAAGCAGATTAAGGAGTTACTGGATAAAGGATATATTCGCCCAAGTTCTTCGCCTTGGGGATCGCCAGTACTTCTAGTGGAGAAGAAGGATGGATCATTAAGGATGGTTGTTGATTATCGAGGATTGAATGAAGTAACGATCAAGAACAAGTACCCACTACCAATGATCAATTATCTGTTTGATCGATTGCAAGGAGCTAAGGTATTTTCCAAGATCGATCTGCGATCAGGGTACCACCAGTTGAAGATTCGAGAACAGGATATTCCTAAGACAGCTTTTACCACCAGGTATGGGCTGTACGAGTATATCGTTATGTCATTTGGTCCGACTAACGCACCTGCATATTTTATGAACATGATGAACAAAGTGTTTATGGAGTTCTTGGATAAATTCGTCGTGGTGTTCATTGATGACATCCTGGTTTACTCGAAGAATGAAGAGGAGCATAAGGAACATTTGCGATTGGTACTTGAGAAGCTCAGAGAACATCAGTTGTATGCCAAGTTCAGCAAATGTGAGTTTTGGTTGAAGGAAGTAGGATTCCTCGGACACATTATATCCGGAGAAGGAATAGCAGTTGATCCCAGTAAAGTTGATACCGTGACCAAGTGGGAAGCACCAACCACGATTGGAGAGATAAGGAGTTTTCTTGGACTCGCAGGATACTACAGGAGATTTATTGAGAATTTCTCAAAGATTGCGAAGCCTATGACGGAGTTGTTGAAGAAAGATATCAAGTTCATATGGACGGAGGAATGTGAGGCTAGTTTCCAGGAGTTGAAGAAACGTTTGGTTACTTCACCAGTGTTGATTTTGCCAGACCAGACCAAGGATTATGAGGTGTATTGCGACGCTTCACGTTGAGGACTTGGAGCAGTGCTTATGCAGGAAGGGAGAGTTGTTTCATATGCCTCAAGACAACTGAAACCTCATGAGTTGAATTATGCTACGCATGATTTGGAATTAGTAGCCGTAGTGCATGCATTGAAAACATGGAGACATTTCCTCATTGGAAACCATTGTGAGGTGTACACGGACCATAAGAGTTTGAAATACATTTTCACACAAAAGGAGTTAAACCTCAGACAAAGGAGATGGTTGGAGCTCATCAAGGATTATGATATGAGCTTGCATTACCATCCCGAAAAGGCTAATGTAGTAGCTGACGCATTAAGCCGTAAGAGCTATGTCAATACATTAATGACGGGAGAAATACCAAGGGAGTTAGCAGAAAATCTTCGTGAACTATGTTTGGAAATAGTTCCGAGAGTCTATGTAGCAGCATTGGAGATTCAGTCAACTTTGATGGATAGAATCAGAGAAGCTCAGAAGACTGACAAGGAGATTGCCTCAATAAAGGAGAAAATAAGCGAAGGAAAGGCTAAGGGATTTCGCGAAGATGAGCACGAGACCCTATGGTTTAAAGACCATGTTTACGTGCCCAATGACCCGGAGATTAGGAAGCGAATTCTGCAAAAGGCACACGATTCACCATATTCGATTCACCCAGGAAATACCAAGATGTATTTGGATTTGAAAGATATTTTCTGGTGGACCAGAATGAAGAAGGATATTGCGGAGTATGTAGCAGTTTGTGATGTGTGTCAGAGAGTAAAGGCAGAGCATCAGAAGCTAGCAGGATTGTTACAACCATTGCCGATACCCGAATGGAAGTGGGATAAGTTAGGCATGGATTTTATCACGGGATTACCCAGGACTCGTTCAGGCTATGACTCGATTTGGGTTGTAGTCGATCGGTTGACGAAAGTAGCTCATTTCATCCCAGTAAAGACCACCTACACCAGTGCTAAGTTGGCAAAGATATACATGACCAGAATTGTATGTTTGCATGGAGTTCCGAGGAGTATCGTATCAGATAGAGGAACCCAGTTTACCTCAAAGTTCTGGAAGCAGTTGCATGAAACTTTGGGTACTAGGCTAGAATTCAGTACAGCTTTTCATCCACAGACAGATGGACAGACCGAGAGAGTCAATCAGATTTTGGAGGATATGCTGAGAGCTTGTGTGCTAGATTACGGATCTAGTTGGGACGACAATTTGCCATATGCAGAGTTCTCTTACAACAATTGTTACCAAACCAGTTTAAAGATGGCCCCTTTCGAAGCTTTGTACGGAAGGAGGTGTAGGACACTGTTGTCGTGGGACGAAGTTGGAGACCGCCAGTTGTTTGGACCTGATTTGATTAAAGAGTCTGAACAGAAGGTGAAATTGATTCGCGATAGGCTCAAGGTAGCTCAGTCCAGACAGAAGAGTTATGCAGATTCTAAATGCAAGGAGACTATTTACGAAGTTGGAGATAGAGCTTATCTTCGAGTATCCCCACTTCGGGGAACAAAGCGTTTTGGGGTTAAAAGAAAGTTAGCGCCACGATTTGTAGGACCATATCGAGTTTTGGAGCGTATGGGAGAAGTGGCCTACAAGTTGGAATTGCCCGAAGGATTGTCAGGAGTTCATGATGTGTTCCACGTTTCTCAGTTGAAGAAGTGTCACGCGGAGATGGCTGACATACCCTTGAGAGACACAGAGCCACTGGAAGCAATTCAGTTGGATAACGATTTGACCTATGAGGAGAAACCAATTAAGATTCTCGAGTTTGCCAGCCGAGTCACTCGCAGCAAGGTTATCAAGTTTTGCAAACTTCAGTGGAGCCACCACACGGAGGATGAAGCCTCCTAGGAACGAGAGGAAGATTTGCTCAATGACCACCCTCACCTATTTTCTAGCCAACCTGAATCTCGAGGGCGAGATTCATCTTAAGGGGGGTAGGTTTGTAACATCCCAAATTTTCAATTTGGAATGTTATACATTAGATCATCATTGCATATCATATTTTATTTTGCTTTTGGATTGATCTTAGAAATTTCTACGCAACTCAAGGACCCACGGAGAGAGTTGGGGAATTCATTATTTTCATATTTGAGTTTTCTCAAATTTTGAGAATAGGATCATTTGATTTTTATTATTTTATCATCAATTATTTCTATTACAAAAATATGAGAGAGGGAATAAAATGACTTTCCCAAAATAAAGAAATATTGAGGATTTAATAATAAAATCAAATAAGATATTATTTCGGAGTTTTTCGTTATTTTATTTGAATTTAGGAAAAATGTGCGTTTTTCAAAATTTGCATTTAGTCCCCAAATAAATGTTCACCTTGTGCGGCTTGATTTTAGAAGCCCGGGAAAATTTATTTCAGGATTTTTGGAGTACGTTTAGTATTTCTTTTTATTTTTCTTCCGCACGTAATTATTTTTTTAAAAAAATCGCACCGACCTACGGGCCGTATCCGACCGGGACTCCGGCCCGCGTAGGCTTTATAAGCCGGGGGGGGGGGGGGAGCCCAGCCGAAGCCAGCCTGCCCATGCCCACGAAACCCTAGCGCGCCGACCGACCCGCCGCCGCCGCCGCGCCATCGCCGGAGCCGCCGCCCGCCGCCTCGCCGACCCGCCGCCCGAGGTTGCCTCGAAATCCGTGCCGCCGTTTTTTTTGAAAAACCGTTTGGTTTTTCTGTCGGTTTTTCGTTGGTTTTTTAAATAGATCGGTTTTTCTGATTTATTTAATTAGTGAGCGTTCGCCCGTTCGTTTGTTCTAGCGAACGTTCGTCGTTTTTCTTTTTCGTGGATTAAATCCGTGATTTTTCTGATCGCGATTTCTGATCCGATTTTCGTTTTAGTATAACTTTTCGCTCGTTTATCGGAATCAGGCGATTCAAGAGCCTGGAGTTTCATCTTGAAACCCTCTATCCGTTTAACCAACTTAAACAAGTTTTTGCTAATGTAAAATTTGACTTAGATCCAGATTAGTAGAACGAAGTTGTTTTCTTTCGCTGTTTGACTTTCGTTGCTTCGTTCGATTTGATTCTTTTTGCAAACCAGAGTTCTTAAGTTGAACCTTCTGGTTAGATCTCTTATTCGAGTTTTACCTATGCATTAGATGAGTAATTATTGTGTGCTTGTTTGTTTGCGATAGAGTACCCGGAGTGCGCCGCTTGTTACTTCGAATCGCTAGGTTTCGCGGATCATCAGCAAGGCAAGTAACACTTTGATCATACCTTTTCTACTACCCAGTTTTAATGCACTAGATCAAATCCTCAAACGTTGCATGAATAGGATCTAATTAAATTGTGGGATGGGAAGTAGTTGAGGTAGTACCTATTACCTGTTTATTTTCAAACCTTTGGGAGTTACTTCTACGTTTGCTTACTATTGCTATGCTATGCTAGTAGACGTGGATTGGGTGAGTGATATCCATGATAGATCTGAGTAGTTAATTAATGGTTTATCTAAGGTGGCAACTTAAATACACATCTGGGTGGATTGAGGTACCTGGGTATTCCAGGATTTGCCTATTTGCTTTTGGACCGCCACCCAGGCTCAAAGGGATCATGAGATTATTCATAATAGAAACTTCCGTGTGCGGCCACATGCTATTATGGGCTCTAGCATAGTTGACTAAGTCATTCGAACTCTTACAGTGGTAGACTAGCAGATGTATGGGATGTAGGTGGTACGGTCTACCCGATCATAAGGTGCTAGCGCTTCTGAAAGACTATGTCTCGGTCATCCGTTTCTCAAACACCATGTAGTGCGAGAAACCAAACGGAGGCGATCGAGTCTTGTGTGGAAAAGTGCGCAAACCTCTGTAGAGTGTATAAACTAATCATGGTTAGCAGTGTCCCCGGTTATGGACATCTTGAGTATCTAGTACCTGGATTATCATGTGAATTTAACATGTTACTTTAAATTAATTTTTTTGGGTTTTTGATAATGATGATGTTTAATTGGGATTGAGGATGCTGTCAACCATTCTCAATGTTTAACAACTACCATGATAGTTAAATTAATTTTATTCCTTTGTAGTAGGGAAAAATTGGCTTTACTTAAAACTGTAACCATAGAGCTTTTCACCAGCCAAATATGCATATAGTATAGTTGTTTCATTCTTTTACTCTCTATGTGTTACCTTGCCAGCATATTCCATGTGCTCACCCGTTTCGGGCTGCAACGTTAATGTTGCAGACTTTTCAGACGATGATTAAGGAGTTTTTAGATCGTGGTTCTATACTCAGTGATGCCGTTGGAGTTGCTGGACTCACTTATCTTCCAAGCCTTCCGTTGTTATCGTTATTAGATGGCCTTAAGCCATATTTATTGTAATAAGTTCTCTATCGAGACACTCGATGTAATAAGTGTGTGATTGCTACTCTGTTATAAATCCTCCAAGTACTGTGTGGTGTCAGCATTACTGATCCAGGGATGACACTGGAGCACAGAGATCAAACCGTTTGAGGTCTGGTCGCTACACCCCATCGAGCAAATCTACAATGATATCCAAACCGGGAGAATCACTCGCTCTAAAACTCGTTTAGCTAGCTTTTGTGAACATTATTCTTTCATCTCTCGCATTGAAACTATGAAGGTTGAAGAAGCATTGGAAGATCCAGATTGGATAAACGCTATGCATGAAGAGCTACATAACTTTGAGAGAAATCAGGTGTGGACATTGGTTGAAAAGCCCGACAACAACCACAACATCATTGGTACCAAATGGGTGTTTCACAACAAGCAAGATGAAGTTGGTCAAGTCATCCGCAACAAAGCACGCCTAGTCACCCAAGGCTACACTCAAGTCGAAGTGAAAAGTTTGGAAAGCTAATGTCAGAGAAGTTTCAGATGTCGATGATGAGTGAACTCAAATTCTTTCTCGGTTTGCAAATCAAGCAAACTAAGGAAGGCACATTTGTATCTCAAACGAAGTACACCAAGGACTTATTCAAGAAGTTCAATATGCAAGAATGCAAAGGTATGACTGCACCCATGCCTACTAGTGGACATCTTGATTTAACCAAAGATGGTGAACCGGTTGATCAAAAGGTTTATCGCTCTATGATTGGTTCATTGTTATATCTTTGTGCTTCACGTCCCGATATTATGCTAAGTGTGTGCCTGTGTGCATGATATAAAGCCGCTCCTAAAGAATGTCATCTTAAGGCCGTGAAAAGGATAGTGAGATACTTAATCCATACACCAAATTTTGGCATTTGGTATCCAAAAGGGGCTTCCTTTGATCTTGTTGGCTACTCTGATTCGGACTATGCTGGTGACGAAGTTGATAGAAAGTCCACTTCAGGTACTTGTTAATTTCTCGGTAGATCTTTTGTATCTTGGTCCTCCAAGAAACAAAACTCGGTATCCTTATCCACCGCCGAAGCGGAATACATTGCCGCTGGATCATGTTGTGCTCAATTACTTTGGATGACCCAAACTCTTAAAGATTATGGAATATATGTGAAACATGTTCCATTGCTATGTGACAATGAAAGTGCTATTAAAATTGCTCACAATCCCGTGCAACATTCTCAAACTAAGCATATTGAAGTTCATCATCATTTCATTCAAGATCATGGTGCCAAAGGGGATATTAATCTTAAGCATGTTCGCACCGATAAGCAATTGCTTGATATATTTACCAAACCACTTGATGAGAAAGTGTTTTGCAGGTTAAGAGGTGAATTGAATATCATTGATGCTTCAAACTTGGAGTAGGAACTCCATTTGACACATGCAAGGCATGAGCCTATGACTAATCCTTGATATTTCTCTTATGTTGACTATCCCATGTCATGGATATATTTGCACCTTGCATGCTATCTAACCCGTGTAGATACTTGGATGAATCGAAATCTATGAGATTGCAACTCACTCACATCCTGAGCAATTTCTACATCACCAAGTCACTACACAATGGTGGATGAAGACAAGGAAGCACGCAACCATTCAAACATATCCTTTGACAAATTCTATCATGATTGCCATTTTGGACACACAAGTGCTCTTCCTTGCAAAAACTAACCCATGTAGGTAGATGAACTCAAACTTCCAGTGATGCTCCCAACTCTTGATGAGCCACATCAACCTTGAGCAACCCACACAAGTTCAACTACATGATCATGATCAACACCACCACCCAAGGTATGTTATTCCATCTTAGAGAAGCTTTACTCCAAGTCATGGGATAAAGCAACTCAACAAGATGTGAATACATCAAGATGCTTTAATGAAAAATGGTAACCCCATTTTGAGCTTAAACGATGAGTATGACCAAAGATCAATTGATCTCACTTGACTCCTAAGTCAATATACTCTAACATAGGTGACTTTGTCACCGCCCAATTCTAGATGAAGTTCTCTTGTGATCTTTTCTGTGCTCTTGCATTTGTCTCATGCATATTTGTTTCCCTCTTAAACAAAAAAACTTCATCTAGATTCTTTTTAGTTTCTTCTCTTTTATTTTCTGTTCTGCATTTTCTGCATTAAATCCCTTGCAAATCCTTGTGAGATCTTACTTGTCTAGTGAGCTGAGGTGACAAGTGTTTTCTCTGTGATGAACTCGGTCACACCGGGTTGTTTACTTCAGTCCAACCGAACCTTTTCGGTGCCACCGAAGCACCAAACTCCGTGCTACCGATTTCACTGCAGGAAAAACATCTTGCCACTTGTTTTTGAATTCTTTTTGATCCAGCTTCACTCAATGAATCTTGTCCTCGACCAGCATCCTACTCAAATTTCTGCTTTGTTCTGTGACTCAAGGACCAAACCCATCATGACAAAAATCCAGAAGTACCCTTCTTGGAAATTGATGTCAAAGGGGGAGAGAGAGATAATCACATCAAAGCTTAATCATATCTATAGGGGAGAGAATACTCTAGGGAAGAAAGAGACACCAGATGCCTGGTGTTCAACAGGAGAGAAGTCACATGTTTTCATGAGGGGAAAGACATGTTCATATTTGCTCAATTGCATTAGCTCTGTTTATTTCCTTTGAGCTCTGATTTTCTGTTCCCTATCTTCTCCCAATATCCCATGTTAGATTTAGGGGGAGAAAGACATCTAAGGGAAGGAAATCCTTGAATTTATTGCATATCTTTATCTTTGGGGACATGTCTTTATCCAATGTGGTACTTAGTACTCCCTCTACATGTCATCCCAGTCTTGGTACTCTTGTGGTCTCTCTTGTTTGCTCTGGCCAGTAGGTGTATTTGTGTTATCTAACCTTGTTTACGCAGGTTCATCCCATCCTAAGCCAACTCAAGACCACAAGGTAAGTATATGCATCACAGTCATGTGAATGAGAATTTCTTGCTGATGTACATACTATTTGCAAGGACTCATGAGCATGAAGGTACATTTCTCATATTTTCATCATTTGGTCTGATGCATATAGCCAAGATACATGTAACACATTGCTTACTCTGTCATGTTTATGCATTCACATGCTCCTATATTATATATTCACATGATTGCATACATGTAGGGGGAGCCTATGCAAGTTACATGTCTTTCCAAAGCTTTACCTACTACTCTTAATATCTTGATCTAAAGCTTTGATGTATGTTGTCATCAATTACCAAAAAGGGGGAGACTGAAAGCACAAGTGCTCCCTAGGTGGTTTTGGTAATTAATGTCAACATATCTCTTGTTGGACTAACATTTTTATCTAGTATGTTTCAGATAAGTTCAACAGTGAAGTGGCATGGACTAGAGGATGTGAAACCCCTTCAAAATGCTAAGGACAAAGGATTGGCTCAAGCTCAAAGCTCAAGACTCTACATTTTCTATTTTAGTGATCCAAGATCACATCGAGTCTATAGGAAAAGCCAATACTATCAGGGAGGGATGAGGTGTTGTAATGAGGTTCTTGCTCAAAATGCTTAGTGATATGCTCCAAAACCCTCAACTACTTTCTCACATCCACATATGACCTAAACCAAAAGTCAAACTCGGCCCCACCGATTCTTCCTATCCGCCGCCACCGAGTTTCAAATGTCATAGCCACTCCACAAACCCTAGGAAAATCGGTCTCACCCACAGGGATCTCGGTCTCACCAAGATGGGATTGCAAACTCTCTGTTGCCTATTGCAATACTTTCGGTCTCACCGAGAATTGCGATCGGTCCCACCGAGATTGCAATGTAAACTCTCTGGTTCCCTTTTGTAACATTTCGGTCTCACCAAAATGAGCGATCGGTCCCACCGAGTTTACCTGACCAACTCTCTGGTTAGCTTATTACCAAAATCGGTCTCACCGAGTTTGTGTAATCGTTCTCACCGAGATTACGTTATGCCCTAACCCTAATCATATCGGTCCTACCGAGTTGCATGTCGGTCCCACCGAAAACCCTAACGGTCACTAGCTTTGCTAAATCGGCCAGGCCGAGTTTAACCATTCGGTCCCATTGAGTTTGGGAAGTTATGTGTAATGGTTAGATTTTATGTGGAGGCTATAAATACCCCTCCACCTCCTCTTCATTTGTGGAGAGAGCCATCAGAAAAAACCTACACTTCCAACCTATATTTTCTGAGAGAGAACCACCTACACTTGTGTTGAGACCACGATATTCCATTCCTACCATATGAATCTTGATCTCTAGCCTTCCCCAAGTTGCTTTCCACTCATTTCTTCTTTCCACCAAATCCATATCCTGTGAGAGAGAGTTGAGTGTTGGGGAGACTATCATTTTAAGCACAAGAGCAAGGACTTCATCATCAACACACCATTTGTTACTTCTTGGAGAGTGGTATCTGCTAGATTGGCTAGGTGTCACTTGGGAGCCTTTGACAAGATTGTGGAGTTGAACCAAGGAGTTTGTAAGGGCAAGGAGATCACCTACTTCGTGAAGATCTACCGCTAGTGAGGCAAGTCCTTCGTGGGTGATGGCCATGGTGGAATAGACAAGGTTGCTTCTTCGTGGACCCTTCGTGGGTGGAGCCCTCCGTGGACTCGCGCAACCGTTACCCTTCGTGGGTTGAAGTCTCCATCAACGTGGATGTACGATAGCACCACCTATCGGAACCACGTCTCAAAAATCTCCGTGTCTCCAATTGCGTTTGAATCTTCCAAACCCTTCCCTTTACCTTCTTGCAAGTTGCATGCTACACTTTCCGCTGCTCATATGCCCTTTGCATGCTTGCCAAAACTCCACTTCAACCTAAAGAATTTAAAAACTGCAACTTTTGGTACTTAGTGTCTAATCACCCCACCTCTAGACACCTCTTCTCGGTCCTTTCAACATCTCTATGTTGATCATATCTACTATATGATTCACGTTCGACCTTTCGGTCTCCATTGTTCCGAGGCCATGTCTGTACATGCTAGGCTCGTCAAGTTTAACCCAAGTATTCCACATGTGTAAAACTGTCTTACACCCGTTGTATGTGAACGTAGAGTCTACCACACCCGATCATCACGTGGTGTCTCGAAACGACGAACTGTAGCAATGGTGCATACTCAGGGAGAACACTTTTACCTTGAAATTTATTGATGGGATCATCTTATAATGCTACCGGCGTTCTAAGCAAAACAAGATGCATATAAAATAAACATCACATGCAATAAAAAATATGTGATATGATATGGCCATAATCATCTTGTGCTTTTGATCTCCATCTCCAAAGCATCGTCATGATTTCCATCATCACTAGCTCGACACCTTGATCACCATTGTCGTGCCGTGGTCGTCTCGCCAACTATTGCTTCTACAATTATTGTTAACTCATAGCAATAAAGTAAAGCAATTACATGGCGTTTGCATTTCGTACAATAAAGAGACAACCATAAGGCTCCTGCCAGTTGCCAGATATCTTACAAAAGATGATCATCTCATACGATAACGTATCTCTCATCATGTCTTGACCATATCACATCACATCATACCCCGCAAAAACAAGTTAGACGTCCTCTACTTTGTTGTTGCAAGTTTTATGTGGCTGCTACGGGTTTGTAGCAAGAACCTTTCTTACCTACGGCAAAAACCACAACGGTGACTCGTCAAGTTTGCTTTTTTACGTTCTTCAAGGACCGGCC
Source organism: Triticum monococcum (assembly GCA_034509565.1). Taxonomy (NCBI): domain Eukaryota; kingdom Viridiplantae; phylum Streptophyta; class Magnoliopsida; order Poales; family Poaceae; genus Triticum; species Triticum monococcum. The sequence continues at coordinate 413,374,759 of CM067845.1, forward strand.
GTAGTCAAATTCGATTTAACTAAAGTACGAGAAATAGACACCCGCCAGCCACCTTTATGCAAAACTAGTTGCATGTCAGTCAGTGGTACCGGTCTCATGTGCGTGGACATGTAAGGTTGGTCCGGGCCGCTTCATCCCACAATACCGCCGAATCAAAATAAAACGTTGACGGTAAGCAGTATGACTATCACCGCCCATAACTCTTTATGTTCTACTCATGCATATCATCTACGCATAGACCTGGCTCATGATGCCACTATAGGGAATCGTTGCATGAAAAAACAAGACAAATTCTATGCACATGCAATGATCTATCCATGGAGATGCATAGCAACGAGGGGAGAGTGTGTCTACGTACCCTCGTAGACTGTAAGGGGAAGCGATTCACAACGCGGTTGATGTAGTCGAACTTCTTCTCACGTCAACCGATCAAGTACCGAATGCACGACACCTTCATGTTCTGCACATGTTTAGCTCACTGACGTCCCTCGCCTTCTTGATCCAGCAAGACGTCGAGGTAGTAGATGAGTTCCATCAGCACGATGGCGTGGTGACGATGACGGTGAAGCGATCTCCGCAGGGCTTTGCCAAAGCACTACGAAAATATGACCGGGGGTGTAAACAGTGGAGGGGGACGCCGCACACGGCTAACAATTGATCTGGTGTGTGCTAGGGCGCCCCCTGATAACCCGCAAGTATATGGGATCAACTGTAGCTCTTTTCGATAAGTAAGAGTGTCGAACCCAACGAGGAGCATAAGGAAATGACAAGTGGTTTTCAGCAAGGTAATGTGTGCAAGTGCTAAAATTGTAAGTAACAGAGTAGGTTAATAGCAAGATAATTTGTAATGAGCAAGTAACGATGATAGTAGCAAAAGTGCAGCAAGGTATCCCAATCCTTTTGGGGCAAAGGGCAGGCCAAAATGGTCTCTAATGATAAGCAAAGCGTTCTTGAGGGTACACGGGAATTTCATGTAGTCACTTTCACCATGTTGGTTCGATTTGGGTTCGCTACTTTGATTATTTGATATGTGGGAGGACTGGTGCTTAGGTGCTGTTCTTACTTGAACAAACCTCCTACTGATGATTAACCCTCCCGCAAGCATCCACAACCACGAGAAAAGTATTAAGAAAAAATTCTAACCATAGCATTAAACTTTTGGATCCAGTCGGTCCCTTACGGAATAGCGCATAAACTGGGATTTAAGCTTCTGTCACTCACGCAAGCCATCATCTAATTGCTACCCCACAATGCATTCCCTTAGGCCCAAATATGGTGAAGTTTCATGTAGTCAACGTTCACATGACACCACTAAGGGAATCACAACATACATACTATCCAAATATCGAACACATATCAAGTTCACATGATTACTAACAACACGATTTCTCCCGTGACCTCAAGAAAAAAGTAACTACTCACAAATGATAATCATGCTCAAGATCAGAGGGGTATTAAATATCATATTGGATCTAAACATATAATATTCCACCAAATAAACCATATAGCAATCAACTACAAGATGTAATCAACACTACTAGTCACCCATAAGCACCAATCTATAGTTCTGGTAACAAGATTGAACACAAGAGATGAACTAGGGTTTGAGATGAGATGGTTCTGTTGAAGATGTTGATGGAGAATGCCCTCCCCAAGATGGGAGAGTTGTTGGTGATGATGATGACGGTGATTTCCCCCTCCGGGAGGGAAGTTCCCCCGGTGGAATCGCTCCGCCAGAGGGCAAAAGTGCTCCTGCCCAAGTTCCGCCTCGAGACGGCGGCGCTCCATCCGAAAGTCCTCTCCTCATTTTTTCTACGTCAAAATGACCTATATACTAGAAGATGGGCACCGAAGGTGGGCCTGGGTGAGCACAACCCACCAGGGCGCGCCTGGGCTCCCTGGCGTGCATAGGTGGGTTATGCCCACCTAGTGGGCCCCCTCTGGTACTTATTTGCTCCAATATTCATCATATATTCCATAAAAATTCTCCGTGAAGTTTCAGCCTGTTTGGAGTTGTGTAGAATAGGTAACCTGACATAGCTTTTCCAGGTCCAGATTTCCAGTTGCCGGAATTCTCCCTCTTCGTGTGCACCTTGCAAATTATGAGAGAAAAGGCAGTAGAATTACTCCAAAAAGCATTATTATGTATAAAAAAAAATCATAAATAACAGTAGGAAAACCTGATGCAAAATGGACACATCAACTCCCCCAAGTTTAGACCTCACTTGTCCTCAAGCAAAAATCGAAATCGAAAAACATGTCCACATGCTTAGAGAGAGAGGTGTCGATAAAAAAAATACGTACATAGAAGCATCATGTTATAACAGCAACAAACTTAAACATAGGACTCTTATCATAGAACTTTTATCATAGACTTCTCATGAATAAGTGACAATTCATCACACTATTGAAGTATAAAGAAAAAATTCTATTAGAAACCAACAAACTATGTTCTCAGTCAACTTTGCAACTACAATTCATCATCTTTTCAGGAAGGGTCACGTATCATAGCCTTTAGGCAAGTCCACAAACTCAACCATCATATAGCCTTCTATGAGTGCTAACACTCACCGCATACACATGAGCAAAACGTTTCAACTGGACACATAGAAAGATAGGGGATTATTGTTTCGCCTCCCAACGTATCCACCTCAAGGGTGATGTCAACAATAATATCTCATGCTACCCATATTCAACTGGACATATGTGCTTATATCTTTCCTCACCACATTATGCTTGCCAAAGTAGAAAATAAAAAAGGAATAGAGAGAAAAGTTTGAATCTTTGCATAAAAGTAAATACATAAAAGTAAAAGATAGGCCCTTCGCAGAGGGAAGTAGAGGTTGCCATGCGCTTATTCGTTTGTATGCTCCACCCCTTAGTGCAAAAGAACGCCATGTTGTATTGCCCCTTGTGATGGCAACCTTTATTATGCAGACTATCGCTTTTATTCTTCACCATCACAAGTTCGTACAATGCTCAATTTTCTCTTACACAAGATGATCTCATGTTTTTAGAAGCAATTTTTATCAGCTTATTGCACCAATGACAACTTACTTGAGGGATCTTTCTCAATACGTAGGTAGGTATGGTGGACTCTTGAAAATAAGATTTGGGTTTAAGGGTTTTTGGATGCGCAAGTAGTATCTCTACTTAGTGCGGAATTTTTGGCTAGCAAACATAGGGGAAAGCACCACATGTTAAAGGGTCTATGATAATATGACTTGTATGTGAATATGAACAAACATAAATCATTAAGTTGTCTTCCTTGTCCAATGTCAACAATTTTGGCATATAATAATTTGATGGGGGCTCACAATTACAAAAGATTTCTAGGATAGTATATTTATATATGAATCTTCTCTTCCCTTATTAATTCTTTCATTAGTTGCATCATTTACTAATGCTATGTTTGTCAATCTCTAATAAAATTTCCTACTTATACTTTTGCTTATGTGGTGTCATCACTTACAATAAGAATAGCATATGATCCTTTTCATTTATTTTCCTTTCTTCTTATTTATTTCCTTTCTTTTTACTGCAACTTGAAGGTAAAGAAATCAAAAACTCAAACCAAAGTTTATTATATATCTTGCACACGATTACAAAGATAGATCACTAAGAAAACTATTGAAAAGAAAGGATCGAACTATACTTTTATTCATCTAAAGCAAAAGATTGAACTAAAATAAGTAAAGGCAAAAGATAGTGGGGATGATACGATACCGGGGCACCTCCCCCAAGCTTGGCGGAAGCCAAGGGGAGTGCCCATACCCGATACTCAATTTTATTTTGGTGATGAAGCGATCCTGTCCTTAAGGATCAAGAGATTCTCCAATCGACGAATGACGCTCCAGAGGTGGATGATGTGCTCTTGATGCAGAATATTTTCACGGGTGAGATACTTATTTTGCACAATAACAATTTCAATGATGCGAAAGGCTTCAATCTCAGTAGGAGTAAGAAGAGTATAGTAAGGTTTATGGATATCTTCTTCTTCCTCCTCGGCTAACAGTGCTTGCTCGAACACCGGGGGTTGATCTACGGTAGCCTCCTTGCTCTCGTCTCCCTTGACAGCTTCTACGGGCTCTTCTCTGTTCAGCTCGATCTTCATCAACCAAGCATCCTCTTCTACATTCTTGGAGGAGGAAGAAGACATGATGTCTGGCTTAACAAATTTGACCAAAAATAGCAAGAAAAGAGAACGGAAGATTTCTCTGTGATACGGTGGTCAACAGGTTCGGTGGGTATACAAAGATATTTTATCTTGGGAAACTATAGAAAAACGGAGTCCGGAAGGTACCCCAGGTGGGCACAACCCACCTGTACGCTTCCTCGAAGTTTCTTATTTTCCTAATTTTCTAAATATTCCAAAACTGACAAAAAATATTTTTGCGGATTTTTCGGAGTCCGTTTACTTACCGTATCACGTACCTCCTTATTTTCATGATTATGGAGTGTTCCGCAAGGAATCTTTTATGTGTTCTTCCGGTGTCAAAGTTTGGATAATATTACTTTCAACATTAATGGGCATACCTGAGATATAATGTTTAATCGCTACTCGTTAACAACCTTCAGGTTAGTACCTTCGGCATTATTTATTTTGATGGCTCCGCACAGATAAACCTCCTCGATAACGTAGGGTCCTTCCCATTTTGAGAGGAGTTTTCCTGCAAAGAATCTGAAATGAGAGTTGTACATATTCTTTGACTTTAAACTCACGCTTTTGGATTCTCTTATCATGCCATCTTTTGACTTTTTCTTTAAACAACTCGGCGTTTTCATAAGTTTGGGTTCTCCATTCATCTAATGAGCTGATATCAAAAACCTCTTTTCACTGGCAAGTTTGAAATCATAGTTGAGTTGTTTGATTGACCAATATGCTTTATGTTCTAATTCAAGAGGCAAATGGCAAGCTTTTCCATAAACCATTTTATAAGGAGTCATACCCATAGAATTTTTGTATGCTGTTCTATAAGCCCAAAGTGAATCATCTAATTTCTTAGACCAATTCTTCTGGGACCTATTGACAGTCTTTTGCAAAATTAATTTTATGTCTCTATTACTAAGTTCAACTTGACCACTAGACATAGGATGATAAGGTGATGCAATTCTATGGTCAACATCATACTTGGCAAGCATTTTACGAAAAGCACCATGAATAAATTGTGAACCACCATCATTCATTAAATATCTAGGGACTCCAAACCTTGGGAAAATAACTTCCTTAAGCATTTTAATAGAGGTGTTGTGATTAGCACTACTGGTTGGAATAGCTTCTACCCATTTAGTAACATAATCAACAACAACCAAAATATGTGTATACCCATTAGAGGAAGGAAAAGGTCCCATGTAATCAAATCCCCAAACATCAAATGGTTCAACTGCAAGTGCATAATTCATAGGCATTTCTTGACGCTTACCGATATTACCTATTCTTTGACATTCATCACAAGATATGACGAACTTACGGGCATCCTTGAAGAGAGTAGGCAAATTAAATCCAGATTGCAATACCATGTGAGCCGTTCTATCTCCAGCATGATGTCCTCCTTATGCCTCAGAGTGACATTTCCATAGGATTTATCCCTGTTCATGCTCAGGTACACAACATCTGATAATACCATCTACTCCTTATTTATAAAGATGTGGGTCATCCCAAAAGTAGTGTCTTAAATCATAGAAGAAATTTTTATTTTGTTGGTATGTGAAACTAGGTGGTAAATATTTAGCAACAATGTAATTAGCATAGTCAGCATACCAAGGAGTATTATGAGCAACATTTATTGCAGCTAACTGCTCATCAGGAAAACTATTATCAATAGGTAATGGGTCATCAAGCACATTTTCAAGCCTAGACAGATTATCAGCTACGGGGTTCTCAGCTCCTTTTCTATCTTTGATATGTAAATAAAATTCTTGTAACAAGAGAAGCCATCGAATAAGTCTATGTTTAGCATCTCTCTTTTCCATAAGATATTTAATAGCAGCATGGTCGGTGTGAAGAATTACTTTTGAATCAACAATGTAAGATCTAAATTTATCACAAGCAAACACTACTGCTAAGAATTCTTCGTCAGTAGTTGCATAATTTCATTGAGCACTGTCTAGAGTTTTACTAACATAATTAATAACATTCAGTTTCTTATCAACTCTTTGTCCTAGAACAACACGAACAACATAATCACTAGCATCACACATAATTTCAAAAGGCAAGTTCCATTCAGGTGGTTGAACAATAGGTGCAGAAATTAAGGCTTTCTTGAGTGTTTCGAAGGCTTCTAAACAACCATCATCAAAAACAAAAGGAATATTCTTTTGCAAGAGATTCGTAAGAGGCCTGGAAAGTCTAGAGAAGTCTTTGATAAATCTCCTATAGAAACCAGCATGACCTAGGAAACTACAGATACCTTTGATATCTTTAGGACATGGCATTTTCTCAATTGCATCAACCTTAGCTTTGTACACTTCAATACCTCTTTCAAAATTTTTATGACCCAAGACAATGCCTTCATTAACCATAAAGTGGAACTTCTCCCAATTTAACACAAAATTTGTTTGTTCACATCTCTCTAAAACTCGATCAGGATTGCTTAAACAATCATCAAAAGACTTCCCATAAACAGAGAACTCATCCATGAAAACCTCAACAATCTTTTCACAAAAGTCAGGGAATATAGAAGTCATACATCTTTGAAAGGTAGCAGGTGCATTGCTTAAACCAAAATGCATACGTCTATAAGCATAAGTTCTAAAGGGACAAGTAAAAGTAGCCTTTTCTTGATCAGGTTGGGAAACAGGTATTTGCGGAAAACCAAAATATCCATCAAGGAAGCTAAAATGTGTGTACTTAGATAACCTTTCTAGCATTTGATCAATAAAAGGCAGAGGGTAATGATCTTTTCTAGTTGCTTTGTTTAATTTTCTAAAATCAATTACCATCCTATAACGTGTAACAATTCTTTCTGGAATACGTTCATTCTTATCATTAGGAACAACAGTAATACCTCCTTTCTTAGGGACACAATGACAAGACTTACCCATCTACTATCAGCTATAGGATAGATTATACCTACTTCCAGAAGTTTTAAGATTTCCGTTCTTACCACTTCCTTCATTTTTGGATTTAACTGACATTGGTGATCAACAACGGGTTTAGCATCAGGTTCCATATTAATCTTGTGCTGACATAGAGTGTGACTAATGCCCTTTAAATCATGAAGAGTATATCCAATAGCAGCTCGGTGCTTCCTTAGAACTTTCAATAATCTTTCTTCTTCATGTTCTGAAAGGTTAGCACTAATAATAACATGATATATCTTCTTTTCATCAAGATAAGCATATTTCAGAGTGTCTAGCAATTGTTTTAATTCGAACACAAGTTCACCTTTAGGTGGAGGAGGACCTCCTTGAGTTTCAATAGGCAAATTGTGTTTAAGCAGAGGACGTTGTTCAAAGAAAATCTTATCCATTTCATTTGTTTCACGCATATGTAAATCATTTTCATGGTCTAGCAAATATTTTTCTAAAGGATCAGTAGGTGGTACAACAATAGAGACAAGACCAACTAATTCATCCTCACTAGGCAATTCTTTTTCATGAAGCTTTCTACTAAACTTGGAAAAATTAAACTCATGAGATTCATCACCAAAACTAACACCGACAGTTTGTTACTCACAATCTATCTTAGCATTAACGGTGTTTAAGAATGGTCTACCAAAGATAATGGGACAAAAGTCATCTTGTGGGGAACCAAGTACAGGAAAATCAGTAGGGTATTTTATTTTCCCACACAAGACTTCAACATCTCTAACAATCCCAAGTGGTGTGATGGTATCTCTATTAGCAAGTTTAATAGTGGCATCTATTTCTTCTATTTCAGCGGGTGCTATGTCATCCATAATTTCTTGATAAAGGGTAAAGGGGATGGCACTTACGCTAGCACCTATGTCACATAAACAATGATAACAGTGATCTCCTATTTTAACTGAGACAACACGCATGCCAACAACGGGTCTCTGTTTATCTTCTTTATCAGGTTTAGCAATTCTAGTAGCTTCATAACAGAAGTAAATAACATGATCATCTATATTTTATTTTAGGAGATCCTTAACCATAGCAACGCTAGGCTCTACTTTGATTTGTTCATTAGGTTTAGGTGCTCTGATATAGATTTTGTTAACCACAGTTGAAACTTTAGCATGTTCCTTTATCCTAACAGGGAAAGGTGGTTTCTCAATATAAGGAGTAGGAACAACTGGATCAACATTATAAAGTATAGTTTCTTCTTTAGCTAGTACCGGTTCTTTAATTTCTTCTTTAATAGGTGGGTGATATTTAAACCACTTCTCTTTAGGGAGATCAACATGAGTAGAAAATGATTCACAAAAGGAGGCTACTATCTCAGAGTCAAGTCCATATTTAGTGCTAAACTTTTGAAAAGCATCGGTATTCATAAAAGATTTAACACAATCATACTTTAGCTTAATAACTGACTCTTTACCTTCGTCGATTTCGCAATCTTCAGAGTTGCATTTAATTACCACCGGAATTCAATAGTATTCTTTACAAAAGAACCAACACAAGAAGTATCGAGCATGGATCGATCATTATGAGAAAGCAGAGCATAAAACTTATGTAATATAATTTCTCTTTAGAGCTCATGATTGGGGCATGAATATAAGAGTGACTTAAGCCTTCCCCAAGCTAGAGCGATACTTCCTCCTTCACAAGGCCAAAAATTATATATGTAATTCCAATCACGATGAACTAGATGCATAGGATAATTTTTTTGGTGGAACTCCAATTTCAATCGATTCCAATTCCAAGATCCACAATCATCGCATAGCCTATACCATGACAATGCTTTTCCCTTCAAAGTTAAAGGGAAAACCTTCTTCATAACTTCATCTCTGGGTAAACCTGCAAGCTTGAACAACCCACAAATTTGTTCCACATATATCAAGTGCATATCAGGATGTTCGGTTCCATCTCCTGCATAAGGATTAGCTAGCAGTTATTCTATCATACCTGAAGGAATTCCATATTTAATATTTTCAGTAGGTGTAGTGGGTTGAGGGGTAGCTAATTGTGGTTACGATTGAGGTAGATACCCCAAACAAACTCCTCAAAGGATTGTTTTCCATAGTAAGAAGTGACAGTAAATTTCAGCACACTAGATAAATGTTTCCTTACCAAATTCCACTTACCAAAGGCGCTTCACTCCCCGACAATGGCGATAGAAAATAGCCTTGATGACCCACAAGTATATGGGTTCAATTGTAGCTCTTTTCGATAAGTAAGAGTGTTGAACCCAACGAGGAGCAGAAGGAAATGACAAGTGGTTTTCAACAAGGTAATGTCTGCAAGTGCTGAAATTGTAAGTAAAAGAGTAGTTTGATAGCAAGATAATTTGTAAGGAGCAAGTAACGATGATAGTAGCAAAAGTGCAGCAATGTAGCCCAATCCTTTTGAGGCAAAGGACATGCCAAAACGGTCTCTTATGATAAGCAAAGCGTTGTTGAGGGTACACAGGAATTTCACCTAGTCACTTTCACCATGTTGGTTCGATTTGTGTTCGCTACCTTGATAATTTGATATGTGGGTGGATTGGTGCTTAGGTGCTTTTCTTGCTTGAACAAACCTCCTACTTATGATTAACCCTCCCGCAAGCATCCGCAACTACGAGAAAAGTATTAAGATTAAATTCTAACCATAACATTAAACTTTTGGATCCAATCGGCCCTTACGGAATAGTGCATAAACTGGAGTTTAAGCTTCTGTCACTCTCGCAACCCAGCATCTAATTGCTACTCCACAATGCATTCCCTTAGGCCCAAATATGGTGAAGTGTCATGTAATCGATGTGCACATGACACCACTAAGGGAATCACAATATACATACTACCAAAATATCGAACACACATCAAGTTCACATGATTTCTCCCGTGACCTCAAGAACAAAAGTAACTACTCACAAATGATAATCATGCTCAAGATCAGAGGGGTATGTAATAGCATATTGGATCTGAACATATAATCTTCCACCAAACAAACCATATAGTAATCAACTACCAGATGTAATCAACACTACTAGTCACCCACAAGCACCAATCTATAGTTTCAGTAACAAGATTGAACACAAGAGATGAACTAGGGTTTGAGATGAGATGGTGCTATTGAAGATGTTGATGGAGATTGCCCTCCCCAAGATGGGAGAGTTATTGGTGATGGTGATGGTGATGATTTCCCCCTTCGGGAGGGAAGTTCCCCCGACGGAATTGCTCTACCTGAGGGCAAAAGTGTTCCTGCCCAAGTTCCGGCTCGAGACGGAGGCGCTCCGTCCCGAAAGTCATCTCCTCATTTTTTCTAGGTCAAAATGACCTATATACCAGAAGATGGGCACCGGAGGTAGGCCTGGGTGAGCACAACCCAACATGGCACGCCTGGGCTCCCTGGCGCGCCCAGGTGGGTTGTGCCCACCTGGTGGGCCCCCTCTGGTACTTATTTGCTCCAATATTCATCATATCTTCCATAAAAATTCTCCATGAAGTTTCAACCTGTTGTCGGAATTCTCCCTCTTTGTGCGTACCTTGCAAATTATGAGGGAAAAGGCATTAGAATTACTCCAAAAAGCGTTATTATGTATAAAAACATCATAAATAACAGTAGGAAAACATGATGCAAAATGGACATATCACACCCACATATATATAGGTGGGAGGGAGAGGGGAGGCAGCCAGGAGGCGCCCCAAGTAGGCCGAATCCTACTTGGGGTCCACCCCAAGTAACGCCCCCTGCCATATTTAACCGAGGGAGACGGAAAGAGGGGGGGGGGGGAGAGGGAAGGAAGTGGGAATCCTAATCCACACTTTCCTTTCCCTACTACCCTTTCCTTTCCCTCCTTAGGCCGGCCATATGGGGGCATAACAGCCCCTAGTGGCTGGTGCGTTTCCCCTCTTGGCCCATAAGGCCCATATCTTTTGTCGGGGGTGCCCGGAACCCCTTCCGGTGAACCAATAAGTACCCGGTACCCTCAAAACACTTCCGGAGTCCGAATACCATCGTCCTATATATATATATATCAATCTTTACCTCTCGACCATTTAAAGACTCCTCGTCATGTCCGTGATATCATCCGGGACTCCGAACAACATTCGGTCACCAAATCACATAACTCATATAATACTATATCATCATCGAACGCTAAGCGTGCGGACCCTACGGGTTAGAGAACTATGTAGACATGATCGAGATACCTCTCTGGTCAATAACCAATAGCGGAACCTGCATGCCCATATTGGATCCTACATATTCTACAAAGATCCTTATCGGTCGAACCGTTATGACAACATACGTAATTCCCTTTGTCCATCGGTATGTTACCTCCCCAAGATTCGATCGACAGTATCTTCATACCTAGTTCAATCTTGTTACCGGCAAGTCTCTTTACTCGTTTTGTAATACATGACCTCGTGACTAACTCTTTAGTCATTTTCTTGCAAGCTTATGATGTGTATTACCGAGAGGGCCCAGAGATACTTGTCCGATACTCGAAGTGACAAATCCTAATCTCGATCTATGCCAACTCGACAAACACCTTCGGAGATACCTGTAGAGTATCTTTATAATAACCCAGTTACGTTGTGACGTTCGATAGCACATAAGGCATTCCTCCAGTATCCGGGAGTTGCATAATCTCATAGTTGAAGGAATATGTATTTGACAAGAAGAAAGCAATAGCAATAAAACTGAACGATCATTATGTAAGCTAATGAATGGGTCTTGTCCATCAGATCATTCTCCTAATGATGTGATCTCGTTATCAAATGACAACTGTCGGTGTCAAAACCAGCGGATCTCGGGTAGGGGGTCCCGAACTGTGCGTCTAAGGCGGATGGTAACAAGAGGCAGGGGACACGATGTTTTACCCAGGTTCGGGCCCTCTTGATGGAGGTAAAACCCTACGCCCTGCTTGATTTATTCATGATGATATGAGTATTACAAGAGTTGATCTACCACGAGATTTGAGAGGCTAAACCCTAGAAGCTAGCCTATGGTATGATTGTTTGTTCTCCTACGGACTAAAACCCTCCGGTTTATATAGACACCAGAGGGGGCTAGGGTTACACAAGGTCGGTTACAAAGGAGGAGATATCCATATCCGTATTTCCTAGCTTGCCTTCCACGCCAAGTAGAGTCCCATCCGGACACAAAACGAAGTCTTCAATCTTGTATCTTCATAGTCCAATAGTCCGGCCAAAGGACATAGTCCGGCTGTCCGGAGACCCCCCTAATCCAGGACTCCCTCAGTAGCCCTTGAACCAGGCTTCAATGACGATGAGTCCGGCGTGCAGTGTTGTCTTCGGCATTGCAAGGCGGGTTCCTCCTCCAAATTTTGAACGTTTGTTAAGCAGTGGCCGGTCCCATGAATGTTGGACCTCTTGGCTTCTGCGCCCACTAAGGGCTATCTCCCACGCGTCGAATGAATACGAGGCGACATGGCATTTTTACATTCGCCCCCCTAGCTAGATAAATAAATTGCCTATTAAAGGGATGGGGATTCTTAGATCCGATCCATACCATCCTCCCCCAGTGAGAATCCATCGGAGCGCGCTTCGGAAAGATCCACTCCAGCATGGCCGAACCCCACAGCTCCTCCTCCCGCCCCCGTAGCCCTAATCCCGGTGATTGGGAGAGGTGTTCAGTCCCACACAGTCAATTAGTTGAACTGCAGACTAAGGGATTTCTCCCTCCGGCGTATATGGTCCCCGTACGAGCCGGACTCGCCACCTACAATGGCAGGGAGCAAGCGGAGAGCTTCCCCAGCCCCTCTACGGGGAGCGGGTATGCCTTGTCCCTTATTTATTGAGGAGACTCGGATTTATGATTCGTCCGTTCCTCCGCGGGCTCTTGGAGTTCTACGGCCTCCAATTACATAATTTCACCCCTGCCTCCATTTTACACATCGCCGGCTATGTTGCCCTCTGCAAGTTGTTCCTGTGCTGCGAGGCTCATTTCGAGCTGTGGAAAAGGTTATTTTGCCTCGTCCCTCGCACACAGAGGGGGTCACTTTATCAAGTGGGCGCAGCCGAAATATGGCGCATCGCCGGAACCGGATACCTGGCCGGTACTCCGAAGAACACGTTCGAAGACTGGCCTTCGGAATGGTTTTATATGGAGGACATTCCCCTTCCGGACCCTGTTCGGCAGGGTCTTCCTGAGTTCAGCAATGCTCCTCTGAAGAAACACCGAAGTTGGCGCCCATGGAGCCCCCAGGAGGAAGACAACAGAGAAGTCCTTTACTTGATGAACCGGATTGAAGCACTGGCTCAATCAGGATTGACAGTAATCGAGGTCATGTCAATATGCATAATGCGGGGAGTGCAACCACTTCAATATCGAGGGCACCCCTTGTGGTGTTTTAATAGGGCAGATGACGCCACCCGTTGCGGGCGTAAGGGTCCGGACAATGCTGCCGCTTTAGCAAAAATTCTGTCCGAATTGTTCAAGGGAGAGGAAGAGGAGTTCATCCGCATCAAGCCACGGGATGGATTCTCCATGTACAACCCTCCAAGCTGGGTGAGTTATATCTCCTTACTCCCATTCTTCCCGCATTCTTTGTCGTAGGTATTCACCTTGCCATTTTGCAGCAGGAACTGCGAAAAGCCATAAAGGAGGTCAGCATCCCATCTCCACAACCAGAGGACCCTGACCGGGCCCTCGATTCCGGACTCGAAGAAGATCCGGACATATCCGTGGAGCTGATAGACCGACAGTTCTATCAATTAAGCTGTGATGACGCCACGGTGGCCATTACGGCCGACTATCCCGGACTGCTTCCTGCGTCGCACGTAAGAAAAACCAAAAATCCCAACTCCAAAAACTAGGATCCCCTTTTAGACTTCACCTACCATATACATATGGCGTTTTTATAGGGAAGGCATTCGGGACGCCCTGCCGAACCCGCAGCAACTCGCCAACAAGAGGCACCGAGGCCGGGTAGGCCAAAAAGGAAGGCGGCCAGGATAGAGACGTCGTCGCAAAGGTATATCAGAAACCCTGCTCCGTGGTTGTCGTCTTTCTCGAAATGTAATGACATCCATGTTTCTTTAATAGAAAAAACGCTCGCCGGAATATGTCTGGTGATGTTGCTGATCACGCTTCCACCAGTCGGGCTCCAGGACCGGACATGGAGGCGGAAGCCGATATAGGGCAGACGCTGGATAATCCCCCTGCAGGGGATGCAGATAGATTATCCGCTACAAATTTAGAAGCAGAGAGCGCCATGAATCATAGGCGTCGTCGGGCCGTACTCCGCGACGATTGCTTCTCACCAGAGGCATTTGATGCCTTCAATTGGGGAGAGGCATACCTCCGTGCAGCTCAAGATGGTCTAGCCAGAGCCACGGACCAGTATGTAAAGATGTACGGGTAAGTAAATCTGACGATTATATGTATCAGTAGCCCGTGAGACTTGAAACAGTTAGCAGAACTGATTTAAGGATCATCTTTATTGTGCAGGTTCTTACAGAGAAGAATACTCGGCTGTCACAGGAGCTGGAGGAATGCAAGACCCAACTGCGGGCCGCTGTCGCCGCATTGAAGGAATGTAAAAGTCCCCCGCTGGTAACATTTTCTTTAAAGAATGATGGTTACCATATAGTGTGCGGTGTGGCTACAGATCTAACAATAGATGTTGCAGATGAATCCGGAGAAAATCCGGAGGATCAGCATGTCGTGCGGCAGCTAAAGGCTGGCGAACGCGTGCTGACTGAGGTCAGGCGGGAGAAGAATAATCTACAAGACGCCAATAGCAAGCTGAGCGTGGAACTAAAAGATGTTCGAGCTCAGCTTGCAGACTCCGAGAAGGAGAATAAGCGGCTTCGACGCGGCATTTTCAGTAAATGCTTGAACGAATCCTTTTGAAGGAGTTTGGCGAAGAAGCCGGCTAACAACGTTATGTCTCTAGGTATGCTGACGGGTCGTCCCGCGGAGGAAATGCCCGGGTCTGCGGGTGATCTTCTATCCGAGCTCTCACAACTGCATGAACAAGTTCGGTAGGTGATGCAAGGTGTTGCCCAGGCCTTGTGGCCATCTGTCTCCCTGCCAGAATGCATTGTAGAGCTTACAGAGAAGTTCAAGGGTGCACGGCGGCGCTTCAGATTATGGAAGATATCGGCCTGCCGTCAAGGTGCCAGGGAAGCCTGGGCCATGGTGAAGACGCGGTATACCAAGGCTGACCCGAATCACATGGCCGAGGTCGGACCTGTGGGGCCTGACAGAAAAGAGATCCCCGTTAGCTTAGTTTATGGGCAAGTAGAATTAGCCGCAAAGTATTCCCAACAGGATTGTAGGCTAGACCACCTGTTGGATGGTATAGAAGAGGAATTTAGTCAGTCTACATGACTATGTAATTAAAGTGACATGTATAATGCCTTCTAGCCGGATTGTAGATCATTTGTCATGGTGGACCTTTTCGCTTCAACCTCGGGACCCGATAGTCCGGAGTGTATCCGAATACCCGCTCATTTATGTAAGAACCGGGTTTGCGTGGAGACCAGGCGTAGGGGTCATTAGTGCTTGAACAGACAAGTGCCCAACTAGTTATGTTATATTATATGGGTAGTAAGAAACATCTTCCAGGGAGAATAGTTCCGTTAAGGGTTCCTTTCCCTGGGCACACATGCCCTAAAGTGCATGTCCGTACTGCGAGAGGAAACGCAGGAAAAACATCTGGGGGCACATATGGAAAATAAATAAAAATCATCTTTTGTTCACCGACCGAATATTGCCTTAAGAACGCTAGCTTTCGGCTTCACCCAGTCCGAGGTACATGATAAGTCCATTTTGCATCATGCTTTTATATCGATATTTATTCAATTATGGACTGTTATTTCACTTTATGTCACAATACTTATGGCTATTCTCTCTTATTTTACAAGGTTTACATAAAGAGGGAGAATGCCGGCAGCTGGAATTCTGGGTTGGAAAAGGAGCAAATATTAGAGACCTATTCCGCGCAACTCCAAAAGTCCTGAAACTCCATGGAACATCTTAAAATAAATAAAGAAAAATCCTTGCAAAAGATGAAGGCCAGGGGGCCCACACCCTTCTCACGAGGGTGGGGGCGCGCCCCCTAGGGCGCGACCCCCTACCTCGTGGCCCCCCTGGTGGCTCTCCGACGTCCATCTTCTCCTATATGAAGTCTTTCGATGAGAAAAAAAGAAAGAGGAACTTTTCGGGACGAGACTCCGCCGCCACGAGGCGGAACCTTGGCGGATCCAATCTAGAGCTTCGGCAGGGCTGTTCTGCCGGGGATACTTCCCTCCCGCAGGGGGAAATCATCACCATCGTCATCGCCAACGCTCCTCTAATCGGGAGAGGGCAATCTCCATCAACATCTTCACCAGCACCATCTCATCTCCAAACCCTATTTCATCTCTTGTATCCAATTCTTGTCTCAAGGTCCGGGATTGGTGCTAGTAGGTTGCTAGTAGTGTTGATTACTCCTTCTAGTTGATGCTAGTTGGTTTAATTGGTGGAAGATCATATATTCAGATCCTATATGCATATTATTACCCCTCTTATTATGAACATGAATATGTTTTGTAAGTAATTATGTTTGTTCCTGAGGACAAGGGAGAAGTCTTGCTATGAGTAGTCATGTGAATTTGGTATTCGTTTGATATTTTGATAAGATGTATGTTGTCTAGCCTCTAGTGGTGTTATGTGAACGTTGACTACATAACACTTCACCATTATTTGGGCCTAGAGGAAGGCATTGGGAAGTAATAAGTAGATGATGGGTTGCTAGAGTGACAGAAGCTTAAACCCTAGTTTATGCATTGCTTCGTAAGGGGCTGATTTGGATCCATATGTTTCATGCTATGGTTAGATTTACCTTAATACTTTTGTTGTAGTTGCGGATGCTTGCAATAGAGGTTAATCATAAGTGGGATGCTTGTTCAAGTAAGAGCAGCACCCAAGCACCGGTCCAGCCACATATCAAGTTATCAAAGTATCGAACATGAATCATATGAACGTGATGAAAACTAGCTTGACGATATTCCCATGTGTCCGCGGGAGCGTTTTTCCTATTATACGAGTTTGTTCCGGCTTGTCCTTTGTTACAAAAGGATTGGGCCACCTTGCTGCACTTTAATTACTTTTGTTACTTGTTGCTCGTTACAATTTATCCTATCACAAAACTATCTGTTACCACTTATTTCAGTACTTGCAGAGAATACCTTGCTGAAAACCGCTTATCATTTCCTTCTGCTCCTCGTTGGGTTCGACAGTCCTACTTATCGAAAGGACTATGATAGACCCCCTATACTTGTGGGTCATCAAGACTCTTTTCTAGCACCATTACCGGTGAGTGTAGCGCCTTTGGTAGGTGGAATTTGGTAAGGAAAAATTTATATAGTGTGCTGAAATTTACTGTCACTTGTTACTATGGAAAGTAATACTCTGAGGGGCTTGTTCGGGGTATCTTCACCCCATCCAGTAGAGCAAAGAGTTGCTCCTCAACCTACTAAACCCATTGAAAATGAAAGTCCTTTTGAATTTCCTACGACTATGAAGGAAAAACTGCTAGCTAACCCTTTTACAGGAGATGGAACAAAGCATCCTGATGAGCACTTAATATATGTGGATGAAGTTTGTGGATTATTTAAGCTTGCAGGTATACCCAATGATGTTGCTAAGAAGAAGGTCTTCCCTTTATATTTGAAGGGAGACACATTGATATGGTATAGGCTATGTGATGATATGAGATCATGGGACTATAAAAGATTGAAGTTGGAATTTCATCAAAAGTATTACCCTATGCATCTTGTTCATCGTGATCGCAATTATATATATAACTTCTGGCCTCGCGAAGGAGAATGCATCGCTCAAAATTGGCGGAGGCTTAAATCAATGTTATATTCACGCCCCAATCATGAGCTCCCAAGAGAAATAATTATGCAAAGTTTTTATGCTCGGCTTTCTGAAAACAATCGCACCATGCTCGATACTTCTTGTGCTGGCTCTTTTATGATGAAGACTATTGAATTATGATGGAATTTATTGGATAGAATGAAACGCGACTCTAAAGATTGGGACCTCGACGAAGGTAAGGAGTGAGGTTTGACACCTCAGTTTGATTGTGTTAAATCTTTTATGGACACTGATATTTTCCATAAGTTTAGCACTAAATACGAACTTGACTCTGAGATAGTAGCTTCTTTCTGTGAATCTTTTGCTACTTATGTTGATCTCCCTAAGGAGAAGTGGTTTAAATATCATCCTCCCATAGAAGTAAAACTAGATGCACCTATTAAAGTTGAAGAAAAGACTGTCACTTATAATGATCCTATTATTCCTACTTCTTATGTTGAGAAACCACCTTTGCCTGTTAGAGTAAAGGATCATGCTAAAGCTTCAACTGTTGTTCGTAAAAGCAATATTAGAACTTATACACCTCCTGAGCAAGTTAAAGTAGAACCTAAAATTGCTACTATTAAAGATCTCTTGTCTGATAATATTGATGGGCATGTTATTCAGTTCGAAGGTGAAACTGCTAGAATTGCTAAACCTTGTGCTAAAGATAAACATAGACCTGTGGTAGGCGCGCCTGTTATTTCTGTTAAAATAGGAGATCATTGTTATCATGGCTTATGTGATATGGGTGCTAGTGCTAGTGTTATACCACATACCTAATACAAAGAAATTATGCATGACATCGCACCTGTTGAGTTAGAAGATATTGATGTCACAATTAAACTTGCTAATAGAGATACTATTTCACCGATTGGAATTGTTAGAGATGTTGAAGTATTGTGTGGGAAAACTAAATATCCTGCTTTTGTCCCATTATATTTGGTAGACCCTTCTTAAATACTGTTAATGCTAAGATAGACTGCGAAAAGAATGTTGTTACTATTGGCTTGGATGATATGGTTCATGAGTTTAATTTCTCTAAATTTAGTAAACAACATCGTGAGGAAGAATTACCTAGTAAGGATGAAATTATTGGTCTTGCTTCTATTGCCGTACCTCCTAGTGATCCTTTAGAACACTATTGGCTAGACCATGAAAATGATATGTTCATGAATGAAAGAAGGGAAATAGATGAAGTATTCTTTAAACATGAACCTATTCTGCATCACAATTTTCCTGTGGAAATTTTAGGGGATCCTCCTCCACCCAAGGGTGATCCCGTGTTTGAGCTTAAACCCCTGTTCAAGAATTCATCCGATTAACTAGTTAACTTGCCGATTAATCCCTACTCATGGGGTCATCAAGTAGCCGATAAACCAAAAAATCATCCGATTAATTGATTAAATGGCCGATTAACTTGACGATTAGCCGATTAATCTCCTACTCGCTAGCGAACCGAGCAGCTACCAGTTAACGATTTGCTCAACAATGGCTTAAACCTCTGCCTGATAATCTTAAATATGCTTATCTTGATGAAAAGAAGATATATCCTGTTATTATTAGTGCTAACCTTTCAGAGCATGAAGAAGAAAGATTATTGAATACTCTGAGGAAGCATCGTGCTGCTATTGGATATATTCTTGATGATCTTAAGGGCATTAGTCCCACTCTATGTCAACACAAAATAAATTTGGAAGCAAATGCCAAACCAGTTCGTGATCCTCAACGATGTCTGAATCCTAAAATGAAAGAAGTGGCAAGAAAAGAAATACTAAAACTTCTCGAGGCAGGTATAATCTATCCCATTGCTGATAGTGAGTGGGTAAGTCCTGTCCATTGTGTCCCTAAGAAGGAAGGTATTACTGTTGTTCCTAATGATAAAGATGAATTGATTCCATAGAGAATTATCAAAGGTTATAGGATGGTAATTGATTTCCACAAATTAAATAAAGCTACTAAGAAAGATCATTACCCCTTACCTTTTATTGATCAAATGCTAGAAAGATTATGCAAACACACACACTATTGCTTTCTAGATGGTTATTCTGGTTTCTCTCAAATACCTGTGTCGGCTAGAGATCAATCAAAGACTACTTTTACATGCCCTTTTGGTACTTTTGCTTATAGACGTATGCCTTTTGGTTTATGTAGTGCACCTGCTACCTTTCAAAGATGCATGATGGCTATATTCTCTGACTTTTGTGAAAAGATTTGTGAGGTTTTCATGGACAACTTTTCCGTCTATGGTTCCTCTTTTGATGATTGCTTGAGCAATCTTGATCGAGTTTTGCAGATATGTGAAGAAACTAATCTTGTCTTGAATTGGGAAAAGTGCCACTTTATGGTTAATGAAGGTATTGTCTTGGGGCACAAAGTTTTTGAAAGAGGTATTGAAGTTGATAAAGCCAAGGTTGATGCTATTGAAAAGATGCCTTGTCCCAAGGACATCAAAGGTATAAGAAGTTTCCTTGGTCACGCCGGATTTTACAGGAGGTTCATTAAGGACTTCTCAAAAATTTCTCGGCCTCTGACTAATTTATTGAAAAAGATATACCGTTTGTCTTTGATGATGATTGTGTAGAAGCATTTGAAATACTTAAGAAAGCATTAGTCTCTGCACCTATTGTTCAGCCCCCTGATTGGAATTTACCCTTTGAAATTATGTGTGATGCTAGTGATTATGCTGTAGGTGTTGTTCTAGGGTAAAGAGTTGATAAGAAATTAAATGTTATTCATTATGCTAGTAAGACTCTAGACAATGCTCAAAGAAATTATGCTACTACTGAAAAAGAGATTTTAGCAGTTGTATTTGCTTGTGATAAGTTCAGACCTTATATTGTTGATTCTAAAGTAACTATTCACACTGATCATGCTGCTATTAAATACCTTATGGAAAAGAAAGATGCTAAACCTAGACTTATTAGATGGGTTCTCTTGCTACAAGAATTTGATTTGCATATTTTTGATAGAAAGGGAGCTGAGAACCCCATTGCAGACAACTTGTCTAGGTTAGAAAATATCCTTGATGACCCACTATCTATTAATGAGGACTTTCCTGATGAATAATTAAATGTTATAAGTACTTCTCGTAGTAATCCATGGTATGCTGATTATGCTAATTATATTGTTGCTAAGTTTATACCACCTAGCTTCACATACCAACAAAAGAAAAAGTTCTTCTATGACTTGAGACATTACTTTTGGGATGACCCACATCTTTATAAAGAAGGAGTATATGGTGTTATTAGACATTGTGTACCTGAGCATGAACAGGAATAGATCCTACGCAAGTGTCATTCCGAGTCTTATGGAGGACACCACGCTGGAGATAGAACTGCAGATAAGGTATTGCAATCTGGTTTTTATTGGCCTACTCTCTTCAAGGATGCCCGTAAGTTTGTCTTGTCTTGTGACGAATGTCAAAGAATTGGTAATATTAGTAGACGTCAAGAAATGCCTATGAATTATTCACTTGTTATTGAACCATTTGATGTTTGGGGCTTTGATTATATGGGACCTTTTCCTGCCTCTAATGGATACACACATATTCTAGTTGCTGTTGATTACGTTACTAAGTGGGTAGAAGCTATTCCAAATAGTAGTGCTGATCATAACACTTATATTAAAATGCTTAAGGAAGTTATTTTTCCGAGGTTTGGAGTCCCTAGATATTTAATGACTGATGATGGTTCACATTTTATTCATGGTTCCTTCCGTAAAATGCTTGCTAAATATGATGTTAACCATAGAATTGAATCCCCTTATCACCCACAGTCTAGTGGTCAAGTAGAGTTGAGCAATAGAGAGCTCAAATTAATTTTGCAAAAGACTGTTAATAGGTCTAGAAAGAATTGGTCTAAGAAACTTAATGATGCATTATGGGCATATAGAACTGCATATAAAATCCTATGGGTATGTCTCCGTATAAAATGGTTTATGGAAAAGCATGTCACTTACCTCTCGAACTAGAACATCAGGCATATTGGGATATTAAAGAAATCAACTATGATTTTAAACTTGCCGGTGAGAAGAGGTTATTTGATATTAGCTCACTTGACGAATGGAGAACCCAAGCTTATGAAAGTGCCAAGTTGTTTAAAGAAAAAGTTAAAAGATGGCATGACAAAAGGATACAAAAGCGTGAGTTTAATGTAGGTGATTATGTATTGCTATACAACTCTCGTTTAAGATTTTTGCAGGAAAACTTCTCTCTAAATGGGAAGGCCCTTACATTATCGAGGAGGTCTATCGTTCCGGTGCCATAAAAATCAACAACTTCGATGGCACAAATCCGAAGGTGGTAAACAGTCAAAGAATTAAACACTATATCTCAGGTAATCCCATAAATTTTGAAACCAATATTATTGAAACCATAACCCCGGAGGAATACATAAGGGACACTTTCCGGAACGTTTCAGACTCCGAAAAGGAATAGGTATGTGGTACGGTAAGTAAACCGACTCCAAAACAATTTTAAGGCAATATTTCTCCATTTTGGAATATTTAGAAAAATAAAAAATAAGCGGCAGTCCGGGAAGGACACGAGGGCCCCACGAGGGTGGTGGGCGCGCCCTACCCCCCTGGGCGCGCCCCTACCTCGTGAGAACCTCGTGTGCCTTTCGGAATCCATTTTCTTGCACGTTACGTATTTTGGTCGGTAAAAATTCATTATATATTTCCCCGAAGGTTTTGACTCCCGTATCACGCAATTATCCTCTGTTTTCGTTTCGAGCTGTCCTATTGCAGATTAAATCAACATGTCTTCCCAGGATTTGGAAGGAGAAAGCTATGTGGATGATTACTTAGCGAATCCCAAGGTCTATGGAGATGTGGAACATGATGGATGGACCACGGTGGAAGAAGAGGACTATAAACCCAAGGGGAAGGAGGAGACGAGCTTAGATGAAGATGAAGCACCATTACCTCAACCTGGGGACATGCACGTGGAGTTCAAAAAGTCAAGTCTCCGTGATATGGTAAAGAAACCCAAGTTCGATTTTATCCCTTTTCGTCTCTTGTGGGAAAATAAGCAGGACCTATGCAAAAAGATATTAACCCTGGAGTGGGAGATTGATGATCTGGGGGATCAAAATGCCGTCCTCAAGCGCAAATTAAGAGAGAAGCCTAAGCCATCAACTAAGCCCGCATCATCAACAACACCTCCACAATCTCCTCCAACAAAGAAGAATTGAGTATCTGGGTATGGGCACTCCCCTTGGCAACTGCCAAGCTTGGGGGAGGTGCCTCGGTATCATATCACAATCACAACTCCTATCTTTACCGTTTTTCTTAGTTCGATCCTATTAGTAGTATCTTGATCTAGTAGAATAAAGCTTATGGCATGATCTAGTTTTGAGTTTTGCTTTATGATCTCTCTATGTAATTGAGTTGTGAGTTATATATGATAAAGATTAGTGTTGAGTCAAGGGCTTGATTATTTTGCCATGATCTTGGGAGAATAAAAGAAAGAAGAACAGAATAAAAAGAAAACAAAAAGCTCATATTGGTCTTATTGAGAGTAATGACTTCACATAGAAAGAGTATGATGATTAAAAGTTGTTGGGAGTTGGCAGACATAGCTTTGGTCATTGTTGCAATTAATAGGAAGTAATAAGGAAAGAGAGGTTTTACATATAGATATATTATCATTGACATCTTTTATGATTGGGAGAACTCATTAAAATATGACATGCTAAAGAGTTGATGTTGGACAAGGAAGACAACGTAATGAGTTATGTCTTTCTTATATCTGAGATAAAGTATGTTGTCATGGTTCCTCTAACTTGTTGAGCTTGCCTTTCCCCCTCATGCTAGCCAAATTCTCAGCACCAAGTAGAAATACTACTTGTGCTTCCAAAATCCCTAAACCAGTTTTGCCATGAGAGTCCACCATATCTACCTATGGATTGAGTAAGATCCTTCAAGTAAGTTGTCATCGGTGCAAAGCAATAAAAATTGCTCTAAATATGTATGATTGATTGGTGTGGGAGAAATAAGCTTTATACAATCTTGTGATGTGGAAGTAATAAAAGCGACGGACTGCATAATAAAGGTTCATATCACAAGGGGAAATATAAAGTGACGTTCTTTCGCATTGAGATTTTATACATCCAACCATAAAAGCACATGGCAACCTCGGCTTCCCTCTGCGAAGGGCCTATCCTTTATTATTATCTTCTACCTTATGCAAGAGTCACAGTGATCTTGACCTTTCCTTTTTCATTTTATCCTTTGGCAAGCTCAGCATGTTGGAAAGAACATGATATATATATATATATATATATATATATATATATATATATATATATCTAATTGGATGTAGGGGAGCATGAACCATTCTTGTAGACATTACCCTTGAGGTAAAAGGTTGTGGGGCAAAACTATAAGCCCCTATCTTTCTCTGTGTCCGATTATAACTCCGTAACCACAAGTATTGCACGAGTGTTAGCAATTATGGGGGACTAAATGATAGTTGAGTATGTGGACTTGCTTTTTAGCTCTGACATAGACTCTTTCCGATGTTATGATAAATTGCAATTGCTTCAATGACCGAGATTATAGTTTGTCGGAGCCCAATAAGGTTTATGATTTATACTTTTGCATTGTGAATAGATCATCACTTGAACATAAGTGATCATATGACAAAATCTATATAAGTTGTTGTTATGAGAATAATCATGATGCCTTCATGTCCATATTTTATTTTTATCGATGCATCTACCTCTAAACATGAGGACATATTTATTGTTATCGGCTTTTCGCTTGAGGATAAGCGAGGTCTAAGCTTGGGGGAGTTGATACGTCCATTTTGCATCATGCTTTTATATCGATACTTATTGCATTGTGGATTGTTATTTCACTTTATGTCACAATACTTATGGTTATTCTCTCTTATTTTACAAGGTTTACATAAAGAGGGAGAATGCCGGCAGCTGGAATTCTGGGCTGGAAAAGGAGCAAATATTAGAGACATATTCTGTGCAACTCCAAAAGTCCTGAAACTCCACGGAATGTCTTAAAATAGATAAAGAAAAATCCTCGCAAAAGATGAAGGCCAAGGGCCCCACACCCTTCTCACGAGGGTGGGGGGCGCCCCCCCCTAGGGCGCGCTCCCCTACCTCGTGGGCCCCCTGGTGGCTCTCCGACGTCCATCTTCTCCTATATGAAGTATTTTGATGAGAAAAAAAGAAAGAGGAACTTTTCGGACGAGAATCCGTCGCCACGAGGCGGAACCTTGGCGGATCTAATCTAGAGCTCCGGCAGGGCTGTTCTGCCGGGGATACTTCCCTCCCGGAGGGGGAAATCATCACCATCATCATCACCAATGCTCCTCTCATTGGGAGAGGGCAATCTCCATCAACATCTTCACCAGCACCATCTCATCTCCAAACCCTAGTTCATCTCTTGTATCCAATTCTTGTCTCAAAGTCCGGGATTGGTGCTAGTAGGTTGCTAGTAGTGTTGATTACTCCTTGTAGTTGATGCTAGTTGGTTTAATTGGTGGAAGATCATATGTTCAGATCCTTGTCGGTGTCAAAACCGGCGGATCTCGGGTAGTGGGTCCCGAACTATGCGTCTAGGCCGGATGGTAACAGGAGGCAGGGAACACGATGTTTTACCCAGGTTCGGGCACTCTTGATGGAGGTAAAACCCTACGTCCTGCTTGATTAATATTGATGATATGGGTAGTACAAGAGTAGATCTACCATGAGATCAAGGAGGCTAAACCCTAGAAGCTAGCCTATGGTATGATTGTTGTACATGGAGTTGATTGCCTACGGACTACAACCCTCCGGTTTATATAGACACCAGATAGGGTTAGGGTTACATAGAGTCGGTTAGAATGGTAGGAGATCTTGAATATCCGCATCGCCAAGCTTGCCTTCCACGCCAAGGAAAGTCCCATCCGGACACGGGACGAAGTCTTCAATCTTGTATCTTCATAGTCCTGGAGTTCGGCTGAAGGTATAGTCCGGCTACCTGGACACCCCCTAATCGAGGACTCCCTCAGTAGCCCCCGAACCAGGCTTCAATGACAACGAGTCCGACGCGCAGATTATCTTCGACATTACAAGGCGGGTTCTTCTCCAAATTCCGTGTACTTGTTGAATAATGTCCGATTTTTGTAATGTAGCGCTCCTCGGCTCCCACGCCCAATAATGGCCGTCTTCCACGTGTCAAACGAATGCGAAAAGCCAGGGCATTTTTACATCCGCACCCCTAGCCATATAAACAAGCCGCCTATTTAACGGGATGGGGATTTAGGTCCAAACCACATATTCTCCTCTCCGCGAGTTATCATCAGAGCGCTTCCAGCAAAGGTTCATTCCGACATGACCAGCCGTCGCAGCTCCTCTCCTCGCCCCTCCGGACCCAAACCCGGTGACTGGGAGAGATGCACCATCCCGCATAGCGAGTTAGTGTCGCTTCAGGCCAAGGGATTTCTCCCTCAGGCCTATATGGTCCCGGTCCGAGCCAGACTCACCACCTATAATGGTGGAGAGCAAGCGGAGAGCACCCCCAATCCTTCCAAAGGAGAGCGGGTGTGCCTCGTCCCTTATCTCATAAGAGGACTTGGATTTCCAATTCATCCATTTCTCCGTGGGCTTCTGGAGTTCTACGGCCTCCAGCTGCACAATCTCACGCCCGGCTCTATATTGCATATCGCGGGGTTCGTCACCCTCTGCGAGCTATTCCTGGGTGTTGAGGCTCATTTCGCGCCGTGGAAGAGGTTATTCTGCCTGGTGCCCCGCTCTAAGGAGGGGTCAATGTACCAAGTGGGCGGAGCTGAATTGTGGCGCATCGCCGGGACCGGATATCTATCCAGAACCCCAAAGAAGGCATCCGAAGACTAGCCTTCGGAATGGTTTTATATAGAGGACGTCCCGCTGCCGGATCCTGTTCGGATCGGCCTTCCTGAGTTCGACAGTGCTCCCTTAAAGAAGCACCTGAGCTGGCGTCCACGGAGCCCTCAGGGGGAAAGTGACAGGGACATCATTTACCTGATGGGCCGAATAAGATTATTAGCCCATTCCGGACTGACCATGATCAGGGTTATGGCCGAATGCATTATGCGGGGGGTGCAGCCACTTCAGTATAGAAGCCACCCCATGTGGGATTTCAACAGGGAGGACGATGCCACCCGCTACGGCCATAAGGGGCCGGATTCGGCTACCGCTCTACTAAAGATCTTGTCCACTTTGTATAAGGGAGAAGAGGAGGAATTTCTCTGCGTCAACCCACAGGGTGGATTCTCTATGCATAATCCACCAAGCTGGGTAAGCGGTCGCATTTACTTGCCCATTCGTTTTGTATTCCCATTGTTAAATATTTAGTCTAACGACTTCAACGCAGGAACTGCGCCGGGCTGTTAAGGAAATAAACAGCCCTCCTCCACAACCAGAGGACCCAGGAAGGTCCCTCGACCCGGCCTCTCAAGAGGATCCGGACATATCTGTGGAGCTGATTGATGGAGTGTTCCATCAATTGAGAAAGGACAACGCCTTGGTGGCCATTACGGCCGATTACCCAGGGCTAATCCCGGCCTCCCAGGTGACAGAAACCGGGGTCTTATTCCCTTGAAAGAGATTCCACCCTCATGTATTCCGGTGTTTCTGACAACGGTGTTTTGCAAGGGACATTTCCGAGGCAGGAGGCCGAACCTGCGGCGGCTAGCCAACGAGGGGCCGCAGGGCCCCGTGGGGTAAAAAGGAATGCAGTCCGGACTGAGATGCCGGCGCAAAGGTATAGCGCACCCTCTGTTTCCCTAGTGTTATTTTGTCAGGGCATATTAACGTTCGTGCTATCTTCAGAACGAAGAGACCTCGCCGAACTACATCCGGAGAGGTTGCCAATTGCGCCTCCACCAGCCAGGCTCCAACGTCTGGCCAGGAAGCATGGGCGAGCACAAGGCGCACACCGGATGCTCCTCCGACAGAGGATGCGGGCAGGCTGTCTGCCACAAATTCTGAAGTGGAGAGTGCCATGAACCACAGGCGTCGCCAGACAGTTCTATGTGACTCTTGTTTCTCCCAAGAGGCTTTAGATGCCTTTAATTCGGATATGCGTACCTCTGTGCCGCTCAAAATGGTTTAGCCAGAGCCACGGAGCAGTATGTAAAAGACATACGGGTAAGAAATTTTTGGTTAAACATATATATATGCCAGTAGCCCCCGAGACTTGAAGCAGTTAGAGCAACTGATTTATGGATCATTTAATATGCAGGTTCTTACAGAGAAGAATACCGTACTGTCCCAGGAGTTGGAAAAGTGCAAGGCCCAACTAGAGGTCGCACTAGCTGTAGCAGGGGAGCCCAAAGAGACCCCCTCAGGTAAGATACACTTCGAAAGATTAGTATTGTGCGGCGCGGGTGCAAATCTGACAAATCATATTGCAGATGGCGCCGGACTCGATCCAGACAAGCAACAACTCTTACGCCGGCAAAAGGCCGGTGAGAGTATGTTGACAAAGGTGAGGCGAGAGAAGAATGATCTTCAGGATGCCAACACCAAGCTGGATGTTGAACTGAAAGATGTTCGTGGCCAGCTGTCGAAATCCACGAAGGAGAATCAGCGGCTTCGACGCGGCATTTTTAGTAAGTTCTTGAACGAACTTCGAAAAAAAAAGTTCGGCGAGGAAGTCGACTAACAGAGTAATGTCTGTAGGTATGCTCACAGGTCGTCCTGCAGAGGAGATGCCCGGTTCTACGGGTGACCTTCTTCCCGAACTCTTGCAACTGCATGAGCAAATTCGGCAGGCGATGCGGGGTATTGCCCAAGCCTTATGGCCTGCCCACTCCGTGCCCGAGGGCCTTGGAGAGCTTGCGGAGAAGCTGAAGGGAGCTCGGAGGTGCTTCCGGTTGTGGAAGATATCGGCCTACCGACAAGGCGCTAGGGAGGCCTGGGCCATGGTGAAGACCCATTTTACGAAGTCTGACCCAAACCACATGGCCGAGGTCGGACCAGTGGGGCCTGACGGGAAGGAGATCCCTGTGAGCTTAGTATACGGCCAAGTAGAGTTGGCCGCGAAGTATTCCCAGCAGGACTGTAAGTTAGACAGCATGTTAGATGGTATTGAAGAGGAATACAATCAGTTAGAGTGACTGTGTAATCTTTAATTGACATGTGTAATGCCTTCTAGCCGGATTGTAGATCGTTTGTCGTTGCCGACCTTTTCTTTTCAACCTCAGGACCTGACGGTCCGGAGTGTGTCCGAATACCCTACCGGTTATATAAGAACCGGGGTATGCATGGAGACCAGGCGTAGGGGTCATCAGTGCTTTATCAGACAAGTGCCCAACTAGTTATGTTATATTACATGGTTAGTAAGTAACATCTTCCAGAGAGAATAGTTCCGTTAGGGGTTCCTTTCTCTGGGAGGCATGCCCTAAAGTGCATGTCCGGACTGCAAACGCAGGAAAATCATCTGGGGGCATATGTATAAATAAGTAAAAAAAGGTCATCTTTTAGTTCACCGACCGAATATTCCCTTAAGAACGCTAGCTTTCGGCTTCACCCAGTCTGAGGTACACATCCGGCTGATCCGGCAGTAACAATCGCAGAGGTGCTCCCATTACCACCTAGCCGAACAATCGGGAACGTAGGGGTAAGCACAGGAGCCAGGCAACCCAGCTTGGCCAAGACTTAAGTCATATCGATGCATATAATGGTGACGAAAAGGTACATGCGGAAGTTTGACACATGTGGTGGGCGGGAAGCCCGTATAAATAAGCTTCTGTTAAAGAAGCCCCCAGGTTTAATGAGCACGAGTAGCACGTCACTTGAGGAGCCTTTAAGGGCTATAAAAGAAAAAAGGGGAAGGAGAGAAATGTAAGACAGAAAAATGCAAAAAATGGACAGAGGTAGGAGACGAATACAGAGTCCGGCGCTAGGCATAGAATCTTCGGAGACGGGTGGCGTTCCACGGGTTCGGCTCGAGTCGGTTATCCGATGTATCTCGCAGGCGGTACGCCCCACCAGTTAGGACTTGGTCGATTATGAACGGACCTTCCCACTTGGGCTTGAGTTTGTCCTTTTTCTTATCCGGCAGGCGTAGAACTAGTTCGCCAACATTGTAATTTTTGGCCCGTACTTCTCTGCTTTGATATCTTCGGGCCTGTTGTTGATAAAATGCGGAACGGGCTTTTGCCACGTCACGCTCCTCCTCCAAGGCGTCCAACTTGTCCTGCCGATCGAGCTCGGCTTCTCTTTCTTCATACATGCGCACTCTAGGTGAGTCATGAATTATGTCGCAGGGCAGAACTGCGTCTGCGCCGTACACCATAAAAAATGGTGTGTATCCGGTGGTGCGATTTGGCGTGGTCCGCAGCCCCCAGAGCACGGAGTCGAGCTCCTCTACCCAGTGCGTGTTAGATTCCTTGAGGGACCGCACCAGTCTGGGTTTAATGCCACTCATGATAAGACCATTTGCACGTTCGACCTGGCCGTTGGTTTGTGGGTGATAGACGGAAGCATAATCGAGCTTGATGCCCATGTTTTTGCACCAGAGTTTTACCTCGTCAGCGGTAAAGTTTGTACCGTTATCAGTTATGATGCTGTGGGGGATGCCATAACGGTGTACAACCCCGGATATGAAGTCTATCACAGGTCCGGATTCGGCCGTTTTAACAGGCTTGGCTTCTATCCATTTGGTGAATTTATCCACCATGACCAGTAAGTATTTTTTTCCTATCGGTCCCACCTTTAAGGGGTCCGACCATGTCAAGCCCCCAGACCGCAAAAGGCCAGGTGATGGGTATGGTTTGGAGTGCGGTGGGTGGCATATGGCTTTGGTTGGCAAAAAGTTGGCAACCAGCGCATCGTTGGACTAGGTCCTGAGCGTCTGCCCGAGCCGTCGGCCAATAAAAGCATGTATGGAAAGCCTTGCTAACAAGGGACCGAGCAACAGCGTGGTGACCACCGAGTCCGGCATGAATTTCAGCCAGGAGGTTCCGCCCTTCCTCTTCGGAGATGCACCTTTGAAGGACTCCGGTAGTGCTTTTCTTATAAAGCTCTCCCTCATGGACTCTATAGGCTTTAGATCGCCCCACTATGCAGCGGGCCTCGTTTTGGTCCTCCAGGAGTTCCTGCCTAGTAAGGTAGGCTAAGAATGGTTCTGTCCACGGGGCGATAACCGCCATTATTACATGGGTTGAAGGTGTAATTTCATTGGCAGAGCCTCCAATTGTGTCAGATTGTTTGGCGTCGAGTGGTGCGGCTGGGTCCGGGCTGTTATTTGCGGGTTCCCGCTCCCATGCTACGGATGGCTTGAACAATCTTTCCAAAAAGATGTTGGGGGGGACTGCATTGCGTTTTGCTCCGATGCGTGCGAGGACGCCCGTTGCTTGATTGTTTTCGCGGGCCATATGGTGAAACTCCAGCCCTTCGAACCGAGCTGACATTTTTAGGACGGCGTTGCGGTAAGCTGCCATTTTTGGGTCCTTGGCATCGAAGTCTCCATTTATTTGGGATATCGCGAGGTTTGAATCCCCGCGTACCTCTAGGCGCTGGATACCCATGGATACTGCTATCCGGAGACCATGTAGGAGGGCTTCATATTCGGCTGCATTGTTGGAATCCGTGTACATAATCTGGAGCACATATTGGACTGTGTCTCCTGTGGAGGACGTCAGGATGACACCAGCCCCCAGTCCGGCCAACATTTTGGAGCCGTCGAAATGCATAATCCAGTTTGAATATGTGCCGTACTCTTTAGGGAGCTCGGCCTCCGTCCATTCTGCGACGAAGTCGGCCAAAACTTGCGATTTAATAGCTCGTCGTGGCTTATAGGTTATATCGAACGGGAGAAGCTCGATGGCCCATTTTGCAATCCGGCCTGTTGCATCGCGGTTGTTGATAATATCGTTGAGTGGTACTTCCGAGGCTACCGTTATGGAACACTCTTGAAAGTAGTGTCGTAGCTTCCGGGATGCCATGAATACCGTGTATGCAATCTTTTGATAATGTGGGTACCGTGATTTGCATGGAGTGAGGAAAGTGGATACGTAATAGACCGGCCTTTGAAGGGGGAATTTTTGTCCATCCGTTTCCCGCTCGACAACGAGCACTGTGCTGACAACTTGATGTGTTGCTGCAATGTACAATAACATTGGTTCGCCGGTGTTCGGCACGGCCAGGACTGGGTTTGTTGCCAATATGGCTTTTATTTCATCAAGTCCGGCCGTGGCGGCATCCGTCCACTCGAAGTGTTCGGTGCGCTGAAGGAGGCGATAGAGGGGTAGTGCCTTTTCTCCCAAGCGGGAGATGAAGCGTCTTAAAGCCGCCACGCATCCGGTTAATTTTTGTATTTGTTTGAGGTCCTTTGGGATATCCAATTGCGACAAAGCTCGGATCTTGGCTGGATTTGCTTCAATTCCTCTACCGGATACAATGAAGCCCAAGAGCTTTTCGGCTCGAACGCCGAAGACGCATTTTTCCGGGTTGAGCTTGATGTCATATTTTTGGAGGTTATCGAATATAAGGCTCAAGTCGTTTACTAGGGATTGACATGTCTTGATTTAACGACCACATCATCCACATACGCCTCCACTGTTTTGTCGATCTGGTTTGCCAGACATGTCTGGATCATGCGCTGATATGTTGCGCCGGTGTTTTTCAGCCCGAAGGGCATTGTGTTGAAGCAGAATGGGCCGTATGGTGTGATGAGTGCTGTTGCAGCTTGGTCTGATTCTGCCATCTTGATTTGATGGTAACCGGAGTATGCGTCGAGGAAACACAACAAATTGTGTCCTGCGGTGGCATCGATAATTTGATCAATACGGGGGAGGGGGAAGGGATCCTTTGGGAAAGCCTTGTTAAGGTCTTTAAAATCGACACACACGCGCCAGGATTTGTCCTTCTTTGGTACCATCACCAGGTTTGCTAGCCAGTCCGGATGTTTTATGTCTCTGATGAATCCGGCCTCTAATAGCTTGGCTAGCTCCTCTCCCATAGCCTGTCTCTTGGGTTCGGAAAAACGCCGAAGGGCTTGTTTGACAGGTTTCAATCCTTTTAGGATATTTAAGTTGTGTTCGGCCAGCCTGTGTGGGATCCCTGGCATGTCTGAAGGGTGCCAGGCGAAGATGTCCTAGTTCTCTCGTAGGAACTCTCGCAGTGCGGCGTCTGCATTAGGGTTCAGTCGTGCCACGATGGAAGCTGTTTTATTGGGGTCCGTTGGATGGACCTAGAATTTGACTATTTCGTCAGCTGGCTTGAAGGATGTGGATTTGGATCTCTTATCGAGTATCTCATCATCCCTATTAACCATGGAGCGCAGCGCAGTCAGTTCCTCGGCCGCTAAAGCTTCGGATAGCGCCTCAAGGGCTAATGCGGCTGTCTTGTTTTCGGCGCGGAGTGCTATGTCCGGATCACTAGCTAGAGTGATAATTCCATTCAGCTCGGGCATCTTAAGCTTCATGTACCTGTAATGGGGTATTGCTTGGAAGATTGTGAATGCTTCCTGCCCTAGTAAAGCGTGATATCCGCTCTTAAACGGGGCCACCTGAAACGTGACTTCTTCAGACCTGTAATTATCCGGCGTGCCGAACACCACATCTAGTATGATTTTTCCTATGCAGCGCGCTTCCCGACTGGGGATTATTCCTCTAAAGGTTGTGATGCTTCGCTTGACGCAGTTCCAGTCTATTTCCATTTTTTGAAGGGTTTCCTCATAAATGAGGTTCAGTCCACTACCTCCATCCATGAGCACCTTGGTGAGGCGAAAGCCGTCCACTATGGGACTAAGGACCAATGCGGCTGGTTCTCGGGCTATTCGGAATCTAGGTTCATCACTTGCTTTGAAGGTAATGGCAGTGTCGCTCCATGGATTTATTGTTGCAACTTGATAGACTTCGGCGAGGCTGCAGAGTGTTCTTTTTCGCACATTGTTTGATGCGAAAGTCTCAAAGACTATGAGAGCGGTACTGGTGTCCTTGGGCTGGCCTTCTGCGGCCTCCGGAATTAAGAGGTCCTCGCCGATTTTGGCCACCTGCCGGAGTATCCAACATGCTCTAAGGCTGTGAGTTGGTGTGGCGTCCTCTGTACTGTGAATTCTACAAGGTCCATCAAGCCATCTTTACAGTACGGTTCCATGCCCTATAGAGGGTTTTGGCTTTTTGGTGTTTATCCCGGGTGTCCTGTAATGATGCACCCTCTTAGTTTGGACGGGATTACTATTCAAGGCCGGATTATCCCAAAAATTTATTTCGGTTTTCCAGGCGCTTTCCATCGCACAGTATTTTTGTACTATGGACGCGAAGTCAGCGAAGCGTGTGATATTACGACGACTTACGGCATTAAAGATTCCCTTGTCCGTGCAATTACTGCAGAAAATTGAGATTGCGTCATCCTCGCGGCAATCCTTTATCCTGTTCATAACCAAGAGGAATCTGGCCTAGTAATGATGTACTGTTTCCTCGGGCCTCTGCCTGATTTGGGAGAGATCGCTTATGATCGGGTGGGCGGGTGTCGTTGAATCTGAAACCTCACCCAATCCCAGATTCGGAGGCCGAAGACTTTCTGGACTCTGAAGTTCGGATTCTTGGATGTTGTCCAGTAAATCTGGCCCGTTGCCTGATCCTATGCCCAGGTCTTGAGTTACATCTCCCCCTCCGCGGGTATCCGGCTTGGAGGGGTCGGGAATTCGGACATAGCTAGTCCTTAAAATAGGTGAAGGGTCGCCGCACTGCGTCTCTACCACGGCAACGTGGTGGGTGACTTGGGGAGAGTTAATTTCTCATAGATCGGGTTTAAGCCCAACCTGGTCGTAATCCGTAGCGACCCCCAGGGCAGCGATGCGATCCAAGAGCTCGTTTACGGAAGAGAGCTCCATTGGATCTAGCTGCTCGACGAGCTCCGAGCTGACGTGTAGGTTGCTTTTGATGACCCGAGAGGTCACCGTCGGCGCAACAGCCGAACAGGCGGTCATGAGGAAACCACCTAGCCGGAGGGTTTGGCCGACAGCCAAGGCTCTTAGCAATGGCGCTGTTTTTAAAGACGGGAAGAGGCATCCTTCCTGATTGTGACGGCACAGAGGAACTCTCAATGAAAGCACCAATGTCGGTGTCAAAACCGGCGGATCTCGGGTAGTGGGTCCCGAATTGTGCATCTAGGCCGGATGGTAACAGGAGGCAGGGAACACGATGTTTTACCCAGGTTTGGGCCCTCTTGATGGAGGTAAAACCCTACGTCCTGCTTGATTAATATTGATGATATGGGTAGTACAAGAGTAGATCTACCACGAGATCAAGGAGGCTAAACCCTAGAAGCTAGCCTATGGTATGATTGTTGTACATGGAGTTGATTGCCTACGGACTACAACCCTCCGGTTTATATAGACACCGGATAGGGTTAGGGTTACATAGAGTTGGTTACAATGGTAGGAGATCTTGAATATCCGCATCGCCAAGCTTGCCTTCCACGCCAAGGAAAGTCCCATCCGGACACGGGACGAAGTCTTCAATCTTGTATCTTCATAGTCCTGGAGTTCGGCTGAAGGTATAGTCTGGCTACCCGGACACCCCCTAATCCAGGACTCCCTCAATCCTATATGCATATTATTACCCCTCTGATTATGAACATGAATATGCTTTGTGAGTAATTACGTTCGTTCCTGAGGACAAGGGAGAAGTCTTGCTATGAGTAGTCATGTGAATTTGGTATTCGTTTGATATTTTGATAAGATGTATGTTGTCTAGCCTCTAGTGGTGTTATGTGAACATCGACTACATAACACTTCACCATTATTTGGGCCTAGAGGAAGACATTGGGAAGTAATAAGTAGATGATGGGTTGCTAGAGTGACAGAAGCTTAAACCCTAGTTTATGCATTGCTTCATAAGTGGCTGATTTGGATCCATATGTTTCATGCTATGGTTAGGTTTACCTTAATACTTTTGTTGTAGTTGCGCATGCTTGCAATAGGGGTTAATCATAAGTGGGATGCTTGTTCAAGTAAGAGCAGCACCCAAGCATCGGTCCACCCACATATGAAGTTACTTTTTGCTCGTTACAATTTATCCTATCACAAAACTATCTGTTACCACTTATTTCAGTACTTGCATAGAATACCTTGCTGAAAACCGCTTATCATTTCCTTCTGCTCCTCGTTGGGTTCGATACTCTTACTTATCTAAAGGACTACGATAGACCCCCTATACTTGTGGGTCATCAGTACACATTCGGCTGACCCGGCAGTAACAATAGCAGAGGTGCTCCCCTTATGCCCTAGCCGAATTAACGGGAACATAGGGCATAAATACAAGAGCCAGACAACCCAGCTTGGCCAAAACTTAAGTCATATCAATGCATATAATGGCGAAGAAAAGGTACATGCGGAAGAATAACACATGTGCAGGGCATTAAGCCCAGATGAACAATTAAGCTTCTGTGTAAGAAGCCCCCAGGTATGATGAGCGCTGCTAGCGCATCTATAATGTGCGCGCGAGGCACAAGTTGGCCTTTGTGGGCCTAAAGAAAGAATAAAAGAAAGAAAGGGAAACAAGACATATAATGCATATGCAAAAAATGGACATAGGAAGGAGACGAACATAGAGTCCGACGCTAGGCGTAGAATCTTTGGAGCCTGGCTGCGTTCCATGGGCTCGGCTCAAGTCGATTATTCGATGCATCCCGCAGACGGTTCGCTCCACCGGTCAGAACTTGGTCAATAATGAAGGGTCCTTCCCATTTGGGCTCGAGCTTGGACTTTTTCTTCTCCGGCAGGCGTAGAACTAACTCGTCAACGTTATAAGTTTTGGCCCGTACTTCTCTGCTTTGGTATCTGCGAGCCTGTTGCTGATGAAATGCGGAACGGGCTTTTGCCACATCCCGCTCCTCCTCCAGGGTGTCCAGACTGTCCTGCCAATCGAACTCGGCTTCTCTTTCTTCGGACATGCGCACTCGAGGTGAGTCATGAATTATGTCACAGGGCAAGACTGCCTCTGCGCCGTACACCATAAAGAAGGGTGTATATCCGGTACTATGATTCGGCGTGGTCCGCAGCCCCCAGAGTACAGAGTCGAGCTCCTCTACCCAGTGCGTGTTAAACTCCGTTAAGGACCGCACTAATCTGGGTTTAATGCCGCTCATTATAAGACCGTTTGCTCGCTCAACTTGGCCATTGGTTTGTGGGTGATAGACTAAAGCATAATCGAGCTTGATGCCGATGTTGCTGCACCAGAGTTTTACCTCGTCGGCCATGAAGTTCATGCCGTTGTCAATGATGATGCTGTGGGGGACGCCATAATGGTGTACGACCCCGGATATGAAGTCTATCACCGGTCCGGATTTGGCCATTTTAACAGGTTTGGCTTCTATCCATTTGGTGAATTTATCCACCATGACCAGTAAGTATTTTTCTTATGGATTCCCCCTTTAAGGGGTCCAACCATGTCAAGCCCCCAGACCGCAAAGGGCCACGTACTGGGGATTGTTTGGAGGGCGGTGGGTGGCATGTGGCTTTGATTTGCAAAAAGCTCGCAACCGGCGCAGCGTTGGACCAAGTCCTGTGCGTCTGCCCGGGCCGTCGGCCAATAGAATCCTGTATGGAAGGCCTTGCTTACAAGTTCCCGGGCTGCGGCGTGGTGGCCGCTGAGTCCGGCGTGGATTTCTGCGAAAAGTTTCCGCCCTTCCTCTTCGGAGATGCACCTTTGAAGGACTCCGGTGGTGCTTTTTTTATACAGTTCTCCCTCATGGACTCTGTAGGCCTTAGATTGCCGCACTATGCAGCGTGCCTCATTTTGGTCCTCCGGAAGTTCCTGCCTATTTAGGTAGGCCAGTAATGGTTCTGTCCAGAGGGCTATGATGGCCATTATTACGTGGGCTGAAGGTGTTGTTTCAGTGGCAGAGCCTTCGATTATGTCCGAGTGTTCGGTATCGAGCGTTGTGGCCGGGTCCGGACTAATATTGCCGGTGTCCCCTTCCCATACCACGGATGGCTTAAACAACCTCTCTAAAAAGATGTTGGGGGGGGATCGCGTTTTGCGCCGATGCGGGCGAGGATATCCACTGCCTGATTTTTCCCCGAGCCACATGGTGAAATTCGAGCCCCTCGAACCGAGCTGACATTTTTAGGACGGCGTTACGGTAGGCCGCCATTTTCGGATCCTTGGCATCAAAGTCTCCATTTATCTGGGATATTGCGAGGTTCAAATCCCCACGCACCTCCAGGCGTTGAATGCCCATGGAAACTGCCATCCGAAGACCATGTAACAAGGCTTCGTATTCGGCTACATTGTTGGAGTCTGTATACAATATCTGCAGTACGTATTAAACTGTATGTCCGGTAGGGGACGTGAGAACGACGCCAGCCCCCAGTCCAGCCAGCATTTTAGAACCGTCGAAGTGCATGATCCAATTGGAGTATGCGTTGTTGTAACATCCCAAAATTCTAAATTTTAGAATGTTATAAACAAATATATATATTTGATTGATGGGTTGATTGGTTGTCTAAAAGTGAGTGAAATTCAAAACTTTTTGAAAGTTAAATGAGAGGGAATAAAAGGACTTTCCCAAACTTTCACCTTTTTCTTTTGATCCTCGAGAATTCAAATTCTTTTCATCACAAAACCCTGGAGAGAAGATGACATGACTTCTTCCATTTATTTAAATGACATGGGGTGTTGAAAATATTTGAATTTCATTTGGAAAATATTTCCAATTCTGAAACTTTACGCAACTCAATGACCCACGGAGAGAGTTGGGGATTTCGTTATTTTCATATTTGAGTTTTCTCAAATGTTGAGAATAGGATCATTTGATTTTATTTATTTTATCATCAATGATTTCTATTACAAAAATATGAGAGAGGGAATAAAATGACTTTCCCAAAATAAAGAAATATTTAGGATTTAATAGGAAATCAAATAAGATTTTATTTCGGAGTTTTTCGGTGTTTTATTTGAATTTAGGAAAAATGTGTGTTTTTCAAAGTTGCATTTAGGGCCCAAATAAATGTTCACCTTGTGCGGCTTGATTTTAGAAGCCCGTGAAAATTTATTTTGGAATTTTTGGAGTCCATTTAGTATTTCTTTTTATTTTTCTTCCGGGCAGAATAAAAAAAACGAACCGACTTCGGGCCGTACCCGAGCGGGACAGCGCCCGGGGGTAGCCTTTAAAAAGCGTCGCCCCGAGCCGCCCCAGCCCATCAGCCCCGCCACGATCCGCGCGCACCGCCGGAGCCGCCGCCGCCGACGATCCCGCCGCCCGAGGTTCGTCGCGCCTCGTTTTCCATGCCGAAAAAAGGCGTTCATCATTTTTCTTTTTCTCGGATTAAATCCGCGATTTTTCTCATCGCGATTCCTGATCCGATTTTCATTTTAGTTTAAATTTTCGCTCGTTTATCGGAATCAGGCGATTCAAGCGCCTAGGGATTTGTCTCGAAACCCTTTATCCATTTAACCAACTTAAACAAGATTTTGCTACTGTAAAATTTGCCCTAGATCCAGATTACTAGAATGAAGTTGTTTTCTTTCGCAGTTTGACTTTCATTGCTTCGTTCGATTTGATTCTTTTTGCCAACCGGAGTTCTTAAGTTGAACCTTCTGGTTAGATCTCTTATTTGAGTTTTACCTGTGCATTAGATGAGTACTTATTGTATGCTTGTTTGTTTGTCTGCGATAGAATACCCGGAGTGTGCTGCCTGTTACTTCGAATCGTTAGGTTTCGCGGATCATCAGCAAGGCAAGTTCACACTTTGATCATATCCCCTTCATACCCAGTTTTCATTGCATTAGATCAAACCTCAAACATTGGATGATTAGGATCTAATTAAATTGTGGGATTGGGAAGTAGTTGATGAGGTAGGAACCTATTGCCCTGTTACTATCAAACCCTTGGGAGTTACTTCTACGTGTTGCTTATATTGCTATGCTATGCTCGTAGATGTGGTTTGGGTATGAGTGAAATCCATGACAGATGTGAGATTGTTATTTAATGGTTCAACTTAAGGTGGCAACTTGAATACACATATGGGTGGATTGCTAGGGGCACCCTGGGGATATACCAGTGGACTTGCCCGAACACCTGGGGATATACCAGTGTTGTCCTAGGAGATCCCGGGATATACCGTGTGATCATCCTACGGTCCGCCACCCAGGCTCAAAGGGATCATAAGATTATTCATGCTAGAAACTTCCGTGTGCAACCACAAGCTATTATGGGCTCTAGCATAGTTGACTAAGTCATGCGAACTCTTACAGTGGTAGACTAGCAGATGTAGGGGATGTAGGTGGTACGGTCTACCATCGTAAGGTGCTAGCGCTTCTAAAAGACTATGTCTCGGTCATCCGTCTTCTCAAACACCATGTAGTGCGAGAAACCAAATGGAGGTGATCGAGTCTTGTGGGGAAAAGTGCGCAAACCTCTGCAGAGTATATAAAAACTAATCATGGTTAGCCGTGTCCCCGGTTATGGACATCTAGAGTATCTAGTTCTTGGATTATCCTGTTGATCTCATCATGTTACTTTAAATGAATATTGTTGGGTTTTAATGATGTTACTTAATTGGGGTTGAGAATGCTGTCAACCATTCTTAATGATTAACAACCACCATGATAGTTAAATAAAATTTATTCCTTTGTAGTAGGGAAAAATTGGCTTTTCACAAAAACCTTTAACCATAGAGCTTTTCCACCAGCGAAATATGCATGTAGTGATAGCCATTATTCATCATTGCTCTACAGTGTGAATTTGTCAGTACATTCAATGTACTGACCCTCTATGGCTGCAACGTCTCATGTTGCAGGATTTCTTACGACGAGTAAGTGATACGTTAGGGTTATGATTTCTACACTCAACTTTGCCGTTGGTGTTGATGGGAATCCACAACCTTGTTACTTCTGCTATTTTGGATTGAGGTAATAGTATTTACGTTACTTTTTACATGTGATTTACCTTTGTTATAAATCCTCGAGTACTATGTGTGTCAGCATACCGATCCAGGGATGACACTTAAGCACAGAGACTTGACCGTCTAGGTCGGGTCGCTACAAGATGGTATCAGAGCACATGTTGACTGTAGGACCTGATCCTAGAAACTGGCAAGCCCATAGCAAAGATTTTTATCTACAACCTTCCCTTTCAAAAAGATCTTTTATCTCTTTTCTCTTCTGAGCTTATTCAAAAATTCCCTTTAGTGAGACCATACCCCTTTCCCCTTTTGACCAGACGAGGATTTGACTGATGAGACCACTCTTACAAGATATTGGACAACTAAGACCGCTTCGGAATGAAGAGTATTTTCCGTGCATCTGAATAATGGAAACTACAATGGTTGAAGACTCCGAAGACAAGTAGAATTTGAAGGCTCTGAAGAATCCCTAGATTTGTATGACCTAGGAAGGCTACCCTTATGAAACTTGACCGATTATGGAAGTTGTCAATGCCCGAGATCAGGGTGTATCGCAGAAAGTCCGGAGCATGGAGAGTTAAAAACTTAAAGCTCTATCAAGGAAAACCCTAAGGAAGGAGATATCAACTATGGAGAGATAGCTCATGGAAATGACAAGAGCAGAAACATAGCTATCCATGATGTTATCGCCCGCTTATGCTATTGTCACCGTGCTGAGTTAAGCATGCATATGCATGGAAGGATTGGATAGTAAAAGGCTGATGGAGCATCTATCAGCAAGAGGTGAAGTTTTAACCTTAGCTAGTGTATCACCAGGATCTGGAGTGTTACATCAAGAAGTTTAAGGTGGAGCTCCATGAAGCCGTATTAGACAAGGAAGCATTTCGTGAAGAACTCAGGAACCAAAGGCTGAAAGTAGCCAAGCTGGAGGAGCTACAAACTCGAGATACCAGAGATTCGTTAAGAACTGAAGGACAGCAGGATCATGGTTCAGGTCGAGTTTGATGAAACCCAGAAGTTTGGAATGCAACTCTAGAATATTAAAGGACGTCACGAGAGACTTCACGTCAATAGAGATGATCTGGCAAAAGAACTTGAGAAAGACAAGCATGATTGGAAGAAGCCATTGGAGGCATGAACAAGGCTTGAAGAGTTTGGAGAGTTGATGATTTATTGACCTTTAGAAGACCAAACCCCTGTTATATACCTACGTTAGATGCGATGATTGTGAGCTGTCATTTGTTTGATGTTTTTCGACAGCCACAATAAAATCTGTCTTTTCAAAACTTTTGTTTGTATTGTGTGTATCCCTCTCTATCTCTGTTATCTCACCCCAAACCCATGGACCCAATAGAGGATGAATGAAGATGAGCTTATATTTTCTGGA
Organism: Triticum monococcum; assembly: GCA_034509565.1. Taxonomy (NCBI): domain Eukaryota; kingdom Viridiplantae; phylum Streptophyta; class Magnoliopsida; order Poales; family Poaceae; genus Triticum; species Triticum monococcum. Next base: position 413,416,916 of record CM067845.1, read on the forward strand.
CCGATAAGTCAATTGGAGACGGACCGATGGATTCAGAACATGGAGGATCACATGAAGAATAACCTTGCAGTTGGAAATGATATGACCCAACATGCTCTTCAGTGCTTTGAAAGAGGTGCTGCTACTTGGTGGAGGATGTACCAAACAATCAATGGATGGCAAGGAGTAACCACTTGGAAAGAATTTAAGTTGACTCTACTAAAGTCTCGGTTTGTGTCCCAAAAATTGAAGCCTTATGGAAAGGATATGAAGAAAACTTGTGCATGCAAGCTTTGTGGAGAAGTAGGACACACCCATAAAGAACACAAGGATGAATGCCCAAATTGTGAAGGAAGTCACCCAGTTGAAGATTGCCCAACTAGGCAGATTACTTGTTTCTTGTGTGAAGGGACTACACACTACCCTGCTCAGTGTCACATTTACCCCATGGTACAAAGAACCATCCAAAAGAAGAAAGAAGTATTGAAAGGAGCCCTCATGGAAATTTTAGAAGAAGCTGTGATGAAGGAAGATGTGGAGGACACACCTAAAGAGGACCCGAGTAGACCCTGCACTAAGTCTTGCTATTCATGTGGAGAAGAAGGACACATCTCCCAGAATTGTTTGAACGGGGATCTAGTAGAATTCTCGACAGAGGAAGTAGAATATGACCCACAAGAAATAGAAGCCATGATTGGCATGGAAAGGTCCAGGAAGAGAAGCAGATTGGATTCCAGGAAGGACCTCAGTCATATCACCTGTTACAGGTGCAAGGAGTCAGGGCACTACCTCAACAATTGCCCCAAAAGGAAACCTCGATACTTGTTAGAAGTTATATGTTTTAGTTGTAATGGAGCTGGACACTTTGCCAGAGAATGCCCCAAGGAGAAGGAAACTTGTGCTAGATAGTTGAGTTTGCAACAAAAGAAATGGAGTAGTACAAGTGAGAACATTTTTCTTTTATATTGAGGTGTTGAGTTGAGACATGTAATGGAGAAGCGAGAGATTGTAATCATTTGAGAATGAAAAAAGCAGCATCGTTGGTACTGATATAGATTTTATGAGTTGTTACCCTATGAAGAAGAATTTTGACCATTTTTGAGGATATGAGAAATATGGTCTATGGAAGATTTGTGCATTTTAAGGGTGGTAGTACCTTGTAAGAACCCTTGACCCCTGGGAAAGAGAAGGCTACTCCACTGAGTGGATTTTAGACAAAATGAATATGAATTTTGTCTCGATATGTGTGATACCCCAACAGTATGTGGGATGAAGTTGGAGACCGTTAGTTGTTTGGACCAAATGTGAACAAGGAGTTAGAAGAGAATGTAAGTTTATTCAAGATAGACTGAAGGTAGCTCAGTCCAGGCAGAAGAGTTATGCAGACTTAAAAAGCGCAAGGAGGTAGTCTATGATATTGGAGACAGAGCATGTCTTCATGTGTCCCCTTTGTGAGGAGTTAAACGATTTGGAGTTAAGGGACTGTTAGCCCCGAGATTTGTAGGACCATACCGACTCTTGGAGCGTATGGGAGAAGTGGCCAACAAGTTGGAGTCACCCGAAGGACTGTCAGGAGTTCATGATGAGTTTCACATTTCCCAGTTGCAGAAGTGCCATGCAGAGATGACCAATATTCCCCTGTAAGGACGCTTGACCCTGGAAAGGATAATGATGTTTCACGAAGTAGAGTATGGACTTCATAAGTATAAGTTTTACCTCGGTATGTGGGATATTCCACGAGGATGAAGAGATGAAGTACTATTGGATATAAAGGAGGTATGATGTTGGTAATATGGAGCAATGGCAACCCCATGACAAGTCTGAGTACTCACGTCTTGGTTTGGTGCCAATAGAAGGAAGGAAGACAGTACAATTGGATGGATTTAAGAATACTAGGAAGTTGGAAGTTGGAATAATGATCAGTTGCCCGATGATAAGTTCAAGGACTACAAGTGATAAGATGGGCCATAACCCACAGGCCCCAGGACCTGCCAAGAAGCAAGCACACTCCTGCTAAAGGAAAAAACCCTGGAAGGAGTTATGTTTTATCGATAGGCCATTTTATAGGAGTAACGCAAAACCCGAGAGTTGTGAAGGAACGATAGATGTTTGTTTGGCTTGCAGAATCCATGGAATTATCCGAACTTAGTTCGTCGACAAGAGAAATTCTGCAATGCTTGTGAGGATGACTGAGTGTTAGTATGCGAGATTCGCTAAACTGTATACATGGTAATGATTTGGGTGCGGGATGGATTGATCACCATACCGACTTACTCTTATTATTCGCCTTGCTATATGGGATGGTAAATCTGAGTGACTTACCTATAGTAGAGAGACGACGGTATTAAACCTTGTTTGAAGCCTTAGAATGGTATAGGTATTTTTTTTCCTTGTACAAGGCAGCTTTGCCAACCATAGGTTATACGGTGAGGATCAACCAGACCCATTTCCTGCAGGAGAAACCATAAATTGTTGACCACCATGAGATATCGATAGTTGTTTAGTTTTGGCGCCAGACCCGTCAGCTAAGAAGGCCCAGTCTCGGAATAACCTTACCAAATGAAGGGACAGAAAAATTGTGGTAAAGGTTATGCCACTACCGGAAGAGCTCAGAGAAGGAATTTCTCGAGGATCTGAGAAGACCGACACTGTCAAGAATAAGGATGGAGTATATGAGTTTTGATGGTAGAGTAACCATGCTTCTAAGGGTGGTAGCACTCCAGACCCCGTGTGATGATCGATGGATTTTGAGGAGACCCCCAAACCCTAACCTATTTCTTGCTAGCCGCTCCGAATCTCGAGGACGAGATTCATTTTAAGGGTGGTAGGTTTGTAACATCCCAAAATCCTAAATTTTGGAATGTTATAAACAAATAGATAGATTTGATTGATGGGTTGATTGATTGTCTGAAAGTGAGTGAAATTTGAAACTTTTTGAAAGTTAAATGAGAGGGAATAAAGGACTTTCCCAAACTTTCACCTTTTTCTTTTGATCCCCGAGAATTCAAATTCTTTTCATCACAAAACCCTGGAGAGAAGATGACATGACTTCTTTCATTTATTAAAATGACATGGGGTGTTGAAAATATTTGAATTTCATTTGGAAAACATTTCCAACTCTGAAACTTTACGCAACTCAATGACCCACAGAGAGAGTTGGGGATTTCGTTATTTTCATATTTGAGTTTTCTCAAATGTTGAGAATAGGATCATTTGATTTTATTTATTTTATCATCAATTATTTCTATTACAAAAATATGAGAGAGGGAATAAAATGACTTTCCCAAAATAAATAAATATTGAGGATTTAATAAAAAATCAAATAAGATATTATTTCGGAGTTTTTTGGTGTTTTATTTGAATTTAGGAAATATGTGTGTTTTTCAAAATTGCATTTAGGGCCCAAATAAATGTTCACCTTGTGCGTCTTGATTTTAGAAGCCCATGAAAATTTATTTAGGAATTTTTGGAGTCCGTTTAATATTTCTTTTTATTTTTCTTCTGAGCGGAATAAAAAAACGAACCGACATCGGGCCGTACCCGAGCGGGACACCGCCCGGGGGCAGCCTTTAAATAGCGCCACCCCGAGCCGCCCCAGCCCATCAGCCCCGCCTTGATCCACGCGCGCCGCCGGAGCCGCCGCCGCCGACGATCCCGCTGCCCGAGGTTCGTCGCGCCTCGTTTTCCGTGCCGAAAAAAGGCGTTCGTCGTTTTTCTTTTTCTCGGATTAAATCCGCGATTTTTCTGATCGCGATTCCTGATCCGATTTTCGTTTTAGTTTAACTTTTCGCTCGTTTATCAGAATCAGGCGATTCAAGCGCCTAGGGATTCATCTCGAAACCCTTTATCTGTTTAACCAACTTAAACAAGATTTTGCTACTGTAAAATTTACCGTAGATCCAGATTACTAGAACGAAGTTGTTTTCTTTCACAGTTTGACTTTTGTTCTTCGTTCGATTTGATTCTTTTTGCCAACCGGAGTTCTTAAGTTGAACCTTCTGGTTATATCTCTTATTTGAGTTTTACCTGTGCATTAGATGAGTAATTATTGTATGCTTGTTTGTTTGTCTGTGATAGAATACCCGGAGTGCGCCGCCTGTTACTTCGAATCGTTAGGTTTCGCGGATCATCAGCAAGGCAAGTTCACACTTTGATCATATCCCCTTCATACGCAGTTTTCATTGCATTAGATCAAACCACAAACATTGGATGATTAGGATCTAATTAAATTGTGGGATTGGGAAGTAGTTGATGAGGTAGGAACCTATTGCCCTGTTACTATCAAACCCTTGAGAGTTACTTCTACGTGTTGCTTATATTGCTATGCTATGCTCGTAGACGTGGTTTGGGTATGAGTGAAATCCATGATAGATGTGAGATTGTTATTTAGTGGTTCAACTTAAGGTGGCAACTTGAATACACATCTGGGTGGATTGCTAGGGGCACCCTGGGGATATACCAGTGGACTTGCCCGGACACCTGGGGATATACCAGTGTTGTCCTAGGAGATCCCGGGGATATACCATGTGATCATCCTATGGTCCGCCACCTAGGCTCAAAGGGATCATAAGATTATTCATGCTAGAAACTTCCGTGTGCAGCCACAAGCTATTATGGGCTCTAGCATAGTTGACTAAGTTGTGCGAACTCTTATAGTGGTAGACTAGCGGATGTAGGGGATGTAGGTGGTACGGTCTACCATCGTAAGGTGCTAGCGCTTCTGAAAGACTATGTCTCGGTCATCCGTCTTCTCAAACACCATGTAGTGCGAGAAACCAAACGGAGGCGATCGAGTCTTGTGGGGAAAAGTGCGCAAACCTCTGCAAAGTATATAAACTAATCATGGTTAGCCGTGTCCCCGGTTATGGACATATGGAGTATCTAGTTCTTGGATTATCCTGTTGATCTCATCATGTTACTTTAAATGAATATTGTTGGGTTTTAATGATGTTACTTAATTGGGATTGAGAATGCTGTCAACCATTCTCAATGATTAACAACCACCATGATAGTTAAATAAAATTTATTCCTTTGTAGTAGGGAAAATTTGGCTTTTCGCAAAAACCTTATAACCATAGAGCTTTTCCACCAGCCAAATATGCATGTAGTGATAGCCATTATTCATCATTGCTCTACAGTGTGAATTTGCCAGTACATTCAATGTACTGACCCTCTGTGGCTGCAACGTCTCATGTTGCAGGATTTCTTACGACGAGCAAGTGATACGTTAGGGTTATGATTTCTACACTCAACTTTGCCGTTGGTGTTGATGGGAATCCAAAACCTTGTTACTTCCGCTATTTTCGATTGAGGTAATAGTATTTACGTTACTTTTTACATGTGATTTACCTCTGCTATAAATCCTCGAGTACTGTGTGTGTCAGCATACCGATCCAGGGATGACACTTAAGCACATAGACTTGACCGTCTGAGGTCGGGTCGCTACAGTCGTACTCTTTAGGGAGTTCGGCTTCCATCCATTCGACGATAAAGTCGGCCAATACTTGCGATTGAACGGCTCGGCGAGGTTTGTTTGTTATGTCGAACGGGAGGAGCTCAATGGCCCATTAGGCAATCCGGCCCACGATGTCGCGGTTGTTTATAATATCATTGAGTGGCACCTCCGAGGCTACTGTAATCGAACACTCTTGAAAGTAGTATCGCAGTTTCCGAGATGCCATGAATACCGCATAGGCTATCTTTTGGTAATGTGGGTACCGTGATTTGCATGGAGTGAGGACAGTGGATACATAATATACCGGCTTTTGAAGAGGTAATTTATGTCCATCCGCTTCTCGTTCAACGACGAGCACTGCGCTTACAACTTGATGAGTTGCCGCAATGTATAATAGCATTGGTTCGTCGATGTTTGGTGAGGCCAGGATTGGGTTGGTTGCTAATATGGCTTTTATTTCTTCCAATACGGCTGTGGCTGCGTCCATCCACTCGAAGTGTTCGGTGCGCCGAAGGAGGCGATAAAGGGGTAATGCCTTTTCTCCTAAGCGGGAGATAAAACGGCTTAGAGCCGCCACACATCTAGTTAATTTTTGGATTTGTTTGAGGTCTGTTGGGGTAGCCAACTGTGACAAAGCTCGGATTTTGGCCGGATTATCTTCAATACCTCTACTGGAGGCAATGAAACCCAGGAGCTTTCCGGCAGGTACGCCGAAAACGCACTTTTCCGGATTGAGCTTGATGTCATATGTTCGGAGGTTGTCAAATGTGAGCCTCAAGTTGTCTATCAGAGAGTCGACGTGTTTGGTTTTGACGACCACATCATCTACGTATGCCTCTAGTGTTTTGCCGATTTGGTTCTCCAGACATGTCTGAATCATGCGCTGATATGTTGCACCAGCGTTTTTGAACCCAAAAGGCATTGTGTTGAAACAGAAGGGGTAGTATGGTGTGATGAATGCAGTTACGGCTTGGTCGGACTCCGCCATCTTGATTTGATGGTAACCGGAGTATGCGTTAAGGAAACACAATGATTCGTGTCCTACGGTAGCATCGATAATTTGATCAATGCGGGGGAGGGGAAGGGATCCTTTGGGTAGGCCTTATTGAGGTCCTTGAAATCGACACATAGGCGCCAGGATTTGTCCTTCTCTGGTACCATCACCAGGTTTGCTAGCTAGTCCGGGTGTTTTATTTCTCTGATGAATCCGGCCTCCAATAACTTGGCTAGTTCCTCTCCCATGGCCTGTCTCTTAGGTTCAGAGAAATGCCGAAGAGCCTGCTTGACCGGCTTGAATCCCTTTAGGATATTGAGGCTGTGCTCGGCCAGCCTGCGTGGGATTCCTGGCATGTCTGATGGATGCCAGGCGAATATGTCCCAATTCTCATGCAGGAACTCTCATAGTGCGGCGTCCACGGCGGGGTTTAACTGCGCCCCGATGGAGGCTGCTTTTGTAGGGTCCGTTGGATGACTTGGAATTTGAGTATTTCATCCGCTGGTTTAAAAGAGGTGGACTTGGATCTTTTGTCGAGTATCACGTCGTCCCTGTCCACTATAGAGCATAGCATGGTTAATTCCTCGGCCAAAAGGGCTTCGGATAATGCCTTGAGGGCCAGTGTGGCTGTTTTGTTTTTGGCGTGGAGTGTTGTGTTCGGATCACTAGCGAGAGTGATGATTCCGTTGGGCCCGACATTTTGAGCTTCATGTACCCATAATGGGGTACGGCTTGGAAGATCGTGAACGCCTCACATCCTAAAAGGGCGTGGTATCAACTACTGAACAGGGCCACTTGAAATGTAATTTCTTCGGACCTATAGTTCTCCGGCGTGCCGAATACCACATCTAGTGTGATTTTCCCAGCACGGCGTGCTTCCCGAGTAGGGATGATTCCTCCGAAGGTTGTGCTCCTTTGCTCAATGCGGTTCCAGTCTATTTCCATTTTTGAAGAATTTCCTCATAGATGAGGTTTAGACCGCTGCCGCCGTCCATGAGTACTTTGGTGAGTCGAAAGCCGTCGACGATTGGACTGAGGACCAGTGCGGCTGGTGTTCGGGCTGTTCGGAATTTAGGTTCGTCACTAGCATTGAAGGTAAAGCCGTGTCACTCCATGGATTTATTACTGCCACATGGCAGATTTCGGCAATGCTGCGGAGTGTTCGCTTGCGCCTATTATTTGATGCGAAGGTCTCAAAGACTGTTAATACCGTATTGTTATCCACGGGATGGTCCTCTGTGGCATTTGGGATTAGAAGATCCTCACCACTTTTGGCCACCTGCCGAAGTATCCAACATGCTCTAAGGCTGTGCGTTGGTATGGTATCCGTTGTGCTATGAATTTTGCAGGGTCCGTTAAGCCATCCCTCCAATACGGTTCCGTGCCCTGTAGAGGGTTTTTGCTTCTTTGTAATTAACTCGGGTGTCTTATGATAGTGATCCCTTTTACCTCGGACTGGGTTCATATTTGGAGCCGGATTATCCCAAAATTTCATTTCAGTTTTCCAGGCACTTTCCATCGCATAGTACTTTCGTACTATGGATACCAAGTCAGAGAAGCGTGATATGTCACGGCGACTTATGGCGTTAAGGATTCACTTGTCCATGCAGTCATTGTAGAAAACTGAGACCGCGTCTTCCTCGAGGCAATCCTTAACCTTGTTTATCACAAGGAGGAATCTAGCCCAATAATGATGTACTGTTTCGTGGGGCTCTTGCCTAATGTGGGAAAGATCGTTTATGTCTGGGTGGGTGGGTGGATTTGAGTCCGAACACCTACCCCATCTGAGACCCTGGGGCCGAGGAGTTTCCGATGTTGGAAGTTCAGATTCCGGTATATTGCCTGATGAGTCTGGCCCGCTGCCTGACTCTAGGTTCATGGTTTGGGTGATGTCCTCTCGTAAACGGGTATCCGGCTCGGAGAGCTCGGGAATTCGAACATAGTTAGTCCTCGAGATAGAGGAAGAATCGCCGCATTGTTCCTGCACCACCGCAACATCATGGGTGACCGGTGGAGAGTTAATCTCCCTTTGACCAGGTCTAAGCCCAATCCGATCATAGTCCGTAGCGACTTCCAAGGCGGCAATGCGATCCAAGATCTCGTTTAGGGAAGAGAGCTCCATTGGATCTATCTACTCGGTGAATTCCAAGCCGACGTGGAGGCTGTTTTCGATGACCCGAGAAGTCATCGTCGGTGCAGCAACCGAACAGGCGGTCATGACGAAACTGCCTACCCAAAGAGTTTGGCCGACAGCCAGGGCTCCCCTGGCGGTAATGTTGTTTTTAACAACGAGATGAGGCATCCTTCCTAACGGTGACGTCATAGAGGAACTCTTAATGAAAGCACCAATTTCGGTGTCAAAACCGGCGGATCTCGAGTAGGGGGTCCTGAGCTGTGCGTCTAAGGCGGATGGTAATAGGAGGCAAGGGAAACGATGTTTTACCCAGGTTCGGGCCCTCTTGATGGAGGTAAAACCCTATGTCCTGCTTGATTTATTCTTGATGATATGAGTATTACAAGAGTTGATCTACCACGAGATCGGAGAGGCTAAACCCTAGAAGCTAGCCTATGGTATGATTATATGTTGTCCTACGGACTAAAACCCTCCGGTTTATATAGACACCGGAGGGGGCTAGGGTTACACAAGGTCGGTTACAAAGGAGGGGATATCCATATCCGTATTGCCTAGCTTGCCTTCCACGCCAAGTAGAGTCCCATCCGGACATGAAACGAAGTCTTCAATCTTGTATCTTCATAGTCCAATAGTCCGGCTGTCCGGAGACCCCCCAATCTAGGACTCCCTCAACAACTCTTGCCCATGGTTAGGAAAACCCAACCATCTTTGATCAACGAGCTAGTCAAGTGGAGGCCCACTAGGGACATGGTATTTGTTTCTATTTATGGCATGAATAATAAACCTTTATCATGAATAAAGAAATATAAAACAACAACTTTATTATTGCCTCTAGGGCATATTTCTGACCACCAACATCTTATTTTGATTCGGCGGTATTGTGGGATGAAGTGGCCCGAATCAACCTTACATGTCCACGCACATGAGACCGGTTCCACCGACTGACATACAACTAGTTTTGCATAAAAGGTGGCTGGCGGGTGTCTGTTTCTCCTACTTTAGTTGAATCAAATTTGACCGCGGTCGGTCCTTAAAGAAGGTTAAAACAACAAACTTGATAAATCACCGTTGTGGTTTTTGTGGAGGGGGAGTAAACCTTTACTTTTATCGCTTGGGAACCGCCACTAGCGTGCTTAGCATGGAAGATCACTACAAATAAATACACTTCTGTGATGATATGTGTTTGTCATAGTAGGTCACGTTTTGTGTCATGCATGTACATCCATGAAAAATTTATGACAGAATCAAGATAGTCATACTTGTGCTGTCGTAGAAGTGTTCCATGGCATTACCAAAATTATCATCACGGAAGTGTCCACTTCCATGACGATAAATCGCGCATCACAGAACTGCTTTCGTCAAGGGTGACCGACATGTGGCATCCACCGTAACGGAATGCCGTTAAGCTATCGGGTCCGGTTTTGGATCCGATAACTTGTTAACAGCCCCGACCAATGGGGATTTTCCACGTGTAAAATCATCATTGGCTGGAGGAAACACGTGTCGGCTCACCATTGGGACAGATGTCATCCACTCATTGGACCCAAAGCGCCTATGATACGTCAACATGTGGCACGACCCAACAGAGGCCCATTCCTGTGAAAAGGCCAACCCGTTTGACTTGGTCAAAAGGTGGCGGGCCGACCCACGGCAAGCCTGTTAACGGCATGTTCGCATATAGCCCATTTACAGCCCGCTAACCCAGGGCCCATTTACGGCCTATCCGAATTAGGCCCAGTAGCGTCATCTGGGCCGTCCAATATAATTGCAGCCCATTTTAACTTCCGGCCCATGTATGGCCCATGACGTCTTTCGGCCCATATGAGGCGCTTAGTAACCCTCGACCCATTAACGACACGTGGTGAAACTGGCCCATAATGAACAGTGTATCACTTTATACCCATTCACGACCCATTATTCCATTGGGCCATTTCTAGCCCATGTTATCTTTCGGCCTTCTCAGGACCCATTTATTATTGGGCTCATTTCTAGCATGCGTTTACTTACGGCCCGTTACTGTCATTTTCTGCTTGTGGGCCAGATTCAGCCCGTGGTTACAGTCGGCCCGTTTGTGGCCCGTTAATACGTTGGGCCGTTTTCATAGCGTCATCAAATATGGCCGATTAACGACGGCCCGTTATGGTTGGCCCATGAACGGACAATTTCAACTCTAGCCCATTTACGACCATAATGTGGTCTGTTATTGGCCGATGTTTGGCCAACCGATCATACGGCCCGGAGAAGGCCCATTGATGATACGGCCCGTAGAAGGCCCATTGTGTCTACAGCCCGTATAAGGCCCATTGTTTCTACGCCCCGTAGAAGGCCCATTATTTCTACCGCCCATAGGAGGCCCATGTTAACTACAGTAAATATGTAGCCCATGGTTATTGTGACCTAGTTTTAAAAAATAGGTTATTGCGGCCACTAGCAAACCACGAAAAAAGAACTGTACTGACTACAAGAAAACAAATAGACAAGACAATAAGGAAATAAATTAGCAAGCAACTTACACTAGGCTATCATGGCTATTCACATATTACATCCACTGGGCATCAAAGTTCGCCACCAGTGCAAATATAGGGAACAAAGCAGCATATAAACACCGCAACAAAACAAGTCCAGAACTGAAACCACTTCAGAAGAGCTCAAGAAACTATATCCTGGGTACCCATAATGCTGGCAAGATGCTTAGCAAGCTTATTAACTTTCTGTTGTTTGGCGCTTAAATCCTCCAGCACTTGCCGTTGCACCAAAAAGTATGCATTTGAATTCTGCAGGGACTTCCTCAGTCCTTCGGCTTCCTATCGCATAACATCTGATCGATGTCTTTCAGCTTGAAGTTGAGACTCAAGAAGCCGAACTGATTCAGGCAGCGAGTTTGAAGAGCTAGTGCTAGCAGTAGTAGCCATTAACTCGAACACTACATCAAGACAAGACTTTTGGGTTGTCTCAGTGTCTTCAGTATAGTTTTTATCAGCTTTCCGGGAGACCAACATGGATGTCTCACTATCTTGAACCTTATCTGCATTACTTCCTTTACCATTGCAAAATGGGGGTACTCTTCTCCAATATTTTATCCGCGTTCTAAAAGAGAAACAAACAAACACATCACAAGTTTACAATGTAGTATATGAAACTCATTTTGGTAAACCAGTTCAGTAGTAAGGTGGACATGATAACAACATGAAACAAACATATATCTATGTAGTATGGTCACTGTATGGTCTATATCATTCTAGTTTATGTTGCCAAATCAAGATAGATATAGTCGAATCATATCTATTTAAGACAAAGCAACATAGATAGAATATAAGTGTGGGAAACTACACAACAATAACAACACTTGTAATGTGCATGGCATGAGAACATAATTGTTCATTCAATTGAAACTGAAATCAACATAGAGCAAGTTACAAAAGCAAACACGTTAAAGAAAGAGGTTTAAAACACACCTGTTGCGCCACTAGAGTTTTAATTGCATCCTTCAAATTTGAAATTAGTTGGTATGAGTAAATACAATGATGCAAGAGCAAAGTAGTATGAACCATGGCTACGTAACTTGACCTAAGAACAATTCTTCTTCTGCTTTAAGCGTTGACTTGGGGTTCGGAGTGGTGGTCCTCGTGCTTTGGGCACTGCATTTGCCTTACTAACTGCTCATGTTTGGGTGCTCTATGGTGGAGACGGTGCTGCGTCAACTGGAACTGGGTTACTATCTGCTGGGGTTGGTATTAGAAGGGGTGTAGCTGGTTCTCTGTCCAACTGGGTAGGGGTACAATCTGCGTGAGTCTGGGTTATGTGTGGTGGGGATGGTTCTTGGGAAAGTACAATCGTGGTTCTATCTCCATCGACAGGTAGCACGATCTTTTCTGAAGACCGTGTTTTTACTCCCACAGATACTGCCATCACCCCCTCCAATTGAAATGGCTGATAAACAAGAAAAGTAATTGAATGTACATACATCGTAAGATAGACATGTGCAATGGATAGTAGGGAAGAAACCAGAGCATGAAATAATTCACATTTATGTGGTCTAACCAAACAGAATAGCAGGACATAATTTCACATATTTGTTGGCTAATTAAACAGGATAGCATGACACAATTTCACATGTATGATGGCTAACTAAACAGGATAGAATGACATACTTTAAAATATGATGCTATATAAACATGATGACATGATATAACTATACGATGTGTCTATTAAAGTGGTTAGCATGCCATAAATCACAAACATGCCGTGGATGGAAACATGATGACATGATATAATTCACGGATAGAATGACATAATTCAAAATATGATGACTATGTAAAGAGGATGAGATGATATAACTATATTATGTCTTTAGAAAATGGGTTGGCATGCCATAATTTAGATACATGCTATGTATGTAAACACCATGGCATGATATAATTCAAATATATGATTTGTATACTATGGAAGTGAGCAGAGGGCAATCACATATATGTTGTGTCAACTAAGGAGATGTCATTCAATATCGTGTATATGATGTAAAAACTAAGCATTGCACTACAACATATGCATGATATGAGTAATATAACCCTGCCAAGTTTGAGCATACACCTCAGGGGGATAATAGGACTGGTCATCTGCCTCTGAATCCTCCTCTGAAGAGCTATTTGTAACCAGCAAGATATCTGCTTCAGCAGGTAGCATTGTTTACTCTGAAGACCTTGTTTTCACTCCAGATTTCTCCATCACCAATTCAAATGGCTGATGCATAGGAAGATCAGTTGAATATAGAAACATTGTCGACAAAAGCAATGAGAAAAACAAAAAAGGACAGCATGATATAATTCACATATATGACGCTTGGCTAAACAGCATGGCATTGCATAATTGACATATATAATGCCTTGCAACAAGATAGCATTGCATAATTCACATATATAATGTCTTGCAACAAGATGGCATTGCATAATTCACATATATGGCAATTAGACACTAAATAGGTGGCATTCACACAAAGCATGTCTAAACTAAGCAAATGACATAGCAATGCAAGATACCATACACATGATATGAGCAACATAACCCTGCCAAGTTAGAGCATGCACCTCGGGGGGGGGGGGGATAGGACTGGCCATCCATCTCTGAATCCTCCTTTGAGGAGCTATCTGTAAACAGCAAGACATGCGCTTCGTCAGATAGCATTGTCTGCTCTGAAGACCTTGTTTCCACTCCAGATTTTTACATGACCATGTCGAATGGCTGATGGACATGAAGAGTAATTGAATGTACTAAAATTGTTGACAAATTTAACATGTAATAAAAAATGATGTCATGATATAATTCACGTATAATATGACTTGTTAACTAGGGTGGCATTGCAAAATTCACATATATGATGCCTGGATAAACAAGATGGCATTGCATGATTCACATATACGATAAAGAAACTAAATAGATGGCATTGACACAAAGCATGTCTAAACTAAGTAGATGACATCTTTGATGTATACAGTAAGCAATGCAAGGAATCATGTGCATGATATTACCAACATCAGCATGCCAAGTTAGAGCGAAGACCTCATGGGGTAAATAGGAGTGGTCTTCTTCTTCTGAATCCCCCTCAGAACAGTTATCTTCCTCTTGATTATGATCCGAAATGGGTGGAGGGGGGCTGCCTTTGCGCCCACCATGGAGCGACGTCTGCATGAAATTTTATTGCCACGCAAGGCTCATCTCTTTTGCTCTACATGTTCAGTTCCATTGTGTACAATAACTGACATGCATAGGAATAAAACATAGTGAGATTATGTAAGGACTGCATGCACAAATCCAGAGTGATGGTAGCAAACTGTGGATAGACCCAAAACCAATGATAGTAGGCAGATAATAGCTTTAGTTAAAAATACAGATAATGGCTCCTTTAATGTTTGTTTGCACCCAACATGAAACTCATAGTAGACACCCGAGATTAACCAGATAGTAGACAGATAATACTGATTGCTGCCCCAATATGTACCCCACAACCATTTAAGAACTCAAGTTTCGGCATAAGTTTGGACCTGACTTGGAGTCTAATAGGTGAACACGACGATAAAGTAGCATGTCATCATATTAAGCGATGCATAACGTAAGCAGACACAGAAGAGTGCGACCTCTCTTGTGGACCCGTGTAGTCCTCAAGGTCATCTGCTCAGTTGATGATGGTAATGGAGTTGTCGTGGCTGCCGGCGGCGGGGAAGAAGATCTGAGGCGGCGAAACACAGACTGGAGAGCGGATCCCTGCTGTGGTGAACACTTCCATCGTTGGAGCAGCTGAGCTGGGGTAGAACACAACACTGCAGGAGCAGGACAAACCACACAAGGTTTTCTTTGACACATATCTGTAACAGAAGTAATTGTGTAAGGGCTTGTTTGAATTTGAGGATTCTAACAATGCAGGGATATGAAATAGACAGGAATAGGATAGGAATGCTCGTGCAAAATAGAGAATTTAAAAACACAAGATTTCTACCAATCTGGGTGTTTGGTTCACAAGAATTGGAAGAACACAGGATGCAAATAAGCAAGGTGAGATTAAGTCAAACCACAAGAAAATGTACGATTATAATGCTATTATGCAACTATCTCTTAGTCCTATGCTTCATGAATAGGAATTTGAAAAGGAGGACAAGTGGAAATTAAAATTCCTACGGTTTTTCTTTCAAGGAGACACTAAAGGAACAAATCCTACAGTTTTCCTTTGCTCCATTCCTTTGCACCAAATTCATGAAAAGTAGTACCATAGGAAACTTTCCAATTCCTATGTTTTTCATTCACTTTTCCTTTCAAGCACTGGTGATTCTAGTATGCAGGCATGAGCAAGGAAAAGCCTACACTTAAAAAATGTTTTTGTGCTACTTCTATTACTTTGGACCCAAGCCACTGCCCTACTAGCTCAGCTCCCAGGGCCATCGACAAATGCATAGCTCAAACCCGCAGAGATAAATAATGATGGCGTTCAAGAGAGTCCATCACAGATAGCAAAGTTGCCTAGTACCTCACTGCTTGTCATATAGTAGGATAAACTAATCGTATTTCCTGTTACTCCATGTGCTCAGTGGACAATATATATAACATGTAGAGTAAAAAAGAGATGCAACAAGTGTACAACCTCTTTGGCGAAGCCATGTCCATCTCATCGTGATTGGTTGGCCGGTAAGGATGCTCCGGCTGACTTGGCTGTCGGAGGAGGGGAAGTAGATCTTAGGCATCTGGAGATGGAGCCCGAGGTACTGCTCCACTGTGATGGAGGGTTTCGTCGTTGGAGCAGCTCCGGTGAGTTGTATGATGCCGAGGCTGAAGCAGGACAAGAGAGACAATGTTAACCTGAGTGGAATTCAAATAGAATCTCCAATAGATGAAATAAAATACAGAACCAGAAAGTGCTAGATGTAAAATACATCAGCTGCCCATCTCTGAACTTAACTATCGAAACTGAACTTAACTATCAAAATTGAATTTTGCTGTCGAAACTGAACTTAACTGTCGAAACTGAATGCACTAGAGGTGAGGCTACACGTCAGTCGACTGACTTTTTCATCTCTAGTCAGTCGATTTTGCAACCGTTGGATACGAAATCAAGGGCCTGCAGTTCATCTTTAACCTCCACCCCCCTGAGCCGCCAGCCACCACCGGCCAAATAGCCGCCCCTCCGCCGCTTGCGGTCGGCGGTGCGCCGCCCCGCCCACCCTGAAAACACTCCCCACCGCCGGTCCGCCGCCGCCCCGGCCATCCATCTAGCCCCCCCCCCCCCGTGCCGAGCTTTTTCTCTGGCGATCCCCATGCCACCGCCCCACCACCGCCGGCAACCACTCCCCCGCCCTGAACCCTAAGACAGATAGTGGGGTACCTCTTCGCCGAGCCCCCTCCCCGCTGCGGCTGGTTCTTCCTTAACTCCGGCGAGCCCCCCACCCCCTGAAAATTGACTGACCCAAAAGTTGACTCAGTCGACTGAAGTGTAGCTAAATTAGAGCAGCATCGCAAGCAAGAGCAAGAGCGAGAGGAGCATCGCAAGCAAGAGCAACAACAAGAGTAGACAAGGTAGGGGACCGAGAGCAAGAGCAGAGCAACAGCGCAAGTGAGAGCTAAAGCAGCAGCTCCTACTGATGTGGACGTCGCCGCCGAGGGAGCGACATCGTGTAGGAAGTGGCCGGCGACGCCGCCACGGATGGAGCCGCGCCGAGTCGGCTCGGGACCGAGCGACAGCAGCACCGTGAGATCGAATCAAGAAGAAAATGCGGCGATTAGTGTACAACTTCTTTGGTGGCGCCGATTAGGCCGCAACTTCATCCTAGGAAACGGTGATGATGATGCTCTTCCGATGGTGCAGGTGAAGACGGTGGTGTGGGAATGGAGGTGGCGCGAAAGACGAGGGGAACATCGGGGCAGCTCCTTGGAGGTGGAGGACGGGGTGGCTGAACCGACGGGGCGACCAGATCAACGACGATCCTCATCTGGCACGGTGGATGAGGGACGTCGAGGTGTTGCTATGGACGACGTCGTCGAGGAAGAGGCTCCGGCTGGGTGGCGGACGGAGGAGGGTGTGGGGCTTTGCGAGTTTTCCCGGCCTTGGTGTACGAATGGGTGGACGGATGGGATGGGAGTGGGGAACCATGGCTTAGGGACACGCTTGTCCGAAATGTGGGGTAAGTTACGAAAGCACCCCCACCGATTTGAGGCGGTTCTTTCGGTTCAGGGGTATCACGGGCATTTCGCGTGTCAGGATTTCACAGGAGGTGGGAGTTTTCGCGCGTGTTGTAATTCTGGAATAGCAAGGCGCGGGTTGAGATGGAGGGTGTTGTCGGAGCACAACGAGACAAAGATATATCTTAAATATTTCGGGCTAACAAGGCGCGGGTTGAAATTTCTGGGCAAGCCTAACGTGTACTGTACCAAATCAATTCGCACTACAAATGTCATTCAAAACTTTGAATTCATGTTATGTTCAATTAAAATATTTCTCTACGTGTATAATGCATGCAACCTACTACTCAAATGAACATTTTAGTGCATTCTAAACGTATATACTACCACTTCAATATGAACTAAATTTGAATTTGTTTCTCTATTTGAATAAGATCTACAATAATGATTGTTGTGAAGTCAAAGCATTTGAATTTGTTTCGCTATTTTAATAAGATCTACAATCATCATTATTGTCAAGTTAAACCATCGTTTGAGTATTATCTTCACAGCACACCACATGATTAGTCTGGAGTTACATATGAACTATGTGTACTATATGAACTCGAACTTGATTTTTTGAATCCACTTTATGTTGATGATTTCAAATCATAGTACATTTCAAGCTCTAGCTAGATCTTCATAATCTAAACCATGTCTCATATGTATAATGTGTTTATCATATTATGTATGGTGCCTCGCCCCCTACGCCTACAAGTATTTAGATGTGAGTTGCAAACACCACACGTTACCACAAATCCAGATAAAATGTGAGAATGTTCGATATATAGTATTGTTTAGATTGTTCGATATTTAGTTGTAAGCTATAAACGCCACACATTCTCACAAAATCAAGTAAAATGTGAGATTGTTCGATGTATAGTATGGTTTAGATTGTTTGACATTTAGCTGTGAGTTGCAAAACCACAACACGCATATCACATTATGGTATAACATGTGCAAAACCACAACACGCGTATCACCGCTATATTCATGCATGCATATGTTTAAAACACTATGATCTCCTATTCAAATATATGAATCCACTTTCATATCAAATTATGATTTTGTTAGTCTCTTACACCCACACAATCCTC
The DNA here is from genome assembly GCA_034509565.1 of Triticum monococcum. Classification (NCBI taxonomy): domain Eukaryota; kingdom Viridiplantae; phylum Streptophyta; class Magnoliopsida; order Poales; family Poaceae; genus Triticum; species Triticum monococcum. The sequence goes on from CM067845.1 coordinate 413,435,275, forward strand.
TAACCTTTGTAGCTACCACTAACTTTCTCTCGTGCATGCACACGCCCTACTCGCCCTCCCCCTCCCTCACCATTCTATCCATCACACACATTCATTTTTTTCTTTAGGTCGTTGTCCCACAATCTCCACAACTCCTTCCCGACACACACCGATCGATAGACCTCTCCAGCGATGTCTGCCTACAACATACACACGCACCTTCAATCCCCTCCTTTATGTGTCCTTGCCTCGTGTCTCTCATACGGTCCCACACACATGTAAACTCTCGCCCCTCTTTTCATCGATCTCACAACCGCACACCCTTTCCCCTATCTAGCTAGTAGCTGGGCCTCTCGCACCACCTCCTAGCTTCATTCTCTCTGTCTATCCATCTCGCCGGGGCTTATTTGCCTCTAACAAATGGACATACACCGACCGATCTCCCGCTATACATATATCTAGCTAGGTACTTATAACTCGTTTTCCCCATGCGTCGATCGATCTACCTCATTAGTTATGTCTCTTCCTTCCTCCGACAAACAACAATTGATCTACCGATCTAGTTAGGTTTGCTTACCAAACACATGGTACCCCTTCATCATACATGGATGCGTCCCGATAGATCTATCACGCACAGGCACACATAGAAACACATCCCCACTCTTATTGATAATATTGCAGTTCCACCCTCAGTTTGTCTAGTAGGCCTCTCCCACCATCTTCGAGAAGCTACTCCATCACCCATCCAGCACTCTACCCCTCTCCCTCCCTCCCTCCCTCTCTCCTCTCTCTCTCTCTGTCCCATCCTATTTCCAGTCCTTCAGTTATGTATGGATGTCGACCGATCTCCCTCAAGACATAGCTAGGTATCTCCTTCTCAACACATATACGAGTCATTCTACCTCTATAGTTAGGCCTCTGCCTACCCCTCCCCACCCCCTCCCACACACACACACACCAATACATCAAGCGCTCTAGTCATTTCTCCCTGCCACACACAAACTTGACATGTGCCCTCTGACGTTCCGGTAGGTCAGTCACCCTATATCTTTGACTTGCACACACACACACACAATTTCGATGGCTCTCTTCATCGATCTCGCACCCACCCACTCGATCCTCTCTTCGACTCTATCGATATCTATGACCCCTCCCTCTCTTCTCGTGGATCGCCCGACCCTCTATATATGATATGGATAGGCCTCCATTTCACACACATTGGATGCAAAATTTTGTTTGAGATGTCATCGACACATATTCCCACAAATACATTCACGAAATCAACCTCCCCCACAAAACAAAAAACACTAACGAATGCACAAGTCATTTGTCTAGGTTTGTATCTCTCGCACACACCCATGTAGGTGGGGGACGTGCACGAAGAGAAGAGGTGCACGCACGACGCACGTACTCCCATCTCTTTCCCAACGACACCCGTGCGGGTACACGGTGGAGCTCATTTCTGTACGAAAAGGCAGCCCACATGGTAATTTGACACGTGTACTGGTTGTCCACTAGATGGAGGGAGGATCGTCTACCGCGGGTGAACAAACAAATTGTGACTAGACGCGTTATGTTAAAAAAGAGGCAAACCATGTGGGGCCTACCTTAGAGGCAAGGCTCTATACACTGGAGTACTTTTGATGTGTCCCATCAACTCGCAGAACGAGGAGAAGCTTGCTTAGTACACCGTCTCCCCCGCCCATGGGCACGGTGGCTCGCAGTATGAGGTGAAGCTTGCTTACTAGTTGTAGTACCATATGCCTTACGCCCGCTCCCTCGCCCACACACGCGGTGGCTCACAGGATGAGGAGAAAATTTTACTAATCCCTCCGTTTACTCCTCGTCCCTACTACCTTGGTTAGAGAGGTTATCATATTGTTTGGAATATATATGTCCTTTAGTAGATTTCAATATGAACTACTAGTACATACTCCAAACACTGATGTATATAGACGTATTTTAGAGTGTAGATTCACTCATTTCGCTCCGTATGTAGTCCATGTCGAGGCCCTGTTTGGTTCATAAGTCCTAGGACCTTTTCTAGTCCCAACTAAAAAGTTCCTACTCCTTAAAAAGTCCCTCCCTGTTTGTTTTCAGGGACTAAAAAGTCCCTAGTCCCTCCCTAGAGGTTATTGAATGACCATGTTACCCCCAATATACAGAAAAATAACAACCAACAACACCATGGGGCAGCGGGGCAATGGGTGCAGGGAGGGGCATTGTTGGAAAAGTCCCAAAAAAGACTCTCCTTGAGAGTCTTCTTCATTAAGTCCCAAAAAGCAAGTTCTATTCCCCAGTAGTCCCTCCTGTTTGGTTAAAAAGTCTCTAAGAGGGACTTTTTCTAGTCCCTACACTAAAAAGTCCCTGGAAACAAACACCCCCTGCATAAAGTTGAGACACTTATTTTGGAACAGAGGGAGTACATATTTGCTATGATCTGTCAATCATTGAGATGCAATAGCATGCATGTTAGTCTCCTTTGTATTTGATGAAATGTTTCAACGGGCAACCTTGGACGCAAGATACATGTAACAGAAGCTGGAAGCTTCATAGCATTGTACTATCTCGCTGATAAATTACAGTACGTACTATACTAGTACTTCCTCCGTTCCTAAATATAAGTCTTTGTAGAGATTTCACCATGAACCACATACATATGTATATAGATGCATTTTAAGTGTGGATTCATTCATTTTGTTCCGTATGTAGTCCACCTAGTGGAATCTCTACAAAGACTTATATTTAGGAACGAAGGGAGTACTATGTAAAGAGTTAGGTGTCGCACGGTGTCCAGAAAATATGGTGATAGTGTGAGGTGGGCCATGTAATCACTGAGCCTGCATGTTTTTACTACTCTTGCACTCCTCCACTGTAAGAATGGAGAAAATTGTAATCTTCTAGTACCTCCTTTCGCTGAAAGAGTGGGACATCTAGCAGTCCTACCACCTCAGTAATTATGACCAATGAGCCATCAAATCACATAGACCCAACAGTAAGTTGGACGGACGAAGCAACCATCACTCTTGAATCCGCTTCTCCCTTCAATGCATGCACCAGTGAGAGGTCGCGTGCGCTCTGCCCGGGCATGAATTCGGCACCGATTCTGTGGAGCGGCGCTGACCATTTCGGGCGGGAAGCGTGCGCGGGTGATGGAGGGGCTTTGGGTGGGCCAGGCTAGTCAGGAGCGGGCGTGGCAGATGTCCGCCTGTCCCTACCGGACGCCCAGAATCGAGAGGATGCACCGACTCTCGCAGCTAAAATCGTACACTACACACCATCTCTCTGTAGGAGTAGGTCGATCTGTCGCTCTCTCTAACACACACATGCTGTTAAACACACACACGCACACGCACACACACACACAGGTTCATAGAATAGGAAAATTGTGCGAGTGTGAAGCCACAAGAAGTGAGATACTAATGGAGTACGTACAAGAAGCGAAGAGGTGATGAATATTCCATCAAACCTGGACTGAGGAGTAGTACTCCCTCCGTCTAGGTGTTAAGTCATCTTACGGAAATCATATATTCCCAAAATGTTTAGGCGTCGTCCATTAACTTCGCATCTCAATCCCCTCCTGGCCTCGTTGCTAGCTAGCGTTGTTACTTAGGGAGCATTTGGATCCTTAGCAAGAACAGCTTATAGCATAGCCGGACAAGGTTAGGCGTTTGGAATTGTTAAAATATGTTAACTTTTATTGGCCAGCTAGCTTGGGTGGGCTAGAAAAACCTTGCTAGCTCAGGAGAGCCAGATCGGCTCGCTTCTGACGGGAAACTTCGCGTAGTAGTAACATAGACTAGTAACATATGCATGTTACTAGTCCAAGTAAGTCACCACGATGACCAGCCTAAGCAATGTAACCAAACGCTCCTTACTCTACCTTGTTATCTCCCCCAGAAACCCAATGCATGGAGCGCAACTACGCGTTGATCAGTCAAGAAATCAAAGTCGGCTCGCATGCGAGTTAATATGTGAACCTGCATGGTAGCTAAAAAAACATCTCTTAGTTGTTTGGAGATGAGGCTTGCCTGCTCCTGACCCGTGCTCCCATCGGTGCTCCCGACTACTAATTTTCCATCCAACGGCCTTTCCTTCCCCATACCCTTTTCTCCATAACAAAAAATGCAAACAGTCTTGTATTTCCGTGTCTTTCTCGCATGTATACAGGACGGAGCATGTGCATGCATGCAGATCTCCCAACTTGGCACAAACAGAAGAGTTCACCATAGTCTCGGTAAGCTATTGCACCACCGCCAGTGCAAAAAACGGTGCTCTATGGCCGCGCTCGACATGACCATAGTCTCAGCAAGCTGTTGCATCACCGCAGGTGCACGTGACGTTGCGGTTGCTCTATGGCTGCGCTCGACAGGCGCGAGCACAAGGTCATTCGGTCTCCACAACACCAGCATGCCACGTCCGACGAAGTAGCATACGTCCTGATGTCCGGCGGCACCAGTGCACTACCAATAGGCAAGGGCGGACAATTGATGCGAGCCCGTGCGCCATCTCGGCCAGATCCTCTGCATGCAACACAATGACACTATCGAGCGATGCCTAAACCATGGAGCGCAGCTCCTAAGCATCCAGCCATACGAGGTAGTCGTCCGCCGCCTTCATCATGCCACCACGATTGGCGGTCTCCTTCTCGAGCTTGACGAGCAGACCCACGGGGATGAGCGGTGGTGCGACGCCCGGGAGCATATCAACCATGTCATGCTACGACTCTAAGGAGTTGACGAACACCCACGACGCCTTGTGCCGGTGCAGAATTGGTTAAATATCATGTTGATGAGCAGCAGGCGATGCCCGTTCTCAGCGACATCGGCGGTGAGGCGGACATTGTGGGGGCAATGCCCTAACCGTACGATGTCGGGCTGCAACTCCCGCTAGTGCCGAAGGCCCTGGTCGAGAACAAGCATTCCCTAGTGGCCGCCGCCGTTGCCGCGGCGGCGGGATGAGCCCAACGAATGCCCTGTATTTTGACGGTTCACTTTTCCGCTGAGCTGTATCCTCACTTCGCTGCCGGGATTGCACGGGTTCCGTACGATTTGTTAGAGTCCAGACTTGTGTATGGAAGGGATAGGGAAATACGGGAATTATTTATTTTTCTTTCCTATAAAAAAGGGATAGGGGGAGGAAAGCGGGAAGCAGCCGTTAGATTAAAAACGAGTGATGCGGGAGCACAAATGGGAGTAGGCCATGGGAGCAGGCAAGCCTCATCCTTAATTGTTGCGTTTAGAGACAGAAACCAGGGCTTTGATTGGAGGAATGACCGGTCAAGTTTCTCCTTCTCCTCCAATCTGCTTGCACCTTGGTCCTGCTGCACCTTCTAACGTGACTTATTAAACCTAGATGGAGGAAGTCGTATGGGATATGGTGGCACACTGACTTAGGTCGAATACAAGTGCCCACAATTGTGTGCATGTTATAATAAGGATTCACTTAAAATAGTACGTGAGCAAACAGAGGGATGAATTGGACGATGTTCCCGAGCAGTAGCGAGATGTGTGAGGTAAGATACATCACTGGCACTTTTAATTTTTCTTATTAATTTGTTTGTTTAACCCTCTGATTGGTGGGACCCAACGTACTACGTGGAAAGAGGTAAGGTGACTAAGGCTGCATTATTTCCGCACCACTATGGATAGTCTTACCACCAAAGCCACATGACACGATTATGATTTAAATCGCAATGACTCCCACACAAAAAAACACGGCGTGCTTGTGACACGAATGCAGGAATGTATAAAAGGTTATTTTCCTCTCGTTGAACATAACGGGAGGGTTGTGTAGCTGGTTAGCCTATTCGCTCATCAAACTTGAGGTCTCGGGTTCGATAACTACACTTGAGCATAATTCGTGCCAGGAGGATTCTTTGACTGCTCAAAATGGATGGATACGGAGCTATACGATCAGCTGCAGCCTCGGCGCTTGTTTTCTAGGGTTTGCACTCTTCACACTCTCTCCAGTATATATATACACGCTGGAGCCTCAGCGCTTGTAGTTGCTCTCTTCACACTCTCTCATGCTCTCCAGATCTAAACAAGACTTTGTTGGCCTCTCTCTCTCCCCTCACTGCTGGTCTGCTTGTAGTTGCTCTCTTCACACTCTTTCACCCTCTCCAGATCTAAACAAGACTTCGTTGGTCTCTCTCTCTCCCCTTGCTGCTGGTCTGCTTGTAGTTTCTCTCTTCACACTCTCTCACCTTCTCCAGATCTAAACAAGACTTCGTTGGCATCTCTCTCTCTCCCCTCACTGCTGGTCAAAGAGCCGGCAGGATCCGTCCGCCGGGAAGGGAAGGAGGCTTAACGCTGTCGCCATCGGTGAGGGCGGGAATCCACTACCGGCGCAGCTGTTCACTTTCACCCAGCGGCGGCATGGGAGGGCCTCCGTCCCCTTCGTCTTCGCCGCCGTACATAGTGTGGGCCGAACGGCCTCCGGTCGCCCACTGAACCACACCCCAAGAACCTTAAGGTATAATTTACTTATTCCACATGCATTTCTCTAGCTACATGTGGGCTTTTTCCGCTTCTGTACTCGAATCTAGGTGTTGGATCAAACAGGAAAGTAGTGGGGAAAGTTGTATACCATGAATCTAGGACGTGGTTCAAAGAGGAAATGAATGGGGGAAAGTAGTGGGAAAAGTTGTATATCATGAATCTAGGACGTGGTTCAAAAAGGAAAGGAAGGGGGAAAGTTGTATCGCATGAATCTAAGACGTGGTTCAAAGAGGAAAGGAATGGGGGAAAGTAGTGGGGAAAGTTGTATAGTATAAATCTAGGACGTGGTTCAAAGAGGAAAGGAAGGGGGAAAGTACTAGTAAGACTGGCTATCCAGCACCTACGTTGGTCGAAAAGGGAAAACAATGACAAACGCAGTATGCACATCTGTAACAAACTGATCTTTTGTTTTGGGGGACAAGGCTGTAGAGTTTGAGCAGGATTAGGTGTGCTGCACTCACATAGGGAAAGGTGTCTAAAGATAACAAAACTAGGACCAAGACAAATATGCTCCTTGGTTGTTTGTTCTTTGTTGCAACAGACTGTGCATCACCCCAGTACGTCGGTAGATGCACATGGTGCTGGTGCGTCCACTGTCCCATGCAACTCTTTAGCTGTTGTTAATCTAAGGCCCTGTTTGGTTAAAAACTCCCTAGTCCCTACCTGCTTGGTTCTAGGGACTAAACATGGACTAGAGGTTATTAAATGACATGCTAAAAGACCATGTTACCCCTAGTAATGAACTAATAGAGAGAAGGTGCGATGCGTGGCAGGGGCAACTGTTGGAAAAAGTCCCAAAAGACTCTCCCTCGGGGTCTTCTTTATTTAGTCCGAAATGCCCACTTTTAGTCCCTAAAAGTCCCTTCTGTTTGGTTTAGATGGGACTGACACGGAGTTTTTTTAGTCCCTCCACCAAAATTTCCCTGTAAATAAACACCCTCTAATAATGTCGCGGGAAAATTGATGCAATGCCACAGTTAAAAGCAAATTACATGTTTAACGAATTCTATTGTTAATATAATCTCTCTGTTAATATTAATCAATGCCACCGTTTGAGAAATGCTACTGTCTTGCTTTCTTTCCCATTTAGATAAGGTAGATGCTTCTTTTTGTTGGCTTTCGTGTCATCCACCGTTATTGACCACTAGTTGTTTCCTTTGCACCTCTGTGTAAAAAGGGTTATCTACTTCACCTCGTTGCCATTGTGACCTTTTGTTGCACTGCACAAAACACTTTTGTTTTAAGAGTATTTTGTGTAGTTCAACCAAAATGTCACACCGACAATGTTGCTTGAGTGCCTGATCTTAGTGGAATTGCATAATAGGATATGTTACTTCCTATCCGTGTTGGCAAATTTGGTTCAGATGTTCTTCTTGTGAGTTGTTTGAATTCCGCGTCATGAGAGGTCGGTACTAGCCTTCTTTCACATGATTCTGCAGTGTGCTTTCATATGTTGTGCTACTTGTACGGTAATGTTGCTTGATTTTAGTGAACTGCACAAATGGAAACAAGACTTCCAATCTGTATGTGCACCGTAATATCCCATTGAGGTAAGATAGGGATATTTCACAACTGTTGGCCTGTATTTTGCCACTTTCATCAAAAAATTAATGTCATTGTTTAGTGCTATACTTGTGCAACCTAATTGACATGCCAAATCTTACATTGAAGGCGAAGCTTGTCTGTTATTGAACCATGTGATGAAGGGGAAGAACAAGCGGAAGAAAAATAAAAATCAACTCCCGGTGCTGTAATGAAGCACTGGAACTGTGATGACACAAGTAATGATATAGTTTTGCATCTTAATTTATTGCTATGGCTGGAATGAGCAATTGTTTTGCCACTGATTTGATGCCACTCTTAATGTAATACGTAATTATCTCTACTTGCGCAAACAGGGATCTTCTTTGAAGATACCATATATTTTAGTGGAACTACATAAGAATATGTTGGAAACATTAAACTAATCAAGGAGTATATAGTAAGCATGGCCACCATAGTAGATAGCAACAGATGGTTCCAGAGAAGTGATTCATCTGTATGCTCTGCACAATAAGCCTCCTGACAAAGGTTGGTACTCGCCCACTGATTTCATCCTTATGATTGAGCTTTGTCATCTCTATTGGTGTTGTGCTACTGTTTAGATATTGTCATCAAAAAGTGGTATTGTCCTTGAGAAGTGCTTCATCTGTGCTGTTTTAAATATTTCCTTTCCTTTTTTTCGAGCAAACAGGGATGCTAACATTTAGTTGTCCTCTTGTCTTTGCACAACAGGATCATCCTCCTCTGAAGAAGAATATGGAATACGTGAAGTGACTAGTTCCAATTATGCTAGGATGAAGAAGCCTTGTCCATCTTCTCATCAGAAGGAGTAGTTGAAGGATGGTTACATTACCCCCCACAAGACTAAACTAACTTCAGCTCAGAATGGCTGACAAATCTCCATTTTCTTGCTGTGATGCACAAGTACAATGTTGTTCTAGGATTCTTTCCGGTGAGTTCCTTTTTTTCTGAAAGTGTGCTCTACATGGACCATGTAGGTGCCTGTTTAAACTGTCAATTCATAGTACAGTTTGCTTTATACTAATCACTTTTTTTGTATTTGTGCAAACAGGGGTGCTCAGCTCGATTTCAATGGGAACTGCACAAAATGTTCATGAATACATCGAATCATTCATTTCAACCACAAGAAAGAAGGTGCCGAGCGAATTTGGTTGATTTTGGTGGAACTGCACAAGAAGAAAAGCTAGTTTATTTAGCATGAGGTGCCATGTCAATGTCTGAACTGATGGCAAACCCTGCCCATTCCACAATCGTAGGCAGTTGATATTTTGGAATGGGACAACCTTGTCAAATTTTGCTCATTGATTTTAGCAAGAAGACATGCGTTTGATATTTTCGAATGGGACGCCCTTTGCTGTCAGCAGCGTCGATCCATTTTTTCTTTATTCTTTAGTTGTGAAGTAAATATTGTGTCTGACATGTGAATCGCTGAGATGCATAATCATCGATTGTTTTGGATGTTCTCTATGAATTGCCAGGCTTGTGTGTTTGATTGCAATGTACAGGAACGCTAAAAAGCTGCTCAAACTCTTTGTACTCTTTTTGTTCCTTTTTACTTCGGACATTGTGAAAGTGCATACTTTTTTCTATAAGATTGGTCAAAGTAGAGATACTTTGACTGCAGACAAAACTTGTATGCAGACTAGAAAGGACCAGAGGGAGTACATGTGGAACTGCTGCAAACAAGGTGATCACCCTGGGAATACTGCTAGTACGTCTTGTTTTGCATGGTCATCCAATGCCAGTGATACAATAATTAGAACCGATCACAATAAATTCATTCATACACGATCGAATTCCATATAAACATGCCAGATTTCATTACATTTCATACATTCTTCAACTAAAAAGGGGTGCGCTGGAGGTAAATTAATTAACCAAAGCTACCCACCAGCGTCTGGGCTCAAGTTCTCTAGCAAATGACGGTATCTCATGAGCTTTCTCAACCACGAAGCGCTCTTCAATCATCCTGTAATCATAGAATTGCTCGATGATGTACAACTCAGTGCCAGCAACCGGAGGGTAGCAGCGATGGCCTTACTTGGAATCGAGCGGCGGCGACCTATCGTGTTCGACTCTTCCTTGTTTTCTTTGTGGCGCAGCTCTCGACGTTCTGGGAACGGGGGTCCCCAGACTTGCCTGCCTGCGGCCTGCGGCATGGCTCAAAGGAGGCCCAGCATGGCCCATCTTCATCAACACAAGACTCAAGACCCTTGCGAGGGGCCAAGCCTCGCGGGGCGGACAACACGGCGCATCCTCAGGCGCAGCCTCCTCAGGCTGGCTCGCGAGGAGGCGGAGAGATCAAGGCAGGGTACCTCGTGAGGTGCCCATGACGCAAGCCATGATGAGTCAGGGCGCCAGGCGGGCGCCAGCGCGCGCAGCGTCCTTCTTTCCTCTTTGGTGCAAAGGGGGCAAGCGCAGCCGCGGAGTACCGAGGCATCAGGCAAAGGTTGCCATTTCGATGCAACAAGACCAAGACCAGGCGGACTACGAGATGGAGGTCACCAAGGAGCCCAGCATGGCGTCACCGCAGAGCCTTTCGCACGCGGAGACCAACTTTAGTCAGGATAAGTGTACTTGTTGTTCCCCTTCAAATTAGCCCGCCATTGTTGGCGCCCTTCCCGCTCAATATTTGGGAAGAGGCCCAGGGCCTTTGCCTATAAATAGGACTAGCCACCCCCAGGGTAGAGGCATCCGAAAAGGGGGCGAGGAAAAGAGAGAGAGAGAGAGAGAGAGAGAGAGAGAGAGAGAAAGAGAGAAGGGTGACTGAACTCCCTCTAGCAGTTCATCGCCCCCGCCAAGAACAGACCCTCGCGAGGCTGTTCTTCCTTGTATTGTTCATCATCATCAGCCCCAAGAGGCAATCCACCAACCACACACTAGAGTAGGGTATTACACCACAACGGTGGCCCGAACCAGTATAAACCTTGTGTCTCTTGTGCAGCTCTTTCAGTAGTTTAGATCTTTGTGAGACGGGGAGGTAGAGGGCATGATCTCCGCGTGCACCCCAGTGTTCGAACCTTAAGGGTCTGCCGGAACCCGTGATCCGACATTTGGCGCGCCAGGTAGGGGTGCACCGGAATCTGTCTTCCACCACTCCGTTCTCCTCCGACCGTCACGTCCATGTCCGACGCTCGTCGAGCCTGCGCCGAGCGCCGGGCCGCCATCGCTTCTCGCATCGCCCAGACGGCCCCCATCGGTGGGCGTCCTCGTCGTTCCCCGTCACCCGCCGTCAACGCCGCCACCGGCCCGGCGGGGGGCTTGCAGCAAGCATCGTCTCAGCATCCATCCGTGCGCCAAGACGGCCGCACCGCTACTCCATCGCTCGCACCAGCTGGTTCTTCGTCCCGCGCGCTCCGCGCACCCTTGGAGGCTCGAGTTGGGATCCTCGCGGCAAACGAGCTCCTGCGCTACCGCCCCGTCGACGACGTCTCCGAAGAGTGGCTCGACCACGTCGCCAAGCTTGTCCGCACCACACGGGGCTCTTCCGCGCCGTCCGTTCCTCTGCACCACACCCCGCCCCGCGCGGGCAACGAAGCTCCAGAGGCGCACCAGCCGCCTCCTCTCCAAGAAGACGCTATGGCTCCAAGGCGCGTGGCCCCTGGGCGGAACCCGCTCCGTCAGGTGCCAGCACAGCAAGAACGGAGCTGCCAAGAAGTCCCTCGCCTGCAAGGAGCTGCCATGGCGTTCCCTGCTCCGGCACGGCGCGACCCTGCTCCAGCTCCGGCACGCCAAGACCCTGCTCTGCTCCTAGCTGCAGTGCGTGGGGACCCTCAAGACCAAGTTCTCCACGAGCCGAAGCCTTTCGTGGCCACCGCAGGCTGCCGTGCCTACACCACCGAGCTGCGTAGCGTCACGTGGCCCGGCAAGTTCAAGCCAGACCTGCCTCCTCGCTACGACGGCACAACTGATCCCATAGAGTTCCTCCAGCTCTATGAGCTGGGCATCGAGGCTGCCAGCGGGGATGAAAAGGTCATGGCGAACTGGTTCCCCATGGTGCTCAAGGAAGGAGCTCGCACCTGGCTCTTGAATCTGGCTCCAGGCACGATCTCCTCCTGGGACCAGATGCGCACCCGCTTCATCGCCAACTTCCAAGGTACTCGCGACCGGCCACCCGTCGTGAGCGACATGCGCCGCATCAAGCAACAACCCAGAGAGACCCTGCAAAAGTACATCTAGCGCTTCAACAGTGCGCGCCTCAAGATCCCGAAGGTGTCCGAGGAAGCCATCATCTCGGCCTTCTCTGATGGCGTGCGCGACGTCAAGATGAAGGAGGAGCTGGCGATGCATGAAGACCTCTGCACCTCCCTGGAGCTGTTCAGCTTGGCGACCAAGTGCGCCAGGACTGAGGAGGGGCGTCTCTCCCTCCTTGAGCTGCCTGCCACGGACCCAGAAGAGAAGAAGCCCAAGGCCAAGGACGTGAAGTGCAAGGGGGCTGCCGTACTCGCAGCAGAACCAGACACCAAGCGGGGCAAGGATCTTCCCGAACCCTCCAGGGGCAGCCGATACTGTGTGTACGACGACCTCCACACCCACAACACCAACGAATGCCAAGAACTCCGCGCCATGCGAGAAGGAAGGATCGGCCGTCGCCCTGACCGTGCCGACTGGGGCTACGGCCGAGGAGGAGGAAGAAACCCAGGACGCTGGGAAGATCGCGGCCCGCGCCAGGGGTGGCACGACCAGCCTCGCGAGGACCGCTGGCGGGACCTGCCTCGCAAGGGAGACTGGAGGGATCAGCATCGTGAGGATCGCCCTCATGGCAACGCATGCCTACCTCCGCTGCCGCCTCAGCCAAGGAGGAACGAAGACCGCCATCAAGACGAGGGGGGTGGGGGCTTCCAAGAGCCGCACGCAATCGCCTGTATCCTGGGCGGAGCTCAAGCCCCAGCCTCTCAACGTATCTTCAAGCAGTTTGCCCGCGAAGTGAATGCAGTTCTCCCCAAGCTTGAAGCAACGCGCCCCCTCAGGTTGTCGGCGTGCGCCATCACATTCAGCTCGGCAGACCAGCTCAAGTGCGCGGCCACGGCCGTAGTCCTCCCGATGCTTTGCTCCCCAGTCATCAGCAACGTGCTGGTCACCAAGACCCTCATCGACGGAGGGGCAGGGCTCAGTGTCCTGTCCGTGGAAACATTCAACAACCTCCAAGTGCCCTATGACCAGCTTCAGCCAACCAAGCCTTTCTCCGGAGTCACCGACGGTTCCACAGTCCCGATCGGGCAGGTCCGCCTCCCTGTCACCTTCGGGGCCCGCATCAACTACCGCACCGAGCTCATCGACTTTGACGTCGCCCACATCCGCCTGCCATATAACGCCATCCTTGGGTACCCAGCGCTGGCCAAGTTCATGCCTGTGACTCACCATGGCTACAACGTCCTCAAGATGCCAGGAAGTGGCGGCGTCATCACGGTGCCTTGTGAAGAGAAGGATGCAGTGTGTTCCCTGGAGCGAGCCTATCAGGCCGCGTCGCTAGAAGACCCAGATCGTGGAACCAGGAGGCTTCCTGAGACCACCCCCAAGAAGAAGAAGACGTCGTCAGGCTCAACCCCTCAAGAGGCAGTCCCTTCAGGGCCCGTGTCAGCCCAGGGGGACCCCCCATCCATCGCATAGGAAAGCACGCCCGGCGCCCTCCTCTGGCAGGGCTCGGGGGCTCTCACCTGGAGGGCCACCGACCTAGCCAGGGTCACGAGGGAGGCGCTTGGGCACCATGTGGAGGCATGCTTCGAAGCACGTTTCCCTCGAGAAGGAGCCAGGCAAGGAAGGTCAGACCAGCAGGATTTCGTTAACAAGGCCATCCAAGAACTACAGGAGTCAAGGATCATGAGAGGTTGCCGCCGTCTGCCAGCTGTGGCCCCACATCCAGGCGAGGATGGTGGGCTGCGCGTCTGCGTCGACGTACCAGGGCTCAATCAGATCGCCACGACGGATCATCTCTGGCACTCTCAAGTGGGGCGCTGCGGGGGTCCACCCGCAGCTATGTTCGCATGCCTTACGACCTGCCGAGCTTGGCTGCGGCATACCAGCGCCTCATGAGGGGCATCATGGAGGCTCAGGAAGACAGGCGTTCCGCGGCCTTGGAGGAGATGAAGATAGCTCGCGAGGAGTCACCAGTGCCTCCGGAGCCTCCCGAGGCCCCGGGGCCTGGGGGCTCGTGAGGATCAGCTTCCGCAGCCCACCGAGTCTACTGCACCAACGCCACTTCACCGACGACATCCTCGGGTGACATCTTTCAAGCTTCATTCCCAGCTGGGAGCACCCTCCCAGGGTTGCATCACTCCCAGGCCGCGTGGGTCCGTCCCTGCGGCATGTATCCCCTTCTATTTTTCGGTCGTTAGTTTGCCTTGATGGGGGCGCCCCTCGGGCTGCATCATCCCCAAGCGGCTCGGGCTAGCCCCAGCGGCGTGTATCTCCCTTGTGTTTATTTCCAACTATGCATTCGCCTATCACGCTCGATTGCTTGATACCTGTCCGCAGCATCCCTTGTTCTCCATGTCGGCCACTTGCACGTTAAAGGGGGGGGTGCCTGAGCATCATGACTCAGGGCTCTTACTGGCTCTCCAGCCCTCACCCTCTGTCCCTGTCCACGGCATCGCGACCTGGCATACCAGCGACGGCTGAGACAAGCTCGAGGGCCGGGACCCGAGGACGTAGAGTACCGGCATCTAACCAAATTTTGCAGGGACACATCTCAAGATACGACCCAGTGTCAGGCGCAACCCGCCTAGAGGTAGGGCCTCGTGAGTCCCGCGCTGGCTCACGGGTGCCTAGATACACCTCACCTAGCCCTACCGTGCCGGCCACGTGTCAGGGCGGGGCTGTACATGCCCCGGGGGCACCTCCCGGAGGGGAGCCCCCTCCCACGTACCAGTGGAAGCACCATGCTCCGCGCTGGCTGACGACACTACCGAGGAGCGGCTATGCCCGTACACATACGGAAGCGCTATGCTCTGTGCTGGTGATAAACAACTGGGGGTGGCCTCCGGGCCACATTAACCTCAGGGATCCCACAGCCCAGTGGCTGGCCTCATCGCAACGCCTCCCCTCGGGAGTGTCGCGCGAAGGGGCTAGGCACGGGGGCTACGACCAGGTCACGCCCAGACGTACGCCGCCCAGCCAGGCCCCTCGGGCCTGGTTCGCCGCGCGTCTCTCCCTGAGCAGAGCCAAGGTATGAAGGCTGTTTGCGCGTCAAGGGGGACCCCTGAGCATCGTGACTCAGGGGCCTAACTGGTCCTGTAGCCCCTCACTCCTTAGTTCCGAAAGGCTATGCTGGGTGAGGTACGCGCGGGGCTGGGCTCTGCAGACGTAAAACAGTAGCCCCGCTTACATTGCACCTCATCACCCACTGTTTGCGCGTCAAGGGGGGCTCCTGAGCATCGCGACTCAGGAGCCTAACTGGCTCCGTAGCCCCTCACTCCTTAGTTCCGAAAGGCTATGCTGGGTGAGGTACGCGTGGAGCCGGGCTCTGCAGACGTAGAACGGAAGATACACCTACATCGCGCCTCCCTACTTGTTGTTCGCACGCCAAGGGGGACTCCTGAGCATCGCGACTCAGGAGCCTAACTTTTCACGTAGCCCCTCGCTCCTTTGGTCCCGTCCTAGTTTCTGGTCGGGGCTAATGCAGGGTGAGGCACGCGCGGGGCTGGGCTCTACCGGCATAGAACACAGGCAAGTAGGGAAGAAAAGCATAAAATTCAAGGAACTTTAAAGCAAGTATTACAGTCCATACTGTCGTCTCAATACCAAACGCAAGTTTAAATGCCTCCCCGAGGCGTGATGCATGTGCAGGAATTGAAAGAAGAACAGGGATGGAACGGAGTCACTTGTTGGCGGTGAAGCTGTGCGGAGTGGCTTCGCCTCGTGGAGCAGCAGGGCCGGCAGCGCCTTGCTTTGGCTTGGTGCTGAAGGCCCGGAACTTCCCCAGCAGCGCCTCCGTGCGCCCCTTCACGGCTTCGACAGCGGCGGCAGCACCCTCGCCGCTCACCGGTTCTAGCAGGCCGTCGAGGTCGGCATTGGGATCACGAAGGTAGATGTGGGTGAAGTCCCGCATCAGCGCAACAGAAGACAGGACGCGCGCCTCGGCCTCGGCCGTGGGGCCGATGCCAAGGACGACGTCCCCAAGGGCCTTAAACCAGGAAAGGAAGCAGCTTGGCGGGGCCGTCACCATCACCGGCTAGCGGGCTGTCCAGGCCGCTCTCGTAAAGTGTCTTCAGCGAAGCGCGGGCATCTTTCTCCATGTCCGCGAAGGCCACGCGATCCTCGGCAAGAACCTTGGCCTTGCTGTCCAGCTCGACCCTCGTCACCTCCAGCTCCTCCCCCAGCGCACTTAGACGGTCGCGGCGCTTCTTGAGCTTTGCCTCCCGGCCCTCGATGGCCGCCTCGCGAGCCTTCATGCCTTCTTCTTGTTCCTGGCGAAGACGAACCTCCTTCACGAGTTGGTCCCGTAGGCCTTGCAGCTCGTCCTCCAGCACCTTGCAACGACCGCGGACTTCAACCACCTCTCCTAGGGCCGCCTCTCGGGCAGCCTTCACCTCGAGGGTGGCCTCCCTCTCTCCGTCACAGGCCGTTGAGGCCTGAACCAACGCTGCCCGAATCGAAGCATTAGAACGAATCCACCCCGAAGCCAGTTCCAGGCGCTCGGCCACCAGGCGAGGGTCGGCGCCGAGAAGATCCTGCCGCAACCGGTCCAGTTTAGCAACGGCACGCTCCAAGATGGAAGAAGGAGGCGGAGAAACATCGGTGCGCCCCAAGACAACAGGAGGAGTTGGGGAAGCAACGGTCGGTGGAACGGGAGGAGAAAGTAGCGGCAGCGAGGCCGCAGTGTCTCGAGGCGGAGTCCGCTGCGCCTCCACAGCCGTAGCAGCGGCGCCAGACGAGGGCGCCTCAGGAGTCATTCAAGCCATGGGGGCTGGGCTCGCCCCAGCCAGCTCAGCCAAGCCTCGCAAGGATGAGCGGGCAGGAGAGGCCCGCGCGTCACGATCTCCCTCCCTTGCAGGCGGAGGTGTCGCCGCAGATGGGGCCTCGGGGGCTCCCTTCGGCTTCTTCGCCGCTGGCGCCAGCCTATTCAAGAGAAGCAATCATCAAGCCTCGTCGGCGGAACGAGAAACAAAAGATCAAGGATCAAGCACTTCCGGGTCATCGCCGGTGAGCTCGGGCAGCCTCCGGCCCAACTTGAAGCCTGACAGCCGGCTGGAGGGGTTGACCTCAGAAGCAGAAGGCGCGTCCACGGTTCGCCCCGGAGTTAGGACGGACCCGCGGGGGATCGACCTGGTCCTGCCCCTCTCCGGGATCGTGGGCGAGCTCCCGCTACCCAGTACGTCATCATCGTCATCATCATCATCGCTCGGCGGAAGGCGGAGAGTACGGGACCTGCGCCGGGGGAGGGGAGCCCTCGACTCTCCATCGGTCGCGCCAGAGTCGGGCCCCTCTCCCCGCTCCTCTTCGTCCACCTCCTTGTTGAAGTCACCGGAGGGCACATCCACCGGTCCTTCGGAAGCCGCCACTGGCACGAGCCCGTCCCCGTTAAAAACAGGCATGGACTTCACCACCTGCTCCCAGTCGTCACGAAGGAACAAGGTCTTGGGAGCGACCTTCAACCTTGCCAGCTCACCCCCGACCAGAGATTGGAGAACCGCGGTCACATCCTCTTCGTCCATAGCCTCGGGGCTCGGATGAGGCCTCCACATTGGAGGAGAGTACCGCCGGAGCGGAGCCAGCTGGTGCTCCAAGAACTCCTTCAGCAGCGACGCACCGGTCAACTTCGCCGCCGCCATGTTGGCCGGCCTCAGGTCCGCGTCCATCTTCTCCAACACCAGTTTCACGCCGGGGTCCGTGAGCTCCGCTCGGCACCAGTTGCTGGAGCTCACGGGCTGCTCCGCGGGCAAGATCAGCCGAGGGTGGATGCGCCCGGCATCTACCAAGACCCACTTGCTCCTGAAGCCCTCAATCCTCTTCCCGGGATTCGAGATGGCAAGGGTGCCGCTATACGCGACGAAGCCCGCGCACGCAGAAGGAGAGCTGCCGGTGATCCGGAGGGAGAAGTAGTGGCGCAGCAAGGCCACCGAAGGTTGCACCCCTATGTGGGCCTCGCAGTAGTAAGCGAAGATCGCCAGAAGAAGGACAGAGTTGGTGTGGAGATGCAGAGCCTGCAAGTTGTAATGGCGGAGGACAGAGAAGAAGAACTCGGAGAAGGGAGGTACCAGGCCCGCAACAATGGAGCTTACAAAGAGAGGATAAAAGGTGCTCCCTCGGCCCTCAGGGGCGGTGGAGCCGGCCTTGAACACCTTCGTCCCTTTGATGCCCTGTGCCGCTGCCATCCGGCGCAGCCGGGCAAGGCCCGCCTTGGACACATTCGGCAAAGTCCAAAGCAGGAGAATACCAAGCTTCGGCCGGAGGCTGGCGAGGCGCCATGGCTTCCTAGGTCGCGCAGCTGGAGTAGATCTGGGAGTTTGGAGGAAGAAAGGGGAGGCGCAAGAAAGGGGATCTAAGCAGCGACCGCAGAAAGCAAAAGGCGAAGTCTAGGCAGATGCCGCTCCTTTATCAACCTGCGACGTTGCTGAAGCACTTGCGTCCAATCAACCGCCACGCGGCGCCCAAGGCCACAGGCTGTTAGGGCCCGCGGCGCTTCGCCCTTGGCCCTTTCACCTCTCGGCACGGCCAAGTCCATGCGCGCCTTGGGCCCGGGGGCTACTGTCGGTGTTCTGGGAACGGGGGTCCCCAGACTTGCCTACCTGCGGCCTGCGGCGTGGCTCAAAGGAGGCCCAGCATGGCCCATCTTCATCAACACAAGACTCAAGACCGTCGCGAGGGGCCAAGCCTCGCTGGGCGGACGATACGGCGCATCCTCAGGCGCAACCTCCTCAGGCTGGCTCGCGAGGAGGCAGAGAGATCAAGGCAGGGTACCTCGCGAGGTGCCCATGACGCAAGCCATGATGACTCAGGGCGCCAGGCGGGCGCCAGCGCACGCAGCGTCCTTCTTTCCTCTTTGGTGCAAAGGGGGCAAGCGCAGCCGCGGAGTACCGAGGCATCAGGCAAAGGTTGCCATTTTGGTGCAACGAGACCAAGACCAGGCAGACTACGAGACGGAGGTCACCATGGAGCCCAGCACGGCGTCACCGTAGAGCCTTTCGCAGGTGGAGACCAACTTTAGTCAGGATCAGTGTACTTGCTGTTCCCCTTCAAATTAGCCCGCCATTGTTGGCGCCCTTCCCGCTCAATATTTGGGAAGAGGCCCAGGGCCTTTGCCTATAAATAGGACTAGCCACCCCCAGGGTAGAGGCATCCGAAAAGGGGGCAAGGAAAAGAGAGAGAGAGAGAGAGAGAGAGAGAGAGAGAGAGAGAGAAGGGTGACCGAACTCCTCCTAGCAGTTCATCGCCCCCGCCAAGAACAGACCCTCGCGAGGCTGTTCTTCCTTGTATTGTTTGTCATCATCAGCCCCAAGAGGCAATCCACCAACCACACACTGGAGTAGGTTATTACACCACAATGGTGGCCCGAACCAGTATAAACCTTGTGTCTCTTGTGCGGCTCTTTCAGTAGTTTAGATCTTTGTGAGACGGGGAGGTAGAGGGCATGATCTCCGCGCGCACCCTAGTGTTCGAACCTTAAGGGTCTGCCGGAACCCGTGATCCGACAATAGCCTCGTTGGCAGCTGGCGGGGCCTCGGTGGAGCCGACGATGTCCTCTATCTCATTGCCGGCAGGCGGTGCCTCGATAGAGCGGGGGAAATCCTCCCCCTCTTTGCCGGCAGGGTGGGGCCTCAGTGGAGCCGGCAGTGTCATTTGCCTCGTTGTTGGTGTCGCGGGGCCTCGACAAAGCAGGGCCTCGTCGACGCCAGTGGAGCGAGGACTTGTCGAAGCCGGCATTGTCCTTTGCCTCGTCCTCGGTCTCGCCAAACAGCACCTCGCCTGCTTCATCGCCTTCTTTGTAGGTGGCCACAGCCTCCACCACCCGCATGCGGTACCGCCAGCGCTCGAGGTGGCCCTCGCGGGCGGAGCGGTAGGAGTCGAGTAGCGCCTCCAGCTCCGCCTGCTCCACAGCGATCTGCTCCTCCACCTATAGGTGCTCCTGGAGGAGATGGTGGTTATAAGCGGCGTTGGCCTGCGCCTCCCAGAACTGCTCCTCACGCTTCTGCCTCACCGTGTCCATATATTGGGCACGGGCCTCGCAAATGGTCATGGTGCAATGCACTAGCGAGGATGGCGTGTAGGAGGGGGTTGGCGCCAGATCGTCGACTACCATGTTCTCCTATTGGGACGTTGTCGTCCTTCGGCTGCCTGTCGGCTAGCCAGTCGGCAGCAATGGCTGCCATCTCCTTGTGGTCTGTCATCTGCCCGCCCCGAAGAGTGCTTGAGCGCGAGGAAGCCATGGTGGGCAGTAGTGGTGTGGACATGAGAAAGAGAACATTTGTAGATGACAGCGGCTATGGCTGGCGCAACAGTTTATATAGCAATGGTGGGCGGCGGAGGGACGGAGGTGTGGCGCCGGAGTAGCCACCTCGGCAACCATGTATCATTAATGTGGGTGGAAAAAGGACAGACGGACGACACTTGTGTCATTTGAAGGCGGAGCAATCGCCTGCACCGGGAAGCAGGGCGGGCGGAGCTGACCGTTTCGGGTGGAAAGCGTACGCGGGCGAGGGAGGCAGTCTTGGTGGGCCAGGGCAGTCTGACTCATGCTTGGCAGCTGGTCAGTCCAGTAGCCGGACATGCTGGCTCGCCAGCTAGCTCGCTGAGCTGAGCGACGACAATCAGACGATGGATGTAGATTCCGACCAGGAGCCGACGCCACTGTCCAAGCCGGTTCATGCCGTGTTCACCATAGAGCAGGTGCGGCCGCACTTAGATGCCCTAATGGCGGAAGAGCTACCAGTGCAGGAGGACCTGTGCTGCAACCTCCGTCTCCTCAACGAGCACCGGCGAACAAGCGAACGACAATACCATCGCGGACATGTGGCCCTATGATCCTGCCTTCCTGAATGAGCAGCGGTCGCTGTATCAGACCATCCGTAGGGCCCGCGAGGCCCTCTCCGTCGTCCTTCAAGTTGTTGCGCTCGCCGTGGCGCTGCCGTCTTGCATTGTCAACATGGTCAACGAACATGAGGATGAGGAGATGACTTTACTTGGAGAGGATGACAGTGGGGACCCACCAGGGCCATAGCCGCACGTACGCAAGTGCCTCCTTATTAGTATATAAAACTATAATTTTTTTGCTTCCTCCTGGTTTCCTGATATCACGGTCCCACACCATTGTCAACCTATGTAGTCAATAAACGAGAGATTTGCACAAGAAGCGGCCGACAGCTGGGACCAAGCAGCTCGAGTAGTATTTGTGTTTTTGAGGTGTGAGCACTGCAGAGTTTTTCTTGAGTGATGTTTGCCCAGATATTAATTTTTCTCCTCTGAACAACAACAAAAACATCGCTGCAGGTATTAACTGGGCGGGTTGTGGCCCGTCTAGCCCAGGCCAGATATCCAGCCCAGATATTAATTTTTTTCAAGCTAAAAATGGCTAGCCCAGCTATACTTTTTTAAGGAATACCCAGGCAAGGTCAAGTTGTTATTCTCTGCCTAGCTGGGCTGCAAATCTTTCCTAGGAGGGATGCATTAGGCTTAACAATAAAATGGGCTTTAAGAAATAATGAATGGGATGTAATTATAAAAACTAGGCAGTAACTATAAAATATGCACCAAACACGTAATTACTTTATAAAATATTATTTTTGGATATTGAAAGTTTTAATTTCATTTACTGTTGCGAGCACAATGTTTCGTTGGATTTTTACGTAATATAAATTTATATTGAAATTGTATTTAATCTGACTAGAAATTTTAGGATAAAAATATTTGGCATCCAATCAAAATGTGGGAAATTCCATTAGAATTCAAAAATTGGCTGCACATTCTTACAAATCTCAAATGGGCTACAAGTTCTCTGCCACACACTTGTGGCCTTACTAAGTTGACGTGTCCCCTAAAAAAAGAGTTGACGCGTATGCAAGGCTTTGTCAACTTATAGTCAACACACAGTTCTAGCAGCAGTGGCCGCTGGATGTCCATCCAACGGATGCCGTGCTTCTTCTTCAATCTCGGATATTCTAGCTTCACCCGCCCAAAAAATGATTCCTCCCCCTGACATCTGGGGCGCACCGTTTTGGAAGCTGACCTGTGGGCATACTAAGTTGACGCATACCAAGGCCTTTTCAACTTAGTCAATATAAATATTCTAGCTGCAGTGACCGTACGATGTCCATCCAACGGCCGCCGTGCTTCTTCAACCTCTGGTCTTCTTGCTCCAGCCGCCCAAAGCAGCGCCGGTCGTGCCGCCTGCTCCTGCCTCCCGTGGCCGGCTGTGCTGCCGCGGAGGCCTCACCGCCCCTACTACTCCCATCGCTGGCCAGACCATCCCTCCACTCACCCACACCCCCTATTATTCTGTAGTGACGGCAGCCTCACACCGCTACCGAACCAGTGAACCCTCATACTCCTCTACGCGTGGGTATCCACTGCCGTGTCTTCCCCGGCTCCGCGTCGTCCCCTTCCTAGGCCTCGCCGTCATCCACCGACATGGTGCTCTCGGCGCGGCGTGGTCAATGTGGTCAACGACCGACTTCCATCGCAAGAGTACTGTACGTGGAGAGGCTGACAGTTGGGTCCACGGCAGCCGCAAGGAAGTGCCTCCTTATTACGCGCAAACTAATTATTCCTCCACCTGACAGCGGGGACCCACCGGACGGGCCACCGTATTTTGTGAAAAAAACATTTCCCCCTGACTACTGGGATCCACCAGCTACATCTTGGCACACGAGGAAGTGCGTCCGGGCAAAAAAAACCATTCGCCCCCCTGACTGCTGTGACCCACCAGCTACATCTTCGCACGCAAGGAAGTGCCTTATAGTCGGGACCCACCTGGTCGAAGCATAAGTAATGTTGTCATTATGGTCGCGAACGTGTACGTACACACTGATCCATGTAGAGGAGCGCAGTCGTAGTAGAGGCACGCATGTAGCATGTACACGTACGTACATCATCAAGTGTGCAAGAAAAAAAATACGGCCACGTACGTACATAGGGGCAGGGCCTCGAACGCCTACTCATGCATACGTACGGCCAGGGCTCGTGTACATGGCTGGGTCGGAACGGAGAAACAACGTTGTCGTCATGTTCATGGGGAGCCAACCGGCTGGGTCGGAACGGAATGCGTCGTCGCGTTCATCAAGAGGGCTTGGACGCAACAGCCGATGGAAACGAGGCCTGGCGTACCACACAACGGAGGAAACGGCCTTGTGTTCGACTGGCCATGTTTGAAATGGGATCTTGTTCATAGGGAGGGGTTTGGCGTACCGCAAAATGGAGGAAACGGACCTCCTACGGTCGAAACGGGGTCCTGTTGATTGGGAGGGGTGTGGCATACCGCAAAACGGAGAAAACAGACTTGTGTTGGAGCGCTACGGTCGAAACGGGGGTCCTGTTCATCGGGAGGGGTGTGGCGTACCGCAAAACGGGACTCCACGGGATACTGCTCAATTCCACCGTCGACCCCCTCCAGCCTCCACGGGCTACTCTTCATCCACCGTCGACCTCCTCCAGCCTCCACCTGCGACTATTCGTCCACGGGCTCCTATTCATCCATCCTCCACCATGCGCTACTCCACCGGCTACTATTCAACCAGCCCTCTCCACACGGGCTCCTGTTCAACCACCCCTCCATGGGCTACTGTTCATCCAGCCCTCCACGGGGTCATCCTGTTCATACAGCCCTCCACGGGGTTGTCCTGTTCATCCAGCCCTCCACGGGGTCCTGTTCATCCAGCCCCAACCGGCTCGATCGATTGGGGTCCTGTTCATCCAGAGGCAACACCATGGGGTCCTGTTCGTCCACCCACACCGGGAACTATTCATCCAAACCCCCCAACAACGCTCACTGTTCATCCAGAGGCAGCACCGATCGGCTTCAGTTAGTAGCAGTAGCAAAGGAATCGCTCGATCGGGTTTAGTTAACAGCCATCGATCGATCGCTCGGGATCAGTAATGCGTAGCCTACAATGCAATCGCTTGGGTTCAGTTAGAGCCCAACGCATCGCTCGGGTTCAGTTAGAGCCCAACGCCTCGCACCCACGTGCGTGCGTGTACGAGAGAAACATGCATCGCTCGGCCCCGACCACCCACCGTAACCGGGAACACCCCGATATTTTCCTTGCCCTTGCTTCTACCACGGTTTTTTCCGTCATGGACGGCCCAAAGAATGTCATGTAGCTGCGTCTCCGGCCCACCCAAGACGAAAAGCCCATTTTCTGTCATGATTTGTTGTCATAGAAGTAGGAGCCCACCACATCTATGATGATACCGGGTTTTGTCACAATTATCGTCATAGAAGTGCCATAATTATGACATAATTTTTTTCGTTTGACCCAAAATGTCACGGATGTGTCATTTTTTGTAGTGATGCTTTTCCTGTCAACGAAAGCGATCGAGTGGTTCCCAATACTTTCCATGCTAGATATATCATATGCGGTTCCCAAACAGAAAATAAAGTTTATTCCTTTTTCCACCATACTTTCATTTTCCATGGCTAACCGTATCCACGGGTGCCCTCGATACCAACACTTTCCAAGGAATTTATTATTTGACAACATAAAGTAAATTCATTTTTCATTTCGGGACTGGGCATCCCTAATACCTTTGTGATACTCTCGTGCAATGACAAGTGAATAAACAGTCATCTTGAGAATAACACATCTAGCATGGAAATATATTAGCCGCCCCCTACCGTTTCATGAGCGGTACGAGCACACAAAAGAAAAGTTTATTTTGAAAATTAGAGATGGCACATACAAATTTGCTTAGAACAGCAAAAGAATACCGCATATAGGTAGGTATAGTGGACTCATATGGCAAAACTGGTTTAAAGGATTTTGGATGCACAAGTAGTGATCATACTTAGTGCAAAATGAAGGCTAGCAAAAGATTGAGAAGCGACCAACCAAGAAACAAAAAATCTCATAAGCGAGCATTAGGCATAACTAACACTGAATAATGCACCACAAGTAGGATGTAATTTCATTGCATGACTATTGACTTTCGTGCTTGCATAGGGAATCAGAAACCTTAACACCAATATTCTTACTAAAGCATAATTACTCATCAACATGACTCACATATTATATCATCATATCTCAAAACTATTTCAAGGAATCAAGTTTATTTTGTCCATTGATTTTCATGAAAGTTTTGTCGAAGGAATATGTATTTGACATGAAGAAAGCAATATCAATAAAACTGAAGGATCATTATGCTAAGCTAACGAATGGGTCTTGTCCATCACATCATTCTCCTAATGACGTGATCTTGTTATCAAATGACAACTCATGTCCGTGGTTAGGAAACCTTAACCATCTTTGATCAACGAGCTAGTCAAGTAGAGCCTCACCAGGGACACGGTGTTTGTTTATTTAGTCACACATCTATTTAGGTTTCTGATCAATATATTCATAGCATGAATAATAAACCTTTATCATGAATAAGGAAATATAAAATAACAACTTTATTATTGCCTCTAGGGCATATTTCCTTCAGTCTCCCACTTGCACTAGAGTCAATAATCTAGTTCACATCACCATATGAATAATACCCATAGTTCACATTGCCATGTGATTAACACCCATAGTTCACATCGACATGTGACCAACAACCAAAGGGTTTACTAGAGTCAATAATCTAGTTCACATCGCCATGTGATTAACACCCAAAGAGTAATAAGGTGTGTCATGTTTTGCTTGTGAGTGAGGTTTAGTCAACAAGTCTGCCACATTCTGATCTGTATGTATTTTTGCAAATTTCTATGTCTACAATGCCCTGCATGGAGCTACTCTAGCTAATTGCTCCCACTTTCAATACGTATCCAGATTGAGACTTAGAGTCATCTGGATCGGTGTCGAAGCTTGAATCGACGTAACCCTTTACGATGAACTCTTTATCACCTCCATCACCATTTCCTTAGTCCTCTTTAAGGTACTTAACAATAATTTTGACCGCCGTCGAGTGATCTACTCCTGGATCACCATTGTACCTCCTTGAAAAATTCATGGCAAGGCACACAGTAGGACCGGTACACAGCATGGCACACTTTATAGAACCTATGATTGAGGCATAGGGATGACTTCCATTCTCTCTATATATTCTACCGCTGTCGGGTTTTGAGTCTTACTCAACTTCACACCATGTTACACAAGCAAGAACCCTTTCTTTGAAGATCCATTTGGAACTTCAAAACGTTGTCAAGGTATGTGCTTTGTGAAATTCCTATTAAGCGTATCAATCTATCCCTATAGATCTTCATGCCCAATATATAAGCAATTTCACCGAGGTCTTTCATTGAAAAATTCTTATTCAAGTGTCCTTTTATGCTATCCAGAAATTCTATATCATTTCCAATCAACAATATGTCATCCACATATAATATCAGAAATTCTACAGAGCTCCCACTCACTTTCTTTTAAATACAGGCTTCACCATAAGTCCGTATAAAACCATATGCTTTGATCACCTCATCAAAGCGAATATTCTAACTTCGAGATGCTTGCACCAGTCCATAGATGGATCGCTGGAGCTTGCACACTTTGTTAGCTTCTTTAGGATCGAAAAAACCTTCTGGTTGCATCATATACAACTCTTCTTTAAGAAATCCATTAAGAAATGCAGTTTTGACATCCATTTGCCAAATTTCTTAATCATAAAATGCCTCAATTGCTAACATGATTCGGACTGACTTAAGCATTGCTACGGGTGAGAAGGTCTCATCGTAGTCAACCCCTTTAACTTGTCGAAAACCTTTTGCAACAAGTGGAGCTTTGTAGATGATGGCATTACCACCAGTGTCAGTCTTCTTCTTGAAGATCCATTTATTCTCAATGGCTTGCCGATCATCGGGCAAGTCCACCAAAGTCCACACTTTGTTCTCATACATGGATCCTATCTTAGATTTCATGGCCTCAAGCCATTTATCGGAATCTAGGCTCATCATAGCTTCTTCATAGTTCGTAGGTTCACCAGGATAAGATTACCATACCACTCTGTTGAGGATCTTGCTCTTTTCGACCTACAAGGTCCAGTGTTGGGATCTGCGGTAGGGTGCGTCGACTACAAATTAAAATTTCCTACGTGCAGAACAACCAAGAACATGCTACGGGAGATGGATCACAGTTCGTTACCACTAGACGTGCAGTGCCGTGCATCGGAAGAAGAGTTGGGGCAGCGCGTGTGCGTGGATCTTCTCCTCCTTGTCCGATCTCCCTCGTACAACCGGTGGTCGGTTCCCACATACAGGTTTGCCAGAGCGGCGCAAGTGCACAACCTCTAATGATATCCGCGCGTGCAGGAGGAACGTCGTGCGGCGGCCGGCTAGGTCCGATCACACAACCGACGGCGAGTGGATGTGTCTATTCGCAACACATGCAAACCCTAGTGACAGCGCCGAAGCGATCATCCACGTGGGTGTGCTACACCTCCACTATATATAGGCATCCGTCGCGGGCTCAACACATGGGCCTCGCACGGACCCTAAAGCCCATAAGTCTACTCGGCCACAATCCGAATACAGTTCGGATCGCATCCGACCAGTGTCCTCGGATCCGACCTCGTAGGTTCCTTCCCTTAAGCGTGCGACCCCTTAGGTTCAAGTCGGCTTGGTCGAAGTTCAGATCACCTCCGAACTGCACGGTTGGTAGTGGCCTCTAGCAAGGCATGCCGAACACCAAGCAGACTATGAAGCTGGTTAGCGAACTTGTACATCACACTTCCATTCCTTTTGCCACACGATATATGTTGTCGAGCTCAAGGCGAGTCTATCATCCTCGTGCTAGCCCGACCTCTTTCTCGTTCCAGTGATGCCGACCACAAACCGGATTATCTCATAATCCTTGTCGCATGGCCATGCTTATCCTGGTCGGATCACACGAGGGGCCCAGAGTTTATCTCTCCTGATTGGAGGGGCAAATCCCATCTTGCTCGACCACGTCTCACAGCATGGTTCTGGACAAACCCGAAACCTACCTTTTATAACTACCCAATTACGGAGTAGTGTTTGGTCGGCCCAAAGCAAGTTTGTCACCATCCCGAGTACATGCGTCAGCTCAGGTCTTAGGACATAGAACATATGTTGTACTAGAGACTCACAGATGACATATCGCTGCGCCTCATAGTTGGGTCTGTCCGACTCGGACCTTATCTCGATTCGGATCTGACTACGTCGAAGCCGACCACATCCTTCCAAGTCCATATTATCCGGTTAGCATCCAATGCTCCATGGCTAGTGAGACCAAGCCATCGACCGTGTCATATGCTAGTCTAGTTGGTTGCGCGTCCACACAGCCCTTTCGACTAGGGACCTTTTAGGACAGTTATCATACAATGCATAGTCCCACAAACAAGTCACGTACTTGCTGATACACATCATTGATAATGTCCAAGGACTATCTTTATTCATAAACACATAGGAAATATCATCATACATGATTGCCTCTAGGGCATATCTCCAACTGTCCCCCACGTGCACTAGAGTCAATCAAATAGACATCGAAGGCCCATAGCTCTAACATGCCCCTCATGCTTGGGTTGTGGAAGCGGCTTAGTCAACGGATCCACAACATTTGCATCCGTGTGAATTTTGCATAACTCTACATCAACACTCTTTACGATCATTCGTATCAGGTGATATTTCTGATCTATGTGTCTAACCTTGTGGTGATTCCTCGGCTCCTTGGCTTGTGCGATGGCACCAGAATTATCACAATAAAGGTCCAACGGTTTCACCGAGGCTGGGAAAATACCAAGATCATCCAGAAAGTTCCAAATCCAAACACCTTCCTTTTCAGCTTCACAAGCCGCAAAGTATTCGGCTTCTGTAGTAGAATTGGCCACCGTATCTTGCTAGAACTCATCCAGCTCACTGCTCCTCCGTTCATGACGTACACGAATCCGGACTGTGATCGACAATCATCTCTGTCGGTTTGGAAACTAGCATCGGCGTAACCCCTTACGACGAGCTCTTCCTCACCTCCATAAACTAGGAACATCTCTTTAGTCCTTCTCAGGTACTTCAAAATAGTCTTTACCGCTGCCCAGTGACTCTCACCTGGGTTGGCCTGGTATCTACTTGTTAGGCTTATTGCAAAAGCAACATCAGGCCGCATACATATCATGGCATGCATGATGGATCCGATTGCCGAGGCATATGGAATCTTACTCATCCTGCTTCGCTCATCAGATGTCGAAGGACTTTGAGTCTCGCTTAGCCTTATACCATGTGAGAGTGGTAAGAACCCATTCTTTGCCTCACTCATGTTGAACTGCTTCAACACTTTATCTATGTACGTGCTCTGGCTTAAGCCGAGCAGCCTCCTTGATCTATCTCTATAGATCTTAACGCCTAAAATGTACATTGCCTCACCAAGGTCCTTCATCGAAAACTTGCCATTCAATGACTCCTTGACCGAGTTCAGCATCAAAATATCATTTCCGATCAGTAGTATGTCATCCACATACAAGATCAAAAACACTATCAAGCTCCCACTTAACTTCTTGTATAAACAAGAGTCCTCTTCGCTTTTAATGAAGCTGAAACCAGTGACGACCTCATCAAAACGAATGTTCCAGCTCCGAGATGCTTGCCTCAACCCATAAATGGATCTCTTGAGTTTGCATACCTTACTAGTGCTAGTCGGATCGAGAAAACCCTCGGACTGTATGATATACACGTCCTCGGTTAAATTTCCATGAAGGAAAGCTGTCTTGACATCCATCTGCCATATCTCGTAATCGAAATATGCAACTATAGCTAGTACGATCCTCACCGACTTCAGCATCGCTACCGGCGAGTAAGTTTCGTCATAGTCAATTCCTTGAACTTGTCCATAACCCTTAGCGACAAGCCAAGCTTTGTGGATCTGAACATTTCCATCCACATCGGTTTTCTTCTTAAAGACCCATTTGCAACCAATGGCTGTTACGCCAGGCGGCGGATCAACCAAGTCCCAAACTTGATTCTCATCCATGGACTTTAACTGGGATCTCATGGCCTCCAGCCATGCCCCAGAATCTGGGCTCACCATCGCTTCCGCATATGTGCCCGGCTCGTCGCTTTCTAGCAACAATACATCACGCACTCTGCGCAATCTTTCCGATCTCCGTGGTTCCGGTGCCGCTTCCACTACAGGTTCCCTGACTGACTCCGGTATGATCTCATCACCAGCCGACCCGTCCACGAGTGGTCCTCGAATTTCTTCGAGTCGGACCATCCTCCCACTGGCCTCCCGACTGAGAAACTCTTTCTCAAGGAAAACCCCATTCCGAGCAACAAACACTTTGTTCTCTTCCCGGTTGTAGAAGTTATATCCCAAGGTTTCCCTCGGATATCCCACGAATATGCATTTATCCGACTTGGGTGTAAGCTTGTCTGACATAAGTTTCTTGACAAATGCTTCACAACCCCAAATCTTTAGAAAAGACAAATGGGACTCTTCCCTATCCACATCTCATGTGGTGTCTTGTCTACGGATTTTGATGGTACCCTGTTAAGTGTGAAAGCTACAGTTTCTAGAGTGTATCCCCAGAATGACAAGGGTAAATCCGACCTGCTCATCATAGATCGAACCATGTCCAACAAGGTGCGATTCCTCCGTTCTGATACACCATTTCTCTGTGGCGTACCCGGAGGTGTGAGCTGAGGTACTATACCTCTACTTTTCAGATGATCATCAAACTCCTGGCTCATGTACTCACCTCCATGATCAGATCTTAGAAATTTTATAGTCTTGCAGAGCTGATTCTCCACCTCGTTTTGAAACTCTTTGAACTTTTCAAAAGTCTCTGACTTGTGCCTCATCAAATAGATATATCCATATCTACTCAAGTCGTCGATAAAAGTCACGAAGTACTGATAGCCACCTCTAGCAGTTGTGCTCATTGGTCCACACACATCACTGTGTATCAGTTCCAACAACTCGGATGCCCTCTCGCAACTCTTTGCGAAAGGAGACTTAGTCATCTTGCCGAGCAAGCATGATTCGCATGTCTCGAATGACGCAAAGTCGGTCAAAGTTAGGAGTCTCATACGTCTCCGTCGTATCTATAATTTTTGAGTTCCATGCCAATATTATTCAACTTTCATATACTTTTTGGCAACTTTTTATATTATTGTTGCGACTAACATATTGATCCAGTGCCCAGTGCCAGTTCCTGTCTATTGTAAGTTTTTGGTTTCGCAGAATATCCATATCAAATGGAGTCCAAACAGGATAAAAACGGACGGAGCTTATTTTTGGAAAATATGGAAAATTCGGAAGGAAAATCAACGCGAACCAGTGCCCGAGGTGGTCACCAGGCAGGGGGGGCGCCCCCCTTAGGGCGTGCCCCCTACCCTCGTGAGCCCACCGTAAGGCGGTTGACGCTCTTCTTTTGCCGCAAGAAAGCTAATATTCGGAAAAAAATCACGGCGAAGGTTTCAGGCCAATGGGAGTTACGGATCTCCATATATATATATACACTAAACGGTGAAATAGAGCCAGAGGGGAACACAGAAACAGAGAGAGACAGAGAGATAGATCCAATCTCGGAGGGGCTCTCGCCCCTCCCAAGCCATGGGAGCCAAGGACCAGAGGGGAAACCCTTCTCCCATCTAGGGAGGAGGTCAAGGAAGAGGAAGAAGGGGGGCCCTCTCCCCCTTGCTTCCGGTGGCGCCGTAGCGCTGCCGGGGCCATCACCATCACCACCATCTTCACCAACAACTTCAACGCCATCATCACCAACTCTTGCCCCATCTATGCAGCGGTGTAACCTCTCTCTTACCCATTGTAATCTCTACTTAAACATGGTGCTCAACGCTATATATTATTTCCCAATGACATATGTCTATCCTATGATGTTTGAGTAGATCTGTTTTGTCCTAATGGATATTTGCTGACCAAGATTGGTTTGAGTTGTATGTTTTATTATTGGTGCTGTCCTATGGTGCTCTCTGTGTCGCGCAAGCATGAGGGATTCCCGCTGTAGGGTTTGCAATATGCTTATCATTTGCTTATGGTGGGTGGTGCGAGTGACAGAAGCACAGACCCGAGTAAGTAGGTTGTTTGCGTATGGGATAAAGGGGACTTGATACTTTAATGCTATGGTTGGGTTTTACCTTAATGAATCTTTAGTAGTTGCGGATGCTTGCTAGAGTTCCAATCATAAGTGCATATGATCCAACTAGAGAAAGTATGTTAGCTTATGTCTCTCCCTCAAATAAAATTGCAATAATGATTACCGGTCTAGTTATCGATTGCTTAGGGACAAATAACTTTCTTATTGACAAAAGCTCTCTACTAAAACTAATTTAGTTGTGTCTTTATCTAAACAGCCCCTAGCTTTTATTTTCGTGTTCTTTACTTTATTGCAAGCTTACCCAAAAACACCTACAAAGTACTTCTAGTTTCATACTTGTTCTAGGTAAACCGAACGTCAAGTGTGCGTAGAGTTGTATCGGTGGTCGATAGAACTTGAGGGAATATTTGTTCTACCTTTAGCTCCTCGTCGGGTTCAGCACTCTTACTTATCGAAAGAGGCTACAATTGATCCCCTATACTTGTGGGTTATGAAGACCTTTTTCTGGCGCCGTTGCCGGGGAGCAATAGCATGGGGTGAATATTCTCGTGTGTGCTTGTTTGCTTTATCACTAAGTAATTTTTATTTGCTGTTCTTAGTTGTTTTCTATCTTTACTCATGGGTAGGAAACGCAAAATACCAAAAAATTTAGTTGTACCTACTGAACCAATGGTTGAAGAACCACTCAAAATCTATCACACTGCTGAAGCTTATTACTTCGATCATCTTCGATCCCTATGTGCTCGTGATGAAACCCCAACTAGCTTAGTTGAGGGCAAATGTAGCGACCAGACCTCAAACAGTCTGATCTCTGTGCTCCGGTGTCATCCCTAGATCAGTAATGCTGACACCACACAGTACTCGGAGGATTTATAGCAGAGTAGCGATCACACACTTATTACATCGCGTGTCTCAAAAGAGAACTTATTACAATAAATATGGCTTAAGGCCATCTAATAACATTAACAACGGAAGGCTTGGAAGATAAGTGAGTCCATCAACTCCAACGGCATCACTGAGTATAGAAGCACGACCTAAAAACTCCTTAATCGTCGTCTGAAAAGTCTGCAACATTAACGTTGCAGCCCGAGAACGGGTCAGCGCATGGAATATGCTGGCAAGGTAACACATAGAGAGTAATGAAATGAAACAACTATACTATATGCATATTTGGCTGGTGGAAAGCTCTATGGTTACAGTTTTTGCGTAAAGCCAATTTTTCCCTACTTCAAAGGAATAAATTTAATTACTATCATGGTGGTTGTTAAACATTGAGAATGGTTGACAGCATTCTCAATCCCAATTAAGCATCATCATTAAACAAACCCATGAAAATTATCTTTAGAGTAACATGTTGAGATTCACATGATAATCCAGGTACTAGATACTCAAGATGTCCATAACCGGGACACGGCTAACCATGATTAGTTTATTACACTCTACAGAGGTTTGCGCACTTTTCCCCACAAGACTCGATCGCCTCCGTTGGATTTCTCGCACTACATGGTGTTTGAGAAACGGATGACCGAGACATAGTCTTTCAGAAGCGCTAGCACCTTACGTTGGATAGACCGGTACACCTACTTTCCCCTACATCTGCTAGTCTACCCAGTAAGAGTTCGCACGACTTAATCAACTATGCTAGAGCCCATAATGGCTTGTGGCTGCACACGGAAGTTTCTAGTATGAATAATCTTATGATCCCTTTGAGCCTGGGTGGCGGTCCAAAAGAAAAACAGGCAAGTCCTGATAGAAACCAGGTGCCTCAATCCACCCAGATGTGTGTTTAAGTTGCCACCTTAATTAAACCATTAAAATTAACAAACTCACATCTGTCATGGATATCTCTCACCCAATCCACGTCTACTAGCATAGCATGGCCTAATAAGCAAATGTAGAACTAACTCCCAAAGGTTTCATAATAAACAGGTAATAGGTACTACCTCATCTACTTCTCATCCCACAATTTAATTAGATCCTAATCATGCAATGTGTGAGGATTGATCTAATGCAATAAAACTGGGTTGTAGAAAAGGTATGATCAAAGTGTTACTTGCCTTGCTGATGATCCGCGAAACCTAGAGATTCGAAGTAATAGGCGGCGCACTCCGGGTATTCTATCGCAGACAAACAAACAAGCATACAATAAGTACTCATCTAATGCACAGGTAAAACTCAAATAGAAGATCTAACCAGATAGTTCAACTTAAGAACCCTGGTTTGCAAAAAGAATCAAATCGAACAAAGCAAAAGAAATCAAACGGCGAAAGAAAACAACTTCGTTCTAGTAATCTGGATCTAAGTCAAATTTAACAGTAGCAAAAACTTGTTTAAGTTGATTATTCGGAAAGAGGGTTTCGAGACGAAACTCCAGGCGCTTGAATCGCCTGATTCCGATAAATGAGCGAAAAGTTATACTAAAACGAAAATCGTGATCAGAAAATAACCATGGAAAATCCGACAAAAAAGGAAAACGACGAACAGAAAAAAAATATATAAATATTTAAAAAAAATTGCATGGAAATCGAGGCGCGTCGGCGAACCTCGAAAGGCGCACACTCCGGCGAGTCGGCGGCGGGGCCCGGCGGCGGCGGAGCTGGGGTTAGGGTTTCGGGCGGTGCTGGCTGGGCTCTCGGGCCCCGGGGCGGCGGCTTATAAAGGCCCCGGCCAGGAGAGTCCTGGCTGAGTATGGCCCAAAGTCGGTTCCGGTTTTTTATAAATAATACGCCCGGAAAAAAAATAAAAAGAAATACTAAACGGTCTCCAAAAATCACGAAATAAATTTAGCTGGGTTTCTAAAATCAAGCCCGATAAAGTGAACATTTATTTGGGCCCAAACTACAACTTTGAAAAACGCGCATTTTTCCTAAATTCAAATAAAAATACCGAAAAACTCCGAAATAAATCTTATTTGATTTTTTTATTAAATCCTCAATATTTCTATATTTTGGGAAAGTCATTTTATTCCCTCTCTCATATTTTTGTAATAGAAATAATTGATGATAAAACAAATAGAATCAAATGATCCTGTTTACACAATTTGAGAAAACTCAAAAATGTAAATAACGAAATCCCCAACTCTCTTCGTGGGTCCTTGAGTTGCTTAGGATTTTCTAGGATCAAAACCGAAAGCAAAATAAAATATGATATGCATGATGATCTAATGTATAATATTCCAAATTGAAAATTTGGTATGTTACAAACCTACCCCCCTTAAGGTGAATCTCGCCCTCGAGATTCGGGTTGGCTAGAAAATAGGTGATGGTGGTCCTTGAGCAAATCTTCCTCTCGCTCCCAGGTGGCTTCATCCTCTGTGTGGTGACTCCACTGAACTTTGCCAAACTTGATAACCTTACTGCGGGTGACTCGGCTGGCAAACTCGAGAATCTTGACTGGTTTCTCCTCATAGGTCAAATTGTTATCCAACTGAATTGCTTCCAATGGCACTGTGTCTCTCAAAGGTATGTCAGCCATCTCCATGTGACACTTCTTCAACTGAGAAACGTGGAACACATCATGAACTCCTGACAATCCTTCTGGCATTTCCAACTTGTAGGCCACTTCTCCCATATGCTCCAAAACTCGATATGGCCCTACAAATCGTGGCGCTAACTTCCCCTTATCTCCAAAGCGCTTAATCCCTCGAAGTGGAGATACTCGAAGATAAGCTCTGTCTCCGACTTCGTAAACCGTCTCCTTGCGTTTAGAATCTGCGTAGCTCTTCTGCCTGGACTGGGCTACCTTGAGCCTATCACAAATCAACTTCACCTTCTGTTCAGACTCTTTAATCAGATCTGGTCCAAAAAACTGGCGGTCTCAAACTTCGTCCCATGACAATGGTGTCCTGCACCTCCTTCCGTACAAAGCTTCGAAAGGAGCCATCTTCAAACTGGTCTGATAGCTATTGTTGTAAGAGAAATCTGCATATGGCAAATTATCATGCCAACTGGATCCATAATCTAGCGCACAAGCTCTCAGCATATCTTCCAAAATCTGATTGACTCTCTCGGTCTGTCCATCTGTCTGCGGATGAAAATCTGTACTAAATTCTAGCCTAGTACCCAAAGTCTCATGCAACTGCTTCCAAAACTTTGAGGTAAACTGGGTTCCTCTACCTGATACGATACTCCTCGGAACTCCATGCAAACATATGATCCTGGTCATGTATATCTTTACCAACTTAGCACTGGTGTAAGTGGTCTTTACTGGGATAAAATGAACTACCTTCGTTAATCGATCAACTACAACCCAAATCGAGTCATAGCCCGAACGAGTCCTTGGTAATCCCGTGATAAAATCCATGCCTAGCTTATCCCACTTCCATTCGGGTATCGGCAATGGTTGCAACAATCCTGCTGGCTTCTGATGCTCTGCCTTTACTCTCTGACATACGTCGCAAACTGCTACATACTCCGCAATATCCTTCTTCATTCCGGTCCACCAGAAAATATCCTTCAAATCCAAATACATCTTGGTATTTCCTGGGTGAATTGAATATGGTGAATCATGTGCCTCTTGCAGAATCAACTTTCTGATCTCCGGGTCATTGGGTACATAAACACGGTCTTCAAACCATAGGGTGTCGTGCTCATCCTCACGAAATCCCTTAGCTTTTCCTTGGCTCATTTTCTCTTTTATAGAAGCAATCTCCTTGTCAGATTTCTGAGCCTCTCTGATTTTATCCATCAATGTTGACTGAATCTCCAATGCTGTCACATAGCCTCTCGAAACTATCTCCAAACATAGCTCACGAAGGTTTTCTGCTAACCCCTTGGGTATTTCTCCCGTCATTAACGTATTGACATGACTCTTACGGCTCAATGCGTCAGCTACTACATTAGATTTTCCAGGATGGTAATGCAATCTCATATCATAATCCTTGATGAGCTCCAACCATCTCCTTTGTCTGAGGTTCAACTCCTTCTGCGTGAAAATGTACTTCAAACTCTTGTGATCCGTGTACACTTCACAATGATTTCCAATGAGGAAATGTCTCCATGTCTTCAACGCATGCACTACGGCTGCTAACTCCAAATCATGCGTGGCATAATTCAATTCGTGAGGCTTCAGTTGTCGTGAAGCATACGAAACAACTCTTGCTTCCTGCATAAGCACTGCTCCAAGTCCTCGACATGAAGCGTCGCAATACACCTCATAATCCTTAGTCTGATCTGGCAAAATCAACACCGGTGAGGTAACCAAGCGTTTCTTCAACTCCTGGAAACTAGCCTCACACTCCTCAGTCCATTTGAACTTAGTATCCTTCTTCAACAACTCCGTCATAGGCTTCGCAATCTTTGAAAAGTTCTCAATAAACCTCCGGTAGTATCCTGCGAGTCCAAGAAAACTCCGGATATCTCTAACTGTGGTTGGTGCTTCCCATTTGGTCACGGTATCAACTTTAGCGGGATCTACTGCTATACCTTCTCCGGATATAACATGTCCGAGGAATCCTACTTCCTTTAACCAAAACTCACATTTGCTGAACTTGGCATATAATTGATGTTCTCTGAGCTTTCCAAGTACCAAACGCAAATGCTCCTTATGCTCCTCTTCATTCTTTGAGAATACCAGAATATCATCGATGAAAACCACGACGAACTTATCCAAAAACTCCATAAACACTTTGTTCATCATGTTCATAAAATAGGCAGGTGCGTTAGTTAGTCCAAATGACATAATGGTATACTCATACAGTCCATATCTTGTGGAGAATGTTGTCTTAGGTATGTCCTGCTCTCGAATCTTCAACTGATGGTACCCTGATCGCAAATCGATCTTGGAAAACACTTTAGCCCCTTGCAATCGATCAAACAGGTCATTGATCATTGGTAGCGGGTACTTGTTTTTGATTGTTACTTCGTTCAATCCTCGATAATCAACAACCATTCTTAACGATCCATCCTTCTTCTCCACTAGTAGTACTGGTGATCCCCAAGGCGAAGAACTTGGGCGAATGTAACCTTTATCTAGTAACTCCTTAATCTGCTTCTTAATCTCCACCAAATCCTTTGCGGGCATCCAGTATGGTCTCTTCGATATTGGCCAGTGCCTAGCAGTAGCTCAATCAAAAACTCAATATCTCTATCCGGTGGCATGCCTGGCAACTCTTCTGGAAATACGTCAGGAAAATCCTTTACCACTGGTACTTCCTCTTGCACAACTCCTGATAAGGAATTTACTTGTGTCATGTTTGGCATATGCCGGGATACATACTTGATCCTTCTTCCTTTTGGCGTTGTGAGCAAAATTGACTTACTAGAACAATCGATGTTTCCTCCATACATCGACAGCCAATCCATACCAAGAATCACATCTAGGCCTTGAGATTCCAGAATAATCAAATCTGTTGGGAAAACATGCCGTCCTATACTTAATGGCACTTGAAAACATCCTTGACTGGCCATGTACTCTGCTCCTGGTGAGCTTACTAGCATAGGTGACCTAAGAGCTTGGGTTGGAGGCATCTGAGGGTTTAGAAAAGATGAGATATAAGAATAGAGGGGGTCTAAAGGGAAAACACTACCCATATGCACATGAGGCAAAAGCAAACAATTCACTTCATTCAATCAAACAAAGGCATACAATCGATCTAGCTATCGCAAAAGTGCTCGGACTACTAAATTTACATGGTGGACTACTACTACAGGTGAGGTGGTCTACTAGAATTATTCTACAGTTGTAGATTCCATGATATCGGCTCCAGCTTCATCAACATAGTCATCATCGCTACTATCTGCTTCTGAGTCGGTGCCGTCGATGATGATGTAGTCTTCCGGGCTAATCTCCTTGGGTTCTTCGTCTTCATCTACTGGTGTCGGGCCTCCCATAATTATCCCAATCTTCTTGATCAGGTCGTCATTCTTCTCCACCAATACTTCAATTTCTTCTTCATAATCTTCACGTGAAGCCTTGAGTTCTTCCTCCGGTTCCTTGATTCTAGTCTTAGCCTTCTTCAGATCTATCATGTCGGCGCACATCTGATTCTCCTGTCGTCGAATGTGCTGGTTTAACTCCTGGATAAAAGCTGCAATTGGTCTATCTTTCCTGGTGCTGATCATCTCCCAGTGTTCATCTGGGCGTCCGCAAATCTGGTAGATAGTATCCTTGAGATCCTTGCGGTAGACTTATCCAATGCGTCCCATGGCAATGTGAGCTGCCATACTCTTTCCTAGACTCCAAGTTGGTGCATCAAAAGAAAACTCTATGGGCTCAGTGACTGGCATGAACGTCCTTCCTGGAGCTTGAACTTGAATCATCCAGCGCTCTTCTTCAGGTAAAGTGGCGTTGTAGGTTCCCGTGAAGCTTGGTACTCCTATGTTCAGGTATCTAGTGACTTCCTTCAAATGGCGTCCAAAGGGTGTATCTTCATCTAGTTGTATGAACTTGTTCCTTGCATCCGCCATCCTAAAGAGTAGAAAAGATGAGAAGTCAGAAGAGAAGAGAGTGAGTAGTGATCTAGGTCTTTTAGCTTAGTGGTCGTGTCCTACAGTCAACCTGGCTCTGATACCATCTCTGTAGCGACCAGACCTCAAACAGTCTGATCTCTGTGCTCCGGTGTCATCCTGGATCAGTAATGCTGACACCACACAGTACTCGGAGGATTTATAGCAGAGTAGCAATCACACACTTATTACATCGCGTGTCTCAAAAGAGAACTTATTACAATAAATATGGCTTAAGGCCATCTAATAACGTTAACAGCGGAAGGCTTGGAAGATAAGTGAGTCCATCAACTCCAACGGCATCACTGAGTATAGAACCACGACCTAAAAACTCCTTAATCATCGTCTGAAAAGTCTGCAACATTAACGTTGCAGCCCGAGAACGGGTCAGCACATGGAATATGCTGGCAAGGTAACACATAGAGAGTAATGAAATGAAACAACTATACTATATGCAAATTTGGCTGGTGGAAAGCTCTATGGTTACAGTTTTTGCGTAAAGCCAATTTTTCCCTACTTCAAAGGAATAAATTTAATTACTATCATGGTGGTTGTTAAACATTGAGAATGGTTGAGAACATTCTCAATCCCAATTAAGCATCATCATTAAACAAACCCATCAAAATTATCTTTAGAGTAACATGTTGAGATTCACATGATAATCCAGGTACTAGATACTCAAGATGTCCATAACCGGGGACACGGCTAACCATGATTAGTTTATTACACTCTACAGAGGTTTGCGCACTTTTCCCCACAAGACTCGATCGCCTCCGTTGGATTTCTCGCACTACATGGTGTTTGAGAAACGGATGACCGAGACATAGTCTTTCAGAAGCGCTAGCACCTTACGTTGGATAGACCGGTACACCTACTTTCCCCTACATCTGCTAGTCTACCCTGTAAGAGTTCGCACGACTTAATCAACTATGCCAGAGCCCATAATGGCTTGTGGCTGCACACGGAAGTTTCTAGTATGAATAATCTTATGATCCCTTTGAGCCTGGGTGGCGGTCCAAAAGAAAAACAGCCAAGTCCTGATAGAAACCAGGTGCCTTAATCCACCCAGATGTGTGTTTAAGTTGCCACCTTAATTAAACCATTAAAATTAACAAACTCACATCTGTCATGGATATCTCTCACCCAATCCACGTCTACTAGCATAGCATGGCCTAATAAGCAAACGTAGAAGTCACTCCCAAAGGTTTGATAATAAACAGGTAATAGGTACTACCTCATCTACTTCCCATCCCACAATTTAATTAGATCCTAATCATGCAATGTGTGAGGATTGATCTAATGCAATAAAACTGGGTTGTAGAAAAGGTATGATCAAAGTGTTACTTGCCTTGCTGATGATCCGCGAAACCTAGAGATTCGAAGTAACAGGCGGCGCACAACGGGTATTCTATCGCAGACAAAGAAACAAGCATACAATAAGTACTCATCTAATGCACAGGTAAAACTCAAATAGAAGATTTAACCAGAAAGTTCAACTTAAGAACCCTGGTTTGCAAAAAGAATCAAATCGAACGAAGCAAAAGAAATCAAACGGCGAAAGAAAATAACTTCGTTCCAGTAATCTGGATCTAAGTCAAATTTAACAGTAGCAAAAACTTGTTTCAGTCGATTATTCGGAAAGAGGGTTTCGAGACGAAACTCCAGACGCTTGAATCGCCTAATTCCGATAAACGAGCGAAAAGTTATACTAAAACGAAAATTGGATCAGAAATCGCGATCAGAAAATAACCGTGGAAAATCCGACGAAAAAGAAAAACGATGAATGGAAAAAATTTATATATATATAAATATTTTTTTTAAAAAACTGCATGGAAACCGAGGCGCGTCGGCGAACCTCGAAAGGCGCGCACTCCGGCGAGTCGGCGGCGGCGGGGCTGGGTTTAGGGTTTCGGGCGGCGGTGGCTGGGCTCTCGGGCCCCGGGGCGGCGGCTTATAAAGGCCCCGGCCAGGAGAGTCCTGGCCGAGTACGGCCCAAAGTCGGTTCCGGTTTTTTTTAAATAATACGCTCGAAAAAAAAAGAAATACTAAACGGACTCCAAAAATCACAAAATAAATTTTGCTGGGTTTCTAAAATCAAGCCCGATAAAGTGAACATTTATTTGGGCACAAACTACAACTTTGTAAAAGACACATTTTTCCTAAATTCAAATAAAAATACCGAAAAACTCCGAAATAAATCTTATTTGATTTTTTTATTAAATCCTCAATATTTCTATATTTTGGGAAAGTCATTTTATTCCCTCTCTCATATTTTTGTAATAGAAATAATTGATGATAAAATAAATAGAATCAAATGATCCTGTTTACACAATTTGAGAAAACTCAAAAATGTAAATAACGAAATCCCCAACTCTCTCCGTGGGTCCTTGAGTTGCTTAGGATTTTCTAGGATCAAAACCAAAAGCAAAATAAAATATGATATGCATGATGATCTAATGTATAACATTCCAAATTGAAAATTTGGGATGTTACAGCAAATCTTTAGATGAGCATGCATGTTATGTGCGACACCATATATCTGAAAAAGGGAAACTATTATGGGGTCAAATTCAACGTTTGCAATGCTATGCTTGGAATTTATGTGAAATATATGATTTTACTTGTTGTTCTGAAAACCCTAAGAAACAGCTTCCCTATCAATGTGAGTTTATTGATAATGGAATCTTATCTTCATATGCTAAGGGTGTTTATAATTACTATGATATTCAACAAATTGAAGAATTTGTTTCTTTTAAGGGTGCTTTTGAAATTGATTCTTTGATTGAAAAGTATGATGCTACTCTTTGCAAATCTGAAAAAACTTCCATATTTAAATATTGCTATGATAATTACGCTTCTAATGCTTATGTTAAACTATATATTGAGAACTACTCCGCTGTACAAGAAGAGACTAATATTTTGCAGGAGTCTATGGAAGAAGAAATTGATGAAACTGTGAGCTCATTGGATGAAAAAGATGAGGAGGAGAGCGAAGAACAAAAGGAGGAAGAGCAGATTAGCTACCCGTGCCCACCTTCTAATGAGAGTAACTCTTCAACTCATACATTGTTTAATTTCCCTTCGTGCTTACCGAAGGATGATTGTTATTATGACTGTTATGATCCCGTTGATTCTCTTGAAATATCCCTTTTTGATGATGCTTGCTATGCTTGTGGCCAAGATGCCAATATGAATTATGCTTATGGAGATGAACTTGCTATAGTTCCTTATGTTAAACATGAAATTCTTGCTATTGCACCCACGCATGATAGTCCTATTATCTTTTTGAATTCACCCGACTACACTATATCAGAGAAGTTTGCACTTATTAAGGATTATATTGATGGGTTGCCTTTTACCGTTGCACATGATGTTTTTGATAGATATAATATGCATGTGCTTGCTGCTCCTACTTGCAATTATTATGAGAGAGGAACTATATCTCTACCTCTCTATGTTTCCAATATGATAAAATTGCAAGAAACTATTTATACTATGCATTGGTCTTTACTTTGTGTATATGAATTGTTCTTTTATGACATGCCGATGCATTGGAAGAGAGTTAGACTTCGTCATTACATGATATATGTTACCTTGTTCTCACCACTAAATTACAAATCATTGCTAATTAAAATTGGCTTTGATATACCTTGGGATCCGGGTGGATTCGCTACTTGAGCACTATATGCCTAGCTTAATGGCTTTAAAGAAAGCGCTGCCAGGGAGACAACCTAGAAGTTTTAGAGAGTCATTTATTTCTGTTGAGTGCTTTCATATAGTTTAAAAACAACAAAAATAAAGAGGGGAACCCAAAACTTTTTAAAAAAGGAAAGTGAAAGTGATAGAGACGAGCATTGTGAAAATGGGGGACGTCCTTGAACTTTGTTCATGCCCATGGGAACTTTGTGAATCTTAATTACAGAGACTTTTCAATAAAAATAATTATCCCCTTGTACAATTCCATTGTATTATAAAAATAATGTGCCAAGGTTTGCCTTTAGGATTTTTACATTTGCTTGATGGTTTGTATGGTGCAGGACAGAAACTTTGGCTGTAGTGCACGATTTTACATTTCTAGCTGGAACGTCAAATGGTTCTGATTCTTTTTGAACTTTCTTCCTATACAAATTGTATATTTTTCCTGATTTTGGTATAATTTTTCAAGTACAGAAGTATGGTGAATGTTTAGTTTGCTACAGACTGTTCTGTTTTAGACAGATTCTGTTTTTGATGCATAGTTTGCTTGTTTTGATGAAACTATCAATTTATATCAGTGGATTAAGCCATGAAAAAGTTATATTACAGTATACACAATGAAAAAACAAAATATGAATTGGTTTGCAACAGTACTTAGAGTAGTGATTTGCTTTATTATACTAACGGATCGTACCGAGTTTTCTGTTGAAGTTTTGTGTGGATGAAGTGTTCGATGATTGAGAATGTCTCGATGTGAGAAGAAGGAAGAGAGGCAAGAGCTCAAGATTG
Source organism: Triticum monococcum (assembly GCA_034509565.1). Classification (NCBI taxonomy): domain Eukaryota; kingdom Viridiplantae; phylum Streptophyta; class Magnoliopsida; order Poales; family Poaceae; genus Triticum; species Triticum monococcum. The sequence goes on from CM067845.1 coordinate 413,479,382, forward strand.
GGGATGCCCGAGGCACCCCAAGTAAATATTCAAGGATACTCAAGCGGCTAAGCTTGGGGATGCTGCAGAGGCATCCCCTCTTTCTTCAACAAATATCGGTATGTTTTCGGATTCGTTTCGTTCATGCGATATGTGCAATCTTGGAGCGTCTTTTGCATTTAGGTTTCTACTTTTCTTTTATGCACCATGCTGGTACGAGATAGTCCTTGGTTGATTTATAGAATGCTCTTTACACTTCACTTATATCTTTTGAGTATGGCTTTATAGAATGCTTCATGTGCTTCACTTATATCATTTGAAGTTTGGATTGCCGGTTTCTCTTGACTTAGACAACCGCCATTTGTAGAATGCTTTTTTGCTTCACTTATATTTGTTAGAGCACGGGCATATCTTTTGTAGAAAGAACTAAACTCTCTTGCTTCACTTATATCTATTTAGAGAGATGACAGGAACTGGTCATTCACATGGTTAGTCATAAAATCCTACATAAAACTTGTAGATCGCTGAATATGATATGTTTGATTCCTTGCAATAGTTTTGCGATATAAGGATGGTGATATTAGAGTCATGCTAGTCGGGTAATTGTGAAATTTAGAAATACTTGTGTTGAGGTTTGCATGTCCCGTAGCATGCACGTATGGTGAAGCGTTATGTAACGACGTCGGAGCATGAGGTGTTTATTGATTGTCTTCCTTATGAGTGGCGGTCGGGGACGAGCGATGGTCTTTTCCTACCAATCTATCCCCCTAGGAGCATGCACGTAGTACTTTGTTTCGATGACTAATAGATTTTTCCAATAAGTATGTGAGTTCTTTATGACTAATGTTGAGTCCATGGATTATACACACTCTCACCCTTCCATCATTGCTAGCCTCTTCGGTACCGTGCATTCTCCTTTCTCACCTCGAGAGTTGGTGCAAACTTCGCCGGTGCATCCAAACCCCGTGATACAATATGCTCTATCACACATAAACCTCCTTATATCTTCCTCAAAACAGCCACCATACCTACCTATCATGGCATTTCCATAGCCATTCCGAGATATATTGCCATGCAACTTCCATCATCATCATATACATGACTTGAGCATTTATTGTCATATTGCTTTGCATGATCGTAAGATAGCTAGCATGATGTTTTCATGGCGTGTCCATTTTTTGATGTCATTGCTATGCTAGATCATTGCACATCCCGGCACACCGCCAGAGGCATTCATGTAGAGTCATATCTTTGTTCTAGATATCGAGTTGTAAGTAAATAAAAGTGTGATGATCATCATTATTAGAGCATTGCCCCAGTGAGGAAAGGATGATGGAGACTATGATTCCCTCACAAGTCGGGATGAGACTCCAGACAAAAAAAAGAGAAAGGCCAAAAAAAAAGAAAAAAAGAAAAAAAAGAAAACAAAAAAATGAGAGAAAAAGACAGAAGGGGCAATGTTACTATCCTTTTACCACACTTGTGCTTCAAAGTAGCACCATTTTCTTCATATAGAGAGTCTCTTGAGTTATCACTTTCATATACTAGTGGGAATTTTCATTATAGAACTTGGCTTGTATATTCCAACGATGGGCTTCCTCAAATGCCCTAGGTCTTCATGAGCAAGCAAGTTGGATGCACACCCACTTAGTTTCAGTTTGAGATTTCATATACTTATATATCTAGTGCATCCGATGCATGGCAATCCCTACTCCTCACATTGATATCTATTGATGGGCATCTCCATAGCCCGTTAATACGCCTAGTTGATGTGAGACTTTCTCCCTTTTTGTCTTTTACACATAACCCCCATCATCATATTCTATTCCACCTATAGTGCTATGTCCGTGGCTCACGCTCATGTATTGCATGAAAGTTGAAAAGGTTTGAGAACGTCAAAAGTATGAAACAATTGCTTGGCTTGTCATCGGGTTTGTGCATGATGTAAATATTTTTTGTGGTGAAGATGGAGCATAGCCAGACTATATGATTTTGTAGGGATGAGATTTCTTTGGCTATGTTATTTCAATAAGACATAATTGCTTGGTTGGTATGCTTGAAGTATTATTATTTTTTATGTCAAAGGATAGACTATTGCTTTGAATCACTCGTGTCTTAATATTCATGCCATGATTAGACATATGATCAAGATTATGCTAGGTAGCATTCCACATCAAAATTTTTCTTTTTTATCATTTACCTACTCGAGGACGAGCAGGAATTAAGCTTGGGGATGCTGATACGTCTCCGTCGTATCTACAATTTTTGATTGTTCCATGCCAATATTATTCAACTTTCATATACTTTTTGGCAACTTTTTATATTATTTTTGGGACTAACATATTGATCCAGTGCCCGGTGCCAGTTCCTATCTATTGCATGTTTTTGGTTTCGCAGAATATCCATATCAAACGGAGTCCAAACAGGATAAAACGGACCAAGCTTATTTTTGGAAAATATGGAAAATTCGGAAGGAAAATCAACGCGGACCAGTGCCCGAGATGGTCACAAGGCAGGGGGCGCCCCCCTCCCTTAGGGCGCGCCCCTACCCTCGTGAGCCCACCGTAAGGCGGTTGACGCTCTTCTTTTGCCGCAAGAAAGCTAATATTTGGAAAAAAAATCACGGCGAAGGTTTCACACCAATCGGAGTTACGGATCTCCATATATATACGAAACGGTGAAACAGAGCCAGAGGGGAACGCAGAAACAGAGAGAGACAGAGAGATAGATCCAATCTCAGAGGGGCTCTCGCCCCTCCCACGCCATGGGAGCCAAGGACCAAAGGGGAAACCCTTCACCCATCTAGGGAGGAGGTCAAGGAAGAAGAAGAAGAAGGGGGGGCCCTCTCCCCCTTGCTCCCGGTGGCGCCGGAGCGCTGCCGGGGCCATCACCATCACCGCCATCTTCACCAACAACTTCACCACCATCATCACCAACTCTTCCCCCCTCTATGAAGCGGTGTAACCTCCCTCTTACCCGCTGTAATCTCTACTTAAACAAGGTGCTCAACGCTATATATTATTTCCCAATGATGTATGGCTATCCTATGATGTTTGAGTAGATCTGTTTTGTCCTAATGGCTATTTGATGATCGTGATTGGTTTGAGTTGTATGTTTTATTATTGGTGCTGTCCTATGGTGCTCTCCGTGTCGCGCAAGCGTGAGGGATTCCCGCTGTAGGGTTTGCAATATGCTTATGATTTGCTTATGGTGGGTGGCTTGAGTGACAGAAGCACAGACCCGAGTAAGTAGGTTGTTTGCGTATGGGATAAAGGGGACTTGATGCTTTAATGCTATGGTTGGGTTTTACCTTAATGAATCTTTAGTAGTTGCGGATGCTTGCTAGAGTTCCAATCATAAGTGCATATGATCCAAGTAGAGAAAGTATGTTAGCTTATGCCTCTCCCTCAAATAAAATTGCAATAATGATTACCGGTCTAGTTATCGATTGCCTAGGGACAAATAACTTTCTTGTTGACAAAATCTCTCTACTAAAACTAATTTAGTTGTGTCTTTATCTAAACAGCCCCTAGCTTTTATTTTCGTGTTCTTTACTTTCTTGCAAGCTTACCCAAAAACACCTACAAAGTACTTCTAGTTTCATACTTGTTCTAGGTAAAGCGAATGTCAAGCGTGTGTAGAGTTGTATCGGTGGTCGATAGAACTTGAGGGAATATTTGTTCTACCTTTAGCTCCTCGTTGGGTTCGACACTCTTACTTATCGAAAGAGGCTACAATTGATTCCCTATACTTGTGGGTTATCAGAGTCCATCATCATGGAGCTTCTTCATGCGTTTCAGACTAATGTGTCCAAGCCAGCAATGCCAGAAGTATGTCGGATTTATTTCATTGGGCTTATGCCTCTTGACATTCACGTTATAGACCGGTTCCTGTTCTAGATTCAATATAAATAACCCATCAAGAATGGGTGCATAGCCGTGGAACATACCATTCAAATAAATCGAAAAACCATTGTCCTTTAAATTGAATTCATAACCCTGACTCATCAAGCATGAGGCTGAAATAATGTTCCGACTTAGTGCAGGAATGTAATAACAATTATTCAATTCCAAAATAAATCCAGATGGAAGCTGGAGCTGCATCGTGCCGACCTCCAACGCAGCAACTCTTGCTTTGTTGCCGACCCTGATGCCAATCTCCCCTTCTTACAATCCCCTGCATCGAGTTGCAAATATGAACAGCCGACCCGGTATCAAATACCCAAGAGCTACAAGGTATGTTAGCAAGGTAAATGTCTATAACATATGCAACAAGTGTACCTTTGCCTGAAGCAGCATTCCCGGCCTTCTTGCCATGCTCTGCAAGCCACCTGCTACAGTTCCTCTTCTAGTGGACAATTTCCTTGCAATGATAGCAAATGGTCTTTGAGTCTGGTCCAGACTTCGGCGCAGCGGCGGAGGTTACCATCTCCATGCCCTTTGCCTTAGCCTTCTTCTTAAACCAACTCTTCCTGAACTTAGTCTATTTATGCACCATCAACACTTGATGCGTGCCTTTCTTTATATCCTGCTCTGCCACTTTGAGCATCCCATGCAATTCAGTGAGCTTCTTATCCATGCCATGCATATGATAGTTCAAGATGAACGTCCCATAGCTGGGCGGAAGAGAACCCAGAACTGCATCAGTACCCAGCTCATCCAAGAGCGGGAAGCCCAACCAATCCAAAGCTTGCACATATCCGATCATCTTGATCACATGCGGGCTCAGTGGATCACCTTCCTTCAGCTTACAATCCATCAAGGATCGCTAGACCTTGAACCTTTCGGTCCTAGCCTGCACCTGAAACATGCTCTTGAGACTCTCGATCATATCGAAAGCCACAACGTCTTCGAAATGCTGCTACAAATCGGGCTCCATACAAGCCGGCATGAGGCAGCTGATCTCGTTTGATTCATCAACGAGTTTCTGGTAGGCATTCTTGGTTGTGGTACTAGCATTATCGGCAGGTTCCTCTAGAAGCGGATCCTCTAGTACATGTTCCTTTTTATCATGCTTAAGAACAATTCTCAAATTTCTATACTAGGTAGTAAAGTTTGTTCCATTCAGTTTATCCTTTTCTAGAATTGATTTCAATGCAAAATTGGGTTGAGCAGGTGGTGCCGTTGATCTACAACAGAAAAATATGCAATCACTAAGCAATGTGTTTATGCAGAGTAATTCTAGCCTTAAACAAAAATACTCCCACTGAAGTCAGCATCCCTCCGCAAACTCTCAGTGATTCAGGATCCGACTAGCACATGCGACTAGTGAGCTTTAGCATCACTTCTAGACAACATGCCTATCCGGTAAGCAACTCCTTGCTAATCGTATCTCTATACGACTCCTATCGGTCGGGTAGGTATCTCATACCCCGGCTCCCGACCTCTTTTGCCACAAGGCCCAAAACCGTTTTAATAGCCTTGTTAAGTCAACCTAATGCAGTGCATGTCCGTGTCCGACACGAACCCTTAAGTTCAAGGACACCTAGCAGCACCCCAATTTTATGAGCCCACTACTAGACGTACTTGACGTGCGAAGGTGCAACATCGGGGATGGCAATTCGCATGATATTCATGAGGGATATTTCTACCATTCTAACATGCATAGAAAACAAGGAAGCATAACAATCACAAATAAACACATATTGTGAAATAGTATGGCTCCTTCATGGATGTTCTTCCAGGTTGGCTCCGACTCCGATGACCATCTAGGAACTCCATCTTGTTTGTCATGCCGGGACGCCAAGCCACCAACCTGATTTCTATTATCCAACTACTACATCTGGTAATGAATTTTACATAGAGTCACAAGTCGACACGCATGTCATTATACAATATAATGACAACACTTTGGCTCCTACCGGCTGACAAACATGACACGCAGGCCATCTATAATTTACACACATGCATCACATACACATGAGCCATACTATTCACATCAAACCCCGTAAAATAAAGTTATGTATAGAATCCATTCTACCGGTTTGAGTGATCGTGTATGAAATACAAGGCGCTACGCACACGGCGGCCGAATTCTATGATCTGACTGATCTCATCGATCATCATGAATCCGATTCGGATTTACGTTTCGCTGTTATCCCCGATGGCGGATAACCGACCGGTAGGGGTAGATCGTTTCACGGCCTCATCGATCCCAATCATTAGAAAACATAGCCACATTGATCCCCATGTGCAGTTGATCTCATCAACCGTGCACATAGCCAATCTTATCAGTGACAACAGATCGCATCTATTGCCTCCACATATCTAATATTCATACGATCTGAATCCAAATCCTATAGCAAAGGCTCTGATACCACTGTTGGGATCTACGGAAGGGTGCGTCGATTGCAAATTAAAATTTCCTACGCGCAGAACAACCAAGAACATGCTACGGGAGATGGATCACAGTTCGTTACCACTAGACGTGCAGTGCCGTGCATCGGAAGAAGAGTTGGGGCAGCGCGTGTGCGTGGATCTTCTCCTCCTCGTCCGATCTCCCTCGTACAACCGGTGGTCGGTTCCCACATACAGGTTTGCCGGAGCGACGCAAGTGCACAACCTCTAACGATATTCGCGCGTGCAGGAGGAACGTCGTGCGGCGGCCGGCTAGGTCCGATCACACAACCGACGGCGAGTGGAGGTGTCTATTCGCAACACATGCAAACCCTAGTGACAGCGCCGAAGCGATCATCCACGTGAGTGTGCTACACCTCCACTATATATAGGCATCCGTCGCGGGCTCAACACATGGGCCTCGCACAGACCCTAAAGCCCATAAGTCTACCCAGCCACAATCCGAATACAGTTCGGATCGCATCCGACCAGTGTCCTTGGATCCGACCTCGTAGGTTCCTTCCCTTAAGCTTGCGACCCCTTAGGTTCAAGTCGGCTTGGTCGCAGTTCAGATCACCTCCGAACTGCACGGTTGGTAGTGGCCTCTAGCAAGGCATGCCGAACACCAAGCAGACTATGAAGCTGGTTAGTGAACTTGTACATCACACTTCCATTCCTTTTGCCACACGATATATGTCGTCGAGCTCAAGGCGAGTCTATCATCCTCGTGCTAGCCCGACCTCTTTCTCGTTCCAGTGATGCCGACCACAAACCGGATTATCTCATAATCCTTGTCGCATGGCCATGCTTATCCTGGTCGGATCACACGAGGGGCCCAGAGTTTATCTCTCCTGATTGGAGGGGCAAATCCCATCTTTCTCGACCACGTCTCGCACCATGGTTATGGACAAACCTGAAACCTACCTTTATAACTACCTAGTTACGGAGTAGTGTTTGGTCGGCCCAAAGCAAGTCTGTCACCATCCCGAGTACATGCGTCAGCTTAGGTCTTAGGACATAGAACATATGTTGTAGTAGAGACTCACAGATGACATATCGCTGCGTCTCATAGTTGGGTCTGTCCGACTCGGACCTTATCTCGACTCGGATCCGACTACGTCGAATCCGACCAGATCCTTCCAAGTCCATATTATCCGGTTAGCATCCAATGCCCCATGGCTAGTGAGACCAAGCCATCGACCGTGTCATATGCTAGTCTAGTTTGCTGTGCGTCCACACAGCCTTTCGACTAGGGAGCTTTTAGGACAGTCATCATACAATGCATAGTCCCACAAACAAGTCATGTACTTGCTAATAAACATCATTGATAATGTCCAAGGACTATCTTTATTCATAAACACATAGGAAATATCATCATACATGATCGCCTCTAGGGCATATCTCCAACATCCAGTAGTAACTTGATCTGAAGTTTCATGATCATCATCATTAGCTTCCTCTCTATTTGGTGTAGGCATCATGGGAACGGATTTCTCAAATGTGCTACTTTCCAAATTGAGAGAAGGTACAATTACCTCATCAAGTTCTACTTTCGTCCCACTCACTTCTTTCGGGAGAAACTCCTTCTCTAGAAAGGCTCCATTCTTGGCAACAAAGATCTTGCCTTCGAATCTATGGTAGAAGGTGTACCCAATTGTTTCCTTAGGGTATCCTATGAAGACGCTCTTCTACGATTTGGGTTCGAGCTTATCATACTTATGCCTTTTGACATAAGTGTCGCAACCCCAAACTTTAAGAAACGACAGCTTAGATTTCTTGCCAAAACAAAGTTCATACGGCGTCGTCTCAACGGATTTAGACGGTGCCCTATTTAATGTGAATGCGGCTGTCTCTAATGCATAACCCCAAAATGATAGTGGTAAATTAGTAAGAGACATCATAGATCGCACCATATCTAATAAAGTGCGGTTACGACATTTAGACATACGATTACGCTGTGGTGTTCCAGGTGGCATGAGATGTGAAACAATTCCACATTGTTTTAAATGAAGGCCAAACTCGTAACTCAAATATTCTCCTCTGTGATCAGATCGTAGAAACTTTATTTTCTTGTTACGTTGCTTGTCCACTTTACTCTGAAATTATTTGAACTTTTCAAACATTTCAGACTTGTGTTTCATTAAGTAGATATACCCATACCTACTCAAATCATCTACGAAGGTCAGAAAATGACGATACCTGCCGCATGCTTCAACACTCATCGGACCACATACATCATTATTTATTATTACCAATAAGTCATTAGCTCGCTCCATTGTTTCAGAGAATGAAGTTTTAGTCATCTTGCCCATGAGGCATGGTTCTCAAGTATCAAATGATTCATAATCAAGTGATTCCAAAAGTCCATCTGCATGGAGTTTCTTCATGCGCTTTACACCAATGTGACCTAAACGCCAGTGCCACAAGTATGTTGCACTATCATTATCAACTTTGCATCTTTTGGCATCAATATTATGAATATGCGTATCACTAGGATAGAGATTTAGTAAACCCTTCACATTGGGTGTATGACCATAGAAGGTTTTATTCATGTAAACAGAACAACAATTATTCTCTCACTTAAATGAATAACCGTATTGCAATAAACATGATCTAATCATATTTATGCTCAACGTAAACACCAAATAACATTTGTTGAGGCTCAACACTAATCCCGGAGGTAGAGGGAGTGTGCGATGGTGATCATATCAATCTTGGAAACACTTCCAACACACATCATCACCTCGCCCCTAACTAGTCTCTATTTATTCTGCAGCTCCTGTTTCGAGTTACTAATCTTAGCAACTGAACCAGTATCAAATACCCAGGGGGATACTGTGAATACTAGTAAGGTACACATCAATAACATGTATATCAAATATACCTTTGTTCACTTTGCCATCCTTCTTATCCGCCAAGTTTTTGGGACAGTTCCGCATCTAGTGACTATTCCCTTTTGCAGTCGAAGCATTTAGTTTTAGGGTTAGGTCCAGCTTTCGGCTTCTTCACGGGAGTAGCAACTTGCTTGCCATTCTTCTTGAAGTTCCCTTTCTTTCCCTTGCCCTTTTTCCTGAAACTAGTGTCCTTGTTAACCATCAACATTTTATGCTCTTTCTTGATTTCTACCTTCGCCGATTTCAGCATCGCAAAGAGCTCGGGAATCGTTTTTGTCACCCCTTGCATATTATAGTTCATCACGAAGTTCTAGTAGCTTGGTGATAGTGACTAGAGAACTTTGTCAATCACTATCATATCTGGAAGATTAGCTCCCACTTGATTCAAGCGATTGTAGTACCCAGACATTCTAAGCACATGCTCACTGGCTAAGCTATTCTCCTCCATCTTGTAGGCAAAGTACTTGTCAGAGGTCTCATATCTCTCGACACGGTCATGAGTCTGAAATACCAATTTCAGCTCTTGGAACATCTCATATGCTCCGTGGCATTCAAAACATTTTCGAAGTCCCGGTTCTAAGCCGCAAAGCATGGCACACTAAACTATTAAGTAGTCATCATATCGAGCTTGCCAAACATTCATAACGTGTGCATCTACTCCTTGAATAGGTCTGTCACCTAGCGGTGCATTAAGGACATAATTGTTCTGTGCAGAAATGAGGATAATCCTCAGATCACAGACCCAGTCCGCACCATTGCTGCTATAATCTTTCAACTTAGTTTTCTCTCGGAATATATAAAAAATATAGGGAGCTAAATCGCGAGCTATTGATCTACAACATAGATATGCAAAAACTATTAAGACTTAGTTCATGATAAATTCAAGTTCAATTAATCAAATTACTTAAGAACTCCCACTTAAATAGACATCCCTCAAGTCATCTAAGTGATACGTGTTCCAAATCAACTAACCCATGTCTAATCATCACGTGAGATGGGGTAGTCATCAGTGGTGAACATCTCTATGTTGATCATATCTACTATATGATTCATGTTCGACCTTTCGGTCTCCAATGTTCCGAGGCCATGTCTGTACATGCTAGGCTCATCAAGTTTAACCCAAGTATTCCGCATGTGTTAAACTGTCTTACACCCGTTGTATGTGAACGCAGAGTCTATCACACCCGATCATCACATGGTATCTCAAAATGACAAACTGTAGCAATGGTGCATACTCAGGGAGAACACTTTTACCTTGAATTTTAGTGAAGGGATCATCTTATAATGCTACCGGCGTTCTAAGCAAAATAAGATGCATATAAAATAAACATCCCATGCAATCAAAAATATGTGACATGATATGGCCATAATCATCTTGTGCTTTTGATCTCCATCTCCAAAGCATCGTCATGATTTCCATCGTCACTAGCTCGACACCTTGATCACCATTGGCGTGTCGTGGTTGTCTCACCAACTGTTGCTTCTACAACTATTGTTAACTCATAGCGATAAAGTAAAGCAATTACATGGCGTTTGCATTTGATACAATAAAGAGACAACCATAAGGCTTCTTCCGGTTGCCAGATATCTTACAAAAGATGATCATCTAATACAATAATGTATATCACATCATGTCTTGACCATATCACATCACATCATACCCTGCAAAAACAAGTTAGATGTCCTCTACTTTGTGGTTGCAAGTTTTACGTAGCTGCTACGGGTTTGTAGCTAGAACTGTTCTTACCTATGGAAAAAACCACAACGGTGACTCGTCAAGTTTTCTGTTTTACGTTCTCCAAGGACCGGCCGTAGTCAAATTCGATTTAACTAAAGTAGGAGAAATAGACACCTGCCAGCCACCTCTATGCAAAACTAGTTGCATGTCAGTCGGTGGAACCGGTCTCATGTGCGTGGACATGTAAGGTTGGTCCGGGCAGCTTGATCCCACAATACCGCCGAATCAAAATAAAACTTTGGTGGTAAGCAGCATGACTATCACCGCCCATAACTCTTTGTGTTCTACTCATGCATATCATCTACGCATAGACCTCACTCATGATCCCACTATTGGGAATCGTTGCATGGAAAAACAAAAACAATTCTATGCACACACAATGATCTATCCATGGAGATGCATAACAACGAGGGGGAGAGTGTGTCTATGTACCCTCGTAGAATGTAAGCAGAAGCAATTCACAATGCAGTTGATGTAGTCGAACTTCTTCTCACGTCAACCGATCAAGTACCGAATGCACGACACCTTCGTGTTCTGCACATGTTTAGCTCGGTGACGTCCCTCGCCTTCTTGATCCAGCAAGACGTTGAGGTAGTAGATGAGTTATGTCAGCACGACGGCGTGGTGCCGATGATGGTGAAGCGATCTCCACAGGGCTTCGCCAAAGCACTACGAAAATATGATCGGGGTGTAAAAGGTGGAGGGGGGCGCCACACACGGCTAACAATTGATCTGGTGTGTGCTAGGGCGCACCCTGATAACCCACAAAGTATATGGGATCAACTATAGCTCTTTTCGATAAGTAAGAGTGTCGAACCCAACGAGGAGCATAAGGAAATGACAAGTGGTTTTCAGCAAGGTAATGTGTGCAAGTGCTAAAATTGTAAGTAACAGAGTTGTTTAATAGCAAGATAATTTGTAATGAGGAAGTAACGATGATAGTACCAAAAGTGCAATAAGGTATCCCAATCCTTTTGGTGCAAAGGACAAGACAAAATGGTCTCTAATGATAAGCATAGCGTTCTTGAGGGTACACGGGAATTTCATGCAGTCACTTTCACCATGTTGGTTCGATTTGGGTTCGCTACTTTGATAATTTGATATGAGGGAGGAACGGTGCTTAGGTGCTGTTCTTACTTGAACAAACCTCCTATTTACGATTAACCCTCACGCAAGCATCCACAATTGCGAGAAAGGTATTAAGAATAAATTCTAACCAAAGCATTAAACTTTTGGATCCAATCGGTCCCTTACGGAATAGCGCATAAACTGGGATTTAAGCTTCTGTCGCCCTCGCAAACCATCATCTAATTGCTACTCCACAATGCATTCCCTTAGGCCCAAATATGGTGAAGTGTCATGTAGTCGACGTTCACATAACACCACTAAGGGAATCACTGTTGGGGAACGTAGTAGAAATTCAAAATTTTCCTACGTGTCACCAAGATCTATCTATGGAGAGACTAGCAACGAGGGGAAGGAGAGTGCATCTACATACCCTTGTAGATCTCTAAGCGGAAGCGTTCAAGTGAACGGGGTTGATGGAGTCGTACTCGTCGTGATCCAAATCACCGATGATCCTAGTGCCGAACGGACGGCACCTCCGCGTTCAACACACGTACAGCCCGGTGACGTCTCCCACGCCTTGATCCAGCAAGGAGAGAGGGAGAAGTTGAGGAAGACTCCATCCAGCAGCAGCACAACGGCGTGGTGGTGGTGGAGGAGCATGGCAATCCTGCAGAGCTTCGCCAAGCACCACGGGAGAGGAGAAGGACTAGGGAGAAGGGTATGGCTGCCCTCCCACCCCCCCCCACATATATATAGGGGCAAGGGAGAGGGGGGGGGAGGCGCAGCCTTGGCCCTTACTCCAAGGAAGGGTGCGGCTAGGAGGAGTCCCTCCTCCCCAAGGCACCTCGGAGGTGCCTTCCCCCTTTAGGACTCTTCCTATCCCTCATCTCTTGGCGCATGGGCCTCTTGGGGCTGGTGCCCTTGGCCCATATAGGCCAAGGCGCACCCCCTACAGCCCATGTGGCCCCTGGGGCAGGTGGCCCCACCCGGTGGGCCCCCGGGACCCTTCCGGTGGTCCCGCTACAATACCGACGACTCCGAAACTTGTCCCGATGGCCGAAATAGGACTTCCTATATATAAATATTTACCTCCGGACCATTCCGGAACTCCTCGTGACGTCCGGGATCTCATCCGGGACTCCGAACAACATTCGGTTACCACATACAAACTTCCTTTATAACCCTAGCGTCATCGAACCTTAAGTGTGTAGACCCTACGGGTTCGGGAGACATGCAGACATGACCGAGATGTTCTCCGGTCAATAACCAACAGCGGGATCTGGATACCCATGTTGGCTCCCACATGTTCCACGATGATCTCATCGGATGAACCACGATGTCGAGGATTCGATCAATCCCGTATACAATTCCCTTTGTCTAGCGGTACGATACTTGCCCGAGATTCGATCGTCGGTATCCCGATACCTTGTTCAATCTCGTTACCGGCAAGTCTCTTTACTCGTTCCGTAACACATCATCCCATGATCAACTTCTTGATCACATTGTGCACATTATGATGATGTCCTACCGAGTGGGCCCAGAGATACCTCTCCGTCACATGGAGTGGCAAAATCCCAGTCTCGATTCGTGCCAACCCAACAGAAACTTTTGGAGATACCTGTAGTGTACCTTTATAGCCACCCAGTTACGTTGTGACGTTTGGCACACCCAAAGCACTCCTACGGTATCCGGGAGTTGCACAATCTCATGGTCTAAGGAAATGATACTTGACATTAGAAAAGCTTTAGCATACGAACTACACGATCTTTGTGCTAGGCTTAGGATTGGGTCTTGTCCATCACATCATTCTCCTAATGATGTGATCCCGTTATCAATGACATCTAATGTCCATGGTCAGGAAACCGTGACCATCTATCGATCAACGAGCTAGTCAAGTAGAGGCTTACTAGGGACATGGTGTTGTCTATGTATCCACACATGTATCTGAGTTTCCTATCAATACAATTATAGCATGGATAATAAACGATTATCATGAACAAGGAAATATAATAATAATCAATTTATTATTGGCTCTAGGGCATATTTCCAACAATCACAACATACATACTATCAAAAATATCAAACACATATCAAGTTCACATGATTACTTACAACATGATTTCTCCCATGACCTCAAGAACAAAAGTAACTACTCACAAATGATAATCATGCTCAAGATCAGAGGGTTATTAAATATCATATTGGATCTGAACATATAATCTTCCACCAAATAAACCATAGAGTAATCAACTACAAGATGTAATCAACACTACTAGTCACCCACAAGCACCAATCTATAGTTCCGGTAACAAGATTGAACACAAGAGATGAACTAGGGTTTGAGATGAGATGGTGTTGTTGAAGATGTTGATGGAGATTGCCCTCCCCAAGATGGGAGCGTTGTTGTTGATGATGATGACAATGATTTCCCCCTCCGGGAGGGAAGTTCCCCCGGTGGAATCGCTCCGCCGGAGGGCAAAAGTGCTCCTGCCCAAGTTCCGCCTCGAGACGGCCGCGCTCCATCCGAAAGTCGTCTCCTCATTTTCTTTCTAGGTCAAAATGACCTATATACCAGAAGATGGGCACCGAAGGTGGGCCTGGGTGAACACAACCCACCAGGGCATGCCTGGGCTCCTTGGCACTTCCAGGTGGGTTGTGCCGACCTGGTGGCCCCCCTCTGGTACTTATTTGCTCCAATATTCATCATATATTCCATAAAAATTCTCCGTGAAGTTTCATCCTGTTTGGAGTTGTGTAGAATAGGTAACCTGACATAGCTTTTCCAGGTCCAGATTTCCAACTACTAGAATTCTCCCTCTTTGTGTGCACCTTGCAAATTATGAGAGAAAAGGCATTAGAATTACTCCAAAAAGCATTATTATGTATTAAAAAAATCATAAATAACAGTAGGAAAACATGATGCAAAATGGACATATCAACTCCCCCAAGCTTAGACCTCGCTTGTCCTCAAGCAAAAATCGAAATCGAAAAACATGCCCACATGCTTAGAGAGAGAGAGAGAGATGTCCACAAACTTAAACATAGGAATCTTGTCATAGAAATTTTATCATAGAATTCTCATGAGTAAGTGACAATTCATCACACTATTGAATTATAAAGCAAAAACTCTATTAGAAACCAACAAACTATGTTCTCAGTCAACTTTGCAACTACAATTCATCATCTTTTCAGGAAGGGTCACGTATCAGAGCCTTTAGGCAAGTCCACATACTCAACCATCATATAGCCTTCTATGATTGCTAACACTCACCGCATACACATGAGCAAAATGTTTCAACCGGACATATAGAAAGATAGGGGATTATTGTTTCACCTCCCAACGTATCCACCACAAGGGTGATGTCAACAATAATAACTCATGCTACCCATATTCAACTTGAAATATGTGCCTAGATCTTTCCTCGCCACATGATGCTTGGCAAAGGAGAAAATAAAAAAGGAATAGAGAGAAAAGTTTGAATCTTTGCATAAAAGTAAATACATAAAAGTAAAAGATAGACCCTTCGCAAAGGGAAGCAGGGGTTGCCATGCGCTTATTCGTTTGTATGCTCAACCCCTTAGTGCAAAAGAACGCACGTTGTATTGCCCCTTGGGATGGCAACCTTAATTATGCAGTCTATCGCTTTATTCTTCACCATCACAAGTCCGTACAAAGCTCAATTTTTTTCTTACACAAAATGATCTCACATTTTTAGAAGCAATTTTTATCGCCTTATTGCACCGATGAAAACTTACTTGAGGGATCTTCTCAATCCGTAGGTAGGTATGGTGGACTCTTGAAAATAAGATTTGGGTTTAAGGATTTTTGGATGCACAAGTAGTATCTCTACTTAGTGCAGAATTTTTGGCTAGCAAAGATAGGGGCAAGCGCCACATGTTATAGGATCTATGAAAATATGACTTCTATGTGAATATGAACAAACATAAATAATTAAGTTGTTTTCCTTGTCCAATGTCAACAATTTTGGCATATAATAATTTGATGGGGGCTCACAATTACAAAAGATTTCTAGGATAGTATATTTATATGTGAATATTCTCTTCCCTTATTAATTCTTTCACGAGTTGCATCATTTACTAATGCTATGTTTGTCAATCTCTAATAAAATTTCCTACTTATATATTTTCTTATGTGGTGTCATCACTTACAATAAGATAACATATGATCCGTTTCATTTATTTTCCTTTCTTTCTATTGCAACTTGAAGGTAAAGAAAGCAAAAACTCAAACCGAACTTTATTATATATCTTGCACACGATTACAAAGATAGATCACTAAGCAAACTCTCAAAAAGAAAGGACTGAACTAGACTTTTATTCATCTAAAGCAAAATATCGAACTAAAATAAGTAAAGGCAAAAGATAGTGGGGATGATATGATACCGGGGCACCTCCCCCAAGCTTGTAGGAATCCAAGGGAAGTGCCATACCCGATACTCAATTTTCTTTTGGTGATGAAGAAGAAGGTGGCGATGAAGCGATCATGTCCTTAAGGATCAAGAGATTCTCCAATCGACGGATGACGCTTCGAAGGTGGATGATGTGCTCTTGATGCAGAATATTTTCACGGGTGAGATACTTATTTTGCACATGAACCATTTCAATGATGCGAAAGGCTTCAATCTTAGTAGGAGTAAGAAGAGCATAGTAAGGTTTAAGGATATCTTCTTCTTCCTCCTCGGCTGGTAGTGCTTGCTCGAACACCGGGGTTTGATCTACGGTAGCCTCCTTGCTCTCGTCTCGCTTGACAGCTTCTACGGGCTCTTCTCTATTTAGCTTGATCTTCATCAACCAAGCATCCTCTTCTACATTGTTGGAAGAGGAACAAGACATGATGCCTGGCTTAACAGATCTGACCAAAAATAGCAAGAAAAGAGAACAGAAGATTTCTCTGTGATACGGTGGTCAACAAGTTCGGTGGGTATACAAATATATTTTATCTTGGGAAACTGTAGAAAAACGGAGTTCGGAAGGTACCCCAGGTGGGCACAACCCACCTGGGCGCGCCTGGCTTGCCAGGCACGCCCTGGTGTCTTGTGCGCACCAGGGTACGGTTCCTCAAAGTTTCTTATTTTCTTAATTTTCTAAATATTCCAAAACTAACAAAAAATATTTTTGCGGATTTTTCGGAGTCCGTTTACTTACCGTATCACGTACCTCCTTATTTTCATGATTCTGGAGTGTTCCGGAAGGACTCTTCTATGTGTTCTTCTGGTGTCATAGTTTGGATAATATTACTTTCAACATTAATGGGCGTACCTGAGATATAATGTTTAATCGCTGCCTGTTAACAACCTTCGGGTTAATACCTTCGTCATTATTTATTTTGATGGCTCCAGACAGATAAACTTCCTCGATAACATAGGGTCCTTCCCATTTTGAGAGGAGTTTTCCTGCAAAGAATCTAAAACAAGAGTTGTACATATTCTCTGACTTTAAACTCACACTTTTGGATTCTCTTATCATGCCATCTTTTGACTTTTTCTTTAAACAACTTGGCGTTTTCATAAGTTTGGGTTCTCCATTCATCTAATGACTTGATATCAAATAACCTCTTTTCACTGGCAAGTTTGAAATCATAGTTGAGTTCTTTAATCGGCCAATATGCTTTATGTTCTAATTCAAGAGGCAAATGGCAAGCTTTTCCATAAACCATTTTATAAGGAGACATACCCATAGGATTTTTATACGCTGTTCTATAAGCCCAAAGTGCATCATCTAATTTCTTAGACCAATTCTTCCGGGATCTATTGATAGTCTTTTGCAAAATTAATTTTATTTCTCTATTATTAAGTTCAACTTGACCACTAGATGGAGGATGATAAGGTGATGCAATTCTATGGTTAACATCATACTTGGCAAGCATTTTACAAAAAGCACCATGAATAAAGTGTGAACCACCATCATTCATTAAATATCTAGGGACTCCAAACCTTGGGAAAATAACTTCCTTAAGGATTTTAATAGAGGTGTTGTGATCAGCACTACTGGTTGGAATAGCTTCTACCCATTTAGTAACATAATCAACAACAACGAAAATATGTGTATGCCCATTAGAGGAAGGAAAAGGTCCCATGTAATCAAATCCCCAAACATCAAATGGTTTGACTACAAGTGCATAATTCATAGGCATTTCTTGATGCTTATCGATATTACCTATTCTTTGACATTCATCACAAGATAAGACGAACTTACGGGCATCCTTGAAGAGAGTAGGCAAATAAAATCCAGATTGCAATACCTTGTGAGCCGTTCTATCTCCAGCATGATGTCCTCCATATGCTTCGGAGAGACATTTCCATAGGATTTGTCCCTGTTCATGCTCAGGTACACAACATCTAATAATACCATCTACTCCTTATTTATAACAACGTGGGTCATCCAAAAAGTAGTGTCTTATATCATAGAAGAAATTTTTATTTTGTTGGTATGTGAAACTAGGTGGTAAATATTTAGCAACAATGTAATTAGCATAGTCAGCATACCAAGGAGTATTATGAGCAAAATTTATTGCAGCTAACTGCTCATCAGGAAAACTATCATCAATAGGTAATGGGTCATCAAGCACATTTTCAGGCCTAGACAAATTATCAGCTACGGGGTTCTCATCTCCTTTTCTATTAGTGATATGTAAATCAAATTCTTGTAGCAAGATAACCCATTGAATAATTCTAGGTTTAGCATCTTTCTTTTCCATAAGATATTTAATAGAGGCATGGTCGGTGTGAAGAATTACTTTTGAATCAACAATGTAAGATCTAAATTTATCACATGCAAACACTACTTCTAAGAATTCTTTTTCAGTAGTTGCATAATTTTGTTGAGCACTGTCTAGAGTTTTACTAGCATAATGAATAACATTCAGTTTCTTATCAACTCTTTGTCCTAGAACAACACCAACAACATAATCACTAGCATCACACATAATTTCAAAAGGCAAGTTCCAATCAGGTGATTGAACAATAGGTGCAGAAATTAAGGCTTTCTTGAGTGTTTCGAAGGCTTCTAAACAATCATCATCCAAAACAAAAGGAATATCCTTTTGCAAAAGATTCATAAGAGGCCTAGAAATCTTAGAGAAGTCTTTGATAAAGATCCTATAGAAACTAACATGACCTATGAAACTACGGATACCTTTGATATCTTTAGGACATGGCATCTTCTTTATCAGGTTTAGCAATGCTAGTAGCTTCATAACAGAAGTAAATAACATGCCCATCTATATTTTATTTTAGGAGATCCTTAACGATAGCAACGCTAGGCTCTACTTTGATTTGTTCATCAAGTTAGGTGCTCTAATATAGATTTTGTTAACCACAGTTGAAACTTTAGCATGTTCCTTTATCCTAACAGGGAAAGGTGGTTTCTCAATATAAGGAGTAGGAACAACTGGATCAACATTATAAAGTATAGTTTCTTGTTTAGCTAGTACCGGTTCTTTAATTTCTTCTTTAATAGGTGGGCGATGTTTAAACCACTTCTCTTTAGGGAGATCAACATGAGTAGAAATGACTCACAAAAGGAGGCTACTATCTCAGAGTCTAGTACATATCTAGTACTAAACTTTTGAAAAGCATCGGTATTCATAAAGGATTTAACACAATCATACTTTAGCTTAATACCCCACTCTTTACCTTCGTCGAGTTCCCAATCTTCAGAGTTGCGTTTAATTCTTTCCAAAAGATCCCACCGGAATTCAATAGTCTTCTTTATAAAAGAACCAGCACAAGAAGTATTGAGTATGGATCGATCATAATGAGAAAGCCGAGCATAACAATTCTAGATTATAATTTCTCTTTAGAGCTCATGATTGGGGCATGACTATAACATTGACTTAAGCCTTCCCCAAGCCAGAGCGATACTTCCTCCTTCATGAGGCCAAAAATTATATATGTAATTCCGATCATGATGAACTAGATGCATAGGATAATTTTTTTTGGTGGAACTCCAATTTCAATCGATTCCAATTCCAAGATCCAATATCATCACATAGCCTATACCATGCCAATGCTTTTACCTTCAAAGTTAAAGGGAAAACCTTATTCATAACTTCATCTTCGGGTAAACCTGCAAGCTTGAATAACCCACAAATTGTTCCACATTATCAAGTGCATATGAGGATGTTCGGTTCCATCTCCTGCATAAGGATTAGCTAGCAGTTATTCTATCATACCTGAAGGAATTCCATATTCAATATTTTCAGTAGGTGCAGTGGGTTGAGGGATAGCTAATTGTGGTTCCGTTCGAGGTGAAGATACCCCGAACATACTTCTCAAAGGATTGTTTTCCATAGTAACAAGTGGCAGTAAATTTGAGCACACTAGAAAAATGTTTCCTTACCAAAGTCTTCTTACCAAAGGTGCTTCACTCCCCGGAAATGGCGTCAGAAAATATATTTGACTCACAAGTATATGGGATCAATTGTAGCTCTTTTCGATAAGTAAGAGTGTTGAACCTAACGAGGAGCAGAAGAAAATGACAAGTGGTTTTCAGCAAGGTAATGTCTGCAAGTGCTGAAATTGTAAGTAACAGAGTAGTTTGATAGCAAGATAATTTGTAACAAGCAAGCAACAATGATAGAATCAAAAGTGCAGCAAGGTATCCCAATCCTTTTGAGGCAAAGGACAGGCCAAAACGGTCTCTTATGATAAGCAAAGCGTTCTTGAGGGTACACGGGAATTTCATCTAGTCACTTTCACCATGTTGGTTCGATTTGCGTTTGCTACCTTGATAATTTGGTATGTGGTTGGATTGGTGCTTAGGTGCTGTTCTTACTTGAATAAACCTCCTACTTATGATTAACCCTCCCGCAAGCATCCGCGACTACGAGAAAAGTATTAAGATTAAATTCTAACCATAGCATTAAACTTTTGGATCCAATCGGTCCCGTACGGAATAGTGTATAAACTGGGGTTCAAGCTTCTGTCACTCTCGCAACCCATCATCTAATTTATACTCCACAATGCATTCCCTTAGGCCAGAATATGGTGAAGTGTCATGTAGTCGACGTGCACATGACACAACTAAGGGACTCACAATATACATAATATCAAAATATCGTACACACATCAAGTTCACATGATTTCTCCCATGACCTCACGAACAAAAGTAACTACTCACAAATGATAATCATGCTCAAGATCAGAGGGGTGTTAAATAGCATATTGGATCTGAACATATAATCTTCCACCAAATAAACCATATAGTAATCAACTACAAGATGTAATCAACACTACTAGTCACCCACAAGCACCAATCTATAGTTCTGGTAAAAAGATTGAACACAAGAAATGAACTAGGGTTTGACAGGAGATGGTGTTGTTGAAGATGTTGATGGATATTGCCCTCCCCAAGATGGGAGAGTTGTTGGTGATGATGATGACGATGATTTCCCCCTCCGGGAGGGAAGTTCCCCCGGCGGAATCGCTCCGCCGGAGGGCAAAAGTGTTCCTTCCCAAGGTCCGCCTCGAGACGACGGTGCTCCGTCACGAAAGTCATCTCCTCATTTTTCTCTAGGTTAAAATGACCTATATACCGGAAGATGGGCACCGGAGGTAGGCCTATGTGAGCACAACCCAGCAGGGCACGCCTGGGCTCCCTGCGCATGCAGGTGGGTTGGGCCCACCTGGTGGGCCCCCTCTAGTACTTATTTGCTCCAATATTCTTCATATATATTTCATAAAAAATCTCCGTGAAGTTTCAATCCATTGCCGGAATTCTCCCTCTTGGTGTGTACCTGGCAAATTATGAGGGAAAAGACATTAGAATTACTCCAAAAAGCATTTTTATGTATAAAAACATCATAAATAACAGTAGGAAAACATGATGCAAAATGGACGTATCACCCCCACATATATATAGGTGGGAGGGAGAGGGGAGGCAGCCAGGAGGCGCCCCAAGTAGGTCGAATCCTACTTGGGGTCCTCCCCAAGTAACGCCCCCTACCATATTTAACCGAGGGAGAAGGAAAGAGGGGGGGGGAGGGAAGGAAGTGGGAATCCTAATCCACACTTTCCTTTCCCTACTCCCCTTTCCTTCCCATCCTTAGGCCGGCCATATGGGGGGCATACCAGCCCCTAGTGGCTAGTGTGTTTCCCCTCTTGGCCCATAAGGCCCATATCTTTTGCCGGGGGTGCTCGGAACCCCTTCCGGTGAACCGATAAGTACCTGATACCCCTGAAACACTTCCGGGATCCGAATTCCATCATCCTATGTATCAATCTTTACCTGTCGATCATTTCAAGACTCCTCGTCATGTCTGTGATATCACCCGGGACTCCTAACAATATTTGGTCACCAAATCACATAACTCATATAATACTATATCCTCATCGAACATTAAGCGTGCGAACCCTACGGGTTAGAGAACTATGTAGACATGACCGAAACACCTCTCTGGTCAATAACCAATAGCGGAACCTGCATGCCCATATTGGCTCCTACATATTCTAGGAAGATCCTTATCGTTCGAACCGTTATGACAACATACGTAATTCCCTCTGTCCATTGGTATGTTACTTGCCCGAGATTCGATCGATGGTATCTTCATACTGAGTTCAATCTTGTTACCGGCAAGTCTCTTTACTCGTTCCGTAATACATTACCTTGTTACTAACTCTTTAGTCGTTTTCTTGCAAGCTTATGATGTGTATTACCGAGAGGGCCCAGAGATACCTGTCCGATACTCGAAGTGACAAATCCTAATCTCGATCTATGCCAACTCAACAAAAACCTTCAGAGATACCTGTAGGGTATCTTTATAATAACCCAGTTACGTTGTGACGTTTGATAGCACATAAGGCATTCCTCCAGTATCCGGGAGTTGCATAATCTCATAGTCGAAGGAATATGTATTTGACAAGAAGAAAGCAATAGCAATAAAACTGAATGATCATTATGTAAGCTAATGAATGGGTCTTGTCCATCAGAACATTCTCCTAATGATGTGATCCTGTGATCAATTGACAACTAATGTCCATGGTTAGGAAACCCTAACCATCTTTGATCAACGAGCTAGTCAAGTAGAGGCCCACTAGGGACATGGTATTTCTTTATATTTATGGCATGAATAATAAACCTTTATCATGAATAAAGAAATATAAAATAACAACTTTATTATTGCCTCTAGGGCATATTTCTTACCACCAACGTCTTATTTTGATTCAGCGGTATTGTGGGATGAAGTGGCTCGAATCAACCTTACATGTCCACGCACATGAGACCGGTTCTACCGACTGACATACAACTAGTTTTGCATAAAAGGTGGCTGACGGGAGTTTGTTTCTCCTACTTTAGTTGAATCAAATTTGACTGCGGTCGATCCTTAAAGAAGGTTAAAACAACAAACTTGATAAATCACCGTTGTGGTTTTTGTGTAGTTAAGAATAGTTCTTGCTAGAAGCCCATAGCATCCACATAAAACTTGCAACAACAAAGTGGAGGACGTCTAACTTGTTTTCACAGGGCATGTTGTGATGTCATATGGTGAAGATATGATGTGATATATGTTGATGTATGAGATGATCATGTTTTGTAAAATCGACAACCGGCAGGAGCCTTAGGGTTGTCTCTTTATTGTATGAAATGCAAGTGCCATGTAATTGCTTTACTTTATTGCTATTCGTTAGCAATAGTTG
Source organism: Triticum monococcum (assembly GCA_034509565.1). Lineage (NCBI taxonomy): Eukaryota > Viridiplantae > Streptophyta > Magnoliopsida > Poales > Poaceae > Triticum > Triticum monococcum. The sequence continues at coordinate 413,503,053 of CM067845.1, forward strand.
TAGAAGCAATACTTGGCGAGACTGTTAGGAATCGTTGCATGGAAAACAAAAAAGTTTCTACGCACACGCAATGATCTATCCATGGAGATGCATAGCAACAATCATTGTGCTAAGCTAACTGATGGGTCTTTTCCATCACATCATTCTCCTAATGATGTGATCCCATTATCAAATGACAACTCATATCAATTGTTAGGAAACCTTAACCATCGACCAACAATCTACTCTAGTAGAGGCTCACTAGGGACACAGTGTTTCTTTATGTATTCACACATGTATTTAGGTTTCCGATGAATACAATTCTAGCATGAATAATAAACCTTTATCACGAATAAGGAAATATAAAATAACAACTTTATTATTGCCTCTAGGGCATATTTCCTTTTGTCTCCCACTTGCACTATAGTCAATAATCTAGTTCACATCACCATGTGATTTAACACCCATAGTTCACATCGCCATGTGACCAATACCCAAAGAGTTTACTAGAATCAATAATCAATAATCTAGTTCACATCACCATGTGATTAACACCCTAAGAGTACTATGGGGTGATCATGTTTTGCTTGTGAGAGAGGTTTAGTCAACGGGTCTGTCACATTCAGATCCGTATGTATTTTGCAAATTACTATGTCTACAATGCTTTGCATGGAGCTACTCTAGCTAATTGCTCCCACTTTCAATATGTATCCAGATCGAGACTCAGAGTCATCCGGATGGGTGTTAAAGCTTGAATCAATGTAACTCTTTATGGTGAACTCTTTATCACCTCCATAACCGAGAAACATTTCCCGAGTCCTCTTTAGGTACCTAATGATACTTTTGACCGCTGTCTAGTGATCTGCAAGAACTACATCAGTATTTCCCCAAAGAGGAAGGGATGATGAAGCACATCGACGGTAGTTATTTCCCTCAGTGAGGAGACCAAGATTATCGAACCAGTAGGAGAACCAAGCAACACTACCTAAACAACACCTGCACACAAATAACAAATCCTCGCAACCCAACATGTTAAAGGGGTTGTCAATCCCTTTCGGGTAACGGCGCCAGAAATTGGTAAACGAACGTGATAAAAATATGATAGATAGGATAAATAGATCTCGGATAAAATAAATTGCAGCAAGGTATTTTTTGTTTAATAGATATGAAAATGAAAGCAAAGGAAAATAGATCGCAAAGGCAAATATATTAAAGAAGAGACCCAGGGGCCGTAGTTTTGACTAGTGGCTTCTCTCGAGAAAAATAGCAAATAGTGGGTAAACGAATTACTGTTGGGCAATTGATAGAACTTCAAATAATCATGATGATATCCATGCAATGATCATTATATAGGCATCATGTCCAAGATTAGTAGACCGACTCCTGCCTGCACCTACTACTATTACTCCACACATCGACCGTTATCCAGCATGCATCTATTCTATTAAGTTAATGGAGAAACGGAGTAATGCAATAAGAACGATGACATGATGTAGACAATATCTATTTATGTAGAAATAGACCCGATCTTGTTATCCTTAATGGCAACGATACATACGTGTCAGTTCCCCTTCAGTCACTGGGATCAAGCACCGTAAGATCAAACCCATCACAAAGCAGCTCTTCCCATTGCAAGATAAATAGATCAAGTTGGCCAAACAAAACCCAAATATAAAAGAAGAAATACGAGCTATAAGAAATCATGAATATAAGAGATCAAAGAAGACTCAAATAACTTTCATGGATAAAAACATAGATCTGATCATAAATTCAAAGTTCATCGGATCCCAACATACACATTGCAAAAGAGTTACATCATATGGATCTCCAAGAGACCATTGTATTGAGAATCAAACGAGAGTGAGGAAGCCATCTAGCTACTAACTACGGACCTGAAGGTCTACAAAAAGGCTACTCACGCATCATCGGAGAGGCACCAATGGACATGATGAACCCCTCCGTGATGGTGTCTAGATTGGATCTGTTGTTTCTGGACTCTGCGGTGGCTGGAATTGATTTTCGTCGACTCCCCTAAGGTTTTTGGAATATTGAGGTATTTATAGGGAAAAGAGTCGGTTCGGGAGGCACCCGAGGTGGGCGCAACCCACCAGGGCGCGCCCTGGTGGGTTGTGCTCCCCTCGGATCACCCCAGGCGCTTCTCCAGCCCATTGGATGTCTTCTCGTCCAAAAAAATCCACGAAAAGTTTCACTACGTTTGGACTCCGTTTGATATTGATTTCCTGCGATGTAAAAAACATGCAAAAAACAACAACTGGCACTTGGCACTATGTCAATAGGTTAGTACCAAAAAATGATATAAAATGACTATAAAATGATTATAAAACATCCAAGAATGATAATATAACAGCATGGAACAATAAAAAATTATAGATACGTTAGAGACATATCATATGGGTAGGGCCGATTCTCGTGGATGTACAACTGGGGTGCTATCTCCACCAAGAGGTAGCACTATTTTATTTGAAGACTGTGTTTTTACTCCGCTAGATACTGCCATCACCCGCTCCAATTCAAATGGCTGATAAACAGGAAACATGGTTGAATGTACAGACATTGTATGAGAGACAGATGCAATAGATAGTGTGGAAAAAAGATGGCATGAAATAGTTGACATGTATATTGTTTAACTAAAAAGTATAGCATGACATAATTTGACATATATGATGTCTATCTAAACTGGAAAGCATAGCATGACATAATTCAAAGATATGATGACTAACTAAACAGGATGGCATGAGATAATTTTATGATGTCTTTAGTAAACAAGTTCGCATGACATAATTCACATACATGTTGTTTAAGTAATCAGGATCGCGTGATTTAATTCACATATGGGATTTATATGCTAAGCAAAGGGCATTCGCATATATGATGTCTGAACTAAGAACATGGTGTTGAATATTGTGTATGTGATGTCTAAACCATGCAATGCAAGACACCATATGCATGATATGAGCAGTATAACCATGCCAAGTTAGAGTATACACCTCGGTGGGGGAATAGGACCGGTCATCTGTCTTTGTATCCATCTCCGAGGAGCTATCAGGCCCAGCAAGAGATCTGCGTCAACAGGTAGCACTGTCTACTCTGAAGACCTGATTTTCCCTCCAGATTTTTCTATTACCCACTCAAATGGCTGATTCACAGGAAGAGTAGTTTAATGTACAAACATTGTCGACAAATGGAAATGTTATGAAGAAAAGGATGGGCAAGATATCATTCAAATATATAATGCCTGGTTAAACAAGATGGCATTGCATATTTCACATATATTATGGCTGGCTAAAAGAGATGAAACTGCATAATTGCCATATATGATATAGAAACTAAATAGGTGGCATTATAGAACATGTCTAAACTAAGCAGATGACATATATGATGTCGAAAGTAGGCACAGCAAGGCAACATATGCATGATATGACCAACATCATCATGCCAAGTTAGAGCAAACACCTTGGGAGGTAAATAGGAGTGGCCAGCTGCGTCTAAATCCGCCTCAGAGCAGATATCTTCCTCTGGGTTACAATCTGGAGTGGGGGAGGGTTTGCCATTGAACCAACCGTGGAGCGATGTCTGCATGACATTGTATTGCCACACAAAACTCTTCTCTTTTTCTCTACATGTTCAACATGACTATGTACAATATCTGACATGCATATGAAAAAAATATAGTGAAATTATGTAAGGAGAGCATGCATAAATCTAGAGTGATGGTAACAACCAGTGGATGGATCCAAAAATAATGATAGCAGGCTGATGATAGCTTTAATTTATTAAAAAGACAGATGATGATGATTGCTTTACTATTTGTTTCCCACCCAAGTTGAACAACATAGGCATACCATAGGTGAACCTGATAATAGACAAAGATACTATTCGTAGCTGCCTCAATATGTGCCTCACAAGTAATTTTTAAAATCAAGTTTGAATATTAATTTGGAGCTGACTTGTAGTCTACAAGGTGAATAGGATGATAAAGTAGCAAGTAATATTAAGCAATGCATAACATAAGTAGAAACAAAAGAGTGCGACCTCTCTTGTGGACCCGTGTACTCCTTAGGTTCATCTGCTGAGTCATGATGGTGATGCACTTGCGGTGGGTGCCTATGTAGGGAAGGAGATCTGAAGCGGCGAAAGACGGTCAGGAGTCGTGATGTCTGGTTTGGTGGATGCTTCTGTCGATGGAGCATCTCAGGTAGGTGGACGACGTCGTGGCAGGAGCGGGACAAACCACGCAAAGTTTTCTTTGACACCTACCTGTAACTGAAGTAATTCTGTCAGGGCTCCTTTGGCTTGCAAGATTCTAAAAATGCAGGGATAGGAAAAACACCAGAATACGATAGGAATGCATGTGGAAAACAGAACATTTGTAAACACAGATTTCTGTCAACTTGGGTGCTTGGTTCATAGGAATTGGAAGAGCGAAGGAATGGAAAGAAACATGGCCAAATTAAAGTGAAACCATATGTCGTGGAAAATAGACAGGGGTACATGTTTTCCCCTGACTCGTGCACAGACAAGCTAAAGTACAAGAGACCAAGGTATTCGAAGGACCAACATGCAGATCAAGAGGACCAAGATCAAGCCAGAGAAGCAAGATGCCACCAGGAGAAAAGCCTCCCTTTCCAGGCAGGCGAGCTTGGTGAGGGCAGGGTCGCCCCTAGAAGAGAACATCCAAGACCCCCCCCCTGATAGAGCCTGCCGGGGCTCGTGGAGGCAAAACCACCTCACCCAACTACTCCACCACGATCCAATTCGTCAATCAACGCGGTGGCAAGCCGCAAAGTGACTAAGTGGCAGCCATTCGCCACATGGCAACCTCTTTCTACAGGGAATACCTACAACTGACACCGGCTTGCGACGTGTCAAGTTAGCAGGCGCGAAGCTGGCAAGATAGCCCGACAAGGCTTGCTGGGCAAGCAAAGATTTGGCATTGAGCGGTGCATTTAATGCTCCCTGTTAGCCTATAGGGTTAGGTATGATAGCATTGTTTGCTATCTTATCAGTGCATAATGACTACTTTGCCATTGTGGTGACCCCTTAACCTATAAAAGGAGGCCCATGGCAACCGTAACAATGGTTAGAAGGTTGGATACCCACGCATTCATATGCGCGTAGCCACTACCGCCCTAAGGCAACCCTGCCTGGAAAGTATACTACGCTCCACCACCATTCCTCCACTATCAATCCACCAAAGCAGGAGTAGGGTTTTACGCCTCGCGGAGGCCCGAACCTAGGTAAAATTGCTTGTGTGATCTCTGCCGTGCTGCCCCACGCTCCTCTGCTCTTTGTGCAACATGACATCCCCCCTGCCGAACCAGCAAGGGGCCCTTGGTCCCATAGGTGGTTGTGGTTTCCCATGACATGTTTGGCACGCCAGGTAGGGGGATCACTTGCGCGAACCTGAAAGCATGCGCAGCGCGCCATACTTATGGAAGTCCACCAAAAGCTTTCGGGCATCGATCATGCTTGTGGAGATATGAATGCCAAGCGGGGCTGCCGGCACGCCCGCCTCATCCATTGCCACATTCCGCCATGACCGCGGCTGCGACGGAGATCATATCGACGGTGATCTGTTCCTACCCGATGACCCATGCGGCGTGACTGATGCTCAGGCGTCGTCCGGAGAAAGGAGACAAGAAGTGGGGCACGAGGTTGATCTTTTCCCACCCCCTTCCTTCATCAGCAGTCGAGCCACATTGACCCAGGCATCGTCAATGCCGATGATTACCGCGCGATACTCTATTCAGTATTTACCCCTCCGTGGGAAATCCTGAGTGAAATGCTGCTATGAATCCATTGATTGATGCCTCGTCAAGCGCGTTCCGGGAAGGCCGTCCGCATTGGCGTGGACCCACGACGATGGCCGCCAAAGCTATTCAAAGGGAATAAGGGAAGGAAAGGGGGACCACAGAGAGCCTGGCACCATACCCCGTTGCTCGCGAGACACATGTGCCGTGTTTTGATCTCTGTCGGGAACCAGGGAATCCTTTGCTTGACTTCAACCCTCCCGGACGCCACAAACATGTCGAACGTACGTTGTTCGGAGGGATGAAGAAGAACTGAAAACAAAAGCTAAGTTCACATCATCGTTTCTTTTTTATGCATTTTTGATTCTTGTCGTTGTTTATCCATTGGCTTTAGTAAGCGTCCGTATCATTAAAAGCCCTCATGTGATGGAACCTTGGCTAGTTTCTTTGATTGCACCATCGTCCTGTCTCGAGCCATGCTCTCATGACGAGAGGTTGCATCGAGAGCTACCTAGGAAAAACCTGCTGGGATGCATCTATGCCAAGATGAGTGTTAAGGGCCTGACCCTTACGACAATTGCGGCAATATGATACCGGTAGGCATCCAGAACATACATAGGGATTGGTCATGCGAACGCAAGTGTATAAAGCTCAAAGGGATAAACGCACATTTAAGATTCAATAGAAAATATCAGTTCCATGCAAACACAAAATACATAGTGCCTAAACACAAAACATACATCATGTTTTGTTACAGGGCAACACAGGGGCAACAACGGCCCGTTACTTGGTCTGATGGCCGGGTGAAGCCGTTTGGACATGGACAACCCTGGCGGCCCGAGAAGCGGCTTTCTCCTTGGTAGCTGTGACATCAGCACCCACTGGCGGCTTCTTTAATCCGTCATCAAGGTCGAGGTCCGGATGGCGGCAGGCGATATTGCTCAAGACCATGAAGAGGGCATCATGGGCAAGCTTCCGGGACTTGGTCACAAAACGCTCGGCCCTCCCCTCTTCATGCACCTTCAGCTTCTAGATCAACTCATTGAAGAAGACTCCCAGCTTGGCGCTTGGAACCTCATGCCTATTGACCGGGAAAGTTGGATCGTCCATACCTATCTCCACGGTTTGGGCAGTGAGGTGTTCGACGATGTCGATCAAGCTCTTGATTCAAAGATCAACATGCTCGGATTGGTTCTTCAGCTTGTCTTCCGCATCTTTCGGGAGGCGCTGGGCAGTATCCAGATCCTTGGACAGCAGCTGTTGGCGGGACTCGTTCGACTCTGCCATGCTCTCCAAGGAGCCGATCCTGGCCTTCAGATCGGTGATGGTGCCATTGGCGGTCTCGAGGTTATGGGCGTTGGAGGAGAGTTGTGACTGCATGCTAGTAAGAAGGGCCTCCGCCTTCCGTGCTTCTTCTTTGAGAACCACCACCTCCTTGGTGCTCCCGGCAAGGTCCTTGGTCAACTAAGCCACCTGCTGGTCAAAGTCAGTCTTGGCGGCAGACGCAGCAGCCAGATCTTTAGTGAGCTTCTTTAGTTGAGCGACAGAGTCAGTGGGAAGGGCATCCAATGCAGCTCCATGCTTGTCTGCCATCTCTTTGATTCGCTGCTGCACAAGAGCCTCCAACTCATCATCCTTGGCGCGAAGGGTGGCCTCGAGCTTCTCCTCCCGGAGAGAGATCTCCTTCTCTCTGACATCCAGGAGTGCCTTGTGGTCCGCCAAGCGGGTCTTGCGGGCCAAGACATCTCCCCTTTTCATCAGAAGGGTCTCTTGCTGCCTCATGAGCACCTTGAATTGCTTATCATGCCATTCGCGCAGCTCCAAGCATTTGTCCTTCAGCGTCTGGTCCACTTTGCTGGCGGAGCCACGCCGCTCCTTGAGCATCTGCCACTTCTGGTTGTGTCGGGCCTGCATCTCCTTCGCACCCGCCACCAGACTCCAGGAAGGACAAGTCCAGAACGACAACGGTTGAATCATCCACCTCCCCAACTTCCTGATATAGTGGTGCCAGAAGGCGTTGAAGCTCTTTGTCGAGCTCCGCACCCGACATCAAAGACAGGCCAGTGGCTCCAGTCCCAGACTGCGACAATACCATGGCCAGCATGTTTGAAGGGAGTGGCGGGATCTCCATAACGATCCCGGAGGAGGGAAGCGGATCCATGGTTTGGAGAGGGATTTTCACCTCAACCACCACTTCCTCCTCCGGGGCGTCCTTCAAGGAATATTCCACCTCCGCCAAGGAATCCTGGACATTCCCGGTAACAAGGTCCTGTCCCTCTGCAGCAGCAATCTCAACGGCCTCGTCCGCAGCAGCCCTTCCTATGTTGGCTACCACCTCCAATAGTTTCGGCTCTTCGGCTTGGGGTTCTGCGGATGAGAGGAGAAGTGAACAACGAAGAGGTAGAAGTTTTAGGTTATGGGGAAACAAGGAGAAGTGATTAGGGCAAGAAAGAAAGAAGGGGATGAGTCGAGTACCTGGAAAAGTCTGCCAAGCAGGGACCTCAGTTTCCCCAGCAGCGTCCGTTGCCGGGCCATGTATTCCACCCCTATTGCGTCAGTCGCGGCAGCTCTCCACACGGTTTTGTCCATGGAAGGATTTGTCGGGGATTCTTCGGCTCGGTTGGCGAAGGAGACATGCCCATCCGGAAGGGGCTTGCCCTACATCGTCCTACTATCCCCTCCGACCGAGGGAGCGGGAAGGCCGTCCACATCATCTCCAGCGGAAGAGTCTGGTCCTCCGCTTCCGGGTTGAGGGTTGGACCGGGGGCTTGGCACGGGATCTTCCATGTCGCTCCCCACCAAGTCCGGATTCTCCGCGGTCTTCGGCAACCCGACGCGCCGGAGCCTCTTCCGTGGAGGATGGATGAGGGTTTCCATGTCCTCCTCCACTTCCTTATCGGCAACAATAGAACAAAAGGTTAATCAACAAGGGTAATCAAGTATACCAGAGCTATTTATGAAAGGAAAGGTCTTCCTTACTGTTCTTCAATAAGCATGGAGTTCAAGTTGAACTCCATGGGAGGCCAGGGCTCCCTTCCTCTCTTTAGGGGCGGAGGAGTAAAACTCTCCGATAGCTTCATCGCCTGACATGGCGCCGGGGGGCTCCAAGGGAGGCGAGCTCTGTGAAGAACTCAAGCTGGAGTGGGAGCTGGAATCAGCTTCCGCATTTGCCAATTGCTTGGCAGAGGAAGTCTTGATCCGAGCGAGGCGAGGGGATTAGCGGCACGCCACATGAACCTTGATGACCTTGGAGGAGGTCTTCTTCACTCTCTTGGCGGTAGGCGTAGGGTTGGGAGCCACCGCCCCCTGGTTAGTAGCGCGCCTACAGGGGCACTGATCCGGAACTGGCTCGGGGGCTTGCAACCCAGCAGCAAGCCAGTCCGCCTCGAGCTCCACCACCGCACCAATCTCCACCTCCTCTTGGAGTTCCGTTGCCGCTGTGGCTAGGGTATAAAGCCCAGCAAATTCGTCCCTGATGGGAACGTCCCCGATAAGTTCTTCCCCGACAACCCTTCCCGTGGCCTGCACCTTGTTGTCACCATGAGAAGAGCTCTCATCCTCGGCCTTCCCATTGCCCTTCCTGGCCTTCGAGGCCCTTGCCAGTTCTGCAAGCCGGGCAGCCTTGTCCTCCTCAACCCTCTTCAGGATATACGCCACCTCCACGGAGGAGGTGCGTTTGCACATGCCAGTTTCAACCCTGGTGGCCTTCTCCACCAGGGCACCAGACCACTCAAGCTCTTCATCGAGAGTGGGCAGCCACCAATCGCTCCCCACTCCATGAGCGTTGCAGTCCGGTATCCATTTTAGTATCTGGTCCCGGGACAAATTGATATTCAGTGGAATAACTGTTGCCGGGAGTTTGAACATCTCAAAGTGGCCAAACAACTGGTCACAGAACCAGGCGTGGCCGTAAACTGACAAGTTGTTAGCCAATCGTGGGAGCAACCTCATCCTGTCTGCAGCATCACCGTACAACCAACCTCTTCTTTGGCAAAATGCGGCAGAGGAGAAAATCTTCCCCCACGTGCTCAATGGTCAACCCGACAGCTTTCAAACGGGTGATCCTGTTTATTGCCGGGCGCAACCTTTAGTTGGTGAGGCCATGAGCGCTCCATTCCTTGCCGCGCTCGACGCGTTCCATCTGTGCCTCGTAGAAATCTAGGGCTTCCTTATCCTGAATCCAGCACCAACCCCCTCTCCATTCATTCCACCTCTCACGCTGCTTACCAGGGATATAATCCCAAAGCTTCCTCGCCACCCATGGCATCCAGCTGATGTTCCCGGAGCGATGGCCTTTGCTCTCCACTTGCGGAATGAAATAGTGCCTGAACAGATCCACATTGGGGGCAACTCCGACAAAATTCTCGCACAAGTGGGCAAAAATGGCCATGGTCGCCATTGCATTTGGCGTAAAGTCAAGGAGATGGAATCCATAAATGTTCATGATCGCCTCGAAGAAATCAGAGAAAGGGGGATAGAGGCCACATATGAAATAAGCGTAGAAGAATCGGTACGAGTTTGGCAGATCTTCTTCCCCTCCGCCAAAACATTGGGCGCTCCATGCCCTTTCGGGACAGGCCTCCCCCACAGATACCCATACCTTGCTTGGAGAACGGGGCCGTCCAGATTCGACAGAAGGAAGAAGACGTATCCCCTATGCTTCTTGTTTAGCTCCGCCGCCCTCTTACTCTCCTCGGCGGCCATCTCCTTCGCGGTGGCGATCTGCTTCCCTTTTTCCACAGGCTTCTTCCCCATTCCCGCAGGCGGTGATGCGAATGGAAGAAGGGGTCCGGTGGCAGGGCGGCGGCGGGCAAGAGAAAGAGGGGGAAGGGCGGTGGTTCGGCTTGCAGGGGAAGATGTTGGAAGGGCGAGTCAAGCCACGGGTGAACCGTGTCGCTCCACTTTTCCCTATTTTTAAGGGGGAAGTGTGGAATAGAGGCGTGACACTTCAGAAAGTTACTGTTTTACCTTAACTGCAACAGTCCCACGACCCCACGATGTGCAGTAATTCTGCGAAGTGGGCGTTGGATTGACTAGTCACCATGGTGAACCGGCATATGCATGCCTCTCCTGCCCCATGTCCGCACACTTTTTTGGGGCCTAACCCAACGTGCTGTGCCAACACGTATGGCTCAGGCCCAGGGGCTTATGTCTGGGAAAACATACAGGGGTCCATGTTTTCCCCTGAATCGTGCATGGACAAGCTAAAGTACAAGAGATCAAGGTCTTCGAAGGACCAACATGCAGATCAAGAGGACCAAGATCAAGCCAGAGAAGCAAGATGCCGCCAGGAGAAAAGCCTCCCTTGACGGGCAGGCTAGCTAGGCTCCAAGACCCCCCCCCCCCCGGCAGAGCCTGCCAGGGCTCGCGGAGGAAAAACCACCTCACCCAACTACTCCACCACGACCCATATCATCAACCGATGCGGTGTCAAGCCACAAAGTGACTAAGTTGTAGCCATTCACGAGATGGCAACCTCTTTCTACAAGGAATAACTACAAACGATACCCGTCCTGCGACATGTCAAGCGAGCAGGTGCGAAGCTGGCAAGATAGCCCGGCAAGCCTTGTTGGGCATGTGACGATTTGACATTGAGCGGCGCATTTAATGCGCCTTGTCAGCCTGCAAGGTTAGGTATGATAGCACTGTTTGCTATCTTATCCGTGCATAATGACTACTTTGCCATTGTGGTGACCCCTTAACCAATAAAAGGAAGCCCATGGCAACCGTAACAAGGGTTAGAAGGTTGGATACCCACGCATTCATACGCGCATAGCCACTACCGCCCTAAGGCAAACCTGTCGGGCAAGTGTACTACGCTCCACCACCATTCTTCCACCATCAATTCACAAAAGTAGGAGTAGGGTTTTACACCTCGTGGCGGCCCGAAACTGGGTAAAATTGCTTGTGTGATCTCTGTCGTGCTGCCCCACGCTCATCTGCTCTTTGTGCAACATGACATCCCCCCTGCCGAACCAGTAAGGGGCCCTTGGTCCCATAGGTGGATGTGGTTTCCCACGACACGATATGAAAGCGTGTACAGTTAGAGTGTAATTCTGCCACTAATGCACTTGGTCTTTTTTTCATGCATATGATTTTGAAAAGTAGGTCTAGGTGGATGTTTTGCTCCATTCCTTTCAATAAAATGCATGAATAATTGAATAGTAGAGTGCCATAGGAAAACAGTAGCGTGAACTAGAGCCAGAGCAGCAACTTGTGTAGCTGCAGTAGCCCGTGTACCAACATCAATAGCGCGAGCGAGAGCAAGAGCAGAGTAGCAGCATGAGCGAAGGGAAGAGTAGAGCAGCACCACGAGTTAGGGGGAGAGCAGAGCAGCAACGCGAGTGAGTGAGAGCCAGAGTAGCAGCAGCAAAGCAAGCAGGCGACAGCTAGAGCAGCATGCAGTAGCGCGAGCGAGCGAGTGAGAGCCAAAGCAGCAGCAACAGATCTCGCAGGTATGGAAGCCGCCACCGAAGGGGCCTCGCACCAGGGAGAGCCATCGTGAAGATGTTGCCCGCGGTGCCGGCTTCGAGGTCGCCCCGCCATGGGAGTGTGGGATGGAGCACCATCGGTGGCGGGAGGTCGAGTTAAGGAGAAGGTGCGATGCAATGAGTGTACAACCTCTTTCATGGCACCTTGCACCACCTCCTAGCCACACCCCTCCCCCTGCCCGTCTCTCCGGACCTTATTTGCTTCTAACACATGCATGCATGTATATGTACCGATCTCCTTACATATAGCTAGGTCGACTATAATTCTTTTTCTCCACGCACCGATCGACTAACCTCACTAGTTATGTCTCTCCCTTTCTCGAAAACATGACGATTGATCTTCCTATGTAGTTACATCTGCTTACCACAACCATATCGTCCCCGCTCATCATCCTTGCATACCTCCTGACACGTCTCTCACATGCACGTGCATAGACACACAGATATCCCCTCTCTTATTGATATTGCACTCGTACCCTCCGTTTGTCTAGCAGGCCTCTCCCACCATTTGTGAGAAGCAACTCCACCGGCAACCTTCTGACACTCTACCTTTGTCTTTCTCCCAGCCTTATTCCTCTGCTACACATACGCATGGATGCCGATCGATCTCCCTCAATACATAGCTAGGTCTCTCTCCTTCTCCACACATATACTAGTCGATCTACCTCTCTATAGTTAGGTCTCTGCCCTCTCCCCCCACACACCGATAGTCGAATGTTTTAGGTAGGTATCCATGCCCCAGAGAAAAACTATAGCTCTTCCCTCTCACATTCCAGTAGGTCAGCGACCCTGTATCTTTGATGTGGGAAAACACAAATTCGATGGCACTCTTTATCGATCGCGCACCCACACACTTCATCCCTGTTTTCGATTATATCGATATCTCACGTCGATGATCCCTCCAGTCTCTTCTCGTGGATCGCTCCCTCTATATATGATATATCCATGACTCTGTGTCACACATTGCATATGTTACATTTTTGTTTGAGATATCATCGACACATTGCCTCTATTTCGCACAAACCATCTCTCTCACACCCACCCACGTACGTACCTGCACCTAAAGAAGAGGTGCATGCACGACGCACGTACTCATGCCTTGTTCCCGGCCACACCCGCGTGGGTACACGGTGGAGTTCACTTCTGTATGAAAAGGCAGCCCACGTGATAATTTGACGCATGTAGCGGTTGTTTACTCGAAGGAGGGTCGTGTACCACGCATAGATGGAACAAAGTTCAACTTGACACGTTAGTATTAAATAAAGTTATATTCCACAATCGCACATACAGTATATAAAATGATTGTCGTCGAGAAAAAAGAAAAATCCGCTCCACTATATAGAATGGAGCCTGCCTGCCGGGGTTTGTCTCTCGTCACACTATCTCACACAAGGCGGCGGCGGCCTCTCTCTCTCACACCGTTGGTCACTGATCCGGCTGCATCCCGTACGCTGGTGGAAAGGGAGGATGTGCATAGTTTCTCCGTTCGACAGCGTTGAGGCAGCACGTCCCGATCTGTAGTACCCGCCGTTCTCTCTAACCAAGCTCTGACGCGGTTGGGCCTTCGCCACTTCTTCGCTGCCACAATATGGGAAGATCCCGACCGCCGGTGCCCTCCTAGTTACATCCCGACGAGCCTCAGGTACAGCTTCCTCTGGCCTTGCTCCACTGCCCATCTTCCCATGTTGCCGCATGTGGAAAATCCTGCATGTGGATCTTCTTTAGTTGTTTGATTAAAACATATCTCGGCCGACGTCCTTTCCATCTTGCAATCTCGTCCTCAAACCATTTTTGATAAACCACCATGCTGCTATCTTTTCCTTAGTACATGGAATATGCTTCTTTTTGTCACCGTATGTGTCTTCAACTCGTGTTATTGGGCAGTAATTGTTTCCTTTCTACCTCCTTTTGCAAACAGGGCTATGCATTTCACCTCGTTGCTATTGCGACCTTTTGGTGAATTGCACAAATCACTTTTTTCTTAAGAGTGTTTTGTGCAGTTCCGCCAAAATGTCACACGGGCAACGTTTTTACACTTCTGTGGGACTAAAGAAAGGAAGATTGGTTTTGCTATCCTCCCCATCCAACTCCGTGCCTAATCTTCTCCAACAAGTAGTTAGTCCTAAAAAGAGATCGCAGAAGTGATCGACTTCTATTTGTGCGTGTTATGTTCCATCATCTAGTTCCACTATTATTGTAATCACACTGACTGAATATCTTTGCAAATAGGGAGGATCAGCTTGATTTTAGTGGAGCTGCACAAAATGATCGTATTGTGATGTCCTCCATACACCTCTTTTTTGGCTACAGAGCTGGGTGAAACTAGCTGCCAACCAATGAACATTGTGCCTAGGAAATGGAGCCATTCCTACGAACAACATCGATCAATTATACTCCTTCTCTCAACTTTTCTTTATTTATACACCTTCTCACAACTTTGTCTTCAGTTGTGATGTGAATATTGGTGCTGATCTGTGAACCATTGGAATGTTGTAACGAGAAAATCTTGAGGCAAGAGGGCACATGAATCCTAAGTTGAAACATTCTTTCCCTGCGGGAACCAAAGTTGAAACCTTCATAGCATCACAGTACAATTTCATTATGCTAGAAAATCATGCATACATTTAACAAGTCCTGAATTATTGATAGCAATGCCAGAAAGAATTCAACTTCGTTTCGCCGACATGTGGGACATCCTTCATCCGGCTCCACCTGCCATGCAACAATTTTGAGTGCACAACTGCAAGGAAGATTCACCCCAGTCGTTGCGCCGCATTAATAATGACTAGTGAGCATTCAAATCACAGAGCCCCACCTTCACTACAGTAAGTTGCTCAGACGAAGCAACCATCATTTATATTTTTTTTGGAATCCGCTGGTACTCCAATATTCCTAGAGTAATAGTAAGTTGCTCGGCGAAGCAACCATCACTTCACCTTTCCCACAGTAAGTACTACCTCCTTTTTTATTCTAGAAACAACCACACGCGAATATTGGATGGTAGTAGCATAGCAACTAAATCAAAAATCAAAACCAACCAATGAACTACTATTAATGGTGAGCGTTTGCTAGTATCATGTACTCTGTGTGTCCATGTATATAGGTCTTAATGTGTTTTTTGAGACTAAATTTGGCCCTATTTGGATCCATGTGTTAGAGTTAGTTTGAGCTAGTTTGGGCTCAAATAGCCCTAAAGTATCCAAACATGAGGGTTAAATTGGAGCAAGTTGCACCAAACCCACCAAAAAAACTATCCCACCCAAGAGGTGCTAATTGGATATAGTTCTCATTGGGCCCACTGAAAAATCACTTTTCTCTTTCTATCCCGCCAGCCAAGTGGTGCTAATTGGAGCTAGTTCTCATGTGGCCCATTGAAAAATCACTTTTCTCTCTCCATCAAGTGCATTTATTGTCAATCTAACACTGTCATCCAAACAACTCTTTGGCTAGAGTTAGTTGAGGGTTAGTCATGAGTTAGACTAACCTCTAGCTAAGTTAGAGTATCCAACAGGAGTAGTATAGGACATGCAAGTTGCTCAAAGCATACCGTCAAATTCGTCCATGAAAGGATCTTTTTTTGAAACGGAACGTGAAAGGATCTATGAATGATATAATTTTCAAAATATATAAAATATTATCAATAGTCAAAGGCAACCTCAAAGAATACATTAGGCCCTATATGAAATCTTATCAATAGTCAAAACCAAGTATTACTACTACACCAAACAAGCTCAAAACAAGAAACTAGACGCACTTATGACACGACACGCCTGTCTCGTATGGCCCGTCGATCAAAGCGCTTCCTCTTGTTGGCATAACAATAGAGTACAGTATTGTTTTAGAATGCTCTTGGCATGTCGCTAACATGTGTGAGTTAACCGACCTCAATAGATGGCAAAATCACCAGCACATCGCACTTTGAGAGAGACGAGGAGTGAGAAGCGATACAGGCTGGTGGATTACTAGAGCTAGGTGTTGCAGGGAGGCCAAGAAATATGGTGATACCGTGGGTTGGCCATGTATGATGTAACTACACACGTTGTTGTGTCTCGGAATCTTCTGGTCTTCTGTGGAGAAGATTGGGTAGATTTTATACCGCCGAATAAAAATATTAAAGAGTATAGACGCCCCACCACGAGGTTTCTTGCTCCTTCTCGGTCGTCGGAAAGCGTTCTTCTAAGTTTTGCCGACATGTGGGACATCCAGCATCCAGGTCTACGTGTCATGCAAGAAAATGGAGTTAAGTATAGTAGGAGAGACTCACCGACGGTCATGAACGTAGGTGGAGTACGTGCATGAATCACCCAAAAAAGGAATACGAGCATGAAGAGAAGAGGTGCAGGCACCGACGGAGGTACTCTTTGCGTCTTTCCCTTATACTGATGCGCGGGTACACAGTGAGCTCATTTTTGTATGAAGAGGCAGCTCACCTAGATAATTTGGCGAGTGTAGTAGTTGTTCATGGGAACCATGCATGGACGAGTCAAAGTTCGATCATGACGTGGTGGTGCGTTTTTTATAAATTAAGTTATTGTATTCGACGGCACGTATGCAACATTATTTTCACAATGGAACGTGAATCGTGCACGCAATGAATGGAGTAGCACAGGATGGTAGCCATGGGCATGGTCAACACTTTTTGGAGACTAATACACTACTTTTGATGTGTCCCATCAACTCGCAAACGAGGAGAAGCTTCGCTTACTACGACTAGCCACAATGGAGAGTATCATACACATATTCCTAGACTATGTTATATGGAGTTCCTTCATAGAGGGTAGTAACATAAGTGTGGTGTCATGCAAAGCTGCATTTATTAGCGAAGTTACTCAAACTACCTCTCTGCTCATTAACTCATTGCCACATAAGCCGCCTCCCTAGGTGTTTGGAGAGGAATTGGCCACCGCGAGGCGGTTCTATAGGTGGGCAGGCGGCAAAAAACAGGGGAAAACGTGCGAACCAGCTAGACGAGAGATTTGGTTGATTTTATATCGCTGAATAATATAAAATATTATGAGTGCAGACGCTCCACCGCGAGGTTCCTTGCTCATTTCGGTCATCGGGAATCAATGTTCTTCCACTCTCTTTTTGACATGAGCTTTGTTCATCCTTTTGCCAACACGCAGGACATCTAGCATCAAGGTGCACATGTCATGCAAGAAAATGGAGATGAACAGTGCGTAAGTGAGTTATGCACTTCGATGGCACCTAGTACTACGCAATATATTTTATCCTCGATGGCACATGAATAGTGCATGTACTCAATGACGGAGCATGGGATGGTAGCCCTGGACATGGTCGGCCCTTTCTGGAGAGAATACTAAATAAATTTGATGTGTCCCGTCAACTCGCAGAATGACAAGAAGCTTGCTTACTACCCCTTCTGCCTTGCCAATGCGTGTGTGGTGGCTCACGGTACGAGTAAAAACTTTTGCTTACAAGTGGTGGACGTGCATCAGTTCATTTGGTGTCAGATTGCCAGAAGTAGTACTACTATAGTACCATCATTATTGTTCAACTTCCGGAAGAGGCGAAGAGCCAAGCGCAAGGTCACCTACTAACCTAGTACAATATACTATAGCCAAAGTTGGTCCACCTTTTTAGAGCATGGTTAATTAATATAGGCGACTCTTGCAGCACCACATCATTTAGAGCAGGTACTCTCTTCGTAGGAACTTAAAATGCAGGAATAGAAAAATTATGAGGCTGGTCATAGTGGTGAGTAACTTATACTAGTGTCATGCATATGACACTAGTCTAATTACCACCACCATAGTGCAAAGTAACGTAGTACTAGTGTCATAGATGGATTCATTTATTAGCTTCTAGACTCATCCGTTCTTGGGAAGCGTTATGTTATAGTACTCTAAACACCTCTCTCCTCATTAACTACATACCAATTAAGCAAAATTTTCTTAGAGTACGATATGTTACTACCTAAGTTACTCCCACCATGACTATCCTCAGGGGGGTGTCTCCAACAGTGTTCCTCGGCTCGCACCTAGCATCACAGTGGTCGAACTTAGAGTCATTCATCTGGTACACGTGGCATGTCAGATCTGGACACAAGGTGACGTACACCGTCAAGGTCCACTGTCAAGGGGGTCAGGGCGGACGAGACCTCTCACCGCGTCCGCCATTTGGAGCGGCGTGCCTGCCTAGGACGCCGCCTGCTGCACTCCCAGTTGTACCTGCCTCCTCGCCGCATTCAAAAACCTGCATTCAAACCCGCGTGGAATGTGAGAAACCCACTCCGGCCACACACGTCCATTCAGGAGTAGGACGCCGGCCAAGCTCCTCCTTCCACCATTTTCTCCACTCTTTCGGCGGCATCCAACGAGAAGGAAGAGCAGTTCTCCGGCATAAAAGCCATGTGGGTGGCCCGTCGAGCCCGACAGTTACTTACAAGGTAGCTCGCTGCTTCACCTACCTCGCCTAGCCTGTCGGAGGCAGTTGCCACACTAAGCCAGCGTGTGGTTCTGCAGCTGGCCGCTCGAATATAGCTCGAGGAAGAGCACCGACTTGCTCCACACTGGCTTGTCGGGGAGCACGGCGGCACGGGCATCGTCGCTGCCCTCGATGCCGCCGCGTCGTACATCGCCTTCGGTGTCTCCGACTGCGCCATCCGCCGTCGATGCGCGCGTAGCCGCGCCATGCAAGCAGAGAAAGAAATCGTTGCAGATGTCCACGAGGTGACGTGGCTACGCGGCTACATGGATGCCGACGAGGTGACGACCAACACGTCCTTGCCTACCGCCATCATTGAGGAGAAGTAGAACACGGGAGGCCATCACCGATTGTATCCCATGAAGGCCATCGTTGAGGCGACATCGGCAAATACAGCCGGTGACTTGCACGATTCTTCTTCAGCCGGATGCTGGAGGAGGACAAAGAGATCGGGCGCCGACCATTTAAATTAGGTAGGTTAATTCTACCAGGCTGGTTGTAATGGGAGTATCATAAGTAGTATCATGTATGCCAACTAGTAGGAAAATTTAATGAGGTAGCTTAGAATTAAATGAAGAAAGAGAGGGTTGAGTATCATATTATGATATCGTATGGAATTAAGTTACTCCCACAGTGGTTAGTCTTAGGCCTTGTTCGGTTCAACCTCCTCCCAAGGTGTTTGGAGAGGAATGGAGGGGAACTTGGCTTGTACATGATTTAACCCCCCACAATCCCTGTTAATCTATGTATGTTGTGGGCATGTTATTTGACCCCTCATTTTGCCGCACTACGACAAGTGTGAGTGTCTGCATGGAGTACACCATCCTCTAATTTGGTGAATGCCAAGCCAGCCCGAAAAGGAGCTATAACTTTTTTTCAAGTTGAAAAATGTTACCGATGAGGAGCCATAGTTAAGCTGGAGGCGTCTCTTATTTTCTTTCGAATGGGCAATAAGCTGGAGAGCTGGAGAGTGTCTCTAATGGGATGCCTCTAGTGTTAAGGCCCTCCAATACGAAACATGGCCAGCCAACTGGGCCAATACAAAAGCCTATCCATCTTAAAGCCCATTTGTTTTTATTTTTTGCGAGGAGAAGCCCATATTTCTTGAAGA
Source organism: Triticum monococcum (assembly GCA_034509565.1). NCBI lineage: Eukaryota > Viridiplantae > Streptophyta > Magnoliopsida > Poales > Poaceae > Triticum > Triticum monococcum. The sequence continues at coordinate 413,522,852 of CM067845.1, forward strand.
GGGTGTGATCCCAGAAAAACCCTCCTTCCTCCTCGCTTCCACTTATACTGCAGTTCGCTAGACTCTCCCGCTCCCGTCGCCCACGAATTCCCCCCGCTCCCCATCTTCCTCACTCATACAGAAAACCCCCGCTCACCTTCTTCATCACTCGTACAGAAAACGCCTGCTCCTCTTCTTCCACTCCTATAGAAACCCCTAGCCCTCCTTCTTCCCCACTCGCACTGCCACTAGGCTCGTCTCTGGCTACTCTACTCAAACCCGTGAGCTTGGTGCGACGCCCACAAGGAAAATGGAGTCGGCTGACCCCAGCGCCAAGAAGATGAGGCTCCCACTAGCAGCGACACCGGTTGTAGATCCTGCACCCGGCAGCGCGGGGAGAAGCGGCGAGCCCCCTCCCCAGTTCTGAGGAACCCGTAGAATCTCCAGCGGACTGCATCAGCGATCTCCCGGACAACATCCTTGGGGAGATCATCTTGCTTCTCCCCACCAAGGATTGCTGCCGCACACAAGTCCTCTCAACTCGGTGTTGCACTCTATGGCGCACCACGCCCCTCAATCTCGACTGTTGTCATATATCTATCCTTCCTGAATTGATCTCCTCTGAGCCATCATCTCCTCTCACCAGTAGCGCCCCGTTCAATGTTTCTTCATCCGAACATGCTACCTGCTGTCCATACCCTGCACTGTGGACGCTTGGCTGACATCCCATGAATTAGAAAAACTCCAGCATTTTGAGTTCTACCATTACCACAAAAGTTTCATACCATGAACCGAACACCAAGAATTTGTGCCCACACTACTGTTGTCCATCTCGTGGTTTTCCTGCTCTCTCCACACCGCCACCTTCGCCCGGTGCCATCTACCAGATGATCTGGTACAAATGCTTCGACTCCCACTGCTAAAAAGCTTTCGCTTGTGGTGGTTTATCTGTCGGAGGCCTCGCTACACATCATCATCCACTCCAGTTGCCCTGCCCTGGAGCGCTTTCTGTTTGTTTTGGGAATATAAATCCCTATCAGTTGTCTCCAAATAAAGTCGCCTCACCTTAAAAGCATTGGAATTTGTTTTGAAGGACAACAGATCATCATCGAAGATGTCCCTTCACTTCAAAGGTTTCTCCCTCAATATTGTTATAAACCTTCGCAAATAACTGTCATCTCTGTGCCCAAACTGGAGACCTTGGGTGTAATTCGTGATCCATTTAATGATCACAACAAGTTGGTGTTTCTCTTCTCTCTTTTTAGGTACCATATATTATCATCTACACATTTGTAATCAGAAGCCGCATTTTTTATTTGTGCGCATAAGTTTTATATCATCTTGGAGTACACTTTGGGTACTAATATTATGTTATATGCTCAATGAAGAGTTCATCCATGGATAGCCTATCAATGCTGCTAGATTATTGGCTTGATGTGATGCTTTCATCTCTGGAGAATTTATATATAAAGGTGATGATTTCATGCACATTCAAAGCCGTATATATTGTACTAGAATGAACTGTTCAGCTGTCGCTCTTTCGACATACTATTTTTCCAGACCTTAACTATTTTCAATCTTCATGTCTACTTAGGCAGTGCTAACACATGGAGAAAAACATATAACCAATTGGTGTCGTAATAGGCACCAGGATTTTCTCAGTTCTCATGACATTCGTTTGAGGATAATAACGATGGATGGATATGCATCCAACCAGGCAAACAGAAGCTTTGTCACATTCTTCCTGTTGAATGCGAGGTTACTATTGTCCATAAGGATTAAGTTTTTCAACAAGAGATTTCTCACAGACAGACATGTTGAACAGCAAAAAATGAAGTTTTAGGTGGACAAATGGGCTTCTGAACGTGCTTGGCTTCTGTTTACAACAATTTGTAGTAATCCTACAATAATTTTGTTTGAACAGGATGTTTATTTTATGGATCAGAACTATCCATTTTTTTGTGACTGCGAAAAAGAGTGGTTGGGTTAGATGTTATTGCCATGTTCAATCTGGGTTTTGTCTAAATTTGATGAACAATTAATCCTTAGGCTTTTATACCGTTTGTAAGCTTGAGTTACATGTTGTTGCCCTCGTACTCCCCTCCGCCTGCCACTACACTCCCACATCTTCGACGGCTCCTGTTTGTTCCCGTCCGAGGCCTCGCCATCATTCTCTGCCTTGGTTCGCTCGCTGAGCCCACCGCCGTCTGGCATTTTCAACATGGTCAACAACCGAGAGGAATCAGGAGATGACTGTACGTGGAGAGGCTGACAGTAGGGACCCACCAGGGTCATTGCATGACGCAAGCAGGTTCCTCGTTATTACGATCCAAAAAAATACTTCCTCCTAATTGTTTGACAACTAGATCCCATGCCATTATCAATGTAGTCAATAAATGAGAAATTACACAACGAGCGGATAACACCAAGGACCTAGCAGCTTGCCTAGTTGTTTTTTCGCTTTTTAGGGGTAGCTCAACTGTGCGATGCGCGGGGGCTGTGGCTCATCTAGCACACCTTATGCTTTTATTTAAGCACATGACGAGCCTAGTTGATATCTTTTTTCTTCCTGAAAATTGCTTGCCCAGTTCTTTTTTTACAGAATACCCAGCCGAGGCCTACTTGCTTTTCTCAGCCCCGCTGGGCTGCAAATCTTTCGAGATGAGGAGGGATGTAAGTAGTAAGAAATGGGCTTCCCCAGAAATTGGGCTATAAGTTGTAAGAAATGGGTACATTTTTAAACCAGAGCAAACCAGCAATTACATTCAAATATCGTTTTTTTATTTCTCTACTCTTATAAAAAGCAGAGTTGGTGATGATGGTGTGCATGCCATCCTGTAATATAGGCCGTCTAATCTATATCTTATGGATAGGAAGGAAACTATGACAATTTACCCGCACTCCTCTCCACATTTTCATATACGGCCTTCCCTCGTTCATCCTTTTCTCCCACAAGATAAACTACTCATACAAATGCATCTTGATGTTCTGTGCCACGCACGGGCATCTTGCAAGTCAAGATTTTAAATTTTGTTCATTTTTCGCGGACATTTTTTTAATTTTATTGTGATATACTTTTTGAAAAATTATTTTTAACGTGACTCGAAATTTCGTGATTAAAAGAGTTTGGACCCCAGTGAAATATGTGAAATTTCGTTGAATTTTCTAGCAGTGCCCAGAATATGGTTTGTAATGCTAATAAAAAGAATATGGGCTTCAAAATATCCTTAAGAATTAGCAAATGGGCTGTAAATTATTGAAAATAAGGGCTAGTGGGTTGTATGTTGTTTCCAACATATTTGGAGGCTGACTTCTGGGCCTACTAGGTTGACGATGGCGCTGTCCTAAAAAACATTTTGACGCATACGCAAGGCTTTGTCAACTTAGTCAACACACAGCAGTGATCGTTGGATGTTCATCCAACGACCATCGTGCTTCTTTAATCTCTGATCTTCCTACTCTAGCCACCCAAACTAGCGCCGCGGGACTGCCTGCTCCCTCCTCCCGTGGCCGGTTGTGCTGCCGCCAGGTCATCCCTTTAGCCACCCGCACATCCTGTAATTTTCCGGCGACGTCAGCTTCACCCTGCAGCCGACCAGTTAGCGCTCGTACTCCCCTTAGCGTGGGTATCCGCTGTTGTGGCTTCGCCAGCTCCGAGTTGTTCCCTTCCTGGGCCTCGCCCTCGTCCATCGCATTTGTGCTCTCGACGCGCGGGTGGTCAACATGGTCAACAAACAACAGCCATCGGAAAAGCAATGTAAGTGGAGAGGCTGACAGTAGGGACCCACACAAGCAAGTGCCTCCTTATTAGATGCAAAAATGATTCCTTCACCTGACAGCTGGGACTGACCGGAAGGGCCTCTGTATTTCGCGAAACAAACGTTCCTCCCACTGAGAGCTCAGACCCATCAGCTATATCTTCGCATGCAAGGAAGTGCCTTCTTATTACGCACAAAAATGAATACTCCCCCTACTAGTTGGGACCCAACATAGTGGGAGGCTGGCTTGTGGGCCTACTAAGTTGACGTGGACGGAGGGCTTTGTCAACTTAGTCAATATGAATGATTCTAGCTCCAGTGACCGTATGTTGTCCATCCAACGGTCGTAGTGCTTCTTCAACCTCTGGTCTTCCTGCTCCAGCCGCCCAAACCAGCGCCGGTCTTGCCGCCTGCTCCTGCCTCCCGTGGCCAGTTCTCTTGCCGTGCAGGCCTGACCGCCCCACCCTACTGCAACCTCTGGCCAGGCCAGCCCTCTAATCACCCACAAACCCCTGTTATTCTATGACGACGACAGCCTCACACTGCAGCCGAACCAGTCAACCCTCGTACTCCTCTCCGCATGGGCATCCACTACCGCGTCTTCCCTGGCTCCGCGTCTTTCCCTTCCTAGGTCTCGTTGTCATCCACCACCTTGGTGCTCTCGTGCGGCGTGGTTAATGTGGTCAAGGAAAGACTTCCATAGAAAGAGTAATATACGTGGAGAGGCTCACAACTGGGTCCACGGCTGCAGCAAGGAAGTGCCTCCTTATTACACGCAAAATAATGATTCCTCCACCTGATAGCAAGGACCCACCGGACGGCCATCGTATATCGCGAAAAAACATTTCCCCCTGACTGCTGGGACCCACCAGCTACATCTTCGCACGCAAGGAAGTGTGTCCATATTACGGGCAACAAAATGATTCTCCCCCTGACAGGTGGGACCCACCAGCAATAACTTCGCACGCAAGGAAGTGCCTCCTTATCCTCCCTGATATTCGGGACCCACCTAGTCGAAGCGTATGTAGCATTGTCATTCTAGTCGCGAACATGTACGTACATATTGGTCGATCGGTCTGTCTGCGGGCTGCAGCGATGAACCGTGGCTGAGTAAGGAAGGGCACGTGTCGTAGTAGAGGCACGGACGTAGCATGTCACGCAGTACCATCAATATCATGTATATGTACATACAACCATGGTCCAAGAAAGTAAATACGTCCACGTACATACATACGGGCGGGGTGTCAAACGCCTACTCGCGCATACGTACGACCAGGGCTCGTGTACATGGAGAGGCAGCGAAGAGCAGCGACATCGTCCTGTTCATCGGCAGCCAACCAGCTGGGTCCGAACGGTGAAACTACATCATATTTATCGGGAGGTAAAAGAATGTGTGCTGTTCATTGGGAACCAACCGGCTTGGACGGAACTGCTGAAACGAGGCATGGCGTACCGCGGAATGGAGGAAATAACCTTGTGTTCGACCGCCTATGGTCGAAACGGGTTCCTATTCACTAGGAGGGGTCTGGCATACTGCAAAACAAAAGAAACAGACTTCTCTTAGACCTCCTATGGTCGAAACGAGGTGTAACGCCCACGATGCGGCTATATCTCCCACGTGTCGAGGCACGACTTAGAGGCATAACCGCATGGTGGTTTTGCCGCAAGAGGGGTAATCTTCACACAATCCCATGTACTGAATAAGAAAGGGATAAAGAGTTGGCTTACAATCGCCACTTCACATAAATAACAAATTAAACATACATCATCCAGAGTACAATCAAGGTCCGACTACAGAACCAAAATAAAAGAAGACAACCCCAAATGCTAGATCCCCAATCGTCCCAACTGGGCACCACTACTGATCATCCGGAAAAGACATATAATAACTACCAAGATCTTCATTGAGCTCCCACTTGAGCTCGGTTGCGTCACCTACACATGTATCATCGGCACCTGTAACTGTTTTGGAAGTATCCGTGAGTCACGAGGACTCAGCAATCTCAAAACCCTCATGATCAAGACTATTTAAGCTTATGGGTAGGATATGGTAATGAGGTGGAGTTCCAGCAAGCACTAAGCAAATATGGTGGCTAACATCGCATACAAGAGTAAGATGAGAAGCTATGCAACGGTTGTGAAGCTAGAAGTGATCAAGAAGTGATCCTGAAACTACTTACGTTCAAACATAACCGAAACCGTGTTCACTTCCCGGACTCCGCCGAAAAGAGAATATCATGGCTACACACGCAGCTGATTCATTTTAATTAAGTTAAGTTTCAAGTTCTCTACAACCGGATATTAACAAATTCCCATTTGCCACATAACTGCGGGCAAATGGTGGCTCTCGAAAGTTTATACCCTGCAGGGGTGTCCCAACTTAGCCCATCACAAGCTCTCACGATCAATGAAGGATATTCCTTCTCCCAGAACAACCAGATCAGACTCGGAATCCCGGTTACAAGACATTTTGACAATGGTAAAACAAGACCAGCAAGACCGCCCGAATGTGACAACAAATCTTGATAGGAGTTGCACATATCTCGTTCTCAGGGCACACTGGAGGAGACATCCTACGAGTAAAACCAGCCCTCTAGTTTCCCCGAGGTGGCCCCATAGTCTATCAGTTCGGACCAACACTTAGAGAAGCACTGGCCCCATGGGGGGGGGTTAAATAAAGATGACCCTCAGGAGCGTGACTCCCAATTGAAAAGTAATAGGTAATGGTGGCAAATGTTAAAACCATGGTTGGGACTTGCTGGAGGAGTTTTATTCACAGCGAACTATCAAGGGGGTTCCATAACCCCAACCGTGTTAGGAACGCAAAATCAAGGAACATAACACCGGTATGACGGAAACTAGGGCGGCGAGAGTGGAACAAAATGCCACGCAAAAGACCGATCCTTCCACCATTTACCATGTATATAGATGCATTAAATTAAACAATAGATAATATTATATCCCAAACATATCCATTTTCCAACATGGAACAACCTGCAAGGCACCTGCAACTAGCAACGCTATAGGAGGGGCTGAGCAAAAGCGGTAACATAGCCAAACAACGGTTTGCTAGGAAGGTGGGTCAGAGGCTTGACATGGCAATATGGGAGGCATGATAAACAAGTGGTAGGTAGCGCGACATAACGATAGAGCGAACAAAAAGCAAGCAAATATAGAAGTGATATCGATGGTAATGGTCATCTTGCCCGAAATCCCGCTAGGAAGAAAACTGAAACCAAGAAGTACACGAACCAACGTAGTCGAACAGATCCTCACAAACGCAATGTAAATGGAACTATCAAGGAGAAGCTCAACCGGAAAGAAGCAAACAACATGGTAAACAACCATTACATAAACATGGCATGAAGCACAATCAAGTATGATGCATGTCCGATTTAATAAGGTATGGCATGGCAAAGTGCACAAACAACACTACAAGTTAAGCGAAGCTCAATATGCAACGAGTTGCATATTGATGAAACACCACATGACTTATTTAGTTCTCTCTCGGTTATGTACTCATCAAAATTAAATGTTGTTATACATGGCAAGAGGTGAAACATATATAAACTAACTACTTAGGCAAGTTTAAATGAGGCCGGAAACAACAAACAACAAATCTGGAAAATCCCTGTATTCATATTATGAATTTGGTACTGTTCTGACCTAAACCATATTTTAGAGTTGTTAACCATGCAAAGTAATGCCACCATATTAAGCTATGCATTTTTCTACCCCATTTACATATAAAGTTTATTTAAATCTGAGCTATGGTTAATTAGTTATGAATTAAATCTTTTTAACATGGCAATATGCAAATTAAATGCAAACATCATTTTAAACATTTTTAACATGGATGAAAGTTGCATATTATGAAACTAGACGAAATTCTAAGCATTTTATATGTTAACATCATTTTTAAACCGATGCACGGTTATTTAGTTGTGAGCAAAGCAAGTAAAATGGCATTTCTGTAGTATGCACGCACTGGTTATTTAGGAAATTTGCCGGACACTAAACAAACAGGCACAGGCCAAAACTACTGGGTCTAGCCCACAACACCGAGGGGAACTGGGCTGGGCATTCTCACCTCAGGCCTTCACAGGCCGGTCGGGTAGGAACCCGCTAGCGAACGGCGGCAGGCCGGCTTGCTCGGGCGAAGCTGGGATAGGGTGCTGGATGCGGCCCAAGCAGGCGGCGACGCAGGTCAACACGAGGCAGGGGAAGCGGCAAGGCTGCACCGAATGAGGCAGGACGATGACGGTGGCTTGGCGCATCCCCAGCGAGGTCCAAGGCGCGGGACGGGCGGATCCGGAGTGGTAGAGGTCGGATCTGGCTCCGGGGGCCCATTCACGGTGACAGCAAGGGCTGGTGGAGCTCCGACGAGCTCTAGGCTGCCTCGGGCTATTGCGGCGGCGGCGGATCCCTCGAGGGGTCCGGTGAGGCACGGGAGCAGCGGAGCCGCGGGGCGGCACGGGTCAACGCTCCGTTGAGCGGGCGGTGAGGCCGCAGGTGCTAGGCGGCGAAGACGGCGGGGCTAACGCGATGGTGCGGGCGCCGAGTGCGGGAGCGCGGTGGCGGGGAGTGGGAGCCGCTGGCGGCGGTGCGCGGGCTCGGGGCCGGGCCCTGATGGGCTTGGCCGGCTTCGCCCGGGCTTCGCCCGGGCCTAGGCAGCCGCGGCGGCGAGGAGGACGCGTGGCATCGCGGGAGTCGACTAGGCTGGAGGTTGCGGTGGCGTAGGGGCAATCGGGAGGCGCCAAGTGGCGGGAGGGTTTGGTTGCGGCTATGAGGTAGGGGAAGTGCTAGGGATGCCCAAAAATGGCAAGGGGGCTGCTTAAAATAGGGTGGGGGTCTAGGGTTAGGGGAACTAGTCCGTTTTCGGACGATTAGATCTCGATCGGACGACTCCAGACGCGAGGAGGGGTGGGTTGCTATAGGTGGGCTGTGCAGAAGGCCATGGGTTGAGAAGAGAGAGCCGGAAAGCGGCCCAACGACTGTTTCCCGAGACCAAAAACGTTCGACGAAAAACCGGCTATAGTGCCGCTATAGTTATCCGTTGGGATATCAAACGGACTCCGAATATGATGAAACTTGGCAGGCGGTCTACCTACAACACAACAACACCGCATGCCAACTTTCATCCCATTCTGAGAACATTTTCTAGGCACTTATAAAATAATATTTCGGAGGTGCCACAGGCACGTGCAAGTGTGTCTGAGTTCAGAACGGACAACAGACAGAACTGGAAGACCCGAACGAATGCAAGTTTCAAAAACATGACGGTAACAGAGTGTCGGTGCAATGCGCATGATGCGATGATGACATGATGAAATGCAGCAGACAATTAAATAACAGAGCTGACACTCAAAACATGGAAGGCATCTGGAGCGTCAGTCTTGGGGCGTCACACGGGGTCCTGTTGATCGGGAGGGGTGTGGCGTACCGCAAAACAGAGGAAACAGACTTCTCTTCGGCCTTCTACGGTCGAAACGGGGTTCCTGTTCATTGGGAACGGTGTGGCGTACCTTAAAACGGGACTCCACGGGCTACTGTTCATCCACCGTCTACTGCCTCGCTCCAGCCTCCACGAGCTACTGTTCATCCACCATCGACCTCCTCAATCTTCCACCTATGACTGTTCATCCATGGCGTCTCGCTCCTGCCTCCACCAACTACTGTTCATCCACGGGCTCCTGTTCATCTAGCATCCACCGGCTACTATTCAACCAGCCCTCTCCACAGGATCATGTTCAACCACCCCACCACGGGCTACTGTTCATCCATCCCTCCACCGACTACTGTTCAACCAGCCCTCCACTAGCTGCTGTTCATCCAGCCATCCACTGGGTCCGGTTCATCCACCCTCAACCGGCTCATTCGGAGTCCTGTTCATCCAGCGGCAACGGCCTCTACTACCACGGGGTCCTGTTCATCCAACCCCCACCGGGAACTGTTAATCCAAACTCCAACAACGCTCACTGTTCATCAAGAGGCATCAGGTTCGATCGACTTCAGTTAGCAGCAATAGCGAAGGAATCACTCGATCGGGTTCAGTTAGCAGCCAGGGATCAATCGATCGCTCAAGTTCAGTAACTTGTTGCCAGTGCAATTGCTCGGGTTCAGTAGGCGAACACCTTGCTCGGGTTCATTTAGAGCCAATGCCTCACACCAACGCGCGTACGTGTACGACAGAAACACGCAATTCCCTTATGCATTACTCGGCCCGGACCACCCACCGTAACCGGAACTCCCCGATATTTTCCTCGCCCTCGCTTCTACAATGGTTTTTTCCGTCATTGACGGCCCAAAGAATGTTACGCAGCTGCGTCTCCAGCCCGCCCAAGATGAAAAGCTTATTTGCTGTCTTGATTTTTTGTCATAGAAGTAGGAGCCCACCACATCTATGATGATACCGGGTTTTGTCACAATTATTTTCATAGAAGTTTCATAAGCATGACAGAAAAAAATTCGTTCAGCCCAAAATGTCACGGACGTGTCTTTTTTTGTAGTGCGCCCTTTCTCTTGAAACAAGTGGTCTTGTTAACCATCAACACTTGAAGCTCCTTCTTGATTTCTTCTTTCGCTGATTTCAGCATCGCGAAGAACTCAGGAATTATTTTCGTCATCCCTTGCATATTATAGTTCATAACAAAGTTCTGGTAGCTTGGTGATAGTGACTAGTGAACTCTGTCAATCACTATCTTATCTGGAAGATTAACTCCCACTTGATTGAAGCGGTTTTAGTACCCATACATCCAGAGTACATGCTCACTGGCTGAGCTATTCTCCTCCATCTTGTAGGTGAAGTACTTGTCAGAGGTCTCATACCTCTCGACACGGGGATTGATACATCTCCAACGTATCTAAATTTCCAAACACTTTAGCCCTTGTTTTGGACTCTAACTTGCATGATTTGAATGGAACTAACCCGGGCTGACGCTGTTTTTAGCAGAATTGCCATGGTGTTATTTTTGTGCAGAAATAAAAGTTCTCGGAATGACCTAAAAATCCATGGAGACACATTTTGGAAATAATAAAAAATACTGGCGAAAGAATCAGCATCAGGGGGCCCACACCCTGTCCACGAGGGTGCAGGGCACGCCCACTCCCTACCTCATGGGCCCCTTGAGACTCCACCGACCTCAACTCCAACTCCATATATTCACGTTCGGGGAGAAAAAATCAGAGAGAAGGATTCATCATGTTTTACGGTATGGAGCCGCTGCCAAGCCCTAATCTCTCTTGGGAGGGATGATATGGAGTCTATTCGGGGCTGCGGAGAGGGGAATCCGTCGTCATCGTCATCACCAACCATCCTCCATCACCAATTTCATGATGCTCACCACCGTGCGTGAGTAATCCCATCGTAAGCTTGCTGGACGGTGATGGGTTGGATTAGATTTACCATGTAATCGAGTTAGTTTTGTTAGGGTTTGATCCCTACTATCCATTATGTTCTGAGATTGATGTTGCTATGACTTTGCTATGCTTAATGCTTGTCACAAGGGCCCGAGTGCCATGATTTCAGATCTGAACCTATTATGTTTTCATGAATATATGTGAGTTCTTGGTCCTATCTTGCAAGTCAATAGTCACCTACTATGTGTTATGATCCGGCAACCGTGAAGTGTCAATAATTAGGACCACTCCCGGTGATGACCGTAGTTTCAGGAGTTCATGTATTCACTAAGTGTTAATGCTTTGGTCCGGTACTCTTTTAAAAGGAGGCCTTAATATCCCTTAGTTTCCAATAGGACCCCGCTGCCACGGGAGGGTAGGACAAAAGATGTCATGCAAGTTCTTTTCCATAAGCACGTATGACTATATTCGGAATACATGCCTACATTACATTGATGAACTGGAGCTAGTTCTGTGTCACCCTATGTTATAACTGTTGCATGAGGAATCGCATCCGACATAATTATCCATCATTGACCCATTGCCTACAAGCTTTGCACATATTGATCTTTGCTTAGTTACTTTTTCGTTGCCACTGTTACGATTGTTACAAAAACTACTGTTACTTTTGCCATTGTTACTGTTACTTCCATACTACTTTGCTACTAAATACTTTGCTACAGATATTAAGTCTTTCAAGTGTGGTTGAATTGACAACTCAACTGCTAATACTTGAGAGTATTCTTTGGCTCCCCTTGTGTTGAATCAATAAATATGGGTTGAATACTCTACCCTCGAAAACTGTTGCGATCCCCTATACTTGTGGGTTATCAAGCATGAATCTAAAATATCAATTTTCAGCTTCTTGGGACAGCTCATATGCTCCGTGGTGTTCAAAACATTTTTGAAGTCCCGGTCCCAAGACGTAAAGTATGCGCACTAAACTATCAAGTAGTCATCATATCAAGCTTGCAAAACGTTCATAATGTCTCCATCTGCTCCTGCAATACATTTGTCACCTAGCGGCACATCAAGGTCATAATTCTTCTATGCAGCAATGAGGATAATCCTCAGATCATGGACCGAGTCCGCATTATTGCTACTATCATCTTTCAACTTAGATATATCGTGAGCTATTGATCTACAACATAGATATGCAAAAACTATTAAGACTACATTCATGATAAATTAAGTTCAGTTAATCATATTACTAAAGAACTCCCACTTAAATAGACATCCCTCAAGTCATATAAGTGATACATCATCCAAATCAACTAACCCATGTCCGATCATCACGTGAGATGGGGTAGTCTTCAATGGTGAACATCTCTATGTTGATTGTATCTACTATATGATTCACGTTCGACCTTTTGGTCTCCAGTGTTCCGAGGCCATGTCTGTACATGCTAGGCTCACCAAGTTTAACCCAAGTACTCCGCATGTGTAAAACTGTCTTGCACCTGTTGTATGTGAACATAGAGTCTATCACACCCGATCATCATGTGGTGTCTCAACACGACGAACTGTAGCAATGGTGCATACTGATGGAGACCACTTTTACCTTGAAATTTAGTTAAGGGATCATCTTATAATGCTACCGGCATACTAAGCAAAATAAGTTGCATAAAAGAAAAACCTCACATGCGATCAAAATATGTGACATGATATGGCCATCATCATCTTGTGCTTTTGATCTCCATCGTCAAAGCATCGTCATGATCTTCATCGTCACCGGCTCGACACCTTGATCTCCATCGTAGCATCGTGGTCGTCTCACCAACTATTCCTTCGACAACTATTGCTAACTCATAGTGATAAAGTAAACAATTACATGGTGTTTGCATTTCATACAATAAAGTGACAACCATAAGGCTCTTGTCGGTTGTGAGATATCTTACAAAACATGATCATCTCATACAATAACATTTATCACATTATGTCTTGACCATATCACATCCCAACATGCCCTGCAAAAACAAGTTAGACGTCCTCTACTTTGTTGTTGCATGTTTTTACGTGGCTGCTACGGGCTTCTGGCAAGAACCGTTCTTACCTACGCATAAAACCACAACGGTGTTTTGTCAAGTTTGCTGTCTTAACCTTCTTCAAGGACCGGCCGGAGTCAAATTCGATTAATCTAAAGTAGGAGAAATAGACACCCGCCAGCCACCTTTATGCAAAACTAGTTGCATGTCTGTCGGTGGAACCGGTCTCATCTGCATGGACATGTAAGGTTGGTCTGGGCCGCTTCATCCCACAATACCGCCGAATCGAAATAAGACATTGGTGGTAAGCAATATGACTATCACCGCCCACAACTCTTTGTGTTCTACTCGTGCATATCATCTACGGATAGACCTGGCTCATGATGCCACTGTTGGGAATCGTTGCATGGAAAACAAAAAAAATACGCACACGCAATGATCTATCCATGGAGATGCATAGAAATGAGGGGGAGAGTGTGTCTATGTACCCTCGTAGACCGTAAGCGGAAGTGTTTCACAACGCGGTTGATGTAGTCGAACTTTCTTTACGATCCACCGATCAAGTATAGAACGTACGGCACCTCCATGTTTTGCACACGTTCAGCTCGGTGATGTCCCTCGTCTTCTTGATCTAGTAAGACGTCGAGGTAGTAGATGAGTTCCGTCAGCACAATGGCATGGTGATAGTGATGGTGAAGTGCTCTCCGCAGGGCTTCGCCTAAGCACTACGGAAATATGACCGGGGGAGTAAACGGTGGAGGGGGCGCCGCACACGGCTAGGCAACTGTCTGGTGTGTTCTAGGCGCCCCCACCTCATATATATAGGTGGGAGGGAGAAGGGAGAGCCAAGGTGCGCCCCAAGTAGGCCTGAATCCTACTTGGGCTCCTGCCATTGGCCGCGCCCCCCTGCCATGTTTGTCGCAGGGGGGAGGAAAGAGTGGGGAGAGGGAACAAAGGGGGAAATCCTATTCCACTCTTTCCTTTCCCTTCACCTATTTCCTTCTCCTCCTAGGCCGGCCCACATGGGGGGTGCACCAGGGCCTTGTGGCTGGTGCTTTCCCCTCTTGGCCCATAAGGCCCATATCTTTTGCCAGGGGTGCTCGGAACCCCTTCCGGTGACCCAATATGTACCTGGTACCCTCCAGAACACTTCTGGTGTTCGAATACCATCGTACTATATATCAATCTTTACCTCTCGGCCATTTCGAGACTCCTCGTCGTGTCCGTGATCTCATCCGGGACTCCAAACAACATTCGGTCACCAAATCACATAACTCATACAATAGTATATCGTCATCGAACGTTAAGCGTGTGGACCCTACGGGTTCGAGAACTATGTAGACATGATCGAGACACCTCTCTAGTCAATAACCAATAGCGTAACCTGGATACCTATATTGGCTCCTACATATTCTACGAAGATCTTTATCGGTCGAACCGTTATGACAACATACGTAATTCTCTTTGTCCATCGGTATGTTACTTGCCCGAGATTCGATCGTCAGTATCTTCGTACCTAGTTCAATATCATTACCGCCAAGTCTCTTTACTCGTTCCGTAATACATCACCACGTTACTAAATCATTAGTCATTTGCTTGCAAGCTTATGATGTGTATTACCGAGAGGGCCCAGAGATACCTCTCCGACACTCGGAGTGACAAATCCTAAGCTCGATCTAAGCCAACACAACAAACACCTTCGGAGATACATCTAGAGCCTATTTTTAATCACCCAGTTACGTTGTGATGTTTGATAGCACACAAGGCATTCCCCCGGTGTCCGGGAGTTGCATAATCTCATAGTCAAAGGACTATGTATTGACATGAAGAAACCAATAGCTATAAGACTGAACGATCATTATGCTAAGCTAACGTATGGGTCTTGTCCATCACATCATTCTCCTAATGATGTGAGCCCATTATCAAATGACAACTCATGTCAATGGTTAGGAAACCTTAACCATCTTTATCAACGAGCTAGTCTAGTAGAGGCTCACTAGGGCCATAGTGTTTGTCTATATATTCACACTTGTATTTAGGTTTTCGATCAATACAATTATAGCGTGAATAATAAACCTTTATCATGAATAAGGAAATATAAAATATCAACTTTATTATTTCCTCTAGGGCATACTTCATTCAGAGACAACCCCGATGCAACGATGGAGATTAAGGTGTCGAGTCGGTGATGATGGAGATCATGACGATGCTTTGTAGATGGAGATCAAAAGCACAAGATGATGATGACCATATCATGTCACATATTTTGATTGCATGTGATGTTTATCTTTTATGCATCTTATTTTGCTTAGAACGGCGGTAGCATTATAAGATGATCCTTTCACTAAATTTCAAGATAAAAGTGTTCTCCCCGAGTATGCATCATTGCTAAAGTTCGTCGTTTCGAAGCACCACATGATGATCGGGTGTGATAGACTCTATGTTCACATACAACGGGCGTAAGACAGTTTTGCACAGGCAAAATACTTGGGTTTAACTTGACGAGCCTAGCATGTACAGACATGGTCTCGGAACACTAGAGACCGAAAGGTCGAACGTGAGTCATATAGTCGATATGATCAACATAGAGATGTTCACCATTGATGACTACCCCATCTCACGTGATGATCGGACATGGGTTAGTTGATTTGGATCACGTATCACTTAGTTATCTTGAGGGATGCTTATTTATGTGGGAGTTTATTAGTAATTTGATTAACTAAACTTAATTTATCATGAACTTAGTCTTATCGTTTTGCATATTTACGTTGTAGATCAATGGTCAGAGCTACCGTTCCCCTAAATTTTAAATGTGTACCTAGAGAAAGCTAAGTTGAAAGATGATGGTAGCAACTACGTGGACTAGGTCCCTAACTTGAGGATTATCCTCATTGCTGCACAGAAGAATTATGTCCTTGATGCACCGCTAGGTGAAAGGCCTCCTGCAGGAGCTGAAGCTGATGTTATGAACGTCTGGCATCCTCGATCTGATGACTACTCAATAGTTCAGTGTGTCATGCTTTACGACTTGGAATAGGGACTTTAAAGACGATTTGAATGTCATGGAGCATATGAGATGTTCCAAGACTTGAAGTTAGTATTTCAAGCTAATGCCCGGGTTGAGAGTTATGAAGTCTCTAAGAAGTTCTGTAGCTACAAGATGGAGGAGAACAGTTCTGTCAGTGAACACATGCTCAAAATGCCTGGGTATCATAACCACTTGACTCGGATGGGAGTTGAACTTCCCGTTAATAGTGTTATTGACAGATTTCTTCAATCAGTGCCACAAAGCTATGAAGGCTTCATGATGAACTATAATACACAAGGGATGAATAAAACAATTCCTAAGCTCTTCGCAATGCTTAAGGCCGCAGAGGTAGAAATCAAGAAGGAGCATCAAGTGTTGATGGTTTACAAGGCCACTAGTTCCAAGAAAAAGGGCAAGGGAAAGAGAGGGAACTTCAAGAAGAATGGCAAGCAAGTTACCACTCCCGGGAAGAAGCCCAAAGCTGGACCTAAGCCTGAAACTGAGTGCTTCTACTGCAATGGGACTAGTCACATGAAGCGGAAACTGCCCCAAATATTTGGCGGATAAGAAGGATGGCAAAGTGAACGAAGGTATATTTGATATACATGTTATTGATGTGTACCTTACTAATGCTCGTAGTAGCGCCTCGGTATTTGATACTAGTTTTGTTGCTCGTATTTGTAATTTGAAACAGGAACTATGGAATAAATCAAGATTGTCTAAGGACGAGGTGACGATACGCGTCGGGAATGGTTCCAAGGTCGATGTCATTGCTGTCGGCACGCTACCTCTACATCTACATTTGGGATTAGTTTTAGACCTGAATAATTGTTATTTGGTGCCAGGTTGAGCATGAACATTATATTTGGATCTTGTTTAGTGCGAGACGGTTATTCATTTAAATCAAAGAATAACGATTGTTCTATTTATATGAGTAATATCTTTTATGATCATGCACCCCTAATGAATGGTCTATTCTTGTTGAACCTCGAACGTAGTGATACACATATTCATAAAATTGATGCCAAAAGATGCAAAGTTGATAATGATAGTGCAACATATTTGTGGCACTGCCATTTATGTCATATTGGTGCTAAACGCATGAAGAAACTCCATGCAGATGGACTTTTGGAATCACTTGATTATGAATCATTTGATACTTGTGAACCATTCGTCATGGGATGACTAAAACTCGCGAAGGCGAATATTTGAGTTACGAGTTTGGCCTTCATTTAAAACAATGTGGAATTGTTTCAAAACTCATGCCACGTGGAACACCATAGCATAATGGTGTGTCCGAATGTCGTAACTATACTTTATTAGATATGGTGTGGTCTATAATGTCTCTTACCGATTTACCACTATCGTTTTGGGGTTATGCATTAGAGACAACCGCATTCACGTTAAATAGGGGACCATCTACATCCGTTGAGATGACACCGTATGAACTATGGTTTGACAAGAAACCTAAGATGTCGTTTCTTAAAGTTTGGGGTTGCGACACTGTTAAAGGGCTTCAGACTGATAAGCTCGAACCCAAATCGGAGAAGTGCGTCTTCATAGGATATCCTAAGGAAACAATTGGGTACACCTTCTACCACGGATCAGAAGGCAAGATCTTTGTTGCCAAGAATGGAACATTGCTAGAGAAGGAGTTTCTGTTGAAGGAAGTGAGTGGGAGGAAAGTAGAACTTGATGGGGTAATTGTACCTTCTCTCAATTTGGAAAGTAGCACATCAGAGAAATCTGTTCCTGTGATGCCTACACCAACTAGAGAGGAAGCTAATGATGATGATCATGAAACTTCAGATCAAGTTACTACTAGACGTCGTAGGTCGAAAGAGCATGTTCCGCACCAGAGTGATACGTTAATGCTATACTGGAAGTCATGATACTAGACCATGGATAACCTATGAACCGTGAAGAAGCTATGATGAGACCAGATTCTGATAAATGGCTTGAGGCCATGAAATCTGAGATAGGATCCATGTATGAGAACAAAGTGTGGAATTTGGTGGATTTTCCCAATGATCGGCAAGCCATTGAGAATAAATGGATCTTCAAGAAGAAGACAGACGCTGATGGTAATGTCACCATCTACAAAGCTCGACATGTCGCGAAAGGTTTTCGACAAGTTCAAAGGGTTGACTACGATGAGACCTTCTCACCCGTAGCGATGCTTAAGTCAGTCCAAATCATGTTAGCAGTTGTCACATTTTATAATTATGAAATCTGACAAATGGACGCCAAAACTACACTCCTTAATGGATTTCTTAAATAAGAATTTTATATGATGCGACCAGAAGGTTTTGTCGATCCTAAAGGTTCTAACAAAGTGTGGAAGCTCCAGCGATCCATCTATGGACTGGTGCATGTATCTCGGAGTTGGAATATACGCTTTGATGAGGTGATCAAAGCATATGGTTTTATACAGACTTATGGTGAAGCCTGTATTTTCAAGAAAGTCAGTGGGAGTTATGTAGCATTTCTGATATTATATGTGGATGACATATTGTTGATTGGAAATGATATAGAATTTCTGGATAGCATAAAAGGATACTTGAATAAGAATTTTTCAATGAAAGACCTCGGTGAAGCTACTTATATATTGGGCATCAAGATCTATAGGGATAGATCACGACGCTTAATAGGACTTTCACAAAGCTCATACCTTGATAAAGTTTTGAAGAAGTTCAGAATGGATTAGTCAAAGAAAGAGTTCTTGCCCGTGTTACAAGGTGTGAAGTTGAGCCAGACTCAAAGCCTGGCCACTTCAGAAGATAGTGAGAAAGTGAAAGTCATTCCCGATGCCTCAGCGAAAGGTTCTATTATGTATGCTATGCTGTGTACCAGACCTGATGTGTGCCTTGCCATAAGTTTGACAGGGATGTACCAAAGTAATCCAGGAGTGGATCACTGGACAATGGTCAAGAACATCCTGAAGTACCTAAAAAGGACCAATGACATGTTTGTCGTTTACGGAGGTGACAAAGAGCTCGTCGTAAATGGTTACGTCAATGCTAGCTTTGACACTGATCTGGATGACTCTAAGTCACAAACCGCATATGTATTAATATTGAATGGTGGAGCTATCAGTTGGTGCAGTTCCAAGCAAAGTGTCGTGGCGGGATCTACGTGTGAAGCGGAGTACATAGCTTCTTTGGAAGCAGCACATGAAAGAGTCTGGATGAAGGAGTTCATATCCAATCTGGGTGTAATACCCTGTGCATCAGGTCCAATTAAAATCTTTTGTGACAACAATAGAGCAATTGCCTTGGCGAAGGAATCCAGGTTTCATAAGAGAACCAAACACATCGACACACGCTTCAACTCCATTCGTGAACAGGTCAAGGATGGAGACATAGAAATTTGCAAAGTACATATGATCTAAATGTGGCAGACCCGTTGACTAAGCCTCTTCTGCGAGCAAAAAATGATCAGCACCAAGACTCCTTGGGTGTTATATTCATTACAATATAATCTAGACTATTGACTCTAGCGCAAGTGGGAGACTTAAGGAAATATGCCCTAGAGGCAATAATAAAGTTGTTATTTTATATTTCCTTATTCATGATAAAGGTTCATTATTCATGCTAGAATTGTATTGATTGGAAACTTAAATACATGTGTGAATACATAAACAAATACGGTTTCCTTAGTAAGCCTCTACTAGATTAGCTCGTTGATCAAAGATGCTTAAGGTTTCCTAACCATAGACATGTGTTGTCATTTGATAACGGGATCACATCATCAGGAGAATGATGTGATGGACAAGACCCATTCGTTAGCTTATCATATTGATCATTTCAGCTTATTGCTATTGCTTTCTTAATGTCAAATACATATGCCTTTGACCATGAGATTATGCAACTCCCGGATATCGGAGGAATGCCTTGTGTGCTATCAAACATCACAACGTAACTGTGTCATCAGAAAGATGCCCTACAGGTATCTTCGAAGGTGTTTGTTGAGTTGGCATAGATCAAGATTAGGATTTGTCACTCTGAGTATCAGAGAGGTATCTCTGGGCCCTCTCAGTAATACACATCATAAGAAGACTTGCAAGAAAACTGACTAATGAGTTAGTTGCAAGATGATGTGTTACAAAATGAGTAAAGAGACTTGCCGGTAATGAGATTGAACTAGTTATGAAGATACCACGATCGAATCTCGGGCAAGTAACATATCAATAGAAAAAGGGAATTACGTATGTTGTCATAAGGTTCAACCGATAAAGATCTTCGTACAATATGTAGGAACCAATTTGGGCATCCAGGTTCCGTTATTGGTTATTGACCGGAGAGGTGTCTTGGCCATGTCTACATAGTTCTCGAACCTGTAGGGTCCGCACGCTTAACGTTCGTTGACGATATAGTGTTATATGAGTTATATGATTTGGTGACCGAATGTTGTTCGGGGTCCCAAATGAGATCACAGACATGACAAGGAGTCTCAAAATGGTTGAGAGGTAAAGATTGATATATAGGATGATGGTATTCGGACACGGAAGTGTTTCGGAGTGTACCGGGTAGTCATCGGAGTAACGGAGAGGTACCGGACACACCCGGGAGGCTAGTGGGCCTATTGGGCCATTAGAGGGGAGCACACCAGCTCACAAGGGGCTGGCGCACCCCCCATGGCAGCCTCCCAAGCAGGGAAAGGAAAGGGGGGGGGATTCAGCCTCCCCCTTCCTCCCCTCTTCCCCCTTTCCTTCCCCCCTCTGACAAATATGGCAGGTGGGTGCAGCCAAGGGCAGGAGCCCAAGTAGGATTCGGACCTACTTGGGGTGCCCCTTGTGTCGGTGTCAAAACTGGCCGATCTTGGGTAGGGGGTCCTGAACAGGGCGTCTGAGGATCAAAGGTAACAAGGGACATATGGGACATGATGTTTACCAAGGTTCGGGCCCTCTTAATGGAGGTAAAACCCTACGTCCTGCTTGATTGTATTTGATGAGTATAGGGGTTACAAGAGTCAATCTACCTTGAGATCATAATGGCTAAACCCTAGATGTCTAGCCTATATGAATTCTGATAGCCTGTAAGGACTAAACCCTTCGGCTTATATACACACAGGAGGGGCCTAGTGTTGAGTCATTTTGCAGAAGAAGGAAATTACATATCCAGACGCCAATCTTGCCATCCACGCATAGGAGAGTCCTATACGGACACAAGGAAAGGTCTTCTACCTTGTATCTTCATGGCCCATCAGTCCGGCCCATATCACACAGCCCGGACACCCGAGGACCCCCTAATCTAGGACTCCCTCAGTAGCCCCCAAACCAGTCTTCAATGACAATATGTTCGGCACACAGATTGACTTCGGCATTGCAAGGCTGGTTCCTCCTCCCAAATACTTCAAAGCAATCTTCTGAATGAAAGAGCTATATCCGGGTCTACATGATAATCACAACCCTCAATCACGAAGGAAAAATATTTAATGAAAATAATACGTGTCAACTAACAACTTTTTGGCGAAACGCCACATCTAGCCTCTTTAACATTTCGAACCATTTTCACCTCCAGCTTCATGTTTTGAGGCGCTGCCTCTATTGACATGTCTTGTGAAAATAGATCGTGTCCACTTATTGCGGGATCCTCATCTATACAGTTTGGGTAATCTAACCATGCCATTTGCACGACCCCTTGGGAATAGGCGAGTCTTAAGGCTTGAGGGGGGGGGGGGGTTGATATTCACTGCCTATATAAGAGGGTAAAGATTCCTCTTCCTTCCCACGCCTTCTTCCTTCTCCTGCTTTCCCGTCTTTGAGCCCAGCGCCCCAAACTTAAATCTTTCCCACCGCCACCAACCTCTCCAGCCATGTCTGGATCTGGTTCGAAGGCAAGTGGGAGGCCTCCTCTGTCATGGAGAAGGGCCTCAAGGAGCTCCGGGAGGCGGGGTATCTGTCTACGGACGTCACGCACAGGCTCCCTGCCAAGAAGCAAGTCATCCCCACCCCGGAGCCTGGCAAAAGGGTCGTGTTCATCCCTCACTTCCTCCACAGGCTAGGGTTTCCCCTCCACCCCTTTGTCCGCATCCTCATGTTCTACTACGGGCTAGATTTCCATGATCTAGCCCCAAACTCTTTCCTGCACATCTTGGCATTTATCGTCGTGTGTGAGGCGCTACTCCGCATCCCCCCATACTTCGTCCTATGGCTCAAGGTCTTCAATGTGAAGCCGAAGGTGGTCGACAGGCAGCACGCGGACTACGGCGGCGCCATGGTGAGCAAGCTCCCCAATCCACTTGGCCTAAAGGGGCCTTTGTGGAGACCGTCAAGGTCTGGCAACAGGAGTGGTTCTACATCACCGAACCCCGCGGCGCCAGGTGGGCAGCCACTCTTGAATTCAGATCTGGACCCCCTATGCAGCTCGCATCGTGGAACAACAAGGGTCTGGAATAGGGGTTCACCGCGGAAGTGCTGACGCTGCAAAAGCGCATCAAAAACATGATATGCAAGAACACCAGTCTCACTGACGTGGTTCGGGTGATCCTCTTCCGCCGAATCCTCACCTGCCAACTCCGGCCTCTCCATATGCGGGAGTGGGTGTCCAAGAGGGGGAAGATAACCCTCTTGGATGGTTCGGATTCGGATGCCGAACACATCCCCAAGAGGCGCCCCAGGGCCAAGGCCCTGGCCACATCATAAGTATCAAAGGATATTGTACAAATATCCGATCTTTTATGTTTTCAATATAACATATTATGTTGTGTGTATTTTAGTCCTGCTCGCAACCTCCCTCATCCGTCGCTATCTGAGGGGAGCTCTCTGGCACCAGAGATCGTGGAGAGCGAGACGCCTCCGCGAGCCTCTCCACCAACCACCGCGGATGACACTGAGGTGTTGTCCTGAGGGGCCTCTCCTAGCCACGGAGAAGTGAGGGAGGCTGCCAATACGGCGCCTGAGGGTGAGGCCTCGGCTGCCGAGAACATGGGGGTGCAACCCCCATGGAGACCGACGGTGGGGGCCCTGACCAGTCTGGCCCCCAGCCGAATACTATTCCGGAGACCCACATGGCTCCGGAATTGAGCGAGCAACCCCCTTTGAAGGAGGGGGAGCGTCGACTCCGACAGCGACCTCCACTAATTCGGAGGCGCTGAATACTCTGGTGGAGGCACTATGACGTGCTTCCATCGTGGAGGAGCACGGCACCCTGATGGGTGTGGTGGTTGAGATGGTTTAGTCTGCTAAGAGCGGGCTGAACAAAGCCTTTACCAGCTTGCTAACAAGCTTCGAGGTATGCGATGCAATGCTCTAGATGCTTTTCATATGAAGGAAATATACCTGTATATAGATAGTAGCCCCTGATACTCTGTCTGGTTTTTGAAAAAGGCCAAACAAAGGATCTCATTGAATTTGGAGAAGGTGACATACTTTTCTTTTTTCCATAGGCTTCCCTGTTGGCGGCAACCGCCCAGGCCGCTGAAGTTTCCAAACTCAATCGAAAGCTGAAGTTGGCCGATGATGAGATCGTCCGCATTAACAAGCGGTTCGATGAGGCGCAAGGTATGTGTGTAATTTTTGAAAGAGTTTAATCATATATCTGAAGAAACATGCAAATTCAGAGTATAACTCATGTATTGCTGTGATTATGAGTGTAGGTAGCGCGGCCAAGGTCGAGACCCTCAAAAGCGCCATTGCCCAGGCCAAGGAGGAGGCGAAAGAGAGCTAAGAAGCCGCTGATAAAGCGGCTGCAGAATTAAAGACCGAACAGGTCTCCCGACGCCAGCATGAAGAGAGGATGGCCGAAGTGGAGGAGGAGCTGAAAGACGCCATCAGCAAATGCAAGACTTTGGAGGAGAAGACTACGTCCCAAGCGGCTGAACTCGCCAAAGCCCTCCATGAGGCCAAGGAGGCATGGACCAAGTCCCGGAGTGCTCATCAAGAGATCCGGCAGGCCGAATATATAGCTGCTGGTAAGCCCTTTCTTTTGCAGAGTATATTTGGCGGTCAGAGATATGCCTTGCTCACTCGACTGTGGAGTTCTTGTTGGATTTCGGGTTCCGGCAGACCCTTGAGGTTCGAACACTGGGGTGTGCTCGGAGATTTCACCTTCTACCTGCCTGCACCCCCCGCCATGCTAGGATCTAAACTACGAAAAGAACAGCACAAGAGACACAGGGTTTATACTGGTTTGGGCCACCGTTGTGGTGTAAGACCCTACTCCAGTGTGTGGTGTGTGGATTGCCTCTTGGGCTGATGATGATGAATAGTACAAGGAAGAATAGCCTCGCGAGGGTCTGTTCTTGGCTGGGGCGATGAACTGTTGGGAGGAGTTTAGACACCTTTCTCTATCTCTCTGCTTGCAACCTCTCTACTTTCTGAGCCCTTGGAAGAGATCAAACCGAACGGAACCGAACCGAACCCCCCTCGAACCTGAAGCTAAACCTCCACCTGAACCTCACCCCTTTGCTATGTGGGTGGCCGGTCCTATTTATAGTAGCCCTGGTCCTCTCCCAAATATTGAGCGGCAAGGGAGCCAACAATGGCGGGCTAATTTGAAGGGGGACAGCAAGTATCAACTATCCTGACAAAAGTATTCTTCGCCTGCGCAAAGCTCTGGTGATGACGCCGTCTTGGGCTCCACGGTGACCTCCGTCTCGTAGTCCTCCTGGTGTTGGTCTCGTTGCACCGAAATGGCAACCTTTGCCTAACGCCTCGGTACTCCGTGGCTGCGCTTGCCCCCTTTGCACCAAAGAGGAAAGGAGGACGCTGCGCGGGCTGGCGCCCGCCTGGCGCCTTGAGTCGTCATGGCTTGCATCACGGGCACCTCGCGAGGTACCCTACCTTGATCTCTCCGCCTCCTCGTGACCCTGCCTGAGGAGGTCGTGCCTGAGGAAGCTCCGTGTCGTCCGCCCCGTGAGGCTTGGCCCCTCGCGAGGGTCTTGGGTCTGTGTTGGTGAAGATGGGCCGTGCTGGGCCCCCCTTTGAGCCACGCCGCAGGCCACAGGCAGGCAAGTCTGGGGACCCCCGTTTCCAGAACACCGACAGTAGCCCCGGGGCGCAAGGAGCGCTCGGACTTGGCCGTGCAGGGAGGCGGAAGGGCAAGAGCGAAGCGCTGCGGGCCCTAATAGCCTGCGGCCTTAGGCGTCGCGCGGCAGTTGATTGGACGTGGGCGGCGCTGTTCCCCCACGCCCTCCTTATTTTGCGCCTTGTTAGGCGGACCCGTAGTCGTACACAGCCGTTCTCCTTCTATCGCTCGAGCGCTTCCTGTCCTTCCTTCGCGCGAACCCTGGTTTCTGTTTTCAATTCAATCTCGAATCCTCCCCCCTTTCCTATCACCATGGCCTCAACAAAGAAGGGAAGTGGGAAGAAACCCGTGTCCCCACCTTGCCCGCCGCCGTTGGCGGCCCCCATCGAGGGCCTGGGCAAGGTCAGCTTGGCTCTGGCCACCATCTTCAATGAATGCGGGAGGACGATGGCCAGGCCGGCGCCCCACTTCTCTATCGACAAGATAGCTACCGAGGTCCCATATTTTGCTGACGCCCTGTGGGCGGGTCTGGTTCCCCCCTTTTCTGATTTCTTCAATGCCGTGCTCTCCTACTATCAGATCCACATGCTGCATCTGAGTCCTGAATCCATCACCCTCCTTTCGGTCTTCGCCTTTGTCTGCGAAGCCATGGTGGGCATCCCTCCTTCGGTTGCCTTGCTGTGCCACTTCTTCTCGCTGCATCTCGCCGGCCCCACCCAATGCTGTGCGTGCATAAGCTTCGTTGCCGCGGCAAAGACTGTCGCCTCTGGGATTCACTTCAAGCTCCCCCTGCCCGCGGTTGGGTTCCGCGAGCGGTGGCTATACGTGGACGCAGGGGTGCCCAGCCCCCTACTAACGGAGCCGACCTCGCCTGCTGTCCCCAATTCGGGCTGGGGCCAGGAGACGCTCGAGAGCCCCCGGCTCGTCTTCGTCTAGCGCCGCTTCGCGCTCTTGAGGTCGCTTGGCGTGACAGCGCCCAAGGTGGTGAAGGAGTTTCTGCTATGCCGTGTTGCTCCCCTTCAACGCCACTCTCGCCAGATGTGGGCCTTCCATGGGCGCGAGGATAGTATGAAGCTCCAGGAAGAGGACCTGGCTCCTGAGGTGCTGAAGACGGCGCTCTTGACCCTGGGTGGGGACCCCGATCCCGGCAGCATCCGGCAGGGAGGGGCCTTGCTGTACCTCTGCCAGAGTAGGGTCGACTTTGTGAAGCAGATGCCTGCATTTGATGAGTGGGGGCTGCGCCCCGCCAGCCTTCAAGGGTCTCGTGAGAATCCAGTGGTGGTGACTGCCCTTCCAGTCGGCCAAGGCAACTCGTCCTCGAGTGGCGGAGCAGGGAGGTACGAGGCGCCAGTGGCCGAGGGGGCTCCCGGCAGGGAGACAACGCCGGGCGAGGCTCATGAGGAAGTATTTATCCGGGCCCGTGCCGCTGAGGCTAAGGGTGACAAACAGCTACCCTCTGCGCCTGCGACTGGGGCCCCTGAGGCTCCAGCTGCTTCTCTTGGGGGGGCGATTGGCGGCGCACATCAGGCAGGCGCCCCTGACGCTGATCGTCTTGATGCTCCATCTTCATCGCAGGTCGATCACTGCGCTCGACTCTTAGGCCGCTTCCGCATGGACTTTGGGGCCCTCCGGAAGAGAAGAGAGGCCCTAGGCGATGGTTACCCTTGTCGCCTGCTAAAGCGCAGAAAGTACTTCACCACTGATGAGTAAGCCTTCTCCTTTCCCTGCTCCTGATCCTTCTGTTGCTCTTACTGACCATTGCTCCGCAGGCCCCTTCCAGCCGAGCTTGCTGAGACGGCTGAGGAGCCATCCCCTTTGGCTTCGCCCCCTCCACCGTCCTCGAGCGCTCCGAGCAGCGGAGCCGTTGTAGTGAGGGCGATCGAAGAGGCGAACCATCCCGAGGCATATTGTGGTCCCGCGCACCTCGTGATCCTCCTTCACAAGCCTTCTCGTGGCGTAGCCAACCTGCCATGGGCTTCTCGCCTGGTCGTGGACTGCGATTGGCTGAGGCGCTTCCTGCGCTCTTCTCCTGAGGTCAGGTTGGCCCCAGGCCGGGCATCTTACGCGGCGTGCCCGGCCGTCGCGAGGGTGCCAGCCCCCAACCCCCAGCCCGGAGGGGGAGCGCTGACTTGCAGCCCCTGGCGCTTGCTTGGGGCAGATGATGGTGTGGAAGACGTGCTTGAGCGCGCTCGGGAGCGTCGCGCTCTCCGCCAAGGATTCCTTCGAAGGGCGACTGATGAAGTGAGCCTGCTTGGTGAGGAGCTTGCTGATGAAGACGCGCGCCTTGAGGCCGAGGGCCTGCGCTTGGCTGCAGAGAGGCGCGAGCTGGAGGGCGCCATCGCCCTTGAGCGCCGTCAGTGCGACCTTGATGAAGGAGAGGCCAAGGCGTCGTTGGTGGCCTCTCGGGAGGCCCGGTCTCGGGCTGTCGAGGAAGCTCGGGAGGCCGACCGGTGGCGAACGGCTGCGGAGGAGCGGGCTCGGGTTCTCCTGGCCTGGTGCCACTCGCTGGAGGAGCAGGTGGAGCTGCGTGAGGCAGCCCTCGCGTCGATGAAGGTGGCCTCCGGTGACTCGACGGAGCTCCAGAAGCGTGAGGAGGCGCTGACGTTGGAAGCCGCCGAACGTACCCGTGAGTACGAGCGTCTGGCGACGAGGGAGTGCTTGGTGACGCAGGCGGAGGACGATGTCGCTGCACAGGAAGCCCGTGTCCTGCAGGAGGTCGGACGTCGGGTGGCGATGGGGCATTTGAACCTTGAGCACGAGTTCGAGGAGAAGCTGGGGTTGATCCGGGCCGAAGCCGAAGGCAGGACTGCTGCCCTAAGGGCCAAGCTGGAGGAGGTGACGCGGCGGGCCGATCCTTCCCGGGCCGCCCTTGAGGTGGCACAAGGTGAGTTAACCACCTCCCAGGCCGAGATGCTCCTTCTTTGCCAGCGGGTGGAGGAGGCTGAGGCCGTCGCGCGCGAGAATGCGGACGAGATACGTCAGCGGCGGCTCCTGGAGCATGAGCATGGCCCTATGCTCTCCACGCTCCGGGAGAGAGCCAACGCGGCCTTGGGCAACATCTGCGAGGAGGCCGTCGGCGAGCCGCATGCAGTCAACTATGCGGGAAATCTTCAATTCTTCACTGATGTGGTGACGCAGCTGGAGGCGCAGTCGATGAGGGCTGACAGGTTGGTGGAGGAGAGGAGTCGTGCCCTGCTCACGCGCGCCTTTTCTCGCGTCTTCAGCCATCTACGGAGCATGGATCCCCACTTCGATTTTGACGCTGCCATCGCCCTAGTCCCCCAGGCCGTCCGAGGCGAGCTGGCGCAGTGGGTGGAAGATAATGTGGAGGCTCTTATCAGGGCCTTCGCCTCGGACAACGACGACGCGATCGTGGCGGTCGACGAGGGCGGCGTGATGGGCGGCCCGGACGCCGCTGGTGGCAACGCGGACAGCGATGGCGAGCTCAGCGACGACAGCAACGGCCCTGGTGGTGCTCCTGAGGACGCATTGGGAGATTCATACAACTGATTGTGCATCGTTCCTGCCTATCCTGCATGAATAGAACTCAGGTTTTGGCCTGATAGCCGTGAGAGCATTTTGAAGGGGGAGCCCCTCATGTAAAACTTGTGGTTATCGTATCAGTAGGAGCTACATTGCCTACGCGCCCGCGCCAAGTGGTTAGCTTAGGCGATGTGCTGGTCGGCTAGTTTACCTTTGTCCTGCTGGCTCTGGGGCAGCCCGCAGGAGGCTGTGGTGCCCTGAGTGTTTCCTGATTGATTCCGTTGGATCTGCAGTAAAACGCCCTCCTGAGAGGACGCGGCGGCGGCAGTCTGGGCTGCGCATAAGCTAGGCCTGACCCGGCTCGTGAGGGGCTCATGAGGGGAGGCAGTTGAGGCAAAGTGGTAACCGAAACGCGAGAAAATGCTCAAACGAGACTAAGCACCCCTTCCCCAAGCACATGCAAATCTCAAATTCGAATCCAACTTGAATCCAGCGGGGGAAAGCGACAACCAAAGGGAAGAGCAACGAAAGCAAACAAAAGGCCGCATCCGGCACCTAGTCTAGTCTTGGACGTCTTCTCACCAGCGCGGAGCTAAGTGCTGCCACTGGGCGTGGGAGGGAGCCCCAGGGCCTGAGGCCGGCACCCCTGAGACTCCGGGGCGTGTACAGCCCCACTCATTATTACGTGAGAGTGTCACGGGGCGGTGAGCTTCACAGGCACTGGGCCTTCTTCACAGGTACTGGCCTTGCTTCATATCGCCAAATGAGGGCCCCGCCTTGCGGCACACTCTAGTGCCATCAGCAACGACCGGAAACCAGGACGCCGCCCGATGGGGTAGAGCGGTCGCCAGCGGTTCCCCCGACGACCACGGGTCCTCCGCCGGGGGCAGGCCCTGGGGCACCTCCCCAGTGAAGGGCCTACCTCCTGAGACCGCCTTGCTCCGAACGCCGCGGTGGTGATGTCGGATCCCTGCCCCGATCCTACAGTCTCCTACCCCTCGGGAGGAGGGCGCAGAGGACTGCAGGAGAGGGGCAAGTGCTCGCTGTGGCAACCTGCACCTCCTGCGATCCATGGTTAGCGTATACCTGCCCCTGAAGAATTAGCGGTACCCGATACTCGTTGTCCCCAGCGTGGCCAGTGGGACCGTCCCGGGGCTCCTGGAAAGGCTTAGCTTCTAGTGCCTCGTCCCCCCAGCTTGGGCTGAGGAGCGAGCCTTGTCCGTTCTCGTGAGGGTGTCCTTTGTGATAGCCTGGCTTATTAGGGATGGTAGACTACTCATATCAATAAGGAATTCCTTCTTTTTCGGGAGCCCATTCGGACAGAACTCCAAAGTTAAGCGTGCTTAGCTTGGAGTAGTATCAGGATGGGTGACCGACCGGGAAGTTTCTCCCGGGTGCGCACGAGTGAGGACAAAGTGCGCAGAAAAGACTAGTATTGATCTATGGGGCCACTCTAGATCCCGCCAGGAGTAACGACCACCGGCGGGTGTGTCCGGGGTGTTACATCCTTGGTCTATCATGAGGGGCACGTATTCCTCCGGCGCCGTCATTCCGAATGCCACACCGTAATGCCCCGCATGCCATGTGGTCCTGCCTGGCACGCCTACCGTGGGGTGGCAGCGCGGCCGCCCACTGGGGCCGCGGGTCGCATTGAGTCCTTCTTCGTGGACCGGGGGCGGGGGCAACGTCGCCGCCGGTCCGGGGCTAACAGCTTCGCTGGCGTCGGGGTAGCCTTGGATCCCGCGGGCGCGCGCGGAGCCCCCGCGCGGGTCGCCCTGGGCTTGAGATGGGAGATGGGTGGAGAAGGGGTGAGCCCCCAAGGCGGCGAAGCCCAGGCGCTCTGCCACTTGCTCCAGCAGCACGTCGTGGCTGCCCTCTAGCAGTCTACACTGTAGCAACTCTCGGGCCACCGTGAGCGCGGCCCTCGAGTTCGCCTGCTCCCGGCGGGTGTACGGTGTCGTGGTCGCGGCGTGATTGGATGCGCCAAATGTCGGCGCCAAATGTCGGATTTCGGGTTCTGGCAGACCCTTGAGGTTCGAACACTGGGGTGCGCGCGGAGATTTCACCTTCTACCTGCCTGCACCCTCCGCCATGCTAGGATCTAAACTACGAAAATAACAGCACAAGAGACACAGGGTTTATACTGGTTCGGGCCACCGTTGTGGTGTAATACCCTACTCCAGTGTGTGGTGTGTGGATTGCCTCTTGGGCTGATGATGATGAACAGTACAAGGAAGAACAGCCTCGCGAGGGTCTGTTCTTGGCTGGGGCAATGAACTGCTGGGAGGAGTTCAGCCACCTTTCTCTATCTCTCTGCTTGCAACCTCTCTACTTGCCGAGCCCTTGGAAGAGATTGAACTGAACAACCCTTACAGAACCCCCCTCGAACCTGAACCTCCACCTGAACCTCACCCCTTTGCTACGTGGGTGGCCGATCCTATTTATAGTAGCCCTGGTCCTCTCCCCAAATATTGAGCGGGAAGAGAGCCAACAATGGCGGGCTAATTTGAAGGGGGACAGCAAGTCTCAACTATCCTGACAAAAGTAGTCTTCGCCTGCGCAAAGCTCTGGTGATGACGCCGTCTTGGGCTCCACGGCGACCTCCGTCTCATAGTCCTCCTGGTCTTGGTCTCGTTGCACCGAAATGGCAACCTTTGCCTAACGCCTCGGTACTCCGCGGCTGCGCTTGCCCCCTTTGCACCAAAGAGGAAAGGAGGACGCTGCGCGGGCTGGCGCCCGCCTGGCGCCTTGAGTCGTCATGGCTTGCGTCACGGGCACCTCGCGAGGTACCCTGCCTTGATCTCTCCGCCTCCTCGTCAGCCTGCCTGAGGAGGTCGTGCCTGAGGAAGCTCCGTGTCGTCCGCCCCGCGAGGCTTGGCCCCTCGCGAGGGTCTTGGGTTTGTGTTGGTGAAGATGGGCCGTGCTGGGCGCCCCTTTGAGCCACGCCGCAGGCCGCAGGCAGGCAAGTTTGGGGACCCCCGTTCCCAGAACGCCGACAGTTCTCCAGACGCCTTTGAAGATCTTCCGAAGAGTGTTGCTAACGCCGCGCAGTTCTTCCGGGCCCAGGAGGGGAACACTGTCGGATTTCGGGTTTCGGCAGACCCTTAAGGTTCGAACTCTGGGGTGCGCACGAAGAACTTTCCCCTACCGACTCGCGCTTCTATGGCTTGCAAGAAATCTAGGCCGGAAAGAAGAACACACAAAGGACACAAGGTTTATATTGGTTCGGGCCACCGATGTGGTGTAATACCCTAGTCCAGTGTGTGGTGTGGTGGATTGCCTCAGGGGCTGATGATGAATAATACAGGGGGAAGAACGACCTCGCGAGAGGTGTTCTTGAGCTGGTGCTGTGTGTTCGAACCTTAAGCGGGGCTAGTCCTATTTATAGAGGCCCTGGTCCTCTTCCCAAATAATGAGCGGGAAGGGCGCCAACAATTGGCCATTTTGAAGGGGAACATCTAGTACAAGTTATCTTGACCAAAGGTGGTCTTCGGCTGCCAAAAGCACTGGTGATGACGCCGTCTTGGGCTCCACGGTGACCTCCGTCCTGCCGCTTTGCTGGACTTGGTCTAGTTGCATCGGAATGGTAACCTTTGCCCGATGTCTTGGACTATGCTTGCTCCCTTTGCACCGAAGGGGAAACAAGGACACTGCACGGGCCGGCGCCCGCCTAATCTCGATCGTCATGGCTTGTGTCACGGGCTCCTCGCGAGGTGCCCCTGCCTTGATCTCTCCGCCTCCTCGCGAGCCTGCCTAATGAGGCTACTCCTGAGGAAGCTTCCTGCCGTCCACCCCGTAGGGCTTGGCCCCTCGCGAGGGTCTTGAGTTTGAGCTGATGAAGCTAGGCCACACTGGGCCCCCACTCGAGCCATGCCGCAGGCCGCAGGCAGGAAAGTCTGGGGACCCCCGTTCCTAAAACACCGACAGTAGCCCCCGGGCCCGAGGCGTGCCCGGGCTGGGCCTAGCAGAGAAGCGAAGGGGCAAGCGCGAAGCAGCGCGGGCCCCAATAGCCTGCGGCCTTGGGCGCCGCATGGCGACAGATTGGACGTGGGCGTATGCGCTTCCCCACGACGCCTTGGCAACCGCACGACTTGACAAGTCCCTGCATGCAGAGAAATGGGTCATGATTACCTGCGATCGTGGTGCTCGGCGGTTGGCCTTCTCCAGCTATAAGTACGGGACTATGCGAGCCTCGTTATCATATCCCTTACTGCTACTCCTTTTCTTCTTCTTGGCTACTCGCCATTCCCATGGCTCCGCCGAAGAGATTCTCGGCCGCGGAGAAAGGAAAAGCTCGTTCGGCAGAGCCAGACTGCCCACCGACCAAGCGCGGCCAGGGCCGCCCTCGCAAGCACCCCGCGGTCCCCGTAGTGGCTTCCCGTGGCCGTGGAGGCGGTTCCCTGCACGGTGGTGAGCGTCCGGTTGCCGTTGGGAGGCACGCCGTGGCCGCGAGGCCCCCCAGGCCGTGCTTTCGCTCGGCGGAGGTGCTACCGGAGTTCGTCGTGTGGTCGGCGGACCCGACCAGCACCTGGCTCCAGCTCCCCTGTTTCTTCGTAAGTGAACTGCCGGTCGGTGCTCGGGGTGGCCTCTGGCTTCAGGCAGATGGTTGCAGCAGCAGGGCCTCCTGGGCTTCACTGGAGGTCTCCGCTTCTGGGAATGCGGTACTGACCCGCGGCTGGCAAATGTTTGCCTGTGTGCGCGGCCTGAGCCGGCGGTGCACCCTGCACATTAAATTCGATGGCGACGCCACTCTCTACGTGAGGGTGTTCGGGGAAGACGGTCGCTGCGCTGGGTGCTCCCCCGAAGACAATGACCGTGGCCGCCTGCCCAGCCCTGGTGCTGACCAGGATGAAGACGGCGACAGGCGTGTATGCGGTGGCGCTCGGGGCTCGCCAAGCTTCGGCGACTCTCTCTCAGGCAGTAGCTCCTCCAGCGGTGGCCGCGACCAGCCCCCACGCGGTCGCGCCCGCCTGGGTGAAGGTAGCGGGTCAGCCCACCATCGCGCCCTGGTGAAGCGAGAGGAGGGATCCGCCTGAGCCCCCAGAGGCAGCTCGAGCTTTCGTCGCAAGTTAGTGCCGAGCAAGTCGTGCCCATTTTGTTTTTCTTCTTTCCCTGCACAGAAAAAAGAAGGTAGTGTAGGGCCCCGCAGGGGCGTGTTAGAACTGTTGATGTTGATCATCGTGCTACTTCCACTATTTCTGCGCTATGTTTATGCGTCGCGTGCCCATGTGCGGGAATTATTTAGCTCAGTGGGGCTTGACGCGGTCCTCGCCTCCCGAGGCTAAGGCCTCGCCGCGCCCTTCATGTCTTGCAAGGATTAGCAGGAGGAGTAGCATTCGATCTGGTTGTGGGGGTAATTGGCCCAGGTCCTGTGCTCGTCTCGCGATGCCCGTGGGGCACGGACTGGGAGGGGTGCTCCCGCAGCGGACCCGGACAGGAAAGCTTCAAACGATCAGGGCAGAAAACACTCGCGAGGGCGCCCGCGAACCTCCCTCGCGAGATTTGCGAGAGAAAATGAGGCAAGTGAGTGAAAAAGATAAGGAGTCACAAGCCTGGGATGACAACAACTCTAGTAAAACTTCAAACAGGAATGAACAAGCCAACTGTAGAAAGCAAATGAAAAAGCCGCGTTCGGCACCTATTCTAGTCTTCGACGTCTTATCACCAGCGCGGAGCTAAGTGCTGCCACTAGGCGTGGGCAGGAGCCCCCGAGGCCCGAGGGCGGCACTCCGGAGACTCCGGGGCATGTATAGCCCCACTCATTATTATGTGAGAGTGTCACGGGCGGCGAGCTTCACAGGCATTAGCCTTCTTCACAGGCACCGGGCCTTTCCCAAAATGCGGCAGCTTCACAGGCATTGGCCTTCTTCACAGGCACCGGGCCTTTCCCAAAATGTGGCAGCTTCACAGGCATTGGCCTTCTTCACAGGCACCGGGCCTTTCCATAGGCGCTAGGCCTCGCTCAGGGATAGAACCTCCGGAGATGTTGAATGTTCCATGCGTTCTGGACGGGTACCCCCTCCGGGGTCTCCAAGCGCGCGGAGCCAGGCCTGGAAACATGAACAACCTTGAATGGGCCCTCCCACATGGGAGAGAGCTTGTGCGGCCCCTCCCTGGAGAGAACCCATCTGAGCAAGAGGTCCCCTACCTCAAGAGTTCTGGGGCGGATGTTGCGGCAGTGGTATCGCCGCAACGCCTGTTGATACCTTGCCGCTCGTAGCGCGGCTTCTGGATGGCGTTCCTCCCCCAGAACGAGATCCGTCCCCCGCACGGTGTCCTGCTGCGTCTCATCGAACACCAGGACCCGTGCGGAGCGACGCCTGACCTTGTGAGGGAGGACCGCCTCTGCTCCGTATACGAGGAAGAACGGGGTCTCGCCAGTCGGCTTGGCTACGGTTGTGCGAATAGACCACGGCACGGACTGGAGCTCGTCGTACCAGCCCCTGCAATAAGCCTCCAGCTTCTTCTTGAAGGTCGTGGCTTTGAGGCCCCTCAAGACCTCTGTGTTGGCTCGCTCGGCCTGGCCATTGCTCCAGGGGTGTGCCATCGAGGCGTAGCATATCTGCGTTCCAAGGATAGCACAGTACGTTTTGAAGAGATTACTGGTGAATTGTGAACCGTTGTCGGTGATGATACGGTTAGGCACCCCAAACCGGCTCACGAGACCCTTGATGAACTTGACTGCGGAACCTGCTGGGATGGTGTGGACAGCTTCAACCTCAGCCCACTTGGTGAACTTGTCCATAGCGATGTAGAGGTAGCGATAGCCCCCTGGCGCCCGAGGGAACGGGCCCAGAATGTCTAGCCCCCAAACTGCGAATGGCCACGAGAGGGGTATAGTCTGTAGACCCCCCGCCGGCTGAAGGATCTACCTAGCATGGAACTGGCAGGCCTCGCAAGCCTTCACCAGCTCAACGACGTCGCTGAGTGCTGTGGGCCAGTAGAATCCACTGCGGAATGCCTTGCCGATGAGGGTTCATGATGATGAGTGGTGCCCACAGTCTCCGCCATGTATGTCCGCCAGCAGCTCCTTTCCTTGCTCTCTGGAGATGCAACGTAGGGACACGTCATTCGGTCGCTTCCGGTAGAGCTCCCCATCCTTGATAAAGTAAGCCGTGGCCTACCGCGCTACACGCTCTGCCTCCTCCTCGCTCTCCGGCAGGGTCCCTTGCATCAAGTAGTTCTTGAGCTCTGTGATCCAACACCCTTCTTGAGGCTCTAACGCCAGGAGCAGGCGTGCCCCTGAGGCCGTGCCGCAGGCCGGAGCTCCCAAGGTAGGCGGTTGAGTGAGCTGCGCCCTTGGTTGCGCCGTGCTCGATAGTGACGGTGCCGCCAAGGGTTTGAAGAGCCGCTCCTCGAAGATGCCAGGCTCCTGAGGCAGCCGCCTGGATGCCCTCTTGGAAATGTCATCAGCCTCTTGATTGGTGCCGCGAGGCACATGCTGCAGCTCCAGCCCCCAGAACTGTTTCTCCATCTTGCGAACCTCAGCGAGGTAGGCTTCCATGTGCTCATCCTTTGGTTCGTATATCTTGTTGGAGAAGTTGACGAGGAGCTGCGAATCGTCCGTGATGATGAGGCGCTTTACCCCTAAGGCGATTGCGGCTTTCAAGCCTGCTATCAGGCCTTCGTACTCTCCTATGTTGTTGGAGACCTTTCCTCCCTGCTGGAAACAGAGTTGCATGGCGTAGTAGAGTTTGTCCTGGGTAGGGGATACGAGCACTGCGCCAGCTCCCGCGCCGTGTCTGATGAATGCCCCATTGAAGTACATGACCCAGCCGTCTGGTTCCTCACTTCCCACGGAAAGTGATTGGTCCTCGCCTACTTCGAGACCCGGTGCTTCTGCCCATTCTGCCATGAAATCCGCAAGTGCGGCTCCCTTGATGACTCTGGTTGTACTGAATTCTAGCTGAAATGCCTGTAGTTCGTTGTTCCATTCAGCGACTGTTCCAGCTGAGTTGGAGCTCCTGAGTACCCTTTCCAAGGGGTATGCTGAGACAACTTTGATGGGATGGCCTTGGAAATAGTGTCGCAGCTTGCGTGAGGCCACTAATAGCGCGAGGAGGAGTTTTTGAGGCATGGGGTACCGCGCCCTTGCGTCCTGTAGCACCGTGCTGACGAAGTACACGGGATGCTCGACGAGGTTGAGGGTGCTGGCGCAGCTTGCATCCTCTTGAGGTCTAGGCGTCTCCTGAGATGGTGGCGCCCCCAGTGCCTGGTAGCTTGGAGAGGCCTCTCTTGCCCCGGGTGCGGTCTCCTGCTGCGGCTGTTCCCCTCCGGCTACGATCGTGGTCCTCGCGAGGCCCTCTTGGCTTTGCTTTGCTTCAGCCCGGACGGTCGGTGCGGCCTTGGTCCGGCGCTCCTCCCTGACCGCCACCAGGGCTGCGCTAGCGGAGTAGGGGGTGGCCGCAAGGTAGAGCACCAGGGGCTCCCGTGGACGTGGAGCTACCATCACTGGTGGGCTGGTAAGGTACCTCTTGTGATCTTGGAATGCCTTGTCGGCTTCTTCAGTCTATTCGAAGGGGCCCTTCTTCTTCATCAGCTTGAAGAAGGGCAGTGCTCGTTCCCCCAGCTTGGAGATGAAGCGCCCTAGCGCGGTTACACGCCCGGTGAGCTTCTGCATCTCTCTGAGGGTCCTTGGCGGGCTCATGTCTTTGACTGCTTTAACCTTCTCCGGGTTGGCCTCGATGCCCCTGTGGGACACGAGGAAACCTAGGAGCTTGCCCGAGGGGACCCCAAACACGCACTTCTCCGGGTTGAGCCGTAGTTCCACTTCGTTGAGGCTCGCAAAGGTTTCTTCCTGGTATTGTATCAGGGTTTTTGCCTCCCGGGACTTCACCACAATGTCGTCGACGTAAGCTTCAGCGTTCCTCCCGAGCTTCCAGCCTAAGGCGATGTGCATCAGCCGCTGAAAGGTTGCGCCTGCGTTGCACAACCCAAATGGCATGCACGTATAGCAGTACACTCCACATGGGGTCAGGAAAGCCGTTTTTTCCACGTCTTCTACCGCCATCTTGATCAGGTGATAGCCCGAGAAGGCATCTAGGAAGCACAATAGGTCACACTCTGCGGTAGAGTCGACTATCTAGTCAATGCGGGGGAGCGGAAATGGATCCTGTGGGCAGTCTTTGTTGAGGTTGGTGAAGTCGACACACATGCTTTCCTTTCCTCCCTTTTTTGGCACAACGACCGGATTAGCCAGCTAATCAGGGTAGCGGATCTCGCGGATAACTCCTGCCGTTTCTAGCTTCTGGGTCTCTTGAACGATGAAAGCTTGTTTCTCAGTGGACTGTCGCCTCGCCTTCTGCTTCACGGGGCGCATGTTGCGGCACACGTTGAGGTGATGCTCAATCACACCCCTCGAGACCCCTGCTAACTGATCAGGTTCCCATGCGAACACCTTCTTGTTCGCACACAGGAACCTCACCAGGGCCTTCTCCTGCTCGGGCTCGAGGTTGGCTCCTATGGTGAAGGTGGCGTCAGTGGACCCGTCCTCGTTGACCGGTACCTGCTTGGTTTCCGCCTTGTCTTGGGTAAACAACTGCTTCTTTTTAGCCGGCGCAGCCCCCTTGGGCTCAAGGGCGTCGGTGCTGGTGGGCTGCGCCACCGCGGCCACCCTGAAAGCAAGCTTGCGCGCCTGCAGCGCATCCCTTGTGTCTCCTGACACGGTAAGGATGCCGCTGCTCCCGGGCATCTTCATGAGGTTGTACGCCGGGTGAGTTGCTGCCATGAACTGGGCCAAGGTCGGATAGCCGAGGATGGCGTTGTAGGGGAGGCCGATGGGGGCGATGTCGAAGTCAATCAGCTCTGTGCGGAAGTTGTCGTGGGTGCCGAAGGTCACTGGGAGGTGGATCTGTCCTAAGGAGGTGGTGGAACCGACACCGACACCCGAGAAAGGGCTGCTAGGCTGAAGCCGGTCTAGCGGCACGTGGAGGAGGCTGAAGGCCTCCACCGAGAGCGCGTTGAGGCCGGCACCGCCGTCGATGAGGGTCCTGGTGACGGCCACCTGCCAGATGGTGGGGGTGCACAGCATCGGGAGCGCTCCCGAACTGATGGGGTTGAAGGGGTGATCATCTGAGTCGAAGGATAGATCGGCCTCGGGCGCCACCCAGCTCAGGGGGGCTTCTCGGCACTTGGAGGCGGTGCTGATCCGGCGGGTGAACGGCTTGACGTGGTGGCTCGAGGGTGGTGCGTGTGAGCCACCAGGAGAGCTACGATGACGGGCGGCACTGGTGCGGCACAACGGGCGAGGAAGAGGTCGCGCAGCTCCTCCCAGGAGGTCATAGAAGCCGTTGGTAGGTGGAGGAGCCATGCGCGCGGGTCACCGGCGAGGGCCATGGGAAACCAGTTGGCCATCACCCGGTCGTCGCCCCTGGCTTTGAGGATGGCCTCCTCATACGCTAGTAGGAAAACCAGTGGATCCGTCGTGCCGTTGTAGCGCAGTGGCATCTCAGGCTTGAACTTGTGCGGCCACTGCACCTGTCGCAAGGTGAGGGCCAAGGCTCGGAGCCCCCGAGCCCAGTGCCGGCATCGTTTCTGGAGCAGGTGGTGCGTTGTCTGCCATGAGGGTGAAACATGATGTTGGTGGAGAGGGGGTCGTCGGGAGGGAGAACTCCAGCGCACCCCTACCTGGCGCGCCAAATGTCGGACTTCGGGTTCCGGCAGACCCTTAAGGTTCGAACTCTGGGGTGCGCACAGAGATCTTTCCCCTACCGACTCGTGCTTCTATGGCTCGCAAGAAATCTAGGCCAGAAAGAAGAACACACAAAGGACACGAGGTTTATACTTGTTCGGGCCACCGATGTGGTGTACTACCCTACTCCAGTGTGTGGTGTGGTGGATTGCCTCAGGTGCTGATGATGAACAGTACAGGGGGAAGAACGGCCTCGCGAGAGGTGTTCTTGAGCTGGTGCAGTGTGTTCTACTTGGTCCGGATCTCTCTCTCTCTCTCTCTCTCTCTCTCTCTCTCTCCTCCTCCTCCTTTCCTCTCTGGGGGCTAGTCCTATTTATAGAGGCCCTGGTCCTCTTCCCAAATAATGAGCGGGAAGGGCGCCAACAATTGGCCATTTTGAAGGGGAACATCTAGTACAAGTTATCCTGACCAAAGGTGGTCTTCGGCTGCCAAAAGCACAGGTGATGATGCCATCTTGGGCTCCACGGTGACCTCCGTCCTGCCGCTCTGCTGGTCTTGGTCTCGTTGCACCGGAATGGTAGCCCGATGCCTTGGACTGTGCTTGCTCCCTTTGCACTAAAGGGGAAACAAGGAAACTGCATGGGCCGGCGCCCGCCTGATCTCGATCGTCATGGCTTGCGTCACGGGCTCCTCGCGAGGTGCCCCTGCCTTGATCTCTCCACCTCCTCGCGAGCCTGCCTGATGAGGCTGCTCCTAAGGAAGCTTCTTGTCATCCGCCCGGCAGGGCTTGTCCCCTCGCGAGGGTCTTGAGTTTGAGCTGATGAAGCTGGGCCGCACTGGCCCCCACTCGAGCCACGCCGCAGGCCGCAGGCAGGCATGTCTGGGGACCCCCATTCCCAGAACGCTGACAAACACGACTAAGAAGCTCCTCTGGTCACAGTTCTTTGCGTCAGAGCATCCGACGCTATTGAACAACCAGATGATGCAACTGGCAGAGTTCCATAGGTTGTCCGACTTGGCAATGAAGGATGTCTATTGGCGTTCTTGGACCGGGGGTGCCCAGACTTGCCTGCCTGTGGCCCAGAGCATGGCTCCACCAATGGTCTGGTACGACCCATCTTCAGCAGCAACAACTCAAGACCCTCGCGAGGGGCCAAGCCTCATGATGCAGACGACTCCAAGACTTCCCTAGGGGCAGCCTCTCTAGGCTGGCTCCTGAGGAGCGGAGATACCTATGGAGGGAGCACGTCGCAAGGTTCATGTGACGTGAGCCATGACGATCAAGGACAGGCGGGCGCCAGCGGGCACAGTGTACCAGTTTCCTCTTTGGTGCTAAGGCGGAAAGCATAGGCGCGGGGTCCCGAGGCATCAGGCAAAGGTTTCCATATCGGTACAACAAGACCAAGACTGCTAAGACGGTAGGATGGAGGTCACCGTGGAGCCCACAGCAGCATCACCACGAGAGCCTTTGGCAGGCGAAGACCACCTTTTGTCAGGATAGCTTGTGCTAGTTGTCTCCCTTCAAACTTGGCCGTTGTGGGATCCCTTCCCGCCTAACATTTGTGAAGAGGACCAAGGCCTCTATAAATAGGACTAGCCACCACCATAGAAGTCAGGTGATCCTGGATTTGACCCATTCCATCCTCACACTCACCAGCTCACCGAGCTCAAGAACACCTCTCCTCCTGAGGTTGTTCATCCACTATACTAGTTCATCCTTACCCTTCGAGGCCATCCACCACCACACTAGAGTAGGGTATTACACCACATGGTGGCCCGGACTAGTATAAACCTATGTGCCTCGTGTTCTTTGGATTTGTCGAGCTAGGCCGTGAGATTGTTGAGCGAGCGACCCGGGGAGAGAGAGTACTTCGTGCGCACCCCAGAGTTCAAACCTCACAAGGGTTTGTCGGAACCCGTAATCTGACAATGTCATAGTCCGACTTTGGCCTACCGAACCCATTCCTAGCAGCTACTTCAGCCTAGTGAAGCGAATCGCCAACGCACTGCCCCGAGTTGAAGCTGTAAAGTGCTCGGTGTGCATAGAGGGTGCGCAGATGGCTTTGCCCGTGTCAAGATGCACTGGGCAAAGATGAAGGCCACCATCGTGGCGACCGAGGGCCCACCCGAAGGCAAGGACCACCACAAGCCGGAACGGTATTTTGACTACGTCCTGGAGGGTGCCCGAATAGTAGAGGGCCAATGCACGAAGGATATCATGTTTGAGTGAATGTAATATATTTATCCAGACTTTGTGTTATGAACCAGTGCCTGTAATATATGTATGCCTTTATCTGAAATTACTTTCCTCCTATGTGTCCATTTTTTAATTATGAGAGTTTTCTAGTCGTCGGCTTCAGCCTCCATGTAGATGCTACGAGGGTGTTTGGAACAGCACACGATGACACTTGACCCAATGTCCTGATCCGTAAAGGAGGTGTCTACGCAGTGAACCAGGCAATCATACTATACTGCTTTATCACTTTCACTTAGCCATAGGAGTTTGACGGTGGGACTAAGTACTAGCCCCTGGTGTGTATGTGCTACCTCTTGAGTACTGCGTTGGTTTTCCCTTGAAGAGGAAAGGGTGAAGCAGCAAAGTAGCGTAAGTATTTCCCTCGGTTTTTGAGAACCAAGGTATCAATCCAGTATGAGGCCACACTCAAGTCCCTCGTACCTACACAAAGAAATAAGAACCTCGCAACCAATGTGATAAAGGGGTTGTCAATACCTTCACTGTCACTTATAAGAGTGAGAACTGATAGATATGATAATGATAAGATAATTTTTTTGCTATTTTTATGATATAGATTGAAAGTAAAAATTGCAAAGTAAAATAGATTGGAATCCTATATAATGGAGAATAGACCCGGGGGCCATAGGTTTCACTAGTAGCTTCTCTCAAGATAGCATAAGTATTACGGTGGGTGAACGAATTACTGTCGAGCAATTGATAGAATTGAGCATAGTTATGAGAATATCTACGCATGATCATGAATAAAGGCAACATGTCCGTGACAAGTAGACCGACTCCTGCCTGCATCTACTACTATTACTCCACACATCGACCGCTATCCGGCATGCATCTAGAGTATTAAGTTCATAAGAACAGAGTAACGCATTAGGTAAGATGACTTGATGTAGAGGGATAAACTCAAGCAATATGATATAAACCCCATCTTTTTATCCTCGATGGCAACAATACAATACGTGTCGTTTCCCTTTCTGTCACTGGGATCGAGCACCGCAAGATTGAACCCAAAGCTAAGCACTTCTCCCATTGCAAGAAAGACCAATCTAGTAGGCCAAACCAAACTGATAATCCGAAGAGACTTGCAAAGATAACCAATCATGCATAAAAGAATTCAGAAAAGATTCAAATATTGTTCATAGATAGACTTGATCATAAACCCACAATTCATCGGATCTAGACAAACACACCGCAAAAAGAGTTACATCGAATAGATCTCCAAGAAGATCAGGGAGAACATTGTATTGAGATCCAAAGAGAGAGAAGAAGCCATCTAGCTACTAGCTATGGACCCGAAGGTCTGAAGTAAACTACTCACACATCACCGGAGAGGCCATGGAGTTGATGTAGAGG
Source organism: Triticum monococcum (assembly GCA_034509565.1). NCBI lineage: Eukaryota > Viridiplantae > Streptophyta > Magnoliopsida > Poales > Poaceae > Triticum > Triticum monococcum. Next base: position 413,565,686 of record CM067845.1, read on the forward strand.
CCCTCCGTGATCGATGCCCCCTACGGCGGAGCTCCGGAAAAAGGCCCCAAGATGGGATCTCTTGGGTACGGAAGGTTGCGGCGGTGGAAATAGGGGTTCGTGGTGCTCCTGGATGTTTTTGGGGTATATGAATATATATATGAGGAAGAAGTAGGTCGGTGGAGCAACGAGGGGCCCACGAGGGTGGAGGGCGCGCCCAGGGGGGTAGGCGTGGCCCCTACCTCGTGGCCTCCTCGATTGTTTCTTGACGTCCACTCCAAGTCCCCTGGATCATGTTCGTTCCAAAAATAACTCTCCCGGAGGTTTTATTCCGTTTGGATTCCGTTTGATATCCCTTTTCTGCGAAACACTGAAATAGGCAAAAAACAGCAATTTGCACTGGCCCTTGGGTTAATAGGTTAGTCCCAAAAATAATATAAAGTGTAAAATAAAGCCCATTAACATCCAAAATAGAATATATATAATAGCATGGAACAATCAAAAATTATAGATATGTTGGAGACGTATCAGCATCCCCAAGCTTAATTCCTGCTCGTCCTCGAGTAGGTAAATGATAAAAACAGAATTTTTGATGTGGAATGCTTTCTGGCATATTCTCAATGTAAATATCTTTACTGTGGCATGAATATTCAGATCCGAAAGATTGAAGATAAAAGTTTAATATTGACATAAATATAGTAATACTTCAAGCATACTAACTAAGCAATCATGTCTTCTCAAAATGACATGGCCAAAGAAAGTTATCCCTACAAAATCATATAGTCTGGCTATGCTCTATCTTAAACACACAAAATATTTAAATCATGCACAAACCCGATGACAAGCCAAGCAATTGTTTCATACTTTTGATGTTCTCAAACTTTTTCGATCTTCATGCAATATATGAGCTTGAGCCATGTATATAGCACTATAGGTGGAATAGAATGGTGGTTGTGGAGAAGACAAAAAGGAGAAGATAGTCTCACATCAACTAGGTGTATCAATGGGCTATGGAGATGCCCATTAATAGATATCAATGTTAGTGAGTAGGGATTGCCATGCAATGGATGCACTAGAGCTATAAGTGTATGAAAGCTCAACAAAAGAAACTAAGTGGGTGTGCATCCAACTCATGAAGACCTAGGGCATTTTGAGGAAGCCCATCATTGGAATATACAAGCCAAGTTCTATAATGTGAAATTCCCACTAGTATATGACGGAGACAACATAGGAGACTCTCTTTCATGAAGATCTTGGTGCTACTTTGAAGCAGTAGTGTGGTAAAAGGATAGTAACATTGTCCCTTATCTCTTTTTCTCTCATTTTTTTATTTGGGCCTTTCTCTTTTTTATGGCCTCATTTTCTTTATTTATTTTCGTCTGGAGTCTCATCCTGACTTGTGGGGGAATCATAGTCTCCATCATCTTTTCCTCACTTGGGACAATGCTCTAATAATGATGATCATCACACTTTATTTACTTACATCTCAAGAATTACAACTCAATACTTAGAACAAAATATGACTCTATGTTAATGCCTCCGGCGGAGTACCGGGATATGCAATGAATCAAGAGTGACATGTATGAAAGAATTATGAACGGTGGCTTTGCCACAAATACGATGTCAACTACATGATCATGCAAAGCAATATGACAATGATGAAGCGTGTCATAATAACGGAATGATGGGAAGTTGCATGGCTATATATCTCGGAATGGCTATGGAAATGCCATAACCAGTAGGTATGGTGGCTGTTTTGAGGAAGGTATATGGTGGGTGTGATACTGGCGAAAGTGCGCGGTATTAGAGAGGCTAGAAACGGTAGAAGGGTGAGAGTGTGTATAATCCATGGATTCAACATTAGTCATAAAGAACTCACATACTTATTGCAAAAACCTATTAGTTATCGAAACAAAGTACTACGTGCATGCTCCTAGGGGATAGATTGGTAGGAAAAGACCATCGCTCTTCCCCGTCCGCCACTCATAAGGAAGACAATCAATAAATAAATCATCCTCCGACTTCATCACATAACGGTTCACCATATGCGCATGCTACGGGAATCACAAACTTTAACACACGTATTTCTCAAATCCACAACTACTCAAGTAGCATGACTCTAATATCACCATCTTCATCTCTCAAAACAATTATCAAGTGTCAAACTTCTCATAATATCCAATGCACTTTTTGTACGATAGTTTTTATTATACCGATCTTGGATGCCTATTATATTAGGACTAAATCCATACCCAAAGCAAATTACCATGCTGTTCTAAAGGACTCTCTAAATAATATAAGTGAAACATGAGAGATCAATTATTTCTATAAAATAGAACCACCACCTTGCTCTAAAAATATATAAGTGAAGTACTAGAGCAAAATTATCTAGCTCAAAAAATATAAGTGAAGCACATAGAGTATTCTAAAAATTCCAATTTATGTGTGTCTCTCCCGAAAGGTGTGTATAGCAAGGATGATTGTGGTAAACTAAAAAGCAATGACTCAAATCATACAAGACGCTCCAAGGAAAACACATATCATGTGGTGAATAAAAATATAGCTCCAAGTAAAGTTACCAATGGACGAAGACGAAAGAGGGGATGCCTTCCGGGGCATCCCCAAGCTTAGGATTTTGGTTGTCCTTGGATTTTACCTTGGGGTGCCTTGGGCATCCCCAAGCTTAGGCTCTTGCCACTCCTTGTTCCATAATCCATCAAATCCTTACCCAAAACTTGAAAACTTCACAACACAAACTCAAATAGAAAATCTCATGAGCTCCGTTAGTAAAAGAAAACAAACTACCACTTCAAGGTACTGTAATGAACTCATTCATTATTTATATTGGTGTTAAACCTACTGTATTCCAACTTCTCTATGGTTCATAAACTCTATTACTAGCCATAGATTCATCAAAATAAGCAAACAACACACGAAAAAGAGAATCTGTCAAAAACAGAACACTCTGTAGTAATGTGTAGGATTCGACTACTTCTGGAACCCCAAAAATTCTAAAATAAATTATTGGACGTGAGGAATTTATCTATTAATCATCTTAAATAATTAACTACATATCAATCTTCAATAAAAAATGTCAACAATTCTCGTGAGCACTAAAGTTTCTGTTTTTTACAGCAAGATCACAAAGACTTTCCCCGAGTCTTCCCAAAGGTTCTACTTGGCACAAACACTAATTAAAAGCATAAAACCACATATAAACAAAGGATAGATGAATTATTTATTACTAAATAGAATTGAAAAGCAATTAACAAAAATAAAATTGGGTTGCCTCCCAACAAGCGCTATCGTTTAACGCCCCTAGCTAGGCATAAAAGCAAGGATAGATCTAGGTATTGCCATCTTTGGTATTAGGAAAGAAAAGATAAAATTTCTTTTCTATAGCATTTATCTTTCTATTTTGAGAGAGCACGTGGCCAGTTTTTTGGAAACTATATACTGCAAGGCAACAGCCTCACAGTCCTTATTAAACCATAGAACCAAAGTATTACAAAGTTACAAAGTTAAGACAAGGGAGGAGAGAGTAATACTTACAAAAGAAGTGATTACGGTAAGGCAGCTATCCAAGGGATTAATCTATGCCTATATTTACATTTGATTCTATGAGCTAAAAGAGAGATGTCATGCAAAAAATTTCTCCTCCATGATCTGAAAGAAGGTGATTCATTTCTTAAAATCTTCCCATTTCTTTGTGTCCAAATATTCCAAGTGGCAGTGAAGACTACCTCTAAGAAAAAATGATGGACAAAATACCTCCTAGCATCAGAAGCTATCTCATGAGTGGTCTGGTTAGTTTGAGGACTCCATGAAATACCCAGGTAGTTCCAGACACGCTGGCTAAAATTACAAGCAAAGAAGAGATGCGCACTGTCCGCATGAGAGGCCAAGTGACACAGAACACAAGTGTCATCATGGATAATCCAATGACGCGACTCCATCGTGTCCCTAGTGTCGGATTTCGGGTTCCGGCAGACCCTTAAGGTTCGAGCACAGGGGTGCGCATGGAGATTATGCCTTCTACTTCCCCGTCTCGTAAAGATCTAAACTACTAAAAGAACTGCGCAAGGAACACAAGATTTATACTGGTTTGGGCCACCGTTGTGGTGTAATACCCTACTCCAGTGTGTGGTTGGTGGATTGCCTCCTGGGGCTGGTGATGATGAACAATACAAGGAAGAACAGCCTCGCGAGGGTCTGTTCTTGGCTGGGGCGATGAACTGCTAGGAGGAGTTCAGTCACCCTTCTCTCTCTCTCACTCTGGTTTTTGATCCTCTCTCTCTCTTTCCCGCTCCCACTCTGCCCTTTGCTCTGTGGGCGGCTAGTCCTATTTATAAAGGCCCTGGTCCTCTTCCCAAATATCGAGCGGGAAGGGAGCCAACAATGGCGGGCTAATTTGAAGGGAGATAGCAAGCATCAACTATCCTGACAAAATCAGTCTTTGCCTGCGCAAAGCTCCGGTGATGACGCTGTCCTGGGCTCCATGGTGACCTCCGTCTCATAGTCCTCCTGGTCTTGGTCTTGTTGCACCCAAACGGCAACCTTTGCCTGATGCCTCTGTACTCCACGGCTGCGCTTGCCCCCTTTGCACCAAAGAGGAAAGAAGGACGCTGCGCGCGCTGGCGCCCGCCTGGCGCCCTAAGTCGTCATGGCTTGCGTCACGGGCACCTCGCGAGGTACCCCACCTTGATCTCTCCGCCTCCTCGCGAGCCAGCCTGACGAGGCCGTGCCTAAGGAAGCTCTGTGTCGTCCGCCTCGCGAGGCTTGGCCCCTCCCGAGGGTCTTGCGTCTTGTGTTGATGAAGATGGGCCATGCTGGGCCTCCTTTGAGCCATGTCGCAGGCCGCAGGCAGGCAAGTCTGGGTCCCCCGTTCCCAGAACGCCGACAGTAGCCCCCAGGCCCAAGGCGCGCCTGGACTTGGCCGTGCCGAGAGGCGAAAGGGAAAGGGCGAAGCGTCATGGGCCCTAACAGCCTGCGGCCTTGGGCGCCGCGTGGCGGTCGATGGGACATGGGCGGCACTGTTCCCCCACGCCTCCTTATTATGCGCCCTGCTAGGCGGACTTGTAGTTGCACACAGCCGCTTCCCTTCCCGTTGCTCGAGCGTCCCCTGTTCTTCCTTCCTTCGAACGCCCGCTCCCGCCTCCAATCCAATCTCGAATCTTCCCCCTCCTTCCCATCGCCATGACTCCGACGAGGAAGGAGAGAGGGGAGAAACCCATGCCTCCGTCTTGTGCGCCGCCATCGGTGGCCCCCGTCGTCGGCCAGTCGACCGTACTCAATCAAGAGTGCCTAGGCAGGGACAGCTTGGCTCTGGCCACCGTTTTCAATGAGTGTGGGAGGACGACGGCCTGGCCCGCGTCCCACTTCTGCATCGACAGGATAGCAACCGAGGTCCCATGTTTTACCGACGCCTTGTGGGCGGGTCTGGTTCCCCCCTTCTCTGATTTCTTCAATGTCGTGTTCTCCCATTATCAGATCCACGTGATGCATCTATGTCCTGAGTCCATCACCCTCCTTTCGGTCTTCGCCTTCGTTTGCGAAGCCATGGTGGGCATCCCTCCTTCTGTTGCCTTGCTGCGCCACTTCTTCTCGCTGCACCTTGTCGACCCCTCCCAACGCTGGGCGTGCGCGAGCTTTGCTGCCGAGCCTGAGACCGAGGCCTCTGGGATTGACTTCAAACTCTCCTAGCCTGCGGTTGGGTTCCGCGAGCGGTGGTTGTACGTGGACGTAGGGGTGCCCGGCCCCCTGCTATCGGAGCCGACCTCGCCTGCTGTCCCCAATTCGGGTTGGGGCCAGGAGACGCTCAAGAGCCCCTGGCTCCTATTCGTCTGGACCCGCTTCATGCTCTGAGGAAGCTCGGCGTGACAGCGCCCAAAGTGGTGAAGGAGTTTCTGTTGTGCCATGTCGCTCCCCTGCAGCACCACTCTTGCCGGATGTGGGCCTTCTGTGGGCGCGAGGATAACATGAGGCTCCAGGAAGAAGACCTGGCTCCTGCGGCGCTGAAGTCGACGCTCTTGACCTTGGCCGGGGACCCCAACCCCGGCAACGTCCGGCAGGGAGGGGCCTTGCTGTATCTCTGCCAGAGCAGGGCCGACTTCGTGAAGCAGATGCCCGTCTTTGATGAGTGGGGGCTGCGCCCCGCCGGCCTCCAGGGACCTCGCGAGAATCCAATGGTGGTGATTGCCCTCCCAATCGGCCAAGGCGACTCCTCCTCAAGTGGCGGAGCAGGGAGGCAGGAGGCGCCAGAGGCCGAGGGGGCTCCTGATGAGGTGGCAGCGTCGGGTGACGCTCGCGAGGGGACAGCTCCTGAGACCCGTGCCGCTGTGGCTGAAGGTGGCAAGCAGCCGCTCCCAGCGCCCGGGGCTGAGGCCTTGGAGGCCCCAGCCGCGTCTTCTGGAAAGGTAATGGAAGGCACGCGCCAGGAAGGCGCCCCTGACGTGGACCGCTCTGATGCTCCGTCCTCGCGGCAGGTTGATCCTTGCGCTCTTCTCTTGGGCTGCTTCCGCGTGGACTTTGAGGCCCTCCGGAGGAAGAGGGAGGCCCTGGGTGATGACTTCCCTTGTCGCGTGCTGAAGCGCAGGAAGTACTTCGCCACTGACGAGTAAGTCTTCTTCCTCTCTGGCTCCTGATCCTCTTGTTGCTTTCACTGATCCTTGCTCTGCAGGCCCCTTCCGGCCGAACTAGCGGAAGCAGCAGAGGTGCCGCCCCCTTTGGCTTCACCCCCTCTACCACCCTCAAATGCTCTGAGCAGCTCTGCCCTTGTGGTGAGGGCGTCTGAAGGGGTGGACCATCCCGAGGTGCATCGCAGCCCTTCACTCCCCGCGATTTTCCTTCGTGAGCCCTCTCGGGGAATAGCCAGTCTACTGTGGGCTTCACGTCTGGTCGGGGACTGCGACTGGTTGAGGCGCCTCCTGCGCCCCTCATCTGGAGACGGGCTGGCCCTAGGCCGGGCTTCTGATGCGGCGCGCCCGATCGTCACGAGGGCGCCAGCCCCCAGCCGCCTGCCCGGAGGAGGGACAATGATTCGCGGCCCCGGCGCTTGCTTGGGGCGGATGAAGGCGTGGAAGACGTGCTTGAGCGCGCCCGAGAGCGCCGCGCTTGCCGCCAAGGGTTCCTTCAAAGAGCGGCCGATGGGGTGAACTTGCTTGGGGAGGAGCCTACCGACGAAGACGCGGGCCTGGAGGCCGAGGGCCTGCGCCTGGCTGGAGGGAGGCGCGAGCTGGAGGCTGCCATCGCCCTCGCGCGTCGTCAGCGTGACCTTGACGATGAAGAGGCGAAGGCGTCGCTGGAGGCCTCTCGAGTGGCCCGATCCCAATCCACCGAGGAGGCCCGGAGATCTGATTGATGGCGAGAGGCGGCGGAGGAGCAGGCCCGTGAGCTCCTGGCTTGGTGCCACTCGCTGGAGGAGCAAGTGGAGCTGCGCGAGCTGGCCCTTGCGTCGATGCGGGTGGCCTTCGGCGACCCAGCCGAGCTCCAGAGGCGCGAAGAAGCATTCACGCTAGAAGCCGCTGAACGCACTCGCGAGTACGAGCGGCTGGAGATGAGGGAGCGCTTGGTGATGCAGGCGGAAGATGATGTCGCCGCACGGGAGGCTTGTGTCCTGGAAGAGGTCGGTCGTCGGGTGGCGATGGCGCGCCAAGACCTCGAGCGCGAGTTCGAGAAGAGATTGGAGTTGACCCGGGTCGAAGCTGAAGGGAGGACCGCAGCCTTGAGGGTCAAGCGGGAGGAGGCGACGCGGCTGGCCGACACCTCCCGGGCCGCCCTTAAGGTAGCGCAAGGGGAGTTGGCCACCTCCCAGGCCAAGATGCTCCGTCTTCATCAGCGGGTGGAGGAGGCTAAGGGCGTCGCACGCCGGAACGCGGACGAGATACGTCAGCGGCAGGTCTTGGAGCACGTGCACCGTCCCGTGCTCGCCACGCTTCGGGAGAGAGCTAGCGCGGCCTTGGGCAACGTCTGTGAGGCGGCTGTTGGCGAGCCGCACACAGCCAATTATGGTGGCAACCTTCAGTTCTTCACTGCCGTGGTGATGCAGCTGGAGGCGCGTCCGGCAAGGGCCGATAGGTTGGTGGAAGGGAGGAGCCGCGCACTGCTCGGGCGCGCCTTCTCCCGTCTCTTCAGCCATCTCCTGAACATGGATTCCCGCTTCGATTTCGACGCTGTCATCGCCCCAGTTCCCCAGGCCATCCGAGGTGACCTGGCGCACTCAGTGGAAGACAACGTGGACGCCCTTGTCAGGGCCTTCGCTTCGGACGACGAAGACGTGATCATGGGTGCTGACGAGGGTGGCGCGGCGAGCGGCCCTGACGCTGCTGGCGGCGGCGCCAACGACGATGGCGAATTCGGCGACCCCAACGAAGGCTCGGGAGGTGCTTCCGGGGACGCATTGGGGGATTGGTCCGACTGAGTGTGTATCGTTCCTATCTTTTTTGTTTACCCTGCATGAATAGAACTCAGGTTTTGACCTGATGGCCGTGAGAGCATTTTGGGAGGGGAAGCCCCTCATGTAGAACCTGTGTTTGTTGTATCAGTAGTTATCATATAGCACGAGCGCCCATGCCGGGCGGTTGGTAGGTTTACCTTTGTTTTGCGCAAGCCCCGAAGCAGCCTGTGGGAGGGCGTGACGCCCTTGGTGTTCGTTAGTTGAATCCGTTGGGTACGAGCGTATCACTGGCGGGGGGCTTCACAAGCGTTGGCCTTCTTCACCGGCTCTGGGCCTTTTCCTGAACGCAAGAGCTTCACAGGCACTCGCCTTGCTTCACAGGCTCTGGGCCTTTTCCAGAACGCGAGAGCTTCACAGGCGCTCGCCTTGCTTCACAGGCTCCGGGCCTTTCCTTGAACGCGAGAGCTTCACAGGCACTCGCCTTGCTTCACAGGCACTGGGCCTTTCCTTGAACGCGATAGCTTCACAGGCACTCGCCTTGCTTCACAGGCTCTGGGCCTTTTCCAAACAGGGCAACCTCCGCAGTCACCCGAAGATCCTCCCGAGAGGGAGCAACAGCAGTAATTTGGGTTGCGCACGAGCCAGGCCTGACCGGACTCGCGAGGGGCTCGCGAGGGGAGGCAGCTATGGCGAAGCGGTAACCAGAACGCGAGAAATGGCTCAAGCGAGAATAAGCACCCCTTCCCCGAACACACGCAAATCACAAATTTGAATCCAACTTAAATCCAGCGACGGAAAAGCTACAGCCAAAGGGAAAGGCAACGAAAAGCAGACAAAAGGCCGCGTCCGGACCTAATCTAGTCTTGGACGTCTTCTCACCAGTGCGGAGCTAAGTGCTGTCCACTGGGCGTGGGAGGGAGCCCCAGGACCTGAGGCCGGCACCCCTGGGACTCCGGGGCGAGTACAGCCCCACTCGTTATTACGTGAGAGTGTCACGGGGCGGCGAGCTTCACAGGCACTGGGCCTTGCTTCATATCGCCAGACGAGGTCCCCGCCTTGCGCCACACTCTAGTGCCATCAGCAACGACCGGAACCCAGGACACCACCCGATGGGGTAGAGCGGTCGCCAGCGGTTCCCCCGACGACCACGGGTCCTCTGCCAGGGGCAGGCCCTGAGTCACCTCCCCAGCAGAGGGCCTACCTCCTGAGAACGCCTTGCTCCGAACGCCGCAGTGGTGATGTCGTATCCCGGCCCCTCTGCTGCAGCCCCCTGCGCCCTCCTCCCGAGGGGTAGGAGGCTGTGGGAGCGGGGCAGCTGCTTGCCGTGGCGACCTGCACCTCCTGCGATCCATGGTTAGCGTATACCTGCCCCTGAAGAGTTAGCGGTGCCCGGTAATCATTGCCTCCAGCGTGGCCAGCAGGTTCGTCCCGGGGCTCTTGGAAGGGCTCAGCTTCCATTGCCTCGTCCCCCCAGCTTGGGCTGAGGAGCGAGCCTTGCCCGTTCTTGTGAGGGTGTCCTTGGTCCAGCATGAGGGGCACGTATTCCTCCGTCGCCGTCATCCCGAGTGCCACGCCGTGATGCCCCGCATGCCACGCGGTCCCACCTATCATGCCTACTGCGGGGTGGCAACGCGGCCGCCCTCCGGGGCCGCGGGTCATGTTGAGTCCTTCTTCTTCGCGGGCCGGGGGCGGGGGCAGGACCGCCGCCGGTCCGGTGCTGACAGCTTCGCTGGCGTCGGACTAGCCTTGGAGTCCGCGGGCGCGTGCGGAGCCCTCGCGCGGGTCGCCCTGGGCTTGAGATGGGAGCTGGGTGGAGAAGGGGTGAGCCCCCGATGCGGCGAAGCCCAGGAGCTCTGCAACTCCCTCTAGCAGCACGTCATGGCCGCCCTCCAGTAGTCTACACCGCAGCAGCTCTCGGGCCACCGTGAGCGCGGCCCTCGAGTTCGCCTGCTGCCGGCGGGTGTAGGGTGCCGTGGTCGCGGCGTGATTGGAGGCCCTTGCTGCCGACCGTACCTGCCGTGGCGTAAGAGTTGCCGAAGTCTGTCCGCGTCGCCCGCGGCCCGCAGCGCCCTGCGGACCGCGAGCTGCCTGGGCGCGGGGTCGCCCGAGGCGAGCGGTTCCGCGCGGTTGGGCCACGCAGCCCATGGGTCGGGGTTGCCCTCCTAGTCGCCGGGCATGTTGATGACGACGCGACGGGGCGCGGAGTGGTGGAAGACGAATTCCGGCGCACCCCTACCTGGCGCGCCAAATGTCGGATTTCGGGTTCCGGCACACCCTTAAGGTTCGAACACTGGGGTGCGCGTGGAGATTACGCCTTCTACCTCCCCGTCTCGTAAAGATCTAAACTACTAAAAGAACTGCGCAAGGAACGCAAGATTTATACTGGTTCGGGCCACCGTTGTGGTGTAATACCCTACTCCAGTGTGTGGTTAGTGGATTGCCTCCTGGGGCTGGTGATGATGAACAATACAAGGAAGAACAGCCTCGCGAGGGTCTGTTCTTGGCTGGGGCGATGAACTGCTAGGAGGAGTTCAGTCACCCTTCTCTCTCTCTCTCACTCTGGTTTTCGATCCTCTCTCTCTCTTTCCCACTCCTACTCTGCCTTTGCTCTGTGGGCGGCTGGTCCTATTTATAGAGGCCCTGGTCCTCTTCCCAAATATCGAGCGGGAAGGGAGCCAACAATGGCGGGCTAATTTGAAGGGGGGCAACAAGCATCAACTATCATGACAAAAGGAGTCTTCGCCTGCGCAAAGCTCTGGTGATGACGCCGTCCTGGGCTCCATGGTGACCTCCGTCTCGTAGTCCTCCTGGTCTTGGTCTTGTTGCACCGAAATGGCAACCTTTGCCTGATGCGTCGGTACTCCGCGGCTGCACTTGCCCCCTTTACACCAAAGAGGAAAGAAGGACGCTGCCCGCGCTGGCGCCCGCCTGGAGCCCTGAGTCGTCATGGCTTGCGTCACGGGCACCTCGCGAGCCAGCCTGACGAGGTCGTGCTTGAGGAAGCTCCGTGCCATTCGCCTCGCGAGGCTTGGCCCCTCGCGAGGGTCTTGCATCTTGTGTTGATGAAGATGGGCCATGCCGGGCCTCCTTTGAGCCACGCCGCAGGCCGCAGGCAGGCAAGTCTGGGGACCCCCGTTCCCAGAACGCCGACACCTAGTGTTCAGGCGATCCATCAAAAGGAGCCAACCAAAAACCTTAAACTTCATAGTACAAGAACATTTCCAGATCCACCGGAATATGGGATCAACCACTATGTCCGAAAAGCATGACAAGTAATAAATCCTGGATAGATAATCACCAGAGTTGGAAGGCCATTTCCAGACATCCTTTTCCCCGTCGTGAAGGTTGACCAAGGGAAGCAACGCCTGAAGTTGATTAAATTCCTCAAAGGCCTCAGCAGACAGTGGCAGATGGAGATTGTTTGTTAGGTCCGATAGCTCCATCATATCCTTCACTGAGAGTGAGTCATCAATCACAAAAGAGTGAAGCCTCGAAAACTGATGTTGCATGATAACCGTATTGTTGCCAAGTTGCCAACGGTCTAGCCAGAAGATCACCGTATCTCCCGTACGAACGTGTGCAACTGCCAACTTGCAAAACTTATCATATAACTTGAATACGTCCCTCCACCAGAAAGAACTGCAGCTTTGAGTGACTTGGGGAGGCGCAGCGGCATAATAAGTGTCCCAAATAACAGATACCCATGGCACGTCCATCTTATTAAAGAACTTGAAAACATGCTTGATCAGCAAGGCATCATTCTGAATGCTCATGTCCAAAACGCCCAGACCTCCAAATGATTTAGGACGACATACCAAGTCCCAAGCCACCAATGATTGCCGAGGCGTATCCGAGTTCCCTCTCCACAAGCATTGCCGCATGATGCACTCAATCTGTTTTAAGATGCCCTGCGGTAGCGAAAGAGTGCACAAGAAATATATTGGCATAGAACTAAGAACAGATTGCAAGAGCTGAAGCCGGCTTCCTTGGTTTAACAGGCAAGAAGACACAGATAATCGTCGCTCGATACGATCCACAAAAGGCAACAGATCATAAATTGTTGGCCGGGAGGTACCCATTGGTAAGCCCGGGTAAGTGAATGGCATGGAACCAACATCACACCCAAGCATGCAAGAAACACGCTTGCCCTTGTCATCACTCATATTGATGGGTATCAAAGAGGACTTACTAAAATTTACCCTCAGACCGGTTGATTTAGCAAAGACTTCAAGCATTTCTTTGAAAGCAATGAGCTGGCTGTCAATAGCTGGAAGAACGATGAGGGTATCGTCCGCATACTAAACGATCGGATAGTCCATCGAGGCGGTTGGGATTGGCAAGGTGAGAATATTCCTTGAGCACATTTCTTTTACAACCAATTGAAGTAAGTCCACCGCAATCACAAAGAGCAAAGTAGATAGCAGATCTCCTTGACGAACACCCGAACGACAGACAAAATGATTACCAGGCACTCCGTTCAAAAGAACCGAAGAGGAGCCCGTGGACAAAATGCTCTTAATCCAACTTGCCCAACGATCATCAAATCCCTGACATTTCAGAATCCTAAGAATCAGTTCATGCTCAATGGTGTTGAAAGCCTTTGTGAAGTCAAGCTTAAGAAGAATGATAGGCCTCTTGGAAGCTTTGCATTGGTGGATGTACTCAAAACACCACGCCAGAAAGTCCTGAATGGATTGACACCGAAGAAAACCATATTGGTTGTGGTGGATACATTTCAAGATCACACCCTGAAGACGATTTGCCAAAAGCTTGGTTAAAAACTTCAAACATGTATTAGTCAATGATATGGGCCGGAAATCACCAACATATTCAGGACTCAGCTTCTTCGGAATGAGGGTGATAAGAGATGTGTTGAGACACTCCAAATTACATTTCCCCTCATAGAATTCTTGCACAAGCTTCCTAAAGTCCTCCTTCAAAATAGACCAACATTTCTTTAAGAAAAGGCCAGTAAAACCATTTGGTCCCGGAGCACGATCAGTAGGCATATTCTTAATTATCGCATCCACCTCAGAGTCCGTGAATGGTAAACACAACTCCTCTAGACCATCAATCCGGGGAATTAATGTGTCTAGATCAAATCCCATTTGAATGCCTTTTGATTGTCCCATTCGTTGATTGAAGTCAGCCCAGAACATCCCTGCCAACTGTTGGTGATCCGTGACCACATCACCCTCCACAGACTTGATCGAGGAGATAGTGTTCCTTCGATATCTTTCCGTAGCCATGGCATGAAAAAAATTTGAATTCTCCTCACCAACTTTGATGTTTCTGATTGTGCAAGGCTGCTTCCAGTAGATAAATTGCCAATGTAAGATATCCTCAAGGTGCAATTTAACAATTCTATGAAAATTGAACTCCGACCAACTCAAAGGCCTAATTTCCTCGAGATTATTAAGAAAAATAATCACTTTATTACAATCAACAATTAGAGCTTTGACTGCAGACAGGTTTGAATGCCATTTCTTGAGAGCATATCGGAGGGACTTAAACTTAGCCAAAATTGTTAAGGCAATCGACGATTTTGCCACTAGCCTATTCCAAACCTTAGTAACACAGTCAGCAAAACCAGGCAAATCAACCCAATAATTATCTAAGCGGAAGTCCTTTGCCTTCGGGATACATGTGGCAATTGAGACCACACACGGAACATGGTTGGAGGCAGTGCATGCAAGAGGAAAAACCATCGTGTTGGGGTGGTCTGATGTCCAAGCAACCGACGTGAAAAACCAATCAATCTGCTCGAGAAGCGGCAAAGTTTGCATATTCGACCAAGTATATTGATGATCCTTGATTGGTAGCTCAACAAGACCCAAATGACCAATTATTTCATTAAACAAGAAGATATCGTTAACATCACCACCCGGAAGATTGTGGTTCTCAAGCGATCGCATGAAGTTGAAGTCACCCAAAAACAACCAATTCTCACCAAACTGAATATCAAGATTATATAACCACTGAACAAATTCATCACGGGCAGGGCCTTGACACGGACCATAAATGGAGACTAAAGACCATGTTTCAGAAGTATGTTTGGATTTAAACTCCACAATTATCCCATAGGATTTTGCCTTAATTAAAGAACCTATGAAAAAGGATGAATTCCAAATAACCACCATCCCAGCAGACGCACCAGCCGAGGGAACATAAACAAAATTATCAAAACGCCTTGGGCAGAATTTCCTAATGAAATGTTGATCCATATGGATGCATTTAGTTTCCTGAAGACAAACAACAGAACAACCACTTTCATCGATCTTTTACCTAACCGCAAGCTGACGCGCTTCAGAATTGAGGCCCCGAACATTCCAACATAGAACTTTACACTCCTTAAACCTTGTCTGATTCATTACAAACCAAAAGTAAAAGCATAAAAAGTAGGCCATGCAATGACCTACACTGATCCACAAAGCAGACAAGCATCGCATAGTTCCAAACATAGAAAGAAAAATAAATGGCGATAACGGTACACCATAGACCAGACCCCTGCATGAAGTAACTAATCATCAGAACCCACGCTGCTGTTGGACTTGGCAGGATCAGCAACAAGCTTATCCGTAGAGATCTTCTCCTGTGCAATGCAAAGACGAGCGCCAATGCGTTGAAGGTATGCAATAGCAGTTGGTGGGGGCACAGAAGGACTATCTTCAGACCGGAAACTGCTAGTCTTGCGCTTCTTCAAAGTGTGAGACTTCTTGGATGAAGTGCCACCTGTTACTTTGCGGTAGCCATCACGGAGAGCGCTCAGACATGCACTGCGCCGAACATCAGTGTCAACAATAATTCTTGTGGCTTTAGGCTTTCTTGCTCGCTTCAAAGATACTTCAGGCACAACTAAGAATTCAAAGGCTTCAGAAACTGGTTCATCAAGGTCATCGAAGCAGAGAGCCTGAGCAACTGGCCTTTTAATAGGAGCAGTTGGCACATCCAGAGCAGAGCTGATCGAGGAGTCAGGTGCAGGCAGGAGCTTAAGAGTGGAAGCTTGGGCATTGTAGAGAACCTCCCAGGACTGCTTGTTGAGCATAGCACCAATGTCAGACTTGAAAACAAAATGGGGAATGTCCGAAGACCACATAAACGGCAACATCTTGTCAAAAGTACGCTGCCATTTGCATCAGAGGTGGCAAAATCGGTCCATAGATAGTGAAAACTTGCCCAATCAGAAGAGGAGGTTGCTGTGGTCCCATTGGGGGCTGGAAGATAGCCACCTCAGCAGCATTGTCAACATTGTTAACTGAATCATCCGAAAGTTGCAGAACAATGGACTCCTGAGACTGAATCTCCTGAACTTCCTGTTGCTGCACAGCTTGCTGAACCGGATGCACATCATTGTGTTGTTGCTCATTGACAGGATGTGGCACATCATTCCAACCCAGCTCAGGAAATTCCGGCATAACCCATTGTGATTATCAAACTGCAAATTGCCAGGGAGGGGGTGCGGATTGCCATTGAAGGGCATGGGGTCTTCATCTGCTGGCAAGATGTCTGCAAAATCTGCTAAGAGGATATAGATAGGCGCAGACCAAGAGATCCGAGCACCACCAAAGTCCGTGTATTCTCTATAAGTCACAGAGCATGGAACTAAAGTTGGCGCAGGGAAAGACACATAAGCCAGCGAGCGGACAAGCATTGGATCATCTTGGTGTCAATGGTGAAATCTACCAAACGTGCTAATTACATCCGCGAGGTACTATGTGCGCCTATAATCTAGAGGAACACCAAGCAACATAACCCATCCATGGCGAAAACCCTGCGTTGCTCTGTAATTTATGCCATCATCATGCGGAATAAACTAAACAAATCTATCATTGCCCAGATTGAAGGGTGGATGATCAACTAAAGCTTGACGAGCCAAAGCACTACGAAAGCGAAATAACCCAACTCCTTGGATCCAAGGCCATTGATAGTGGAAGAAAGATTAAGTACATTACGGAAATTGGCATCTAAGCTAGCCCTCATTTCTTTGATAATTTCATTTTATAAAAGCACAAAAGAGAGGTAGATTCAGTCTTCTCACTCATGGGGTGCCCAAATATAGTTTTCATCCTTTCACAAGATTGTGCAACATGCTCATGATCTAGTTGTTTAAAGTTTATAATATCATTCCTAAGAGAGATAATCTTAGTGGTTGGAAAACACTTAAAGATAAAATCATCTTTGCACTTATTCAATGAATCAATACTATTTTTAGGCTAAGACGAAAACCAAGATTTAGCACGATCTCTAAGTGAAAACGGAAATAGCTTCAATTTAACAATATCATTGTCCACATCTTTCTTATTTTTCATATCACACAAATCAGCGAAGTTATTTAGATGGGTAGTGGCATCTTCACTAGGAAGGCCATCAAATTGATCTTTCATGACAAGATTCAGCAAAGCAACATTAATTTCACAAGATTCGGCATTGTTAAGAGGAGCAATCGGAGTGCTAATAAAATCATTGTTGTTGGTATTGGCAAAGTCACACAATTTAGTATTATCTTGAGCCATCGTGACAAGCAAGCGATCCAACACACAAGCAAACAAGAAACGAGCAAGAAGAGACGAACTAGAAAAGAGAAGGGGAACGGAGAAAGAGGGCGAATAAAACGGCAAGGGTGAAGTGGGGGAGAGGAAAGCGAGAGGCAAATGGAAAATAATGTAATGTGAGGGATAAGAGTTTGTGATGGGTACTTGGTATGTCTTGACTTGTGCGTAGACTCCCCGGCAATGGTGCCAGAAATCCTTCTTGCTACCTCTTGAGCACCGCGTTGGTTTTCCCTTGAAGAGGAAAGGGTGATGCAGCAAAGTAGCGTAAGTATTTCCCTCAGTTTTTGAGAACCAAGGTATCAATCTAGTAGGAGGCCACACGCAAGTCCCTCGTACCTACACAAACAAATAACAACCTCGCAACCAACGCAATAAAGTGGTTTTCAATCCCTTCACGGTCACTTACAAGAGTGAGACTTGATAGATCTGATAATGATAAGATAAATATTTTTGGTATTTTTATGATATAGATTGAAAGTAAAAATTGAAAAGTAAAATAGATTGGAAACTTATATGATGGAGAATAGACCCGGGGGCCATTGGTTTCACTAGTGGCTTCTCTCAAGATAGCATAAGTATTACGGTGGGTGAATGAATTACTGTCAAGCAATTGATAGAATTGAGCATAGTTATGAGAATATCTAGGCATGATCATGAATATAGGAATCACATCCGTGACAAGTAGACCGACTCCTGCCCGCATCTACTACTATTACTCCACACATCGACCGCTATCCAGCATGCATCTAGAGTATTAAGTTCATAAGAACAGAGTAACACATTAGGTAAGATAACATGATGTAGAGGGATAAACTCAAGCAATATGATATGAACCCCATCTTTTTATCCTCGATGGCAACAATACAATACGTGTCGTTTCCCTTTCTGTCACTGGGATCGAGCACCGCAAGATTGAACCCAAAGCTAAGCACTTCTCCAATTGCAAGAAAGATCAATCTAGTAGGACAAACCAAATTGATAATTCGAAGAGACTTGAAAAGATAACCAATCATGCATAAAAGAATTCAGAGAAGATTCAAATATTGTTCATAGATAGACTTGATCATAAACCCACAATTCATCGGATCTCGACAAACAAAAAGAGTTACATCGAATAGATCTCCAAGAAGATCAAGGAGAACATTGTATTGAGATCCAAAGAGAGAGAAGAAGCCATCTAGCTACTAGCTATGGACCCGAAGGTCTGAAGTAAACTACTCACACATCACGGGAGAGGCCATGGAGTTGATGTAGAGGCCCTCCATGATCAATGCCCCCTCCGGCGGAGCTCCGAAAAAGGCCCCAAGATGGGATCTCTTGGGTACAGAAGGTTGCGACGGTGGAAATAGGGCTTCGTGGTGCTCGTGGATGTTTTTGGGGTATATGAATATATATAGGAGGAAGAAGTAGGTCGGTGGAGCAATGAGGGGCCCACGAGGGTGGAGGGCGCGCCCAGGGGGTTAGGCGCGCCCCCTGCCTCATGGCCTCCATGATTGTTTCTTGACGTCCACTCCAAGTCCCCTGGATCACGTTTGTTCCAAAAATAACTCTCCCGAAGGTTTCATTCCGTTTGGATTCCGTTTGATATTCCTTTTCTGCGAAACACTGAAATAGGCAAAAAAACAATTTGCACTGGGCCTTGGGTTAATAGGTTAGTCCCAAAAATAATATAAAAGTGTAAAATAAAGCCCATTAACATCCAAAACATAATATATATAATAGCATGGAACTATCAAAAATTATAGATACATTGGAGACGTATCAGTATGCGGCTATCCAAACTGGGATGCCTTAGGCGTGTGACTGGAAGAAGGCCAGTCCTTCGTATAATACAGAATAAATCACAAGAGGTATCATGAAAGTGAGTTTTCAGCTTTCTCTATTGAGGTATTTGACCAGACAAACCAGAAACACAATCGCAGTAGTTCTCCCTTTACTACCCTAGCCGAACAAGTGAAATGTAAGGTAGGAATCACAGGAGCCGGGTAACCCAACTATTGACCAAAGACTTGATTCGGAGCTGATGCGTATAGTGCAATATTCGGGACGCCGAAGTATACTCTACAAGTGTTCAGACTTTTTGAAAGTATGGGTTGCCGAATAGAGCCCCTGTCATTTAAGACGTACCAAAGTATATATGGAAATGTGACACAAAGAAGGAATACAGATTGATACGTCAAAACGTGTTGTTACAGATAATGCCATAAAGATCAAGGCTATTTTACATGTCGAGAATTTGTACACAAGGGGAAGCTGTATACAGGGCCGAAAAAAGAAAAGGTATTCTTGAATATTCCCTTGACGCCCTGCCGCACGTCTGCGCCGCTATCGCCTTGGTGCCGAATCCTTTGAGAGGAGAAATCGACGACCGCGTGCACAGAAGGGGCTTGTGAAAGAGCCCTTGTGCGACCGTCAGGTGATTAGGTTATAACGAACCTGTAATAGGAGGAAGAAAACACGAAAAAAGGAAGGGTTGAGGTCAAAATAGGGTTTAAACCGCACTATAGACCCTGCCCGCATTGTGCCTTTGTCATTGCCCAAGGTATTTTAAGTGCGTAGTTATGCACACGCGGTACATATGTCGCGGTAAGATGGGGCGAGTGATGGAGGCGGAACTGCTAGTCCAGCTCAGAATTCACCGAGCTGTTGTTCTACAGGGTAGGACGGACTCGTTTAACCGTGTCCCGGGGCTTGATGGCAAATGAAGTGT
The DNA here is from genome assembly GCA_034509565.1 of Triticum monococcum. NCBI lineage: Eukaryota > Viridiplantae > Streptophyta > Magnoliopsida > Poales > Poaceae > Triticum > Triticum monococcum. The sequence continues at coordinate 413,585,322 of CM067845.1, forward strand.
TCGGCTTGATGAGGTCGCTCTGCAACTTAGCCGCAAGGGCCATGGTATGATCCTCAGTACAGAGGGAGCGCTCCATGTGTTCCATTGACTGTGATGACGCCGCGTGGTCCGGGCATCTTGAACTTCAAGTAAGCATAATGCGGGACTGCATTGAAGCAGGCGAAGGCGGTTCGTCCAAGCAGTCTGTCGGCGTCCTATGAATGGGGGTACCTAGACTTGCCTGCCTGCGGCCCAGGGAGTGGCTCCCCCAGTGGCCTGGTACGTCCCATCTTCATCAACCAATGGTCAAGACCCTCGCGAGGGTCCAAGCCGCACGAGGCGGACGACACAAGATCTCCTCAGGGGCAGCCTCACTAGGCTGGCTCGCGAGGAGCGGAGAGATCAAGGCGGGGGGCACCTCGTGAGGTTCCCATGACATGAGCCATGACGACCAATGCCAGGCCGGCGTAGAGTGTCAGTTTCCTCTTTGGTGCTAAAGAGGCAGGCGTAGGCGAGGAGTCCCGAGGCGTCAGGCAAAGGTTTCCATATTGGTGCAACGAGACCAAGACCAGCAGGACAGCAAGACGGAGGTCATCACGGAGCCCACAACGGCGTCACCACCAGAGCCTTTGGCAGGCGAAGACCACCCTTTGCCAGGATAACTTGTACTCGTTGTCCCCCTTCAAATTGGCCGTTGTGGGATCCCTTCCCACCTAATATTTGGGGAGAGGACCCAGGCCTCTATAAATAGGGCTAGCCCCCACCATAGCAAAGGACGGATCATGAAGATCATCCCCAACCACACAAGGTCATCGAATTCAAAAACACCTCTTCTCAGGAGGCTATTCTTCCCTTGTACTTGTTCATACCCTGCCTACTAGGCAATCCAACACACCACATTAGAGTAGGGTACTACACCGCAACGGTGGCCCGAACCAGTATAAACCCTTGTGTCCTTTGTTCCTTAGGTTTGGCGAGCTAGGCTTTGAGATCGTTGTGAGTGTGTGAGCTAGGGGGAGAGAGATCTTCACGCACACCCTAGTGTTCGAACCTCAAGGGTTTGCCAGAACCCGTAATCCGACATTTGGCGCGCTAGGTAGGGGTGCACCGAAGTTCCATCCCTCTGTTGGCTCCGCCTCTCCGACCGGTCCCCATGGCCAGTGCGGCTCCTCCGACTGGATCGGCGAGCGACCCCGGTGGCGCCAGGGGGCAAAGGGCCTTCACCCTCGCTCTGCGGCGGGTGCAGTGGCTGCACAAGTTCAAGCTGGAGATGCCGCCCCGCTACAACGGCTCGACAGATCCGTCGACCTTCCTACTGGCATACGAGGAGGCCGTCTCGGAAGCTGGAGGCAATGACAAGGTCATGGCCAACTGGTTCCCCATGGCCATCGCTGGCGCGCCGCGCGCCTGGCTGCTCAATCTGCCAGGATCCTCTGTGGCCTCTTGGGAGGAGCTACGCAACCTTTTCATCGCACGCTTCACGGCACTGGCGCCTGTCGCCATCGCGGCCCTCCTCGGCGGCTCGCAAGCGCCACCCTCGGACCGCCACACCAAGCAGTTCTTCCGCTAGATCGGCGCCACCTCTGTGCAACGGGGAGCCCCTCTAGGATGGGCGGCGCCCAAGGCCGACCTCACCTTCGACTCAGGGGATCACCCTGCTACCACAGCCGACTCGGGTGCATTCCCAATGCTCTGCATGCCCACCATCTACAACGTCACAATTACCAAGACCCTCATCGACGGCGGAGCAGGCCTCAACGTGATCTCAGTGGAAGCATTCGGCTTGCTTCATGTGCCGTACGGCCGGCTCCGCCCCACCAAGCCTTTCTCCGGCGTCGGCAGCGGGTCCACAAGCCCCTTGGGGCAGATACGCCTCCCGGTCACCTTCGGTACCCGCGAAAACAACCGCACCAAGCTCATCGACTTTGACATTTCACGCATCGGCCTCCCGTACAAAGCCATCCTCGGGTACTGATGTCTACTACACAACCTTCTTCTTGTAGACGTTGTTGGGCCTCCAAGTGCAGAGGTTTGTAGGACAGTAGCAAATTTCCCTCAAGCGGATGACCTAAGTTTTATCAATCCATAGGAGGCGTAGGATGAAGATGGTCTCTCTCAAGCAACCCTACAGCCAAATAACAAAGAGTCTCTTGTGTCCCCAACACACCCAATACAATGGTAAATTGTATAGGTGCACTAGTTCGGTGAAGAGATGGTGATACAAGTTCAATATGGATGGTAGATAAAGATATTTGTAATATGAAATTATAAAAACAGCAAGGTAACTAATGATAAAAGTGAGCGTAAACGGTATTGCAATGCTAGGAAACAAGGCCTAGGGTTCATACTTTCACTAGTGAAAGTTCCCTCAACAATACTAACATAATTGGATCACATAACTATCCCTCAACATGCAACAAAGAGTCACTCCAGAGTCACTAATAGCGGAGAACGAACGAAGAGATTATGATAGGGTATGAAACCACCTCTAAGTTATTCTTTCCAATCAATCCGTTGGGCTATTCCTATAAGTGTCACAAACTGCCCTAGAGTTCGTACTAGAATAACACCTTAAGACACAAATCAACCAAAACCCTAATGTCACCTCAAGTATCCGTGGGTATGATTATACGATATGCATCACACAATCTTAGATTCATCTATTCAACCAACACATAGGACCCTAAAGTGTGCTGCAAAGTTTCTACCGGAGAATCACGACGAAAACGTGTGCCAACCCCTATGCATACGTTCATGGGCGGAACCCGCAAGTTGATCACCAAAACATACATCAAGTGAATCACGTGATATCCCATTGTCACCACAGATACGCATGGCAAGAACATACATCAAGTGTTCTCAAATCTTTAAAGACTCAATCAGATAAGATAACTTCAAAGGGAAAACTCAATACAACAAGAGAGTAGAGGGGGGGAGAAAACATCATAGGATCCAAATATAATAGCAAAGCTCGCGATATATCAAGATCGTATCACCTCAAGAACACGAGAGAGAGAGATCAAACACATAGCTAGTGGTACATACCCTCAGCCCCGAGGGAGAACTACTCCCTCCTCGTCATGGAGAGCACTGGGATGATGAAGATGGCCACCGGAGAAGGATTCCCCCTCTGGCAGGGTGACGGAACGGGTCTCGATTGTTTTTCGGTGGCTACGGAGGCTTCTGGCGGTAGAACTCCCGATCTATTGTGTTTCCGGATGTTTTTAGGGTATATGGAGATATATAAGCGGAAGAAGTACGTTAGGGGGGCACGAGGGGCCCACGAGGGTGGAGGGCGTGCCCAGGGGGGTGGGCGCGCCCCTGCCTCGTGGCCTCCTCGTAGATCCCCTGACGTGCACTCCAAGTCTTTTGGGCTTCTTTCCTTCCAAAAATGAGTTCCGTGAAGTTTCAGGTCAATTGGACTCCGTTTGATTTTCCTTTTCTTCGAAACCCTAAAACAAGGTAAAAACAGAAACTGGCACTGGGCTCTGGGTTAATAGGTTAGTCCCAAAAATGATATAAAAGTGTATAATAAAGCCCATAAACATTCAAAACAATGGATAATATAGCATGGAACAATAAAAAGTTATAGATACGTTGGAGACGTATCAGCATCCCCAAGCTTAATTCCTGCTCGTCCTCGAGTAGGTAAATGATAAAAATAGAATTTTTGATGTGGAGTGCTACTTGGCATAACTTCAATGTAATTCTTCTTAATTGTGGCAAGAATATTCAGATCCGAAAGATTCAAGATAAAGGTTCATATTCAAATAAAAATAATAATACTTCAAGCATACTAACAAAGTAATCATGTCTTCTCAAAATAACATGGCCAAAGAAAGTTATCCCTACAAAATCATATAGTCTGGCTATGATCTATTTTCAATACATAAAATATTTAAATCATGCACAACCCCGATGACAAGCCAAGCAATTGTTTCATACTTTTGATGTTCTCGAACTTTTTCAATCTTCACGCAATACATGAGGGTGAGACATGGACATAGCACTATAGGTGGAATAGAATGGTGGTTGTGGAGAAGACAAAAAGGAGAAGATAGTCTCACATCAACTAGGCGTATCAACGGGCTATGGAGATGCCCATCAATAGATATCAATGTGAGTGAGTAGGGATTGCCATGCAACGGATGCACTAGAGCTATAAATGTATGAAAGCCCAAAAAAGAAACTAAGTGGGTGTGCATCCAACTTGCTTGCTCACGAAGACCTAGGGCGTTTTGAGGAAGCCCATCATTGGAATATACAAGCCAAGTTCTATAATGAAAAATTGCCACTAGTATATGAAAGTGACAACATATGAGACTCTCTATCATGAAGATCGTGGTGCTACTTTGAAGCACTAGTGTGGTAAAAGGATAGTGGCATTGTCCCTTCTCTCTTTTTCTCTCATATTTTTTTATTTGAGCCTTTTCTATTTTTATGGCCTCTTTTCTTTCTCTTTTTTTATTTGGGCTTCTTTGGCCTCTTTTATATATTTTTCGTCCGGAGTCTCATCCCGACTTGTGGGGGAATCATAGTCTCCATCATCCTTTCCTCACTAGGACAATGCTCTAATAATGATGATCATCACACTTTTATTTTTCTTACAACTCAACAATTACAACTCGATACTTAGAAAAAAATGTGACTCTATATGAATGCCTCCGGCGGTGTACCAGGATGTGCAATGATGCATGAGTGACATGTATGAAAGAATTATGAACGATGGCCTTGCCACAAATACAATGTAAACTACATGATCATGCATAGCAATATGACAATGATGAAGCGTGTCATAATAAACGGAACGGTGGAAAGTTGCATGGCAATATATCTCGGCATGGCTATGGAAATGCCATAATAGGTAGGTATGGTGGCTGTTTTGAGGAAGGTATATGGTAGGTGTATGATACCGGCGAAAGGTGCGCGGTATTAGAGAGGCTAGCAAAGGTGGAAGGGTGAGAGTGCGTATAATCCATGGACTCAACATTAGTCATAAAGAACTCATATAATTATTGCAAAAATCTACAAGTTATCAAAGCAAAGTACTACGCGCATGCTCCTAGGGGGATAGATTGGTAGGAAAAGACCATCGCTCGTCCCCGACCGCCACTCATAAGGAGGACAATCAATAAATAAATCATGCTCCGATTTCATCACATAACGGTTCACCATACGTGCATGCTATGGGAATCACAAACTTCAACACAAGTATTTCTCACATTCACAACTACTCAACTAGCATGACTCTAATATCACCATCTCCATATCTCAAAACAATCATCAAGCATCAAACTTCTCTTAGTATTCAATACTCTATATGAAATTTTTTACTATTCTTGGGTGCCTAGCATATTAGGATTATTTAAGCAAATTACCATGCTATTTAAGACTCTCAAAATAATAAAAGTGAAGCATGAGAGTTCATCTATTTCTTCAAAATAAAACTACCACCATGCTCTAAAAGATATAAGTGAAGCACTAGAGCAAACGACAAACTACTCCGAGAGATATAAGTGAAGATCAATGAGTAGTCGAATAATCATGCAACTATGTGAAGACTCTCTAACATTTAATAATTTAAGATCTTGGTATTTTATTCAAACAGCAAGCAAAGCAAAATAAAATAACATCTAAGAATAGCAAACATCGTGTGAAGAAGCAAAAACTTAGGATCGACCGAAACTAACCGATAATTGTTGAAAAAGAAAGGTGGGATGCCAACCGGGGCATCCCCAAGCTTAGATGCTTGAGACTTCTTGATATATTATCTTGGGGTGCCTTTGGCATCCCCAAGCTTGAGCTTTTGTGTCTCCTTAATTCCTCTCATATCAAGGTCTCCCTAAATCTCAAAATCTTCATCCACACAAAACTCAACAAGGACTCGTGAGATAAGTTAGTATAAACCATTGCCGAAACCTTATCATAATCTACTGTAGCAAATCCCTAAAATTATTATTCAACATTTAATACTAAATGCATCTTCATATTTAATAGTCCTATCCTCAAATAGAATCATTAAAGAAGCAAACATATGCAAACATAACAGCAATCTGCCTAAACAGGATAGTCTGTAAAGAATGCAGCAACATCCATACTTCCCTAGCTCCAAAAATTATTAAATAAAATTCCCACTGTAGTAAATTTATGAGATATTAATATGCAAAAGTTTTCAACATTTTATCACATTCTTACTTTTCTAGGGAATTATTGCAACAGCGGTAAACTTTCTGTTTTCAAACAGCAACATGTACACTTGTAACATAGGCACAGTAAAGGCTATCAATGCCACTTTTATTGAAATAAAAGATGCAAAACATTGTTCTAAATAACAGAAAGCAAATCCTAACAAAATAAATTGATGCTCCAAGCAAAACACATATCATGTGGTGAATAAAAATATAGCTCCAAGTAAAGTTACCGATGAATGAAGACGGAAGAGGGGATGCCTTCCGGGGCATCCCCAAGCTTAGGCTTTTGGTTATCCTTGAATATTACCTTGGGGTGCCTAGGGAATCCCCAAGATTAGGCTATTGCCACTCCTTATTCCATAGTCCATCGAATCTTTACCCAAAACTTGAAAACTTCACAACACAAAACATAACAGAAAACTCGTAAGCTCCGTTAGTATAAGAAAGTAAATCACCACTTCAAGGTACTGTAATGAACTCATTATTTATTTATATTGGTGTTAAACCGACTGTATTCCAACTTCTCTATGGTTTATAAACTATTTTACTAGCCATATATTCATCAAAATAAGTAAACAACACATGAAAAATAGAATCTGTCAAATAGAGAACAGTCTGTAGTAATCTGAATAAAACGTATACTTATGGAACTCATAAAATTCTCAAAAAAATGCTGGACCTGAGGAATTTATCTATTAATCGTCTGCAAAAATAATTAACTAAATAGCACTCTCCAAATAAAAACGGCAGCGATTCTCGTGAGCGCTGAAGTTTTTGTTTTTTACAGCATGATCAACAAGACTTCTCCCAAGTCTTCCCAAAGGTTCTACTTGGCACAAACACTAATGAAAAGCATAAAACCACATATAAACAGAGGCTAGATGAATTATTTATTACTAAACAGGAGCAAAAATCAAGGAACAAAAATAAAATTGGGTTACCTCCCAACAAGCGCTATCGTTTAACGCCCCTAGCTAGGCATGATGATTTCAACGATGCTCACATAAAAGATAAGAATTGTAACATAAAGAGAGCATCGTGAAGAATATGACTAGCACATTTAAGTCTAACCCACTTCCTATGCATAGGGATTTTGTGAGCAAACAACTTGTGGAAACAATAATCAACTAGCATAGGAGGGCAAAACAAGCATAACGTTAAAACTTTAAGCACATAGAGAGGAAACTTGATATTATTGCAACCCCTACAAGCATATGTTCCTCCCTCATAATAATTTTCAGTAGCATCATGAATGAATTCAACAATATAACCAGCACCTAAAACATTCTTTTCATGATCTATAAGCATAGAAAATTTACTACTCTCCACATAAGCTAAATTCTTCTCATGAATAATAGTGGGAGCTAACTCAACAAAATAACTATCATGTGATTGAAAATTAAGATCAAGATGACAAGTTTCATTGTTATCATTATTCTTTAAAGCATACGTGTCATCACAATAATCATCATAGATAGGAGGCATGCTTTCATCATAATAAATTTGCTCATCAAAACATGGGGGACAAAAAATATCATCTTCATCAAACATAGCTTCCCCAAGCTTTTGGCTTTGCATATCATTAGCATCATGGATATTCAAGGAATTCATACTAACAACATTGCGATCATGCTCATCATTCAAATACTTAGTGCCAAACATTTTATAGATTTCTTCTTCTAGCACTTGAGCACAATTATCCTTTCCATCATACTCAGGAAAGATATTAAAAAGATGAAGCGTCTAAGGCAAACTTAATTCCATTTTTTTTTGTAATTTTCTTTTATAAACTAAACTAGTGATAAAACAAGAAACTCAAAGACTCGATTGCAAGATCTAAAGATATATCTTCAAGCACTCACCTCCCTGGCAACGACACCAGAAAAGAGCTTGATGTCTACTACACAACCTTCTTCTTGTAGACGTTGTTGGGCCTCCAAGTGCAGAGGTTTGTAGGACAGTAGCAAATTTCCCTCAAGTGGATGACCTAAGGTTTATCAATCCATAGGAGGCATAGGATGAAGATGGTCTCTCTCAAGCAACCCTACAACCAAATAACAAAGAGTCTCTTGTGTCCCCAACACACCCAATACAATGGTAAATTGTATAGGTGGACTAGTTCGGCAAAGAGATGGTGATACAAGTGCAATATGGATGGTAGATAAAGATATTTGTAATCTGAAATTATAAAAACAGCAAGGTACCTAATGATAAAAGTGAGCGTAAACGGTATTGCAATGATAGGAAACAAGGCCTAGGGTTCATACTTTCACTAGTGCAAGTTCCCTCAACAATACTAACATAATTGGATCACATAACTATCCCTCAACATGCAACAAAGAGTCACTCCAAAGTCACTAATAGCGGAGAACGAACGAAGAGATTATGGTAGGGTACGAAACCACCTCAAAGTTATTCTTTCCAATCAATCCGTTGGGCTATTCCTATAAGTGTCACGAACAGCCCTAGAGTTCGTACTAGAATAACACCTTAAGACACAAATCAACCAAAACTCTAATGTCACCTAGATACTCCAATGTCACCTCAAGTATCCGTGGGTATGATTATACGATATGCATCACACAATCTCATATTCATCTATTCAACCAACACATAGGACCCCAAAGAGTGCCCCAAAGTTTCTACCGGAGAATCACGACGAAAATGTGTGCCAACGCCTATGCATAGGTTCATGGGCGGAACCCGCAAGTTGATCACCAAAACATACATCAAGTGAATCACATGATATACCATTGTCACCACAGATACGCATGGCAAGACATACATCAAGTGTTCTCAAATCTTTAAAGACTCAATCCGATAAGATAACTTCAAAGGGAAAACTCAATCCATTACAAGAGAGTAGAGGGGGGAGAAAACATCATAGGATCCAAATATAATAGCAAAGCTCGTGATACATCAAGATCGTATCACCTCAAGAACACGAGAGAGAGAGAGAAAGATCAAACACATATCTACTGGTACATACCCTCAGCCCCAAGGGAGAACTACTCCCTCCAAATCATGGAGAGCACCGGGATGATGAAGATGGCCACCGGAGAAGGATTCCCCCTTCGGCAGGGTGCCAGAACGGGTCTAGATTGGTTTTCAGTGGCTATGGAGGCTTCTGGCGGCGGAACTCCTGATCTATTGTGTTGCCGGATGTTTTAGGGTATATGGAGATATATAGGCGGAAGAAGTACGTCAGGGGGGCCACGAGGGGCCCACAAGGGTGGAGGGCGCGCCCAGGGGGGTGGGCGCGCCACCCTGCCTCGTGGCCTCCTCGTAGATCCCCTGATGGGCACTCCAAGTCTTCTGGGCTTCTTTCCTTCCAAAAATGAGTTCCGTGAAGTTTCAGGTCAATTGGACTCCGTTTGATTTTTCTTTTCTTCGAAACCGTAAAACAAGGTAAAAACAGAAACTGCTCTGGCTCAGTTCATGGCAGCGACCCATCCGGCCTACAACCTCATGAAGATGCCGAGCAGCAGCGGCGTCCTCACCATGGCCGGAGACAGCAAGGATGCTTTGGCGGCCCTCAAGCTTACCTTCAGGGCCACAATGCCAGCAAGCCCGGCTGGCGAAGCCACCCAACGGGCTAAGGAGGCCGCGCCGGCAAAGAAGAAGAAGTTGTTCACTCAAGACCGGGCCGAAACGAAGCAAGTGCCGGTCGAGGAAGGTAGATCCTCGGGGGCCACCTTCACCATAGGCATCGTCCTCGACCCAGGTCAAGAGGAGGCGTTAGTGAAGTTCTTGCACGCGAACAAGGAGGTATTCTCCTGGGAACCCAAGCAGCTGGTAGGGGTCCCAAGGGCGTAATCGAGCATCACTTAAGGGTGTGCCCCAATGTGCGCTCTATGAAGCAGAAGGCGCTGTCGGCGTTCTGGGAACGGGGGTCCCCAGACTTGCCTGCCTGCGGCGTGCGGTGTGGCTCAAAGGAGGCCCAGCATGGCCCATCTTCATCAACACAAGACTCAAGACCCTCGTGAGGGGCCAAGCATCGCGAGCCGGACGACATGGAGCTTCCTCAGGCACGGCCTCGTTAGGCTGGCTCGCGAGGAGGCGGGGAGATCAAGGCAGGGTACCTCGCGAGGTGCCCATGATGCAAGCCATGACGACTCAGGGCGCCAGGCAGGCGCCAGCGTGTGCAGCGTACTTCTTTCCTCTTTGGTGCAAAGGGGGCAAGCGCAGCCCCGGAGTACCGAGGCATCAGGCAAAGGTTCCCGTTTTGGTGCAACGAGACCAAGACCAGGAGGACTACGGGACGGAGGTCACCGTGGAGCCCAAGACGGCGTCATCGCCAGAGCTTTGCGCAAGCGAAGACTGCTTTTGTCAGGATAGTTGATACTTGCTGTCCCCCTTCAAATTAGCCCGCCATTGTTGGCTCCCTTCCCGCTCGATATTTGGGAAGAGGACCAGGGCCTCTATAAATAGGACCGGCCACCCGCATAGCAAGGGGCTGGGGGGGGGGTCAGCTCAGTTCGGTGAGGTGAGGTTCGTTCGAACGGTCAACAAGTGAAAGCAAACCAGAGAGAGTGAGGGAGAGAAGGGTGGATGAACTCGTCCTAGCAGTTCATCACCCAGCCAAGAACAGTCCCTCGCGAGGCTGTTCTTCTTTGTATTGTTATCATCATCAGCCCTAGGAGGCAATCCACCAGCCACACACTAGAGTAGGGTATTACAGCACAACGGTGGCCCAAACTAGTATAAATCTTGCGTCCCTTGTGCAGTTCTTTTAGTAGTTCAGATCTTTGCGAGACGGGGAAGTAGAAGGTGTAATCTTCGCGCGCACCCCCGTGTTCGAACCTTAAGGGTCTGTCGGAACCCGAAATCCGACATTTGGCGCGCCAGGTAGGGGTGCGCCAGAATTCGTCTTCCACCACTCCACGCCCCGTCGCGTCGTCATCACCATGCCCGGCGACCAGGAGGGCAACCCCGACCCATGGGCTGCGTGGCCCGACCGCGCGGAACCGCTCGCCTCGGGCGACCCCGTGCCCTAGGCAGCTCGCGGTCCGCAGGGCGCTGCGGGCCGCGGGCGACGCGGACAGACTTCGGCTCTTACGCTGCGGCAGGCACGGTCGGCAGCAAGGGCTTCCAATCACGCCGCGACCACGACACCCTGCACCCGCCGGGAGCAGGCAAACTTGAGGGCTGCGCTCACGGTGGCCCGAGAGCTGCTGCGGTGCAGACTGCTGGAGGGCGGCCATGACGTGCTGCTAGAGCGAGTGGCGGAGCTCCTGGGCTTCGCCGCCTCGGGGGCTCACCCCTTCTCCACCCAGCTCCCATCTCAAGCCCAGGGCGACCTGCGCGGGGGCTCCGCACGCGCCCGGGGACTCCAAGGCTACTCCGACGCCAGCGAAGCTGTCAGCACCGGACTAGCGGCGGCGCTGCCCCCGCCCCCGACCCGCGAAGAAGAAGGACTCAACGCGACTCGCGGCCCCGGTGGGCGGCCGCGTTGCCACCCCGAAGTAGGCATGACAGGTGGGACCGCGTGGCATGCGGGACATCACGGCGTGGCACTCAGGATGACGGCAACGGAGGAATACATGTCCCTCATGATGGACCAAGGACACCCTCACGAGAACGGACAAGGCTCGCTCCTCGGCCCAAGCTGGGGGGACAAGGCAATGGAAGCTGAGCCTTTCCAGGAGCCCCGGGACGGACCCGCTGGCCACGCTGGAGGCAACGATTATCGGGCACCGCTAACTCTTCAGGAGCAGGTATACGCTAACCATGGATCGCAGGAGGTGCAGGTCGCCGCGGCAAGCAGCTGACCCGCTCCCACAGTCTCCTACCCCTCGGGAGGAGGGCGCAGGGGGCTGCAGGAGAGGGTCCGAGATCCGACATCACCACCGCAGCATTCGGAGCAAGGCGTTCTCAGGAGGTAGGCCCTCTGCTGGGGAGGTGCCTCAGGGCTTGCCCTTGGCAGAGGACCCATGGTCGTCGGGGGAACCGCTGGCGACCGCTCTACCCCATCGGGCGGCGTCCTGGGTTCCGGTCGTTGCTGATGGCACTAGAGTGTGGCGCAAGGCGAGGCCCTCGTCTGGCGGTATGAAGCCAGGCCAGTACCTGTGAAGAAGGCCCGGTGCGTGTGAAGCTCGCCGCCCCGTGACACTCTCACATAATAATGAGTGGGGCTGTACACGCCCCGGAGTCTCAGGGGTGCCGGCCTCAGGCCCTGGGGCTCCCTCCCACGCCCAGTGGACAACACTTAGCTCCGCGCTGGTGAGAAGATGTCCAAGACTAGATTAGGTGTTGGACGTGGCCTTTTGTCTGCTTTTCATTGCCTTTCCCTTTGGCTGTAGCTTTTCCCTCGCTGGATTTAAGTTGGATTCGAATTTGTGATTTGCGTGTGTTCGGGGAAGGGGTGCTTATTCTCGCTCGAGCCGTTTCTCGCATTCTGGTTACCGCTTCGCCACAGCTACCTCCCCTCGCGAGCCCCTCGCGAGTCCGATCAGGCCTGGCTCGTGCGCAGCCCAAATTGCTGCTGTTGCTCCCTCTTGGGAGGATCTTCGGGTGCCTGCGGAGGTTGCCCTGTTTGGAAAAGGCCCAGAGCCTGTGAAGCAAGGCAAGTGCCTGTGAAGCTCTCGCGTTCAAGGAAAGGCCCAGAGCCTGTGAAGCAAGGCGAGTGCCTGTGAAGCTATCGCGCTTAAGGAAAAGGCCCAGAGACTGTGAAGCAAGGCGAGTGCCTGTGAAGCTCTCGTGCTCAGGAAAAGGCCCAGAGCCTGTGAAGCAAGGCGAGTGCCTGTGAACCTCTCGCGTTCAGGAAAAGGCCCAGAGCCTGTGAAGAGGGACAACGCTTGTGAAACTCCCCGCCAGTGACACTCTCGTATCCAACGGATTCAACTAAAGAACACCAAGGGCGTCACGCCCCCCCACAGGCTGCTTCGGGGCTTGCGCGAAACAAAGGTAAACCCGCCAGCCGCCCGGCGCGAGTGCGCTCGTGCTATATGACAACTACTGATACGACAAACACAGGTTCTACATGAGGGGCTTCCCCTCCCAAAATGCTCTCACAGCGATCAGGTCAAAAACTTGAGTTCTATTCATGCAGGGTAAAAAAGACAGGAGCGATACACACTCAGTCGGACCAATCCCCAAATGCGTCCCTGGAAGCACCTCCCGAGCCTTCGCTGGGGTCGCCGAATTCACCATCGTCGTCTGCGTTGCCGCCAGCGGCGTCAGGGCCGCTCGCCGCGCCGCCCTCGTCAGCACCCACGATCACGTCGTTGTCGTCCGAAGCGAAGGCCCTGACAAGGGCGTCCACGTTGTCTTCCACCCAGTGCGCTAGGTCACCTCGGACGGCCTGGGGAACTGGTGCGATGACAGCGTCAAAATCGAAGCGGGAATCCATGTTCAGGAGATGGCTGAAGACATGGGTGAAGGCGCGCCCGAGCAGCGCGCGGCTCCTCTCCTCCACCAACCTATCGGCCCTTGCCGAACGCGCCTCCAGGTGCGTCACCACGGCAGTGAAGAACTGAAGGTTGCCGACATAGTTGGCTATGTGCGGCTCGCCAACAGCCGCCTCACAGATGTTGCCCAAGGCCGCGCTAGCTCTCTCTCGGAGCGTGGCGAGCATGGGACCGTGCACGTGCTCCAGGACCTGCCGCTGACATATCTCGTCCGTGTTCTGGCGCACGACGCCCTCAGCCTCCTCCACCCGCTGACGAAGATGGAGCATCTCGGCCTGGGAGCTGGCTAACTCCCCTTGCGCTACCTCAAGGGTGGCCCGGGAGGCGTCGGCCAGCCGCGTCGCCTCCTCCCGCTTGACCCTCAAGGCTACGGTCCTCCCTTCAGCTTCGACCCTGATCAACTCCAGTCTCTTCTCGAACTCGCGCTCGAGATCTTGGCGCGCCATCGCCACCCGACGACCGACCTCCTCCAGGACACAAGCCTCCCGTGCGGCGACATCGTCCTCCGCCTGCATCACCAAGCGCTCCCTCATCTCCAGCCGCTCATACTCGCGAGTGCGTTCGGCGGCTTCCAGCGTCAATGCTTCTTCGTGCCTTTGGAGCTCGGCTGGGTCGCCAGAGGCTACCCGCATCGACGCAAGGGCCAGCTCACGCAGCTCCACTTGCTCCTCCAGTGAGTGGCACCGGGCCAGGAGCTCGCGAGCCCGCTCCTACGCCGCCTCTCGCCATCGGTCAGCTCTCCGAGCCTCCTCGGTGGCCTGGGATCGGGCCATTGGAGAGGCCTCTAGCAGTGCCTTCGCCTCTTCATCGTCAAGATCACGCTGACGACGCGCGAGGGCGATGGCGGCCTCCAGCTCGTGCCTCCCTGCAACCAGGCGCAGGCCCTCGGCCTCCAGGCGCGCGTCTTCGTCAGCAAGCTCCTCCCCAAGCAAGTTCACCGTGTCTGTCGCTCTTCGAAGGAACCCTTGGTGGTGAGCGCGCGCTCCCGGGCGCGCTCAAGCGTGTCTTCCACACCATCATCCGCCCCAAGCAAGCGCCGGGGGCCGCGAATCATCGTTCCTCCTCCGGGCAGGGGGCTGGGGGCTGGCGCCCTCGCGACGGCCGGGCGCGCCGCACCAGAAACCCGGCCTAGGGCCAACCCGTCTCCAGATGAAGGGCGCAGGAGGCGCCTCAACTAGTCGCAGTCCCCGACCAGACGAGAAGCCCACGGCAGACTGGCTATTCCCCGAGAGGGCCCACGAAGGAAAATCGCGGGGAATGAAGGGCCGCGGTGTACCTCGGGATGGTCCACCCCTTCAGACGCCCTCACCCCAAGGGCAGAGCTGCTCGGAGCATTTGAGGACGGTAGAGGGGGCGAAGCCAAAGGAGGAGGCACCTCTGCTACTTCCGCGAGCTCGGCCGGGATGGGCCTGCGGAACAAGGATCAGTGAAAGCAACAAGAGGGTCAGGAGCCAGAGAGGAAGAAGACTTACTCGTCAGTGGCGAAGTACTTCCTGCGCTTCAGCACGCGACAAGGGAAGTTGTCACCCAGGGCCTCCCTTTTCCTCTGGAGGGCCTCAAAGTCCACGCGGAAGCGGCCCAAGAGGAGGGCGCAAGGATCAACCTGCGGCAAGGGCAGAGCATCAGAGCGATTCGCGTCAGGGGCGCCTGCCTGGCTCACGTCGTCCATCACCTCGCCAGAAGACGCGGCTAGGGCCTCCGAGGCCTCAGCCCCGGGCGCTGGGAGCGGCTGCTTGCCACCTTCAGCCGCAGCGGCACGGGTCCCAGGAGCTGTCCCCTCGCGAGCATCACCCGACGCAGCCACCTCATCAGGAGCCCCCTCGGCCTCCGGCGCCCCCTGCCTCCCTGCTCCGCCACTTGACGAGGAGTCACCTTGGCCGATTGGAAGGGCAGTCACCACCATTGGATTCTTGTGAGGTCCCTGGAGGCCGGCGGGGCGCAGCCCCCACTCATCAAAGATGGGCATCTGCTTCACAAAGTCGGCCCTTCTCTGGCAGAGATACAGCAAGGCCCCTCCCTGCCGGATGTTGCCGGGGTTGGGGTCCCCGGCCAAGGTCATGAGTGTCGACTTCAACACCGTGGGAGCCAGGTCCTCTTTCTGGAGCATCATGCTATCCTCGCGCCCACAGAAGGCCCACATCCGGCGAGAGTGGCGTTGAAGGGGAGCAACACGGCATAATAGAAACTCCTTCACCACCTTGGGCGCTGTCACACCGAGCTTCCTCAGGAGCGCGAAGCGGCTCCAGACAAAGACGAGCTGGGGGCTCTTGAGCGTCTCCTGGCCCCAACCCGAATTGGGGACAGCAGGCGAGGTCAGCTCCGACAGCAAGGGGCTGGGCACCCCTGTGTCCACGTACAACCACCGCTCGCGGAACCCAACCGCGGGCAGGGGGAGTTTGAAGTCAATCCCAGAGGCCTCGGTCTCAGGCTCGGCAGCAAAGCTCGTGCACGCCCAGCATTGGGAAGGGTCAACAAGGTGCAGCGAGAAGAAGTGGCGCAGCAAGGCAACTGAAGGAGGGATGCCCACCATGGTTTCACAAACGAAGGCGAAGACCGAAAGGAGGGTGATGGACTCAGGACTTAGATGCATCATGTGGATCTGATAATGGGAGAGCACGGCATTGAAGAAATCAGAGAAGGGGGAACCAGACCAGCCCACAAGGCGAAAGTGAAACACGGGACCTCGGTAGCTATCCTATCGATGGAGAAGTGGGACGCGGGCGAGGCCGTCGTCCCCCCGCACTCATTGAAGACGGTGGCCAGAGCCAAGCTGTCCCTTCCCAGGTACTCTTGATTGAGTACGGTCGACTGGCCGACGGCAGGGGCCACTGATGGCAGCGCAGAAGACGGAGGCATGGGTTTCTCCCCTCTCTCCTACCTTGTCGGAGTCATGGCGATGGGAAGGAGGGGGAAGATCCGAGATTGGATTAGAGGCGGGAGCAGGCGTCCAAAGGAAGGAAGAACAGGGGACGCTCGAGCAACAGGAAGGGGAGCGGGTGTGTGCAACTACAAGTCCGCCTAGCAGGGCGCAGAATAAGGGGGCGTGGGGGGATCAGTGCCACCCACGTCCCATCAACCGCCACGCGGCGCCCAAGGCCGCAGGCTGTTAGGGCCCGCGGCGCTTCGCCCTTGCCCTTTCGCCTCTCGGCACGGCCAAGTCCGGGCGCGCCTTGGGCCCGGGGGCTACTGTCGGCGTTCTGGGAATGGGGGTCCCCAGACTTGCCTGCCTGCGGCCTGCGGCGTGGCTCAAAGGAGGCCCAGCACTGCCCATCTTCATCAACACAAGACTCAAGACCCTCGCGAGGGGCCAAGCCTCGCGAGGCGGACGACATGGAGCTTCCTCAGGCACGGCCTCGTCAGGCTAGCTCGCGAGGAGGCGGAGAGATCAAGGCGGGGTACCTCGCGAGGTTCCCGTGATGCAAGCCATGACGACTCAGGGCGCCAGGCGGGCGCCAGTGCACGCAGCGTCCTTCTTTCCTCTTTGGTGCAAAGGGGGCAAGCGCAGCCACGGAGTACCGAGGCATCATGCAAAGGTTTCCGTTTCGGTGCAACGAGACCAAGACCAGGAGGACTACGAGACGGAGGTCACCGTGGAGCCCAAGACGGCGTCATTGCCAGAGCTTTGCGCAGGCGAAGACTGCTTTTGTCAGGATAGTTGATACTTGCTGTCCCCCTTCCCGCACGATATTTGGGAAGAGGACCAGGGCCTCTATAAATAGGACCAGCCACCCGCATAGCAAGGGGCTGGGGGGGGGGGGGTTCAGCTCAGTTCGGTTCGGTGAGGTTCGTTCGAACGGTCGACAAGTGAAAGCACACCAGAGAGAGTGAGAGAGAGAAGGGTGGCTGAGCTCCTCCTAGAAGTTCATCACCCAGCCAAGAACAGACCCTCGCAAGGCTGTTCTTCCTTGTATTGTTATCATCATCAGGCCCAGGAGGCAATCCACCAACCACACACTTGAGTAGGGTATTACACCACAACGGTGGCCCGAACCAGTATAAATCTTGCGTCCCTTGTACAGTTCTTTTAGTAGTTCAGATCTTTGCGAGACGGGAAGTAGAAGGCGTAATCTCCGCGCGCACCCCAATGTTCGAACCTTAAGGGTCTACCGGAACCTGAAATCTGACAGGCGCAACGACAGTCCAGGGAGAAGCAGTCCTTCATCGTCCAGGAAACTCGCAAGCTAAAGGCGGCAGGTGTCATTCGGAAGGTCCGGTACCCGAAGTGGCTGGCGAACCCCGTCGTCGTGCTAAAGAAAGGCAGGAATGAACGCATGTGTGTCGATTTCACCAACCTCAACAAGGCATGTCCCCAAGACCTGTTCCCGCTTCCGCGTATCGACCAGATCATCGACTCCACCGCCGAGTGCAACCTGCCATGCTTCCTGGACGCGTTCTCAGGCTACCAACAGATCAAGATGGCAGTGGAGGATGTGGACAAGACCGCCTTCCTGACCCTGCACGGGGTGTACTGCTACACCTGCATGCCATTCGGACTGCACAACGCTGGGGCGACATTCCAGCGGCTGATGCACATCGCCCTGGGTCAGCAGCTCAGCAGAAACGCTGAAGCCTACATCAACGACATCGTGGTAAAATCTCGGGATGCGAGAACCCTGATTCAGGACCTTGAGGAGACCTTCGCTAGCCTGCGCCACGTGGATTTGCGGCTCAACCCGGAGAAGTGCGTGTTAGGTGTCCCCTCAGGCAAGCTACTGGGTTTCCTCGTTTTTCATAGAGGGATCGGGGCTAACCCCGAGAAGGTCAAGGCAATAGAAACAATGAGCCCACCACAAACTCTCAAGGAAATGAAGAAACTTGCAGGCTGCGTGACCTTGCTGGGGCGCTTCATCTCCAAGCTGGGGGAGCGCGCTCTACCATTCTCCACGCTGATGAAGAAGAAAGGCCCGTACAAATGGACCCCAGAGGCAGATCTAGCATTTCCAGACCTCAAGAGATACCTAACCAGCCCACCGTTCATGGTGGCACCTCGCCCCCTCGAGCCTCTGGTGCTCTATCTGGCCGCTAAGCCTCACTCTGCCAGCGCGGCATTGGAGGCGATTCGGGAGGAGCGCCGGGCCATGAACCCACAGCATAATACCGCACCCTCAGCTGAAATGGTGCAGTCACAAGACAGCGTCGCCAAGGCCAAGACGATGCCCACAGACGATCACACCCCACAAGACGGCGTTCAAGGGCCCGCGGAGGCCCAGGTGGGCGACCAGGCTCCTGAGGTCCTCCCACCTCAAGAGGCACCACAACCTCCAGAGGACACAGGCTCCATTGACGCTCCCGCCCTCATCGAGCACCCAATATACTTTGTCAGCACCATGCTATGGGATGTGAGAGCATGGTACCCAATGCCGCAGAAGCTCTTACTCGCGCTCCTGGTGGCCCCACGCAAGCTACGCCATTATTTCCAAGGCCACCCGATTAAGGTTGTCTCAGCCTACTCCCTGGAGAGGGTGCTCCGGAGCCCCAATGCCGTGGGGAGAGTCACTGAATGGAACATTGATCTACAAGCATTTCAGTTGGAGTTCAGCATGACCAGGGTTATCAAGGGAGCTGCGATTGCCGACTTCGTTATAGAATGGACCGACGTTCCGGAGCCCTAAGCGGACGAGAGCCGATCCCTCTCGCCAGGAAATGAAGCACCGGATGGCTGGGTCATGTACTTCGATGGCGCTTTCGCACGATAATACACAAGGGATGGCGCTGTGCTCATCTCACCCACCCAAGAAAAGCTATATTATGCCGTGCAGCTCTGCTTCCAGCGGGGTGAGAAGGTCTCCAACAACATCGCGGAGTATGAGGGGTTGATCGCTGGCCTCAAAGCCGCCGCAGCCTTGGGGGTTGTGACACTCCAAAAATTTTAATTTGGTTTTATTCAAAAAACTTTGTTGGATTTTAAAAGAGAGCTTTTAAAATTCCTTTTCTAGAAATCCTTCCTCTTAAAGACTTCCTTTTCTTTGGTAAGGATTTTTATTTTTCCTCGAACTATGGTGTTTGATCTTTCAAAACTTCCTCTGTTGGTTCCCTTCTCAAATTATATTTTTGGGAGTTTAGTCTTTTTCTTTTAAAAAGAAACTCTATGAAAATTGGGGATTTTCATAGCTTGAAACCCCCCCATGACCTTGTATTTTTGCCCATGTGGTAAAACCTCTCAAAATCCTTTCCTCCTCCTTGTAATCAACCTAAGTTCTCTGTCCCAACTAATCCAAACAAGTTTTGGATTCTATTCTAATTATTTTTCCTCTAAAATCTTTTCTGTAAATTATTTGGAGCCTGAGTGTTTTTCAAAGCAAGTACCCTATTTCATTTGAGTTTTGACCTCAAACCAACTCCTCTGGATGGTCCTTAGCATCCACAACCTAGAACCATCCTGATCCACTCCTCCTCTTTTCAAAAATTTCAAATTTCAGCCTCTACAAGTTTGGACCAGATTTGCCAAATTTGGTGAAATTCATATCTATACTTCTCCAAAAATTCCACCAAAATTTAGGCAGCCTACTGGAGCAATGAGTAGCCACTCCACCGAAAATCAGCTCAAGGAAAAATCCCTAGAGGCCAGTATCATTCTGTCGAACACCTTGCATGCACTGTTCCTTGCACTTTCAGTAAATTCAGTAAAAATTCAGATTCAAGTGTCGTTTCTCTTCGGCCGCTTCAGTCACGCGTAGACAGTGCCCTTGGCACGTTCCTCGCCGCCTCTTCCTCCTGTCTGGAGCACCGCACGCGCACTTGGCGCCTTCCTGGCGTCGGTGGCGCCCTGGCCCGCCTGCGTCGGCGTGTCTTGCGGTGGCCAAACCACCATAGCAGCCGACAGGGAGCAAAACGGTGGCTCAACGCCGTTCGGCGCCGCCCAACGCCCCCTGGCTCTCCGCGTGGCCTCATGCACGCCAGCGCAACACCGCAGCATAGTCGCCATGGCCCGACAGCGCTGGACGCGCTCTGTGCCGCCGACGGACCCGCGCCGTTCTGTTCCGACCAAAACTGCCCTAAGCTTCTAATCCTAGTCCGTTTAGCGTCTGAATGGAACCAGTGGACCCCCACATTGATACCCAACCTCCTAAACTCCCCGACCAAGCAATGCGCCGCCGTAATCCTTCACCGCAGATCCCCGTTCACGGCCACCGCCTCGGATCGCCTATAAAAGGAGACCCCGAGCTCGCCCTCGAGCACGCACCACCACTGCAGCCCACAAACACCCCGCCAGGCCACTAGGAGGACCACGAAGAGGTCTCCTCCCTCGACTCCGGCCGCCTCGTTCCGCCTCGGCCTCCACCTCAATTCACTCCGGCGAGGCCATCTCTGGCGCCCAAGCTTTGTCAGTAGCATCCTCGAGCACCCAGTGAGCTAACCCAAACGTCAATTTGACCTTCGCAGCTCTCCCAGACGAGATCCATCTCCACCCGAGCCGCCGTCCGCCGGAGCAAGGCTCGCCGTCGACGTGGTACTCGCCGACCGCCACCACCACCACCAACCGACGCAGAAGGGCGCCCTGAACACGGAGGTACTCTTCGATCCCCCTGCCTCGCCGTGGATCGCCGCCGGCGACCACCGCGGCTCTCGGGCGCCGACGAGCTTCGTCCCCCCGTTTGAATATTTAAACCGGACGGCTGGGACACGCCAGTCAGCCTCTCAGTTCCTTTTGCACGATTCGTTTTCTGAAAACGCCTTCGGTCAAAATACCTCTCCCTCTCTGGGCTGGCGTATTCTCTATCGAATCGTTTTCTGTTATTATAAGCTAGCCCCTGGAAACTTTCTGTTTCATTACAGATGAGTCCCTGGACAAAAACCCTTATAACTTTTAAACAGAAAAGTATTTTTGATTGATTCTTTTTCTGTTCTCTTTAAAATTTTGTCTAGTTTTTTATCAGATTTATTTGAAAAATATTTGGAATAATTTTTGTGCACCTCTCGGTATTTACGTTAGCGCGTGTGTTTTCTTTATGCCGTAGATACCGAAGGAGGTGAGGGAGCCGCGAACTTCACTGAGCTAGGCTCCGACTACTCTGAACCAGGCAAGCATGTTTGAACTTTTGATATGATGAGTGTCTTGGCATGTTTTGCATTTAGTTAGTTTCATGGCATGTTGATGAGCATATCGATGAACGTTATTTTCATGCATTGTTGAGGTAAGTGAGCTCGATGATCCATAGGTGGATGGATGTGAGTATGAATGGCCATGTGTTGGCATGAGGATGGGTAAGATGGCAGTGTTGTAGCATGCCAGTCTTATGCCAGATTTTATGACTACAGTGTCAAATCGTATCAGTCCAGTTCCTCCCATTTTCCTTCCTTGTACTACCACATGTTTTCCGCAAGGAATATGGATTAGTAAGTTGCAAACCGCTTTCCTGGTACACACCAAAAGGAGAGGCCGGGATGATGGTTCCATGGCCCTGGATTAAAGCCAGTCATCCGGTCAGGGGCATGGGTGTTTCCGGTTGGGACCGAGAGGGGGGCACCCCTTAGAGAGCGCGTATATAAATTTGATCCCATGCTATTCGAGATTGTGATCTCCCCGTCTCAAAAGTTTTTCTTGGACGATGTCTAGGGTGAGTCCTGGCATCGAGAGGTAGGATGGGTGTGTACTGGTTAGCTGTGTTTTCTTCCGAAATACCATAAACGGAACTAGTCCTTCGTGACTACGGAAATCCGTTAACTGTGGGAAATTTTTGTACAAACTCTGCAGAGTCATAAATCTCCAAATCATCTTATCCATATCCAAATTTTGCGCTAACCTATTCTGACAAGTGCCAGTTTTGGTGACAGATACTCCGGTGAATCACATGAGTGCTGAGCCCGGTTAAAAGTTTATTCCTGTGGATAGACTAACCCGTTTATTTTCATGAATTGAATATTTATTTTGAGTATTATTTACTTGTGAATAAAAGCCCTTTCTGTGATGTCGCTCAGACGTCCGACTGTGGCATTCCTTTTAAAGCCCTTTCTGTGATGTCGCTCAGACGTCCGACTGTGGCATTTCTTTTAAAGCCCTTTCTGTGATGTCGCTCAGACGTCCGACTGTGGCATTTCTTTTAAAGCCCTTTCTGTGATGTCGCTCAGACGTCCGACTGTGGCATTTCTTTTAAAGCCCTTTCTGTGATGCCGCTCAGACGTCTGACTGTGGCATTTCTTTTAAAGCCCTTTCTGCGATGTCGCTCAGACGTCCGACTGTGGCATTTCTTTTAAAAGCCCTTTATGTGGTGTCGCTAAGACGCCCGACTGCGGCATGATTTTTTTTGTTATTATTTGTTCACCTTTCGAGGCGTCGCTTCAGACACCCGATCGGTTTTCATTTATATTTTGTTGGGATTTCAGGCAGACTACCACCGTTTCCCTTGTACTTACTTCGTTATGCAAATTTTTGAATGTGCATTGGAAAAATTAATCATGACGCATTCATGCATGCATTTGTTATATCTTACGTCCGAACTGTCTTGCGAGTACTTTCAAAGTACTCACTGGCTTGTTGATTTGGCCAGATGCTGACGAAGGCGATCTCATGGATGAAGAGTTCGATAGCGAGTCCGACGCCTAGAGGAATCCCAGTCAGTCTCGTGCGACCCTGGATTTGGTCACTGTATTATATCCGCTTCCGCAACTCGAATAACATTCATCGAGCCTCAGCTCGACGCTCGATGAGATGCCAGTTTGAGAGTCATGTTATCACACTCCCCACGGTGTTATTCCACCATCACTTTATCCTCGATTCAGTAGTATGCCACCACACCATAGTGTTAAATCCGCCATTATGTATAATTATTGGCGCGCTTGTAATAATTTGTTGAGCAGCCCTAGCTCAACCCTGTAATATATTCTATGCTACTGGCTTATTGCATCAAGAACTTGTCTACCAGTGAGGAGGATTTCTCTCATGCTGGACTCAAAAGATTGGTTTTTCAATAATTATTTTTATTCGAAAACCGGTCGTGACAAGCTTGGTACCAGAGCCAGGCTGACTGTAGGAAGCCACTAGGTGCGATCGCTAATCGGTTATTAGCATGATAGAGCCGATATTTTTTTTGCAATTGTAGTCATTTTTTGACAGTCAGCATAAATTTATGATCTGACCATTCAGGATTTTTGCCTAGTTTTGTAGATGGCCGACAACAGCTGCGAGTCTCAGACCTTCGCTACCGTACCCTATGGGTTCGTCAAGCTTCTCTCCTTCATCGTTCAGGTCGCGATGGGGCCATCCGTGCGCCCAGTCTTCACACTCCGCCAGCACAAAGTCAACAACAGTCTGACCATGCACCAGGCCACGGTGCAGTTCAAGGGAGGGCGTGGTGAGTTACGCCGCTTCCTGTTTGTGGGAAGAGCCATGCCTACGGAGAGGCATGCTATACAGATGGCACCCCGTGAGGCGATAGGTCGCCTCAGGGATGTCCTTCCCGCGATGAAGACTCGTCGCTACCGCTATCTTCCATGCCATGTGCCCTACACCTGTCACTACGCATTCTCCTGCCCCAGAGGAGAACGAGACGAGGCTTTTGAGATGCTTATTGAGTATCTCCGGGCTCTGGAGGCAGCCTTCGACAACCTGGTGGACGACTTCGTGGCTGCCCGCATGGACTCAGTGCATGGCTGTGCCGCCAACAGGAGGGAGCTCCTGCTCACCGCACCGCCACTGACTTTTGTCTCGTCCTCAGCATCTTATGCACCTACTCGTCGCCTACCTACCACCGAAGGGTTCAATCAGGCCTTTGCGCCCACTCCAGCGCGCACTGCACCACCCATTGTGCCCACTCCTATTCGTGTTGCCCCGCCCCTGGCACCCGCTCCATCTACCCGACGCTGCTCTTCACGTCTGGAGCCTATTAGTGAGGAGGAGGTCGAGTCCCCAGCCTCACTGCGCCTCACCCTTGGCAGGGCCAAGGAGATCGTCAACATTTCCGGCTGAGTGCGTTTGCCCGTCATGCGATGTACCGCTTTGTAAGATATGTTTATATGTACATAGGTTGTGAGAAGTAGCTTGTTTGCGCATCATGTTGAACTGGAGAAGTGCACTGGCCTAAATAACATGTCAGGATTAGGTACGCATATCCTGAGTGATGTACTGTATAATTATCGCCCGCGTGTAAGATATGTAATGAGCAGTCCTTCTCCGTGCGCAAATCAATTTGTTTTCTTAAGTGATCTTGGTCATTTAAATTATTTGCCATCCTTGTGCATTTTGGGGTTGTTTTTGGCGACCATCTTCACTTTTCTTATGAGTTTTACAAAATATATCCCCAGAGTGAAAAATGTCTCGCCCTTGGACTCGCTCCATGCCTACTCCGCCAGAGGAAAATTATGACACTCAACCAGGCAACAATTTCACACAAGGGCAGTCGAGTCAACAGGGCAGTGAAACAGCACTTTCCCAAATGTGCCGCCTTTATGAACAGAGTCAGCAACAACATCGTGAAATGATGAACCAAGTCATCAATATGGAAATCACCATGGACAGTATCAGCAGCATTCCAAGTTATCTGAGCTACAAAAGACGCGTCCCCAAACATTTTCTCATACTGACAAGCCTCTTGAAGCCGAGGACTGGCTTCGAGATATGGAGAGGAAATTAATTATTGCAAAATGTTCAGACCCCGAGAAGGTATTGTATGCTCCGCACTATCTCACAGGAGCAGCCGCATCGTGGTGGGCGAATTTTCTGCACATGCATCCCAACGAAAATGACATAACCTGGGATGATTTCAAGGAAGGTTTCCATGGTGCGCACATTCCTAAGAGCATTATGAAAATCAAGAAAAGAGAGGTCGATGACCTCAAACAAAGGAACATGACAGTGGCAGATTACAACAGTCAATTTACTCTATTGTCTCGCTACGCCAATGAGGAGCGTATGACTGAAAGTAAGAAGATGGAGAAATTCCTTGACGGTCTGGCGCCCGCGCTTAAATGCCAACTAGTCGTGCACACTTTTCCAGATTTTAAAACACTGGTGGACAAAGCGATTACTCTGGAAAATGAGTGACGCAGCCTGGAAGATATCTGCAAGCGAAAAAGGGACCAGACCAACGATGCTCGCAATCACCGAAGTAGGACAGATTTCCAAAAGGGTGGGACGCACAAATCCTCATCCAATGTCTCACGCCCAATCAAGAATTTTCATGCAAGGGACAAGGAGTTCACATATCACCCCGGCGTTACCTGTTACGCCTGTGGAGAGGAAGGACACTATGCCAAACAGTGTCCCAAGCCTAGAAACTCAACCCCAAAGCCGAACAACGGCGGCAATAATTCAGCGCCCAAGCGAAACAATTTCAATCCCAGCAACAACCACAGGAAGGGTCATCTGAACCACGTAACCAAAGAGGAGGCACAAAATGCTCCGGATATCGTACTCGGTACGTTTCCTGTCAACACAATACCTGCAACGGTTTTGTTTGATTCTGGAGCTTCTCACTCTTTCATTTCTAAAAGTTTTGCTTTGCAAAATAATTTTTCGATGCTTCCTTTGGAGAAATCCATGATCATCAAGTCCCCTGGGATTCAGCAAGTCACTCAGAATTACTGTCAGGATGTGGTCATTGAGTTCGAAGGATTGGAGTTTCACGCCAATCTTATTGTACTGGAAAACAAAGGACTAGATGTCATCCTAGGGATGGACTGGCTAAGCACCAACAAGGGTTTTATTGACTGTTTCAACCGGACCGTAATCCTCACGCGCCACCACGGGAAGACAATAAGAGTGTCAGCCAAGGAAGGAAAAATACCCCGGCAACCGAGATTGAATAAGGTGGACGTTTCTGAGCTAAACAAGGTCCCAGTAGTGTGTGAATTTCCAGACGTATTCCCTGAAGAACTACCAGGCATGCCACCAGACCGAGAGATAGAGTTCTGCATTGAGCTCGCACCAGGAACCACCCCCATATACAAGAAACCATATCGAATGGCACCATCCGAGTTGGCTGAATTGAAGAAACAAATAAAAGAATTGCTAGACAAAGGATATTCGAGCCAGCTCCTCACCTTGGGGATCACCAATTCTATTTGCCAAAAAGAAGGATGGAACACTGAGATTGTGTATTGACTATCGAGCACTTAACATGGTCACAGTCAAGAACAAATACCCGATGCCAAGGATAAATGATTTGTTTGATCAACTCACTCAGGCCAAGGTATTCTCAAAAATTGACCTAAGGTCTGGATACCATCAATTAAAGGTGCGAACGGAAGATATCCCCAAAACAGCCTTCACCTCCAGATATGGACTGTATGAGTTCACAGTAATGCCATTTGGATTAACTAATGCCCCTGCATATTTTGTTCACCTCATGAACAAAGTATTTATGAAGTTTATGGACAAGTTCGTTGTGGTGTTCATCGACGACATTCTGGTATACTCCAAGACACGAGAAGAGCATGCAGAACATCTCAGGATTGTGCTAGGAGAACTCAGGAAACACCAATTGTATGCCAAGTTCATCAAGTGCGAATTCTGGCTAAAACAAGTAGGCTTTCTAGGCCACGTACTAACCCAAGACGGTATCGCAGTGCACCCGGAGAAAGTCAAGGCCATACTTGGCTGGAAGTCGCCAGCGAGCGTAACAGATATACGTAGTTTCTTGGGAATGGCAAGATATTACCGCAGATTTATTGAAGGATTCTCCACCATAGCCAAGCCTATGACGCAGTTACTCAAGAAAGACAAGAAGTTTGAATGGACAGAAGCCTGCGAAAAAAGTTTCCAAGAGCTAAAGCGGAAATTAACAACAGCACCAATATTAATTGTGCCAGACATACACAAAAATTTTGAAGTGTTTTGTGACGCGTCCAGAAAGGGTCTTGGATGCGTGTTGATGCAAGAAGGCAAGGTTGTCGCCTATGCTTCAAGGCAACTTCGCAAGCATGAGGAAAATTATCCCACTCATGACTTGGAAATGGCAGCGGTCATTCATGCACTCAAGGAATGGAGGCATTTCTTGCTTGGGAATCGATGTGAAATATATACGGATCATAAAAGTCTCAAATATATTTTCACGCAGCCAGAACTAAATTTACGGCAACGATGCTGGTTGGAATTGGTAAAGGATTATGATGTTGGTATCCACTACCATCCAGGTAAGGCAAATGTAGTGGCCGATGCTCTTAGTCGGAACCCCAGCTCCGACGAAAACAGTCTGCAAAGCTTGAGGCCCGAATTCCAACAAGAATTTGCCAAACTCAACTTGATAATGGTAGAAAAAGGCACCATATCAAACTTGGAAATACAACCCGACCTTGTGGAGGGAATTAAAGAAGCTCAGCCTGGTCACCCCAGCATCGAAGGCATCAAAAGAAAGGTAAGTATGGGCAAGGCCTCGGCATTCGTCATAGACGATGGAGGAATATTATGGTACGGAGACAGACTTTGCGTGCCAAATATAAAGGACCTCAAACAGCAAATCCTAGCTGAAGCCCACACCGCCCCGTACTTGATCCACCCTGGAGGAACCAAGATGTATAAAGATATTCAGGAAAGATTTTGGTGGCACGGTATGAAGAGGGACATAGCCACCTTCATTGCATGTTGCGACTCTTGTCAACGCATAAAAGCTGAGCATCAGAGGCCAGCCGGACTACTGCAACCGAACAAAATACCTGAGTGGAAATGGGATGAAACAGGGATGGATTTCATTGTCGGACTACCTCGGTCACGACATGGGAATGATACCATATGGGTCATCACCGACAGATTAACCAAAGTAGCACATTGCATTCCAGTGAAGACAACCTACAACGCTCAGAGGCTTGCCAGGATTTATCTCTCCCGTATAGTTTGTCTGCACGGTGTCCCGAAGACTATAATATCCGACAGGGGCACTCAATTCGTCTCGAGATTTTGGGAGCATTTACAACAGGCTCTGGGAACTCAACTAGCCTTCAGTACAGCATACCAACCACAGACTGATGGACAAACGGAACGCGTAAACCAGGTTTTAGAAGACATGTTGAGGGCATGTGTCCTCACATATGGAACCAGTTGGGAAGAAAGCCTGCCATACGCCAAGTTCGCGTACAACAATAGCTACCAGGCCAGCCTGCAAATGGCACCATTTGAGGCTTTATACAGACGGAGATGTCGTACCCCGTTGAATTGGTCAGAGACCGGAGACAGCCGCATCTTCGGACCAGACATGCTCAGAGAAGCCGAGGAAAAAGTCAAGCTAATCAGAGACCGACTTAAGACTGCTCAAAGTCGACAGAAGAGTTATTATGATCAGAAACATCGTAGGGTCAGCTTCAAGCCCGGTGAGTTCGTATACCTAAGAGTATCTCCTATGAGAGGATTGCAACAATTCAAGATTAAAGGGAAGCTAGCACCAAGATTCATTGGACCATTCTGTATAATGGCGAGAAGAGGCACGGTAGCCTACCAGCTAGACTTACCCGAGGAATTATCCGATGTCCACGACGTGTTCCACGTCTCGCAATTGAGGAAGTGCGTAAGCAACCCAGAGAAACAAGTATCCCATGAGAGCACTGATGTGCAGCCAGTCCTCACTTATTGGGAACGTCCAGTAAGAATATTAGAGGAGTCTGAAAGGAGGACCCGATAGAAGACCATCAAATTCTTCAGAGTCCAGTGGAGCAATCACACCGACAGTGAAGCAACTTGTTAAAGAGAGGATTTTCTTCGGACAGAGCATCCACACTTATTTGAGGGACAGCTGAAATCTTGGGGACGAGATTTTTCCTAAGGGGGTAGGTGTTGTGACACTCCAAAAATTTTAATTTGGTTTTATTCAAAAAACTTTGTTGGATTTTAAAAGAGAGCTTTTAAAATTTCTTTTCTAGAAATCCTTCCTCTTAAAAACTTCCTTTTCTTTGGTAAGGATTTTTATTTTTCCTCAAACTATGGTGTTTTATCTTTCAAAACTTCCTCTGTTGGTTCCTTTCTCAAATTATATTTTTGGGAGTTTAGTCTTTTTCTTTTAAAAAGAAACTCTATGAAAATTGGGGATTTTCATATCTTGAAACCCCCCCCCCCCCATGACCTTGTATTTTTGCCCATGTGGTAAAACCTCTCAAAATCCTTTCCTCCTCCTTGTAATCAACCTAAGTTCTCTGTCCCAACTAATCCAAACAAGTTTTGGATTCTATTCTAATTATTTTTCCTCTAAAATCTTTTCTGTAAATTATTTGGAGCCTGAGTGTTTTTCAAAGCAAGTACCCTATTTCATTTGAGTTTTGACCTCAAACCAACTCCTCTGGATGGTCCTTAGCATCCACAACCTAGAACCATCCTGATCCACTCCCCCTCTTTTCAAATTTTTCAAATTTCAGCCTTTGCAAGTTTGGACCAGATTTGCCAAATTTGGTGAAATTCATATCTATACTTCTCCAAAAATGCCACCAAAATTTAGGCAGCCTACTGGAGCAATGAGTAGCCACTCTACCAAAAATCAGCTCAAGGAAAAATCCCTAGAGGCCAGTATCATTCTGTCGAACACCTTGCATGCACTGTTCCTTGCACTTTCAGTAAATTCAGTAAAAATTCAGATTCCAGTGTCGTTTCTCTTCGGCCGCTTCAGTCACGCGTAGACAGTGCCCTTGGCACGTTCCTCGCTGCCTCTTCCTCCTGTCTGGAGCACCGCACGCGCGCTTGGCGCCTTCCTGGCGTCGGTGGCGCCCTGGCCCGCCTGCGCCGGCGTGTCTTGCGGTGGCCAAACCACCGTAGCAGCCGACAGGGAGCAAAAGGGCGGCTCAACGCCGTTCGGCGCCGCCCAACGCCCCCTGGCTCTCCACGTGGCCTCATGCACGCCAGCGCAACCCCGCAGCACAGTCGCCGTGGCCCGACAGCACTGGACGCGCTCTCTGCCACCGACGGGCCCGCGCCGTTCCGTTCCGACCAAAACTGCCCTAAGCTTCTAATCCTAGTCCATTTAGCGTCTGAATGGAACCAGTGGACCCCCACATTGATGCCCAACCTCCTAAACTCCCCGACCAAGCACTGCGCCGCCGTAATCCTTCACCGGAGATCCCCTTTCATGGCCACCACCTCGGATCGCCTATAAAAGGAGACCCCGAGCTCGCCCTCGAGCACGCACCACCACTGCAGCCCACAAACACCCCGCCAGGCCACTAGGAGGACCTCGAAGAGGTCTCCTCCCCCTACTCCGGCCGCCTCGTTCCGCCTCGGCGTCCACCTCAATTCACTCCGGTGAGGCCATCTCCAGCGCCCAAGCTTTGTCAGTAGCATCCTCGAGCACCCAGTGAGCTAACCCAAGTGTCAATTTGACCTTCGCAGCTCTCCCCGACGAGATCCATCTCCACCCGAGCCGCCGTCCGCCGGAGCAAGGCTCGCCGTCGACGTGGTACTCGCCGACCGCCACCACCACCACCAACCGACGCGGAAGGGCGCCCTGAACACGGAGGTACTCTCCGATCCCCCTGCCTCGCCGTGGATTGCCGTCGGCGACCACCGCGGCTCTCGGGCGCCGACGAGCTTCGTCCCCCCGTTTGAATATTTAAACCTGACGGGTGGGACACGCCAGTCAGCCTCTCAGTTCCTTTTGCACGATTCGTTTTCTGAAAACACCTTTGGGCAAAATACGTCTCCCTCTCTGGGCTGGCGTATTCTCTATGGAATCGTTTTCTGTTTTTATAAGCTAGCCCCTGGAAACTTTCTGTTTCATTACAGATGAGTCCCTGGACAAAAACCCTTGTAACTTTTAAACAGAAAAGTATTTTTGATTGATTCTTTTTCTGTTCTCTTTAAAATTTTGTCTAGTTTTTTATTAGATTTATTTGAAAAATATTTGGAATACTTTTGTGCACCTCTCGGTATTTATGTTAGCGCGTGTGTTTTCTTTATGCCGTAGATACTGAAGGAGGTGACGGAGCCGCGAACTTCACCGAGCTAGGCTCCGACTACTATGAACCAGGCAAGCATGTTTGAACTTTTGATATGATGCGTGTCTTGGCATGTTTTGCATTTAGTTAGTTTAATGGCATGTTGATGAGCATACCGATGAACGTTATTTTCATGCATTGTTGAGGTAAGTGAGCTCGATGATCCATAGGTGGATGGATGTGAGTATGAATGGC
Source organism: Triticum monococcum (assembly GCA_034509565.1). Lineage (NCBI taxonomy): Eukaryota > Viridiplantae > Streptophyta > Magnoliopsida > Poales > Poaceae > Triticum > Triticum monococcum. The sequence continues at coordinate 413,616,940 of CM067845.1, forward strand.
CATGTGTTGGCATGAGGATGGGTAAGATGGCAGTGTTGTAGCATGCCAGTCTTATGCCAGATTTTATGACTACAGTGTCAAATCGTATCAGTCCAGTTCCTCCCATTTTCCTTCCTTGTACTACCACATGTTTTCCGCAAGGAATATGGAGTAGTAAGTTGCAAACCGCTTTCCTGGTACACACCAAAAGGAGAGGCCGGGATGATGGTTCCATGGCCCTGGATTAAAGATAGTCATCCGGTCAGGGGGCATGGGTGTTTCCGGTTGGGACCGAGAGGGGGGCATCCCTTAGAGCGCGCGTATATAAATTTGATCCCATGCTATTCGAGATGGGTGTGTACTGGTTAGCTATGTTTTCTTCCGAAATACCGTAAACGGAACTAGTCCTTCGTGACTACGGAAATCCGTTAACTGTGGGAAATTTTTGTACAAACTCTGCAGAGTCATAAATCTCCAAATCATCTTATCCATATCCAAATTTTGCGCTAACCTATTCTGACAAGTGCCAGTTTTGGTGACAGATACTCCGGTGAATCACATGAGTGCTGAGCCCAGTTAAATGTTTATTCCTGTGGATGGACTAACCCGTTTATTTTCATGAATTGAATATTTATTATGAGTATTATTTACTTGTGAATAAAAGCCCTTTCTGTGATGTCGCTCAGACGTCCGACTGTGGCATTCCTTTTAAAGCCCTTTTCTGTGATGTCGCTCAGACGTCCGACTGTGGCATTTCTTTTAAAGCCCTTTCTGTGATGTCGCTCAGACGTCCGACTTTGGCATTTCTTTTAAAGCCCTTTCTGTGATGTCGCTCAGACGTCCGACTGTGGCATTTCTTTTAAAGCCCTTTCTGTGATGTCGCTCAGACGTCTGACTGTGGCATTTCTTTTAAAGCCCTTTCTGTGATGTCGCTCAGACGTCCGACTGTGGCATTTCTTTTGAAAGCACTTTATGTGGTGTCGCTAAGACGCCCGACTGCGGCATGATTTTTTTGTTATTATTTGTTCACCTTTCGAGGCGTCGCTTCAGACACCCGATCGGTTTTCATTTATATTTTGTTGGGATTTCAGGCGGACTACCGCCGTTTCCCTTGTACTTACTTCGTTATGCAAATTTTTGAATGTGCATTGGACAAATTAATCATGACGCATTCATGCATGCATTTGTTATATCTTACGTCCGAACTGTCTTGCGAGTACTTTCAAAGTACTCACTGGCTTGTTGATTTGGCCAGATGCTGACGAAGGCGATCTCATGGATGAAGAGTTTGATAGCGAGTCCGATGCCTAGAGGAATCCCAATCAGTCTCGTGCGACCCTGGATTTGGTCACTGTATTATATCCGCTTCCGCAACTCGAATAACATTCATCGAGTCTCACCTCGACGCTCGATGAGATGCCAGTTTGAGAGTCATGTTATCACACTCCCCACGGTGTTATTCCACCATCACTTTATCCTCGAGTCAGTAGTATGCCACCACACCATAGTGTTAAATCCGCCATTATGTATAATTATTGGCGCGCTTGTAATAATTTGTTGAGCAGCCCTAGCTCAACCCTGTAATATATTCTATGCTACTGGCTTATTGCATCAAGAACTTGTCTACCAGTGAGGAGGATTTCTCTCATGCTGGACTCAAAAGATTGGTTTTTCAATAATTATTTTTATTGGAAAACCGGTCGTGACAGGGGTGAAACGTCTCACCATCAAGGGTGACTCGCAGCTCCTCGTTGACTTCTCCGACAAGGTGTATGGACCAAGGAACGAGCATATGGAGGCACACCTCACGGAAGTGCGCAAGATGGAGAAGCAATTCCTAGTGTAGGATCGAAAGTATGTCTGGAGGGGGGTGATTAGACTACTTGACCAAATAAAAATCTAGCCTTTTCCCAATTTTAAGTCTTGGCAGATTTTAGCAACTTAGCACAAACAAGTAATCAACCTACACATGCAATTCTAAGAGTATAGCAGCGGAATGTAAAACAATTGCATATGAAGGTAAAGGGAGGAGTTTGGAGAGAGAAAACGCAATGTAGACACAGAGATTTTTGGCGTTCTTCCGATAGGTGGTGCTATCAAACATCCATGTTGATGGAGACTTCAACCCACGGAGGGTAACGGTTGCGCGAGTCCATGGAGGGCTCCACCCACGAAGGGTCCACAAAGAAGCAACCTTGTCTATCCCATCATGGCAATCGCCCACGAAGGACTTGCCTCACTAGGGTAGATCTTCACGAAGTAGGCGATCTCCTTGCCCATACAAACTCCTTTGTTCAACTCCACAATCTTGACGGAGGCTCCTAAGTGACACCTAACCAATCCAGGAGACACCACTCTCCAAAAGGTAATAGATGGTGTGTTGATGATGAACTCCTTGCTCTTGTGCTTCAAATGATAGTCTCCTCAACACTCAACTCTCTCTCATAGGATTGGATTTGGTAGAAAGATGATTTGAGTGGAAAGCAACTTGAGGAAGGATAGAGATCAAGAATTATGTGGTTGGAATGGAATATCTTGACCTCAACACAAGTGTAGGTGGTTCTCTCTCAGAAAATGTGTATTGGAAGTGTAGGCATGTTCTGATGGCTCTCTCCATGAATGAAGAGTGGGTCGAGGGGTATTTATAGCCTCCACACAAAATCTAACCGTTACAAACAAATCACCAAACTCGGTGGGACCGAATCATATAACTCGGTCAGACCGATTTAGTTCAAAATGTGAACGTTAGGATTTTCGGTGGGACCGATATGTCAACTCGGTGGGACCAATTCCATTAGGGTTAGGGCATAACGTAATCTCGGTGAGACCGATTACACAAATTCGGTGGGACCGATTTTGGTAATAGGAAAACAGAGAGTTGGTCGGGCAAACTCGATGGGACCAATTCGCTCATCTCGGTTAGACCGAAACATTACGAAGGGGAAAAAGAGAGTTTGCTTTGCAATCCCGGTGGGACCGATCGCTCATCTCGGTTGAACGGAAACGTTACGAAGGGAAACCGATAGTTTGCAATTCCATCTCGGCGAGACCGAGATCCCTATCGGTGAGACCGAAGTGACTAGGGTTTCTGGCAGTACCTATGTCAAGTGAACTCGGTGGCGCCGGATAGAAGATTTCGGTGGGGCCGAGTTTGACTTTTGGTTTGGGACATATGTGGATATGAGAAAGTAGTTGAGGGTTTTTGGAGCATATCACTAAGTGTTTTGAGCAAGCAACTCATTAAGCAACATGACACCCCCTTTTAATAGTATTGGCTTTTCCTATGGACTCTATGTGATCTTGGATCACTAAATGTAAAATGTAGAGTCTTGTGCTTTGAGCTTGAGCCAATATTTTGTCCTTAGCATTTTGAGGGGTCCACTTTCTAATCCATGCAATGCCAATCATTGAGATTTTCCTGAAATATTTATCTTCAAGTAGCATTATCTCAATGAGCTATATGTTGTTAGGAATTACCAAAACCACCTAGAGATAGTTGCACTTTGAATCTCCCCCTTTTTGGTAATTGATGACAACATATAGATCAAAGCTTCGACAAATGATTATAAGATTGAAAAACATCGTCACTTTGAGAAGTATGTGATAAGTAAGAGCTCCCCCTAAATTTGTGCATTATTTAAAATTTGCTTTTGAATGCAAATGCACAATCGATTAGGATCATGGGTTACTCTTCCATGTCACATACATCTTGGTGGAGCGCTCAAAATGATAGAAATTAAAAGTATGCACTCATCACCAAGCAACTGAATGATCATATATGGAATATAAAGGATAGCATCATTCAACCAAACATTAATGTAGCATATGATCAACCACATGATCACATAAGTATCTCACAAGGACATAAGGACATAAAGTATCACATGCAAGCACACAAAAAAGTTCAACCAAAAGCAAGAAAGATAAAAAGGAGACACTCTCTCTCAAAGCCTATGATCTATACACATTTCTCCCCCTTTGGCAACAAGTTACCAAAAAGTTTGAAAATGCATAGTGCTATACGTCTCTCAGGCTTGGTCGTCGGGAGGTGGTGTAGATAGAACTCCAAGGACGAAGGCTTCTGACGATGTAGTTGGAGCTGATGGAGTGGTGATGGAGGTGGCACTGGAGCTGTAGCTGCTGGTGCTGACACTGAAGCTCTGGCATCTGAGACTGGCACTGCAGCAGACCTTGGACCTCCTGGCACATGCTTAAAAGCATCAGTGGTTGCTTTTCCTCTCCTCTCCTCCGCTTCCTCCTAAAGTTGCTCAACTGCAGTCTGAATCTCAGTCACCTTGAGATCAAGATCGTAGAATTTTGTCTCCACAATCCTCTCCAGGCTCTCGTGATTCTAAGTCAGGGTGGCCAAGCCCTTCTCAATCCTCAGTGTAGCTTGAATCAGATAGCCTAACTGATCTTGCTTGCTCTTCAGGAAGACTCGAGATGGCTCTTCAACACTTGGCATCTGGACAGCTTTCTCAGCCTTTTCCTTGGCTCTCTTCTCCTGGACTTGAGCTGATGATGGTTCTTCCGCATTCATCACAACAGTGTTCTCTTCAAACTCGGGATATAGAGGTAGATGCTACTTGTCCAGCAAATAAGTCCTCGTGCCCATCTTAGAATTGATGAGCTCATGAATATGTGGAGCATACCCACAAATCATCTTTTGATCAGCAACAATCCTTTTGATAGTTTCTATAATCAGGCTCATAACTTTGAACTTCTACGAAACATAAAAAATTTGTAGCATGTTGATGGAGTGTCCTCTGATCATCTTGTGATCTCCTGACTTGGGTAGCAATGTGTGCCTTAAGATCCAGTTGATCGTGGGCAGACCAGACAACAAGAAATGTATAGATCCAAGATTGTGTGTCTCCAAAGCTTTATCAGGGATCTCTTTGTACATGTTTGCCATGGAGTTGTGGTCTTTCTTCTTGGTGGCATACACATCCAAGTCATCTTCATGTTCCTCTGGGGCATTGATTAGCTTGGCCCATTCATCAACTGTAGACTGGTACCTAGTACCCTCAGACATCCATACTATTCTTCCATCCGAATAGAAGTGGGAAGTGGAGTAAAACTGCATGATCAACTCATCATTCAACTTGGTAAGCTTTTGTCCAACGAATTCATCAACTCCACATGCCTTAAAGTTGTCATACACTCCAGGGAAGTGATCTTCATTTTCCCAGATGAACTCCCAGTGCACCCATTTCATGTCACACACTATGGGCTTCTTGTCAAGCAAAATTGTCTCATAGAAATCTTGTTCTTCCTTTGTATGGAACATGTAGTCAACTGCAGTCCTCCTCCTAACAGCATAGGGATCAGACTGTCTCCAGAACCTCAGTCCTGCATCTTTCCTGATGTGCATGTCCTCAGTGACTGTATGAGCATCATTGTGGTCAGGAATTTTGGGCTTCAACTTCCTCAAAACTAGAGAATCATCTTATTCTTGTTCAGCCTCAGGCACTGGGGCCTTGTTCTTCTCCTCAAAAGGTATACTCCTGGTGTTCCTCTTGGGTTTTGGGGGTTTCTGAGCAGCAGCCTTGGGAGCAGATTTGGGCTTAGATGGAGCAGCTCCTGATTTTATAGCATCTCCCATGAGCTTCTGAGACTTGGGTGCTGGTGTAACATCCTCTTCCTCCTCCTCTTCTTCTGAATCTCTCATAATGGATGATCTACCAAGTACTCTAGCAGTGGTCTTCTTGACCCTTTCTTTTCTCTTCTTTCCTTCTCCAACAGCCTCTCCAGTTGGCTTGGAGGTTTCAACAGTTGAGGCTCTCACCTTTAAGGTTGGCACCCTCTTGGCAGGGGCCTTCTTGTGCAAGCCAGGCTTAGTTGATGCAACTGTGCCATACTCCTTCTTCAGCACCTTCTTCTTGGAGCTGACTTCCTCCTCAACAGCCACATAATCCTCATCTTCAGAATGTGAGGTCTTCTTCTTCCTTGTTCTGGTGGCTGCCCTGGGAAAGTTGCTTGGTGTGCTCCTGCTGCCATCATTAGAAGTGCTGGAGGGACTAGTGCCCTCACTCAATTGTACTTGTTCCTCTGACTTGTTCTGGTTGTCGCTCCGGTCAGACATTTCTGCAAACTTACTGATAGCAGACCCTGTGAATAGATATAGATGAGCTAGAGTGGATGAGCATCACAAAGTGCAGAGTTTTTGCAAAAGAATGACTTAAAAACTTAGTTCTAATTCTTCACAGAAAGCATTTCGGAGCTACCGATTTGTAAACTTGGTGATACCGAAGCAGCTTTTGGAACCTAAACTAGTGAACTCGGTCAGACCGAGTCACAGTTCGGTGGCACCGAGACTGCTAGGGTTTAACAAAGAATCGAACTCGGTCACACCGATTTGCAGTTTTCGTTCAGATCGAAAGTGCAACTGCAATGGCCTCAGCCAAATCAGTGAGACCGATTTACACAATTCGGTCGGTCCGAGATGAGTCCCATGGACATCTAACCTTAAATTTTCAAATCAAGCCTAACCTGAGGGATGTTTTCAGTGGATAGATTGATTGCGTACGTGGTCATGATCATGGCAAAGTAATGTGCTATGAATCGGAGTTAAAGGAATAACACAAAAGATCAAACTAATACCCTAATTCGACGGAGTTCGCTACGGCGGCAACGGAGGGGTGGAAATCCATTGACGGCGACGGAAACCAGCGGCGAGAGGACGATCCGGAGACCCAAGGTAGCAGAGCAGGACACGCACGGGCTGACAGGTTTTGAAGGAATTTCCAAAATCTCACCCATGGGTATATATATCCCGACTCTGTCGGTGTGACCGAGTGGAACAACTCGGTGGCACCGAGATGCAGACTCGCAAGCGGTTGCTGCAACTCGGTGTAACCGAAAAGTTCTAATCGGTTGCACCGAGATGGAAAACCTAGATCAACTTAGTGATCTCGGTGCGACCGAAATGGATGACTCGGTCATACCAAAATGCAGAAAGAGGTTTTTGGAAGTTTAAGTCTATGACAAATCGGGGACTCCAAGTGCTCCTCACATTGAGTGGTTTGAATCTGACTTGATCAAACTTTGTGATGTAGCATGAATAGAGTTTGAGACGAGAAAAGCATAGATAGCTAGAGGGAGTTCTTAGGCATTCTTGTCCATCCATTTGGCAAAAGAGAAAAAGCCAAACAATCAAAGCAACAAATGGATGTCCTCGCATGAGTAAAATATGCATCCAACATGCCCACACAATAAGATGGAAAATGAAGTATGTGACAAAGCATGCACAATCACTCTAGGATCTATCAAGCAATTTGGCGATGACTACGTCATCTATATATGAGTATATTGACTTAGGAGTCAAATGAGGACATTTGATCATAGGTCATACTCATCGTTTAAGCACAAGTGGGGTTGCCACTTTTACATAAAGCATTGTTGTGTTCACACCATTTGAGTTGCTTTAGCTCAATTGATTAGAGTAAAGCTCCCCTAGCTGTGATATCCCCCCTAAGAGGGATGAACTAACCTTGGGTTTTGTCGATGATGACTTCATGTAGGTGTTGAAGATGTAGATGCTCAATATTGATGTAGATCCTTTGGAGCAATCCTTCGGAGTGAGTTGCACTTTCAATACCTACACGGGTTAGTCTCACAAGGAACAAACAAGGATATCCATAGACATAGAGTGATGTTCACATAGGATGATGTCCATGAAAGCATTAGGTTACTTTGTCCCCTGTTTTACCAACAAGAGGGTTTGTGACTCCTTGAACTAGTGCAAGATATGTGTCGGTGTTCTGGGAACGGGGGTCCCCAGACTTGCCTGCCTGCGGCCTGCGGCGTGGCTCAAAGGAGGCCCAGCACGGCCCATCTTCATCAACACAAGACTCAAGACCCTTGCGAGGGACCAAGCCTCACAGGGCGGATGACACGGAGCTCCCTCAGGCATGGCCTCGTCAGGCTGGCTCGCGAGGAGGCGGAGATGATCAACGTGGGGTACCTCACGAGGTGCCCGTGACGCAAGCCATGACGACTCAGGGCGCCAGCCCGCGCAGCGTCCTGCTTTCCTCTTTGGTGCAAAGGGGGCAAGCGCAGCCGCGGAGTACCGAGGCATCAGGAAAAGGTTGCCATTTCGGTGCAACGAGACCAAGACCAAGAGGACTACGAGATGGAGGTCACCGTGGAGCCCAAGACTGCGTCATCACCAGAGCTTTGCGCAGGCGAAGACTAATTTTGTCAAGATAGTTGATACTTGTTGTCCCCCTTCAAATTAGCCCGCCATTGTTGGCTCCCTTCCCGCTCGATATTTGGGAAGAGGACCAGGGCCTTTATAAATAGGACCAGCCGTCCACAGAGCAAAGGGGTGGAAAAAGAGCAAAACATAGAGAGAGAGAGAGAGGTGGCTGAACTCCTCCTAGCAGTTCATCGCCCCAGCCAAGAACAGACCCTCGCAAGGCTGTTCTTCCTTGTATTGTTCATCATCATCAGCCCCAAGAGGCAATCCACCCACCACACACTGGAGTAGGGTACTACCACAACGGTGGCCCGAACCAGTATAAACCTTGTGTCTCTTGTGCAGTTCTTTTAGTAGTCTAGATCTTTGCGAGACGGAGAGGTAGAAGGCGTAATCTCCGCACGCACCCCAGTGTTCGAACCTTAAGGTTCTGCCGGAACCCAAAATCCGACATTTGGCGCGCCAGGTAGGGGTGCGCCGGAATTCGTCCTCCACCGCCCCGTTCTCCTCCAACCGTCGCATCCATGTCGGACGCTTGTCGGGCCCGCGCCGAGCGCCGGGCCGCCATCGCTTCCCGCGTCGCCCAGACGGCGCCCGTCGGCGGACGTCCTCGTTGTTCCCCGTCACCTGCCATCAACGCCGCCACCGGCCCGGTGGGGGGCGAGCAGCAAGCATCGTCTCAGAATCCATTCGTGCGGCAAGACGGCCGCACCGCTACTCCATCGCTCACACTAGCTAGTTCTTCGTCCCGCGCGCTCCGCGCACCCTTGGAGGCTCGAGCTGCGCTCATCGCGGCAAACGAGCTCCTGCGCTACCGTCCCGTCAACAACGTCTACGAGGAGTGGCTCGACCGCGTTGCCGAGCTTGTTCGCGCCGCAGGGGGCTCTCCCGCGCCGTCCGTTTCGCCGCGCCGCACCCCGCCCCGCACGGGTAGCGAAGCTCCGGGGGCGTACCAGCCGCCTCCTCTCCAAGAAGACGCCATGGCTCCAAGGCGCGTGGCCCCTGGGTGGAACCCGCTCTGTCAGGTGCCAGTGCAGCAAGAACGGAGCTGCCAAGAAGTCCCTCGCCCGCAAGAAGATGCCCGGGCGCTCCCTGCTCCGGCACGCCGCGACCCCGCTCCAGCTCCGGCACGCCAAGACCCCGCGCTGCTCCTAGCTGCAGCGCATGGGGACCCTCAAGACCGAGCTCTCCACCAGCCGAAGCCTTTCGTGGCCACTGCAGGCTGCCGTGCCTACACCACCGAGCTGCGTAGCTTCGCGTGGCCCGGCAAGTTCAAGCCTGACTTGCCTCCTCGTTACGACAGCACGACTGACCCTGCAGAGTTCCTCCAGCTCTATGAGCTGGGCATCGAAGCTGCCAGCGGGGACGAGAAGGTCATGGCGAACTGGTTCCCCATGGCGCTCAAGGAGGGAGCTCGCACCTCGCTCCTGAATCTGGCTCCAGGCACGATCTCTTCCTGGGACCAGATGCGCACCCGCTTCATCGCCAATTTCCAAGGTACTCACGACCGGCCACCCGCCGTGAGCGACAAGCACCGCATCAAGCAACAACCCGGAGAGACCCTGCAAAAGTACATCCAGCGCTTCAACAATGCGCGCCTCAAGATCCCCAAGGTGTCCAAGGAGGCCATCATCTCGGCCTTCTCCGATGGTGTGCGCGACGTCAAGATGGAGGAGGATGAAAGTGCAACTATCCCTAGGTGGTTTTGGTAATTCATAACAACATATAGCTCATTGAGCTAATGCTATTCCAAGATGATTATTTCAGGAAAGCTCAATGATTGGCATGGCATGGATGGTGAAAGTGGAATCCTCAAAATGCTAAGGACAAAGGATTGGCTCAAGCTCAAAAGCTCAAGACTCTTCATTTTATATTTTAGTGATCCAAGATCACATTGAGTCTTTAGGAAAAGCCAAAACTATCAAGGAGGGATGAGGTGTTGCTTAATGAGCCTCTTGCTTCATGTGCTTAGTGATATGCTCCAAAACCCTCAACTACTTTCCCATATCCACATATGACCTAAACCCTAAGCCAAACTCGGTCCTACCGATTCTTCCTATCCGGCGCCACCGAGTTTCACTTGTCATAAGCCACTGCCAAACCCTAGCAATTCGGTTCTACCGATAGGGATCTCGGTCTCACCGAGATGGGATTGCAAACTCTCTGTTTCCCTTTCGTAACTTTTCGGTCTCACCGAAAGAGCGGATCGGTCCCACCGAGATTGCAATATAAATTCAGTGTTTCCTTTTTGTAACTTTTCGGTCTCACTGAAAGAGCAAATCGGTCCCACCAAGTTTACCTGACCAACTCTCTGGTTTGATTATTACCAAAATTGGTCTCACCGAGTTTGTGTAATTGGTCTCACCGAGATTACGTTATGCCCTAACCCTAAAAAAATTGGTCCTACCGAGTTGCATGTCAGTCCCACGAAAATCTCTAACGGTCACTAGGTTTACTTTTCGGTCCGACCGAGTTTGTTGATTCGGTCCCACCGAGATTGGTAAGCTGTGTGTAACGGTTGGATTTTGTGTGGAGGCTATATATACCCCTCCACCTCCTCTTCATTCGTGGAGAGAGGCATCAGAACACATCTACACTTCCAACTCATATGTTCTGAGAGAGAACCACCTACTCATGTGTTGAGACCAAGATATTCCATTCCTACCATATGAATCTTGATCTCCAGCCTTCCCCAAGTTGGTTTCCACTCAAATCTTCTTTCCACCAGATCCAAATCCTATGAGAGAGAGTTGAGTGTTGGGGAGACTATCATTTGAAGCACAAGAGCAAGGAGTTCATCATCAACACACCATTTGTTACTTCTTGGAGAGTGGTGTCTCCTAGATTGGCTAGGTGTCACTTGGGAGCCTCCGACATGATTGTGGAGTTGAACCAAGGAGTTTGTAAGGGCAAGGAGATCGCCTACTTCGTGAAGATCTACCGCTAGTGAGGCAAGTCCTTCGTGGGCGATGGCCATGGTGGGATAGACAAGGTTGCTTCTTCGTGGACCCTTCGTGGGTGGAGCCCTCCGTGGACTCGCGCAACCGTTACCCTTCGTGGGTTGAAGTCTCCATCAACGTGGATGTAGGATAGCACCACCTATACAAACCACGGGAAAAACATCCGCGTCTCCAATTGCGTTTGAATTCTCGAAACCCTTCCCTTTACATTCTTGCATGTTACATGCTTTACTTTCCGCTGCCAATATACTCTTTGCATGCTTGCTTGAATTGTGTGATGATTGCTTGACTTGTCCTAAAATAGCTAAAATCTGCCAAGAACTAAAATTGGGAAAAGGTTAAGTTTTTATTTGGTCAAGTAGTCTAATCACCCCCCTTCTAGACATACTTTCGATCCTACAAGTGGTATCAGAGCCTTGGTCTCCATTTGCTTTGATTTCCATACTTGTTGGTGGTCATAGCCTTGGTTTCACAACCTAGGAGAGTATGGCGTCTAGCAAGGGACATTATCACCGTAGAGGTCCTTACTTTGATGGCACTAATTTTGCTAGTTGGAAGCATAAAATGAAAATGAATATTCTTGGACATAACCCCGCCGTTTGGGCTATTGTGTGTGTTGGTTTGCAAGGTGACTTCTTTGATGGGGGAGTACCAAACCGTGAAGCTACCGCGGATGAGTTGAAGATGTTGCAATACAATGCTCAAGCTTGTGATATTCTCTTCAACGGATTGTGCCCCGAAGAATTCAACAAAATCAGCCGTCTTAAGAATGCAAAGGAAATTTGGGACACTTTGATTGATATGCACGATGGTACCGACTCCGTCAAGGAATCCAAATTGGATGTGCTTCAAAGTAAACTTGACAAGTTCAAAATGAAGGATGGTGAAGGTGTCGCTGAAATGTACTCTAGGCTTGATCTCATCACAAATGAGATTGCCGGCTTAGGAAGTGAAGAGTTGACCAATAGATTCATCATCAAGAAGATTCTAAGAGCCTTGGATGGAAAATATGATACCGTGTGCACATTGATCCAAATGATGCCCAGTTACAAAGATCTCAAGCCAACGGAGGTAATTGGAAGAATTGTTGCTCATGAGATGTCACTTAAGGATAAAGAGGAACTTCACAACAAATCAAGTGGTGCCTACAAAGCCTCATGTGAAGCCCCTACATCATCAAGTGAGAAACAAAACTTCAATGAAGAATTGAGCTTAATGGTGAAGAACTTCAACAAGTTCTACAAGAGTAGAAGCAAAGATAGAAGCTCCAAGTCAAGGTCCTACAATGACAAAAGATCTTCTAGCCGAGAGCGAAACTGCTACAATTGTGGAAGACCCGGACACTATTCCAATGAGTGTACGGCTCTCTACAAGAGAAGAGAAGACTCTCCAAAAAGAATAAGCAAAAGAGAAGAATCACCACCAAGAGAGAGAAGGAGTAGAGATGATTGTTATGAACGAAGATACTCACGGAGAAGCAAGGATTCGGAAATGAAGGAAAAATCATCAAGGAGCTACACAAAACGAAGACATCAAGCTCATGTTGGTGAATGGGTATCCGGCTCCGACTCCGACAGCCACTCCGAGAGAAGTTATCACTCCAATTCCGAATATACTCAAGATGAAGGTGTTGCCGGTCTAGCACTTGTGTCAACCAACTCCTACGACATATTTGACTCACCAAATGAAGGAATTGGAAGATGCTTCATGGCCAAAGGTCCTAAGGTAACACACCCCGAGTATGTTGATTTTAATAGTGATGAAGATGACTTGTTAGGTGATGATGATTTACTTGTTGACAACTCTAGTGATGAATACTATGATGAAACGTCAATTAATCATGCTAATCAAGATAAAACGAATGACAATGATAAGGAGAAGATTGAGGCTCTAAGTAAAGAACTAAACACTCTTAAGTTAGCTCATGAAACTATCTTCGAAGATCATCGAGAACTTTAAGAGCTCATGAGAAGTTACGCTTTGAAAAGCTCAATCTTGAGCAAGAGCATGAGTTTTTAAAGGCAATCACTGATGATCTCCGCAAGAAAATTTCTCCTTACATTGCCAAGCGTTTACTCTTATCCACTTACATGCCTCAAGTCAAGTCTAGTAACAAGAACAAGAAAGATTCTTCCTCTAGTAGTAACAATGATCATGCTAAATCCAATATTGTTGCTTCTAGTAGTTCTCTTGATTCCACTAATGATTCTCTTAGCCAAGTTACACTTGAGCAAGAAAATAGCTTATTGAAGGGAATTATAGAGAAAGGAGTGTACAAAAGCCTTGCCGGGAGTAAGCAATTCGAGGAAATTGTGCGCAAGCAAGGAATGCACCGGAAGAATCAAGGTGTTGGTTTTGAACGAAAGTTCAATGCCAATGGAGTTGAGTGGGAAGAAGATCAATACCCCAAGACAAAGTTTGTTTTCTACAAGAGAAGTATGATACTTCCTTCAAGGGGACACAAGCCCAAGATGATCTTCCACCACAAGACTACAAGCAAAAAGGCAAGGACAAGCTTCAAGAGGAAATTGATGCATTTGAAGAAGATCCTAAGACCTTTGTCAAGTGGATTCCCAAGACCACTTCAAGTTCCACTTCATCAAGTACGACTACAACTCCAAGGATTCCCATCAAGATGGTGTGGATCCAAAAGAAGAAGAACTAGAGAGTTCTTGAGGGTGACTCTGCCAACATACTTCACTCTTATCATTTTGGCAAGAATAAGTGCAATCAACTTCCACATCTTGCACTAGTTCAAGGAGTCACAAACCCTCTTATTGGTAAGACAAGGGACAAGGTAACCTAAAAGTTTTCATGGAGATCATCTTGTGTGTGCATCACTCTATGTCTACGGATATCCTTGTTTGTTCCTTGTGGGAGTAACCCATGTAGGTATTGAAAGTGCAATTCACTCAAATGGATAGCTCCAAGTGATCTACATCAACATTGAGCATCCACATCTTCAACATCTACATGAAGTCATCATCGACAAAACCCAAGGTTAGTTCATCCCTCTTAGGGGGGATATCACATCTAGGGGGAGCTTTACTCTAAGACTTGAGCTAAAGCAACTCTAAAGATGTGAACACAACAATGCTTTATGTAAAAGTGGTATCCCCACTTGAGCTTAAACGATGAGTATGACCTATGATGAAGTGTTCTCACTTGACTCCTAAGTCAATATACTCATATATAGATGACCTAGTCATCGCAAATTGCTTGATAGATGCTAGAATTGGTTGTGCATGCTTTGTCATATATTTCAATTGCCATCTTATTGTGTGAGCATGTTGGTTGCATATTTTACTCATTCAAGGACATCCACTTGTTGTTTTCATTGTTTGGCCTTATTTCCTTTTGCCAAGTGGATGGACAAGAATTCCTAAGAACCTCCTCTAGCTATCTATGCTTTTCTTCTCTCAAACTCTATTCATGCTACATCACAAAATTTGATCAAGTCAGATTCGAACCACTCTGTGTGAGGAGCACTCGGAGTCCCCGATTCGTCATAGACTTAAACTTCCAAAACCTCTTTGTGATTCTCGGTCTAACCGATACCCCACTTTCGGTCTTACCGAGATCATTAAGTTGATCTATGTTTTCGATCTCGGTGCAACCGATTTGAACCATTCGGTCACACCGAGTTGCAATAACTGTATACAGTTTTGCATCTCGGTGCCACCGAGTTGTTCCACTCGGTCACATCGACAGGGTCGGGCTATATATAGTCACGGGCAAAAATTTGGAAATTTCTCCGAACCCCTTCGCCCGCGTGATAGCTCGCTCTGCCAACGTGGTCTCTGGATCGTCTCCTCGCCTCCAGTCGCTGGTCTCCGTCGCCGTCAACGGGAATCAACCCTGCCGTTGCCACCATAGCGAGTCTCCGCGAACTAGGGTACGGACTCGATCTTTGTGCTATTCCCCAATCCGATTCTTAGCACATTGTGCTCATAATGATTCTTGCCACGTTTGATAAACTTCTATCCAGTCAATGAACTCGTAGATTAGGTTTGATTCGAAAATTTTAGGGTTAGGTTTCCGCCGAAACCATCTCGGACCCACCGAGTTGAAAAACTCGGTCCCACCGATTTGGCTTATGCCATTGCACAAGTGAGACTCGGTCTGACCGAGTATTACTAATCGGTGTGAACGATTTTGGAACTTTGTGAAACCCTAGCAGTCTCGGTGCCATCGAACTGTGACTCGGTCTGACCGAGTTCACTAGTTTAGGTTCCAAAAACTGCTTCGGTATCACCGAGTTTAAAAACCGGTAGATCTGAAATGCTTTCTATGGGAAACTAAAACTAAGTTTTTGAATCATTCTTTTGCAAAACCCTCTGCATTTTGTGATGCTCAACCACTCTACCTCATCTATAAACTATTCACAGGGTCAGCAGTCAGCTTGTTCATCACGTCAGACCAAAGTGATAGCCAGAATTTGTCAGAGCAGCCAGTGCAAATGAGTGAGGGCACTAGTCCCTCCAGTTCTTCAGATGATGGCAGCAGGAGCACCCCTAGCAACCTGCCAAAAGCTGCCACAAGACAAAGAAAGAAGAGAACCTCAGAATCAGAGGATGAAGATTATGTGGCAGAGGAAGAGGAAGCCACATCAAAGAGAGTTGCACTCAAAAAGGAGCATGGCTCAAGACAGAGCACCAAGCTAGTCTTAAAGGTCAAAAGGCCAGCAGGCAGGCAGCCTATGCCAAAGGCCAGAGCTTCAACTCAGATTCCTGAAAAGCCTGCAACCATAGAGCCAGTTGTTGCTGAAGGAAAGAAAAGGAAGGAAAGGGTTAACAAGACCGTAGCCAGAGTGCTTGGAAAGGCTTCCATCATGGAAGAAGAGGAAGAAGAAGAGGTTGCTGCACCAGCACCTAAGGCACCTAAGCTTATGGGTGATGTTATCAGGACAGGGGCTGCTGCATCCAAGCCCAAAGAAGCACCCAAAGCTGCCTCCAAGCCCAAGTCTGCCCCAAAGAGAAATACGAGGAGCATACCTGCAACTAAGAAGAACAAGGCCCCAGTACCCGAAGCTGCTGAAGAAGATGATGAAGAGCATGTTCTAAGAAAGCTCAAGCCCAAGATCCCAGACCACAATGATGCTCATCCTGTGGCTGAGGACATGAAGCTCAGAAGAGACTCAGGGCTGAGGAAGTGGAGAGATGTAGATCCATATGCTTCAAGGAGAAGAACTGTTGTTGACTACAGGTTCCACGCTAAGGAACAGCAGGACTTCTATGAGACAGTCTTGTTAGACAAGAAGCCAATTGTATGTGATATGAGATGGGTCAACTGGGAATATATCAAGGAGAATGAAGAGCACTACCCTGGAGTGCAGGACAGCTTCAAGGCATGTGGAGTAGCAGACTTTGTTGGGGAGAAGCTCACAAAGTGGAATGAGGAGCTTATCATGCAGTTCTACTCCACAGCACATTTTTATCCAGATGGGAGGATTGTTTGGATGTCTGAAGGTATGAGGTACCAATCAACAGTTGCTGAGTGGACACAGCTTATCAATGCCCCAGAGGAAAATGAAGATGACTTGGATGTCTATTCCAAGAAGAAGATGGATCATAACTCTATGTCCAATATGTACAAGGAAATTCCAAACGAGGCACTTGATACTTTCAAGTTTGGGTCTATGCATTATCTTCTGTCAGGGCTGCCAACCATCAACTGGATCCTTAGGCACACACTTTTTCCCAAGTCTGGAGATCACAGGATGATCAGAGGTCATGCCATTAACTTGCTACATATCTTTGATGTGCCTCAGAAATTCAAGGTCATGAGCCTCATGGTAGAGACTATCAAGAGGACTGCAGCAGATCAGAAGAGGAGCTGTGGATATGCCCCTTAGATCCAGATGTTGATTAACTCAAGAATGGGCACAGACACATACTTGTTGGACAAGGAACATTTCCCTATCTATCCAAATTTCGAGGACAACCAAGTTGTGATGACCAAAGATGAACCATCTTCAGACCATGCACAAGCCAAGAAGGAGAAGGCAATAAAGGAGAAAGCTGCCAAGATGCCAACTCAAGAGGAGGCATCTGAGTACTTCTTGAAGAACAAGCAAGAGCAGCTCAGTTACTTGATTGCATCCACCCTGCGGATTGAGAAAGGACTGGCCACCCTAACTCAGAACCATGCAAGCCTAGAGAGAATTGTAGAACAAAAGTCTATGACTTGGATATCAAGGTGACAGAGATCCAGACTGCAGTGGAGCAGCTCCAAGATGACATGTAGGAGAGGAAAGGGAAGACAACCACTGATGCCTTTGCCAGAGTGCCACGAGGTCCGAGGTCGTCTGCAATGCCAGTTCCTGACACAAGAGCAACCGCCTCAGCTCCAGCCGCAGCACCAGCCCAACCTGCTCCAGCATCTACTTCAGCTTCAACTCCAACCGCGTCTATGGAAGCCTTCATCCTTGGAGTGATCCGGACTCCACCACCACCTGAAGATCAAGCCTGAGTGTCGATTTAGCACTATGCATTTTCTAGGATCTTTTTGGTAACTTGTTGCCAAAGGGGGAGAAAATGTATAGATCATAGGCTTCGAGAGAGAGTGTTGCTTGTCTCTCTTGCTTTATTTGGTGGTTTTTCAAACATTGTTTGCTTTTGGTCGAGATACTTTGATATGCTTGTGAGACATTGATGATCATGTGTTTGATCATAAGCTACACTTATGCATGCTTGGTGAATGCTATTATGTTATCTATCTTATGTGATCATTCACTTTTCTTGGTGATGAGTGCATGTATTTCATTCTTATCATTTTAAGCGCTCCACCAAGATGTATGTGACATGGAAGAGTAACCCATGACTCTAACTCTTTGTGCATTTGCAGTCCAAAGCAAATCTTAAATATGCACAAATTTAGGGGGAGCTCTTACTTATCACACACTTCTCAAAGCAACAATGTAATTCATTCTTATTACCATTTGTCGAAGCTTTGATCTATATGTTGTCATCAATTACCAAAAAGGGGGAGATTGAAAGTGCAACTATCCCTAGGTGGTTTTGGTAATTCATAACAACATATAGCTCATTGAGCTAATGCTATTCCAAGATGGTTATTTCAGGAAAGCTCAATGATTGGCATGGCATGGATGGTGAAAGTGGAACCCTCAAAATGCTAAGGACAAAGGATTGGCTCAAGCTCAAAAGCTCAAGACTCTTCATTTTATATTTTAGTGATCCAAGATCACATTGAGTCTTTAGGAAAAGCCAATACTATCAAGGAGGGATGAGGTGTTGCTTAATGAGCCTCTTGCTTCATGTGCTTAGTGATATGCTCCAAAACCCTCAACTACTTTCCCATATCCACATATGACCTAAACCCTAAGCCAAACTCGGTCCTACCGATTCTTCCTATCCGGCGCCATCGAGTTTCACTTGTCATAAGCCACTGCCAAACCCTAGCAATTCGGTTCTACCGATAGGGATCTCGGTCTCACTGAGATGGGATTGCAAACTCTCTGTTTCCCTTTCGTAACTTTTCGGTCTCACCGAAAGAGCGGATCGGTCCCACCGAGATTGCAATGTAAATTCAGTGTTTCCTTTTTGTAACTTTTTAGTCTCACCGAAAGAGCAAATCGGTCCCACCGAGTTTACCTGACCAACTCTCTGGATAGATTATTACCAAAATCGGTCTCACCGAGTTTGTGTAATCGGTCTCACCGAGATTACGTTATGCCCTAAACCTAACAAAATTGGTCCTACCGAGTTGCATGTCAGTCCCACCGAAAATCTCTAACGGTCACTAGGTTTACTTTTCGGTCCGACCGAGTTTGTTGATTCGGTCCCACCGAGATTGGTAAATTGTGTGTAACGGTTGGATTTTGTGTGGAGGCTATATATACCCCTCCACCTCCACTTCATTCATGGAGAAAGCCATCAGAACACATCTACACTTCCAACTCATATGTTCTGAGAGAGAGCCACCTACTCATGTGTTGAGACCAAGATATTCCATTCCTACCATATGAATCTTGATCTCGAGCCTTCCCCAAGTTGCTTTCCACTCAAATCTTCTTTCCACCAGATCCAAATCCTATGAGAGAGAGTTGAGTGTTGGGGAGACTATCATTTGAAGCACAAGAGCAAGGAGTTCATCATCAACACACCATTTGTTACTTCTTGGAGAGTGGTGTCTCCTAGATTGGCTAGGTGTC
Source organism: Triticum monococcum (assembly GCA_034509565.1). Classification (NCBI taxonomy): domain Eukaryota; kingdom Viridiplantae; phylum Streptophyta; class Magnoliopsida; order Poales; family Poaceae; genus Triticum; species Triticum monococcum. The sequence continues at coordinate 413,636,252 of CM067845.1, forward strand.
ACTTGGGAGCCTCCGACATGATTGTGGAGTTGAACCAAGGAGTTTGTAAGGGCAAGGAGATCGCCTACTTCGTGAAGATCTACCGCTAGTGAGGCAAGTCCTTCGTGGGCGATGGCCATGGTGGGATAGACAAGGTTGCTTCTTCGTGGACCCTTCGTGGGTGGAGCCCTCCGTGGACTCGTGCAACCGTTACCCTTCGTGGGTTGAAGTCTCCATCAACGTGGATGTAGGATAGCACCACCTATCCAAACCACGGGAAAAACATCCGTGTCTCCAATTGCGTTTGAATTCTCCAAACTCTTCCCTTTACATTCTTGCAAGTTGCATGCTTTACTTTCCGCTGCCAATATACTCTTTGCATGCTTGCTTGAATTGTGTGATGATTGCTTGACTTGTCCTAAAATAGCTAAAATCTGCTAAGAACTAAAATTGGGAAAAGGTTAAGTTTTTATTTGGTCAAGTAGTCTAATCCCCCCCCTCTAGACATACTTTCGATCCTACAGAGGAGCTGGCGATGCATGAAGACCTGTGCACCTCCCTGGAGCTGTTCAACTTGGCGACCAAGTGCTCCAGGGCTGAGGAGGGATGCCTCTCCCTCCTCGAGCTGCCTGCCATAGACCCAGAGGAGAAGAAGCCCAAGGCCAAGGACGTGAAGCGCAAGGGGGCTGCCGTGCTCGCGACAGAACCAGACACCAAGCGGGGCAAAGATCTGCCTGAGTCCTCCAAGGGCAGCCGGTACTGTGTGTACCACGACCTCCACACCCACAACACCAACGAATGCCAAGAACTCCGCGCCGTGCGAGAAGGAAGGATCGGCCGTCGTCCAGACCGTGCCGATCGGGGCTATGGCCGAGGAGGAGGAAGAAACGCAGGACGCTGGGAAGACCGCGGCCCGCGCCAAGGGTATCGTGATCAACCTCGCGAGGATCGCTGGCGAGACCTGCCTCGCGAGGGGGACTGGAGGGATCAACCTCGTGAGGATCGCCCACAGGGCAACGCAGGCCTCCCTCCACTGCCGCCTCAGCCAAGGAGGAACGAGGATCGCCATCAAGACGAAGGGGCTGGGGGCTTCCAGGAGCCACGCGCAATCGCCTGCATCTTGGGCAGAGCTCAAGCCCCAGCCTCCCAACGCATCTTCCAGCAGTTTGCCCGCGAAGTGAATGCAGTCCTCCCCATGCTTGAAGCAATGCGCCCTCTCAGGTGGTCGGCATGCGCCATCACATTCAGCTCAGCGGATCAACTCAAGTGTGCAACCACAGCCGGAGTCCTCCCGATGCTTTGCTCCCCAGTCATCAGCAATGTACTGGTCACCTGGACCCTCATCGATGGTGGGGCAGGGCTCAACGTCCTGTCCGTGGAAATGTTCAAGAATCTCCAAGTGCCCTACGACCAGCTTCAGCCAACCAAGCCCTTCTCCGGAGTCACCGACGGCTCCACGGTCCCGATTGGGCAGGTCCGCCTCCCTGTCACCTTCGGGGCACGCGACAACTACCGCACCGAGCTCATCGATTGGGAAAGTCCGCCTCCCTGTCACCGCTGGGACCCGAGGACGTAGAGCAGAAAGGGAGCAAAGGCGAGGGAGAAGGGGCACGCGAGGACCTCGCCGAGCGATTCCGCTCCTGCCGACGCGCGGACCCGATGACACACCAGGGATAATCCCCGACTCTCGAGATAAGTCACCGCCCGAAAGCATCGGCTATCGTAGCACTACCCCCGCACCTAATGCAATTCCGTGTTAGCGACGCCACTCTCCTTTCTCGCCGAGCGACGGCTGCTTGGGCGCCAAAGGGGACCTCCTGAGCATCGCGACTCAGGGGCTCTTACCGGACCCCGGGTCGCTCACCTCCTGGCCTGGACCACGGCATCGCGACCTAGCATACCAGCGACGGCTGACGCCGCCTTGGGACTGGGACCTATCGATGCAGAGCACCAAGCCCTCGCGAGGTTCGAAAGGGAGAACTGAGCTAAGACGGAATCAGCAGCTCACACAGCTCTACAGCAAGGGTTATGTATTAACAAACAGGATTACAGGCACCTTACAAGCCCCTATGGGGCGCATTTTGATTCCTCGCAGGGAACGCATCCTAAGGGATGCTAACTACATGCGCGCCTGCAAAAGATGCCATCATTAACAGTGGGCCGTCAAGCGCCGGTGCCAACCCCATCCAGATCAGAGTCGGCGACGGCCAGACGAGCCCACCCTGCTCCAGGAGCGGCGCCGGCTCGGGGGCTCGTAGCTGTCGTCACTCGTCTCCGGAGTCGCGAAGATCTCGCCAGAGTCGCTGGATCCTCCGGCGCCTCCGTCGCCTACAGAGCCGCCAAGGGAGTGGTCGACGGGCCTAGCCCTCACCATGGCGAGGCCCTTGCCACCTCTCCCGGGGCACACTCCAGCCGACGCCCGTTCGCGTCGAAGACCTTGAAGGACATCACCGAAGCGCCGTCATACTCCAAGTGGACCGCGAAGATGCCCCTCACCCTGTAAACCCGGGTGATCTCTCTCCAACCACGAGTCATGTAGACCTCGCCCGGGGCAACGACCGCGACCTCTGCCTCGGTCGCGACGGTGCTGCAGCCGACGTGCTGCAGCGAGAGCTCTAGGGGCTCCCCGGCGGGATGATGGGGGCGAAGAAGGGAGGCAGATGGATCCAAGACTGGAGAGGAATGGCGACGTGGAGCACGAACTCTTGGGAGGAGCCCTCGGCGTGGACCCCAGGAGGAACAACCCACACCTTCGTGACCCGTCGGCGCCAGCGACGACGCTGACCGCGGGGATCGGCATCGACCCCTTTGAGGCCCTCAACGTGAGCATACAAGGGAAGCGGGAACCCCGGTGGAGCCCGCTCGCACCGAGGCCTCGACACCTCCTGACGGTCCTCCTCGTCCCGGCCGCAAAGGGCGAGCTGTTTCTTCGGCGGGAGCGGGTCTGGTCCCTCTCGAGGGGCCTTTCCCTTCTCCGCTGCAGAGAACCGGCGAATCGGAGCCATCACGACAAGAGGGAGCAAGGATCGGGAAGAAGGATAAGCAAGGAGGGATGGACTGGAAGGGCACGCGCAGTTCCGTACTTATAGCCGGCGAAGGCCAACCACCGGCCTCCACGATCACAGGTAATCATGACACGATTTTCATGCAGGGACTTGTCCAACTCGCGCGATCACCGAGGCGTCGTGGGGAAGTGGATACGCCCACGTCCAATCAACCGCCATGCGGCGCCCAAGGCCGCAGGCTGTTAGGGCCCGCGGTGCTCCGCCCATGCCCTTTCGCCTCTCGGCACGGCCAAGTCCAGGCGCGCCTTGGGCCCGGGGGCTACTGTCGGCATTCTGGGAACGGGGGTCCCCAGACTTGCCTGCCTGCGGCCTACGGCGTGGCTCAAAGGGGGCCCAGCACGGCCCATCTTCATCAACACAAGACTCAAGACCCTCGCGAGGGACCAAGCCTCGGCGGGCGGACGACACGGAGCTCCCTCGGGCACGGCCTCGTCAGGCTGGCTCGCGAGGAGGCGGAGAGATCAAGGCGGGGTACCTCGCGATGTGCCCGTGACGCAAGCCATGACGACTCAGGGCGCCAGGCGGGCGCCAGCCCGTGCAGCGTCCTGCTTTCCTCTTTGGTGCAAAGGGGGCAAGCGCAGCCGCGGAGTACCGAGGCATCAGGCAAAGGTTGCCATTTCGGTGCAATGAGACCAAGACCAGGAGGACTAGGAGACGGAGGTCACCGTGGAGCCCAAGACAGCGTCATCACCAGAGCTTTGCGCAGGCGAAGACTAATTTTGTCAGGATAGTTGATACTTGTTGTCCCCCTTCAAATTAGCCCGCCATTGTTGGCTCCCTTCCAACTCGATATTTGGGAAGAGGACCAGGGCCACTATAAATAGGACTAGCCGTCCATAGAGCAAAGGGTTGGAAAAAGAGCAAAACATAGAGAGAGAGAGAGAGGTGACCGAACTCCTCCCAGCAGTTCATCGCCCCAGCCAAGAACAGACCCTCGCGAGGCTGTTCTTCCTTATATTGTTCATCATCATCAGCCCCAAGAGGCAATCCACCCACCACACACTGGAGTAGGGTATTACACCACAACGGTGGCCCGAACCAATATAAACCTTGTGTCTCTTGTGCAGTTCTTTCAGTAGTCTAGATCTTTGCGAGACGGAGAGGTAGATGGCGTAATCTCCGTGCGCACCCCAGTGTTTGAACCTTAAGGGTCTGCCGGAACCCGAAATCCGACAATATGGAAGTTGTTTGCACTTATCCTTGCCAAAGTGATATGAGTGAACTATCTTGGCGGAGTCACCCTCAAGAACTCTCTAGTTATTCTTCTTAGGGATCCACACCATCTTGATGGGAATCCTTGGAGTTGTAGTCGTTCTTAATGAAGTGGAACTTGATGTAGTCTTGGGAACCCACTTGACCAAGGCTTTGGGAGCTTCCTTAAATGCATCAATCTCCTCTTGAAGCTTGTCCTTGCCTTTTTGCTTGTGGTCTTGTTGTGGAAGATCATCTTGAGCTTGTGTTCCTTGGAAAGAAGTAGGATCATACTTCTCTTGTTGAGGAACAAATTTCGTCTTGGGGTATTGATCTTCTTTCCACTCAACTCCATTGGCATTGAACTTTCGTTCAAAACCAACACCTTGATTCTTCCGGTGTCTTCCTTGCTTGCGCACAATTTCCTCAAATTGCTTACTTCCGGCAAGGCTCCTGTAAACATCTTTCTCTATAATTCCCTTCAATAAGCTATTTTCTTGCTCAAGTGTAACTTGGCTAAGAGAATCATTAGTGGAATCAAGACAACTACTAGAAGCAACATCATTGGGTTTAGCATGATTATTGTTCCTACTAGAAGGAGAATCTTTCTTACTCTTGTTGCTAAATTTAACTAGCGACATGTAAGTAAACAAGACTAAATGCTTGGCAATGTAAGAAGAAATTTGCTTGCGAAGATCATCATTGATCGCTTTTAAGAACCCATGCTCTTGCTCAAGGTTGAGCTTTTTGAAGCGTAACTTCTCATGAGTCTTTAAAAGTTCTCAATGATTTTCCAAGGTAGTTTCATGAGCTAACTTAAGAGTGTTTAGCTCTTTAGTTAGACGCTCAATCTCCTTCTTATCATCGTCATTCATTTTATCTTGATTAGCATGATTAATAGCAAGTTCATCATAGTTTTCATCACTAGAATTGTCAACAAGTAAATAATCATCACCTAGCAAGTCATCTTCATCACTATTGAAATCAACATACTCGGGGTGTGATACCGTTGGGCCTTTAGCCATGAAGCATCTTCCAATTCCTTCATTTGGTGACTCAAATATGTCGTAGGAGTTGGTTGACACAAGTGCTAGACTGTCAACACCTTCATCTTGAGTATATTCGGAGTCGGAGTGATAACTTGTCTCAGAGTGATCATCGGAGTCGGAGCCGGATACCCATGAACCAACGTGAGCTTGATGTCTTTGTTTTGTGTAGCTCCTTGACGATTTGTCCTTCCTTTCTGAATCCTTGCTTCTCTGTGATGTTCTTTGTTCATAACGGTTATCTCTACTCCTTCTCTCTCTCTTGGTGGTGATTCTTCTCTCCTACTCCTTCTTTTGGGAGAATCTTCTTTTGTAGGGAGCCGTACACTCATTGGAGTAGTGTCCGGGTCTTCCAAAATTATAGCAATTGTGTTCACGACTTGAAGATCTTTTGTCATTGTAGGACCTTGACTTGGAACTTATTTCCTTGCTTCTATTCTTGTAAAAGTTGTTGAAGTTCTTCACCGTTAGGCTCAATTATTCATTGAAGTTTTGTTTCTGACTTGATGATGTGGGAGCATCACATGAGGATTGTAAGCACCACTTGACTTGTTGTGAAGCTCTTCCTTATCCTTGAGTGGCATCTCATGAGCAACAATCCTTCCAATGACTTCCGTTGGCTTGAGATCTTTGTAATTGGGCATCATTTGGATCAATGTGCACACGGTATCATATTTTCCATCCAAGGCTCTTAGGATCTTCTTGATGATGAATCTATCGGTCATCTCTTCACTTCCTAAGCCGGCAATCTCATTTGTGATGAGAGCAAGCCTAGAGTACATTTCAGCAACACCTTCACCACCCTTCATTTTGAACTTGTCAAGTTGACTATGAAGCACATCCAATTTGGATTCCTTGATGGAGTCGGGACCTTCGTGCATATCAATCAAAGTATCCCAAATTTCCTTTGCATTCTCAAGACGACTGATTTTGTTGAATTCTTCGAAGCACAATCCGTTGAAGAGAATATCACAAGCTTGAGCATTGTATTGCAGCATCTCCAATTCTTCCGCGCTAGCCTCACGGTTCGGTTCTCTTGCATCAAAGAATTCACCTTTCAAGCCAATACACACAATAGACCAAATGGCAGGGTTATGTCCAAGAAGATGCATTTTCATCTTCTGCTACCAACTAGCAAAATTAGTACCATCAAAGTAAGGACCTCTACGGTGGTAATTTCCCTCACTAGACGCCATACTCTCCTAGGTTGTGAAACCAAGGCTATGATCACCAAAGATATGGAAATCAAGGCAAATGGAGACCAAAGCTCTGATACCACTTGTAGGATCGAAAGTATGTCTAGAGGGGGCATGATTAGACTACTTGACCAAATAAAAATCTAGCCTTTTCCCAATTTTAAGTCTTGGCATATTTTAGCAACTTAGCACAAACAAGTAATCAACCTACACATGCAATTCTAAGAGTATAGTAGCAGAATGTAAAACAATTGCATATGAAGGTAAAGCGAGGAGTTTGGAGAGAGCAACACAATGTAGACACAGGGATTTTTCGCATGGCTCCGATGGGTGGTGCTATCGTACATCCACGTTGATGGAGACTTCAACCCACGAAGGGTAACGGTTGTGCGAGTCCATGGAGGGCTCCACCCACGAAGGGTCCACGAAGAAGCAACCTTGTCTGTCCCACCATGGCCATGGTCCACGAAGTACTTGCCTCACAAGGGTAGATCTTCACGAAGTAGGCGATCTCCTTGCTCGCAGAAACTCCTTGGTTCAACTCCACAATATTGATGGAGGCTCCCAAGTGACACCTAACCAATCTAGGAGACACCACTCTCCAAAAAGGTAATAGAAGGTGTGTTGATGATGAACTCCTTCATCTTGTGCTTCAAATGATAGTCTCCTCAACACTCAACTCTCTCTCATAGGATTGGATTTGGTAGAAAGATGATTTGAGTGGAAAACAACTTGAGGATGGCAAGAGATCAATATTTATGTGGTTGGAATGGAATATCTTGACCTCAACACAAGTGTAGGTGGTTCTCTCTCGGAAAATTTATGTTGGAAGTGTAGGCATATTTTGATGGCTCTCTCCACGAATGAAGAGTGGGTGGAGGGGTATATATAGCCTCCACACAAAATCTAATCGTTACAAACAAAGCACCAAACTCGGTGGGACCGAATCATCTAACTTGGTCAGACCGATTTAGTTCGAAATGTGAATGTTAGGATTTTCGGTGCGACCGATATGTCAACTCGGTGGGACCGATTCCATTAGGGTTAGGGCATAACGTAATCTCGGTGAGATTGATTACACAAACTCGGTGGGATTGATTTTGGTAATAGGCAAACAGAGAGTTGGTTAGGCAAACTCGATGGGACCGATTCGCTCATCTCGGTTAGAGAGAAACGTTACGAAGGGGAAACAGAGAGTTTGCATTACAATCTCGGTGGGACCGATCGCTCATCTCGGTTGAACCAAAACATTACGAAGGGAAACAGAGAGTTTGCAATCCCATCTCGGTGAGACCGAGATCCCTATCGGTGAGACCGAAGTGACTAGGGTTTCTAGTAGTAGCTATGTCAAGTGAACTCGGTGGCGCCGATTAGAAGATTTCGGTGGGGCCGAGTTTGACTTTTGGTTTGGGAAATATGTGGATATGAGAAAGTAGTTGAGGGTTTTTGGAGCATATCACTAAGCACTTTGAGCAAGCAACTCATTAAGCAACACCTCACCCCCTTTTAATAGCATTGGCTTTTCCTATGGACTCAATGTCATCTTGGATCACTAAAAGTAAAATGTAGAGTCTTGTGCTTTGAGCTTGAGCCAATCTTTTGGCCTTAGCATTTTGAGGGGTCCACTTTATAATCCATGCCATGCCAATCATTGAGCTTTTCCTGAAATATTTATCTTCAAGTAGCATTAGCTAAATGAGCTATATGTTGTTAGGAATTACCAAAACCACCCTGGGATAGTTGCACTTTCACCTAGGCCTAGAGCTGCAGCATGTGCCATGCGGCACCAACAAGGAGGCTAACGAAATCGCCAAGAAGGCGTCAAGGCGTCTACCCGAAGAACCCGGTGTCTTCGAAGAGCGACTCTTCAAGCCTTCGGCGACCCCTGCGGCCGCGAGTTCTACATCACCTCGAGAAGAACTCCCTCAGCCACTAGCCTCAGGAGCCCCCGCTCGCGGCCCGACCTCAGGAGCACATCTACTCCTGGCGCTCGAGCCTCGGGAGGGGTGCTGGACCGAGGAACACAAGGCATATCTGGTGCATGGGACGCTGCAGGAGAAGGAGGAGGACACAGAGCATGTGGCCCAACCGGCTACGACATACTGCATCCAGGACGGTGAGCTGTACAGAAAACAACAAAATGATGTTTTCTTGCGATGCATCTCCAGGGAGCAGGGGAAAGAGCTGCTGGCTGACATACACGGTGGAGACTGCAGGCATCACTCATTGTCACATACCCTGGTTGGCAAGGCATTCCGCAGCGGGTTCTACTGGCCCACGGCACTCAACGACGCGACCGAGCTGGTAAGGTCCTGCGAGGCCTGCCAGTTCCATGCCAAGCAAATCCACCAGCCGGCTTAGGGCCTCCAGACTATCCCACTTTCGCGGCCCTTCGCGGTCTGGGGACTAGACATCCTGGGTCCGTTCCCATGAGCGGCTGGGAGCTACCGCTACCTCTACGTTGCCATCGACAAGTTCACCAAATGAGCAGAGGTTGAAGCCGTCCGCACCATCCCAACCGGGTCAGCAGTTAAGTTCATCAAGGGCCTCGTAAGCCGGTTCGGGGTCCCTAATTGCATCATCAGCGACAACAGCTCGCAGTTCACTAGCAATCTCTTCAAGACCTATTGTTCTAACCTTGGAACAGAGATTTGCTACACTTCAGTGGCACACCCTAGGAGCAACGACCAAGCTGAAAGCGCCAACGCCGAGGTCCTGAGAGGCCTCAAGACCTGGACCTTCAAGAAGAAGTTCGAAGCCTGCAGTAGGGGCTGGCACGACGAGCTCCAGTCTGTGTTGTGGTCCATCCGCACCACTGCCACCAAGCCAACAGGCGAGACCCCGTTCTTCCTCTTCTATGGAGCAGAAGCGGTGCTCCCTCATGAGGTCAGGCATCGCTCTGCGCGGGTCCTGGCATTTGATGAGATGCAGTAGGACGCCATGCAGGAGATGGACCTCGTGCAGGGGGAGGAACGCTACCGTGAAGCCTCGCTCCGAGCGGCAAGATACCAGCAGGCGCCGCGACGGTACCACTGTCGCAGCGTCTGCTCTAGGACGCTTGAGGTGGGCGATCTCGTCCTGAGGCGGGTGCTCTCGAGGGAAGGGCTGCATAAACTCTCACCCATGTGGGAGGGCCCGTTTAAGATTGCCGCGCGCCTGGAGACACAGGACGGGGTCCCCATCCAGAACGCCTGGAACATCCGGCACCTCCGCAAGTTCTACCCATGAAGCAAGGCCCAATGCCTGTGGAGGTCTCCACTCGTGACACTCTCATGTAATAATGAGTGGGGCTGTACATGCCCTGGAGTCTCCGGAGTGTCGCCCTCGGGCATCGGGGGCTCCCTCCCATGTCCTAGTGGCATCACTTAGCTTCTCGCTGGTGAGAAGACTAGACTAGGTGCCGGACGCGGCGGTTCATTTGCTTTTTGTAGTTGGCTTGCCTCTTTTCCTTTACTGAAATTTGGAGTTCCAGCATTTCTCGTTGTCTTGCCTCTTCTTTTTGTTTCTTCCCTCAACCCTTTGTTTTTCGCCAGGGAGGGCGGCAGTTGCCCGACGCTCTCCGTCGCATGCCCCGCGAGGGGGCTGGACAGGTAATGCGCGTGCGCACTCTTGTCTCCGCAGGGCGTTCTTGTCAGAGTTTTTGATCAGCGCATCCCCATTAGTCCATGCCCCATGGGTACCGCGACGCGGTGCATTTGGCCATAACCAGCCCATACCTGAGGCCTCGCGCAGGAAGGGTTAAATATTTCTTAACAAGTTTTTGCAGCTTCGCGATGCAGCTTTGCGATGTTACCCGAATCAATAGTGGGGAAGCCCCACCAGGTGCCCAGAGACGCACACCCTCATGAGGTCAAAGCTACCCCCGATGCATGGAGCTAAGTTACCACTCTATACCCATATAAGGCATAGATCTCACAGCACAACCCGGAAACAATAAACACACCATAAAAGCAACATAAACACAACGGTTCATTGCACGGCCTCACAGGGCCCCGAATTCGTTTCTAACAATGCAGGGGAAAGGGAAAGAGAGGACAAGCAAAAGCGGCTCCTATGACGTGGCTGCTCACGAGGGTCGCCCCAGGACTCAGCCAGAGCCCTCCTCGCGCTTCACCCGGGTGCAACGACGGGATGACCCGCCGCCATCCTCGAAGCGGGCCCGACGGCGTGCCAGCTGGTTGTAGCCGCCGCTGCTGGAGCTTTCGCCGGAGGATGAGCTGCCGTAGCTGGGTGAACCACGGTTGCCGCCGAGGGCAAGGTCACCCTCATGCTCGTCACGGCGATCGCCAAAGCCAAGCACCTCGCCACCATTGTCGTCGTCTTCAGGGCAGCATCCGATGTGGAGACCGTCTTCCCCAAACACCCTCACGAAGAGGGTCGCTGCATCGTCGTACTTGAAGTGGAGGGTGCACCGCCTGCCCAGGCCCCCCGCGCGGGCAAACATCTGCTAGCCGCGGGCCAGGGCTACGCTGCCCGTAGCGGAGACCTCCACCACGACCCATGAAGCCTTGTGCAGCAGTCGTCGGCCTACAGCCAGAGGCCGCCGGCACTTGGGGCCGGCAGTGCACCGGTGAAGGAGCACGGAAGTTGAAGCCAAATGCCGACTAGGTTCGCCGACCACACGACAAATTCCGGCAGCGCCTCCGCCGAGTGGAAGCACGACCGGGGTGGCTGGGCAACCATGGCGCGCCTCCCCTCATCGATGGGGCTGCCCAGACCTAGGCGGCTCCCGCCGCGCGAAGGAGCGTCGTCGTGGCCGCCAAGGATAACGCCGGACCCCGAAGGAGTCCGCCCACACCCATGAGGGACCGCAGCGGGGGTCATGGCATGCTTTCTTGGGAGGCTGCGCCCCCTCTTAGGCGGTGGCGAGCTGGGCCCCTCCTGGCGAGCTTTCCCCTTTCTCGGTTGCCGAGAACCTCTTCACTAGAGCCATGGGTGTCACGGCAAAGAAGAAGAAGAAGAAGCAGGAGGAGTGGAGGAAGAGATGGGCAAAGTTGTCCATCACATCATTCTCCATGTGATGTGATCCCATTCATCAAATGACAACACATTTCTATGGTTAGGAAACTTAACCATCTTTGATTAACGAGCTAGTCTAGTAGAGGCTTACTAGGGACACTGTGTTTTGTCTATGTATCCACACATGTATCAAGTTTCCGGTTAATACAATTCTAGCATGAATAATAAACATTAACCATGATAAAAGGAAATATAAATAACAACTTTATTATTACCTCTAGGGCATATTTCCATCAGTCCCGAACTATGCATCTGAGGATCGAAGGTAACAAGGAATACAGGGACACGATGTTTACCCAGGTTCAGGCCCTCTTAATGGAGGTAAAACCCTATGTCATGCGTGATTGTATTTGATGAGTATAGGGGTTACAAGTGTCGATCTACCTCGAGATCGTAATGGCTAAACCCTAGATGTCTAGCCTATATGAATTCTGATAGCCTCTACGGACTAAACCCTACGGCTTATATACACACCGGAGGGGCCTAGGGTTGTACAGAGTCGGTTTGTAGAAGAAGGAAACTACATATCCGGATGCCAATCTTGCCATCCACGCATAGGAGAGTCCTATCCAGACACGGGGGAAGGTCTTCTACCTTGTATCTTCCCGGCCCATCAGTCTGGCCCATATCACATAGCCCGGACACCCGAGGATCCCCTAATCTAGGACTCCCTCACCTTGGCCTCTCCCCTCTCCCTCCCACCTATATATATGTGGGAGGGGGCGCCTAGAACACAACATTGTCTTAACCGTGTGCGGCACCCCCCTCCACCCTTTACACCCCGGTCATATTTTCCTAGTGCTTAGGCGAAGCCCTACGGAGATAACTTCGCCATCACCGTCCACGCCATCGTGCTGTCAAAACTCATCCACTACCTCACCGTCTTACTAGATCAAGAAGGCGGATGACATCACTGAGCTGAACGTGTGCTGAACGCGGAGGTGTTGTACGTTTGGTACTCGATCGGTTGGAGCGCGAAGAAGTTCAACTACATCAACCGCCTTAACAAACGCTTCCGCCTACGGTCTATGAGGGTACATAGACACACTCTCCCCACTCGTTGCTATGCATCTCCATGGATAGATCTTGCGTGTGCGTAGAATTTTTTGTTTACCATGCTACATTTCCCAAATTTACCACTAGTACATGCAAGCGGGACAACAAAATTCATAAACATGTTGTTAATCTGGTTGAGCCAGCGGTCCCTCAGTATTTGAATTGGTCAGAGCGATCGGTCAGTTGGAGTAGGGCTGATAATCCACCCCGGGTTAAGAAACCCGGTGGCGGCTTTGGTGGTAGCACCTCAGGTTCATGAATATAAGCTCATAAAGGTACTGATGGATGGAGGAAGCAACATCAACATTTTGTACTATGATACCTTCAGGCATATGCATTTGTTAGACAAACATCTCTCACCTTCTTCAACTGTTTTCATGGGATCATCCCCGGAAAATCTGCATATCCGGTTGAGCGAATCAAATTGGAAGTGGCATTTGGTGATGAGTACAATTACAAAATAGAGTTTATGACATTTGAAGTGGTCAAGATCAAGAGCCCATATCTTGTCTTGTTTGGGCGGCCGGCTTATGCTCATTTTATGGCACACCCCTGTTATGTGTATCTCAAGCACACGATGCCTAGGCCAAGGGGCACTATCACAGTCAATGGTGACAGGAAAATTGCTCGTGAGTGTGAAGAAGGGGACGTAGCTTATGCTAAGTCGGCCTGTGCAGCGGAGGGTTTGAAATTCTGTACATCCAATGTTGAACCGGATGACATGACGTCTTTGAAGAAACCCACCATAGAGTCTGACCCCCTGCTCAAGTTTCAATTGGCCAGAGACACAAAACAGGTTGACTTTACTCCAGGCAAGACTGGCATGGATCCCAAATAGGAAAGCATGCTCATCGAGTTCATCCGTGAGAATCAGGACATCTTTGCATGGAAACCTTCTGAAATGCCTGGTGTACTGAGAGAATTCACTGAGCACCACCTTAATGTTGATCCTATGATGAAACCATTCTGGCAATGCCTCAGTCGTTTTAACGAGGAGAGACACAAGGCTATTGGGGAAGAAGTGGCCTGACTCCTAGCTGACGGGTTCATCATGGAAGAATTTCATCCTGAGTGGCTGGCCAATCTAGTAGTTGTCCTAAAGAAGAATGGTACTTGGCGTATGTGTGTTGATTACACGGATCTCAATAAGGCCTGTCCCAAAGACCCGCTTGCCCTCCCTCATGGTCAGATCATCGATTCCACCGCTGGGTGCGAGAGTCTCTGCTTTTTGGATGCTTACTCCGGTTATCATCAGATAAAGATGGCCGTTGAGGATTAGGAAAAGACAACCTTCATCACACCGTTCGGAGCTTTCTACTATGTCTTCCTTCTGCCAAGTTTGCTAATAAGCTACCAATACAGTCTTAAGAAAGCCCCCTGCAAGATTCCTTATGGACAAATATATTAAACACCTTTGAAATGGCCAGAAACTGGTGAAAGACAATTCTTTGGACCGGATATGATTGAGGAGGCAGAAGAGCAAGTTTGGATCATTTTTCAGAATTTTAAAACAGCCCAGTCTCATCAAAAGAGCCAGTATGACCGTCGTCATAAGGAAGTGCCTTATGAAGTTGGTGACAAGGCTTACCTTCGGGTTACTCCTTTAAAGGGTACCCATCATTTTGGTATCAAGGGCAAGTTGGCTCCTTGTTACATTGGTCCTTTTCGCATTCTTGCTAAACGATGAGAGGTTGCCTACTAGTTGGAATTACCCCCACATCTTCCTCGAGTCCATGATATCTTCCACATCTCTCAACACATGTGTTTCTTCTCAGATCCCATCCATGGAGTGGACCATGAAACACTTGATCTCCAGGATAACCTCACATATCGGGAGTACCCTATATGCATTCTAGATCAAGCAGAGTGTGTCACTCGACGTCAAAACATCAAGTTTCTCAAGGTTCAGTGGTCTCATCATTCCGAGAGAGAAGTTACTTGGGAGCGAGAAGGTTGTCTTTGACTGGAGTACCCTACCCTTTTTCTGCTGACTCCTGAATCTCGGGACAAGATTCTTTTGAGTGGGGGTGAGTTTTCACATCCCTAGTTCTAGTATGATCTAGGCTAGCTACTGGTGTGAGCATCATGTTTAAATTTTCAAATGAACTTGAAATGGCGGATGTTCAAACCCTAGCATCAAAAGGAACTAATATAGGTTCAACTAAAATATTTTCAATTAACCTAAAATGGCTTTAAAAAAATATTCATCATTTTTGGAAAATGGTGGAAACAGCAACCATAGGATTTTGAATTAATTCATATGCTATTTTGAATTGGAGAAAATAAATGCTATACATATTTTTATTGCTTCAATAATTCTGATATTTTGTGAGGGGCTCTGGAATAACCTACCTAGTCCCTAGAAAAATTATCAGAAGCAACAAAAATGATTTAGTGTCTAAAACTAAATCAAAACTATTGGGGAACGTTGCATGGAAAACAAAAAAATCTACGCACACCCAATATCCATGGAGAAGTATAGCTACAAAAGGGGGAGAGCATCTACATACCCTTGTAGATCGCTAAGTGGAAGCGTTTATCAACGCGGTTGATGTAGTCGTACACCTTCCCGATCCATCCCGATCAAGTACCGAACATACGGCACCTCTGCATTCAGCACACGTTCAGCTCGATGACGTCCTCGCCTTCTTGATCCAGCAAGAGAGACGAAGTAGTAGATGAGTTCCGGCAGCACGACGGCGTGATGACGGTGGTGGTGAAGAACAATCTACGCAGGGCTTCGCCAAGCACAACGAAAACTATGACAAAGGATAAAATAGAGGGGGCGGGGTTGCCGGCACACGGCTTGGTGAATCTCGATGTGTTCTGGGTGCTAGCCCTGCCCCTCTATTTATACGTTGAGCCCTAGGATCGTTTCTTGGAGAAAGAGCCTCCTCAAAGTCGGTTTTGGCACGCAAGGCAAGACTCCTTCTTGGACTCCAGGACCAGACGCCAGGGTGTAGGATCGAAAGTATGTCTGGAGGGGGGTGATTAGACTACTTGACCAAATAAAACCTAGCCTTTTCCCAATTTTAGTTCTTGGCAGATTTTAGCAACTTACCACAAACAAGTAATCAACCTACACATACAATTCTAAGAGTATAGGAGCAGAATGTAAAACAATTGCATATGAAGGTAAAGGGAGGAGTTTGAGGGAGCAAACGCAATGTTGACACGGAGATTTTGGCATGGGTCCGATAGGTGGTGCTATCGTACATCCACGTTGATGGAGGCTTCAACCCACGAAGGGTAACGGTTGCGCGAGTCCACAGAGGGCTCCACCCATGAAGGGTCCACGACGAAGCAACCTTGTCTATCCCACCATGGACGTCACCCAGGAAGGACTTGCCTCACTAGGGTAGATCTTCACGAAGTAGGCGATCTCCTTGCCCTTACAAACTCCTTGGTTCAACTCCACAATCTTGTCAGAGGCTCCCAAGTGACACCTAGCCAATCTAGGAGACACCACTCTCCAAGAAGTAGCAAATGGTGTGTTGATGATGAACTCCTTGATTTTTTGCTTCAAATGATAGTCTCCCCAACACTCAACTCTCTCTCATAGGATTGGATTTGGTAGAAAGATGATTTGAGTCGAAAGCAACTTGGGGAAGGCTAGAGATCAAGATTTATGTGGTTGGAATGGAATATCATGACCTCAACACAAGTGTAGGTAGTTCTCTCTCAGAAAATGTGTATTGGAAGTGTAGGCATGTTCTGATGGCTCTCTCCACGAATGAAGAGTGGGTGGAGGGGTATTTATAGCCTCCACACAAAATCTAACCGTTACACACAAATCACCAAACTCGGTGGACCAAATCATGAAACTCGGTCAGACCGATTCAGTTCAAAATGTGAACGTTAGGATTCTCGGTGGGACCGACATGTCAACTCGGTCGGACCGATTTTGTTAGGGTTAGGGCATAACATAATCTTGGTGAGACCGATTACACAAACTTGGTGAGACCGATTTTGGTAATGGACTAACAAAGAGTTGGTCAGGAAAACTCGGTGGGACCGATTCGCTCATCTCGGTTGGACCGAAGTGTTACGAAAGGGAAACAGAGAGTTTACATTGCAATCTTGTTGGGACCGATCGCTCATCTCGGTTGGAACGAAGTGTTCCGAAGGGAAAACACAGAGATTACAATCCCATCTCGGTGAGACTGAGATCCCTATCGGTGAGACCGAAAAGACTAGCGTTTCTGGCAGTGGCTATGTCAACTGAACTCGGTGGCGGCTGATAGAAAGAATCGATGGGGCCGAGTTGGATATTTGGTGTGGGACATATGTGGATATGAGAAAGTAGTGGAGGATTTTCGAGCATATCACTAAGCATTTTGAGCAAGCACCTCATCCCTTCTTAATAGTATTGGCTTGTCCTATAGACTCAATGTGATCTTGGATCACTAAAATAGAAAAATGTATAGTCTTGTGCTTTGATCTTGAGCCAATCTTTTATCCTTAGCATTTTGAAGGGTCCACTTTCTAATCCATGCCATGCCAACCATTGAGCTTTCCTGAAATATTCATCTTGGAATAGCACTAGCTCAATGAGCTATATGTTGTTAGGAATTACCAAAACCACCCAGGGATAGTTGCACTTTCAATCTCCCCCTTTTTGGTAATTGATGAAAAAATATAGATCAAAGCTTCGACAAATGATAAATAGTATTTGAAAAACATCGTCACTTTGAGAAGTATGTGATAAGCAAGAGCTCCCCCTAAATTTGTGCATTATTTAAAATTTGCTTTCAAATGCAAATGCACAATCGATTAGGATCATGGGTTACTCTTCCATGTCACATACATCTTGGTGGAGCGCTCAAATGATAGAAATTAAAAGCACGCACTCATCACCAAGCAAGTGAATGATCATATATGAGATATAAAAGATAGTATCATCCAAACAAGCATTAAGGTATCAAATGATCAACCACATGATCACACAAGTACCTCACAAGGACATTAAGGCATTCGATGAAGTAGTTGGAGCTGATGGAGTGGGTGCTGGAGGTGGCACTGGTGCTGTGGCTGCTGGTGCTGACACTGAAGCTCGAGTATCTATCACATGCACTGCAGCAGACCTTGGGTCTCGTGGCACTCGCTTGAAAGCATCAATAGTAGACTTTCCCTTCCTCTCCTCTGCTTCCTCCTGTAGCTGCTCAACTGCAGTTTGGATCTCAGTTACCTTGACATCCAGATCATGGAACTTCTGCTCAATGATCCTCTCCAAACTCTCCTGGTTCTTAGTCAGGGTGGCCAAGCCCTTCTCACTCCTCATGGTGGATTGGATCAAAAATCCAAGTTGATCTTGTTTGGATTTGAAGAACACTTGAGATGCCTCTTCAACAGTTGGCATCTTTGCAGCTTTCTCTGCCTTTGCCTTCTCTCTCTTCTCATGTGCTTGAGCTGAAGATGGTTCATTTTCATCCATCACCACAGTGTTGTCTTCAAATTCGGGATAGATGGGCAGGTGCTCCTTGTCCAAAAGATATGTGCATGTGCCCATCTTTGAGTTAATGAGATCCTGGATTTGTGGGGCATACCCACAACTTCTCTTCTGGTTAGCAGCAGTCCTCTTGATTGTCTCAACAATCAAACTCATGACCTTGAACTTCTGTGGGACATCAAATATGTGCAGCAATTTTATAGCATGTCCTCTGATCATCTTGTGATCACCTGACTTGGGTAGCAGTGTGTGCCTCAGAATCCAGTTTATGGTAGGCAGACCAGACAACAGGTAATGGACAGATCCAAATTTATGTGTATCCAAGGCAGCATCTGGGATCTCCTTGTACATGTTGGGCCATAGTGTTGTGGTCTTTCTTCTTCTCTGGATAAACATCCAAGTCATCTTCATGTTCCTCAGGAGCATTTATAAGCTTGGCCCACTCATTAACTGTGGATTGGTACCTAGTACCCTTGGACATCCATACAATCTTCCCATCTAGATAGAAGTGGGCAGTGGAGTAGAACTGCATGATCAGCTCATCATTCCACTTGGTGAGCTTTTGTGCAACAAATTCATCAACTCCACAGGCCTTAAAACTATCATACACTCCAGGATAGTGATCTTCATTCTTCTGGATGTACTCCCAGTCTACCCATTTCATGTCACACACAATGGGCTTCTTGTCAAGCAACACTGTCTCATAGAAGTCATGTTGTTCCTTAGTGTGAAACATGTAGTCCACAACAGTTCTTCTCCTGATAGCATATGGATCAGACTCTCTCCATATTCTCAATCCTGCATCCTTCCTGATTTTCATGTTTTCTGCAACTGGATGTGCATCATTGTGGTCAACGATCTTGGGTTTCAGCTTCCTTAGCACCTGAGTTTCATCTTCTTCAGCAGCTTCAGGCACTGGGGCCTTGTTCTTTTCCTCAGCAGAAATATTTCTAGTGCTTCTCTTCGGCTTCTGAGCTGGAGTAGCTCCCTTGGGAGCAGCTTTGGGCTTGGATGGAGCAGCCCCTGATCTGATTGCATTTCCCATGAGCTTTTGAGCTTTGGGTTCTGGTGCAGCATCCTCTTCCTCTTCAACATCATCTCTCATAATTGATGATCTGCCAAGCACTCTAGCAGTGGTCTTCTTGACCCTTTCCTTCCTTTTCTTGCCTTCTCCAACTGCCTCTTCAGATGGCTTGGAGGTTTCAGCACTGGATGCTCTGGCCTTAGACATGGGGACACTCTTTGCTGGTGCCTTCTTATGCATCCCTGGCTTGATTGTAGCAGCTGAGCCATACTCCTTTTTCAGCACCTTTTTCTTGGAGCCGACTTCTTCCTCAATAGCCACATAATCCTCATCCTCTGAATATGAGGTCTTCTCCTTTCTTGTTCTGGTGGCTGCCTTTGGCAAGTTACTTGGTGTGCTCCAGCTGCCATCATCACATGAACTGGAGGGACTAGTGCCCTCACTCAGTTGAACCTGCTCCTCAGACTTGTTTTGGCTATCACTTTGGTCAGACATCGTGCAGGCAAACTGTCAGCAGACCCCTAATGAATAGATTATAGATGAGGTAGAGTAGATGAGCATCAAAGTACATGAGTTTTGCAAAATAATTGACTCAAAAATTTAGTTTTAGTTCTTCACAGAAAGCATTTCGGATCTACCGATTTGTAAACTCGATGATACCGAAGTAGTTTTTGGAACCTAAACTAGTGAACTCGGTCAGACCGAGTCACAGTTCGGTGGCACCGAGACTGCTAGGGTTACACAGATAATTGAACTCGGTCACACCGATTTGCAATTTTCAGGCAGACCAAAAACGCGTGTGCTCTGGCCTAAGCCAAAATCGATGAGACCGATTTCTACAACTCGGTCGGTCTAAGATGAATTCGGCGGAGATCTAACCCTAAATTTTCAAATCAAAACTAATCTACGGGATATTTCACTGGACAGGATGATTTCATTCATGGCTAGAATCATGGCAAAGCAATGTGATAAGAATCGGAGTTAAGGATTAGCAAAATGATCAAGTTCATACCCTAGTTCGGCGACGAACTTGCTACGGCGGCAACGTCAGTGAAGATTTCCACTAACGGCGATGGAGACCAGCGGCGGGAGGTCGCTGGCGACGAGAGGATGATCCGGAGACCCGAGGAGGCAGAGTAGGTAATGCGCGGGCAGGAGGTTCGGAAAATTTTCCAAATTTTGGCCCGTCGGTATATATAACCTGACCCTGTCGGTGTGACCGAGTGGAACGACTCGGTGGCACCGAGATGCAAAACTACAGGCAGTTACTGCAACTTGGTGTGACCGAAAGGTTCTAATCGGTTGCACCGAGATTGAAAAACCCTAGATCAACTTAGTGACTCGGTAGGACCAAAAAGGATGAATCGGTCAGACCGAGATGAACAAAGAGGTTTTGGAGGTTTAAGTCTATGACGAATCGGGAACTCCGAGTGCTCCTCACACAGAGTGGTTCGAATCTGACTTGATCAAACTTTGTGATGTAGCATGAATAGAGTTTGAGACGATAAAAGCATAGATAGCTAGAGGGAGTTCTTAGGCATTCTTGTCCATCCATTTGGCAATAGAGAAAGAGAAAACAACCAAAACAACAAATGGATGTCCTCGAATAGTAAAATATGCAACCAACATGTTCACACAATAAAATGGCAAACGAAATATGTGACAAAGCATGCACAAACACTCTATCATCTATCAAGCAATTTGGCGATGACTAGGTCATCTATATATGAGTATATTGACTTAGGAGTCAAATGAGAACATTTGATCATAGGTCATACTCATCGTTTAAGCACAAGTGGGGTAACCACTTTTACATAAAGCATTGTTGTCTTCACACCATTAGAGTCGCTTTAGCTCAATTGGTTAGAGTAAAGCTCTCCCCTAGATGTGATATCCCCCCTAAGAGGGATGAACTAACCTTGGGTTTTGTCGATGATGACTTCATGTAAGTGTTGAAGATGTAGATGCTCAAAGTTGATGTAGATCATTTGGAGCAATCCCTTGGAGTGAGTTGCACTTTCAATACCTACACGGGTTAGTCCCACGAGGAACAAACAAGGATATCCCTAGACATAGAGTGATGCATACACAAGATGATGTCCATGAAAGCATTAGGTTACCTTGTCCCTTGTCTTACCAACAAGAGGGTTTGTGACTCCTTGAACTAGTGCAAGATATGGAAGTTGTTTGCACTTGTCCTCGCCAAAATGATAAGAGTGAAGTAAGTTGGCGGAGTCACCCTCAAGAGCTCTCTAGTTCTTCTTCTTCTTCTGGATCCACACCATCTTGATGGGAACCCTTGGAGTTGTAGTTGTCCTTGATGAAGTAGAACTTGATGTGGTCTTGGGAACCCAGTTGACCAAGGCCTTGGGTTCTTCTTCAAATGCATCAATCTCCTCTTGAAGCTTGTCCTTGCCTTTTTGCTTGTGGTCTTGTGGTGGAAGATCATCTTGAGCTTGTGTCCCTTTGAAAGAAGTAGGATCATACTTCTCTTGTTGAGGAACAAACTTCGTCTTGGGGTATTGATCTTCTTCCCACTCAACTCCATTGGCATTGAACTTTCATTCAAAACCAACACCTTGATTCTTCTAGTGTCTTCCTTGCTTGCGTACAATTTCCTCAAATTGCTTACTCCCGGCAAGGCTCTTGTAAACACCTTTCTCTATAATTCCCTTCAATAAGCTATTTTCTTGCTCAAGTGTAACTTGGCTAAGAGAATCATTAGTGGAATCAAAAGACCTACTAGAAGCAACAATGTTGGATTTAGCATGATTGTTGTTACTACTAGATGAAGAATCGTTCTTGCTCTTGTTGCTAGATTTAACTTGTGGCATGTAAGTAGACAAGAGTAAACACTTGGAAATGTAAGAAGAACTTTTCTTGTGAAGATCATCATTGATTGCCTTTAAAAACTCATGATCTTGCTCATGGTTGAGCTTTTCAAAGCGTAGCTTATCATGAGTCTTTAAAAGTTCTTGATGATTTTCCAAGGTAGTTTATTGATATAACTTAAGAGCGTTTAGTTCTTTAGTTAGACCCTCAATCTCCTTCTTATCATCATCATTCGTTTTATCTTGATTAGCATGATTAATTGACATTTCACCATAGTTTTCATTACTAGAGTTGTCAACAAGTAAATCATCATCACCTAGCAAATCATCTTCATCACTATTGAAATCAACATACTCGGGATGTGTTACCTTTGGACCTCTAGCCATGAAGCACCTTCCAATTCCTTCATTTGGTGAGTCAAATATGTCGTAGGAGTTTGTTGACACAAGTGCTAGACCGGCAACACCTTCATCGTGGGTTGAAGTCTCCATCAAAGAATTAACCTTGCAAGCCAACACACACAATAGCCCAAACGGCGGGGTTATGTCCAAGAATATGCATTTTCATCTTATGCATCCAACTAGCAAAATTTGTACCATCAAAGTAAGGACCTCTACGGTGGTACTTCCCCATGCTAGACGCCATACTCTCCTAGGTTGTGAAACCAAGGCTATGACCACCAAAAGGTAGGGAAATCAAAGCAAATGGAAACATGGCTCTGATACCACTTGTAGGATCAAAAGTATGTCTAGAGGGGGTGATTAGACTACTTGGTCAAATAAAAATTTAGCCTTTTTCCAATTTTAGTTCTTGGCAGATCTTAGCAACTTAGCACAAACAAGTAATCAACCTACACATGCAATTCTAAGATTATAGCAGCGCAATGTCAAACAATTGCATATGAAGGTAAAGGGAGGAGTTTGAGGGAGCAAACGCAATGTTGACACAGATATTTTTGCGTGGTTCCGATAGGTGGTGCTATCATACATGCACGTTGATGGAGACTTGAACCCACGAAGGGTAACGGTTGCGCGAGTCCACGAAGGGCTCCACCCACGAAGGGTCCACGAAGAAGCAACCTTGTCTATCCCACCATGGCCGTCGCCCACGAAGGACTTGCCTCACTATAGTAGATCTTCACTAAGTAGGCGATCTCCTTGCCCTTACAAACTCCTTGGTTCAACTCCACAATCTTGTCGAAGGCTCCCAAGTGAAACCTAGCCAATCTAGGAGACACCACTCTCCAAGAAGTAACAAATGGTGTGTTGATGATGAACTCCTTGCTTTACTGCTTCAAATGATAGTCTCCCCAACACTCAACTCTCTCTCATAGGATTGGATTTGGTAGAAAGAGGATTTGAGTGGAAAGCAACTTGGGGAAGGCTAGTGATCAAGAATTATGTGGTTGGAATGGAATATCTTGTCCTCAACACAAGTGTACGTGGTTCTCTCTCAGAAAATGTGTATTGGAAGTGTAGGCATGTTCTGATGGCTCTCTCCATGAATGAAGAGTGGGTGGAGGGGTATTTATAGCCTCCACACAAAACCTAACCGTTACACACAAATCACCAAACTCGGTGGGACCGAATCATGAAACTCGGTCAGACCGATTCAGTTCAAAATGTGAACGTTAGGATTCTCGGTGGGACCAACATGTCAACTTGGTGGGACCGATTTCGTTAGGGTTAGGGCATAACGTAATCTCGGTGAGACCGATTACACAAACTCGGTGAGACCGATTTTGGTAATGGACTAACAAATAGTTTGTCAGGCAAACTCGGTGGGACCGATTCGCTCATCTCGGTTGGACCGAAGTGTTACAAAAGGGAAACATAGAGTTTACATTGCAATCTTGGTGGTACCGATCGCTCATCTTGATTGAACCAAAGTGTTACTAACGGAAACAGAGAGATTACAATCCATCTCGGTGAGACCGAAAATACTAGGGTTTCTGGCAGTGGCTATGTCAACTAAACTCGGTGGCGCCGGATAGAAAGAATCGGTGGGGCCGAGTTGGATATTTGGTGTGGCACATATGGGGATATGAGAAAGTAGTGGAGGGTTTTGGAGCATATCACTAAGCATTTTGAGTAAGCACATCATTAAGCAACACCTCATCCCTTCTTAATAGTATTGGCTTTTCCTATAGACTCAATGTGATCTTGGATCACTAAAATAGAAAAATGTAGAGTCTTGTGCTTTGAGCTTGAGCCAATCTTTTATCCTTAGCATTTTGAAGGGTCCACTTTCTAATCCATGCCATGCCAACCATTGAGCCTTCCTAAAATGTTCATCTTGGAATAGCATTAGCTCAATGAGCTGTATGTTGTTAGGAATTACCAAAACCACCCGGGGATTGTTGCACTTTCACAGTGTCCCTGGCGTCCGGCCCCTGGCGTTTGCAAAACTTCCTTTTGCACTTTCCTAAAGCCCCGTGGGCTTTACCCCTTGGCCCAAATAAAGTGTTCTCACACCAGAACATTTCGGGAAACATCCAAAACCACTCCCGGTGAATTCCGGAACCCTTCCAGAGACCAAACACTATTATCCGATATATCAATCTTTACCTCTGGACCATTCCGGAGCTCCTCGTCATGTCCGTGATCTCATCCGGGACATTGTCGCGGGAAACCACGGCCACCTATGGGACCAGAGGGCCCCTTGCTAGTTCGGCAGGGGGACGTCATGTTGGACAAAGAGCAGACGATCGTGGGGCAGCACGACAGAGATCACATAGGGAATTTTACCCAGGTTTGGACCGCCGCGAGGTGTAAAACCCTACTCCTGCTTTGGTGGATTGATGGTGGAAAGGTGGTGGTGGAGCGCAGTACACTTGCCCGGCAGGGGTTGCCTTAGGGCGGCAGTGGCTACACGCGTATGAGGGTGTGAGTTACCCAACCTTCTAACCCTGTCTATGATTGCGATGGGCCTCCTTTTATAGATCAAGGGGTTACCACAATGGCAAAGTAGTCATTATGCACTGATAAGATAGCAAACAATGCTATCATACCTAACTCTGCGGGTTGACAGGGGCCCATTAAATGCACCGCTCAACTCACATCGTTGGTTTTCCGACAAGGCTTGCCGGGCCATCTTGCCAGCTACATGCCTGCTTGTTTGACACATCGCAGGATGGGTGTCATCTATGGGCTTTTCCTGTAGAGAGAGGCTGCCATGTGGCGAATGGCTGCCACCCAGTCACCCAGGGGCCTGACACCGTATTGATCGACGACCGGGTCATGCTAGAGTGGTTGGTGAGGTGGTCTCATCTTCGTGAGTCCCGGCAGGCCTTGCCGGGGTGCCTTGGTTGTCTCCTTCTGTGTGTGGACTCGCCCTTTGCCGACTCGCCTACCCGGCAAAGGAGGCATTCTTCTGATGGTGTCTTGCTTCTCTGGCTTGACCCTCGTCTTTCTGGTCTCTATGTTGGTCCTTCGAATCTCTTGGTTTCTTGTGTTCTGGCTTGGCCTTGACTTGTCCGTGCACGGGTCAGGGGAAAATACATAACCCCATATATTTTCCCAACAGACATCGAACAACACTAGGTCACCAACATATATACATAACTCATATAATACTATATCGTCAACGAACGTTAAGCATGCGGACCCTACGGGTTCGAGAATGATGTAGACATGACTGAGATGCTTCTTTGTTCAATAACCAATAGCGGGACCTGGATGCCCATATTGGTTCCTAGATACTCTACGAAGATCTTTATCGGTGGAACCTTTATCACAACATACGTAGTTCCCTTTGTCTGTCGGTACGTCTCTTGCCCGAGATTCGATCGTTGGTATCTCCATACCTAGTTCAATCTCATCACCGTCAAGTCTCTTTACTTGTTCCGTAATACATGATCTCGTAACTAACTTCTTAGTCACTTTGCTTGCAAGCTTCTTGTGATGTTGTATTACCGAGAGGGCCCAGAGGTACCTGTCCGTCACATGGAGTGTCAAATCCTAATCTCGATCCATGTAAACTCAACAGACACATTCGGAGATACCTGTAGAGCATCTTTATGATCACCCAGGTACATTGTGATGTTTTATAGCACACAAGGTATTGCTCTGGTATCCGGGAGTTGCATGATCTCATGGTCAAAGGAATACGTATTTGACATTAAGAAAGCAGTAGCAATAAACTGAACGATCATGCTAAGCTATCGGATGGGTCTTGTCCATCACATCATTCTACTGATGATGTGATCCTGTTATCAAGTGACAACTCATCTCAATGGTTAGTAAACATTAACCATCTTTTGATGAACGAGCTAGTCTAGTAGAGGCATACGAGGGACAGGGTATTGGTTTATGTATCCACACATGCATTTAAGTTTCTAGTCAATACAATTATAGCATGAATAATAAACCTTTATCATGATTAAGGAAATATAATAATAACCATTTATTATTACCTCTAGGGCATATTTCCATCATTCTCCCACTTGCACTAGAGTCAACAATCTAGTTCACATCGCCATGAGCTTCCTCTCTAGTTGATGTAGGCATCACGTGAACTGTTTTCTCTGATGTACTACTTTCCAATTCGAGAGAAGGTACAACTACCTCATCGGGTTCTACTTTCCTCCCACTAACTTCTTTCGAGAGAAATTCCTTCTCTAGAAATGGCCCGTTCTTAGCAACAAAGATCTTGCCTTCGCATCTCTGGTAGAACGTGTACCTAATAGTTTCTTTAGGGTATCCTATGAAGATGCACTTCTCTGATTTGGGTTTGGGCTTATTAGGTTTTAGCCTTTTGACATAAGCGTCGCATCCCCAAACATTAAGAAATGACAGCGTAGGTTTCTTGCCAAACCATAGTTCATACGGTGTCGTCTCAACGGATTTAGATGGTGCCCTATTTAACTTGAATGCGGCTGTCTCTAATGCATAACCCCAAAATGATAAAGGAAAATCGGTAAGATACATCATAGAACGCACCATATGTAATAAAGTACGGTTATGACGTTTGGACACACCATTACGCTGTGGTGTTCCAGGTGGCGTGAGTTGTGAAACAATTCCACATTGTTTTAAATGAAGGCCAAACTCGTAACTCAAATATTCGCCTCTGCGATGTAGAAACTTTACTTTCTTGTTACAATGATTCCCCACCTCACTCTGAAATTCTTTGAACTTTCAAATTTTTCAGACTTGTGTTTCATTAAGTAGATATACCCATACTGATAACCCACAAGTATAGGGGATCAAAACAATTTTTGAGGGTAGAGTATTCAACCCAAATTTATTGATTCGACACAAGGGGAGCCAAATAATATTCACAAGTATTAGCAGTTGAGTTGTTAGTTCAACCACACCTGAAAGACTTAATATCTACAGCAAAGTTTTTAGTAGCAAAGTAGTATGGAAGTAACAGTAATGGTGGCAATAGTAATAGTAGTAGTTTTGTAGTGATTGTAACAGTAGTAGCAACGAAAGTAACTTAGCAAAGATCAATATGTGAAAAGCTCGTAGGCAATGGATCGGTAATGATAATTGCGTCATATGATATTCATCATGTAGCAGTCATAACCTAGGGTGACACAGAACTGTCCAATTCATCAATATAATGTAGGCATGTATCCGTATATAGTCATATGTGCTCATGGAAAAGAACTTGCATGACATCTTTTGTCCTACCCTCCCATGGAAGTGGTGTCCTAGTGGAAACTAAGGGATATTAAGGCCTCCTTTTAATATAGAACCGGACCAAAGTATTAGCACTTAGTGAATACACGAACTCCACAAACTACGGTAATCACCGGAAAGAATCCCAATTATTGTCACCTTGTGGTATGCGGATCATAACTCGTAATAGGTGTCTACAACTTGCAAGATAGGATCAAGAACACAAATATATTCATGAAAACATAATATGTTCAGATATGAAATCATGGTAGTAGGGCCCTAGTGACAAGCATTAAGCATAGCAAAGTCATAGCAACATCAATCTCAGAACATAGTGGATACTAGGGATCAAACCCTAAAAAAACTAACTCGATTACATGATAAATCTCATCCAACCCATCACCGTCCAGCAAGCCTATGATGGAATTACACACGCATGGTGGTGATCATTTTGAAATTGGTGATGGAGGAAGGTTGGTGATGATGATGTCGAAGAATCCCCCTGTCCAAAGCCCCGAACGGACTCCAGATCAGCCCTCCCAATGAAGAACAGGAGGCGGCGGCGGCTTCTTATCGTAAAATGCGGTAAATCCTTCTCTCTGAATTTTTTTGTACGTGGATAGGTGCTTATAGTGTTGGAATTAGGGTCAGAGGAGCTCCAAGGGGTCCACAAGCCTGCAGGGCATGCCCTAGAGGGGTGGGCGCGCCCCAGGGCTAGTGGCCTCTGGGTGCCCCCCTCTAGTTGATTCTTGCGCCCGTATTTTTTATATATTCCAAAAATATTCTCCATAAATTTTCAGGTCAATCCAAGAATTTTTATTTCTGCACAAAAATAACACCATGGCAATTGTACTGAAAATAGTGTCAGTCCGGGTTAGTTCCATTCAAATCATGCAAGTTAGAGTCCAAAACAAGGGAAAAGAGTTTGGAAAAGTAGATATGATGGAGACGTATCAACTCCCCCAAGCTTAACCCATTGCTTGTCCTCAAGCAATTCAGTTGATAAACTGAAAGTGACAAAGAAAAACTTTTACAAACTCTGTTTGATCTTGTTGTTGCAAATATGTATAGCCGGTATTCATGTTTTCAACAAAGATTATGAACTAACCATATTCACAATAACATTTATGTCTCACATCTACTCATATCAATGGCATAATCAACTAGCGAGCAATAATAATAAATCTCATATGACAACACTTTTTCAAAACAATCATGATATGATATGACAAAATGGTATTTGGCTAGCCCTTTGCGAGACCGCAAAACATAAATGCAGAGCATCCCTGAAGATCAAGGACTGACTAGACATTATAATTCATGGCAAAAGAGATCAAGTCACACTCATACTCATATTACAGGCGGTCCCTGAATAGAATGGTAAAGTTTTTACTCCCCCTCCCCGTCCACCAACAATCACACTCCACGGCTAACAAAATCCACGGGCACCGTCCATACGAATGACAGTCCTGGGCGAGTTTTGTTTGATATTTATACTTTGATTTGATTTAGAGCATGGAACTGGGCATCCCGAATACCTGCCACTTTCTTGTGAATGACAAGTGAATAAACACTCATCGCGAGAATAACCTACCTAGCATGGAAGATACTAACAGCTCCTAGTCGCTACATGAGTGATTTGGGCATACAAAATAGATTATTACTTGAAGGTTTAGAGTTTGGCGCATGCAAATTTACTTTGAAACGGCAGGTAAATACCGCATATAGGTAGGTATGGTGCACTCATATGGAACAACTTTGGTTTTAAGGAAGTGTATGTGTCGGTGTCAAAACCAGCGGATCTCGGCTAGGGGGTCCCGAACTGTGCGTCTAAGGCGGATGGTAAGAGGAGGCAGGGGACACGATGTTTTACCCAGGTTTGGGCCCTCTTGATGGAGGTAAAACCCTACGTCCTGCTTGATTAATATTGATGATATGGGTAGTACAAGAGTAGATCTACCAGGAGAACGGAGAGGCTACACCCTAGAAGTTAGCCTATGGTATGATTGTATGTTGTCCTATGGACTAAAACCATCCGGTTTATATAGACACCGGAGAGGGTTAGGGTTACACAAGGTCGGTTACAAAGGAGGAGATACACATATCCGTATTGCCTAGCTTGCCTTCCACGCCAAGTAGAGTCTCATCTGGACACGAGACGAAGTCTTCAATCTTGTATCTTCGTAGTCTAATAGTCCGGCCAATGGATATAGTTCGGCTGTCCGGAGACCCCCTAATACAGGACTCCCTCAGTATGCGCAAGCAGTATTCCCGCTTACTACAAGTGAAGGCTAGCAAAATATTGATGAGCGACCAACTAGAGAGTGACAATTGTCATAAACATGCATTGAGATTAACCAACATTGAGTGCAAGAATTAGTAGGATATAAATCACCATGAACATAAATATCATGGAGGTTATGTTGTTTTTGTTACAACTACATGCGTGAACATGTGCCAAGTCAAGCCACTCGAATCATTCAAAGGAGGATAGCATCCTATCATACTACATCAAAACCATTTTAAAAGCATGTTGGCATGCAAGGTAAATCATTATCAAGTCCTAGCTAATTAAGCGTGGCGCGAGTAACTATAATCTCTAATTGTCATTGCAAACATGTTTCATTCATAAAGGTCTGAATCACGAACGATGAGATAATCATATTCACAAAAACAAAATAGGTCGAGTCCGTACTAGCTTTTCTTCATCTCTGTCATTTCATCAAATATCGTCATTATTGCCTTTCACTTGCATGACCAAATGGTGTGAATAATAATAAGAGTGCACATGCATTGGACTAAGCTAGAATCTGCAAACAATTATCAAAGGAGAAGACAAGGTAATATGGGCTCTCTGTTAGATTAACAATAATGCATATGAGAGCCACTCAAAATTTTCATCATGGTCTTCTCCTTATGACCCAAAGAAAAGAAACGGAATTTCAAATAAACACGCTGAAATACTTTTGGAGTCTTTTGTTTTTCTGAAGAGAGCAAAAACAAGAACGAGAAAAACTATTTACATGGGAAAGCTCCCAACAAACAAAAGAAGAACGAGAAATATTTTTAGGTTTTCTGTTAATACACTGGTACGCGTCGGTGCTATGCAAACGGTTTTAAACCCTGATGCGTCCCCGTCGTATCTACTTTTCCAAACACTTTTGCCCTTGTTTTGGAGTCTAACTTGCATGATTTGAATGGAACTAAACCGGACTGACGCTGTTTTCAGCAGAATTACCATGGTGTTATTTATGTGCAGAAATAAAAGTTCTCGTAATGACCTGAAAATTCACGGAACAACTTTTTGGAAATAATAAAAAATCCTTGCAAAAGATGAAGGCCAGGGAGCCCACCACCTATCCACGAGGGTGGGGGCGCGCCCCCCTACATCGTGGGCCCCCTGGAGCTCCTCCGACCTCAACTCCAACTCTATATATTTGGTTTTAGGGAGAAAAAAACCAGAGAGAAGGATTCATCATGTTTTATGATATGGAGCCGCCGCCAAGCCCTAAAACCTATCAGGAGGGCTGATCTGGAGTCCGTTCGGGGCTCCGAAGAGGGGAATCCATCGCCATCGTCATCATCAACCATCCTCCATCACCAATTTCATTATGCTCACCACCGTGCGTGAGTAATTCCATCGTAGGCTTGCTGGACGGTGATGGGTTGGATGGGATCTATCATGTAATCGAGTTAGTTTTGTTAGGGTTTGATCCCTTGTATCCACTATGTTCTGAGATTGATGTTGCTATGACTTTGCTATGCTTAATACTTGTCACTAGGGCCAGAGTACCATTATTTCCGATCAGATCCTATTATGTTTTCATCAATATATGAGAGTTCTTGATCCTATCTTGCAAGTCTATAGTCACCTATTATGTGTTATGATCCGTTAACCCCGAAGTGACAATGATCCGGATACTTACCGGTGATGCCCGTAGTTTGAGTAGTTCATGTATTCACTATGTGTTAATGCTTTGTTTCGGTACTCTATTAAAAGGAGGCCTTAATATCGCTTAGTTTCCAATAGGACCCCGCTGCCACAGGAGGGTAGGGACAAAAGATGTCATGCAAGTCCTTTTCCATAAGCACGTATGAGTATATTCGGAATACATGCCTACATTACATCGATGAACTGGAGCTAGTTCTGTGTCACCCTAGGTTATGATTATTACATGATGAACTGCATTCGGCATAATTCTCCATCACCGATCCATGGCCTACAAGCTTTCCATATACTGTTCTTCTCTTATTTACTTTTCCGTTGCTATTGCTATCATCACTACAAAATACCAAAAACATTACTTTTGCTATCGTTACCTTTTGCTACCATTACCACTACTATCATATTACTTTGCTACTAAATACTTTGCTGCATATATTAAGTTTCCAGGTGTGGTTGAATTGATAACTCAGCTGCTAGTACTTGAGAATATTCTTTGGCTCCCCTTGTGTCGAATCAATAAATTTGGGTTGAATACTCTACCCTCGAAAACTGTTGCGATCCCCTATACTTGTGGGTTATCAAGACTATTTTCTGGCGCCGTTGCCGGGGAGCATAGCTCTATTCTTTGAGTAACTTGGGATTTATATCTGCTTATCATTATGAAGAACTTGAAAGATCCAAGCACTAAGATTTATCCCTCAACTACGAGGGGAGGTAAGGAACTGCCATCTAGCTCTGCACTTGATTCACCTTTTGTTTTGAGTAAGCTTGCGACACCTAAACCTGCTTCTGCTATTCGTTCTGATATGTCACATGTTATTGATGATGCCACTTCTGCTATACATGATACTCATGATGAAACTAGTTCTATTCTTGATACTATTGTGCCACTTGGTGAATTTCTTGATGAACAACTTGCTGGGGCTAGAGAGAATGAAAATATTGAATCTGATAATATTGATGAAAGTGATGATGAAGACTCACCTGTTATTCCTGAGGGTTATGTTTTTGATAAAGAAGCTTCTTTAGCTATTTTAGCTTGCAAAGATAGATACGAGCTCAAGAGATTATTAGCTAAATGGAAGCAGCAATCTCTTAATGATAGAATGAAACCTGACCCTGCTTTTGCCACTTCACTTATCTTTGTTACTGACAAGGATTATGAATTCTTTGTTGATCCTGATATAATTACTTTGGTTGAATCTGATCCTTTTCATGGCTATGAATCTGAAACTGTTGTGGCACATATTACTAAATTAAATGATATAGCCACCCTATTCACTAATGATGAGAGAACTTGTTACTTTTATATCCTTCAAATATTTCCGTTCTCATTAAAGGGTGATGCTAAGATATGGTTTAATTCTCTTGATCCTGGTTGTGTGCGTAGTCCCCAGGATATGATTTATTACTTGTCTGCTAAATATTTCCCTTCTCATAAGAAACAAGCTGCTTTAAGGGATATATATAATTTTGTGCAAATTGAAGAAGAGAGTCTCCCACAAGCTTGGGGAAGGCTTCTCAAGTTACTTAATGCTTTGCCTAATCATCCTCTTAAGAAAAATGAAATACTTGATATCTTTTATAATGGATTAACCGATGCCTCCAGAGATTACCTGGATAGTTGTGTTGGTTCTATTTTCAGGGAAAGAACACCAGATGAAGCTAAAATTCTATTGAATAATATGTTGACAAATGAAAATAATTGGACACTTTCTGAGCCTATTCCTAAACCAACTCCGAAGAAGAGGGGTATTCTATTTCTCAGTCCTGAAGATATGCAAGAGACAAAGAAATCTATGAAAGAAGAAGGTATTAAAGCTGAAGATGTTAAGAATTTACCTCCTATTGAATAAATACACGGTCTTAATTTACCGCATGTTGACGAAACATATGATCTTAATCCATTACCTATTGAAGAAACTCATGGTCTTAATAACCCAACACAGGTAGTAAAGGTAAATTCTCTCTATAGATATGATAAAGCTGAAATCCCATTTACTAAGTTTGCTAGCCCATGCTTAGATGAGTTTGATAAATTTATGGTTCAGCAAGAAGATTTTAATGCTTATTTTGGTAGACAATTGAAATACAATTCAAATATGCTTGAACACTTGGGTGATTATATGGCTAATGTCAAAGGTGAACTTAAACTTATTAGTAACATGCTTCTATGGTTACCACTCAAGTAGACCAAGTACTTAAAGCTCAAAATGATTTGCTCAATGAATTGAATAGTAAGAATAATGATAATGTTGTTAGATTTATGACTAGAGGTGGTAGAATGACTCCGGAACCTTTGTATCCTGAAGGCCACCCTAAGAGAATTGAGCAAGATTCTTAGAGAAATAATATAGATGCACCTAGTCCTTCTAATAGGAAGAAAAAGAAAAATGATAGGACTTTGCATGCTTCTAGTGATCCTATTGTTGAAACACCTAAGAATCCAAATGACATCCCTATTTCTGATGCTGAAACACAATCTGGTAATGAACCTGAATCTAGTGATAATGTTAATGATAAGGGATAATTAGATTTATGCCCCTAGTTGTGTCCCACTCGTCTGTTTTACCCCTAATTCAAAAAGTCATCGGTTCTGTCCAAGTCACTTTGCTCCTCTTGTGGTTTTGCCCTTTAACCGTTTGATCGTCTGTTTGAAAACTTCATAACTAATTCATACTGAATCAGAAAAATGCAAATAAAATACCAAAATGTTCAGAAAAACATCACCTATATGTCAGTGTCATTTGCATTCATGAAAAAAGTGTTGGAAAGTGCACATCCGAGTTTTTGCTCTTTTGATACCACCATGAATAGTGAACTCTAAAAATATTTAAAAAAATATGGTGGCGAAGAACAACAAATGTTCTAAGTGCTTGCCAAGTTTCATTAGGGAACGACATTCGTGGAAGTTGTGGCAAAAAAATAATCTATTTTGGAGTGCTGATTGTTTTTTTGCCGTGGCACCCACGAATGTTATTCCCTGATGAAACTTGGCAGGCACTTAAAACATTTGTCATTCTTTTCCACCAATTTTTTTTAATTTTTTTGAATTTTTGTAGATTTTACTATTCATGGTGGTAGCATAAGAGCTAAAACTCGGATGGGCACTTTCCAACACTTTTTTCATGAATGCAAATGACACTGACATATAGGTGATGTTTTTCTGAACATTTTGGTATCTTATTTGCATTTTTCTGATTTTGTATGAATTAGTTATGAAGTTTTCAAACTAATGGTCAAACGGTCAAAGGGCAAAAATTATAATAGGAGCAAAATGACTTGGATAGAACCAGTGACTTTTGGGAATTAGGGGTAAAAAAGATGAGTGAGACACAACTAGGGGCATAAATCTAATTATCCCTAATGATAATGTTCATGTTGATGCCCAACCTAGTAATGATAATGGTATAGAAATTGAACCTGTTGTTGAACTTGATAACCGACAATCAAAGAATCAACGTTATGAAAAGAAAGACTTTGTTGCTAGGAAACACGGTAAAGAAAGAGAACCATGGGTTTAGAAACCTATGCCTTTTCCTCCCAAACCATCCAAGAAAATGGATGATGAGGATTTTGAGCGCTTTGCTGAAATGATTAGACCTATCTTTTTGCGTATGCGATTAACTGATATGGTCAAAATGAATCCTTATGCTAAGTATATGATAGATATTGTTACAAATAAAAGAAAGATACCGGAAGCTGAAATTTCCACCATGCTTGCTAATTATACTTTTAAGGGTGGAATACCTAAGAAACTAGGAGATCCAGGAGTACGCACTATACCATGCTCCATTAAAGGAAACTATGCTAAAACTACTTTATGTTGTCTTGGAGCCGGTGTTAGTGTTATGCCTCTCTCTTTATATCGTAGACTTGATTTGAGTAAGTTGACACCTACTTAAATATCTTTGCAAATGGCTGATAAATCAACTGCTATACCTGTCGGTATTTGTGAGGATGTGCCTATTGTAGTTGCAAACGTTACTATTTTAATGGACTTTGTTATTCTTGATATTCCCGAGGACGATAGTTTGTCTATTATTCTTGGAAGACCCTTCTTGAATACTGTTGGGGCTGTTATTGATTGCACTAAAGGCAATGTCACTTTTCATGTTAATGGTAATGAGCATACGGTACACTTTCCGAGGAAACAACCTCAAGTTCATAGTATCAACTCTATTGGAAAAATCCCATCGATTATATTTGAAGGTTTTGAATTTCGTCTTCCTACTGTCAAGAAGAAATATGACATTCTTATTATTGGGGATGTGCATATCCCCATTGAGGTAACATAGTGTTATTTGAAATTTCTCCGGTTCCATGTTATTCGGAATGAGTTCGTTAACAAGACTTGATCAACCTTGTTAGTGGATTCCTTTTGATGAGCATGAGATGGATGAAACTAGAAGGCACAACCTGCTATACCATCCTCTTTTTGTTATTTATATTAAATAAAATAAAAATAGTATTTTCTATCTGTTATCTGATTATCCGTGCAATATAAAAATACCCCAAAAATAAAAGTTCTCCAAATGCCCTGAAATTTAAATATGATTTTTTTCTAGAATATTTGAGAATATTTGGCACTGAGAACACAGCACGGGGGTCATCCACCTGGCCACGAGGGTGGAGGGCGCGCCCTACCCCCTGGGCACGCCGCCCTGCCTCGTGGGCCCACAGTGGCCCTCCTCCACTCATCCTTTCACCCACACACTCCTTCTTCCTCCCCCAAACACGAATATCCAGCTCAAACCCGAGTCCAAGCTCATTTTGCTGCCATTTTCGATCTCCTTGCTCAAAGCACCTCTCACAAAACTGCTTGGGGAGATTGTTCCTTGGTATGTGACTCCTCCATTGGTCCAATTAGTTTTTGTTCTAGTGCTTTATTCATTGCAAATTTTTGCTGCTTAGGTGACCCTGTTCTTGAGCTTGCATGTCAAATTTATATGGTTCCAAGTAGTTTTGATGGATGATATAGGCTCTAGGCACTTGTAGGAGTAGTTGCTATCAATATTATTGAGTATGGTTTACTTTTATTTTGAAGTTACTAAAAATTTCAGAAATTTTTCAAAGGAAGAAATATGCTTAGGAAAATGTTCCAAGGTGGTTCTTCAAGGAAGCAAGGACCCAGGCTTGCAATGCGTGATGCTGATGAAGAGCCGCCAAGAGACGCTCCAGTACGTCCTTGTGAATGGCCTTCAGAAAAGTTTATGGATCGAGCGGGAAGTAAGGAAGAATTTAACGCATATTTGTGTAACGCTGATCTTGTGAGCTTTGAGGAAGAAAAGTGCTGCCAGTATCACTATCTCACTAGTTCCTTTGTGAGGAGGTTTGAATTTTCATCTTCACGTAATTCTCCAACTGTCCTGTTTGATCTTTATGAAAATTCTTACACTATGGACTTAGAGGATTTTACCACTGCTTGCAAACTTCCACAATGGGATAGTATCAGGGATCCTCGCAAATCTGAATTTAGAGATTTTCTTGCTAGTATAACTGTGGGAGAATCTAGAGATATAACACAAGCTACCATTGGGAGCATTCACTTTCCTACTATACATTATTTTGCTCTCTTCATAGGTAGATGCATTAATGGTAAAGATGAGGCATGTCACATGTGTGTCCCTAACCTCAGTATTCTTAGGAGTGCTGTGTTAGGAGACAAATCTTATAATTTGGGAGCCATTGTTGCACGTAGGTTGCATCTTAATAGATTTAATGGAGATTTCTTTGGTGGAATTTATGCAAACCGCATAGCTAATTTTCTTGGTGTAGCCATACGTGAAGATGATATTGAGTTGCCTCCTGCTTACCTAGACATTAATGCTATGGTTCACCACCAGTTTGTCGAGAGGAATGAATCACCTCTCCAGTATTGATTAATCTTTGACAGACGTTGTGCTGTCCATATTACTCTCCCTGCTCCTGCCTTCTTTGATTATGAGGCAAAAGGAAGATATGTTATTACCAGAGAGGAGGTAGATGAGTACGAGAGGAGGGCGGATGCTGCTCATCGCTACGCTGCAGCTCAAGAGGCGATAGCCGCTGCATCTCAGTATGACCCCAACTTTTACTATGGATATCCGCCAGGCCAGCCGTGGCCATAGACCAACTTAGGCCAAAAGCCTAAGCTTGGGGGAGTACATATTTCTTACCGACATTACATTTATGTTCACACACTCATTGCCAGACGTCGGTGCTCATACTTTTTCATTGTATCATCCATGCTAGTTTATTTCCCTTTTTATGCTTTCTTCTTGTGTGTTTGATAAACCTTAAGAAAAACCAAAAAATAGTTGTAGCTTTTAATTAGTTTACTTTCTATGCTTGTAGTAGTAATTAAAAAGAAAACCCAAAAAGATTTCCTGTTCTTCTTTTACTTGTTGGGAGCTCTCCCGTGTAAATAGTTTTATTTCTTTTCTTTGGGGGTCGATAGGAGAAGACCATAATTAAATTGTTGAAGTGGCTCTTATATGCATTATTGTTGATCTGACAAAAGAGCCCATATTGCCTTGTCTTCTCCTGTTTATTGAATGCTTGCAGATTCCAGCTTAGTCCAATGCACGTGCACTATTATTATTATCCACATCGTTCGGTCGTGCAAGTGAAAGGCAATGATGATGATTATATGATGAACTTATTGAGATGAGAAAAGCTGGTATGAACTCGACCTCTCTTGTTTTTGTAAATATGATTAGTTCATCATTCCTGATTCAGCCTATTATGAATAAACATGTTTGCAATGACAACTAGAGATCATAGTTCTTGTGCCATGTTTGATTAGCTAGGAGCTTATAATGGTTTACCTTGCGTGCCAACATGCTATTAAAATGGTTGTGATGTGGTATGATAGGGTGGTATCCTCCTCTGAATGATTTAAGTGACTTGACTTGGCGCATGTTCACGCATGTAGTTGAAACCAAATCACCATAACCTTCATGATATTTATGTTCATGGTGAATTATATCCTACTCATGCTTTGTCGGGGGTTGCTGATCCCACGTACACCTATGGGGATCGGCGGACCGAGCCCCTTTTAGTTCGGTGGGGGGCGGTGGATGCACAAAGAGCAGATCGAGGCGAACGCACGGGCGAGACGGTCGATTTACCCAGGTTCGGGCCGCACGAATGCATAAAACCCTACTCCTGCTTTGGTGGTTGTATTGAG
Source organism: Triticum monococcum (assembly GCA_034509565.1). Classification (NCBI taxonomy): domain Eukaryota; kingdom Viridiplantae; phylum Streptophyta; class Magnoliopsida; order Poales; family Poaceae; genus Triticum; species Triticum monococcum. The sequence goes on from CM067845.1 coordinate 413,674,853, forward strand.
TTCTTGCTCGGGAGCGATGAGTGCTACAGTACACTCAAGCAGCTGCCGAGACCGAGCGTGAGAATGGCTGTCCTCCTCCCCCCTGTTGCGCATGGGCCTCCTTTTATATGTCTAAGGGGTCACCGACAGGTGGCAACAGAGGTGGGGGTAAAAATGTAAAAGAGGTGGTAGTTGGCTCCACCGCCTACAACAAGTCGTATCATACCTAACCGTGATGGCAGGGGACAAGGGCATTAAATGCCTGTCTGTGTCATCTAGACGGTACAGAGAGGGACCGCTAGGAATGCCACCGTTTGCCACGATGGCTATCTTGTCAGCGCTTGCTTGCCACCGCATGCCCCCGGCTGCCCATCCTCCTGCCACGTACGCCAGGAGCGGTCCTAGAGCGACACGTTGGTGGGTGAGCTGGAGCGCGGGCTGCGGAGTAGTAGCTTGCCTTGGCAAGCGCCTTGCCGCGGATGTTGCCTTGTCGCGTCCGGGAGCTTGTCGCTCACCGGGTCTTGTCGGGACGCGCAGTGCGCCCCAGCGAGCTTCTTGAGATGCTTTGGTTGCCTTCCCGGCAAGCTCCTCTTGCCTTGGTCTCGTCTCCTTCCAGGCAAGCTCCTCTTGCTGGGGTCTTGTCTCCTTCCCGGCAAGCTCCTCTTGTCGGGGTCTCTGTGCTTCGAGTAGCCTTCCCGGCAAGCTCCCCTTGCCGGGGCCTTGGATACTTTGTTCTTGAATGGCTCCTAAAGGAACCATGGAGGGTCTTGGCGGTCACCCGGCAAGCCTTGCCGCGGGGTGCTGCGACTGCCCATGCACAAGTTCGGGATACTAAGGTACGCCTACTTTAGTACACCGACATGCTTGCATTCGGTGTTGATTAATTTTAATGCATGTTCATGACTGGTGTCGCTCTCTAGCTGGTCGCTTCCCAGTCTTTCTCTAGCCTTCACCTGTACTAAGCGGGAATACTGCTTTTGCATCCAACTCCCTAAACCCCAAAGTTATTCCATATTAGTCCACCATACCTACCTATATACGGTATCTACCTACCATTCCAAGTAAATTTGTATGTGCCAAACTCTAAACCTTCAAAAAATATATCCTGTTTTGTATACTTGAATAGCTCATGTATCAACTAGGGCTGTCTGTATCTTCCATGTTAGGCGGGTTATTCTCAAGAGGAGTGGACTCCGCTCCTCATTCACGAGAAAGTGGCTGGTCACCGGGATGCCCAGTCCCATGCTTTATGCAAACTAAATCAAAATAGTTGAAAACAAAACTCCCCCCGGGACTCTTGTTAGTTGGAGGCACTTGTTGTTTCGAGCAAGCCATGGATTGATACTTGTTGGTGGAAGGGGGAGTATAAACTTTACCATTCTGTTTGGGAACCGCCTATAATGTGTGTAGCATGGAAGATATCGCCATCTCTTGGTTGTTATGTTGACAATGAAAGAATACCGCTCAAAATATTATTCACCTCTATTTCAAAACCGAGCTCTGGCACCTCTACAAATCCCTGCTTCCCTCTGCGAAGGGCCTATCTATTTACTTTCATGTTGAGTCATCATCCTCTTATTAAAAAGCACCAGTTGGAAGAGCACCGCTGTCATTTGCATTCATTACTGTTAGTTTACATTGAGTATGACTTGACTGGATCTCTTTTACCATGAATTACAATGTCTAGTCAGTCCTTGATCTTTAAAGGTGCTCTGCATTTATGTTTTGCGGTCTCAGAAAGGGCTAGCGAGATACCGTCTTGTTATATCATATTATGATTGTTTTGATAAAGTGTTGTCATCCGAGATTTATTATTATTGCTCGCTAGTTGATTATGCCATTGATATGAGTAAACTTGAGACCTAAGCGTTATTGTGAATGTGGTTAGTTATAATCTTTGCTGAAAACTTGAATGCTGGCTTTACATATTTACAACAACAAGAGCAAACAGAGTGTGTAAAAGTTTTTCTTTATCACTTTCAGTTTATCAACTGAATTGCTTGAGGACAAGCAAATGTTTAAGCTTGGGGGAGTTGATACGTCTCCGTCGTATCTACTTTTCCAAACACTTTTGCCCTTGTTTTCGACTCTAACTTGCATGATTTGAATGGAACTAACCCGGACTGACGCTGTTTTCAGCAGAATTACCATGGTGTTATTTATGTGCAGAAACAAAAGTTGTTGGAATGACCTGAAACTTCACAGAACAACTTTTCGGAAATAATAAAAAATCCTTGTGAAAGTTGAATGCCAGGGGGACCACCACCTGTCCACGAGGGTGGGGGCGCGCCTGCCCCCCTAGGGCGCGCCCCCTACCTCGTGGGCCCCCTGGAGCTCCTCCGACCTCAACTCCAACTCTATATATTTGGTTTCGGGGAGAAAAAACCAGAGAGAAGGATTCATTGCGTTTTACGATATGGAGCCGCCGCCAAGCCCTAAAACCTCCCGGGAGGGCTGATCTGGAGTCCGTTCAGGGCTCCGAAGAGGGGAATCCATCGCCATCGTCATCATCAACCATCCACCATCACCAATTTCATGATGCTCACCACCGTGCTTGAGTAATTCCATTGTAGGCTTGTTGGACGGTGATGGGTTGGATGGGATCTATCATGTAATCGAGTTAGTTTTGTTAGGGTTTGATCCCTAGTATCCACTATGTTATGAGACTGATGTTGCTATGACTTTGCTATGCTTAATGCTTGTCACTAGGGCCCGAGTGCCATGATTTCAGATCTGAACCTTTTATGTTTTCATCAAAATACGAGAGTTCTTGATCCTATCTTGCAAGTCTATAGTCACCTATTATGTGTTATGATGCCTTAACCCCGAAGTGACAATAATCGGGATACTTACTGGTGATGACCGTAGTTTGAGGAGTTCATGTATTCGCTATGTGTTAATGCTTTGTTCCGGTACTCTATTAAAAGGAGGCCTTAATATCCCTTAGTTTCCAATAGGACCCCGCTGCCACGGGAGGGTAGGACAAAAGATGTCATGCAGGTTCTTTTCCATAAGCACGTATGACTATATTCAGAATACATGCCTACATTACATTGATGAACTGGAGCTAGTTCTGTGTCACCCTAGGTTATGATTGTTACATGATGAACCGCATCCTGCATAATTCTCCATCACCGATCCACTGCCTACAAGCTTTCCATATACTGTTCTTCGCTTATTTGCTTTTCCGTTGCTATTGCTATCATCACTACAAAATAACAAAAACATTACTTTTGCTATCGTTACCTTTTGCTACCGTTACCACTACTATCATATTTCTTTGCTACTAAATACTTTGCTGTAGATATTAAGTTTCTAGGTGTGGTTGAATTGACAACTCAGCTGCTAATACTTGAGAATTTTCTTTGGCTCCCCTTGTGTAGATTCAATAAATTTGGGTTGAATACTCTACCCTCGAAAACTGTTGCGATCCCCTATACTTGTGGGTTATCAAACCCCTTTCCGCGACGACATTTGGAACCATCGCCTAGTGAGTGAAGGTGATAGGGGGTCCTTCCCACACGACCCAGAAACCGTTGGGGATATGGTCGTCCTGGCACACACGCTCCACAAAATGAGTTCGTGTGCGACCGGCGAGCGCTCAAATACAGAAATACGTATAGTAGAGCTAAAAATACAATTATAAAGGCGAAATTGTTTCTGATCGGAAGTACATCCCACACAGTCAGTCCCCGCTAAACATTTATGTTCTTATGTACATCCCACACAGTCGCTCCAAGGAATACATTTCCGTTCACAGGTACATCACACACAATTTTTCCCATTAAATCATTTGTCATAGCGTTGCCATTGCCCACGATATTAACAATTTTATCGTTTGCGTTATTGAAGGCATCACACACGGTCCATAGAAGAAACTGTGTGGCAGAGGCTGTCCATTACACATAGTTTTTAAGTCGTAAACTTTTGCGCAAGGTGGCCTAATGCAAATAGTTTTCAAGAGGATGTCGTGTGTGCAGTGGAGATTGATCGCACACGTAGTGAATCCTAGAAACGTTTATGATCTCCGCGTCTATCGCAGACGTTTCTCTTTTGCAAACCATGTGCAGTGTAATCCCTAATTAATCCCTAATTTAAAATCACATGTTTTGAATCTAAAAGTAGGCAATCACTTATTTCATATCCAACCATGTTTATTACAAATATAGGTTCAACCACGAATGCATAATTCTATGCACAGGTACATATACTAAAGAACTACAGAAGCACCAAGTAAAGAATGATGAACCACAATTGTACTAAAGAATGTAAGGAGAGAGGCAAAAGACATTCTGGTTGCTGGAGAAGGTGAAACAGAATGCCCATATTGTGCCCTCCTCCATGCATAATGTGCGCACGACTCTAGGCCAACCCCTTGTGATGGCTGCTCGTCCATCCTTCACTGTCTTCATTACGACTTCTCTATGCTCATTTTAGTCTGGATGAAATACTTTAACCTTCATTGCGTGTCCACCAATCATGTACTTTGCAAGGTAATCTTGAGTGAACTTCTTCGGGAACCACTGGGAACGAAAAAGATTCAGACATTGTTGTCTAACAACTCATTATGGGCAGTAAAAAGTGAAGGCTGCATAGTTTGTAGTTACCATCCTATAACTCACTATTGTGTTGGATAGAGCATAAACAAATAATTTGCTTGCCACCATTCGTATCTTTTTGCTAATAATCCTTATCAGTTTCCTCACTTGATGGTTGTTCATGAATATCTCATTACCCCATGCGTAAAAAGGGTCTATGCGTGGATCCTTAGCAAGGGCATATGTACCTACAAGCAACGAGTCAATATTAGAAGCTAACATGTGTCCAAGCCTGGATCTATATGCAATACATTATGGAACGACGGGGGGGGGGGAGTACAAAATGAGGGATGAAGCTAACCTCAGCGGAAAATGGTGGCCACTCCCGTTGTTGTGTTGTACTAGTGGAAAGGCATGATAAGTACAGCAACCTTAACATCAAACAAATATAGCAAAGGTAAACAACATCATCTCCAAATGATAGCTTGAATGTGTTGGTTTGAGCTTGCTGTTAAAGCAGATATAAAATGGAAGGCAATGTTACCGACAGTAGGCTTAACAGCCATCAAATATTGCAATTCAAATTGGTATTGTTGAAAATGAATAGAAGGTAGGTAATGCTTAAACATCACACTGGATAAAGGTGTAAAACTGAAATAAAGGGCATGTGCTAACTACACCAGGAATAACTGGAACCAAATATAGCCGTTCAAACTGGTATTGATGTAGTCGAGCGGCACGGTTCCGAGTTGCACATAATGAACAACACATTGTGTATGACTGAAATAAGCAAGGCATAAATGACGAGTATAACAACCAAATATAGCCATTGAAAACTGGACAGAGTCTCACTGCAACCAACCTAACAAGCAAATACAGATAAACATGGCATATGCTTGAAAACTAGATAAATGCTCACTGCAACCAACCTAATAAGCATATAAAGATAAACAAGGCATCTGCTTGATAACAGGACAAATGCTAAAAAAAGCAACCTAACAACCAAATACAGATAAACAAGGCATCTGCTTGATAACTGAACAAATGCTCACTACAACCAAACTAAGACCAAATACATATAAAAAAGGCATCTGCTCGATAATTGGAAAAATGCTCACTCCAACCAACCTAACAACCAAATACAAATAAACAAGACATGTACTCACTATAAACAACCAAATATAGCCAGTCTTGAAACTGAAGTGGACAATTCATACTTAAACATCACATAGCCATATTGAACAATACATTTTTGCATAAATGGAATAATTAAACATGGCACAGTTAAAACACCGCAGGGCAAATGCTACTACAACAAAGGGTATGGGTTGGCAAGCTAGAAAAGGTAAGATTTGCTGATAGAATGTTGCCTCACATTTCATGGACGGGATCCTTCCAGTTGGAAGAGCACATACCCATGGTGCGCTCTCTGATGTCACAGATGGGCTATTTCACCTTGGAAGAACCTTCGTCGGTGCCCTCCTCGTGGTCGATGAGATCTAACTTGGCAATTGAGGATCGCAAGCCGCCGCCGTAGAACATGTCCTTCCGAAATGACAAAATGGGCTCGATGGCATATAAAGCTCGCAAATCTGTGACCGCTTGGCGGAGGAGATCAGCGGCAGGGCCGTCGAAGAGATCGACGGTGGTTGAACCAGAGGGGTTGGGGATGGACCACTTAACCTGTGACGTGGCCCGCGTGAAGTCGTCGATGTGGACGAGCTTGATGTCGTAGCCAGCTTTCCCGAGATACGGTAATACGCTAGCCCGCTAACATGAAGCCTTCGGCATGGTAACGTAGTCAACATCTTCGCCTGCTTCCGCGGCGACATGTTGCTCCGGGATCAACAGGTCGGGGCGAACGGCGGCCACCTCGCCAACGTCCGCCGGAGAGGCCATGATAAACCTCTTCTTGGCCGAACGCTCGTTGGGCTCCCCGGGATACATGGTCGAGCTTAGGTTGCGACATCCGAGAGCAGGGGATGTGGATCTGGCGGGGAGGGACACCGCAGGCCTCATCTAAAACTCATGGAGTGGGGCGATCGTATGGGAATCGTTGGGTAACCTGAACTTTATTATTTAAGCTAGGAGGAATGGGCAGACCAGCAGGGTTGGCGGCGCTGACGGCGACCGCGAGCTAGGGTTTGAGGGGGGAGGGGCATGTGGGGGACTATGGAGGGGGTGGGGGTTGGTGTTTGAAGATATGTTGCGGCTACCGACAATTTTAGTAATGGCGGGTGGAGATGGTGGTGGATGAGGGAGGGCGACGGTTCAAATGCCTCGGCTACTACAATTTTACTATAAGGTCGGTGCTGGAGGAGCGTGGGCAACAGTTCAAGTACGACAGCTACTAAAATCCTGGTAAAGGAATTGATGCGGGGCGGGAGGCCCAAGATCGTGACGATCCAATAACAATATGCGTGTATGATAATAAGGAAAAGTGGCGCGGAACCGCCGATTTTTGCAAAGCTCAAGGCAGGTAGTTTGTTTTTTATATTTCTAGCTAGATGGTCTATCGCACACGATTCATCCTAATTTCCAAATAAACTTACCCGCCTTTAGCTTGCACATGTGGTGGTTTTATAGCACACTTGCATCGCACACAATTAAGCCAGGACCTCCACGGCTCCACCCTTTGCTCGCGCTTGCGCGGTCGTGGTGATTTTACAGCGCACTTGCATCGCACACGGTTGAGCAAGTACCTCGACCTTTGCTCGCGCTTGTGCAGGTGTGGTGATTCACAACGCACTTGTATCTCACGCGGTTAAGATATTATACCCGTGTCCGTTGAGCGTCATCAGAGTCTTTGCAGCAAAAAATAACATTAGAGAGGGTTAGATGATAGCCACATCAGCATGTGGCCCAAATATATATGAGTGAAAATGGTGGTCTGTGATATTCAAAATTCCAAAGCACAACTTTGACCGCGTGGGCCCACGGCTGGGCGCGTCGTCGAAGATCGATGAGAGGGGCCGAAAGTCAAGAACCACTTGGAAGTGACCAAATATATGTAGGAATATTCGGGATGTTTAAAACTTTAAATACACAATGCATAACTTGGGTGGCACCTGCCTCGTAAACCCAAAAGCACCCTTGGATATATATATATATATATATATATATATATATATATATATATATATATATATATATCGTACCTAGCTAGGATGCTTGGCCCACCACCTCCCACTTCGTGTCAGCGGGGCGGATGCACGTAATGATCGATACTTTGGTCATACATGCATGTCGCCATGACCTACCATAAGACGGACCAATGAATCTATCGTTTGGTCAAACGACAGTTGCTGTTGTCGATAAACCGCTTGGGCCAATAGATTGAACCATCATAAAAATCGCACGAGAGGGACCACAAAACTAGCACCTCTTGCGTGCGGCCCAAAATGATGTACATTGGGAAGGGGTGATGTGTGTTTTCAATATAGAATAATGTACAATTTAGATGTGGTGCCTACCTCTCGATACAGACAACAACCATGAAGGCAAGGTAGTTAAGGACGAGATAAGCAGGGTTTGATGTAGGTCGAACCCAGCAATCCAAGCATGTGGGAGGGAATCCTGACAACGCATGAGCTCGAGCTTTGGTTGAGCGACATGTGACGGTGACCGGCCCTAACACGAACTAGGAGGAATCCACTCATGGCCAACGCATACCCCTTATTATCGGTTAAAGGGATGATATATATATATATACACTCGGGGAGCCCATAGATATGCGTGTCATCACAAAAAATCGCACAAGGGAGACGTGGTCGATCATAAGACCCCATATACACTTCATGCGGACCGAAAATATGTATGGGTACGGTGGTGTGTGATGTGTTTAAATCACAAATGCCCAACTTCCATGGGCCACCAACTACATTACAAACCGAACACCGTACCCGACTCCAAACCTGGTTCAATACGTATGATGTCAGTTTCCCAACTTCGAGGCGACGGCGGGGGGGGGGGGGGGGGGGTCATCCCACGCATGCGCTCAAACTTTATTTGGTCTAGCATGGGACACATCTATATATATCTATACATCTATACACCTATATAGTGTGCGAATAACTTTGAAAGTTGGTCGTTGGATGAAGCCAATCTGACGGTACAGAGGTGGCAAATTCGAGCACTGAAAGTGCGTTATATCGACTAGAGGGGGAGTGAATAGGCGATTTTTATGGAAGTCTTCAAAACGTGGAAGTTATGAAGACAAACAGAATAGACAAGCCTATCACTATGCAGCGGAAGTTAGATTACACAAGGCAAGCCATGGTCAAGTATTCAATATAGTGAAAGCACAGTGACAAACAGCTTCAGTGTAATAAGGATCAGGTAGGAAGAAGTTATGAAGCCAAACAAATCATACAGTTAAGTTGTGAAGACAGAAGATAAAGCAAGCATGCAATGGCTTCACAATGTGTAACGGTAAGTAAAAAGGAGGTGAAGATGAAACCAGTGACACGTTGAAGACAATGATTTGTTGGACCAGTTCCAGTTGCTGTGACAACTGTACGTCTGGTTGGAGCGGCTAGGTATTTAAACCAAAGGACACATAGTCCGGGACACCCAGTCCTGAACACGCAGCTCAGGACACCCAGTCCTCACCGTTTTCTCCTTGAGCTAAGGTCACACAGACCTCGCCCAATCACTCTGGTAAGTCTTCAAGGTAGATTCCCAAACCTTCACAGACTTCGTTCACCGGCAATCCACAATTTCTCTTGGATGCTCAGAACGCGACGCCTAACCGGCTGGAGGATGCACAGTCCTCAAGTGTAATAAGTCTTCAGATCACTCAGACAAGAAGACTCAAGTGATGCCCAATTTACTCTGGCTCTGGGTGGTTAGGGCTTTTCTCCTTGCTAGGAATTTTCTCTCACAGGCTTCGAGGTGGGTTGCTCTCGAACGACAAAAGCCGTGCACTGAAAACTGAGCAGCCAACCGTTTATGGTTGTAGGGGTGGACTATTTATAGCCACTTGGCAACCCGACCTGATTTGTCCGAAATGACCCTGGGTCACTAAGGAACTGACACGTGTACCAACGGTCGGTTTTCGAACTCACACGGCAACTTTACTTGGGCTACAAGTAAAGATGACTTGTCTGACTCTGGACAAGATTTTCTCTCATAGTCTTCGCTCGAAGACATAGGATTTGAATTAGGCATCACTTCAGTCATCCTGACTGGTTCTCTTGGACCCCACTTAACAGTACGGTGGTTCCTATAACACAACATAAATGAAGTAAAACTACGAAGGATCTAAGTCTTCGAGTTCCATCAGCTTCATAGGGAGTCTTCACATGTCATTGTCTTCAATATGAATATCTTCATAAACCACCATTGTCTTCAATGTCTTCATACATTTTTAGGGATCATCTCTGGTAGTGAAACCGAATCAGTGAGGGACTTCTACCTGTGTTATCCTGCAATTCTCACAAACACATTAGTCCCTCAACTAGGTTTGTCGTCAATACTCCAAAACCAACTAGGGGTGGCACTAGATGCACTTACAAGCACTACTGGCCGTTGGATATCATCTACATTCCACCAGATTCTGCCACGTGTACAATCTAGAAGACTCCATGGTTGAATTTAAGCATAATGCACAAACCTCAAAGCACAAGCACTTCTCCTTTCTTCTCTAGAATCTTCCATATCTTAATTGCCCAAACTTTTTTCTAAATGAATTGTCACCGTTTGTTTTTACCTTTAGAATGCACAATTCAATGAATCTTAAAATAGTTTTTTTATAAAACTAATTGATTCTGGATGAGATGAACTATAAGAATTAAAAGAACATCTACATCATGCATATATGACTCAAAACTTCAATGAGCACCGAAACTGGTAGCGGGGAAACGATGGGAGAAGAGACGGGAAACCGATGAGAGGAGTGGTGAGAAATGGTAGCCTGTTTTGAAAACCTAGTAGAGAAGGAAGCGTGAGCTAGCACGACGCATGCGCACAGTGCCTACCCATGTACTACATGTGTTGTCAAAAGGGCTCGGGGTTGTCATTCGATCTGGGAGCATCCAACGGTGCACACGTATGATCCGTGGGGTTTGGATTCTGGCCAACATTCGGTGGAAACCGGTGAAAACCCCGAGAAAAAGATGTTTTGAAGTTTCAAAAAAATTTGAAAAAAATGTGGGATGTTAAGAGGATGATGTTTTATTCCCACACAAAATTTCAAGTTGAAACATATTACGAGATGTGAGATATGAAAAAGACAAAATCAGCGTTGAATAGTGCCGAATAGTAATGTCACTATTTAGGGCTGAATTTTGCCTTTTTTTCATAGCTCGCATCTCGTAATGTTTTTCAACCTGAAATTTTGTGTCGCAATAAAACATCACCTTCTTAACATCCCACATTTTTTTCAGATTTCTATGAAACTTTAAAATATGGTTTCCATGAAATTTTTATTGAATATCGGCTTTCGTGAGTGAAAGGTGTGCTATTTGAAAACATTTCGTTAGAAGAATCTCAGTTTTTAAATCCCCGTACATCCAAAACTCAGCCGAACATCATGAAACCTAGCATGGTGTCACGACATGGCACTTATATGTCAAGGAATTTTTTTGTCCATTGTGGCGCAAGTTTTATTACAAGCCTCTTACAAACCAGATCTTCTCTCAAAGAAGCCTCGTGGTTTCAATAGGGAAACGTGTCCCCCTTGTGGGTGAAATGTAATCACTGCCTCTTTTTGCCTTGTATTTTCTTCTAAGGGCAACATGGAATGATAGGATATCCGAGCTGAAATTTATAAATATTCAGGGTTTGTTTGGCCTTTTTATACAATAATTGAGTTTCATAGGCATTTATTGTCCATAATTCAAATCTAAACTTCAAATACATGCTCCAGTTCACCAAAATGGCTAGAAAATTTATACATGTGTCCTTGGGTGCATGTTTAGGTCCCATGCCAGGAATGGGAATGAATTACAACCGTATCTGCATCCTGGCTCATCGTCAAACATTTGGAATCTCGGTTTTTAAATCCCAGTAAATCCTAAACTCACCAGAAAATCATCAAAGCTGGCATGGTGTCACGTAGGCACATATATGTCATGGTAAAAACATTGTCCAATTTGGGCCATGCTTTATTAGAAACCTCTTACAAAACCGGAGCTTCTCTCAAAGAAGCCTCTGTGACGCCCCCGGTTTCACCGTACACTAATCATACACGAAAATGTGTACAACCAAGATCAGAGACTCACGGGAAGATATCACAACACAACTCTAGACACAAATAAAATAATACAAGCTTTATATTACAAGCCAGGGGCCTCGAAGTCTCGAATACAAATGCTCGAAGACACAAGAGTCAACGGGAGCAATAATATCTGAGTACAGACATAAGTTAAACAAGTTTGCCTTAAGAAGGCTAGCACAAAAGTACCAACGATTAAAAAGGTGAGGCCTCCTACCTGGGACCTCCTAACTACTCCTCGAAGCCGAACTCCATGTAGAATCATCCTCGGGATCCTCTGGCTCCTGGACTTCATCATATGATCGCAATAACTGGGAAAGGGGGGAAAAGAAGTAGCAAACCAACCGTGAGTACTCATCTAAAGTACTCACAAGCAAGGATCTACACTACATATGCATTGGTATAATTGAAATGGGTAGTATCTGTGGACTGAACCGCAAAATGCCAGATTAAGTGGGGGATAGCTAGTGCTATCGAAGACTATGCTTCTGGCAGCCTCCATCTCGAAGCATATAGAAGAGAGTAGATGGTAAGTTCACCAAGTATCATCGTATAGCATAATCCTACCTGGCGATCCTCTCCCCGTCGCCCTGTGAGAGAGCAATCACCGAGTTGTATCTGACACTTGAAAGGGTGTGTTTTATTAAGTATCAAGTTCTAGTTGTCATAAGGTCAAGGTACAACTCTAGGTCGTCCTTTTACCAAGGGACACAGCTATTCGAATAGATAAAATTCCCTACAGGGGTGCACCACATTTCCCAACACGCTCGATCCTTCTGGGCGGACACACTTTCCTGGGTCATGCCCGGGCTCAGAATATCAACACGTCACACGCCGGTCTAAATCCTATGGCGCAGGGGTTAGCGCCCATCGCCCATTGCACACCTGCACATTGCGAACGCGGCCGGTAAGCACACCTAGCCTCCCTAATACAAGAGCAGGCGTTCCAATCCAATCCGGCGCGCGCCGCTCAGTCACTGACGTCAAGAAGGCTTCGGCTGATACCACGACGTCGAGTGCCCATAACTGTTCCCACGTAGTTGATTAGTGCGTATAGGCTAGTGTCCAAACTCATATCAAATACCAATATCTTGTTAAGCGCAGCAATTGAAGTATCTGCGAACGCCGATCAGGGCCAGGCCCATTGTCGGTGTCAAAACCGGCGGATCTCGGGTAGGGGGTCCCGAACTGTGCGTCTAAGGCGGATGGTAACAGGAGGCAGGGACATGATGTTTTACCCAGGTTCGGGCCCTCTTGATGGAGGTAAAATCCTACGTCCTGCTTGATTTATTCTTGATTATATGAGTATTACAAGAGTTTATCTACCACGAGATTGGAGAGGCTAAACCCTAGAAGCTAGCCTATGGTATGATTGTATGTTGTCCTACGGACTAAAACCCTCCGGTTTATATAGACACCGGAGAGGGTTAGGGTTACACAAGGTCGGTTACAAAGGAGGAGATATCCATATCCATATTGCCTAGCTTGCCTTCCACGCCAAGGAGAGCCCCATCCAGACACGGGACGAAGTCTTCAATCTTGTATCTTCATAGTCCAACAGTCCGGCCAAAGGATAGAGTCCAGCTATTCGGAGACCCCCTAATCCCAGACTCCCTCAGGAGCCCCTGAACCAGGCTTCAATGACGACGAGTCCGGCATGCAGTGTTGTCTTCGGCATTGCAAGGCGGGTTCCTCCTCCGGATATACCGCAGAAGAGTTCAAATAAAGGATAGTGTCCGACCTTGCAAAATAAGTTCCACATACCACCATAGAGAGAATAATATTTCCACAAATCTAATCTGCTGACATGTTTAGGCAACATGACATTATGCCATGGCTCGGCGATTATTCGAACCGTTTTTCTTTAACTAGCCCCGCACATAACGCGAGGCAGTTTCTTGACATGTCTTGTCAAAGCAGAGATCGTGTTCCCCTTATTACGGGATTCTCATCAATATGGGCATGGGTAACCCAACCGTTCTGAGGACTCCTAGATTTTAGGCAAGTCCCAACGGCTACGGGGAGGACGCTTGATATTCACCCTCTTTATAAAGGGACAAGGCTTTTACGTTTTTCCTCCCGTGCTCAATCGAATCCTTCCCCCGCCTCGAGTTCTAACACCCAAAGCCTAGGTCAGGTGCTTCGGATCTTCAATCATGTTCGGATCCAGCCTCCAAGGCCGGTGGATGCCCTCCTCTGTCATGGAAGAGGATATCAAGAAGTTGAGGGAGGAAAGATACCTGACCGCCGAAGTCTCACATCGGCTGCCCGCCCGAGGGCAGGTCGTCCCTACTCCTGAACCCAACAAAGACATTGTGTTCATCTCCCACTTCCTCCGAGGACTAGGCCTCACTCTGGATCCCTTCGCAAGGGGTTTAATGTTCTATTACGGGCTTGATTTCCACGATCTAGCACAGGATTCCTTTCTCCACATCTCGGCATTTATTGTCGTATGTGAGTCCTTCCTCCGCATTACCCCTCACTTCGGCCTGTGGCTCAAGACCTTTGATGTGAAGCCGAAGACGGTCGAGGGGCAGTATGCAGCGTGCGGAGGCGCATTAATAAGCAAGATTGCAGGAGCTCCGTGGCCAAAAGGTTCCTTTCCAGAGGTGTCCGGATTATGGGAACGGGAGTGGTTCTACATCACCGCTCCTAGAAGTGCCAAGTGGGCAGCTTCCCCCGCCTTTCGCTCGGGCCCTCCACCACAACTAATGTCATGGATCAGCAGGGGGCTGAGCTGGGTTCCAGCCAAGGATGTGCCCATATTGCAGAGCTGCATCTGAGATCTCTTCGAGGGAGATTTTAGTTTGGTTATGGTAGTGCAAGTCATGCTAGTTCGTCGAGTCCAGCCATGCAAATGCCGTCCCCTCCGCTTGTAGGAATTCAACCCAGAAGGACCGCGCGTTATTCAGAATTTCCTCGGCCTAACGCACGAGGAGATGTATAAATCATTATTCGGACCTCAAAAAGAGTGTCCGGATACTACCGAGGATGTGGGCCTGAGCAGCAACCGCACCACCGACCAAGTAAGTAATCCTCAAGCCGAACGCACCGTCTTTCATTTATCATGACGTCATTCTGAGAAATCCCTCCTCGACCAGGACTGGCTAACAAAGGCGAATATGATTTGGTGTTCGGCCCCCCTTCCTGAGGGTTTGGACAATCCGGTACTGGAAAAGATGCTCGAGCTAGCACCTTCCCCGGAGCCCTCAAAGGAAGATAAAGGGGGAATAATGAGGGCGAAAGCGGGCCCCCATCGCTACCAATTCAAACCGAGGGAATGAGCGCCTCCGTGAAGGAGGATAACCAAGGGGAAGATTCTGACCTTCTCTCACTCCGGAGAAGGAAGAGGACTGCCTCTGAAGATCCAGAAACCAAGGCTTCCTAACGGAAGAAGAGGTCTCCAACAGAGGGTCCTGCCTTGGGGGGTGCTCTTGCCGCACAAAGTCCGCGCGGGGATCAACCCTCTAACGAGCTGTAAGTGATCAAAAAATACTTAATAGTAAAGATATTCTACCTTACTTCCAAGGAAAATAACCGAAGTGTTTATCTTGCAGTTCAGATCTTAGCCCTTCTCAACAGAGCTCGTCTTCAAGGGACCTTCTTCCGGAGATGATGGAGAGCGAAACGCCTCCTCCGGACTGCCCCGCTCAAGAAGCGGGCGACCTTAAAGTGTCATCACGGAGGGCCTCTCCGGATCCGGTGAGGCCAGAAGATAATCCTATAGTCACCTGAAGTCCCCAGCATCCGGCTCTTGAAGAGAGCAAACAAAGGAGTCCGGCGCCGTCTGGTATGCGGTCGGACGCACTGAGGGATCTGCTAAAGCGAGCGACCATCTTGGAAGAACACCGTACGTTGATGGGTACAGTGATGGAAAGGATTTCGTCCGCCGAAAGCGGGTTGCATGACGCCTTTATGAGTCTACTAACGGGCTTTGAGGTACATAAAATGATATACATTTGTGATAGTACCGCACTTTTTTAGGTGTGCCCTATGTAGATAGTAGCCCCTGAGACTCTGGTTGTTGCCGAGAGCGGCGGCAAACAAAGGATCATAGTCCAATGTAATAACAATACTGTTTTTATGTGCAGGTGGTGGAAGCTCCGGTGGTTAGCCGGGCTGATGAGTTTGCCGAACTAAAGCAGAAACTGGATGCGGCGGATGCCGACATCGAGCTTGTTAACAAGCGGCTTGACAAGGCACAGGGTAAGTGATGTTTTCTGGTGAATGTCACATAGTAAGAGCAGCGTGATGCCAGTATCTTTAATATGCTTTGACTGTAGATGGATCTGCCACCGTGGAGACCCTTCTGGAGGAACTTGCCCGAGCCAAAGAACAAGCAAGGAGTAGTAATGCGGCTGCTTTGAAGGCGGCCGAAGAGTTAAGAGCCGAGAAGGCTGCGCATTGCGAGAGCAAAGAGAAGATGGCCAAGATGGCTGTAAAGTTAAAAGACACTCTCGACTGTTTCCAGTTCCTTGCAGAAGAAAACCGAGCGAAGGCGACGGACCTCAAAAAGGCCATGATGGCAACCAAAGACACCCGCTCTGCCATCAGGGCGAAGAAGGAAGAGTTGCGTGAAGCCGGTGATATTGCGGCTAGGAAGCCCTATTGCTGTAGAGGAAGTTCGTAGATCCGCGGTATGCCCCTCTGGATCGGCTGTGGAGTTCGATAGACGCATATCTGGATTTGATGGCGAGTGCTCTCGATGTGGCTGAATACTTCCGAGATCAAACAGATCATGAAGTGGACAAGCTATTCTGGTCGCAGTTTAACGTTCCAGAGCGTCCACTTCCGCTAACTGATCAGCTTGCCGAATGGGCCGAACTCAATAGATTGTACGAACTTGCCATGAGGTCTGTCGTAGATCATTTGTGGCTGGAAAAGCCGAAGCAGAACAGCTATTTCAGCTTAGTGCAGCAGTTCCTTGGTGCGGTGTCGCGCATCAATTCGATGAAGAGGTCGACGTGCATAGAAAGCTCACGGATGGCCCTTCCCCGTGTCAAAGCATACTGGCCGGAGATGGATGCTACCACTGTTGCGGCGCAAGGTTCCGCCATAGGCCGAGTGGCTGCCGAGCACTATTTTGAAGTTCTTGAGGGTGCTCGTTTGATAGAGGCCCAGTTCTCGAAGAATATTATGTTTGAGTGACATGTATTCCCATTGTAAAAGCAATGTTTAATTGAATTTATCGAGTATGTATTTATACTTGTGCTTGAAAGTATTGTGCGGCCGTTTATGTATACATGTATATAACCTGAAAGATTGCAGTCGTCGGCTTCAGCCCCCATGCATATAATGCGGGGGTGTTCACAGAAGACACGTATTCACACTTAATCCAATGTCTTGGTCCTAATAAGGAGGTGATAGCGCAACGAACTAGGCAACCGGACTATAATGCTCTAACACTTTCACTTAGCCATAGGAGTTTGACAGTGGGCTACTATATAGCCCCTGGTGGATCCGCACTCACCTGAATTCGGGGTGCGTACATGCCCGGCCGGGGAACGGCCCTTCGTTAAGGTGGAGGAATTCTAATATTCCGATAGGTCATCGAGTGGTTGACCAGTCTCGCGCAAGATCATGATAGTCAGTTTTCGGCTTTCTCTATTGAGGTGCTCGTCCGGATGAACCAGGGCACAATCGCAGTAGTTCTCCTGGTGCCGCCTTAGCCGATAGAGCGGAACGTAAGGCAGCAAAACACAGGAGCCAGGCAAACCCAACATTTGACCAAATACATGATTCGGAGCTGATGTATACAAGGCCAAAGTCGCGACGCCGAACACTTCCTAAGGTATTCGGTCTTTATGGTGTAAACCGAGCCTAAACAGTGCGGGGAGAAAATTCTCACCCTGGACTACATCACTATCGATGATCGTAGGAGACATCAAGCCTAACGGTGACGACACAGAGGAACTCTCAATGAAAGCACCAATGTTGGTGTC
Source organism: Triticum monococcum (assembly GCA_034509565.1). Taxonomy (NCBI): domain Eukaryota; kingdom Viridiplantae; phylum Streptophyta; class Magnoliopsida; order Poales; family Poaceae; genus Triticum; species Triticum monococcum. The sequence continues at coordinate 413,692,528 of CM067845.1, forward strand.
AAAACCGGCGGATCTCAGGTAGGGGGTCCCGAACTGTACGTCTAAGGCGGATAGTAACAGGAGGCAGGGGACACGATGTTTTACCCAGGCTCGGGCCCTCTTGATGGAGGTAAAACCCTACGTCATGCTTGATTTATTCTTGATGATATGAGTATTACAAGAGTTGATCTACCACGAGATCGGAGAGGCTAAACCCTAGAAGCTAGCCTATGGTATGATTGTATGTTGTCCTACGTACTAAAACCCTCCGGTTTATATAGACACCGGAGAGGGTTAGGGTTACACAAGGTCGGTTACAAAGAAGGAGATATCCATATCCGTATTTCCTAGCTTGTCTTCCACGCCAAGGAGAGCCCCATCTGGACACGGGACGAAGTCTTCAATCTTGTATCTTCATAGTCCAACAGTCCGGCCAAAGGATAGAGTACGGCTGTCCGGAGACCCCCTAATCCCGGACTCCCTCACCCACCTCTCACCTAGGTGGTCTCCACCTACCCTATCGCTCCACCACAAGTAATAGTCGGAGGCTGTTGGGAACCCAGGCCCACCACTACTTAGATGGAACCACTTTCCCCTTTAGCCCCCACATCGGAATCACTTGCGAGTACTCTACGAGCCGACCCGACTTTAGTCACCACATGTATCACATATTATGTATATAAGTATATACCCGGTATCAGCACCCAAGTGATCACGGCCCTATAGTATAGCATGGCAGACGGACAAGAATGTAGGGCCACTGATGGAATACTACCATCCTATACTAAGCTTTTGGGATTACAGGTAAAGATAACAACAGTAGTAGCAAAGACATGCTATGCATCAGGATTGGATTAAGGGAAAGCAGTAACATGCTACACTACTCTAATGCAAGCAGTGCAGAGAAGAATAGGCGATATCTGGTGATCAAGGGGGGGCTTGCCTAGTTGCTCTAGCAAGGAGGGGTCATCAACAACGTAGTCGATCGGGGCACCAGCAGCAGCGTCTGTCTTGTAGTCTGTCGGAGAGAAGAGGGGGAAGAAACAATGAATACATTGCAAAAAGATGCATATCGATGCATGACATGACTAGTAAGTGTGCCAGATGTGCCCTAACGCAGTAGAAGGTGATACTGGCGAAGGGGGGAAACATTTGGGAAAGTACCCCCGGTGTTTCGCGTTTTTGGACAAATGAATCAAAGGGGGAAAGTTGCACGTTCGCTATGCTAGGGACGTGTGGCGGGCGAATGAGCTACATATCCGGATTTGTCTCGTCGTTCTGAGCAACTTTCGTGTACAAAGTATTTTCATCTGAGTTACGGTTTATTTACTATGATTTATCAAAGTTTTATGCAATTTTTGGAATTTATTTAATTATTTTAAATCAAATATTATCCAGAATAGTGAAAGGTGATGCCAGCATGACATCACCATGATGTCAACAGGTCAAACCCGTCTGACCAGAGTCAACCCTGGCTTGTGGGTCCATTAGGACCCACCTGTCATTGAGACAAACGTGAAATAGGATTTGTTTTAAAACTAATTAGGATTAATTAAGTGTGGGCCCCATTAGTCAGTGACAGATTATTATTTTAATTGTCTAATTATGTTAATGAGTCAAGGTTAATTAGTTAATTAATTGATTCATTTTAATTATTATTATATATATTTTTACTCCGTTTTTAAATTCGTTCTAGGCGGGGGGCCCCGTGTTAGTGGCCAGGGGGGCCTTAGCGGTTACGGGAGCGGGGGATGCGAGCGCCCGACCCAGGAGAGGGTCGAGCGGCGCTGATGGGCGTCGGAGCCGGGCGCCGGATGCGGCAGCGATGGGGCCCGGCGGACAGTGCGGGGAAACGGCAGACACAACATGCGACGAGAAGCTTCGCGGCAGCGGTGGTCGGGGCGAGGCAGAGTGCGGTATTAGATATAATCTTGACATGCATAAGTTTGTTAGCTGCGCCATGCATGTAGATTGGTTAGTTACCAGTGTAGTGCGTGCATGCATCCGATGGATCAGCTAGTTAGGTGTGTAGCTACGTGCTGAGTCGTGCATGCATGTAGGGGCTATTGAGAGCAGTGAGTCCTACGCCTGAAATTGTTGTGAGGGGCGTCCGTGCTGCGCGGATGGATCGTGCCCCAGGTCGGGGGAGGTGGGGAGCGATGTGTAAGCATCGGCCAAGTATAAAACCCCTCAGCTGAGCTTGTTACGGTAGCATGTGTCTGCGCATTCAGTTTGTAGTCATGTAGCCACTGTAAGTAAGAAAAGGATTGGGGCATTCGTGCGCCCGTGGCGGCGTTCGTGCGCCAGCCGGAAAATCTCTCGTGTCCATTGTTCTTCTTCTTCCACCTCCGTTCGAGTGAGAGGAGAGGTAGCTAGAGGGCTGCAGTTCCAACATTTGGTATCATGAGCTGGTTCATCTTGGGTGTCGTCCCCTTGCCGGAGGCGTGCCGGCGGTGGCGGCGTTCGCCGGCGGCTGCGCGGTGAAGCTCCAGGCTGTGTGTCGGTCTATGGAGGTGCGCGGCGTGGCGAGGAGGCCGCGGTGGCTGCGGCGGCACAGTGAGGAGGCCGCGGAGGCGCTGCGTGGTGGCACGGCGGCGCAACACGGCGTGGCGGCATGGAGGCACTGCATGGCTGCATGGAGGCCGCGGCGGCGAGCCGGGCGTGACTGGTGCGTGTTATGGGTGCACACTGGATGCGTCGGGCGCATCGGGACCGCGGGCGCGCGTACTAGCGTGCGGTTGACGTTGGGAGGAGGTGTATGTCGCCGTTGTGCTCGAGTCAGTGCTCGAGTTCGGCAGCATCCTTCCGGCGTTTGTCGCTGTCGGCTGCCATGGCGGACGCGGTGAGCGTCCGGTGCGGTCGGGCTCGTCGGGCGCATCAGGTGCGCGCGGGACGTGCGGGACGCAGAGGGACGCCAGGCGTATGTCGCCGGCGGAGAAGGAGCTCGACGTATGTCGCCGGAGTCGTGACAGAGCACAGTGCGACCGGCGTCAGTACACCAGGTCGGGTCCTTGGCGGTGCGGCCGGCATCGATGCGCTGGGTCGGGTCCACGGGCTGAGTAACAGCGGTGACGACAACAATGACAGAAGCTACAACAACTCTAGCAACAGCAAATCAAGATTAGGGGGATATTATTAGATATAATCTTGACATGCATAAGTTTGTTAGCTGCGCCATGCATGTAGATTGGTTAGTTACCAGTGTAGTGCGTGCATGCATCCGATGGATAAGCTAGTTAGGTGTGTAGCTACATGCTGAGTCGTGCATGCATGTATGGGCTGTTGGGAGCAGCGAGTCCTACGCCTGAAATCGTTGTGAGGGGCGTCCGTGCTGCGCAGATGGATCGTGCCCCAGGTCGGGGGAGGTGGGGAGCGATGTGTAAGCATCGGCAAAGTATAAAACCGCTTCGCTGAGCTTGTTACGGTAGCATGTGTGTGCGCCTTCAGTTTATAGACATGTAGCCACTGTAAGGAAGAAAAGGATTGGGGCGTTCGTGCGCTCGTGGCGGCGTTCGTGCGCCGGCCAGAAAATCTCTTGTGTCCATTGTTCTTCTTCTTCCATCTCCGTTCGAGTGAGAGGAGAGGTAGCTAGAGGGCTGCGGTTCCAACATGCGGGGCGGTGGCGCGCCGCGCAGCGAGCGAGCGGCGCAGGCAAGGTGATGCACGGGCGAGTGTCGGGCGGAGGAGAGCGGGACGATGGTGAGCCAAAGCGGCAGAGCGGCGAGGGGCGCTGCGGTGCGGCGGAGCGAGCCGGCGGCGTGTGCGTGTGGAGGAGGGTGAGGTCTCCATGCCGCTGGTTGTGGCGAGCGCGAGCGTGGCGCCAGTGCGAGCTGCAGAGCACGACGATGCAAGAGCAGCGCACGGGAGGGGGGCTGGGGGCGGCCAGAGGCCGAGCGGGAGCGCGACGAGGTCAATGGGTGGGGAAGAGGGCGGCAGCACGGTGAGGTAGAGCAGCACAGGGCCGGCCACGGCGCGGGTGCAACACATGCGGGCGGTAGCGGTGGAGGGCGAGTGCGACTTGGAGAGGGTGGGCATCGCGTCGGGCCTGGTGGACGGCGTTCGACAGGGGGAGAGGGGAGAGGTCGGGGCCTCACTGCAGGAGTGTAGGGGGTACGGGCAGCGAGGTTCGAGGAGGTGGACGGGGACGACGTTCCGGTGAGGAGAGGGATGAGGAAGCAAGGAGGTAGGCCGGCATGGTGGCTCCGGTGTCGGCGGCGTCGTGGTGGTGGCGACAGGGTCGAGCGGCAGGCGTCGGCGGGTCGTTCCCCCGATCCAAATCTGGACTAGGGAGGAGGAGGCGATTGTGGGGGGGGGGGGGGGATGGGGCGACGGGGGTTAGGGTTTGCGGTTGCGAGGGGATAAAGGAGTGAGTGGGGAGGTGGCCTGGGCTAGGTGGGCTGGCCGGGCGGCCTGGTGGCCTTCTGGGCCAATGCCCAGTGAGGGGGTGCCCTTTTCATTTTTGTTTTTTTATTTTATTTTCTTTTATTTATTTTTATCTTTGTTTTCTATTGTTTTAGTTTTTGTAAAATATATACTTGGCATCTAACTTAGTATTTCAATTTAGTCCGCTGTCACAAAAAGTCTAGTCCCCAAATAATTTAGTTTGATATTTTATTAATTAGTAAAGTCATTTAAATAGTTAGGTTTGCTACTATTTAAATCATTTTAGTGCAGTTAAGCATTTCATAAAAGTTTGGTTTCTCCACCATAATTACTTATGTATTATTTGGCACAACCCGAACAATTTGGTTTTAATATTTGAAAATTTTATTGTTTGCCTTCAATTAAATTTTGAATTTGTTTCAGTTTTGAACTATCGAGAGTTTATCAACAGTAACCGAGGTGACGTGGCATCATTAGTGGGGGATCACTATAGCTTAATTATTCGGGCGAGGTTATGGTTACCAAATTCTAGCGAGTGTTCTTGGTCTTAGTTTCTCTCCTCAAAGTGGTCGATCCATAACGCTGATGTCCTCATACTTCATCCTGAGGTCATCATGATGAAGTCGACATCCTTTCTTCATGAACTCCATCGTACTTACGAAAAGGATAAGGGGTAGCTTCGGAAGAACAGAACTCTACAAGGTGGCTATTTGTTAGATAGCTTAGGGGAAGTGGCAGGAAGTATCTCTCAAATTAAACCTAAGATAAACATCGAGAGCAAAATAAGAAGGCCCAATAAGAAATATCAAGCAGATAGACAATCGTTCTATGCTTGAAACAGAGCGTGAAAGCGTTTCAGAGCAACGAGAATAATTATTGTGTCTGATACTAAAATAGATCACTAGGAAGGTGGCTTGCGAATTACCTACGAAACCAAGAGCAAGGATAACTTTGAAACATGGATGTTTAGGAGAGTCGGGTTTCGATCATGTGGAACTGTGGGCTATGGGCCCACCATGTGGGTCAAAAGTAGGGAGAGCGGTGACGTCTTGCACATCATGTAAGCATGGCATGTTAGAGGATAGTCTGTCAGTTATGTAGGAAACAACGTTAGTACCAAGGGCGAGGGAGGAAGAGAACCATTTTCCTGCTCGTTGAAATGAGGCGGACCAATAGGCAAAGTTCGCATCCATCGATGGTTACCGGAATGCCATCAACAAAAGCAACAGGGTCTTACCGACACGGTTGTACACCAAGGTGTTTACATAAGCAGGAGAATATTACTGCATAGATCATATAAATCACCAGAAAGGTTAAACAAACCAATGTAAAGGATATGTGATCATCAGATTAAACAGAACAATGGAAAGGAAAATGTATTTAAACACATATTTCAGGGGTATATCCTTCCCAAGGGCAAGCAGAGCATGATATCCATAACGGGATATAACATAGAAAACCCTTTAGCAAAGGGGATAGAAATTTCATGCCATTATCCATACGACGGTGTTTGGATAATTGATAAAGAAAATGTAGCTTTTTGCTTCAAATGTTCTTATTGAAAATCGGAGTATCAGTGACATGCTTCGAGATAGCATTGACTTGGTCTTCAAGCAAAGTTCAGACTCTGGATACACGAAGCATCCATCAGGAACAACTTGTAGAATAAGTTTTACAATTTCCTCATGGATGAATGGATAACCTCACAGAAAAGGAAACTATAACACAAGGTGCTCCGGCCAGGTGTGCTAGCCATGACATCACCTTACCGGGTCATGTAAAGGCGTTATAACTCCTGGAAATATGTTCCAACCATCATACCTGACCGAGACTCAGATCTGATTGGTGTCAGGATACCTCAGACTCAAGATGCATGAGAAGGAAAAGTTCAACACAAATTGACGAGATGACATTGTAAGATCCTCGGGAAATGAACTATGGAAGTGAGTTCCGAAACAAGAGTTCCTCATTAAATCAAGGAGAGGGTGAGGAGGTGGCTGATGGACTCAGCGCCAACTCATTGAGATTTCCAAAAAGATGGACTTCCACAATTATATGAACAAGGACATAACATTTGCCACATCAAATGATATAATGATGTATGCTCGAGAAGAACATACACGATTAACATTGGTTGAAGGGTGCACCCGAAATATGGGCTTAGGTAGCAGAATCAATGTTAGAATGGTGATTCAATAATCAATGGCCTAAGGATGTAATTTTGACCATCAACTCCAAAGCAATAGAGTTGATAGAAGGGTAGAATCCAAACACCGCTGTTCACCTGTTGGTATCCCGGTTAGAAACAACACAAGAAAAAATGGTGATGGTGAGAAGTATCACTATACCATGAATTCTTAAGAGGTGGAGCAATTCTCACAACATCCTTGACATAAAAGGTGGTAATACTTCAAGGTAGAACATAAATACAAGCTCGATAGCAAGGTGCATCCACAACATGAACAAGTTTATGATGAAAGAAAGAAAAGGATTTTGTCGATGGTAACTCAAATTACCAAGGGACGAGGATGCTACTTACCATCATGAATTTGGTTGATATCCTGGAAGGAGTCAAAATGTTGACAATAATCACGACACATTTGTCGAGAGATTTCATGAAGATGTAATCGATCGGTGATGGCATCAAGTCAAAGGAATGATGAAGCGCAAGTTTATTGTAACTACGGGTACGACACAAACTCAGAACCAAGCTTGTTGTTCAAGCAGAAATGATATGACGAGGAAGATCGACGTAAGCTTAGCTCACCGTCGAAAATTTTGCTCCAGGAAGAAGGACCAGGTAGCACAGTTAAAATTTGGCACAAAAATGATATAACCGATCAGGCTAGGAATGACTTGAAGGATTAATAAACTCGTAAGCAATTACAATTATTTAAGAGTTATTGAATCGGAGTGCAGAGTTGATTCACTTATTGGTGTTCTCGAGGGACTAATAACTCAGAACCCGTGGGAAATCTGAAATTGGTGAGAAGCAATACTAGATGAAGACTCATAAGCAGTTATGTAGTTCAGTGATATTCTCGAGATAACATAGGTGAAACTCGGAGGTAGATCGGAATAGAAACTGATCTGTATCATAGACTTGCGATAGTACATACTATAATCTTGTCAGAATAGACGAGGCAATGGAATGGTTTCCTTTCAGATATATTGAATAAGGTTAGCATGGTCGGAACCATAACTACAAGGGATCCAATTTACGATACCGGAAGAATTATTCAAATGATTAAATATTCTTGCAAGAAGCTTTCATAATAAGTTCCACACCGTGCCCATGGGCATGAACACAAAGGTTCAGGGTCGACTCCCACTTCTGCAATGCCTTCGTGAGTTATGATTTCAGCATGTCTCAGTTTTCACGAAGTCCGAAAACTGATTGTGTTTCATCTATGTTCGTGTGCTCGTTAGAGTATTTTGTGAACCCTTTTGGCCCCAGGTCACTTTGGGTGTTTTGTTAAGCTTGTTGAGTAGCTCCATGCCATGTTCTTACTTGTCATGTTCATGTTATGTATCATGTTGTTTTGCTGCTCCGAAGAGAGCATCGTGGTCTGAAATTTCAGACAAGTGTTAATTTCACTAAGTCTGAAATCTGTTTTGCTTATTCAGTTTTGCCATGCTTGTTTGGACCTCATAATGGATGAATTTGGCCATGGCTCAGTGCTAGTGATTTGTTAAGCATCTTGTGTACATCCCTACCATGTATTTTGTTTTCATGTTTGGTGGCTGTAGCATGCTCATTCCGTTGCATTTAGGAGCCTACTTGCTATAAATCGCAGATCGGTTCGTTTCGTAAAACGCTTGCCATTTCCAAACCGTAGCTCCGATTCCTATGATCTTTATATCGTTTTCAGGTGATTTTATCCCCTCTATCCAGTGGCACACTTGGTTATCCAAGTTGAGTCCAGGTTCATGCATTTCCTGTCACGTCTTGCATTTTGCATCCCGCATCGCATCTCGCATAGCATACCATCTTTGCATATTATTGGTTGCCCTTGCACGTGGTTGATTCTATCCTTGTTGCTTGTTTGTGTTGTTGGGTAGAACCGGGAGACGAGTTCGCTAACGAGGAGCCCGTAGAGTTTGCTTTTGAGGATCCAGTCAACTCTGACAACTGTGCTGGCAAGATGATCATACCCTCGAAATCACTACTATCTTTGCTATGCTAGTTTGCTCGCTCTTTTGCTTTGCCAATGCTACGATGCCTACCACTTGCTTGTCAGCCTCCCAATTGCCATGATTGAGACTCTAACCCGCCTTTGTCCTAGCAAACCGTTGATTGGCTATGTTACCGTTTTGCTCAGCCCTTCTTATACCGTTGTTAGTTGCAGGTGAAGATTGGAGCCGTTCCTTGTTGGAACCTTTATTTACTTTTTGGGATATCATTATATTGCTATGTTATATTAATGCATCTATATACTTGGTAAAGGGTGGAAGGCTCGGCCTCTCGCCTAGTGTTTTGTTCCACTCTTGCCGCCCTAGTTTCCGTCATATCGGTGTTATGTTCCCGGATTGTTGCGTCCCTTACGCGGTTGGGCTATAATGGGAACCCCTTGGTAGTTCGCCTTGATTAAAGCTTTTCCAGCAATGCCCAACATTGGTTTTACCATTTGCCACCTAGCCTCTTTTTCCCTTGGGTTTCCGGAGCCCGAGGGTCATCTTATTTTAACCCCCCCGGGCCAGTGCTCCTCTGAGTGTTGGTCCAACTGTCAGCTGCCAGTGGCCACCAGGGGCAACTCTGGGCTGGCCTACCCGTACCTAAGACAATCTGAGTGTGCCCTGAGAAAGAGATATGTGCAGCTCCTATCGGGATTTGTCGGCACATTCGGGCGGTGTTGCTGGACTTGTTTTAACCTGTCGAATCGTCTTGTTGTACCGAGATACCGAGTCTGATCGGTGTGTCTTGGGTGGAGGTCTATTCCTTCGTTGACCGTGAGAGCTTGTTATGGGCTAAGTTGGGACCCCCTGCAGGGATTGATCTTTCGAAAGCCGTGCCCGCGGTTATGGGCAGATGGGAATTTGTAAATGTCCAGTTGTAGATAACTTGAACCTTAATTAATTAAAATGAATCAACTGAGTGTGTTGCCGTGATGGCCTCTTCTCGGCAGAGTCCGGGAAGCGAACACGGTGTTGGAGTTATGTTTGCGTAGGTTGCTCTCTAGTTTCTCGCTCGTGCTTTGCCTCCTCTTCTCACTCTCTTTGCGAATAAGTTAGCCACCATATATGCTAGTCGCTTGCTGCAGCCCCACTTATACATTACCCCTTTCCTACCTATTAAGCTTAAATAGTCTTGATCGCGAGGGTGCGAGATTGCTGAGTCCCTGTGGCTCACAGATTACTATTACACCAGATGCAGGGACAGATGATACAGCTCCAGATAGCGCGCTTGAGCTCAAGTGGGAGTACGACGAGGACTCTCAGCGTTACTATGTGTCTTTTCCTGATGATCAGTAGTGGTGCCCAATCGGGGTTAGATTCAGGGCCTTGTCGCATGTTGGGGGTCTTTTCTATTTTGGCGTCGTAGTCGGGCCATGAGTGATTTGTATGATGAATGTTATTTATGTACTTTGATGTGACGTGGCGAGTGTAAGCCAGCTATGTTCTTCCCCTCTATATTATTTATGTACATGGGATGTGTGATGATTTCCCGACTTGCGACATTGCTTTCAATGCGGTTATGCCTCTAAGTTGTGCCTCGACACGTGGGAGATATAGCCGCATCGAGGGCGTTACAAATTGGTATCAGAGCCTTCCCCGACCTTAGGAGCCCCGTTGCTTGATTGTTTTTAGCAGCCGAGTTGTGTCTAGAAAAATGTTTTGAGTCCTTTAGGAATTATATATCGGAGAGCTTAGGAATTATTTTTACTTCCCAGTCTCCTCATCGCTCTGGTAAGGCATCCTGACGTAGAGTTTTGACTCTTCTCTTCTCAAATTTCACAAAAAAAATATTTTAGGATCACGCGAGTATCTTGGATTTGTTCCGATGGCTTATGATGAGAATACTGTCTTGGTGCCTCCTGTCAGGGGTTTAGTGGAAGTGTCCTGGGGAGTTGAGCTCTGAGGTATTGTCATCATAATTTTATCGTTGCAATTATGGTATACTTGAGATATGTGCGCGACATCGAAAATCTCCTTTATGTTGTTCGTTGGTGAGATAACCTCGACGCCACCCAGTACTGGGGCGGGAGTTCGGGAGTATCGCCATAACTTGTATAACGGATGCTTTTCGAAGGTTGAGGTAGATGGTTTCCGAAGGTTTCTTGGTTATGTGTTGATAGATGGATACAGCTGGATGTAGGATTTGCTAGCTTGGGTGAGATATTATGCTTCCCCTGTATCCCCAACACCTGATTGCATAACCGGAAAGTTTCGGGAGTTTCATAGGTGGGAATTCAAGTAGCTCTTAGGATATCCTTCCAACAGATGTATGATATGAAATTGGGGTTCGACGTCTAGTGGTTCGCCTATTCACGGTCAATTTTACAGTGGTCTCGTTGTGTCTTAAAGAGTCCTTGGCTATGCTGACTCGGGGACGCTTCGTATGTCATGTGCACTGCCTTGTACATGATGGTGCTGTACGATCGAGCCCGTGTAGGTCCCACCACGAAAACTTCGGACGAAATTTCTATCATATGTTTGTTCCGGCTTATTCCGCAAGCCAATCCTTGGTTTTATTTTGAGTTGTGGTATTCAAGCTGCTTCGACGTCATTTGTTGATTCCACCCCTCGTTGATGTACCTCTTCTGCCTGATTCTTCGTGGCTTCGCAATTTAGGAATATGTGACCACTTCAAGAGAAGTGCATTCGTTCATTTTGTTCGGATGTGAAGACTTTATGTTGCAATTTTCATTCCGTTGGATTCACCTTCAATATTTGTCTATTTGTGTGCTAATGGTGGTCAACCTCTTCAGGATGGCTCCTCCAACGCGCACGACTCCGAATCCTGATCCGCCACCACCTCCACCGCCTCCGGAGGCTTGGCAAGCTGTGACGGCCGCAACCAATGCAAATACACAGTTGATCATGCAAATCCTCCAAGAGCGGAATCAAGGCAGTCAAGGGAATCAAGGCAACAATCAGAACCATTTTGCTACTCTGAACCAGTTCCTCGCTAATGGTCCAAAGACGTTCAGCAATTGCATTGAGGCTACCGATGTTGACTATTGGCTAGTGGATCTGGGCAAGCATTTTGAATGCAGCAACGTCAGGCCTGAAGATTTCGTCAAGTTCGCTTCTTTCCAGCTCAAAGATCAGGCCGCAGAGTGGTTCCAGCAGTACAAGGATTCCAGAGGTGGACGTTTGATCACGTGGGATGATTTCCGTCGTGATTTCCGAGCTCATCACATCCCTCAGAGTGTGACTGAAAGCAAACATGAGGAATTCCGCAATCTGAAGCAAGGCTCTTTGTCTGTCTATGACTACAACAAGTTGTTCCAGAAGCTCGCCTGTTTTGCCAAGGAGGATGTTCCTGATGAGAAGAGCATGATCTATCAGTTCAGGGGTGGTCTCCGTGAAGAAATTCAGCTTGCTCTTGTCCTCTTTGAGCCGTTGAGATACGATGAGTTTTACAACATGGCACTGAAGCAAGAGGCTGCTCAGTTGAGGTGTGATGCTTACAGGAAGCGAGTCAGAGACACTACGCCTTCTTCCTCTACTCAAGTGGCCAAGCAGCAGAAGTATTGGCTTCCTCCTCCTCCATTCCGTCAGCCGTATCAGCAGAAGAGCAAAGGTGTCAGTGGTTCTTCCCACCCACCCAACCCAGGCTTTCAGAACAAGACTTCGTCTCAAGCTCCAAGATCGAGTGCTCCGTACCACCGTCCGCTTTCAGAGGTCACGTGCAACAAGTGCCAACAGAAGGGTCACTACGCCAACAAGTGTTTCAACCAGAGGCGTCTTCCTCCTCCTCCTCCTCCTGTCAGATCGGCAAGTACAGCTGTGGTCAAGCATAACCCCAAGTCCGCCAAGGTCAACTTGATGAACGCAGCTCAGGCAGAGGATTCGTCAGATGTCATCATGGGTAACCTTCCTGTTAATGATATTCCTGCAAAAGTTCTTTTTGATACGGGTGCTTCGCATTGTTTCATCCCGAGGCCATTTACATCTAGACATGGTTTGGCTCAGCAAATTTTTCCTAGTCCATTAGCAGTCGTCTCTCCTGGTAAACGCATGCAGGCTAACTCCATTGCTCCGGATATTTCTATCATGTTGGGTGATTTCAAGTTTCTGGCTTCTCCAACGGTTCTTGGTGATTCTGATATCGATCTTATTCTCGGGATGGACTGGCTCTCTCAACATAAAGCTCAGCTTGATTGTGCAGCCAAGCAGATTCAACTGACTCATTCGTCTGAGGATGTAATTGTCTTTGCTGCTCGGGATAATACCATCCAGTTGTTCTCTCTCAATGAGAAGGGTGAATTGGATGCTATTTTGCAGATTCCGGTTGTTTGTGAGTATCAAGACGTCTTCCCAGAAGAACTCCCAGGAATGCCTCTGCACCGGCCGGTTGAATTTGTTATTGAACTTGAGCCCGGTACGGAACCTGTGTGCAAACGTCCCTACAAGCTCGGCCCCGAAGAGTTGAAGGAGTTGAAGAAACAACTCGATGTTCAAGAAAGAATGGGTCTCATTCGGCCTAGTACTTCTCCGTGGGGTTGTGGTGTTCTTTTTGTGAAGAAGAAGGATGGAACGGACCGACTTTGTGTTGATTATCGTCCATTGAACAAGAAGACCATCAAGCACAAATACCCACTTCCCAACATCAATGAGCTGTTCGAACAACTCAAGGGTGCCCAAGTATTCTCCAAGCTTGATCTCCATATGGGTTATCATCAAATTCGCATTCGTGAGCAAGATATTCCCAAGACGGTGTTCAGGACAAGCTATGGGTCATATGAATACACTGTCATGTCTTTTGGCCTCGCCAACGCTCCTCCGACGTTCTCTCGCATGATGAACTTCATCTTCAACCCCTACACCAATGACTTCGTTTTGTTCTATCTCGACGACATTCTGGTTTTCTCGAAGAACAAGGAAGATCATGCCAAGCACTTGCGTTTGGTTCTTGACAAGCTCAGGGAACATCAGTTCTACGCCAAGTTCTCCAAGTGTGAATTTTGGCTCGATGAGGTGCTTTATCTTGGTCATATCATCTCTGCCAAGGGCATTGCCGTGAATCCTGAGAAGGTGTCTGCAATTGTTAATTGGGAACCTCCTCAGAACGTGAAGCAACTCCGTAGCTTCCTCGGTCTAGCAAGCTACTGCCGAAGATTCGTTGAAAACTTTTCTAAGATCGCGAAGCCTCTCTCAAATCTTCTTCAGAAGCACGTCAAGTACGTTTGGTCTCCGGAGTGTGATATTGCTTTCAACACTTTGAAAGAGAAATTGATCACTGCTCCAGTTCTAACTCCGCCTGATGAAACCAAGCCGTGCGAGGTCTTTTGTGATGCCTCTCTCCAAGGTCTAGGTGCTGTACTGATGCAAGAGAAGAAAGTTGTTGCTTATACCTCTCGCCAGTTGAAGCCTAATGAGAGGAACTACCCCACTCATGATCTCGAGTTGGCGGCAGTTGTGCACGCTTTGTTGACTTGGAGACATCTTCTATTGGGAAGGAAAGTGGATATTTTCACTGATCACAAGAGTCTTAAGTACATCTTCACCCAGCCTAATCTCAACCTCAGGCAAACTCGATGGGTCGAAATGATTCAAGAGTACAATCCGAGTATTGAGTATACTCCAGGCAAGGCCAATGTGATTGCTGACGCTTTGAGCAGAAAAGCATATTGTAACAGTCTGATTCTCAAGCCTTACCAACCCGAGCTTTGTGAAGCTTTCCGCAAACTTAATTTGCAAATTGTTCCTCAAGGTTTCCTCGCCAACCTTCAAGTCTCTCCTACCTTGGAAGACCAGATTCGCCAAGCCCAGCTTCTTGATGCTATGGTGAAAAAGGTGAAGATTGGTATTGCAAAGAGTCAGTCCAAGTATAAGTGCTACCGACTTGATGACAAGGACACTCTCTTCTTCGAGGATCGAATTTTTGTGCCTAAAGGTGAACTTCGTAAAGTGATCATGAACGAAGCTCACAACTCTCTCCTCTCCATCCACCCTGGTAGCACGAAGATGTATCAGGATCTGAAGCAAACCTATTGGTGGACTCGAATGAAGCGCGAGATCGCTCAATTCGTGAATGAATCTGATGTCTGCAGAAGAGTGAAGGCAGAACACCAAAGGCCAGCAGGTCTCCTCCAACCTCTTGCCATTCCAGAATGGAAGTTTGACCACATTGAAATGGACTTCGTGACTGGGTTTCCAAAGTCCAAGCGTGGCAATGATGCTATATTCGTTGTCATCGACAAGCTCACCAAAGTGGCTCACTTTCTGCCTATCAAAGAGTCAATCACTGCAGCTCAATTGGCGGAACTCTATACCTCTCGAATTGTCTCTCTGCACGGTATTCCTCAAGTGATATCTTCAGACCGTGGCAGCATCTTTACCTCCAAGTTTTGTGATTCTTTTCAGAAGGCCATGGGCACCAACATTCGCTTCAGCACTGCTTTCCATCCTCAAACAAGCGGTCAAGTCGAGCGTGTCAACCAGATTCTTGAAGATATGCTCAGGGCTTGTGTTATCTCCTTCGGCATGAAGTGGGAGGATTGTCTTCCTTATGCTGAATTCTCATACAACAACAGTTTTCAAGCAAGTTCGGGCAAGGCCCCATTTGAAATTCTGTATGGTAGGAAGTGTCGTACACCTCTCAACTGGTCTGAAACCGGTGAACGTCAGCTGCTGGGTAATGACTTAATCACAGAGGCAGAAGAAATGTGCAAGGTCATTCGTGAAAACCTCAAAGCAGCCCAATCCCGCCGGAAGAGCTACTATGACAGTAAGCATCGTGATTTTGCTTTTGAGATCGGAGATCATGTTTACCTCCGCGTCTCTCCTATGAAAGGGACTCGTCGATTCGGTATCAAAGGGAAGCTTGCCCCCAGATACGTCGGACCTTTCAAGATTGTCAGCAAGAGAGGCGACCTCGCCTATCAACTCCAGCTTCCTTCAAACTTTGCTAATGTTCATGATGTGTTCCATGTCTCCCAACTCCGAAAGAGCTTCAAGACGCCTGAACGCACCGTCAACTTCGAGGACATTGAGCTCCAAGAAGATCTCTCCTATCGTGAGTACCCAGTTGCAATCCTGGACGAGACTGTACGCAGGACTCGCAACAAGTCAATCAAATTTCTCAAAGTCAAGTGGTCACACCATTCCGACCGTGAAGCTACCTGGGAACGTGAGGATCACCTCCGTTCTAAGTACCCGGAGTTCTTTCAGTCCTAGATCTCGGGACGAGATCTTTTCGTAGTGGTGGAGTGTTGTAACGCCCCAGATATTACTTTCACAATTTGTACTCCAACTCTTGTCGTTTCCGACATTAAGTTATATTTATTTCTCGGGTTTGGGTCTTTGTCTCCGTGTGGTGTTTTCGTTTTCATGCATCTCATATCATGTCATCACGTGCATTGCATTTGCATACATGTTCATCTCATGCATTCGAGCAATTTCCCCGTTGTCCGTTTTGCATTCCGGCGCTTCCTTCTCCTCCGGTGGCCATTTCTAGCTTTCTTTCGTGTGTGGGGATTAAACATTTCCGGATTGGACCGAGACTTGCCATGCAGCCTTGGTTTACTACCGGTAGACCGCCTGTCAAGTTTCGTGCCATTTGGACTTCGTTTGATACTCCAACGGTTAACCGAGGGACCGAAAAGGCCTCGTGTGTGTTGCAGCCCAACACCCCTCCAATTAGGCCCAAAACCCACCAAACTCTGCTCCATGTCCTAGAGCGTTCGATCACGATCGCGTGGCCGAAAACCGCACCTCATTTGGACTCTCCTAGCTCCCTCTACCTCTATATATACCCCCTCCATTCGGATCTCTCTCCCCCTCTCGAAACCCTAAAAAACCCACTCCTCCGCCGCCGCCGGACAACGTCCGCGCGAGTCAGACGTGTCCGGTCCGCCCGCCGCTGCCACGTGTCGTCGCCCGCTTCGCCCACCGCCCCGGGTCCACTTCGCCGTCGCCGCCAGCCCGCGGGGCCCGGGATGGGCCCTCCCGGCCCACGCGCGCCCCGCGCCTCCCTCCACACCGCACCGCCGCCCTCTCCAACCCCGGTGGCCGGCGCCGCCGCGGGCCACCACCGCGCCGCCGCGGCAACCCCGCCGCCTCGCCGCATCCTCGGGCCGGCGCCGCCCCGCCGCACCGACCGCGCCGCCACCCTCGTCCGGCTCCTCCGGCGGCCGGATCGGGCTCCGGCGAGCCTCCCCACGCCCCTGCGGTCCTCCTTCGGCGAACCCCCTCCTCCGATGAACAGTAACTCCGGCCGTGAACAGTAACTCCGGCGAGATCCGGATCTGGATCTGAGCATCGGTTGACTTTTCATCCCCGAAACCCTAATTTTTTATGCAAACTTTGACTGCTCATATCTCCGCACCCGTAGCTCCGTTTTGGACATAGGATATATCGAAATCTTCGTCTCGACGAGTACATCATTTCATTCCATTGCATCGTCTATGTTCGTGTGCTCGTTAGAGTATTTTGTGAACCCTTTGGGCCCCAGGTCACTTCGGGTGTTTTGTTAAGCTTGTTGAGTAGCTCCATGCCATGTTCTTACTTGTCATGTTCAGGTTATGTATCATCTTGTTTTGCTGCTCCGAAGAGAGCATCGTGGTCTGAAATTTCAGACTAGTGTTAATTTCACAAAGTCTGAAATCTGTTTTGCTTATTCAATTTTGCCATGCTTGTTTGGACCTCATAATGGATGAATTTGGCCGTGGCTCAGTGCTAGTGATTTGTTAAGCATCTTGTGTACATCCCTGCCATGTATTTTGTTTTCATGTTTGGTGGCTGTAGCATGCTCATTCCGTTGCATTTAGGAGACTACTTGCTATAAATCGCAGATCGGTTCGTTTCGTAAAACGCTTGCCATTTCCAAACCGTAGCTCCGATTCCTATGATCTTTATATCGTTTTCAGGTGATTTTATCCCCTCTATCCAGTGGCACACTTGGTTATCCAAGTTGAGGCCAGGTTCATGCATTTCCTGTCACGTCTTGCATTTTGCATCCCGCATCACATCCCGCATAGCATACCATCTTTGCATATTATTGGTTGCCCTTGCACGTGGTTGATTGTATCCTTGTTGCTTGTTTGTGTTGTTGGGTAAAGCCGGGAGACGAGTTCGCTAATGAGGAGCCCGTTGAGTTTGCATTTGAGGATCCAGTTAACTCTGACAACTGTGCAGGCAAGATGATCATACCCTCGAAATCACTACTATCTTTGCTATGCTAGTTTGCTCGCTCTTTTGCTTTGCCAATGCTACGATGCCTACCACTTGCTTGTCAGCCTCCCAATTGCCATGATTGAGCCTCTAACCCACCTTTGTCCTAGCAAACCGTTGATTGGCTATGTTACCGCTTTGCTCAGCCCTTCTTATAGCGTTGTTAGTTGCAGGTGAAGATTGGAGCCGTTCCTTGTTGGAACCTTTATTTACTTGTTGGGATATCATTATATTGCTATGTTATCTTAATGCATCTATATACTTGGTAAAGGGTGGAAGGCTCGGCCTCTCGCCTAGTGTTTTGTTCCACTCTTGCCGCCCTAGTTTCCGTCATATCGGTGTTATGTTCCCGGATTGTTGCGTCCCTTACGCGGTTGGGCTATAATGGGAACACCTTGATAGTTCGCCTTGATTAAAGCTTTTCCAGCAATGCCCAACATTGGTTTTACCATTTGCCACCTAGCCTCTTTTTCCCTTGGGTTTCAGGAGCCCGAGGGTCATCTTATTTTAACCCCCCCAGGCCAGTGCTCCTCTGAGTGTTGGTCCAACTGCCAGCTGCCGGTGGCCACCAGGGGAAACTCTGGGCTGGCCTACCCGTACCTAAGACAATCTGATTGTGCCCTGAGAAAGAGATATGTGCAGCTCCAATCGGGATTTGTCGGCACATTCGGGCGGTGTTGCTGGACTTGTTTTAACCTGTCGAATCGTCTTGTTGTACCGAGATACCGAGTCTGATTGGTGTGTCTTGGGTGGAGGTCTATTCCTTCGTTGACCGTGAGAGCTTGTTATGGGCTAAGTTGGGACCCCCCTGCAGGGATTGATCTTTCGAAAGCCATGCCCGCGGTTATGGGCAGATGGGAATTTGTTAATGTCCGGTTGTAGATAACTTGAACCTTAATTTATTAAAATGAATCAACTGAGTGTGTTGCCGTGATGGCCTCTTCTCGGCAGAGTCCGGGAAGCGGACACGGTGTTGGAGTTATGTTTGCGCAGGTTGCTCTCTAGTTTCTCGCTCGTGCTTTGCCTCCTCTTCTCGCTCTCTTTGCGAATAAGTTAGCCACCATATATGCTAGTCGCTTGCTGCAGCCCCACTTATACATTACCCCTTTCCTACCTATTAAGCTTAGATAGTCTTGATCGCGAGGGTGCGAGATTGCTGAGTCCCTGTGGCTCACAGATTACTATTACACCAGATGCAGGGACAGATGATACAGCTCCAGATGGCGCGCTTGAGCTCAAGTGGGAGTACGACGAGGACTCTCAGCGTTACTATGTGTCTTTTCCTGATGATCAGTAGTGGTGCCCAATCGGGGTTAGATTCAGGGCCTTGTCGCATGTTGGGGGTCTTTTCTATTTTGGCGCCGTAGTCGGGCCATGAGTGATTTGTATGATGAATGTTATTTATGTACTTTGATGTGACGTGGCGAGTGTAAGCCAACTATGTTCTTCCCCTCTATATTATTTATGTACATGGGATGTGTGATGTTTTCCTGACTTGCGACATTGCTTTCAATGCGGTTATGCCTCTAAGTCGTGCCTCGACACGTGGGAGATATAGCCGCATCGAGGGCGTTACAAAAAGGAATATCAAACGGAGTCCAAACGGAATGAAACCTTCGGGAACGTGATTTTCTCACCGAACGTGATCCAGGGGACTTGGACCCTACGTCAAGAAACAAAAGAGGAGGCCACGAGGTAGGGGGTCGCGCCTACCCCCCTCCCAGGCGCGCCCTCCACCCTTGTGGGCCCCCTGTTGCTCCACCGACGTACTCCTTCCTCCTATATATACCTATGTACCCCCAAACGATCAGATACGGAGCCAAAACCCTAATTCCACCGCCGCAACTTTCTGTATCGATGAGATCCCATCTTGGGGCCTATTTCGGAGCTCTGCCGGAGGGGGCATCGATCACGGAGGGCTTCTACATCAACACCATGGCCCCTCCGATGAAGTGTGAATAGTTCACCTCAGACCTACGGGTCCATAGTTAGTAGCTAGATGGCTTCTTCTCTCTTTTTGGATCTCAATACAATGTTCTCACCCTCTATTGTGGAGATCTATTCGATGTAATCTTCTTTTTGCGGTGTGTTTGTTGAGACCGATGAATTGTGGGTTTATGATCAAGTCTATGTATGAACAATATTTGAATCTTCTCTGAATTCTTTTATGTATGATTGGTAATCTTTGCAAGTCTCTTCGAATTATCAGTTTGGTTTGGCCTACTAGATTGATCTTTCTTGCAATGGGAGAAGTGCTTAGCTTTGGGTTCAATCTTGCGGTGTCCTTTCCCAGTGATAGTAGGGGCAGCAAGTCACATATTGTATTGTTTCCATCGAGGATAATAAGATGGGGTTTTCATCATATTGTATGAGTTTATCCCTCTACATCATGTCATCTTTCTTAAGGTGTTACTTTGTTTTCATTAACTTAATACTCTAGATGCATGCTGGATAGCGGTCGATGAATGGAGTAATAGTAGTAGATGCAGGCAGGAGTCGGTCTACTTGTCTCGGACGTGATGCCTATATACATGATCATACCAAGATATTCTCATAACTATGCTCAATTCAGTCAATTGCTCAACAGTAATTTGTTCACCCACCATAGAATACTTATGCTCTCGAGAGAAGCCACTAGTGAAACCTATGGCCCCCGGGTCTATCTTCATCATATTAATCTCCCAATACTTAGTTATTTCCTTTGCTTTTTTACTTTGCTTTTATTTGACTTTGCATCTTTATCACAAAAATAGCAAAAATATTATCTTATCATATCTATCAGATCTCACTCTCGTAATTGTCCGTGTAGGGATTGACAACCCCTTATCGCGTTGGTTGTGAGGATTTATTTGTTTTGTGCAGGCACGAGGGACTGGTGTGTAGCCTCCTACTGATTTGATACCTTGGTTCTAAAAAACTAAGGGAAATACTTATGCTACATTGCTGCATCATCCCTTCCTCTTCGGGGAAAACCAACGCAGTGGTCAAGAGGTAGCAAGAAGGATTTCTGGCGCCGTTGCCGGGGAGGTTCGCGCAAGTCAAGATTTGACTCTCGACAACGAGCCATTTCTGGTCCCATTGCCGGGGAGGTCTATGCAAAAGTCAATATACCAAGTACCCATCACATACCCTTATCTCCTGCATTACATTATTTTCCATTTGCCTCTCGTTTTCCTCTCCCCCACTTCACCCTTGTCGTTTTATTCACCCTCTCTCTCTATCCTCCTTCTCTTTCCCGTTTTCCTCTTTTTGCCCGCTTGCTTTTTGTTTGCTTGTGTGTTAGTTCGTTTGCTTGTCATTATGGCTAGTCCCTTATCTTCTCCGTTGTCTCCCGAAAATGAAATTCTAAATTTTAAGCAAAGGGAGGGAGAAAATCTAAAAGACGCTTGGTATAGAACTTGCAATGCTCAAAATAGATCTACCAGGAAGCAATCTACTTCCGTTCTTCCTTGCAATTTTTATGTAGGCATTACTCCTTGGCACAGATATGTCCTTGATACTATTACTGGAGGGAACTTCTTGGGTAGCCATACTTTTGATTCTTATAATGCTATGATAGATTCGTTTGGCTCACCCCCTATTTTGGTTAATGGAATTGTATTAACTTTGGAGCATGTAATGCAAAGACTTGAAATTATTGAAAATAAGGCTGCTAATGTAGAGTTAATTGAAAATTTGGATAAAAAGATTCACAACTGAATCTCTCAATATGGATCTAAAGTAGGAGTCACTTTCAAAAATATTAAAGAGAAGGAACCCATAGTTAATGAGAAAATAAATCACGATTCCACTAGAATCGATAAACTTGAGGATATCATTACCAACTTGGGAACCGCTTTTTCTTCCGTAAAGAATACTCCAAGTCCTCCCACTAAAATTGCCAAGCTTATGTTCCTAAAAATAAGGGTGAATCCCCTAGTAAGGAAACTAAAATTGCCAAGCTTATGCTCAAATCTATAAGTATTCATCCCAATCTTTTTGCTATCATTAAGGAACCATTTGTTACAAATGAATTTTTCGATCTTGTGCCTAAAAGTTGGATAATTAATAAAAAGAGAGAAATTCCTAAAGATGGTAGATGCCTCATTGAAGAATTACCAATCAAAGATGGCAATACCTAGATCTATCCTTGCTTGTTATGCCTAGCTAGGGGCGTTGAACGATAGCGCTTGTTGGGAGACAACCCAATTTTATTTTTATTCCCTGCTTTTTGCTCCTGTTTAGTATCAAATATTTTATCTATCCTCTGTTTTGGTTGTGTTTTTTGTGTTTAATCAGTGTTTGTGCCAAGTAGAACCGTTGGGAAGACTTGGGGAAAGTCTTGTTAAACTTGCTGTAAAAAACAGAAACTTTAGCGCTCACGAGAACTGCTGCCATATTTATTTGGAAACTGATATTTAGTTAATTCTTTTTGCATATGATTAATAGATAAATTCCTCACGTCCGGTAATTTATTTTAGAATTTTCGGGGTTCCAGATCTTGCGCTAGCTACAGATTACTACAGACTGTTCTGTTTTTGACAGATTCTCTTTTTCGTGTGTTGTTTGCTTATTTTGATGAATCTATGGCTAGTAAAATAGTTTATAAACCATAGAGAAGTTGGAATACATTATGTTTAACACCAATATAAATAAAGAATGAGTTCATTACAGTACCTTGAAGTGGTCTTTTGTTTTCTTTCGCTAACGGAGCTCACGAGATTTTCTACTTTGAGGTTTGTGTTGTGAAGTTTTCAAGTTTTGGGTAAAGATTTGATGGATTATGGAACAAGGAGTGGAAAGAGACTAAGATTGGGATTCCCATGGCACCCCAAGATAATCTAATGACACCTAAAATCCAAAGCTTGGGGATGCCCCGGAAGGCATCCCCTCTTTCGTCTACTTCTATCGGTAACTTTACTTGGAGCTATATTTTTATTGACCACATGATATGTGTTTTGCTTGGAGCGTCTTGTATGATTTGAGTCTTTACTTTTTAGTTTACCACAATCATCCTTGATGTACACACCTTTTTAGAGAGCCATACATGATTTGGAATTTGTTAGAATATTCTATGTGCTTCGCTTATATCTTTTGAGTTATATAGTTTTGCTCTAGTACTTCACTTATATCTTTTAGATCACGGTGGTGGATTTTTTTATAGAAACCATTGATCTCTCATGCTTCACTTAGATTATTTTGAGAGTCTTAAATAGCATGGTAATTTTCTTAAAATCTTAATATGCTAGGTATTCAAGATTAGTAAAATTTTCTTATGAGTGTTTTGAATACTAAGAGAAGTTTGATGCTTGATGATTGTTTTGAGATATGGAGGTAATAATATCAAAGTCGTGATAGTTGAGTAGTTGTGAAAGTGAGAAATGCTTGTGTTTAAGTTTGCAAGCCCCGTAGCATGCACGTATGGTAAACTTTATGTAACAAATTTGAAACATGAGGTGTTATTTGATTGTCCTCCTTATGAGTGGCGGTCGAGGACGAGCGATGGTCTTTTCCTACCAATCTATCCCCCTAGGAGCATGCGCGTAGTGCCGACATTTTTGATGACTTGTAGATTTTTGCAATAAGTATGTGAGTTATTTATGACTAATGTTGAGTCCATGGATTATACGCACTCTCACCCTTCCATCCTTGCTAGCCTCTTCGGTACCGTGCATTGCCCTTTCTCACATTGAGAGTTGGTGCAAACTTCGCCGGTGCATCCAAACCCCATGATATGATACGCTCTTTCACACATAAACCTCCTTATATCTTCCTCAAAACAGCCACCATACCTACCTATTATGGAATTTCCATAGCCATTCGGAGATATATTGCCATGCAACTTTCCACCATTTCCATTTATCATGACACATTCATTATTGTCATATTGCTTAGCATGATCATGTAGTTGACATAGTATTTGTGGAAAAGCCACCGTTCATAATTCTTTCATACATGTCACTCTTTGTCCATTGCATATCCCGGTACACCACCGGAGGCATTCATATAGAGTCATCTTTTGTTCTAGTATCGAGTTGTAAAATAAATAGAAGTGTGATGATCATCATTTTCTAGAACATTGTCTCAAGTGAGGAATTATAAAAAAAGAAAAAGAGAAAGGCCATATAGAAAAAAGGGGGAGAAAAGGCCAAATAAAAAAAAGAGAAAAAGAGAGAAGGGACAATGTTACTATCCTTTGCCACACTTGTGATTCAAGGTAGCACCGTAATCTTCATGATAGAGAGTCTCTTATTTTGTCACTTTCATATACTAGTGGGAATTTTCATTATAGAACGTGACTTGTATATTCCAACAATGGGCCTCCTCAAGTGCCCTAGGTCTTCGTGAGCAAGCAAGTTGGATGCACACCCACTTAGTTTCTTTTGTTGAGCTTTCATACATTTATAGCTCTAGGGCATCCATTGCATGGCAATCCCTACTCCTTGCATTAACATCAATCGGTGGCCATCTCCATAGCCCATTGGTTAGCCTCGCCGATGTGAGACTTTCTCCTTTTTGTCTTCTCCACATAACCCCCCTCATTATATTCTATTCCACCCATAGAGCTATGTCCATGGCTGGTGCTCATATACTGCGTGAAAGTTTATAGGTTTGAGATTACTAAAGTATGAAACAATTTCTTGGCTTGTCATCGGGGTTGTGCATGATGAGGGCATTCTTGTGTGATGAAAATGAAGCATGACTAAACTATATAATTTTGTAGGGATGAACTTTCTTTGGCCATGTTATTTTGAGAAGACATAATTGCTTTGTTAGTATGCTTGAAGTATTATTATTTTTATGTCAATATGAACTTTTGTCTTGAATCTTTCGGATCTTAATATTCATACCACAATTAA
The DNA here is from genome assembly GCA_034509565.1 of Triticum monococcum. Taxonomy (NCBI): domain Eukaryota; kingdom Viridiplantae; phylum Streptophyta; class Magnoliopsida; order Poales; family Poaceae; genus Triticum; species Triticum monococcum. The sequence continues at coordinate 413,717,070 of CM067845.1, forward strand.
GAAGAATTACATTAAAATTATGCCAAGTAGAAAAGACAGGCTATGCATCAATTTCTTTGTTTTTTATCATTTACCTACTCGAGGACGAGCAGGAATTAAGCTTGGGGATGCTTGATACATCTCCAATGTATCTATAATTTTTGATTGATCCATGCTATATTATCTACTGTTTTGGACATTATTGGGCTTTATTATCCACTTTTATATTATTTTTGGGACTAACCTATTAACCGGAGGCCCAGCCCAGAATTGTTGTTTTTTGCCTATTTCAGGGTTTCGGAGAAAAGGAATATCAAAAGGAGTCCAAACGGAATGAAACCTTCGGGAACATGATTTTCTCACCGAACGTGATCCAGGGGACTTGGACCCTACGTCAAGAAACAAAAGAGGAGGCCACGAGATAGGGGGGCGCGCCTACCCCCCTAGGCGCGCCCTCCACCCTCGTGGGGCCCCTATTGCTCCACAGACGTACTCCTTCCTCCTACATATACCTACGTACCCCCAAACAATTAGATACGGAGCCAAAACCCTAATTCCACCGCCGCAACTTTCTGTATCCATGAGATCCCATCTTGGGGCCTGTTCTGGAGCTCCGTCGGAGGGGGCATCGATCACGGAGGGCTTCTACATCAACACCATAGCCCCTCCGATGAAGTGTGAGTAGTTCACCTCAGACCTACGGGTCCATAGTTAGTAGCTAGATGGCTTGTTCTCTCTTTTTGGATCTCAATACAATGTTCTCCCCCTCTCTTATGGAGATCTATTCGATGTAATCTTCTTTTTGTGGTGTGTTTATTGAGACCAATGAATTGTGGGTTTATGATCAAGTCTATCTATGAACAATATTTGAATCTTCTCTGAATTCTTTTATGTATGATTGGTTATCTTTGCAAGTCTCTTCGAATTATCAGTTTGGTTTGGCCTACTAGATTGATCTTTCTTGCAATGGGAGAAGTTCTTAGCTTTGGGTTCAATCTTGCGGTGTCCTTTCCCAGTGACAGTAGGGGCAGCCAGGCACGTATTGTATTGTTGCCATCGAGGATAACAAGATGGGGTTTTCATCATAATGCATGAGTTTATCCCTCTATATCATGTCATCTTGCTTAAGGCGTTACTCTATTTTCATTAACTTAATACTCTAGATGCATGCTGGATAGCGGTCGATGAGTGGAGTAATAGTAGTAGATGCAGGCAGGAGTCGATCTACTTGTCTCGGACGTGATGCCTATATACATGATCATACCTAGATATTCTCATGAATATGCTCAATTCTGTCAATTGCTCAACAGTAATTTGTTCACCCACCGTAGAATACTTATGCTCTTGAGAGAAGCCACTAGTGAAACCTATGGCCCACGGGTCTATCTTCATCATATTAATCTCCCAATACTTAGTTATTTCCTTTGCTTTTTTACTTTGCTTTTATTTGACTTTGCATCTTTATCACAAAAATACCAAAAATATTATCTTATCATATCTATCAGATATCACTCTCGTAAGTGGCCGTGTAGGGATTGACAACCCCTTAGCGCGTTGGTTGCGAGGATTTATTTGTTTTGTGCAGGTATGAGGGACTGGCGCATAGCCTCCTACTGGATTGATACCTTGGTTCTCAAAAACTGATGGAAATACTTACGCTACTTTGCTGCATCATCCCTTCCTCTTCAGGGAAAACCAACGCAGTGCTGAAGAGGTAGTAGTATATAACCCTGATCACCTCCCAAGTGATCACGACCCGATAGTATAGCATGGCAGATGGACAAGAATGTAGGGCCACTGATGGAATACTAGCATCCTATACTGAGCATTTAGGATTGCAGGTAAAGATAACAACAACAGTAGAAAAGACAGGCTATGCATCAGGATAGGATTAATGGAAAGTAGTAACATGCTACACTACTCTAATGCAAGTAGTAGAGAGAAGAATAGGCAATATCTAGTGATCAAGGGGGGGCTTGCCTGGTTGCTCTGGCAAGGAGGGCTCGTCAACAACGTAGTCGATCGGGGCACCAGCAGCGACATAAGTTTCGTAGTCTACCGGAGAGAAGAGGGGGAAGAAATAATGAATACACTGCAAACAGATGCATATCAATGAATGACATGACAAGTAACGGTGCCAGATGTTCCCTAATGCAGTAGGAGGGGATACCGGCGAAGGGGGGGAAACATCCGGGAAAGTATCCCTGGTGTTTCACGTTTTCGGACAGATGAATCTGAGGGGGAAAGTTGCATGTTTGCTATGCTAGGGACGTGTGATGGGTGAGCGGGCTGCGTATCCGGATTCGTCTTGTCGTTCTGAGCAACTTTCATGTACAAAGTATTTTCATCCGAGTTACGGTTTATTTACTATGATTTATCAAAGTTTTATGCAATTTTTGGAATTTATTTAATTATTTTTAATTGAACATTATCAAGAACAGTGAAAGGTGATGTCAACATGACATCAGTAGGTCAAACCCAGCTGACCAGAGTCAAACCTGACATGTGGGTCCAATGGGACCCACCTGTTATTGAGACAAACATGAAATATGATTTGTTTTAATACTAATTAGGATTAATTAAGTGTGGGCCCCATTAGTCAGTGACATATTATTATTTTAATTGTCTAATTAATTGATTTTAATTATTATTATATATTTTTTACTCCTTTTTTCAAATTCATTCTGGGCGTGGGGCCCCCGTGTCAGTGGCCAGGGGGCCTTAGCGGTTACGAGCGCGGGGGATGCGGGCGCTGAGCGATGCGACCGCCCGACCCCGAAGAGGGTCGAGCGGCGCCGATGGGGGCCTTCACCGGGCACGGGATGCGGCAGCGACGAGGCCCGTCAGACAGTGCGGGGAAACGGTGGACACATCCTGTGACGAGAAGCTTCACGGCAACGGTGGTCGGCGCGAGGTAGAGTGCGGGGTGGTGGCGCGTCATGCAGCGAGCGAGTGGCACATGCGAGGCGATGCACAAGCGAGCGTCGGGTGGAGGAGCGCGGGTCGGCGGTGAGCCACAGCGGCAGAGTGGCGGGGGCGATGGGGCGGACCAGGCCGGCGGCGTGCACATGTGGAGGAGGGCGAGGTCGCCATGGCGCTGGTTGTGTCAAACGCGAGTGAGGCGCCAATGTGTGCTGCAGAGCGCGACGATGCGAGAGCAGCGCACGGGGGGGGGGGCTGCAGGCGAGGCCAGGGGCCGAGCGGGAGCGCGGCGAGGTCGATGGGTGGGGAAAAGGGCGGCAGCGCGGTGAGGTAGAGCAACAAAGGGCCGGCCACGGCGCAGGTGTAGCACGTGCGGGCGGTAGCGGTGGAGGGGAGTGCGACCTGGAGCAGGCGGGCATGGCGTCGGGCGCGATGGACAATGTTTGACAGGGGGAGAGGGGAGAGGTCGGGGCCTCACCGCGGGAGTGTAGGGGGTACGGGCAGCGAGGGTCGAGGAGGTGGACAGGGACGACATTCTGGCGAGGAGAGGGATGAGGAGGCGAGGGTGTAGGCCGGCATGGTGGCTCTGGTGTCGGCGGACTCCTGATGGTGGCGACAGGGTCAGGCGGCAGGTGTCGGTGGGTCATTCCCCCGATCCAAATCTGGATCGAGGAGGAGGAGGCGATTGTGGGGGGGGGGGGGGGATGGGGCGATGGGGGTTATGGTTTGCGGTTGCGAGGGGATAAAGGAGTGAGTGGGGGCGACCTGGGCCAGGTGGGCCGGCCGGGCGGCCTGGTGGCCTGGTGGGCCAATGCCTAGTGAAGGGGGGTTCCTTTTCATTTTTGTTTTCTGTTATGTATTTTCTTTTCTTTTATTTATTTTTATCTTTGTTTTCTATTGTTTTAGTTTTTGTAAAATATAAACTTGGCATCTAACTTATTATTTCAATTTAGTCCACTGTCACAAAAAGTCTAGTCCCCAAATAATTTAGTTTGATATTTTGTTAATTAGTAAAGTCATTTAAATAGTTGGGTTTGCTACTATTTAAATCATTTTAGTGCAGTTAAGCATTTCATAAAAGTTTGGTTTCTCCACCATAATTACTTATGCATTATTTGGCACAACCCGAACAATTTGGTTTTAATATTTGAAAACTTTTATTGTTTGCCTTCAATTAAATTTTGAATTTGTTTCCGTTTTGAACTATCGAGAGTTTATCAACTGTAACTGAGGTGATGTGGCATCATTAGCGGGGGATCACTGTTGCTTAATTATCCGGACGTCACAGCCTCGTGGCTCCGAAAGGGAAACATGTTCCCCTTGTGGGCGAAACGTAATCACTGCCTCTTTTGCCTTGTATTTTCTTCCATGGGCAACATGGAACGACGTGATATCCGTGCTGAAATTTAAACTTATTCAGGGTTCGTTTGACCTTTTTATATATACACTAATTGAGTTTCCTAGGCATTTAATGTCCATAATTCAAATCTGAACTACAAATGCATGCTCCAGTTAACAAAAATGGCTAGAAAAATTATACATGTGTCCTTGGGTGCATGTTTAGGTCCCATACCAGGAATGGGAACGAATTACAACCATACCGGTGTCCTGGCTCGTCCTCAAACATTTTGAATCTCGGTTTTTAAGTCCCCATAAATCAAAAACTTGCCAGAAAGTCATCAAAGGTGGCATGGTGTCACGTCATGGCACATATATGTCGTGGGAAAAACATTGCCAATTTGGGCCAAGCTTTATTACAAACCTCTTAAAACTAGAGCCTGTCGTGAGAACCCTCATGGTTTCGATAGGGAAACGTGTCCCCTTGTGGGCCAAACAATAATCACTCCCTCTTCTAGCCTTGTATTTTCTTCTACACGCGACACGGAACAACGGGAGATTCGCGCTGAACTTTGAAATTATTCAGGGTTTGTTTGACCTTTTTGTTGGGGAACGTAGTAATTTCAAAAAATTTCCTACGCACACACAAGATCATGGTGATGCATAGCAACGAGAGGGGAGAGTGTTGTCTACGTACCCTCGTACACCGAAAGCGGAAGCGTTAGCACAACACGGTTGATGTAGTCGTATGTCTTCACGGCCCGACCGATCAAGCACCGAAACTACGACACCTCCGAGTTCTAGAACATGTTCAGCTCGATGACGATCCCCGGACTCTGATCCAGCAAAGTGTCAGGGAAGAGTTCCGTCAGCACGACGGCGTGGTGACGATCTTGATGTTCTACCATCGCAGGGCTTTGCCTAAGCACCGCTACAATATTATCAAGGATTATGGTGGAGGGGGGCACCGCATACGGCTAAGAGATCAAGAGATCAATTGTTGTGTCTATGGGGTGCCCCCTGGCCACGTATATAAAGGAGTGGAGGAGGGGGGAGAGGGTCGGCCCCCATGGCGCGCCCTGGAGGAGTCCTACTCCCATTGGGAGTAGGATTCCCCCCTGCCAAGTAGTAGGAGTAGGAGTCAAGGCAAGGGAAGGGAGAAGAGAAGGAAGGAGGGGGCGCAGCCCCTCCCCCTAGTCCAATTCGGACTAGGCCTTGGGGGGCGCCCAACCTCTCTTCTCTCTTTCTCCTCAAGCCCAATAAGGCCCATATACTCCCCGGCGAATTTCCGTCACTCTCCGGTACTCCGAAAAATACTCGAATCACTCGGAACCTTTCCGATGTCCGAATATAGTCGTCCAATATATCGATCTTTATGTCTCGACCATTTCGAGACTCCTCGTCATGTCCCCGATCTCGTCCGGGAATCCGAACTCCTTTGGTACATCAAAACTCATAAACTCATAATATAACTGTCATCGAAACCTTAAGCGTGCGGACTCTACGGGTTCGAGAACAATGTAGACATGACCGAGACATGTCTCCGGTCAATAACCAATAGCGGAACCTGGATGCTCATATTGGCTCCCACATATTCGATGAAGATCTTTATCGGTCAGACCGCATAACAACATACGTTGTTCCCTTTGTCATCGGTATGTTACTTGCCCGAGATTCAATCATCGGTATCTCAATACCTATTTCAATCTCATTACCGGCAAGTCTCTTTACTCGTTCCGTAATACATCATCCTGCAACTAACTCATTAGTTGCAATGCTTGCAAGGCTTAAGTGATGTGCATTACCGAGAGGGCCCAGAGATACCTCTCCGACAATGGAAGTGACAAATCCTAATCTCGAAATACGCCAACCCAACAAGTACCTTCGGAGACACCTGTAGAGCACCTTTATAATCACCCAGTTACATTGTGACGTTTGGTGGCACACAAAGTGTTCCTCTGGTAAACTGGGAGTTGCATAATCTCATAGTCATACAAACATGTATAAGTCATGAAGAAAGCAATAACAACATACTACACGATAAAGTGCTATGCTAAAGGAATGGGTCAAGTCAATCACATCATTGTCCTAATGATGTGATCCTGTTAATCAAATGACAACTTATGTCTATGGTTTAGGAAACATAACCATCTTTGATCAACGAGCTAGTCAAGTAGAAGCATACTAGTGACACTCTGTTTGTCTATGTATTCACACATGTATTATGTTTCCGGTTAATACAATTCTAGCATGAATAATAAACATTTATCATGATATAAGGAAATAAATAATAACTTTATTATTGCCTCTATGGCATATTTCCTTCAGTCTCCCACTTGCACTAGAGTCAATAATCTAGTTCACATCACCATGTGATTTAACATCAATAGTTCACATCACCATGTGATTAACACCCATAGTTCACATCGACATATGACCAACACCCAAAGGGTTTACTAGAGTCAATAATCTAGTTCACATCGCTATGTGATTAACACCGAAAGAGTACTGAGGTGTGATCATGTTTTGCTTGTGAGAGAAGTTTAGTCAACGGGTCTTCCACATTCAGATCCGTAAGTATTTTGCAAATTTCTATGTCAATAATGCTCTGCACGGAGCTACTCTAGCTAATTGCTCCCACTTTAAATATGTATCCAGATTGAGATTTTGAGTCATCTAGATCTGTGTCAAAACTTGCATCGACGTAACCCTTTACGACGAACCTTTTGTCACCTCCATAATCGAGAAACATATCCTTATTCCACTAAGGATAATTTTGTCCAATGTTTAGTGATCTACTCCTAGATCACTATTGTACTCCCTTGCCAAACTCACGGCAGGGTATACAATAGGTCTGGTACATAGCATGGCATACTTTATAGAACCTATGGCTGAGGCATAGGGAATGACTTTCATTCTCTCTCTATCTTCTGTCGTGGTCGGGCTTTGAATCTTACTCAATTTCACACCTTGTAACACAGGCAAGAACTCTTTCTTTGACTATTCCATTTTGAACTACTTCAAAAACTTGTTAAGGTATGTACTCATTGAAAACTTATCAAGCGTCTTGATCTATCTCTATAGATCTTGATGCTCAATATGTAAGCAACTTCACCTAGGTCTTTCTTTGAAAAACTCCTTTCAAACACTCCTTTATGCTTTGCAGAATAATTCTACATTATTTCTGATCAACAATATGGCATACTCATATACTTATCAGAAATGATGTAGTGCTCCCACTCACTTTCTTGTAAATACAGGCTTCACCGCAGGTCCGTATAAAACTATATGCTTTGATCAACTTATCAAAGCGTATATTCCAACTCTGAGATGCTTGCACCAGTCCATAGATGGATTGCTAGAGCTTGCATATTTTGTTAGTATCTTTAGGATTGACAAAACCTTCTAGTTGCATCATATACAACTCTTATTTAATAAATACATTAAAGAATGCAGTTTTTGTTTATCCATTTGCCAGATTTCATAAAATGCGGCAATTGCTAACATGATTTAGACAGACTTAAGCATAGATACAAGTGAGAAACTCTCATCGTAGTCAACACCTTGAACTTGTCAAAAACCTTTTTGCGACAATTCTAGCTTTGTAGATAGTAACACTACTATCAGCGTTCATCTTCCTCTTGAAGATCCATTTAATCTCAATGGCTCACCGATCATTGGACAAGTCAATCAAAGTCCATACTTTGTTCTCATACATGGATCTCATCTTAGATTTCATGGCCTCAAGCCATTTTGCGGAATCTGGGCTAATCATCGCTTCCTCATAGTTCGTAGGCTCGTCATGGTCAAGTAACATGACCTCCAGAACAGGATTACCATACCACTCTGGTGCGGATCTCACTCTGGTTTACCTACGAGGTTCGGTAGTAACTTGATCTGAAGTTACATGATCATCATCATTAGCTTCCTCACTAATCGGTGTAGTAGTCACAGGATCAGAATTCTGTGATGAACTACTTTCCAATAAGGGAGTAGGTACAGTTACCTCATCAAGTTCTACTTCCTCCCACTCACTTCTTTCGAGAGAAACTCCTTTTCTAGAAAGGATCCATTCAAAGCAACGAATATATTGCCTTCGGATCTGTGATAGAAGGTGTACCCAACATTTTCTTTTGGGTATCCTATGAAGACGCACTTCTCCGATTTGGGTTAGAGCTTATCAGGTTGAAACTTTTTCACATAAGCATTGCAACCTCAAACTTTAAGAAACGACAGCTTAGGTTTCTTGCCAAACCATAGTTCATACGGTGTTGTCTCAACGGATTTAGATGGTGCCCTATTTAACGTGAATGCACCTGTCTCTAATGTATAACCCCAAAACGATAGTGGTAGATCGGTAAGAGACATCATAGATCGCACCATATCTAATAAAGTACGGTTATGACGTTCGGACACACCATTACACTGTGGTGCTCCAGGTGGCGTGAGTAGTGAAACTATTTCACATTGTTTTAACTGAAGGCCAAACTCATAACTCAGATATTTTACTTCTGCGATCATATCGTAGAAACTTTTATTTTTGTTACGTTGATTCTCCACTTCACTCTGAAATTCTTTGAATTTTTCAAATATTTCAGACTTGTGTTTCATCAAGTAGATATACTCATATCTGCTCAAATCATCTGTGAAGATCAGAAAATAATGATACCTGCCACGAGCCTCAATATTCATCGGACCACATACATCAGTATGTATGATTTCCAACAAATCTGTTGCTCACTCCATTGATCCAGAGAACGGAGTCTTAGTCATCTTGCCCATGAGGCATGGTTCGTAAGCATCAACTGATTCATAATCAAGTTATTCCAAAAGTCCATCAGCATGGAGTTTCTTCATGCGCTTTACACCAATATGACCTAAACGGCAGAGCCACAAATAAGTTGAACTATCATTATTAACTTTGCATCTTTTGGTTTCAATATTATGAATATGTGTATCACTACGATCAAGATCCAACGAACCATTTTCATTGGGTGTATAACCATCGAAGGTTTTATTCATGTAAACAGAACAACAATTTATTCTCTTACTTAAATGAATAACCGTATTGCAATAAACATGATCAAATCAGATTCATGCTCAACGCAAACACCAAATAACACTTATTTAGGTTCAACACTAATCCTGAAAGTATAGGGAGTGTGCGATGATGATCATATCAATCTTGGAACCACTTCCAACACACATGGTCACTTCACCCTTAACTAGTCTCTATTCATTCTACAACTCCCGTTTCGAGTTACTACTCTTAGCAACTAAACCAGTATCAAATACCGAGGGGTTGCTATGAACACTAGTAAAGTACACATCAATAACATGTATATCAAATATACCTATGTTCACTTTGCCATCCTTCTTATCCGCCAATTACTTGGGGTAGTTCCGCTTCTGGTGACCAGTCCCTTTGAAGTGGAAGCACTTTGTCACATCCCTAGCTTCTGGTGCTGCCTAGTGTTTGCATCTTGCTTGCATCATGTTTAAATTTCTGAAAGTTGAATTGGGGAAAGCTGAAAGCCTCAGAAATCATTTCAAAAAAAAGATCAACATTAAAAATTGCTTCAAATAAACCCAAGAAAATGTTCCTGTTAAAGCTATAAAAATATTGGCAAGAGGTAAAATTCAAACCAATATTTTTGGAGTCATAAAAATATTTATTTGGGCATTTGAGTTAATCCAATAACTATTTGCATTGGATTTATATAGGTGATATATTAACCATATGTCCAATAATTCTGATAATTGTGGAGGGGCTTTGGAATAAGCCATTTAGTCCCTGCAAAAATTGTCACAAGCAGAAAAATTAGTTTGGTTCAAAAACCAAATTAGAACAAATGTCAGAAATAGAAAACAGGAACCAAAACACAAAATAAGGGCAAGAACCCTGAAAATGCATTCAGTGAAGCCAAAATGCCCTAAAAATAGTTTTCGTAATTTTGGAAAGAGCTATACATCAAACCAAAATTCTGGAACATTTTTATGGAATAGTTTGGGACATTGGATTGAAATCATATTGTATTTGAATTTGGATCTATATTCTAAATATATAGAATATATATTCAAATAACTTTGAAATATTTTATGTGCATCAGGAACAATCCATTTAGCAACATAAAAATATTCAAAGGTTTATTGGCACTGTGTGAATTCTGTTTTGAATTTGAAAAACAGTGGCAAAAGACAGATTAAAACAGAAAGCAGAGAGAGAGCAAGCAAACCTGGCGGCCCAGCTGTGGCCCAGCACTGTTGGCCCTGCCCACCTCCTTCCTTGTCTTCTTCCAGCTGCTGCCAGGAGGACGCCGGGCGTGTGCTCGCCGCGCGCGCGCCACCTCCACCCTGCCTGGCTGCCCCCTCATCGCTCTGGCCCTCCCTCGCGATGCCACGCAGCCCCCGACCTCTCTCGCACTCTCCCTCGCCCTCATCCCCTCCCCTGTCTCGATCTCTCACACACACCCGAGCGTTGCCGTCGCCGCTGATCGCCGTAGCCGTGGCCACCGACCACCGCACCCCCTGCCAACATGCCCATAGGCTCCGCCGCAACGCCCTCTTCCTCATCGCCAAGACACGTGACGCCGGGAGCCCCATGCCGTCGTCCTCGCCTTCGTCTTCTTCCGCGGGATCCGATGACAATCGTCGACGATTCGACACCGTCCGAGCTGCCCCGAGCACGCTGGCCATCCCTACGGCACCGCAGTGAGCCCCTGAGCATTTTCCCCCTCTCCCTGCGGTCAACCCTTTCCTCTAGCCGCCTCCTCCACCGGAGCCGAGACGCTCCGCCGCACGAGATCGACGCCAGCGTCCTTCCGGTGACCTTTTGGTCCCGTGCATATGTCCGTTGGCCTCGTGTGCACGCGAGGAACACGTAGGTGCTAACCGCTAGTTTCTCCGCGCGCTGCGTCATCGTTTCGTCGATGTCCGAGCTCCGGCGGCCGCCCAGCTCGCTACCGTCGCTGCCACTGACCACCCCAGCTCGCCCCGCGTGCTCCACTAGATGCGCCTCACCACAATGCGTCCATAGAGCCCGGCCCCGCTTGCTCCCGTCGCCGGAAACGGCCGGGAAGGCAACTCCGGTGCCCTCTGCTAGCGCCGGCGTTTAACCCCGGCGACTGCTGACGTGGCGTCGAGATTATGGCCTAATCACGTTTAGCTTAATCACCTCAGCCGCTGACAATAGGGACCCACCGACTAAATAACCTCGGGTTAAGTTTAGATTAGACTTAATCTAAACACAGTGGCCCCACGCGTCGGCGTTGACCATGCTGACGTGGCAATTGACTGGCCCCACCTGTCTGTGAGACAAACCGGCACTGGGTCACTGACCAGTGGGTCCCACTGGTCAGGTTTGACCTGGACCCTGCCCCGTTGACCTGCTGACGTCATGACGATGTCATGCTGACGCAGTATTCCTTTTCTGGGATTTAAATAAATCTTAAATGATTTATTTATTTCAGAAAATATCCAAAACTTTGAAAAATCATAGAAATTCAACCGTAACTCCAAATGAAATAATTTATATATGAAAAATTATCAGAAAAATTCAAGGAATTCATCTGTACCATTTTCATGCATGTTTGAACAATGTTTGTCCTCTGTTTTGGACAAAACAAATAAAGGGCATTTAAATAATCATATATGGGGTTGGAATTTGAATCTTGTACTCAAACCAACTTCATTTAAATCATAGCTAGATGCATTAGCTCAAATCACAGCATGTTGCCATGTCATGATCATGCATCATATTGTTGCATTGCATTGATTGTGTCCTTCTCTGTTTGCCGGTAACCGTCCCCTCTCAGTCGACGATGTTTCCGATGATGTGATCGATGACACCGATGAAGAGCTATATTATCTTCAGAAGTGCCAGGCAAGCAAACCCCCTTGTTCATTCCGATACAAGCCCACTCTCTCGCTCCTGCTCTCCTTTACTGCATTAGGACAACAACGATCATCTGCTACTTGTTGCGGTAGTTGAACCCCTTATCCTCTGCATGACCTGTCATTGCCACAGTAAATAGATGAAACCCACTAGCATGAGTAGGAGTTGTTTGAGCCCTGATGTGCCTACTCATTCATGCTTGTTTGTCATGCCTGCTACTGCTTAGAGTTGGGTCAGGTCTGATTCATCGGGATGAATCGGAGGTGTGTAAACATGTCCTACTGTTGAGAGCTAAGTGTGTGAACACGATTTGGTAAAGGTAGCGGTGAGAGGCCATGTAGGAGTACATGGTGGGTTGTCTCATTGCAGCCGTCCTCAGGAACTGAGTTCTGTGTTTGTGATCCATGAACAGTTACTACCACACATTGGGTTCCGATAACTCAGCCCCTCTCGGCTTATTAATCAAGTCGATCTCTGTCCAGGAGTTGCAACTAGTTTCTGGTGTTGGTAGGTAGTGTTAGTAGTCTACCAAGTGGCACCCGGTACAAGTGGGCTTGGGACAGACTAGGCACCGTGGCACGGTGTACCAAGTGGCACCCGGATGGTGGGCTTGGGAACCCTGCACACATCGTTTGGGGCCGTGAGCGACACCCCGGCCGGATCTCCTTGCGGATGGAACCCGAATAGGCGATAAACCTGGACGAGAGACTTGTTGGTTAGTCAGGTCGTGGCCGACTCCCTCGCCCGGCTTCCGCTTGAAGGTTGCCGAGGTACATGACGTGTACAGGGCTATAAGTGGCGAGAGCATGTGTGAAGAAGTACACCCCTGCAGGGTTATCATTATCTATTCGAATAGCCGGATTCCTCGGATATGGAAACTTGGACCCCTTGCATAGTTCATAGACAAGTGAAAGTGGATACTCTAAAATGCGCAAGATAAGCGTGAGTGCTATGGATGGTGTTCTCGTAGGGAGACGGGAGCAGATCCATAGTGGTGTATTGGTATGGTGAATTTGTGGACTCGTGTGCGCCACCTCAAAAGAGTTACTTGCAGTCGTAGTTCAGGTTAGCCACTGAGTCAAAGCTGGCTTGCTGCAGTTAAACTCCACCCCCCTTTGTTGATACCGATGCATATGTAGTTAGTTCTGATGTAAGTCTTGCTGGGTACATTTGTACTCACGTTTGCTCAATTTATGTTTTGCAGAGAGACTCCAGTCTCGCTAGTAGTTCCGCGTGGACTTCGACGTTAGCTTGATACCTCAGCTACGATCTTGTGCCCTCGACAGGATCTGGTAGATAGTCAGGCTTCTTAGCCTTTTTCATTTATAGATGTCTGTACTCAGACATGTTAAGCTTTCGCATGTGCTTTGCATTGTATGCTATGATTGTTGGGTCATGAGACCCATGCTTGTAATATCTGGCTCTTCGGTGTCTAATGAATTAATACTTGAGTCGTAGAGTCTTGTTGTGATGCCATGTTGTATTTACACATATCGAGCATATTGTGTGTATGATTGAAATGCTTGGTATGTGTAGGATCCGACAACCTAGTTGTTTATCCTTCGCAGCCTTTCTTATGGGGAAATGTAGTCTAGTGTTCCTCGAGCCATAGTAGTCCGCTACAGCCCGGTTCACCGGAGTCCTGCTAGCCCAGCACTACTGTTCAGGACACTTGACTGGCCGGCATGTGTTTCACTTCGTTCCTGTGTCTGTCCCTTCGGGGAAATGTCATGCGGTGACATCCGGAGTCCTGTCTAGCCTGCTACAGCCCGGGTTACCGGAGTCCTGTTAGCCTAGTGCTACAGCCTGGATTCACACGCTGTTGACCAACATGCTCGAGGTTGATTCATGTATGCCTGTCCCCATGGGTTAGTGCCGCTTTGGGTTCACGACTAGCCATGTCGGCCCGGGTTCTTTGTCATATGGATGCTAGCGACACTATCATATATGTGAGCCAAAAGGCGCAAACGGTCCCGGGCCAGGTAAGGTGGCACCCGTGGGAATACCGTTCGTGAGGCCACAAAGTGATATGATGTGTTACATGCTAGATCGGTGTGACCTAGGATCGGGGTCCTGACAGCGTTGGTATCAGAGCCTGACTGCCTGTAGGATTACCAAGCCAAACTGGTCGAAGTCATGTCTAGGAATGCTTTAGTTATATAAGGGAATTGATTGTGGAAGGGAACGTAAGGCTCTTTTTACTCCTTATACCTCATGGCCTTCTGATCTGAGTCAACCTCTTCTTTCCTACGGGGATTAAGTACTAGGCTTCTCTTCTATCTCTCCGGATGACGTGTTACTAAACCGTAGTTGCCTAGGATTGTTGAGTTCAAGCCTCAGTTCAGTTCCTACTACTTCCATATGTTCATAGCTGGCACCCGAACCTTGATATGGTGTTGTTAAGTGATTATGCCACCATCTTTGCAGGTTGTCTCAAATATTTTTGAGCAATTACAGCCGTTATGCTGTCCGAGTCATCCCAGGTTTCTAAATAGTCTGATGCATTTGCAAACCTTTTCCCCTGTTCCTGATGTCCATTTAGGCCAGGTTAATCTCACTAATCGGTGAGTTGAGGTACTCCGTTGCCTCGGCATTTATGTTGGAACTGTTATTATGACCCTAGGTGTCTTAGAGGATCACCTAGTAATCGAACCATGTTTTGTGTCCCCAGTGTGTGATTCTGGCCATTATTCTCAAAAGCATCCCGTGATGCCATGTAGTGGTAGGTATTCTATCCCTGGGTTTTGAACCCGAGATTCACCCTACTTCATGTTGTTAGTATTTGCTAGTTCCCTTAAGATATTAGTAACCTTTGCGATAATCCTCGAGGTCCATAGTATTTCCTTCTTCCAAATACTATGAACCACTTATGGCAGAAGTTCTTGAACCAAAGGATCACAACCAGAGTGCTCTTGATGAGTTCTCCATTCTATATTATGGCTCTGCCAGTTCTACCTTTCTGCATGGGTTATCCGGAAGAAATATGTTGAACTCGTTCGACATACTAACCTATGCATCCACAACTCAGAAAGTTATATGTTCCTTGAGTTGTTCCCCCCTTCAGTTATATTCCGACCTTCGTCTATCACTTGATAGTCAGAAGTAGTCGTGCATTCATGTTTATCAGTGCCTTTTACTTCTGTGGCCCGTCAAGCCATTCTATTTGGAATGACTAGGAGAAACAAACTCCAGTACCTCATCCATTTCTGGGATCGGGTCAAAGTGGTTGTATTCCGCAGATCAAAATGCCAATCCAGCTTTTGTTCTGTTCTACCTCGGAGTATTACCCACTTTATGTCAAGAACGTCGTGAGAATTGCACCTTCTCCTATGAATTCTTGACGCAGTGATACTCTCTCCATCATTATTCATTTCTCGGTTTCAGTGTTGTTGCAACCGGAATGTCGACAAGTGAATCGTGGTGTGTGAAATCAATACCCCTAGCAACCCCGTTGCTTGGTAGTTAATGGACAATACCCTCATTCTTAGCGCGTTGGTTATTGAATTATCATTCTAAGACTGATCGTGCTACCTAGTCCATATTTCTGGTGCACACTTCGATCAATGGATTAGGATTGTGCCAATCCCTCACTCTTTGATCATATCGTCTTGCCCTGAAAAGCAAGATTGTTCTCGAGCTTAATAACATACCGGTGGTTCATGATTTTCCGAACATCTTCTCGGAAGTGTTACCAGGTTGTCACCTGACCGCTATGTTGAGTTCGTGATCATGTTGATTTTCCTCCAAACCACCCAATCTCCAAGAATCTGTGTGGGATACCCCTGAACTAGTTGGTTAAGCCAAACAATAACTTGGAGAGTTGGAAGATGAAAGCTTAATCCACTTAGTTCATCACTATGGGATATCTTTGTGTTTGTGTGTGTGTTGAAGAAAGATGATATCTCCATCGATTGGTCCTCGTGATCAGTTGTTGGATCTATTGCCTTGTCAAAACTTAGACTTGAGTATGGGCTATCGTCCAGTCAAATCAGAACAACGATGTTCGTAATGTTGTCTTACTCGTGGTTGATCCCTTGAGCATACACCATTATATCTTTTGGTCTGACCAATGCTATCACCGTGTTCACATGATGGTGGAAGTCCAGTGATATGAAAATTTTGATGAGTTGTTGTTGAGCCCATCAGCAGCATTTTGTCTCCCCCATGATTCATGTTGATCATCAACCTAGTGTTGAAAACTTTGTAAGCAATGCCTTCATGTTCCGTTCATGAAGCATACGCTTGGATGGAAGAAGTGACTTCCTCGATTTCACGTGCATTAGGTGTAAGTTGCCGCCATGAATTTGAGAAAGGTTTGTTTTGTTTCCCTTGGAATCATCCCAAATCAGTCATGCATATGTGCGAAATATTCTATGGTTTGGTAGATTAATTACCTCCACTCCATATGTGTTCCTAGCACACCAAGCCACTGATTGGTTTGCTCAAGGAGAAGAAGTTTCTTCTTAGGAGCTAGACTTACGCAAGGACTTCGATATCCTCATTGATGGTTCCCTCCTGAACTCGGTAGTGTTTCGTTGTAAGACTACCAGGTGGCCATGCTTGTCTAGGACAACGTGTTCATGCTTGTAGCAGAACCGGCTCATGTTTTGGAGCTTGCTATCGTAGTTCATTCCCCGAGAATCTCGCAACGTTGTCTCGTCGATTTGTGTTGCAAACCTTCTTTTTCCTTTCTAGACTTGATGAGTCTGGAATATCCTGACACCAACCAGATCTGAATCTCAGACAGATATGATGGTTGGAGCATTTTCCAAGAACCATAATATTGGTCTCTCGATAACCGGTAAATTGGATGTCTTGGCCAACACATCCAGTCGGAAGACCTATTATTGTAGTATCTCGATTGAAGAAAGTTGGCCACCTCCCTATGAGGATTTCGTAGGATTTAGCTCCGTAGTTAATCCTTACGGATTCTTGTGCTCCCGAAGTCCGACCTTTTACCTGATGTTCTAGATACCAAACCATATCTATAAATGGTTTAAGCTACCACATCAAGGAGAACATTAGAAGCAGAGTGCTAAATGTCTCTCGATCGACCATCCAGATTTTGTTCCCTTGGCCTCGCTAAGGTGAAATCTGAGAAAGTGTTATCTTCCTTTGCATATGCATTATCCATCACCATTCATCATGGTAGCATGTTGTGTTGCCAAGATCCTTGACACGGATATTGGCAGAACCTTGATTAATACGGAAATGCTCAAGTTCTTGAGAGCACGCTCAGGCACTAGGTTCTGATGCTGTCGTTAACTGGAATGTGCCTCCGTCCTCGCAGTTGTTGATAGCCATCCAATTGGTGGAATCACCTTTGCCGGTGAACCTTCTCCCCAGTTACTAGAATCATTCCCAACATTTGCATTTTGTTCCCAGCTTACACCTCAGTAGCTGTTGTTCAGGATCATCTTCAAAAGTGGACTTACCATGGGTCCCATCCATTTCCGATGATAAGCTAAAAATCATCCATTGCGTTGTCTTCAACAAGGTAGTCCACATCATCCATCCTAGTCCAAGTATGCCATCTCTTCAAGCTATCTCAAACGATCAATTGTAAATTGCCTTAAGCTGGTATGAAGAGTTCCAACGATCTCTGAATCAAAAGTAATTCTTTTTGCCACTTAAGGGAATAGTTCTTCGAGTCACCTTCCCCGAGGTGCCCTATTTTAGAATCATGGCAATTCCCCTTGCTACTTTGAAACCCTCGTCAAATTGTTTCTTCTATCGCTCCTGATGCAAGTTTTGCCTCTCAGTTCGCGAGATGTTTCTATGTCTCACTCCGTGAGTTGATCGTGAGTTGCCTGATCTTCGAGGAGATCGACTCTTTAGGGTTTTCCTTCCTTCTCATTTTCATGAGTGGATGAAATTCTCAGAGCAAGACATCAAGACAATGATGGTGATCGGATCAACAACCTTATGAGATGCAACCTAGATCGTGAAGATTGTGTTAGCTTGTGTCCCTCTGTCTTCTTACCTCACGACTTGAATCTCGGGACGAGATTCTTGTTTAGTAGGGGTGAGCTGTCACATCCCTAGCTTCTGGTGCTGCCTAGTGTTTGCATCTTGCTTGCATCATGTTTAAATTTCTGAAAGTTGAATTGGGGAAAGCTGAAAGCCTCAGAAATCATTTCAGAAAAAAGATCAACATTAAAAATTGCTTCAAATAAACCCAAGAAAATGTTCCTGTTAAAGCTATAAAAATATTGGCAAGAGGTAAAATTCAAACCAATATTTTTGGAGTCATAGAAATATTTATTTGGGCATTTGAGTTAATCCAATAACTATTTGCATTGGATTTATATAGGTGATATATTAACCATATGTCCAATAATTCTGATAATTGTGGAGGGGCTTTGGAATAAGCCATTTAGTCCCTACAAAAATTGTCAGAAGCAGAAAAATTAGTTTGGTTCAAAAACCAAATTAGAACAAATGTCAGAAATAGAAAACAGGAACCAAAACACAAAATAAGGGCAAGAACCCTGAAAATGCATTCAGTGAAGCCAAAATGCCCTAAAAATAGTTTTCGTAATTTTGGAAAGAGCTATACATCAAACCAAAATTCTGGAACATTTTTATGGAATAGTTTGGGACATTGGATTGAAATCATATTGTATTTGAATTTGGATCTATATTCTAAATATATAGAAAATATATTCAAATAACTTTGAAATATTTTATGTGCATCAGGAACAATCCATTTAGCAACATAAAAATATTCAAAGGTTTATTGGCACTGTGTGAATTCTGTTTTGAATTTGAAAAACAGTGGCAAAAGACAGATTAAAATAGAAAGCAGAGAGAGAGCAAGCAAACCTGGCGGCCCAGCTGTGGCCCAGCACTGTTGGCCCAGCCCACCTCCTTCCTTGTCTTCTTCCAGCTGCTGCCAGGAGGACGCCGGGCGTGTGCTTGCCGCGCGCGCGCCACCTCCACCCTGCCTGGCTGCCCCCTCATCGCTCTGGCCCTCCCTCGCGACGCCACGCAGCACCCGACCTCTCTCGCACTCTCCCTTGCCCTCATCCCCTCCCCTATCTCGATCTCTCACACACACCCGAGCGTTGCCGTCGCCGCTGATCGCCATAGCCGTGGCCACCGACCACCGCACCCCCTGCCAACATGCCCATAGGCTCCGCCGCAACGCCCTCTTCCTCATCGCCAAGACACGTGACGCCGGGAGCCCCATGCCGTCGTCCTCGCCTTCGTCTTCTTCCGCGGGATCCGATGACAAGCGTCGATGATTCGACGCCGTCCGAGCTGCCCCGAGCACGCTGGCCATCCCTACGGCACCGCAGTGAGCCCCTGAGCATTTTCCCCCTCTCCCTGCGGTCAACCCTTTCCTCTAGCCGCCTCCTCCACCAGAGCCGAGACGCTCCGCCGCACGAGCTCGACGCCAGCGTCCTTCCGGTGACCTTTTGGTCCCGTGCATATGTCCGTTGGCCTCGTGTGCACGCGAGGAACACGTAGGTGCTAACCGCTAGTTTCTCCGCGCGCTGCGTCATCGGTTTCGTCGATGTCCGAGCTCCGGCGGCCGCCCAGCTCGCTACCGTCGCTGCCACTGACCACCCCAGCTCGCCTCGCGTGCTCCACTAGATGCGCCTCACCACAACGCGTCCATAGAGCCCGGCCCCGCTTGCTCCCGTCGCCGGAAACGGCCGGGAAGGCAACTCCGGTGCCCTCTGCTAGCGCCGGCGTTTAACCCCGGCGACTGCTGACGTGGCGTCGAGATTATGGCCTAATCACGTTTAGCTTAATCACCTCAGCCGCTGACAATAGGGACCCACCGACTAAATAACCTCGGGTTAAGTTTAGATTAGACTTAATCTAAACACAGTGGCCCCACGCGTCGGCGTTGACCACGCTGACGTGGCAATTGACTGGCCCCACCTGTCTGTGAGACAAACCGGCAATGGGTCACTGACCAGTGGGTCCCACTGGTCAGGTTTGACCTGGACCCTGCCCCGTTGACCTGCTGACGTCATGACGATGTCATGCTGACGCAGTAATCCTTTTCTGGGATTTAAATAAATCTTAAATGATTTATTTATTTCAGAAAATATCCAAAACTTTGAAAAATCATAGAAATTCAACCGTAACTCCAAATGAAATAATTTATATATGAAAAATTATCAGAAAAATTCAAGGAATTCATCTGTACCATTTTCATGCATGTTTGAACAATGCTTGTCCTCTGTTTTGGACAAAACAAATAAAGGGCATTTAAATAATCATATATGGGGTTGGAATTTGAATCTTGTACTCAAACCAACTTCATTTAAATCATAGCTAGAAGCATTGGCTCAAATCACAGCATGTTGCCATGTCATGATCATGCATCATATTGTTGCATTGCATTGATTGTGTCCTTCTCTGTTTGCCGGTAACCGTCCCCTCTCAGTCGACGATGTTTCCGACGATGTGATCGATGACACCGATGAAGAGCTATATTATCTTCAGAAGTGCCAGGCAAGCAAACCCCCTTGTTCATTCCGATACAAGCCCACTCTCTCGCTCCTGCTCTCCTTTACTGCATTAGGACAACAACGATCATCTGCTACTTGTTGCGGTAGTTGAACCCCTTATCCTCTGCATGACTTGTCATTGCCACAGTAAATAGATGAAACCCACTAGCATGAGTAGGAGTTGTTTGAGCCCTGATGTGCCTATTCATTCATGCTTGTTTGTCATGCCTGCTACTGCTTAGAGTTGGGTCAGGTCTGATTCATCGGGATGAATCGGAGGTGTGTAAACATGTCCTACTGTTGAGAGCTAAGTGTGTGAACACGATTTGGTAAAGGTAGCGGTGAGAGGCCATGTAGGAGTACATGGTGGGTTGTCTCATTGCAGCCGTCCTCAGGAACTGAGTTCTGTGTTTGTGATCCATGAACAGTTACTACCACACATTGGGTTCCGATAACTCGGCCCCTCTCGGCTTATTAATCAACTCGATCTCTATCCAGGAGTTGCAACTAGTTTCTGGTGTTGGTAGGTAGTGTTAGTAGTCTACCAAGTGGCACCCGGTACAGGTGGGCTTGGGACAGACTAGGCACCGTGGCACGGTGTACCAAGTGGCACCCGGATGGTGGGCTTGGGAACCCTGCACACATCGTTTGGGGCCGTGAGCGACACCCCGGCCGGATCTCCTTGCGGATGGAACCCGAATAGGCGATAAACCTGGACGAGAGACTTGTTGGTTAGTCAAGTCGTGGCCGACTCCCTCGCCCGGCTTCCACTTGAAGGTTGCCGAGGTACATGACGTGTACAGGGCTATAAGTGGCGAGAGCGTGTGTGAAGAAGTACACCCCTGCAGGGTTATCATTATCTATTCGAATAGCCGGATTCCTCGGATATGGAAACTTGGACCCCTTGTATAGTTCATAGACAAGTGAAAGTGGATACTCTAAAATGCGCAAGATAAGCGTGAGTGCTATGGATGGTGTTCTCGTAGGGAGACGGGAGCAGATCCATAGTGGTGTATTGGTATGGTGAATTTGTGGACTCGTGTGCGCCACCTCAAAAGAGTTACTTGCAGTCGTAGTTCAGGTTAGCCACTGAGTCAAAGCTGGCTTGCTGCAGTTAAACTCCACCCCCCCTTTGTTGATACCGATGCATATGTAGTTAGTTCTGATGTAAGTCTTGCTGGGTACATTTGTACTCACGTTTGCTCAATTTATGTTTTGCAGAGAGACTCCAGTCTCGCTAGTAGTTCCGCGTGGACTTCGACGTTAGCTTGATACCTCAGCTACGATCTTGTGCCCTCGACAGGATCTGGTAGATAGTCAGGCTTCTTAGCCTTTTTCATTTATAGATGTCTGTACTCAGACATGTTAAGCTTTCGCATGTGCTTTGCATTGTATGCTATGATTGTTGGGTCATGAGACCCATGCTTGTAATATCTGGCTCTTCGGAGCCTAATGAATTAATACTTGAGTCGTAGAGTCTTGTTGTGATGCCATGTTGTATTTACACATATCGAGCATATTGTGTGTATGATTGAAATGCTTGGTATGTGTAGGATCCGACAACCTAGTTGTTTATCCTTCGCAGCCTTTCTTATGGGGAAATGTAGTCTAGTGTTCCTCGAGCCATAGTAGTCCGCTACAGCCCGGTTCACCGGAGTCCTGCTAGCCCAGCACTACTGTTCAGGACACTTGACTGGCCGGCATGTGTTTCACTTCGTTCCTGTGTCTGTCCCTTCGGGGAAATGTCACGCGGTGACATCCGGAGTCCTGTCTAGCCTGCTACAGCCCGGGTTACCGGAGTCCTGTTAGCCTAGTGCTACAGCCTGGATTCACACGTTGTTGACCGACATGCTCGAGGTTGATTCATGTATGCCTGTCCCCATGGGTTAGTGCCGCTTTGGGTTCACGACTAGCCATGTCGGCCCGGGTTCTTTGTCATATGGATGCTAGCGACACTATCATATATGTGAGCCAAAAGGCGCAAACGGTCCCGGGCCAGGTAAGGTGGCACCCGTGGGAATACCGTGCGTGAGGCCACAAAGTGATATGATGTGTTACATGCTAGATCGGTGTGACCTAGGATCGGGGTCCTGACAGCGTTGGTATCAGAGCCTGACTGCCTGTAGGATTACCAAGCCAAACTGGTCGAAGTCGTGTCTAGGAATGCTTTAGTTATATAAGGGAATTGATTGTGGAAGGGAACGTAAGGCTCTTTTTACTCCTTATACCTCATGGCCTTCTGATCTGAGTCAACCTCTTCTTTCCTACGGGGATTAAGTACTAGGCTTCTCTTCTATCTCTCCGTATGACGTGTTACTAAACCGTAGTTGCCTAGGATTGTTGAGTTCAAGCCTCAGTTCAGTTCCTACTACTTCCATATGTTCATAGCTGGCACCCGAACCTTGATATGGTGTTGTTAAGTGATTATGCCACCATCTTTGCAGGTTGTCTCAAATATTTTTGAGCAATTACAGCCGTTATGTTGTCCGAGTCATCCCAGGTTTCTAAATAGTCTGATGCATTTGCAAACCTTTTCCCCTGTTCCTGATGTCCATTTAGGCCAGGTTAATCTCACTAATCGGTGAGTTGAGGTACTCCGTTGCCTCGGCATTTATGTTGGAACTGTTATTATGACCCTAGGTGTCTTAGAGGATCACCTAGTAATCAAACCATGTTTTGTCTCCCCAGTGTGTGATTCTGGCCATTATTCTCAAAAGCATCCCGTGATGCCATGTAGTGGTAGGTATTCTATCCCTGGGTTTTGAACCCGAGATTCACCCTACTTCATGTTGTTAGTATTTGCTAGTTCCCTTAAGATATTAGTAACCTTTGCGATAATCCTCGAGGTCCATAGTATTTCCTTCTTCCAAATACTATGAACCACTTATGGCAGAAGTTCTTGAACCAAAGGATCACAACCAGAGTGCTCTTGATGAGTTCTCCATTCTATATTATGGCTCTGCCAGTTCTACCTTTCTGCATGGGTTATCCGGAAGAAATATGTTGAACTCGTTCGACATACTAACCTATGCATCCACAACTCAGAAAGTTATATGTTCCTTGAGTTGTTCCCCCCTTCAGTTATATTCCGACCTTCGTCTATCACTTGATAGTCAGAAGTAGTCGTGCATTCATGTTTATCAGTGCCTTTTACTTCTGTGGCCCGTCAAGCCATTCTATTTGGAATGACTAGGAGAAACAAACTCCAGTACCTCATCCATTTCTGGGATCGGGTCAAAGTGGTTGTATTCCGCAGATCAAAATGCCAATCCAGCTTTTGTTCTGTTCTACCTCGGAGTATTACCCACTTTATGTCAAGAACGTCGTGAGAATTGCACCTTCTCCTATGAATTCTTGACGCAGTGATACTCTCTCCATCATTATTCATTTCTCGGTTTCAGTGTTGTTGCAACCGGAATGTCGACAAGTGAATCATGGTGTGTGAAATCAATACCCCTAGCAACCCCGTTGCTTGGTAGTTAATGGACAATACCCTCATTCTTAGCGCGTTGGTTATTGAATTATCATTCTAAGACTGATCGTGCTACCTAGTCCATATTTCTGGTGCACACTTCGATCAATGGATTAGGATTGTGCCAATCCCTCACTCTTTGATCATATCGTCTTGCCCTGAAAAGCAAGATTGTTCTCGAGCTTAATAACATACCGGTGGTTCGTGATTTTCCGAACATCTTCTCGGAAGTGTTACCAGGTTGTCACCTGACCGCTATGTTGAGTTCGTGATCATGTTGATTTTCCTCCAAACCACCCAATCTCCAAGAATCTGTGTGGGATACCCCTGAACTAGTTGGTTAAGCCAAACAATAACTTGGAGAGTTGGAAGATGAAAGCTTAATCCACTTAGTTCATCACTATGGGATATCTTTGTGTTTGTGTGTGTGTTGAAGAAAGATGATATCTCCATCGATTGGTCCTCGTGATCAGTTGTGGGATCTATTGCCTTGTCAAAACTTAGACTTGAGTATGGGCTATCGTCAAGTCAAATCAGAACAACGATGTTCGTAATGTTGTCTTACTCGTGGTTGATCCCTTGAGCATACACCATTATATCTTTTGGTCTGACCAATGCTATCACCGTGTTCACATGATGGTGGAAGTCCAGTGATATGAAAATTTCTATGAGTTGTTGTTGAGCCCATCAGCAGCATTTTGTCTCCCCCATGATTCATGTTGATCATAAACCTAGTGTTGAAAACTTTGTAAGCAATGCCTTCATGTTCCGTTCATGAAGCATACGCTTGGATGGAAGAAGTGACTTCCTCGATTTCACGTGCATTAGGTGTAAGTTGCCGCCATGAATTTGAGAAAGGTTTGTTTCGTTTCCCTTGGAATCATCCCAAATCAGTCATGCATATGTGCGAAATATTCTATGGTTTGGTAGATTAATTACCTCCACTCCATATGTGTTCCTAGCACACCAAGCCACTGATTGGTTTGTTCAACGAGAAGAAGTTTCTTCTTAGGAGCTAGACTTACGCAAGGACTTCGATATCCTCATTGATGGTTCCCTCCTGAACTCGGTAGTGTTTCATTGTAAGACTACCAGGTGGCCATGCTTGTCTAGGACAACGTGTTCATGCTTGTAGCAGAACCGGCTCATGTTTTGGAGCTTGCTATCGTAGTTCATTCCCCGAGAATCTCGCAACGTTGTCTCGTCGATTTGTGTTGCAAACCTTCTTTTTCCTTTCTAGACTTGATGAGTCTGGAATATCCTGACACCAACCAGATCTGAATCTCAGACAGATATGATGGTTGGAGCATTTTCCAAGAACCATAATATTGGTCTCTCGATAACCGGTAAATTGGATGTCTTGGCCAACACATCCAGTCGGAAGACCTATTATTGTAGTATCTCGATTGAAGAAAGTTGGCCACCTCCCTATGAGGATTTCGTAGGATTTACCTCCGTAGTTAATCCTTACGGATTCTTGTGCTCCCGAAGTCCGACCTTTTACCTGATGTTCTAGATACCAAACCATATCTATAAATGGTTTAAGCTACCACATCAAGGAGAACATTAGAAGCAGAGTGCTAAATGTCTCTCGATCGACCATCCAGATTTTGTTCCCTTGGCCTCGCTAAGGTGAAATCTGAGAAAGTATTATCTTCCTTTGCATATGCATTATCCATCACCATTCATCATGGTAGCATGTTGTGTTGCCAGGATCCTTGACACGGATATTGGCAGAACCTTGATTAATACGGAAATGCTCAAGTTCTTGAGAGCACGCTCAGGCACTAGGTTCTGATGTTGTCGTTAACTGGAATGTGCCTCCATCCTCGCAGTTGTTGATAGCCATCCAATTGGTGGAATCACCTTTGCCGGTGAACCTTCTCCCCAGTTACTAGAATCATTCCCAACATTTGCATTTTGTTCCCAGCTTACACCTCAGTAGCTGTTGTTCAGGATCATCTTCAAAAGTGGACTTACCATGGGTCCCATCCATTTCCGATGATAAGCTAAAAATCATCCATTGTGTTGTCTTCAACAAGGTAGTCCACATCATCCATCCTAGTCCAAGTATGCCATCTCTTCAAGCTATCTCAAATGATCAATTGTAAATTGCCTTAAGCTGGTATGAAGAGTTCCAACGATCTCTGAATCAAAAGTAATTCTTTTTGCCACTTAAGGGAATAGTTCTTCGAGTCACCTTCCCCGAGGTGCCCTATTTTAGAATCATGGCAATTCCCCTTGCTACTTTGAAACCCTCGTCAAATTGTTTCTTCTATCGCTCCTGATGCAAGTTTTGCCTCTCAGTTCGCGAGATGTTTCTATGTCTCACTCCGTGAGTTGATCGTGAGTTGCCTGATCTTCGAGGAGATCGACTCTTTAGGGTTTTCCTTCCTTCTCATTGTCATGAGTGGATGAAATTCTCAGAGCAAGACATCAAGACAATGATGGTGATCGGATCAACAACCTTATGAGATGCAACCTAGATCGTGAAGATTGTGTTAGCTTGTGTCCCTCTGTCTTCTTACCTCACGACTTGAATCTCGGGACGAGATTCTTGTTTAGTAGGGGTGAGCTGTCACATCCCTAGCTTCTGGTGCTGCCTAGTGTTTGCATCTTGCTTGCATCATGTTTAAATTTCTGAAAGTTGAATTGGGGAAAGCTGAAAGCCTCAGAAATCATTTCAGAAAAAAAGATCAACATTAAAAATTGCTTCAAATAAACCCAAGAAAATGTTCCTGTTAAAGCTATAAAAATATTGGCAAGAGGTAAAATTCAAACCAATATTTTTGGAGTCATAGAAATATTTATTTGGGCATTTGAGTTAATCCAATAACTATTTGCATTGGATTTATATAGGTGATATATTAACCATATGTCCAATAATTCTGATAATTGTGGAGGGGCCTTGGAATAAGCCATTTAGTCCCTGCAAAAATTGTCAGAAGCAGAAAAATTAGTTTGGTTCAAAAACCAAATTAGAACAAATGTCAGAAATAGAAAACAGGAACCAAAACACAAAATAAGGGCAAGAACCCTGAAAATGCATTCAGTGAAGCCAAAATGCCCTAAAAATAGTTTTCGTAATTTTGGAAAGAGCTATACATCAAACCAAAATTCTGGAACATTTTTATGGAATAGTTTGGGACATTGGATTGAAATCATATTGTATTTGAATTTGGATCTATATTCTAAATATATAGAATATATATTCAAATAACTTTGAAATATTTTATGTGCATCAGGAACAATCCATTTAGCAACATAAAAATATTCAAAGGTTTATTGGCACTGTGTGAATTCTGTTTTGAATTTGAAAAACAGTGGCAAAAGACAGATTAAAACAGAAAGCAGAGAGAGAGCAAGCAAACCTGGCGGCCCAGCTGTGGCCCAGCACTGTTGGCCCAGCCCACCTCCTTCCTTGTCTTCTTCCAGCTGCTGCCAGGAGGACGCCGGGCGTGTGCTCGCCACGCGCGCGCCACCTCCACCCTGCCTGGCTGCCCCCTCATTGCTCTGGCCCTCCCTCGCGACGCCACGCAGCCCCCTACCTCTCTCGCACTCTCCCTCGCCCTCATCCCCTCCCCTGTCTCGATCTCTCACACACACCCGAGCGTTGCCGTCGCCGCTGATCGCTGTAGCCGTGGCCACCGACCACCGCACCCCCTGCCAACATGCCCATAGGCTCCGCCGCAATGCCCTCTTCCTCATCGCCAAGACACGTGACGCCGGGAGCCCCATGCCGTCGTCCTCGCCTTCGTCTTCTTCCGCGGGATCCGATGACAAGCGTCGATGATTCGACGCCGTCCGAGCTGCCCCGAGCACGCTGGCCATCCCTACGGCACCGCAGTGAGCCCCTGAGCATTTTCCCCCTCTACCTGCGGTCAACCCTTTCCTCTAGCCGCCTCCTCCACCGGAGCCGAGACGCTCCGCCGCACGAGCTCGTCGCCAGCGTCCTTCCGGTGACCTTTTGGTCCCGTGCATATGTCCGTTGGCCTCGTGTGCACGCGAGGAACACGTAGGTGCTAACCGCTAGTTTCTCCGCGCGCTGCGTCATCGGTTTCGTCGATGTCCGAGCTCCGGCGGCCGCCCAGCTCGCTACCGTCGCTGCCACTGACCACCCCAGCTCGCCTCGCGTGCTCCACTAGATGCGCCTCACCACAACGCGTCCATAGAGCCCGGCCCCGCTTGCTCCCGTCGCCGGAAACGGTCGGGAAGGCAACTCCGGTGCCCTCTGCTAGCGCCGGCGTTTAACCCCGGCGACTGCTGACGTGGCGTCGAGATTATGGCCTAATCACGTTTAGCTTAATCACCTCAGCCGCTGACAATAGGGACCCACCGACTAAATAACCTCGGGTTAAGTTTAGATTAGACTTAATCTAAACACAGTGGCCCCACGCGTCGGCGTTGACCACGCTGACGTGGCAATTGACTGGCCCCACCTGTCTGTGAGACAAACCGGCAATGGGTCACTGACCAGTGGGTCCCACTGGTCAGGTTTGACCTGGACCCTGCCCCGTTGACCTGCTGACGTCATGACGATGTCATGCTGACGCAGTAATCCTTTTCTGGGATTTAAATAAATCTTAAATGATTTATTTATTTCAGAAAATATCCAAAACTTTGAAAAATCATAGAAATTCAACCGTAACTCCAAATGAAATAATTTATATATGAAAAATTATCAGAAAAATTCAAGGAATTCATCTGTACCATTTTCATGCATGTTTGAACAATGTTTGTCCTCTGTTTTGGACAAAACAAATAAAGGGCATTTAAATAATCATATATGGGGTTGGAATTTGAATCTTGTACTCAAACCAACTTCATTTAAATCATAGCTAGATGCATTAGCTCAAATCACAGCATGTCTCCATGTCATGATCATGCATCATATTGTTGCATTGAATTGATTGTGTCCTTCTCTGTTTGCCGGTAACCGTCCCCTCTCAGTCGACGATGTTTCCGACGATGTGATCGATGACACCGATGAAGAGCTATATTATCTTCAGAAGTGCCAGGCAAGCAAACCCCCTTGTTCATTCCGATACAAGCCCACTCTCTCGCTCCTGCTCTCCTTTACTGCATTAGGACAACAACAATCATCTGCTACTTGTTGCGGTAGTTGAACCCCTTATCCTCTGCATGACCTGTCATTGCCACAGTAAATAGATGAAACCCACTAGCATGAGTAGGAGTTGTTTGAGCCCTGATGTGCCTACTCATTCATGCTTGTTTGTCATGCCTGCTACTGCTTAGAGTTGGGTCAGGTCTGATTCATCGGGATGAATCGGAGGTGTGTAAACATGTCCTACTGTTGAGAGCTAAGTGTGTGAACACGATTTGGTAAAGGTAGCGGTGAGAGGCCATGTAGGAGTACATGGTGGGTTGTCTCATTGCAGCCGTCCTCAGGAACTGAGTTCTGTGTTTGTGATCCATGAACAGTTACTACCACACATTGGGTTCCGATAACTCGGCCCCTCTCAGCTTATTAATCAACTCGATCTCTGTCCAGGAGTTGCAACTAGTTTCTGGTGTTGGTAGGTAGTGTTAGTAGTCTACCAAGTGGCACCCGGTACAGGTGGGCTTGGGACAGACTAGGCACCGTGGCACGGTGTACCAAGTGGCACCCGGATGGTGGGCTTGGGAACCCTGCACACATTGTTTGGGGCCGTGAGCGACACCCCGGCCGGATCTCCTTGCGGATGGAACCCGAATAGGCGATAAACCTGGACGAGAGACTTGTTGGTTAGTCAGGTCGTGGCCGACTCCCTCGCCCGGCTTCCGCTTGAAGGTTGCCGAGGTACATGACGTGTACAGGGCTATAAGTGGCGAGAGCGTGTGTGAAGAAGTACACCCCTGCAGGGTTATCATTATCTATTCGAATAGCCGGATTCCTCGGATATGGAAACTTGGACCCCTTGCATAGTTCATAGACAAGTGAAAGTGGATACTCTAAAATGCGCAAGATAAGCGTGAGTGCTATGGATGGTGTTCTCGTAGGGAGACGGGAGCAGATCCATAGTGGTGTATTGGTATGGTGGATTTGTGGACTCGTGTGCGCCACCTCAAAAGAGTTACTTGCAGTCGTAGTTCAGGTTAGCCACTGAGTCAAAGCTGGCTTGCTGCAGTTAAACTCCACCCCCCTTTGTTGATACCGATGCATATGTAGTTAGTTCTGATGTAAGTCTTGCTGGGTACATTTGTACTCACGTTTGCTCAATTTATGTTTTGCAGAGAGACTCCAGTCTCGCTAGTAGTTCCGCGTGGACTTCGACGTTAGCTTGATACCTCAGCTACGATCTTGTGCCCTCGACAGGATCTGGTAGATAGTCAGGCTTCTTAGCCTTTTTCATTTATAGATGTCTGTACTCAGACATGTTAAGCTTCCGCATGTGCTTTGCATTGTATGCTATGATTGTTGGGTCATGAGACCCATGCTTGTAATATCTGGCTCTTCGGAGCCTAATGAATTAATACTTGAGTCGTAGAGTCTTGTTGTGATGCCATGTTGTATTTACACATATCGAGCATATTGTGTGTATGATTGAAATGCTTGGTATGTGTAGGATCCGACAACCTAGTTGTTTATCCTTCGCAGCCTTTCTTATGGGGAAATGTAGTCTAGTGTTCCTCGAGCCATAGTAGTCCGCTACAGCCCGGTTCACCGGAGTCCTGCTAGCCCAGCACTACTGTTCAGGACACTTGACTGGCCGGCATGTGTTTCACTTCGTTCCTGTGTCTGTCCCTTCGGGGAAATGTCACGCGGTGACATCCGGAGTCCTGTCTAGCCTGCTACAGCCCGGGTTACCGGAGTCCTGTTAGCCTAGTGCTATAGCCTGGATTCACACGCTGTTGACCGACATGCTCGAGGTTGATTCATGTATGCCTGTCCCCATGGGTTAGTGCCACTTTGGGTTCATGACTAGCCATGTCGGCCCGGGTTCTTTGTCATATGGATGCTAGCGACACTATCATATATGTGAGTCAAAAGGCGCAAACGGTCCCGGGCCAGGTAAGGTGGCACCCGTGGGAATACCGTGCGTGAGGCCACAAAGTGATATGATGTGTTACATGCTAGATCGGTGTGACCTAGGATCGGGGTCCTGACACACTTAGTCTCAGGCTTAGGTCCAGACTTGGGCTTCTTCACTTGAGCAGCAACTTGCTTGCCCGTTCTTCTTGAAGTTCCCTTTCTTTCCATTTGCCCTTTTCTTGAAACTAGTGGTTTTGTTAACCATCAACACTTGATGTTTTTCTTGATTTCTACCTTCGTCGATTTCAGCATCACGAAGAGCTTGGGAATTACTTTCGTCATCCCTTGCATATTATAGTTCATCACGAAGTTCTACTAACTTGGTGATTGTGACTAGAGAATTCTTTCAATCACTATTTTATCTGGAAGATTAACTCCCACGTGATTCAAGCGATTGTAGTACCTAGACAATCTGAGCACATGCTCACTGCTTGAGCTATTCTCCTTCATCTTTTAGCTATAGAACTTGCTGGAGACTTCATATCTCTCAACTTGGGTATTTTACTTGAAATATTAACTTCAACTCCTGGAACATCTCATATGGTCCATGACATTCAAAACGTCTTTGAAGTCCCGATTCTAAGCTGTTAAGCATGGTGCACTAAACTATCAAGTAGTCATCATATGGAGCTAGCCAAACGTTCATAACGTCTGCATCTGCTCCTCCAATAGGTATGTCACCTAGCGGTGCATCAAGGACATAATTCTTCTGTGCAGCAATGAGGATAATCCTCATATCACGGATCCAATCCGCATCATTGCTACTAACATTTTTCAACTTAGTTTTCTCTAGGAACATATAAAAATTAAACGGGGAGCAACATCGCGAGCTATTGATCTACAACATAGATATGCTAATACTACTAGGACTAAGTTCATGACAAATTTAAGTTCAATTAATCATATTACTTAAGAACTCCCACTTAGAAATATATCCCTCTAATCCTCTAAGTGATCATGTGATCCAAATCAACTAAACCATGTCCGATCATCACGTGAGATGGAGTAGTATCAATGGTATGATTCACGCTCGACCATTCGGTCTCCGTGTTCTGAGGCCATATCTGTTATATTCTCGGCTCGTCAAGTTAAACCTAAGTATTCCGCGTGTGCAACTGTTTTGCACCCGTTGTATTTGAACGTAGAGCCTATCACACCCGATCATCACGTGGTATCTCAGCACGAAGAACTTTCGCAACGGTGCATACTCAGGGAGAACACTTATACTTTGATAATTTAGTGAGGGATCATCTTATAATGCTACCGTCAATCAAAGCAAGATAAGATGCATAAAAGATAAACATCACATGCAAACAATATAAGTGATATGATATGGCCATCATCATCTTGTGCTTGTGATCTCCATCTTCGAAACACCGTCATGATCACCATCGTCACCGGCATGACACCTTGATCACCATCGTAGCATCGTTGTTGTCTCGCCAATCTTATGCTTCCACGACTATCGCTACTGCTTAGTGATAAAGTAAAGCATTACAGCGCAATTGCATTACATACAATAAAGCGACAACCATATGGCTCCTGCCAGTTGCCGATAACTCGGTTACAAAACATGATCATCTCATACAATAAAATTTAGCATCATGTCTTTACCATATCACATCACAACATGCCCTGCAAAAACAAGTTAGACGTCCTCTACTTTTTTGTTGCAAGTTTTACGTGGCTGCTACGGACTTAGCAGGAACCGTTCTTACCTAAGCATCAAAACCACAACGATAGTTTGTCAAGTTGGTGCTGTTTTAACCTTCGCAAGGACCGGGCGTAGCCACACTCGGTTCAACTAAAGTTGGAGAAACTGACACCCGCCAGCCACCTATGTGCAAAGCACGTCGGTAGAACCAGTCTCGCGTAAGCGTACGCATAATGTCGGTCCGGGCCGCTTCATCCAACAATACTGCCAAACCAAAGTATGACATGCTGGTAAGCAGTATGACTTATATCGCCCACAACTCACTTGTGTTCTACTCATGCACAACATCAACGCATAAAACCTAGGCTCGGATGCCACTGTTGGGGAACGTAGTAATTTCAAAAAAATTCCTACGCACACGCAAGATCATGGTGATGCATAGCAACGAGAGGGGAGAGTGTGATCTACGTACCCTTGTAGACCGACAGCGGAAGCGTTAGCACAACGCGGATGATATAGTCGTACGTCTTCATGGCCCGACCGATCAAGCACCGAAACTACGGCACCTCCGAGTTCTAGCACACGTTCAGCTCGATGACAATCCCCGGACTCCGATCAAGCAAAGTGTCGGGGAAGAGTTCCGCCAGCACGACAGCGTGGTGACGATCTTGATGTTCTACTGTCGCAGGGCTTCGCCCAAGCACCGCTACAATATTATCGAGGATTATGGTGGAGGGGGGCACCGCACACGGCTAAGAGATTAAGAGATCAATTGCTGTGTCTATGGGGTGCCCCCTGGCTACGTATATAAAGGAGTGGAGGAGGGGGGAGAGGGCCGGCCCCTATGGCGCGTCCTGGAGGAGTCTTACTCCCATCGGGAGTAGAATTCCCCCCATCCAAGTAGTAGGAGTAGGAGTGAAGGCAAGGGAAGGGAGAAGAGCAGGAAGGAGGGGGCACAACCCCTCCCCCTAGTCCAATTCAGACTAGGCCTTGGGGGCGCCCAACTTCTCTTCTCTCTCTCCCTAAAGCCCAATAAGGCCCATATACTCCCCGGCGAATTTCCGTAACTCTCCGGTACTCCAAAGAATACTCGAATAACTCGGAACCTTTCCGATGTCCGAATATAGTCGTCCAATATATCGATCTTTACGTCTCGACCATTTCGAGACTCCTAGTCATGTCCCCGATCTCATCCGGGACTCCGAACTCCTTCGGTACATCAAAACTCATAAACTCATAATATAACTATCATCGAAACCTTTAGCGTGCGGACCCTACGGGTTCGAGAACAATGTATACATGACCGACACACGTCTCCGGTCAATAACCAATAGCGGAACCTGGATGCTCATATTGGCTCCCACATATTCTACGAAAATCTTTATCGGTCAGACCGCATAACAACATACGTTGTTCCCTTTGTCATTGGTATGTTACTTGCCCGAGATTCCATTGTCGGTATCTCAATACCTAGTTCAATCTCGTTACCGGCAAGTCTCTTTACTCGTTCCGTAATACATCATCCTGCAACTAACTCATTAGTTGCAATGCTTGCAAGGCTTAAGTGATGTACATTACCGAGAGGGCCCAGAGATACCTCTCCGACAATCGGAGTGACAAATCCTAATCTCGAAATACGCCAACCCAACAAATACCTTCGGAGACACCTATAGAGCACCTTTATAATCACCCAGTTACGTTGTGACGTTTGGTGGCACACAAAGTGTTCCTCTGGTAAACGGGAGTTGCATAATCTCATAGTCATAGGAACATGTATAAGTCATGAAGAAAGCAATAGCAACATACTAAACGATCAAGTGATATGCTAACGGAATGGGTCAAGTCAATCACATCATTCTCCTAATGATGTGATCCCATTAATCAAATGACAACTCATGTCTATGGTTTAGGAAACATAACCATCTTTGATCAACGAGCTAGTCAAGTAGAAGCATACTAGTGACACTCTGTCTATGTATTCACACATGTATTATGTTTCCGGTTAATACAATTCTAGCATGCATAATAAACATTATAAAGAAATAAATAATAACTTTATTATAGCCTCTAGGGCATATTTCCTTCACTTTTTTATTCATTAATTGAGTTTTCTAGGCAATTTAATGTCCATAATTCAAATCTGAACTACAAATACATGCTCTAGTGCATCAAAATGGCTAGAAAAACGTACATGTTTCCTTCGGTGCATGTTTAGGTCCCATGGAACGAATGGGAACGAATTCAACCGACTTGTCATCCTGGCTTGGCCACAAACATTGTGAATCTCAGTTTTAAAATCTCCGTAAATCCAAAACTTAATAGGAAATCATGAAACTTGGCATGGTGTCACTACATGGTACATATAATTGTCCAATTTGGGCGAAGCTATATTACAAGCATCTTACAAACCGGAGCCTGTTGCAACCCTCGTGGTTCCGGTAGGGAAACATGCCCCTCTTGTGGGTGAAATGTTAATTGCTGCATCTTCTCGCCTTGAACTTTGTTTTCCACAGGCAACATAGAATAACAGGAGTGTCGGGCTGAAATTTGAAACGGTTCAGGGTTCGTTTGGCCATTGTATATATATTACTAATTATTAAGTTTTTCTACACATTTAATGTAGTCCATAATTCAAATTTGAACTACAAGCACTTGCTCCAGTGAGGCAAAATGGGTGGGAAATCGTACATGTGTCATTGGGTGCATGTTTAGGTCTCATTTAAGGAATGAGAATGAATTACAAACTTGTCGTCTTGAAACATTGAGAATCTCACCCAAAAAACATGAAACTTGGCATGGTTTCATGGCATGGCACATATATGTCGTGTTAAAAAAATCGTCCAGTTTGAGAAGAGGCGCACACATTAGTAGCCAACGAAGTCCTTTTTGAAACAAAAAGCTGACACGTTAATATCGCAAATGGTTGTATTATATTAACCGTGTCAAAATTTAACCGTACTCGGTGGCGTGCATGCAGCTGTTTGATTAGACGGGACGAGCACGAGAAGTCCGCCGTGGAGGCTTGACGGGACGCGTGTGAGCAGTCCGCCGCGTAGGCTCGATGGGATGCGTGCATCATGTCCACCTCGCAAGCTCGACGGGACACGTGCGAGCAGCAAGGCCGCCTATGCTCACCGAGAAGTGAGCTCTTTGACCTCCATGCACCAGCCGCCGCCCGCCTCGCTCACAACTTCTCCATTAATGGGTTAATTAAAGCACCTGGACGGAGGGTGTTTCTTGTGATCCCATGGCAGCATTTGCTTTATTTGTGTTTTCAACTCGTATTCCACCCTAATTTAAATTGCCACACATGGCAATGGATAATACGACCACAAATAAAATGGCCATAGATAATACGATATCAAATTTACAATGGCGTGGATAATAATTGTCTTACATATTCCGGATAATTTAAAATGCCACATGCGGCAAAGCCCCGAAGACACGGGGGCAAGAGAAAAGGAAATTGCAGACAACGATTTGGGTCCCTACTGTCTCTACTAGTCAATGGATCGCTGGGCAATGAAATCCTCTAGCTCCTTTTTCAATTCCTCACGACTTTGCTTGGAAGCAACCACGGATTCCTCCACCTCCTGCGCGTGCTCGGTCCGGAGCTTCCTCAAGCCACCCATCAGTTCCTCGACGACCGCTTTCAGCATCATCTCCGAGGCACTGCTCTACTCATGCATCAACTTCCAGCCGGCAGCCTCCTCCTCCTTCTCGGCGAGCAACTTGAGGAGCTTCGCATTGTCACCCATGAGTTGATCGACAAGGCCGGTCGCCTTGTCAACCGAGGCATCGCTGATCTTGAGCAGCTTCATCAAGCCGTCGACCAACAACTGCTGCGTAGTGATGCCAGCGAGAATGTCGTCGTCGCCGGCGAAGGACTTCTAGAACGCCGGCTCATTGCGATGGCTGACGCCGCGAATGCGCTTGTGAGAGCCCTCGCGTTCCCGTGAGAGCTTGTTCGAGGGCTTTGCGACGCGCCGGGACATCTCTCTTGCGGCTGCGGCTTGGCGATGGGACCTCTCTAGCCCTTACGAGGCCTTGGTCTTTGCTGCACGGTTATATGTCCACCCTAAACTTCTCCTATTGGTCATGGCGGAACGACTTGACAGGAAAGACCAGTTTTGTGGGTGATGACAAGGGGAACTGTGAAGTAATTTTCGAGTGGGTAGTTTTTGTAGCCCGGTGCTAAGTCTGAACA
This sequence comes from Triticum monococcum, assembly GCA_034509565.1. Taxonomy (NCBI): domain Eukaryota; kingdom Viridiplantae; phylum Streptophyta; class Magnoliopsida; order Poales; family Poaceae; genus Triticum; species Triticum monococcum. The sequence goes on from CM067845.1 coordinate 413,754,037, forward strand.
CATATTAGTTCGATAGATGTGAATAGATTTGCAATTATTATTGCGTTGTAATCTGCAATGTGATGAGAAACAAGGTCAAAATTTATTGATGGCAGAAGGTTGACCACGTGGGTGCTCGCCGTTGAGGCGGCCGCAGCGCGCTCCGCTCTGGCATCCCTGCGTGCTCTGCTCGCCGTTGAGGCAAGTTTACAATGGCAATGGTTAATAATTCTTAATAATTGTCTTACATATTTAGGATAATTTAAAATGCCACATGCAGCAAGGCCCAGAACACTCACGACCTACATATGCATACAATTATAATAAAATATAAGCTAAAAGGCTGAGCTGGCAGCCTTCCGACGATGGTCTTCTCGGACTCCATGATCAGCAGGGCACCCTTGCGGCCGTTCACTCCAAGTGTCCCGACCCGCCTCCGCCTACAGAGTTGCTGGCGCTGGGAGTCTCTTGGGGCTGTTGGGCCTCTTCCGGAAGAGCTTGATAGCGTGCAATCACGCGCATGACAACTCTGCGGAACCGCTCCATTTCCATGTCTCTGGCCCGGTAGCAAATTCCGTCCATCACCTGCATCCTCAAGATATCATGTTGGCGATGTTCTACTTCATCGGGGACGTCAACTCCGCCAAGGATGCGCTCGAGCCTGGCCACCACATCATCGGGGTCGAGGTTGACACGGCCACCATGGGAAAATGATGAAGCCGCAAGCTGCCTTTGTCTTCACTGAATTGCAGAGGTCCTCTGCCCAATCCTTGCGGGGCATCAGGCTCTCGATGAGCACTGGTGATGGCGGCTCTTTGGGTGGGTCGTCGATCATGCCACCGAGCAGCTCTGGATCTTTTGCACGGTGGATGGCAAATTGCTCATCACACCTCCTCTGCAATATGTCGATTGTGCTCCCAAGGATTGTCACGCCAATATCGCTGCCGATGGGCCATAGTGCCTGCACCGGTCGATGAAGCTCTTGTTCCCCGACCTTCTCTGGCTCGTTCTCCTCGCCAAAGATGTAACGTAGGTAGGCGTCGATGTCGAAGCTTTGGTTATTGCCTAGCATGCTTGGAATAACTAACGGTAGATGGGTGAGGACTAGATCTGCGCAGAGTGTCGCGGCGATGCATTGCCGCCTGGGTTATATGCAACAAGCCGTTAGCTGGTGGCGGGAAATGGGTGAGGGAAGAGGCATGGATTTTACAATTCACCCGTGTGGATAACGGGAAGCATTCGCTGGAGTGCGGGAAGACTAAGTGGAGCACACACACAACTTGAATACCGTATCCGGTGCCACATGTTATTTATTACACAAGTGTTAACATAAGGAACCATATGTGTAACTTACTAATAATCGCACACGAGTACTCGCAGACGCATCGTGTGCGATACTCCTAGCCACCGCAAGCAACTAGTTTGCATTTTTCAAAGTTTTTTGTACACACAGAATTGCACACGAACTAACTATATTAACCGTCTGTGTTGTAATTTCTCATCACAAACAGTTGATCTGAGTCGGCTGTTTGCCACGTATCACACACATCTTGTTAAGTTGAACCATTTTTTTTGCATTCGCCAATCAAAAACAGTTTGTCCGAGTGAACCGTATGCCCTATATCACACACACCTTGATCTGGCTAACTGTTTCTGTTGCACTCCCTAATAGCAAACAGTTCATCAGAGCAAACTCTTTGCCGAATATCGCACACACATTGATATGGCTGCCCATTTCTGTTGTTCTGCCTCATCGCAAACAGTTCGAACGGGTTAATTGTGTGCCCTGAATCGCACACGTAACTAAAATTTGAACCGTGTTTGATGGCTCCGCCATCAAAAACGTTTTGCACCTTTTTGATGGTTTTTTTACATCCCCATTTGTGATTAATGCATCACACGCAGTTTCGTCAAAGGGTCTCTGATCATAGTGTCGCATAGCAGCATCCTGCAGTAGTGATACTACAACTAAATGAACTAGCTAGAAAGAAAAACTAAAAAGAAGCGAGAACTAAGTTTTTTTAGATTTTCTCAAAGTTATTCAAACACACAAGAAGAAAGCAAGAAAAATAAACTAGCATGGATAAGAAAATGAAAAAGTATGAACACCGACAACTAAAATGAGTGTGTGAACATGAAAGTAATGTCGGTGAGAGATACGTACTCCCCCAAGCTTAGGCTTTTGGCCTAAGTTGGTCTAGGGCCATGGCTGGCCTGGATTGTATCCAATCGTAGTTGGGATTGTATTGAGCAGCGGTTGCTACTTTTTGAAGGGCTGCAACATGGAGGCAATCGGCCTCCCCCTCTCTCTCATACTTGATTGCCTCCTCTCTGGTTATGAAGTATCTCCATTTTACCTGAAAGTTGAAGAAGGCGGGAGCGGGAAGCGTAATATAGAAGACGCGCTCCCTGTCAAAGATTTGTTGATACAAGAGGGCTTGTTCCCTCCTCTCAAGAAACTGGTAAAGAACCATAGCATCATTATCAAGGTAAGCGGGTGGTAACTCAACATCATTTTATCTTATGGGTACCCCGAGATAATTAGCTAACTGGGTGACATAAATCCCACCAAAGAATTCTCCATCTTTAGCATTATTATGTAACCGCCTTGCAACAATGGCCCCCAAATTAAATCTTTTATCACCAACTACTGGACTCTTGAGGACCCTAAGGTCTGGGGCAGAAAGGTGGCTATGATCATGTTTACCATTAATGCATCTAGCTATAAAGAGAGCAAAATAATGTATAGCAGGAAAGTGAATGCTCCCGATAGTAGCTTGTGTTACATTTCTAGTTTCTCCCCTGGTGATGCTAGCAAGGAACTCAGAACAATCAATTTTACGAGGCTCACTATGAATGCCCCATTGTGGAATTTTGCATACATCATTAAAATCTTCTTCGTCCATGGTAAACGTTTATCATAAAGATCAAATAGAATAGAATGAGTATTGCGCTAGGATGTAAACTTCAATCTTTGCACAAATGAATCAGTGAGGTGATAGTACTACCAACACTTATTTGACACGAATTCTTCAAGGCCAGCATTTTGCACGTATGCGTCAAATTCCTCCTTAAAACCAACATGAACCATGAAATGATCTGATGGCCATTCACAAGGCTGCACTAGAGCTTCCCTCTGTGGTTCGAGGTTTCGCTCATGTAGGCCTTCTTCGTCAAGGAACCCTCTTGGTATATCTTCCTAAAAAAAATTTCTTCCTCTGAAAAATTTCTGAAATTTTTAGCGACTCAAAATAAAAGTGAATCAAAACTCAATAACATTGATAGCAACTACTCCTACAATGTAGCGACTTGACCCGAATGGATCAAGTCTCTGTGCTTAAGTGTCATCCCTGGATCGGTATGCTGACACACACAGTACTCGAAGGATTTATAACAGAGGTAAATCACATGTATAAAGTAACGTAAATACTATTACCTCAATCCATATAGCGGAAGCAACAAGGTTGTGGTTTCCCATCAACACCAACGGCAAAGTTGAGTGTAGAAATCGTAACCCTAACGTATCACTTACTTGTCATAAGAAAACCTGCAACATGAGACGTTGCAGCCCGAAACGGGTCGGTACATTGAATGTACTGGCAAATTCACACCATAGAGAATAATGATGAACAATGGCTATCACTACATGCATATATGGCTGGTGGAAAAGCTCTATGGTTACAGTTTTGCGAAAAGCCAATTTTTCCCTACTGCGAAGGAATACATTTTATTTAACTATCATGGTGGTTGTTAAACATTGAGAATGGTTGACAGCATTTTCTATCCCAATTAAAAGTAGTCATCAATAACCCAACAATATTAATTTAGAAGTAACATGATGAGATCAACAGGATAATCCAAGAACAAGATACTCAAGATGTCCATAACCGGGGACACGGCTAATCATGATTAGTTTATACACTCTGCCGAGGTTTGTGCACTTTTCCCCACAAGACTCGATCGCCTCCATTAGATTTCTCGCACCACATGATGTTTGAGAAACGGATGACTGAGACATAGTCTTTCAGAAGCGCTAGCACCTTACGTTGGATAGACCGGTACACCTACTTTCCCCTACATCTGCTAGTCTACCCTGTAAGAGTTCGCACGACATAATCAACTATGCCAGAGCCCATAATGGCTTGTGGCTGCACACGGAAGTTTCTAGTATGAATAATCTTATGATCCCTTTGAGCCTGGGTGGCGGTCCAAAAGAAAAACAGGCAAGTCCCGGAATACCCAGGTGCCTAGACAGGCAAGTCCTGAAATACCCAGGTGCCTCAATCCACCCAGATGTGTGTTTAAGTTGCCACCTTAAGTAAACCATTAATGAACAATTTCACATCTTCCATGAAATACTCTCAAAACCCAATCCACATCTACGAGCATAGCATGGCATATAAGCATAACGTAATAGTAACTCCCAAGGGTTTGACAATAAACGGGTAATAGGTACTACCTCATCTACTTCCCATCCCACAATTTAATTAGATCCTAATCATGCAATGTGTGGGGATTGATCTAATGCAAGAAAAACTGGGTTGTAGAAAAGGTATGATCAAAGTGTGAACTTGCCTGCAATGTTGATGAAGATGATTCGCACTCAAAACTCTTGATAGCTCTACTCTTCACACTCCGGTCAATCTATCGTAATCAAGCAATAGTAAACACACATAAGCAATCACTCAAAAGACCAGAAAGATCGAAGCAAACGATTCGGAAAACATCAAAACCAAGCAAATAGCTCTTGCAACATAAAACAATTTCTAACAGTACCAAAATTATGTGAATTTGGCCTTATCAGAAAATTTAGGTCAAGAGCTTCGATTTGCAAAAAGAATCAACTCAAACGGAGTTATGGATAAAAAGATATGATCAAAAGAAGTTTGAATTCAAATCTGATCTAATTCAAATTTTAAAATTTTCAAAAACATGTTTGAGTTGGATTACTGGATAGAGGAGATCATAACGAAGACGTGGGCGTTGGTTTCGTTGGATTTGGATAAACGAGTAAAAAGTAGTGATCGTTTGAAAATCAGGGGCCAATCTATAAATAAAAATATTCACAAACGAGTCCCTGGCAGAAAACTAAAAGAAAAGAAAAAGACTAAAAAGCGAACGTTCGTTTATAAGATCTAAACAATGGACGTTCTCTATATAATAAAACTTAACAAAACCGGTTTTAAACGAAATCTAACCTAAGAAAAAAAACTGGCAAACCGGGCGGTTTTTGTACCAGTTCGGCTGCGGGTCGTCGGCGGCGGCAGATCGGCGATGGTGGCTCTCCGGCGAGGCAGGGTGAGGCGCTGGGCGATGCGACGCAGGGCGGCGCTGCGAACGGCGGGGCGGAGTGCGGCGCGAGCAACAGCAGCGGGCGGCACCAAAGCAGCTGCGAGCGGCGGCGGCGCAGGCGGCGTCGGCGGCGAGAGGCGGCGCAGGCAGCGGCAAGATGCGGGAGGGGCAGCGCGGCGCGGAGCGAGAGAAGGCGGGCGGCGGCGCGAGCTTATATGGAGGGGGGCGAGGTGCTTGCGCGAGGGGCAAGTCGAGGCGGCGGCGGAGTCCGGCCTCGTCACGGCGGCGGCGCGGGATGCGTGCGGGAGCTGGACTCGGGGATGAACGGGCGAGCGGCGGGGCTGGCTGGGTGGGCCGGCTGGGTGGGCTTCGGCCCAGTCCGGTCGGTCCGAAAGTTTTTTTTTTCTTTAAACATTTTCGCAGACAAGAAAATAAGCAAAAATAAAATGAAATAAAAATATAATACAGGCATATTATATATCAATATTTTCAGGAAAAGATTATCTACAAAATGAACATTTTCTAGCATTAAAGAAAATTCACACAAATCCAGATAGATCAAAGAGTGCTACTGGTCTAATAAAATCCAATAAAAATCATTTTAAAAATATCAAAATGATTTCAAATTTATTTCTCTCTAATTTTCTGTTGTAGGGAATCATGTTACCCTAATTTCCATATATTTTATTTTTGGAGAAAAATAATTTGAATAAAACGCTAATAACTCCAAATTGAAAATAAATTCAAAAGAATTTTGAATTTAATTCTTCGAAACTCGCAACTCATATTTTCATATAATTTGAAGAAGTCATTTTATCTTCTCTCATGAAAATCATTGAGCTGCATGAAGTTTATGAATTGAAATATTTCCGAATGAAATTCAATTATTTTCAAATACCCTTTCATTTAATTTAAATGGAAGAAGTCATATCATCTTCGCTCAAGGGTTTTGTATTTGAAAATAATTTGAATTCACAAAGCTCATAAATGAAAAATGAAAGTTTGGGAAAGTCCTTTTATTCCCTCTCATTTAACTTTCAAAAATGTTTCGAATTTCACTCAATTTCACGCAATCAACCAAACAATCAATCAAATCTATCTATTTATTATAACATTCCAAAATTTAGAATTTTGGGATGTTACAAACCTACCACCCTTAAAATGAATCTCGTCCTCGAGATTCGGAGAGGCTAGGAAGAAATAGGTTTGGTTCGGGGTCTCTTCAAAATTTCATCAATCATCTCCGGGGTCTGGGGTGCTACCACCCTTAGAAGCATTGTTACGGTTCCATCAAAACTCATATACTCCATCCTTATTCTTGACAGTGTCGGTCTTCTTAGATCCTCAAGAAAATTCCTTCTCTGAGCTCTTCCGGTAGCGGCATAACCTTTTCCTCAATTCTTCTGTACTTTCATCCTGGTAAGGTTATTCCGAGATTAGGTCTTCTTAGCTGACGGGTCTGGCGTCAAAACTAAATAACTATTGATATCTCATGGTGGTCAACAATTTATGGTTTCTCTTGCAGGAAATGGGTCTGGGTTGAACCTCACCGTATAACCTACGGTTGGCAACAACTGCCGTGTACAAGGGAAAAATACTTATACCATCAGTTTAAATAGGGTTTTGATCATCGTCTCTTTACTATAGGTAAGTCACTCAGATTTACCATCCCACATAGCAAGGCGAATAATAAGAGTAAGTCGGTATGGTGATCAATCCATCCCGCACCCAAATCATTACCTTGTATACGGTTTAGCAAATCTCGCATTCTAACACTCGGTCATCCTCACAAGCATTGCAGAATTTCTCTTGTCAACGAACCAGGTTCAGATAAATCCATTGATTCTGCAAGCCAAACAAACATCTATCGTTCCTTCACAACTCTTAGGTTTTGCGTTACTCCTATAAGATCGTCTATCGATAAAATCGTAACTTCTTCCAGGGTTTTTCCTTCAGCAAGAGTGTGCTTGCTTCTTGGTAGGTCCTAGGGCCTGTGGGTTATGGCCCATCTCATCACTTGTAGTCCTTGAACTTATCATCAGGCAACTGATCATTATTCCAACTTCCAACTTCCTAGTATTCTTAAATCCATCCAATTGTAGTGTCTTCCTTCCTTCTATTGGCACCAAACTAGGACATGATTACTCAGACTCATCATGGAGTTTCCATTGATCCATATTTCCAGCATCATACCTCCTTTATATCCAATAGTAATTCATCTCTTCATCCTCGTGGGATATCCCACATATCGAGATAAAATTTATACTCATGAAGTCCATATTCCACTTCGTGGAACATCATTATCCTTTCCAGGGTCAAGCGTTCTTACAAGGGAATATTGGCCATCTCTGCATGGCACTTCTTCAACTGGGAAACGTGAAGCACATCATGAACTCCGGACAGTCCTTTGGGTGATTCCAACTTGTTGGCCACTTCTCCCATACGCTCCAAAACTCGGTATGGTCCTACAATTCTCGGGGCTAACTTTCGCTTAACTCCAAATCGTTTAACTCCTCACAGAGGGGACATATGAAGACATGCTCTGTCTCCAATTTCATAGACTATCTCCTTGCGTTTTTGAGTCTGCATAACTCTTCTGCCTGGGCTGAGCTACCTTCAGTCTATCTCGAATCAACTTAACATTCTCTTCTGACTCCTTGATCACACTTGGTCCAACAACTGATAGTCTCCAACTTCATCCCACACACCCTTGGGGTTTCACACATATCGAGACAAAACTCGTATTCATTTTGTCCGAAATCCACTCAGTAGAGTATCCTTATCTTTTCCAGGGGTCAACGGTTCTTACAGGGTACTACCACCCTTAAAATGATCCAATATTCCATAGACCATATTTCTCATATCCTCGAAAATGGTTAACATCTTTCTTCATAGAGTAACAACTCATAAAATCCATATCAGTACCAATGATGCTAACTTTATTCATTCTCAAATGATTATCTCTCGCTCCTCCATTACATGTCTCAACTCAACACCTCAATATGAAAGAAAATGTTCTCACTTCTACTACTCCATTTCTTTTGTTGCAAACTCAACTATCTAGCACAAGTTTCCTTCTCCTTGGGGCATTCTCTGGCAAAGTGCCCTGCTCCATTACAACTAAAACATATTACTTCTGGCAAGTATCGAGGTTTCCTTTTTGGGCAACTGTTGAGGTAGTGCCCTGACTCTTTGCACCTGTAACATGTAATATGACTCAGGTCCTTCCTGGAATCCAATCTACTTCTCTTCCTGGACCTTTCCATGCCAATCATGGCTTCTATTTCCTGTGGGTCATATTCTACTTCCTCTGTCGGGAATTCTACTGGATCCCCATTCAAACAATTTTGGGAGATGTGTCCTCCTTCTCCACATGAATAACAAGACTTAGTGCAGGGTTTACTCGGGTATTCTTTAGGTGTGTCCTCCATCACTTCCTTCATCACGGTTTCTTCTAAAATTTCCATAAGGTCTCCCTTCATTACTTCTTTCTTCTGCTGGATGGTTCGTTGTACCATGGGGTAAATGTGACACTAAGCAGGATAGTGGGTAGTCCCTTCACACAAGAAACAAGTAACCTGCCTAATTGGGCATTCTTCAACTGGGTGACTTCCTTCACAATTAGGACATTCATCCTTGTGTTCTTTAAGGGTGTGTCCTATTTCTCCACAAATCTTGGATGCACAAGGTTTCTTCATATCCTTTCCATAAGGCTTCAACTTCTGGGACACAAGCCGAGACTTTGGCAAAGTCAACTTTAATTCTTCCCAAGTGGTTACTCCTTTCCATCCATTCATGGTTTGGTATATCCTCCACCAAGTAGCAGCACCTCTTTCAAAGCACTGAAGAGCATGCTGGGTCACATCATTTCCAACTATAGGGTTATTCTCCATGTGATCCTCCATGTTCTAAATCCATTGGTCCGTCTCTAATTGACTCATCGGTCCAGAAAATACAAGCTCATCTTTATTCATCCTCTATTGGGTCCATGGGTTTTGGGTGAGATAGAGAGGGATACACACAATACAAACAAAAGTTTTGAAAAGACAGATTTTATTGTGGCCATCGAAAAACATCAAACAAATGACAGCTCATAATCGTCGCATCTAACGTAGGCATAATACAGGGGTTTGGTCTTCTAAGGGTCAATAAATCTTCAACATCTCCAAACTCTTCAAGCCTTGTTCATGCCTCCAATGGCTTCTTCTGATCATGCTTGTCCTTCTAAAATTCTTTTGTTAGATCATCTCTGTTGACGCGAAATCTCTCATGACGTCCTTTAATATTTCTGGAGTTGCATTCCAAACTTCTGGGTTTCAACATCCTTGACATGAACCATTGGCACTATGGTCCTTCCGTTCCTAACTAATCTCCTATATCCCGAGGTTTTGCTCCTCCAGCTTGGCTACTTCAACTTCTGGGTCGTGAGTTCCTCATGAAATACTTCCTTGTCAAAATACTGCTTCCTGCAGGTCCATCTTAACTTCTTAATGTAACACTCCAGATCCTGGTGATACACCGGCTAAAGTTAAAACTTCATCTTGCTGATAGGTGCTCCATTAGCCTTCTACCATCCAATCCATTCTGAAGAAATGCATCCTTAACTCAGCACGGTGACAATAGCATCAGCGACGATGATATCACGGATAACCGTGCTTCTGCCCTTGTCATTGCCATGAGCTATCTTCCATAGTTGATATCTCCTGCCTTTTTCTTGACAGAACTTTAAGTTTTTAACTCTCCATGCTCCGGTCTTTCTCCGATACACCTTGATCTCGGGTATTGACAACTTCCATAGTCTGCCAAGTTCCATAAGGGTAGCCTTCCTAGGTCATACAAATCTAGGGATTCTTCAGAGCCTTCAAATTCTACTTGTCTTCGGTCTTCAACCGTTGAAGTTTCCATTATTCAGATGCACAGTAAAATCCTCTTCATTCCGAAATGGTCTTAGTTGTTCAATATCTTGTACTTCTTGGAGTGGTCTCATCAGTCGAATCTCCGTGTGGTCAAAAGGGGAAAAGGGTATAGTCTCACTAAAATGGGATATTTGAATAAGCTTAGAAGAGAAGAGAGGTAAAAGATCTTTTTTGAAAAGATAGTTTGTAGAGAAAATCTTTCCTATGGGCTTGCCAGTTTCTAGGGTCACGTCCTACCGTCAACATGTGCTCTGATACCATCTTGTAGCGACCTGACCCTAATGGATCAAGTCTCTGTGCTTAAGTGTCATCCCTGGATTGGTATGCTGACACACACAGTACTCGAAGGATTTATAACAGAGGTAAATCACATGTATAAAGTAACGTAAATACTATTACCTCAATCCATATAGCGGAAGCAACAAGGTTGTGGTTTCCCATCAACACCAACGGCAAAGTTGAGTGTAGAAATCGTAACCCTAATGTATCACTTACTTGTTGTAAGAAAACCTGCAACATGAGACGTTGCAGCCCGAAACGGGTCAGTACATTGAATGTACTGGCAAATTCACACCATAGAGAATAATGATGAACAATGGCTATCACTACATGCATATATGGCTGGAGGAAAAGCTATATGGTTACAGTTTTGCGAAAAGCCAAATTTTCCCTACTTCAAAGGAATAAATTTTATTTAACTATCATGGTGGTTGTTAAACATTGAGAATGGTTGACAGCATTCTCAATCCCAATTAAAAATAGTCATCAATAACCCAACAATATTAATTTAGATGTAACATGATGAGATCAATAGGATAATCCAAGAACTAGATACTCAAGATGTCCATAACCGGGGACACAGCTAATCATGATTAGTTTATACACTCTGCAGAGGTTTGTGCACTTTTCCCCACAAGACTCGATCGCCTCCATTAGATTTCTCGCACTACATGATGTTTGAGAAACGGATGACTGAGACATAGTCTTTCAGAAGCGCTAGCACCTTACGTTGGATAGACCGGTACACCTACTTTCCCCTACATCTGCTAGTCTACCCTGTAAGAGTTCGCACGACATAATCAACTATGCCAGAGCCCATAATGGCTTGTGGCTGCACACGGAAGTTTCTAGTATGAATAATCTCATGATCCCTTTAAGCCTGGGTGGCGGTCCAAAAGAAAAACAGGAAAGTCCCGGAATACCCAGGTGCCTAGACAAGCAAGTCCTGAAATACCCAGGTGCCTCAATCCACCCAGATGTGTGTTTAAGTTGCCACCTTAAGTAAACCATTAATTAACAATCTCACATCTGTCATGAAATACTCTCAAAACCCAATCCACATCTACGAGCATAGCATGGCAATATAAGCATAACATAATAGTAACTCCCAAGGGTTTGACAATAAACAGGTAATAGGTACTACCTCATCTACTTCCCATCCCACAATTTAATTAGATCCTAATCATGCAATGTGTGAGGATTGATCTAATGCAAGAAAAACTGGGTTGTAGAAAAGGTATGATCAAAGTGTGAACTTGTCTCCAATGTTGATGAAGATGATTCGCACTCAAAACTCTTGATAGCTCTACTCTTCACACTCCGGTCAATCTATCATAATCAAGCAATAGTAACCACACATAAGCAATCACTCAAAAGGCCAGAAAGATCGAAGCAAACGATTCAGAAAACATCAAAACCAAGCAAATAGCTCTTGCAACATAAAACAATTTCTAACAGTACCAAAATTATGTGAATTTGGCCTTATCAGAAAATTTAGGTCAAGAGCTTCGATTTGCAAAACGAATCAACTCAAACGGAGTTACGGATAAAAAGATATGATCAAAAGAAGTTTGAATTCAAATCTGATCTAATTCAAATTTTAAAATTTTCAAAAACATGTTTGAGTTGGATTACTGGATAGAGGAGATCATAACGAAGACGTGGGCGTTGGTTTCGTTGGATTTGGATAAACGAGTAAAAAGTAGTGATCGTTTGAAAATCAGGGGCCAATCTGTAAATAAAAATATTCACAAACGAGTCCCTGGCAGAAAACTAAAAGAAAAGAAAAAGACTAAAAAGCGAACGTTCGTTTATAAGATCTAAACAACGGACGTTCTCTATATAATAAAACTTCACAAAACCGGTTTTAAACGAAATCTAACCTAAGAAAAAAACTGGCAAACCGGGCGGTTTTTGTACCGGTTCGGCAGCGGGTCGGCGGCGGCGGCAGATCGGCGACGGCGGCTCTCCGGCGAGGCAGGGCTAGGCGCGGGGCGATGCAATGCGGGGCGGCGCTGCGAACGGCGGGGCGGAGTGCGGCGCGAGCAACAGCAACGGGCGGCGCCGAAGCAGCTGCGAGCGGCGGCGGCGCAGGCGGCGTCGGCGGCGAGAGGCGGCACAGGCAGCGGCGAGATGCGGGAGGGGCGGCGCGGCGCGGAGCGAGAGAAGGCGGGCGGCGGCGCGAGCTTATATGGAGGGGGCAAGGTGCTTGCGGGAGGGGCAAGTCGAGGCGGCGGCAGAGTCCGGCCTCGTCACGGCGGCGGCGCGGGATGCGTGCGGGAGCCGGACTCAGGGACGAACGGGCGAGCGGCGGGGGTGGCTGGGTGGGCCGGCTGGCTGGGCTTCGGCCCAGTCCGGTCGGTCTGAAAGTTTTTTTTTTCTTTAAACATTTTCGCAGACAAGAAAGTAAGAAAAAATAAAATGAAATAAAAACATAATATATGCATATTATATATCAAAATTTTCAGGAAAAGATTATCTACAACATGAATATTTTTCTAGCATTAAAGAAAATTCACACAAATTCAGATAAATCAAAGAGTGCTACTGGTCTAATAAAATCCAATAAAAATCATTTTAAAAATATCAAAATGATTGCAAATTTATTTCTCTCCAATTTTCTGTTGTAGGGAATCATGTTACCCTAATTTCCATATATTTTATTTTTGGAGAAAAATAATTTGAATAAAACGCAAATAACTCCAAATTGAAAATAATTTCAAAAGAATTTTGAATTTAATTCTTTGAAACTCCCAACTCATATTTTCATATAATTTGAAGAAGTCATTTTATCTTCTCTCATGAAAATCATTGAGCTGCATGAAGTTTATGAATCGAAATATTTCCGAATGAAATTCAATTATTTTCAAATACCCTTTCATTTAATTTAAATGGAAGAAGTCATATCATCTTCGCTCAAGGGTTTTGTATTTGAAAATAATTTGAATACACGAAGCTCATAAATGAAAAATGAAAGTTTGGGAAAGTCCTTTTATTCCCTCTCATTTAACTTTCAAAAAGGTTTCGAATTTCACTCAATTTCACGCAATCAACCAAACAATCAATCAAATCTATCTATTTATTATAACATTCCAAAATTTAGAATTTTGGGATGTTACATACAAGTGCCTAGAGGCTATCTCATGTATCAAAACTACTTTGGACCATATAAATTTGACAAGAAATCTCAAGAACAAGGTCATCCCAGCAGCAAAAATTTGCAATATATAAAGCACTAGAACAAAAACTAATTGGACCATTGGAGGAGTCACATACCAAAGAACAATCCCCAAAACAGTTTTGCGAGTGGATCTTTGAGCTAGGAGATCGAAAATGGCAGCAAAATGAGCTAGAACATGGGTTTGAGAAATGGTGGGATTTTTTCTAAAGGAGGACGAAGTGGATGGGTGCTGGAATAAGTGAGAGGGACCCACGTGGAACCCACAAGCCCTATAGGCACTGCCAGGGGGTGGGCGCGCCTTGTGGGAATGTGGCCCGCTGGTGCACTCCCTGCTCTGTTTTTAGTGCCAAAAATTCTCAAATATTCTAGAAAAATCATACTAAATTTTCAGGGCATTTGGTGAACTTTTATTTTCTGGTCATTTTTTTATTGCACGGATAATTCAGAAAATAGGAAAATAATAGTATTTTTGCCTTAGTTACCCTAAATAACAGAAAGTAAAAAGTGGGTACAAAAAGTTTGTGTTTACTAAATTCATCCATGTCATGCCCATCAAAAGGAATCCATTAACAAGGTTGATCAAGTCTTATTAAAAAACTTCTTTCGAATGACATGAAACCAGAGAATTTTTGTATAACACTAGGTTACCTCAATGGGGATATGCATGTCCCCAACAATAAGAACATCGTATTTATTTTTTACAGTAGGAATAGGGAATTCAAAACCTCCAATATCAATAGTTGATTTTTTCCAATAGAATTGAGGGTCTTAACTTGAGGTTGTTTCTTCAGAAAGTGTAGCGTATGCTAATTACCATTAACATGAAAGGTGACATTGCCTTTGTTGCAATCAATAACAGACCCTGCAGTATTCAAAAAGGGTTTAACAAGGATGATCGATATACTGTCGTCCTCGGGTATATCAAGAATAACAAAGTTCGTTAAAATAGTAACGTTTGCAACCACAACAGGCACATCCTCACAAATACCGATGTGTATAGCAATTGATTTATCAGCCATTTGCGAAGAGATTTTAGTGGGTGTAAACTTATTCAAATCAAGTCTACGATATAAAGAGAAAGGCATGACACTAACACCGGCTCCCAAATCACATAAAGCAGTTTTAACATAGTTTCTTTTGATGGAGCATGGTATAGTTGGTATTCCTGGATCTCCTAGTTTCTTTGATATTCCACCCTTAAATGTATAATTAGCAAGCATGGTGGAAATTTCAGCTTCCAGTATCTTTTTTTATTTGTAACAATATATTTCATATACTTAGCATAAAGAGACATTTTTAGAATATCAGTCAAACGCAAGCGCAAAAAGACAGGTCTAAGCATTTCAACAAAGCGCTCAAACTTCTCATCATCCTTTTTCTTGGATGGTTTAGGAGGAAAGGGCATGGTTTTCTGAACCCATATGGTTCTCTTTCTTTACCATGTTTCCTAGCAATGAAGTCCCTCTTATCATATCTCTTATCATTAGGTTGTGGGTTATCAAGATCAATAGCAGGTTCAATCTCACATCATTATCATTACTAGGTTGAGCATCAACATGAACATCATCATTAAAATTATCACTAGGTTGAGCATCAGAAATAGAAATATCATTTGGATTCTCAGGTGTGTCTATAATAGGTTCACTAGCAGCATGCAAAGTCCTATCGGTTTTATTTTTCCTCTCTGAAGAACTAGGTGCATCAGTATTAATTCTCTAAGAATCTTGTTCTACTCTCTTGGGATGACCCTCAGGATACAAAGGTTCCCGAGTCATTTTACCTCCTCTAGTCATAACTCTAACAACAGGATCATTCCTCTTATTATGCATCTCATTGAGCAAATCATTTTGTGCTTTGAGAAGTTGTTCTAATTGAGGTTTTACCATGGAAGCATGTTTACTAATAATTTTGAGATCATTAACAGTTCTACACATGTACCCACCCAAGCAGTCAAGCATATAAGCATTAGGTTTCAATTGTCTACTAACATATGCATTGAAGTTTTCTTGTTTAACGATAAAGTTATTAAATTCATCCAAGCATTGACTAGCAGGCTTATTATGAGGAATATCACCTTCATAAAATCTATAGAGAGAATTTACCTCTACTACCTATGTCGGGTTATCAAGACCATGTATTTCTTCAATAGGTGATAAATTCTTAACATCTTTAGCTTTTATACATTTTTCTTTCATAGATTTCTTTGCCTCTTGCATATCTTCAGGACTAAGAAATAGAATACCTCTTTTCTTCAGAGTTGGATTAGGAGATGGTTCAGGAAGAGTCCAATCATTATCATTACTCAATATATTATTCAATAGCACTTCAGCTTGCTCAATAGTTCATTCCCTAAAAACACAACCAACACAACTATCTAGGTGGTCCCTTGAAGCATTGGTTAGTCCATTATAAAAGATATCAAGTATTTCATTTTTCTTGAGAGGATGATTGGGCAAAGCACTAAGTAATTGGAGAAGCCTCCCCTAAGATTGTGGGAGACTCTCTTCTTCAATTTGCACAAAGTTAAATATTTCCTGTTAGGCAGCTTGTTTCTTATGAGCACGAAAATATTATTAAGAGAAGTAGTAAATCATATCCCGGGGACTACTCACACAACGAGGAGCAAGAGAATTAAACCATATCTTAGCATCACCCTTTAATGATAAAGGAAACAACTTAAGAATATAGTAATAGCAAATTTTTTCCTCATGAGAAAATAGGGTGGCTATATCATTTAGTGTAGTAAGATCTGCCACAACAGTTTTAGATTCATAACCCTGGAAAGGATCAGATTCAACCAAAGTGATTAACTCAGGATCGATAGAGAATTCATAATCCTTATCAGTAACAAAGATAGGTGAAGTAGAAAACTTAGGATCATATTGCATTCAAGCATTCAAAGATTGTTCTTTCCACTTGCATAATAATTTCTTAAGATCATTTCTATCTTTACAAGCAAGAAAGTCCCTAGCTACCTCTCCATCCATAGCATAACCCTCAGGTATAATAGGAAGTTCATATCTGGGAGAGCTAGTCTTATCAGGTGTTTCAAAGTTTTCAGTTTCAATAATTCCATCAGTTTCAAAAATATCATTACTTTTAGCATTCTCAATATCATTAACTCTAGCTATTTGTTCATTAAGAAATTCACCGAGTCGCACAACATTATCAAGAAAAGTGGAGTATCATCATAAGCATCATGCATAGAAGAAGTAGCATCATCAATTACTTGCGACATATCAGAATCAATAGCAGGTGTAGGTGTCGCAAGTTTACTTAAAACAGAAGGTGAATCGAGTGCACATCTAGATGATAATTCCTTACCTCCCCTCGTTCTAGAGGAAAAAAATCTTGGTTTTTGTATCTTTCAAATTCTTCATAGTGATCAACAAATATCAATCCCAAGTGACTCACAGAATAGATTTATGCTCCCCGACAACGGCGCCAGAAAAAGGTCTTGATAACCCACAAGTATAGGGGATCGCAACAGTTTTCGAGGGTAGATTATTCAACCCAATTTATTGATTCGACACAAGGGGATCCAAAGAATATTCACGAGTATTAGCAGCTGAGTTTTCAATTCAACCACACCTGAAAGACTTAATATCTGCAACAAAGTTTTTAGTAGCAAAGTAGTATGGAAGTAACGGTAACGGTGACAAAAGTAACAGTAGCAGTTTTGTAGTGATTGTAACAGCAGTAGCAACGAAAGTAACTTAGCAAAGATCAATATGTGAATAGCTCATAGGCAATGGATCGGCAATGATAATTGTGTCGGATGATATTCATCATGTACCAGTCATAACCTAGGGTGACATAGAACTAGCTCAATTCACCAATATAATGCAGACATGTCTGTATATAGTCCTACGTGCTGATGGAAAAGAACTTGCATGGCATCTTTTGTCCTACCCTCCTGTGGTAGCGGGTGTTGGGGAACGTAGTAATTTCAAAAAATTTCCTACGCACACGCAAGATCATGGTGATGCATAGCAACGAGAGGGGAGAGTGTTGTCTATGTACCAACGCAGACAGACTGCGGAAGCGATCACACAACATAGAGGAAGTAGTCGTACGTCTTCCCGATCCGACCGATCCAAGCACCGTTACTCCGGCACCTCCGAGTTCTTAGCACACGTTCAGCTCGATGACGATCCTCGGGCTCCGATCCAGCAAAGCGTCGAGGAAGAGTTCTGTCAGCACGACGGCGTGGTGACAATCTTGATGTACTACCGGCGCAGGGCTTCGCCTAAGCACTGCACCAATATGATCGAGGTGTAATTTGGTGGCAGGGGGCACCGCACACGGCTAAGGAACGATCACCAAGGATCAACTTGTGTGTCTAGAGGTGCCCCCTGCCCCTGTATATAAAGGAGCCAAGGGGGAGGGGTGCGCCGGCCAGGGAGAGGGCGCAGGAGGAGTCCTACTCCCACCGGGAGTAGGACTCCCCCCCCCCCAATCCTAGTTGGACTAGGTTTCCCAAAGGGGGAAAGAGAGAGAGGGGGGCCGGCCCCTTCTCCTAGTCCTAATAGGACTAAGGGAAGGGGGGGCGTGGCCACCTATGGGCTGCCCCTTTTCTCCTTTCCACTAAGGCCCATGAAGGCCCATATGGCTCCCGGGGGGTTCCGGTAACCTCCCAGTAATCCGGTAAAATCCCGATTTCACTCGGAACACTTCCGATATCCAAATATAGGCCTCCAATATATCAATCTTTATGTCTCAACCATTTTGAGACTCCTCGTCATGTCCGTGATCACATCCGGGACTCCGAACAACCTTCGGTACATCAAAATGCATAAACTCATAATAACTATCATCGTAACGTTAAGCGTGCGGACCCTGCGGTTCGAGAACAATGTAGACATGACCGAGACACGTCTCCGGTCAATAACCAATAGCGGGACCTGGATTCCCATATTGGCTCCTACATATTCTACGAAGATCTTTATCGGTCAGACCGCATAACAACATACGTTGTTCCCTTTGTCATCGGTATGTTACTTGCCCGAGATTCGATCGTTGGTATCCAATACCTAGTTCAATCTCGTTACTAGCAAGTCTCTTTACTCGTTCCGTAATACATCATCTCACAACTAACATCTTAGTTATAATGCTTGCAAGGCTTATGTGATGTGTATTACCGAGAGGGCCCTGAGATACCTCTCCGACAATCGGAGTGACAAATCCTATTCTCGAAATACGCCAACCCAACATCTACCATTGGAAACACCTGTAGTACTCCTTTATAATAACCCAGTTACGTTGTGACGTTTGGTAGCACCCAAAGTGTTCCTCCGGCAAACGGGAGTTGCATAATCTCATAGTCATAGGAATATGTATAAGTTATGAAGAAAGCAATAGCAACATACTAAACGATCGGGTGCTAAGCTAATGGAATGGGTCATGTCAATCAGATCATTCAACTAATGATGTGACCTCGTTAATCAAATAACAACTCTTTGTTCATGGTTAGGAAACACAACCATCTTTGATTAACGAGCTAGTCAAGTAGAGGCATACTAGTGACACTCTGTTTGTCTATGTATTCACACATGTATTATGTTTCCGGTTAATACAATTCTAGCATGAATAATAAACATTTATCATGATATAAGGAAATAAATAATAACTTTATTATTGCCTCTAGGGCATATTTCCTTCAGTCTCCCACTTGCACTAGAGTCAATAATCTAGATTACACAGTAATGATTCTAACACCCATGGAGCCTTGGTGCTGATCATGTTTTGCTCGTGGAAGAGGCTTAGTCAACGGGTCTGCAACGTTCAGATCCGTATGTATCTTGCAAATCTCTATGTCTCCCACCTGGACTAGATCCCGGATGGAGTTGAAGCGTCTCTTGATGGGTTTGGTTCTTTTGTGCAATCTGGATTCCTTTGCTAAGGCAATTGCACCAGTATTGTCACAAAAGATTTTCATTGGACCCGATGCACTAGGTATGACACCTAGATCGGATATGAACTCATTCATCCAGACTCCTTCGTTCGCTGCTTCCGAAGCACCTATGTACTCCGCTTCACATGTAGATCCCACTACGACGCTTTGTTTAGAACTGCAGCAACTGACAGCTCCACCGTTTAAAGTAAACACGTATCCGGTTTGCGATTTAGAATCGTCCGGATCAGTGTCAAAGCTTGCATCAACGTAACCTCTTACGGTGAGCTCTTTGATACCTCCATATACGAGAAACATATCCTTAGTCCTTTTCAGGTATTTCAGGATGTTCTTGACCGCTGTCCAGTGATCCACTCCTGGATTACTTTGGTACCTCCCTGCTAAACTTATAGCAAGGCACACATCAGGTCTGGTACACAGCATTGCATACATGATAGAGCCTATGGCTGAAGCATAGGGAACATCTTTCATTTTCTCTCTATCTTCTGCAGTGGTCGGGCATTGAGTCTGACTCAACTTCACTCCTTGTAACACAGGCAAGAACCCTTTCTTTGCTTGATCCATTTTGAACTTCTTCAAAATCTTGTCAAGGTATGTGCTTTGTGAAAGTCCAATTAAGCGTCTTGATCTATCTCTATAGATCTTTATGCCTAATATGTAAGCAGCTTCCCCGAGGTCTTTCATCGAAAAACTTTTATTCAAGTATCCCTTTATGCTATCCAGAAATTCTATATCATTTCCAATCAGCAATATGTCATCCACATATAATATCATAAATGCTACAGAGCTCCCACTCACTTTCTTGTAAATACAGGCTTCTCCAAAAGTCTGTATAAAACCAAATGCTTTGATCACACTATCAAAGCGTTTATTCCAACTCCGAGAGGCTTGCACCTGTCCATAAATGGATCGCTGGAGCTTGCACACTTTGTTAGCTCCCTTTGGATCGACAAAACCTTCTGGTTGCATCATATACAACTCTTCTTCCAGAAATCCATTCAGGAATGCAATTTTGACATCCATCTGCCAAATTTAATAATCATAAAATGCGGCAATTGCTAACATGATTCTGACAGACTTAAGCATCGCTACGGGTGAGAAGGTCTCATCGTAGTCAACCCCTTGAACTTGTCGAAAACCTTTTGCAACAAGTCGAGCTTTATAGACAGTAATATTACCGTCAGCGTCAGTCTTTTTCTTGAAGATCCATTTATTCTCAATTGCTTGCCGATCATCGGGCAAGTCAACCAAAGTCCATACTTTGGTCTCATACATGGATCCCATCTCAGACTTCATGGCTTCAAGCCACTTTGCGGAATCTGGGCTCACCATCGCTTCTTCATAGTTCGTAGGTTCATCATGATCTAGTAGCATGACTTCCAGAATTGGATTACCGTACCACTCTGGTGCGGATCTCACTCTGGTTGATCTACGAGGTTCAGTAGTATCTTGTCCTGAAGTTTCATGATCATCATCATTAGCTTCCTCACTAATTGGTATAGGTGTCGCAGAAACAGTTTTCTGTGATGTACTATTTTCCAATAAGGGAGCAGGTACAGTTACCTCGTCAAGTTCTACTTTCCTCCCACTCACTTCTTTCGAGAGAAACTCCTTCTCTAGAAATGATCCATTCTTAGCAACGAATGTCTTGCCTTCGGATCTGTGATAGAAGGTGTACCCAACAGTCTCCTTTGGGTATCCTATGAAGACACATTTCTCCGCTTTGGGTTCGAGCTTACCAGGTTGAAGCTTTTTCACATAAGCATCGCAGCCCCAAACTTTAAGAAACGACAACTTTGGTTTCTTGCCAAACCATAGTTCATAAGGCGTCGTCTCAACGGATTTTGATGGTGTCCTATTTAACGTGAATGCGGCCGTCTCTAAAGCATAACCCCAAAACGATAGCGGTAAATCAGTAAGAGACATCATAGATCGCACCATATCTAATAAAGTACGATTACGACGTTCGGACACACCATTACGCTGTGGTGTTCCGGGTGGCGTGAGTTGCGAAACTATTCCACAATTTTTCAAATGTACACCAAACTCGTAACTCAAATATTCTCCTCCACGATCAGATCGTAGAGACTTTATTTTCTTGTTACAATGATTTTCAACTTCACTCTGAAATTCTTTGAACTTTTCAAATGTTTCAGACTTGTGTTTCATTAAGTAGATATATCCATATCTGCTTAAATCATCTGTGAAGGTGAGAAAATAACGATATCCGCCACGAGCCTCAATATTCATCGGACCACATACATCGGTATGTATGATTTCCAATAGATCTGTTGCTCTCTCCATAGTACCGGAGAACGGTGTTTTAGTCATCTTGCCTATTAGGCACGGTTCGCAAGTACCAAGTGATTCATAATCAAGTGGTTCCAAAAGCCCATCAGTATGGAGTTTCTTCATGCGCTTTACACCGATATGACCTAAACGGTAGTGCCACAAATAAGTTGCACTATCATTATCAACTCTGCATCTTTTGGTTTCAACATTATGAATATGTGTATCACTACTATCGAGATTCATCAAAAATAGACCACTCTTCAAAGGTGCATGACCATAAAAGATATTACTCATATAGATAGAACAACCATTATTCTCTGATTTAAATGAATAACCGTCTCGCATTAAACAAGATCCAGATATAATGTTCATGCTCAACGCTGGCACCAAAAAACAATTATTTAGGTCTAATATTAATCCCGAAGGTAGATGTAGAGGTAGCGTGCCGACCGCGATCACATCGACTTTGGAACCGTTTCCCACGCGCATCGTCACCTCGTCCTTTGCTAGTGTCCGCTTATTCCGTAGTCCCTTTTTCGAGTTGCAAATATTAGCAACAGAACCAGTATCAAATACCCAGGTGCTACTGTGAGCTCTAGTAAGGTACACATCAATAACATGTATATCACATATACCTTTGTTCACCTTGCCATCCTTCTTATCCACCAAATACTTGGGGCAGTTCCGCTTCCAGTGACCAGTCTGCTTGCAGTAGAAGCACTCAGTTTCAGGCTTAGGTCCAGACTTGGGTTTCTTCTCCTGAGCAGCAACTTGCTTGCTGTTCTTCTTGAAGTTCCCCTTCTTCTTCCCTTTGCCCTTTTTCTTGAAACTAGTGGTCTTGTTGACCATCAACACTTGATGCTCCTTCTTGATTTCTACCTCCGCAGCTTTCAGCATTGCGAAGAGCTCGGGAATAGTCTTGTTCATCCCTTGCATATTATAGTTCATCACGAAGCTCTTGTAGCTTGGTGGCAGTGATTGGAGAATTCTGTCAATGACGCAATCATCCGGAAGATTAACTCCCAATGGAATCAAGTGATTATTATACCCAGACATCTTGAGTATATGCTCACTGACAGAACTGTTCTCCTCCATCTTGCAGCTATAGAACTTATTGGAGACTTCATATCTCTCAATCCGGGCATTTGCTTGAAATATTAACTTCAACTCCTGGAACATCTCATATGCTCCATGACGTTAAAAACGTCGTTGAAGTCCCGATTCTAAGCCGTAAAGCATGGCACACTGAACTATCGAGTAGTCATCAGCTTTGCTCTGCCAGACGTTCATAACATCTGGTGTTGCTCCAGCAGCAGGCCTGGCACCCAGCGGTGCTTCCAGGACATAATTCTTCTGTGCAGCAATGAGGATAATCCTCAAGTTACGGATCCAGTCCGTGTAATTGCTACCATCATCTTTCAACTTTGATTTCTCAAGGAACGCATTAAAATTCAACGGAACAACAGCATGAGCCATCTATCTACAATCAACATAAACAAGCAAGATACTATCAGGTACTAAGTTCATGATAAGTTTAAGTTCAGTTAATCAAATTACTTAAGAACTCCCACTTAGATAGATATCCCTCTAATCCTCTAAGTGATCACGTGATCCAAATCAACTAAACCATAACCGATCATCACGTGAGATGGAGTAGTTTTCAATGGTGAACATCATTATGTTGATCATATCTACTATATGATTCACGCTCGACCTTTCGGTCTCTGTGTTCTGAGGCCATATCTGCATATGCTAGGCTCGTCAAGTTTAACCTGAGTATTCTGCGTGTGCAAAACTGGCTTGCACCCGTTGTAGATGGACGTAGAGCTTATCACACCCGATCATCACGTGGTGTCTGGGCACAACGAACTTTGGCAACGGTGCATACTCAGGGAGAACACTTCTTGATAATTTAGTGAGAGATCATCTTATAATGCTACCGTCAATCAAAGCAAGATAAGATGCATAAAAGGATAAACATCACATGCAATCAATATAAGTGATATGATATGGCCATCATCATCTTGTGCTTGTGATCTCCATCTCCGAAGCACCGTCATGATCACCATCGTCACCGGCGCGACACCTTGATCTCCATCGTAGCATCGTTGTCGTCTTGCCAATCTTATGCTTCCACGATTATCACTACCGCTTAGTAATAAAGTAAAGCATTACATCACGATTGCATTGCATACAATAAAGCGACAACCATATGGCTCCTGCCAGTTGCCGATAACTTGGTTACAAAACATGATCATCTCATACAATAAAATTTAGCATCATGCCTTGACCATATCACATCACAACATGCCCTGCAAAAACAAGTTAGACGTCCTCTACTTTGTTGTTGCAAGTTTTACGTGGCTGCTACGGGCTTAAGCAAGAACTCATCTCACCTACGCATCAAAGACACAACGATAGTTTGTCAAATAGACTCCGTTTTAACCTTCTCAAGGACCGGGCGTAGCCACACTCGGTTCAACTAAAGTTGGAGAGACAGTCACCCGCAAGCCATCTATGTGCAAAGCACGTCCAGATAACCGGTCTCGCGTAAGCGTATGCGTAATGTTGGTCCGGGTCGTCTCGTCCAACAATACCGCTGAACCAAAGTATGACATGCTGGTAGGCAGTATGACTTGTATCGCCCACAACTCACTTGTGTTCTACTCGTGCAAATAACATCAAACCATAAAACCTAGGCTCGGATGCCACTGTTGGGGAACGTAGTAATTTCAAAAAAATTCCTACGCACACACAAGATCATGGTGATGCATAGCAACAAGAGGGGAGAGTGTTGTCTATGTACCAACGCAGACCGACTGCGGAAGCGATCACACAACGTAGAGGAAGTAGTCGTACGTCTTCCCGGTCCGACCGATCCAAGCACCGTTACTCCGACACCTCCGAGTTCTTAGCACATGTTCAGCTCGATGACGATCCTCGGGCTCCGATCCAGCAAAGCGTCGAGGAAGAGTTCTGTCAGCATGATGGCGTGGTGACAATCTTGATGTACTACCGACGCAGGGCTTCGCCTAAGCACTGCAACAATATGATCGAGGTGGAATTTGGTGGCAGGGGGCACCGCACACGGCTAAGGAATGATCACCAAGGATCAACTTGTGTGTCTAGAGGTGCCCCCTGCCCCTGTATATAAAGGAGCCAAGGGGGAGGGGTGCGCCGGCCAGGGAGAGGGCGCAGGAGGAGTCCTACTCCCACCGGGAGTAGGACTCCCCCCCCCCAATCCTAGTTGGACTAGGTTTCCCAAAGGGGGAAAGAGAGAGAGGGGGCCCGGCCCCTTCTCCTAGTCCTAATAGAACTAAGGGAAGGGGGGCACGTGGCCACCTATGGGCTGCCCCTTTTCTCCTTTCCACTAAGGCCCATGAAGGCCCATATGGCTCCCGGGGGGTTCCGGTAACCTCCCGGTAATCCGGTAAAATCCCGATTTCACCCGGAACACTTCCGATATCCAAATATATGCTTCCAATATATCAATCTTTATGTCTCAACCTTTTTGAGACTCCTCGTCATGTCCGTGATCACATCCGGGACTCCGAACAACCTTCGGTACATCAAAATGCATAAACTCATAATAACTGTCATCATAACGTTAAGCGTGCGGACCCTACGGTTCGAGAACAATGTAGACATGACCGAGACACGTCTCCGGTCAATAACAAATAGCGGGACCTGGATGCCCATATTGGCTCCTACATATTCTACGAAGATCTTTATCGGTCAGACCGCGTAACAACATGCGTTGTTCCCTTTGTCATCGGTATGTTACTTGCCCGAGATTCGATCGTTGGTATCCAATACCTAGTTCAATCTCGTTACTGGCAAGTCTCTTTACTCGTTCCGTAATACTCATCTCACAACTAACATATTAGTTATAATGCTTGCAAGGCTTATGTGATGTGTATTACCGAGAGGGCCCTGAGATACCTCTCCGACAATCGGAGTGACAAATCCTATTCTCGAAATACGCCAACCCAACATCTACCATTGGAAACACCTGTAGTACTCCTTTATAATCACCCAGTTACAATGTGACGTTTGGTAGCACCCAAAGTGTTCCTCCGGCAAACGGGAGTTGCATAATCTCATAGTCATAGGAACATGTATAAGTTATGAAGAAAGCAATAGCAACATACTAAACGATCGGGTGCTAAGCTAACGGAATGGGTCATGTCAATCAGATCATTCAACTAATGATGTGACCTCGTTAATCAAATAACAACTCTTTGTTCATGGTTAGGAAACATAACCATCTTTGATTAACGAGCTAGTCAAGTAGAGGCATACTAGTGACACTCTGTTTGTCTATGTATTCACACATGTATTATGTTTTCGGTTAATACAATTCTAGCATGAATAATAAACATTTATCATGATATAAGGAAATAAATAATAACTTTATTATTGCCTCTAGGGCATATTTCCTTCAGCGGGGTCCTAGTGGAAACTAAGGGATATTAAGGCCTCCTTTTAATAGAGAACCGGACCAAAGCATTAACACTTCGTGATTACATGAACCGGAAAGAAACCCAACTATTGTCACCTTGGGGTATGCAGATCATAACTCATAATAGGTGTCTACAACTTGCAAGATAGGATCAAGAACACAAATATATTCATGAAAACATAATAGGTTCAGATCTGAAATCATGGCACTCGGGCCCTAGTGACAAGCATTAAGCATAGCAAAGTCGTAGCAACATCAATCTCAGAACATAGTGGATACTACGGATCAAACCAGAACAAAACTAACTCGATTACATGATAAATCTCACCCAACCCATCAGAGTCTAGCAAGCCTACGATGGAATTACTCACGCATGGCGGTGAGCATCATGAAATTGGTGACGGAGGAAGGTTGATGATGATGATGGTGACGAATCCCCTTGTCCAGAGCCCCGAACGGACTGCGGATCAGCCCTCCCGATGAAGAACAAGAGGCGGCGGCAGCTCCGTATTGTAAAACGTGATGAATCCTTCTCTCTGATTTTTTTTCTCCGAGAATAGGTACTTATAGAGTTGGAATTAGGGTCAGAGGAGCTCCAGGGGGCCCACAAGCCTGCAGGGCGTTCCACCGGGGCTTGTGGCCTCTGGGTGGCCTTCCTCTAGTTGATTATTTTGCGAATATTTTTGATATATTCCAAAACTATTCTTTGTAAATTTTTAGGTCAAACCGAGAACTTTTATTTATGCACAAAAATAATACCATGGCAATTCTGCTGAAAACAACGTCTGTCCGGGTTAGTTCCATTCAGACCATGCAAGTTAGAGTCCAAAACAAGGGCAAAGGAGTTTGCAAAATTAGATACTCCCTCCATTCTAGAATATAAGGTGTATTGATTTCCCTACAAGTCAACCATTTGAATGTTTGACCAAGATTATAGAACAAACTAACAACAACTTTAATACCTGATAGATAAAGTATGAAACTCCTTTTCATGATGGATCGAATGATATTAATTTTGTATTGTGGATATTGATATATTTTTCTAAAAACTTGGTCAAACATGCACTCGTTGGACTTTAAAAAAACAAATACACCTTATATAAAGGAACGGAGGGACTACGATGGAGATGTATCACATACCTACTTAAATCATCAGTGAAGGTTATAAAATAACGATACTCGCCACGTGCTTCAACACTCATCGGATAGCATATATCAGTATGTATTATTTCCAATAAGTGATTAGCTCGCTCCATTGTTCCAGAGAACGGAGTTTTAATCATCTTACCCATGAGGCATGATTCTCCAGTATCAAATGATTCGTAATCAAATGATTCCAAAAGTCCATCCTCATGGAGTTTCTTCATGCGCTTTAGACCAATATGACCTAAGCGGCAGTGCCGCAAGTATGTTGCATTATCATTATCAACTTTGCATCTTTTGGCATCAATATTATGAATATGTGTATCACTACGATCGAGATTCAACAAGAATAGCCCATTCATCAATGGTGGATGACCATAAAAGATATTACTCATATAAATAGAACAACCATTATTCTTTGATTTAAATGAATAATCATCTCGCATTAAACAAGATCCACATAGTTCGTGCTCAACGCTGGCACCAAATAACAATTATTGAGGTCTAAAACTAACCCTGAAGGTAGATGTAGAGGTAGCCTGGCGATGGCGATCACATCGACCTTGGAACCATTCCCAACGCGCATCGTCACCTCGTCCTTAGCCAATCTTCGTTTATTCTGTAGCTCATGTTTCGAGTTACAAATATGAGCAACGGCACCAATATCTAATACCCAGGTGCTACTATGAGCAATAGTAAGGTACGCATCAATAACATGTATATCAAATATACCTTTGTTCACTTTGTCATCCTTCTTATCTGCCAAGTACTTGGGTAGTTCCGCTTCCAATGACCATTTCCTTTAAAGTAGAAGCACTCAGTTTCAGGGTTGGGTCCAGCTTTGGGCTTCTTCACGGGAGCGGTAGCTCGCTTGACATTCTTCTCGAAGTTCCCTTTCTTTCCCATGCCCTTTTTCTTGAAACTAGTGGTCTTGTTAACCATCAACACTTGATGCTCCTTCTTGATTTCTACCTCCATCGATTTCAGCATCGCGAAGAGCTCGGGAATTGTTTTCATCATCCCTTGCATATTATAAGTCATCACGAAGCCTTTGTAGCTTGGTGATACGTCTCCGTCGTATATCCCTTTCCAAACAATTTTGCCCTTGTTTTGGACTCTAACTTGCATGATTTGAATGGAACTAACCCGGACTGACGCTGTTTTTAGCAGAATTGCCATGGTGTTATTTTTGTGCAGAAATAAAAGTTCTCGGAATGACCTGAAAATCAACGGAGATTATTTTTGGAATATATAAAAAATACTAGACGAAGAATCCAAGTCAGGGGGCCCACACCCTATCCACGAGGGTGGGGGCGCGCCTACCCCCTGGGCGTGCCCCCTACCTCGTGGCCCCCCTGACGCTCCACCGACCTCAACTCCAACTCCATATATTCATGTTCGGGGAGAGAAAAATTAGAGAGAAGGAATCATCGCGTTTTACGATACGGATCCGCCACCAAGCCCTAAACTCTCTCGGGAGGGCTGATCTGGAGTCCTTTCAGGGCTCCGGCGAGGGGAATCTGTCGCCATCGTCATCAACCTTCCTCCATCACCACTTTCATGATGCTCACCGCCGTGCGTGAGTAATTCCATCGTAGGCTTGCTAGACGGTGATGGGTTGGATGAGATTTATCATGTAATTGAGTTAGTTTTGTTAGGGTTTCATCCCTAGTATCCACTATGTTCTGAGATTGATGTTGCTATGACTTTGTTATGCTTAATGCTTGTCATTAGGGCCCGAGTGCCATGATTTCAGATCTGAACCTATTATGTTTTCGTGAATATATGTGAGTTCTTGATCCTATCTTGCAAGTCTATAGTCACCTACTATGTGTTATGATCGGTTAACCCCGAAGTGACAATAATCGGGACCATTATCGGTGATGATCGTAGTTTGAGGAGTTCATGTATTCACTATGTGTTAATGCTTTGGTCAGGTACTCTATTAAAAGGGGGCCTTAATATCCCTTAGTTTCCAATAGGATCCCGCTGCCACGAGAGGGTGGGACAAAAGATGTCATGCAAGTTCTTTTCCATAAGTACGCATGACTATATTCAGGATACATGCCTACATTACATTGATGAACTGGAGCTAGTTCTGTGTCACCCTATATTATAACTGTTGCATGATCGATCGCATCCGACATAATTCTCCATCACCGATCCAATGCCTATGAGCTTTTCATATATTTTTCTTCACTTATTTACTTTTCCATTGCTACTGTTACAATCACTATAAACCAAAAAATATTACTTTTGCTACCGTTACCACTACTATCATATTACTTTGCTACTAAACACTTTGCTGCAGATATTAAGTTTCCAGGTGTGCTTGAATTGACAACTCAGTTGCTAATAGTTGAGAATATTCTTTGGCTCCCCTTGTGTCGAATCAATAAATTTGGGTTGAATACTCTACCCTCGAAAATTGTTGCGATCCCCTATACTTGTGGGTTATCAAGACTATTTTCTGGCACCGTTGCCGGGGAGCATAGCTCTATTCTTTGAGTCACTTGGGATTTATATCTTCTTATCATTGTGAAGAACTTGAAAGATCAAAGAACCAAGATTTTTCCCTCAACTACGAGGGGAGGTAAGGAACTGCCATCTAGCTCTACACTTGATTCACCTTCTGTTTTGAGTAAACTTGCGACACCTACACATGCTATTGATTCTGATAGATCGCATGTTATTGATGATGCCACTTCTACTTTGCATGATACTTATGATGAAAGTACTTCTATGCCAGCAGGTGAATTTCTTGATGAACAACTTGCTAGGTCTGGAGCGAATGAAATTATTGAAACTGATAATATTGATGAAAGTGATGATGAAGATTCTCCCCCTAGATATGAATTGCCTGTTGTGCCTGAGGGTTATGTTATGGATGAAGAAACTGCTAGAGACTTTCTTACTTGCAATGATATATCTGATCTTAAGAAATTATTAGCTAAGCTTAAAGAAAAGTCTTTGACCCTGCTTTTGCTACTTCACCTATCTTTATTACTGATAAGGATTATGATTTCTCTGTCGATCCTGGGATAATTACTTTGGTTGAATATGATCCTTTTTATGTCTATGAATCTGAAACTGTTGTGGCACATCTTACTAAATTAAATGATATAGCCACCATGTTTACTCATGATGAGAAAACTCGCTATTACTTCATCCTTAAGTTGCTTCCGTTCTCATTAAAGGGTGAGGCTGAAACATGGTTTAATTCTCTTGATCCTGGTTGTGTGCGTAGTCCCTAGGATATGATTTATTACTTCTCTGCTAAATATTTCCACGCTCATAAGAAACAAGTTGCTTTAAGGGAAATATATAATTTTGTGCAAATTGAAGAAGAGAGTCTCCCACAAGCTTGGGGGAGGCTTCTCCGGTTACTTAATGCTTTGCCTGATCATCCTCTCAAGAAAAATGAAATACTCGATATCTTTTATAATGGACTAACCGATACTTCCAGAGACCACCTGGATAGTTGTGCTGGTTGTGTTTTCAGGGAAAGAACTGTTGATCAAGCTAAATTGTTATTGAATAATATGATGACTAATGTAAATAATTGGACACTTCCTGAGCCAACTCCGAAGAAAGGGGGTATTCTATTTCTCAGTCCTGAAGATATGCAAGAGGCAAAGAAATCTATGAAATAAAAAGTATTAAAGCTGAAGATGTTAAGAATTTACCACCCATTGAAGAAATACACTGTCTTGATAACCTGACACACGTAGTAAAGGTAAATTCTCTCTATAGATTTTATGAAGGTGATATTCCTCGTAATAAGTCTGCTAGCCAATGCTTAGATGAGTTTGATAATTTTATTGTTAAACAAGAAAACTTCAATGCTTATGTTGGTATAAAATTGAAACACAATGCTGATATGCTTGAACACTTGAGTGATTATATGGCTAATGTTAAAGGTGAACTTAAACTTATTAGTAAACATGCTTCTATGGTTACCACTCAAGTAGAACAATTACTTAAGTCTCATAATGATTTGCTCAATGAATTAAATAATAAGAAAAATGATAATGTTGTTAGAGTTATGACTAGAGGTGGTAAAATGACTCGGGAACCTTTGTATCCTGAGGGCCATCCTAAGAGAATTGAGCAAGATTCCCAGAGAACTAATGTAAATGCACCTAGTCCTTCTAAGAGGAAGAAAAAGAAAAATGATAGGACTTTGCATGCTTCTAGTGAACCTGTTGTTGACACACCTGAGAATCCCAATGATATTTCTATTTTGATGCTGAAACACAATCTGGTAATGAACATGAACCTAGTGATAATGTTAATGATGATGTTCATGTTGATGTTCAACCTAGCAATAATAATGATGTAGAAATTGAACCTGTTGTTGATCATGATAACCCACAATCAAAGAATCAACGTTATGATAAGAGAGACTTCATTGCTAGGACACACGGTAAAGAAAGAGAACCATGGGTTCAGAAACCCATGCCTTTTCCTCCTAAACCATGCAATAAAAAGGATGATGAGGATTTTGAGCGCTTTGCTGAAATGATTAGACCTATCTTTTTGCGTATGCATTTAACTAATATGCTTAAAATGAATCCTTATGCTAAGTACATGAAAGATATTGTTACTAATAAAAGAAAGATACCGTAAGCTGAAATTTCCACCATGCTTGCTAATTACACTTTTAAGGGTGGAATACCATAGAAACTAGGAGAACCAAGATTACCGACTATACCATGCTCCATTAAAAGAAACCATGTTAAAACTGCTTTATGTGATCTTGGAGCCGGTGTTAGTGTTATGCCTCTCTCTTTATATCGTAGACTTGATTTGAATAAGTTGACACCTACTGAAATATCTTTGCAAATGGCTGATAAATCAACTGCTATACCTGTCGGTATTTGTGAGGATGTGCCTGTTGTGGTTGCAAACATTACTATTTTAACAGACTTTGTTATTCTTGATATTCCCGAGGACGATAGTATGTCTATTATTCTTGGAAGACCCTTTTTGAATACTGCAGGAGTTGTTATTGATTGCACCAAAGGCAATTCTACTTTTCATGTTAATTGTAATGAGCATACGGTACACTTTCCAAGGAAACAACCTCAAGTCCACAGTATAAACTCTATTGGAAAATTTTCAACAATCACTATTGGAGGTTTCGAATTTCCTCTTCCTACTGTCAAGAAGAAATATGATATTCTTATTGTTGGGGATGTGCATATCCCCGTTGAGGTAACCTAGTGTTATTCGAAATTTCTCCAGTTTCATGCGATTCGGAATGAGTTTGTTAACAAGACCTGATCAACCTTCTTAGTGGATTCCTTTTGATGAGCATGAGATGGATGAAGTTAGAAAACACAACTCTCTGTACCCTCTTTTTACATTCTGTTATTTATATTAAGTAAAGCAAAAATAGTATTTTCTGTCTGTTTTCTGAATTATCCATGCAATAAAAAATACCCCAAAAATAAAAGTTCTCCAAATGCCCTGAAATTTAAATATGATTTTTTCTAGAATATTTGATAATATCTTGCACTGAGAACATAGCAGGGGGAGCAGTCACGTGCCCATGAGGGTGGAGGGCGCGCCGACCCCTTGGGCGCGCCCCCTGCCTCGTGGACCCCATGTGGGTCCCCTCCACTTATTCCAGCCACCACACACTCCTTCTTCCTCCCAAAAAAATCACTAGCCAACACAAACCCGAGTTCTTGCTCATCTTGCTGTCATTTTCGATCTCCTTGCTCAAAGATCCATTCACAAAACTACTTTGGGGATTGTTCTTTGGTATGTGACTCCTCCAATGGTCCAATTAGTTTTTGTTGTAGTGCTTTATTCATTGCAAATTTTTGCTGCTTAGGTGACCCTGTTCTTGAGCTTGCATGTCAAATTTATGTGGTCAAAAGTAGTTTTAATCCATCATATAGCCTCTAGTCACTTGTAGGAGTAGTTGCTATCAATTTTGTTGAGTTTGGTTCACTTTTATTTTAAGTTACTAAAAAATTCAGAAAATTTCAGAAAAAGATGAAGAGATTTTTGAGGGGCTCATCGAGCCAAAGCTCGAAGGATAAGCAAAGTGAAGAGAACAAGAAGCCCAAGTATAATCTCCCTCGTACTGCGGAGGTTCGGCCATGTGAATGGACTTGTGATGAGTTCTTGAAAGAGGCCGGGATTCATGAAGATTTTTATCATTTGGCTGAGAATGCAGGCCTCACCGCCTTCCTCCACGACCAGCGTGAACGGTATCTCTTACTCACCAATATCTTTGTGCAAATTTTTCATTTCCATGCTAGGAGATCACCACCTTCGGTGGAATTTTATTTATATGATGTGCATAAGGAGATGTCACTTTATGATTTTTGCTGGGTTTGTTTGATACCCTTTGAGGGCAACATAGAGGAACAACATCGTAATGATGTGGAGAGATTTATTGATATGATTGATGTAGGGGAAACGAGGAAAGCTTCCGATGCGAGAATCACTAGCATACATTTTCCTATTCTACGTTACTTCGCACTATTTGCTAGTAGATGCTTAATTGGTCGCGGGAACTGTGGGAACCTTAGTGCTCCTGATATTGCTATTTTGCGCCATGCCTTATTTAATGATACTACTTTCAGCTTAGGCGCTATTGTTGCTAGATGGTTAAATCTGAACCGTACAAAGGGCCCCGTCCTCAGAGGCATATTTGCCTCACACGTTAACATACCTATCAGGCATTATGAGAAATAGGAAAAGTTGTTGCCTCCTATTGCTCTAGGTTATAAGAGTATGGTAGCACATGAGTTTATTGTTAAGGATAGAAATAAGACACTCAAATATAAATTGATATTTAACAAAAATTATTGTGAGTTTATTACCTTGCCTGCGCCCTCTTTTTTTAACATATTTTCAGGCATATACCTTGTTCCGCCGAAGGACATTCTTGCCTACCGGAACCAGATGTCAGCTGCAGAGTCGGAGCCACCATCTGACCCTCACCGTCAGTCTGTTTACCAGTGGAATCAGGAGGAGATTGCTAGCCAGTGGCAATCTGAGGACCCTACTCAATATGACCCTAGCTACAACTTTGATCCATGGGCATAGACCAACTTAGGCCAAAAGCCTAAGCTTAGGGGAGTACGTATTTCTCACCGACATTACATTCATGTTCACACACTCATACCAAATTTCGGTGCTCATACTTTTTCATTGTATTATCCATGCTAGTTTATTTTCATTCTCTAGCTTTCTTCTTGTGTGTTTGAAAAATCTTAAGAAAAACTAAAAAAAATAGTTGTAGCTTTTAGCTAGTTTACTTTTCATGCCTGAAGTAGTAGTAATTAAAAAGAAAACCCAAAAAGATTTCTCATTCTTCTTTTGCTTGTTGGGAGCTTTCCCGTGTAAATAGTTTTGTTTCTTTTCTTTGGGGGTCGAGAGGAGAAGACCATAATGAAAATGTTGAGTGGCTCTCATATGCATTATTGTTGATCTAAGAAAGAGCCCATATTACCTTGTCTTCTCTCTTAATTAAATTGAATGCTTGCAGATTCCAGCTTAGGCCAATGCACGTGCACTATTATTATTATTATCCACACTATTCGGTCATGCAAGTGAAAGGCAATAATGATGATATATGATGAACTGGTTGAGATGAGAAAAGCTGGTATGAACTCGACCTCTCTTGTTTTTGTAAATATGATTAGTTCATCATTCCTGATTCATCCTATTATGAAAGAAACATGTTTGTAATGACAATTAGAGATTGTAGTTGCTTATGCCATGCTTAATTAGCTAGGAGTTTATAATGGTTTACCTTGCGTGCCAACATGCTATTAAAATGGTTGTGATGTGGTATGATAGGGTGGTATCCTCCTTTGAATGATTCGAGTGGCTTGACTTGGCACATGTTCACACATGTAGTTGAAACAAAATCAACATAGCCTCTACGATATTTATGTTCATGGTTCATTATATCCTACTCATGCTTGCATTCGGTGTTGATTAATTTTAATGCATGTTCATGACTGTTGTCGCTCTCTAGCTGGTCGCTTCCCAGTCTTTTCTAGCCTTCACTTGTACTAAGCGGGAATACTGCTTATGCATCCAATTCCATAAACCCCCAAAGTTATTCCATATGAGTCCACCATGCCTACCTATATACGGTATCTACCTGTCGTTCCAAGTAAATTTGTATGTGGCAAACTCGAAACATTCAAATAAACATTCTGTTTTGTATGCTCGAATAGCTCATGTATCAACTAGGGTTGTCTGTATCCTCCATGCTAGGCGGGTTATTCTCAAGAGGAGTGGACTCCGCTCCTCATTCACGAGAAAATGGCTAGTCACTGGGATGCCCAGTCCCATGCTCAAATCAAATCAAAATAATTGCAAACAAAACTCCCCCGGGATTGTTGTTAGTTGGAGGCACCCATTGTTTCAGGCAAGCCATGGATTGATGCTTGTTGGTGGTGGGGGGTATAAACTTTACCATTCTGCTTGGGAACCGCCTATAATGTGTGTAGCATGGAGGATATCGAGATCTCTCGGTTGTTATGTTGACAATGAAAGTATACCGCTCAAAATATTATTCGTCTGTAGTTCAAAAACCGAGCTCTAGCACCTCTACAAATCCCTGCTTCCCTCTGCGAAGGGCTTATCTATTTACTTTTATGTTGAGTCATCATCTTCTCATTAAAAAGCACCAGTTGGAGAGCATCGCTGTCATTTGCATCCATTACTATTAGTTTACATTGAGTATGACTGTGACTGGATCTCTTTTACCATGAATTACAATGTCTAGTCAGTCCTTGATCTTTAAAGGTGCTCTACATTTATGTTTTGCGGTCTCAGAAAGGGCTAGCGAGATACCATCTTGTTATATCATATCATGATTGTTTTGAGAAAGTGTTCTCATCCGAGATTTGTTATTATTGCTCGCTAGCTGATTATGCCATTGATATGAGCAAACATGAGACCTAAATGCTATTGTGAATATGGTTAGTTCATAATCTTTGCTGAAAACTTGAATGCTGGCTTTACATATTTACAACAACAAGAGCAAACAGAGTTTGTAAAAAATTTTCTTTATCACTTTCAGTTAATCAACCGAATTGCTTGAGGACAAGCAAAGGTTTAAGCTTGGGGGAGTTGATACGCCTCCGTCGTATCTACTTTTCCAAATACTTTTGCCCTTGTTTTGGACTCTAACTTGCATGATTTGAATGGAACTAATCTGGACTGACGTTGTTTTCAGCAGAATTGCCATGGTGTTATTTTTGTGCAGAAATAAAAGTTCTCGGAATGACCTGAAAATCAACAGAGATTATTTTTGGAATATATAAAAAATACTGGAAGAAGAATCCACGTCAGGGGCCTACACCCTGTCCACGAGGGTGGGGGCGCGCCTACCCCCCTGAGCGCGCCCCTGCCTCATGGGCCCCCTGACGCTCCACCAACCTCAACTCCAACTCCATATATTCGTGTTCGGGGAGAAAAAATTAGAGAGAAGGAATCATCGCGTTTTACGACACGGAGCCGCCGCCAAGCCCTAAACACTCTCGGGAGGGCTGATCTGGAGTCCGTTCGGGGCTCCAGAGAGGGGAATCCGTCGCCATCATCATCATCAACCTTCCTCCATCACCAATTTCATGATGCTCACCGCCGTGCGTGAGTAATTCCATCGTAGGCTTGCTGGACGGTGATGGGTCGGATGAGCTTTATCATGTAATCGAGTTAGTTTTCTTACGGTTTGGTCCCTAGTATCCACTATGTTCTGAGATTGATGTTGATATGACTTTACTATGCTTAATGCTTATCATTAGGGCCCGAGTGCCATGATTTCAGATCTGAACCTACTATGTGTTAATGCTTTGGTCCGGTACTCTATTAAAAGGAGGCCTTAATATCCCTTAGTTTCCAATAGGAGCTCGCTGCCACAGGAGGGTAGGACAAAAGATGTCATGCAAGTTCTTTTCCATAAGCATGTATGCCTATATTCAGAATACATGCCTACATTACATTGTTGAACTGGAGCTAGTTCGGTGTCACCCTATGTTATAACTGTTGCATGATCAATCCCATCCGACATAATTCTCCATCACCGATACAATGCCTATGAGCTTTTCATATATTGTTCTTCGCTTATTTACTTTTCCGTTGCTACTGTTACAATCACTATAAAACCAAAAAATATTACTTTTGCTACCATTACCACTACTATCATATTACTTTGCTACTAAACACTTTGCTGCAGATATTAAGTTTCCATGTGTGGTTGAATTGACAACTCAGCTGCTAATACTTGAGAATATTCTTTGGCTCCCCTTGTGTCAAATCAATAAATTTGGGTTGAATACTCTACCCTCAAGAACTGTTGTGATCCCCTATACTTGTGGGTTATCACTTAGTGGAAGTGACTAACTCTGTCAATAACACTCTCAACTGGAAGATCAATTCCCAGCTGAGTCAAGTGGTTATGATACCCAGAAATTTTGACTATGTGTTCACTGATAGAACTGTTCTCCTCCATCTTATAGCTATAGAGCTTGTTGGAGACTTCATATCTCTCAACCCGGGCATTTGCTTGAAATATCAACTTCAGTTATTGGAACATCTCATATGCTCCGTGGCGTTCAAAATGTATTTGAAGTCTCGGTTCTAGGTCATAAAGCATGGCACACTGAACTATTGAGTAGTCATCAGATCGAGCCCGCCAGACGTTCATAACATCTGCAACAGCTCTTGCAGCAGGTTTGTCACCTAGTAGTGCATCAAGGACATAATTCTTCTGTGCAGCAATGAGGATAATCCTCAACTTACGGACCCAGTTCGTGTAATTTCTACCATCATCTTTCAACTTAGCTTTCTCTCGGAACGCATTAAAATTCAAGGGAATGCTAGCATGGGCCATTGATCTACAACATAGATATGCAAAAACTATTAAGACTAAGTTCATGATAAATTTTAGTTCAAATAATCAAATTACTAATGAACTCCCACTTAAATCAACATCCCTCAAGTTGTATAAGTGATACTCCAAATCAACTAACCCATGTCCGATCATCACGTGAGATGGGGTAGTCTTCAATGGTGAACATCTCTATGTTGATCATATCTACTATATGACTCATGTTCGACCTTTCGGTCTCCAGTGTTCTGAGACCATGTCTGTACATGCTAGGCTTTGTCAAGTTCAACCCAAGTATTATGCATGTGCAAAACTAGCTTACACCCGTTGTATGTGAACGTAGAATCTATCGCACCCGATCATCATGAGGTGCTTCGAAACGACGAACTTTGGCAATGGTGCATACTCAGGGAGAACATTGTTATCTTGAAATTAAGTGAAGGGATCATCATATAATGCTACCGTCGTTCTAAGAAAAATAGGGTGCATAAAGGATAAACAACACATGCAATCAAAAATATGTGACATGATATGGCCATCATCATCTTGTGCTTTTGATCTCCATGTCCAAAGCGTCCGCATGATCTCCATCGTCACCGGCACGACACCTTGATCTCCATCGTAGCGTCGGGGTCATCTTGCCAACTATTGCTTCTACAACTATTGTTAATGCATAGCGATAAAGTAAAGCAATTACATGGCACTTAAATGATTGACACACAGGTCATACAATAAGTAAAGACAAACCTAAGGCTCTTGTACATTGTCGTACTCATCGACATGCAAGTCATGAACTTATTACAAAACATGATCATCTCATACATCAACATATATCACATCATATCTTGACCATATCACATCACAACATGCCCTGCAAAAACAAGTTAGTCGTCCTCTACTTTGTTGTTGCAAGTTTTACGTGGCTGCTACGGGCAACTAGCAAGAACCGTTATTACCTATGCAAAACCACAACGGTGATTATCAAGTTTGCTATTTTAACCTTCTGCATGGACCGGCCATAGTCAAATTTGATTCAACTAAAGTAGGAGAAATAGACACCCGCTAGCCACCTTTATGCAAAACAAGTTGCATGTCAATCGGTGGAACCGGTCTCATGTACTTGGATATGTAAGGTTGGTCCGGGACACTTCATCCCACAGCCGAATCAAAATAAGACGTTGGTGGTAAGCAGTATGAACATCACCACCCACAACTCCTTTGTGTTTTATTCATGCATATCATCTAAGCATAGACCTGGCTCATGATGCCACTGTTGGGGAACGTTGCATGGAAAACAAAAAAATCTACGCACACGCAAGATCTATCCATGAAGATGTATAGCTACGAGAGGGGGAGAGCATCTACATACCCTTGTAGATCGCTAAACGGAAGCGTTTATCAATGCCATTGATGTAGTCATACGCGTTCGCGATCCGTCCTGATCAAGTACTGAACGCACGACACCTCCGCGCTCAGCACACGTTTAGCTCGATGACATCCTCGCCTTCTTGATCCAACAAGAGAGGCGAAGTAGTAGATGAGTTCCGGCAGCACGATGACGTGGTGACGGTGGTGGTGAAGAACAATCTCCGCAGGGCTTCACCAAGCACAACAGAAACTGTGACGGAGGATAAACTAGAGGGGGCGGGGTTGCTGACACATGGCTTGGTGAATCTTGATCTGTTCCGGGTGCTAGCCCTGCCGCTCTATTTATATGTTGAGCCCTGGGGTTGTTTCTTGGAGAAAGAGCCTCCTCAAGGTTGGTTTGGCATGCAAGGCAAGAGTCCTTCTAGGACTCCAGGACCAGACGCCAGAGTCCTCGACGTCTGGCCCCAGACGCCTGGCGCCGTGGGCTTTTCCCCTTGGCCCAAATAAAGTGCTCTCACACTAGCACATTTCAGGAAACATCCGGAACCCATTCCAGTGAATTCCGGAACCCTTTCGGAGACCAAAAACTATTATCCCATATATCAATCTTTACCTCCGGACCATTCCGGAGATCCTCGTCATCTCCGTGATCTCATCTGGGATATCGAACAACATTCGGTCACCAACATATACATAACTCATATAATACTTTGTCAACGAACGTTAAGCGTGCAGACCCTATGGGTCCGAGAATGATGTAGACATGAGGGAGACGCTTCTCCGGTCAATAACCAATAGCGGGTCCTGGATGCCATATTGGTTCCTACATATTCTACGAATATCTTCATCAGTGGAACCTGTATGACAACATATGTAGTTCCCTTTATCTGTTGGTATGTTACTTGCCCGAGATACGATCGTCGGTATCTCCATACCTGGTTCAATCTCGTTACAGGCAAGTCTCTTTACTCGCTCCATAATGCATCATCTCGTAACTAACTTCTTAGTCACTTTGCTTGCAAGTTTCTTGTGATGTTGTATTACCGAGAGGGCCCAGAGATACCTGTCCGTCACACGGACTGACAAATCCCAATTAATCTCGATCCATGCCAACTCAACAGACACATTTGGAGATACCTGTAGAGCATCTTTATGATCACCCAGTTACGTTGTGACATTTGATAGCACACAAGGTATTCCTCCGGTATCCGGGAGTTGCATGATCTCATGGTTGAAGGAATATATATGTATTTGACATTAAGAAAGCGGTAGCAATAAACTGAACGATCATATGCTATGCTAATGGATGGGTCTTGTCCATCACATCATTCTCCTAATGATGTGATCCCATTATCAAGTTAAAACTCATGTCTATGGTTAGGAAACGTTAACCATCTTTTCATGAAAAAGCTAGTCTAGTAGAGGCATACTAGGGACACAGTATTTGTTTATGTATCCACACATGTATTTAAGTTTTCGGTCAATACAATTCTAGCATGAATAATAAACCTTTATCATGACTAAGGAAATATAATAATAACCATTTTATTATTGCCTCTAGGGCATATTTCCATCAAAAAGAAATGTCAGAAAAAGAAAATAGAAAACAAAATGAGAAAAGAGAGCTCACCTGGCAGCCCGACACTATGCAACCCAGCCGACCCACTGGCCCAACTGCCAGTCATCCCCAACCTCCTACCAGGAGGACTCGGGCGCGTACTCGTCGCGCGCTGGCACACACGGGGCCACGTCCGCCTTGCCGCCTTCTCCCCGACGCGCCATGATGGCAGCACGCACCTCCCTGCCTATCAGTCTCACTCTCCCTCACTCTCACCCCATCCCCTGGATCTCTCTCTCGCTCTCTCTTACGACCGAGCGAGCCCGTCTCCGCCGTCCAAAGCCACCATGGCGATAGCCACCGCCTTGCCCCTCCATCGTGTCTGAAAGGTCCTCTGTGATGCCCTCTTCCTCATCACTGAGCCACACGTCGCAGGAAGGCCTGCTCCACTGCCAACGAGGTCATCTTCCTCCTCGACTGAGCTGATCTCCCATGCCAATTCGTCGTCCACAACACACCCC
Source organism: Triticum monococcum (assembly GCA_034509565.1). NCBI lineage: Eukaryota > Viridiplantae > Streptophyta > Magnoliopsida > Poales > Poaceae > Triticum > Triticum monococcum. The sequence continues at coordinate 413,795,812 of CM067845.1, forward strand.
CGAGCTTGCCAACTGCACCAACGAAACCCCTGTGAGCTCCGCCGTCTTCTCCCCTGCCCTCAGAGCTCGTTCCCGTCCCCTAGACCTGCTCACCATCGGAGCCGAGATCTCCTCGCCGCCGGCCATGTCGCCATCGTCGCGCTAGTCACTGGAGCTTGTGTCTGAGCACTCCTTCGTGCTCAGCACGCTCCCCGGAGCACATAGCACCCAACCTCCCGCCCTGCCATGCACCACAGCGCAATCCCGCACGCGACCGAATTCTGACCACTGCCTCGAGCTCCGGTCACCCCGCTGCCTCCCACCTTCCTCCTGGATGCACACGTGCACGTGCTATGTCCCAGTGGCCTCGGCAGCCGCTCGCATGGCCTGCAGCGCGGACTCCACCGAGCCTCGTGGTCCCTAACGACCTCGCCAGCGCGTTCCACCCCCATGTGGGTCCGACTTGTCTGGTGGTTAGTTTAGATGCTAATTACCCCCCACAGCCACTGACAGTGGGCCCCGACACCACCTAATCTTTGAGTTAGGCTAATATAACACCATGTTAACCCTGTGTTACTGACGTGTGGACCCGACACGTCAGGTTTGAAGCTGGTCAGCGCTGCTGACTTGCTGAGGCAGCCATGATGTAGTGCTAACATAGTAAATGATTTTCTGGATTTAAAATAATTCAGGAAATTCCAGAAAATTGTTTAAACTACTCACACTTCATCGGAGAGGCAATGGTGTTGATGTAGAAGCCCTCCGTGATCGAATCCCCCTCCGGCGGGATGCCGAAGAAGGCCCCTAGATGGGATCTCACGGGTATAGAAGTTTGCGGCGGTGGAAAAGTGTTTTTGTGGCTCTCCTGATTTGTTTTGGAATATTTGAGAATATATAGGTGGAAAAATTGGTCGGTGGAGTCACAAGGGGCCCACAAGGGTGGGGGCGCGCCCTACCCCCTGGGCACGTCCTCCGTCCTTGTGGCCGCCTCGTGGCTTTCCAGTCGTGCACTCCAAGTCCTCTGGATGTCTTCTGGTCCAAGAAAAATCATCGCGGAAGTTTCATTCCATTTGGACTCTGTTTGATATTCCTTTTTTGCGAAACTCTAAAAGAAGGAAAAAACAGGAACTGGCACTGGGTTCTAGGTTAATAGGTTAGTTCCAAAAATAATATAAAATAGCATATTAATGCATATAAAACATCCAAAATAGATAATATAATAGCATGGAACAATCAAAAATTATAGATACGTTGGAGAGGTATCAAGCATCCCCAAGCTTAATTCATGCTCGTCCTTGAGTAGGTAAATGATAAAAACAGAATTTTTGATGTGGAATGCTACGTAACATATTTATCCATGTAAATTTCTCTATTGTGGCATGAATGTTCAGATCTGTATGATTCAAAACAAAAGTTAAATATTGACATAAAAACAATAATACTTCAAGCATACTAACAAAATAATTATGTCTTCTCAAAATAACATGGCCAAAGAAAGCTTATCCCTACAAAATCATATATTATGGCTATGCTCCATCTTCATCACACAAAATATTCAAATCATGCACAACCTTGATGACAAGCCAAGCAATTGTTAAATACTTTTGATGTTCTCAAACATTTTCAACTTTCACGCAATACATGAGTGTGAGCCATGGACATAACACTATAGGTGGAATAGAAGGTGGTTGTGGAGAAGGCAAAAAGACGGAGATAGTCTCAGATCAACTAGGCATATTAACGGGCTATGGAGATGCCCATCAATAGATAAAAATGTGAGTGAGGAGGGATTGCCATGCAACGGACGCACTAGAGCTATAAGTTTATGAAAGCTTAAAAAAACTAAGTGGGTGTGCATGCAACTTGCTTGCTCATGAAGACCTAGGGCATTTTGAGGAATCCCGTCGTTGGAATATACAAGCCAAGTTCTATAACGAAAATTTCCCACTAGTATATGAAAGTGATAACATAGGAGGCTCTCTGTCATGAAGATCATGGTGCTACTTTGAAACACAAGTATGGAAAAGGATAGTGACATTGCCCCTTCTCAATTTTTCTATCATTTTTCTTTCTTTTTCTCTCTTTTTTTCTTTTTTCTCTTTTTCTTCTTTCCTCCTTTTTTCTTTATTCTCCTTTTTTTCTTTTTTCCGTCTTCTTTTTATTTCCTCACATTGGGCAATGCTCTAAAAAAAGGAAGATCAGCGTACTTCTATTTACTTACAACTCAAAAATTACAAATCGATACTAGAACAAGATATGAATCTATATGAATGCCGCCGGCGGTGTACGGGGATGTGCAATGAATCAAGAGCAACATGTCTAAAAAAATAATGAACGGTGGCTTTGCCACAAATACGATGTCAACTACATGATCATGCAAAGCAATATGACAATGATGATGCATGTCATAATAAATGGAATGGTGGAAAGTTGCATGGCAATATATCTCGGAATGGCTATGGAAATGCCATAATAGGTAGGTATGGTGGCTATTTTGAGGAATGTATATGGTGGGTTTATGATATCGGCAAAAGTTGCGCGATACAAGAGAGGGCAGCAATGGTGGAAGGGTGAGAGTGCGTATAATCCATGGACTCAACACTAGTCATAAACAACTCACATACTTATTGCAAGAATCTATTAGTCATCGAAATAAAGTACTACGTGCATGCTCCTAGGGGGGTAGATTGGTAGGAAAAGACCATCGATCGTCCCCAACCGCCACTCATAAGGAAGACAATCAAAAAACTTCGTTACATAACGGTTAACCATACGTCCATGCTACGGGACTCACAAACCTTAACACAAGTATTTATCAAATTCACAACTACTTACTAGCATGAATCTAATATCACCTTCTTCGTATCTCAAACAATCATAAGGAATCAAACTTCTCATAGTATTCAATGCACTTCATATGTAAGTTTTTATTATATCCCTCTTGGATGCCCATCATATTAGGACTAATATTATAACCAAAGCAAATTACCATGATGTGTAGAGACTCTCAAAATAATATAAGTGAAGTACTAGAGTTCATCAATTTCTATAAAATAAAACCACCGTCGTGCTCTAAAAAGATATAAGTGACGTACCAGAGCAAAAATGCCTAGCTCAAAAGATATAAGTGAAGCACACAGAGTATTCTAATAAATCACGATTCATGCGTGTCTCTCTCAAAAGGTGTGTACAGCAAGGATGATTGTGGAAAACTAAAAAGCAAAGACTCAAATCATACAAGATGCTCCAAGCAAAACACATATCATGTGGTGAATAAAAATATAGCCTCAAGTAAAGTTACCGGTAGACGAACATGAAAGAGGGGATGCCTTCCGGGGCATCCCCAAGCTTAGGCTCTTGCTTATCCTTGAATATTACCTTGGGGTGCCTTGGGCATCCCCAAGATTAGGCTCTTGCCACTCTTTATTCCATAGTCCATCAAATCCTTACCTAAAACTTGAAAACTTCACAACACAAAACTCAACAGAAAATCTCATAAGCTCCGTTAGCATAAGAAAATAAATCACCACTTTGGGTACTGTTGTGAACTCATTATTTATTTATATTTATGTAATATCTACTGCATTCTAACTTTTCCATGGTTCATACCCCCCCATATGAGCCATAGATTCATCAAAATAAGCAAACAACACATAGAAAACAGAATCCATCAAAAACAGAACGGTTTGTAGCAATCTGGATATTTCGAATACTTCTATAACTCCAAAATTTCCAAAAAATTAGGAAGACCTAATAATTTTTTATTAATCTTTTGCAAGAAGAATCAATATTTTATCACGCATCTGCTAAAAATGATAATTGTTTTCCTTAGCGCAAAAGTTTATGTTTTTCAACAAGATCAAATCAACTATCACCGTAATCTATCCCAAAGGTCTTACTTGGCACAAACACTAATTAAAAACGTAAAACCACATCTAAACAAAGGCTAGATGAAATATTTATTGCAAAACAGAAACTAAGAATCAAAAACAAAATTAAAATTGGGTTGCCTCCCAACAAGCGCTATTGTTTAACGCCCTTAGCTAGGCATAAAACATGAATAGATCTAAGTATTATCATCTTTGGCATGCAATCCATAAGTGGATCTCATAATAGATTCATAAGGTAATTTAATTTTCTTTCTTGGAAATTTTTCCATACCTCTCCTTAACAGAAATTGAAATCTAATGTTGCCTTCTTTCATATCAATAATTGCACCAATCGTTCTAAGGAATGGTCTACCCAGAATAATAGGACATGTAGGATTGCAATTTATACCAAGAACAATGAAATCTATGGGCACATAATTCCTATTTGCAACAATAAGAGCATCATTAATCCTTCCCATAGGTTTCTTAATAGTGGAATCCGCAAGATGCCAATTTAAGGAACAATCATCAAATTCACGGAAATTTAACACATCACAAAGAGTTTTTGGAATCGTAGAAACACTAGCACCCAAATCACACAATGCATGGTACTCATAATATTTAATCTTAATCTTAATATTAGGTTCCTACTCGTCATGAAGTTTTCTAGGAATAAAAACTTCCAATTCAAGCTTCTCTTCAATAGATTGCATCATAGCATCAACGATATGTTTAGTAAAAGCTTTGTTTTGATTGTAAGCATGAGGAGAATTGAACATGGATTGCAACAAGGAAATACAATCTATTAAAGAACAATCACCACAATTAAATCCCTTGAAATCCAAAAGAGTGGGTTCATCACTACCTAAAGTTTTGACCTCTCCAATCCAACTTTTATCAATTTTTGCATCAAGATCTAAAAACTCCGAATCATTGGGACACCTTCTATCTAAAGTTGACTCATCTCCAGTCCCATATTTATCAAGATTTACATTGGAAAACAAAGATTCAATAGGAGTCACATCAATCACTTTAAGATCTTCTTCATTATTCTCACGGGAACTAGAAGAACACGCATTTATAAACGAATCTTTTTAGCACGCATCTTAGCGGTTCTTTCCTTGCACTCATCAATGGAAATTCTTAGAGCTTTGAGATACTCATTGATATCATGTTTGGGAGGCATAGATCTAAGTTTCAATTAATCAACATCAAGAGAAATTCTATCCACGTTCCTAGCCAAATCATCAATCTTAAAAAAATTTTCTTCAATAAAAGCATTGAAATTCTTTTGTGAACTCATAAATTCTTCAAAACTATTCTCAAATTCAGAGGGATATTATTATAATTTCCATAAGAGTTTTTGTAGGAGTTTCCATAATTATTAGAGGAATTACTAGGAAAAAGCCTAGCATTAAAATTACCTCTATACGCGTTATTACCAAAATTGTTCCTGCCAACAAAATTCACATCCATAGATTCATTATTATTCTCAATCAAAGTAGACAAAGGCATATCATTAGGATCAATAGGAGCACTCTTGCTACAAAATAATTTCATAAGCTCATCCATATTTCCACTCAAAACATTAATCTCTTCAATTGCATGCACCTTTTTACTAGTGGAAGATCTTTCGATATGCCATTGAGAATAATTAACCATAATATTATCTAGGAGTTTAGTAGCTTCACCTAAAGTAATTTCCATAAAAGATTTCTAGAAGCAAATTTAATCCGGCATAAAATTTTTGTATAATCATCCACAACTTCAAACCATGCGTAGGGAAATTTCGTATCATCAATTTCATCCTCTCCCAAGATTGTGCAACATGTTCATGATCAAGTTGCTTAAAATTCATAATATCATTCCTAAGGGAGATGATCTTAGCGGGAGTTAAATACTTGGAAATAAAAGCATCTTTACACTTATTCCATGAATCAATACTATTTTTAGGCAAATATGAAAACCAAGTTTTAGCATGATCTCGAAGTGAGAACAGAAATAGCTTCAATTTAACAATATCGTTATCCACATCTTTTTTCTTTTGCATATCACACAAATCAATGAAATTGTTTAGACGGAATGCATCGTCTTCACTAGGAAGGCCGGAAAATTGATCTTTCATAACAAGATTCAATAAAGCAACATTAATATCACAAGATTCCGCAGTAGTAGCGGGAGCAATCGGAGTACTCATAAAATCATTGTTGTTGGTGTTGGAAACATCACACAATTTGGTGTTCTCTTTAGTCATTGTGACAATGCAAACAATCCAACACACGAGCACACAAAAAGCAAGAGAAGAATACGAACGGAAGGGGGGCGAAGAAAAGGCAAATCTTTTCGAAAATCATTTTAGAAGTGGTGAAGACGAAAATGAGAGGTGAATGGCAAATAATGTAATGCGAGAGATGATAGTTTACGATGGGTACTTGGTATGTCTTGGCTTGGCGTAGATCTCCCCGGCAACGGCGCCAGAAATTGGCAAGTTGATGGGAGACAAATCTTGGCTTGACTTGGCATAAATCTCCCTGGCAACGGCGCCAGAAATTATTCCTGCTGCCTCTTGAGCTTGTGTTGGTTTTTCCCTTGAAGAGGAAAGGGTGATGCAGCAAAGTAGAGTAACTATTTCCCTTAGTTTTGTGAACCAAGGTATCAATCCAGTAGGAGACAATGCACAAGTCACCGAATACATGCACAAACAAACACCAACTTGCACCCAATGCGAAAAAGGGGTTGTCAATCCCTTCATGGTTATTTGCAAAGTGAGATCTGATATAGATGGATAAATGGTAAAGTAATATTTTTGGTAGTTTTGGTTTATGGAACGGAAAGTAAAAGATTCCAAAGAAAGTAAATAGGAAACTAAAATTGTAGATCGGAAACTTATATGATGGAAAGTTGACCCGGGGACCATAGGTTTCACTAGAGGCTTCCCTCAAGATAGAAATTATTACGATGGGTAAACAAATTACTGCCGAGCAATTGATAGAAAAGCGCAAAGTTATGACAATATTTAAGCCAATGATCATAAACATAGGAATCACGTCCGTATCAAGTAGATCGACTCTGATGTCGCTTGAAGCTACGTCGGTATTTCCCCAAAGAGGAAGGGATGATGCAGCACAGCAGCGGTAGGTATTTCTCCCAGATATGAAACCAAGGTTATCGAACTAGTAGGAGAACCAAGAAACACAACGTAAACAGCCCCTGCACACAGATAACAAATCCTCGCAACCTGACGTGTTAAAGGGGTTGTCAATCCCTTTCAGGTAACGGTGCCAGAAATTGGTGCGTGACGGGAAAAAGTTGTAATAGATTGAATAAATAGATCGAAAATAAAATAAAGTGCAGCAAGGTATTTTTGGGTTTTTGGATTAATAGATCTGAAAATAAAATCAAATAAAAGTAGATCGCAAAGGCAAATAATATGAGAAAGAGATTCGGGGGCTGTAGGTTTCACTAGTGGCTTCTCTCGAGAAAAATAACAAACGGTGGGTGAACAAATTACTGTTGGGCAATTCATAGAACTTCAAATACTCATGATGATATCCAGGCAATGATCATTATATAGGCATCACGTCCAAGATTAGTAGACCGACTCCTGCCTGCATCTACTACTATTACTCCACACATCGACCTCTATCCAGCATGCATCTAGTGTATTAAGTTCATGGAGAAATGGAGTAATACAATAAGAACGATGACATGATGTAGACAAGATCTATCTATGTAGAGATAGACCCCATCATTTTATCCTTAGTAGCAACGATACATACGTGTCGGTTCCCCTTCTATAGGGATCAAGCACCGTAAGATCGAACCCACTACAAAGCACCTCTTCCCATTGCAAGATAAATAGATCAAGTTGGCCAAACAAAACCCAAATATCGGACAAGAAATATGAGGCTATAAGCAATCATGCATAAAAGAGATCAAAGAAACTCAAATACTTTCATGGATATAAAACGATAGATCTGATCATAAACTCAAAGTTCATCGATCCCAACAAACACACCGCAAAAGAGTTACATCATATGGATCTCCAAGAGACCGTTGTATTGAGAATCAAGAGAGCGAGAGATGAAGCCATCTAGCTACTAACTACGGACATGAAGGTCTACAAAGAACTACTCATCCATCATCGCAGAGGCACCAATGGAGGTGGTGAACCCCATCCGAGATGGTGTCTAGATTGGATCTAGTGGTTCTGGACACTACGGCGGCTGGATGAATATTTCGTCGACTCCCCTAGGGTTTTGGGAATATTTGGGTATTTATAGAGCAAAGAGGTGATCCGGGGTGGGGCACCTGAGGTGGGCACAACCCACCAGGGCGCGATTGGGCCTCCTAGTGCGCCCTGGTGGGTTGTGCCCCCTCGGGGCACCCCCAGGCGCCGCCAGGGCCTGTTGTGTTCCTTTTGGCCCATCAAAATTCTCTGTAAAGTTTCGTGTCATTTGGACTTCGTTTGATATTGATTTTTTGTGATGTAAAAAACATGGGAAAAACATCAACTAGCACTTGGCACTATGTCAATAGATTAGTACCAAAAAATGATATAAAATGACTATAAAATGATTATAAAACATCCAAGATTGATAATATAACAGCATGGAACAATCAAAAATTATAGATACGTTGGAGACGTATCAGCATCCCCAAGCTTAACTCCTACTCGTCCTTGAGTACGGAAGTGATAAAAACAGAATTTTTGATGTGGAATGCTGCCTAACATGTCATATCATATTTCTTTCTTTATAGCATGGACATTTGGACTTTTATATTGTTCAAAGCAATAGTCTAGTTTTGACATGAGAATTTAAATACTCAAGCATATCAACAAGCAACCATGTCTTTCAAATAACAACTAAAATAATCTATTGGTAGCCCATCATGCTCAACCATTGATCCATTCATGAAACACACCCGCATATTAGCTACATTCGGTACTCAAGTATGATCATATTGCCTCCTAGTCTGTGCTTTTATAAGAGAAGATGGAGACTCAAATTCAAAATAAAAAATGCATAAAGTATAAGAAAGGCCCTTCGCAGAGGGAAGTAGGGATTTGTAGAGGTTCTAGAGCTCAAAGCGAGAAACTTAGAGATAAATTTTTTTGGGCGGTGTATCCATCCCACCAACGAAAACAACTTAGAGTTCCCAATACTTTCCATGCTTAGATATATCATAGGCGGTTCCCGAACAGAAAATGAAGTTTCTTCCTTTTCCACCATACTTTCACTTTCCATGGCTAGCCGTATCCACGGTTGCCCTCCATACCAATACTTTCCAAGGAATTTATTATTTGACAACATAAAGTAAATTTATTTTTTCATTTCGGGACTGGGCATCCCTAATACCTTTGCCTTACTCTCGTGCAACGACAAGTGAATAAACACTCATCTTGAGAACAACACATCTAGCATGGAAAATATTAGCCACCCCTCACCGCTCCGCGAGCGAAACAAACACACAAAAGAGAAGTTTATTTTTGAAAATTAGAGATGGCACATGCAAATTTGCTTAGAATGGCAAAAGAATACCGCATATAGGTAGATATATTGGACTCATGTGGCAAAACTGGTTTGAAGGTTTTTGGATGCACAAGTAGTGATCATACTTAGTGCAAATTGAAGGCTAGCAAAAGATTGAGAAGCGACCAACCAAGAAACGAATAATCTCATAAGCGAGCATTAAGCATAACTAACACTGAATAATGCACCATAAGTAGGATATAATTTCATTGCATGACTATTGACTTTCGTGCTTGCATAGGGAATCACAAACCTTAACACCAATATTCTTACTAAAGCATAATTACTCATCAAGATGACTCACATATCACATCATCATATCTCAAAACTATTACTAAGAATCAAGTTTATTTTGTCCAATGATCTTCATGATAGTTTTTATTTTATCCTTCTTGGATATCTATCACTTTGGGACTAATTTTCATGTGTTGCTTTTCATAAGCTCAAACAAATATAAATGCACATCATGAGCATAATATTTCTTTCTCTCAAATTAATTTAAGTGAAGCAAGAATAATTTCTTGAAAATTTTACAAACTCTCAAATAAATCTAAGTGAAGCAAGGGAGCAATTCTTCAAAAATACTATGCACTCCGTGCTCGATATAAGTGAAGCACTAGAGCATGTCTATAACTCATAAAAAATTTAAGTGAAGCAAAGAGAGCAATTCTAACAAGTCATGACATAATTTTGGCTCTCTGAAATAGGTGTGTCCAGCAAGGGATCAAGACTTAAAACACAAAATAAAACAAGAAAATACTCATATCATACAAGACGCTCCAACCAAAACACATATTATGTGACGAATAAAAATATAGCTTCGAGTAAAATACCGATGGTCGTTAGAAGAAAGAGGGGATACCACTCGGGGGCATCCCCAAGCTTAGTTGGTTGCTCATTTTTGGATAATAGATTGGGATGCCGGGGAATCCACAAGCTTAGGCTCTTCTACTCCTTATTCCTCCATGAAGGAAATATGCCAAATCCACAAGCTTAGGCTCTTCTACTCCTTATTCCTCCATGAAGGAAATATGCCCTAGAGGCAATAATAAAGTTATTATTTATTTCCTTATTTCATGATAAATGTTTATTATTCATGCTAGAATTGTATTAACCGAAAACATAATACATGTGTGAATACATAGACAAACAGAGTGTCACTAGTATGCCTCTACTTGACTAGCTCATTAATCAAAGATGGTTATGTTTCCTAACCATGGACAAAGAGTTGTTATTTGATTAACGGGATCACATCATTAGGTGAATGATCTGATTGACATGACCCATTCCATTAGCTTAGCACCCGATCGTTTAGTATGTTGCTATTGCTTTCTTCATGACTTATACATGTTCCTATGACTATGAGATTATGCAACTCACGTTTGCCTGGAGGAACACTTTGTGTGCCACCAAACGTCACAACGTAACTGGGTGATTATAAAGATGCTCTACAGGTGTCTCCGAAGGTACATGTTGGGTTGGCGTATTTCGAGATTAGGATTTGTCACTCCGATTGTCGGAGAGGTATCTCTGGGCCCTCTCGGTAATGCACATCACATAAGCCTTGCAAGCATTGCAACTAATGAGTTAGTTGCGGGATGATGTATTACGGAACGAGTAAAGAGACTTGTCGGTGACGAGATTGAACTAGGTATTGGATACCGACGATCGAATCTCGGGCAAGTAACATACCGATGATAAAGGGAACAACGTATGTTGTTATGCGGTCTGACCGATAAAAGATCTTCGTAGAATATGTAGGAACCAATATGGGCATCCAGGTCCCGCTATTGGTTATTGACCGGAGACATGTCTCGGTCATGTCTACATTGTTCTCGAACCCGTAGGGTCCTCACTCTTAAGGTTTCGATGACAGTTATATAATGAGTTTATGAGTTTTGATGTACCGAAGGAGTTCGGAGTCCCGGATGAGATCGAGGACATGACAAGGAGTCTCGAAATGGTCGAGACATAAAGATCGATATATTGGACGACTATATTCGGACATCGGAAAGGTTCCGAGTGGTTCGGGTATTTTTCAGAGTACCGGGGAGTTACGGGAATACGGGGGAGAAGTATTGGGCCTTATTGGGCCATACGGGAAAGAGAGAGGGTCTGCCTAGGGCAGGCCGCGCGCCCCCCAAGGCCTAGTCCGAATTGGACTAGGGGGAGGGGCTGCGCCCCCTCCTTCCTTCCCTTCTCCCTTCCCCTTTCTTGTCTCCTACTCCTACTACATGGAAGGACTCCTAGTTGGACTAGGAAAGGGGGAATCCTACTCCCGGTGGGAGTAGGACTCCCCTAGGGCGGGCCATAGAGAGGGCCGGCCCTCCCCTCCTCCACTCCTTTATATACGGGGGCAGGGGGCACCCCATAGACACACAAGTTGATCTTCGTGATCGTTCCTTAGCCGTGTGTGGTGCCCCCCTCCACGATATTACACCTCGATCATATTGTAGTGGTGCTTAGGCAAAGCCCTGCGACGGTTAAACATCAAGATCGTCACCACGCCGTCGTGCTGACGAAACTCCTCCCCGAAGCTTTGCTGGATCGGAGCCTGGGGTGCGTCATCGAGCTGTACGTGTGTCAAGAACTCGGAGGTGCCGGAGTAACGATGCTTGGATCGGTTGGACCGGGAAGACGTACGACTACTTCCTCTACGTTGTGTCAACGCTTCCGCTTCGCTCTACGAGGGTACGTAGACAACACTCTCCCCTCTCGTTGCTATGCATCACCATGATCTTGCGTGTGCGTAGGAATTTTTTGAAATTACTACGTTCCCCAACAGTGGCATCCGAGCCTAGGTTTTATGGTTTGATATTATTTGCACGAGTAGAACACAAGTGAGTTGTGGGCGATATAAGTCATACTACCTACCAGCATGTCATACTTTGGTTCGGCGGTATTGTTGGATGAAGCGGCCCGGACCGACATTACGCGTACGCTTACGCGAGACTGGTTCTACCGCCGTGCTTTGCACACAGGTGGCTGGCGGGTGTCAGTTTCTCCAACTTTAGTTGAACTGAGTGTTGCTACGTCCGGTCCTTGCGAAGGTTAAAACGGCATCAACTTGACAAACTATCGTTGTGGTTTTGATGCATAGGTAAGATTGGTTCTTGCTTAAGCCCATAGCAGCCACGTAAAACTTGCAACAAACAAAGTAGAGGACGTCTAACTTGTTTTTGCAGGGCATGTTGTGATGTGATATGGTCAAGACATGATCCTAAATTTTATTGTATGAGATGATCATGTTTTGTAACTGAGTTATCGGCAACTGGCAGGAGCCATATGGTTGTCGCTTTTTTTGTATGCAATACAATCGCGCTGTAATGCTTTACTTTATCACTAAGCGGTAGCGATAGTCGTGGAAGCATAAGATTGGCGAGACGACAATGATGCTACGATGGATGTCAAGGTGTCGCGCCGGTGATGATGGTGATCATGACGGTGCCTCAGAGATGGAGATCACAGGCACAAGATGATGATGGCCATATCATATCACTTATATTGATTGCATGTGATGTTTATCTTTTATGCATCTTATCTTGCTTTGATTGATGGTAGCATAATAAGATGATCTCTCACTAAATTATCAAGATAAAAGTGTTCTCCCTGAGTATGCACCGTTGCTAAAGTTCGTCGTGCCCAGACACCACGTGATGATCGGGTGTGATAAGCTCTACGTCCATCTACAACGGGTGCAAGCCAGTTTTGCACACGCAGAATACTCAGGTTAAACTTGACGAGCCTAGCATATGCAGATATGGCCTCGGAACACTGAGATCGAAAGATCGAGCGTGAATCATATAGTAGATATGATCAACATAGCGATGTTCACCATTGAAAACTACTCCATTTCACGTGATGATCGGTTATGGTTTAGTTGATTTGGATCACGTGATCACTTAGAGGATTAGAGGGATGTCTATCTAAGTGGGAGTTCTTAAGTAATATGATTAATTGAACTTAAATTTATCATGAACTTAGTCCTGGTAGTATTTTGCAAATCATGTTGTAGATCAATAGCTCGCGTTGTTGCTTCCCTGTGTTTATTTTGATATGTTCCTAGAGAAAATTGTGTTGAAAGATGTTAGTAGCAATGATGCGGATTGGATCCGTGATCTGAGGTTTATCCTCATTGCTGCACAGAAGAATTATGTCCTTGATGCACCGCTAGGTGACAGACCTATTGCAGGAGCAGATGCAGACGTTATGAACGTTTGGCTAGCTCAATATGATGACTACTTGATAGTTTAGTGCAACATGCTTAATGGCTTAGAATCGGGATTTCAAAGACGTTTTGAACGTCATGGAGCATATGAGATGATCCAAGAGTTGAAGTTAATATTTCAATAAAATACCCGAGTTGAGAGATATGAAGTCTCCAACAAGTTCTATAGCTAAAAGATGGAGGAGAATCGCTCAACTAGTGAGCATGTTCTCAGATTGTCTGGGTACTACAATCACTTGAATCAAGTGGGAGTTAATCTTCCAGATAAAATAGTGATTGACAGAATTCCCTAGTCACCATCACCAAGTTAGTACAACTTCGTGATGAACTATAATATGCAAGGGATAACGGAAACAATTCCCAAGCTCTTCGTGATGCTGAAATCGACGAAGGTAGAAATCAAGAAAAACATCAAGTGTTGATGGTTAACAAGACCACTAGTTTCAAGAAAAGGGCAAAGGGAAGAAGGGGAACTTCAAGAAGAACAGCAAGCAAGTTGCTGCTCAAGTGAAGAAGCCCAAGTCTGGTCCTAAGCCTGAGACTAAGTGCTTCTACTGCAAAGGGACTGGTCACTAGAAGCAGAACTGCCCCAAGTATTTGGCGGATAAGAAGGATGGCAAAGTGAACAAAAGTATATTTGATATACATGTTATTGATGTGTACTTTAGTAGTGTTTATAGCAACCCCTCAGTATTTGATACTGGATCAGTTTCTAAGAGTAGTAACTTGAAACAGGAGTTGCAGAATAAACAGAGACTAGTTAAGGGTGAAGTGACGATGTGTGTTGGAAGTAGTTCCAAGATTGATATGATCATCATCGCACACTCCCCTATACTTTCGGGGTTAGTGTTGAACCTAAATAAGTGTTATTTGGTTTTTGCGTTGAGCATGAATATGATTTGATCATGTTTATTGCAATACGGTTATTCATTAAAGTCAGAGAATAATTGTTGTTCTGTTTACATGAATAAAACCTTCGATAGTCATACACCCAATGAAACAAGTTCGTTGGATCTCGATTGTAGTGATACACATATTCATAATATTGAAACCAAAAGATGCAAAGTTAATAATGATAGTGCAACTTATTTGTGGCACTGCCGTTTAAGTCATATTGGTGTAAAGCGCATGAAGAAACTCCATGCTGATGGGCTTTTGGAATCACTTGATGCTTGCGAACCATGCCTTATGGGCAAGATGACTAAAACGCCGTTCTCCGGAATAATGAAGCAAGCAAAAGATTTGTTGGAAATCATACATACTGATGTATGTGGTCCGATGAATATTAAGGCTTGCAGCAGGTATCATTATTTTCTGACCTTCACAGATGATTTGAGCAGATATGGGGATATCTACTTGATGAAACATAAGTCTGAAACATTTGAAAAGTTCAAAGAATTTCAGAGTGAAGTGGAAAATCATCGTAACAAGAAAATAAAGTTTCTACGATCTGATCGTGGAAGAGAATATTTGAGTTGCGAGTTTGGCCTTCAATTAAAACAATGTGGAATAGTTTCACAAAACTCATGCCACCTGGAACACCACAGCATAATGGTGTGTCCGAACATCATAACCGCACTTTATTGGATATAGTGCAATCTATGATGTTTCTTACAGATTTACCAATATCGTTTTGGGATCATGCATTAGAGACAGCTGCATTCACATTAAAAAGGGGCACCATCTAAGTCCGTTGAGACGACACAATATGAACTATGGTTTCGCAAGAAACCAAAGTTGTCGTTTCTTAAAGTTTGGGGTTGCGATGCTTATAAGAAAAAGTTTCATCATGATAAGCTCAAACCCAAATCGGAGAAATGTGTCTTCATAGGATACCCAAAGGAGATAGTTGGGTACACATTCTATCACAGATCCGAAGGCAAGACATTCGTTGCTGAGAATGGATACTTTCTAGATAAGAAGTTTCTCTCGAAAGAAGTGAGTGGGAGGAAAGTAGAACTTGATAAGGTAATTGTACCTTCTCCCTTATTGGAAAGTATTTCATCACAGAAATCTGTTCCTGTGACTCCTACACCAATTAGTGAGGAAGCTAAATGATGATGATCATGTAACTTCAGATCAAGTTACTACCGAATCTCGTAGGTTAACCAGAGAGAGATCCGCACCAGAGTGGTACGGTAATCCTATTCTGGAGGTCATGTTACTTGACCATGACGAACCTACGAACTATGAGGAAGCGATGGTGAGCCCAGATTCCGCAAAATGGCTTGAAGCCATGAAATCTAAGATGGGATCCATGTATGAGAACAAAGTGTGGACTTTGGTTGACTTGCCCGATGATCGGCAAGCCATAGAAAATAAATGGATCTTCAAGAGGAAGACAGACGCTGATAGTAGTGTTACTATCTACAAAGCTAGAATTGTCGCAAAAGGTTTTCGACAAGTTCAATGTGTTGACTACGATGAGAGTTTCTCACTCGTATCTATGCTTAAATCTGTCTGAATCATGTTAGCAATTGCCGCATTTTATGAAATCTGGCAAATGGATAACAAAACTGCAATCCTTAATGGATTTCTTAAAGAAGAGTTGTATATGATGCAACCAGAAGTTTTTGTCAATCCTAAAGGTGTTAACGAAATGTGCAAACTCCAGCGATCCATCTATGGACTGGTGTAAGCATCTTGGAATTGGAATATACGCTTTGATAAGTTTATCAAAGCATATAGTTTTATACAGACTTGCGGTGAAGCCTGTATTTACAAGAAAGTGAGTGGGATCACTACAGCATTTCTGATAAGTATATGTGAATGACATATTATTGATCGGAAATAATGTAGAATTATTCTGCAAAGCATAAAGGAGTGTTTGAAAGGAGTTTTTCCAAAGAAAGACCTCAGTGAAGCTGCTTACATATTGAGCATCAAGATCTATAGAGATAGATCAAGACGCTTGATAAGTTTTTTCAATGAGTACATACCTTGACAACATTTTGAAGTAGTTCAAAATGGAACAGTCAAAGAAAGAGTTCTTGCCTGTGATACAAGATGTGAAATTGAGTAAGACTCAAAGCCTGATCACGGCAGAAGATAGAAAGAGAATGAAAGTCATTCCCTATGCCTCAGCCATAGGTTCTATAAAGTATGACATGCTGTGTACCAGATCTATTGTATACCCTACACTGATTTTAGCAAGGGAGTACAATAGTGGTCTAGGAGTAGATCACTGGATAGCGGTCAAAATTATCCTTAGTGGAATAAGGATATGTTTCTCGATTATGGAGGTGACAAAAAGGTTCGCCGTAAAGGGTTACGTCGATGCAAGTTTTGACACTGATCTGGATGACTCTAAGTCTCGATCTAGATACATATTGAAAGTGGGAGCAATTATCTAGAGTAGCTCCGTGCAGAGCATTGTAGACATAGAAAATTTGCAAAGTACATACGGATCTGAGTGTGATAGACCCGTTGACTAAACTTCTCTCACAAGCAAAACATGATCACACCTTAGTACTCTTTGGGTGTTAATCACATAGCAATGTGAACTAGATTATTGACTCTAGTAAACCCTTTGGGTGTTGGTCACATCATGATGTGAACTATGGGTGTTAATCACATGGTGATGTGAACTATCGATGTTAATCACATGGTGATGTGATCTAGATTATTGACTCTAGTGCAAGTGGGAGACTGAAGGAATTATGCCCTAGAGGCAATAATAAAGTTATTATTTATTTCCTTATTTCATGATAAATATTTATTATTCATGCTAGAATTGTATTAACCGGAAACATAATACATGTGTGAATACATAGACAAACAGAGTGTCACTAGTATGCCTCTACTTGACTAGCTCGTTAATCAAAGATGGTTATGTTTCCTAACCATGGACAAAGAGTTGTTATTTGATTAATGGGATCACATCATTAGGTGAATGATCTGATTGACATGACCCATTCCATTAGCTTAGCACCCGATCGTTTAGTATGTTGCTATTGCTTTCTTCATGACTTATACATGTTCCTATGACTATGAGATTATGCAACTCATGTTTGCCGGAGGAACACTTTGTGTGCTACCAAACGTCACAACGTAACTGGGTGATTATAAAGATGCTCTACAGGTGTCTCCAAAGGTACATGTTGGGTTGGCGTATTTCGAGATTAGGATTTGTCACTCCGATTGTCGGAGAGGTATCTCTGGGCCCTCTCGGTAATGCACATCACATAAGCCTTGCAAGCATTGCAACTAATGAGTTAGTTGCGGGATGATGTATTAAGGAACGAGTAAAGAGACTTGCCGGTGACGAGATTGAACTAGGTATTGGATACCGACGATCGAATCTCGGGCAAGTAACATACCGATGATAAAGGGAACAACGTATGTTGTTATGCGGTCTGACCGATAAAAGATCTTCGTAGAATATTTAGGAACCAATATGGGCATCCAGGTCCCGCTATTGGTTATTGACCGGAGACATGTCTCGGTCATGTCTACATTGTTCTCGAACCCGTAGGGTCCGCACGCTTAAGGTTTCGATGATAGTTATATAATGAGTTTATGAGTTTTGATGTACCGAAGGAGTTCGGAGTACCGAATGAGATCGGGGACATGACGAGGAGTCTCGAAATGGTCGAGACGTAAAGATCGATATATTGGACGACTATATTCGGACATCGGAAAGGTTCCGAGTGGTTCGGGTATTTTTCGGAGTACCGGGGAGTTACGGGAATACGGGGGAGAAGTATTGGGCCTTATTGGGCCATACGGGAAAGAGAGAGGGGCTGCCTAGGGCAGGCCGCGCGCCCCCCAAGGCCTAGTCCGAATTGGACTAGGGGGAAGGGCTGCGTCCCCTCCTTCCTTCCCTTCTCCCTTCCCCTTCCTTGTCTCCTACTCCTACTACATGGAAGGACTCCTAGTTGGACTAGGAAAGGGGGAATCCTACTCCCGATGGGAGTAGGACTCCCCTAGGGCGCGCCATAGAGAGGGCCGGCCCTCCCCTCCTCCACTCCTTTATATACGGGGGCAGGGGGCACCCCATAGACACACAAGTTGATCTTCGTGATCGTTCCTTAGCCGTGTGCGGTGCCCCCTCCACGATATTACACCTCAATCATATTGTAGCGTTGCTTAGGCGAAGCCCTGCGACGGTTAAACATCAAGATCGTCGCCACGCCGTCGTGCAGACGAAACTCCTCCCCGAAGCTTTGCTAGATCGGAGCCAGGGGTGCGTCATCGAGCTGTACGTGTGTCAAGAACTCGGAGGTGCCGGAGTAACGATGCTTGGATCGGTTGGACTGGGAAGACATACGACTACTTCCTCTACGTTGCGTCAACGCTTCCGCTTCGCTCTACGAGGGTACGTAGACAACACTCTCCCCTCTCGTTGCTATGCATCACCATGATCTTGCGTGTGCGTAGGAATTTTTTTGAAATTACTACGTTCCCCAACACTCCATCCATCATAAGTTAACCCAAAACTTGAAAACTTCAATCACACAAAACTCAACAAAACCTTTGTGAGATCCGTTAGTATAAGAATAATAAATTACTACTATAAGTGATGTATCAAACCAATTCATATTTTGTTCTTGCATTATATCTACTGTATTCCAACTTTTCTATGGAAAAAACTCCTCAAAGAAAACCATAGAGCCATCATAATAAGCACACAACACAAAGAAAACAGAATCTGTCAAAACAGAACAGTATGTACCATTCTGACTATTTCGAATACTTCTGTAACTCCAAAAATTCTGAAAAATTAGGATGACCTGAGAAATTTGTACATTATTCTACTGCAAGTGGAATGGGTAGTTTATCTCGTGAGTGCAAAAGTTTCTGTTTTTTCAGCAAGATCAAACAACTATCACCCAAGAAGATCTTAAATGCTTTACTTGGCACAAACACTAATTAAAACATAAAAAAACAATCATAACAGTAGCATAATTTTGCTAACACTCAAAAATATGAAGCAAAAATAAAAAATAATTGTATTCATTGGGTTGCCTCCCAACAAGAGCTATAGTTTTACGCCCTTTGCTAGGCATAAAGCAAGGATCTAAGTTTTCTCATCCTTCTTCTTCACCTTCTTAGAGGTGTTTTCATCATGGGGTTTTGTAAACACAACATAGAACATATTATCCATAGAAACCTTAGCGTTCCTAAGTTGATGTTCATCATACCCTATTTGATTCCCCACAACAATCAAAGAGTAATGTTGATTAACATTATTGAAAACTTGGTGGATTATATCTAGAATGGGGACTTCCTTTTTGAGATTCTCATCAAATATTTTATTATCCCCGAGCAAATGTCTTAAAGCATAATCACTATTGTAAAGAATTTCATCTATCACAGGTTTTTCACGATTCATACCATAAAAATCCAAGATTTCCCTAGCTTCCCGTATTATGTAGTCAAACTCATTCATAAGAACGAGAGTGGCCAACTTTTTAGCCCTAGGATTCTTTATAAATGGAAGCTCAAAAAACAATCTTTGCAAAGTGGGATGGGTACGAATAAATTTACTTTCAAGTTTCAGAACTAGTGCTGAAATAGCATCCGCATAAGATCTAGTAGTTTTAAGTATAGGAGCATCATCAAGACTTAGCTTCCCAACACCATTGAAAAATTCTTGCGTACTTTCTTTTCCCATAACATTACCTTGCCCCTAGATTAAGGTTTTAGCATCCAGATTTCCCGTACGTCCAATTTTAGGAGTTAGGCCATCATCTGTTGGTGTCATACCGAAATCACACATGATTTCTAGCATAGGATAGATGAGACGAGAAAATGGCGAACGAAAAAGAGGGGCAAATAAAATGGCATTTTTTTTGTAAAGTGGGGGGAGAAAAAAGAGACGCAAATGGCAAATAATGTAAATTGCGAGGAGATGAGATTTGTGATTAGGAAGCTGGTATATGTTGAAGATCCTCCCCGGCAACGGCGCCAGAAGTTCCTTCTGATGTCGCTTGAGCTATGTCGGTATTTCCCCAAAGAGGACGGGATGATTCAGCACAACGGCGGTAGGTATTTCCCTCAGATATGAAACCAAGGTTATCGAACCAGTAGGAGAACCAAGAAACACAACGTAAACAACCCCTGCACACAGATAACAAATCCTCGCAACCCGACGTGTTAAAGGGGTTGTCAATCCCTTTCGGGCAACAGTGCTAGAAATTGGTGTGTGAAAGGAAAAAGTTGTAATAGATTGAATAAATAGATCACAAATAAAATAAAGTGCAGCAAGGTATTTTGGGGTTTTGGATTAATAGATCTGAAACTAAAAGCAAATAAAAGTAGATCACAAAGGGAAATAATATGAGAATGAGACCCGGGGCTGTAGGTTTCACTAGTGGCTTCTCTCGAGAAAAATAGCAAACGGTGGGTGAACAAATTACTATTGGGAAAATGATAGAACTTAAAATACTCACGACGATATCCTGGCAATGATCATTATATAGGCATCACGTCCAAGATTAGTAGACCGACTCCAGCCTGCATCTACTACTACTACGCCACACATCGACCGCTATCCAACATGCATCTAGTGTATTAAGTTCATGGAGGACCGCAATAATGCAATAAGAATGATGACATGATGTAGACAAGATCTATCTATGTAGAGATAGACCCCGTCGTTTTATCCTTAGTAGCAACGATACATGCGTGTCGGTTCCCCTTCTGTCACTGGGATCAAGCATCGTAAGATTGAACCCACTATAAAGCACCTCTTCCCATTGCGAGATACATAGATAAAGTTGGTCAAACAAAACCCAAATATCAGAGAATAAATATGAGGCTATAAGGAATCATGCATAAAAGAGATCAAATAAACTCAAATACTTTCATGGATATAAAAAGATAGATCTGATCATAAACTCAAAGTTCATCGATCCCAACAAAACACAACGCAAAAGAGTTACATCATATGGATCTCCAAGATACCATTGTATTGAGAATCAAGAGAGGGAGATGAAGCCATCTAGCTACTAACTACGGACACGAAGGTCTACAAAGAACTACTCACGCATCATCGAAGAGGCACCAATGGAGGTGGTGAACCCCATCCAAAATGGTGTCTAGATTGGATCTGGTGGTTCTGGACTCTGCGGTGGCTGGATGAATATTTCATCGACTCCCCTAGGGTTTTGGGAATATTTGGGTATTTATAGAGCAAAGAAGCGGTTCGGGGGGCACCCGAGGTGGGCACAACCCACCAGGGCGCGCCCCCAGGCGCAACCAGGGCCCGTTGTGTTCCTTTTGGCCCATAAAAATTCCATAAAGTTTTGTGGCATTTGGACTCCGTTTGATGTTGATTTTCTACGATGTAAAAAACATGGAAAAACAACAACTAGCACTTGGCACTATGTCAATAGGTTAGTTGCAAAAAATGATATAAAATGACTATAAAATGATGATAAAATATCCAAGATTGATAATATAACATCATGGAACAAACAAAAATTATAGATACGTTGGAGACGTATCAGACTCCGGCCTACATCTACTACTATTACTCCACAAATTGACACCGACTCCCGCCTCCATCTAGAGTATTAAGTTCATAAGAACAGAGTAACACATTAAGTAAGATGACATGATGTAGCGGGATAAACTCAAGCAATATTATGAAAACCCCATCATGTTATCCTCAATGGCAACAATACAATACGTGTCAGTTCCCTTCTGTCACGGGGATCGAGCACCGCAAGATTGAACCCAAAGCTAAGCACTTCTCCCATTGCAAGAAAAACCAATCTAGTTGGCCAAACCATATCAATAGTTTAAAGAGACTTGCAAAGATATCAAATCATGCATATAATAATTAAGAGGAGATTCAAATAATATTCATAGATAATCTGATCATAAATCCACAATTCATCAGATCTTGGCAAACACACCGCAAAAAGAGTATTACATTGAATAGATCTCCAAGAACATCGAGGAGAACATGGTATTGAGAATCAAAGAGAGAGAAGAAGGAATCTAGCTACTAGCTATGGACCCGTAGGTCTGAGGTAAACTACTCACGCTTCATCGGAGAGGCAATGGTGTTGATGTAGAAGCCCTCCATGATCGAATCCCCCTCCGGCGGGATGCCGGAAAAGGCTCCTAGATGGGATCTCATGGGTACAGAAGGTTGCAGTGGTGGAAAAGTGTTTTTGTGGCTCTACTGATTTGTTTTGGAATATTTGAGAATATATAGGTAGAAGAAATAGGTCGGTGGAGTCACGAGGGGCCCACAAGGGTGGGGGCGCGCCGTCCGTCCTTGTGGCCGCCTCGTGGCTTTCCTATTGTGCACTCCAACTCCTCTGGATGTCTTATGGTCCAAGAAAAATCATCACGGTAGTTTCTTTCCGTTTGGACTCTGTTTGATATTCCTTTTCTGCGAAACTCTAAAACAAGGAAAGCACAGGAACTGGCACTAGGCTCTAGGTTAATAGGTTAGTCCCAAAAATAATATAAAATAGCATAAATGCATATAAAACATCCAAAACAGATAATATAATAGCATGGAACAATCATAAATTACATATACGTTGGAGAGGTATCATAGTTCCACATGGGCTTCGACGAGTAGCTTGATACCTCAGCTACGATCTTCTACCCTTGGGAGGGTCTTGTAGATAGTCAGGCTTCTTAGCCTTTTTCATTTGTAGTTATCTGTACTCAGACATGTTGTGCTTCCGTTGCTTGTATGCTTTGTAAGATGGGTCATGTGACCCCTGTTTGTAATATATTACTCCCTCCATTACACAATGTAGTGCCTATAGATTTTTGTGGAAGTCAAACTTTACCAACTTTGACCAAGTGTATAGAGAAAGCAGTCTACATCTATAATACAAAACATGTACATTCTGAAAATATACCTCATGATGTATCCAATGATGTGCATTTGGTATTCTAGATGTACCTAGTTTTCTCTATAAATACGGTCAAAGTTTGTAATGTTTGACTTTTACAAAAATCTATAGGCGCTACATTATGGAACAGAGGGAGTATTACATTGGCTCTTCTAGGCATTTATCTATATGAGTTGTTGAGTTATGTTGTATACCACATACTTGCATGTTATGTGTACGTGTAACATGTATTGCTATGTGTGGGGTTCAACACTTCGTTGTTTTCCTTTGGTAGCCTTTCTTAAGGGGAACTGCTCCCTAGTGCTTCCACTGAGCCACAGTAGTTCGCTACTGCTCCGGAACACTGGGATTGGCCAGCATGTATCCTTCTTTTATCATGTGTCTGTCCCTTCGGGGAAATGCCACGCGTTGTTCCTTTAAGTCCTTGTAGCATGCTATGACTTGGGTTCATACGTTGATGGCCAACACGTTCATTGCTGGGTTACGTATGCATGTCCCTGTATGACTATGTCACCTTGGTTCACGACTAACCATGTCGACCCGGGTTCTCTGTCATATGGATGCTAGCGACACAATCATATATGTGAGCCAAAAGGCGCAAATGGTCCCGGCTAAGGTAAGGCTGCAGCCATGGGAATACAGTGCGTGGGGCCGCAAAGTGATATGATGTGTTACATGCTAGATCGGTGTGACTTAGGATCGGGTTCCCGACATCTGGTTTGGCCTATAAACATGTTATAGTATTTTCGTGAATTGTGCTCTACTACACCTTTGCACTTCTAGAACATCATTAGCCCTAGTCTCTTGTGTGATAGAGTCGTCAACTTGGACTATATGTGGTCTCAAGGCCGGTTTGTGTTGTATGCCGGAGCGACGGCTTTGGATTGTGTTGTGGGGTGTCGACTTTAGTCGTTTGGGTAATACTGTCGTTGACTCGCTCGGTTTACAGTTTAAAGGATGATGTGTGTTGATGTTTTTTTCTAGTTTTCATCGTTAAATGATCAATTCTCGTCTAGATGAAAAAGTTCCTGTCGGTTGGTCGGAAGGGAAATAGTGGCTGCATGTGCCTGGTAAGCCCATGTAAGTTTTTTCATGGGAACGGCTCATGGCAATGAAGGAAATAGGCCCTAGAGGCAATAATAAAGTTTTTACTTATATTTCCTTATTCGCGATAAAT
Source organism: Triticum monococcum (assembly GCA_034509565.1). Lineage (NCBI taxonomy): Eukaryota > Viridiplantae > Streptophyta > Magnoliopsida > Poales > Poaceae > Triticum > Triticum monococcum. Next base: position 413,820,426 of record CM067845.1, read on the forward strand.
TTTTATTATTCATGCTGGAATTGTATTGATCGGAAACATAAATACATGTGTGTGAATACATAGACAAACATTGTGTCCCTAGTGAGCCTGTACTTGACTAGCTCGTTGATCAAATATGTTTAATGTTTCCTAACCATGGACATCATTTGTCATTTGATAACGGGATCACATCATTAGGAGAATGATGTGATGGACAAGACCCATCCGTTAGCTTCGCATATTGATAGTTTAGTTTTATTGCTATTGCTTTCTTCATGTCAACTACATATTCCTTCGACTATGAGATTATGCAACTCCGGATACCGGAGGAATACCTTGTGTGCTATCAAATGTCACGACATAATTGGGTGATTATAAATATGATCTACAGGTATCTCCGAAGGTGGTTGTTGGGTTAGCATAGATCAAGATTAGGATTTGTCACTCCGAGTATTGGAGAGGTATCTCTGGGCCCTCTTGGTAAAGCACATCATAAGAATCCTTGCAAGCAAAGTGACTAATGAGTTAGTTGCAGGATGATGTATTACGGAACGAGTAAAGAGACTTGCTGGTAACGAGATTGAACTAGGTATGAACATACCGATGATTGAGTCTCGGGCAAGTAACATACCGTTGGACAAAGGGAATAACGTATGTTGTCATAATGGTTCGACCGATAAAGATCTTCGTAGAATATGTAGGATCCAATATGAGCATCCAGGTTCCACTATTGGTTATTTATCGGAGAGGTGTCTTGGTCATGTCTACATAGTTCTCGAACCCGTAGGGTCCGCACGCTTAACGTTCGATGACGATTTAGTATTATATGAGTTATGTGATTTGGTGACCGATTGTTGTTCGGAGTCCTGGATGAGATCACAGACATGATGAGGAGTCTCAAAATGGTCGAGAGGTAAAGATTGATATATAGGACGGTGGTGTTCGGACACCGGAAGTGTTCCGGAGGGTATCGGGTACATATCGGGTCACCGGTAGGGGTTTCGGGCAACCCCGGCAAAAGATATGAGCCTTATGGGCCAAGAGGGAAAACGCACCAGTCACAAGGGGCTGGTGCACCCCACATATGGGCCGGGAAGGGATGGAGAAGGAAAGGGGAAGGGAGAAAGGCAAGTGTGGATTAGGATTCCCACTTCCTTCTCTCCCCCCTCTTTCCTTCCCCCTCCGTCAAATATGGCAGGGGGCACAGGGCAAGGAAACCCAATGGGGCCAGCGGCCAGCCGTTGGGCGCCTCCTGGCCTCTCCCCTCCCCCTCCCACCTATATATATGTGGGGAGGGGGCGCCTAGAACACACAACATAAATTGTTAGCCATGTGCGGCACCCCCCTCCATAGTTTACACCCCCTGTCATATTCTCACGGTTCTTAGGCGAAGCCCTGCGCGGATCACTTCACCATCACCGTCACCACACCGTCGTGCTGACGAAAGTCATTTACTTCCTCAACAAGTTGCTGGATCAAGAAAGCGAGGGACATCATTGAGCTGAACGTGTGTAGAACTCGGAGGTGCCGTATGTTCGGTGCTTAATTGATCGGAACTAGAAGAAGTTCGACTACATCAACCGCGTTGCCAAACGCTTCCGCTTTCGGTCTACGAGGGTATGAGGACACGCTCTTCCCCCTCGTTTCTATGCATCTCCTAGATAGATCTTGCGTGAGCGTAGGAATTTTTTTTGAAATTGCATGCTACGTTTCCCAATAGTGGCATCTGAGCCAGGTATATGCGTAGATGATATGCACGAGTAGAACACAAAGAGTTGTGGGCGGTGATAGTCATACTGCTTACCACCAATGTCTTATTTTGATTCGGCGACATTGTGGGATGAAGCGGTCCGGACCAACCTTACATGTCCACGCACATGAGACCGGTTCCACCGACAGACATGCAACTAGTTTTGCATAAAGGTGGCTGGCTGGTGTCTGTTTCTCCTACTTTAGTTGAATCGAATTTGACTGCAGCTGGTCCTTGTTGAAGGTTAAAACAACAAACTTGATAAATCACTGTTGTGGTATTGATGCGTAGGTAAGAACGGCTCTTACTAGAAGCTTGTAGCAGACACGTAAAACTTGCAACAACAAAGTAGAGGATGTCTAAAATGTTTTTGCAAGGCATGCTATGATGTCATATGGTCCAGACATGATGTGATAAAAGTTATTGTATGAGATGATCATGTTTTGTAAGATATCTGACAACGGACATGATCCTTAAGGTTTTCTCTTTATTGTATGAAATGCAAACGCCATGTAATTGCTTTACTTTATCACTATGCATTAGCGATAGTTCTAGAAGCAATTGTTGGTGAGATAACCATGATGCTATGATGGAGATCAAGGTGTCGAGCCAGTGATGATGGAGATCATGATGATGCTTTGGAGATGGAGATCAAAACCACAAGATGATGATGGCCATATCATGTCACATATTTTGATTGCATGTGATGTTTATCTTTTATGCGTCTTATTTTGCTTAGTACGGTGGTAGCATTATAAGATGATCCCTTAACTAAATTTCAAGGTATAAGTGTTCTCCCTGAGTATGCACTGTTGCAATAGTTTGTCGTGTTGAGACACCATGTGATGATCGGGTGTGATAGACTCTATGTTCACATACAACGGGTGCAAGACAGATTTGCACATGCGGAATACTAAGGTTAAACTTGACGAGCCTGGCATGCACAGACATGGCCTCGGAACACTGGAGACCAAAAGGTCAAACGTGAATCATATAGTAGATATGATCAACATAGAGATTTTCACCATTGATGACTACTCCATCTCACATGATGATCGTACATGGTTTAGTTTATTTGGATCATGTATCACTTAGATGACTTCAGGGGTGTCTATTTAAGTGTGAGTTCTTAAGTAATTTCATCAATTGAACTTAATTTATCATGAACTTAGTCCTTATAGTATTTGCAAATTATGTTGTAGATTAATAGCTCGTGTTGTAGCTCCCCTATGTTTTTGATATGTTCCTAGAGAAAACTAAGTTGAAAGATGATAGTAGCAATGATGCAGATTGGGTCCGTGATCTGAGGATTATCCTCATTGCTGCATAGAAGAATTATGTCCTTGATGCACCGCTAGGTGACAAACCTATTGCAGGAGCGAATGCAGACGTTATGAAAGTATGGCAAGCTCGGTATGATGACTACTTCATAGTTTAGTGTGCCATGCTTTATGGCTTAGAATCGAGGCTGCAAAACATTTTTGAACGCCATGGAGCATATGAGATGTTCCAAGAGCTAAAATTGGTATTTCAGACTCATGCCCGTGTCGAGAGGTATGAGACCCCTGACAAATTCTTTGCCTACACGATGGAGGAGATTAGCTCAGCTAGTGAGCATGTGCTCAGAATGTCTGGGTACTACAATCGCCTGAATCAAGTGGGAGTTAATCTTCCAGATAAGATAGTAATTGACAGAGTTCTCTAGTCACTATCACCAAGCTACTAGAACTTCGTGATGAACTATAATATGCAAGGGATGACGAAAATGATTCGAAAGCTCTTCACGATGCTGAAATCGGCAAATGTAGGAATCAAGAAAGAGCATCAAGTGTTGATGGTTAACAAGACCACTAGTTTCAAGAAAAGGGCAAGGGAAAGAAAGGGAACTTCAATAAGAATGGCAAGCAAGTTGCCACTCCCATGAAGAAGTGCAAAGCTGGACCTAAGCCTGAAATTGAGTGCTTCTACTTCAAAGGGAATGGTCACTGGAAGCCAAACTTCCCCAAATACTTGGTGGATAAGAAGGACGGCAAAGTGAACAAAGGTATATTTGATATACATGTTATTGATGTGCGCTTTACTAGTTTTCATAGTAGCCCATGGGTATTTGATACTGGTTAAGTTGCTAAGGTTAGTAATTCGAAACTGGAGTTGCAAAATGAACAGAGACTAGTTAAGGGTGAGGTGACGATGTGTGTTGGAAGTGATTCCAAGGTTGATAAGATCACCATCGCATACTCCCTCTACCTTCGGGATTAGTGTTGAACCTAAATATATGTTATTTGGTGTTTGCGTTGAGCATGAACATGATTGGATCATATTTATTGCAATACGATTATTCATTTAAGTTAGAGAATAATTGTTGTTCTGTTTACATGAATAAAACCTTCTATGGTCACACACCCAATGTAAATGGTTTGTTGAATCTCGATTGTAGTAATACACATATTCATAATATTGATGTCAAAAGATGCAAAGTTGATAATGATAGTGCAACATACTTGTGGCACTGCCGTTTTGGTCATATCTGTGTAAAGCGCATGAAGAAATTTCATGCAAATGGGCTTTTGGAATCACTTTATTATGAATCATTTGATACTTGCGAACCATGCCTCATGGGCAAGATGACTAAAACTCCGTTCTTCGGAACAATGGAGCGAGCCAATGACTTATTGGAAATAATACATACCGATGTATGCGGTCTGATGAGCGTTGAGGCACGCGGCGGGTATCATTATTTTCTGACCTTCGGAGATGATTTGAGCAGATATGGGTATATCTACTTAAAGAAACACAAGTCTGAAACATTTGAAAAGTTCAAAGAATTTCAGAGTGAAGTGGAGAATCTGAAGGAAATATGCCCTAGAGGCAATAATAAAGTTGTTATTTATATTTCCTTATATCATTATAAATGTTTATTATTCATGCTCGAATTGTATTAATCGGAAACTTATTACATGTGTGAATACATAGACAAAACAAAGTGTCACTAGTATGCCTCTACTTGACTAGCTCATTAATCAAAGATGGTTAAGTTTGCTGACCATAGACATGTGTTGTCATTTAAAGACATTATAACCGCGCATCTTTCCAGCCCTCTAAGGCCACTGCTGTTTTTGGCCATCAGATCTGCACTAATAGGCATTTGTGGCCGTTGGTTTTTTTAGTCCCGCATCGGCTTCATTGACGAACAGAGGGCACCACACTAGCTGGGCCGCTGCTCCCGAAACAAAACCTATGCTCTGCTGTTGTTTGGGCCTATGGGCCTTACCTCTGCGAGCAACGAAGCCTAGAAAAACACAGCGTACCTAGCCTCCGACGAAGCGAGCGTTCCCAGCCGCCGGGCAGTCGGGCTCATGGATCTGTACGATGCAACAGACCTGCGCCTGGTATTTCTCAAAAACAAAAACCTATGTGTCGGCCATGCGATGGCCACTGCACCTACCGAGGGAGCGACATGAGTCACCTCGCTAGGCGACGCTACGTGGAGATAGCGGGGCAGGGAAGCGTTGGCTTCAATTGGAGTATAATTCGGTAGTAATTGAGGTTGTAAATCGCAATTTCTGCTACCCATTAATAGTGATTGATGCGGACCAAACAATATCGACCGGCAGTTCAGCACTTCAAGCATCCTGCGGTGGGGAGTAATGGCGATGAAGCCCATATTCCCTTTGTGTAACCGTCACTGACAGTGGAGGTGCGTTACTTGCTCTAGAGTCCTCCATATATTTTGCTCCATTTCCTGTTGCTTCATTTCTTTCATGTGGCATTTCCTTCCACTCCTATCTTCTCCCTCCTGGTCCATTTGGCTCCTCGGCTCAATGTTTTCTTGCTGAGGGATTCTCTTGTTTGCTTGCTATATAGATGGAGTATTCGCTTCTGATTAATAGCCTTTGGCGTTGGATGATCTTGCTTCAAACAAATTGTGTTTCCGTGGTGCTTGAGGTGACAACTAAATTGTGTTTCCGTGGTGCTTGAGGTGACAACTGTGATCATGACCTTTCTATGGTATGATTGGCTACACCCTGCTCTCATCGAAGTTTGGACATGGCTTCTAGGAAGTTAGCTTTTTTTTAATTCCCTATAATTCTTTATCTTTGTTCCTTCCGAGAAATATAATCGGTATACATCCCAGAGTATATCATATTATGTTGCTTCCTTGGGGTGTCTTCACATGAAGGACATTTGGAATTTGGTATCCAATCAGGCATATATTAGCTTTTGTAATTGACAAGGCCACAATGTTAGATGAAGCTATACTGCACTATGCATAATCCAATTTGAAATCACATTTTCTACCTGGTCTCTTACTTTCCTTTTCCCACTACCAATTGTGCCACAAATTCCTTGTGCGCCTTTTCCTTACCGAAAATCTCGATAGCGAAATAAAGATATCACTATTTCAGAAGGAAATTAATACCCTCAATTTTACCTAGATTCTTCCGCATGTAATTTGCAAAATCATCGTATGCTTTTTTTCACGAGTTATTGGTCTTAGTTTTTTGAGGATTGCATGCGCTTGTTGTGGAATAAGTGGGAGTTTTCATTATTTCTTAGTTTTTTGAGGATTGCATGTGCTTGCTGTGGAATAAACGTGAGTTTTCATTCTTTCCAACTGGACGAGCGCCGGATATTTGAAAATAATTATGCCCAAAAAGTGACAAGATACATACACCATTAAGTAGTCTGATTTCGACTGTGATAGCATCATATGTCTGTTAGTGAAAGGAGCATAGGCATGGAGTCGATAAGAGAATATTTTTCTATTACGATGATGATCTTTAAAGTGAATAAATAGATTGTATCGAAGTGCTAAGGCTGAGAGATGAATCTCCATATGAATTGATGTTTCTAAAGATTAAAAGAAAAGAGAAATACAGAACCTAAATGTGATATGAATAGCCTACCTACTGCAAGTTTGTGATGGTTGTTCCATCGTGAAAAACATACTGTACAACTGTAGCCTCATTCAGGATACATTGGCTCTCCATGCTATTGGGCAGAAATTGTTGGAAAACATCACCTTGATCGCTAAATTATGACGTGCCTATTCTATTACTACATCAACGAGTGTTGTGACATTGTACATGGATTAGCTCTCTTCATTGTATACAAATTTACAACAGAATGTGTTTAAAACTGCTCCTCCTTGAAGTCTATACTCCTCTATTATGTGCACCAAGTAATTAGTCATTTCACTCATTTATGCTCCAGCTTGTGTTAGGAAACTGATACTCGGTCATTTGACTTATCTATGCTGCAGATTAATCATATAAGGCAATTGCAGGATTGTGGTTTTTTCTCGCTTCTTACAAAATGAAATACTATGAAGGCCAGTGTTACATTGTTTTTATTCAGTTCACTAATTATAAACTGCACAAATTCGTGACGAATCAATCAATTATAAAATATTTATCCATATATTTCCATAAATTCCAACCCTTCTATTGGCAAAATGGACGGGCGCAGCAACGCGCGCCATCATGGTCTAGTTTAATGAACAAGATCACATCATTAGGAGAATGATGCAATGGACAAGACCCATCCGTTAGCTTAGCATAATGATCGTTAAGTTTTATTGCTATTCTTTCTTCATGACTTATACATATTCCTCTGACTATGAGATTGTGCAACTCCCGAATACCGGAGGAACACCTTGTGTGCTATCAAAAGTCACAACGTAACTGGGTGGTTATAAAGATGCTCTACAGGTGTCTCCGCAGTTGTTTGTTGGGTTGGCATAGATCAAGATTATGATTTGTCACTCCGAGTATGGAAGAGGTATCTCTAGGCCGTCACGGTAATGCACATCACTATAAGCCTTGCAACCAATGTGACTAATGAGTTAGTTATGGGATGATGCATTACGAAACGAGTAAACAGACTTGCCGGTGACGAGATTGAACTAGGTATGAGGATACCGACGACCGAATCTCAGGCAAGTAACATACCGATGACAAAGGGAATAACGTATGTTGTTATTGCAGTTTGACCTATAAAGATCTTCGTAGAATATGTAGGAACCAATATGAGCATCCAGGTTCCGCTATTGGTTATTGATACGTCTAAAATGTAGCTACAATTTATGAAGTATTCATGCTATTATATTATCCATCTTAGATGTTTAATGGGCCTTTATATGCTATTTTATATGATTTTTGGGACTAACCTATTAACCTAGAGCCCAGTGCCAGTTTCTGTTTTTTCCTTGTTTTTTGAGTATCGCAGAAAAGGAAAATCAAACGGAGTCCAATTGGCCTGAAAATTCATGGAGATTTTTTTTGGACCAGAAGAAGCCCACGGAGTACCGGAGATGGACCAGAGGAGTCCCGAGGCCACCATGAGGGTGGGGGGCGCGCCCTACCCCCTGGGCGCGTCCCCCTATCTCGTGGCCGCCTCGGGGGCCCCTTGACTTGTTCCCGAATCCAAGACCTCTTATATATACCCAAACTTCTAGAAAGAAACCTAGATCGGATGCTTCGCCACCGCAAGACTCTATAGCCACGAGAAATCAATCTAGGCCCTCTCTGGCAGCCTGCGGGAGGGGGCCATCATCACCAGAGGCTATGGAGGATCCCGGAGGGGTCGTCATCACCATGAAGGCCAAGGACTAGAGGGAGAAACTCTCCCCATCCAAGGGGGAGGCCATGGAGGAGGAAGCACAAGGGGGAGAACCTCCCCTCCTCTCTCTCGGCGGCGCCGAAGTGCCATCGGGAGGGGAATCATCGCCGTGATGATCGTCTTCATCAACATCACCATCATCATCACCATCCTCATCTCTTTTATGCGGTCCACTCACCCGCACCCCACTATAATCCCTACTTGAACATGGTGCTTTATGCCACATATTATGATCCAATGATGTGTTGCCATCCTATGATGTTTTGAGTAGATTTACTTTGTCTATGGGTTGATTGATGATCTAGATTGGTACGAGTTGTATGTTTTATTTTGGTGCTGTCCTATTGTGCCCTCCATGTCGTGCAAGCATGAGGGATTCCGGCTGTAGGGTGTTGCAATACGTTCATGATTCGCTTACAGTGGGTTGCTTGAGTGACAGAAGCATAAACCCAAGTAACGGGGTTGTTGCGTATGGGATAAAGGGGACTTGATATGTTAATGCTATGGTTGGGTTTTACCTTAATAATCTTTAGTAGTTGCGGATGCTTGCTAGAGTTCCAATCATAAGTGCATATGATCCAAGAAGAGAAAGTATGTTAGCTTATGCCTCTCCCTCATATGAAATTGCAATGAAGACTACCAGTCTTGTTAACAATTGCCTAGGATAATTCCGCACACCGACCCATCATTATTCCACACTTTATATTTATAATATATAGTAATATATTCTAACTTTATGATAACCACACTTACTTTTATGTTTTAGCTCTCCGGTATCATGCGAAGTTATCCTATTCAAACCCATAACGTAGTTTTATTTCTCGTTTCTAGTTGGAAGCAAACGTTCGGTGTACGTAGAGTCATATCAGCGGTAGATAGGGCTTGAGAGAATATTGATCTTACCTTTAGCTCCTTGTGGGTTCGACACTCCATACTTATCACTTCCACCATTGGGAATTGCTACGATGATTCCCTGCACTTGGGGATTATCAAGCTCTTTTCTGGCACCGTTGGCGGGGAGCAATAGTGTGGGGTTGATATTCTCGTGTGTGCTTGTTTGCTTTCTTCACTAAGTAGATTTTATTTTTCTTTTTTTTGTTTTTGTTTAGTTGTGGTTGAAACATACAAAAAAATTAAAAGAATGAAAATACAAAAATAGTTTACTTGCCTCTCATGCCTAAAAGTTTTTTCAATAAGAGAAGTGATTGGAAGGTTATGCATTGGAGAAGTGAGGGTCAACCTTGAACACTTGTGTTCATGCTCATGGAAACAATGTAAAAAAAATTATGGAAGCTTCTCTAGAAATAATTATCCCCTTGTATATATCCATTGTATTATAAAAATAATGTGCCAAGCTTCGGTTTTAGGATGATTAGATTGCTTGTTTACTATGTACAGTACAAAAATAGAAACTTTGGCTGTAGCGCATGATTTTACATTTTTTTACTGGAAAGTCAAATGGGTCTGAAATTTTTTGCACATTACTTCTGTATAAATTGTCATTTTTTAGAATTTTTTGGAGTTACAGAAGTTTAGTAAACTTCTAGACTACTACAGACTGTCCTGTTTTTGACAGATTCTGCTTTCTATGAGTTGTTCGCTTATTTTGATGAATCTATGGGTAGTATCGGGGGGTATGATCCATGGTGAAGTTAGAATACAGTAGATATAGTTCTAATATGAAATTGGAATAAGTTTGCAACAGTACCGAAAAGTAGTGATTTGCTTTATTACACTAACGGATCTCACAAAGTTTTTGTTAAAAGTTTTGTGTGGATGAAGTGTTCGAAGATCAAGGAGCTATCAATATGAGAATAATAAAGAGAGGCAAGAGCTCAAGCTTGGGGATGCCCAAGGCACCCCAAGTAAATATTTCAAGGATACTCAAGCATCTAAGCTTGGGGATGCCCCGGTTGGCATCCCATCCTTCTTCTTCAACAATTATCGGTATAACTCGGTTTTTGTTTTGTTCACATAATTTGTGTCATTTGTGTTTTTGTTTTCCCTTTAAGAACCATGCCAGTATGAGATAGCCCTTTATTGATTTATAGAATACTTCATGTGCTTCACTTATATCTTTGAAGTATGATCTTATCGAATTGCTCTTTGTGCTTCACTAAAATATTTTGAGTATGGTTTTATAGAATGCTTCGTGTGCTTCACTTATATATTTTGAGCTTGGATATTGGTTAGTATATATTAATTGTATAATGCTCCATGAACTTAATTTATATCTTTTCGAGTATGAATAATACTATCATCTAAAGTGGATTTAGAAGAAGTTTGCTCCCACTATTCCGAATGAGGAGAATTTTGCTTATGTGGAGAGTAGAAAAATTTCTATGCTCATAGATCATGAAAAGAATGCTTTATGTGATGGTTATATTGTTGAACTCATTCATGATGCTACTGAAAAATTATTATGAGGGAGGAATACATGTTTGTAGGAGTTGCAATAATATCAAGCTTCCTCTCTAAATGCTTAAGGTTTTGAAGTTATACTTGTTTTTCCTTCCTATGCTAGTTGATTATTGTTCCTATAAATTATGTGCTCACAAAATCCATAGGCATAGGAAGTGGATTAGATTTAAATATGCTAGCCATATTCTTCATGATGCTCTCTTTATGTTTCAATTCTTATCTTTCATGTGAGCATCATTGAAATCATCATGCCTAGCTAAAAGGCATTAAAGAAAAGCGCTTGTTGGGAGACAACCCAATATTCACCCTTACTATTTTTGTGTGTTTACATGATTAAGCTACTGCAGTAATCATGTTTTACAGATTTTGTTTCAATAAAGTGCCAAGTAAGACCTTTGGGAAGACTTGGGTGAAAGTTAATGCGATCTTGCTGTAAAAAACAGAAACTTTGCGCTCACGAGATTAGCTGTCTTTTTTTACAGAAGAGTGCGATTGAGTTGATTCTTTTTTCAGAAGATTAATACACAAATTACTCATGTCCACCAATTTATTTCAGAATTTTTGGAGTAGCAAAAATATGCTTGGTATTCAGATCATTACAGACTGTTCTGTTTCTGACAGATTCTGTTTTCATTGCATAGTCTGCTTGTTTTCTAGTTTCTATGGCTTATATTTCTCAATATAAATTGTAGAAATGATTTGGTACAGTATGCATTGTGTGAGAACAATTATGAACCGTGTCTTTGACAGTACCAAAGTGAATGGTTTACTCTTTATCATACTAACCTATCTCACGAAGTTCCGTTAAGTTTTGTGTGATTGAAGTTTTCAAGTTTGGGTGAGATATCGATATGAGGAGAATAAGGAGTGGAAAGACCCTAAGCTTGGGGATGCCCAAGGCACCCCAAGGTAATATTCAAGGAAGACTCCAGCGCCTAAGCTTGGGGATGCCCCGGAAGGCATCCCCTCTTTCGTCTTCAAAACTATCGGTATACCTTACTCGAAGCTATATGTTTATTCGTCACATGATATGTGTTTTGCTTGGAGCGTATTTTCAGTTTTAATCGCTGTCTGAATAAAATCTTTGGATCTGAAATCTTGAATGAAAAAGAATCCTCCCATGGCTATTTCATTATTTGACTACTCAGTATTCTTCACTTATACCTTTTTGGAGTAGTTTGTCATTTACTCACGTGCTTCACATATATCCTATGAGTAAATGGTTGAATGAATTGAATACCATAAATCTGAATTTATATACGTTTCACATGCTTACAACATGGGGAGTAATGACTTCACACATAATAAGTATAGGTAGTGAACTTATTGGAAGTTAGCAAACGCAGAATTGATCACTTGAACAATTCATGATAGAATATTGAAGGAAGAGAGATTTCATATATAAATATACTATCTTGCACATCTTTTGCAGTTGTGAGCACTCATTAAAATATGACATGCTAAAAGGTTGATGTTGGACAAGGAAGACAACTTAATGGGTTATGTTTTCCTATATCTGAAACGTTATATTGTCTTGGATCATCCAACATGTTGAGCTTGCATTTCCCTCTCATCCTAGCCAAATTATTTGCACCAAGTAGAGATTCTACGTGTGCTTCGAAACGTTCCTTAAACCAGTTTTGTCAAGAGAGCCCACCATACCTACCTATGGATTGAGTAAGATCCTTCAAGTAAGTTGTCATCGGTGCATGCAATAAAAATTGCTCTCTAAATATGTATGATCTATTAGTGCGAAGAAAATAAGCTTTATACGAACTTGTGATAGGGAAGAAATAAAAGCGATGGACTGCATAATAAAGTTCTTTATCACAAGAGGCAATATAAAGTGACGTTCTTTTGCATTAAGATTTTGTGCATTCAACCATGAAAGCGCATGACAACCTCTGGTTCCCTCTGCGAAGGGTCTATCTTTTACTTTTACCTTCTACCCTTATACAAGAGTCACGGTGATCATTGTTGTCGGATTTCGGGTTCCGGCAGACCCTTAAGGTTCGAACACTGGGGTGCGCGCGGAAACCTCGCCTTCAACCCCTCCGTCTCGATGGGATCTAAACTACTAAAAGAACTGCACGAAAGACACAAGATTTATACTGGTTCGGGCCACCAATGTGGTGTAATACCCTACTCCAGTGTGTGGTTTGTGGATTGCCTCCTGGGGCTGGTGAGGATGAACAATACAAGGAAGAACAGCCTCGTGAGGGTCTGTTCTTGGCTGGGGTGATGAACTGCTATGGGGAGTTCAGCCACCTCTCTCTATCTCTCTCTTTCTCTCTTCCTCTCTTCCAGATCCCAACTGACCCCCCGAACCGATGAACCCCCCCCCCCCAAACCCTGCTATGTGGGTGGCTAGTCCTATTTATAGAGGCCCTGGTCCTCTTCCGAAATATTGAGCGGGAAGGGATCCAACAATGGCGGGCTAACTTGAAGGGGGGCAGCGAGTACGTCTATCCTGACAAAAGCAGTCTTCGCCTGCCAAAGGCTCTGGTGCTGACGCCGGGCTGGGCTCCATGGTGACCTCCGTCTCGTAGTCCGCTTGGTCCTGGTCTTGTTGCACCGGAATGGCAACCTTTGCCTGATGCCTCAGTACTCCACGGCTGCGCTTGCCCCCTTTGCACCAAAGAGGAAAGGAGGACGCTGCGCGCGCTGGCGCCCGTCTAGCGCCCTCGATCGTCATGGCTTACGTCACGGGCACCTCACGAGGCACCCCACCTTGATATCTCTGTCTCCTCGCGAGCCAGCCTGAGGAGGCTGCGCCTGAGGATGCACCGTGTCGTCCGCCTCGCGAGGCTTGGTCCCTCGCGAGGGTCTTGAGCCTCGTGTTGATGAAGATGGGCCGCGCTGGGCCCCCACTTAAGCCACGCCGCAGGCCGCAGGCAGGCAAGTCTGGGGACCCCCGTTCCCAGAACGCCGACAGTAGCCCCCGGGCCCAAGGCGCGCATGGACTTGGCCGTGCCGAGAGGCGAAAGGGCAAGGGCCAAGCGCCGCGGGCCCTAACAGCCTGCGGCCTTGGACGCCGCGTGGCGGTTGATTGGACGTGGCGTCTCCGCTTCCCCACAATGCCTTGGTGATCGTGCGAGTCGGACAAGTCCCTGCATGCAGAACGTGTTATGATTACCTGTGATCGTGGAGACCGGCGGTTGGCCGTCGCCGGCTATAAGTACGGCACCGCGCGTGCCCGTCCAGTCCATCTCTTCTTGCTCTCTCCTTCGCCTCAGTTCTTGCTCCGTCTTGGGGTGATGGCTCCGATTCGCTGGTTCTCTGCGGTGGAGAAGGGAAAGGCTCCTCGAGAAGAGCCAGACCCTCTCCCGCCGAAGAAGCGACTCGCCCATTGCAGCCGGGACGAAGAGGACCATCCGGCGGCGGCGAGGCCCTGGGGCGAGCGGGCTCCGCCGGGGTTCCCGCTGCCCTTGTATGCCCACGTCGAGGGCCCCGGAGGTGTTGATGCTGATCCTCGCGGTCAGCGACGTCGTCGGCGCCGTCGGGTTACGAAGGCGTGGGTGGTTCCTCCTGGAGTCCATGCCGAGGGCTCCTCCCGTGAGTTCGTGCTCCACGTCATCACTCCCCTTCAGTCCTGGATCCATCTTCCTCCCTTCTTCGCCTCGATCGTTCCCCCAGGAGGGCCCCTGGAGCTCCAGCTGCAGCACGCCGACTACAGCGCCCCCGCGACCGAGGCCGAGGTCGTCGTCGCTGCCCCGGGCGCGGTCTACATGTCCTGCGGCTGGAGGGAGATCGCCCGGGTCTGCAGGGAAAGAGGCGTCTTCGCGGTCCACGTGGAGTACGACGGCGCGGCGGTGATGTTCTTCAAGGTCTTCGATGCGATAGGGCGCCGGCTGGAGTGCTGCCATGGGAGAGGTGGCCAGGACCTCGCCCTGGTGAGGGCTAGGCCCGTCGACCGCCCCCTGGGCAGAGGCGCCCGAGGGTCCAGCGATTCCAGCGAAGGCTTCGCGACTCCGGAGACGAGCGACGATAGCTACGAGCCCCCGAGTCGTCGCCGCTCCAGGAGCAGGGCGGACGCGTCAGGCCGTCGCCAACCCTGATCTGGATGGAGTTGGCGCCGGTGCCTGACGGCCCACTATTGATGATGGCGTCTCCCGCAGTAGCTCATGTAGTTAGCATCCCTTAGGATTCATTCCCTGCGAGGAATCAGAATGCGCCCTGTGGGGGCTTGTAAGGTGTCTGTAGTCCTGTCTGTTAATATGTATAACCTTTTGACGTGGATCCGTGCGAGTTGCCAACTCCGTTATAGTTCAGCCTTCCCTTTCGCACCTCACGAGGGCTTGGTGCTCTACGCCGACAGGTCCCAGTCCCAAGGCGGCGTCAGCCGTCGCTGGTATGCCAGGTCGCGATGCCGTGGTCAAGGCCAGGAGGTGAGCGACCTGAGGTCCGGTAAGAGCCCCTGAGTCACGATGCTCAGGAGGTCCCCTTTGGCGCCCAAGCAGCCGTCGCTTAGTGAGAAAGGGAAGCAACGTCGCTAGTACGGAGTTGCTTTAGGTGCGGGGGTAGTGCTGCAGCAGCCAGTGCCGTGGGTGGTAACTTATCTTGAGGATCAGGGGCCGTTCCAGGTGTGCCGTTGGGTCCGTGCGTTGGCAGGAGCGGACACTACAGGAATCAGCTACTTTGCCGTCTGCCATGGCGGACGGCAAAGGCACGAACGGCGGACGGCAAAGGCCTTTGCCGTCAGTGGCGGACGGCAAAAGGCTCCGGCAAAGTAGGCTTCGGTAAACAGGTTCTTTGCCGTCTGCTACCGACGGCAAAGTCTTTGCCGTCTGCGGCGGATGGCAAAGAGAGAGCGGCAGACGGCAAAGACAGCGGACGGCAATAGGTGCGCTGTCAGTCCGTTAAGTGGCTAACGGAAGGCCTTTGCCGTCCGCTGCTGACGGCAAAATTTCTAGGGTCTTTGCCGTCCGCCGTATGATGTCATCTGCACGTCACTATGTGGCAGGTTCTTTGCCGTCTGCCACTGTAGGCAAACTGACCAAACGGGTCAGCTCCTAGGAAGCACAGGTGGACGCCATGTGGCTTCTTTGCCGTCTGCGGCAGACGGCAAAGAGCCCGTTGCCGTCAGTGGCAGACGGCAAAGAGCCTGCATATTGGCTCTTTTTTCTGTTTTTTCATATACCCAACCATTTTCACAGCAAATAGATGATACATATATATTTTTCACATGGCAAGTTCACAGCAAATATATGAGATATCCAACACATATAATTTCATCATACATGCATAGTTCCATCAACCATACATAGCAAGTTCGACATACATGCATCCAACCATACATATTACAATAGTGTCATCCTACCATACATGCATAGTTCATAGATACAAAGGAAACATAGTTCATCCAAACAAGCACTCCATCTATGCAAGCTTTCGTGAAGTGAATGAATTCTGCAAAATGGGAAATAAGAAAGTTAGAAGAAGAAGATTAGAAGAAGAAGAAGAAAATGAAGAAGAAGAAGAACATATATGACATTTATGAGCTAATTTAGGTGAAATTGATCATTTGTGAGCTAACTTAGGTGAAATGGATCGTTTATGAGCTAACCTAGGTGCAATGGATCGCTTATGAGCAAACTTAGGTAAAATGCATCATTTTAGAGGTAACCTAGGTAAGATGGATCATTTTGGAGCTAACCTAGGTAAAATGGGTCATTTTAGAGCTAACTTCGGTAGAATGGATCATTTATGAGCTAAGTAAGGTTAAATGGATCATTTTAGAACTAACTTAGGTAAAATAGATTGTTTATGAGCTAACTTAGGTAAAATGGATCGTTTTTGAGCTAACTAAGGTGAAATGAATCGTTTTTGAGCTAACTAAGGTGAAGGGCATCATTTTTGAGCTAACTAAGGTGAAATGGATCGTTTTTGAGCTAACTAGGTGAAATGAATCGTTTTTGAGCTAACTAAGGTAAAATGGATCGTTTGTTAGCTAACTTAGGTGAAATGGATCGTTTTTGAGCAAACTTAGGTGAAATGGATCATTTAAGAGCTAATTTAGGTGAAATGGATCGTTTTTGAGCTAACTAAGGTGAAATGGATCGTTTTTGAGCTAACTAAGGTGAAATGGATCGTTTTTGAGCAAACTTAGGTGAAATGGATCATTTAAGAGCTAATTTAGGTGAAATGGATCGTTTTTGAGCTAACTAAGGTGAAATGGATCGTTTTTGAGCAAACTTAGGTGAAATGGATCATTTAAGAGCTAATTTAGGTGAAATGGATCGTTTTTGAGTAAACTTAGGTGAAATGGATCATTTCACAGCTAATTTAGGTGAAATGGATCGTTTTTAGCTAACTTAGGTGAAATGGATCGTTTAGGAGCTACTCTAGGTAAATTGGGTCATTTTAGAGCTAACTTGGATAAACTGGATCATTTATAAGCTAACCTAGGTAAGATGGGTCATTTTGGAGCTAACTTAGGTAAAATGGATCGTCTATGAGCTAACTAAGCTAATTATGCAATTTTTGACATAAGTAAGCTAAGTATAGATCATTTTAGAGCTAACTTAGGTAAAATGGATGGTTTTGGAGGTCAGTAAGCTTATTAATTCATTTTGGAGGAGAAGAAGCTAAGTCTACGTCATTATGGTAAGCATTGGAGGAAATAAAGCTAAGTCTAGGTCTTTATGCATGTGTTAAGCAAAACACTAGATAAACTTACCAAGATCTAGGAGGTGTAGGAGCGGGGTGGCTCGTGTCGGTAGCTGGAGAAGGATCGTGCGATGCTTGTCTGGAGTTACGCTGCACCAAAGATCATTTCCAATGTCTTGTTAGCATGATGACACTCAAATGTTAAGACTAGCAAGTAATGTCCATTCAAATAAAACTCACCGTGGTCCCAGGAGCAATCACTGGCATCGGCGGAGTGGTCTGACCTGTCTTCTCGCACACAGACTGCACATTTGGTTTTGACGACTCAGTCATACTAGTTAGTAATGAGACAAACACTACATGAATGTTTTGGCTAATCTGCAGAAGAAACTTACCACAAGGAGCTCGTACATGGCCCTTGCCTGCATGTCATTCCGTGCCCTCTCCTCCTCCATCATCTTTGTCGTCCTCTCCTCCAACTCCCGCTGCCTCTCCGCCGCCTCCGCCAGAAGTTTCTCCGTTCTATCTCTCTCACTCTGTATAGCAGCCTGCAACACCACTCACATGACCATTTGTAATCATTGATGGAAGTGCACACAATGTAATGGAGAAAGATAACTCAGTACGTATCACTAACCTTGATGGCGAGTTGCACTGGCCGTTCACAAGGCCTTATCTCAGGAGCGGAGCTCGACTGGCGTGCCTTGATCTCTGGGAGAGTGCTAGGACAACGGATAAGTCCATCTCCAATGGCTATGGAGCCATGGGACCTCCCGCCACCAGATATCATCAACAGCTCTGGATCAATGGGACCCTGGCTCGGGTTAAAGTCCTCCCCTTTCCTCGCCTTCCCCTCATCTCTATATCTCACGAGCTTGTTGTGGGAGGAGATGTTGGTGAAGTTGTTTGCATCATCGAGGTCAGACTGAGAGAAAGCCTTGACTTTCTTGAAAGAGGTAGTGTGGGCCATGGCATACAGGTCGTACACCTCTGGCACCTTATCCGCCTTATTGTAGCGTGCCTGAAAGAGAGAAACAATGAAAATTAGTAATTAAAGGGCTCAAGCTAGCATGATGAATGAATTGCATGAATCATGAAGCAAACCAC
Source organism: Triticum monococcum (assembly GCA_034509565.1). Taxonomy (NCBI): domain Eukaryota; kingdom Viridiplantae; phylum Streptophyta; class Magnoliopsida; order Poales; family Poaceae; genus Triticum; species Triticum monococcum. Next base: position 413,838,913 of record CM067845.1, read on the forward strand.
ATACCCAGTTGCGCCCGAACTGATATAAGTTGGAGCTGCCTTGATGGTGTGGCACACCTTCCATTTGGGCACGTTTGTCCTTGGCCTCCTTGTGGAGGGCTAGCCATCGTTGTGAGCACCACTCATCGACCAACACCTCCCAACAATCCATCCGATCCGCACACCATCTCGGAGACGCCTAAGTTAGCAAATAGAAACTTGAGCGCTACGGCTAAGAATTACTAAATGAAGGAACTTAAGTAGAGAAGGCCTTAAGAATTACCTTCATGTACTGCTCCTTACTCAGGAACTTATCGCGGCACGCCGGCTTGGTCTTCTTGATACCACGCAAGGCGTAGTAGTCTCGAACAGCCTGCACCCGAGCCTCGTGCCGTAAGTTCTGGAGTAGGCGCTTGCAGACGTTCTCGATAACATGTGCCGCGTCCTCCTCGTATCCCTCCTCACACCTGTAGAATGTCTGCAATCAAATGAGACAATGTTGATTAGTACAATTAATAACTAGCTAGTTGAATATTTTTAAATGTGTAAAGGAGAAATTACCCAGAACTTTCTGATCACCATGTCTGCCCTCGTGTCACACACGACACCGTCGATAATCTCATTTGGCGGGGCCGGGGCAGCCACGTAGTGCTCCCAGCTCAATCCAAGCTCTGGAAGCCGACCCTCACCAGGCAACGTGACAAACCTCGGGAAGTTTTGCCGGCAAAGAACTCCAAGGACGGAGTTGGGCCGGCGGACACTATGATGGTGGTCCCAACCCCTGCAGCATGACAAGGCCAACGCATTAGTTATTTGAAAAAACGTGAATGCACAAGGTACAAAAATATTAAATGCACTTACGTACCTCTCCCCATCAGGGAAAATCAACCACCTCTGCTCGCGGGTCACCGGCACGGACGGGAGCCGTGTAGCACCACGCTGGTAGACGGTGCCCCCCTCCTCCTCAAGATCAGTCGGCTCCCCGCCATCATCAGCATGGCCACTCGGCTCCTCGGGCTGATCCGGCCAGGTACCCCATCCAGACGTGTGCTCCTCCAGGGTCACGTGGGCCGAACTCTCATGGGCCGAAGACCCGTGGACCGGAGGCTCGTGGACCGGAGTCCGTGTAGCCTCCTCCTCGGACGAGTCCACCCTAGCAGTCACGTGCTCGGGTGAAACGGCTGGGGGTGGCGGCGAGGAAGGCACCGTAGCAGTCACCCTACCTCCTCTCCCACGACCACGTGCCCCACCTCCTCTCTTCCTACCTCGTCCCCTGCTGGGCACCACGGTCGACGAAGAAGGGCCTGACGGTGTGGCCATACTGTCCAGCAACGCTCGGCGGAGAGGTGCGTCTGGAATGGAAGACCTCAGACCACGCTCCCGACCAGCGCCCACCATCTTTCAACACCTGCCATGACAAACAGTAAACGAAATTAGTACAACATAAAAAAAGACCGACATGAATAATAATATGTGTATCACTTAAGTGTATCATCATCAAGTACAACATAAAAAAATGTAATACCTGACACTACTAATAATCTCGATCAGTATCATCAATAAATGCATAATCATCATCATCACTATAATCAATGACGGGCTCATAGGGTTCATTGGCATCAACATGTGCAAGGCCACCTTGACGTAATCGGTCAAGCATTGACAGGTCATCCGCAGCAGTAACCTCTTCTTGTTCCGGCTGTTCTTGTTCCTCCTCTGGGGTGATGTCGGATTCATTGTCGCAGTCTACTTCAATGTTTTGGGGTGAAGTATAGCGGTTCTTGAAACGCTTTTTGGAAAGACGTGTCTCTTGGAAGAATTCTTCTTCATACGTGTCTGGGTTAATGTGAGGTTCATAATGCTCTTCCTTTGGGGGAGAAAGTCTAGCACGTGGCGGCACTTCATAAACGACATCCCAACCTTTCAGATTTGGATTAGTTTGGCAGGCCCACGGTAGATAGAATACTTGGGTCGCCTGTTGAGCCATAATATAGACATCAGGAACATCTAAATGAGTGCTTTGGTTGATTTCAACTAGCCCTACATGTTCATGAGTCCTTCTAGTCTCCTTCGGCTGAAACCAATAACATTTGAAGACTACGACATTCGGTGGGTTTTCACCATAGAACAGAAGTTCATAAATTGCTTCAACTCTCCCATAATACTCGGTACCTCCTTCACCGATAGCAGATACACAACAATTTGTTGACTTTCGGTCCGCCATCGATAGCTCTTTGCCATAGGTACGAAAGCGATACCCGTTGATGTCGTACTTGTCAAATGAACGGACCTTATAGTCAAAACCATTAGCGACTTGTCTCAATTCGGCGTCCATAGACTCTGAATTAGCCTACAGGTTTAATATGAAAGGATTGTTGCATTATGCACAAATTAGCGAATGAAATGAAATTGTCTAATAGAAATTACCGTTTGTTTGAACCAAGAGATGAAACCGGGATAGCCACCTCCTTGCTTTGCGAGAAGCTCATACTCTTCGACGGAATCCTTTTGGATCTCCGCTCCATACGAGAATATGGTAACGTATCGACTGTATGACATATCCAGGAATAAGAGTAGTTCAAAGGAAATAGAAGTTGCGAAACAATGTACCGAGAACTTACTCGATGTACGGCCGCACTTCTATCAGGTTGTTGAAGATATACAACGAAATGGTCCGCCATTCTTCGTTATCCAAAGATACTGGATGTGAAACACTAGCTGGTGCGAGATTCCCTTTGAATAGGCTGAGGTTGGATCCACCCTTTTTAGGCTCGTCAGCATTGTACCGAGGCTTCGGATTATGCAAATGACGATTTTTGGCTTCATAGTGCGCTGTTACGAAGTTTGCCGCCTCCTCTGTAATGAATGCCTCAGCCATCGATGCTTCAATTCTACATTTATTTTTACATTTTTCTCGAAGCGTCTTCTGCATCCTCTCAGTTGGGTAGCACCAACGATTTTGCACGGGCCCCCCCAATCTTGCATCGGTCGGGAGATGCAAAATCAAATGCTGCATTGGATTAAAGAAGCCCGGTGGAAAGATCTTCTCTAACTTGCAGATCAACTCCGGCGCCAACTCTTCCATTTCTTCTAGCACGCCAGGCGATAGTTCTTTCGCACAAAGAACACGGAAGAAATAGCTGAGTTCTGCCAGTACTAGCCATTCATCCTCAGGGATGAAGCCACGCAACATCACCGGCATTACCCGCTCAATCCATATGTGCCAATCATGACTCTTGAGACCAAATATCTTCAGTTTATCAAGATTCGCTCCCCTCTTTAGATTCGCTGCATACCCATCGGGAAACATCAACTGCTGTTGCACCCACAAGAGAATTTCCCTCATAGCTGGCCTTCCAAGATTGAACCATGCCTTTGGCTTCGTCCAGTTCTGCTTTCCTTTCGGTTCTTTCATGTTTTGTAACGGCCTATCACATAGCGCCTCCAGATCGACTCTAGCCTTAGTATTATCCTTTGACTTCCCATCTATGCCGAACAATGTACCAAAAAGTGCCTCGGCGATATTCTTCTCAGTGTGCATCACGTCGATGTTGTGTGGGCAAAGGAGGTCTTTGAAGTAAGGCAGATCCCATAAGCATGTTTTGTGAGTCCACGCGTGCTTAGTATTATACCCCTTGAAGTACCCTAGACGTTGTGGATCTGGCTCGAGAGCGTTTAACTGATCCAGGGTCTGTTGGCCTGTATATGCAGGTGGTGCAGAGTTTTTGACAACTCTACCCCTGATGAAGTTCTTCTTGTCTTTCCTGAACTTATGGCGAGGATCCAGGAACTGTCTATGCATGTCGAAGCAAGAAAACTTGCGACCGGCCTGAAGCCAACGAAACTCAAGAGCTCCCTTGCATGTGGGGCACGGGAACCTTCCATGCACACACCAGCCAACGAATAGCGCATACGCCGGCAAGTCATGCGTCGAGTACATGTACCAGACACGCATTATGAAGTTCCATTTGCTAAAGGCGTCGTATGTCTTGAACCCATTATCCCAGGCTTCTTGCAATTCGTCCTTAAGCGGCTGCATGTACACATTCATATTTTTGCCCGGATAGTTGGGTCCTGGAATTATCAACGTCAGGAAAATGTTCTTTCTTTGCATAATCTGTCCGGGGGGAGATTGAGTGGAAAGACAAATACGGGCCAACAACTATATTGGGCTGCCGTCATACCAAACACACTGAACCCATCCGTGCTGATGCCGACTCGAGGATGCCTCGGATCTGCCGCTTTGTCAGCATGTAATTCATCAAACTTTTTCCACGCAACACCATCCGATGTGTGTACCATCATCAGATTCCCATCTGCATCTAGTTCGGTTCTTTTGCCTGTTTTGTGCCATGTCCTCTGTCTGGCCGTCTCTTCGACCATGAAAAGACGTTGAAGTCTTGGTACGATTGGCATATACCGAAGAACACTAACGGGGATTTTGGTCTGTGTCTTCTCACCCATGCCGTTGTCTACCACAATATACCTGGAAGACTTGCAAATGGGACAATAGTTCAAGTCCGCATAGTCAAGCCTAAATAAGGCACATCCTTTCTCACAGGCATGTATCTTCTCATAGGGCATCTTCAGTGCACGGAGGATTTTGTCCGACTCGTACAGGTTTGCAGGCATTACATGGCCTTTGGGTAGAAAGCGTCCAAATACTGTCATAATTGCGTCATAGCATTCTCTGCCCAAGTTGAACTGAGCCTTCAGAACCATTACTTGTGAGATGGCATCCAACTGACAAAGCTCAGTGTGCTCGTGGAGCGGACGTTTCAAAGACTCCAACATTTCATTGAAGGCCTTTGCAGATTCCTCCATCTCCTCGTCCGAATCCCGAGCATCATCATAGTCTTGCACCATGTTTTCCATCCCGGTACCATGCTCGCCGGTGCGACGACGATCCACCTCAGCTTGGTCACGTTGGGCAGACTCACCATGAAATGTCCACACCATATAATCGGGCATAAAACCACTCTTCTGCAGGTGTTTGCCCATTTCAGCCTCTGTCTTCTTTTCCCAATTGCCGCACCGGAAACAGGGGCACCAGGTTTTCTTTTGGCCATTTGCAAATGCGGCTTGCACAAACCCCTTAGTTTTTGTGAACCATTCAGCGCTCCATTTGTTCTGACCAGTGTGACCGGTATACATCCAAGCACGGTCACTCATCTTGACTTTCAGAGCTACTGGACACACAACAATTATATATGTAATTCACCATGTATATATTCATCAGTTGATCTACTTTGTCAATTTTATTACGTCCATGCAACCTACACTCTAATAGGTAATGATAGGTCCTAATCCCACCCGTGTATGTGTAGATTGGGTTCATTTTCCCATGCTATGCTCCGGATCCGACGCAAAATTTCGGCAGCACCTCCCCGCTGTTCTCCTGATACATGTCTCTGCAATAAACAGAGAGGATATGTACCCGGAGAACAACAGGGGAGGCACTGACGAAATATATGCGTCAGATCCGGAGCAAAGCATATGGGAAAACGAACCCAATCTACACATACTCGGGCTGTCCATGGATAGCGTTGGACAATTCGAAAGAATCAAGGTTATAAATATGCAAATGCATGCATATTTATAACTATGACGCTTTCGAACGGGAGACACATATTGGTTACGCATACTGATGATTCAAGACACATATATAGCTAGCTATCAAGTTTCATCGGAATAGATCAAATAATTAATGGGGGAGGAGGACTTGTCATTTGTGCTCACCCACGAACGAAGGGGCAGAGCTCGTCAAACGCACGGCGAGGTCGTCGAACACCAAACCTTGCAGCGATGAAACAACTGCACATTTAAAACTACACGATCAACACAATTATATATGATGTTTTTCATAACTAAATCGAAAAATATATGACCTAACTAATAATTCACAAATATATGACCCCGTCGGCCTCTGGAAGGCCAAAGAACACCTTAATTTTCGGGACGTGTCGGTGGTCGGGGTGCCCTGTCGGTGTCGGGGTGCCGTGTCGGGGTCGGGTCGGAGTCTCGGGGTCGGGGTGTCGGGTCGGGGTGCCGGGTCGGGGTCGGGGTGCCGTGTCGGTGTTGGGGTCGGGGTGTCGGGTCAGGCTCGGGGTCAGCTAGCAGACGGCAAAGAGTTGGCAGATGGCAAATTATCTAATTCCAGTAGTGTGTCGGGGTGTCGTGTCGGGGTCGGGGTGTGGTGTCAGGGTGTCGGGGGTCGGGGTCGGGGTGTCGGGCAGGGGTGTCGGGGTGGCATGTCGGGGTCGGGGGTCGGGGTCGGGGTGTCGGGGGTTGGGGTCGGGGTGTCACGCCGGGGTGCCGGGGTGGCGTGTCGGGGTCGGGGTGTCGGGGGTTGGGGTCGGGGTGTCAAGCCGGGGTTCCGGGGTAGCGTGCCGGGGTCGGGGTGTCGGGGGTCGGGGGTCGAGGGTCGGGGTCGGGGTGTCGGGCCCGGGTGTCAGGGGTGGCGTGTCGCGGTCGGGGTGTCGGGGGTCGGGGGTCGGGGTCGGGCTGTCGTGCCGGGGTGTCGGGGTCTTCTTCTTCTACTACTTCTTCTACTTCTTTTCTTCTTCTTCCTTTTTCATCTTTTTTCTACTTCTTTTCTTTTCTTCCTTTCTTCTTCTTCTACTTCTTTTCTTTTCTTCTTCTTCTACTTCTTCTACTACTTCTACTTCTTCTACTACTTCTACTTCTTCTAAGTCTTTTCTAACACTAACACTAGCACAATCTAGCACTAACAATTAAATAGCAAAAAAAAATGAAAAAACAGAAGAAGAAAAAAGTAGTCCCTCACCGGAGCAATGGGACGGTCGGCGGGGGCGGTGGCAGGGCAGGGGGCGCCGGGCGGCGGGAGCAGTGGCGGGGGCGGCACCGGGCGACGGGAGCAGTGACAGGGGCGGCTGGGGCAGCGCCGGGCGGCGGGTGGGGGGCGGGGGCGGCGCCGGGCGGCAGGAGCAGTGGCGGGGGCGGCACCGGGCGGCTGGGGCGGCTCCGGGCGGCGGGAGCAGTGGCGGGGGCGGCGCCGGGAGGCGGGTCGGCGGCGGGTGGGGGGGGGCGGGGGCGGTGCGGGGGCGGCGCCTGGCGGTGGGGCGGGGGCGGCGGCGGGGGGGCGGGGGCGGCGGTGGGTGCGGGGCGTCGGGCAGGAGATCGAGATGGAGAGAACAGAGAGTAACGGGCAGGGGGATGGGGCCGTTAGGTAGGCCCTTCTTTGTCGTCCGCCTATCTTTGCCGTACGCCATTATCTCCCTTTGCCGTCCGCTAGCAGACGACAAAGAGGTGGGGGCGTTAAGTTTTTTCTGAACGGGCGGGGGTGGGGGCCACCTCTCTCTTTGCCGTCAGCCAGCGGACGGCAAAGCTTCTTTGCCGTCTGCTGGCTGACGGCAAAGAGCTGGCTGATGGCAAAGGCCTGTTTTACCATCTGCCATTTCTTTGCCGTCCGCTTTCCGGTAGCTGATGGCAAAGAGCTTCTTTGTCGTCCGCTAGCCGACGGCAAAGAGCTGGCAGATGGCAAAGTAGCTGATTCCAGTAGTGGGAATCGCTCGGCAAGGTCCTCGCAAGGCCCCCTCTTCCCCGCCTCTGCTCCCCTTTCTGCTCTACGTCCTCAGGTCCCGGCCCTCGAGCTTGTCTCAGCCATCGCTGGTATGCCAGGTCGCGATGCCGTGGACAAGGCCAGAGGGTGAGGGCTGGAGGGCTAGTAAGAGCCCTGAGTCGCGATGCTCAGGCGCCACCCCTTTAACGTGCAAGCGGTTCGCGCAGGCAAGGGCTAAGGAAACCTCGTGGAGGCCTCGGCTTGCGCGGTTCCCTCCAGGGGTCCTGCAGGGTCATCACAAAAAGAAGATGGTGTTGCCATGGCGGCCGTTAGTCGATCGTTAGTCACTCAAGAGCTTGCTGGTTGGAGTAGGCGAGGTGTATCTGGGCACCCGTGAGCCAGCGCGGGACTCACGAGGCCCTACCTCTGGGCGGGTTGCGCCCGGCACTGGGCCGTATCTTGGAATGTGTCCCTGCAAAATTTGGTTAGATGCTGGTACTCTACGTCCTCGGGTCCCGGCCCTCGAGCTTGTCTCAGCCGTCGCTGGTATGCCAGGTCGCGATGCCATGGACAAGGCCAGAGGGTGAGGGCTGGAGAGCCAGTAAGAGCCCTGAGTCGTGATGCTCAGGCACCCCCCCCTTTAACGTGCAAGTGGCCGACATGGGAAGAAAAGATGCCGCGGACGGGCACCATGCAGCTAAGCGTGATAGGCAATGCATAGTTGGAAATAAACGCTAGGGGGATACACGCCGCTGGGTCTGGCCCGAATGGCTTGGGGATGATGCAGCCCGAGGGGCGCCCCAACAAGGCAAACTAACGACGGAAAGGTAAATGCAGATACATGCCGCGGGGACGGACCCACGCGGCCTGGGAGTGATGCAACCCTGGGAGGGTGCTCCCAGCTGAGAACGGAACTTGAAAGATGTCACCTGAGGATGTCGTCGGCGTAGTGGCGTTGGTGCAGCAGACTTGATGGGCTGTAGAAGCCGATCCTCACGAGCCCCCAGGCCCCGGGGCCTCGGGACGCTCCGAAGGCGCTGGTGACTCCTCGCGAGCTGCCTCCATCTCCGCCAAGGCCGCGGAACGCCTGTCTTCCTGAGCCTCCATGATCCCCTCGTGAGGCGTGGGCACGCCGCAGCCACGCTCGGCAGGCCGTAAGGCATGCGAACACGGCTGTGGGGTGGACCTCCGCAGCGCCCCACTCGCGAGGGCCAGAGGCGCTCCGTTGTGGCGATCCGATTGAGCCCTGGTACGTCGAGGCAGACGCGCAGCCCACCATCCTCGCCTGGATGTGGGGCCACGACTGGCAAGCGGCGGCAACCTCTCATGATCCTTGTCTCCTGTAGCTCTTGAATGGCCTCGTCAACGAACTCTTTTTGGTCTGATCTTCCTCGCCTGGCTCCCTCTCGAGGGAAACGTGCTGCGAAGCACGCCTCCACATGGTGCCCAAGCGCCTCCCTCGTGACCCTGGCTAGGTCGGTGGCCCTCCAGGTGAGAGCCCTCGAGCCCTGCCTGAGGAGGGCGTCGGGCGCGCTTTCCTATGCAATAGAAGGAGGGTCCCCCTGGGCAGACACGGGCCCTCAGGGGCCTGCCTCTTGGGGGGCTGAGCCTGACGATGTCTTCTTCTTCTTGGGGGTGGTCTCAGGAAGCCTCCTGCTTCCGTGATCTGGGTCTTCTAGCGACGCGGGCTGAAAGGCTCGCTCCAGGGAACACACTGCATCTCTCTCCTCACAGGGCACCGTGATGACGCTGCCACTTCCTGGCATCTTGAGGACGTTGTAGCCGTGGTGAGTCACAGCCATGAACTTGGCCAGCGCTGGGTACCCGAGGATGGCGTTGTACGGCAGGCGGATGTGGGCAACATCGAAGTCGATGAGCTCGGTGCGGTAGTTGTGGCGGGCCCCGAAGGTGACTGGGAGGCGGACCTGCCCGATCGGGACCGTGGAACCGTCGGTAACTCCGGAGAAAGGGTTGGTCGGCTGGAGCTGGTCATAGGGCACTTGGAGGTTGTTGAAGGTTTCCGCGGACAGGACGTTGAGCCCTGCCCCGCCATCGATGAGGGTCTTGGTGACCAGCACATTGCTGATGACTGGGGAGCAAAGCATCGGGAGGACTCCGGCGGTGGCTGAGCACTTGAGCTGATCTGCTGAGCTGAACGTGATGGTGCACGCCGACCACCTGAGGGGGCGCGTTGCTTCAAGCTTGGGGAGGGCTGCATTCACTTCACGGGCGAACTGCTTGAAGATGCGTTGGGAGGCCGGGGCTTGAGCTCCACCCAGGATGCAGGCGATCGCGCGCGGCTCCTGGAAGCCCCCAGCCCCCTCGTCTTGATGGCGGTCTTCGTTCCTTCTTGGTGGAGGCGGCAGAGGAGGCAGGCCTGCGTTGCCGTGAGGGCGGTCCTCACGAGGCTGGTCTCTCTAGTCCCCCTCACGAGGCAGGTCCTGCCAGCGTCCTCGCGAGGCTGGTCGTGCCACCCCAGGCGCGGGCCACGATCTTCCCAGCGCCCTGGGTTTCTTCCTCCTCCTCGGCCGTAGCCCTGGTCAGCACGGTCAGGGCGACGACCGATCCTTCCTTCTTGTACGGCGCGGAGCTCTTGACATTCGTTGGTGTTGTGGGTGTGGAGGTCGTGGTACACACAGTACCGGCTGCCTCTGCAGGGTTCGGGCAAATCCTTGCCCCGCTTGGTGTCCGGTTCGGCTGCGAGCACGGTAGCCCCCTTGCGTTTCACGTCCTTGGCCTTGGGCTTCTTCTCTTCTGGGTCCGCGGCAGGCAGCTCGAGGAGGGAGAGACGTCCCTCCTTAGCCCTGGCACACTTGTTCGCCAAGTTGAACAGCTCCAGGGAGGTGCAGAGGTCTTCGTGCATTGCCAGCTCCTCCTTCATCTTGATGTCACGCACGCCGTCAGAGAAGGCGGAGATGATGGCCTCCTCAGACACCTTGGGGATCTTGAGGCGCGCACTATTGAAGCGCTGGATGTACTTTTGCAGGGTCTCTCCGGGTTGTTGCTTGATGCGGCGCATGTCGCTCACTGCGGGTGGCCGATCGCGAGTACCTTGGAAGTTGGCGATGAAGCGGGTGCGCATCTGGTCCCAGGAAGAGATCCTCCCTGGAGCCAGATTCAGGAGCCAGGTGCGCGCCCCTTCCTTCAGCGCCATGGGGAACCAGTTCGCGATGACCTTTTCATCCCCGCCGGAAGCCTTGATGCCCAGCTCATAGAGCTGGAGGAATTCCGCGGGGTTAGTTGTGCCGTCATAGCGAGGAGGCAGGTCGGGCTTGAACTTGCCGGGCCACGCGACGCTGCGCAGCTCAGTGGTGTAGGCGTGGCAGCCCGCGGTGGCCACGAAAGGCCTCGATTGGTGGAGAGCTTGGTCTTGAGGGTCCCCACGCGCTGCAGCTAGGAGCCGGGCAGGGTCTTGGCGCGCCGGAGCTGGAGCAGGGTCGCGGCATGCCGGAGCAGGGACCGCCCTGGTAGTCCCTTGCGGGCGAGGAACTTCTTGGCAGCTTCGCTCTTGCTGCGCTGCCGCCTGACGGCGCGAGTTCCGCCCAGGGACCAAGCGCCTTGGAGCCATGGCATCTTCTTGGAGGGGAGGCGGCTGGTGCACCTCTGGAGCTTCGTTGCCCGCGCGGGGCGGAGTGCGGCGCAGAGGGACGGACGGTGCGGAAGAGCCCCCTGCGGCGCGGACAAGCTCGGCGACGCGGTCGAGCCATTCTTCGTAGACGTCATCGACGGGATGGTAGCGCAGGAGCTCGTTTGCCACGAGGAGCGCAGCCCGAGCCTCCAAGGGTGCGCGGAGCGCGCGGGACGAAGAACCGGCTGGAGCGAGTGACGGAGTGGCGGTGCGGCCGTCTTGCCGCACGGACGGGTGCTGAGACAATGCCTGCTCCTCGCCCCCCGCCGGGCCGGTGGCGGCGTTAACGGCGGGCGACGGGGAACGACGAGGACGCCCACCGATGGGGGCCATCTGGGCGATGCGGAAAGCGATGGCGGCCCGGCGCTCGGCGTGGGCCCGGCGAGCGTCAGACATGGATGCGACGGTCGGAGGAGAGTGGAGCGGTGGAAGACGAATTCCTGTGCACCCCTACCTGGCGCGCCAAATGTCAGATTGCGGGTTCCGGCAGAACCTTAAGGTTCAAACAAGAGGCAATATAAACGGACGTTCTTTTGCATTAAAATTTTGTGCATTCAACCATAAAAGCGCATGACAACCTCTACTTCCCTCTGCGAAGGGCCTATCTTTTACTTTTACCTTCTACCCTTATACAAGAGTCACGGTGATCATTGTTGTTGGATTTCGGGTTCCGGCAGACCCTTAAGGTTCGAACACTGGGGTGCGCGTGGAAACCTCTCCTTCAACCCCTCCGTCTCGATGGGATCTAAACTACAAAAAGAACTGCACGAAAGACACAAGATTTATACTGGTTCGGGCCACCAGTGTGGTGTAATACCCTACTCCAGTGTGTGGTTTGTGGATTGCCTCCTGGGGCTGGTGAGGATGAACAATACAAGGAAGAACAGCCTCGCGAGGGTCTGTTCTTGGCTGGGGTGATGAACTGCTATGGGGAGTTCAGCCACCTCTCTCTATCTCTCTCTTTCTCTCTTCCTCTCTTCCAGATCCCAACTGACCCCCCGAACCGATGAACCCCCCCAACCCCTGCTATGTGGGTGGCTAGTCCTATTTATAGAGGCCCTGGTCCTCTTCCCAAATATTGAGCAGGAAGGGATCCAACAATGGCGGGCTAATTTGAAGGGGGGCAGCGAGTACGTCTATCCTGAGAAAAGCAGTCTTCGCCTGCCAAAGGCTCTGGTGGTGACGCTGGGCTGGGCTCCATGGTGACCTCCGTCTCGTAGTCCGCTTGGTCCTGGTCTTGTTGCACCGGAATGGCAACCTTTGCCTGATGCCTCGGTACTCCGCGGCTACACTTGCCCCCTTTGCACCAAAGAGGAAAGGACGACGCTGCGCGCGTTGGCGCCCGCCTGGCGCCCTCGATCGTCATGGCTTACATCACGGGCACCTCACGAGGCACCCCACCTTGATATCTCCGTCTCCTCGCGAGCCAGCCTGAGGAGGCTGCGCCTGAGGATGCGCCGTGTCGTCTTCCTTGCGAGGCTTGGCCCCTCGCGAGGGTCTTGAGCCTCGTGTTGATGAAGATGGGCCGCGCTGGGCCCCCACTTGAGCCACGCCGCAGGCAGGCAAGTCTAGGGACCCCCGTTCCCAGAACGCCGACAATTGTCGGTTTCAAAACCGGCGGATCTCGGGTAGGGGGTCCTGAACTGTGCGTCTGAGGTCGATGGTAACAGGAGACACGGGACACGATGTTTACCCAGGTTCGGGCCCTCTCTACGGAGGTAATACCCTACGTCATGCTTGATTGATATTCATGAATATGAGTATTACAAGAGTGGATCTATCTCGAGATTGTAATGGCTAAACCCTAGATGTCTAGCTTGTATGGCTATGATGATGAATCTCTCCCTCCGGACAAAGTCCTCCGATTTATATAGACACCGGGAGGATCTAGGGTTACATACGGTCAGTTACAAATAAAGGAATCTACATATTTGGTCGCCAAGCTTGCCTTCCACGCCAAGGAGAGTCCCATCCGGACATGGGTGCAGTCTTCGGTCTTCGTATCTTCACAGCCCATCAGTCTAGCCCATGGCTAACAGGCTGGGCGCCCGAGGACCCCTTAGTCCAGGACTCCCTCAGTATCCCCCGAACCAGTCTTCAATGACAAGGTGTTCGGCACATAGATTATCTTCGGCATTGCAAGGCGAGTTCCTCCACTGATGACTTTCGAGTAGTGTGTTCGGCCTTCCATTTAATGTTGTACTACTCGGCTTCTGTGCATCAACAACTTCAGTTTCCATGCCTCGAGCGAATGCGAGATGTTAGGGTATTTTTGCATATACCACCCCGACTGTACCACAAAGGCGCCTATTTAAAGAGAAGAGATCTCAGATCCATTCCACGCCCTGTGAAAAATCCTCAGAGCTTGCTAAGGAGAACCATCCCAACATGGCTAGCGCTCCCATCTCTTCCTCTCGTCCCCACGGCTCCAAAAAGGGTGATTGGGAGAGATGTTCCGTACCCCACAGTCAACTGGCAGCTGCAAACACAGGGCTTTCTTCCCCCGCGGACTTGGTCCCTGTTCGAGCAGGATTGGCCTTCTTCAACAGCAAAACTTAGGCAGAGGATTTCCCCAATCCGTCCACGGGAGAACAAGTGTGCTTCGTCCCCTTCTTACTAAGAGGTGTCGGATTTCTAATCCATCCCTTCCTCCGAGGTCTCCTGGAGTATTATGGCCTCCAACTGCACAGTCTCACTCCCGCCACTATCCTTCATATTGCGGGTTACGTCGCTCTATGCAAGCTATTCCTGGGATATGAGGCCCATTTCTATTTATGGAGAAGACTGTTCTGCCTCATCCCTCGTAATCAAGGCGGGTCAATTTTTGAAGTGGGAGGCGCCGAAGTGTGGCGCATCGCCAGGACTGGATACCTGTCCGGCACGCCGAAGAAAGCTTTTGAAGAGAGGCCTTCCGAATGGTTCTACATCGACGTTGTCGCTCTACCCGACCCCGTCCGTATGGGCCTCCTGAGTTTTCAAGTACTCCGCTGAAGAAACGCCATAGCTGGCGTCCTTGGAGCCTCGAGGAAGAGGATAGTGCAAAGATCAGCCTATTGCTGGGCAAGATTAAGACACTTGCCCAGTCCAGATTGTCAATAGTCGAGGTAATGGCGACCTCCATGGCGCGGGGGGTCCAGCCACTCCAATACAGAGGGATGCCCATGTGGCATTATAATGGGGAAGACGACGCCTCACGCTATGGTCGGAAGGGCCCGAAGACCCCCGCTGCCCTAGCCAAAATACTGGTCGAGCTATATAAAGGGGAGAAAGAGGAGTTCACCTGTCTCCAACATCAAGGCGGATTTTCCATGTATAATCCTCCCAGCTGGGTAAGCTTCTGCTCCACTATTTTACTCCTATCCCTGAATCATCCTTGACAGGTAGTATATTATCTGCTTATAATAGGAATGGCGAAAGGCTATCGAGGGGATCCATGACCCCGCCCCACAGCCGGATAACCGCAACTGAGATCTTGACCCCAGATATGAGGAAGATCCGGACATATTTGTGGAGCTCGAGGATGGAATATTCTATCAGATGAGCTACGATAGTACATATTTACCCATCATCGCCGATTACCCCGGCCTCCTTCCTACTTCACATGTAAGTAATCCGGAGATACCTTGTCCAAGGGAGTTTTCTCATTCCTTCTTACCCACCGCACTATCATGTGCTCAAAAGGGGAGGCGCTCGGCGCGCCATGTTACCCTAGGGGCATCTCCGAAGAGAACGTCCCCCACACCAGGCAAGCCTTTAAAGAGGAAGGCAAATGAAGATACGGCCGAGCCTTCATCAAAGAAGTATGAATTTGCAAATATGCACCTTGGCAGTAACATCCAACTGTGACCTTTCCTTTTATCCTGTATCAGGAAAAAGGTGTGCGGGACTATATCCGGGGGTCCGGCCGGCCATACTTCCCGCAGCCAGGATCCAGATCCTACCGTGAAGACAGGGGGATGATGCAGGGGTGATGCCGGACTGTCCTCTAGCCGAGGATTCGGATGACGTATCCATCATCAACTCGGAAGTGGAGAGCGCCATGAATCATCAGCGCCGCAGGGCCGATTTACAAGACCCTGGCTTTTCATAAGAGGCTTTTAATGCCTTCAGCTTGGCTGATGCATATATTCGAGCTGCTCGAGATGGGCTTAACAGAGCCACAAAGCAGCATTTAAAAGATGTCTAGGTAAGTTTACTTCGTCTGACTATGATAACCATATGCCAGTAGCCCTAAGACTTAAAGTAGTTGGGACAACTGATTTGATGATTGCTGCATGACCAGGTTCTGACGAAGAAGAATGACGTGCTAGCCCAAGAGCTAGAAAAGTGCCAAACGCAGTTGAACGTAGTGACCGCCGAACTGGAAAATCCAAAGCGGCGTCCTCCGGTGATATTTCCCTCCATCGAGAAATAGTTATTGCATAGCGACCATGTTAACACTGCGACATTATCTCATAACAGGATCATCAGATCAATTGGAGGAAAATGAGTCGAAAAGACTGCAGGCCGCAGGCGAGCGGGTTTTGACCCGTGTCAGACAGGAGAAAAACATACTCCAAGATGCAAACACCCAGCTGGGTGAAGAACTTAAGGATGTGCGGGCCCAGCTGGTAGACTCTGTGAAGGAGAACAAAAAACTGCACGGCGGCATATTCAGTATGTGGTCGTATTTACCGTAGAACAGTTTGGAAGTAAAAGTAGCTATTATAGTTGTGATTGCAGGTATATTAACGGGCCGTCCCGAAGAGGAGGCGTCCGGATCATCAAGTGATTTTCCGCAAGGGTTGTCGCAGTTGCACGAGCGAGCTCGGCGGGCAATGCGGAGTGTAGCCAAGGCCTTATGGCCATCCGACTCCCCTCCAGGGAGTATGGAGAAGCTTGTAGAGCTGTTCAAGGGAGCGCGGCGGCGTATCCGACAGTGGAAGATATTGGCCTGCCGAGAGGGTGCGCGAGAAGCCTGAGCCATGGTAAAAACACGATATACCAAGCTGGATCCGAATCACATGGCCCGGGTCGGACCGCTGGAGTCAAATGGGGAAGAAATTCCCGTTAGTTTAGTGTATGGCCAAGTAGAGGTGGCTGCTAGATACTCCCAACAGGATTGTAAATTGGACCCCCTGTTGGATGGTATAGAGGAGGAAGTTTTTAGGTCCTAAGTGACTATGTACTTTCCTTGTAGCTGGATAATAAAAACAATTGTCGTGGCCGACCTTTTCGCTTCGACCTGTGTACCCGAAGGTGCAGAGTGTTTCCGAATACCCTAACGGTAGAATATACCAGGGTATGCATGGGAACCAGGCGTAGGGGTCATAGGTGCTTGAACATACAATGTGTATCCGGCTAGTTATGTCATATTACATTATGTAAGAAACATCTTCCAGAGAGAATAGTTCTGTTAAGGGTTCCTTTCCCTGGGTGTGCATGCATTTAATTTGCATGTCCGAACTGTGATTGAAAAAATCGTAGAGTAAGTAACTTCTGGGGTTTCACAATGGAGTGAATGCGGAAACATCTTTAATTCGCCAATCGGATATTCCCTTAAGAACGCTAGCTTTCGGCTTCACCCAGTCTGAGGTACACATCCGTATGACCCGGCAGTAACAATTGCAGAGGTTCTCCCTTTATTCCCTAGCCGAACTAACGGGAATGTAGGGCATAAGCACAGGAGCCAGGCAACCTAGCTTGGCCAAAACTTAAGTCATATCGATGCATATAATGGCGAAGAAAAGGTACATATGGGAAAATGCATATGTGGTGAGCTTGATGCTCAAAGGATAGTAGCAAGCTTCTGTACAAGAAGCCCCCAGGTATAATGAATGTACATATGTGGAGATGTACGCATCAGGGGAGGACGGTCTAGCGGTACTAAAGTCGTAGGGCTAAAGAGCAAAACGAAAAAAAAGATAAAAAACGAAAAGAGAGAGAAACAATAACGTTAATAACAGGAGGAAGGAGACGAACACAGAGTTCGGCGCTAGGCATAAAATCGTCGGAGTCTGGCCGCGTTCCAGGGGTTCGGCTCCAGGTGATTGTCTGACGCATCATGCAGGAGATACGCTCCTCCGGTGAGGACTTCGTCAATGATGAAGGGACCCTACCACTTGGGCTTGAGTTTGTCCTTTTTCTTCTCCGGCGGGCGTAGAACAAGTTCACCAATGTTATAAGTCTTGGCCCGTACTTCTCTGCTTTGATACCTGCGAGCCTGCTGTTGATAAAATGCGGAACAGGCTTTTGCGACGTCGCGCTCCTCCTTTAGGGCATCTAAGCTGTCCTACCGATCAAGCTCGGCTTCTCTCTCTTCGTACATGCGCACTCGAGGTGAGTCATGAATAATATCGCAGGGTAACACTGCTTCTGTACCATACACCATGAAGAAAGGTGTATATCCAGTAGTGCGGTTGGGCGTGGTCCACAACCCCTAGAGTACGGAGTGAAGTTCCGCCACCCAGGTCTTGTCTGATTCTTTCAAACACCGCACTAGTCTAGGTTTGATGCCGCTCATAATAAGACCATTAGCCCGTTCGACTTGACTGTTTGTCTACGGGTGATAGACAGAGGCGTAATAGAACTTAATGCCCAGATTAGCGCACCAAGTTTTCACTTCATCGGCTATGAAATTAGAGCCATTATCAGTGATTATGCTGTATAGGACACCATAACAGTGTACCACGCCGGATATGAAATCTATTACCGGCCCCGCTTCGGCCGTTTTAACTGGTTTGGCCTCTATCCACTTAGTGAATTTATCCACCATGACCAGCAGATACTTTCTCTTATGGCTTCCTCCTTTAAGGGGTCCGACCATATCGAGTCCCCAGGCCACAAAAGGCCAAGTGATGGGGATTGTTTGTAAAGCAGTGGGGGGCATATGGCTTTGGTTGGCGAAGAGTTGGCATTCGATGCAACGTTGGACAAGGTCCTGTGCGTCTGCTCGGGCCATCGGCCAATAAAATCCTATACGGAAGGCCTTGCTAACAAGAGTCCGAGCTGCGGCATGGTGATCGCCGAGTTAGGTGTGAATTTCGGCCAAGAGCTGTCGCCCCTCTTCCTCGGAGATACATCTTTGAAGAACTCCAGTAGCGCTTTTCTTATAGAGCTCTCCGTCATGAACCTTGTAGGCCTCTGAATGCCGGGCAATGCATCGGGCCTCATTCTGGTCCTCAGGAAGCTCCTTCCTGTTAAGGTAGGCCAGGAAGGGTTCGATCCATGGGGCAATGACTGCCATGATGAGATGCGCTGACGGTGTTATTTCGATGGCTGAGCCTCCGATGATGTCGGTGTTTTCGGAATCTGGGGTTATGTTTGGATCCGGTCTAGTGTTGTCGTTTTCCCCCTGCCACACCACGGATGGCTTAAAAAGCCTTTCCAGAAAGATATTAGGTGGAACAGGGTCGCGCTTAGCGCCGATATGAGCAAGGACGCCCGCCGCCTGATTACTTTCTCGAGCCACATGGTGGAACTCTAGCCCCTCGAACCGGGCTGACATTTTTATGACGGCATTACGGTAAGCTGCCATCTTTGGATCTTTGGTGTCGAAGTCTCCACTTATTTGAGATATTGCAAGGTTTGAGTCCCCACGCACTTCTAGGCATTGTATGCCCATGGAGACAGCCATCCGGAGACCATGAAATAAGGCCTCATATTCGGCCGCATTGTTGGAGTCTATGTATAGTATTTGGAGTACGTACTGAACGACGTCTCCAGTTGGTGACGTTAAGACGACGCCCGCCCCTAGCCCTGCCGTCATTTTGGAGCCATCGAAATACATGACCCAATTGGAATATGCACCGTACTCTTTGGGGAGTTTGGCCCCTGTCCATTCAGTGACGAAGTCAGCCAGTACTTGGGATTTAATAGCTCGACGTGGTTTGTATGTAATATCAAACGGAAGGAGCTCAGTAGCCCATTTGGCAATCCAGCCCGTGGCATCGCGGTAGTTTATGATGTCATTGAGTGGTACTTTGGAGGCCACCATGATAGAACACTCTTGGAAGTAGTGACGGAGCTTTCGGGATGCCATGAAGACCGCATATGCTATCTTTTGATAATGGGGGTACCGGGATTTGCATGGTGTAAGGATAGTGGATACGTAGTATACTGGCTTCTGAAGCGGGAATTTGTGTCCATCCTGTTCTCGTTCGACGACAAGCACGGCGCTCACCACCTAATGTGTTGCCGATACGTATAACAACATCAGTTCCCTGATGTTTGGCGCGGCCAGGATTGGGTTACTCACAGGAAGGGTTTTTATTTCCTGCAGTCCGGCTGTTGCCGCGTCCATCGACTCGAAGTGATTGGTTCACCGTAGAAGGTGATAGAGTGGCAGTGCCTTTTCTCCCAATCTGAAGATAAAGCGGCTTAGAGCTGTCACACAACCCACGAGCTTTTGGACTTGTTTAAGGTCTATTGGCGTAGCCAATTGTGACAGAGCTCAAGTTTTGGCTGGATTTGCTTCAATTCCTCTGTTGAAAAGATGAAGCCCAGCAGTTTTCCAGCGTGGAGGCCGAAAACACACTTTTCAGGATTGAGCTTAATGTCATACGCGCAGAGGTTATCGAATGTGAGACGTAAATCATCTATTAATGTTTCGACGCGCCTAGTTTTTATGACAACGTCGTCCACATAAGCTTCAACTGTCTTGTCGATCTGTTTCTCCAGGCATGTTTAAATCATGCGTTGGTATGTGGCGCCGACGTTCTTGAGCCCGAAGGGCATGGTGTTGAAGCAGAATGGCCCATATGGGGTAATGAATGCTGCTGCAGCTTGATCGGACTCCTTCATTTGGATTTGATGGTATCCGAAATATGCATCAAGGAAACACAGTGAGTCATGTCCTACGGTAGCATCAATGATTTGATCAATGTGGGGGAGGGGAAAGGATCCTTAGGGCAAGCCTTATTGAGGTCTTTGAAATCGACGCACAACCGCCAGGATTTGTCCTTCTTTGGTACCATCACCAGGTTTGCTAGCCAGTCCGGATGTTTTATTTCTCTGATGAATCCAGCCTCAATTAGCTTGGCTCGATCCTCCCCCATAGCTTGACGTTTGGGTTTGGAAAAGTGCCACAGTGTTTGCTTAACCGGCTAATATCCATTTAATATATTGATGCTGTGTTCGGCCAACTAGCGTGGGATTCCTGGCATATCAGAAGGGTGCCAGCCCAATATATCCCAATTCTCTCGCAGAAACTCTCGTAGCGTGGCATCAACCGTTGGGTCTAATTGTGCTCCGATGGATGTTGTCTTCTTGGGGTCCGTTGGATGGACTGGGAATTTGACTATTTCTTCTGCTGGTTTGAAGGAGGTGGATTTGGGTCATTTTTCTAGGACCATGATACGTCTCCGTCGTATCTACTTTTCCAAACACTTTTGCCCTTGTTTTGGACTATAACTTGCATGATTTGAATGGAACTAACCCGGACTGACGCTGTTTTCAGCAGAATTACCATGATGTTATTTATGTGCAGAAACAAAAGTTCTCGAAATGACCTGAAACTTCACGAAACAACTTTTTAGAAATAATAAAAAAATCCTTGCAAAAGATGAAGGCCAGGGGCCCACCACATGTCCAGCAGGGTGGGGGCGCGTCTGCCCCCCTAGGGCGCGCCCCCTACCTCGTGGGCCCCCTGGAGCTCCTCCGACCTCAACTCCAACTCTATATATTTGGTTTCGGGGAGAAAAAAACCAGAGAGAAGAATTCATCGCATTTGACGGCACAGAGCCACCGCCAAGCCCTAAAACCTCTCGGGAGGGCTGATGTGGAGTCCGTTCAGGGCTCCAGAGAGGGGAATCCGTCGCAATCGTCATCATCAACCATCCTCCATCACTAATTTCATGATGCTCACCGCCGTGCGTGAGTAATTCCATCGTAGGCTTGCCGGACGGTGATGGGTTGGATGGGATCTATCATGTAATCGAGTTAGTTTTGTTAGGGTTTCATCCCTAGTATCCACTATGTTCTGAGATTGATGTTGCTATGACTTTGCTATGCTTAATGCTTGTCACTAGGGCCCGAGTGCCATGATTTAAGATCTGAACCTATTATGTTTTCATCAATATATGAGAGTTCTTGATCCTATCTTGCAAGTCTATAGTCACCTATTATGTGTTATGATCCGTTAACCCCGAAGTGACAATAATCAGGATACTTACCGGTGATGACCATAGTTTGAGGAGTTCATGTATTCACTATGTGTTAATGCATTGTTCCGGTACTCTAGTAAAAGGAGGCCTTAATATCCCTTAGTTTCCAACAGGAACCTGCTGCCACGGGAGGGTAGGACAAAAGATGTCATGCAAGTTCTTTTCCATAAGCACGTATGACTATATTCAAAATACATGCCTACATTACATTGATGAACTGGAGCTAGTTCTGTGTCACCCTAGGTTATGATTGTTACATGATGAACCACAGCCGACATAATTCTCTATCACTGATCCATTGCCTACGAGCTTTCCATATATTGTTCTTCGCTTATTTACTTTTCCGTTGCTATTGCTATCATCACTACAAAATACCAAAAACATTACTTTTGCTATCATTACCTTTTGCTACCGTTACCACTACTATCATATTACTTTGCTACTAAAGACTTTGCTGCAGATACTAAGTTTCCAGGTGTGGTTGAATTGACAACTTAGCTGCTAATACTTGAGAATATTCTTTGGCTCCCCTTGTGTCGAATCAATAAATTTGGGTTGAATACTCTACCCTCGAAAACCGTTGCGATCCCCTATACTTGTGGGTTATCAGACCACAGCCTCCCTGTCCATCGTGGAGCGCAGCGCGGTTAATTCTTTGGCCACGAGGGCTTTAGATAATGCCTCGAGGGCCAAGGATGCAGTTTTATTCTCGGCACGGAGTGCTATGTCCGGATCACTAGCTAGAGTGAATATACCGCTGGGCCAAAGCATCTTGAGCTTCATGTATCCATAATGGGGTATCGCTTGGAAGCACGTAAATGCATCTCGCCCTAAGAGGGCGTGATATCTATTGTTGAAAGGGGCCACTTGGAAGGTTATTACTTTGGACCGATAATTCTCTGGCGTGCCGAATACCACGTCGAGGGTTATTTTTCCCGCACACCACGCCTCCTGACTAGGAATAATTCCTCGGAAGGTCATGCTGCTTTGCTCAATGCGGCTGCTGTCTATTTCCATTTTGTGGAGTGTATCTTCGTAGATGAGGTTTAGTACGTTGCCGCCGTCCATGAGGACCTTGGTGAGCCGAAAGCCATCCACGATGGACTGAGGACCAAGGCGGCTGGTGCTCGGACTGTCCTGTATTTTGGCTCGTCACCGGCATTAGAAGTTATAGCCGTGTCATTCCAAGGGTTTATCGCTGCTATTTGACAGACTTCGGCGAGTCCACGTAGTGCTCTTTTGCGCCTATTGTTTGAGGCGAATTTCTTGAAGACCGTCAGTACTTTGTGGTCGTTGTCCTTTGGGGGGTGTTGTTCTGGGTTATTCTTGGTGAGGATATCCTCGCCGCTCTTGGCCACTTGCCAGAGTATCCAACATGCTCTAAGGCTATGTGTTGGTATGTTATCCGATGTTGCGTGCATTTTACATGGCCCATCGAGCCATCCTTCCAGAATGGTTCCGCGCCCCATACCGGACTTGTATTTCTTTACTATTGAGCCGGGCGTGTTGCAAGGGTGCACCCTTTTCGCCTGAATAAGGGGTTGAGTGGGGACCGATGATTCCCAATGAGCTGCTTGAGTTTTCCAGGCACTTTCCATTGCACTGTACTTTTGTACGATAGTTGCCAAGTCAGCGAAGTGTAGGATGTGACGATGGATGATGGTGTTGAGGATCCCTTCGTCCCTGCAATTGTTGCGGAACACTGAGATCACTTCCTCGTCGCGGCAATCTTTAATCTTGTTTTTGACAGGAAGGAATCTGGCCCAGAAGTGGTGGACCGTTTCTTGAGACTGCTGTTTTATGCTCATGAGAGTGCTTGTATTCGGGTGGGTGGGTGGATTTAAATCTGAACCCTGCCACACTTTTGGATCCGGAGTCTGAAGGTCTTCCAAACTTAGCAGATCGGGCTCCGGGATGTCCACTAATTTCTTAGGCCCGTCGTCCAATTCTATGTTCGGAGGGTAGGATGCTTCACCTCACGGGTAGGTGTCCAGCTCTTCGAGACTAGAGATCTGGACATAGTCCATCCTTAATATAGAGGAAGAGTTGTCGAC
Source organism: Triticum monococcum (assembly GCA_034509565.1). Classification (NCBI taxonomy): domain Eukaryota; kingdom Viridiplantae; phylum Streptophyta; class Magnoliopsida; order Poales; family Poaceae; genus Triticum; species Triticum monococcum. The sequence continues at coordinate 413,862,238 of CM067845.1, forward strand.
TCGCTCCTCGACTATCGCTATCTGGTGGGTGATCGGCGGAGATTTGATTTCTCTCTGATCGGGTTTAAGCGCAATCCGAACATAGTCTGTAGCGACCCCCAGGGCAGCGATGCAATCTACGAGCTCGTTTAAGGACGAAAGCTCTGCCGGATCCATCTGCTTGGAGTGTTCGGAGTCGATACGAAGGGGGTTTTCGATGACTCGAGAGGTCATTGTCGGCTTAACGACCGAACGGGCGGTCATGGTAAAGCCGCCGGAGGGTTTGACCTAGAGCCAGCGTTCCTCCGGTGGCGATATTATCCTTGAGAACAAGGCGAGACATCGATCTTGTTGTCGATGGCATAGTGGAACTCTCAATGAAAGCGCCAATGTCGGTGTCAAAACCGGCGGATCTCGGGTAGGGGGTCCCGAACTGTGCGTCTGAGGTCGATGGTAACAGGAGTCAAGGGACACGATGTTTACCCACGTTCGGGCCCTCTCTACGGAGGTAATACCCTACCTATTGCTTGATTGATATTGATAATTACGAGTATTACAAGAGTTGATCTACCTCGAGATCATAATGGCTAAACCCTAGAGGTCTAGCTTGTATGGCTATGATGATGATTCTCTCCCTCCGGACTAAGTCCTCTGGTTTATATAGAGACCGGGAGGATCTAGGGTTACATAAGGTCGGTTACAAAGAATGGAATCTACATATTTGGTTGCCAAGCTTGCCTTCCTCGCAAAGGAGAGTCCCATTCGGACACGGATGCAGTCTTCGGTCTTCGTATCTTCACAGCCCATCAGTCCGGCCCATGGCTAATAGGCCGGACGCCCGAGGACCCCTTAGTCCAGGACTCCCTCAATCATCACCTTTCCTTTTTACACTTTTCCTTTGGCAAACACTTCGTTTTAGAGCGATCCGGATATATATATATATATATATCCACTTGGATGTAGGTTTTCATAAATTATTATTGTTGACATTACCCTTGAGGTAAAAGGTTGGGAGGCGAAACTATAAGCCCCTATCTTTCTCTGTGTCTGATTAAAACTTTGAACCCATAAATATCACATGAGTGTTAGCAATTGTGAAAGATTAAATGATAGTTGAGTATGTGGAGTTTGCTGAATCAAAGCTCTTACATAGACCCTTCCCGGAAATGAGATGAATTGCAATTGTTTGATGACTAAGAGCATGGTTTGTTAGTTTTCAACAAAGTTTATGATCTATACTTTAACATGTGAATAGCTTGTTACTTGATCATGAGAAGTTTTATGAGATGAACTACTGTTATGACATATAACGATGCTAGAAAAGGTGATTGAAATTATCATTGATCAAACTTGTGCACATGCTAGCATTCCCACTTCATAAATTATTTCTTTTATCATTTACCTACTCGAGGACGAGCAGGAATTAAGCTTGGGGATGCTGATACGTCCCAATGTATCTAGAATTTATGAAGTATTCATGCTATTATATTATCCATCTTAGATGTTTAATGGGCCTTTATATGCTATTTTATATGATTTTTGGGACTAACCTATTAACCTAGAGCCCAGTGCCAGTTTCTATTTTTTCCTTGTTTTTGAGTATCACGGAAAAGGAAAATCAAACGGATTCCAATTGGCCTGAAATTCACGGAGATTGTTTTTGGACCAAAATAAGCCCACGGAGTACCGGAGATGGACCAGAGGAGTCCCGAGGCCACCACGAGGGTGGGTGTCGGGGGTTGGGTGCGACATATGCCAAAGGATGGCTTATCATGGTGGGGGCGAGTAGAATGTCGTCGGTGCCTGGAAACGGGATGAGGCGAAGACATGCATGCCGGCGAATCTTACCCAGCTTCAGGGCTCTCCGGGGAGATAATACCCCTACCGCTGCTCTACGGGGTCTCCGCATGATCACTATGGCAAAGTGTTTACACGGTTGCTCCTTGAGCTGTTTCCTAGAGGTAGGAGATGGCAAGGCTAGCTCTCTCCTTCCTATATGATCTGGTCTAGTGCTAATGGCTTCCAACCCTTTGCATGGGTGCCCTGGGGGTTTATATAGGCCTACCCCCCCCAGGGGTATAATGGTAATCCGGCTGGATGCGGGCCCAGCCGTCAGTGCCTCCGGCCTCCGTCTTCTCCGCCGACTGCTGGGGCCCGTCGAGTGGTGGGTCTGCCGACTAGCTCGGTACGGAGCCGACAGGCTGCGTCCGCCGCGGGTGGGTCTTACCGGCTGCTGATTACTATAGTCGTGCTTCTAATGACGCGGGCTTGGTCATGGAGTCGTGGCAACAGCCCCGCCGCCTGGCGGGCGATCACTATTGCCAATCTCCATCACATCTGGTTAATGGCGCATGGGCCCCGAGGGAGGGGCTGGCCTACTCTTGGGGGCCGACTCCCAACGGGTCCGACTGGTGGTGCACTTGCCGTCTTCTGGGGTCCCGCTGGCTAGTGGGACCCGCCGCCCAGGGTCGTACAGACAAGCCGTCGTGGGCGCAGGATTCGGTCCACTGGTGCTGATGTCAGGGCCGGCATGGCAACAGTGCCACGCCGCACGGAGATCTCCACAGGTACGGTGTACTATGGCCATGCCTGCCCCTAGAAAGGGGTGGGAGCAGGCTTCACTATAGCCACTCCCCTGTCCTGTCCCTCTTGATGAGGACATGGGGTTTGTTGGAGTCGCGGTCCGACTCCCCAAGGCCGGCTTCTCGGGAAGTAGTCAGTCAGGAGTCGGCTTATCCTGAAGTCATTCCTGGGACTCGGCCGTGAGTGGCTAGTCGGTTGCCTTGCCGCCGACTTGTTCAAAAGGCGGCTCTTTGTCCTGGGGTCTTGAGGGACGCAGCCTGCCCCGATGTCTTGAAAGGCTCTAGGGCTCGGGTTAGCCTACCCGTGGCCCATTACTCCGACAGTAGTCCCCGAAGCTGATGAGGTGCCGCGGACGATCAGCCGAGGAGCCTCAGCAGTTTCTCTTTCCGGGTGCCCGAGACATAGATCTTGCTTAACTTCTGGGGGCCGACTAGAAGGAGTCGGACCCACCCAACTCTGACTTGCACAATATTTCGAACGTCGCGGCGGGATCCAAGTAGCGTGCTGGCTAAGCTTCCAGGCTGCCACCCGTTCCGGGCCCGTCACATGGTAACACGCGGCCGGGCCAGTCTGCCAGCCTACGCACGTGACGGGACAGACCCGTAGGTGGGGCCCACCATTACCGCACCTCGGCGCTCGAGCGGATCCATTGTGGCCCGAGCGGACGGTTGGGATTCCTGTGAAGTTACTGCGCACAGTAACTTTTGTCGTGGAAATGTGGGGGTCGTGGGGTCATGGGCGCAGTAAATCCCACGACTGCCCCCTTGGCTTCGCAGACCATGAGGCTATAAGTAGGGGGAGGAGGGGGCGCGGCAGAGCACGCGCGCCCCTCCTCCACGCTACTCCTTGCCCTTCTTCTTCTTCTTCTTCGCATTGCCGCGCGCCCAAGCTTTGCCGAACGCCGCGGCGATCCGCTTACGATGAGTTCTTCTTATGCCGCCGCGCCTCCCTTGGTGCATTCCGGCACCTGGGATGGCTCAGAAGTTCACGACGACCACATCAAGTTCCTCCGCCAGACTCGTCGGCTCCCCGGTGAAGAATACGTGCGGGTACGCCTTGCGCCGAGGGGGGAGATCTCTCCGGCGCCGGAGGAGGGCGAGCGGGTTATCTTCCGCTCGCACCGCCTGCACGGATTGGGGCTGCCGGCGAGCAGCTTCTTCCGCTCCTTTCTGGAGTTCTACGGCCTCCAGCCGCACCACCTGTAACACCCTCGATGCGACTATATCTCCCACGTGTCGAGGCACGACTTAGAGGCATAATCGCATTGAAGGCATATGTCGCAAGTGAGGTAATCTTCACACAACCCATGTAATATAATAAGGAAAAAGGATACATAGTTGGCTTACAATCGCCACTTCGCACAATTACAATAATAAAGCATTACATCAACCAAATACACTCATGGTCCGACTACGGAACCAAAATAAAAGAAGAACCCCAAATGCGACAAAGGTCCCCGATCGACCCCAACTGGGCTCCACTACTGATCAACTAGAACGAAACAACACAAATGAACAAGGTCTTCAACGAGCTCCTCCTGAGCTTGGTTGCGTCATCTGCTCGGACTCATCGGCACCTGCAAGCTGGTTTTGGATGTATCTGTGAGCCATGGGGACTCAGCAATCTCGCACCCTCGCGATCAAGACTATTTAAGCTTATGGGTAAGGTAAAGGTATGAGGTGGAGCTGCAGCAAGCGACTAGCATATATGGTGGCTAACATACGCAAATGAGAGCGAGAAGAGAAGGCAAAGCACGGTCGATAAAAGTATGATCAAGAAGTGATCCTGGACTACCTACGTCAAGCATAACTCCAACAACCGTGTTCACTTCCCGGACTCCGCCGGAAAGAGACCATCACGGTTACACACGCGGTTGATTCATTTTAATTAAGGATAACTTCAGGTTTTCTACAACCGGACGTTAACAAATTCCCATCTGCCCATAACCGCGGGCACGGCTTTCGAAAGTTCAAATCCCTGCAGGGGTGTCCCAACTTAGCCCATCACAAGCTCTCACGGTCAACGAAGGAATAGACCTCCACCCAAGACATTCCGATGAGACTCGGTATCCCAGTACAACAAGACATTTCGACAGGGTAAAACTAAACCAGCAACACCGCCCGAATGTGCCGACAAATCCCGATAGGAGCTGCACATATCTCTTTCTCAGGGCACACTTAGATTGTCTTAGGTACGGGCAAGCCAGCCCAGAGTTGCCCCTGGTGGCCACCGGCAGCTGACAGGTGGACCAACACTCAGAGGAGCACTGGCCCGGGGGGGTAAAATAATGATGACCCTTGAGTCTGCAGAACCCAAGGGAAAGAAAAGGCTAGGTGGCAAATGGTAAAACCAATGTTGGGCATTGCTGGAGAAGCTTAACTTAAGGCGAACTGTCAAGGGGTTCCCATTATAGCCCAACCGCGTAAGGGACGCAAAATCCGGGAACATAACACCGATATGACGGAAACTAGGGCGGCAAGAGTGGAACAAAACACCAGGCATAAGGCCGAGCCTTCCACCCTTTACCAAGTATATAGATGCATTAATTTAATAAGATATATTGTGATATCCCAACAAGTAAATAACTGTTCCAACAAGGAACAACATCTCCATGTTCCAACAAGGAACAAACTTCAATCTTCACCTGCAACTAACAACGCTATAAGAGGGGCTGAGCAAAGCAGTAACATAGCCAATCAACGGTTTGCTAGGACATTGGTGGGTTAGAGGTTCAACATGGAAATTGGGAGGCTGACAAGCAAGTGGTAGGCATCGTAGCAATGGCATAGCAAAAGAGCGAGCATCTAGCAAAGCAAAGATAGTAGTGATTTCGAGGGTATGATCATCTTGCCTGGAATCCCGCAAGGAAGAAGAACGAGTCCATGAAGAAGACAAATGGACGAAGTTGAACGGATCCTCACAACACGACGTTACCGGAACCAACCCGAAGAAGCAATCACCGGAAAAGAAGCACACAACATAGTAAACAACCACGACATGAACATGGCATGATGCACAACCAAATATGATGCATGTCCGGTTTAAAGAGGGCATGGCATGGCAAAATGCACAAACAATCCTACAAATTAAGTGGAGCTCAATATGCATCGGGATGCATATTGACAAAACACCACGTCAATTATTTAGTTTGATCTCGTTTATGTACCCAACAATATTAAATGTTGGTTAACATGGCAAGGGGTGAGACATGATGAAACTATCTACCCTAGGCAAGTTTAAATGAGGCCGGAACAACAAAACAACAAGTCCGGAAAATCCCCATGTGCAAATGTTAGGTTTGGTCCTGATCTGTCCTAAACACAATTTTAGAGTTGTTTAACATGCAAAGTAAGGTCACCATGAAAAACTAGGCAAAATTCTACCCCATTTACATATAAAGATTATTAAAATCGGAGTTACGGTTATTTAGTTATGAATTAAATCATATTAGCATGGCCTAGGAGCAAATTTAACCAAACATCATTTTGGACATTTTAACCATGGATGAAAGTGGCATATTATTAATCTACACACAATTTTAAGCAAGTTTCATATAAAGTTTGTTTACATCCGATGCACGGTTGATGAGTTGTTAAATGCATGATGTATAGGGACTTTTCTAAAAAATTGCAGATTCTGGAAATTAGATAAAAATCGTCCTGGCAGGAAAAAAATCACATAGGCCGAAACTGACAGGCTGGCCCAACAGGTTAAAAAAATAAGAGGAGAGGGCGCTTGGGGTGTGGCTTCACCTAGTGGGCTGAGGCCCAGTTCGGAGGAGGAGACAGGCCGAGGCGGGGCGCTGCGCTGGGCCTGGAGGCTGGATCAGGGGGAAGTAGGCTGGGCCTTGGCAGCGGCCCAGCGAGGCGCTGCACGAGCGCGTGGCTGCGGTCAACAAGATCGAGCGGTTCTAGGCGCGGGGAACTGCTCTGCTCGTCTCTGAAGGCAAACGCAGCAGAGCGACGCCGGGGACTTGCGGGCGGCGCCGGTGGGTCTTGGGCACGGCTCTGCAGGGCCGCGATGGCGCGGGGACAGCCGGATCCAAGCATAGGGCGGCGAGGCAGGGAACCTGTAGGCCTGCGGCGACGAGGAGGTTGGAGGCGCCGGTGTCCCGCACCAGCAATGGGCGGCGGAGGAAGTCCATGGCGCGGGGAATCGGGAACAGCGGCAGCGGGCATGCAGGGAAGGCTGGCGCGGACCAGCTCGGGGGGGGGGGATGGCCGGACCTGGGCGACTGCTTCCCGTAGATGGACTTGGCGCTGGCGAGCAGGGGACTTGGAGCTTGGTTCCCATGGCGGCGATGAAGCGGCGGAACGGCGCCACGGCGCGACGAAGGGAGCTCGGGCACGGGCACAAGGGCAGCGGCGGAGCAGGGAGAGGGCAACGGCCTGGCGGTGGCGCTGGTCTCCTGCGGCGCACGGGGAAGCCGAAGCACGGATCCTGGTGGCGAGGACGATGCAGGGGTGCGCGCGAGGAGCTGCTGCTACGCTTGGTCGTCGGCGGAGACGAGGCCTCGGGCAGGAGAGGAAACAGGGCGCTGGTTCCTTGGCCAAGAGGAAAAGGAATCGAGGGGAGCCATGGGAGGTCTCTGGTTGGGTGGATCGAGGAGAAGGGGATCGGGGAGGATCCCGAGAGGATCTGGGTGGAGTGGCGGCGGGATGGGACAGACTCCCTAGAAGTTAGGGTTGGACCCATTTATATAGCAAGGATTTTTGGTAAGGGGCTAAAATGACCCTCTGATCGTAATCGGACGGTCGCGAATACAATACCTAGGAAGTCCAAATAAGAAAACGGTGACGTTTTGTAGACGTTTGGGGATGATCCGGATCCAACGGTGACGACAGTCCGGGTCGGGTCCGGGACAACTTTCGGGCGCGCGCGAGGGGGGCTGCAGGTTGACGAGAGAGGTTGGGTAGGACCTGGTGGTGAGAAGTGGGCTGTGTAGACAGTCTCGAGCTGAGAGAAGAGAAGAGAGGGAGGCCCGGCGACTATTTCCGGAGACCGAAAACGTTCGACGTTAGACCGGCTATAATGCCGCTATATTTATCCGTTGGGGCGTCAAACGAACTCCGACTGCGATGAAACTTGACAGGCGGTCTGTCTACACTATAATAAGACCGCACACCAAATTTCAACTCAATCCGAGAACATTTTCCAGCCACTTATAAAATACTATTTCGGACATGCCGCGGGCGCGTGCAAGTGTGGTAGGGCTCAGAACGGACAACGGAAAGAACGAGGAGGCCGGGACGGATGCAAGTTTTGAAAAACATGATGATGCAATGCACATGATGACATGATGAAATGCAACACGCAAGCAAATGACATGGCAACGACGGCGAATAACTGCACGACACGTGGCACATCGGTCTCGGGGCGTTACAACACTCCACCACTACGAGAGGATCTTGTCCCGAGATCTAGAATGGCACCGGAGGGAAAAACGGAAGGGAAAAAAGAAGAGGTAAAACTAAGTTGCTCCTTTGACAAACGAGTGAAACCACGAACCTTGAGAGGTTGAACGAATCGAGAAAAGAATACAACGAAGGTGAACAAAGTCGAAAACACTCCGTTAGAAAAGAGGGACAGCGAGCATTGCGAAACCTTGCGGTTGAAGGGAAGATATATATTGAAAACAGTCCGGTTAAGGAAGGGGATCAAGGGAGACCAAATTCGGGTAGCGCTCCGGTTGAAAAGAAAAGGAATTGAATAAGGTCTTGAAAAGATGAGAAGATAGTTGATGAAATCACAACACACTGCCTCCATAACTATTGAATGGATGGAACAAAGGGTAAGAAATATCTCGGACAGCACTCCGGTTGAGAAAGGATGTAAAACTTGATAAGGCGAAAAGAACTTGAGAAGAATGGCACCACACTCCGGTTAAACAAGATAGGGAAGGAATAGTACAATTTGGGCAGCACTCCGACTGCAAATGGAAGGAATTGAACTTGACAAGATGAGAGGATACTTGAAAAGAGGACACAACACTCCAATAAAAGTATAGGCATGGAAAGATCATGATCTTTGACAAAACAAGATGATGGGTTGAAAAGATGAACATCACAATGCCTCCGGAACAAAAGAATAGAAGATAGATAATTGAAATAGGAGAATTGAGGAGAAAATGCCAACTTCTGCTACAAAAAGCTTGAGAAGGCATCCTTAGGAGACGGGTCGAGCAGAGTTGTTGGAACACCAACAACGAAAAGAACAGGCTTGTAGTGGTCTTATGGAATACCTCTCAAATTAAGAGATGACAGCCTGCCACTCACGGGAAGAAGAATTGATTGGATTTAAATGAACAAGGAGACGAGAAATTATTTCACCCGAAGGATAAATGAAGAACTTGGGTCATTTATTGGCACCACAGATAGCAACAATCCTTAGGGAAGGCTTAAGGTGAAATATAACCCAAGATAACTCCAATGACGAGATTGATGGATTTGAAATATCCCAATCTTGACAACATGTGAATCATGAAAAACATGAACTCAAATTATCAAGAATGGCATAATACTACCTCCAATAATATGGTAGAAAGAATTGCACTCTCGATTACACGATCAAGAATGCTCGAGCTCCTTTGAAAAGAATCTCAATGAACACTTCGAGAGGGAATTAAATCCCTTATGAACCATCATGTAGAACCTTCATGAAGAACTCCGGTAACAAAAGGATGATCAACACGAAAAGAGAAGTTGAAAACACAAGGTGAATCCTTGCAATGATTAGATGAACCTCCGTTGTGATATAATTGAAAGAGCTTGGAATTGCGGGAAGAGAAGATGAAACAAAAGAAATCAAGAATTTGATGAACCTCCGGCATAAGGAATTAAATCACTTGGATGAAACAAGAGTAAGAATTACATTATGCTTATCCTTCACCAATTTAAATTCATGACAATCAATGGATTTGGCATATTACTTATTCTCGAAGAAAGGATTAAGATAGATATAACATAAACTCGAGAAAAATCTTCAACGGACCATCGGTAGGATTGAAAAGAACGAAAGAATTGATATGATAAATGAAGGAAGAAGAATCTTGAGCGAACCACCATCAGGATTGAAAAAGAATGATTAAAACATGAAGAAACACCGAGAAGGATTAGCAAATGAACGAAGATGCTTAAGAGAATTTAGATACATGAGAACGAAGGGGTTGAGCCAACGATGAAAAGAATTTGACAGATCTTGGAGAAAATACATATGACTGATGATAACTCATACTTATGTCAAACTTTAAAAGGAATTTAGGATAGCTCCGAGAAAATAAGAGGAGTCAGGTAAGATCCTGGGAAAAGACCTGTGGGTTAGGGCCCACTCGAAAGAAAACACCGTTGAAATGATTTAAAAGAGGGAATGCACCGGTTGAATTAAATGGCTAGAATGAAATAACATCCTCGAAAGAGTTTGAAAGGATTACGAAAGCAGAGTGGTAACACGAATCTTCGAGATACCTTGAGCACTCCAGAATAAATGAATAGCGAGAAGTGAATCATTATGAGGTGCACCGTCAAAAGAGAAAAAACGATAGAAGTACAGAAAAGAATATGATCAAAAACTTGATTTGAATCCACCGGAGGAGAAAAAGAACGAAGAACGATGAACTTGAGGTTCCGTAAGCATCTTCATGACAATCACCGAATACGAACTTGAAGGAAAAGAATGAAGAGAATCCCATCGATAAAATGATACTTGATTGAGAAATCTGAGTCCTTGAAGAAAAAGGGTGGGTGGGCGGGAAAACAAATGCAACCTGAGATGGATGAAACGAACACCGTTGAGAAGAAGTGATAATTGATCTTGCGGATGTTGAAAAAGGACGGATCCACTTGAAGAGAAACACGCCGGTTAAAAGGATTGACAAAACAATCTTGATGATCAAGAAGGATTGGTATTCACATCGGAGTATGAGAACACCATTTAGGAAAAGGTATGGAATCAACATTTGACTTTGAAGCAACTCGAATACCACAACTCAAAACAAAACAAAGGATTGGCTTGCAGAATAAGCCAGAACAAACATATGATCAATATTTCGTCCGAAGTTTTCATGGTGGGACCTACACGGGCTCGATCGTATAGCACCATCATGTACAAGGCAGTGCACATGACATACGAAGCGTCCCCGAGTCAGCATAGCCAAGGACTCTTTAAGACACAACGAGGCCACTGTAAAATCGACCGTGAATAGGCGAACCACTAGACGTCGAACCCCAATTTCATATCATACATCTGTCGGAAAGATATCCTAAGAGCTACTTGAATTCCCACCTAAGAAACTCCCGAAATTTTCCGGTTATGCAATCAGGTGTTGGGGATACAGGGGAAGCATAATATCTCACCGAAGCTAGCAAATCCTACATCCAGCTGCATCCATCCTTCAACACATAACCAAGAAACCTTCGGAAACCATCTATCACAACCTTCGAAAAGCATCCGTTATACAAGTTATGGCGATACTCCCGAACTCCCGCCCCAGTACTGGGTGGCGTCGAGGTTATCTCACCAATGAACTGCATAAAGGAGATTTTCGATGTCGCGCACATATCTCAAGTATACCAGAATTTCAACGATAAAATTATGATGACAACACCTCAGAGCTCAACTCCCCGGGACACTTCCACTAAACCCCTGACAGGAGGCACCAAGACAGTATTCTCCTCATAAGCCATCGGAACAAAACCAAGATACTCGTGTGATCCTAAAAAAAATTTTTAGTGAAATTTGAGAAGAGAAGAGTCAAAACTCTACGTCAGGATGCCTCACGAGAGCGACGAAGGGAGTGGGGAGTAAAAAGAATTCCTAAACTCTCTGATATATAATTCCTAAAGGACTCAAAACATTTTTCTAGACACAACTCGGCTGCTAAAAACGATCAAGCAATGGGGGCTCCTAAGGTCGGGGAAGGCTCTGATTACCAACTTGTAACATCCTCGATGCGACTATATCTCCCATGTGTCGAGGCACGACTTAGAGGCATAATCGCATTGAAGGCATATGTCGCAAGTGAGGTAATCTTCACACAACCCATGTAATATAATAAGGAAAAAGGATACATAGTTGGCTTACAATCGCCACTTCACACAATTACAATAATAAAGCATTACATCAACCAAATACACTCATGGTACGACTACGGAACCAAAATAAAAGAAGAACCCCAAATGCGACAAAGGTCCCTGATCGACCCCAACTGGGCTCCACTACTGATCAACTAGAACGAAACAACACAAATGAACAAGGTCTTCAACGAGCTCCTCCTGAGCTTGGTTGCGTCATCTGCTCGGACTCATCGGCACCTGCAAGCTGGTTTTGGATGTATCTGTGAGCCATGGGGACTCAGCAATCTCGCACCCTCGCGATCAAGACTATTTAAGCTTATGGGTAAGGTAAAGGTATGAGGTGGAGCTGCAGCAAGCGACTAGCATATATGGTGGCTAACATACGCAAATGAGAGCGAGAAGAGAAGGCAAAGCACGGTCGATAAAAGTATGATCAAGAAGTGATCCTGGACTACCTACGTCAAGCATAACTCCAACAACCGTGTTCACTTCCCGGACTCCGCCGGAAAGAGACCATCACGGTTACACACGCGGTTGATTCATTTTAATTAAGGATAACTTCAGGTTTTCTACAACCGGACGTTAACAAATTCCCATCTGCCCATAACCGCGGGCACGGCTTTCGAAAGTTCAAATCCCTGCAGGGGTGTCCCAACTTAGCCCATCACAAGCTCTCACGGTCAACGAAGGAATAGACCTCCACCCAAGACATTCCGATGAGACTCGGTATCCCAGTACAACAAGACATTTCGACAGGGTAAAACTAAACCAGCAACACCGCCCGAATGTGCCGACAAATCCCGATAGGAGTTGCACATATCTCTTTCTCAGGGCACACTTACATTGTCTTAGGTACGGGCAAGCCAGCCCAGAGTTGCCCCTGGTGGCCACCGGCAGCTGACAGGTCGACCAACACTCAGAGGAGCACTGGCCCGGGGGGGTAAAATAATGATGACCCTTGAGTCTGCAGAACCCAAGGGAAAGAAAAGGCTAGGTGGCAAATGGTAAAACCAATGTTGGGCATTGCTGGAGAAGCTTAACTTAAGGCGAACTGTCAAGGGGTTCCCATTATAGCCCAACCGCGTAAGGGACGCAAAATCCGGGAACATAACACCGATATGACGGAAACTAGGGCGGCAAGAGTGGAACAAAACACCAGGCATAAGGCCGAGCCTTCCACCCTTTACCAAGTATATAGATGCATTAATTTAATAAGATATATTGTGATATCCCAACAAGCAAATAACTGTTCCAACAAGGAACAACATCTCCATGTTCCAACAAGGAACAAACTTCAATCTTCACCTGCAACTAACAACGCTATAAGAGGGGCTGAGCAAAGCGGTAACATAGCCAATCAACGGTTTGCTAGGACATTGGTGGGTTAGAGGTTCAACATGGCAATTGGGAGGCTGACAAGCAAGTGGTAGGCATCGTAGCAATGGCATAGCAAAAGAGCGAGCATCTAGCAAAGCAAAGATAGTAGTGATTTCGAGGGTATGAGCATCTTGCCTGGAATCCCGCAAGGAAGAAGAACGAGTCCATGAAGAAGACAAATGGACGAAGTTGAACGGATCCTCACAACACGACGTCACCGGAACCAACCCGAAGAAGCAATCACCGGAAAAGAAGCGCACAACATAGTAAACAACCACGACATGAACATGGCATGATGCACAACCAAATATGATGCATGTCCGGTTTAAAGAGGGCATGGCATGGCAAAATGCACAAACAATCCTACAAATTAAGTGGAGCTCAATATGCATCGGGATGCATATTGACAAAACAACACGTCAATTATTTAGTTTGATCTCGTTTATGTACCCAACAATATTAAATGTTGGTTAACATGGCAAGGGGTGAGACATGATGAAACTATCTACCCTAGGCAAGTTTAAATGAGGCCGGAACAACAAAACAACAAGTCCGGAAAATCCCCATGTGCAGATGTTAGGTTTGGTCCTGATCTGTCCTAAACACAATTTTAGAGTTGTTTAACATGCAAAGTAAGGTCACCATGAAAAACTAGGCAAAATTCTACCCCATTTACATATAAAGATTATTAAAATCGGAGTTACGGTTATTTAGTTATGAATTAAATCATATTAGCATGGCCTAGGAGCAAATTTAACCAAACATCATTTTGGAAATTTTAACCATGGATGAAAGTGGCATATTATTAATCTACACACAATTTTAAGCAAGTTTCATATAAAGTTTGTTTACATCCGATGCACGGTTTATGAGTTGTTAAATGCATGATGTATAGGGACTTTTCTGAAAAACTGCAGACTCTGGAAATTAGATAAAAATCGTCCTGGCAGGAAAAAAATCACATAGGCCGAAACTGACAGGCTGGCCCAATAGGTTAAAAAAAATAAGAGGAGAGGGCGCTTGGGGTGTGGCTTCACCTAGTGGGCTGAGGCCCAGTTCAGAGGAGGAGACAGGCCGAGGCGGGGCGCTGCGCTGGGCCTGGAGGCTGGATCAGGGGGAAGTAGGCTGGGCCTTGGCAGCGGCCCAGCGAGGCGCTGCACGAGCGCGTGGCTGCGGTCAACAAGATCGAGCGGTTCCAAGCGGGGAACTGCTCTGCTCGTCTCTGAAGGCAAACGCAGCAGCGCGACGCCGGGGACTTGCGGGCAGCGCCGGTGGGTCTTGGGCGCGGCTCTGCAGGGCCGCGATGGCGCGGGGACGGCCGGATCCAAGCATAGGGCGGCGAGGCAGGGAACCTGTAGGCGTGCGGCGACAAGGAGGTTGGAGGCGCCGGTGTCCCGCACCAGCAATGGGCGGCGGAGGAAGTCAATGGCGCGGGGACTCGGGAACGGCGGCAGCGGGCATGCAGGGAAGGCCGGCGCGGACCAGCTCGGGGGGGGGATGGCCGGATCTGGGCGACTGCTTCCCGTAGATGTACTTGGCGCTGGCGAGCAGGGGACTTGGAGCTTGGTTCCCATGGCGGCGATGAAGCGGCGGAACGGCGCCACGGCGCGACGAAGGGAGCTCGGGCACGGGCACAAGGGCGGCGGCGGAGCAGGGAGAGGGCAACGGCCTGGCGGTGGCGCTGGTCTCCTGCGGCGCACGGGGAAGCCGAAGCACGGATCCTGGTGGCGAGGACGATGCAGGGGTGCGCGCGAGGAGCTACTGCTGCGCTTGGTCGTCGGCGGAGACGAGGCCTCGGGCAGGAGAGGAAACAGGGCGCTGGTTCCTTGGCTAGGAGGAAAAAGGAATCGAGGGGAGCCATGGGAGGGCTCTGGTTGGGTGGATCGAGGAGAAGGGGATCGGGGAGGATCCCGAGAGGATCTGGGTGGAGTGGCGGCGGGATGGGACAGACTCCCTAGAAGTTAGGGTTGGACCCGTTTATATAGCAAGGATTTTTGGTAAGGGGCTAAAATGACCCTCTGATCGTAATCGGACGGTCGCGAATACAATACCTAGGAAGTCCAAATAAGAAAACGGTGACGTTTTGTAGACGTTTGGGGATGATCCGGATCCAACGGTGACGACAGTCCGGGTTGGGTCCGGGACAACTTTCGGGCGTGCGCGAGGGGGGCTGCGGGCTGACGAGAGAGGTTAGGTAGGACCTGGTGGTGAGAAGTGGGCTGTGTAGACGGTCTCAAGCTGAGAGAAGAGAAGAGAGGGAGGCCCGGCGACTATTTCCGGAGACCGAAAACGTCCGACGTTAGACCGGCTATAATGCCGCTATATTTATCCGTTGGGGCGTCAAACGAACTCCGACTGCGATGAAACTTGACAGGCGGTCTGTCTACACTATAATAAGACCGCACACCAAATTTCAACTCAATCCGAGAACATTTTCCGGCCACTTATAAAATATTATTTCGGACATGCCGCGGGCGCGTGCAAGTGTGGTAGGGCTCAGAACGGACAACGGAAAGAACGAGGAGGCCGGGACGGATGCAAGTTTTGAAAAACATGATGATGCAATGCACATGATGACATGATGAAATGCAACACGCAAGCGAATGACATGGCAACGACGGCGAATAACTGCACGACACGTGGCACATCGGTCTCGGGGCGTTACACCACCTCATGCCCAACACGATGGTGCTGCTGTCCGCCTTCGTGGCCTTGTGTGAAGGCTTCCTCGGAGTCCTCCCCACCCTCGAGCTCTGGGGGGAGTTCTTCGACTCCAAGCTCGGCACCCAGGCTGCAGGCGTGCCGGCTCAGTGCGGCGCGTTCATCGCCGTGCGGAGGTCAGGGGCCGACAACCCCTTCCCCACCATCAAGCTGATAAAGTCGGTGAAGATGTGGCAGTGGTCGGACTTCTACATGAAGAGCGTCTTCGCGAGGGGAGATTGGGTCAACCTGCCGGCTTTCGAAGCCGGCCCACCGGCTGGGAGACTGCCCAACTGGTCGTACCGGGCCAAGTCGCTGACGCTTGCGGGAGCCGGCGCCGTCGCGCGACTCCGAGTGCTGACGCAGTCGGAGGGTTTGACTGGTCTGGACCTGCTGGCCGCCTTCGTGGCACACCGAGTTCTCCCGCTCCAAGGTCGCCCCCACATGATATGCCAAATGAGCGGGCACCATGACCCGAGTCGGATGTGCACCAAGGACATGCCTCACGAGGAGGTGGCCTACATGGTGAACTACCTCTCGGATAGCAAGCTCCTGGAGGACTGGCGGTTCGGCAAGGAGCCGTACTCCCGCGCCAACCCCCCACCCACAGTGAGTTGCCTTTTCTTTCTTCTTTGAATTGTCTTCTTTCTTGCCGAGTTTGTTTTGTGCGACCTGACCAGTCGGCTTTGGTCAGAATCCCCTCCTCCATCCACCAACCGGCACCACGGGTCCGTCCCGCGAGTTCCTTGCCGACCGGGCGGAGAGCGATGTCGACGACCCCGATCTGGGGGCGGCGGCTTTGGAAGACGACGCCGAGGGAGGAGGCGGCCCGCGGCTCGGGGCCAGTCCAGAGGACTGGCCTGATGATGAGGAGGAGGTCGCCCCCCGCCACCGGCCAGGAGCCAGCCATCCCGGCGCGGGCTCTGCTGCCGCGCCGGGTGCTCTAGGCGGCGGGAAGAAGCGCAGGGCCGTGCCGACCTTGTTCGGCAGTCGGCCGAAGAAGCCCAAGAGTTCGGCTGCGGCGACCAAGCGGGACGAGGCGGCCACGATGGCCATCCGCTTCCGCAAGGAAGTAAAGAAGCCACCACTGGTCTTCGCGTGAGTATTCCGTCTTAACGCTTTATTCTTTCTTTGTGGCTTTGTCTGAGTCTTTTACTTGGTTCCCTCGCTTCAGGGCTCCCCTCACTCTTGAGAGGGTTGTCGCCGCCTCCGTCATGGGGTCAGCGGAGACGTCTGCCACCACTCGGCGGATTGACCTCGCCGCCGACCTCCGGGAGGCGACGGAGTGGAACGCGCAGGAGAAGCGCAACGAGGAAGAGGCCGCCCGCCTGGAGAAGCTGGAGGTCGATAGGGTGGAGGCCTCCGCCAAGAAGAAACTGGCGGAGGCCGAAGCCACCGTCGTGATGAAGCGGCAGGCTGAGGAGGCCGCACACCGCCAGTCGGCGATGTTCATCACCCCGCTGAACTCTGCACCGCCGCCTCCGGAGTTCACGGGGCAGACTGGGGAAGCCGGCAGCGAGAACCCCATCATGGAGAGGGAAGGCGGCGACTCCTCCACGCCGGACGTAATCGTTCCGTCGCCACCTCCGCCGCCGTCTGGGAGCGCGCAAGGCAAACAGCCGGCGGACCCGCCGGTGCCGCAGACTGAAGACGAGGCCATGGCGAGGCTACTCCTTCAAGTCGGCTCGCCAACGCGCCACCGTCTTGAGAAGGCGACTTCGGCGCCACGCCCCCGGGAGATCGGCACCGCCAGCTCGGCGATCCCAGACGGCGAAGCAACGAGCGTTGCACCCATTGGGTGGGTGCGAGGAGGCGACACGGGGCCGCTGAACCAAGCGCTTCTGGACATCCAGACGAAGCTGCGAGCTGAGGGCGACGCGATCCAGAACTGCACCAAGGCATACCTGGCGTCGCGGGCAGCCGTCCAGGTATGCTTTCTCTTTGGTCCTTGTTTTCTAGTTCCTCTCTGTGGGGGCGCGCCAGCGCACCCACTGGGTGTAGTCCCCGAGTTTTAGGCCGGCTACTGAGCAGGCAGCCCGGAACTCCAATTGGTGAGTTCCGAGTACTAACTTTTGTCTGAAATACTTGTCGCAGGACTACCACAACCTCCATGTCACTGCCTTCAACCGCAACGTTGAAGAGCTAGGCAAGCAGACTGCCGACTTGTTGGACAGCCAGAGTGAGTCCTTTTTCTTCTTTGCGGGGGCGCGCTGGTGCACCCGCGGGCTGTAGTGCCCGAGATTCGGGCTGACTACTGAGCAGTCGGGCCGGATCTCCCCGACGACCTTCTTTATTCATGACTTAATGCCTTCTTTCTTCCTTCTCTTCAGAACCCAATGTTGCTCTTCAACAGTAGCTGAGCGAAGCCAACTCCGCGTTGCGCGCCATGGGGGAGGAGTGCAGCAAGCTCGCCACAGAGCGTGATCTGCTGGCCACACAATTGGCAGAGCAGAGGGAGCTGCTTACGAAGACGCAGAAGGAGGCAGAAGAGGCGGAAGCCGCCCTCCTGGCCGAGTTCGCGAGCAAGCGCTCCTCCTGGACTAACAAAGAGGCAATGCTGGCCTCCGGCTTCCATGAGATTGAAGACATTGTTGATGGTGAGTTTCTTTACTTTCTTTCTTCGAGCCGCCGATTATAAGTCGTGCCGACTCCTGATTTTTGACTTGCTTCTTCGTTTTTTTCCGTCTTGGCTGATCGTGAAGGTCGGAGGGCGGAAGACGCAGAGATCGCCGCCGACGCCCCCCGAACCCTTCATGAGCATATCCTGAGCATCGAGGCTCGCCTTCGGCCGACTCACCGGATGGTGCGCCGGCTTCAACGTGTCGGCGCCCAAGCGATTGCTGCCCTGTGGCCGGACATGCAGGCTCCGCGCACCCCCAGTCGGACTGCCGACTGGCTGGAGGTCGCGGCTGGTCGTCTTGAGGCCTGGAAAGGTTCCTCGGCCTGAGCTGGAGCGCGCCGGGCCTTGGAGTTCGTCAAGGCGTGGTATCCAGGGCTGAACCTAGACTGGCTGGCCACACTCCGGTCAGAGGCCCAGCTGTAGCTGGCAGTCGCGGAAGACGCCCTCATCAAGCATGCCGCGGCGATCGCCGAGTACATCGACACCAGCATCTTCGTTCCCGAGCGGGCTGAAGATGGCGAGGAGGTACCGCCGGAGTGGTTTGGGATGAACCCAGACTATGGCGAGGACTCGGCGGAGGTGATCGGCTCTAGCGTCGAGGAGGAAGGCGAGGCGAAGCACGGAGGCGAGACGGAAGCACCAAAAGACGTAGCGGACGGCCAGCCTCAGCTCGACCGAGCCTCCAGCAACGAGCCGCGTGTGACCGAGCCGACTGCCGCCGGAGGCGATCAAGCCGAGACTTCCCAGCCGCCCGCCCCAACGCCTGACGCTGCCGTCTCCTCCGACCCTCCGAATCCGTCTGCCGCATCTTAGGCTGCCGCCTTATCTTTATTTTATCTGCTTTAGTAGTCTTTGAAGAACTTGTTAATTCGCACAATTCCACCCGCAGGGTGTATTTTGAACTTCTGCTCGAAGATTGGGCCAAGGGCCTATGTTATGTAAATATTTATCCGAATTCTATCTTTTCTTGCTCATTGCTCTTTTGGCTTTTTCCTTTGCCGCTTTCCCTTAGTTTCCTGTCTTGCTAGTCGGACAGCCGCTCTGCGGACTGCCGTTGGATCAAATGCTTGGCTGCTTTGGGAAGGCAAGTACTTAGCCGTTTCAGAGTTTTTTGAGCAAGTTGAATAGAAGGCGGCAAGCCGACTATTCAAGAGTCGGTTTGCGAAAAAAGGCTGGAAGCCGGCTTAAGCTATGTTTTATGCTTTGAGTCCTTAGCCATTTTTCATGCGAACGCCCATTCTACCTTACTCCTGCCCACCGTACAGTCGCTCCGCGAGCTGCGGCTTCTGACAAGAGATGGCTTAGGCGGCACACACTACTTGTCCGGCTGCAGGAAGCATTTCATAGTGCAAGGTGGCAAGTACCCGGGCGGACCTGTCGAGCCCGGTGCCAAGCGTCATAACAAAGAGCAACATACTCGTAGGCATAATTTTTATCATATAGACAAAAGAGGGCAGTCCCCGAGCTCATCTCGGGGGGCCCGAAGTCTTGGTACTTTAATACAAAAGGTAACGTGGTACATACTGCATCAACTGTAAAATCTTCGGAGGAGATTTGCATTCCATGGCCGCTCTGTCTCTTTGCCGGAGTCATCCCTCTTGCGTGCTCGGGGCTTCTAAGCGTCGATCAGGTAGTAGGAGTCGTTACCCAGCACTTTGCTGATGATGAAGGGGCCTTCCCAAGGTGCCGACACCTTGTGCTGGCCGGCTGTTCGCTGGATCAGTTGGAGCACAAGGTCGCCCACTTGGAAAGATCTCGGCCTGACCTTCCTATTGTAGTATCTGCGCAGGCTCTACTGGTAGATGCTGGACTGGCTGAGTGCCAACAACCGACCCTCTTCCAGCAGATCGACGCCGTCTTGACATGCTTCTTCTGCTTCATCCTCGGTGTACATGGTGACTCGCGGGGAGTCGAACTCTATGTCCGTTGGGATGACGGCTTCAGCACCGTAGACGAGGAAGAAAGGCGTGAAGCCAGTTGACTTGTTTGGAGTCGTGCACAGACTCCAGAGGATGGCTGGCAACTCGTCGAGCCAGTAGCCAGCCGAGCGCTCCAGAGGCTCGATCAGTCGGGGCTTGATGCCGGACAGGATGAGGCCGTTTTCCCGCTCCACCTGGCCGTTTGACTGTGGATGAGCGACGGATGCTAGGTCCAGTCGGATGCCCAGTGTCGCACAGAAATGGGCCAAGGCGCCTTTGGCAAAATTCGTGCCGTTGTCGGTGATGATGCTGTGTGGTATGCCGTACCGAATTGTGATATCGGAGATGAAAGTCACGGCAGTCGGACCGTTCAGTTTCTTGATTGGCTTCGCTTCTATCCACTTGGTGAACTTGGCCACTGTGATAAGTAAGTGAGTTAAGCCACCTCGTGCCGTCTTGAATGGTCCCACCATGTCTAGACCCCAAACTGCGAAGGGCCAGGCAATGGGGATGGTCTTGAGTGCAGAAGCCGGCCGATGGGGCTTGGAGCGGAACTTCTGGCACCCTTTGCATTTTTGGACCAATTCCTTGGCCTCTTCTAAGGCTGTTGGCCAAAAGAAACCGTGTCAGAAAGCTTTGGCGACAAGTGCTCTTGAAGCCGCATGGTGGCCGCACTCGCCTTGGTGGATGTCTTTGAGAATTGCTTGGCCTTGCTCTCGCTCTATGCAACGCTGGTAGACACTAGTGACGCTGCGCCTGACCAGCTCTCTGTTGACTATGGTGTAGGCTGCCGCTCGATGTTGTACTTGCCGAGCTAAGGTCTCATCAGTTGGCAGCTGTTTGCTCAACAGAAATTTGAGGATGGGCTGGGCCCATGAGGGTGCTGCTATTTCTTCGACTGCCAGAACTGCGACTTGGACGAGGGCGGCTGGGCTGGTAGGCGGCGGGGTGGAGTCAACAACTGCTTGCTGGGTTAATGAAGTCCCCGGGCCGACTGGCGCAGCTCTTGGGCCAAGTTCTGGAGTCTTCGAGCCTGCTGCCGCAGTCCGCGGGCCAGGTTCTGCAGTCCCTGGGTCATCCTCGACTGTGGCGGCTTTGGAGCCATCTGCCGAAATCCCCGTACCGTCTGCCGGGGCTCTGGAGTCGGATCTGACTTCTTCGGGAGGAGCCAGTATGAAGATGGAGTCTGATTCTGGTGAAGGCTTGACAGACGGCTTGAGGAGGCGTTGAAGGGCGATGCCGGATGGTATTGCTTGGCGGGTAGAGCCGATTCATGCCAAGGCGTCTGCTTGGTCGTTGTCGTTTCTTGGCACATGGAGGAACTCGCACCCCTCGAAATACCCACTGAGTTGTTGCATGAGGAAACGGTAACTCGCCATGTTTGCATCTTGGGCGTCCCAGTCGCCAGACGACTACTGGACCACTAAGTCCGAGTCGCCATAACACAGGATCCGGCGAATGCCGAGTTCTTTGGCAAGCCGGAGCCCGTGAATGAGCGCCTCATACTCGGCGACGTTGTTGGAGGCGGCAAAATGGATTTGCAGTGCGTATTTGAGCTTGTCGCCTTTAGGAGAAGTGAGGACAATGCCGGCTCCCAAGCCGGTGCGCATCTTGGAGCCGTCGAAATGCATCCGCCAATGGGTGGAGTCAGGCACTGGAGGTAGGTACTGGGTCTCGGCCCAGTCGACGAGAAAGTCGGCCAGTGCTTGTGACTTTATGGCGGTGCGGGGCTGGTAGTGGATGGTGTAGGGAGCCAGCTCTATGGCCCACTTGGCCACTCGACCAGAAGCATCTCGGCTTCCGATGATCTCGGCAAGTGGGTCCATGCAGACCACAGTGATTGGATGCTCTTGAAAGTAAGGCTTCAATTTCTTGGCGGTAAAGTGCGCACCATAACACATCTTCTGCTAGTGGGGGTAGTTCTGCTTGGAGGCCGGCAGTACTTCGCTCAGGTAATATACCGGTCTCTGGACAGGTAGTGCCTTGCCTTCCTCCTTGCGTTCCACTATAATGACCGTGCTGACTACCCGGCTGGTGGCGGCGATGTACAGGAGCATAGGTTCCTTAGGAGTCGGAGCCGCCACAACGGGTGGAGTAGTCAGCATCTTCTTCAACTGGAGAAAAGCTTCGTCTGCCTTGTGGTTCCACTCGAAAAAAGTGGTCTGCTTCAGGAGTTGGTATAAGGGGAGAGCTTTCTCGACCGGCCGACTGATGAATCGGCTGATGGACGCCAAGAAGCCGGTGAACTTTTGCACATCCAGCAGTCGGCTGGGTACCTCCATCCTCTCAATGGCCTTGATCTTTAAAGGGTTGCATTCTATGTCGCGTTCAGAGACCAGGAAGCCAAGGAGTTGGCTGGCTGGTACTCCGAAGACGCACTTCTCGGGGTTGAGCTTGATCTGGAATCGGCGCAGGTTCTCAAAGGTCTGCTTGAGGTCTTCCAGCAGTGTTCCATGCTTTTCCGTCTTCACCACCACATCGTCCATGTAGACGTGGGCGTTTCTCTCGAGTTGCTTGAGGAGGCACTTCTGCATGCAACGCTAAAAGGTGGCGTCGGCATTCCTCAAGCCGAACGTCATGGTGAGGTAGCAGAAGGCTCCAAACAGCGTGATGAAGGCGGTCTTCAGTCTGCCAGCCGGGTTCAGCTTGATCTGGTGATATCCTGAATATGCATACAAAAAGCTCAATAGCTCGCATCCGGCGGTGGAGTCTATCACCTGATCAATCCTTGGTAGAGCAAACGGGTCCTTGGGGCAGGCCTTGTTGAGGCTCGTGTAGTCAATACACATTCGCCACTGCTTGTTCTTCTTCAGTACCAGGACCGGATTGGCCAGCCACTCTGGAAAGAATACTTCCATAATGAAGCCGGCTGCTAGGAGTCGGGCTATCTCTTCTCTGACAACTCTTCTCTTCTCTTCTGATAGGCGGTGCAGGGGCTGCCTGACCGGCTTTGCATCAGATCGGACATGTAACTTGTGCTCGGCGAATTCCGTCGGTACACCTGGCATGTCTTTGGGGGACCATGCGAAGATGTCCCGATTCTCATGGAGGAAATCAACGACCTCGCCTTCCTATTTGCTGTCGAGGTTTGTGCCTACGACACCGTACCTCTCTGGGTGCTCCGGATCCAAAGGTATCTTGTTTGTCTCCTTAGCCGGCTTGAACGAACCCTCAGCCTCTGACTCCCTTGGGTTATACGACACCTCTAGCTGCTTGCCGGCCATCGCCACAACCCGGTCAAGGAGCCGCTTCTCGGCTGCGATCACCAGGGACTCAGCTAGCCGGATACTCTCAGCTGCACAGGCAGACGACTTCCGGTAGTCGCCGGCTACGGTCAGAATTCCCCTGGAACTGGGCATCTTCATTTTGAGGTAGGCGTAGTGGGGCACCGCCATGAACTTGGCCAGGGCGGGTCGGCCAAGTAGTGCATGGTATGGGCTCTCGAGGTCCGCCACCTCAAACCAAACTGACTCTCAGCGGAAGTGATCTTTGTCTCCAAAGAGGACGTCCATCAGGATCTTGCCGATTGGTGAGCAGGAAAGCCCAGGAACAATGCTGTGGAACACAGTCCGGCTGTTCTGAAGCTGTCTTTGCTTGATTCCCAATTTCTCCATGGTGTCCTTGTACAGGATGTTGATGCTTCTGCCTCCGTCTATCAGAACTCGCGAGAAAAGAGCGGCTCGTCTATCCGTGGCAAAGGTAGCATGCAAGACCAAGGCATAAGAGCCCGGACTCGGCATCACCTCTGGGTGATCAGCCCTGCCCCAGCTGATAGGCTTCTCGGACCAGTGCATGAACTCTGGCGTCTCTGATGCTACCGCATTCACCTCTTGTCGCTGCAGCCGCTTGCTGCGTCGATCATCAGCAATGCTGGTAAATACCACGTAGGCTCCGTGCTCTTCGGGGTATTCGTCTTGTACTGCACCGACTGGCCTGACAGCCGGCTGCTGGCGCGGAGGCGAAGACGGTTGCCCAGCAGGCGGGGGAGGTAGGAGGCCATCTCCTTTGGCGATCCTGGTGAACCAGTGGCACTTCCGGGTGGTGTGATTCGACGGCTTCGTGCCGCTATGGAACTTGCAAGGACCATCCAGGGTCTGCTCGTATGAGAAGGCCGGCAACCAGTTGGGATTGCCACCTTTCGGTCGCTTGGGTGGAGGCTGCCCATCCGGCTGCTGGGCTTCAACTGTCGCAACCTGCCGGCTGCTAGAAGCCGGCTGCGGGGCCTTGCGCTTGTGGTCGCTCTGCTATTGCCGCCGACTGGCGTCTCCCGCCGGAGTTCTTGGAGCCCGAGGGGCCACTTTGCCAGTTGCACTAACTTGAATCTCCGCCTTCATGGAGGAGTCGGCCATGGCGTACTTGGCTGCTATGATGAGCAGCTCGTCGAGGGTTTCTGGCTCGTCACAAAGGAGCTTGTGCTTGAGGAGGGTGCCTTCTCTGCACCCGGCGGTGAAGTACTCGATAGCTTGCACCTCGTGCACGCCCTCGCAGGAGTTCCGAAGCTCAGACCAACATGTGAGGTAGTCGCGAGTCGACTCGTTGGGACCTTGCATGCACAAGTAAAGCTGACGAGGCTTGGGAGGACGCTTGTATGTGCTGGTGAAGTTGCGGACGAATGCTTCGGTGAAGTCGACCCAGCTGTTGATGCTGCGGGGCTTCAGGCTGTTCAGCCATGTCTAGGCCGTGCCCTGGAGCATGAGCGGAACGTATTTTACGGCGACACGATTGTTGCCGTTCGCTATGCTGACAGCCGTGGAGTAGTCGACCAGCCAGTCCTCCGGCTTCACGGAGCCGGTGTACTTGGGCGTGTCTCTTGGGAGCGTGAACCCTTTGGGAAAGGGCTCGTCTTGAATGCAGGGCCCGAAACAAGGCGGACCCAACTCGTCTTCTTCTTCCAGCGCCAGGGATCGGTGAACTCGGTCGATCCGGTGGCGGGCGTCGTTTTCCCCGACTCCCTCTCGGTGGCCAAGGCGGTCGTCGAGAGTCGGATGATCAATAGGCGGTGGGGAGACTCGCCTTTCCTTGCGAGGAGGAGGAGGCGGATAGTCGTCCCTTCGTTCTACTGCTCTCGGGGGGCCGTCTCAGTCACGCTCTATGGTAATGTGAGTCTAACTGTGGCTGACAGTCGGATCCTTGTCTTTTCTTCCTCGGGCGCCGCTAGTCGGCATCCGAGATGTCGCGCCTTGATCTCGGCGAAGGTCGTCGTTTTGCCGCTGCGGCGCCTCCGTGTGGCAGCCAGCCTCATTCTGCGCGGCAGCCGCGTCGAGGAGCCACTGGACTCGCTCCATCATCAAGCGGCGCTCTTCGCCCTCAAAATTGTCCAGCTCGTCCGCCGCCTCCTAGGCGGCTCGAATGTTCTCCGCAGGTGTAGCGTACACAGGGCGACTTGCCCCGAACAGGTTGGCGATGGCTACGCTGCGCTGCTGGACCGCGCCAAGGCGGCTGGGCCTAGCTGGGGCTAGCGAGCCACCAACAGTGTGATCCATCTCTCGCTAGTAGGCTTCTGACAAGCGTCTCATGCTAGCCATCTTCTTCGCACCTTCGACAAGCTGAAGGCGGCGCGCCTCCAACGTCTCCGCGTCAGCGTCTTCCGAAATGGGCACAATCAGGTCTTGTAGTGCCGCGCCAAGTGGGTCATGCACTCCTCCGCCGGGAGGCTCGTCATGACTGATGACGAGCACCTCGGTGACGGTGCTTCCGTCGCTCTCCATGTGAGGGAGAGGTTCGTCGTAGACCACCACATTAGTGGGGAACGCGTCGAGCGACGCGGTGCCGGAGTCGACCAGCATCGGGTCGGTGGAACCTACAGACTCCAAGTCCACGGCAGGCTCGCCGGCGACATGGAGTTGGTCGAGGAGGCCCGCGAGGAGGCTCTCGGAGCCGCCCGTGCCTGCATTGGATGCAGGTTCGTCGGAGAGGCGAACCTCGCCGACAAGTTCGGCGAGGCAGCTGGCTGCGCAGGCGATCTCAACGTCGTGCAGCGCGTCAGAGCAAAATCCGTCTGGCGTGCCTAGCTAGCTGCGCTCGCCAGGGAGGAAAAGGGTTCCCGTCCAGAGCAGGTCTCCGGACGACAGTGGACCAGGCCCCATGGTGGGTGCCAAATGTCGGGGGTTGGGTGCGACATATGCCAAAGGATGGCTTATCATGGTGGGGGCGAGTAGAACGTCGCCGGTGCCTGGAAATGGGATGAGGCGAAGACATGCACGCTGGCGAATCTTACCCAGCTATAGGGCTCTCCGGGGATATAATACCCCTACTGCTGCTCTACGGGGTCTCCGCATGATCACTATGGAAAAGTGTTTACACGGTTGCTCCTTGAGCTGTTTCCTAGAGGTAGGAGATGGCAAGGCTAGCTCTCTCCTTCCTATATGATCTGGTCTAGTGCTAATGGCTTCCAACCCTTTGCATGGGTGCCCTAGGGGGTTTATATAGGCCTACCCCCTAGGGGTACAATGGTAATCCGGCTGGACGCGGGCCCAGATGTCAGTGCCTCCGGCCTCCGTCTTCTCCGCTGACTACTGGGGCCCGCCGACTGGTGGGCCTGCCGACTAGCTCGGTACGGAGCCGACAGGCTGCGTCCGCCGCGGGCGGGTCTTACCGGCTGCTGATTACTGTAGTCGTGCTTCTAATGACGCGGGCTTGGTCATGGAGTCGTGGCAACAGCCCCGCCGCCTGGCGGGCGATCACTACTGCCAATCTCCGTCACATCTGGTTAATGGCGCGTGGGCCCCGGGGGAGGGGCTCGCCAACTCTCATGGGCTGACTCCCAACGGGTCCTACTGGTGGCTCACTTGCCGTCTTCTGCGGTCCCGCTGGCTGGTGGGACCCGCCGCCCCAGGGTCGTACAGACAAGCCGTCGTGGGCGCAGAATTCGGTCCACTGGTGCTGATGTCAGGGCCGGCATGGCAACAGTGTCACGCCGCACGGAGATCTCCACAGGTACGGCGTACTGTGGCCATGCCTGCCCCTGGAAAGGGGTCAGAGCAGGCTTCACTGTGGCCACTCCCCTGTCCTGTCCCTCTTGATGAGGACATGGGGTTTGTTGGAGTCGCGGTCCGACTCCCCAAGGCCGGCTTCTCGGGAAGTAGTCAGTCAGGAGTCGGCTTATCCTGAAGTCGTTCCTGGGACTCGGCCGCGAGTGGCTAGTCGGTTGCCTTGCCGCCGACTTCTTCAAAAGGCGGCTCTTTGTCTTGGGGTCTTGAGGGGCGCAGCCTGCCCCGATGTCTTGAAAGGCTCTAGGGCTCGGGTTAGCCTACCCGTGGCCCATTACTCCGACAGTGGGGGCGCACCCTACCCCCCTGGGCACATCCCCCTATCTCGTGGCCGCCTCGGGGACCCCCTGACTTGTTCCCGACTCCAACACCTCTTATATATACCCAAACTTCCAGAAACAAACCTAGATCAGAAGTTCTGCCGCCGCAAGCCTTTTTAGCCACGAGAAATCAATCTAGGCCCTCTCTGGCACCCTTTCGGAGGGGGCCATCATCACCAGAGGCTATGGAGGAGGATCCCGGAGGGGCCATTGAGGGAGTCCTGGACTAAGGGGTCCTCGGGCATCCGGCCTATTAGCCATTGGCCGAACTGATGGGCTGTGAATATACAAAGACCGAAGACTGCACCCTCGTCCGGATGGGACTCTCCTTGGTGTCGAAGGCAAGCTTGGCAAATAAATATGTAGATTCCTTTCTTTGTAACAGACCTTGTGTAACCCTAGATCCTCTTGGTGTCTATATAAACCGGAGGACTTAGCCCGGAGGATATACATTATCATAGCCATACAAGTTAGACCTCTAGGGTTTAGCCATTACGATCGCGTGGTAGATCAACTCTTGTAATACTCATATCCATCAAGATCAATCAAGCGGGACGTAGGTAACGTAGGGTATTACCTCCATAGAGAGGGCCTGAACCTGGGTAAAACATGGTGTCCCCTGTCTCCTATTACCATCGACCTTAGACAA
This sequence comes from Triticum monococcum, assembly GCA_034509565.1. Taxonomy (NCBI): domain Eukaryota; kingdom Viridiplantae; phylum Streptophyta; class Magnoliopsida; order Poales; family Poaceae; genus Triticum; species Triticum monococcum. Next base: position 413,890,445 of record CM067845.1, read on the forward strand.
CACAGTTCGGGACCCCGTACCCGAGATCCGCCGGTTTTGACACCGACATTGGTGCTTTCATTAAGAGTTCCACCATGCCGTCATCAAGAGGTTCGATGGCTCCTTCAACCATTTACAACGATGCTGCCCAAGAGGGAGTCTTCCTCCCCGGACTGATCTTCGTGTTCGGCGGTGTCGCTCTGCGGGCCAACTCGCTTGGCCATTTGGAGCAGATCGAAAGCTATGCCCCTGGCCATCAGGTCAGGTTTGGGAGCTCGAACTACGTTGCGGACACCCGTGGAGACTTGATCTTCGTCGGATTCGAGACCGCGGCTACCACTCCTGGTCATCCCGAGGGACATGACCTAAATTTGTCATCGGACCGCATCCATGAGATAGCTCCCATAACCGCTTTGACCTTAGATCCAAAGTAGACTGCGCCATTAAAGGACGGGAGGATCGACCCCACCAGGGAGGCCACATATTCCACGGCGTTGGAGCCGCACATAGACTTGATCTCACACGATACCTGTGCCACCGAAACTCCGGACTCATTTTCGGACGTAAGTTCCGAACCATGTTAGCCCGCGGACGCTGAACTGGATCGTTTATCAATCTTCAAATTCAGCGCCGCAGACATCTTCCAGCACACGCCTTTGGGCGACATGCTAAACTCATTAAAGAACATGTCCTTGCCGGAGGACTCACAGCCGAACTATATCCGGTTCAAACTAGGGGCTGACGATGGAGAATTTTGCTCCCCACCTGCCACCCACTTCATAGACATGGTTGAGGATTTAACCTACACACTTGATTACGCCTCCGAGGACATCGACGGTATGGACGACGATGCCGGAGAAGAAGAGGCCCAGAACCCGCCGTTCACCGGACGCTGGACGGCTACTTCCTCGTATGATGTATACATGGTGGATGCACCAAAGGAGAACAGCGGCGATGACAAGGAAGATCCAACTTAGGATAAACCTTCTGAAATAAAATCCAAGCGCCAGCGTCAATGGAGCCACTCTAAGTCACGCAGCAGTAAAGACAGCAACACCGACACAGGAGAAGATAACACTCCAGAAGGTGCCGAAGACAACGAAGACCTCGTTGAAATAGCTAATGAACAAGATGAACGGGAAGATGGGCAGGTTAGCCTTGGAAAACAGGCCACGCATAAAGACTCAGAGGACGGAAGTTATCTTCCACTCTCCGAGGATGAGGTGAGCCTCGGCACCGACGATTTCATCATGCCTGAGGAACCTCTTGAGCAGGAGCAGTTCAAGCGCCAGCTAATAGCCACTGCAAGGAGCCTAAAAAGAAGAAGAAGCAGCTTCAAGCTGATCAAGATTTGCTCAATGATAAATGGACCGATGTCCTAGCAGCTGAAGAATACGGCCTCAAGCGCCCAACCAAAAGTTACCCAAAGCGAAAATTGCTACCTCAGTTCGACGAGGAGGCGCCGGAATACATACCACCATCGTACAATGCGGCTGACTGACCACCACGTGGTCGGGACAAAATGGCAACTCACGCCGAACACCAGCCCGCCCCGCCTCATCACACAGGTAGGAGTAAATTAGCCCACGGACATACATATGACCTTCGGCAAAACCTGAACAATAAAGCAGGACATACCAGATCAATCTACGGATCTCGAGGACGTGCCTCGACACGCGATGACGGCCACCTATTCGGACGTGACAAACTTAGTCATGCGTGGGCTGAAAACCGCAGACGGACTCCATCAGAGCTATGTCGCGATATGGCCCGATATAGAGGCGCCCCACACCCTCATTGCTTCACTGATGAGGTCATGGATCATGAATTCCCAGAAGGGTTCAGGCCCGTGAATATAGAATCATACGATGGAACCACGGACCCTGCAGTGTGGATCAAAGGCTTCATTCTCCACATTCATATGGCCTGCGGCGATGACCTCCACGCCATCAAATACCTCCCTTCAAAACTCAAGGGGCCAGCTCGGCACTGGTTAAACAACCTTCCTGGAAATTCTATCGGCAGCTGGGAGGACTTGGAAGAAGCCTTCCTTGACAACTTCCAGGGTACATATGTCCGGCAACCAGACGCCGATGACATAAGCCACATAGTTCAACAACCTGGAGAGTCCGCCAGGAAATTCTAGACTAGGATCTTAACCAAAAAGAACCAAATCATCGATTGTCTGGATGCCAAAGCCCTAGCAGCCTTCAAACACAGCATCTGCGACTGAGGGAGTCCTCGATTAGGGGGTGTTCGGATAGCCGGACTATACCTTCAGCCGGACTCCTGGACTATGAAGATACAAGATTGAAGACTCCGTCCCGTGTCCGGAAGGGACTTTCCTTGGCGTGGAAGGCAAGGTTGGAGATACAGATGTTCATATCTCCTACCATTGTAACCGACTCTATGTAACCCTAACCCTCTCCGGTGTCTATATAAACTGGAGGGTTTTTAGTCCGTAGGACAACATACACATCAACAATCATACCATAGGCTAGCTTCTAGGGTTTAGCCTCTCTGATCTAGTGGTAGATCTACTCTTGTAATAACCATATCATCAATATTAATCAAGCAGGACGTAGGGTTTTACCTCCATCGAGAGGGCCCGAACCTGGGTAAAACTTCGTGTCCCTTGCCTCCTGTTACCATCCGGCCTAGACGCACAGTTCGGGACCCCCTACCCGAGATCCGCCGGTTTTGACACCGACATTGGTGCTTTCATTGAGAGTTCCTCTGTGCCGTCGCCGTCAGGCCCGATGGCTCCTACGATCATCAATGGTGATGCAGTCCAGGGTGAGACCTTCCTCCCCGGACAGATCTTCGTCTTTGGCGGCTTTGCACTACAGGCCAATTCACTTGGCCATCTAGAGCAGATCGAAAGCTACGCCCCTGGCCATCAGGTCAGATTCGGAAGTTTAAACTACACGGCTGACATCCGCGGGGACTTGATCTTCGACGGATTTGAACCACTACCGAGCGCGCCGTACTGTCATGACAAGCATGATCTAACTCTGCCGCCGAATGGTGCCCTGGAGGCCGCACCCGCACCGGCTTCGACCCTTAGTTCGGAGTCAACTGCGCCGATCGAGGATGGGTGGTTGGACGCCACCTCGGGGGCTGCGATCCAAACGGTGATTGAGCCAAACACCAGCCCCGTACTCTGCGAGGCTCGTGACTCCAAGGAGCCGGACTCCTCTCCGGACTCTGAACCCTCGGCGCCCCTGCCAGTCAAATCCGATTGGGCGCCGATCATGGAGTTCACTGCCGCAGACATCTTTCAGCACTCGCCCTTCGGGGATATCCTGAAGTCACTAAAGTCTCTCTCTTTATCAGGAGAGCGCTGGCCGGACTACAATCAGCAAGGTTGGGGTACGGTCAGCAAGCCTCGACGACGACGAATTCGTCGTGCCTGACGATCCCGTTGAGTAAAAGCGTTTCCAACGCAGGCTTATTGCCACGGCAAGAAGCCTCAAGAAAAAACAGCAACAACTCAGAGCTGATCAAGATTTGCTGGTTGACAGATGGACTGAAGTCCTTGTGGCCGAAGAGCATAAACTCGAACGCCCCTCCAAGAGATACCCAAAGCGCAGGTTGCTACCCCGATTAGAGGAGGAAGCACTTGATGCGGCCGAACGGCCACCTCATGGCCGCGACAGAGAGGCCTCCCGGCCCTCCACTCAAGCCGCACCCCATACCAAGGCACGGGAAAATGCGCCGGACTTACGAGAGATGTTGGAGCACAAGGCAAGGCAAACACGATCGATCTACGGATCGTGTGGGCACCCCACGGCTCGAGACGGTAACCGTCACGCCATCCACACATTCGGCAGGGCCGAACACAGTAGACAAAGCTCATTGGAGCTACGTCATGATATTGCCCAGTACAGAGGCGCCGCACACCCACTGTGCTTTACAGACGAAATATGGATCATCAAATCCCCGAGGATTTCAAACCCGTAAACATTGAATCATATGATGGCACAATAGACCCTGCGGTATGGATTGAGGATTATCTCCTTCATACCCACATGGCCCGCGGTGACTATTTTCACGCCATCAAATACGTCCCACTCAAGCTTAAAGGACCAGCTCGGCATTGGCTCAACAGCTTGCCAACATGATCAATCAGTTGTTGGGAGGACTTGGAAGCGCATTCCTCGACAATTTCCAGGGTACTTATGTGCGACCCCCAGACGCCGATGACCTAAGTCACGTAATTCAGCAGCCAAAGGAATCGGCCAGGAAATTCTGGACACGGTTCCTAACAAAGAAAAATCAAATAGTCGACTGTCCGGACACTGAGGCCCTAGCAGCCTTCAAGCACAATATCCGTGACGAGTGGCTGGCCCGGCACCTTGGATAGGAAAAGCCGAAATCTATGACAGCACTCACGACACTCATGACCTGCTTTTGCATGGGAGAAGACAGCTGGCTTGCTCGTAGCAACAATATGACCAAGAACCCTGGTAGTTCGGACACCAAGGACATTAGTGGCAGGTCGCGTCGCAACAAGCAGAAGCGCCGCATTAACGGTGACAATGCTAAGGATACGGCAGTTAATGCTGGATTCAGAGGCTCGAAATCCGGTCAGCGGAAAAAGCCATTCAAAAGGAATTCTAGGGGCCCGCCCAGCTTGGACCGAATACTCGACCGCTTGTGCCAAATACATGGCACCCCCGAAAAGCCGGCCAATCACACCAACAGGGATTGTTGGGTGTTCAAGCAGGCAGGCAAGCTAAGCACCGACAATGAAGACAAGGGGCTGCATACCGATGACGACGAGGAGCCCCGGCCGCAGAACAACAATGGAGAGAAGGGTTTTCCCCCACAAGTGCGGACGGTGAACATGATATACGCCACCCACATCCCCAAAAGGGAGCGGAAGAGCGCGTTAAGGGACGTATACGCGGTAGAGCCAGTCGCCCCAAAGTTCAACCCATGGTCCTCTTGCCCGATCACCTTTGATCGAAGAGACCATCCCACTAGCATCCGTCATGGCGGATTTGCCACATTGGTTCTAGACCCAATTATTGACAGATTTCATCTCACTAGAGTCCTCATGGACGGCGGCAGCAGCCTGAACCTGCTTTACCAGGATACAGTGCGAAAAATGGGCATCGATCCCTCGAGGATTAAGCCCACCAAAACAACCTTTAAAGGCGTAATACCAGGTGTAGAGGCCAACTGTACAGGCTCAGTCACACTTGAAGTGGTCTTCGGATCCCCGGATAATTTCCGAAGCGAGGAATTGATCTTAGACATAGCCCCATTCCGCAGTGGCTATCATGCACTGCTCGGATGAACCGCATTCGCCAAATTCAATGCGGTACCGCACTATGCATACCTTAAGCTCAAGATGCCAGATCCTCGTGGAGTAATTACGGTCAATGGAAACACCGAACGCTCCCTCCGAACGAAGGAGCGCACGGCGCCCCTTGCAGCGGAAGTACAATGCAGCCTCTCCAGGCAGTTCTCTAGTCTGGCCATTAAACGTCCGAACACCGTCAAGCACGCCCGGAGTAACCTACAACAAGACCGCCTGGCATGTTCCGAGAAGGCATAGCAATGCGGCCCCAACCCCAACCCTCACAAAAAGGCGACGCCAGTACTTCGCGTCCATAACTACGCTCTGGAAATACCATGGGCATAGGGGGAGGGGCACCATCATGGCACGCCCAAAACACGGCTTAAACCGCACCAGGGGCTGCCGATTTTTTTACTTTTCTCTTACTTCCAGGACTCTACTCTTTGGAAGGCCTATTCGGCAGTTCAATTGCCGCACAAACGATGCAAGGACCAGGGAAGCAGACAAGCCATGCCGCATTACAGAAATCCCAGGTGGTCTCTATCACGAGCAGTATACCTGTTTCGCATACTATTCCGCAGCTTGCCCCTAGAGCAGACATGTTAAATAGTCCAACTTTTCGTTTATCGCATTACTTGTATCGTTCTGCTTTGATCGCAGCTATTTTTAAACAATGCATAGCTTTTGTCTATTTTCGCGTTATCTTTTTATAAATAAATGTTCCTTAACGACATGTTGCACCTGCACAACTTGGTACGGCCAAAATACGCCAGGGGCTTTTAGCACCCCCTCAATATGCTGTGAGAAGTCCGAACACTTTCACAATTGCGGCACCCCGAACTTAAAGCACTATATGCATCGGCTCCGAATCATGTCTTGGGTCAATAGTTAGGTTTGCCCGGCTCCTATGTTTTGGTGCCTTACGTTCCGCTATATCGGCTAAGGTAGCACTAGGAGAACCACTGCGATTGTGCCCCAGTTGAGCTGGGCCGAGCACCTCAGTGGAGAAAGCTAAAACTGACTGTCATGATGAAGTGAGAGTTGGTCGCTGTTCGAGAGGTTTTTTCGAGTCCCTAAAGACTTATGCCACTTAGGGCGAGGAGTCAGCTCTGTCCGGCCAAGGCATGGATAGCGCCCCGAACTCGGTCTTCCGAATACTAGGGGCTTCGCCGAAATTTAAAATTATAGAATTCTATGGCTAAGTGAGAGTGTTCACGCATTATAGTCTGATTGCCTCGTTCGTTGGGCTGAGCGCCTCCCTCGAAGGACCCAAATATGGCAAAAAGAGCGCCCAGGTTTATCCCCGAACACCCCAGCACTAGCGGCAAGGGGGCAAAAGCCGACGACTCGCCATCTCTCAGTATTGATAAACAGCCGCATAGAAGGTAATATTTTAAATTCAAGCAGCATTGCTCAGCGCATATGAACAAGTTTTCAGCGCACAGGACAAAAACGAGCGAGTTTTACTCAAAAATTACATCCATAGAACATTCATCTGCCACAAGGCGGGCACCCTTCAGAACATCCTTATAGTAATTCTCGGGCTTGCGATGCTCCTTCCCCGGCGGTGGCCCGTCCTTCACAAGCTTCTCAGCATCCAGCTTCCCCCAGTGCACCTTAGCACGGGCAAGGGCCCTACGGGCACCTTCAATGTAGACGGAGCGCTTGATGACTTCGAGCCTTGGACAGGCCTCCACCAGCCGCCGCACCAGCCCGAAATAGCTCTCAGGCTGAGCCTCTCCGGGTCACAGCCGAACTACGAGGGCCTTCATGGCCTGTTCGGCCGCCTTGTTGAGCTCGACTAGTTGCTTCAGCTGGTCTCTCAGGGCCACGGGGTGTCCGGCCTCAGCGTACTGAGACAAGAACACCTTCTCCGTCGAGCTGCCCTCCTCAGCTCGATAGAATGCGGCGGCATCGAATACACTCCGGGGAAGATCTGCGGACGCTCCTGGAGAGCTCCGGATTCGGGTAAGTAACAGGTAACTCACGTTTATGTGTTTGCTTTGCATAAAGAATGCCTTACCCACCGCTATCTCCTTCACCTCATCCAACTCCTGGAGGGTCTTCTGGGATTCGGCCTTGGAAGATTTGGCATTTTCAATAGCCACCGCAAGCTCGAACGCTTGCGTCTTTGAGTCACGCTCCAAACTCTCATGTTTTTCCATGAGAGCCTGGAGCTCTTGCCGCACCTTGCTAACCTCGGCCTCATACTTCTTCCGCTCGGTGCGCTCCGAGGCCGAATTCTTCTCGGCCTCCTCCAGCGCTTGCTTAAGGGTCGCCACATCAAACGTGGCCCCTACAATAGCCACGATAATCCTATCATTTTTGCAATTGCATCTTTATATATATATATATAATTCCAACAAGGTATTTCTTACCTTCATTATCCTCGAGCTGCTTCTTGGCACGCCCGAGCTCTTGCTCGGACTGCTCGAGGTTCTGCTTTAGCACGTCCACTTCCGCAGTCAGTGCGGCGGACACCCGCAGGGAAGCCTGCACACGCATATTGACTCCTTTTTGTTAGACTCCTGCGAATTTTCTTTGATCCTCTATTTGGCTTTTCTTCCCGAATGCCAAACAGAGCATCACGGTCTACCGTCTATGAGGTAATATTATTTATGCATTCTTTACTTACCTCAAAGCCTGTTAAAAGGCTTGTACAAGATTCAGTCAGTCTGCTCTTGGCGGACTGAACCTTCTGGATCACCGCACTCATAATAGTGCGGTGCCCCTCGTCGATGGAGGCGCCTTGGAGCGCCTCGAACATATTGTCCGGCTCCTCCGGTTGGACGGAGGTCACCGGCACGGCGGGCTTAATCCTCTTGGAAGGAGGTCCCCCGCCGGACTCTGGAACCTTTGAAGGTTCCGGAGCGGTGTCCAGCCCAGGGCCGGACTTGGAGCCCTGGGGGGTTTCATCCCCCTTACTCCTGGAGTCCGGGAGGTCGCCTCGCGGCGCCTCCAGGACCACCTCCTCCCGGATTGGAACCTGTTGGGACAACACATCGGTGTCGTCCGTAGGGCGGGGGAGGAAGCCGTCGGAAGTGAGTTCACGTCCGACGAGTCCAGTGAGCCGCTCGACGACGCATCGAGCCGATCTTTGGGTGGGCTGCATAAACACATTCGACATAAGGGAAAGCTGTGCAATAAACGAATACTATGAATTACTTTGGCATCTGGATACTTACGATTTCGCCAGGGGCTTGGCCCTGGGCGCCCACTCCTCTCCGCCGTCGTCGGCATCGGTGGAGTAATCGGGAGAAAGGGTTTTCCCCTTCATGGACCCTTCGGCCTCCCCTGTTGGGGCGGCCTTCCTTTTCTTCCCTTCCCCCGCTGGAGGGGGAGGGGTCTCTTATTCCTCCTCCTCGTCTTCTTGGGAGGAGTGCGTCTCGGATTCGTCGGATGGTGAATCCGACACCTCCAGGCGCCGGGCACTCTTTCGAGTCCCTGCGGCCTTTTTTGCGACCTTCTTCTCCGGCTCCACATAGGGTGCCGGAGCCAGCAGCTTCGCCAATTGAGCGTCCGTGGGCGGCAAAGGCGCCGGATAGTCGATCCGTCTGGACTTCGCCTGCCAATCCTGTGAAAGGTAAGGGAGTTCAGATCCCACACAGAGTTAAACTATGAAAAACTAGTGCCCTGTAAAAGGTACAAAGAACTTACCGCGCTAGCATGACGCTGCGCGCTGAATCCGCGATCCTCAGTAGTGGATGAGGGAGCCTTGGCGCCTTTGAAAAGCACCTTCCAGGAATCTTTGTACGTCGTGTTGAAGAGCCTGCTCAGAGTTCCGTGCTGTGCTGGATTGAACTCCCACAGATTGAAGGCCCGTTGTTGACACGGGAGGCTCAGGCAGATGAGCATAACCTGGACTACGTTGACAAGCATGAGCTGCTTGTTCACCAGGGATTGGATGCATGTTTGCAGTCCAGTCACCTCCTTTTGGTTGCCCCATGACAGGCCTGTCTCTTTCCAGGATGTGAGCCGCGTTGGGGGTCCGGACCGAAACTCGGGGGCTACGACCCACTTAGGGTCATGCGGCTCGGTGATATAAAACCACCCCGATTGCCACCCCTTCAGGGTCTCGACAAAGGAGCCCTTGAGCCACAGGACATTGGCCATCTTGCCAACCATGGCACCGCCACCCTCCGCCTGGCTGCCGCGCACCACCTTTGGCTTGACGTTGAAAGTCTTAAGCCATAGGCCAAAATGGGGGCGGATGCGGAGGAACGCCTCGCACACGACGATGAACGCTGAGATGTTGAGGACGAAGTTTGGGGCTAGATCGTGGAAATCCAGGCCGTAGTAGAACATGAGCCCTCGGGAAATGGATGCAGAGGGAAGCCCAGTCCGCGGAGGAAATGGGGGAGGAATACCACCCTCTCATGGGGCCTAGGAGTGGGGATGAGCTGCCCCTTTTCGGGAAGCCGGTGCGCGATGTCGCTAGCCAGATATCCGAGCTTCCTCAGTTTTTTGATGTGTCCCTCCGTGACGGAGGAGACCATCCACTTGCCTCCCGCTCCGGACATGACTAGAGAAGGTTGAGGTGGTAGTGCGGACTTGGGCGCTGGAGCTCGAGTCCGCAAGAATGGATAGGCAAAGGAGGAAGAAGGTGTGGGTGAAAAGGTGCATCCTTATCCCCTTATATGGGTGGACGCAACTACATTTCCCCACCAGCCTGGTAAAACTCGCTTATCTCCAAGCGTCGTAATCATTGGCGCGGTTGGGTTACCCACGCCCGTATTGATGAGAATCCCGGAATAAGGGGACACGATCTTTGCTTTAACAAGACGTGCCAAGGAAACCGCCTCGCATAACGCGCTAAGATGGGACAGTAAAACGGTTCGAATAAAAGCTTGGCCGTGGTGTGATGTCACACCATGGAGTACGTCAGCAGATTAGATTTGTGTAAATATTATTCTCTCTATGGCAATATGTGGAAACTTATTTTGCAGAGCCGGACACTATCTTTGTGTTCAAAATCTTCTATGAAGTACTTGGAGGAGGAACCCGCCTTGCAATGCCGAAGACAATCTGCGCGCCGGACTCGTCATCATTGAAGCCTGGTTCAGGGGCTACTGAGGGAGTCCTGGATTAGGGGGTGTTCGGATAGCCGAACTATATCTTCAGCCGGACTCCTGGACTATGAAGATACAAGATTGAAGACTCCGTCCCGTGTCCGGAAGGGACTTTCCTTGGCGTGGAAGGCAAGCTTGGCAATACGGATGTTCAGATCTCCTACCATTGTAACCGACTCTATGTAACCCTAACCCTCTCCGATGTCTATATAAACCGGAGGGTTTTTAGTCCGTAGGACAACATACACATCAACAATCATACCGTAGGCTAGCTTCTAGGGTTTAGCCTCTTTGATCTGGTGGTAGATCTACTCTTGTTATACCCACATCATCAACATTAATCAAGCAGGACGTAGGGTTTTACCTCCATCGAGAGGCCCCGAACCTGGGTAAAACTTCATGTCCCTTGCCTCCTGTTACCATCCGGCCTAGACGCACAGTTCGGGACCCCTTACCCGAGATCCGCCGGTTTTGACACCGACGGCGACGAATGGCTCGCTCGCCACCTCGGCCACGAAAAGCCAAAATCCATGGCAGCCCTCACGACACTAATGACCTGCTTTTGTGCGGGCGAGGACAGTTGGTTGGCCCATAGCAAAAACAATGCAAGCGATGCTGGCACCGCTGAAGTTAAAAATAAAAAAGACAAGTCTCGACGCAACACATACAAGCATCGAAATAACAGTGATAACACCAACGATACAACGGTCAATGCCGGATTCAGTGGCTCTAAGTCCGGTCAGCGGAAGAAGTCGTTCCAAAAGAACAATGCAGGCTCATCCAGCTTGGACCGCATACTTGATTGTCCATGCCAGATTCATGGCACCCCGGACAAACCACCCAATCATACAAATAGAGATTGCTGGGTTTTTAAACAAGCCGGCAAATTAAACGCCGAGAATAGGGAAAAGGGATCGCAAAGCGAGGATGATGACGAAGAGCCCCGACAACCAAACACAGGGGGACAAAAGAAGTTTCCCCCTCAGGTCCAAACGGTGGACATGATATACGCTACCCACATCCCCAAGAGGGAGCGCAAGCGTACGCTCAAGGACGTCTACGCGATAGAGCCAGTCGCCCCAAAATTTAATCCATGGTCGTCATGCCCGATCACTTTTGATCGTCGGGATCATCCGACCAGTATCCATCACGGTGGCTTAGGCGCACTGGTCCTAGACCCAATAATTGATGGGTTCCACCTCACTCGCATCCTTATGGACGGAGGTAGCAGCCTCAATCGCCTCTATCAGGATACAACGCAAAAAATGGGCATTAACCCATCACGGATCAAGCCCACCAGGACTACCTTCAAAGGAGTCATACCAAGTGTAGAGGCCCGTTGTACGGGCTCAGTCACACTAGAGGTTGTCTTCGGATCTCCGGACAACTTCCGAAGTGAGGAGTTAATCTTCGATATAGTCCCCTTCCGCAGCGGCTATCACGCATTGCTCAGACGAACTGTGTTTGCTCGATTCAACACAGTACCACACTATGCTTATCTCAAGCTCAATATGCCTGGTCCACGCGGCGTCATAATGGTCAACGGAAATACGGAATGCTCCCTCCGTATAGAAGAGCACATAGCTGCCTTAGCAGCAGAAGTACAGAGCGGCCTTCTCAAGCAAAACCTTAATTCGGTTGCCGAGCCCACAGACACCATTAAGAGAGTCCGAACTACTCTGCAGCAGGAGAGCTTGCCTCGCCAGGAGCTCGACTAGCAATCTGGCCTCCGTCTCAGTCCCGATAAAGTGGTGGCATTTGTGCCGCGCGTACATAACTACGCACTCAAAATCCCATGGGCATCGACGGAGGCATAGCTAGCTTCTGGTCCATAGTACGGCTCAACCGACATCGGATACACACATACTTTCACTTTTACTTGTTTCCTTTTCAGGTCTCAATCCCACAGGCCCCATCTGGTGGTCTGGTCATCGGTCCTCTTGAAGGATAAACACACCAAGACGGCGAGAAACGCAGACATATGGGGACTTTTTAGGTGATTCCGTTAACGATAACTCTACCTATTTTTCAAGACCCACATGCAGCTCTCCCTTGGTTTCGGCATGTCAAATAGCATGTTGCTTATCGCACTACCTGTATCAATGCGCCTTGACGTACTAATTAAATTACAATGAGAACAGTTTGCGGCTGGAGCTTTAGGACCCCAGCTTTTTACCGTTGTACCTTTTCTGTTTTCTTTCTCTTTTTCAGCTCCCCCGTGGATAACCCTGTCAGGTAGCACCCGTACACTTTGGTACATTTGATGTTTTCCAGGGGCTTCATAGCACCCCACATTACGGCAACAAAAGTCCGAACACTTTTTATAATTATAGTTCGGCACCCCGAATTTAGCATTATATGCATTGGCTCCGAATCATGTCTTTGGTCAATAGTTGGGTTGCCCGGCTCATGTGCTTGCTACCTTATGTTCCGCTATATCGGCTAAGGTAGTAAAGGGAGAACTACTGAGATTGTGCCTTGGTTTATCCAAAGGAGCACCTTAGTAGAGAAAGCCGAAAACTGACTGTCATGATGCGGCGAGAGCCGGTCAGCTATTCGGAGGTTACAAATCGTTGGAGATCTCTTCCGCATTACGTGAAGGATTGGTACTTCCCGATCAGATGCTCATAGCACTCTAGTTCGGATACTAGGGGTTGCGCCCATGTTTTTAGTGTCGAACTCCTATGGCTAAGTGAGGGTGTTACAGCCGCATAGTCTGGTTGCCTGGTTCGTTGCGCTAAACAACTCCATCAAGGACCATCTAATTGGATCAAGATTGTTTAGATTCCATCCCGAACACCCCCGTACTACCTATGTGGGGGCAGAAGCTGACGACTGGTTAACCCTCAGATTTCATACAACACGGCCGCACAGGAAGTAAAATTTTAAAAACATAACAAGCATTATATTGCACAATCACTTTGTTTTATCATACAAGGTAGAGGGAGCTTGAATACATTAGTTCAAAGATAGTGTCTTTCACACAATGATCCACAACAATGCGGGACCCCTCCAAGACATCGCCGAAGTATCGCTCGGGTGTGGGTGCTCCTTGCCTTTCGGCGGCCACTCGGTCGTTAATTTGACAGCGTCAAGCTTCGCCCACCAGACCTTGCAATAGGAGAAGGCCAGACGTGCGCCCTCGATGCAGACGGACCGCTTGACGATGTCCAGCCGAGGACAGGCATCCCCTATTCGCTTCACGAGGCCAAAGTAACTACCGGGTATAGCTTTGGCTGGCCACAATCGGCTTCATGGCCAGTTGGCCACCCTATGCAACTCGACCAGCTATTTTAGCTAATCGCTGAAGGACACCGGATGTTCTGGTGCAAGATATTGCAACCAGAACAGCTTCCCCGCGGAGCTCTCTTCTTCAGCTCAGAAGAACTCTACGGTGTCAGCCACACTGCATGGCAGATCAGTAAAAGCCCCTGGAGAACTCCGAATCCGGGTTAGTAAACAATATTTCATCTTCACATTCTTGCTTTGCATATTGAATGCCTTACCTGCCGCGATCTTCCTGGCCTCCCGGATCTCCTGGAGGGTGCCCTGGGCCTCATTCCGGGCTGCATCCGCACTCTGACGAGCCTTTGCGAGTTCGGTCTCCTGAACTGACGCATCACGCTCCAAGGCCTCACACTTCTTCACTGTGTCCTTGAGCTCCTATTGGACCTCGTTGACCCGGGCCTTGAGCTTCTTCCGAGCGGCCTGCTCATTGACAGCCTTCCCTTCGACTTCGACCAGGGCCTTTCTCAGGGCCTCGACCTTGGTCGTCGCCTTTGTAAACATCATGGCATTTCGGTCATTGCATATCATTCTCCTTTTTCGAATACAAAACAGGTTATTACTTACCTTGTTTTTCCTGGAGCTGCCTCTTCACTTGGCTCAGCTCCTCCTCGGCCTTCGCCAGTTTCTGCTTCAGTCCGGAAACTTCGGCAGTATGCGATGTTGCGGCCAACAGCGACGCCTGTGTTTACATTTTAGAAAATTTTAGTTAGTTTCCTGCAATAGGAGATTGATCCTCTATCCGGCTTTTTCTCTCTGAACACCGGACAGTGTCTCAGGGGCTACTGTCTATATTGGGATTTTCTCTTTTTTGTGTCGCTTACCTCAAAACCTGTCAGCAGGCTACTGCAGGCTTTGGTTAGTCCGCTCTTGGCGGACTGAACCATTTCAATTACCGTGCCCATAAGGACACGGTGCTCATCCACAATGGAAGCGCCTCGCAGCGCTTCCAGCTGATTATCCGGTGCCCCTGTTTGGACAGGGGTCACCGGCGGAATAGGCATCCCTCCTTCTTTCGAAGGAGGTTGTGTGCCAGATTCCGGAGCCGCAACGGTCTTCGGAATCGAGTCCGGCTAAGGGCCGAACTGAATATGGCCCTCCCCACCAGTCTCCTTAGGGATTGATTCCCCCTGGTATCGGATGACAGGCGTTTCGCCTTCTGGTGCCTCCTGAGCCTCTCCCCCACCTGGAATAGTCCTTCGGGATAGCACCTCCGCATCGTCCTTGGCCTTGGGGGAGTGAGCGGCCGGCGGTGACTCGCTGGCCATCGCCTTAGAATCCAGCGAACCTCCTGACGAGGATCGCGGGGAGCTGTTGTGGGTCGGACTACAATAACATAACCAATCATGTCAATGCAATGAGGAGGAGAAACTTTGTGGGCGGATATAAGTCTTAGCACTTACGATGCAGCCCGCGGCTTAGTGCGGGGGCGTTGCTCCGGACTGCTTTCAACGTCCCATGCGGAGCTGCCCAAGAGTGGGCCTTTCCCCTTCTTGGGAGCCTCCGCCTCCAGAATGGTGGAGGCCGCCCTCTTTTTCTTCCCCTCATCAGGGGGAGGGTTGTTTTCCTCCTCCTCCTCATCATCGTCGTCTTCGGTGGCGGAGGATTGAGTCTTGTCTTCGGACATTGCGTCCGAAGCACCTTTGCGGCGGGGGCCACTCTGGACCCCCTTGGCCTTCCCTGGGCCTTCTTCTCCGGAGCCTTGTAGGGCGACGGCACCAGCATCTTCGCTAAACGCGGGATGACTGGTTCTTCAAGCAGCGGAGCCAGACATTGGATCCGCTTCGCCCTCTCCATCCAGTCCTGAAGAAACAATGACAATAAAAGCTTAGTCATCATCCTTGAAACAAGCAAGTAAGGGATGCAGTAAGAATAACATACCTCGTTGGCGAGGTGGTTAATGTCATGACCGCGGTCCGAAACTGTGGCCGGCAGTGTTTCGTTACCCTTAAAAAGCAACCTCCAGGCATCTTCGTGAGTGGTTTCGAAGAGCCTCTTCAGGGTATGGTGCTTCTTCGGATTGAACTCCCATAGAGGGCGGCTTCGGCTTTGGCATGGGAGAATCCGGCGAACTAGCATCACCTGGATTATATCGACGAGTTTAATATCTTTATCTACCATGCTTTGAATGCACGTTTGCAGTGCTATCAGCTCGTTTGGCGAACACCAGTTCGGGCCCTTCTTGACCCAGGAGGTGAGTCGCATGGGAGCGCCAGAGTTGAATTCGGTAGTTGCAGCCCAGGTGGTGCCGCGGGGTTTTGTGATATAGAACCAATGTTTCTGCCATTCTTTTACAGTCTCCATGAAAGTGCCTTTCGGCCAGGAGACATTGGCCAGCTTGCTCACCATGGCGCCTCCGCACTCCGCGTGCTGGCCATCCACCACCTTCGGCTTCACATTGAAGAACTTGAGCCACAGCCCGAAGTAGGGTTGGATGCGGAGTAAGGCCTCACACACGATGATGAACGTCGAGATGTTGAGGAGGGAGTTCGGGGATAGATCATGGAAGTCTATCCCGTAGTAGAACATCACCCCACGGACGAAGGGGTGGAGTGGAAACCCTAACCCATGGAGGAAATGAGGGATGAATACTACCCTCTCGTTGGGCTTCGTCTTGGGAACGATTTGTCCCTGGACCAGAAGGCGGTGAGTGATTCCCTTCGCCAAGTACCCGGCCGCCCGAAGCTCGGCGATGTCCTCCTCCCGGACAGAGGAGGCCATCCACTTGCCTTGACCTCCGGATCTGGACATGGTTGAGTGCGTGCTTGAGACAGAGAAGATGAGAAATTGAGCACCAGAGCTCAATAATGGAAGGGCAGAGGAAGAGATAAGGCGTTGGTGAAGAAAAGGGATTCTTATCTCCTTATAAAGGCAGCAGATATTGGACGCCTCCCCACTTGCCTTAAAATTTGCCTACTCCCAAGGGCTGTGTAAACGGCACGGTTGGGTTACCCACGCCCGTATTGATGAGAATCCCATAATAAGGGGACACGATCTCTGCTTTGACAACACGTGCCAATGGCAACCGCGTCTCGAAATGCGGAGCGGCAGACGAAAAACGGTTCAAAATTATGACCGGACAGATGTGATGTCATGTTATAGAAAGTTGTCAGTAGATAGGAAAGTGTAAAGTTATATTTTCTCTGCGGTTGTGTGTGGTGCGGGTTATAGGTCCGGACATGTTGATACATCCGAAGACTATTTTGGAATTCGGAAGGAGGAACCCGCCTTGCAATGCCGAAGACAGGCCTACGCGCCGGATACCTTGTCATTGAAGCCAGGTTTAGGGGCTACTAAGGGAGTCCTGGACTAAGGGGTCCTCGGGTGTCCGGCCTGTTAGCATGGGTCGGACTGATGGGCTGTGAATATACGAAGACCGAAGACTACACCCGTGTCCGGATGGGACTCTCCTTGGCGTCGAAGGCAAGCTTGGCGACTAAATATGTAGATTCGTTTCTTCGTAACCGACCTTGTGTAACCCTAGATCCTCCCGGTGTCTATATAAACCGAGGACTTAGTCCAGAGGATATACATTATCATAGCCATACAAGTTAGACCTCTAGGGTTTAGCCATTACGATCTCGTGGTAGATCAACTCTTGTACTACTCATATTCATCAAGATCAATCAAGCGGGATGTAGGGTATTACCTCCATAGAAAGGGCCCGAACCTGGGTAAAACATTGTGTCCCCTGTCTCCTGTTACCATCGACATTAGACGCATAGTTCGGGACCTCCTACCCGAGATCCGCCGGTTTTGATACCGACAGCCATCATCATCATGAAGGCCAAGGACCAGAGGGAGAACCTATCCCCATCCAAGGGGGAGTGTCGGCGTTCTGGGAATGGGGGTCCCCAGACTTGCCTGCCTGTGGCCTACGGCGTGGCTCAAAGGGGGGCCCAGCACGGCCCATCTTCACCAACACAAACTCAAGACCCTCGCGAGGGGCCAAGCCTCGCGGGGCGAACGACACGGAGCTTCCTCGGGCACGGCCTCGTCAGGCTGGCTCACGAGGAGGCGGAGAGATCAAGGCGGGGGTACCTCGCGAGGTGCCCGTGACGCAAGCCATGACGACTCAGGGCGCCAGGCGGGTGCCAGCCCGCGCAGCGTCCTCCTTTCCTCTTTGGTGCAAAGGGAGCAAGCGCAGCCGCGGAGTACCGAGGCATCAGGCAAAGGTTGCCATTTCGGTGCAAGGAGACCAAGACCAGGAGGGCTACAAGACGGAGGTCACCATGGAGCCCACGACGGCGTCATCACCAGAGCTTTGCGCAGGCGAAGACTACTTTTGTCAGGGTAGTTGATACTTGCTGTCCCCTTTCAAATTAGCCCGCCATTGTTGGCTCCATTCCCGCTCAATATTTGGGGAGAGGACCAGGGCCACTATAAATAGGACCAGCCACCCACGTAGCAAGGGTTCGGCTCAGTCTCCTCCAAGGGCTCGACAAGTAGAGAGGTGGTAAGCAGCGAGAGGGAGTGAGATAGAGAAAGGTGGCTGAACTCCTCCCAGTAGTTCATCACCCCAGCCTAGAACAGACCCTCGCGAGGCTGTTCTTCCTTGTGCTGTTCACCATCATCAGCCCAAGAGGCAATCCACCACATCACACACTGGAGTAGGGTATTACACCACAACGGTGGCCCGAACCAGTATAAACCCTGTGTCCCTTGTGTTGTTCTTTTCATAGCTTTGATCCTAGCGTGGCGGAGGGGTGCAGGAAGGTAGGAGGCGAAATCTCCACGCGCACCCCAGTGTTCGAACCTCAAGGGTCCGCCGGAACCCGAAATCCGACATTTGGCGCGCCAGGTAGGGGTGCGCCGGAATTCGTCTTCCGCCGCTCCGCTCTCCTCCGACCATCACACTCATGTCTGACGCACATCGGGCCCGCGCGGAGCGCCGGGCCGCCCTTGCTTCCCGCGTTGCCCAGACAGCCCCTGTCGGCGGGCGTCCTCGCCGTTCCCCGTCGCCCGCCGCCACCGGCCCGGCGGGGGACGAGCGGCAAGCATCGTCCCAGCATCTGTCTGTGCGGCAAGAGGCCGCACCGCAGCTCACTCGCTCACCCAGCTGGTTCTTCATCCCGCGTGCTCCGTGCACCCACGGAGCCCCGCAACCTCTTCCCCGCCTATCGCGCTGCACCAACACCCCCAGTCATCGCGGCCCTCTTGGGCGGCTCGCAGGCGCCGCCTAAAGTTACCACGTCAAGCCGTTCATCCGCCGGGTCAGCGCCGCTTCCACACAGCAGGGGCTCCCCTGGGGCGGGTGGCGCCCGAGACCGGCCTGAGCTTCAGCCCGGAGGACCACCCCTCCAACCCGGCCGGCTCGGGCGCGCTCCCCATGCTATGCACCCCCACCATCTTCCAGGTGGCCGTCACCAGAACTCTTACCGATGGCGGGGTGGGCCTCAGCGTGCTCTCAGTCAAGGCCTTCAACCTCCTCTGCATACACCTGGAACGATTGCAGCCCAGCCGGCCCTTCTCAGGCGTTGGGGGCAGGTCGTCCAGCTCCTTGGGGCAGATCTGGCTCCCAGTGACCTTCGGCACCTACGACAACTTCCGCACGGAGCTGGTCGACTTCGGCATCGCCCCCATCGGCCTCCCCTACAATGCCATCCTCGGCTACCCAGCGCTGGCCCAGTTCATGGCCGCGACGCACCCGGCGTACAACCTCATGAAGATGCCCGGGAGCAGAGGTGTCCTCACCATGCACGGGGATACCGGTGACGCTCTGCGGGTGCTCAAGCTCGTCTTCAGGACAGCAGCGCCGGCACAGCCTGCCGACTTGGGGGCCCCCGAGCCCAAGGGGCTGCGCCCGCCAAGAAGAAGCAGTTGTTCACCCAAGACAAGGCAGAAACCAAGCAGGTAGCCGTCGACGAGGACGGGTCCACCAATGCCACTTTCACCATAGGCGCCCACCTCAAACCCGAGCAGGAGGAGGCCCTGGTCGCGTTCCTGCGCGCAAACAAGAAGGTATTCGCTTGGGAGCCGGACCAGTTGGCAGGGATCCCCAGGAGCGTAATCGAGCATCACCTCAACATGTGCCCCAACGTACGCCCTGTGAAGCAGAAGGCCAGGCGGCAGTCCACAGAAAAGCAGGCCTTCATCGTCCAAGAGACCCGCAAATTAGAGGCCGGTGGGGTCATTCGCAAGGTCCGATACCCAGATTGGTTGGACAACCCTATCGTTGTGCCGAAGAAGGGAGGGAAGGAACGCATGTGTGTCGACTTCACCAACCTCAACAAAGCGTGCCCGCAAGATCCGTTCCCGCTCCCCCGCATTGACCAGATCGTTGATTCCACTGTGGAATGCGACCTGCTGTGCTTCCTGGATGCCTTCTCTGGGTATCACCAGATCAAGATGGTGGTGGAAGATGTCGAGAAGACGGCCTTCCTAACCCCGTGCGGGGTGTACTGCTACACCTGCATGCCATTCGGGCTGCGTAACGCAGGGGCGACCTTTCAGCGGCTGATGCATATCACCTTGGGCCCGCAGCTTGGGAAGAATGTTGAAGCTTACATCAATGACATCGTGGTAAAATCTCGGGAGGCCAGGACCTTGATACAAGACCTGGAGGAAACCTTCGTGAGCCTCAACGCAGTGAAACCTACGGCTCAACCCAGAGAAGTGTGTGTTCGGAGTCCCCTCGGGCAAGCTCTTGGGTTTCCTCGTGTCCCACCGAGGCATCGAGGCTAACCCGGAGAAGGTCAAGGCGGTGGAAGACATGAGCCCGCCAAAGACCCTCAGAGAAATGCAGAAGCTCATGGGGCGTGTGACCGCGCTAGGGCGCTTCATCTCCAAGTTGGGGGAATGAGCCCTGCCCTTCTTCCAGCTAATGAAGAAAAAGGGGCCCTTCGAGTGGACTGAAGAGGCTGACAAGGCGTTCCAGGATCTCAAGAGATACCTGACCAGCCCACCGGTCATGGTGGCCCCGCGCCCTCAGGAGCCCCTGGTGCTCTACCTCGCCGCCACTCCCTACTCCGCCAGCGCAGCCTTGGTAGCAGTCAGAGAGGAGCGCTGGATCAAAACCACGGCAGCAGCCTGGGATAAGGCAGAACAGGGACAAGGAAGGCCCACAGAAACCGCCATCACGGCTGAGGAGGATAAGCCACCGCAGAGGGGCGCACCAGAGGCGGAAGAGGCCCCTCTTCCAGATGGCCAGTCTCAGGAGGCCCCATTGCCTCAAGAGGCGCCACGGTCTCCGAAGGGAGCCACCAGCACTGACGCACTCCACCTCGTTGAGCACCCAGTGTACTTCGTCAGCACAGTGCTGTGGGATGCAAGAGCACGGTACCCCATGCCTCAAAAACTCCTCCTCGCGCTACCGGTGGCTTCGCGCAAACTGCGGCACTATTTTCAGGGTCACCCCATCAAGGTCGTCTCTTCATACCCCCTAGAGAGGGTGCTCAGGAGCCCCAATTCAGCTAGAAGGGTCGCTGAGTGGAACATAGAGCTGCAAGCGTTTCAGCTCGAATTCAGCATGACCAGAGTCATCAAGGGAGCAGCGTTGGCAGATTTTGTGGCAGAATGGACGGAGGCGCCAGGCCTCAAGGCCGACGAGGATCGGTCCCTGTCCCTGGGAAGCGAGGCGCCAGAGGGCTAGGTCATGTACTTCAATGGGGCATTCTCCAGACATGGCGCAGGGGCTGGGGCGGTGCTTATATCGCCCACCCAGGACAAGCTCTATTACGCCGTGCAGCTTTGTTTCCAGCAAGGCAAAAAGGTCTCCAACAACATAGCGGAGTATGAAGGTTTAATAGCGGGCATGAAGGCCGCAGCTGCCCTGGGGGTGAAACGCCTCACCATCAAGGGTGATTCGCAGCTCCTTGTCAATTTCTCCAACAAGGTGTACGAGCCGAAGGATGAGCACATGGAGGCCTACCTTGAAGAGGTCCACAGGATGGAGAAGCAGTTCTGGGGGTTGGAGTTGCAGCATGTGCCCCGTGGCACCAATCAGGAAGCCGATGACATCGCCAAACGCGCGTCCAGGCGGTTACCTCAGGAGCCTGGCATTTTCGAGGAGCGGCTCTTCAAGCCTTCAGGCTTACCATCATTATCAAACACGGCTTAGTCTAGGGAGGAGCTCCCTCAGCCACCTGCCTCAGGAGCTCCGGCTTGTGGCCCGGCCTCGGGCGCATTCCTGCTCCTGACGATGGAACCTCAGGAGGGATGTTGGATCACGGAGCTCCGGAGCTACCTAACACAAGGGACCCTGCCGGAGAAGGAGGAGGAAGCAGAGCGAGTGGCGCGCCAGGCCATGGCATACTGCATCAAAGATGGAGAGCTCTACCGGAAGCGACCAAACGATGTATCCCTGCGCTGCATCTCGAGGGAGCAAGGGAAGGAACTACTGGAAGATATACACGGAGGAGACTACGGACATCATTCGTCATCACGGACCCTCGTTGGCAAGGCGTTCCGCAGTGGGTTTTACTGGCCGACCGCGCTCAATGACGCCGTTGAACTAGTGAAGGCTTGTGAGGCCTGCCAGTTCCACGCCAAGCAGATCCATCAGCCGGCAGGGGGCTTGCAGACTATCCCCCTTTCATGGCCATTCGCAGTCTGGGGGCTCGACATCTTGGGTCTGTTTCCTCGGCGCCAGGGGGCTACCGCTACCTTTACGTTGCCGTGGACAAGTTCACCAAGTGGGCTGAAGTGGAGGCTGTCCGCACCATTCCTGCGGGTTCTGCAGTCAAGTTCATCAAGGGCATCGTGAGCCGGTTTGGGGTGCTGAATCGCATCATCACGGACAACGGTTCGCAGTTCACCAGTAACCTCTTCAAAACATACTGTGCTAACCTTGGAACGCAGATATGCTATGCTTTAGTGGCGCACCCCCGAAGCAACGGCCAGGCCGAGCGAGCCAACGCGGAGGTCCCGAGGGGCCTCAAGACTAGGACGTTCAAGAAGAAGCTAGAGGCTTGCGGCAGAGGTTGGTACGACGAACTGCAGTCCGTGCTGTGGTCCATCCGCACCACCGCGACCAAGCCGACTGGAGAGACCCTGTTCTTCCTGGTCTACGGAGCAGAAGCAGTCCTCCCTCACGAGATCATACGTTGCTCCGCGCGGGTCCTGGCGTTCAACGAGGCGCAGCAGGACGACATGCGGGGGATGGACCTTGTGCTGGGGGAGGAGCCTCGCCGGGAAGCCGCGCTGCGAGCGGCGAGGTACCAACAAGCACTGCGGCGATATCACTGCCGCAACATCCGCCCCAGGACTCTTGAGGTAGGAGACCTCGTGCTCAGGCGGGTTCTCTCTAGGGAGGGATTGCACAAGCTCTCTCCCATGTGGGAGGGCCCGTTCAAGGTTGTTCATGTTTCCAGGCCCGGCTCCGCGCGCTTGGAGACTCAAGAGGGAGTGCCGGTCCAGAATGCATGGAACATCCAGCACCTCCGAAGGTTCTACCCCTGAAAAGGCCCGGAGCCTATGAAGCAAGGCGAGTGCCTGTGAAGCTATCGCGTTTTGGAAAAGGCCCGGAGCCTGTGAAGCAAGGCGAGTGCCTGTGAAGCTATCACGTTTTGGAAAAGGCCCAGAGCCTGTGAAGCAAGGCGAGTGCCTGTGAAGCTATCGCGTTTTGGAAAAGGCCCAGAGCCTGTGAAGCAAGGTGAGTGCCTGTGAAGCTATCGCGTTTTGGAAAAGGCCCGGAGCCTGTGAAGCAAGGCGAGTGCGTGTGAAGCTATCGCATTTTGGAAAAGGCCCAGAGCCTGTGAAGCAAGGCGAGTGCCTATGAAGCCATCGCATTTTGGAAAAGGCTCGGAGCCTGTGAAGAAGGCCAACGCCTATGAAGCTCGCCGCCCCTGACACTCTCACGTAATAATGAGTTGGGGATGTACATGCCTCGGAGTCTCAGGAGCGCTGGCCTCAGGCCCTGGGGCTCCCTCCCACGCCCAGTGGCAGCACTTAGCTCTGCGCTGGTGAGAAGACGTCGAAGACTAGACTAGGTGCCGGACGCGGCTTTTCATTTGCTTTCCGCACTTGGCTTGTTCCTCTTCGTTTGGAGTTTTATTGAAGTTGTTACCGTCTTTGGCTTGCGGTTATCGGCTTTTCGCTCTTCTGCCTCGGTTTCGCTTGTGCAAGGCCTCGCGTGGGGGGGAGCCAAGCACCCTCGCGAGTGTTCCTATCCTAGTCACTCAAAGAGTTCGCGACATGGGCCCCTTACAGGAGCACCCCTCCAGTCTGTGCCCCACGGACACCGCGACACAAACAAAGGGCCTGGGTCGGTCGCCCCCCCCCCCATGGCCGGGGCGGGGAACTATCCACGCTCGACCACATAGCCGGAAGGTACGGTAACGAAAGCAAAATGATGATTAACAAGCAATAACCCAAACACACCCCCGCGGGGCTCCACACTATTGTCTTTGTTACACAGGAAAAAGGGAAACGGAAGAACAAATCCGGCACGGCTCGCCTCACACTGGCCCACAGGGAAGGCCCGAGCTGCCTCCGGAGCTCAGGCGGACTCCCTCTCGCGCTTCACCAGGGCGCGGCGGCGGGCGGACACGTCGCCACCCCCCAAGTAGACACGACGACGTGGAGAATGATCGCGGCCACCGCTAGAGGAGTCGCCGCCTGAAGAAGAACCGGAGAAGCTTGGGGAACCCCAAACGCCGCCAGCCGTGCGAGCGCTCCTCTCTCCATCATCACCGGAGCTGGGTTCCCAGCCGCGGTCGTCACCCTCGGGGCAACACCCTACGCAGCGACGATCTTCCCCAAACACCCTCACGTAGAGGGTGGCGTCGCCGTCGAACTTGAAGTGTAGGGTGCACCGACGGCTCAGGCCACGCGCGCGGGCAAACGTCTGCCAACCGCAGGCCAGGGACAGGCTCCCGGCCGCGGAGACCTCCAGAGAGACCCATGAAGCCCGGCTGTAGGAGCCATCGGCCTGGAGCCAGAGGCCGCCTGGGGCGCCGGCCGGGAGCTCGCCAAGGAGGAAGCGAGGAAGTGGAAGCCGGGTGCTAGCGGCTCCGCCGACCACACGATGAACTCCGGCATCACTTCAGCAGCACGAACACGCGGCCTGGGAGACGCGCAGCCGGAGCGTGCCCCCCGGCTGCAGTAATCCGCCCGTTGCCGTGCTGAAGATCGCCTCCACGGCCGCGGGGAGCCACCGTGGTGGCCACAGGATGCTTGCGAGGGCGCCCACGACCGCGCTTGGGTGGGGGAGAGGCGGGCTCAACCCGGCAAGCCTTCCCCTTCTCGGCGGCTGAGAACCTCCTCGACGGGGCCATGAAGAAAAAGGAGAAGCAAGGGGGGATGAACTAGAAGGGCGCGCGCCGGTCCATACTTATGGCTGGCGATGGCCAACCAACGCCCCCCACGATCGTAGGTAATTATGACCCGCTTTGCATGCAGGGACTTGTCCAATTCGTGCAGTTGCCGAGGCGCCGTGGGGAAGTGGAGACGCCCACGTCCAATCGACCGCCACGCGGTTCCCAAGGTCGCAGGCTGATAGGGCCCGCAGCGCTTTGCTATTGCCCTTCCGCCTCCCTGCACGGCCAAGTCCGGGTGCGCCTTGGGCCCGGGGGCTACTGTCGGTGTTCTAGGAACGGGGGTCCCCAAACTTGCCTACCTGCGGCCTACGGCGTGGCTCAAAGGGGGGCCCAGCACGGCCCATCTTCACCAACACAAACTCAAGACCCTCACGAGGGGCCAAGCCTTGCGGGGTGGATGACACGGAGCTTCCTCAGGCACGGCCTCGTCAGGCTGGCTCACGAGGAGGCGGAGAGATCAAGGCGGGGTACCTCGCGAGGTGCCCGTGACGCAAGCCATGACGACTCAGGGCGCCAGGCGGGTGCCAGCCCGCGCAGCGTCCTCCTTTCCTCTTTGGTGCAAAGGGGGCAAGCACAGCCGTGGAGTACCGAAGCATCAGGCAAAGGTTGCCATTTCGGTGCAACAAGACCAAGACCAGGAGGGCTACGAGATGGAGGTCACCATGGAGCCCAAGACGGTGTCATCACCAGAGCTTTGCGCAAGCGAAGACTACTTTTGTCAGGGTAGTTGATACTTGTTGTCCCCTTTCAAATTAGCCCGCCATTGTTGGCTCCCTTCCCGCTCAATATTTGGGGAGAGGACCAGGGCCACTTTAAATAGGACCGGCCACCCACGTAGCAAGGGTTCGGCTCAGTCTCCTCCAAGGGCTCGACAAGTAGAGAGGTGGTAAGGAGAGAGAGGGAGTGAGATAGAGAAAGGTGGCTAAACTCCTCCCAGCAGTTCATCGCCCCAGCCAAGAATAGACCCTTGCGAGGTTGTTCTTCCTTGTACTATTCACCATCATCAGCCCAAGAGGCAATCCACCACACCACACACTGGAGTAGGGTATTACACCACAACGGTGGCCCGAACCAGTATAAACCCTGTGTCCCTTGTGTTGTTCTTTTCATAGCTTTGATCCTAGCGTGGCGGAGAGGTGCAGGAAGGTAGGAGGCGAAATCTCCGTGCGCACCCCAGTGTTCGAACCTCAAGGGTCTGCCGGAACCCGAAATCCGACAGGGAGGCCATGGAGGAGGAAGCACAAGGGGGAGAACCTCTCCTCCTCTCTCTCAGTGGCGCCTGAGTGCCATCGGGAGGGGAATCATCGTCACGGTGATCGTCTTCATCAACATCAACATCATCATCACCATCCTCATCTCTTTTACGCGGTCCACTCGCCCGCACCCCGCTGTAATCCCTACTTGAACATGGTGCTTTATGCCACATATTATGATCCAATGATGTGTTGCCATCCTATGATGTTTTGAGTAGATTTCCTTTGTCTATGGGTTGATTGATGATCTAGATTGGTACGAGTTGTATGTTTTATTTTGGTGTTGTCCTATTGTGCCCTCCGTGTCGCGCAAGCATGAGGGATTCCCACTATAGGCTGTTGCAATACGTTCATGATTCGCTTACAGTGGGTTGCTTGAGTGACAGAAGCATAAACCCGAGTAAGGGGGTTGTTGCGTATGGGATAAAGGGGACTTGATATGTTAAAGCTATGGTTGGGTTTTACCTTAATGATCTTTAGTAGCTGCGGATGCTTGCTAGAGTTATGCCTCTCTCTCATATGAAATTGCAATGAAGACTACCAATCTTGTTAACAATTGCCTAGGATAATTCCGCACAACGACCCATCATTATTCCACACTCGCTATTTATAGTATTTAGTAATATATTCTAAGTTTATGATAACAGCACCTACTTTTATGTTTTAGCTCTCCGATATCATGCAAAGTTATCCTCTTCATACACACAACATAGTTTTATTTCTCGTTTCTATTTGGAAGAAAACGTTCGGTGTACGTAGAGTCGTATCAGTGGAAGATAGGGCTTGAGAGAATATTGATCTTACCTTTAGCTCCTTGTGGGTTCGACACTCCATACTTATCACTTCCACCATTGGGAATTGCTACGATGATTCCCTGCACTTGGGGATTATCATTTATTGACCAGAGATGTGTCCCGATCATGTCTACATAGTTCTCAAACCCGTAGGGTCCGCACGCTTAATGTTCGATGACGATTTGTATTATGAGTTATGTGTTTTGGTGACCGAACTTTGTTCGGAGTCCCGGATGAGATCACGGACATGACAAGCAGTCTTGAAATGGTCGAGAGGTAAAGATTGATATATTGGACGATGATATTCGGACACCGGAATGGTTTCGGAAAGGTTCGAGTATATTTCGGAGTACCGAGGGGTTACCGGAACCCCCTGGGGAAGTATTGGGCCTACATGGGCCTTAGTGGAGAGAGAGGGGAGCCCACAAGGGGTGGCCCCCCATGGGAGGCTAAATTGGACTAGGGGAGGGGGCGGCGCCCCCTTTCCCTCTCCCTCCCCCTCTCCTTCCCTTTCCCCTCCGATGAGAAAAGAAAAGGGGGGACGAATCCTACTAGGAGTGGAGTCCTAGTAGGACTCCCCCCCATGGCGCGCCCCTTGGTGGTCGGCCTCCTCCTCTCCTCCTTTATATACAGGGTTAGGGGGAACCCCATAGCACATCAATTGTTCCCTTAGCGGTGTGCGGTGCCCCCCTCCATAGTTTACTCCTCCGGTCATAGCGTCGTAGTGCTTAGGCGAAGCCCTGCGTGGATCACATCACCATCACCAACACCACGCCGTCGTGCTAACGGAACTCTCCCTCGACCCTGTGCTGGATCAAGAGTTCGAGGGACGTCATCGAGCTGAATGTGTGCTGAACTCGGAGGTGTCGTACGTTCGGTTCTAGATCGGTTGGATCATGAAGATGTTCGACTACATCAACCGCGTTAACCTAACACTTTGCTTTTGGTCTACGATGGTACATGGACACACTCTCCCCTTCTCATTGCTATGCATCTCGTAGATAGATCTTGCGTGATCGTAGGAAAATCTTTGAAATTGCATGCTACGTTCCCAACAGTGGTATCAAAGCCAGGTCTTTGCATAGATCATATGCACGAGTAGAACACAAAGAGTTGTGGGCGATAATAGTCATACTGCTTACCACCAACGTCTTATTTTGATTCGACAGTATTGTTGGATGAAGCGGCCCGGACCAACCTTACATGACCACGTTCATGAGACCGGTTCCACCGACACACATGCAACATGTTTTGCATAAAGGTGGCTGGCGGGTGTCTGTTTCTCCAAATTTAGTTGAATCCAATTTGACAACGGCCGGTCCTTGTTGAAGGTTAAAACAGCACACTTGACGGAAAATCTTTGTGGTTTTGATGCGTAGGTAAGAACGGTTCTTGCTAGAAGCTCGTAGCAGCCACGTAAAACTTGCAACAACAAAGTAGAAGACGTCTAACTTGTTTTTGCAGGGCATGTTGTGATGTGATATGGTCAAGACATGATGTGATATAAGTTATTGTATGAGATGATCATGTTTTGTAAAAGTTATCGGCAACTGGCAGGAGCCTTATGATTGTCGCTTCATTATATGAAATGCAGTCTCCATGTAATTGTTTTACTTTATCACTATGCGGTAGCGATAGTTGTAGAAGCAATAGTTGGCGAGATGACAACGACGCTACGATGGAGATCAAGGTGTCAAGCTGGTGATGATAGATATTATGATGGTGCTTTGGACATGGAGATCAAAGGCACAAGATGAGGATGGACATATCATGTCACATATTTTGATTGCATGTGATGTTTAACTTAGTTCGGCGGTAGCATTATAAGATGATCCCTCACTAAATTTCAAGGTATAAATGTGTAGGATCGAAAGTATGTCTAGAGGGGGGTGATTAGACTACTTGACCAAATAAAAATCTAGCCTTTTCCCAATTTTAGTTCTTGGCAGATTTTAGCAACTATGCACAAGTCAAGCAATCAACCTACACATGCAATTCTAAGAGTATAGAAGCGGAAAGTAAAACAATTGCATATGAAGCTAAAGGAAGGAGTTTGGAGGGAGCAAACGCAATGTAGACATAGAGATTTTTGGCGTGGTTCTGATAGGTGGTGCTATCATACATCCACGTTGATGGAGACTTCAACCCACGAAGGGTAATGGTTGCATGAGTCCATGCAGGGCTCCACCCACGAAGGGTCCACGAAGAAGCAACCATGTCTATCCCACCATGGCCGTTGCCCACGAAGGACTTGCCTCACTCGGGTAGGTCTTCACAAAGTAGGCGATCTCCTTGCCCTTATAAACTCCTTGGTTCAACTCCACAATCTTGACGGAGGCTCCCAAGTGACACCTAGCCAATCTAGGAGACACCACTCTCCCAGAGGTAACAAATGGTGTGTTGATAATGAACTGCTTGCTCTTGTGCTTCAAAAGGTAGTCTCCCCAACACTCAACTCTCTCTCACAGGATTTGGATTTGGTAGAAAGGAGATTTGAGTGGAAAGCAACTTGGGGAAGGCTAGAGATCAAGATTTATGTGGTTGGAATGGAATATCTTGACCTCAACACAAGTGTAGGTGGTTCTATCTCAGAAAATGTATGTTGGAAGTGTAGGCATGTTCTGATGGCTCTCTCCATGAATGCAAAGTGGGTTTAGGGGTATATATAGCCTCCACACAAAATCTAACCATTACACACAATTTACCAAACTCGGTGGGACCGAATCATGAAACTTGGTCGGACCGATTTGGTTCATAATGTGACCATTAGGGTTTTTGGTAGGACCGGCATGTCAACTCGGTGGGACCGGTGTCATTAGGGTTAGGGTATAACTTAATCTCAGTGAGACCGATTACACAAACTCAGTGAGACCGATTTTGGTAAAAGACTAACCAGAGAGTTGGTCAGGCAAACTCGCTAGGACCGATTCGGTCATCTCGGTTGGACCGAAATGTTATGAAAGGGAAACAGAGAGTTTGCATTCCAATCTCGGTGGGACCGATCGCTCATCTCGGTTTGACCGAAACATTACGAAGGGAAACAAAGAGATTACAATCCCATCTCGGTGAGACCGAGATCCCTATCGGTGAGACCGAAAAGACTAGGGTCTCTGGCTGTTGCTATGTCAAGAGAACTCGGTGATGCCGGATAGAAAATTACGGTGTGGCCGAGTTTAACTTTGGTTTGGGACATATGTGGATATGAGAAAGTAGTTGAGGGCTTTGGAGCATATCACTAAGCATTTTGAGCAAGAATCTCATTAAGCAGCACCTCACCTCCTCTTGATAGTATTGGCTTTTCCTATGGACTCAATGTGATCTTGGATCACTAAAATGAAAAATGTAGAGTCTTGTGCTTTGAGCTTGAGCCAATCCTTTTGTCCTTGGCATTTTGAGGGGTCCACTTTTCTAATACATGCCATGCCAATCATTGAGCTTTCCTGAAATATTTATCTTGAAATAGCATTAGCTCAATGAGTTATATGTTGTTAGGAATTACCAAAACCACCCAGGGATAGTTGCACTTTAAATCTCCCCCCTTTTGGTAATTGATGACAACATATAGATCAAAGCTTTGACAAATGATAATAAGATTGAAAAACATCGTCGCTTTGAGAAGTATGTGATAAGCAAGAGCTCCCCCTAAATTTGTGTATTATTTAAAATTTGCTTTTGAATGCGAATGAACAATCGATTAGGATCATGGGTTACTCTTCCATGTCACATACATCTTGGTGGAGCGCTCAAAATGATAGAAATTAAAAGCCTGCACTCATCACCAAGCAAGTGAATGATCATATAAGGATATAAGAGATAATATCATCCAACAAGCATTAAGGGTAGCATATGATCAAACACATGATCAAACAAGTATTTCACAAGAACATAAAGAATCTCACACAAGCACACAATCAAGAAGTTCAACCAAACCAAAAACAAGAGAGATAAAAAAGCAACACTCTCTCTCGAAGCCTATGATCTATACATTTTTCTCCCCCTTTGGCAACAAGTTACCAAAAAGTTCAAAAATTCATAGTGCTAAATGTCTCTCAGGCTTGATCTTCGGGAGGTGGTGTAGAGATGACTCCAAGGACGAAAGCTTCTATTGATGTAGCTAGAGCTGGTGGAGTAGCTACTGGAGGTGGCACTAGAGCTGTAGCTGCTGGAGCTGATGTTGTAGCTCTAGTATCTGTGACTGGCACTGCAGCAGACCTCTGGCTTCGGGTCACTCTAGCAAAAGCATCTGTAGTTGACTATCCATTCTTCTCCTCCACTTCCTCCTGAAGTTGCTCAACTGCTGACTGAATCTTAGTTACTTTGACATCAAGATCATAGAATTTATACTCAATGATCCTCTCCAAGCTCTCCTGGTTTTGAGTCAAGGTGGCCAAGCCCTTCTCAATCCTCAAGGTGGATTGGATCAGATATCCAAGCTGATCTTGCTTGGATTTCAAGAACACTTGAGATGCCTCTTCAATAGTTGGCATTCTTGCAGCTTTCTCAGCTTTAGCTTTGGCTTTCTTCTCCTGTGGTTGAACTGATGATGGTTCATTCTCATCCATCACAATTGTGTTGTCTTCAAATTCAGGGTATATGGCCAGGTGCTCCTTATCCAATAGATATTTGCCTATGCCCATCTTGGAGTTGATGATCTCCTGAATTTGTGGGGCATACCCATAGCTTCTCTTCTGATCAGCTGTTGTCCTTTTGATTGTCCCTACAATCAGACTCATGACTTTGAACTTTTGAGGCACATCAAACAAATGTAGAAAATTTATAGCATGTCCTCTGATCATCTTGTGATCACCTGACTTGGGTAGCAATGTGTGCCTGAGGATCCAGTTGATGGTAGGCAGACCAGACAACAAGAAGTGGACAGATCCAAACTTATGAGTCTCTAAAGCATCATTTGGGATCTCTCTATACATGTGTGCCATAGTGTTGTGGTCTTTCTTCTTCTCGGCATAAACATCCAAGTCATCTTCATGTTCCTCAGGGGCATTGATCAGCTTGGCCCATTCTTCTACTGTGGATTGGTACCTAGTACCCTCAGACATCCATATAATCCTCCCATTTGGATAGAAATGGGTTGTAGAATAGAATTGCATGATAAGCTCATCATTCCACTTGGTGAGCTTCTGTCCAACAAATGTGTCTACTCCACAAGCCTTGAAGCTGTCATAGACTCCTGGATAGTGATCTTCATTTTCCTTGATGTACTCCCAGTCAACCTATCTCATGCCACACACTATGGGCTTCTTGTCAAGCGAGACAGTCTCATAAAAGTCTTGTTGTTCCTTTGTGTGGAACATGTAGTCCACAACAGTTCTCCTCCTGGCATCATATGGATCAGACTGTCTCCACAATGTCAGTCCTGAATCCTTCCTGATCTTCATATTTTCTGCAACAGGATGTGCATCATTGTGGTCAGGATCTTGGGCTTGAGCTTCCTTAGCACTTGGGCTTCATCATCTTCTTCATCAACTGTCTCAGGCACTGGGGCCTTGTTCTTTTCTGCAGCTGGAATGTTCCAGGTGCTTCTCTTGGGTGCAAACTTTTGAGCTGGATCTTTGGGAGCAGACTTGGGCTTAGATGGAGCAGCCCCTGATCTGATTGCATCTCCCATAAGCTTCTGAGCTTTGGGTGCTGGTGCAGCATCCTCTTCTTCATCATCATCATCTCTCATCATTGATGGTTTTCCAATAACTCTGGCAATGGTCTTCTTGACCCTTTCTTTCCTCTTCTTTCCTTCACCTCCTTCTTTGGGTTCAAGAGTGAACTCCATTGTTTCTTGAGTGGAGGCTCTGGCTTTTGACATTGGAACTCTTCTTGCTGGAGCCTTTGTCTTCATTCCAGGCTTACTTGCAGCAGTTGTGCCATACTCCTTTTTCAGCACCTTTTTCCTTGAAGTGGCCTCATCCTCAACAGCCACATAATCCTCATCTTCAGAATCTGAGGTTTTCTTCTTCCTTGTCCTGGTAGCTTCTTTTGGCAAGTTACTAGGTGTGCTCCTGCTGCCCTCATCATAGCCGCTAGAGGGACTAGTGCCCTCACTCAACTGAACCTACTCTTCAAACTTGTTCTGACTGTCACTTTGACCAGACATCTTCAGGCAAACTGTCAGCAGACCCTGTGAATAGGTTGTAAATGAGGTAGAGTAGATGAGCATCACAAAGTATAGAGGTTTTGCAAAACAATTGAGTCAAAAAGCTTAGTTTTAGTTCTCTACAGAAGTGATTTCGGAGCTACCGAATTGACAAACTCGGTGATACCGAAGCAACACTTGGAACCTAAGCTAGTGAACTCGGTTGGGCCGAGTCACAGTTTGGTGGCACCGAGATTGCTAGGGTTTCACAGAATCTTGAACTCGGTCACACCGATTGGCATGTTTCGGTTGGACCGAAAAGTGCATGTGCAATGGCCAAGGCCGAATCGGTGAGACCGATTTCTACATTTCGATCGGTCCGAGATGAGTTCTACGGAGAGCTAACCCTAAAATTTTCGAATCAATCTAGACCTAAAGGAAGTTTTAGCTGGATGGATCAATCTCAATCGTGGCAAGAAACATGGCATTGTCCTTGTGCTAGGAATCGGAGTGAAAAAGACAGCACAAGGGGTCGAACACTTACCCTAGAGCGGTGAGTGTTTGCTACGGCGGCAACGGCGGAGCAGATTGCCGTTGACGGCGGCGGAGACCAGCGGCGGGAGGTCGCTGGCGGCGAGAGGATGATTCGGAGACCCGAAGAGGCAGAGTAGGTTACGCGTGGGTGAAGGGTTTTGGAAAAATTTCCAAAATTTGACCCGTCAGTATATATAACCTGACCCTGTCGGTGTGACCGAGTGGAACAACTCGGTGGCACCGAGATGCAAAACTGCAGGCAGTTACTGCAACATGGTGTGACCGAAAGGTTCTAATCGGTTGCACCGATGTTGAAAACCTAGATCAACTAAGTGATCTCAGTAGGACCGAAAAGGATGAATCGGTCAGACCGAAATGCACAAAGAGGTTTTGGAAGTTTAAGTCTATGACGAATCGGGGACTCCGAGTGCTCCTCACACAAAGTGGTTCGGATCTGACTTGATCAAACTTTGTGATGTAGCATGAATAGAGTTTGAGATGAGGCAAGCATAGATAGCTAGAGGGAGTTCTTAGGCATTCTTGTCCATCCATTTGGCAAAAGAGAAAAGGCTAAACAATCAAAGCTACAAATGGATGTCCTCGAATGAGAAAATATGCATTCAACATGCTCACACAAGAATATGGCAAAAGAAATATGTGACAAAGCATTCAGAAACACTCTAGCATCTATCAAGCAATTGGCGATGACTAGGTCATCTATATATGAGCATATTGACTTAGGAGTCAAATGAGAACATTTGATCATAGATCATTGATACGTCTCCAGCGTATCTATAACTTTTGATTGTTCCATGCTATTATATTATCTATTTGGGATGTTAATGGGCTTATTTTTACACTTTTATATTATTTTTGGGACTAACCTATTAACCGGAGGCCCAGCCCAAATTGTTGTTTTTTTGCCTATTTTAGAGTTTCGCCGAAAAGGAATATCGGAGTCCAAACGGAATGAAACCTTCGGGAGCGTTATTTTTGGAACAAACGTGATCCAGGAGACTTGGAGTGGACGCCAAGAATCAATCGGGGAGGCCACGAGGCAGGGGGGCGCGCCCACCCCCCTGGGCGTGCCCTCCACCCTCGTGGGCCCCTCGTTGCTCCACCGACCTACTCCTTCCTCCTATATATATCCATATACCCCGCAAACATCCAGGAGCACCACGAAAGCCTAATTCCACCACCGCAACCTTCTGTACCCAAGAGATCCCATCTTGGGGCCTTTTCCGGAGCTCCGTCGGAGGGGGCATTGATCACGGAGGGCCTCTACATCAACTCCATGGCCCCTCCGGTGATGTGTGAGTAGTTTGCTTCAGACCTTCGGGTCCATAGCTAGTAGCTAGATCTCTCTCTTTGGATCTCAATACAAAGTTCTCCTTGACTCTCTTGGAGATCTATTTGATGTAATCTTCTTTTGTGGTGTGTTTGTCGAGATCCGATGAATTGTGGGTTTATGATCAAGTTTATCTATGAACAATATTTGAATCTTCTCTGAATTCTTTTATGTATGATTGGTTTATCTTTGCAAGTCTCTTCGAATTATCAGTTTGGTTTGGCCTACTAGATTAATCTTTCTTGCAATGGGAGAAGTGCTTAGCTTTGGGTTCAATCTTGCGGTGCTCGATCCCAGTGACAGAAAGGGAACTGACATGTATTGTATTGTTGCCATCGAGGATAACAAGATGTGGTTTATATCATATTGCATGAGTTTATCCCTCTACATCATGTCATCTTGCTTAAGGCGTTACTCTGTTCTTATGAACTTAATACTCTAGATGCATGCTGGATAGCGGTCGATGTGTGGAGTAATAGTAGTAGATGCAAAATTGTTTTGGTCTACTTGTCTCGGACGTGATGCCTATATACATGATCATACCTAGATATTCTCGTAATTGTTCGCTTTTCTATCAATTGCTCGACAGTAATTTGTTCACCCACCGTAATACTTATGCTATCTTGAGAGAAGCCATTAGTGAAAACTATGGCCCCCGGGTCTATTTTCCATCATACAAGTTTCCAATCTATTTTATTTTGCTATCTTTTACTTTCAATCTATATCATAAAAATACCAAAAATATTTATCTTATTATTATCATCTCTATCCGATCTCACTCTTGCAAGTGGTCGTGAAGGGATTGACAACCCCTTTATCGCGTTGGTTGCAAGGTTCTTATTTTTTTGTGTAGGTACGAGGTGACTCGCGCGTGGTCTCCTATTGGATTGATACCTTGGTTCTCAAAAACTGAGGGAAATACTTACGCTACTTTACTGCACCACCCTTTCCTCTTAAAGGGAAAACCAACGCAGTGCTCAAGAGGTAGGAAGAAGGATTTCTGGCGTCGTTACCGGGGAGATCTACGCCAAGTCAAGACATACCAAGTACCCATCACAACTCATATCCTTCGCATTTCATTATTTGCCATTTGCCTCTCGTTTTCCTCTCCCCCACTTCACCCTTGCTGTTTTATTCGCCCTCTTTTCCTTTCGCCCTCTCTTTCCGTTCGCCTCTTTTTTGCTTATTTCTTGTTTGCTTGTGTGTTGGATTGCTTGCTTGTCACGATGGCTCAAGATAATACTAAATTGTGTGACTTTGCCAATACCAATAATAATGATTTTATTAGCACTCTGATTGCTCCTCTTACCGATGTTGAATCTTGTGAAATTAATACTGCTATGCTGAATCTTGTCATGAAAGATCCGTTTTCTGGCCTTCCTAGTGAAGATGTCGCTTCCCATCTAAACAACTTTGTTGATTTGTGTGATATGCAAAAGAAGAAAGATATGGATAATGATATTGTTAAACTTAAGCTATTTCCATTTTCACTTAGAGATCATGCTAAAGCTTGGTTTTCGTCTTTGCCTAAAAATAGTATTGATTCATGGAATAAGTGCAAATTTGCTTTTATCTCTAAGTATTTTCCTCCCGCTAAGATCATCTCTCTTAGAAACGATATTATGAATTTTAAGCAACTTGATCATGAGCATGTTGCACAAGCTTGAGAGAGGATGAAATTAATGATACGTAATTGCCCTACACATGGTTTGAATCTTTAGATGATTATACAATTTTTTATGCTGGATTGAACTTTGCTTCTAGAAATCTTTTAGATTCGGCCGCGGGAGTCACTTTTATGGAAATCACTTTAGGAGAAGCTACCAAACTCCTAGATAATATTATGATTAATTATTCTCAATGGCACACGGAAAGATCTACTAGTAAAAAAGTTCATGCAATTGAAGAGATTAATATTTTGAGTGGAAAGATGGATGAACTTATGAAATTGTTTGCTAATAAGAGTGCTCCTACTAATCCTAATGATATGCCTTTGTCTACTTTGATTGATAATAATAATGAATCTATGGATGTGAATTTTGTTGGTAGGAACAATTTTGGTAACAACGCATATAGAAGCAATTTTAATTCTAGGCCGTGTCCTAGTAATTCCTCTACTAATTATGGTAATTCCTACAACAATTCTTATGGAAATTATAATAAGATGCCCTCTGATTTTGAATCTAATATTAAAGAATTTATTAGTTCGCAAAAGAGTCTCAATGCTTTGATTGAAGAAAAATTGTTTAAGATTGATGAGTTGGCTAGGAACGTGGATAGAATTTCTCTTGATGTTGATTCTTTGAAACTTAGATCTATTCCACCTAAGCATGATATCAATGAGTCTCTCAAAGCCATGAGAATTTCCATTGATGAGTGCAAAGAAAGAACCGCTAGGATGCGTGCTAAGAAAGATTGTTTGTAAAAGCGTGTTCTTCTAGTTTTCATGATAATAAAGATGAAGATCTAAAAGTTATTGATGTGTCCCCTATTAAATCTTTGTTTTGCAATATGAATCTTGATAATTATGGGACTGGAGATGAGTCAACTTTAGTTAGAAGGCATCCCAAAAATTCAGAGTTTTTAAATCCTGATGCAAAAATTGTTAAAAGCGGGATTGAAGAGGTTAAAACTTTAAATAGCAATGAACCCACTATCTTGGATTTCAAGGAATTTAATTATGATAATTTCTCTTTGATAGATTGTATTTCCTTGTTGCAATCCATGCTAAATTCTCCTCATGCTTATATTCAAAATAAAGCTTTTACTAAACATATCGTTGATGCTTTGATGCAATATTGTGAAGAAAAACTTGAGTTGGAAGTTTCTATCCCTAGAAAACTTTATGATGAATGGGAACCTATAATTAAAATTAAAATTAAAGATCATGAGTGCTATTCTTTGTGTGATTTGGGTGCTAGTGTTTCCACGATTCCAAAAACTTTGTGTGATTTGCTAGGTTTTCGTGAATTTGATGATTGTTCTCTAAACATGCACCTTGCGGATTCCACTATTAAGAAACCTATTGGAAAGATTAATGATGTTCTTATTGTTGCAAATATGAATTATGTGTCCGTAGATTTCATTGTTCTTGATATATATTGCAATCCTTCATGTCCTATTATTCTTGGTAGACCTTTCCTTAGAACGATTGGTGCCATTATTGATATGAAGGAAGGTAATATTAAATTCCAATTTCCATTAAGGAAAGGCATGGAACACTTTACTATAAATAAAGTTAAATTACCATACGAATCTATTATGAGAGCCACTTATGGATTGCCTACCAAATATGGCAATACCTAGATCTATCCTAACTTTTATGCCTAGCTAAGGGCGTTAAACGATAGCGCTTGTTGGGAGGAAACCCAATTTTATTTTTATTCCTTGCTTTTTTATACTGTTTAGTAATAAATAATTTATCTAGCCTTTGTTTTGGCTGTGATTTTTTTGTTTAATTAGTGTTGGTGCCAAGTAGAACCGTTGGGAAGACTTGGGGAAAGTCTTTTTGATCTTGCTGTAAAAACAGAAACTTTAGCGCTCACGAGAATTGCTGTCATTTTTTATTGGGGAGTGATATTTAGTTAATTATTTTTGCATATGATTAATATATAAATTCCTCACGTCCATCAATTTATTTTAGAATTTTTTGGGCTCCATAAGTTTGCGTTAGTTACAGATTACTACAGACTGTTCTGTTTTTGACAGATTCTGTTTTTCGTGTGTTGTTTGCTTATTTTGATGAATGCATGGCTAGTAAAAGAGTTTATAAACCATAGAGAAGTTGTAATGCAGTAGGTTTAACACCCATATAAATAAATAATGAGTTCATTACAGAACCTTTATGTGGTGTTTTTTTTTCTTTCGCTAACGAAGCTCACGAGATTCTCTTGTTAAGTTTTGTGTTGTGAAGTTTTCAAGTTTTGGGTAAAGATTTGATGGATTATGGAACAAGGAGTGGAAAGATCCTAAGCTTGGGGATTCCCATGGCACCCCAAGGTAAAATACAAGGACACCAAAAAGCCTAAATCTTGGGGATGCCCCTGAAGGCATCCCCTCTTTTGTCTTCGTTCATCGGTAACTTTACTTGGAGCTATATTTTTATTCACCACATGATATGTGTTTTGCTTGGAGCATCTTGTATGATTTGAGTCTTTGATTTTTAGTTTACCACAATCATCCTTGCTGTACACACATTTTCAGAGAGACACACATGAATTAGAATACTCTATGTGCTTCACTTATATCTTTTGAGCTATATAGTTTTTACTCTATGTGCTTCAATTATATCTTTTAGAGCACGGCGGTGGCTTTATTTTATAGAAATAATTGATCTCTCATGCTTCACTTATATTATTTTGAGAGTCCTTTAGAACAGCGTGGTAATTTGCGTTTAGGCATAATAAAAACTTTCATATAAGTGCATTGAATACTAAGAGAAGTTTGATACTTGATGATTGTTTTGAGATATGGAGATGGTGATATTAGAGTCATGCTAGTTGAGTAGTTGTGAATTTTAGAAATACTTGTGTTGAAGTTTGTGATTCCCATAGCATGCACGTATGGTGAATCGTTATGTGATGAAGTCGGAGCATGATTTATTTATTGATTGCCTTCCTTATGAGTGGCGGTCGGGGACGAGCGATGGTATTTTCCTACCAATCTATCCCCCTAGGAGCATGCGCGTAGTACTTTGTTTCAATAACCAATAGATTTTTGCAATAAGTATGTGAGTTCTTTATGACTAATGTTGAGTCCATGGATTATACGCACCCTCACCCTTCCACAATTGCTAGCCTCTCTAGTACCGTGCAACTTTCGCCGGTACCATAAACCCACCATATACCTTCCTCAAAACAGCCACCATACCTACCTATTATGGCATTTCCATGGCCATTCCGAGATATATTGCCATGCAACTTTCCACCGTTCTGTTATTATGACACGCCTCATCATTGTCATATTGCTTTGCATGGTCATGTAGTTGGCATCGTATTTGTGGCAAAGCCACCGTTCATAATTCTTTCATACATGTCACTCTTGATTCATTGCATATCCCGGTACACCGCCGGAGGCATTCACATATAGTCATATTTTGTTCTAAGTATTGAGTTGTAAGTAAAAAGAAGTGTGATGATCATCATTATTAGAGCATTGTCCCAGTGAGGAAAGGATGATGGAGACTATGATTCCCCCATAAGTCGGGATGAGACTCCGAACTAAACAAAAAAATAGGCCAAAAAAAGGAAGAAGGCCCAAATAAAAAAATGAAATGAGAGAAAAAGAGAGAAGGGACAATGTTACTATCCTTTTCCACACTTGTGCTTCGAAGTAGCACAATGATCTTCATGATAGAGAGTCTCATATGTTGTCACTTTCATAAACTAGTGGGAATTTTACATTATAGAACTTGGCTTGTATATTCCAATGATGGGATTCCTCAAATTGCCCTAGGTCTTCGTGAGCAAGCAAGTTGGATACACACCCACTTAGTTTCTTTTGTTCAGCTTTCATACACTTATAGCTCTAGTGCATCTGTTGCATGGCAATCCCTACTCACTCACATTGATATCTATTAATGGGCATCTCGATAGCCCGTTGATACGCCTAATTGATGTGAGACTATCTTCTCCCTTTTTGTCTTCTCCACAACCACCATAGTGCTATATCCATGGCTCATGCTCATATATTGCGTGAAGACTGAAAAAGTTTGAGAACATCAAAAGTATGAAAGAATTGCTTGGCTTGTCATCGGGGTTGTGCATGATTTAATACTTTGTGTGATGAAGATAGAGCATAGCCAAACTATATGATTTTGTAGGGATAACTTTCTTTGGCCATGTTATTTTGAGAAGACATAATTTCTTAGTTAGTATACTTGAAGTATTATTATTTCTATGTCAATATTAAACTTTTATCTGCAATCTTTCGGATCTGAACATTCATGCCACAATAAAGAAAAAATACATTGAGAAATATGTTAGGAAGCATTCCACATCAAAAATTCTGTTTTTATCATTTACCTACTCGAGGACGAGCTGGAATTAAGCTTGGGGATGATGATACGTCTCCAACGTATCTATAATTTTTGATTGTTCCATGCTATTATATTATCTATTTTGGATGTTAATGGGCTTATTTTTACACTTTTATATTATTTTTGGTACTAACCTATTACCGGAGGCTCAGCCCAAATTGCTGTTTTTTGCCTATTTTAGAGTTTCGCCGAAAAGGAATATCAAACAGAGTCCAAACGGAATGAAACCTTCGGGAGCGTTATTTTTGGAACAAACATGATCCTGGAGACTTGCAGTGGACGTCAAGAATCAATCAAGGAGGCCACGAGGCAGGGGGCGCGCCCTCCACCCTCGTGGGCCCCTCGTTGCTCCACCGACCTACTTCTTCCTCTTATAAATATCCATATAACCCGCAAACATCCAGGAGCACCACGAAAACCTAATTCCACCACCGCAACCTTCTGTACCCAAGAGATCCCATCTTGGGGCATTTTCCGGAGCTCCGCCGGAGGGGGCATTGATCACGGAGGGTCTCTACATCAAATCCATGGCCCCTCTGGTGATGTGTGAGTAGTTTACTTCAGACCTTCGGGTCCATAGCTAGTAGCTAGATGGCTTCTTCTCTCTCTTTGGATCTCAATACAAACTTCTCCTCGATTTTCTGTGAGATCTATTCGATGTAATCTTCTTTTGCGGTGTGTTTGTCGAGATCCGATGAATTGTGGGTTTATGATCAAGTTTATCTATGAACAATATTTGAATCTTCTCTGAATTCTTTTATGTATGATTGGTTTATCTTTGCAAGTCTCTTCGAATTATCAGTTTGGTTTGGCCTACTATATTGATCTTTATTGCAATGGGAGAAGTGCTTAGCTTTGGGTTCAATCTTGCGGTGCTCGATCCCAGTGACAGGAAGGGAACCGACACGTAT
The DNA here is from genome assembly GCA_034509565.1 of Triticum monococcum. Classification (NCBI taxonomy): domain Eukaryota; kingdom Viridiplantae; phylum Streptophyta; class Magnoliopsida; order Poales; family Poaceae; genus Triticum; species Triticum monococcum. The sequence continues at coordinate 413,932,306 of CM067845.1, forward strand.
TGTATCGTTGCCATCGAGGATAACAAGATGGGGTTTATATCATATTGCATTAGTTTATCCTTCTACATCATGTCATCTTGCTTAAGGCGTTACTCTGTTCTTATGAACTTAATACTCTAGATGCATGCTGGATAGCGGTCGATGTGTGGAGTAATAGTAGTAGATGCAGAATCGTTTCGGTCTACTTCTCTCGGACGTGATGCCTATATACATGATCCTACCTAGATACTCTCATAATTATTAGCTTTTCTATCAATTGCTCGACAGTAATTTGTTCACCCACCGTAATACTTATGCTATCTTGAGAGAAGCCACTAGTGAAAACTATGGCCCCCGGGTCTATTTCCCATCATACAAGTTTCCAATCTACTTTATTTTGCTATCTTTTAGTTTCAATCTATATCATAAAAATACCAAAAATATTTATCTAATTTTTATCATCTCTATCAGATCTTACTCTTGCAAGTGGCCGTGAAGGGATTGACAACCCCTTTATCGTGTTGGTTGTGAGGTTCTTATTTGTCTGTGTAGGTACGAGGTGACACGCGCGTGGTCTCCTACTGGATTTATACCTTGGTTCTAAAATACTGAGAGAAATACTTACGCTGCTTTACTGCACCACCCTTTTCTATTCAAGGGAAAACCAACGCAGTGCTCAGGAGGTAGTAGTCATACTCATCGTTTAAGCGCAAGTGGGATTACCACTTTTACATAAAGCATTGTTGTGCTCACACCATTTGAGTTGCTTTAGCTCAATTTTTAGAGTAAAGCTCCCCCTAGATGTGATATCCCCCCTAAGAGGGATGAACTAACCTTGGGTTTTGTCGATGATGACTTCATGTAGGTAATGAAGATGTGGATGCTCAATGTTGATGTAGATCATTCGGAGCATTCCATTGGAGTGAGTTGCACTTTCAATACCTACACGGGTTAGTCCCACAAGGAACAAGCAAGGATATCCATAGACATAGAGTGATGTATACACAAGATGATGTCCATGAAAGCATTAGGTTACCTTGTCCCTTGTCTTACCAACAAGAGGGTTTGTGACTCCTTGAACTAGTGCAAGATATGGAAATTGTTTGCACTTGTTATTTCCAAATGATAAGAGTGATGTATGTTGGCGGAGTCACCCTCAAGAACTCTCTAGTTCTTCTTCTTCGGGATCCACACCATCTTGATGGAAATTGAGGGAGTCCTGGATTAGGGGGTCTTCGGACAGCCGGACTATATCCTTTGGCCGGACTGTTAGACTATGAAGATACAAGATTGAAGACTTCGTCTCATGTCTGGATGGGACTCTACTTAGCGTGGAAGGCAAGATAGGCAATACGGATATGTATATCTCCTCCTTTGTAACCGACCTTGTGTAACCCTAGCCCTTTCCGGTGTCTATATAAACCGGAGGGTTTTAGTCCGTAGGACAGCATACAATCATACCATAGGCTAGCTTTTAGGGTTTAGCCTCTCCGATCTCATGGTAGATCAACTCTTGTAATACTCATATCATCAAGAATAAATCAAGCAGGACGTAGGGTTTTACCTCCATCAAGAGGGCCCGAACCTGGGTAAAACATCGTGTCCCCTGCCTCCTGTTACCATCCGCCTTAGACGCACAGTTCGGGACCCCCTACTCAAGATCCCCCGGTTTTGACACCGACATTGGTGCTTTCATTGAGAGTTCCTCTGTGTCATAGCCGTTAGGCTTGATGGATCCTACGATCATCGATAGCGATGCAGTCCAGGGTGAGACTTTTCTCCCCGGACAGATCTTTGTGTTCGGCGGCTTCGCACTGCGGGCCAACTCGCTTGGCCATCTGGAGCAGATCGAAAGTTACGCCCCTGGCCACCAGGTCAGGTTTGGAAGCTTAAACTACACGGCTGATATCCGCGGAGACTTGATCTTCGATGGATTCAAGCCCCTGCCTTGTGCGTCACACGGTCACGATGAGTACGATTTAGCTCTACCATCAAACAGTGTTCAGGAGATCGCACCGGCAGTCGCTCTGACCCTCAATTCGGAGCCAGTTGCGCCGTCCATGGACGGGCGGATGGACCCCGCCATGGAGGCCTTATCCTCAGCGGCGATCGAGCCGAACATCGACCTTACCCTGCACGAGAGCCGTGTTGTCGAACTGCCGGGTCCTTCTCCGGCCACGGACTCCGAACCGTCGGCGCCCGTTCCTAGTGAACCGGATTGGGCGCCGATCATGGATTTTACCTCCGCAGATATTTTTCAGCACTCGCCCTTTGGCGACATACTGAACTCATTAAGGTCTCTCTCCTTGTTAGGAGGATCCTGGCCGAACTATGTCCAGCAGGATTGGGATGCGGATGACGAAAAAATTCGCTACCCACCCACCACCCACTTAGTAGCCATTGTCGACGACTTAACCGACATGCTTGACTTCGACTCCGAAGACATCGACGGTATGGACGACGATGCGGGAGACAAAGAGGAACCACTGCCCACAGGGCACTGGACAGCCACCTCATCATATGATATATATATGGTGGACACACCCAAAGAAGGCAATGGCGACGAGACAGCAAAGGATGACCCCTCCAAGAAGCAACCCAAGCGCCGATGTCAGCGGCGCCGCTCTAAGTCCCGCCAAAACAAAAGTGGTGATACCGGCACAGGAGATAATAGCACTCCGGATAGTGCCGAAGATGGCAATAATCCCCTCCAGCATGATTTAGGGCAGGAGGATGGAGATGAAGGAAATATGCCCTAGAGGCAATAATAAAGTTATTATTTATTTCCTTATATCATGATAAATGTTTATTATTCATGCTAGAATTGTATTAACCGGAAACATAATACATGTGTGAATACATAGACAAACAGAGTGTCACTAGTATGCCTCTACTTGACTAGCTCGTTAATCAAAGATGGTTATGTTTCCTAACCATGGACAAAAGAGTTGTTATTTGATTAATGAGGTCACATCATTAGTTGAATGATTTGATTGACATGACCCATTCCATTAGCTTAGCACCCGATCGTTTAGTATGTTGCTATTGCTTTCTTCATGACTTATACATGTTCCTATGACTATGAGATTATGCAACTCCCGTTTGCCGGAGGAACACTTTGGGTGCTACCAAACGTCACAACGTAAATGGGTGATTATAAAGGAGCATTACAGGTGTCTCCAAAGGTAGATGTTGGGTTGGCGTATTTCGAGATTAGGATTTGTCACTCCGATTGTCCGAGAGGTATCTCTGGGCCCTCTCGGTAATGCACATCACATAAGCCTTGCAAGCATTACAACTAATGTGTTAGTTGTGAGATGATGTATTATGGAACGAGTAAAGAGACTTGCCGGTAACGAGATTGAACTAGGTATTGGATACCGACGATCGAATCTCGGGCAAGGAACATACCGATGACAAAGGGAACAACGTATGTTGTTATGCGGTTTGACCGATAAAGATCTTTGTAGAATATGTAGGAGCCAATATGGGCATCCAGGTCCCGCTATTGGTTATTGACCGGAGACGTGTCTCGATCATGTCTACATTGTTCTCGAACCGTAGGGTCCGCACGCTTAAGGTTTCGATGACAGTTATATTATGAGTTTATGAGTTTTGATGTACCGAAGGAGTTCGGAGTCCCGGATGAGATCAGGGACATGACTAGGAGTCTCGAAATGGTTGAGACGTAAAGATCGATATATTGGACGACTATATTCGGACTTCGGAAAGGTTCTGAGTGATTCGGGTATTTTTCGGAGTACTGGAGAGTTACGGGAATTCGCCGGGGAGTATATGGGCCTTATTGGGCCATAGGGGAATATAGGAGAGAGGCCAAAAGGAAGGAGGCCTGCGCCCCCCCCCCCCCTCTGGTCCGAATTGGACAAGGGGCGCAGCCCCCTTTTCCTTATTCCTCTCCCCCTCTTTCCCCTTCTCCTACTCCAACAAGGAAGGAAGGAGTCCTACTCCCGGTGGGAGTAGGACTCCCCTTGGCGCGCCTCCTCCTAGGCCGGCCGGCCCCTCCCCCTTGCTCCTTTATATACGGAGGCAGGGGGGCACCCCATGAAACACAAGTTGATCCACGTGATCGTTCCTTAGCCGTGTGCGGTGCCCCCTGCCACCATATTCCACCTCGGTCGTATTGTAGCGGTGCTTAGGCGAAGCCCTGCGATAGTATAACATCAAGATCGTCACCATGCCGTCGTGCTGGCGGAACTCCTCCCCGAAGCTTTGCTGGATCGGAGCCCGGGGATCGTCATCGAGTTGTACATGTGCTAAGAACTCGGAGGTGCCGGAGTAACGGTGCTTGGATCGGTCGGATCGGAAAGAAGACGTACGACTACTTCCTCTATGTTGTGTCAACGCTTCCGTTGTGATCTACAAGGGTACGTAGATCAGACTCTCCCCCTCGTTGCTATGCATCACCATGATCTTGCGTGTGCGTAGGAAATTTTTGAAATTACTACGTTTCCCTTCAGTGGCATCCGAGCCTAGGTTTTATGGTTTGATATTATATGCACGAGTAGAACACAAGTGAGTTGTGGGCGATATAAGTCATACTGCCTACCAGCATGTCATACTTTGGTTCAGCGGTATTGTTGGACGAAGCGGCCCGGACCGACATTACGCATACGCTTACGCGAGACCGGTTTCCCCGACATGCTTTGCACATAGGTGACTTGCGGGTGACTGTTTCTCCAACTTTATTTGAACCGAGTGTGGCTACGCCCGGTCCTTGCGAAGGTTAAAACGGAGTCTATTTGACAAACTATCATTGTGGTTTTGATGCGTAGGTGAGATGAGTTCTTGCTTAAGCCCGTAGCAGCCACGTAAAATTTGCAACAACAAAGTAGAGGACGTCTAACTTGTTTTTGCAGGGCATGTTGTGATGTGATATGGTCAAAACGTGATGAGTTATAAGTTGTTGTATAAGATGATCATGTTTTGTTGAACTTATCGGCAACTGGCAAAAGCCTTATGGTTGTCTGTCTATTGCATAAGATGCAAGCGCCCAATAATTGCTTTACTTTATCGCTATGCAATAGCAATAGTTGCAAGAGCAAGTGTTGGCGAGACGACCACGTGATGACACATTGATATAGATCAAGATGATGGAGATCATGGTGTCATGCCGGTGATGATATAGATCATGACAGTACTTTGGAGATGGAGATCAAAGAAGCAAGATGATGATGGCCATATCATGTCACATATTTTGATTGCATATGATGTTTATCTTTTATACATCTTATTTTGCTTAGTTTGACGGTAGCATTTTAAGATGATCTCTCACTAATTATCAAGAAGTGTTCTCCCTGAGTATGCACCGTTGCGAAAGTTCTTCGTGCTGAGACACCACGTGATGATCGGGTGTGATAGGCTCTACGTTCAAATACAACGGGTGCAAAACAGTTGCACACGCGGAATACTCAGGTTATACTTGACGAGCCAAGCATATACAGATATGGCCTCGGAACACAGAGACCGAAAGGTCGAGCGTGAATCATATAGTAGATATGATCAACATAGTGATGTTCACCAATGAAACTACTCCATCTCACGTGATGATCGGACATGGTTTAGTTGATTTGGATCACGTGATCACTTAGAGGATTAGAGGGATGTCCATCTAAGTGGGAGTTCTTAAGTAATATGATTAAATTGAACTTAAATTTATCATGAACTTAGTCCTGGTAGTATTTTGCAAATTATGTTGTAGATCAATAGCTCGCGTTGTTGCTTCCCTGTGTTTATTTTTGATATGTTCCTAGAGAAAATTGTGTTGAAAGATGTTAGTAGCAATGATGCGGATTGGATCCGTGACCTGAGGTTTATCCTCATTGCTGCACAGAAGAATTATGTCCTTGATGCACCGCTAGGTGACAGACCTATTGCAGGAGCAGATGCAGACGTTATGAAAGTTTGGCTAGCTCAATATGATGACTACTTGATAGTTTAGTGCACCATGCTTAATGGCTTAGAATCGGGACTTCAAAGACGTTTTGAACGTCATGGACCATATGAGATGTTCCAGGAGTTGAAGTTAATATTTCAAGCAAATACCCGAGTTGAGAGATATGAAGTCTCTAACAAGTTCTATAGCTAAAAGATGGAAGAGAAACGCTCAACTAGTGAGCATGTGCTCAGATTGTCTGGGTACTACAATCACTTGAATCAAGTGGGAGTTAATCTTCCAGATAAGATAGTGATTGACAGAATTCTCTAGTCACCATCACCAAGTTAGTAGAACTTCGTGATGAACTATAATATGCAAGGGATAACGGAAACAACTCCCAAGCTCTTCGTGATGCTGAAATCAACGAAGGTAGAAATCAAGAAAAACATCAAGTGTTGATGGTTGACAAGACCACTAGTTTCAAGAAAAGGGCAAAGGGAAGAAGGGGAACTTCAAGAAGAACGGCAAGCAAGTTGCTGCTCAAGTGAAGAAGCCCAAGTCTGATCCTAAGCCTGAGACTAAGTGCTTCTACTGCAAAGGGACTGGTCACTAGAAGCGGAACTACCCCAAGTGATTGGCGGATAAGTAGGATGGCAAAGTGAACATAAGTATATTTGATATACATGTTATTGATGTGTACTTTACTAGTGTTTATAGCAACCCCTCAGTATTTGATGCTAGTTCAGTTGCTAAGAGTAGTAACTCGAAACGGGAGTTGCAGAATGAACAGAGACTAGTTAAGGGTGAGGTGACGATGTGTGTTGGAAGTGGTTCCAAGATTGATATGATCATCATCGCACACTCCCTATACTTTCGGGATTAGTGTTGAACCTAAATAAGTGTTATTTGGTGTTTGCGTTGAGCATGAATATGATTTTGATCATGTTTATTGTAATACGGTAATTCATTTAAGTAAAAGAATAAATTGTTGTTCTGTTTACATGAATAAAACCTTATATGGTTACACACCCAATGAAAATAGTTCATTGGATCTCGATCTTAGTGATACACATAATCATAATATTGAAACCAAAAGATGCGAAGTTAATAATGATAGTGCAACTTATTTGTGGCACTGCCGTTTAGGTCATATTGGTGTAAAGCGCATGAAGAAACTCCATGCTGATGGGATTTTGGAATCACTTGATTATGAATCACTTGATGCTTGCGAACCATGCCTTATGGACAAGATGACTAAAACGCCGTTCTCTGGAACAATGAAGCAAGCAAAAGATTTGTTGGAAATCATACATACTGATGTATGTGGTCCGATGAATATTAAGGCTTACAGCAGGTATCATTATTTTCTGACCTTCACAAGATGATATGAGCAGATATGGGGATATCTACTTGATGAAACATAAGTCTGAAACATTTGAACAGTTCAAAGAATTTCAGAGTGAAGTGGAAAATCATTGTGACAAGAAAATAAAAGTTTCTACGATATGATCGCAGAGGTAAAATATTTGAGTTACGAGTTTGGTCTTCAGTTAAAACAATGTGAAATAGTTTCACTACGCACGCCACCTGGAACACCACAGCATAATGGTGTGTCCGAACGTCATAACCGTACTTTATTGGATATAGTACAATCTATGATGTATCTTACCGATCTACCACTATCGTTTTGTGGTTATGCATTAGAGACAGCTGCATTCACGTTAAATAGGGCACCATCTAAATCCGTTGAGACGACAACGTGTGAACTATGGTTTGGCAAGAAACCTAAGCTGTCGTTTCTTAAAGTTTGGAGTTGCGATGCTTATGTGAAAAAGTTTCATCTCGATAAGCTCAAACTCAAATCGGAGAAATATGTCTTCATAGGATACCCAAAGGAGACAGTTGGGTACACCTTCTATCACAGATCCGAAGGCAAGACATTCATTGCTAAGAATGGATCCTTTCTAGAGAAGGAATTTCTCTCGAAAGAAGTGAGTGGGAGGAAAGTAGAAAACTTGATAAGGTAATTGTACCTTCTCCCTTATTGGAAAGTAGTTCATCACAAAATCTGTTCTTGGGACTACTACACCAATTAGTGAGGAAGCTAATGATGATGATCATGTAACTTCAGATCAAGTTACTACCGAATCTCGTAGGTAAACCAGAATGAGATCCGTACCAGAGTGGTACGGTAATCCTGTTCTGGAGGTCATGTTACTTGACCATGACGAACCTATGAACTATGAGGAAGCGATGATGAGCCCAGATTCCGCGAAATGGTTTGAGGCCATGAAATCTGAGATATGATCCATGTATGAGAACAAAGTTTGGACTTTGGTTGACTTGCCCGATGATCGACAAGCAATTGAGAATAAATGGATCTTCAAGAGGAAGACGGACGCTGATAGTAGTGTTACTATCTACAAAGCTAGAATTGTCGCAAAAGGTTTTCGACAAGTTCAAGGTGTTGACTACGATGAGAGCTTCTCACTCGTATCTATGCTTGAGTCTGTCCGAATCATGTTAGTAATTGCCGCATTTTATGAAATCTGGCAAACGGATAAACAAAACTGCATTCCTTAATGGGCAAGAGTTACCCAAAATGCAGGTTGCTACACCCACTGGAGGAAGAAGTGTATGACGCGGCTGACCGGCCACCTCGTGGCCGCGATAGAGAGGCATTCCAGCCAAAAGCTCAGCCCGCACCCTGACGCCATTCAAATAAAAGGCATGGGGAAACAAGCCAGACCTGCAAGACGTATTGGAGGACAAAGAAAAACATGCAAGATCGATCTACGGATCACGAGGGCGCGCCACTACGCGAGACGATAATCGTCACGCCGGATACAGTAAAAGTAAATCGGGCCGGGCCGAGCACAGCGGGCATGTAACGCCCTCGATGTGGCAATATCTCCCACGTGTCGAAGCACGACTTAGAGGCATAACCGCATTGAAAGCAATGTCGCAAGTGAGGTAATCTTCACACAACCCATGTAATACATAAGGGAAAAGAGATACATAGTTGGCTTACAATCGCCACTTCACACAAATACATGAATAAAGCATTACATCAACCAGATACAAACAAGGTCCAACTACGGAACCAAAATAAAAGAAGACTACCCCAAATGCTACACAGATCCCCGATCGACCCCAACTGGGCTCCACTACTGATCAACTAGAACGAAACAACACAAAGGACAAGATCTTCATGGTGCTCCTCCTGAGCTTGGTTGCGTCACCTGCTCGGTAACATCGGCACCTGCAAACTGGTTTTGGAAGTATCTGTGAGTCACGGGGACTTAGCAATCTCGCACCCTCGCGATCAAGACTATTTAAGCTTATGGGTAAGGTATGAGGTGGAGCTGTAGCAAGCGACTAGCATATATGGTGGCTAACATACGCAAAAGAGAGCGAGAAGAGAAGGCAAAGCACGGTCGAACAACTATGATCAAGAAGTGATCCTAGAACAACCTACGTCAAGCATTACTCCAACACCGTGTTCACTTCCCGGACTCCGCCGAGAAGAGACCATCACGGTAACACACGCGGTTGATATATTTTAATTAAGGTCAACTTCAGGTTTTCTACAACCGGACGTTAACAAATTCCCATCTGCCCATAACCGCGGGCACGGCTTTCGAAAGTTCAAATCCCTGCAGGGGTGTCCCAACTTAGCCCATCACAAGCTCTCACGGTAAACGAAGGATATTCCTTCGAGCGGGAAGACCCGATCCGACTCGGAATCCTGGTTACGAGACATTTCGACAATGGTAAAACAAGACCAGCAAAGCCACCCAGATGTGCCGACAAATCCCGATAGGAGCTGCACATATCTCGTTCTCAGGGCACACCAGATGAGCAAGACGTCGGGTAAGCCAGCCCAGAGTTGCCCTTGGTAGCCTCAGACATCGCTCAGTTGGACCAACACTGAGAGAAGCACTGGCCCGGGGGGTTAAAATAAGATGACCCTTGAGCCGGCCGACCCAAGGGAAAGAAAAGGCTAGGTGGCAAATGGTAAAACCAATGTTTGGCCTTGCTGGAGGAGTTTTATTCAAGGCGAACTGTCAAGGGGTTCCCATTATCACCCAACCGCGTAAGGAATGCAAAATCCGGGAACATAACACCAATATGACGGAAACTAGGGCGGCAAGAGTGGAACAAAGCACCAGGCATAAGGCCGAGCCTTCCAGCCTTTACCAAGTATATAGATGCATTAATTAAATAAGAGCTATTGTGATATCCCAACAAAATATCCATGTTCCAAACATGGAACAAGCTCCAATCTTCACCTGCAACTAACAACGCTATAAGAGGGGCTGAGCAAAGCGGTAACATAGCTAAACAATGGTTTGCTATGACAAGGTGGGTTAGAGGCTTGGCTTAACAATATGGGAAGCATGATAAGCAAGTGGTAGGTATCGTAGCATAGGCATAGCAAAAGAGCGAGCAACTAGAAAGCAAAGATAGAAGTGATTTCGAGGGTATGGTCATCTTGCCTGAAATCCCGCAAGGAAGAAGAACGAGTCCATGAAGAAGACAAACGGACGTAGTCGAACGGTTCCTCACAAACGCGACGTTATCGGAACCACCCCGAAGAAGCAACACCGGAAAGACGCAAACAACATAGTAAACAACCATCACATAATCATGGCATGATGCACAATCAAGTATGATGCATGTCCGGTTTAATGAAGCACGACATGGCAAAGTGCACAAACAATCCTACAAATTAAGTGGACGTCAATATGCAACGGAGTTGCATATTGAAGAAAACACCACATGACTTATTTAGTTCTCTCTCGTTTATGTACCCAACAAGATTAAATGTGGTTAGCATGGCAAGAGGTGACACATGATGAACCTATCTAATCTAGGCAAGTTTAAATGAGGCCGGAACAACAAAACAACAAGTCCGGAAACTCCTCATATGCATATATTAGGTTTGGTACTGTTCTGCCCTAAACATAATTTTAGAGTTATTAAAAATGCAAAGTAAGGCCACCATGTTAAACTATGCCTTTATCTACCCCATTTACATATAAAGTTTGTTAAAATCCGAGCTACGGTTATTTAGTTATGAATTAAATCATTTTAGCAAGTTATTTAAGCAAATTTAAAGAAACATCATTTTAAGGATTTCAAACATGGATGAAAATGACATTTTATGAAACTACACAAAATTCTAAGCAACTTTCATATATAAATCATTTTAATCCGGTGCATAGATGATGAGTTATTATATGCATGAAACAGGAGGGTTTTTCTGTAAAAACTGCTGACTCTGGAAAATAGGAAAAACGTTCTATGTCAAAAACAGGATACGGGCCGGATTTGGTTGGCGGCCCAGCAGAGAGGATGGGCTGGCTCTCACCTAGCTGGTCCAAGCCCAGTTCGGTGGGAGGAGGCCGGGCAGGCCGATTGCGGGGCCTTGGAGCATCTGGGTCGGACCAATGGTGCCAGCAATGCAGGGTGGTTGAGGCGCTCGTCCTCCTCGTGCCTGGCGCTGGCGCAGAAGCAGAGACGGGGACAGTGGCGCCCGAAGTCAACGACAGGGAAGCAGCGACTCCGGCAGGTGAGGGCGGCAGGGAGGACCGGAGAGGAACGGATCTGGGCGGAAACTTGCCGGATCCGACGAATCCGAGCGACGTCAGAAGCTGAGCGGCGATGAGGAGCTCCGGGCAGCGGCGCCATCCATGGCCAGAGAGAGAGAGAGCTGTAAGAGAAAGAGGAAGGGAAACGGAGGAAGGGAGGAGAGGGCGACTGGGACGCGACCTGGGCGACATCGCGGAACAGGGGTCGCTGGCGACGACTCCAGCGTCTTGCCGGCTAGTGGCGGGGCTGGACGGGGAGAGGACCTCCTACGCGAGGCTCGGGAACCAAGGCGCGGGGCTCTCAGAAGCGGCGGCAGGATCCGGGCTTCGATGGGCTTGGCGGGCCCCAGATGGGCCTGGCAGGGCCGCGGGAGGTGGGGGAGGCCAGGGGCGACGTGGCATCGTCCCGTTGGCTGCGAGTGACCACGCGGTGGCGGCTGGCCACTAGGAGCGCGCCATGTGGCGCCGGCGAGGTGGCGGTGCGGTAAGAGACCAAGGGCGGCGGCGACAAGTGGAGGCCAGGGAGGGGTTCGGCGCTGAAAATGAGAGGAGGGGGGCTAGAGGTAGGTGGAGGGCTAGGGATGCCAAAAATGGCATGGAGGGGGGTCTATATAAGGCAAGGGGCTAGGGTTAGGGGGTTTGAGGCTGTTCCGAAGCCGTTCGATCTCGATCGGATGACCCGGAGCGGAGGGGGTTAGGTAGGTGGTCTAGAGAGCTGTGCTAGAGAGAGATGGGCTGAGAAGAGAGGAGAGTGAGGCCCGGCAACAGTTTTCGGAGACCGAAAACGTCCGACGTTAGACCGACTATAATGTCGCTATAGTTTAACAGTTGGGCTATCAAACGGACACCGAATGCGATGAAACTTGACAGGTGGTCTATCTACACTATAATAAGACCACACGTCAACTCTCATCCCATTCCGAGAATATTTTCTGGCCACTTATAAAATAATAAACCGGACATGCCGTGGGCGCGTGCAAGTGTGTCTGGGCTCAGAACGGACAACGGACGAAACGAGGAGACCGAGACGAATGCAAGTTTTGAAAACATGATGATGCAATGCACATGATGACATGACAAGATACAACACGCAAGCAAATGACATGGCAACGATGGCGAATAACTGGAAAACACCTGGCGCAGCGGTCTCGGGGCGTTACAACACTCCACCACTATGAGAGGATCTCGTCCCGAGATCTAGACTGGCACTGGAGGGAAAACGGAAGAGAAAGAGAAGAGGTAAAACTAAGTTGCTTCTTTGACCAATGGGTGAAACCAAAGAACCTTGCGAGGTTGAACAATTTCGAGAAAAGAATACAACAAAGGTGAACAAAGTCGAAAACACTCCGATAGAAAAGAGGAACAAAGAACATTGCGAAAAACCTTGAGGTTGAAGGGCAAGATATATATTGAAACCACTCCGGTTAAGAAGTTAAGCAAGACTTGATAATATTAAAAGAACTTGAGCAAAAGGGTACAACACTCCGGTTAAATGGATAAGCATGAAAAGAACAAGAACCTGACAAGAACAGAAGAAGGTTTGAAGAGAGCAGCATCACAATGCCTCCGGAAGAAATGAGATAATGGAATGGAATGAACGGAGGAGGAAAACAATATCTTCTATCTCGAATGAGATTGAAGCATCTTTAGGAGAAGGTTCGAACGTAGTTGTTGGAAAAAAACCAACAACGAAAAGAGTAATCTTGTAGTGGACTTATGGAGAACAACTCAAAACTATGAGGTGACATTCTGCCACTCACGGGAAAAAATTGGATTGATATTACAAGGAGACGAGAAACTATATCACCGGGAGGATAAATGAAGAACTTGGGTCATTTATGAGCACCATAAATAGCAACAATCCTTAGGGAAGGCTTTAGGTGAACAATTACCCTAGATAACTCCAATGACGAGATTGATGGATTTAAAATACCTCATTCTTAACAACATGTGAATCATGAAACATGAACTCAAATTATCAAGAATGACATAAAACCACCTCCAACGATATGGTAGAAAGAAATTGCACTCCGGATTGCAAGATGAAGAAAGCTTGAGCTCCTTTGAAAAGAATCTCGATGAACACTTGGAGAAGGAATTATTTCTTTGATGAACCATCATGTAGCACCTTGATGAAGTACTCCGGTAAACAAAAGGATGACGAAAAGAAAGGGAAGTCGAAAACACAAGGTAAAACCTTGTAATGATTTAGATGGATCTCCGTGATGATATAATTGAGAGAACTTGGAACTCCGGGAAAAGAGAGATGAACCAAGTGAAACCGAGAATTTGAAGAACCTCCGGAATAGGGAATTAATCACTTGGATGAACAAGAATAAGAATTATGTTATGCTTGTCCTTCACCAATTAAATTGATGATATACAATGGATCTGGCACACTACTTATTCTCGTAGAAAGGATTAAGATCGATATAGCACAAACTTGGGAAGATCTTCAACGAACCACCGTAAGAATTGAAACAACGAATAAATTGATATGATAAATGAAGGAAGAAGAATCTTGAACGAACCACCGTAAGAATTGAAAACGAACGAAGAAAAGATAAGGAAACACCGGGAAGAATTAGAAAATGATCGAAGATACTTGAGACCATCTAGATACATGAGAACAAAGGGATCATGAACTGATTAGAGATCACTTGAACGATGCACCGGTAAGATTTAGAGAAAGAGAGCTGAAAGCTGAGAATGAACAAATCTTAGATGATGGGCTACGGATAACAAACTGAGAAGACTCTTGAATTGCTTCGGATGGGTGAAAAGAATTCCCACAATCTAAAATAATTATGAGAGGATGGCAAAACGCTAGAACCATGCATCTTGAGAGAATGGATATGATTTGGAGGGAAAATCTTCTTCTGTCTTCAAAATCTGAGAATTACGACAGGAAACACCACCAAGAATTGTTGAAGCACTCCGTAATGAAGAAGATTGGAAAAGTTGAACCAACGATGAAAAGAATTTGGAAGATCTTGGAGAAAGACATTTGACTGATGATAAATCATTCTTATGTCAAACTTCAAAAAGAAATTTGAGGATAGCTCCGGGAAAACAAGAAGAGTCAGGTAAGATCCTGGGAAAAGACCTGTGGGTTATGGCCCACTCAAAAGATACACCATTGAAAAGGTTTTGAAGAGAGATTGCACCGGTTGAATTAAATGGATTGAATGAGATAACAACCTCAAAATAACTTGGATGGATCGAGAATGTAACCGTGAGTCTTCTGAGATATCTCCAGCACTCCGAAACAATTGAATAACGAGAAGTGGATGATTATGAGGTGCACCGGCATGCGAAGGTATTTGAAACGAGGAAAAAGGATATGATCAACACCAAAGCTAGATTTGAATCCATCGGAGATGAAAACTAGTGAAGAGTGACAGACTAGAGGCTCCGTTAGAATCTTCATGAGAATCATCGGGTAAGAACATGAAGGAAAGAATGGAGAGACTTCACATGAATAAAATGGATACTTGATTAAGAAATCCGAATCCTTGAAGAAAAAAGGGTGGGTTGGCGGGAAAACAAAGGCAACTTGGGGACGGATGAAACAAACACCGTTGAGAGGAACTGATACTTGATCTTACGGATGTCGCAATGATCGGATCCACTTGAAGAGAAGCACACCGGTTAAAAAGATTTGACATGACAAACTCGATGATCGAGAAGGATTAGTGTTCACATCGGGGTATGAGAACACCGCTTAGGAAAAGGTATGGAAACAACATTTGACATCGAAGCAACTCGAATACCACAACTCAAAACAAAAACAAAGGATTGGCTTGCAGAATAAGCCGGAACAAACATATGATAGAGATTTCGTCCGAAGTTTTCGTGGTGGGGCCTACACGGGCTCGATCGTACAGCACCATCATGTATAAGGCAGTGCACATGACATATGAAGCGTCCCCGAGTCGGCATAGCCAAGGACTCTTTAAGACACAACAAGACCACTCTAAAACCAACCGTGGATACGCGGACCACTAGACGTCTAACCCCAATTTCATATCATACATCTGTCGGAAAGATATCCTAAGAGCTACTTGAATTCCCACTTATAAACTCCCGAAATTTTCCGGTTATGCAATCAGGTGTTGGGGATACAGGGGAAGCATACTATCTCACCCAAAACTAGCAAATCCTACATCCAGCTGTATCCATCCTTCAACACATAACCAAGAAACCTTCGGAAATCATCTACCTCAACCTTTGAAAAGCATCCGTTATACGAGCTATGGCAATACTCCCGAACTCCCGTCCCAGTACTGGGTGGCGTCGAGGTTATCTCACCAACAACTGCATAAAAGAGATTTTCGATGTCGGCGAAACTAAACTCAGGTATTCCAGAACTGCAACGATAAAATTGTGATGACAACACCTCGGAGCTCAACTCCCCGGGACACTGCCACAACTCCTAAATGACAGGAGGCACCAAGAACAATGTTCTTGTCACAAATCGATCGGAACGATTCCAAGATACCCGCGTGATCCTAAAAAAATTTTAGTGAAATTTGAGAAGAGAAGAGTCAAAATTCTATGTCAGGATGCCTCACCAGAGTGACGAAGGGACTGGGGAGTAAAAAAAATTCCTAAACTCTTCGATATATAATTCCTAAATGACTCAAAAAAAATTTCTAGACTCAACTCGTCAGCTAATTCGATCAAGCGGTGGGGGCTCCTAAGGTTGGGGAACGCTCTGATACCAACTTGTAACGCCCTCGATGCGGCTATATCTCCCACGTGTCGAAGCACGACTTAGAGGCATAACCGCATTGAAAGCAATGTCGCAAGTGAGGTAATCTTCACACAACCCATGTAATACATAAGGGAAAAGAGATACATAGTTGGCTTACAATCGCCACTTCACACAAATACATGAATAAAGCATTACATCAACCAGATACAAACAAGGTCCGACTATGGAACCAAAATAAAAGAAGAGTACCCCAAATGCTACACAGATCCCCGATCGACCCCAACCGGGCTCCACTACTAATCAACTAGAATGAAACAACACAAAGGACAAGATCTTCATCGAGCTCCTCCTGAGCTTGGTTGCGTCACCTGCTCGGTAACATCGGCACCTGCAAACTGGTTTTGAAAGTATATGTGAGTCACGGGGACTCAGCAATCTCGCACCCTCGCGATCAAGACTATTTAAGCTTATGGGTAAGGTAAAGGTATGAGGTGGAGCTGCAGCAAGCGACTAGCATATATGGTGGCTAACATACGCAAAAGAGAGCGAGAAGAGAAGGCAAAGCACGGTCGAACAACTATGATCAAGAAGTGATCCTAGAACAACCTACGTCAAGCATTACTCCAACACCGTGTTCACTTCCCGGACTCCGCCGAGAAGAGACCATCACGGTAACACACGCGGTTGATGTATTTTAATTAAGGTCAACTTCAGGTTTTCTACGACAAACGTTAACAAATTCCCATCTGCCCATAACCGCGGGCACGGCTTTCGAAAGTTCAAATCCCTACAGGGGTGTCCCAACTTAGCCCATCAAAAGCTCTCATGGTCAACGAACGATATTCCTTCTAGCGGGAAGACCCGATCCGACTCGGAATCCCAGTTACAAGACATTTCGACAATGGTAAAACAAGACCAGCAAAGCCACCCAGATGTGTCGACAAATCCCGATAGGAGCTGCACATATCTCGTTCTTAGGGCACACCGGATGAGCAAGACATCGGGTAAGCCAGCCTAGAGTTGCCCCTGGTAGCCTCGGAGATCACTCAGTTGGACCAACACTTAGAGAAGCACTGGCCCGGGGGGGTTAAAATAAGATGACCCTTGAGCCGGCCGACCCAAGGGAAAGAAAAGGCTAGGTGGCCAATGGTAAAACCAATGTTGGGCCTTGCTGGAGGAGTTTTATTCACGGCAAACTGTCAAGGGGTTCCCATTATCACCCAACCGCGTAAGGAACGCAAAATCCAAGAACATAACACCGATATGAGGGAAACTAGGGCGGCAAGAGTGGAACAAAACACCAGGCATAAGGCCGAGCCTTCCACCCTTTACCAAGTATATAGATGCATTAATTAAATAAGAGATATTGTGATATCCCAACAAAATATCCATGTTCCAAACATGGAACAAGCTCCAATCTTCACCTGCAACTAACAACGCTATAAGAGGGGCTGAGCAAAGTGGTAACATAGCGGTAACATAGCCAAACAACGGTTTGCTAGGACAAGGTGGGCTAGAGGCTTGGCTTAACAATATGGGAGGCATGATAAGCAAGTGGTAGGTATCGTAGCATAGGCATAGCAAAAGAGCGAGCAACTAGAAAGCAAAGATAGAAGTGATTTCGAGGGTATGGTCATCTTGCCTGAAATCCCGCAAGGAAAAAGAACGAGTCCATGAAGAAGACAAACGGACGTAGTCGAACGGTTCCTCACAAACGCCACATTATCGGAACCACCCTGAAGAAGCAACACCGAAAAGACGCAAACAACATAGTAAACAACCATCACATAATCATGGCATGATGCACAATCAAGTATGATGCATGTCCGGTTTAATGCAACACGGCATGGCGAAGTGCACAAACAATCCTACAAATTAAGTGGAGCAACGGAGTTGCATATTGAAGAAAACACCGCATGACTTATTTAGTTCTCTCTCGTTTATGTACCCAACAAGATTAAATGTTGTTAGCATGGCAAGAGGTGACACATGATGAAACTATCTAATCTAGGCAAGTTTAAATGAGGCCGGAACAACAAAACAACAAGTACGGCAACTCCTCATATGCATATATTAGGTTTGGTACTGCTCTCCCCTAAACATAATTTTAGAGTTATTAAAAATGCAAAGTAAGGCCACCATGTTAAACTCGGCCTTTATCTACCCCATTTACATATAAAGTTTGTTAAAATCCGAGCTACGATTATTTACTTATGAATTAAATCATTTTAGCAAGTTATTTAAGAAAATTTAAACAAACATCATTTTAAGCATTTCAAACATGGATGATAATCACATTTTATGAAACTACACAAAATTCTAAGCAACTTTCATATATAAATCATTTTAATCCGATGCATAGATGATGAGTTATTATATGCATGAAACAGGAGGGTTTTTCTGTAAAAACTGCTGACTCTGGAAAATAGAAAAAACGTTCTATGTAAAAAACAGGATACGGGCCGGATCTGGTTGGCGGCCCAGCAGAGAGGACGGGCTGGCGCTCACCTAGCTGGGCCAAGCTCAGTTTGGTGGGAAGAGGTCGGGCAGGACAATTGCGGGGCCTTGGAGCATCTGGGCTGGACCAACGGTGCCGGCGATGCAGGGTGGTTGAGGCGCTCGTCCTCCTCGTGGCTGGCGTAGGCGCAAAAGCAGAGACGGGGACAGTGGCGCCCGAAGTCAACGACAGGGCAGTTGCTGACACCAGAGCCACCACGTCTACACCAGCTACAGCCTCAGTTCCACCAGCTCCAGCGTCCACTTCAGCCTCGACTCCGACCACGTCTACAGAAGGCTTCGTCCTTGGAGTGCTCCAGACTCCACCACCACCTGAAGATCAAGCCTGAGTGTCGACTTAGCACTGTGCATTTTCTAGGAACTTTTTGGTAACTTGTTGCCAAAGGGGGAGAAAATGTATAGATCATAGGCTTCAAGAGAGAGTGTTGCTTTCTATTCTCTCTTGTTTTATTTGGTGGTTTTTCGAACTTCGTTTGCTTTTGTGTGAGATACTACGTCATTATCTATGAGACATCGATGATCATGTGTTTGATCATAAGCTACACTTAATGTTTGCTTAATGCTATTATCCTATCTATCTTATGTGATCATTCACTATTCTTGGTGATGAGTGCATGTATTTCATTCTTATCATTTTAAGCGCTCCACCAAGATGTATGTGACATGGAAGAGTAACCCATGACTCTAACTCTTTGTGCATTTGAAGTCCAAAGCAATTTTTTAAATATGCACAAATTTAGGGGGAGCTCTTACTTATCACATACTTCTCAAAGCGACGATATATTTCATGCTTATTATCATTGTCGAAGCTTTGATCTATATGTTGTCATCAATTACCAAAAAGGGGGAGATTGAAAGTGCAACTATCCCTAGGTGGTTTTGGTAATTCATAACAACATATAGCTCATTGAGCTAATGCTATTCCAAGTTGATTATTTCAGGAAAGCTCAATGATTGGCATGGCATGGATGTGAAAGTGGAACCCTCAAAATGCTAAGGATAAAGGATTGGCTCAAGCTCAAAAGCTCAAGACTCTTCATTTTATATTTTAGTGATCCAAGATCACATTGAGTCTTTAGGAAAAGCCAATACTATCAAGGAGGGATGAGGTGTTGCTTAATGAGCCTCTTGCTTCATGTGCTTAGTGATATGCTCCAAAATCCTCAACCAGTTTCCCATATCCACAAATGACCTAAACCCTAAGCCAAACTCGGTCATACCGATTCTATCTATCCGGCGCCACCGAGTTTCATATGTTATAAGCCTCTGCCAAACCCTAGCAATTCGGTCCTACCAATAGGGATCTCGGTCTCACCGAGATGGGATTGCAAACTCTTTGTTTCCCTTTCGTAACTTTTCGGTCTCACCGAAAGAGCGAATCGGTCCCACCGGTATTGCAATGTAAACTCTGTGTTTCCCTTTTGTAACTTTTCGGTCTCACCAAAAGAGCAAATCGGTCCCACCGAGTTTGCCTGACCAACTCTCTGGTTAGCTTATTACCAAACTCGGTCTCACCGAGTTTGTGTAATCGGTCTCACCGAGATTACGTTGTGCCCAAACCCTAACCATATCGGTCCGACCGAGTTGCATGTCAGTCCCACCGAAAATCTCTAACGGTCACTAGGTTAACCTTTTCGGTCCGACCGAGTTTGTTGATTCGGTCCCACCGAGATTGGTAGATTGTGTGTAACGGTTGGATTTTGTGTGGAGGCTATATATACCCCTCCACCTCCTCTTCATTCGTGGAGAGAGCCATCAGAACACATACACATTTCCAACTCATATGTTCTGAGAGAGAACCACCTACTCATGTGTTGAGACCAAGATATTTCATTCCTACCATATGAATCTTGATATCTAGCCTTCCCCAAGTTGCTTTCCACTCAAATCTTCTTTCTGCCAGATCCAAATCCTATGAGAGAGAGTTGAGTGTTGGGGAGACTATCATTTGAAGCACAAGAGCAAGGAGTTCATCATCAACACACCATTTGTTACTTCTTGGAGAGTGGTGTCTCCTAGATTGGCTAGGTGTCACTTGGGAGCCTCTGACAAGATTGTGGAGTTGAACCAAGGAGTTTGTAAGGGCAAGGAGATCGCCTACGTCGTGAAGATCTACCGCTAGTGAGGCAAGTCCTTCGTGGGTGATGGCCATGGTGGGATAGACAAGGTTGCTACTTCGTGGACCCCTCGTGGGTGGAGCCCTCCATGGACTCACGCAACCATTACCCTTCGTGGGTTGAAGTCTCCATCAATGTGGATGTAGGATAGCACCGCCTATCCGAACCACGGGAAAACATCTGTCGGTGTACTAAAGTAAGGGTACCTTAGTATCCCGAACTTGTGCACGGGCAGTCGCAGCGTCCCGCGGCAAGGCTTGCCGGGCGACCGCCAAGATCCTCCGTGGTTCCTTTGGAGCCATTGAAGAACAAAGTATCCAAACCAAGGAGACAAGGCCCCGGCAAGAGGAGCTTGCCGGGAAGGAGACAAGACCCCGGCAAGAGGAGCTTGCTGGGGAGGCTAACCAAGGCATCTCAAGGAACTTGCCGCAGCGCACCATGTGTCCCGGCAAGACCCAGCGAGCGACAAGCTCGTGGACGCGACAAGATAATAACCGCGGCAAGGCGCTTGCCGCGGCAAGCTTCCATCTTGTACCTGCGCTCCAGCACATCCACCAACGTGCCGCTCTGGAACCCTACCAGGCGTACGTGGCAGAAGGCTGTGCAGCCAGAGGTACACGGTGGCGAGCGGCGCTGGCAAGATAGCCATCATGGCAAGCAGTAGCGTCCCTGGCGGTCCCTTTCTGCACTGTCTAGATGACACAGACAGGCATTTAATGCCTTTGTCCCCTGCCGTCAGGGTTAGGTATGATAACACTGTTGTAGGCGGCGGTGCCAACCGCAGTACCTTTTCCATTTTTGCCCTTCTCTACGTTGCCACCTGTCGGTGACCCCTTTGACATATAAAAGGAGGCCCATGCGCAACAGAGAGGGGGGGACGATCATTCTCACGCTCGGTCTCGCTAGCCACTTGAGCGTACTGTAGCATTCATCGCTCCCGAGCAAGAACACAATACAAACCACAAGCAGGAGTGGGGTTTTACGCATCCGTGCGGCCCGAACCTGGGTAAACTGATCGCGTGCTCGTGCGTTTCGCCTCGATCTGCTCTTCGTGCTCGCTCCGTCGTGGTCCCATAAGTGTCCGAGGGATCAGTCACCCCCGACATCTTTGGCGCGCCAGGTAGGGGCGCGTCGAGGCTGTGCGAACCTGATCCGGCGTTCGCACGAGCCGAATCTTCACCATCTTCATCAACATGCCACCGAAGAAGAAGGCTTCGAAGGCAGCTGCTCCGTCTGCGCCAAGCCCACCATCGCCGGAGCGAACGGCTGGTGGAGTAGACACCGGCGGAAGAACGGGCGCCGACGAGGGGGCTCATGGTGCTGCCAGGTCCAAGGACAAGGTTGCGCTGCACATCGGCGGCGCAGTCGGCTCCCACAACGACCGGGCGCACTCCAAGACCTCGGCGTCCGTACACGCATCGCGCCCATCGCAGGAGGCGCGGGACCAGCAGCATTATGGTACTCACGGTACCATATGTTTGCTGGGCCAAGATCAAGCTGGTGGATCCCGGAGTGCTCAAGACCAGCATGCGCGCCAACATGCTGGCGCGAGCGGGGCACGGTCGCCTGGACGAGGTACTGCTCCTTCTAACGCAGTTAGAAGTCCGAGCATATCTCGCTCCTCGCACCGTTCGCCGCCGCCGCCCACCACTCCGGCAGAAGCGTTGGCACGGGCCCAACTGCTCCTAGACTACCCTCCAGCAGCGGACAAGATCGACGACTGGAGGGCCACCATTCAGAGCCTTATCGGCTTCGCCAACAGCGACAGTCCACGGCAGCCGAGTACTTCGCTACCGCGGCAAGTCAGCCAGGCGCAAGCCGGTGGCGACAAGACCGGCGGGGGTACAACCACTGTGCACTCCCCGCCCCGAAGGCTAAGATCGCCGACTCGCCGGATCCACCTCGACAGCGACTCCACCGCGTCATCAGATCCGCGAGCTCGTCGCGATCAGCGCCAAGTTCTTCATGAACGACAGCAAGAAGACGCTCGAACACGCATCGAGCGCCGAAGAGAAGCGCAGCGTCAATCAGACCTGCGCCCTGGGCCCTCTGTCGATATGCATGCGCCAGGGGAACCAGGCGACTTGCCATACACGGTAGGTTGCCCTGCGTTTACCCGTGAGCTGCGGCAAGTCCAGTGGCCCAGCCAGAAGCATTTCAAGCCAGACGTACCGGAGAAGTACGACGGCAAGTCGCACCCGTCGGAGTTCCTCAGCATCTACACCATCGCGGTGCAAGCTGCCGGGGGGCGAGACGACAAGGTCCTCGCCAATTATTTCCCACTGGTGCTCAAGCCCGAAGTCAGGTCCTGGCTCATGCACTTGCCGGACAACTCCATATCCTCTTGGGCAGACTTGTGCCATCAGTTTGTCGGCGCCTTTATAGGCGGCCACAAACCCCATGGCCAAGAGAGTGACCTCCACCTGCTTGCCCAGAAGGAAGGAGAGCCCCTGCGCAAGTATATCCAGAGATTCAGCCATGTACAGCGCAACATCCCAGATATCCACCCTGCCGCGGTTATCAGCGTGTTCCATCAGAACGTGCGTAATCGCAGGATGCGGGAGGAGATGGCGATGAGCAGGATCAAAGACGTCAGTGAGCTGTACGCCCTGGCCGACAAGTGTGCATGCGCTGAAGAAGGGAGGAAACTCCCCGGAGAGAATACTGGAGCAGGAGGATCTGACAGCGAAGATGCTGCCCGGCAAAGAAAAACCGGAGGTGCAACAGGAAGAAGAAAGGCAAAGAGGTTCTAGTCGTTGAGCAGTCCGGCAACGACGGTGGCGCCAAGCAAGCCAAAGTTGGCAGCTCGGGCAAGGAGGTTGCCGCATGCACCAACTGCCAAGCTGTGGCGGCCGCCGACAAGCAGGACGGCTCCGACAAGCAGTACTGCAAGATCCACCGCACCAAGGGCCATGATCTCTAGAGCTGCAAGAAGGTCGAGCAGCTTGTCCAGCAACAAAAAGCTGAGTACGAGCGGCGCGACAAGGAGAGAGCCCAAGGAGGCGGTGGAGAGGCCGGCAAGAAGCACGCTGGCCGGGGAGGACGCCGCGGCAAGGCCAAGCAGCGGCAAGGAGACAGACCTCCCCGCGGCCGCGACAAGGATGAAGACGAAGACGACGACGAGGACATGGATGATGTTGAGAACAGCGAGCAGGAGTTCCAAAAAGCCACAGAGGTTTTGTGCGTTGACGGCGGTGCTTCTCTGCATACTTCACACCGCCAGCTCAAACAGTGGGTGCGGGAAGTTAATGCGGCAGAACCACCTGTTGAATCGCGCAAGCTTCTGAAATGGTCCAGCACGCCTATCATCTTTGATATTAAGGACCACCCTGATCGCACAACTGCGGTCGGGTGCTTGTCATTGTTGGTTTCACCGACAATCCACAACCTCAAGGTCACTAAGATGTTAGTTGACGGCGGGGCCGGCTTGAACCTGATCTCCTCCGCTGTGCTCCAGAAACTCCAGATCCCTGACAGCGAGCTCGAAGAGACCGGCACATTCCAAGGAATTAACCCGGGAAGGAGCAAGCCAAAAGGGAAGGTCACGTTGCCGGTAACATTTGGCAGCAAAATGAACTTTAGGACCGAGAGGGTTACTTTTGACGTTGCCGATTTTCCATTACCTTATAATGGAATACTAGGCCGTCCAGCACTCGCCAAGTTCATGGCGGCCTCTCACTATGCATACAACATGCTTAAGATGCCAGGCCCGATAAGCGTCATCTCTGTCCCTGGAGACAAGCAGGACGCTCTTATCTGCGCCGACAAGATCTACCGAGAAGTAGCAGCTGCGACAGATCGCAACACACTTGCCGCTGAAGCTCCCGGGGGGAAGAAGAAGACCAAGTCCAGCAAGAGCTCTGATGCCCACTCCGGCAAGTGCACCTCCTCGGAGTGCTGCGCTGCCGTCGAGGAAGCACCATCGAGCTCCACCGGCAAGTGTAAAAAGGCAATGGCAGCTCCGCCACACACCAAGAAGGTGTCCGCCAAGGAGGACGGCACTGGTGGTACCTTCACCATCAGTGCCACGCTTGACCCTAAATAGGAAAGCGCGCTCATTGCTTTCCTGCGGGCGAACGTCGACGTGTTTGCGTGGCAACCGTCTGACATCCCCGGTGTTCCCAGGAAAGTAATTGAGCACCATCTTGCCATTTGTCCTCATGCGCGGCCCGTCAAGCAGAAGGTCGGGAAACAAGCAGTGGGGCGCCAAGAGTTCATAGCAGAAGAAATCAAGAAATTGGAAGCAGCAGGCCTTGTTAGAGGAGTGCTCCATCCCACGTGGTTGGCCAATCCTGTAGTCGTGCGCAAGGCGAATGGAAAATGGAGGCTTTGTATTGACTTTACTGATGTTAATAAAGCTTGCCCCAAAGATCCATTTCCCTTGCTGCGCATTGACCAGATTGTTGACTCCACGGCCGGATGTGATTTGCTTTCATTTCTTGACGCATATTCAGGATACCATCGGATCTTCATGGCACAAGAGGATGAGGAGAAAACCGCATTCATTACTCCATGTGGCACGTACTATTTCATACGGATGCCTTTCAGATTAAAGAATGCTGGTTCAACATTTGCCAGAGTAGTCCATGTCGCTTTGAAGCCATAGATACACAGAAATGTAGAAGCTTACATGGATGATATAGTGGTCAAGAGCAAGGACAGGGCAACTCTGATTCAAGATTTAGAAGAGACTTTTGCAAATCTGCGCAAGATCAACCTCAAGCTCAACCCCGAGAAGTGTGTGTTTGGAGTCCCTTCCGGCAAGCTTCTCGGGTTCTTTGTGTCTCAGCGAGGAATCGAAGCCAATCCCGACAAGATCAAGGCTATTAAGTAGATCGAAGCACCAAAACGCGTCAAGGATGTACGGAAGCTTGCCGGTTGCGTGGCTGCTCTCAGCAGGTTTATCTCTCGGTCTGCTGAGCGCACCCTGCCATTTTTCAAAATTTTGAAAAAGGCAGGTCCAATGAAATGGACTCCAGAAGCGGAGGCTGCACTGCAGGACTTGAAAAGATACCTGTCCTCCACTCCAACACTTGTCGCACCTAAGCCGCAAGAGAAGTTGCTGTTGTACATAGCGGCAACCAATCAAGTGGTTAGTGTTGCGTTGGTAGCGGAGAGGGAGGCAGATGACGAGCCAGCAACCGCGGCAAGCACATCCAGCGACAAGCAGGGGGCTTCCCCGAAAAGCTCTGGTCCCGACAAGCATGGATCTACGCAGATGCAAGAGGAGATACAGAAGAAGATGGTGCAGCGCCCAGTTTACTTTGTCAGTTCCCTTTTGTAGGGGGCTAGGTCAAGGTACTCTGGTGTGCAGAAGTTGCTTTTCGGCCTTCTCATGGCCTCGAGAAAGCTGCGCCATTACTTCCAAGCACATGAGATCATAGTTGTCACTCGCTTTCCGCTGAAGAGGATATTGCAAAATCCAGAAGCAACAGGCAGGATTGTCGAGTGGGCACTGGAACTGTCAAGCTTTGGCCTCAAATTTGAGAGTACATCAACAATCCAAAGCAGAGCATTGGCAGAGTTCATAGCAGAGTGGACGCCAACTCCAGATGAAGAAATTCCAGAGACGAGCATCCCCGTCAAGGAAACAAACAAAGAGTGGCTCATGTATTTTGACGGTGCCTTCTCGTTGCAAGGCGCCGGTGCTGGTGTGCTGCTTGTCGCGCCCACCGGAGAGCACCTCAAGTACATAGTCCAGATGCACTTTCCCAAGGAGCAAGCGACAAACAATACTGCAGAGTATGAAGGCTTGCTTGCCGGTCTCAGGATCGCAGCAGAACTTGGGATTAAGAAGCTCATAGTCAGGGGTGACTCACAGCTTGTCGTCCGCCAAGTGAACAAGAATTACCAGAATCCTTTGATGGAAGCTTACGTTGACGAAGTGAGAAAGCTAGAAGAGCACTTTGACGGCCTGCAGATGGAGCATGTCCCAAGAGCTCAGAATGACATTGCCGATGGCCTGTCAAAGTGCGCTGCACTTAAATTACCTGTGGAACCAAGGATCTTTGTGCTCAAGCTGACTCAACCATCCGTAACGCCGCCGACTGGACAGAGCAAAAAGAGGAAGTTGATTTCTGGCGACTATTTTCCGACAGAGCTTCCCGAAGCCGCCGTCAAAAAGGTCCCCAAGATCAACACCAAGAGTGCTGAGGAGCAGTCTGCTCCGGCAAGCCCTAGGGTTTGTACCATTGAAGCAGACACTCCCGACAAATTCTGCTCCGGCAAGCTTGCCGGCGAACGTCAACCTCCGGCAGAGCCGCAGGCTCTTGCCGTAGAAGCAGATGTTCCCGCAGCAGCAGATGTGCCTTTAGTCCTTGTTGTCGAGCCACAGGCTCCAACATGGGCGCAGCAGATTGTCCGTTTCCTTCAGATAGGAGAACTTCTCGAAGAGCAAGAAGAAGCGGAAAGAGTAGCCCAGCAGTCAAGTATGTACCAGTTTGTCGACAGCACACTATACAGAAGAAGACTCAACGGTGTGAAATTGAAGTGCATTCACCGGGAAGATGGACAAAAGCTGTTGGCAGAGATACATGGAGGCATATGTGGTCACCACATTGGCGCAAGAGCACTTGTCGGCAAAGTGTTCCGGCAAGGCTTCTTCTGGCCGATAGCCCTCCAGGATGCGAGTGCACAAGTAACCAAGTGTGAAGCGTGCCAGTTCCATTCCAAGCAGATACACCAACCAGCTCAAGCTCTCCAGACAATCCCTTTATCCTGGCCATTTTCGGTCTGGGGGCTCGACATCCTCGGCCCCTTTCCCCGAGCTGTCGGGGGCTTTGAGTACTTGTACGTTGCGATCGACAAGTTCACAAAGTGGCCAGAAGTGGAACCAGTGAGGAAGGTGACAGCACAGTCAGCAGTCAAGTTCTTCAGGTCGATTGTTTGCCATTTCGGGATCCCTAACAGGATAATCACCGACAACGGTACGCAATTTACGAGCCGCACCTTCATGCAGTACGTCCAAGATCTTGGCGCCAAGGTCTGCTTCGCTTCTGTTGCTCACTCGAGAAGCAACGGTCAAGCGGAGAGGGCAAATGCTGAAGTGCTGCGCGGGCTCAAGACCAGAACTTTCGACAGGCTGCACAAGTGCGGAAGAAACTGGATCGAGGAGCTGCCGGTGGTTCTTTGGTCGATCAGGACGACGCCAAATCGAGCCACTGGCCAGACACCTTTTGCTCTAGTCTATGGAGCAGAGGCAGTTCTCCCCACGGAACTCGTATACGGGTCGCCTTGAGTGCTCACTTACGATGAGCTCGAGCAAGAGCAGCTGCGACAAGACGACGCGCTGCTCCTTGAGGAAGACCGTCTTCAGGCTGCTGTGCGAGTTGCTCGCTACCAGCAAGCTTTGTGCCACTACCATAGCCGCAAATTTAACGCCAGAAGTTTCGAGGAAGGCGACCTTGTTCTTCGGCGCGTTCAGTCCGCCAAGAATTCCAACAAGTTGACGCCGAAGTGGGAAGGCCCTTACCGGGTGAAACGAGTCACTAGGCCTGGCGCTGTCCGCCTGGAGACCGAAGATGGCATCCAAGTGAGCAACTCCTGGAATATTGAGCATCTTCGCAAGTTTTACCCGTAGGGCGCGGTTGCCGGAACCCGTTCCGGCAACCACCTTTTGTACAAGTCTTGCCGCTGTTGCATGTAATCCTTTGTACAAAGCCGGGCGCAGATCCCGTGCATAAATATCATGTGCTCAGCACACCTTGTCGATTTCGTGCTTTTTAAATTTTGCATGTATTATCTGACATTTTGTGCAGCACTTACCCCCGGTAACCAGCAACAAGCCGTAAGGTTCAATACTGTTATTTCGTCCTCTTTCTTTTTCGCAAGGAAAAGAAGGTTCTCTCGCGCACAAGTTTGCCGGGGGGAAGGGAGAAGATACGGTATGGACCAGGCGTCGTTCAAGAAGGTTTCGCCTTGGCGGGAAGCAAGTAACAAGAAAAGATAAGTTGCCAAAGTTTGAGCAATCAGATTCCCTTTAAGATTTTTAAGTTATTTTCCTTGAACGACCGTGCTTTGTATGGAAAACCTGTGCGCGGAGGAACCAACTCATAGCTAGTTGCGCCCTTACTGTTGTTTCGAGACCGCTCAACAACTTAAGTGAGCTGCGACTAGCCGCGACAAGGTTTCTTGTCGGCTGCGGCACCACCAGCAGGCTGCTGACGTTCCGCACTCAGCGCTCGCGGCAAAGGTGCCTGCGCCGGCAAGTCCCCTAAAAGCGTAGGGTAAAAACATACAAAGGAAAGAGTCAAGTAAAGGAAATAACATAGCAATTACTACCCAGGATAGAGTATATTACAAAATAACTCGTCGCAGCTCTAACAGACTATTTTTCATAACATGATTAACAGCGACAAGGAAAGAAGAAGATGGATGGCCTAGTCTACGCGGTCACCTTCGACCCTCCTGATTCCGCTCACCCTGTCCACAATAGGTGCGCCAAGGGCCTTGAGCTCCTCTAGATCAGCATCTGGTGGCAAGCTTCGGAGGACGTTGGTGAGGCGGAGGCCTGGGTTGCGGAAGGCCACCTTCATCAGCACCTTCTGGAGAGCTCCCGCGCAAATCTTGCGCGACTCGTCGGCAAGCTGCTTTGGGATCTGCTCCCGGAGTCGCTGAAGCACCGTCGCCACGCCTTTGAAGAACAGAGTAAGCTTGGCGCTGGGTTGGAGGTTCTCGTCGGAGGAGTACCCAAGATCCACCATCCCCAATTGCGCCAGCTCCTTGTCGACGTCTGCGGCGACGTTCACCAGACCCTCCGTCCAGTGCTCCACGTTCTCCGACAAGGTCTTCTGGGTGGCAGCAACACTCGCCAGCAGCACCTTGCCGGCCTCGACTTCTTCCTTCAAGTCCGTCTCCTGCTCCTTGCCGCCGTCCAGAGATTTCGTCGGAGCCGCCAGCTTCACTTCGAGATCAGCGTTGGAGTTCTTGGCGGCGTCCAGTTCCTTGCCCTTCTCAGCGAGAAGGGCCTGCAGCTCCGAATAGCTATTGGCGTCCTTCTCCTGCTCAAGCTTGAGCGCGGCAAGCTCATCGTCGTTCGCCTTAAGGCTCGCCTCCAGCTGCACCACCTTCAGCTCCAGCTCAGTCTTGGTGGCCTCGGCAGCTGCGGCGGCGTCTTCGGCTTGCTTGAGGGCTCCGCCAACTGCTCGCTCGCGCGCGGCAAGCTCTTCCTTGTGGCTGTCGAGGTTGACCTTCCGCTGCGCCAAGTCACCCTCCTGCGAAGACAACTTCTCCGCGGCAAGCCGTTGGCGTTCTTCGACGTCAGCCTTCTCGAGAAGGAAGGCTTGCTGCGCTTCGGCAAGTTGCTCCCGCTCCTTTGCTAGGGAGCGGAGAGCTTCCTGGTTGGCGCCCCGGAGCTCCTCCACGCGTTTCTCGATGTCAGCCCCCGCCTTCGCGACGAGCGCTTCGCGGGACTCTAGTTTGGCTTGTCGGGCGTGGTAGAGCGCCACCAGCTTCCGCAGTAGACGCTCCTCTTCGGGTTCACTGCTGCTGCTGCTTGGCGCGTCGACCAGCTTCAGCCCGGCGGAGGCAAGCACCTCTCCGTCAAGCATCTCTCCCTCGACCGGCGCCCTGGAGCTTGACGCCCAGGGGAGGTTGATGAAGATGTCGTCGCCGGCCTTCAGGTAGACGCCAGGCTGGGGCTCATCGGAGCCTGGCACGGCGGCAGCGGCGGAGGAGTCGGTGTTCGGAGCAGCGCCTCGTGCTCCTGCGGCCTCTGGGTCGTCAGTACGACCGCCAGACTCCCCGCCCGCTTCCGCGGCGGCAGCCCTGGCGGCCTCCTCACCGGTGCCGGCTGCTTCCTCGGCGGCGACTTCAGTCTCCATCGGCTCTGCAGCAGATGGATCTGACGGTCGGAAGAGGGGAGAAAATTCAAGCAAAATTCAAGCAAAATCCAAGAGAAAGATCAAGAAGAAAAGGAGCCTAAGGGGAGTTTGAAGCAAGGAAATTACCTGTACCAGGCTCGGCGGTAGTGGTCTCCGTCGCCGGGGGATCACTGACGAAGTCCCTTGCCAGAGGTCCCTCCCTTGCCGGAGCCTCCTCCCTTGCCGGCGGCTCCTCCCTTGTCGGAGTTTCCTCCCTTGCCGGAGAGCTCTCCCTTGCCGGAGACCTCTCCCTCGCCGGAGGACTCTCCCTTGGCGCTTCGGGAGCGGCCCCCAGGCTCTCCTGGTGAGGCTGCTCTGCTCCTACACAAGTCAACAAACAAGTATCAGCAAAGCAAGGATCTTCGTGCGCGCCCAACAGCGGGGAGTAAACAAGACACTTACGCTGGGGGCTGCTCTGAAGATCGGCCGCCGGGTCCGGCAAGTTTGTCTCAGGCGCGTCCCCTGCTGACGCGGTGGGTTCGTCCTCGATGACAATCACCGGAGCCTTGGCCCTCTTTGCCGCTCTCTGAGCCAGAGTACTGAAAAGGAACAGATTTAGAGAAAGGCAATTGAGAAACAAGACAAGACAAAAACAGCAAAAATCGAAGAACTGCAAGTACAATAAGAAAAACTTACTCTTCTTCTTCTTCCTCGTCGGGGCTGAACGCGGAGAAGTTGAAATCCGGCTCGCGTCCGGCGCGGGAAGGTGGAGGAGTAGGCTCCCTTGGTCGCTTGGCGGGAGCAGAAGCGGCCGTCCGAGAAGACCCCGCTCCAGTTGCAGCGGCAGCATGGGGCGCTCCCGCGGCAACGGTGCTTGCCACGATGGAGCGCGTCGTGCGGTGCGGCGACTGCCAGCTCGCCTGCCGCCTCGCCGCATCCCCGGCCCTGCGGAGACGCCTTCTTGGTGGAGACGGAGACGCTGCTGGCGGCGTGCTGTCTGAGGACGAAGTGGAAGAGGAGCCGATCTCCAACGAGCCGCTCGCATCCTCGGCGGGCTCGCTCGGCTCGGCGTCACGCCCGGCAAGATCTTCCTTGCCAGCAAGCTCCTCTTGCCGGGCAAGCTCTTTCTTGCCGGTGAACTCCTCTCGCTCGGCACGGTTTTCCGCCTCTGCTACCGCTGCCTCCTCCAAAGTAAACCTGAACTCGCCTGCCGCTGCGGCTGCCGCCGCCTCTTCCAACCTGGTGGCGATGTACGCCAACTCCGCCTCGGTGGTGTCGCGGATGAGGCCGTCCTTCTCGTCGGCGCGGATTGGCACCTCTACCAAGTTGTCGAAGAACTGCTGCACGACCTCGTCTTCGGGCTCTTGCCAAGTGGGCACGAGTCCGTGCGAGTCGCACAGCGGCATCATTGCCCTGATGCGGTCGAGCGCAGAATTGTTGCACAACGGGACGACGCCCTGCGGCAACCTAAAGACTTCGGGGTGATCTGAATCATACTTGAAGAGCTCCTGGAGTATTCCGTTGAGCTCAAGGACAGTGAAATTGTAGTTGAGGCCCGGGCGCAGCCTCATGATATCTGCCGCGTTCTTGAACTCCCAGGCAGGCCTCCTCCGTTCCTGCAGGGGGGCGATGCGGCGGCGAAGAAAGTCTGCGCCAACGGCGCCTACAGTGAGCCTGGCAAGCCCGAGGCGTTGGATCCTGGTGACGGCAATCTTCAACATGCTGTCTTCCGGGGCCACGTCGCTCCAGTCACTGCCGCGTACTGCTGCTGCTTGGCGCCGGGCGGTGAATGGCTGCGGGCTCTCCTCGACAATCCAGCACCAATCTGCCCTCCACTCCTCCCACTTGCCATGGAACTCGCCCTCCAGATACGAATCCTTCTTGCCAGTCCTAGAAACCCAGGCGATTCCGCCGAACAAGGGCTCTCCTCTCTCTACCCGAGGAATGAAGAAATGGCGGAAAAGAGCTACGTTTGGGTGGACTCCGACAAAATTTTCGCAAAGGTGTGCGAAAACTGCCATGGTGAGGACGGCGTTGGGGGTGAAATCAAGGAGGCAAAGGCCATAGGTGTTCATGATGTCACAGAAGAATTCGGAAAAGGGTGGGCAAAGCCCGCAGTAGAAGAATACGGCAAAGAAGGGATACCCGTCCGGAGCCGTCGCGTGAGCAGTGGCCGGGAACACCTTGGTCCGCGGGTGAGCTCGCGTCTCCGTCGACCAGAAGAGGTAATAGTACTCCCGCAGCTCCTTCGCGCTGAGCTTGGGGGGAAGATGGCTCGCTCCTTCCGCAGCGCCGCAAGCCGCTGCGCCTCGGTCGACTTCACGGTCTTCCCCTTGTCGGTTTTTGGAGCCATGGCGAATGTGGTGGAGGAGGCCGACGGCTTTGGTGGTGCTGGTGGCGATGGGGGGGGGGGGGGGGCAGGACGTTGCTCTCTTGCTGCTTTGAGAAGACGGAGGCGGGGCAGAGTTTTCTGAGATTGGAATGGGGCGAGTGGGCGCACTAGCCCTGTTTCCCGTTGCTTATAAAGGGGGAGTGGGCGGACGTTCCGCCTTTCCTAATAAAGAAACCGCCCACGATCTCTCCCACGATGCCGCGTTCGACGCGTGCCGTGCGGGGAGGGCGCGGTGGATGTGGAGTGAGATACGGCGTAACCTAGGCCACGCGTGCCCATGCCCTGTTTTGGGCCTGGCCCAACAGTGCTCGGCACCGTGTATGGCCCAGGCCCGGGGGCTCCTGTCGGTGTACTAAAGTAAGGGTACCTTAGTATCCCGAACTTGTGCACGGGCAGTCGCAGCATCCCGCGGCAAGGCTTGCCGGGCGACCGCCAAGATCCTCCGTGGTCCCTTTGGAGCCATTCAAGAACAAAGTATCCAAACCAAGGAGACAAGGCCCCGGCAAGACGAGCTTGCCGGGAAGGAGACAAGACCCCGGCAAGAGGAGCTTGCCGGGGAGGCTAACCAAGGCATCTCAAGGAACTTGCCGTAGCGCACCATGTGTCCCGGCAAGACCCAGCGAGCGACAAGCTCCTGGACGCGACAAGATAATAACCGCGGCAAGGCGCTTGCTGCGGCAAGCTTCCATCTTGTACCTGTGCTCCAGCACATCCACCAACGTGCCGCTCTGGAACCCTTCCAGGCATACGTGGCAGAAGGCTGTGCAGTCAGAGGTACACGGTGGCGAGCGGCGCTGGCAAGATAGCCATCGTGGCAAGCAGTGGCGTCCCTGGCGGTCCATTTCTGCACCGTCTAGACGACACTGACAGGCATTTAATGCCTTTGTCCCCTGCCGTCAGGGTTAGGTATGATAACGCTGTTGTAGGCGGCGGTGCCAACCGCAGTACCTTTTCCATTTTTGCCCTTCTCTACGTTGCCACCTGTCGGTGACCCCTTTGACATATAAAAGGAGGCCCATGCACAACAGAGAGGGGGGGACGATCATTCTCACGCTCGGTCTCGCTAGCCACTTGAGCGTACTGTAGCATTCATCGCTCCTGAGCAAGAACACAATACAAACCACAAGCAGGAGTAGGGTTTTACGCATCCGTGCGGCCCGAACCTGGGTAAACTGATCGCGTTCTCGTGCGTTTCGCCTCGATCTGCTCTTCGTGCTCTCTTCGCCCCCCGCCGAACCGAAAGGGGCCTCGCTCCGTCGTGGTCCGATAGGTGTCCGAGGGATCAGTCACCCCCGACAACATCCGTGTCTCTAATTGCGTTTGCATTCTCCAAACCCTTCCCTTTACATTCTTGCAAGTTGTATGCTTTACTTTCCACTGCCAATATACTCTTTGCATGCTTGCTTGAATTGTGTGATGATTGCTTGACTTGTCCTATAATAGCTAAAATCTGCCAAGAACTAAAATTGGGAAAAGGTTAAGTTTTTATTTGGTCAAGTAGTCTAATCACCCCCCTCTAGACATACTTTCGATCCTACAAGTGGTATCAAAGCCTTGGTCTCCATTTGCTTTTATCTCCATAGCTTTTGGTGGTCATAGCCTTGGTTTCACAACCTAGGAGAGTATGGCGTCTAGCGAGGTAAATTATCACCGTAGAGGTCCTTACTTTGATGGTACAAATTTTGCTAGTTGGAAGCATAAAATGAAAATGTATATTCTTGAACATAACCCCGCCGTTTGGGCTATTGTGTGTGTTGGTTTGCAAGGTGACTTCTTTGATGGGAAAGAACCCAACCGTGAAGCTACCGCGGATGAATTGAAGATGTTGCAATACAATGCTCAAGCTTGTGATATTCTCTTCAACGGATTGTGCCCCGAAGAATTCAACAAAATCAGCCGTCTTGAGAATGCAAAGGAAATTTGGGACACTTTGATTGATATGCACGAAGGTACCGACTCCGTCAAGGAATCCAAGTTGGATGTGCTTCAAAGTCAACTTGACAAGTTCAAAATGAAGGATGGTGAAGGTGTCGCTGAAATGTACTCTAGGCTTGCTCTCATCACAAATGAGATTGCCGGCTTAGGAAGTGAAGAGATGACCGATAGATTCATCATCAAGAAGATTCTAAGAGCCTTGGATGGAAAATATGATACCGTGTGCACATTGATCCAAATGATGCCCAATTACAAAGATCTCAAGCCAACGGAAGTGATTGGAAGAATTGTTGCTCATGAGATGTCACTTACGGATAAAGAGGAACTTCACAACAAATCAAGTGGTGCCTACAAAGCCTCATGTGAAGCCCCTACATCATCAAGTGAGAAACAAAACTTCAATGAAGAATTGAGCTTAATGGTGAAGAACT
This sequence comes from Triticum monococcum, assembly GCA_034509565.1. NCBI lineage: Eukaryota > Viridiplantae > Streptophyta > Magnoliopsida > Poales > Poaceae > Triticum > Triticum monococcum. The sequence goes on from CM067845.1 coordinate 413,967,684, forward strand.
TCAACAAGTTCTACAAGAGTAGAAGCAAAGATAGAAGCTTCAAGTCAAGGTCCTACAATGACAAAAGATCTTCTAGTCGAGAGCGAAACTGCTACAATTGTGGAAGACCCGGACACTATTCCAATGAGTGTACGGCTCCCTACAAGAGAAGAGAAGACTCTCCAAAAAGAAGAAGCAAAGATTCACCACCAAGAGAGAGAAGGAGTAGAGATGATCGTTATGAACGAAGATACTCACGAAGAAGCAAGGATTCGGAAAGGAAGGAAAAATCATCAAGGAGCTGCACAAAACGAAGACATCAAGCTCATGTTGGTGAATGGGTATCCGGCTCCGACTCCGACAGCCACTCCGAGAGAAGTTATCACTCCGACTCCGAAGATACTCAAGATGAAGCTGTTGTCGGTCTAGCACTTGTGTCATCCAACTCCTACGACATATTTGACTCAGCAAATGAAGGAATTGGAAGATGCCTCATGGCCAAAGGTCCTAAGGTAACACACCCCGAGTATGTAGATTTTAATAGTGATGAAGATGACTTGTTAGGTGATGATGATTTGCTTGTTGACAACTCTAGTGATGAATACTATGATGAAACGTCAATTAATCATGCTAATCAAGATAAAACGAATAACAATGATAAGGAGAAGATTGAGGCTCTAACTAAAGAACTAAACACTCTTAAGTTAGCTCATGAAGCTATCTTCGAAGATCATCGAGAACTTTTAAGAGCTCATGAGAAGTTACGCTTTGAAAAGCTCAATCTTGAGCAAGAGCATGAGTTTTTAAAAGCAATCAATGATGATCTCCGCAAGAAAAGTTCTTCTTACATTTCCAAGCGTTTACTATTATCCACTTACATGCCTCAAGTCAAGTCTAGTAACAAGAACAAGAAAGATTCTTCCTCTAGTAGTAACAATGATCATGCTAAATCCAATATTGTTGCTTCTAGTAGTTCTCTTGATTCCACTAATGATTCTCTTAGCCAAGTTACACTTGAGCAAGAAAATAGCTTATTGAAGGGAATCATAGACAAAGGAGTGTACAAAAGCCTTGCCGGGAGTAAGCAATTCGAGGAAATTGTGCGCAAGCAAGGAATGCACCGGAAGAATCAAGGTGTTGGTTTTGAACAAAAGTTCAATGCCAATGGAGTTGAGTGGGAAGAAGATCAATACCCCAAGACAAAGTTTGTTCCTCAACAAGAGAAGTATGATACTTCCTTCAAGGGGACACAAGCTCAAGATGATCTTCCACCACAAGACTACAAGCAAAAAGGCAAGGACAAGCTTCAAGAGGAAATTGATGCATTTGAAGAAGCTCCTAAGACCTTAGTCAAGTGGATTCCCAAGACTACTTCAAGTTCCACTTCATCAAGTACGACTACAACTCCAAGGATTCCCATAAAGATGGTGTGGATCCAAAAGAAGAAGAACTAGAGAGTTCTTGAGGGTGACTCCGCCAACATACTTCACTCTTATCATTTTGGCAAGAACAAGTGCAGTCAACTTCCACATCTTGCACTAGTTCAAGGAGTCACAAACCCTCTTGTTGGTAAGACAAGGGACAAGGTAATCTAAAAGTTTTCATGGACATCATCTTGTGTGTGCATCACACTATGTCTATGGATATCCTTGTTTGTTCCTTGTGGGACTAACCCATGTAGGTATTGAAAGTGCAATTCACTCAAATGGATAGCTCCAAGTGATCTACATCAACATTGAGCATCCACATCTTCAACATCTACATGAAGTCATCATCGACAAAACCCAAGGTTAGTTCATCCCTCTTAGGGGGGGGTATCACATCTAGGGGGAGCTTTACTCTAAGACTTGAGCTAAAGCAACTCTAAAGATGTGAACACAACAATGCTTTATGTAAAAGTGGTAACCCCACTTGAGCTTAAACGATGAGTATGACCTATGATCAAGTGTTCTCACTTGACTCCTAAGTCAATATACTCATATATAGATGACCTAGTCATCGCAAATTGCTTGATATATGCTAGAATTGGTTGTGCATGCTTTGTCACATATTTCATTTGCCATCTTATTGTGTGAGCATGTTGGTTGCATATTTTACTCATTCGAGGACATCCACTTGTTGTTTTGGTTGTTTGGTTTTATTTCCTTTTGCCAAGTGGATGGACAAGAATGCCTAAGAACCTCCTCTAGCTATCTATGCTTTTCTCGTCTCAAACTCTATTCATGCTACATCACAAAATTTGATCAAGTCAGATTCGAACCACTCTGTGTGAGGAGCGCTCGGAGTCCCCGATTCGTCATAGACTTAAACTTCCAAAACCTCTTTGTGATTCTCGGTCTGACCGATACCCTACTTTCGGTCCTACCGAGATCATTAAGTTGATCTAGGTTTTTGATCTCGGTGCAACCGATTTGAACCATTCGGTCACACCGAGTTGCAACAACTGTATACAGTTTTGCATCTCGGTGCCACCGAGTTGTTCCACTCGGTCACACCGACAGGGTCGGGCTATATATAGTCACGGGCAAAAAATTGGAAATTTCTCCGAACCCCTTCGCCCGCGCGATAGCCTGCTCTGCCAACTTGGTCTCCGGATCGTCTCCTCGCCGCTAGCCGCCTCTAGTCGCTGGTCTCCGTCGCCGTCAACGGGAATCAACCCCGCCGTTGCCGCCGTAGCGAGTCTCCGATGAACTAGGGTATGGACTCGATCTTTGTGCTATTCTCCAATCTGATTCCTAGCACATTGTGATCATCATGATTCTTGCCACGTTTGATAAACTCCTATCCAGTCAATGAACTCGTAGATTAGGTTTAATTCGAAAATTTTAGGGTTAGGTTTCCGCCGAAACCATCTCGGGCCCACCGAGTTGAAAAACTCGGTCCCACCGATTTGGCTTATGCCATTGCACAAGTGAGACTCGGTCTAAGCGAGTATTACTAATCGGTGTGACCGATTTTGGAACTCTGTGAAACCCTAGCAGTCTCGGTGCCACCGAACTATAACTCGGTCTGACCGAGTTCACTAGTTTAGGCTCCAAAACTGCTTCGGTATCACTGAGTTTAGAAATCGGTAGATCCGAGATGCTTTCAGTGGGAAACTAAAACTAAGTTTTTGAATTATTCTTTTGCAAAAATCTCTGCATTTTGTGATGCTCATCCACTCTATCTCATCTATAACCTATTCACAGGGTCAGCAGTCAGAGTTTGCATCATGTCAGACCAAAGTGATAGCCAGAACCTGTCAGAACAGCAAGTGCAGATGAGTGAGGGCACTAGTCCCTCAAGTTCCTCAGATGATGGCAGCAGGAGCACCCCTAGCAATCTACCTAAAGCTGCCACAAGACAGAGAAAGAAGAGAACCTCAGATTCAGAAGATGAGGATTATGTGGCAGAAGAGGAAGCAACTTCCAAGAGAGTTGAGCCAGCACAGGGCATAAAACTAGGGATGAAGATCAAAAGGCCAGCAGGCAGGCAGCCTATGTCAAAGGCTAGAGCTTCAACTGAGAAGCCCACTCCCATTGAGCCAGTTGCTGCTGAAGGCAAGAAGAGGAAAGAAAGGGTGAAGAAAACTGTAGCCAGAGTGCTTGGCAAAGCTTCCATCATGGAAGATGAGGAGGAAGAAGAAGAGGTAGCTGCACCAGCACCGAAGGCACCCAAGCTGATGGGTGATGCCATAAGATCAGGGGCAGCTGCTTCCAAGGCCAAGCCAGCTCCAAAGCCAAAGCCAAAGAGAAATACAAGAAGCATCCCAGCTACTGAGAAGAACAAGGCCCCGGTGCCTGAAGCTGCAGAAGAAGAGGAAGAGAATGTTCTTAGAAAGCTCAAGCCCAAGATCCCAGACCACAACGATGCTCATCCTGTGGCTGAGGATATGAAACTCAGGAGAGATTCAGGGCTCCGGAAGTGGAGGGAAGCAGACCCATATGCTTCAAGGAGAAGGACTGCAGTTGACTACAGGTTTCACACCAAGGAGCAGCAGGATTTTTATGAGACAGTGCTGCTAGACAAGAAGCCCATTGTCTGTGACATGAGATGGGTCGATTGGCAATACATCAAGGACAACAAAGAGTACTACCCTGGAGTGCAGGACAGCTTCAAGGCGTGTGGAGTAGAGGACTTTGTTGGGCAGAAGCTCACAAAGTGGAACGAGGAACTCATCATGCAGTTCTACTCCACAGCCCATTTTTATCCAGATGGTAGGATAATTTGGATGTCAGAGGGTACGAGATACCAGTCTACAGTTGCTAAATGGGCTCAGCTGATTAATGCCCCAGAGAAGCAAGCAAATGACTTGGACGTTTATGCCAAGAAGAAGATGGACCACAACTCTATGTCCAACATGTACAAGGAGATTCCAAATGAAGCACTTGACACTTTCAAGTTTGGCTCAGTACACTATCTTCTGTCAGGGCTGCCAACTATCAATTGGATTCTGAGGCACACCTTATTGCCCAAGTCTGGAGATCACAAGATGATCAGAGGCCACGCGATCAACTTGCTTCATATCTTTGACGTGCCACAGAAATTCAAGGTGATGAGCCTCAAGGTAGAGACCATCAAGAGGACAGCAGCAGACCAGAAGAGGAGCTGTGGATATGCCCCACAGATTCAGGAGCTCATCAACTCCAAGATGGGCATGGGCATATACTTGTTGGATAAGGAACACCTGCCCATCCGTCCAGATTTTGAAGATAACCAAGTTGTTATGACTAAGAATGAGCCATCATATGCCCAAGCACAAGCCAAGAAGGAGAAGGCCAAGAAGGAGAAAGCCGCCAAGATGCCAACTCAAGAGGAGGCATCTAGATATTTCTTGAAAACCAAACAAGAGCAGCTTGGTTACCTGATTGCATCCACCCTGCGTATTGAGAAAGGATTAGCCACCCTAACTCAGAACCAGGCAAGCCTAGAGAGGATCGTAGAACAGAGGTTCTATGACTTGGATATCAAGGTGACAGAGATTCAGACTGTAGTGGAGCAGCTCCAGGATGACATGCAGGAGAGGAGAGGCAAGACGACAACTGATGCCTTTGCCAGAGTGCCACGAGGTCCGAGGTCGTCTACAATGCCAGTTGCTGACACCAGAGCCACCACGTCTGCACCAGCTACAGCCTCAGTTCCACCAGCTCCAGCGTCCACTTCAGCCTCGACTCCGACCACGTCTACAGAAGGTTTCGTCCTTGGAGTGCTCCGGACTCCACCACCATTGAAGATCAAGCCTGAGTGTCGACTTAGCACTATGCATTTTCTAGGAACTTTTTGGTAACTTGTTGCCAAAGGGGGAGAAAATGTATAGATCATAGGCTTCGAGAGAGAGTGTTGCTTTTTATTCTCTCTTGTTTTATTTGGTGGTTTTTCGAACTTCGTTTGCTTTTGTGTGAGATACTACGTCATTATCTATCAGACATCGATGATCATGTGTTTGATCATAAGCTACACTTAATGTTTGCTTAATGCTATTATCCTATCTATCTTATGTGATCATTCACTATTCTTGGTGATGAGTGCATGTATTTCATTCTTATCATTTTAAGCACTCCACCAAGATGTATGTGACATGGAAGAGTAACCCATGACTCTAACTCTCTGTGCATTTGCTGTCTAAAGCAAATTTTTAAATATGCACAAATTTAGGGGGAGCTCTTACTTATCACATACTTCTCAAAGCGACGATATATTTCATGCTTATTATCATTGTCGAAGCTTTGATCTATATGTTGTCATCAATTACCAAAAAGGGGGAGATTGAAAGTGCAACTATCCCTAGGTGGTTTTGGTAATTCATAATAACATATAGCTCATTGAGCTAATGCTATTCCAAGTTGATTATTTCAGGAAAGCTCAATGATTGGCATGGCATGGATGTGAAAGTGGAACCCTCAAAATGCTAAGGACAAAGGATTGGCTCAAGCTCAAAAGCTCAAGACTCTTCATTTTATATTTTAGTGATCCAAGATCACATTGAGTCTTTAGGAAAAGCCAATACTATCAAGGAGGGATGAGGTGTTGCTTAATGAGCCTCTTTCTTCATGTCCTTAGTGATATGCTCCAAAATCCTCAACCACTTTCCCATATCCACAAATGAACTAAACCCTAAGCCAAACTCGGTCATACCGATTCTATCTATCCGGCGCCACCGAGTTTCATATGTCATAAGCCACTGCCAAACCCTAGCAATTTGGTCCTACCGATAGGGATCTCGGTCTCACTGAGATGGGATTGCAAACTCTCTGTTTCCCTTTCGTAACTTTTCGGTCTCACCGAAAGAGCGAATCGGTCCCACCGAGATTGCAATGTAAACTCTGTGTTTCCCTTTTGTAACTTTTCGGTCTCACCGAAAGAGCAAATCGGTCCCACCGAGTTTGCCTGACCAACTCTCTGGTTAGCTTATTACCAAACTCGGTCTCACCGAGTTTGTGTAATTGGTCTCACCGAGATTACGTTGTGCCCAAACCCTAACCATATCGGTCCGACCGAGTTGCATGTCAGTCCCACCGAAAATCTCTAACGGTCACTAGGTTTACCTTTTCGGTCCGACCGAGTTTGTTGATTCGGTCCCACCGAGATTGGTAGATTGTGTGTAACGGTTGGATTTTGTGTGGAGGCTATATATACCCCTCCACCTCCTCTTCATTCGTGGAGAGAGCCATCAGAACACATACACATTTCCAACTCATATGTTCTGAGAGAGAACCACCTACTCATGTGTTGAGACCAAGATATTTCATTCCTACCATATGAATCTTGATCTCTAGCCTTCCCCAAGTTGCTTTCCACTCAAATCTTCTTTCCACCAGATCCAAATCCTATGAGAGAGAGTTGAGTGTTGGGGAGACTATCATTTGAAGCACAAGAGCAAGGAGTTCATCATCAACACACCATTTGTTACTTCTTGGAGAGTGGTGTCTCCTAGATTGGCTAGGTGTCACTTGGGAGCCTCCGACAAGATTGTGGAGTTGAACCAAGGAGTTTGTAAGGGCAAGGAGATCGCCTACTTCATGAAGATCTACCGCTAGTGAGGCAAGTCCTTCATGGGCGATGGCCATGGTGGGATAGACAAGGTTGCTACTTCGTGGACCCTTCGTGGGTGGAGCCCTCCGTGGACTCGCGCAACCGTTACCCTTCGTGGGTTGAAGTCTCCATCAACGTGGATGTAGGATAGCACCACCTATCCGAACCACGGGAAAACATCCGTGTCTCTAATTGCGTTTGAATTCTCCAAACCCTTCCCTTTACATTCTTGCAAGTTGTATGCTTTACTTTCCACTACCAATATACTCTTTGCATGCTTGCTTGAATTGTGTGATGATTGCTTGACTTGTCCTATAATAGCTAAAATCTGCCAAGAACTAAAATTGGGAAAAGGTTAAGTTTTTATTTGGTCAAGTAGTCTAATCACCCCCCCCCTCTAGACATACTTTCGATCCTACACTCGGCGGGCCCCACATGGGCCTGGCAAGGCCGCGGGAGGTGGGGGAGGCCAGGGGCGACGTGGCATCGTCCCGTTGGCTGCGGGTGACCACGCGGTGGCGGCTGGCCACTAGGAGCGCGCCATGTGGCGCCGGCGAGGTGGAGGTGCGGGAAGAGACCAAGGGCGGCGGCGACAAGTGGAGGCCAGGGAGGGGTTCGGCGCTGAAAATGATGGGAGGGGGGTTAGAGGTAGGTGGAGGGCTAGGGATGCCAAAAATGGCATGAAGGGGGGTCTATACAAGGCAAGGGGCTAGGGTTAGGGGGTTTGAGGCCGTTTCAGAGCCGTTCGATCTCGATCGGACGACCCGGAGCGGAAGGGGTTAGATAGGTGGGCTAGAGGGCTGTGCTAGAGAGAGATGGGCTGAGAAGAGAGGAGAGAGAGGGCCGGCAATAGTTTTCAGAGACTGAAAACGTCCAACGTTAGACCGACTATAATGTCGCTATAGTTTAACGGTTGGGCTATCAAACGAACTCCGAATGCGATGAAACTTGACAGGCGGTCTATCTACACTATAATAAGACCACACGTCAACTCTCATCCCATTCTGAGAATATTTTCCGGCCACTTATAAAATAATAAACCGGACATGCCGCGGGCACGTGCAAGTGTGTTTGGGCTCAGAACGGACAACGGACGAAACGAGGAGACCGAGACGAATGCAAGTTTTGAAAACATGATGATGCAATGCACATGATGACATGACAAGATCCAACAGGCAAGCAAATGACATGGCAACGACGGCGAATAACTGGAAAACACCTGGCACAACGGTCTCGGGGCGTTACAGGGCAAGACTCATTGGAGCTGTGTCACGATATAGCCCAGTACAGAGGCGCCGCACACCCCTTATGCTTCACAGACGAAGTAATGGATCATCAAATCCCAAAGGGTTTCAAACCCGTAAATATAGAATCATACGACGGCACAACAGATCCTGCGGTATGGATCAAGGATTTCCTCCTGCATATCAACATGGCGCGCGGTGATGACCTACACGCCATTAAATACCTCCTACTCAAACTCAAAGGACCAGCTCGGCATTGGCTCAATAGCTTGCCAGCAGAATCCATTGGCTGTTGGGAAGATCTGCAAACCGCATTCCTCGACAACTTTCAGGGCACTTATGTGCGACCACCAGATATCGATGACTTGAGCCACATAATTCAGCGGCCAGAGGAATCGGCCAGGCAATTCTGGACACGGTTCCTAACAAAGAATAATCAAATCGTCGAATGTCCGGATGCAGAGGCCCTAGCAGCCTTCAAGCACAACATCCGCGATGAGTGGCTAGCCCGGCACCTTGGTCAGGAAATGCCGAAATCTATGGCAGCCCTCACGACACTCATGACCCACTTTTGTGCGGGAGAAGACAGCTGGCTGGCTCACTGTAATAACATATCGAAGAACCATGGTACTTTGGATACCAAGGACGGCAATAGCAGGTCACGTCGCAACAAACATAAGAGCCGCATTAACAGCGACAATACCGAGGATACGGCAATCAACGCCGGATTCAAAGGCTCTAAACCCAGTCAGCGGAAAAAGCCATTCAAAAGAAGCACTCCGGGCCCGTCCAGTTTGGACCGTATACTCGACCGCTCGTGTCAAATACACGGCACCCCTGATAAGCCAGCCAACCACACCAACAGGGATTTTCGGGTGTTCAAGCAGGCCGGCAAGTTAATTGCCAAAGACAAAGATAAGGGGTCACATAGCGATGACGAAGAGGAGCCCCGGCAGCCGAACACCAGAGGACAGAAGAGGTTCCCCCCACAAGTGCGGACGGTGAACATGATATACACAACCCACATTCCCAAGAGGGAGCGGAAGCGTGCGTTAAGGGACGTATATGCGTTAGAGCCAGTCGCCCCAAAGTTCAACCCATGGTCCTCCTGTCCGATCACCTTCCATCGCAGGGACCACCCCACTAGTATCCGTCATGGCGGATTTTCCGCACTGGCCCTAGACCCAATCATTGATGGATTTCACCTCACTCGAGTCCTTATGGATGGCGGCAGCAGCCTGAACCTGCTTTACTAGGACACAGTGCGCAAAATGGGTATAGACCCCTCAAGGATCAAACCCACAAAAACGACCTTTAAAGGTGTCATACCAGGTGTAGAGGCCCATTACACAGGCTCAGTCACACTGGAAGTGGTCTTCGGATCCCTGGATAACTTCTGAAGCAAAGAGTTAATCTTCGATATAGTCCCGTTCCGCGGTGGTTATCATGCACTGCTCGGGTGAACCGCATTTGCGAGATTCAATGCGGTACCGCACTATGCATACCTCAAGCTCAAGATGCCAGGACCTCGGGGGGTAATTACAGTTAATGGAAACACAGAGCGCTCTCTCCGAACGGAGGAGCACACGGCGGCCCTCGCAGCGGAAGCGGAAAGCAGCCTCTTAAGGCAATCCACTAGTTCGGCGTTTAAGGACCCGGACACCTTCAAGCGCGCCTGGAGTAATCGGCAAAAGGACCGCCTGGCACATTCTGAGCTCGCATAGCAATGCGGCCCCCACCCCGGTCCCGGCCAAACGGCGAAATCCGTGTCACGCGTACATAATTATGCATTAAAAATACCATGGGCATAGGAGGGGAGGTGGGCACGACTGCGGCACGCTCCAAGACGCGGCTTAAACCGCACTAGGGGCTTCCCACTTTGTTATTTTTCTCTTTCAGGACTTTAATCTCTGGAAACCCTGTCCGGCAGTATGATTGCCGAACACATGATGCAGCAACCAAGGAGGCAGAAAGCTACGTCACACCACGGAACTCCCAGGTGGATTACGATAACGAGTGAAATATTTGCTTTAATATTATTCCTCAACTTTCCCTTGGAAGGGACATGCCAAACGGTCCTACTTTTTGCTTATCGCACTACTTGTATCATTCTGCTTTAACACACCTTTTTGAATAAACAATGCATAGCTTCAGTCTGTTTTTGCATTTTTCTTTTATATATGTGTTCATTAGTGACACCTTACAACCGTACACTTTGGTACGGCCAATACACAAGGGGCTTAAGTACCCCACAATATGGTGTGAGAAGTCCGAACACTTTCACAAGTGCGGCACCCTGAACTTATAGCATTATATGCATCAGCTCTGAATCATGTCTTTGGTCAATAGTTGGGTTTGCCCGGCTCCCATGTTTTGGTACCTTACATTCCGCTATATCGGCTAAGGTAGCACTGGAAGAACTACTGCGATTGTGCCTCGGTTCTGCTGGGCTAAGCACCTCAGTAGAGAAAGCTAAAACTGACTGTCATGATAAAGCGAGAGACTGGTCGCTGTTCGAGAGGTTTTCGAGTCCTTAAAGACTTATGCCGCTTAGAGCGAGGAGTCGGCCCTGTCCGGCTTAAGGCGTGTATCGCGCCCCGAGTTCGGCCTTCCGAACACTAGGGGCTTCGCCGAAATTTAAAATTATAGAATTCTATGGCTAAGTGAGAGTGATAACGCATTATAGTCCGATTGCCTTGTTCATTGTGCTGAGCATCTCCCTCGAAGGACCCAACAATGGGAACAAGAGTGCCCAGGTTTATCCCGAACACCCCAGCACTCGCGGCATGGGGGCAGAAGCCGACGACTAGCCATCTCTCAGATTTGATAAACAGCCAAACAGAAGGTAATATTTTAAATTCAAACAAGCGTTGCATAGCGCATATGAACAAGTTTTCATACTACAGGATCACACGAGCAAGTTCATTCAAATGTTACATCTTTCGCACACTCGTCTGCTACAAGACGAGCACCCTTCAGGACACCCTCATAGTACATCTCGGGGTGGCGATGCTCCTTGCCCTCCGACGGCCCTTCCTTAATCAGCTTCATGGCGTCCAGCTTGGCCCATTGCACCTTCACACGGGTGAAAGCCCAGCGTGCACCTTCGATGCAGACGGACCGCTTGATGACTTCCAGTCGTGGACAAGCATCCACAAGCCGCCTCACCAGGCCGAAGTGGCTGTTGGGAAGGGCGTCGCTAGGCCACATCCGGACTATAAAGCCCTTCATGGCCTATTCGGCCACCTTGTGCAGCTCGACCAGTTGCTTCAGTTGGTCGCTTAGAGGCATCCGGTGTTCGGTCCCAGTATACTGAGACCAGAACAGCTTCTCTGTTGAGCTTCCCTCCTCGGCCTGGTAAAACTATGCGGCATCCGACATGCTGCGGGGCAAATCTGCGAATGCTCCTGGAGAGCTCCAGATCCGGGTAAGTAATAGGTAATTTACTTTCACATGCTTGCTTTGCATATAGAATGCCTTACCCGCCGCTATCTTCTTCATCGCATCAATCTCCTGGAGGGCCTTTTGGGCTTCGGCCTTGGCATTCTTTGCGCTCTCAAGGGCCGCGGAAAGCTCGGACTCTCGCGTCTTCGAGTCAAGCTCCAATGCCTCGTGCTTCGTCATGAGAGCTTGGAGCTCTTGCTGCACCTCGCCCACCCACGCCTCTTGTTTTTCCCGCTTAGCACGCTCCCGGGCCGCTTTGTTTTCGGCCTCGGACAGCGCTTGCTTCAAGGCTGCCACTTCGGTCGTGGCCCTGGCAAATTCATGATGATCCTGTCATTTTGCAATCGCATCTTATATATATATATATATACTCGGTATTACTTACCTTTGTTCTCCTCAAGCTGCCTCTTAGCAAGGCCGAGCTCGTCCTTGGACCCGTTAAGGTCCTGCTTCAGTGCGGCGACCTCCGCAGTTAGTGCGGCAGAGGCCAGCAGCGAAGTCTGCATACGCATATTGACATACTTATATTAGACTCATGCGATATTGTTTCATCCTCCGTTCGGCTTTTCTTTGTGAACACTGAACAGAGCATCAGGGGCTACTGTCTATGTGGTAATATTTCTCCTATATTGCAAACACTTACCTCAAAGCCTATTAGAAGGCTGGCACAGGCTTCAGTCAGTCCGCTCTTGGTGGACTGAACCTTCTGGACCACCGCACTCATAATAGTGTGGTGCTCTTCGTCGATGGTAGCGCTACGAAGCGCTCCTAGCAGATTGTCCGGTGCCTCAGGATGGACAGAGGTCATCGGCACAGGCGTCTTGCCCCTTTTGGAAGGAGGCCGCCTGCCCGAGTCTGGAACCACTGGGGGTTCCAGCATGGTGTTCGGCTGAGAGCCAAACTCAAAGCCCTCTGGAGCCTTGCTCCCTCTGCTCCCGGAGTCCGGAAGGTCGCCTTGAGGTGCCTCCGGGACTGTCTCCCCTCGACCCGGTGCCTCTTGAGACAATACCTCGGCAATGTCCGTAGGGCCAGGGGAGGTGGCGGTCGAAAGTGGATCGCTATCCATATCCGACGAGCCTAGGGAGCCGTCCGACGATAGGTCGATACGGGCTCGTGGCAGTCTGCATAGTCATAATTCGGCGTTAGGAGAGGCAGTGCGACAAAGGTATGCTATTAGTTGCTCTGGCATCCGAATACTTATGACTTCGCCAGGGGCTTGTCCCTGAGCAGCCACTCGGCTTCGCATTCGGCGGCGGTGGTGGAGTAGTCCAGAAGGGGAGTCCTTCCCTTCTTGGACCCTTCGGCCTCCCCAGTTGAGGCAGCCTTCCTTTTCTTGTCTTCCCCGACTGGAGGGGGAGCATCTTCATCTTCCTCCTCGTCTTCGGGGGAGGAGTGCGTCGCGGAGTTATCGTACGATGAGTCCGATACCACCTAGCGCCGGGAACTCTTTCGGGTTCCCTTGGCCTTCTTGGTCTTCTCCGGCACCTTGTAAGGAGCCGGAGTCAGCATCTTCGTTAGGAGAGCGTCTGCTGGGCCTTCGGGCAAAGGAGCCGGACAGTCGATCTGTCCGGCCGTCTCCTACCAGTCCTGTCAAAGGTACGGGAGCTTAGATCCCGCATAGAGTCAAACTATGAAAAACAAGTATCCTCTAAGAGGTAAAACAGCTTACCACGCTGGCTTGGCGCTTCGCGCTGAATCCGCGATCCTCGGTAGTGGGAGGGGGAACCTCGGCACCCTTGAATAGCACCTTCCAGGCATCCTTGTGTGTTGTGCCGAAGAGCCTGTTCAGAGTTTAGTGCTGGGCCAGGTCGAACTCCCACAAGTTGAAAGCCCGTTGTTGACACGGGAGGATCCGACGGATGAGCATGACCTGGACTACGTTGACGAGTTTGAGCTTCTTGCTCACCATGTTTTGGATACATGTTTGGAGTTCGGCCAGCTCTCCTGAACTACCCCAGGACAGGCCCTTCTCCTGCTAGGAGGTGATCCACGTGGGGATGCCAGATCGGAACTCGGGGGTCGCTGCCCATTTAGGGTCACGCAGCTCGGTGATGTAGAACCACCCCGATTGCCACCCCTTTATGGTCTCCATGAAGGAGCCCTCGGGCCATGTGACGTTGGGCATCTTGCCCACCATGGCGCCTCCGCACTCCGCCTGGCGGTCGCTCACTACCTTCAGCTTGACATTGAAGGTCTTTAGCCATAAGCCGAAGTGGGGCTTGATGCGGAGGAAGGCCTCGCACACGATGATAAACACCGAGATGTTGAGGATGATGTTCGGGGCCAGATCGTGGAAGTCCAGGCCATAGTAGAACATGAGCCCCCGGACGAATGGGTGGAGAGGGAATCCCAGTTCGCAGAGGAAATGGGTAAGAAACACTACCCTCTCATGGGGCCTGGGGGTGGGGATGAGTTGCCCCTCATCTGGGAGCCAGTGCGCGATGTCGTCGGGCAGGTATCCGGATCTCCTCAGCTTCTTGATGTGTCCCTCCGTGATGGAGGAGACCATCCACTTGCTTCCTAGTCCGGACATGGTTGGAGAAGGTTGAGGTGGGAAATGCGGACTTGGGCGCTGGAGCTCGAGTGTGCGAAAATGGATGAGCAAAGGAGGAAGAAGGCGTGGATGAAAAGGTGAACCCTTATCCCTTTATATGGGTGGCCGAAACTATGCGCCCCCACTAGCCTGGTAAAACTCGCTTATCCCCCAAGCGCCGTAATTGATGGCGCGGTTGGGTTGCCCACACCCGTATTGATGAGAATCCCGTAATAAGGGGGACACGATCTCTGCTTTGACAAGACGTGTCAAAAAACCGCCTCACGTTATGTGCGGGGCTAGTTAAAGGAAACGGTTCGAATAGTCATCAGGCCATGGCATAATGTCATGTTGCCAAAACAAGTTGGCAGATTAGATTTGTGGAAATATTATTCTCTCTATGGTGGAATGTGGAACTTATTTTGCAGGGTTGGAAACTATCTTTGTATTCAAATTTTTCCGTGGTGTATTTGAAGGAGGAACCTGCCTTGCAATGCCGAAGACAATACTGCGCGCCGGACTCATCATCATTGAAGCCTGGTTCAGGGGCTACTGAGGGAGTCCTGGATTAGGGGTTCTTCGGACATCCAGACTATATCCTTTGGCCGGACTATTAGACTATGAAGATACAAGATTGAAGACTTCGTCTCGTGTCCGGATGGGACTCTACTTGGCATGGAAGGCAAGCTAGGCAATACGGATATGTATATCTCCTCCTTTGTAACCGACCTTGTGTAACCCTAGCCCTTTCCAGTGTCTATATAAACCGGAGGGTTTTAGTCCGTAGGACAACATACAATCATACCATAGGCTAGCTTTTAGGGTTTAGCCTCTCCGATCTCATGGTAGATCAACTCTTGTAATACTCATATCATCAAGAATAAATCAAGCAGGACGTAGGGTTTTACCTCCATCAAGAGGGCCCGAACCTAGGTAAAACATCGTGTCCCCTGCCTCCTATTACCATCCGCCTTAGACGCACAGTTCGGGACCCCCTACCCGAGATCCGCCGGTTTTGACACCGACAGAAATCCTTGGAGTTGTAGGCGTACTTGATGAGGTAGAACTTGATGTAGTCTTGGGAACCCACTTGACCATGGCCTTAGGAGCTTCTTCAAATGCATCAATCTCCTCTTGAAGCTTGTCCTTGCCTTTTTGCTTGTAGTCTTGTGGTGGAAGATCATCTTGAGCTTGTGTTCCTTTGAAAGAAGTAGGATCATACTTCTCTTGTTGAGGAACAAACTTCGTCATGGGGTATTGATCTTGTTCCCACTCAACTCCATTGGCATTGAACTTTCTTTCAAAACCAACACCTTGATTCTTCCGGTGCCTTCCATGCTTGCCTACAATTTCCTCAAATTTCTTACTTCCGGCAAGGCTCTTGTAAACACCTTTCTCTATAATTCCCTTCAATAAGCTATTTTCTTGCTCAAGTGTAACTTGGCTAAGAGAGTCATTAGTGGAATCAAGAGAACTACTAGAAGCAACAACATTGGATTTAGCATGATTGTTGTTACTACTAGATGAAGATCATCATTGATTGCTTTTAAGAATTCATGCTGTTGCTCAAGGTTGAGCTTTTCAAAGCGTAGCTTCTCATGAGTCTTTAAAAGTTCTCGATGATCTTTCAAGGTAGTTTCATGAGCTAACTTAAGAGTGTTTAGTTCTTTAGTTAGACGCTCAATCTCCTTCTTATCATCGTCATTTGTTTTATCTTGATTAGCATGATTAATAGCAAGTTCATTGTAGTTTTCATAACTAGAGTTGTCAACAAGTAAATCATCATCTCCTAGCAAATCATCTTCATCACTATTGAAATCAACATACTTGGGGTGTGTTACCTTTGGACCTTTAGCCATGAAGCATCTTCCAATTCCTTCATTTGGTGAGTCAAATATGTCATAGGAGTTGGTTGTCACAAGTGATAGTCCGGCAACACCTTCATCTTGAGTATATTCGGAGTCGGAGTGATAACTTCTTTCGGAGTGATGGTCGGAGTCAGAGCCGGATACCCATTCACGAACATGAGCTTGATGTCTTCGTTTTGTGTAGCTCCTTGATGACTTGTCCTTCCTCTCCGAATCCTTGCTTCTCCGAGAGGGTCTTCGTTCATAACGATCATCTCTACTCCTCCCCTCTCTTGATGGTGATTCTTCTCTCCTACTTCTTCTCTTGGGAGAATCTTCTATTCTTTTGCAGGGAGTCGTACACTCATTGGAATAGTGTCCGGGTCTTCCACAATTGTAGCAGTTACTCTCACGACTAGAAGATCTTTTTTCATTGTAGGACCTTGGCTTGGAACTTCTTTCATTGCTTCTACTCTTGTAGAACTTGTTGAAGTTCTTCACCGTTAGGCTCAATTCTTCATTGAAGGTTTGCTTCTCATTTGATGATGTGGGGGCATCACATGAGGCTGTGTAAGCACCACTTGACTTGTTGTGAAGCTCATTCTTATCCTTAAGTGACATCTCATGAGCAATAATTCTTCCAATGACTTCCGTTGGCTTGAGATCTTTGTAGTTGGGCATCATTTGGATCAATGTGCACACGGTATCATATTTTCCATCCAAGGCTCTTAGGATCTTCTTGATGATGAATCTATCGGTCATCTCTTCACTTCCTAAGCCGGCAATCTCATTTGTGATAAGAGCAAGCCTAGAGTACATTGCAGCGACACCTTCACCATCCTTCATTTTGAACTTGTCAAGTTGACTTTGAAGCACATCCAATTTGGATTCCGTGACGGAGTCGGTAGCTTCGTGCATATCAATCAAAGTATCCCAAATTTCCTTTGCATTCTCAAGACGGTTGATTTTGTTGAATTCTTCGGGGCATAGTCTGTTGAAGAGAATATCACAAGCTTGAGCATTGTATTGCAGCATCTTCAACTCTTCTGCGGTAGCTTCACGGTTCGGTTCTCTCCCATCAATGAATTCACCTTGCAAGCCAGTACACACAATAGCCCAAACGGCGGGGTTATGTACTAGAATATGCATTTTCATCTTATGCTTACAACTAGCAAAATTTGTACCATCAAAGTAAGGACCTCTACGGTGGTAATTTCCCTCGCTAGACGCCATACTCTCCTAGGTTGTGAAACCAAGGCTATGACCACCAAAAGCAATGGAAATCAAAGCAAATGGAGACCAAAGCTCTGATACCACTTGTAGGATCAAAAGTATGTCTAGAGGGGGGTGATTAGACTACTTGACCAAATAAAAATCTAGCCGTTTCCCAATTTTAGTTCTTGGCAGATTTTAGCAACTTTGCACAAGTCAACCAATCAACCTACACATGCAATTCTAAGAGTATAGCAGCGGAAAGTAAAACAATTGCATATGAAGGTAAAGGGAGGAGTTTGGAGGGATCAAACGCAATGTAGACGAGGAGATTTTTGGCGTGGTTCTCATAGGTGGTGCTATCTTACATCCACGTTGATGGAGACTTCAACCCACGAAGGGTAACGGTTGCACGAGTCCACGGAGGGCTCCACTCACGAAGGGTCCATGCAGAAGCAACCTTGTCTATCCCCCCATGGTCGTCGGCCACGAAGGACTTGCCTCACTCGGGTAGATCTTCATGAAGTAGGTGATCTCCTTGCCCTTACAAACTCCTTGGTTCAACACCACAATCTTGACGGAGGCTCCCAGGTGACACCTAGCCAATCTAGGAGACACCACTCTCCAAGAGGTAACAAATGGTGTGTTGATAATGAACTCCTTGCTCTTGTGCTTCAAAAGATAGTCTCCCCAACACTCAACTCTCTCTCACAGGACTTGGATTTGCTAGAAAGGATATTTGAGTGGAAAGAAACTTGGGGAAGGCTAGAGATCAAGATTTATGTGGTTGGAATGGAATATCTTGACCTCAACACAAGTGTAGGTGGTTCTATCTCAGAAAATGTATGTTGGAAGTGTAGGCATGTTCTGATGGCTCTCTCCACGAATAAAGAGTGGGTGGAGGGGTATATATAGCCACCACACCAAATCTAACCATTACACACAATTTACCAAACTCGGTGGGACCGAATCATGAAACTCGGTCGGACCGATTTGGTTCATAATGTGACCGTTAGGGTTTTTGGTGGGACCGTGCTACCTCTTGAGCACTGCGTTGGTTTTACCTTGAAGAGGAAAGGGTGGTGCAGTAAAGGAGTCTAAGTATTTCCCTCAGTTTTTGAGAACCAAGGTATCAATCCAGTAGGAGACCACGCGTGAGTCACCTCGTACCTACACAAACAGATAAGAACCTCGCAACCAACATGATAAAGGGGTTGTCAATCCCTTCATGGCCACTTGCAAGAGTGAGATCTGATAGACATGATAATAATAATAAGATAAGTATTTTTGGTATTTTTATGATATAGATTTAAAGTAAAGATTGCAAAATAAAATAGATTCGAAACTTGTATGATGGAAAATAGTCCCGGGGGCCATAGGTTTCACTAGTGGCTTCTCTCAAGATAGCATAAGTATTACGGTGGGTTAACAAATTACTGTCGAGCAATTGATAGAAAAGCGAATAATTATGAGAATATCTAGGCATGATCATGTATATAGGCATCACGTCCGTGACAAGTAGACCGACTCCTGTCTGCATCTACTACTATTACTCCACACATCGACCGCTATCCAGCATGCATCTAGAGTATTAAGTTCATAAGAACAGAGTAACGCCTTAAGCAAGATGACATGATGTAGAGGGATAAACTCATGCAATATGATATAAACCCCATCTTTTTATCCTCGATGGCAACAGTACAATACGTGTCGTTTCCCTTTCTGTCACTGGGATCGAGCACTGCAAGATTGAACCCAAAGCTAAGCACTTCTCCCATTGCAAGAAAGATCAATCTTGTAGGCCAAAGCAAACTGATAATTCAAAGAGACTTGCAAAGATAAACCAATCATACATAAAAGAATTCAGAGAAGATTCAAATATTGTTCATACATAATCTTGATCATAAACCCACAATTCATCGGATCTCGACAAACACACCGCAAAAGAAGATTACATCAAATAGATCTCCAAGAGAATCGAGGAGAACTTTGTATTGAGATCCAAAGAGAGAGAAGAAACCATCTAGCTAATAACTATGGACCCGAAGGTATGAGGTAAACTACTCACACATCATCAGAGGGGCCGCAGAGTTGATGTAGAGGCCCTCCGTGATCAATGCCCCCTCCGGCGGAGCTCCGGAAAAGGCCCCAAGATGGGATCTCTTGAGTACAGAAGGTTGCGGCGGTGGAAATAGGGTTTCGTGGTGCTCCTGGATGTTTGCGGGGTATGTGAACATATATAGGAGGAAGAAGTTGGTCGGTGGAGCTACGAGGGGCCCACGAGGGGGGAGGGCGCGCCCAGGGGGTAGGCATGCCCCCCCCCCCCTACCTCGTGGCCGCCTCATTGATTGCTTGACGTCCACTACAAGTCCTCTTGATCATGTTTGTTCCAAAAATCACGTTCCCGAATGTTTCATTCCGTTTGGACTCCGTTTGATATTCTTTTTCTACGAAACACTGAAATAGGCAAAAAAACAGCAATTTGGGCTGGGCCTCCAGTTAATAGGTTAGTCCCAAAAATAATATAAAAGTGTAAAATAAAGCCCATTAACATCCAAAACAGATAATATAATAGCATGGAACAATCAAAAATTATAGATACATTGGAGACATATCAGCATCCCCAAGCTTAATTCCTACTCGTCCTCGAGTAGGTAAATGATAAAAACAGAATTTTTGATGTCGAATTCTTTCTAGAATATTCTTCAATGTATTTTTCTCTATTGTGGTATGAATGTTCAGATCCGAAAGATTCAAGATAAAAGTTTATTGTTGACCTAAAAATAGTAACACTCCAAGTATGCTAATCAAGCAATTATGTGTTATCAAAATACCATAGCCAAAGAAAACTTATCCCTACAAAGTCATATAGTTTGGCCATGCTTCATTTTCGTCACACAAAATGCTCTCATCATGCACAACCCCGATGGCAAGCCAAGCAATTGTTTCATACTTATCTTTTTCAAACTCTTTCAACTTTTACGCAATATATGAGCGCGATCTATGGACATAGCACTATGGGTGGAATAGAATATGATGATTGAGGTCATGTGAGAAGACAAAAAGGGAGAAAGTCTCACATTGAAGCGGATAATCAATTGGCTATGGAGATGCCCACCGATTTATGTCAATGCAAGGAGTAGGGATTGCCATGCAACGGATGCACTAGAGATATAAATATATGGAAGCTCTTCAAATAAACTAAGTGGGTGTGCATCCAACTCGCTTGCTCACGAAGACCTAGGGCATTTGAGGAAGCCCATCATTGGAATATACAAGCCAAGTTCTATAATGAAAAATTCCCACTAGTATATGAAAGTGACAAAATAAGAGACTCTCTATCATGAAGATCATGGTGCCACTTTGAAGCACAAGTGTGGAAAAAGGATAGTAACATTGTCCCTTCTCTCTTTTTCTCTAATTTATTTATTATTATTATTTATTTTTTTATTTGGGCCTTCTTTCTTCTTCTTTTTTGGCGTCTTTTCTTTCTTTTTTTCTCTTTTTTTGGAGTCTCATCCTGACTTGTGGTGGAATCATAGTCTCCATCATCCTTTCCTCACATGGGACAATGCTCTAATGATGATCATCACACTTTTATTTTCTTACAACTCAAGAATTACAACTCGATACTTAGAACAAAATATGACTCTATGTGAATGCCTCCGGTGGTGTACCGGGATTGCGATGAATCAAGAGTGACATGTATGAAAAAATTATGAACGGTGGCTTTGCCACAAATACATTGTCAACTACATGATCATGCAAAGCAATATGACAATGATGATGCGTGTCATAATAAATGGAATGGTGGAAAGTTTCATGGCAATATATCTCGGAATGGCTATGGAAATGCCATAATAGGTAGGTATGGTGGCTGTTTTGAGGAAGATATAAGGAGGCTTATTGTGATAGAGCGTATCATATCACGGGGTTTGGATGCACCGGCGAAGTTTGCACCAACTCTCAAAGTGAGAAAGGGAAATGCACAATACCTAAGAGGCTAGCAATGGTGGAAGGGTGAGAGTGCGTATAATCCATGGACTCAACATTAGTCATAAAGAAATCACATACTTATTGCAAAAATCTACAAGTCATCAAAACCAAGCACTACGCGCATGCTCCTAGGGGGATAGATTGGTAGGAAAAGACCATCGCTCGTCCCCGACCGCCACTCATAAGGAAAGCAATCAAAGAACACCCCATGCTTCAAATTTGTCACATAACGTTCACCATGCGTGCATGCTACGGGACTTGCCAACTTCAACACAAGTATTCATCAATTTCACAATTACTCAACTAGCACACTTCTAATATTACCACATTTATATCTCAAAACCATCTATCAAGCACCCAACTTCTCTTAGCATTTAAAATTTATAACCAAAGTGAATTACCATGCTATTCTAAAGGACTCTCAAAATGGTATAAGTGAAGCATTAGAGGTCAATTATTTCTATAAAGTAGAACCACCGCGTGCTCTAAAAGATATAAGCGAAGCACTAGAGCAAAAAACTATATAGCTCAAAAGATATAAGTGAAGCACATAGAGTATTCTAATGAATTCCAATTCATGTGTGTCTCTCTCAAAAGTTGTGTACAGCAAGGATGATTGTGGTAAACTAGAAAGCAAAGACTCAAATCATACAAGACGCTCCAAGCAAAACACATATCATGTGGCGAATAAAAATATAGCTCCAAGTAAAGTTACCGATAGACGAAGATGAAAGAGGGGATGCCTTCTGGGGCATCCCAAAGCTTAGGCTTTTTGGTGTCCTTGGATTTTACCTTGGGGTGCCTTGGGCATCCCCAAGCTTAGGCTCTTGCCACTCCTTGTTCCATAATCCATCAAATCCTTACCCAAAACTTGAAAACTTCAGAACACAAAACTTAAAAGAAAATCTTCGTGAGCTCCCTTAGTAAAAGAAAACAACCACCACTTCAAGGTACTGTGATGAACTCATTCTTGATTTATATTGGTGTTAAACCTACTGTTTTCCAACTTTTCTATGGTTCATAAACTCTATTACTAACCATAGATTCATCAAAATAAGCAAACAACACACGAAAAAACAGAATCTATCAAAAACAGAACAGTCTGTAGTAATCTGTAGGTTCCGACCACTTCTGGAACCCAAAAAATTCTAAAATAAATTGCTGGACATGAGGAATTTATCTATTAATCATCTTAAAAAATAATTAACTAAATATCACTCTCCAATAAAAAATGGAAGCAATTCTCGTGAGCGCTAAAGTTTCTGTTTTTTACAGCAGGATCAAAAAGACTTTCCCCAAGTCTTCCCAACGGTTATACTTGGCACAAACACTAATTAAACACAAAAAACACAATCAAAACAGAGGCTAGATAAATTATTTATTACTAAAAAGTAGCAAAAATCAAGGAATAAAAATAAAATTGGGTTGCTCCCAACAAGCGCTATCGTTTAACGCCCTTAGCTAGACATAAAAGCAAGGATAGATCTAAGTATTGCCATATTTGGTAGGCAATTCTTCAATAAGACACCTATAACCCCTAGGAGTCTCTTTATTTTTATTAATTATCAAACTCCTAGGCACAAAGTCAAGAAAATCATTTGTAGCAAAAGGTTCCTTAAGGATAGCAAGAAAGTTGGGGTGACCACTTATGGATTTGAGGTCCGCATTTCCCTTACTAGAAGTTTCACCCTTAATTTTAGGAACATACATCAATTTGGAAATCTTAGCATTAGAAGGAGTGTTTTTCACGGAAGAAAAGTCAGATCCTAGGTTGGTACTAATATCCTCAATTTTATCAATTCTAGTGGAATCTTGATCTATCTTTTCATTAACCATAGGTTCCTTTTCTTTAAAAAAATTTAAGAGCCACTCCTACCTTAGGTCCGTATTGGGTAACTTGGTTGTGGATCTTTCTATGCAAATTTTCAATCAACTCTATGGTAGCAACTTTATTTTCAATAATTTCAAGCCTTTGCATCACATGTTCCAAAGTTAAAGTAGTTCCATTAACCAAAAGAGGTGGTGGGCCAAACAAATCTACCATAGCATTATAAGAATCAAAAGTATGGCTACCCAAGAAATTTCCTCCAGTAATGGTATCAAGGATATATCTATTCCAAGGCGTGATGCCTACATAAAAATTGCGAAGAAGAATGGAAGTAGATTGCTACCTAGTAGATCTATTTTGCGCATTGCAAATTCTGTACCAGGCATATTTTAGATTTTCTCCCTCCCTTTGTTTAAAATTAAGAACTTCATTCTCGGGACACAAGGGAGTAGATAAAGGACTAGCCATAACAATGAGGCAAGCGAAAAAGAGGCGAACGGAAAAGAGAGGGCGAATAAAATAGCAAGGGTGAAGTGGGGGAGAGGAAAACGAGAGGCAGATGGCAAATAATGTAATGTGAAGGATAAGAGTTGTCATGGGTACTTGGTATGTCTTGACTTGGCGTAGATCTCCTCGGCAACGGCGCCAAAAATCCTTCTTGCTACCTCTTGAGCACTGCGTTGGTTTTCCCTTGAAGAGGAAAGGGTGGTGCAGTAAAGCAGCGTAAGTATTTCCCTCAGTTTTTGAGAACCAAGGTATCAATCCAGTAGGAGACCACGCGCGAGTCACCTTGTACCTACACAAACAAATAAGAACCTCGCAACCAATGCGATAAAGGGGTTGTCAATCCCTTCACGGCCACTTACAAGAGTGAGATCTGATAGACATGATAATAATAATAATAAGATAAGTATTTTTGGTATTTTTATGATATAGATTGAAAGTAAAGATTGCAAAATAAAATAGATTGGAAACTTGTATGATGGAAAATAGTCCCGGGGGGCATAGGTTTCACTAGTGGCTTCTCTCAAGATTGCATCAGTATTACGGTGGGTGAACAAATTACTGTCGAGCAATTGATAGAAAAGCAAATAATTATGAGAATATCTAGGCATGATCATGTATATAGGCATCACGTCCATGACAAGTAGACCGACTCCTGCCTGCATCTACTACTATTACTCCACACATCGACCGCTATCCAGCATGCATCTAGAGTATTAAGTTCATAAGAACGGAGTAACGCCTTAAGCAAGATGACATGATGTAGAGGGATAAACCCATGCAATGTGATATCAACCCCATATTTTTATCCTCGATGGAAACAATACAATATGTGTCGTTTCCCTTTCTGTCACTGGGATCAAGCACCACAAGATTGAACCCAAAGCTAAGCACTTCTCCCATTGCAAGAAAGATCAATCTAGTAGGCCAAACCAAACTGATAATTTGAAGAGACTTGCAAAGATAAACCAATCATACATAAAAGAATTCAGAGAAGATTCAAATATTGTTCATAGATAATCTTGTAAACCCACAATTCATCGGATCTCAACAAACACACCGCAAAAGAAGATTACATCAAATAGATCTCCAAGAGAATCGAGGAGAACTTTGTATTGAAATCCAAAGAGAGAGAAGAAGCCATCTAGCTAACATCATGTCATGGACCCGAAGGTCTGAGGTAAACTACTCACACATCATCGGAGGGAACATGGAGTTGATGTAGAGGCCCTTCATGATCAATGCCCCCTCCGGTGGAGCTCCGGAAAAGGCCCCAAGATGGGATCTCTTGGGTATAGAAGGTTGCAGCGGTAGAAATAGGGTTTCGTGGTGCTCCTGGATGTTTGCGGGGTATGTGAACATATATAGGAGGAAGAAGTAGGTCGGTGGAGCTACGAGGGGCCCATGAGGGGGGAGGGCGCACCCAGGGGGTAGGCGCGCCCCTACCTCGTGGTTGCCTCGTTGATTGCTTGACGTCCACTCCAAGTCCTCTGGATCACGTTTGTTCCAAAAATCACGTTCTCGAAGGTTTCATTCCATTTGGACTCCGTTTGATATTCCTTTTCTACGGAACACTGAAATAGGCAAAAAAACAACAATTTGGGCTGGGCCTCCGGTTAATAGGTTAGTCCCAAAAATATTATAAAAGTGTAAAATAAAGCCCATTAACATCCAAAACAGATAATATGCATGGAACAATCAAAAATTATAGATACGTTGGAGACGTATCAGACCGACATGTCAACTCAGTGGGACCGATGTCATTAGGGTTTGGGCATAACTTAATCTCGGTGAGACCGATTACACAAACTCGGTGAGACCGATTTTGGTAATAGACTAACCAGAGAGTTGGTCAGGCAAACTCGGTGGGACCGATTCACTCATCTCGGTTGGACCGAAATGTTACGAAAGGGAAACAGAGAGTTTGCATTGCAATCTCGATGGGACCGATCGCTCATCTCGGTTTGACCGAAACGTTATGAAGGGAAACAGAGAGATTACAATCCCATCTCGGTGAGACCGAGATCCCTATCGGTGAGACCGAAAAGACTAGGGTTTTGGCAGTGGCTATGTCAAGAGAACTCGGTGGCGCCGGATAGAAAATTTCGGTGTGGCCGAGTTTAACTTTTGGTTTGGGACATATGTGGATATGAGAAAGTAGTTGAGGGCTTTGGAGCATATCACTAAGCATTTTGAGGAAGAACCTTATTAAGCAGCACCTCACCCCCTCTTGGTAGTATTGGATTTTCCTATGGACTCAATGTGATCTTGGATCACTAAAATAAAAAATGTAGAGTCTTGTGCTTTGAGCTTGAGCCAATCCTTTTGTCCTTGGCATTTTGAGGAGTCCACTTTTCTAATCCATGCCATGCCAATCATTCAGCTTTCCTGAAATATTTATCTTGAAATAGCATTAGCTCAATGAGCTATATGTTGTTAGGAATTACCAAAACCACCCAGGGATAGTTGCACTTTCAAAATGTTCTCCCTGAGTATGCACCATTGCTACAGTTCGTCATGCTGAGACACCACGTGATGATCGGGTGTGATAAGCTCTACGTTCACATACAATGGGTGTAAGATAGTTTTGCACATGCAGAATACTCGGGTTAAACTTGACGAGCCTAGCATATGCAGATATGACCTCGGAACGCTGAGACAGAAAGGTCGAACGTGAATCATATAATAGATATGATCAACATAGAGATGTTCACCATTGAAAACTACTCCACCTCACGTGAAGATATGGATCACGTGATCATTTAGATGACTAGAGGGATGTCTATCTAACTGGGAGTTCTTAAGTAATATGATTCATTAAACTTAAATTTATCATGAACTTAGTCCTGATAGTTTTTGCATATCTATGTAGTTGTTGATCAATGGCCTATGCTACCGTTCCCTTGAATTTTAATGCGTTCCTAGAGAAAGCTAAGTTGGAAGATGATGGTAGAAACTACACGGACTGGGTCCGTAATTTGAGGATTATCCTCATTTCTGCATAGAAGAATTACATCCTGGAAGCACCGCTAGGTGCAAGACCCGCTGCAGGAGCAACTTTGGATGTTATGAACGTCTGGCAGACTAAAGCTGATGACTACTCGATAGTTCAGTGTGCCATGCTTTACGGCTTAGAATCGGGACTTCAAAGACGTTTTGAATGTCATGGAGCATATGAGATATTCCAAGAGTTTAAGTTAATGTTTCAAGCAAATGCCCGAGTTGAGAGATATGAAGTCTCCAACAAGTTCTATAGTTGCAAGATGGAGGAGAACAGTTCTGTCAGTGAACACATACTCAGAATGTCTGGGTACCATAACCACTTGACTCGGCCGGGAGTTAATCTTGCTAATGATAGTGTCATTGACAGAGTTCTACAATCACTGCCACCAAGCCATAAAGTCTTCATGATGAACTATAACATGCAAGGGATGGAAAAGACAATTCTCGAGCTCTTCGCAATGCTAAAGGCTGCGGAGGTAGAAATCAAGAAGGAGCATCAAGTGTTGATGGTTAACAAGACCACTAGTTTCAAGAAAAAGGGCAAAGGGAAGAAGGGGAACTTCAAGAAGAATAGCAAGCAAGTTGCTGCTCCCGGGAAGAAGCCTAAGTCTGGACCTAAGCCTAAAACTGAGTGCTTCTACTACAAAGGGACTGGTCACTGGAAGCGGAACTGCCCCAAGTATTTGGTGGAAAGGTATATTTGATATACATGTTATTGATGTGTACCTTACTAATGCTCGTAGTAGCGCCTGGGTATTTGATACGGGTTCTGTTGCTCATATTTGGGACTCAAAATAGGGGCTACAGATTAAACGAAGATTGGCTAAGCACGAGGTGACAATGCGCGTCGGAAATGGTTCCAAGGTCGATCGATGTGATCGTCGTCGTCACGCTACCTCTACATCTACCTTCGGGGTTAGTTTTAGACCTAAATAATTGTTATTGGTGCCAGCATTGAGCATGAACATTATATCTGGATCTTGTTTGATGCGAAACGGTTATTCATTTAAATCAGAGACTAGTGGTTGTTCTATTTATATGAGTAATATCTTTTATGGTCATGCACCCTTGATGAGTGGTCTATTTTTATTGAATCTCGATCACAATGATACACATATTCATAATATTGAAGCCAAAAGATGCAAAGTTAATAATGATAGTGCAACTTATTTGTGGCACTGCTGTTTAGGTCATATTAGTATAAAGCGCGTGAAGAAACTCCATGCTGATGGGCTTTTGGAATCACTTGATGCTTGCGAACCATGCCTCATGGGCAAGATGACTAAGACTCCGTTCTCCACAACAATGGAGTGAGCCACTAACTTATTGGAAGTAATACATACTGATGTATGTAGTCCGATGAGTGTTGAGGCTCGTGGTGGGTATCGTCATTTTCTGACCTTCACAGACGACTTGAGCAGATATGGGTATATCTACTTGATGAAACATAAGTATGAAACATTTGAAAAGTTCAAAGAATTTCAGAGTGAAGTGGAAAATCATCGTACACTGGTGCACGTCGGTCCTAAACAAATGGTTTTTAACCCCTTTCCACGATGGCATTTGGAACCGTCACCAAGTAAGTGTGGGCGATAGGGGGGTCCTTCCCACATGATCCAGAAACCGTCGGGGATATGCCCTCCCGGCACACACGCTCGGCAAAATGAGGTCGTGTGCGACCGGCGAGCACTCAAATACGGAAATACGTACAGTAGAGCTAAAAATACAATTATATGGCGAAATTGTTTCCGGTTGCAAGTACATCCCAAACAGTCAGCCCCCACTAAACGTTTCCGTTCATATGCACATCCCACACAGTCGCTCCAAGGAAAACTTTTTCGTTCACAGGTACATCACACACAATTTTTCCTGTTAAATCGTTTGCGTTATTGAATGTATCACACACGGCCTGTAGAAGAAACTGTGTGGCAAAGGTTGTCCATCACACACAGTTTTTATGTGGTAAACATTTGCGCAAGGTGGCCTAATGCAAACAGTTTTCAAGAGAAAGTCGTGTGTGATTGTTCATTTATCCAACATGGTTTATTCGTAGAAACTGTGTGCGTTGCCTGAGGTCATCGCCTACGGTATTTTTTCAACAATCGTTTGCAATAGCAAAACACAATTAGAAGGCTAATTCGCCATTAGCAGGCTAATTATCCGATTATTCATAATCCATTTTATTAATCTAATTGACATTTCATATTAAGCACACAATATATTTCATTTCCATATTAAGGAAGCAGAATTTCATAATTGAAATACATCAGAGTACAACATGATATAATTTCAGCACTCAGCTACCCCATTACACAACTGCACCAGCAACAAGTTCCACATGCAACATGTAGAGCCTTTTGAAATTAGCATCATAGACGGTATATAGACATATGCATCTCATCTGGAAAACTGCTAAAGCAGAAGGCGAATATTAAGCCTTCATTCATGTTGAAGGTCTTTGCAACTTTAGGCCAGTGCCTGTGGATGATTGACCGTCCGTCCTTCGTCCTTTTCAGGAACACTTCAATATTGAACCGTGGGTGTTGTATGAAAACCTTCCTCGCCTCCTGACCATAGAGGTGGTTTGAGAGGTAATCATCAGTGAACTGCTTTGGAAAGGCCTGAAAACAAGGATGTGCATAAATATCTTCTCTATATTGGAAATAGGGCAAAGGAATAAAAAAAGGCAAGGTATAATAGTTAGTACCATCTTGTAGTGAACTGATGTCTTCTTCATTGTGCAGACAAAGATCTTGTTGTTTTTTGTCGCTAATTTCTTTATCCTAACAATCTTTCTGAGTTTCTTGATTTGATTGATATTCATGGACAACTCATTTCCCCATATGCAAAAAGGGTCAAACAATGGGTCAAAACCTCTGACAGCAGGACCTACATGTGCAAGACCAAATTGTTAAAAACCAAAATATTAGAATGGTTCCTATAATTGCACAATAATGTGCTATTAGACAACGGACCATGCACGTGCTAACCTCGATTGTAAACCTCGGTGCTTCCCATTATTTCCCTACAACACATATAAGGTAGTTAGTCATCAAGTTAAGTAAGGGTTCGCATGCTATCAGTAAAATATGTTGATGAAAAATAAGCACATTGCAGATTCATCAGATTAATTGAAGCCACATGGAAAACCCATTTACCCAAACCAATCATGATTAAGAACTAGGAAATATAGCACTTGTATATGTTTCTCATGTATTAATTGCAGCCAAATTCGATTTATTCCTCACATGCACAACAATACAAATTTCTACCCACGACAATTAGACATCGCATTGCAGAATTGAACCAAGGAGTTAACTAAACACCACAACAAATGAACCAAACATTAACTGAGCACCACATTGCACAACATAACATACTCCTAATAGAAGACCAGAGAGTTAACCAAACAGTTAACTACAGCCAATTGTAGCAATTGTATTTGTTTCTCATGTATTTACTACAGCCAAATTCAATTTATTCCTCACATGGTATACAATAACAGAATGCACACACAATTTTGTAGAGATAAATTCGATTTATTTCTCACATAGAAGACGATACAAAATTGCAGCCTGAAGAATTGAACATCACATTTGCAAAATTGAACCAAACAGTTAACTAAAGGCGACAACTAATTAACAAAACAGTTAATAAGTGAGCACCACACTGCACGACATATAGAACATATACACTAGGGCGACAGATTGCATGGTGAATTAGATAGCACAATTCACTAGAGTTTGTGAAGGAAAGGCGGGAGCAGCACACGCAACGGATAAACCGAGCATGCTTAACCGGCGTAGCTAGCAATTGGCAAGGTGCTCCTTAAAGATCTGGGGGTCGGCACGAATGGCAGTCATCGCGACCTCATCCGTGTGTGCGGCCGCGATTTCCTTCTCCGCTACCAAATGCTCCTTGAGGTCCTGGCTATACTACGTGCACCATGGCTTAGGCCGGCACTTTTTTGGTGGAGGGGTCAGTGATTTGGGTGGAAGGTGTCGCGCTCGCACCGGCGGTCTGGGCATGTGGGATGTGGAAGGAGGAGGAGGATGGGGTCGGGTGTGGATTACCTGACTGGATAAAGGAGGCCGAGTAGTGTGAAGGAGGGTCGCCGGTGAGGAGGCGGTGACGCTGCAAGCAAGGAGTGAAGGTTTCAACTTGGAAAGGAAGGCAGAAAGAGGGGAAATGTGGCTTTTGGTAAGGGGGGGGGGCGGGGAGGTAGATATTTCCGCGGAAGCCGAAAATTTGGAATCGCTTCAGCCAAAAAACTGGCGCGCAAAGTGTCGTCAGACACGGTCCCTTATTCAGAACTGTGTACGATATGTGGACATCACAAACGATTCAGATAGCTTAACCCGTGTGTGATGAGTTTGAATGTCAAAAGTTTTGGTTCGAATTTCCATGGTTATAGTGGTCATCCACGTTATTGCATAATTTGGGTACACAAAGGAGACTACAGCACACCCACACTTCTTAATCGAGCAAGTTCAGCAATTAAAAAGAGCTAGCTGACCTAAACATTACTCTAACAAATTAAAGACCGACGCTCTTAATTAAACAAAACAAAGAGTACTACTACGGCTGGTGCTCGTCGATATTCGCCGCTGCCTCCATGTCTAGCCCGCGCCCGACAGTCTCCTGGGGAAGGGGCTCCATGGCATCCATCGCACCATACTCGGCAAGCATCTCGCCATCCGCGTCCTCCATCTCTTTGGAAAAGGCCTCCACGAGCTGGGCATGGGCGGACACGATCTGGGCTTGGACGGGCTCCATCATTGCAAGGTATGCGACGGAGGAACGGACGGCTGCTCGAACGCTCTCGGCGATTGCCAGCTCTTCGGCCGTGGGTTGCCGACCGTTGTCGGAGAAGCTTCGTTCGATTTGTGCGGTGACCACTAGGAGCTAGGCGTGGGCAACCTCGACATGGTCGTGGGCGCCCTCCATCAGGGCTAAGGCCGCCGCTGCGGAAAGGACAACTGTTGTGCCGCTCTTGCCAGTTGCTATCCCCGAGGCAGATGTTGCTGCCACCACCTGAGAAGCAACAACGGACGTTTGGGCTGCCTTTGTTGTCCGGTCCAAATTGTGGAAGCGGTCATGCACCTTGTTAGCACGCGCATGGCGGCTGCGGCCGCGCTCTCGTCGGAGTGGGCCACCGAAGTTGCCCTCACGACGCAGGTCCACGTGCCCATCTTTCGCCGACAATGATTGAACAGTGAAATGATATTTGGGGCGTGAGCTAGTGTGCTTGAGACGCCGGCAGTGGACTGTAGCCGGTGCACCTTCTCGCGTAAGCCATAGGCGTACTATACACCGACGGTGCTCCAAGATATTTTGTACTACATCTCACACGGTTGCTGATAATAAACTATGTGCGATCTACTTGATTTTTCATCTTGATTTGAATTACATAATGGGGTCACAGTGGCAATGGACGGTGTTTGAGTTGCTAGACCTTTTATCTGGAGTGAACATGCAACTATATGTGTGTCGTAAAAGAATTGGAATTAATCAAGGTTCGTTTGAACATTTTATACATTAAATTGGTTTTCTAGCAATTTCAGGTGAACAGTTCAAATTTGAACTACATGCACATGCTCCAGTGCATATAAATTGGTTGAAAAATCAAATCTGTGTCCTTGGGTGCATGCTTAGGTCCCATGCAAGAAATGGGAATGAATTTCAAAAACTAGGGCACCGTTGATTGCCGGTAAAACATTGAGATGCCTGGTTTTTAAATTCTAGTAAATCCAAAACTCATCTGAAATTCATGAAACTTCGCATGCTATCATGGAGCGGCATCAACATGCCGTGGTATAAACTTTGTCCCATTTGGGGCAGGTTTGGGTATATGCTTCTCACAAACCGGAGCTTCTCACAACAAGCATGATGGTTTTCGGTAGGGAACGTCCCGCCTTTGGGGATGAAACGATATCCATTGCCTCTTATTTCTTTCAAATATTTTTCTCGTGTCACATAGAACAACAAGAGTGTTGTGTGAATTTTTCTGATTTTTCAGGGTTCGTTTGGATATTTTTTATGCATTAAGAGTTTTCAATGCATTTTATGTGCATAATTCAAATTTGAACTACATGCACATGCTCCAGTGCATATAAATTGGTTGAAAAATCAAATCTGTGTCCTTGGGTGCATGCTTAGGTCCCATGCAAGAAATGGGAATGAGTTTCAAACACCGGGCCACCGTTGGTTGCCGGCAAAACATTGAGATGCCTGGTTTTTAAATTCTAGTAAATCCAAAACTCGTCTGAAATTCATGAGACTTCGCATGCTATCATGGAGTGGCATCAACATGCCGTGGTACAAACTTTGTCCCATTTGGGGTAGGTTTGGGTATATGTTTCTCACAAACCGGAGCTTCTCACAACAAGCATGATGGTTTTCGGTAGGGAACGTCCCACCTTTGGGGACGAAACGATATCCATTGCCTATTATTGCTTTCAGTTTTTTCTCGTGTCAACGTACAACAACAGGAGTGTTGTGTGAATTTTTGTGATTTTTCGGGGTTCGTTTGGACATTTTTATGCATTAAGAGTTTTCAATGCATTTTATGTGCATAATTCAAATTTGAAGTACATGCACATGCTCGAGTGCATATAAATTGGTTGAAAAATCAAATCTGTGTCCTTGGGTGCATACTTGGGTCCCATGCAAGAAATGGGAATGAATTTCAAACACCGGTGTCGGTGTCAAAACCGGCGGATCTCGGGTAGGGGGACCCGAATTGTGCGTCTAGGATCGATGATAACAGGAGACGGGGGCACAATGTTTACCCAAGTTTGGGCCCTCTCTATGGAGGTAATACCCTACTTCCTGCTTGATTGATCTTGATGAATATGAGTATTACAAGAGTTGATCTACCACGAGATCATAATGGCTAAACCCTAAAAGTCTAGCATGTCTGACTATGATTATGAGGATATCTCTCTATGGACCTAGCCCTCCGGTTTATATAGACACCGGGAGAATCTAGGGTTACATAAGGTTGGTTACAGAGAAAGGAATCTTCATATTTGGTCGCCAAGCTTGCCTTCCACGCCAAGAAGAGTCCCATCCGGATACGGGTAGAGTCTTCGGTCTTCGCATCTTCACAGCCCATCAGTCTGGCCCATATCCAATAGGTCAGACGCCTGAGGACCCCTTAGTCCAGGACTCCCTCAGTAGCCCCTGAACCAGGCTTCAATGACGAGGTGTCCGGCGTGCAGATTGTCCTCGGCATTGCAAGGCGGGTTCCTTTTCCGAATACTCCAAGATAGTCTTCGGTCGTAATGAACGTGTCCGGATCTGCAACACAAGTACCAAACATGACTGCAGAGAATATAATATTGGCACGAGCCCAATCTGCTGACAACTTTTTGTAGCATGACATCACGTTTGCTCGGTCATTATTTCGGACCGTTTCTTGTCCCACCGTTCCGTGTTTCGAGGCGTGGTTTTTATTGGCACGTTATGTCAAAGCAGGGATTGTATCCCCTGATTGCGGGATCCTCATTAATACGGGCATGGGTAACCCTACCATTCTACTGGAAAGATTCCTTAGGAATAGGCAGGTTTTTAGGCTTTAGGAGGAGGCGTTCAATACCCGCTGCCTTTATAAAGGAAACACGGGCTGTCATTTTTCGCCAAACCTCTCCTCAACCTTTCCAACCTCGAGTTCTAGCACCCAAGGTTCGACTGCATTGCTTCAAGCTTCCCCATCATGTTTGGACCCATCCCTCAAGGCTGATGGGTGGCTTCCTCCGTCATAGAGGAGGATATCGCAAAGCTTCGGGCGGCCAGATACCTGACCGCGGAGATCCCCCACAGGCTTCCTGCTCAAGGACGGTTTATTCCGACCCCTAGATCTTGTGAGAGGGTCGTATTCATCTCTCACTTCCTCCGAGGGCTGGGGTTCGCTCTTCACCCCTTCGTCCAGGGGCAAATGTTTTATTACGGACTAGATTTTCATGATCTAGCTCTGGATTCTTTCCTTCACGTCTCGGCGTTTATCATCACCTGCGAGGCCTTCCTCCGAATCCCCCCACACTTCGGCTTATGGCTCAAGACCTTTAGTGTGAAGCCGAAGGTAGTCAATGTGGAACAGGCGGAGTGCGGCGGTGCGGTAGTAAGCAAGCTTACCAACACTCACTGGCCAAAAGTCTCTTTCACCGAAACTTACAACCAATGGCAGCGAGAGTGGTTTTACGTCTTGGAACCCCGTAGTACCAAGTGGGCAGGTATACCTGCGTTCCGTTCTGGCCCTCCGTTACAGCTTGCATCAAGGATCAATAAGGGGCTGGACTGGGGATCAGCTGATGAAGTTCAGACTCTACAGAGCCGCATCCGAACCCTCCTCGAGAGGGACATCAATCTTGTCAATGTGATTCAAGTAATGCTATTCCGCTGAATCCTGCCATGCCAGCGTAGGCCTCTCCGCATGTGGGAGTTTAATCCGGAAGGACCACGAACCCTCCAACACTTCTTCGGCGCTACACACAAAGGGATGTGGAAGATGTTTTTTGGGAAACGAAAACATTGGCCGGACACCACTGAGGACGTCGGCCTTAAATGCAACCGTCTGGATACCTCGGTAAGCACTTGTCTTCCGAACGCTTTGTAGTTAAGTATACCGTAATACGTTACCGAGCAAACTATCTTCTTTCAGGGATGGATAAAGAAAGCAGAACTAATTAGGTGTTCGGCCCCCCTTCTCGAAGCCTCAGCGGATCCCGTATTAACAAGGATGCTGGCCCCGGCACCATACCAGATGCCTGTGAAGGAGGACAAGACGGAGAGTGGGAGGACCAAAGATGGCCTCCATCCCGAAGATATATTGGACGCCGTGTCCGGGGAGATGAAAATCCCATCGCCCGAAGACAAAAGTAAAGGAGAAGCTAACATTCATTCCCCCTATGGTAAGAAAAGGGTCGTTTCCGAAGATTGGGAGGAAAAGGCTCCCAAGCGAGGCAAGATGCCCCTGTCGGGTGGCTCGGGCCTGAAGGACGACATTATCGCGTAGTCCTCCAGTGAGGCCAAGCCTAAATCATAAGCGAACAAGGGTGTTTTACACATACCCCGTTCCTCTCCTGTGACCAGGGTAACATCTAAAATGTATGTTTTTGCAGCTCAGCGCACAATCTTTCTCAACAATCATCTTCCTCGGGAGATCTTCACCCAGAGATGATGGAAAGCGAGACGCCTCCACCAGTCTCCTCGCCCAATAAGGCGGATGACTTCGAGGTGTCGTCCCGGAGGGTCTCTCCTGATCCACAAGCGATGTGAGGGATGGCGAAAACATGAACCGAAGATGATACTTCGGTAGCCCAGGGTCCGGGGACCAATGATAAAGGCCCCGGACTGTCCGGCTTTCAGCCGGAGACAACTTTAGGGGCAAATGAACGGGTCCCTTCGAAGGAGGGTCGTGCTGCTATGGCTGCTTCCGGAGATCCAGAAGCACCGGATATACTGACGAACATGCTGCGGCAGGTGTCCGTCTCTGAAGACCATCGTACCTTGATGGGTACGGTGGTTGAAAAGGTCCTCACCGCGAAAAGTGGATTGAATGAGGCCTTCACGAGCCTACTAAGAGGCTTCGAGGTTTGTGATTTAATGCGTTCAATTGTGTTTTATTCAAAAAATACTCATGTGTATAGATAGTAGCCCCTAAGACTCTGATAGGCTTCCCAAGGGAGGCAATCAGAGGATCAAAAATATTTATCCAGGAAATAGTCTGACTACTTGGAACACAGGTTGTTACCTCCCCTGCAACTGCCCGATCCGCAAAGGTTGCGGATCTGTGGTGGATGATGACATCACGCTGATCAACAGGCGTCTTGACGAGGCGCAAGGTATGTTTTTGGGTCAGCCAGTATATGTATGCATGATAACATGAGCATGAAGCAGGAATTGTATACTGAGACACGCATAACTACGGATGGTGCTGCTGCGGTGGAGGCCCTTCAGGCTAAGCTTGTCCTTGCCAAGGAGCAAACCCGGGTGAGTAATTTGGCTGCCCATAAGGCGGCTGAAGAGTTAAAAACCGAACAGGCTGCTCGGTGCCAGTGTGAGGAAAGAATTACTACCATGGCGCGCAAGCTGGAGGAAACCGCCGTCTAGTGTGAATTCCTCGAGAAGCATAACAAGGCCAAAGCGGCCGATCTTGACAAAGCCTTACAAGAGGCGAAAGAGGCACGATCTGAGTCTAGAGAGGCTCGGGAAGAGATCCGGCAAACTGGGGAGATAGTGGTTGGTAAGCCTTTCTTATTATAGACAAAGTTCGGCGATCCGAAGTATTCACCGCTTAACCAAATGTGGAGTTCTTCGTACACCTTTTTGGACCTGCCGAAGAGTTCCTCTGATGCGGCGCAATTTTACCGAGTGCAGGAAGGGTGTGCCACGGAGAAGCTTTTTTGGTCACAGTTCGGCGCGCCAAAGCGTCAGTTGTTACTAAATGAACAGATGGCCTAGTGGGCTGAGCTCCATAGGATATCTGGTTCCGCCATGAAGGACATCATAGTCCGGCCGTGGTCTACTAAGCCCATTCTGAATAGTTACTTTGGTTTGGTGTCGCGGCTTGTGGATGCGGTGTCGCGTATCGACGCTGTTAAGCGTTCGACGTGCATTGAAGGTGCACGGATGGCCTTTGCCCGTGTCAAAACATACTGGGCCAAGATGAAGGCCACTGACGTTGCAGCGAGGAGTCCCCTCAAGGGTAAGGACCATCACGCACCCGAACACTATTTCGGTGACGTCTTAGAGGGTGCCCTCTTGATAGAGGGTCAGTGCTCGAAAGATATGATATTTGAATGAAATGTATTGAATTGTAAAAGATAATATTATGATTTTTGCTTGAAAGCTTTTGGTTCCTCCTGTGCGGCCGTTTTTGTATAATCTGAAAGTTTTCCAGTCGTCGGCTTTAGCCCCCATGTAAAAAATACGGGGGTCTTCGGGAAAGTACATGATCACTCTTAACCCAACGTCTTCGTCCATGAAGGAGGTGTCAATGCGGTGAACGAGGCAATCAGACTATATGGCATTAGCACTTTCACTTAGCCATAGGAGTTTTATGACGGGTCTACGATATAAACCCTGGTATGTACGCTGTTATCCCAATGTGGTGTGTTTACATGTATGACCTAAAGAAAGGTCCTTCGTGTAATACGGAGGGAATCACGAAAGATTCCGATAAGTCGTTGAGTGGTTGACCAGCTCTCGCTGCATCATGACAGTCAGTTTTCGGTTTTCTCTACTGAGGTGCTTGTTTGGGTAAACCAGGGCACAATCGCAGTAGTTCTCCCTTTACTACCTTAGCCGATAGAGCGAAACGTAAGGTAGCAAGCACAGGAGTCGGGGAACCCAACTATAGACTCAAGACATGATTCGGAGCTGATGCATATAAGTCCAACTCGCGACGCCGAAGTATGCTATAAAGTTGTTTGGACTTGTTGGCAATTTAGTTTGTTCCCATATCGAGCCCCTGGCGGGGCGTGTGAAATATCACAAGGAGCAAAATACAGTTTTTTAGAGAAAAGTGAATACGTGATATAGATTATATTCACTAGAACTTGAGTGACATGCCAATCATTGTTTTGTATATAATAACGCCACAACCTTGGCTATTTGACATGCCAAGGGTCGACGGCTGAGGTAGAAGGCACTTTACATGCTTGCAAAATAGAGAGTGTCGTCTAAACAAAGTTGTTTTGGACCTCTTGTCGCACGTTTGTGCCGCCTTTCCTCGATGAAGGGGTTCCTTAAAGGGAGTAACTTTTGGATAAATGTACAAACCGGAACTCTGATGGAGTCGTGAGATGACCAGCCTACGAGTCACCTTTGATAAAGGATGATGTTAAAAGAAAAAAGTGGTCAGAAAAGAATTGAAAAGAAAGGGGTTATAGAAGTACTTGTAGGCCCGTCCATATTGTGCCTCCGCTGATGCCCATGGTATTTTAAGTGCATAGTTATGTATGCGCGGTATAAATTTCGCAGGTGTATGAGGCGGATGGCGGGGGCCGAACTGCTACGAGATGTACAGGCGGATCATTGACATGAGGAACTGTCTTCTTCCTGACCCAGACGAGGGATCGAGCCACATAGTAGTGGCGGGAGCATCACAAGAAGTAGATGACTAGACGATCGTTTCTCCTACTTTAGAATGCATGCAATTGTTTATTGAGGTGTGTGCAAATGATCTGTATAGTCACTTATGTAATTGGATGTTTAGTTCATTTATATATATACATGTTATTCTACTGTAGGCAGAACAATTCACACGGCTTATTAGCAGCAATCGTCTGTGTTATTATTGGTCTTCGC
This sequence comes from Triticum monococcum, assembly GCA_034509565.1. Taxonomy (NCBI): domain Eukaryota; kingdom Viridiplantae; phylum Streptophyta; class Magnoliopsida; order Poales; family Poaceae; genus Triticum; species Triticum monococcum. Next base: position 414,006,597 of record CM067845.1, read on the forward strand.
ACACATTTCAGATTGCGGACCTGTTTGTCACGTATCACACACATCTTGTTCAGTTGAACCGTTTCCATTGTGTTGTCTAATCACACACAGTTCATCCCAGTGAACCGTATGTTGTATATCGCACACGCCTTCATCTGGCTGCCCATTTCTTTTGTGCCTCCTCATCCCAAACAGTTAATTGAGCTGAACCGTATGCCCTACATTGCACGCGCAACTAAATTTTGAACTGTGTTTGATGCATCTGTCATCACAAATGCTTTTCACCTTTTTTGATGGGTTTTTTACACCACTGTTTGCGATTATGGCATCACACATAGTTTCGTCGAAGGGTCTCTGATCGTAGTGTCGCGTTTGGACCATCCTGCAGTAGTGGTAACAAGAAAATAAAGTTTCTACGATCTGATCGCGGAGGCAAATATTTGAGTTACGAGTTTGGTCTTCATATGAAACAATGTGGAATAGTTTCGCAACTCACGCCACCTGGAACACCACAGCGTAACGGTGAGTCCGGACGTCGTAACCGTACTTTATTAGATATGGTGCGATCTATGATGTCTCTTACTGATTTACCATTATCGTTTTGGGGTTATGCTTTAGAGACGGTTGCATTCATGTTAAATAGGGCACCATCTAAATCCGTTGAGACGACACCATAAGAACTGTGGTTTGGCAAGAAACCTAAATTGTCGTTTCTTAAAGTTTGGGGCTGTGATGCTTATGTGCAGAAGCTTCAACCTGATAAGCTTGAACCCAAATCAGAGAAATGTGTCTTCATAGGATACCCAAAGGAAACTGTTGGGTACACCTTCTATCATAGATTCGAAGGCAAGATATTCCTTGCTAAGAATAGATCCTTTCTAGAGAAGGAGTTTCTCTCGAAAGAAGTGAGTGGGAGGAAAGTAGAAGTTGATGAGGTAATTATACCTTCTCCCGAATTGGAAAGTAGTTCATCACAGAAATCAGTTCCAGTGATGCCTACACAAAATAGTGAGGAAGTTAATGATGATGATCATGAAACTGATCAAGTTGCTAGCGAACCTCATAGGTCAACCAGAGTACGTTCCGCACCAGAGTGGTACAGTAACCCTATTCTGGAAGTCATGTTACTAGACCATGACGAACCTATGAACTATGAGGAAGCGATGATGAACACAGATTCCGCAAAATGGCTCGAGGCCATGAAATCTGAGATGGGATCCATGTATGAGAACAAAGTGTGAACTTTGGTTGACTTGCTCGATGATCGGCAAGCCATAGAGAATAAATGGATCTTCAAGAAGAAGACCGATGCTGATGGTAATGTTACTGTCTACAAAGCTCGACTTGTTGCGAAAGGTTTTCTACAAGTTCAAGGAGTTGACTACGATAAGACTTTCTCACCCGTAGCGATGCTTAAGTCTGTCTGAATTATGTTAGCCATTGCCGCATTTTATGATTATGAAATTTGGCAAATGGATGTCAAAACCACATTCCTTAATGGATTTCTTACAGAAGTGTTGTATATGATGCAACCAGAAGGTTTTGTCTATCCTAAAGGTGCTAACAAAGTGTGCAAGCTCTAGTGATCCATTTATGGACTGGTGCAAGCATCTCGGAGTTGGAATATACGCTTTTATAGTGTGATCAAAGCATATGGTTTTATACAGACTTTTGGAGAAGCCTGTATTTACAAGAAAGTGAGTGGTAGCTCTATAGCATTTCTAATATTATATGTGGATGACATATTGTTGATTGGAAATAATACAGAATTTCTGGATAGCATAAAAAGGATACTTGAATAAGAATTTTTCAATGAAAGACCTCGGTGAAGCTGCTTATATATTGGGCCTCAATATTTATAGAGATAGATCAAGACGCTTAATTGGACTTTCACAAAGCACATACCTTGATAAAGTTTTGAAGAAGTTCAAAATGGATCAGTCAAATAAAGGGTTCTTGCCTGTGTTACAAGGTGTGAAGTTGAGCCAGACTCGATGCCCGACTACTTTAGAAGATAGAGAGAAAATGAAAGTCATTCCCTATGCTTCAGCCATAGGTTCTATCATGTATGCAGTGCTGTGTACCAGACTTGATGTGTGCCTTGCTATAAGTTTAGCATGGAGGTGCCAAAGTAATCCAGGAGTGGATCACTAGACAGCGGTCAAGAACATCCTGAAATACCTGAAAAGGACTAAGGATATGTTTCTCGTTTATGGAGGTGACAAAGAGCTTGTCGTAAATGGTTACGTCGATGCAAGCTTTGACACTGAACTGGATGACTCAAAGTCGCAAACCGGATACGTATTTATATTGAATGGTGGAGCTGTAAGTTGGTGCAGTTCCAAGCAGAGCGTTGTGGCGGGATCTACGTGTGAAGCGGAGTACATAGCTGCTTCGTAAGCAGCAAATGAAGGAGTCTGGATGAAGGAGTTCATATCCGATCTAGGTGTAATACCTAGTGCATCGGGTCCAATGAAGATCTTTTGTGACAATACTGGAGCAATTGCCTTAGCGAAGGAATCCAGATTTCACAAGAGAACCAAACACATCAAGGGATGCTTCAATTCCATCCGCGGTCAAGTCAAGGAGGGAGACATAGAGATTTGCAAAATACGTATGGATCTGAATGTTGCAGACCCGTTGACTAAGCCTCTTCCATGAGCAAAACATGGTCAGCACCAAGACTCCATGGATGTTAGAATCATTACTGTGTAATCTAGATTATTGGCTCTAGTGCAACTAGGAGACTGAAGGAAATATGCCCTAGAGGCAATAATAAAGTTGTTATTTATATTTCCTTATATCTTGATAAATGTTTATTATTCATGCTAGAATTGTATTAAGCGGAAACTTATTACATGTGTGAATACATAGACAAAACAAAGTGTCCATAGTATGCCTCTACTTGACTAGCTCGTTAATCAAAGATGGTAAAGTTTCCTAACCATAGACATCTGTTGTCATTTGATGAACGGGATCACATCATTAGGAGAATGGATCACATCATTAGGAGAATGATGTGATGGACAAGACCCATCCGTTAGCTTAGCATAATGATCGTTATGTTTAATTGCTATTGCTTTCTTCATGACTTATACATATTCCTCTGACTATGAGATTATGCAACCCCCGAATACTGGAGGAACACCTTGTCTGCTATCAAATGTCACAACGTAACTGGGTGATTATAAAGATGCTCTACAGGTGTCTCCGAAGGTGTTTGTTGGGTTGGCATAGATCAAGATTAGGATTTGTCACTCCGAGTATCGGAGAGGTATCTCTGGGCCCTCTCGGTAATGCACATCACTATAAGCCTTGCAAGCAATGTGACTAATGAGTTAGTTATAGGATGATGCATTACGGAACGAGTAAAGAGACTTGCCGGTGACGAGATTGAACTAAGTATGAGGATACCGATGATCGAATCTCGGGCAAGTAACATACCAATGACAAAGGGAATAACGTATGTTGTTATTGCGGTTTGACCGATAAATATCTTCGTAGAATATGTAGGAACCAATATGAGCATTCAGGTTCCGCTATTGGTTATTGACCGGAGATGTGTCTCAGTCATGTCTATATAGTTCTCGTACCCGTAGGGTCCGCACGCTTAACGTTCGATGACGATTTGTATTATGAGTTATGTGTTTTGGTGACCGAAGTTTGTTCGGAGTCCCGGATGAGATCACGGACATGACGAGCAGTCTCGAAATGATCGAGAGGTAAAGATTGATATATTGAACGATGATATTCGGACATCGGAATGGTTTCGGTAAGGTTCGGGTGTATTTCGGAGTAACGAAGGGTTACCGGAACCCCACGAGGAAGTATTGAGCCTACATTGGCCTTAGTGGAGAGAGAGGGCAGCCCGCAAGGGGTGCCCCCCCCCCATGGGAGTCCGAATTGGACTAGGGGAGGGGGGCCCTTTCCCTCTCCCTCTCCCTCTACTTCCTTTTCCCCTCTGATGAGAAAGGAAAAGGGGGCCGAATCCTACTATGAGTGGAGTCCTAGTAGGACTCCCCCCCCCATGGCGCGCCCCTTGGTGGTCGGCCTCCTCCTCCCCTCCTTTATATACGGGGGCAGGGGCACCCCATAGCACATCAATTGTTCTCCTAGCCGTGTGCGGTGCCCGCTCCACAGTTTACTCCTCCGGTCATAGCGTCGTAGTGTTTAGGCGAAGCCTTGCGCGGATCACATCACCATCACCGTCACCACGCCGTCATGCTGACGGAACTCTCCCTCGACCCTCTGCTGGATCAAGAGTTCGAGGGACATCATCGAGATGAACGTGTGTTGAACTCAGAGGTGTCGTACGTTTGGTACTAGATCGGTTGGATCGTGAAGATGTTCGACTACATCAACCGTGTTAACCTAACGCTTCCGCTTTCGGTCTACGAGGATACGTGGACACACTCTCCTCTTCTCATTGTTATGCATTTCCTAGATAGATCTTGCGTGATCGTAGGATTTTTTTGAAATTGCATGCTACGTTCCCAATAGAATCATATAACAAGAAAAATAAAATAACATCATGGAGTACAATAGGTGAAGGAAAAACATGCGTTACATCTACCCAATCCTCACAAATTTTAGAATCATAACATCTCCTAGCAAGAAAATGGGCTACTCCGTTGACTTGGACGGTGTTTGAAGTTGATCCCCAAATGTTATGCGCTAGCAGAAAGCAATCAGCTAGTATCACCGAGTGAGGCTCTAGATTTCAGTATCTCCATTGCATGCTTGCATTAACTCAATCAGACTCTACCAGTACATTAAGGCAGCCCAATATGTCCACCGGTTTTACTCCATTCCGCGGTGCAATTGCTTGGGCCGCTGGCGGACTAATTTTGTTGTCGATCAATTTTGAAATCTCGGCCACAGCTTCTCCGCTGGAATTACGAAGAATCGCTGTTGCCGCACCACTGCCATCCTCGAAAAAAGACGCATATGTGTTAAGTTTATATGTACCTGATGCTGGTCTCTGCCAACGCTCAGTAGCAATATGTTTCGGCGCTCGGATAGCATGATTCAAAGAGATCGCCTGAGTGGCAAAAGTTGTACTTGGTGCCGATTTAATTTTTCTCCTTTAACTACCTCACAATGCTCCCATCAGATATACCAGACCGCCATCGCAATTGTTTCCTGCATCCCCAACTGACTGAGAACAGGTGATTTCTTCACTGAGTATCTTAAAAGTTCCTCCAGCGCCACAGAACCCGAACGGTTAGTGTTAAGAGCCCTCGATATTATGTCATTTAATCCCAAGGATTTCCAAACTTGCTTTGCACGCTCACATGTAAAGGCTAGATGTAGAATATCTTCTGCCCTTGGTGGCAAATAGGACATGCAGGCGAGATCTTGAATTGTCTATTCCTCAGAATTCCCACTACTGGAATTATGCCGTGTAGAGCTCGCCATACAAATTTTTTGATCTTACTCGGAATGTGCAGCTTTCATAGTATATCCTAAACCGGATTCTCACTTGATGTTCCACTCGGATTTTTCCTTGGCCTAGCTCCAAACTGGTGCTCCCATTCTATGACGTATGCCGGCCTCATGGTGAAACTGTAGCATTTTGTAGTATGCCACGCCACAAAGTCCTTCGGTAGTTGTCCTGGCAATGGAATTCTCAAGATTCGTTCCGCTTCCACTCCAAAGAAAATTGATCTTATTAGTTGTTCTCAAGCTGGTCTAAAACGATTTTTTTTCGAAAAAAAGAAAGACTTTTGGTCTCTACATCTAGACGATGCATGCAGTCACTTTATTAATTGTTCACACAAGACCTTATAAAATAATACAACAGTAAGGCTAAAGCCACCGTCTAGGCAACATCTGTCGCTACTCCTATCCAATTGATGAAGGGGTGCTAATAGTCTAGGCCTAATACCAAACAGACCTCGTAGCCAAACCTAACATCTAAGACTTAAGGTCTCATCCAAGACGCCTACCGGGTATGGGGCATCCACCGGTCCGGCGCACTCCTCAACCAGGACGCCTGCCGGATATGAGGCCGCCGCAGCCACCTGCCACCAATCCATCTTTAGAGTTGTACTGTTGCATCAACGTTGCCTGGTCTAGCTGCCGTCGACGCCACCACGACGCCAGACCGCGTCACCCTCCTGCGCGAGTCCGTCTCCGCGCATCGGGCGCCGAGTCACCACAGCGCCATGCCGACGAGATCCGCCGCCATCGATGAGTGAGATGACGCACCGCTCCACCAAAGAATCCGTCCTCTGGTCCCTCGATCACGTGTGTACCTCCAATAATGACACCCCTAAGGGGGAACGACACCAGAGTGCCACCGTCATCCGATCATCCGATTTAGGGTTTTCTCCGGAGGTAGCAGAGAGTGGCCTTGAACGTCTCCCCGGCGATACCTTCAAGAAGGGAACAATGCAGATAGCGCCGCCACCGTCGGCCTTGGCAGTAGCCGAAAGCAAGTTTTCGCCCAGATCTATTCGAAGGAATCCAACTCCCGTGCACAGCCGCCGCCACCACCAGGCTAAGCACATGCCGCCGGCGGCACCTCCATGATGCCCAGAGGCCGCGAGACTCACCGCCACCATGCCTGACAGGCAGCCACGGTCAGGCCCGAGCACCACCAGATCCAATCTGGGGTCAAGAGCCCTAGGCCGCAGCGGCTGTCTAGGCGGCACCACCAGACAGGGACAGGCCCTCCAACCTGACGCAAAGCGAGCCGCCGCCAGACCTTCGAAGTGCCGCGCCACCAAGCCCACTGGGAGCAGGGACGGAGCCAGAAATTTGATATAGGGAGGCGAGTTTCAGACTTGAGCTCTTATAGGCTGATGAGCACCGACCGAACCATAAGAAGTTTAAAGTGTGCAAAAAACGATAAGCCTGGCGTCGTTCTCGTTAGTGTAAACAACTAAACACTACAAAGAATAGTATCTAAATTAGTTATATTGCATAAATAATAATGTGGCAGGCGGTACTATGTCAGAATGGATTCCAACTTTTATTCTCATGTCGATCATTTAGTTATCAATCATATTGACCAACAAAAAAATCATGATGTTGGTTCTTCTCCTATATCCTAATCCAAACCCATTAATGGTTAAGATGAATGATCGATTAGGATCTCTAGGCTTGGACAGTTGGACTCCATTGTTCTCTTCATCTTCATGTCTATACACGAGTATAATTGAATAAGGTCAGCCAATATTCTGTAATTGATATCTGATGTTTTTAGATTTTTAATGGCACAACCACACAAGTTTGAAGAGATTAAAGATCAAGACATGAAGAGACTTTTTTTCCCGCCTGATGAAGAGACTAACCATGCAGCAATTGTGGATCTTGATCAGTCCCCTTCTGATTTTCGCTGGAAGAAGGCTGGGGCGCTGGGGCGCATTTGTTGTGCTCCTCTCCTTCACGGACAGCCTCGCCGGCCGCGGCGGCAGGCGATGCTATGGCAGGCAATGGGTGGAGACTCGATCGCAGGACAGATATGAAGATCGCACGAGGCAGTGGCGGCGCTAAAATCTTGATGATCGTAGCAGCAGAGAATCGTAGCGGTTGTGGCGTGTTGCCGCAAGCTGCAGGCAAGTCCCTGTACCAATGGACCCAGGCCCCTTTTCTCGATGGTGGGCCTTCTTTTTGGTTGGTTTTGGTCTGCTATGTAATGTACATGGGCTAGGCCCTATGGGGGTTTCACGTGGGTTACACAGGACAGCCGGACAGGGGGGGCGAATTGAGTCAAAACACTGCCTAATTACGTCAAAATGCTGCCTAATTACGAACTTTCCTAATCGCTATTAAGGTGAACAAGATCGTTAGGGGGGTCTCGCCCCCCCTCGTCCCCCGTTGGATTCGTCCCTGACTGGGAGTGACTAAGCCGCCGCGAGGAAAAAGGAAAGCCACGACAGGGAGAAGCCCAGCCGCCGCCGGCATTGCCTGGGCTTTACCCAGCGGTGGCTCTCGACGGCGGCGAGGAGGAAGGGAGGGTGGAGGAAGACCGGCGGCGGGGCGGCTAGGGTTCCCCCGTGTCACCTCGAAGAGGGACACGGGGACGGGTAATTGCCTACTGTCATTAAAACGGAGCGGGGCGTGAGTTTTTTTATAGGAAAAAAACTGTATTCTGCAGTGCAAATCACGGCGGGCTTTTGATTAGTACCGGTTTCACATGTTATAAGGACGCGAGGGACGGGGGACGGGTAATTGCCTACTGTCATTAAAACGGAGCGGGGCATGAGCTTTTCGATAGGAAAAAAACTGTATTCTGCAGTGCAAATCAGGGCGGGCTTTTGATTAGTACCGGTTTCACGTGTTATGATGTTGGCTACTGTTTATAAACCATCTATAGACAGGGATGAAATATGTGTTCGAAATGATAAGACAAAAGTCGTACCCGAAGTTCCAGGTTTTGTAGATGGGCGGGCGGGCAGGCAGGCAGCACGATGCATGTAACTGTGCAGGGGTGCAAATATCATCACATGGTGGACCAATGACTATTACTTGATTTGACCGCAATCAGCACCAAACATGTACATACAAGTCGGTGATGCTTGAGGGGCACACGTTATATGAGGCCTCTTGCCGATCTAAGATAGATGGGAGGAATAAAACCGTTATAGAGGCGAGAAAAATTCAAGAAACATTGAAGTCGTTGTAGTATAGTGGTAAGTATTCCCGCCTGTCACGCGGGTGACCCGGGTTCCATCCCCGGCAACGGTGTTTTTTTGTCCATCACTGGATCATACCGTGCGTGCTGCAAATTTTTTTAATATACTTCTCGCGGATGCTGCATGGCACATGCCTCCATCTGAAGCCAGCATCCCCGGCGAGTCTTCGTCTGACCGACCATCTCCGCTTTTTTTTTTGAAACTAGGCCCTTAAGAATCTCGATTTTTGAAAGGAAAAAACAGAGTTGTCCGATTGATTAACGGAAAACCGTTACAACACGCCCACAAAAGAGGGCATTTCGACCGACATGGCACCCACATGACCCAAACACACCGCAGAGGAAAAGACGCCGTCAAGATTGCCCACAATGTCATCGTCATCACCTCTCCTCAAGCAAGCGAGTCTGACTTCGATGCCGACGACCCTTGAAGACCCTTCCGAACGAACGAAGCACGGAACTCTGTCGGCCAAAGACAAACAATCGGCCGGCGACGACAAGGATCGGGCAGCTTTCACTTTGATGACGAGCCTCATAGGAGATAAGGAGCACGTCTGGCACCAACAGAGTCCGGATCGCCAATCGCCTGGCATCGTTGTCGCCATATAGCCCCGCAACACCGCAACTCCGACTTCACGTTCATGAACCAGCCGACTGTTGACGACGAACGCATGCCACGACCCAGCACATCTCGCCATTGTTGGGGAACGTAGTAATTTCGAAAATTTTCCTACGCACACGCAAGATCATGGTGATGCATAGCAACGAGAGGGGAGAGTGTTGTCTACGTACCAACGCAGACCGACTGCGGAAGCGATCACACAACGTAGAGGAAGTAGTCGTACGTCTTCTTCCCGATCCGACCGATCCAAGCACCGTTACTCCGGCACCTCCGAGTTCTTAGCACACGTTCAGCTCGATGACGATCCTCGGGCTCCGATCCAGCAAAGCGTCGAGGAAGAGTTCCGTCAGCACGACGGCGTGGTGACTATCTTGATGTACTACCGACGCAGGGCTTCGCCTAAGCTCTACAACGATATGACCGAGGTGGAATTTGGTGGCAGGGGGCACCGCACACGGCTAAGGAACGATCAACAATGATCAACTTGTGTGTCTATGGGGTGCCCCCTGCCCCCGTATATAAAGGAGCAAGGGGAGGGGTTCGGCCGGCCAAGGGAGAGGGGCGCAGGAGGAGTCGTACTCCTACCGGGAGTAGGACTCCCCCCCCAATCCTATTCCTAATAGGAATCCTCAAGGGGGAAAGAGAGAAGGGGTGGCCGGCCACCTTCCCTAGTCCTATTAGGACTAGGAAAGGGGGGAGGTGCGCAGCCCTCTATGGCAGCCCCTTTTCACTTTTCCACTAAGGCCCAATAGGGCCATTTGCCTCTCGGGGGGTTCCGGTAACCCTCCCGGTATTCCGGTAAAATCCCGATTTCACCCGGAACACTTCCGATGTCCAAACATAGCCTTCCAATATATCAATCTTTACGTCTCGACCATTTCGAGACTCCTCGTCATGTCCGTGATCACATCCGGGACTTCGAACAACCTTCGGTACATCAAAATGCATAAACTCATAATAACTGTCATCGTAACATTAAGCGTGCGGACCCTACGGTTCGAGAACAATGTAGACATGACCGAGACACGTCTCCGGTCAATAACCAATAGCGGGACCTAGATGCCCATATTGGCTCCTACATATTCTACGAAGATCTTTATCGGTCAGACCGCATAACAACATACGTTGTTCCCTTTGTCATCGGTATGTTACTTGCCCGAGATTCGATCGTCGGTATCCAATACCTAGTTCAATCTCGTTACTGGCAAGTCTCTTTACTCGTTCCGTAATACATCATCTCATAACTAACATCTTAGTTATTATGCTTGCAAGGCTTGTGTGATGTGTATTACCGAGAGGGCCCAGAGATACCTCTCCGACAATCAGAGTGACAAACCCTAATCTCGAAATACGCCAACCCAACATCTACCATTGGAGACACCTGTAGTACTCCTTTATAATCACCCAGTTACGTTGTGACGTTTGGTAGTACCCAAAGTGTTCCTCCGGTAAACGGGAGTTGCATAATCTCATAGTTATAGGAACATGTATAAGTCATGAAGAATGCAATAGCAACATACTAAACGATCGGGTGCTAAGCTAATGGAATGGGTCATGTCAATCAGATCATTCAACTAATGATGTGACCTCGTTAATCAAATAACAACTCTTTGTTCATGGTTAGGAAACATAACCATCTTTGATTAACGAGCTAGTCAAGTAGAGGCATACTAGTGACACTCTGTTTGTCTATGTATTCACACATGTATTATGTTTCCGGTTAATACAATTCTAGCATGAATAATAAACATTTATCATGATATAAGGAAATAAATAATAACTTTATTATTGCCTCTAGGGAATATTTCCTTCAGTCTCCCACGTGCACTAGAGTCAATAATCTAGATTACACAGTAATGATTCTAACACCCATGGAGCCTTGGTGCTGATCATGTTTTGCTCGTGGAAGAGGCTTAGTCAACGGGTCTGCAACATTCAGATCCGTATGTATCTTGCAAATCTCTATGTCTCCCACCTGGACTAAATCCCGGATGGAGTTGAAGCGTCTCTTGATGTGTTTGGTCCTTTTGTGAAATCTGGATTCCTTTGCCAAAGCAATTGCACCAGTATTGTCACAAAAGATTTTCATTGGACCCGATGCACTAGGTATGACACCTAGATCGGATATGAACTCCTTCATCCAGACTCCTTCGTTCGCTGCTTCCGAAGCAGCTATGTACTCCGCTTCACATGTAGATCCCGCTACGACGCTTTGTTTAGAACTGCACCAACTGACAGCTCCACCGTTTAAAGTAAACACGTATCCGGTTTGCGATTTAGAATCGTCCGGATCAGTGTCAAAGCTTGCATCAACATAACCTCTTACGGTGAGCTCTTTGTCACCTCCATATACGAGAAACATATCCCTAGTCCTTTTCAGGTATTTTAGGATGTTCTTGACCGCTGTCCAGTGATCCACTCCTGGATTACTTTGGTACCTCCCTGCTAAACTTATAGCAAGGCACACATCAGGCCTGGTACACAGCATTGCATACATGATAGAGCCTATGGCTGAAGCATAGGGAACATTTTTCATTTTCTCTCTATCTTCTGCAGTGGTCGGGCATTGAGTCTGACTCAACTTCACACCTTGTAACACAGGCAAGAACGCTTTCTTTGCTTGATCCATTTTGAACTTCTTCAAAATCTTGTCAAGGTATGTGCTTTGTGAAAGTCCAATTAAGCGTCTTGATCTATCTCTATAGATCTTTATGCCTAATATGTAAGCAGCTTCCCCGAGGTCTTTCATCGAAAAACTTTTATTCAAGTATCCCTTTATGCTATCCAGAAATTCTATATCATTTCCAATCAGCAATATGTCATCCACATATAATATCAGAAATGCTACAGAGCTCCCACTCACTTTCTTGTAAATACAGGCTTCTCCAAAAGTCTGTATAAAGCCAAATGCTTTGATCACACTATCAAAGCGTTTATTCCAACTCCGAGATGCTTGCACCAGTCCATAAATGGATCGTTGGAGTTTGCATACTTTGTTAGCTCCCTTTGGATCGACAAAACCTTCTGGTTGCATCATATACAACTCTTCTTCCAGAAATCCATTCAGAAATGCAGTTTTGACATCCATCTGCCATATTTCATAATCATAAAATGCGGCAATTGCTAACATGATTCTGACGGATTTAAGCATCGCTACGGGTGAGAAGGTCTCATCGTAGTCAACCCCTTGAACTTGTCGAAAACCTTTTGCGACAAGTCGAGCTTTATAGACAGTAACATTACCGTCAGCGTCAGTCTTTTTCTTGAAGATCCATTTATTCTCAATTGCTTGCCGATCATCGGGCAAGTCAACCAAAGTCCATACTTTGTTCTCATACATGGATCCCATCTCAGATTTCATGGCCTCAAACCACTCTGCGGAATCTGGGCTCACCATCGCTTCTTCATAGTTCGTAGGTTCATCATGATCTAGTAGCATGACTTCCAGAACTGGATTACCGTACCACTCTAGTGCGGATCTCACTCTAGTTGATCTACGTGGTTCAGTAGTATCTTGTCCTGAAGTTTCATGATCATCATCATTAGCTTCCTCACTAATTGGTATAGGTGTCGCAGAAACAGTTTTCTGTGATGTACTATTTTCCAATAAGGGAGCAGGTACAGTTACCTTGTCAAGTTCTACTTTCCTCCCACTCACTTCTTTCGAGAGAAACTCCTTCTCTAGAAATGATCCATTCTTAGCAACGAATGTCTTGCCTTCGGATCTGTGATAGAAGGTATACCCAACAGTTTCCTTTGGGTATCCTATGAAGACACATTTCTCCGCTTTGGGTTCGAGCTTATCAGGTTGAAGCTTTTTCACATAAGCATCGCAGCCCCAAACTTTAAGAAACGACAACTTTGGTTTCTTGCCAAACCATAGTTCATAAGGCGTCGTCTCAACGGATTTTGATGGTGCCCTATTTAACGTGAATGCGGCCGTCTCTAAAGCATAACCCCAAAACGATAGCGGTAAATCAGTAAGAGACATCATAGATCGCACCATATCTAGTAAAGTACGATTACGATGTTCGGACACACCATTACGTTGTGGTGTCCCGGGTGGCGTGAGTTGCGAAACTATTCCACAATTTTTCAAATGTACACCAAACTCGTAACTCAAATATTCTCCTCCACGATCAGATCGTAGAAACTTTACTTTCTTGTTACGATGATTTTCAACTTCACTCTGAAATTCCTTGAACTTTTCAAATGTTTCAGACTTATGTTTCATTAAGTAGATATACCCATATCTGCTTAAATCATCTGTGAAGGTGAGAAAATAACGATATCCGCCACGAGCCTCAATATTCATCAGACCACATACATCGGTATGTATGATTTCCAATAAATCTGTTGATCTCTCCATAGTACCGGAGAACGGTGTTTTGGTCATCTTGCCTATGAGGCACGGTTCGCAAGTACCAAGTGATTCATAATCAAGTGGTTTCAAAAGCCCATCAGTATGGAGTTTCTTTATGCGCTTTACACCGATATGACCTAAACGGCAGTGCCACAAATAAGTTGCACTATCATTATCAACTCTGCATCTTTTGGCTTCTACATTATGAATATGTGTATCACTACTATCGAGATTCAACAAGAATAGACCACTCTTCAAAGGTGCATGACCATAAAAGATATTACTCATATAAATAGAACAACCATTATTCTCTGATTTAAATGAATAACCGTCTCACATTAAACAAGATCCAGATATAATGTTCATGCTCAACGCTGGCACCAAATAACAATTATTTAGGTCTAATATTAATCCCGAAGGTAGATGTAGAGGTAGCGTGCCGACCGCGATCACATCGACTTTGGAACCATTTCCCACGCGCATCGTCACCTCGTCCTTTGCTAGCGTCCGCTTATTCCGTAGTCCCTGTTTCGAGTTGCAAATATTAGCAACAGAACCAGTATCAAATACCCAGGTGCTACTGCGAGCTCTAGTGAGGTACACATCAATAACATGTATATCACATATACCTTTGTTCACCTTGCCATCCTTCTTATCCGCCAAATACTTGGGGCAGTTCCGCTTCCAGTGACCAGTCTGCTTGCAGTAGAAGCACTCAGTTTCAGGCTTAGGTCCAGACTTAGGTTTCTTCTCCTGAGCAGCAACTTGCTTGCTGTTCTTCTTGAAGTTCCCCTTCTTCTTCCCTTTGCCCTTTTTCTTGAAACTAGTGGTCTTGTTGACCATCAACACTTGATGCTCCTTCTTGATTTCTACCTCCGCAGCTTTCAGCATTGCGAAGAGCTCGGGAATAGTCTTGTTCATCCCTTGCATATTATAGTTCATCACGAAGCTCTTGTAGCTTGGTGGCAGTGATTGGAGAATTCTGTCAATGACGCAATCATCTGAAAGATTAACTCCCATCTGAATCAAGTGATTATTATACCCAGACATTTTGAGTATATGCTCACTGACAGAACTGTTCTCCTCCATCTTGCAGCTATAGAACTTATTGGAGACTTCATATCTCTCAATTCGGGCATTTGCTTGAAATATTAACTTCAACTCCTGGAACATCTCATATGCTCCATGACGTTCAAAACGTCGTTGAAGTCCCGATTCTAAGCCGTAAAGCATGGCACACTGAACTATCGAGTAGTCATCAGCTTTGCTCTGCCAGACGTTCATAACATCTGGTGTTGCTCCAGCAGCAGGCCTGGCACCTAGCGGTGCTTCCAGGACGTAATTCTTCTGTGCAGCAATGAGGATAATCCTCAGGTTACGGACCCAGTCCGTGTAATTGCTACCATCATATTTCAACTTTGCTTTCTCAAGGAACGCATTAAAATTCAACGGAACAACAGCACGAGCCATCTATCTACAATCAACATAAACAAGCAAGATACTATCAGGTACTAAGTTCATGATAAGTTTAAGTTCAGTTAATCAAATTACTTAGGAACTCCCACTTAGATAGACATCCCTCTAATCCTCTAAGTGATCACGTGATCCAAATCAACTAAACCATAACCGATCATCACGTGAGATGGAGTAGTTTTCAATGGTGAACATCGTCATGTTGATCATATCTACTATATGATTCACGCTCGACCTTTCGGTCTCTGTGTTCCGAGGCCATATCTGCATATGCTAGGCTCGTCAAGTTTAACCTGAGTATTCTGCGTGTGCAAAACTGGCTTGCACCCGTTGTAGATGGACGTAGAGCTTATCACACCCGATCATCACGTGGTGTCTGGGCACGACGAACTTTGGCAACGGTGCATACTCAGGGAGAACACTTCTTGATAATTTAGTGAGAGATCATCTTATAATGCTACCGTCAATCAAAGCAAGACAAGATGCATAAAAGGATAAACATCACATGCAATCAATATAAGTGATATGATATGGCCATCATCATCTTGTGCTTGTGATCTCCATCTCCGAAGCACCGTCATGATCACCATCGTCACCGGCGCGACACCTTGATCTCCATCGTAGCATCGTTGTCGTCTCGCCAATCTTATGCTTCCACGACTATCACTACCGCTTAGTAATAAAGTAAAGCATTACATCGCGATTGCATTGCATACAATAAAGCGACAACCATATGGCTCCTGCCAGTTGCCGATAACTTGGTTACAAAACATGATCATCTCATACAATAAAATCAGCATCATGCCTTGACCATATCACATCACAACATGCCCTGCAAAAACAAGTTAGACGTCCTCTACTTTGTTGTTACAAGTTTTACGTGGCTGCTACGGGCTTAAGTAAGAACTCATCTCACCTGCGCATCAAAACCACAACGATAGTTTGTCAAATAGACTCTGTTTTAACCTTCTCAAGGACCGGGCGTAGCCACACTTGGTTCAACTAAAGTTGGAGAGACAGTCTTCTGCAAGCCATCTATGTGCAAAGCACGTCGAGGGAACCGGTCTCGCGTAAGAGTACGCGTAAGGTTGGTCCGGATCGTCTCGTCCAACAATACCGCCGAACCAAAGTATGACATGCTGGTAGGCAGTATGACTTGTATCGCCCACAACTCACTTGTGTTCTACTCGTGCAAATAACATCAAACCATAAAACCTAGGCTCGGATGCCACTGTTGGGGAACGTAGTAATTTCGAAAATTTTCCTACGCACACGCAAGATCATGGTGATGCATAGCAACGAGAGGGGAGAGTGTTGTCTACGTACCAACGCAGACCGACTGCGGAAGCGATCACACAACGTAGAGGAAGTAGTCGTACGTCTTCTTCCCGATCCGACCGATCCAAGCACCGTTACTCCGGTACCTCCGAGTTCTTAGCACACGTTCAGCTCGATGACGATCCTTGGGCTCCGATCCAGCAAAGCGTCGAGGAAGAGTTCCGTCAGCATGACGGCGTGGTGACGATCTTGATGTACTACCGACGCAGGGCTTCGCCTAAGCTCTACAACGATATGACCGAGGTGGAATTTGGTGGCAGGGGGCACCGCACACGGCTAAGGAACGATCAAAATTGATCAACTTGTGTGTCTATGGGGTGCCCCCTGCCCCCGTATATAAAGGAGCAAGGGGAGGGGTTCGGCCGGCCAAGGGAGAGAGGGGCGCAGGAGGAGTTCTACTCCTACCGGGAGTAGGACTCCCCCCCCAATCCTATTCCTAATAGGAATCCTCAAGGGGGAAAGAGAGAAGGGGTGGCCGGCCACCTTCCCTAGTCCTATTAGGACTAGGAAAGGGGGGAGGTGCGCAGCCCTCTATGGCAGCCCCTTTTCACTTTTCCACTAAGGCCCAATAGGCCCATTTGCCTCCCGGGGGGTTCCGGTAACCCTCCCGGTATTCCGGTAAAATCCCGATTTCACCCGGAACACTTCCGATGTCCAAACATAGCCTTCCAATATATCAATCTTTACGTCTCGACCATTTCGAGACTCCTCGTCATGTCCGTGATCACATCCGGGACTCCGAACAACCTTCGGTACATCAAAATGCATAAACTCATAATAACTGTCATCGTAACGTTAAGCGTGCGGACCCTACGGTTCGAGAACAATGTAGACATGACCAAGACACGTCTCCGGTCAATAACCAATAGCGGGACCTGGATGCCCATATTGGCTCCTACATATTCTACGAAGATCTTTATCGGTCAGACCGCATAACAACATACGTTGTTCCCTTTGTCATCGGTATGTTACTTGCCCGAGATTCGATCGTCGGTATCCAATACCTAGTTCAATCTCGTTACTGGCAAGTCTCTTTACTCGTTCCGTAATACATCATCTCATAACTAACATCTTAGTTATTATGCTTGCAAGGCTTGTGTGATGTGTATTATCGAGAGGGCCCAGAGATACCTCTCCGACAATCGGAGTGACAAACCCTAATCTCGAAATACGCCAACCCAACATCTACCATTGGAGACACCTGTAGTACTCCTTTATAATCACCCAGTTACATTGTGACGTTTGGTAGTACCCAAAGTGTTCCTCCGGTAAACGGGAGTTGCATAATCTCATAGTTATAGGAACATGTATAAGTCATGAAGAATGCAATAGCAACATACTAAACGATCGGGTGCTAAGCTAATGGAATGGGTCATGTCAATCAGATCATTCAACTAATGATGTGACCTCGTTAATCAAATAACAACTCTTTGTTCATGGTTAGGAAACATAACCATCTTTGATTAACGAGCTAGTCAAGTAGAGGCATACTAGTGACACTCTGTTTGTCTATGTATTCACACATGTATTATGTTTCCAGTTAATACAATTCTAGCATGAATAATAAACATTTATCATGATATAAGGAAATAAATAATAACTTTATTATTGCCTCTAGGGCATATTTCCTTCAGCCATCATCATCGTCGCCACACAATTCACAACGCCAACCTCCCATACCATCAATCAGACATCCGCCGACCGCGACGCCATGCACGTCCAGCCAAGCAGCACCAATAGGACCATGATCTTCAAGACGGCGCCCTAAAGAGGGATCGTGACGATGGAAATGATGCCGCCGCCCGATCCAACGGGTCTAGACTTTTGCCTGGAGATCTTGCCCAGGAGTTGAGGAAGCATTGAGCTCCCAGACATCGCCTCCAAGAAGTATAGTGACCCCCACGGGCGCCGCCGGCCGCTGTCGAACGTCACCGGCTAGGGGCCTTCGCCCTGAGCAACGCGACCACTAACCACACGTAGGTGCCGCCACTGGCCCAGACACCCCTACTGCAGCAAGCACACCAACCATGCCAGGCCACCTCCATCCTCACCGTCTGCAAAAGGCGAGCCAAAACTAGTCAAACGGCTAGATCTGGCGTCCGCCCTGCTGCACTGCCACGGAGCTACCGCACATCATCTCCACACAGCTCCGCGCAGCACCCTCGTCGGAGAACACCGCCCCGGCTGAGCCAGCCGTCCAACGAACGCGCACGAACCCGACCTGGCCAGCGTCGTGATATGGAGAGCCGCGATCTCCGAGTTGAGCCCCCACCCAGGAGAGCCCGCACGGGAAGGGAAGGGGGCTGCCACCCCGCCTTGACATGTCGCTAGAGAAGAACCATCGACGACGATGCTGGCCGCCACGCCACGCAGTAGAGGGGTCGAGCCTCCCCCACCGGATGCTTCCACCGCGAGGAAGGGACTGGAATCCCACCGTGGCCATCCACCTCGGGCTTAGCCCAGCGACGACGAGGAAGGTGGAGAAAGAGGGGACGGTCATCAACGCTTTTTGGGGTCCCGCCCGCATCGCCATAGAGATGACGCGGGGGGATACAATTCTAAGCCTATCAGGCCAACTCCACCGCGCGACCCCAAACGGACGTCCGTTTTGTCCGGATTCTGTCCGTTTGGGTAGGGATTTGGGGTCGTGTCCGGGCGTGTCCTGCGATGTGGTGGCCGTGCGCCGAGCGCGCGGACGCATCCATTTGCCCTATCCTGTCCATCAGGGCCAAAATGCCCATATTCTCATCAAAACTAATTTGCATGTCCAAATATTTGTCTGAAAATTAAAATAGTTTTACAACCCAATTGAAATTGTCCTTAATAAAAAAGTTCTACAACCAAATCGAAATTGTCTTGACTGAACATAAAATGAACCAATATGTCTATTGGTTGCCAATGTGATCCCACACGTGCTCAACCAAGTCATTTTGAAGATTCAAATGACTGTGCCAATCACGCATCTCATGGTGGAATTGCACAAATTGTTCAAATGTGGCCGGGTCTTGATGCAGGGGCTCAATATTTTCACCTTGATAATTAAATCCTTGGTCGAAGATACTCTCATCATGCTCGTCCTCGACGATCATGTTGTGCATGATAACACAAGTAGTCATCACCTCCCAAAGCTTCCTTTCATCCCATGACAGTGCAGGGGTTCGAACGATACCCCACCGGGATTGAAGCATAGCAAAAGCATGTTCCACATCCTTTCTAGCACTCTCTTGCATTTGGGAAAATCTCTTTCTCTTCTCATCTTGGGGTTTCGAGATTGTCTTCACAAAAGTTGACCACTGAGGATATATACCATCAGCTAGATAGTATCCCTTGTTGTACTGGTGGCCGTTGATCTCAAAGTTGACAGGTGGGGAGTGGCCTTCTGCAAGCCTTGCGAAGACTGGAGAACGCTGCAGCACGTTGATGTCATTGTGAGAACCTGCCATGCCGAAGAAAGAATGCCATATCCAAAGATCATGCAAAGCCACCGCTTCTAATATGACAGTGCACGCGTTGACATGCCCCTTGTACTGGCCCTGCCAAGCAAATGGACAGTTCTTCCACTCCCAGTGCATACAATCTATGCTGCCAAGCATGCCTGGAAAGCCTCTAGCTGCGTTGGTCGCCAATAATCTCTCTGTATCAGCTGCAGTTGGCTGCCTCAAGTACTCTGGGCCAAACACCTCGATCACAGCATGGCAAAACTTGTACATTGACATCAGACATGTTGTCTCACTCATACGCACATACTCATCCACCAGATCGCCTGGAATTCCATATGCAAGCATGCGGATGGCCGCGGTGCATTTCTGGTAAGAGGAGAATCCAAACTTGCCAAGGGCATCCGTCTTGCACTCGAAGTATAGGTCATGAGCAACCACTCCCTCTCGGATACGATTGAACACATGCCTTGCCATTCGAAAACGGCGACGGAATTTATCCGGCTTGAAGAGCGGGGTGTTGAAAAAGTAATCGGCATAGAGAAGGGTGTGGCCTCTCTCCCTGTTGCGGTTCAGGTTGGGAGCACGGCCAGGGACTGACCCCCTATAACGAGGAAGCTACCGTTGAATATGGTCGTGAACGACCAGTGCAGCCACCACAAGATCATCATCATCCGATGACGAATTGTCTGGTGAACAAAGGAAGTGATGGAATAAAAACTCGTCTCCACTTTCCATACCTTTGTTGGCAAAATGCCGAACACCTTGTGGTCGTGATGGCGAAGAGGCCGCGTTGATCACCTTGACGCAGCAGGGGTGGTTGCCGGCCGGCTACTGGCCGCTCTGGAGCTCTCGTCGGAATCTGCCGCGGCCGTCGTGGTACGTCGCCGGCGGTCGTGTCCCCTCTGCCACCGGCAAAGACGGCGACGGCCAAACCTCCTCCGATCGACGGCCAAAACTACCGCCAAAGCGCGGGCGTGGTGGCGGCCATGTCGAGACGTGGTTTGGTATGGATGGCCGAGGGCTGCGCGATGAGGAGGCGGCCGGAGAATAGCGGTGGCGCCGGCGGCGGGGCGGGACGGGGCAGGGGGGAGAGAGGGTGAAAGCATTGGGAGCGGAGGGACTGCTAGTGTCCCTGGCAGACGGGCCACAGGGGGGACAAGGGCGTGCGTCGAGGCCGTCCGCGCGCGTCCGTTTCACCCCAAACCGAGCGCAAATTTGGGTCGGGGATGGGTCGAAAATGAACGGAATCCGGACATTGTCCATTTGAGGCCGTGCGTTGGACCGCGCTATTCGTCCGTTTTATCCCAAATAAACGCACCAGGACAAAATAGGATCGCGCGGTGGAGTTGGCCTCATCTCCGCCTCTCGCTATCGACCGCCTGTACACGACACCAAAATGATCAATCGTGACATCTGCTGCTCAGCTTCGTTGCCAATGAGACTCGCAAGGCGCGCTCAGCACTATGGGCTAATTTCATCGCACCGAGGCCATGACGTGCCAACTCGGTGCCAACTTAGGGCTACTTTGATTCAAAAGGAAATCTATAGAATTTCAGGATTAAAATTCTTAGGTATTTTCCTACATTTGTCCTTTATTCATAGAATTGGATTTCATAGGAATTTTTCTGTTAAATCTTTTGTACTACATTTTATGGAAAATCTAACATTCACTTCAACCACTTTTTACAATTTTTTTATTTTTCTTGTGGCATCAAACACCCCTTACTAATCCTATATGATTTGCGAACCAACATGTGGTTGGATGGTTAACAAGACAGTGATATCGTCAATCCACCAGCCTTCAAGTTTTGGTGCTCGTATTGTGACTGTGATTTTGGTTGAAACTCTCTAACCCTACACTACAGGTATTGCGCTCCTAAGAGCACTTTAATGTTTATTGATTTTTTTCTCAAAAAGGAGGTTGGAACCTCTGCTTTGCATCAGTTGATGCATGAAGTTATTTTTATTAAAGCTGATGTCAGGCACTGAAGCAAATATTATCAAAAAGTGAAATGCATAACAAAAGCAACTATGAGGAAACCACTACAAGATATGAATGTAACACTTATGCCTATGCAGACTTATTCTGCAACAACGCCTTCATGAAGGAATAAACGCCATCATTTTGCAGTCGTCACGAAGAAAATTCTTCAACAAGATAACAACACAACTCCACCGGTGCTGAGCCCGACTAGCAAAGGTCGGAATAAGGGTGCTCACCCTGGACATGAAGTATGTACCAAAAATCATATTAACAACAGATTTTCACAAATTCACGCTTGCTAGATCTCCACGCTAGACCAAAGTGGAATTACCAGATAGGTGGAATGTACACCACCAAACACGATCACCATGGTCGTCAGGAAGGTACCAAGCCTTAAGCTTAACACAATGACTTCCAGATTGTCTAATAATTCCTCGGTCCTAAAATAAGTGATTCAACTTCATATTAACTTTAGTATAGGGAGTACAACATTATTTATCTGGCTCCTGTATTGAAGGGTGATGATGGCGGCAATGCCATCGGCTCGCTCCAGTACTTGTAGTCGTCGTTAGGTGGTCCATGGACCTGGTTGTAATTTCTGTTACCTCTAGAGTTCTCTATACTGTCATGATTGATTATGAACAAATTGATCCCCAACAGACGCAACTGCCGCCTCATTGCCCAGGAAAAAAAAAGCTTAGGGTTCCTATACCTCCCATCGGTGCCATCGCCGGCCCATCTCATCTTTGGTGGACCTAGGGGCATGGAGGGACAATAGACTGCCTTACCTGTGGGAGTGATCTTGCTTTATATTTAGTTTTTTCCTAAGTTGTTGAGGGTTTGTATCCTGCTCAGGAAGACAAGGCGGTCCGAAGAATGAATAAGGTTCTCCCCACCTAGTGCCCCCGTTCTGGTGATGCACGTAGTGTCATCGCAGGGTGTGTGGAGGTGTGTCTTCGATGGATCTCAAGGGATTCGGTTCGTGCTGGTCTTCTATGGATTTGCTTTGATCAAGTCTTTGTTTGTTTTCGTCCGTATGTCTAGAGATTGAATCCTTTCGATCTATACTTCTCTTCGTTGATGAAAGTTGTTGTTCTGGTGCACTGATCATGTGGGGTCTTAGCACAACGACTTCCCGACTGTATAGTACAATAAGTTTGGCTCGACTCCAATGGGGGCGTAATGAAAGCAGCGCGCCCTCGGCTCGCTGCAGTGCTTGTAGTCCTTACTAGGTGGTATATAGACATGGATGTATTTTTTTAAAAATTTCTATGTTCTTTATGCTACCATGGCTTGATGAATAGATCGAAAGTTTTCTCGCACAAAGAAATGAATACATCGGAAGTTTCTTCCGCAAATAAGATGTCGCGTGCATTTTTTTACCTCACACAAACGTTTTTAAACATTTCATACACTTCGCATACATTATTTTGAAATGGGGGACATTTTTCATTGCCACGAACATCTTTTAAGTTATCAACATTTTGTAAAACCGTGCTAACCAATCTTTTATACTATGTTAACTTTCTTTCAAATACCTTAAGTATATTTTTCAAATATATGCATGTAAATTATAAATAAAAATAAAATGAGAAAAACATCCGTGCTCTATAGGCGAGGCTGCGTTTGCTTCGCAGCAGGCAGCAAATAGTCGCCCCCCTATTTACAGGTGAGAACTAAAAACATCTTGCCCACCATTGGCCTTGCCCGACCACACAAGCACA
Organism: Triticum monococcum; assembly: GCA_034509565.1. Classification (NCBI taxonomy): domain Eukaryota; kingdom Viridiplantae; phylum Streptophyta; class Magnoliopsida; order Poales; family Poaceae; genus Triticum; species Triticum monococcum. The sequence goes on from CM067845.1 coordinate 414,030,161, forward strand.
TGACCCTAGTGATCCGCGTAGAGTTCTCTTCTTCGGCACCTTAGAGCATCTCCAGCCGCACCCCCAACAGGCCCCCAAGACGCCTTTTTCTCCGCCGACGCAAAAAAATCCCCGAGTCGCGCCCCCAGGGCACCGAATTCCGCCGGTTCGGCCCATTATTTGGCCCGGCGATACCAGGCCGAGCCCAGTGCACTGGGGGGGCACTTGGGGGCTCTGGCAGAAGGAAAAGTGGCGAGTGGGCCACCACTGTTAGGCGAGAAACGCCTTTTCCCCGCCCAGACTTGACTCACGCGCAGCAAAATGCCACTTCCCCTTTCACCGGCATGCCGGTTCCGGCGCCACCCACCTGCCCACAACCGTTGCTCCGCCGCTAGAAAGGCCATTCCACTCCAGAAAGAGAGGGTTTCACCGAGACAGCCTCCATCCCGCTCCTGGGCGAGCTTTTCAGGACTCCGACCACGCAGGCGAGGATACCGGCGGCTGCCCGCCCACCACGCCCGCGACGTGTTCAGCGATTTACCTATTCGGCGATGGACTCCGACAACGACGAGGCGTTCGCGGCTCTGATGGAGGAGGAAGCCGAGGCCGACACCGACCACAAAGAGCACCTCATGATCCTCACCGCTCTGGACGGCCTGTTCGCAAACAAGGCAAAGCCGCAGCGAGGTGGCACGACACCGGGCCACCACAAGGGCAAGCAGAGGCATCAAATGGAAGGCTATTGCTTGCTTTACCCGACTAGTTCACTAACGCTCCACTGCACGGCAAGAGAGTATTTCGTCGCCGTTATCGGATGAGCCGAAAGCTCTTCCTCAAGATTGTGAATGCCATATGGGAGTACGACAACTATTTCATTTGCAAGAAGGATTGTACTAGCACAGTTGGATTCTCCTCACTCCAGAAGTGCACGATAGCTATGAGGATGCTCCAGAAGTGCAATACATGAAGACTATGAACGCATGACCGAGTCCACCACCATTGAGTGTTTGTACAAGTTCTGCAAGGCAGTTGTGGAAGTGTTTGGACCATAATACTTGCGATCACCCAATGCTGAAGACACTACTCAGATCCTAGCACAAAATGAATCAATAGGATTTCCTGGGATGCTTGGAAGCATCGACTGCATGCATTGGGCATGGAAAAATTGTCTGTTTTCTTAGCAGGGGATGTACAAAAGCGCAAAAGGAGCTTTCTAGTGTGGTACTTAAGGCAGTGGCCACACATGACCTCTGGATTTGGCACTCCTTCTTAGGTATGCCAGGAACTCACAATGACATCAACATCCTGCAATGCTCGAATGTCTTTGCCAAGCTTGTTGAAGGTCATGCTCCTCTGGTGAACTTCGAGGTCAATGGGCACCACTACAATAAGGGATACTACCTAGCAGATGACATCTATTCAAGATGGTCAACATTTATGAAGACTATCTCAAACCCCGTGCTAGGAGGCAAGAAATTCTACTTTGCTAAGTGTCAGGAGGCTTGCAGGAAGGATGTCGAGCAGGCATTTGGTGTGCTTCAATCTCGATTTGCTATTGTCCGGTACCCCACTCTGACCTGATCGAAATCTCAAAATGTGGAAAGGGATGAATTGTTGTGTCATCTGACACAACATGATCATTGAGAGCGAGCAGGAAGAGCTGGTGTTCGACACTGAAACATATTTCAGGTAGGGTCCTCTTGCAACCGTTGATCACCAGGTACCAGCAGCATGGGCTGCCTTCCTCAATATACGTCAGGAGATCCGAGACCCACAGATGTATCAAGAACTGCAGCACGATCTGGTGGAGCACCTATGGAGGCTCAAGGGCAACCCCTAATTCGATGTGTGTTTAATTTGTGTTCGAATTATGTGCTTGCTTCGTTGAACTATTTGATCTGTCTTGATTTCTGTGATGAACTATGTGACAAAAAATAGTTTTTATTGAATTTGTGCCAAGTGCCGAATTTGAGTTGGAACTCGACGGCTGGGGGCGAACTTGGGAGGGGGCGGTTGGGAACTAGAGCCTCCCACGCCGAAAAAATCGCCGGTAAGCCCCCAAGAGGCGCTATTTTAAGCCCTTAGGGGTCGAACGGCTGGAGATGCCCTTAAGCGCCACTTGGGGAACCCAACGCCCACGGCGTCGCCCGCAAGGGCATGAACTGGTAATGCTCTCAGCTCCTGCCGATCGCTCGCTAGTTTGCTTTTCTCTCTCCTATTTTGCTACAATAAGTGTTGTTATTCTCGGAAAAAACAATCGGCATTTTAAGTCCATGAAATTGAAAAAAGTTCACGAATCTGCAAGAAAATTTGGGAAAAGTTAATGGATTTTGAAAAAAAATGCTAATTTGAAAATAGTTCATCGATTTTGAGAAAAAGTTCATGACTTGGAAAAAACACGGACTTGTTAAAAAATGTTCGTACAATTGGAAAAAAATCAAGGATTTTAGATGTATTATATTTGATTATTTTACGGTATTCAGAAAAAAATCACGGATTTGCAAAAGTTTATGGGATTTGAAAACAAAAATCATGAACCACAAAAAGTTCATGAGTTCAAAAAAGGTTCACATAAGTTTTTTAATGTTCGTAAAAAAAGTTCACGCATTCAAAGAAACCATGTATATGAAAAATTTCATGGATTTGAACAAATTTCATAAATTTGAAAAAAAAACAAACATTTTTAAAATGTTGCGTAACAAAAAAATAAAAAAAGAAAGAAGGTATAGCAGACGAAAAAAAGGTCAGCGGCTTGTAATTTTTTTTGAAATCGTCTGGCAGCTTCTAGAAGCTTTACAAAATCGGCTGGGAACAATTCAGAAAAAAGACTCTGCGGCCACATTACATGGGCTGGCCCGTTCATGAGCTACTGTGCATAGCGTGGCAGAATCCTATGTGCCACCTGATGCGATACTTAAATATATTTATAAACAAAGCGGCGCACACCCCCTTCCACACCGGTAGCTAACTGGGCGGATACAATTTCCCACAGGTTTCTCATTTTGTTTAATTGTTCTTTCCTTTTTATTTTATTTTCCCTTTTTATTTTTGAATTATTTTCAAAAAAAATCTGTTCCCTTTTCTATTTTCTCAATTTTCCAAAAAAATCACCTTTTCTCGATTATTATTCACTCAATTCGTCATATATTTCTCAAATTCGTGAATTTTATCAACTTGTTAACTTTTTCAAATTAAGAACTTTTTTAAAATTATTTCGTGAACTTTACTGTTCAAATTCATGAACTTTTTTTCTTTTCTGCGATATTTTTCGCATTATGTACTTTCTAAGTCTTGAACTTGTTCCAAATTCCTGATCTTTTTCTCAAAATCATGAACTTTTCCCAAATTTAAGATTATTTTCGTAATATATATATTATCTTTTTCAGGAAATGTTAGTTTTTAGTTTTTTTTATTACACGGACTTTTCATGCATGTTCGTCGGGTTTTTTTAACCAGTGAACTTTCAAATTTGTTTCACGTTTTTTGATGACGTTCTCCAAAATATTTCGAAATAATTCAACGATCTAAGCACACACAGCTGCAGTTGTTTTTAATTTTTTTTGCGGTGCAATCAGTCAGTAGTACCCAATAACGGACACGAGGTCTCCGTTTCGGGAGTGAAGCAAATTTCTGCCGCGAAAGAGAGAACGTAAATAAATGGGCTGGGCCCAAGATGTAGAATTTTGGTGGGGGTCTAAGAAGGGAGAAAGGAAAACTGCATGGGTCTCGTGGGAAGTCATGACGCAACCGAAGTTTATGGGAGGCATGGGCTTTCGTGACATCGAGCTGTTTAACTTAGCCTTGCTTGCCCGTCAAGCCTAGCGCCTACTGACAGAGCCCGATTCGCTAAGTGCACGCATATTAAAGGCTGTTTATTACCCTAATTGCACCGTTCTGGAAGCTGTGCTGGGAAGCAATCCGTCTCAAGTGTGGCGCTCCATACATGAGGGGTGTGACACCCTGAAATTGGGAATCATCAAAAGGATTGGCACTGGAGGTGAGACGAGCATTTGGCATGACAACTGGATACCGCGAGATCATAAGCTACGGCCGGTGTGCCCAAAGACCCCAAACCCGCCGCAACTTGTGTCAGAGCTGCTTGACCACACTACTGTGGGCTGGAATATTGATGTTCTCGATGAGCACTTTTATGCTATGGACAAGGAGGCGATACTGAATATCCCTTTGAGTACACGAGTACAATCTGACTTTTGGGCCTGGCATTATGATAGAAGAGGCACCTTTTCAGTACGGTCTGCATACCGTTTACTGGCAACTACAAAGCAACAGAGAACGGAATGGTTGGAGCATGTTCCAGGGCATTCAGATTCGGATGCAGATAAGAAGTCTTGGGGCAAACTCTGGAATTTGAGCATCCCACCCAAAATCAAAATTTTTGCTTGGCGGTTAGCCAGGACATCGATCCCCACCGGCGAGGTGAGGCAGCAAAGGAAGATGACAGACTCGCCGGCTTGCCCGCTCTGCCAAGCGGCAGTGGATACATGGAGACACTCTCTATTTGATTGCCATATGTCACGTTGTGTCTGGGCTCTGGCTGACGAGGAATTGACAGAAGTAATGATCTCAAACCGAACAGAGGATGCTCATTTGTGGATGTTCTGGCTACTGGATACTCTAAAAGAGTAGGAAGTTGTTCATATTTTGATCACAATGTGGGCCATATGGTGGGCACGACGCCGCGCTATCCATGATGAGCAGTACCAAAGCCCCTTGAGCACCTTGGTTTTCATCAACAAATTTCTGTCCGATCTGGATTGCATGGCTGTGCACAAGTCACGCCTGAGGGACTTGCATGCAAAGCCAAAGGACCTGCATGTAACAGCGGAAAACTCGAGGACCAGAGCGACATCACCTGGTTGGCTTCCTCCAACCGATGAAGAAACGAAGCTAAACGTTGATGAAGGCGTGTCCAGATCTGGTAGAAGGGGTGCAGCAGCTGTGGTCTGCCGTGACAGAGCCTCAGCCAGAGCCTTTCTTGGAGCCTCAGCCAGAGTTTTTGAGGGTCTCACGGACCCGTCCTCGTTGGAAGCACCATCATGCAATGAAGCCCTGGCTTTGGCGATGGATCTCAATCTCAATTCTATATGCATGGCTTCGGATTGTGCTGCTGTTATTTCCATGATAGGCTCAGATGTTCCCTGCCAGTTTGCCTCAGTTTTGAGTGAGATAAACCATAGGGCTAGATTTTTTCCTAACATCCGTTTTATTCATGAGAATAGGAAGCATAATTTCAAAGCGCATGCTCTTGAAAAAGCTGCGGCTTCTTTGTCTCCTGGGCGCCACATGTGGCTTCTAAATACGCACGATATCATCTGTATCCCTATGAACATCCAGATTTAATAAAGGTTACAGATGCTAAAAAAACACTATCCTCTGGACCATCTTTGTATTCCCCAAAACATTATGATTTGAAATAAAGCGCGGTGTTCTTCTAAAAAAACACTATCCTAAAAAAACAAAAACAAAACACTGTAACAGAAGTCACTAAAACAGGGCAGATCCTATTTAACGCCTGCAGGCGTGAAAATGATGAGGCTTCACTGAAGCTCGGCTCCCGACGCCCCAGTTTGGGCCGGCCCACAGTGGCTCGTCTTCTTCTTCTCTTTTCCTGTTTTCTCTATTTCTCTTTCTATCTCTTTTTTATTCTTTTATTTTTATTTTTTATTTTTTTATTCGCCTGTATTTCAAAATGTTCATTGATTGTTTATACTTACTATAAGTGTTGATTGAATATTTAAGGAAATTTTCACTTTACATTAAATGGAGGGCATGCATAAGATAAGAAAGAAGAATCTTACAAAAATAGCATGGAATAAGATTTGGTCCTGTTCATGGGAACTTTGTAAATATCTCATTTCAAAAATTGATATAATTGGGACTTTTGGAAGATTGCATACAACTAATTCATGACTGGCATGTACATAATCAAAACTTCATTCTCGATTCTACGAGAATTTTTATGAACGTGTTTCATTTGCTTCTATTCAATGAAAGTTTCATTTTTTTTCTCAGAATGTATTCTAATTTTTGGCCTAATTCTTCTTCTGATGATCAACATTTTTCTATAAATGTTCAATGCGGTATGAGAAAATGTTCAACATATACCACAAAATGTTCAATGTGTATTTTTATAATATATCATAAAAATGTTCAATTTGTATTTAAAATAGTTCAGTGTATATTACAAAAAGCTTCAATGTATATTAAAAAACGTTTATTGAAAAATTTAATGTTTTTCAATTTTAGTTCACCTTTTAAAAAATGTCCGTATTTTACAGTTTTGTTCAAATTTTGAAAAAAAAATTCACATTTTCAAATTTTATTTGATTTAAAAAAATTGTTTACATTTTCCAAAGAATGTCAATTTTTTTTAAAAAAATGAATCAGCCGCTGTTGATGTTAATTAGAGCATCTCCGGAAGAAAATGTAGATGAAAAATATTTAATTATACATCTTAGAGGCCCCATAACGCTGCTCCAATAGATGATAGATGAAACAAATATTACATTACCTCCTCCCAAGTGATGTAAAAGTCCAGTCGCGCGCCAAACTAAAGGAAATATGCCCTAGAGGCAATAATAGTTGTTATTTATATTTCCTTATATCATGATAAATGTTTATTATTCATGCTAGAATTGTATTAACCGGAAACTTAGTACATGTGTGAATACATAGACAAACAGAGTGTCAGTAGTATGCATCTACTTGACTAGCTCGTTAATCAAAGATGGTTAAGTTTCCTAGCCATAGACATGAGTTGTCATCTGATGAACGGGATCACATAATTAGAGAATGATGTGATCGACTTGACCCATCTGTTAGCTTAGCACTATGATCGTTTAGTTTATTGCTATTGTTTTCTCCATAACTTATACATGTTCCTATGACAATGAGATTATGCAACTCCCGAATATCGTAGGAACACTTAGTGTGCTATCAAACGTCATAATGTAACTGGGTGATTATAAAGATGCTCTACAGGTGTCTCCGATGGTGTTTGTTGAGTTGGCATAGATCGAGATTAGGATTTGTCACTCCGATTGTCGAAGAGGTATCCCTGGGCCCTCTCGGTAATGCACATCACTATAAGCCTTGCAAACAATGTGACTAATGAGTTAGTTGTGGGATGTTGCATTACGGAACGTGTAAAGAGACTTGCCGGTAACTAGATTGAACTAGGTATGATGATACCGACGATCAAATCTCGGACAAGTAACATACCGATGACAAAGGGAACAACGTATGTTGTTATGCGGTTTGACCGATAAAGATCTTCGTAGAATATGTAGGAACCAATATGAGCATCCAGGTTCCGCTATTGGTTATTGACCGGAGATGAGTCTCGGTCATGTCTACATAGTTCTCGAACCCGTAGGGTCTGCATGCTTAACGTTCGATGATGATCGGTATTACGAGTTTATGTGTTTTCATGTACCGAAGGTAGTTTGGAGTCCCGGATGTGATCGCGGACATGACAAGGAGTCTCCAAATGGTCAAGACATGAAGATTTATATATTGGAAGGTTATGTTCGGACATCGGAAAGGTTTGGATGAGTTCGGGCATATACCGGAGTACCGGGGGGTTACCGGAACCCCCCGGGGGCTAAATGGGCCTACATGGGCTTTAGTGGGAGAGAGAGGAGGAGGCAAAGAGGTGGGGGCGCCCCCCAAGCCCAATCCGAATTGGGAGGGGGCTGGCCCCCCTTTCCTTCCTCTCCTCTTCCCCTTCCTTCCCCCTCCTATTAGGACTAGGAAAGGGGGGGCTACTCCTAGTAGGAGTAGGAATCCCCCCTTGGGGCGGACCATGAAGGGCGGGCCGGCCTCTCCTCCCCTCCTTTATATACGGGGGAGGGGGCACCCCATAGACACACAAGTTGACAATTGTTTTAGCCGTGTGCGGTGCCCCCTCCACAGATACACACCTCGGTCATATCGTCGTAGTGCTTAGGCGAAGCCCTGCGCCGGTAACTTCATCATCACCGTCAACACGCCGTCGTGCTGACGAAACTCTCCTTTGGCCTCAACTGGATCAAGAGTACGAGGGACATCACCGAGCTGAACGTGTGCAGACGCGGAGGTGCCGTGCATTCGGTACTTGATCGGTTGGATCGCGAAGACGTTCGACTACATCAACTGCGTTTCTTGACGCTTCCGCTTTCGGTCTACGAGAGTACATAGACATACCCTTCCCTCTCATTGCTATGCATCCCTAGATAGATCTTGCGTGATCGTAGGAATTTTTTTTTGAAATACTGCATTCCCCAATAGTGGCATCCGAGCCAGGTCTATGCGTAGATGTTATATGCACAAGTAGAACACAAAGGAGTTGTGGGCGTAGGTATATACATATTGCTTGTCGTCACTAGTTGTTTCTTGATTTGGCGGTATTGTTGGATGAAACGACCCAGACCGACATTACATGACCGCGTTCATGAGACTGGTTCTACCGACATGCTTTGCACACAGGTGGCTGGAGGGTGTCAGTTTCTTCAACTTTAGTTGAATCGGATTCAATGAACAGGGTTCTTTCTAAAGATCAAAAAGCAATCACTATACTGTGTTGTGGTTTTTGATGCGTACGTAAGAACGGTTCTTGCTAAGCCTGTAGCAGCCACGTAAAACTTGCAACAACAAAGTAGAGGACGTCTAACTTGTTTTTGCAGGGCATGTTGTGATGTGATATGGTCAAGACGTGATTATATAAATTGTTGTATGAGATGATCATGTTTTGTAACACAGTTATCGGCAACTGGCAAGAGCCATATGGTTGTCGCTTTATTATATGAAATGCAATCGCCATGTAATTGCTTTACTTTATCACTAAGCGGTAGCGATAGTCGTAGAAGCAATAGTTGGCGAGACGACAACGATACTACGATGGAGATCAAGGTGTCAAGCCGGTGATGATGGTGATCATGATGGTGCTTTGGAGATGGAGATCAAAGGCACAAGATGATGATGGCCATATCATATCACTTATATTGATTTCTTGTGATGTTTATCCTTTATGCATCTTATTTTGCTTAGTACGGCGGTAGCATTATAAGATGATCTCTCACTAAATTTCAAGGTATAAGTATTCTCCCTGAGTATGCACCGTTGCTATAGTTCGTCGTGCCGAGACACCACGTGATGATCGGGTGTGATAAGCTCTACGTTCACATACAACGGGTGCAAGCCAGTTTTGCACAAGCAGAATACTCGGGTTAAACTTGACGAGCCTAGCATATGCACATATGGCCTTGGAACACTAAGACCGAAAGGTCGAGCGTGAATCATATAGTAGATATGATCAACATAGTGATGTTCACCATTGAAAACTACTCCATCTCACGTGATGATTGGACATGGTTTAGTTGATATGGATAACGTGATCACTTAGATGATTAGAGGGATGTCTATCTAAGTGGGAGTTCTTAAGTAATATGATTAACTGAATTTTAATTTATCATGAAGTTAGTACCTGATAGTATTTTTGTAAGGACATGTTTATCCCTAAGGTGTTTTGGTGATTGATGGCAATGCTTTTGCGGAGTAATCATGTGCTTTGAGCTTTTTAGGGATTCATCCTTTGGCACGAGATGATTCTTTCCCCTCGGAGTTTTTTATTCAAGACGGTGTAGCTCTTTCATTTCTAGTTTTGTGGTCTCGTCTTGTAGGAGTCACTGTACTATCAAGAGGGGGTCCGCTTTGGTATGGCTTGGGTGGAATCATCACGTACACTTCCTTTTCGCACCCTCTGAGCCTTCCTGCATCGATGGAGGTCTCTTTTCTTGTGTTTTGAGCATGCTTTGGTCCAAGCAGTAGTACCGCAGTACCCAGCGGTAGTACCGCTTGTGGGTTCACAGCCGCAGTACCGCTGCGGTATCGGGCTCCTACCGCGTCGACTCGAGGGGGTCGCCTCTCGTGTCGGGTTGTGCGGCACCTAGCAGCGGTAGTAGAAGCGGTAGTACCGCCCTACCACCGCGGCAGTACCGCACTGGGCATGTTTCCTGCTCTTTCTTCTAGCCCTCCTAGACTGCACAGTAGTGCCGCGAGGGGGGTGGTAGTACCGCTGGGTCCAGCGGTAGTACCGCTGCCCCCTGCGGTAGTACCGCCCTCTACGGGGCTGTTTTGGGGGTAACAGTTGGATTGTTCCCCCTTGTATAAAAGGGGTCCTCTTCTTATTCGTTGACTTACCTCTTCCCCCAAAAGCTCCATTAATGCTCCAAGCTCCATTTTCACCCGATCTCTCTCCCTAGCCAATCAAACTTGTTGCTTTGCTCGGGATTGGTTGAGAAGGCCCCGATCTACACTTCCACCAAGAGAAATTTGATTCCCCCCACTAATCCCTAGAGGATCTTGTTACTCTTGGGTGTTTGAGCACCCTAGACGGTTGAGGTCACCACGGAGCCATATTCCATCATGGTGAAGCTTTATGGTGTTGTTGGGAGCCTCCGGTTAAGTTGTGGAGATTGCCCCAACCTTGTTTGTAAAGGTCCGGTCGCCACCTCCAAGGGCACCGATAATGGAATCACGGCACCTCGCATTGTGTGAGTGCGTGAGGAGAATACGGTGGCCCTAGTGGCTTCTTGGGGAGCATTGTGCCTCCACACCGCTCCAACGGAGACGTACTTCCCCTCAAAAGGAAGGAACTTCGGGAACACATCCTCGTCTCCACCGGCTCCACTCTTGGTTATCTCGTACCTTTACTTGTGCAAGCTTACTTGTGTTATTTCCCTTTCTTGCGTGTGTGCTTGTTGTTGTTGCATCATATAGGTTGCTCACCTAGTTGCATGTCTAAACAACCTACTTTGATGCAAAGTTTAATTTGGTAAAGAAAAGTTAAAAATTATTAGTTTCCTATTCACCCCCCCCCCCCCTCTAGTCAACCATATCGATCCTTTCAATTGGTATCAGAGCCTCGTCTCTTTACTAAGGACTTTGCCATCCGGAGAGTATGGTTGACACCGTAGACGGTGTAGACGAGCACTCCGGTGTGAATCTGATCTCGTCTACGGGCGATGGGGGAACCTTGGTCTCTCGTGAGGAATTCAATGTGGCCTTGGAGACATTGAAAACCTCCATGACGACCGAGGTTGAAAGCATGTTTACTAAATTCATTGAAGGTCTTAAACTATCCACCGCACCGTTGAATGTGGGTGATCCCACTGACAAGGTGACGGATGCTAACTCCGACAAGGGGGAAGCTACTAGTGAAAAGGCTCCTTCTTCTAGTGGTAAAAATGGCACCGGCATCTTTGCCCATGTGTAACCACCACTTGTTTATGGTGGACCGATTCCTTCCACTCATTTGAATCATGTCGGTCCTCCCCCTAAGATTGTGAAAAATGAGGATTTTGATTCTTGGGTCTATCGGTTTAAGCGTCATTTAAATCATGTGAATACTAATCTTTGGAGAATCATTGGAGAAGGTTTCTATCCACATGACCGAAGCAACTTCACTCCAAGAGAAGCCGCGGGTAATCAATTCAATGAGAATGCTCTCTTCATCATCCAAGATGCAATTCCACCCGAAGATCTTCCTCACCTCCGGCCCTACGCCATAGCCAAAGATGCATGGCACCAAGTTGTTTCTCTCTACCGGGGAAGCACAAGCATTCAACGCTCCAACTATGAAGTGGTGCAAGATGAAGCCGATGAGTTTGCAATGAAGGAAGATGAAGAACCTCGTGAGCTTTATCGAAGAGTAACCAAACTCGCAGTTTCACTCCGAGATCATGGGAGCAAGGACACGGATGACAATTGGATCAAGCGCAAATTCCTCAAGGCAATGATGCCTTACCACAAGGCTATGTCCTCCGTCATTCATCAAAGGCCGGACTTCCACACCTTGTCCTCAAGTGAAGTGTTGGATGAGTTTGTGGCTATGAGCATCTTGGACAAGACCGCCGACAATGTAGTGCTTCGCTCTCAAAGGGCAAAGAATCCCAACCTTGCATTGAAGGCCAAGGTTTGTGTTGAAGAGGAAGAAGAAGAGGAAGAAGAGGAAAGCAACCCCGAAGATACAAAGTATGCCTATCATGAACACATGGCTCTTGCTTCAAGGCAATTTTGGAGCAAGAAAAACTCAAGACCAAACTTCAACAAGAACAACTCAAGTGGCACGAAGAGCAAGCAACATGTGAGGACTTGCTATAATTGTGGCAATGTGAGCCATTTTTTACGGAGTGCCCGTATGAGAAGAGGGAAGACAATGGTGGCAAGCTCATCCGAAAGGACAAAGCCAAGTCTTTCCCAAATAAGAGCAACTTCACCAAGAAGACCCCTCACAAGGCGTTGGTGGTTCAAGAAGAGTACCATGATGATGATGATGATGATGATGATGGTGAGTCGGTTGACATGGCCTCCGTTGCCATTGCAACAACTCCACGAGTGTCTCTCTTCGACTCACCCAATGAGAACATCACCGCCAAGTGCCTCATGGCTAAAGCCACCAACAAGGTAACCCCCAACATCAAAACTACCATCATTAATAATCCTTCCTTGATGGATTGCATTGATGAATATGAGGGATCTAATGTGGAGGAAAATGAGTTTGAGTCCTTTATGGGTAAACTCAAGGGTAAATCCAAGAAGCATTTCGTTGCTCTCTTGGAACAACTTGGTGAAGCCAATGACATGATCGAGGCCCGCGAAGATACTATCTCCAAGATGGAGGGGCATAGTCGTGACTATGCCGATGAGATTTCGGATCTTTCCAATGCTCTTGAAGAGCGTGGTCTTTGTTTGGCTCTTGAGGAGTCACACAATGTTGATCACGCTAAGTTAAAGAAAGATTTTGATCATGCTCTGGTTGTTTCTCGTGTGCTAAACTCCGAGAAGGTCAAGCTTGGGGTTGATCTTGCTAGACTCAAAGAGGAGTTTGACCCACTTGACAAGGCTCACAAGGTCTTGAAGGGTGCTCATGCTAGCCTCAAAGATTCTCATGATCAACTTCAAGTAAAGCTAACCAAGGAGAAAGCCACTTTTCCTCGTATGATGTTAATTGATAATGCAAATGCTACTAACCCATGTTGTGAGCATGTGCATCTTGTTGAGGAGAACACTAAGTTGAAGGTGCAACTTGAGAAAGGTCTTGTGTCTTGCATACAAGGCGAGAAGAACCTCAACGACCTTTTGAGCAACCAAAAGGAAGTTGTGGCCAAAGAAGGGATTGGGTACGTGCCCAAGTCCAAGAACAAGAATAAGAATGACAAGGCCAAACGACCTCCTCCTCTCAAGCAAACCTTTGTGAAGGAGGGAGAGGGTACTACTAAGGAGAAGGAGAATAACACCATGAGGGGTAGTGATGCCAAGAAGGGCAACGCTTCCCTTCCCAACAAAGTCGGCAACTTTAACCCTTCCTATGTGTTGTGACGTGCTAGTGATGGGCATGTTTATGCCAAATTTGTTGGTTCTCCTTATGAATATATTGAATGGTCTATTTGGGTTCCTAAGACCCTTGTTACTAACATCAAATGACCCATTACAAAATGGGTACCTAAAACCAAGCATTGATCTCTTGTAGGTGTTTGCTTCCGGTGGGGGATCATGGTTGCTCGATAGTGGAGCTACTAATCATATGACCGGAAGCAAGGACTTGGTTGTGGACGTGCAAAAGATTCCATCCATGCCCACCAATGTAGAGTGGGGTGACGCCTCGTCCTCTAAGGTATTGGGACTCGGCAAGGTTGTCATTTCTCATGATCTTACGATAGACAAGGTCATGCTTGTTGAGTCCCTTGCATACAATTTACTTTCCGTTCGTCAACTAGCACTCATGGGTTTTGCCACCTTCTTTGATGTTGATACCGCGACCCTCTTGTGGAGCAAGACTCTTAAAGTAGCCTTTGTTGGGCATGTCGAAAACGGTCTCTATGTGATTAACTTTTCGGAGCGACTCACTAAGACCGTGACATGCCTAATGGCTAAAGTTGACGTGAGATGGCTTTGGCATCGCCGTCTAGCCCATGTCAATATGCGATCTTTGCAAAGTCTTCTAAATGGGGACCATGTCTGTGGACTAAGAAATGTTAGTTTTGCCAAAGATCGTGCTTGCAGTGCTTGTATCGAAGGAAAGCTACATGAAAAGGCTCACCCTCCCACGACTATCATTTACTCGAAGAGGCCTTTGGAGCTCCTTCACATGGATCTCTTTGGGCCTCCATCTTTTGATAGTCTTGGGGGTAGAAAGTATTTCTTGGTGATTGTGGATGATTATTCAAGATACACTTGGGTATATTTCTTCAAGAGGAAGAGTGAGACTCAACAAATAGTCATTGACTTTGCAAATGAAGCTCAACGTCAACACAATGCAAAGATCTTGACAATAAGAAGTGACAACTGTTGGGGAACGTAGTAATTTCAAAAAAAATCCTACGCACATGCAATATCATGGTGATGCATAGCAACGAGAGGGAAGAGTGTGTCCACGTACCCTCGTAGACCGAAAGCGGAAGCGTTAGCACAACACGGTTGATGTAGTCGTTTGTCTTCACGATCCAACCGATCAAGTACCGAACGCACGACACCTCTGAGTTCTGCACACGTTCAACTTGATGACGTCCCTCGAACTCCGATCCACCCGAGCTTTGAGGGAGAGTTCCGTCAGCACGACGGTGTGGTGACGATGTTGATGTTCTACAGTCGCAAGGCTTCGCCTAAGCACCGCTATGATATTATCGAGGTGGACTATGGTGGAGAGGGGCACCGCACACGGCTAAAAGATCCAAGAGATGAATTGTTGTCTATGGGGTGCCCCTCTCCTCCGTATATAAAGGAGGGGAGGAGAGGGCCGGCCAAGGGGAGGAGGCGCGCCCAAGGGGGCGAGTCCTACTCCCACCGGGAGTAGGACTCCTCCTTTTCCTATTTGGAGAGGGAGAGGGAAGGAAGAGGAAGGAGGGAGGAAGGAAAGGGGGGCCGACCCCCCTCCCAATTCGGATTGGGCTTGGGGGCGCGCCCCCTCCCTTGCTCCTTTCCCCTCCTTTCCACTAAAGCCCATTAAGGCCATATACCTCCCGAGGGTTCCGATAACCTCCCGGTGCTCCGATATTATCCCGATCTCACCCGGAACCATTCCGGTATCCAAATATAGCCGTCCAATATATCAATCTTTACGTCTTGAACATTTCGAGACTCCTCGTCATGTTCGTGGTCACATCCGGGACCCCGAACTACCTTCGGTACATAGAAAACCATAAACTCATAATATAACCATTATCGAACATTAAGCGTGCGGACCCTACGGGTTCGAGAACTATGTAGACATGACCGAGACACGTCTCTGGTCAATAACCAATAGCGGAACCTGGACGCTCATATTGGCTCCTACATATTCTACGAAGATCTTTATCGGTCAAACCGCATAACAACATACGTTTTTCCCTTTGTCATCGGTATGTTACTTGCCAGAGATTCGATCGTCGGTATCTCAATACCTAGTTCAATCTCGTTACCGGTAAGTCTCTTTACTCGTTCCGTAACACATCATCCCGCAACTAACTCATTAGTTGCAATTCTTGCAAGGCTTAAGTGATGTGCATTACCGAGTGGGCCAAGAGATACCTCTCCGACAATCGGAGTGACAAATCCTAATCTCGAAATATGCCAACCCAACAAGTACCTTCGGAGACACATGTAGAGCACCTTTATAATAACCCAGTTACGTTGTGACATTTGGTAGCACACAAAGTGTTCCTCCGGTAAACGGGAGTTGCATAATCTCATAGTCATAGGAACATGTATAAGTCATGAAGAAAGCAATAGCAACAAACTAAATGATCAAGTGCTAAGCTAACGGAATGGGTCAAGTCAATCACATAATTCTCCTAATGATGTGATCCCATTAATCAAATGACACCTATTTTTATATGGCTAGGAAACATAACCATCTTTGATCAACGAGCTAGTAAAGTAGAGGCATACTAGTGACACCCTGTTTGTCTATGTATTCACACATGTATCATGTTTCCGGTTAATACAATTCTAGCATGAATAATAAACATTTATCATGAAATAAGGAAATAAATAATAACTTTATTATTGCCTCTAGGGCATATTTCCTTCAGTCTCCCACTTGCACTAGAGTCAATAATCTAGTTCACATCGCCATGTGATTTAACACCAATAGTTCACATCACCATGTGATTAATACCCATAGTTTACATCGTCATGTGACCAACACCCAAAGGGTTTACTAGAGTGAATAATCTAGTTCACATTGTCATGTGGCCAACACTCAAAGGGTTTACTAGAGTCAGTAATCTAGTTCACATCGCCATGTGATTAACACCCGAAGAGTACTAAGGTGTGATCATGTTTTGCTTGTGACAAGTTTAGTCAACGGGTCTGCCAAATTCAGATCCGTATGTATTTTGCAAATTTCTATGTCAACAATGCTCTGCACGGAGCTACTCTAGCTAATTGCTCCCACTTTCAATATGTATCTAGATTGAGATTTAGAGTCATCCGAATCAGTGCCAAAACTTGCATCGACGTAACCCTTTACGATGAACTTTTTGTCACCTCCATAACCGAGAAACATATCCTTATTCCACTAAGGATAATTTTGACCAATGTCCAGTGATCTACTCTTAGTTCACTATTGTACTCCCTTTCCAAATTCAGGGCAGGGTATACAATAGGTCTGATACATAGCATGGCATACTTTATAGAACCTATAGCTGAAGGATAGGGAATGAATTTCATTCTCTCTCTATCTTCTGTCATGGTCGGGTTTTGAGTCTTACTCAACTTAACACCTTGCAACACAGGCAAGAACTCTTTCTTTGACGGTTCCATTTTGAACTACTTCAAAAACTTGTCAAGGTATGTACTCATTGAAAAATTTTATCAAGTGTCTTGATCTATCTCTATAGATCTTGATGCTCAACACGTAAGCAGCTTCACCGAGGTCTTTCATTGAAAAACTCTTATTCAAATATGCTTTTATGCTATCCAGAAATTCTATATCATTTCCAATCAACAATATGTCATCCACATATAATATCAGAAATGCTACAGAGCTCCCACTCACTTTCCTGTAAATACAGGCTTCTCCAAAAGTCTGTATAAAACCATATGCTTTGATCACACTATCAAAATGTTTATTCCAACTCCAAGAGGCTTGCACCAGTCCATAAATGGATCGCTGGAGCTTGCATACTTTGTTAGCTCCCTTTGGATCGGCAAAACCTTCCGGTTGCATCATATACAACTCTTCTTCCAGAAATCCATTCAGGAATGCAGTTTTGACATCCATTTGCCAAATTTCATAATCATAAAATGCGGCAATTGCTAACATGATTCGGACAGACTTAAGCATCACTACGGGTGAGAAGGTCTCATCGTAGTCAATCCCTTGAACTTGTCGAAAACCTTTTGCAACAAGTCAAGCTTTATAGACGGTAACATTACCATCAGCGTCAGTCTTCTTCTTGAAGATCCATTTATTCTCGATGGCTTGCCGATCATTGGGAAAGTCAACCAAAGTCCACACTTTGTTCTCATACATGGATCCCATCTCAAATTTCATGGCCTCAAGCCATTTTGCGGAATCTGGGCTCACCATCGCTTCTTCATAGTTCGTAGGTTCGTCATGGTCTAGCAACATAACCTCCAGAACAGGATTACCGTACCACTCTGGTGCGGATCTTACTCTGGTTGAACTACAAGGTTCAGTAACAACTTGATCTGAAGTTTCATGATCATCATCATTAACTTCCTCACTAATTGGTGTAGACGTCACAGGAACCGGTTTATGTGATGAACTACTTTCCAATAAGGGAGCAGGTACTGTTACCTCATCAAGTTCTACTTTCCTCCCACTCACTTCTTTCGAGAGAAACTCCTTCTCTAGAAAGGATCCATTCTTAGCAACGAATGTCTTGCCCTCGGATCTATGATAGAAGGTGTACACAACTGTTTCTTTTGGGTATCATATGAAGACACATTTCTCCGATTTGGGTTCAAGCTTATCAGG
The DNA here is from genome assembly GCA_034509565.1 of Triticum monococcum. Lineage (NCBI taxonomy): Eukaryota > Viridiplantae > Streptophyta > Magnoliopsida > Poales > Poaceae > Triticum > Triticum monococcum. The sequence goes on from CM067845.1 coordinate 414,048,123, forward strand.
TTGAAGCTTTTTCACATAAGCATCGCAACCCCAAACTTTAAGAAACGACAACTTTGGTTTCTTGCCAAACCATAGTTCATAAGGTGTCGCCTCAACGGATTTTGATGGTGCCCTATTTAATGTGAATGCGGCCGTCTCTAAAGCATAACACCAAAATGATATCGGTAAATCAGTAAGAGACATCATAGATCGCACCATATCTAGTAAAGTATGATTACGACGTTCGGACACACCATTACGTGGTGGTGTTCTAGGTGGCATGAGTTTGTGAAACTATTCCACATTGTTTTAATTGAAGACCAAACTCGTAACTCAAATATCCGCCTCTGCGATCAGATCATAGAAACTTTATTTTCTTGTTACGATGATTTTCCACTTCACTCTGAAATTATTTGAACTTTTCAAATGTTTCGGACTTATGTTTCTTCAAGTAGATATACCCATATCTGCTCAAATCATCTATGAAGGTCAGAAAATAATGATACCCGCCGCGAGCCTCAACACTCATCGGACTGCATACATCAGTATGTATTATTTCCAACAAGTTTGTTGCTTGCTCCATTGTTTCGAAGAACGGACTTTTAGTCATCTTGCCCATGAGGCAGGGTTCGCAAGCATCAACTGATTCATAATCAAGTGATTCCAAAAGCCCATCAACATGCAGTTTCTTCATGTGCTTTACACCAATATGACCCAAACGACAGTGCCACAAATAAGTTGCACTATCATTATTAACTTTGCATCTTTTGGTTTCAATATTATGAATATGTGTATCACTATGATCGAGATCCAACAAACCAATTTCATTGGGTGTATAACCATAGAAGGTTTTATTCATGTAAACAGAACAACAATTATTCTCTAACTTAAATGAATAATAGTATTGCAATAAACATGATCAAATCATATTCATGCTCAACACAAACACCAAATAACATTTATTTAGGTTCAACACTAATCCCGAAAGTATAGGGAGTGTGCGATGATGATCATATCATTCTTGGAACTACTTCCAACACACATCCTCACTTCACCCTTAACTAGTTTCTGTTCATTCTACAACTCCCGCTTCGAGTTACTACTCTCAGCAACTGAACCAGTATCAAGTACCGAGGGGTTTGCTATAAACACTAGTAAAGTACACATCAATAACATGTATATCAAATATACCTTTGTTCACTATGCCATCCTTCTTATCCGCCAAGTATCTAGGGCAGTTCCACTTCCAGTGACTAGTCCCTTTGCAGTAAAAGCACTTAGTCTCAGGCTTAGGTCCAGGCTTGGGCTTCTTCACTTGAGCAGCAACTTGCTTGCCGTTCTTCTTGAAGTTCCCCTTCTTCCCTTTGCCCTTTTCTTGAAACTAGTGGTCTTGTTAACCATCAACGCTTGATGCTTTTCTTGATTTCTACCTTCGTTGATTTCAGGATCACGAAGAGCTTGGGATTCGTTTCCGTTATCCTTGCATATTATAGTTCATCATGAAGTTCTAGCAACTTGGTGATAGTGACTAGAGAACTCTGTCAATCACTATCTTATCTGGAAGATTAACTCCCACTTGATTCAAGTGATTGTAGTACTCAGACAATCTGAGCACATGCTTACTGGTTGAGCTATTCTCCTCCATCTTGTAGGCAAAGTAATGTCAGAGGTCTCATACCTCTCGACACGGGCATGAGTATGAAATACCAATTTCAACTCTTGGAACATCTTATATGCTCCGTGGCGTTCAAAACATTTTTGAAGTCCTGGTTCTAAGCCATAAAGCATGGTGCACTAAACTATCAAGTAGTTATCATACCGAGCTTTTGTCAAAAACGTTCAAAACGTCTGCATCTGCTCCTGCAATAGTTCTGTCACCTAGCGGTGCGTCAAGGACATAATACTTCTATGTAGCAATGAGGATAATCCTCAGATCACGGAGCTACTCCACATATTTGCTACTAACATCTTTCAACTTATTTTTCTCTAGGAACATATCAAAAATAAAACAGGGGAGCTAAACGCGAGCTATTGATATACAACATAGATATGCTAATACTATCAGGACTACGTTCATGATAAATTTAAGTTCAATTAATCATATTACTTAAGACTCCCACTTAGATAGACATCCCTCTAATCATCTAAGTGATCATGTGATCCAAATCAACTAAACCATAACCGATCATCACGTGAAATGGAGTAGTTTTCAATGGTGAACATCATTATGTTGATCATATCTACTATATGATTCACGCTCGACCTTTCGGTCTCAATGTTCCGAGGCCATATCTGCATATGCTAGGCTCGTCAAGTTTAACCTGAGTATTCTGCATGTGAAAAACTGGCTTGCACCCGTTGTAGATGGACGTAGAGCTTATCACACCCGATCATCCCGTGGTGTCTGCGCACGACGAACTTTGGCAACGGTGCATACTCAGGGAGAACACTTTTATCTTGAAATTTAGTGAGAGATCATCTTATAATGCTACCGTCAATCAAAGCAAAATAAGATGCATAAAAGATAAACATCACATGCATTCAATATAAGTGATATGATATGGCCATCATCATCTTGTGCTTGTGATCTCCATCTCCGAAGCACCGCTATGATCACCATCGCCACCGGCATGACACCTTGATCCCCATTGTAGCATCATTATCATCTCGCCAACTATAGCTTCTACGACCATCGCTACCGCTTAGTTGTAAAGTAAAGCAATTACAGGGCGATTGCATTGCATACAATAAAGCGACAACCATATGGCTCCTGCCAGTTGCCGATAACTCGGTTACAAAACATGATCATCTCATACAATAAAATATAGCATCATGTCTTGACCATATCACATCACAACATGCCCTGCAAAAACAAGTTAGACGTCCTCTACTTTGTTGTTGCAAGTTTTACGTGGCTGCTACGGGCTGAGCAAGAACCGTTCTTACCTATGCATCAAAACCACAATGATAGTTCGTCAAGTTAGTGTTGTTTTAACCTTCTCAAGGACCGGGCGTAGCCACACTCGGTTCAACTAAAGTTGGAGAAACTGACACCCGTCAGCCACCTGTGTGCAAAGCACGTCGGTAGAACCAGTCTCGCGTAAGCGTATGCGTAATGTCGGTCCGGGCCGCTTCATCCAACAATACCGCCGAACCAAAGTATGACATGCTGGTAAGCAATATGACTTGTATCACCCACAACTCACTTGTGTTCTACTCGTGCATATAACATCAACGCATAAAACCAGGCTCGGATGCCACTGTTGGGGAACGTAGTAATTTCAAAAAAAAATCCTACGCACACGCAAGATCATGGTGATGCATAGCAATGAGAGGGGAGAGTGTGTCCACGGACCCTCATAGACCGAAAGCGGAAGTGTTAGCACAACGCGGTTGATGTAGTCGTACGTCTTCACGATCCGACCGATCAAGTACCAAACGCACGGCACCTCTGAGTTCTGCACACGTTCAACTTGATGACGTCCCTCGAACTCCGATCCAGCCGAGCTTTGAGGGAGAGTTTCATCAGCACGACAGCGCGGTGACGATGCTGATGTTCTACCGTCGCAGGGTTTTGCCTAAGTACCGCTATGATATTATCAAGGTGGACTATGGTGGAGAGGGGCACCGCACACGGCTAAAAGATCCAAGAGATCAATTGTTGTCTATGGGGTGCCCCTCTCCTCCGTATATAAAGGAGGGGAGGAGAGGGCCGGCCAAGGGGAGGAGGCACGCCAAGGGGGGAGTCCTACTCCCACCGGGAGTAGGACTCCTCCTTTTCCTATTTGGAGAGGGAGAGGGAAGGAAGAGGAAGGAGGGAGGAAGGAAAGGGGGGCCAGCCCCTCCCAACTCGAATTGGGCTTGGGGGGGGGCCTCCCTTGCTCCTTTCCCCTCCTTTCCACTAAAGCCCATTAAGGCCCATATACCTCCCGGGGGTTCCGATAACCTCCTGGTGCTCCGGTATTATCCCGATCTCACCCGGAACCATTCCGGTATCCAAATATAGTCGTCCAATATATCAATCTTTACGTCTCAAACATTTTGAGACTCCTCGTCATGTCCGTGATCACATCCGGGACTCCGAACTACCTTTGTTACATCAAAACCCATAAACTCATAATATAACCATTATCGAACTTTAAGCGTGCGGACCCTATGGGTTCGAGAACTATGTAGACATGACCGAGACATGTCTCCAGTCAATAACCAATAGCGGAACCTGGATGCTCATATTGGCTCCTACATATTCTATGAAGATCTTTATCGGTCAAACCGCATAACAACATACGTTGTTCCCTTTGTCATCGCTATGTTACTTGCCCGAGATTCGATCATCGGTATCTCAATACCTAGTTCAATCTCGTTACCGGTAAGTCTCTTTACTCGTTCCGTAACACATCATCCTGCAACTAACTCATTAATTGCAATGCTTGCAAGGCTTAAGTGATGTGTATTACCGAGTGGGCCCAAAGATACCTCTCCGACAATCAGAGTGACAAATCCTAATCTCGAAATACGCCAACCCAACAAGTACCTTCGGAGACACCTGTAGAGCACCTTTATAATCACCCAGTTATGTTGTGATGTTTGGTAGCACACAAAGTGTTCCTCCGGTAAACGGGAGTTGCATAATCTCATAGTCATAGGAACATGTATAAGTCATGAAGAAAGAAATGGCAACAAAGTAAACGATCAAGTGCTAAGCTAACGGAATGGGTCAAGTCAATCACATCATTCTCCTAATGATGTGATCCCGTTAATCAAATGACAACTCTTTGTCTATGGCTAGGAAACATAACCATCTTTGATCAATGAGCTAGTCAAGTAGAGGCATACTAGTGACACTCTGTTTGTCTATGTATTCACACATGTATCATGTTTCTGGTTAATACAATTCTAGCATGAATAATAAACATTTATCATGAAATAAGGAAATAAATAATAACTTTATTATTGCCTCTAGGGCATATTTCCTTCAACAACATCACTGAGTTTAAGAACTACACCTTGGATGAGTTTCTTAGTGATGAGGGCATCAAGCATCAATATTCCGCACCTTACACCCCTCAACAAAATGGTGTAGCGAAGAGGAAGAACCGGACGTTGATGGATGCGGCAAGGACCATGACGGCGGAGTTCAAGTCTCCATACAACTTTTGGGCCGAAGCCATCAACACCGCGTGTCATGCATCAAATCAGCTCTACCTCCGCAAAGGTTTGAACAAGACTCCATATGAGATACTCACCGGGAACAAGCCCAACCTCAAGTACTTTCGGATGTCGGGTGTAAGTGTTTCATTCTCAAGAAAGGTGTTTGTTTGTCTAAATTTGAAGCTAGAGCTCATGAGGGCATATTTTTTGGCTATGCTACAAACTCCCATGCTTACCGTGTCCTCAATTAGTCCACGGGACTTATTGAGGAGACGGTAACATGGAGTTTGATGAGAATAACGGCTCCCAAGTGGAGCAAAGTGGCACTTGTGATGTAGGTGATGAAATTCCTCCCCAAGCCATAAGAAGAATGGGTGTTGGCTTTATCTTACCCATTGAGGAACCCCTTGTGGCCGAAGGAGAAGGACAATGCTCCACTCAAGTGGAGCCATCACCAACCCAAGGCCCGCATGTTTCTGAAGAACAAAGTGAAGGCCCTCAACCTCAAGAACAAGACCAAGGGCAAGGTCAATCTCAAGATGGTGTTGTAACATCAAGTGATGCCCAAGGTCAAGTTCTCTCCTCCGAGAAAGTTCAAGATCAAGAGCTTCCTTGAGATCAAGAACAAGCTCAAGACGGCGCTCAAGATGATCAAGTGACCACTCCTCGTCTTACCCCCGAGGAGGAATTGGAGCGTCGTGCCGCCAAGATTGCTTCCAAGCTCTCCACCAAGGATCATCTCATGACAAATGTGCTTGGAAGCTTAAGAAAGGGGGTAAGCACTCATAGACAATTAGCAAACTATTGTGAACATCACGCGTTTGTCTCATGTGTTGAACCCCAAAAGGTCTATGAGGCGCTCGAAGATCCGGATTGGCTCAATGCCATGCATGAAGAACTCAACAACTTCGAGCGCAACAAAGTGTGGAGATTGGTGCCAAGGCCAACGGGGAACCACAATGTCATTGGAACCAAGTGGATATTCAAGAACAAGCAAGATGCTCATGGGATTATCATTCGCAACAAGGATCGTTTGGTAGCACAAGGCTACTCCCAAGTCGAGGGTATCGACTACGGTGAAACCTTTGCTCCTGTTGCTCGTCTTGAATCCATTCACATGTTGATTGCATATGCTTCTCATCATAACTTTAAGTTACAACAAATGGATGTGAAGAGCACTTTTCTTAATGGTCGTATTAATGAATTGGTATATGTCAAGCAACCCCACGGGTTCGAGGATCCCTACTTTCCCGATCATGTGTATCAACTCGATAAGGCACTCTATGGCCTTAAACAAGCCCCACGTGCATGGTATGACCACCTTACCGAGTTGTTACAAGACCGTGGTCTTGAAGTTGGGTTAATCGACCCCATTCTTTTTACTAAGAAGGTCAAAGGGGAGTTGTTTATGTGCCAATTATATGTTGATGATATTATGTTTGGCCCCCCTAACAAAGCTTTCAATGAGGAATTTGCCGCTCTCATGACCTCAAAGTTCGAGATGTCTTACATGGGAGAGTTGAAGTTCTTTCTCGGGTTCGAAGTGAAGCAAAGGAGAGAAGGAACCTTCATCAACCAAGCCAAATACACTCAAGACATGCTCAAGAGATTCAAGCTAAGTGATGTCAAGCCGGATTCCACTCCCATGCCCACTAAGTGCCAACTTGACATTGATCCCAATGGTAAAGCGGTGGATCAAAAGGTATATCGCTCCATGATTGGATCCTTGCTCTACCTTTGTGCATCTAGACCGGATATCATGTTGAGTGTGGGAATTTGTGCATGGTTTCAAGCCGCACCTAAGGAAAGTCACTTTGTGGCGGTCAAGCGAATCTTTCGATATTTGACTCATACCCCAAACTTTGGCTTATGGTACCCAAGAGGAGCAAACTTCAAGCTTGTAGGTTATTCGGACTCGGATTGGGCGGGAGACAAAGTGGATAGGAAGTCCACTTCTGGAGGGTGCCAATTTCTTGGTTGCTCTTTGGTGAGTTGGTCTTCCAAGAAGCAAAGTTGCGTGTCTCTCTCGTCCATGGAAGCGGAGTATGTGGCTGCCGGTAGTTGTTGTGCACAACTTTTATGGATGAGGCAAACTTTAAAGGATTATGGTGTCATTTGTGACAAAGTGCCTCTTTGGTGTGACAATGAAAGTGCAATCAAGATTTCTCTCAACCCGATGCAACACTTCAAGATGAAGCATATTGAGATCCGATATCACTTCATCCGGGATCATATTAGGCGAGGGGAGATCGAGCTCAACTATGTCAACACTCTTGATAGCCTTGCGGGTATCTTCATGAAGCCCCTGGATGAAGCAAGATTTCGCGAGTTAAGGCATGAGCTAAATATCATTGATTCGAGCAATGTTGCTTGAACCCGTGCACACCCCTCCGTACTTAACTTGTTATCTTGTTTAGATGTAGGCATGGACATAGGGGGAGTGTTGTTCTCTCAATGGACTCTCCCTCCCCCCATTATGCATAAACTAATCAAACTCTTTCACTCTAGCCATTTTTGATGGTTCTTGTGCTTCAAAGATGAGTTTTGGTCATGGGCCCAAGGTTAAAATCTTCGCGGCGCCAGACCTTCGAACTCAAACATAGGTGGTCTCGGCCACCGCCCTCTCTTGTAGGAGTGTGTGTTCTTCGTCTTCTTCGTGTTGGTTTTGAGTGTGTGTTCTCTCTTGTTTTCTAGTCGTTTTCTCTTTTTTGAGCTAAGCTGTGTTTAGCCTGTCTTGTTGCGGCAGAGCGGTACTACCGCTGGGTGCACAGTACTACCGCTGATGAACGTCAAGCGGTACTACCGCCCACCCCAGCGGTACTACCGCTATGGGGCGGGCGCGGGGGGTTATGTTGGGGTCGGGGGAGTTGCTCTTCTCCCCCATACCCATTAGCCCCACTCGCTCGTCTTCCTCGTCGCTCTAGCAACGTCTCGCTGCAGGAGGGCTTCGGTCGGCCGCCATCTTTGTGCCGTTCCTCTCCAGTTCCTCTGGTGGAGTCGATCCCCACCGCGTCCTCCTGCCATGGATGCCGGTATTGCCCCCGTTCCCGTTCTCTTTTTGCCTAGATCTCACATCTAGTTGTTAGGGGCAATAGGCATTGCTTTTTCTCGATTTTTGGCTAAGTCGAGGCTTGAGTAGGATGGAGATGGCATCTAGGCCTTTTGGATTGATGATTGGTAGACATATTTTTGAATTTGGCATCCCCGGTAGTGCCGGATTTGTACATGGCAGTAGGCAACCGCCGTTCCCCGTCTAGAGCAGTACTACCGCTCTTCGAGCATGGTACTACCGCTCGAGCGGTACTGCCACGCTGGGGTCGCGGTACTACTGCTGGACGCCCAATTCCACTATTTCCTACCACTCTTTGATGTGTGTTGTCTTGTTTGGAGGCTTATGCTCTTTCTTTCATGTTGTTTCTTCTGCTCGTGTGTTTGGTTCCAGGTGATGAACATCCTGAGCAGCAAGTCCGCCGTGTCAACCTCGGATGTGCAACATCCAAACGCTACCGCACCTCTAAGACAACGACAGCCTCTTCAGTGCTCCGCCAAGTGTTCCTCCAAGTGTTCTGCCTCAAATGAAGAAGATGAGTGCGTCCAAGCCCAAGCCAAGGGCCAAGTCTGTGAAAGAGATGTCTGCCAAGGAATTCTGGGAGAAGCGTCGGCGCAACCCCTATGAGGTCGATCAAGAGCCTGCCTTGGTCAACCGCCCGTTCTGGAACCGCTTTCAGTATGTTGTCTACTTTGATGTGATCAAGGCCAAGAAGGACCTTTTTGTTGACGTTCGTGTGGGGACCCCGACTCATAAGTCGTGATCACCGAATGCATGTGTACAGTGATCCCAGAGATCAATGCTCACTGAACACACAGAGGCTGAATAACAAGAGTCTTACATCCATACATATCGTCTTACACAAATTATGACCATTTTGGTTAAGTCTTACATAGATAAAGCCACAAGGGCTGAATACCAAATAAACTTAAGCAGCGGAAATCTTCGTCGATAAGTAGAACCCATGCCATCTGCCTTAACCCTACACGCATTCTGACTGGGAAACGTCCTAGTTCGCATGTTCGTCTTCAAAGAACTCTTCTTCGAACTCCTGTTCTTCCATGCCCGGCCAATTAAATAACCAGTGGCAAGCCAATGAGTACTTTGAATGTACTCGCAAGCAACCCATGTTTTGGTTCAAGGTACAACAATGCATGATATAGGTAAATCTTTGCAGAAAGCTAGTTTTGAGTGTAATGACATGTTCAACAACTTGCAAGACATGCATAAGGAGAATTCAAGTAACCATGAGGGCAGGTTACAGATATCAACAAAAATAGAGTGGGCATCAACCCAACTCAGTCATGTCAAGTCCCTTGACTTGACCCAAGTAGCTCTTCCCACTTATCCAAACACACACACTGGTTTGCAAACATGTGGACGTAGTTTAAGCAGCACCGCCCAACTGTCCTTGACTGTGGACACGGCTATTCGAATAGTTTTACACTCTGTAGAGGTTGCACACTTTACCCACAAGATCCGGGGAGCTTCCGTGTCATCCACGACCCACGGTACCTCAAGTACCCGGGGTAAGCACCCGATCACTATCTTTCCCTAGACGACACTAACATGGAGTCCACTCGATTGGTAGTAACCCCCGTGCCCAACATTTCACAACTCTAAAAATGGTGGAGCCTCGCTCCCATATTCATCACATACCACTGGCACGGGGTACCAACGGTGTGTCCGATGCCCCATAAAAATGTTCTTGGCCGCCCTACCTGGCATGACCCCGTCCTGAGAGAGCGCACCAACAACTCTCCCGTCACTAGTAATGCGGGCTCCAAGCTAGTATCGACCTAGGTAATCAATAATGCCCTTTCCCATACTAGGGTAGAGTGGTTGCGCATGTAAGATTGGGACAGTCGACAAATCTTAAATCTAATCCGTTTTTGAAAACAACACACACACTTGCCTCGGTATACCACTTCGTCATCAAGTGGTTACCCATCTCATTATCTCCCTCAGGCATAAGTGGCACCCGACGGGGTTTTTGAAAAGTCTTTTGAAAATACCTTGTCTCCATCACCATGCACATTCCCGTCCCTTTTTGCGTAGCAACTACTTTAGCATCCTATCTACTCCCACCGGCATAACCCTCATAAGAAGGTAGGGTCATGCACAATGCAAGTATCAACAAGGAGGAAATGGAGGCAACCCACCAAAGTGGCTACCATCTCATCATGATTCCGATGCAACAATAATAAAGTGCTATATGAAATGCATAAAAAGGGTTTCATAGACATGGTCAAAGGGCTGCTTGCCTGGCTCAACAAAGTCTTCTGGGTCTTCAAAGTCTTCTAGTCCAACTCCTTCGTCAGCAACGCAATCTATCGTCGCAAAATAATAACGAGAAAATAGGCCAATAATAAAACAGAAAAACTAAAGTGCTCAAAAAAATGTCAACTCATTTTTGTTAAATACTAGGTTGAAAACTAAGAAGGGGAAAATTCCTAGTTTTGGATTTGGAGTAGCAGAATAGGAGAAATGGGTTTTCAAAGGTTTATTTAAATGCTTAAAATCACATTTAAATATTTACAGTGAAGAAAAGGTTGTTGGATTTGAATGAAAGTTGCACCATAAATAGGTGGGATTATCACAAGAATTTAGGAGTTGGAATTATTGCATTTGGATAAATAATTAATTCTGTGGAATTTTTGGAAAAGCCACAGAAAAGAAAAAGAAAAAGGGCACTATGCCTGCCGGGCCAGAATAGCTGCGGGGCAGCAGGCCCAACCAGCAAGCTGACCTAGCCGAGCCAGCGCACAGCGCGCGCGCCCGCCCATTTCAAACCTGATGGCCGGGGCCCGTAGGACAGAGAGAGAGAGAGGGGCGCGGGAACGAGGGAGAGGATGACAGGCAGGGCCCGCCTGTCATCACTAACCCGTGGACAGGGGGGTCGCGGTGCTCACCAGCGATGATGCAGGCCACGGCGAGCTCCGACGAGTGCGAGGATGGCTTCAGGAGGCTGCCGCATGTTGGTGGGTGGTGGACTTGGCCAGCGGGGGTGCCTGGTTCGCCAGCGATGAGGAGCTGCGGCGGAGGAGCTTCGGGAGGCGGTGACTCCGGCCGTTTCCTGTAGCTACAGAGAGGGAGACAAGGGGGGAAATGATCAGTAGGGCGCAATGGCTCCAGATCGGGGCAGAGGAGGAGCGGGGGAGGCCTATACCTTGCGAACTCCGGCGAGCCGAGGCGGCGGAGCTCGAGCTCGATCTCGAGCTCGAGCGGCTCTGGGGACAAATGGGTGGTGCGGGAGGTGGATTAGGAGTGTGGGGGAGCGACAGGGAGTGATAGAGAGGCTCGGGGTCGCCTTTTATAGGCTGGCCGAGGTTCACCGTAGGCGCGGCCTACGGGTGCCCGCGGGATCGGCTCGGGTGTCCGTTAGAGAGGGAATGGAGGGCTCGGGGGTGTTCGTGAGAGTGGTCTAGGGTGCCAGGGAGAGAGAGGAGGAGCGGGGCTAGCTGCAGGCGGGCCATAGGAGCGGCGCGAGTATTGGCCGAACGGGGCGGCGTTCTGGCGCGAGCTGCAGGAAAGAGAGGAAGGCGCGGGAGCAAGTGGGCGGCTTACTGGCGTGGAGTGGACGTCGAGGGGCATCGACTGGCGCGCGGGGGAGGCTCGAGGTGGCCGGGAGGCGTGGCGTCAACGGTCGGGTGCCCTGTCAGGCGCTCCAGAGCGCGACTTTGGCTGGCATCCGCGGCTTTCCCGTGTCCGCGCGCGTCCACTTGCGTCTGGCGGCTGAAGGGGGCATGGGCAAAAGCTGGGGAGTGCCTTGGATGCTTTGAAAGGCTGAGAGGAGAGAGGGAGGCTGAGAGAGAGAGAGAGAGAGGAATCCACTCTCCAGAGAAGAAAAATGGGGTTCTCCCCCCCTTCATCATTGCTTCCTCGGACAGCAAAGCTCACAGGTGCTAGAGGGGGACTAGGAGGGGTCGTGGTAGAAAGTTGAGCCTACAGAGATTAGTGGAAGAGGCCAAAAATGGGATTTTTGTAAAGTGGCAGAAGGTGTTTGATGCTGGTTTGGGCAAGTAGATGGTTTCCGTTTTCCATGAGACTCCACAGGGTGGAATGACACATATAATTAGGGTCTTCCACCAATTTTGAGCTTATTTGGGCAAAGTTGCCAATGCAACTTTTGTAAACCCTAGAAATTAGCAAAAATAAACTTATGCAGATCTAGTTGATCAAATCATTTCTCCTTGATGCACCACTTGGTGTAGTGGCCTCATTTGGTCATATGAACATGATCACAAAAGTTGGGGTCAAGGAGAGAAAGTTGGTAGTACAAAGTTGTTCAAATTTGATTCTGGTTAGAGAGGGTTTTGGTGCATTTTGGTGAACCAAACTGACCTTAATTGAGATGAGGATTTGCAAGGTGACCACAATATGCATTTGTGACTTGCTGGATTTTCCTTGGATTTTTATGAAAATATTTCCTGTAGAAATATTTCAAATCCTTGAAATGGGCAAAAATAGTTTTGGGAGGTTTTGTCCAATATTCTGAACATGACCATGTGTTGAAACTCTTATATATGGAAAATATATGTCCACTGAGTTTCCCTGATTTTTTTCAAATATTTTTGAAACATTAAAATAATTTTTCCCTATTAAAGACCATTTCTGGCCTTAAGAAAAAGCTTTTAAATAAAATAGGAAAACAACTGTTAAAATTATATTTTTGTGGTTTATGGGAATCCTATATATAATAGGTTTCAAATATATTCTTTGAAATATTTTTCATACCCCAAATAAAGTACTTGTAGTGCAAACCTCAACTCGGGGGTTTTTGGAAAACTAAAATTTTAAAATACTATTTGGCCAAATTATTTTTGTAGGAAAATACTATATTGTACTATACACATGGCATGATCATTGGGCACAAGTTTGGGGCAAGGAGATGAAGTACAGAAGGTGGAGTAGTTGACTTTAAAGAGCACTTGGAAAAAATCACTCAGAGAAAACCAACTCCAAAATAAAAGCCAAATAATGCAAAAGTTTTTGTTGGTCCAATTTTTCATGCTTTAATAATGAAAATGACATGTTACAAAATGCAGGGTGTGACAGACCTACCCCCCTTACAAGAATCTCGTCCCCGAGATTCCTAAACTAGGCTTTAAAGAGATACGAAAACTCGGATCTAAGCTAGTTGTCACGTTCCCAGGTTGCTTCTGCTTCAGTGTGGTTGCTCCACTAGACCTTGAAGTACTTGATGGTCCGGCTTCGAGTGCGTCGTTCAGCCTCGTCCAAAATACAGATGGGTCTCTCGCGGTAGGTCAATTCGGGCTGAAGGTCAATGGCTTGGTGATCGACGTCCTTATAAAGATCAGGTTTGTCTGGAACTTGGAGACACTTCCGGAGTTGTGACACGTGGAATACGTTGTGCACATTGGATAGTTCAGGTGGCAGTTCCAACTAGTAGGCCACTTCTCCGCGTCGTGCGGTGATCTCGAAGGGGCTGATAAACCTTGGTGCGAGCTTTCCCTTAACGTGGAAACGCTTGGTTCCCTTAAGAGGAGTTACTCGCAGGTATACATGGTCTCCGACTTGGAAGTCTACTTGTCGGCGACGAGTGTCAGCATAGCTCTTCTGCCTCGACTTGGTGGTCTTCAGTTGCCCTCTGACTAGCTGAACTTGCTCTTCTGCTTCACAGAGGATATCGGGCCCAAATACTAGTCCTTCTCCGGTTTCTGACCAATTGAGGGGTGTGCGGCACTTCCGTCCGTATAACACCTCAAATGGTGCCATCTGAAGGCTTGACTAATAACTGTTGTTGTAGGAGAACTCGGCAAAAGGGAGGCAATCTTCCCACTTAGCTCCATATGCTAAGACACAGTCTCGGAGCATGTCTTCGAGTATCTGATTCACTCGTTCTGTCTGACCTCCAGTCTGTGGGTGGAAGGCAGTGCTGAAGGACAACTTGGTCCCCATGGCCTCTTGGAACTTCTTCCAGAACCTTGAGGTAAACTGGGTTCCTCGATCTGACACAATCTCCTCGGGAATACCATGAAGACTTACGATTCTGTTGATGTATAGAGTCGCTAGCTGGTTGCCATCATAGGTAGTCTTCACAGGAATGAAATGGGCTACTTTAGTCAAATGATCGACTATGACCCAGATGGAATCATGTCCCTTGTTTGACCTAGGTAGTCCAGTGATGAAATCCATTCCGACTTTATCCCATTTCCACTCGGGTACCTTGAGTGGTTGGAGCAATCCAGCAGGTCGCTGATATTCAGCTTTGACCCTTTGGCATACATCACACTTTGCAACATAGGTGGCAATCTCCCTTTTCATCCCGTGCCACCAAAATCTTTCCTTCAGGTCTTGATACATCTTGGTCCCTCCAGGATGGATGGAATACGGGGTGCCATGAGCTTCTTGCAAGATCAATTTCTTGAGCTCAATCTTATTGGGTACGCAAATGCGGTTCCCAAACCACACAATTCCTTGCTCATCCTCTGAGAATCCTGGGGCCTTGCCTGCCTTGATCTTCCTCTTGATGCCTTCAATACTTTCGTGTCCCTTCTGAGCTTCCTTAATATCATCCATTGGGGTAGGCTTGACTTCAAGGTTGGCTAAGAATCCTGGTGCAACCAGTTCCAACCCAAAGCTTTCAAGTTCTACATACAAGGCGGGTAGCCTGTCCTTAAGCATAGCATTCAGGGAACAAGCCTTTCTGCTTAATGCATCTGCTACCACATTAGCCTTTCCATGGTGGTATTGGACACTAAGGTCATAATCCTTCATCAACTCTAGCCATCTTCTTTGCCTCCGTCGGCGTTCTGGGAACGGGGGTCCCCAGACTTGCCTGCCTGCGGCCTGCGGCGTGGCTCGAATGGGGGCCCAACATGGCCCATCTTCATGAAGCACAAGACTCAAGACCCTCGCGAGGGTCCAAGCCTCGTGAGGCGGACGACACGGCGCACCCTCAGGCGCAGCCTCCTCAAGATGGCTCGCGAGAAGACGGAGATATCAAGGCGGGGTGCCTCGTGAGGTGCCCGTGACATAAGCCATGACGATCGAGGGCGCCAGGCGGGCGCCAGCGCGTGCAGCGTCCTCCTTTCCTCTTTGGCGCAAAGGGGGCAAGCGCAGCCGCGGAGTACCGAGGCATCAGGCAAAGGTTGCCGTTTCGGTGCAACAAGACCAGGACCAAGCGGACTACGAGACGGAGGTCACCATGGAGCCCAGCACGGCGTCACCGCAGAGTCTTTCGCAGGCGAAGACCACCTTTTGTCAGGATAAGAGTACTTGTTGTCCCCCTTCAAATTAGCCCGCCATTGTTGGCTCCCTTCCCGCACGATATTTGGGAAGAGGACCAGGGCCTCTATAAATAGGGACCAGCCACCCATGTAGCAAGGGGTTCGATCGGTCGGTCGATCAGTTTGTAGGTTCGGAAGGGTTCGGTTTTCATAGGGAAGCACACAGAGTACGTCGATCCGACTAGCAAGTAGAGAGAGAGAGAGAGAGAGAGAGAAGGTGACCGAACTCCTCCCAGCAGTTCGTCGCCCCAGCCAAGAACAGACCCTCGCGAGGCTGTTCTTCCTTGTATTGTTCTTCATCTTCAGCCCCAAGAGGCAATCCATCCACCACACACTGGAGTAGGGTATTACACCACAATGGTGGCCCGAACCAGTATAAACCCTGTGTCTCTTGTGTGATTCCTTTAGTAGTTTAGATCTTTGCGAGACGGGGATGTTGAGGACGTGATTTCCGCGCGCACCCCAGTGTTCGAACCTTAAGGGTCTGCCGGAACCCGAAATCCGACATTTGGCGCGCCAGGTAGGGGTGCGCCAGAATCTGTCTTCCACCACTCCGTTGTCCTCCGGCCGTCGCATCCATGTCCGACGCTCGTCCGGCCCGCGCCGAGCGCCGGGCCGCCATCACTTCTCGCGTCGCCCAGACGGCCCCCGTCGGTGGGCGTCCTCGTTGTTCCCCGTTGCCCGCCATCAACGCCGCCACCGGCCCGGCGGGGGGCGAGCAGCAGGCATCGTCTCAGCACCCGTCCGTGCGGCAAGACGGCCGCACCGCCACTCCATCACTCACTCCAGCCGGTTCTTCATCCCGCGCGCTCCGCGCACCCTTGGAGGCTCGGGCTGCGCTCCTCGCGGCAAATGAGCTCCTGCGCTACCGTACCGTCGACGACGTCTACGAAGAATGGCTCGACCGCGTCGCCGAGCTTGTCCGCGCCGCAGGGGGGTCTTCCGCGCCGTCCGTCCCTCTGCACCGCACTCCGCCCCGTGCGGGCAACGAAGCTCCAGAGGCGCACCAGCCGCCTCCCCTCCAAGAAGATGCCATGGCTCCAAGGTGCTTGGCCCCTGGGCGGAACCCGCTCCGTCAGGCGCCAGCGAAGCAAGAGCGAAGCTGCCAAGAAGTTCCTCGTCCGCAAGGGGCTGCCAGGGCACTCCCTGCTCCGGCACGCCGCGACCCTGCTCCAGCTCCGGCGCGCCAAGACCCCGCCCTGCTCCTAGCTGCAGCGCGTGGGGACCCTCAAGACCAAGCTCTCCACCAACCAAGGCCTTTCGTGGCCACCGCGGGCTGCCACGCCTACACCACTGAGTTGCGCAGCATCGCGTGGCCTGGCAAGTTCAAGCCCGACCTGCCTCCTCGCTACGACGGCACAACTGATCCCGCAGAGTTCCTCCAGTTCTATGAGCTGGGCATCGAGGCTGCCGGCGGGGATGAAAAGGTCATGGTGAACTCGTTCCCCATGGCGCTCAAGGAAGGAGCTTGAACCTGGCTCCTGAATCTGGCTCCAGGCACGATCTCCTCCTGGGACCAGATGCGTGCCCGCTTCATCGCCAACTTCCAAGGTACTCGTGACCGGCCGCCCGCCGTGAGCGACATGCGCCGCATCAAGCAACAACCAGGAGAGACCCTGCAAAAGTACATCCAGCGCTTCAACAGCGCGCGCCTCAAGATCCCCAGGGTGTCCGAGGAGGCCATCATCTCTGCCATCTCCGACGGTGTGCGCGACGTCAAGATGAAGGAGGAGCTGGTGATGCACGAAGACCTCTGCACCTCCCTGGAGCTGTTCAACTTGGCGAACAAGTGCGCCAGGGCTGAGGAGGGACGTCTCTCCCTCCTCGAGCTGCCTGTCGCGGACCCAGAAGAGAAGAAGCCCAAGGCCAAGGACACAAAGCGCAAGGGGGCTGCCGTACTCGCGGCAGAACCAGACACCAAGCGGGGCAAGGATCTGCCCGAACCCTCCAGAGGCAGCCGGTACTGTGTGTACCATGACCTCCACACCCACAACACCAACGAATGTCAAGAGCTCCGCACCGTGCGAGAAGGAAGGATCGGCCGTCGCCCTGACCGTGCTGACCGGGGCTACGGCCGGGGAGGAGGAAGAAACCCAGGACGCTGGGAAGATCGCAGCCCGCGCCCGGGGTGGCGCGACCAGCCTCGCGAGGGAGACTGGAGGGATAAACCTCGCGAGGATGTCCCTCATGGCAATGCAGGCCTACCTCCGCTGCCGCCTCCACCAAGAAGGAACGAAGACCGCCATCAAGACGAGGGGGCTGGGGGCTTCCAGGAGCCGCGCGCAATCGCCTGCATCCTGGGCGGAGCTCAAGCCCCAGCCTCCCAACGTATCTTCAAGCAGTTTGCCCGCGAAGTGAATGCAGTTCTCCCCAAGCTCGAAGCAACGCGCCCCCTCAGGTGGTCGGCGTGCTCCATCACGTTCAGCTCGGCAGACCAGCTCAAGTGCGCGGCCACTGCAGGAGTCCTCCCGATGCTCTGCTCCCCAGTCATCAGCAATGTGCTGGTCACCAAGACCCTCATTGATGGCGGGGCAGGGCTCAACGTCCTGTCCGTGGAAACATTCAACAACCTCCAAGTGCCCTACGACCAGCTTCAGCCAACCAGGCCTTTCTCCGGGATCACCGACGGTTCCACAGTCCCGATCGGGCAGGTCCGCCTCCTTGTCACCTTTGGGGCTCGCAGCAACTACCGCACCGAGCTCATCGACTTTGACGTCGCCCACATCCGCCTGCCGTGCAACGCCATCCTCGGGTACCCAGCGCTGGCCAAGTTTATGGCCGCGACTCACCATGGCTACAACGTCCTCAAGATGCCAGGAAGTGGCGGCGTCATCACGGTGCCCTGTGAAGAGAAGGATGCAGTGTGTTCCCTGGAGAGAGCCTATCAGGCCGCGTCGCTAGAGGACCCAGATCGCGGAAGCAGGAGGCTTCCCGAGACCACCCCCAAGAAGAAGAAGACATTGTCAGGCTCGGCCCCTCAGGAGGCAGGCCCCTCAGGGCCCGTGTCTGCCCAGGGGGACCCTCCTTCCATCGCATAGGAAAGCCCGCCCGGCGCCCTCCTCAGGCAGGGCTCGGGGGCTCTCACCTGGAGGGCCACCGACCTAGCCAGGGTCACGAGGGAGGCGCTTGGCCACCATGTGGAGGCGCGCTTCGCGGCACCTTTCCCTCGAGAGGGAGCCAGGCGAGGAAGATCAGACCAGCAAGAGTTCGTTGACGAGGCCATTCAAGAGCTACAGGAGACAAGGATCATGAGAGGTTGCCAGCCGTGGCCCCACATCCAGGCGAGGATGGTGGGTTGTGCGTCTGCGTCGATGTACCAGGGCTCAATTAGATCGCCACAACGGAGCGCCTCTGGCCCTCGCAAGTGGGGCGCTGCAGAGGTCCACCCCACAGCTATGTTCACATGCCTTACGGCCTGCCAATCATGGCTGCGGCGTACCAGCGCCTCATGAGGGGCATCGTGGAGGCTCAGGAAGACAGGCGTTCCGCGGCCTTGGCGGAGATGGAGGCAGCTCGCGAGGAGTCACCAGCGCCTGCGGAGCCTCCCGAGGCCCCGGGGCCTGGGGGCTCGTGAGGATCGGCTTCAGCAGCCCGTCAAGTCTGCTGCACCAACGCCACTACGCCGACGACATCCTCAGGTGACATCTTTCAAGTTCCGTTCTCAGCTGGGAGCACCCTCCCAGGGTTGCATCACTCCCAGGCCGCGTGGGTCCGTCCCCGCGGCGTGTATCTGCATTTACCTTTCCATCGTTAGTTTGCCTTGTTGGGGGCGCCCCTTGGGCTGCAACATCCCCAAGCCGTTCGGGCCAGACCCAGCGGCGTGTATCCCCCTAGCGTTTATTTCCAACTATGCATTGCCTATCACGCTTAGCTGCATGGTGCCCGTCCGCGGCATCTTTTCTTCCCATGTCGTCCACTTGCACGTTAAAGGGGGGTGCATGAGCATCGCGACTCAGGGCTCTTACTGGCTCTCCAGCCCTCACCCTCTGGCCTTGTCCATGGCATCGCGACCTGGCATACCAGCGACGGCTGAGACAAGCTCGAGGGCCGGGACCCGAGGACGTAGAGTACCGGCATCTAACCAAATTTTGCAGGGACACATCTCAAGATACGGCCCAGTGCCGGGCGCAACCCGCCCAGAGGTAGGGCCTCGTGAGTCCCGCGCTGGCTCACGGGTGCCCAGATACACCTCACCTAGCCCTACCGTGCCGGTCACGTGTCAGGGCGGGGCTGTATATGCCCCGGGGGCTCCTCCCGGAGGGGAGCCCCCTCCCACGTACCAGTGGAAGCACCATGCTCCGCGCTGGCTGACGACACTGCCGAGGAGCGGCTATGCCCGTACACATACGGAAGTGCTATGCTCCGCGCTGGTGATAAACAACTGAGGGTGGCCTTCGGGCCGCATTGACCTTAGGGAGCCCAGAGCTCAGTGGCTGGCCCCATCGCAACGCCTCCCCTCGGGAGCGCCGCGCGAGGGGGCTGGGCACGGGGGCTACGGCTGGGTCACGCCCAGACGTACGCCGCCCAGCCAGGCCCCTCAGGCCTGGTTCGTCGCGCGTCTCTCCCCGAGCGGAGCCAAGGTATGAAGGCCGTTCGCGCGTCAAGGGGGGCTCCTGAGCATCGCGACTCAGGGGCCTAACTGGCTCCGTAGCCCCTCACTCCTTAGTTTCGAAAGGCTATGCTGGGTGAGGTACACGTGGAGTCAGGCTCTGCAGACGTAGAACGGTAGCCACTCTTACATCTCGCCTCATCACCCGTTGTTCGCGCGTCAAGGGGGACTCCTGAGCATCGCGACTCAGGGGCCTAACTGGCTCCGTAGCCCCTCACTCCTTAGTTCCGAAAGGCTATGCAGGGTGAGGTACGCGCGGAGTCGGGCTCTGCAGACGTAGAATGGAAGACACGCCTACATCACGCTTCCCTACTTGTTGTTCGCGCGCCAAGGGGGACTCCTGAGCATCGTGACTCAGGAGCCTAACTTGTCACGTGGCCCCTCACTCCTCTGGTCCCGTCCTGGTTTCCGGTCGGGGCTAATGCTGGGTGAGGCATGCGCGGGGCCGGGCTCTGCCGGCGTAGAACACAAGCAAGTAGGGAAGAAAAGCATAAAATTCAAGGAACTTAAAAGCAAATATTACAGTCCATACTGTCGTCTCAATACCAAACACAAGTTTAAATGCCTCCCCGAGGTGTGGTTCATGTGCAGGAATTGAAAGAAGAACAGGGATGGAACGGAGTCACTTGTCGGCGGTGAAGCTGTGCGGAGCGGCTTCGCCTCATGGAGCAGCGGGGCCTGCAGCGCCTTGCCTTGGCTTGGTGCTGAAGGCCCGGAACTTCATCATCAGCGCCTCTACGCGCCCCTTCACGGCTTCGATAGCGGCGGCAGCACCCTCGCCGCTCACCGGTTCCAGCAGGCCGTCGAGGTCGGTGTCGGGATCGCGAAGGTAGACGTGGGCGAAGACCCGCGTCAGCGCAGCAGAAGACAAGACGTGCACCTCGGCCTCGGCCGCGGGGCCGATGCCAAGGGCGACATCCCCAAGGGCCTTAACCAGGAAGGGAAGCAGCTTGGCGGGGCCGTCCCCGTCACCGGCTAGCGGGCTGTCCAGGCCGCTCTCGTAAAGCATCTTCAGCGAAGCACGGGCATCTTTCTCCATGTCCGCGAAGACCACGCGATCCTCGGCAAGAACCCGGGCCTTGGCGTCCATCTCGGCCTTCGTCGCCTCTAGCTCCTTATTCAACGCGCCTAAGTGGTCGCAGCGCTTCTTGAGCTTGGCCTCCTGATCCTCGAGTGCCGCCTCGCGCGCCTTCGCCCCCTTCTCCAGCTCTTGGCGCGGGCGGACCTCCTCCGCAAGCTGGCCCCGCAGGCCTCGCAGCTCGTCCTCCAGCGCCTTGCAACGGCCGCAGACTTCGACCACTTCTCCCAGGGCTGCGTCACGAGCAGCCTTCGCTTCGAGGGTGGCCTCCCTCTCTCCGTCACAGGCCGTCGAGGCCTGAACCAACGCCGCCCGAATCGAAGCATCAGAGCGAATCCACCCCGAAGCCAGTTCCAGGCGCCTGGCCACCAGGCGAGGGTCGGCGCCGAGAAGATCCTGCCGCAGTCGGTCCAGTTCGGTGACGGCACGCTCCAGGATGGAAGAAGGAGGCGGAGAAATGTCGGTAAGCCCCAAGACAACAGGAGGGGCCGGGGAAGCAACGGTCACTGGAATGGGAGGAGAAAGTAGCGGCGGCAAGGCCGCAGTGTCCTGGAGCAGAGTCCGCTGCGCCTCCGCAGTCGTAGCAGCGGCGCCAGACGAGGGCACCTCCGGAGTCACTTGGGCCATGGGGGCTGAGCTCGCCCCAGCCAGCTTAGCCAAGCCTCGCAAGGATGAACGGGCAGGAGAGGCCCGCGCAGCACGATCTCCCTCCCCTGCGGGCGAAGGCGTCGCCGCAGGTGGGACCTCAGGAGCCCCCTTCGGTTTCTTCGCCGCTGGCGCCAGCCTATCCAAGAGAAGCAATCATCAAGCCCCGTCGGCAGAACGAGGAACAAAAGATCAAGGATCAAGCACTTACGGGTCATCGCCGATGAGCTCGGGCAGCCTCCGGCCTAACTTGAAGCCTGACAGCCGGCTGGAAGAGTCGACCTCAGAAGCAGAAGGCACGTCCACGGTTCGCCCCGGAGCCGGGACGGACCCACGGGAGATCAGCGCGGTCCTGTCCTTCTTCGGAATCGGGGGCGAGCTCCCGCTGCCCAGCACATCATCGTCGTCGTCATCATCATCATCTCTCGGCGAAAGGCGGAGAGTACGGGGCGAGCGCCGAGGGAGGGGAGCCCTCGACTCTCCGTCAGTCGCCCCAGAGTCGGGCCCCTCTCCCCGCTCCTCTTCACCCTCCTCCTCATCGCTGGAGTCACCGGAGGGCACATCCACCGGCCCTTCAGAGGCCAGCGCGGGCACGAGCCCATCCCCGTTAAAAACGGGCATTGACTTCACCGCCCGCTTCCAGTCGTCGCGAAGCAACAAGGGCTCGGGAGCGCCCCTCGGCCTTGCCACCTCGCCCCTGACCAGAGATTGGAGAACCGCGGTCACATCCTCTTCATCCGCAGCCTCGGGGCACGGATGAGGCCACCACATTGGAGGAGAGTACTCCCGGAGCGGGGCCAGCTGGTGCTCCAGGAACTCCTTCAGCAGCGACACACCGGTCAACTTCGCTGTTGCCATGTTGGTCGGCCTCAGGTCCGCGTCCATCTTCTCCAACACCGGCTTTGCGCGGGGATCCGTGAGCTCCGCTCGGCACCAGTCGCTGGTGCTCACGG
Source organism: Triticum monococcum (assembly GCA_034509565.1). Lineage (NCBI taxonomy): Eukaryota > Viridiplantae > Streptophyta > Magnoliopsida > Poales > Poaceae > Triticum > Triticum monococcum. The sequence continues at coordinate 414,070,840 of CM067845.1, forward strand.
GTTGCTCCGTAGGCAAGATCAGCCTAGGGTGGATGGGCCCGACATCTGCCAAGACCCACTTGCTCCTGAAGCCCTCGATCCTCTTCCCGGGGTTCGAGATGGCAATGGTGCCGCTATACACGACGAAGCCCGCACACGCAGAAAGAGAGCTGCCGGTGATCCGGAGGTAGAAGTAGTGGCGCAGCAGGGCCACCGAAGGCTGCACCCTTACGTGGGCCTCGCAGTAGTAAGCGAAGATCGCCAGAAGGAGGACAGAGTTGGGGTGGAGATGCAGAGCCTGCAAGTCGTAATGGCGGAGGACGGAGAGGAAGAACTCGGAGAAGGGAGGCAACAAGCCCGCAGCAATGGAGCTCGCAAAGAGAGGATAAAAGGTGCTCCCTCGGTCCTCGGGGGTGGCGGAGCCGGCCTTGAACACCTCCGTCCCGTTGACGCCCTGCACCGTCTCCATCCGGCACAGCCGGGCGAAGCTCGCCTTGGACACATTCGGCGGATCCAGAGCAGGGGAGTACCAAGCCTTGGCCGGGGGCTGGCGAGGCGCCATGGCTTCCTAGGTCACGCAGCTGGAGTAGATCTGGAAGTTTAGAGGAAGAAAGGGAAGGCGCAAGAAAGGGGTTCTGAGCGACGACCGGAGAGAGCAAAAGGCGAAGTCTGGGCAGATGCCGCTCCTTTACCAACCTGCATGGTTGCTGAGGCACCCACGTCCCGTCAACCGCCACGCGGCACCCAAGGCCGCATGCTGTTAGGGCCTGCGGCGCTTTGCCCTTGCCCTTTCGCCTCTCGGCACGGCCAAGCCCATCCGTGCCACGGGCCCGGGGGCTACTGTCGGCGTTCTGGGAACGGGGGTCCCCAGACTTGCCTGCCTGCGACCTGCGGCGTGGCTCAAATGGGGGCCCAACATGGCCCATCTTCATCAAGCACAAGACTCAAGACCCTCGCGAGGGGCCAAGCCTCGCGAGGCGGACAACACGGCGCATCCTCAGGCGCAACCTCCTTAGGCTGGCTCACGAGAAGACGGAGATATCAAGGCGGGGTGCCTCGTGAGGTGCCCGTGACGTAAGCCATGACGATCGAGGGCGCTAGGTGGGCGCCAGCGCGCGCAGCATCCTCCTTTCCTCTTTGGTGCAAAGGGGGCAAGCGCAGCCACAGAGTATCGAGGCATCAGGCAAAGGTTGCCGTTTCGGTGCAACAAGACCAGGACCAAGCGGACTACGAGACGGAGGTCACCATGGAGCCCAGCACGGCGTCACCGCAGAGTCTTTCGCAGGCGAAGACCACCTTTTGTCAGGATAAGAGTACTTGTTGTCCGCCTTCAAATTAGCCCGCCATTGTTGGCTCCCTTCCCGCACGATATTTGGGAAGAGGACCAGGGCCTCTATAAATAGGGACCAGCCACCCACGTAGCAAGGGGTTCGATCGGTCGGTCGATCAGTTGGTAGGTTCGGAAGGGTTCGGTTTTTGTAGGGAAGCACACAGAGTAGGCCGATCCGACTAGCAAGTAGAGAGAGAGAGAGAAGGTGACCGAACTCCTCCCAGCAGTTCATCGCCCCAGCCAAGAACAGACCCTCGCGAGGCTGTTCTTCCTTGTATTGTTCTTCATCTTCAGCCCCAAGAGGCAATCCATCCACCACACACTGGAGTAGGGTATTACACCACAATGGTGGCCCGAACCAGTATAAACCCTGTGTCTCTTGTGTGATTCCTTTAGTAGTTTAGATCTTTGCGAGATGGGGATGTTGAGGACGTGAATTCCGCGCGCACCCCAGTGTTCGAACCTTAAGGGTCTGCCGGAACCCGAAATTCGACAGCCTCATGTTCAATTCCTTCTGAGTGAAAATATACTTCAGACTTTTGTGATTCGTGTATATCTCACACCGCTTCCCTAGGAGGTAATGTTGCCATGTTTTCAGGGCATGAACTACAGCTGCCAACTCAAGGTCATGAGTAGCATAGTTCCCTTCATGAGGCCGTAGTTGCCTTGAAAGGTAAGCTACGACTCTGCCCTCTTGCATCAGAACACCTCCCGGTCCGGTTCTTGACGCATCACAATATATCACAAACTCCTTGTGTATATCTGGTGTGGCTAGCACTGGGGCGGTGGTCATTCTCTTCTTCAGCTCCTGGAAGCTCTCTTCGCACTTCGGCGTCCATTCAAACTTCTTGTCCTTCTTCAAGAGCTGAGTCATGGGTCGGGCAATGCTTGAGAATCCTCCAACGAACTTGCGGTAATATCCTGCAAGTCCAAGGAAGCTTCTGACTTCCTTCACATTGCTTGGGGATTGCCATTCAGTTACGGCTTCAATCTTAGCGGGATCGACCGACAATCCTTCTTCGGTCAAAACATGACCCAAGAATCCAACTTCACGCAACCAAAATTCGCACTTGCTGAACTTGGCATACAGTCGGTGCTCTCGAAGCTTGTCTAGGACCATCCTCAAGTGTTGCTCGTGCTCTTCTTCTGTCTTTGAGAAGACAAGAATGTCATCAATGAAGACAACGACAAACTTGTCCAAATATTTCATGAAGACCTTATTCATGAGATACATGAAGTAAGCTGGGGCATTGGTTAATCCAAAGGACATGACCGTGCACTCATACAGGCCATATCTGGTTACAAATGTCGTCTTCGGAATATCTTGGGGTCTGATTTTCAGCTGGCAGTACCCAGATCTGAGGTCAATCTTGGAGAACACCTTGGCCCCATTGAGTTGATCAAACAGATCTTCAATCTTGGGAAGTGGATACTTGTTCTTGATTGTAACTTCATTGAGGGAGCGGTAGTCAATGCATAAGCGGATGGTACCGTCCTTCTTTGCCACAAACAGAACAGATGATCCCCAAGGGGAGGCACTAGGGCGGATAAATCCCTTCCTCAACTGCTCTTCCAGTTGCTTCTTCAACTCTGCTAACTCTTCCGATCCCATTCTATAAGGCTTCTTATAGATGGGTCCAGCTCCAGGTATGAGCTCGATGATGAACTCAATGTCTCAGTCTGGAGGCATTCCCGGTAGCTCACCAGGAAAGACATCGGGGTATTCACATACCACCGACACTTGCTCCAATCCGACTTCAGTCAGACAGTTGACTTGGTTGGCTTGAGCAGAGGAGGGGTTGGAGGCAAATTTAACTTCGACTCCTTGGTCATTGGTTACAGTAACGGTCCGGTTGGTGCAATCTAACAAGCCTTGGTGCTTGATGAGCCAATTCATTCCTAAGATCACATCCAAGCCTTGTGATCTTAAGACGATAAGGTCTGTTAGGAAGTCTACCCCATTAATGACAATCCCAACTCCTTTACATCCTATCTTGGCTCTCATCTCTGCTCCGGGGGTTTGTACCACCATAGGGTTATTTAGGGGTCTAGGGGTCATGCCACTCTTTAATGCAAACTCATGGGTGACAAATGAATGCGTGGCTCCAGAATCAAACAAGACAGTTGGAGGTACTGAGTTGACAAGGAACGTACCCAGCACGACGTCCGGGTCTTCCTGGGCTTCTTCTGCAGTGACATGATTCACACGACCCTTGCCATTGTTGGGCGGGTTGCGAGGAGCTTGGTTCCTTGGTGGCATTCCACGGCCTTGCCCTGGGTTCTGCGCATTGGGGCACGGGGCGTCGGGCTTCTTGTTGGGGAAATACTTGGAGTAGTGTCCTGCCTGACCACATCCGAAGCAAGTGACTTGATTGGGGTTGCTGCCCTTGCTGGCATTGTTATTGGGGTTGGCATACTGTTGAGGCTGATCATTGGTGCGGGGTGCAGGGGCTCTTGGCTGCTGATAGGTTGGCTTGACCGGGGCTGGCTGCCACGGGCGAGGTTTCTGGTTGCTGGAGCTACCCTTGCTGATCATCTTGCGCTTACGGGTATCATCCAAAGCACGTCGCTTGTCCTCAAGCATGAGTGCCTTGTTCACCAGATCAGGAAAGGTTGGGCAGTCACACACAACAAGCGAGTACTGCAGAGTCTGGTTAAGGCCTTCCATGAAGCGCTCTCTTTTGGCAGCATCAGTGCTGACATCCTCAGGAGCATACCTAGACAGAACACTGAACTTCTGCATGTACTCCTTGACAGTGCTACTTCCTTGCTTCAGGGCTCGGAACTCACGCTTCTTCATGGCCATGATTCCGGAAGGAATATGGGCCTTGCGGAATTCTGCCTTGAAGTCATTCCAAGTGATGTTTTGCCCAGCATGCATGACCTTGAATCCATCCCACCAAGCTCTGGCAGTTCCCCTGAGACAGTGGGCAGCATATGCCACCCTCTCACGGTCTTCAGTGCAGCCAACTAGTTCCAACAGATCCTCAATGGTGTGGACCCAGTCATCTGCATCCAGGGGTTCAGCAGTCTCGATGAAGGTGGGTGGTGCATGCTTCTTGAACTCTGCCAACGTGGAACGTCCATTGCCGTTCCCCGCCGGCTGGCGGTTGACAGCCCGGGCAATCATCTGGAGGGCTGCAGTGTTGGCTTGGCGTTCCTCTCGGAAGGCTTGGAGAAGCTGAGCCCTATCCATGTTTGGAGGTGGTGGCGGTGGTGGAGCCTGCCCTTGGGTTTGGTCCTGACTAGCTCCTGCTCCGGCTTCTTGCTGCTGAGTAGAGGCACCAGTACGTGTTACAACGGGCATCCTGTTGGAGCGGTCAAGGTCTCATGATTGGGAAAGATGAGGGAAAGCAGTATAGATGGAATGCCTAGTGAGGGGGTGGGCGTGACACAATTTTAAGTTAAGCAAGGGCCAGAAGGGCCAAACTCATGCATTAAGACCAAATGGGTGATGTAGTCATTTACAAGTTCCCAAAGGAAAGCACGTCTTCCATCAAAACAAGTTTAAAGCAAACATAACACAACATGGTTTCATTTGAACCATTACATGGACTCGACTTTGCACAAGGGGTACACGACCTATCCTACCTTAAGGGTTGCAGACTGGCCTATCCTAGCCCCAAACGGTGTCTAAGTGGTGGAATGCTCGGTCGCGTAGTCCGGCTCCTCTGGGTCTTCCTCCTCATCTTCATCTGTCTCAATATCTTCGTCACTTGAGGGAATGGGGGAGTGGAGGAGCTGAACACGGCGCTGCTTTGCCGGTGGCACCATGAAGAGGTTGCGATATTCCTTCGCCGTCATACGGCGTGGCCGAGATGATCCCTTGGCATGCGTAGCTGTCGGCGTTCTGGGAACGGGGGTCCCCAGACTTGCCTGCCTGCGGCCTGCGGCGTGGCTCAAAGGGGGCCCAGCACGGCCCATCTTCATCAACACAAGACTCAAGACCCTCGCGAGGGACCAAGCCTCGCGGGGCGGACGACACGGAGCTCCCTCAGGCATGGCCTCGTCAGGCTGGCTCGCGAGGAGGCGGAGAGATCAAGGCGGGGTACCTCGCGAGGTGCCCGTGACGCAAGCCATGACGACTCAGGGCGCCAGGCGGGCGCCAGCCCGCGCAGCGTCCTGCTTTCCTCTTTGGTGCAAAGGGGGAAAGCGCAGCCGCGGAGTACCGAGGCATCAGGCAAAGGTTACCATTTCGGTGCAACGAGACCAAGACCAGGAGGACTACGAGACGGAGGTCACCGTGGAGCCCAAGACAACATCATCACCAGAGCTTTGCGCGGGCGAAGACTACTTTTGTCAGGATAGTTGATACTTGTTGTCCCCCTTCAAATTAGCCCGCCATTGTTGGCTTCCTTCCCGCTCGATATTTGGGAAGAGGACCAGGGCCTCTATAAATAGGACCAGCCGTCCACAGAGCAAAGGGGTGGAAAAAGAGCAAAACATAGAGAGAGAGAGGTGGCTGAACTCCTCCCAACAGTTCATCGCCCCAGCCAAGAACAGACCCTCGCGAGGCTGTTCTTCCTTGTATTGTTCATCATCATCAGCTCCAAGAGGCAATCCACCCACCACACACTGGAGTAGGGTATTACACCACAACGGTGGCCCGAACCAGTATAAACCTTGTGTCTCTTGTGCAGTTCTTTCGGTAGTCTAGATCTTTGCGAGACGGAGAGGTAGAAGGCGTAATCTCCACGTGCACCCTAGTGTTCGAACCTTAAGGGTCTGCTGGAACCCGAAATCCGACATTTGGCGCGCCAGGTAGGGGTGCACCGGAATTCGTCTCCCACCGCCCCGTTCTCCTCCGATCGTCGCATCCATGTCCGACGCTCATCGGGCCCGCGTCGAGCGCCGGGCCGCCATCGCTTCCCGCATCGCCCAGACGGCGCCCGTCGGCGGACGTCCTCGTCGTTCCCCATCACCTGCCATCAACGCCGCCACCGGCCCGGCGGGGGGCGAGCAGCAAGCGTCGTCTCAGCATCCATCCGTGCGGCAAGACGGCCGCACCGCTACTCCTTCGCTCACACCAGCTGGTTCTTCGTCCCGCACGCTCCGTGCACCTTTGGAGGCTCGAGCTGCGCTCATCGCGGCAAACGAGCTCCTGCGCTACCGTCCCGTCGATGACGTCTACGAAGAGTGGCCTGACCGCGTCGCCGAGCTCGTTCGCGCCGCAGGGGGCTCTCCCACGCCGTCCGTTCCGTCGCGCCGCACCTCACCCCGCGCGGGCAGCGAAGCTCCGGGGCGTACCAGCCGCCTCCTCTCCAAGAAGACGCCATGGCTCCAAGGCGCGTGGCCCCTGGGCGGAACCCGCTCCGTCAGGTGCCAGCGCAGCAAGAACGGAGCTGCCAAGAAGTCCCTCGCCCGCAAGAAGCTGCCCGGGCGCTCCCTGCTCCGGCACGCCGTGACCCCGCTCCAGCTCCGGCACGCCAAGACCCCGCGTTGCTCCTAGCTGCAGCGCATGGGGACCCTCAAGACCGAGCTCTCCACCAGCCGAAGCCTTTCGTGGCCACCACAGGCTACCGTGCCTACACCACCGAGCTGCGTAGCGTCGCGTGGCCCGGCAAGATCAAGCCTGACTTGCCTCCTCGTTACGACGGCACGACTGACCCTGCAGAGTTCCTCTAGCTCTATGAGCTGGGCATCGAAGCTGCCAGCGGGGACGAGAAGGTCATGGCGAACTGGTTCCCCATGGCGCTTAAGGAAGGAGCTCGCACCTGGCTCCTGAATCTGGCTCCAGGCACGATCTCTTCCTGGGACCAGATGCGCACCCGCTTCATCGCCAACTTCCAAGGTACTCGCGATCGGCCACCCGCCGTGAGCGACATGCGCCGCATCAAGCAACAACTCGGAGAGACCCTGCAAAAGTACATCCAGCGCTTCAACAGCGTGCGCCTCAAGATCCCCAAGGTGTCCGAGGAGGCCATCATCTCGGCCTTCTCCGATGGTGTGCGCGACGTCAAGATGAAGGAGGAGCTGGCGATGCATGAAGACCTGTGCACCTCCCTGGAGCTGTTCAACTTGGCGACCAAGTGCGCCAGGGCTGAGGAGGGACGCCTCTCCCTCCTTGAGCTGCCTGCCGCAGACCCAGAGGAGAAGAAGCCCAAGGCCAAGGACGTAAAGCGCAAGGGGGCTGTCGTGCTCGCGGCAGAACCAGACACCAAGCGGGGCAAAGATCTGCCTGAGTCCTCCAGGGGCAGCCGGTACTGTGTGTACCACGACCTCCACACCCACAACACCAACGAATGCCAAGAACTCTGCGCCGTGCGAGAAGGAAGGATCGGCCGTCGTCCCGACCGTGCCGATTGGGGCTACGGCCAAGGAGGAGGAAGAAACGCAGGACGCTGGGAAGACCGCGGCCCACGCCAAGGGTGGCGTGATCAAACTCGCGAGGATCGCTAGCGAGACCTGCCTCGCGAGGGGGACTGGAGGGATCAGCCTCGTGAGGATCACCCACAGGGCAATGCAGGCCTCCCTCCACTGCCGCCTTAGCCAAGGAGGAACAAGGATCGCCATCAAGACGAAGGGGCTGGGGGCTTCCAGGAGCCACGCGCAATCGCCTGCATCCTGGGCGGAGCTCAAGCCCCAGCCTCCCAACGCATCTTCAAGCAGTTTGCCCGCGAAGTGAATGCAGTCCTCCCCAGGCTTGAAGCAACGCGCCCTCTCAGGTGGTCGGCATGTGCCATCACATTCAGCTCAGTGGATCAACTCAAGTGCGACCACGGCCGGAGTCCTCCCGATGCTTTGCTCCCTAGTCATCAGCAATGTACTGGTCACCAGGACCCTCATCGATGGTGGGGCAGGGCTCAACATCCTGTCCGTGGAAACGTTCAACAATCTCCATGTGCCCTACGACCAGCTTCAGCCAACCAAGCCCTTCTCCGGAGTCACCGACGGCTCCACGGTCCCGATTGGGCAGGTCCGCCTCCCTGTCACCTTCGGGGCACACGACAACTACCGCACCGAGCTCATCGACTTTGACGTCGCCCACATCCGCCTGTCGTACAACACCATCCTCGGGTACCCAGCACTGGCCAAGTTCATGGCCGTGACTCACCATGGCTACAACGTCCTCAAGATGCCAGGGAGTGGCGGAGTCATCACGGTGCCCTGTGAAGAGAAGGATGCAGTGTGTTCCCTGGAGCGAGCCTTTCAGGCCGCGTCACTGGAAGACCCGGATCGCGGAAGCAGGAGGCTTCCCAAGACCACCCCAAGAAGAAGAAGAAGACATCGTCCGGACCGGCCCCTCGGGAGGCGGGCCCCTCAGGGCCCGCATCTGCCTAGGGGGAACCTCCTTCCATCGCATAGGAAAGCGCGCCCGGCGCCCTCCTCAGGTAGGGCTCGGGGGCTCTCCCCTGGAGGGCCACCGACCTGGCCATGGTCACGAGGGAGGCGCTTGGGCACCACATGGAGGCGTGTTTCGAAGCACGTTTCCCTCAAGAAGGAGCAAGGCAAGGAGGGTCAGACCCGCAGGAGTTCGTCGACAAGGCCATTCAAGGACTACAGGAATCAAGAATCATGAGAGGTTGCCGCCGTCTACCGGTTGTGGCCCCCCATCCAGGCGAGGATGGTGGGCTGCACGTCTGCATCAACGTACCAGGGCTCAACCAAGTCGCTACGATGGAGCGCCTCTGGCCCTCGTGAGTGGGGTGCTGCGGGGGTCCACCCCACAGCTATGTTCGCATGCCTCACGGCCTGCCGAGCGCGGTTGCTACGCGCCAGCGCCTCATGAGGGGCATCATGGAGGCTCAAGAAGACAGGCGTTCCGCAGCCTTGGCGGAGATGGAGATGATTCACGAAGAGCTACCAGTGCCTCCGGAGCCTCCCGAGGCCCCTGGGCCTGGGGGCTCGTGAGGATCAGCTCCCGCAACCCACCGAGTCTGCTGCACCAACACCCTTTCGCCCTCGACACCCTCAGGTGACAACTTACAAGTTTCATTTTCAGCTGGGAGCGCCCTCCCAAGGCTGCATCGTCCCCGGGCCGCGTGGGTCCGTCCCTGCGGTATGTATCCCTTTTATTTCATGTCATTAGCTTGCTTTGATGGGGGCGCCCCTTGGGGTGCATCATCCCCAAGTCGCTCGGGCCCGACCCAGCGATGTCTACCTTCCCAGCATCTGTTTGAATGAATCCCCTCCTTCGCGGCTAACGTGTTTGATCTAGTTGCCTGCTTAACTAACGCCAACTGGCGGAATTGCTCCCACAACGGCACGACGCTTGCGCATGGGTCCATCCCTGCAAAGCCGACAAACCTGAATGGCTGAGCTCTGGCCGCGGCAGCCCCACATGGCGCCACCTCGTCAAGCCTCTAGTGCCTCCCCTACCCCTCGGAAGCAACTAACGGCAGGCTGATAATTGTCATGGCAACCTCTTCTTCCTTCTATGATGAGTTTACAGGATCCCCTGAGGGAGTTGCGCAAGGCAAGGCCCTCGCGGCGTTCCTTTCACTCTCGTCCGTGCAAACCGCTTGCATGTTAAAGGGGGTGCCTGAGCATCGCGACTCAGGGCTCCTTCTGGCTCTCCAGCCCTCACCCTCTGGCCTTGACCATGGCATCGCGACCTGGCATACCAGCGACGGCTGAGACTAGCTCGAGGGCCGGGACCCGAGGACGTAGAGCAGAAAGGGAGCAAAGGCGAGGGAGAAGGGGCACGCGAGGACCTCGCCGAGCGATTCCGCTCCTGCCGACGCGCGGACCCGACGACACACCAGGGATAATCCCCGACTCTCGAGATAAGTCACCGCCCGAAAGCATCGGCTATCGTAGCACTACCCCCGCACCTAATGCAATTCCGTGTCAACGACGCCGCTCTCCTTTCTCGCCGAGCGACGGCTGCTTGGGTGCCAAAGGGACCTCCTGAGCATCGCGACTCAAGGCCTCTTACCGGACCCCGGGTCGCTCACCTCCTGGCCTTGACCACGGCATCGCGACCTGGCATACCAGCGACGGCTGACGCCGCCTTGGGACTGGGACCTGTCGACACAGAGCACCAAGCCCTCGCGAGGTTCGAAAGGGAGAACTGAGCTAAGACGGAATCAGCAACTCACACAGCTCTACAGCAAGGGTTATGTATTAACAAACAGGATTACAGGCACCTTACAAGCCCCTATGGGGTGCATTTTGATTCCTCGCAGGGAACGGATCCTAAGGGATGCTAACTACACGTGCTCCTGCAAAAGATGCCATCATCAACAGTGGGCCATCAAGCGCCGGCGCCAACCCCATCCAGATCAGAGTCGGCGACGGCCAGACGAGCCCGCCCTGCTCCAGGAGCGGTGCTGGCTCGGGGGCTCGTAGCTGTCGTCACTCGTCTCCGGAGTCGCTGGATCCTCCGGCGCCTCCGTCGCTTGCAGAGCCGCCAAGGGAGCGGTCGACGGGCCTAGCCCTCACCATGGCGAGGCCCTGGCCACCTCTCCCGGGGCAACACTCCAGCCGACACCCGTTCACGTCGAAGACCTTGAAGGACATCACCGAAGCGTCGTCATACTCCAACTGGACCGCGAAGACGCCCCTCACCCTGCAAACCCGGGCGATCTCTCTCCAGCCACGAGTCATGTAGACCTCGCCCGGGGCAACGACCACGACCTCTGCCTCGGTCGCGAGGGTGCTGCGGCCGGCGTGCTGCAGCCAGAGCTCCAGGGGCTCCCCGGCGGGATGATGGAGGCGAAGAAGGGAGGCAGACGGATCCAAGACTAGAGAGGAATGGCGACGTGGAGCACGAACTCTTGGGAGGAGCCCTCAGCATGGACCCCAGGAGGAACAACCCACACCTTCGTGACCTGTCGGCGCCGGCGACGGCGCTGACCGCGGGGATCGGCATCGACCCCTTCGAGGCCCTCAACGTGGGCATACAAGGGAAGCGGGAACCCCGGCGGAGCCCGCTCGCACCGAGGCCTCGACACCACCTGACGGCCCTCCTCGTCCCGGCCGCAAAGGGCGAGCCGTTTCTTCGGCGGGAGCGGGTCTGGTCCCTCTCGAGGGGCCTTTCCCTTCTCCGCTGCAGAGAACCGGCGAATCGGAGCCATCGCGGCAAGACGGAGCAAGGGTCGGGAAGAAGGAGAAGCAAGGAGGGATGGACTGGAAGGGCACGCGCAGTTCCGTACTTATAGCCGGCGAAGGCCAACCGCCGGCCTCCACGATCACAGGTAATCATGACACGATTTGCATGCAGGGACTTGTCCAACTCGTGCGATCACCAAGGCGTCGTGGGGAAGTGGATACGCCCACGTCCAATCAACCGCCACGCGGCGCCCAAGGCCGCAGGCTGTTAGGGCCCGCGGCGCTCCTCCCTTGCCCTTTCGCCTCTCGACACGGCCAAGTCCAGGCGCGCCTTGGGCCCGAGGGCTACTGTCGGTGTTCTGGGAATGGGGGTCCCCAGACTTGCCTGCCTGCGGCCTGCGGCGTGGCTCAAAGGGGGCCCAGCATGGCCCATCTTCATCAACACAAGACTCAAGACCCTCGCGAGGGACCAAGCCTCGCGGGGCGGACGACACGGAGCTCCCTCAGGCACGGCCTCGTCAGGCTGGCTCGCGAGGAGGCGGAGAGATCAAGGCGGGGTACCTCGCGAGGTGCCCATGACGCAAGCCATGACGACTCAGGGCGCCAGGCGGGCGCCAGCCCGCGCAGCGTCCTGCTTTCCTCTTTGGTGCAAAGGGGGCAAGCACAGCCACGGAGTACCGAGGCATCAGGCAAAGGTTGCCATTTCGGTGCAACGAGACCAAGACCAGGAGGACTACGAGACGGAGGTCACCGTGGAGCCCAAGACAGCGTCATCACCAGAGCTTTGCACAGGCGAAGACTACTTTTGTCAGGATAGTTGATACTTGTTGTCCCCCTTCAAATTAGCCCGCCATTGTTGGCTCCCTACCCGCTCGATATTTGGGAAGAGGACCAGGGCCTCTATAAATAGGACCAGCCGTCCACAGAGCAAAGGCGTGGAAAAAGAGCAAAACATAGAGAGAGAGAGAGAGAGAGAGAGAGGTGGCTGAACTCCTCCCAACAGTTCATCGCCCCAGCCAAGAACATACCCTCGCGAGGCTGTTCTTCCTTGTATTGTTCATCATCATCAGCCCCAAGAGGCAATCCACCCACCACACACTGGAGTAGGGTATTACACCACAACGGTGGCCCGAACCAGTATAAACCTTGTGTCTCTTGTGCAGTTCTTTCGGTAGTCTAGATCTTTGTGATACGGAGAGGTAGAAGGCGTAATCTCCATGCGCACCCCAGTGTTCGAACCTTAAGGGTCTGCCGGAAGCCGAAATCTGACAGTAGCCTGTGGGGGTCGCCCGCCTTGATAGGCAACAACGGGCTGTCCAGGGGGTGCACCATCCTTCTTGATCCTGTCCGCCTTTGTCTGAGCTAGGCGGAGGAGTTCCTTGGTCTCATGGAGTTCCCTCCGAAGCTCCATCGACTCCGAGGCCAAGTGTTGTGCCAGACTATCAGCACACAAGCTGAAGTAGGTCTGGAAACGGAGGGGAAGCCCCTCGTCCATGGGTGGAGCTAGTGCGTTGCTCTCGTCATCACCCTCCTTACGATAAGGTAGGTAACGAGTCGCTAGCTCACTTGCCATCCCTGGCAGAAGATCTCGAAGACGAGTCAGTGCCTTGAGTGCAGCAATCTCAACGGCGAGGAGCAGGGTCGCCATCTGTGGTCCTTCAAAGAACCAGCTTGTCGGAGAGTCGTTTGCCCTCACGACTACCTCCACGTGATACTCCTTCGTGGTGCTGTCGATCCAGTGCTCGTGATAGGAGAAGGTGGGGGCTTGAGTAAACTGGCACTTCTTGAGGCTGTCCTCAAGGAGCACGGGAGATCCAGTGGTCAGGAGGTCCTCGGGTACGACGGCCATCTACAAAAGTGGAAAGGGAAGGGTCAATAGAGGAGATACGACCCATGTTTGGGATATTACTAGAATGCGTAGGTATATAGGTAGTTTTGGAGATAGTCTCACTCTAACTAACGTCCATGCTAACTTAGGTTTCCTATAGTCAGGATGGCTCTGATACCAGCTCTGTGGGGACCCCGACTCATAAGTCGTGATCACCGAATGCATGTGTACAGTGATCCCAGAGATCAATGCTCACTGAACACACAGAGGCTGAATATCAAGAGTCTTACATCCATACATATCGTATTACACAAATTATGGCCATTTTGGTCAAGTCTTACATAGATAAAGCCACAAGGGCTGAATACCAAATAAACTTAAGCAGCGGAAATCTTCGTCAATAAGTAGAACCCATGCCATCTGCCTTAACCCTACAGGCATTCTGACTGGGAAATGTCCTAGTTCACATGTTCGTCTTCAAAGAACTCTTCTTCGAACTCATGCTCTTCCATGCCTGGCCAATTAAATAACTAGTGGCAAGCCAATGAGTACTTTGAATGTACTCGCAAGCAACCCATGTTTTGGTTCAAGGTACAACAATGCATGATATAGGTAAATCTTTGTGGAAAGCTAGTTTTGAGTGTAATGACATGTTCAACAACTTGCAAGACATGCATAAGGAGAATTCAAGTAACCATGAGGGCAGGTTGCAGATATCAACATAAATAGAGTGGGCATCAACCCAACTCAGTCATGTCAAGTCCCTTGACTTGACCCAAGTAGCTCTTCCCACTTATCCAAACACACACACTGGTTTGAAAACATGTGGATGTATTTTAAGCAGCACCGCCCAACTGTCCTTGACCATGGACATGGCTATTCGAATAGTTTTACACTCTGCAAAGGTTGCACACTTTACCCACAAGATCCGGGGAGCTTCCGTGTCATCCACGACCCGCGGTACCTCAAGTACCCGGGGTAAGCACCCGATCACTATCTTTCCCTAGACGACACTAACATGGAGTCCACTCGATTGGTAGTAACCCCCGTACCCAACATTTCACAACTTTAAAAATGGTGGAGCCTCGCTCCCATATTCATCACATACCACTGGCACGGGGTACCAACGGTGTGTCCGGTGCCCCATAAAAATGTTCTTGGCCGCCCTACCTGGTACGACCCCGTCCCGAGAGAGCGCACCAACAACTCTCCCGTCACTAGTAATGCGGGCTCCAAGCTAGTATCGGCCTAGGTAATCAATAATGCCCTTTCCCATACAAGGGTAGAGTGGTTGCGCATGTAAGGTTGGGACAATCGACAAATCTTAAATCTAATCCGTTTTTGAAAACAACACACACACTTGCCTCGGTATACCACTTCGTCATCAAGTGGTTACCGATCTCATTATCTCCCTCGGGCATAAGTGGCACCCGACGGGGTTTTTGAAAAGTCTTTTGAAAATACCTTGTCTCCATCACCATGCACATTCCCGTCCCTTTTTGCGTAGCAACTACTTTAGCATCCTATCTACTCCCACCGGCATAACCCTCATAAGAAGGTAGGGTCATGCACAATGCAAGTATCAACAAGGAGGAAATGGAGGCAACCCACCAAAGTGGCTACCATCTCATCATGATTCCGATGCAACAATAATAAAGTGCTATATGAAATGCATAAAAAGGGTTTCATAGACATGGTCAAAGGGCTGCTTGCCTGGCTCAACAAAGTCTTCTGGGTCTTCAAAGTCTTCTGGTCCAACTCCTTCGTCAGCAACGCAATCTATCGTCGCAAAATAATAACGAGAAAAGAAGGCAATAATAAAACAGAAAAACCAAAGTGCTCAGAAAAATGTCAACTCATTTTTGTTAAATACTAGGTTGAAAACTAAGAAGGGGAAAATTCCTAGTTTTGGATTTGGAGTAGCAGAATAGGAGAAATGGGTTTTCAAAGGTTTATTTAAATGCTTAAAATCACATTTAAATATTTATAGTGAAGAAAAGGTTGTTGGATTTGAATGAAAGTTGCACCATAAATAGGTGGGATTATTACAAGAGTTTAGGGCACTGTGCCATAGAAAAGAAAAAGAAAAAGGGCACTGTGCCTGCCGGGACAGAACAGCTGCGGGGCAGCAGGCCCAGCCAGCGGGCCGACCCAGCCGAGCCAGCGCATAGCACGCGCGCCCGCCCATTTCAAACCTGACGGCCGGGGCCCGCGGGACAGAGAGAGAGGGGTGCGGGAACGAGGGAGAGGATGATAGGCGGGGCCCGCCTGTCATCACTAACCCGTGGACAGGGGGGTCGCGGTGCTCACCGGCGACGATGCAGGCCACGACGAGCTCCGGCAAGTGCGGGCATGGCTTCAGGAGGCTGCCGCACGTCGGTGGGTGGTGGACTTGGCCGGCGGGGTGCCTGGTTCGCCGACGACGAGGAGCTGCGGCGGAGGAGCTTCGGGAGGCGGTGACTCCGGCCATTTCCGACAGCTACAGAGAGGGAGACAAGGGGGGAAAATGATTAGTAGGGCGCGGTGGCTCCAGATCGGGGCAGAGGAGGAGCGGGGGAGGCCTGTACCTCGCGAACTCCGGCGAGCCGAGGCGGCGGAGCTCGAGCTCGATCTCGAGCTCGAGCGGCTCTGGGACAAATGGGTGGTGCGGCAGGTGGATTAGGAGTGTGGGGGAGCGATAGGGAGTGATAGAGAGGCTCGGGGTCGCCTTTTATAAGTTGGCCGAGGTCCACCGTAGGCGCGGCCTATGGGTGCCCGCGGGATCGGCTCGGGTGTCCGTTAGAGAGGGAATGGAGGGCTCGAGGGCGTTCGTGAGAGTGGTCTAGGGTGCCAGGTAGAGAGAGGAGGAGCGGGGCGAGCTGCAGGCGGGCCATAGGAGCGGCGCGAGTATTGGCCGAACGGGGCGGCGTTCTGGCGCAAGCTGCAGGAGAGAGAGGAAGGCGCGGGAGCAAGTGGGAGGCCTGCTGGCATGGAGTGGACGTCGAGGGGCATCGACTGGCGCGCGGGGGAGGCTCGAGGTGGCCGGGAGGCGTGGCGTCAACGGTCGGGTGCCCTGCCAGGCGCTCCAGAGCGCGACTTTGGCCGGCATCCACGGCTTTCCCGCGTCCGCGCGCGTCCACTTGTGTCTAGCAGCTGAAGGGGGCATGGGCAAAAGCTGGGGAGTGCCTTGGATGCTCTGAAAGGCTGAGAGGAGAGAGGGAGGCTGAGAGAGAGAGAGAGAGGAATCCACTGTCTAGAGAAGAAAAATGGGGTTCTCCCCCCTTCATCATTGCTTCCTCGGGCAGCAAAGCTCACAGGTGCTAGAGGGGGACTAGGAGGGGTCGTGGTAGAAAGTTGAGCCTACACAGATTAGTGGAAGAGGCCAAAAATGGGATTTTTGTAAAGTGGCAGAAGGTGTTTGATGCTGGTTTGGGCAAGTATATGGTTTCCGTTTGCCATGATACTCCACAGGATGGAATGACACATATAATTAGGGTCTTCCACCAATTTTGAGCTTATTTGGGCAAAGTTGCCAATGCAACTTTTGTAAACCCTAGAAATTAGCAGAAATGAACTTGTACAGATCTAGTTGATCAAATCATTTCTCCTTGATGCACCACTTGGTGTAGTGGCTTCATTTGGTCATATGAACATGATCACAAAAGTTGGGGTCAAGGAGAGAAAGTTGGTAGTACAAAGTTGTTCAAATTTGATTCTGGTCAGAGAGGGTTTTGGTGCATTTTGGTGAACCAAACTGACCTTAATTGAGATGAGGATTTGCAAGGTGACCACAATATGCATTTGTGACTTGCTGGATTTTCCTTGGATTTTTATGAAAATATTTCCTGTAGAAATATTTCAAATCCTTGAAATGGGCAGAAATAGTTTTGGGAGGTTTTGTCCAATATTCTGAACATGACCATGTGTTGAAACTCTTATATATGGAAAATATATGTCCACTGAGTTTCCCTGATTTTTGTCAAATATTTTTGAAACATTAAAATATTTTTTCCCTATTAAAGACCATTTCTGGCCTTAAGAGAAAGCTTTTAAATAAAATAGGAAAATAATTGTTAAAATTATATTTTTGTGGTTTATGGGAATCCTATATCTAATAGGTTTCAAATATACTCTTTGAAATATTTTTCATACCCCAAATCAAGTACTTGTAGTGCAAACCTCAACTCAGGGGTTTTTGGAAAACTAAATTTTGAAAATACTATTTGGCCAAATTATTTTTGTAGGAAAATACTATGTTGTACTATACACATGGCATGATCATTGGGCAGAAGTTTGGGGCAAGGAGGTGAAGTACAGAAGGTGGAGTAGTTGACTTTAAAGAGCACTTGGAAAAAATCACTCAGAGAAAACCAACTCCAAAATAAAAGCCAAATAATGCAAAAGTTTTTGTTGGTCCAATTTTTCATGCTTTAATAATGAAAATGACATGTTACAAAATGCAGGGTGTGATAGTTCGCTCCATCGATGTTGCCTTTTATGGAGAAGGATCCAGACTACTTTGGGGAGGCACTTCAGATGTGCTCTCAGTTGAACATCCTCAGGATCATGCAGTTCAACAAGGATTTTGATGCAGATTTAGTGGCTCAGTTTTATGCCATCGTCCATATTGAGACCGATGTGGACAGGACTCTGACCTGGATGACAAATGGCAGGCTGCTTACTGTCAAGTGGAAGGCCTTCATGGAGCTTCTTGAAGTTGAGGATCAAGGTCTTGAGAACCCAATTGGCTTTCGCCCTCACCGCAATGCAACTTCCACTCACAAGCAATCTCTCTGGCCATATTGTACTGTGAAGGTTAACCAAGTGACTAAGAAGGAGACCTATGAGCTGCCGGCATTTCTGGATATTCTCCATCGTATCTTCAGGTAGGCACTTTTCCCTCGCATCGGCAACTTGGATATGGTACAGTCTTATCTTGTGGACATGCTTCTTTTCTGTCAACATGAGAAGGAAGAAAACTCTGGAGACTCTTTGGATATCTCTCATGTCATGTGGTCAGAGTTGGTTTCCGCCGTCTCTGAGTGCAAGTGCCTAGTCTATGGACCATTTATCATGTTGCTCATTGAGAAGGCCTGGGAGCATGTGTATCCAAGGGTGGTGCTGGAGACTGGAGATCTAGTTTCTCATGAGATCAAGCGTCTGAGGAAGAAGGAGAACTGGGGCACCACTGCTCTGAGTTTTGGCATTCCGCCTGAAGTTGCTGACATGGAGACCGAGGCTAATGCTGCTAATGATGATGACTATGAGCCATCTGGAGCAGAACCCTCTTGGGGAAAGAAGCTCAAGCGCAAGATGAAGAAACTCTTCTGCATGGAGTCTCATGGTCAGTACATGTTTCATGTGGCTGACAAGCAGGCCAGGAGTTGTCACAAGGAGCTCATGCGTCAGTTGGGTGCGACCATTGCCAGCGGATCTGAGGGCGAGATCACTGATGAGGAGGAGTGGATTCAGCAGCACTGTCCGTGGACCGACTCAGGTACCGAGTAGTTTCCGACCGATGATGGCGGTGCAGACAATCACGCTGGGATATGATGTTCGAGATCCTCAGTTGGCTATCACCTGGAGCCGTAGCTTCGCTCTTTGCCTTTTTGGTGTCTCGATGCCAAAGGGGGAGAGAGTTTAGGGATTTGTGTCTTTGTTGAGTTGAGTTGCGAGCTTGTGTTTGTGTGGCGTGGCTGTCTTGCCTGTCTTTCTCGTGTTTGACCCTTTCGTGTGTTGGTTTGGGTGTGCTCGTGAGTCTTTCTGTCATATGGTGTAAGACATATGTACTCTATCGCATCGTATTGAGCTTAGGTTATCTTGTGCTAGTTATACTTTGATCTTATCTAATATCATGCTTAGTGTTAGCCTTATTTGTTGCAAGATATGCTATGTCTATAAAATATAGGGGGAGTGTTGATCCTAGTATGTGTGTTGTGCAGTCCAAAGCACTTTCATAAGATAGCACACATCTAGGGGGAGCCCGTCTTTGCCTTTTTGGTGTCTCGATGCCAAAGGGGGAGAGAGTTTAGGGATTTGTGTCTTTGTTGAGTTGAGTTGCGAGCTTGTGTTTGTGTGGCGTGGTTGTCTTGCCTGTCTTTCTCGTGTTTGACCCTTTCGTGTGTTGGTTTGGGTGTGCTCGTGTGTCTTTCTATCATATGGTGTAAGACATATGCACTCTATCGCATCGTATTGAGCTTAGGTTATCTTGTGCTAGTTATGCTTTGCTCTTATCTAATATCCTGCTTAGTGTTAGCCTTATTTGTTGCAAGATATGCTATGTCTATAAAATATAGGGGAGTGTTGATCCTAGTATGTGTGTCGTGCAGTCCAAAGCACTTTCATAAGATAGCACACACCTAGGGGGAGCCCGTCTATATTTTAGAGATGTGGGGTTTGCTTATGTCATATATTTTTTCCCTTTGTGCAAATCCCGTATTGTCATCAATCCACCAAAAAGGGGGAGATTGTAAGCACATATTTATCCCTAAGGTGTTTTGGTGATTGATGACAATGCTTTTGCGGACTAATCATGTGCTTTGAGCTTTTCAGGGATTCATCCTTTGGCACGAGACGATTCTTTCCCCTCGTAGTTTTTTATTCAAGACGGTGTAGCTCTTTCGTTTCTAGTTTTGTGGTCTCATCTCGTAGGAGTCACCGTACTATCAAGAGGGGGTCCGCTTTGGTATGGCTTGGGTGGAAACATCACATACACTTCCTTTTTGCACCCTCTGAGCCTTCCCGCGTCGATGGAGGTCTCTTTTCTTGCGTTTTGAGCATGTTTTGGTCCAAGCAGTAGTACCGTGATACCCAGCGGTAGTACCGCTTGTGGGTTCACAGCCGCAGTACCGCTGCGGTACCGGGCTCCTACCGCGTCGACTCGAGGGGGTCGCCTCTTGTGTTGGGTTTTGCGGCACCTAGCAGCGGCAGTAGAAGCGATAGTACCGCTCGAGAGCGGTAGTACCGCCCTACCACCGCGGCAGTACCGCACTGGGCATGTTTCTTGCTCTTTCTTCTAGCCCTCCCAGACTGCACGGTAGTACCGCGAGGGGGAGCGGAGTACTGCTGGGTCCAACAGTAGTACCGCTGCCCCCTGCGGTAGTACCGCCCTCTGCGAGGCTGTTTTGGGGAACACTTTTCATTTTCTCTCTATCTTCTGCATTGGTCGGGCATTGAGTCTTACTCAACTTAACACCTTGTAACACAGGCAAGAACCCTTTCTTAGCTTGATCCATTTTGAACTTCTTCAAAACTTTATCAAGGTATGTGCTTTGTGAAAGTCCAATTAAGCGTCTTGATCTATCTCTATAAATCTTGATGCCTAATATATAAGCAGCTTCACCGAGGTCTTTCATTGAAAAACTCTTATTCAAGTATCCTTTTATGCTATCCAGAAATTCTATATCATTTCCAATCAATAATATGTCATCCACATATAATATTAGAAATGCTACAGAGCTCCTACTCACTTTCTTGTAAATATAGGCTTCTCCAAAAGTCTGTATAAAACCATATGCTTTGATCACACTATCAAAACGTTTATTCCAACTCCGAGAGGCTTGCACCAGTCCATAAATGGATCGCTGGAGCTTGCACACTTTGTTAGTACCCTTTGGATCGATAAAACCTTCAGGTTGCATCATATACAACTCTTCTTCCAGAAATCCTTTCAGGAATGCAGTCTTTACATCCATTTGCCAAATTTCATAATCATAAAATGCGGCAATTGCTAACATGATTTGGACGGACTTAAGCATCACTACGGGGTGAGAAGGTATGATCGTAGTCGACTCCTTGAACTTGTCGAAAACCTTTTGCAACAAGTCGAGCTTTGTAGACAGTAACATTACCGTCAACGTCAGTCTTCTTCTTGAAGATCCATTTATTCTCGATGGCTTGCCAATCATCGGGCAAGTTAACCAAAGTCCACATTTTGTTCTCATACATGGATCCCATCTTAGATTTCATGGCTTCAAGCCATTTTGCAGAATCTGGGCATTGCTTCCTCGTAATTCGTAGGTTCATCATGGTCAAGTAACATGACCTCCAGAACAGGATTACCGTACCACTCTGGTGCGGATCTTACTCTGGTTGACCTACGAGGTTCAGTAGTAACTTGATCTGAAGTTTCATGATCATCATCATTATCTTCCTCACTAATTGGTGTAGGTGTCACAGGAACCAGTTTCTGTGATGAACTACTCTCCAATAAGGGAGCAGGTACAGTTACCTCATCAAGTTCTACTTTCCTCCCACTCACTTATTTCGAGAGAAACTCCTTCTCTAGAAAGGATCCATTCTTAGCAACAAATGTCTTGCCTTCGGATATGTGATAGAGGTATATCCAACAGTCTCCTTTGGGTATCCTATGAAGACACATTTCTCCGATTTGGGTTCGAGCTTATCAGGTTGAAACTTTTTCATGTAAGCATCGCAGCCCCATACTTTAAAAAATGACAACTTTGGTTTCTTGCCAAACCACAGTTCATAAGGCATAGTCTCAACGGATTTCGATGGTGTCCTATTTAACATGAATGCAGCTCTCTGTAAAGCATAACCCCAAAACGATAGCAGTAAATTATTAAGAGACATCATAGATCGCACCATATCTAGTAAAGTACGATTACGACGTTTGGACACACTATTACGCTGTAGTGTTCCGGGTTGCGTGTGTTGCGAAACTATTCCGCATTGTTTCAAATGTAAACCTAACTGGTAACTCAAATATTCTCCTCCATGATCAGATCATAGAAACTTTATTTTCCTGTTACGATGATTTTGCACTTCACTTTGAAATTCTTTGAACTTTTCAAATGTTAGACTTATGTTTCATTAAGTAGATATACCCATATCTGCTCAAATCATGTGAAGGTGAGAAAATAACGATACCCGCCGCGAGCTTCAATATTCATCGGACCACATACATCAGTATGTACGATTTCCAATAAATCTGTTGCTCGCTCCATTGTTGTAACACCCTCGATGCGACTATATCTCCCACGTGTCGAGGCATGACTTAGAGGCATAATCGCATTGAAGGCAATGTCGCAAGTGAGGTAATCTTCACACAACCCATGTAATATAATAAGGAATAAGAGGTACATAGTTGGCTTACAATCGCCACTTCACACAATTACATGAATAAAGCATTACATCAATCAAATACACTCAGGGTCCGACTACGGAACCAAAATAAAAGAAGAACCCCAAATGCGACAAAGGTCCCCGATCGACCCCAACTGGGCTCCACTACTGATCAACTAGAACGAAACAACATAAAGGACAATATCTTCATCGAGCTCCTCCTGAGCTTGGTTGCGTCATCTGCACGGACTCATCGGCACCTGCAAACTGGTTTTGGAAGTATCTGTGAGCCACTGGGACTCAGCAATCTCGCACCCTCGCGATCAAGACTATTTAAGCTTATGGGTAAGGTAAAGGTATGAGGTGGAGCTGCAGCAAGCGACTAGCATATATGGTGGCTAACCTATTCGCAAAAGAGAGCGAGAAGAGAAGGCAAAGCACGGTCGATAAAAGTATGATCAAGAAGTGATCCTGGACTACCTACATCAAGCATAACTCCAACAACCGTGTTCACTTCCCGGACTCCGCCGGAAAGAGACCATCACGGTTACACACGCTGTTGATTCATTTTAATTAAGGTCAACTTCAGGTTTTCTACAACCGGATGTTAACAAATTCCCATCTGCCCATAACCGCGGGACGGCTTTCGAAAGTTCAAATCCCTGCAGGGTGTCCCAACTTAGCCCATCACAAGCTCTCACGGTCAACGAAGGAATAGACCTCCACCCGAGACGTTCCGATCAGACTCGGTATCCCAGTACAACAAGACATTTCGACAGGGTAAAACTAAACCAGCAACACCGCCTGAATGTGCCGACAAATCCCGATAGGAGCTGCACATATCTCTTTCTCAGGGCACACTCAGATGAGACTAGCTACGAGTAAAACCAACCCTCAAGTTTCCCCGAGGTGGCCCCGCAGGCAGCTCAGTTCGGACCAACACTCAGAGGAGCACTAGCCCGGGGGGGTTAAAATAAAGATGACCCTTGGGTCTGCAGAACCCAAGGGAAAGAAAAGGCTAGGTGGCAAATGGTAAAACCAATGTTGGGCATTGCTGGAGAAGCTTTACTTAAGACGAACTGTCAAGGGGTTCCCATTATAGCCCAACCGCGTAAGGGACGCAAAAATCCGGGAACATAACACCGATATGACGGAAACTAGGGCGGCAAGAGTGGAACAAAACACCAGGCATAAGGCCGAGCCTTCCACCCTTTACCAAGTATATAGATGCATTAATTAAATAAGATATATCGTGATATCCCAACAAGTAAATAACTGTTCCAACAAGGAACAACATCTCCATGTTCCAACAAGGAACAAACTTCAATCTTCACCTGCAACTAACAACGCTATAAGAGGGGCTGAGCAAAGCGGTAACATAGCCAATCAACGGTTTGCTAGGACAATGGTGGGTTAGGGGCTGAACATGGCAATTTGGGAGGCTGACAAGCAAGTGGTAGGCATCGTAGCAATGGCATAGCAAAAGAGCGAGCAAACTAGCATAGCAAAGATAGTAGTGATTTCGAGGGTATGATCATCTTGCCTGAAATCCCGCAAGGAAGAAGAACGAGTCCATGAAGAAGACAAACGGACGTAGATGAGCGGGTCCTCACAACACGACGTTACCGGAATCAACCCGAGGAAGCAATCACCGGAAAAGAAGCACACAACATAGTAAATAACCAACACATCAACATGGCATGATGCACAAACGAGTATGATGCATGTCCGGTTTAAAGAGGCATGGCATGGCATGGCAAAGTGCACAAGCAATCCTACAAATTAAGTGGAGCTCAATATGCAACGGGTTGCATATTGACGGAACACCACATGACTTATTTAGTTCTCTCTCGGTTATGTACCCAACAATATTAAATGTTGTTAAGCATGGCAAGAGGGTGAAGAAAATGAAAACTACCCACCTAGTCAAGTTTAAATGAGGCCGGGAACAACAAACAACAAATCCGGAAACTCCTCATGTGCATATATTAGGTTAGGTCCTGATCTGTCCTAAACGCAATTTTAGAGTTGTTCAACATGCAAAGTAAGGTCACCATGATAAACTAGGCAAAATTCTACCCCATTTACATATAAAGTTTATTTAATTCGGAGTTACGGTTATTTAGTTATGAATTAAATCATTTTCACATGACATAGAGCAAAAATTAATCAAACAACATTTTAGACATTTTAAACATGCATAAAACTGGCATATTATGAAAGTAGATGAAAAACTAAGCATATTTCATA
Organism: Triticum monococcum; assembly: GCA_034509565.1. Classification (NCBI taxonomy): domain Eukaryota; kingdom Viridiplantae; phylum Streptophyta; class Magnoliopsida; order Poales; family Poaceae; genus Triticum; species Triticum monococcum. Next base: position 414,095,283 of record CM067845.1, read on the forward strand.
TATAAATCATTTTAATCCGGTGCACGGTTCGTGAGTTATTAAATGCATGATCATGAGGGCCTTTTCTGTAAAATTGCAGTCTCAGGATAATTAGGAAAATCGTCCAACGGAAAAAAAACGTGCACTGGGCTGAAACTGGCTGGCCCAACATGCACGGGAGAGGGGCTGGGCGCTGCTCACCATGGGCCTGGCCCGGTCAGCGGGGAGGAGACGCGCCAGTAAAAAGGAGCGGCTGGGCCGACGTGGGAGCTGGGCCTAGCGCGCCTGGCAGGCCACGCAACTGGCCAGCGCGGTGGAGGACGGGGTCAACACGGGCGATGCAGAGGTCGAGGATGGGGTCGACGCAGCGGACGCAGCAGCGTGCGGGTGGAAGCAGAGCTCCGGCGTGAGGCATGGACTTGGCGCGGCGGCGGTGATCCCCTCCAGATCCGGCGCAGCTTGGGTCTGTGCTTCCCGGTTCGAAGAAGAGGCGAGGCGCTGGCCTCGAACGATGACGGCGGCAGTAGGAGATGCGATATAGGGAGGCCGCTTCAAGGGGACTCCGGCGAATGAACTTGGTAGGGAGGTGGCTCGGTCTGCGGCTGCAGATTCAACGGGAGCACTGGGGCGGAACCGTGGCGCAGGGCTTGAGGAGGCCGGCTTGGCGTCCATGGCAGCAGGGAACTCGAGAACGGCGGCGGACTTGGCGTAGTGGAACCCGGTGCCGGCGAGGCGTGGGGAGGGGAAGCAGCGAAGGCCGCGGGCTCCTGGAAGAAGATGGTGGCGGCTTGAGGAGTCTCCCGTTGCAGGTCGAGGGAGTCAGGCGGCGCTCGGGTTCCTGTGGAGAAAAGGCAGGAAGATGAGACGAGAGGGAGAAGGGAAGAAGAAAGGAGAGACAAGGTAGGAGAGGGCGGCCCTGCTGGAGCTCGACATGGCAGGTTCGGGCGGCGGACGGGACATCTCCGGCGGTGGCGCTCGCCAACGCGGTCGAGCGGGAGGAGGCTCCAAGCGGGAAGGAGGAGGCTGCGAGATGCCTTGGGCTCCTCTGGTTCGATGCGCCTCAGACACGGGAAGCGAGACGAGGCTGGATTGGTGGGTGGAGGAAAAAGAGGAGAAGGAGATCCCGATGAGGATCGAGACCGGGTGGCGGCGGCGGGATGGGACTGATGGGACAACTCCCCTAGATTCTAGGGTTGCTCTATTTATATAGTAAGAGGATTTTTTTTGGTAGGGGCTGATCCGGTCCCTCCGATCGAAATTGGGTGGTTTAAGAAAAACTAGGTTAGGAAGCCCAATTAATAAAACGGAGACGTTTTGTAGACGTTTGAGGTTGATCCAGACACAACGGTAACGACTGTCCGGGTCGGGTCCGGGACAACTTTCGGACGCGTGCGAGGGGGGCTGCAAGCTGACGAGAGGGGTTAGGTAGGGCCTGGCGATAGGTAGTGAGCTGTGTACACAGTCTCGAACTGAGAGAAGAGAAGAGAGGGAGGCCCGGCATCTGTTTCCGGAGACCGAAAACGTCCGGCGTTAGACCGGCTACTATTGCCGCTATATTTATCCGTTGGGGCATCAAACGAACTCTGATTGCGACGAAACTTGACAGGCGGTCTGTCTACACTATAATAAGACCACACATCAAATTTCAACCCAATCCAAGAACATTTTCCGGCCACTTATAAAATAATATTTCGGACATGCCGCGGGCGTGTGCAAGTGTGTCTGGGCTCAGAACGGACAACGGAGAGAACGAGGAGGCCGGGACGGATGCAAGTTTTGAAAACATGATGATGCAATGCACATGATGACATGACAAGATGCAACACGCAAGCAAATGACACGGCAACGACAACGAATAATGGGAAGACACGTGGCACATCGGACACGGGGCGTTACAACACTCCACCACTACGAGAGGATCTCGTCCCGAGATCTAGAATGGCACCGGAGGGACAACGGAAGATAAAGAGGAGAGGTAAACTAAATTGCTCCTTTGACAAACGAGTGAAACCAAAGAACCCTGAAAAGGTTAAGCCATCTCGAGGAAAGAATACAACGGAGATGAACAAAGTTGAAAACACTCCGGTTAAAGAAGGGGATCGAGGAAGACCAAATTCGGGCAGCACTCCGGTTGAAAAGAAAAGGAATTGAATAATAACTTGATAAGATGAGAAGACACTTGATGAAATCACAATACACTGCCTCCATAACTATTGAATGAATTGAAACAAGGGGTAAGAAAGATCTCAGAAAGCACTCCAGTTTTGAAGGGAGTCAAAATCTGATAAGATGAGAGAGCTCAAATGAAAACACGACACTTCGGTTGAGAAAGGGATGCAAGACTTGATAAGGCGAAAAGAACTTGAACAAAGGGGAACCATACTCCGGTTAAGCAAGATAGGGAAGGAATAAGAGTGATATAATTTGGACAGCACTCCGTCTGTAAATGGAAGGAATTGAACAAGACGAGATGAGAGGATACTTGAAAAGAGGACAGAACACTCCAATAAAAGTATAGGCATGGAAAGATCATGATCTTTGACAAAAAGAGATGATGGTTGAAAAGATGAACATCACAATGCCTCCGGAACAAAAGTAAGAATGGAATGGAGTGAACGAAGGAAAACAATATCTTGAGCGAGCACGGTTACAACAGAAGCTAGAACGGAGTTGTTGGAAAACCCACAACGAAAATAATAAGCTTGATATGGTCTTATGGAATACCTCTCAAATTAAGAGATGAAAACCTGCCACTCACGGGAAAAGAATTGGATTGACAAGAACAAGGAGACGAGAAGGCTATATTACCGGGAGGATAAAAGAAGAACTTGGATCATTGATAACACCATAAGAGTGACAATCCTTAAAGGAAAGCTTTAGGTGAAATATAGCCCAAGATAACTCCAATGACGAGATTGATGGATTTAAAATACCTCATTCTTGATAGCTTGAGAAACATGAAGCACGAACGAAAATTATCAAGAATGACATAATACCACCTTCAAAGATACGGTAGAAAGAAATTGCACTTCGGAATGCAAGATGAAGAATGCTTGAGTTTCTGTGAAAAGAAACTTGATGAACATTTCGAGAAGGAGTTAAATCCTTGATGAAACATCATGTAGAGCCTCCATGAAGAACTTCGGTAATAAAAGAATGATCCAAAATAATTGAATGATGAAAAGAATAAGATTGAAGCCTCGCAATGATTTAAATGGATCTCGCGATGAAATAATTGGGAGAAGTTGGGACTCCGGGAAAGAGAAGAAGATGAGACAATTGAGATCAAGAATTTAGATGAGCCTCCGGAATCAAGAATAGATCGCTTGGATGAAACAAGAATAAGAATTACATTATGCGTATCCTTCACCAATTAAAATTGATGACAATCAACGGATTTGGCATATTACTTATTCTTGTAGAAAGGATTAAGAGAGATATAGCGCAAACTTAAGAAGGTATTTCGACGAACCACCGGTAGAATTGAAAACAACGAATAAATAGATAAGATAAGGAAGAGAAATCTTGAATGAACCACCGTAAGAATTGAAAATGAACGGAGTAAAGATAAGGAAACACCGGGAAGAATTAGCAAATGAACGAAGATGCTTGAGTGAATTTAGATCCATGAAAGCGAAGAGATTACGAGTTGATTAGAGAATCCTTGATTTAGACACCAGTATGATTTAGAGTATGAGAGCTGAAAGCTGGAATGAATAAATCTTAGATGATGGGCTCCGGATAAACAAACTGAACAGACTCTTGAATTGCTCCGGATGGGCGAAAAGAATTCTCATGATCAAAACAATTACGAGAGGATGGCAACAAGCTTGAATCAAGAATGTCAGAGAGAACAGATAGATATGGAGGAAAAGTCTTCTTCGGTCTTCAAATGATGAGAATGGCAACAAGAAGCACCAGCAAGAATTATTTAGACACTCCGGAAGAATCAAAACGAAGAGGTTGAGTCAACGATGAAAAGAATTTGAAAGATCTTGGAGAAAACATTTGACTGATGATAAATCATTCTTATGTCAAACTTCGAAAGGAATTTGAGAATACCTCCGGGAAATAAGAAGAGTCAGGTAAGATCCTTGGAAAAGACCTGTGGGTTAGGGCCCACTCAAAAGAAACACCGTAGAACGATTACTTGAGAAAGGAGATTGCACCGGTTGAATTAAATGGCTTGAATATGATAACAACCTCGAAATAGCTTGAATGAAAGAAGAGTGGATACACGAATCTTCGAGATATCTTGAGCACTCCGGAATAAATGAATAGCGAGAAATGAATGAATATGATGAGCACCGGTATGATAAAGCTTCTGAAACGAGGAAAAGGATATGATCAACACCGAAGGCTTGACTTGAATCCATCGGAGAAGGAAAATGAGTAAAGAGTGACGAACTTGAAGCTCTGTTAGAAGCTTCATGAGCAACACCAGATAAGAATATTGAAAGGAAAGAAAAAAGAGACTTCACATCAATAAAATGATACTTGATTAAGATATATGATTCCTTGAAGAAAAACAAAGGGAGGGAGGGTGGGAAAAACAAAGACAATTTGGAATGGATGGAACGAACACCGTAGAGAAGAACTGATAATTGATCTTGTAAAAGTTGAAATGATCGGATCCACTTGAAGAGAAACACGCCAGTTGAAAAGGATTGACATGACAATATCGATGATCGAGAAGGATTAGTATTCGCATAGGAATATGAGAACACCATTTGGGGAAGGTATGGAATCAACATTTGACTTTGAAGCAACTCGAATACCACAACTCAAAACAAAACAAAGGATTGGCTTGCAGAATAAGCCAGAACAAACATATGATCGAAATTTCATCCGAAGTTTTCGTGGTGGGACCTACACGGGCTCGATCGTACAGCACCATCATGTACAAGGCAGTGCACATGACATACGAAGCGTCCCCGAGTCAGCATAGCCAAGGACTCTTTAAGACACAACGAGACCACTGTAAAATCGACCGTGAATAGGCGAACCACTAGACGTCGAACCCCAATTTCATATCATACATCTGTCGGAAGGATATCCTAAGAGCTACTTGAATTCCCACCTATGAAACTCTCGAAACTTTCCGGTTATGCAATCAGGTGTTGAGGATACAGGGGAAGCATAATATCTCACCCAAGCTAGCAAATCCTACATCCAGCTGTATCCATCCTTCAACACATAACCAAGAAACCTTCGGAAACCATCTACCTCAACCTTCGAAAAGCATCCGTTATACAAGTTATGGTGATACTCCCGAACTCCCGCCCCAGTACTGGGTGGCGTCGAGGTTATCTCACCAACAAACTGCATAAAGGAGATTTTCGATGTCGCGCACATATCTCAAGTATGCCAGAATTGCAACGATAAAATTATGATGACAACACCTCAGAGCTCAACTCCCCGGGACACTTCCACTAAACCCCTGACAGGATGCACCAAGACAGTATTCTCATCATAAGCCATCGGAACAAAACCAAGATACTCACGTGATCCTAAAAAAAATTAGTGAAATTTGAGAAGAGAAGAGTCAAAACTCTACGTCAGGATGCCTTACCAGAGCGATGAAGGGACTGGGAAGTAAAAAGAATTCCTAAACTCTCCGATATATAATCCCTAAGGACTCAAAACATTTTTCTAGACACAACTCGGCTGCTAAAAACGATCAAGCAATGGGGGCTCCTAAGGTCGGGGAAGGCTCTGATTACCAACTTGTAACACCCTCGATGCGACTATATCTCCCACGTGTCGAGGCATGACTTAGAGGCATAATCGCATTGAGGGCAATGTCGCAAGTGAGGTAATCTTCACACAACCCATGTAATATAATAAGGAATAAGAGGTACATAGTTGGCTTACAATCGCCACTTCACACAATTACATGAATAAAGCATTACATCAATCAAATACACTCAGGGTCCGACTACGGAACCAAAATAAAAGAAGAACCCCAAATGCGACAAAGGTCCCCGATCGACCCCAACTGGGCTCCACTACTGATCAACTAGAACGAAACAACATAAAGGACAAGATCTTCATCGAGCTCCTCCTGAGCTTGGTTGCGTCATCTGCACGGACTCATCGGCACCTGCAAACTGGTTTTGGAAGTATCTGTGAGCCACAGGGACTCAGCAATCTCGCACCCTCGCGATCAAGACTATTTAAGCTTATGGGTAAGGTAAAGGTATGAGGTGGAGCTGCAGCAAGCGACTAGCATATATGGTGGCTAACCTATTCGCAAAAGAGAGCGAGAAGAGAAGGCAAAGCACGGTCGATAAAAGTATGATCAAGAAGTGATCCAGGACTACCTACGTCAAGCATAACTCCAACAACCGTGTTCACTTCCCGGACTCCGCCGGAAAGAGACCATTACGGTTACACACGCTGTTGATTCATTTTAATTAAGGTCAACTTCAGGTTTTCTACAACCGGACGTTAACAAATTCCCATCTGCCCATAACCGCGGGCACGGCTTTCGAAAGTTCAAATCCCTGCAGGGTGTCCCAACTTAGCCCATCACAAGCTCTCATGGTCAACGAAGGAATAGACCTCCACCCGAGACGTTCCGATCAGACTCGGTATCCCAGTACAACAAGACATTTCGACAAGGTAAAACTAAACCAGCAACACCGCCCGAATGTGCCGACAAATCCTGATAGGAGCTGCACATATCTCTTTCTCAGGGCACACTCAGATGAGACTAGCTACGAGTAATACCAACCCTCAAGTTTCCCCGAGGTGGCCCCGCAGGCAGCTCAGTTCGGACCAACACTCAGAGGAGCACTGGCCCCGGGGGGTTAAAATAAAGATGACCCTTGGGTCTGCAGAACCCAAGGGAAAGAAAAGGCTAGGTGGCAAATGGTAAAACCAATGTTGGGCATTGCTAGAGAAGCTTTACTTAAGACGAACTGTCAAGGGGTTCCCATTATAGCCCAACCGCGTAAGGGACGCAAAAATCCGGGAACATAACACCGATATGACGGAAACTAGGGCGGCAAGAGTGGAACAAAACACCAGGCATAAGGCCGAGCCTTCCACCCTTTACCAAGTATATAGATGCATTAATTAAATAAGATATATCGTGATATCCCAACAAGTAAATAACTGTTCCAACAAGGAACAACATCTCCATGTTCCAACAAGGAACAAACTTCAATCTTCACCTGCAACTAACAACGCTATAAGAGGGGCTGAGCAAAGCGGTAACATAGCCAATCAACGGTTTGCTAGGACAATGGTGGGTTAGGGGCTGAACATGGCAATTTGGGAGGCTGACAAGCAAGTGGTAGGCATCGTAGCAATGGCATAGCAAAAGAGCGAGCAAACTAGCATAGCAAAGATGGTAGTGATTTCGAGGGTATGATCATCTTGCCTGAAATCCCGCAAGGAAGAAGAACAAGTCTATGAAGAAGACAAACGGACGTAGATGAGCGGGTCCTCACAACACGACGTTACCAGAATCAACCCGAGGAAGCAATCACCGGAAAAGAAGCACACAACATAGTAAATAACCAACACATCAACATGGCATGATGCACAAACGAGTATGATGCATGTCCGGTTTAAAGAGGCATGGCATGGCATGGCAAAGTGCACAAGCAATCCTACAAATTAAGTGGAGCTCAATACGCAACGGGTTGCATATTGACGGAACACCACATGACTTATTTAGTTCTCTCTCGGTTATGTACCCAACAATATTAAATGTTGTTAAGCATGGCAAGAGGGTGAAGAAAATGAAAACTACCCACCTAGTCAAGTTTAAATGAGGCCGGGAACAACAAACAACAAATCCGGAAACTCCTCATGTGCATATATTAGGTTAGGTCCTGATCTGTCCTAAACGCAATTTTAGAGTTGTTCAACATGCAAAGTAAGGTCACCATGATAAACTAGGCAAAATTCTACCCCATTTACATATAAAGTTTATTTAATTCGGAGTTACGGTTATTTAGTTATGAATTAAATCATTTTCACATGACATAGAGCAAAAATTAATCAAACAACATTTTAGACATTTTAAACATGCATAAAAGTGGCATATTATGAAAGTAGATGAAAAATTAAGCATATTTCATATATAAATCATTTTAATCCGGTGCACGGTTTGTGAGTTATTAAATGCATGATCATGAGGGCCTTTTCTGTAAAATTGCAGTCTCAGGATAATTAGGAAAATCGTCCAACGGAAAAAAAAAACGTGCACTGGGCTGAAACTGGCTGGCCCAACATGCACAGGAGAGGGGCTGGGCGCTGCTCACCATGGGCCTGGCCCGGTCAGCGGGGAGGAGGCGCGCCAGTAAAAAGGAGCGGCTGGGCCGACGTGGGAGCTGGGCCTAGCGCGCCTGGCAGACCACGCAACTGGCCAGCGCGGTGGAGGACGGGGTCAATGCGGGCGATGCAGAGGTCGAGCATGGGGTCGACGCAGCGGACGCAGCAGCGTGCGGGTGGAAGCAGAGCTCCGGCGTGAGGCATGGACTTGGCGCGGCGGCGGTGATCCCCTCCAGATCTGGCGCGGCTTGGGTCTGTGCTTCCCGGTTCGAAGAAGAGGCGAGGCGCTGGCCTCGAACAATGACGGCGGCAGTAGGAGATGCAATATAGGGAGGCCGCTTCAAGGGGACTCCGGCGAATGAACTTGGCAGGGAGGTGGCTCGGTCTGCGGCTGCAGACTCAACGGGAGCACTGGGGCGGAACCGTGGCGCAGGGCTTGAGGAGGCCGGCTTGGCGTCCATGGCAGCAGGGAACTCGAGAACGGCGGCGGACTTGGCATAGTGGAACCCGGTGCCGGCGAGGCGTGGGGAGGGGAAGCAGCGAAGGTCGCGGGCTCCTGGAAGAAGATGGTGGCGGCTTGAGGAGTCTCCCGTTGCAGATCGAGGGAGTCAGGCGGCGCTCGGGTTCCTGTGGAGAAAAGGCAGGAAGATGAGACGAGAGGGAGAAGGGAAGAAGAAAGGAGAGACAGGGTAGGAGAGGGCGGCCCTGCTGGAGCTCGACATGGCAGGTTTGGGCGGCGGACGGGACATCTCCGGCGGTGGCGCTCGCCAACGCGGTCGAGCGGGAGGAGGCTCCAAGCGGGAAGGAGGAGGCTGCGAGATGCCTCGGGCTCCTCTGGTTCGATGCGCCTCAGACACGGGAAGCGAGATGAGGCTGGATTGGTGGGTGGAGGAAAAAGAGGAGAAGGAGATCCCGATGAGGATCGAGACCGGGTGGCGGCGGCGGGATGGGACTGATGGGACAACTCCCCTAGATTCTAGGGTTGCTCTATTTATATAGTAAGAGGATTTTTTTTGGTAGGGGCTGATCCGGTCCCTCCGATCGAAATTGGGTGGTTTAAGAAAAACTAGGTTAGGAAGCCCAATTAATAAAACGGAGACGTTTTGTAGACGTTTGGGGTTGATCCGGACACAACGGTAACGACTGTCCGGGTCGGGTCCAGGACAACTTTCAGACGCGCGCGAGGGGGGCTGCGGGCTGACGAGAGGGGTTAGGTAGGGCCTGGCGATAGGTAGTGATCTGTGTAGACGGTCTCGAACTGAGAGAAGAGAAGAGAGGGAGGCCCGGCATCTGTTTCCGGAGACCGAAAACGTCCGGCGTTAGACCGGCTACTATTGCCGCTATATTTATCCGTTGGGGCATCAAACGAACTCTGATTGCGACGAAACTTGACAGGCGGTCTGTCTACACTATAATAAGACCACACGTCAAATTTCAACCCAATCCGAGAACATTTTCCGGCCACTTATAAAATAATATTTTGGACATGCCGCGGGCGTGTGCAAGTGTGTCTGGGCTCAGAACGGACAACGGAGAGAACGAGGAGGCCGGGACGGATGCAAGTTTTGAAAACATGATGATGCAATGCACATGATGACATGACAAGATGCAACACGCAAGCAAATGACACGGCAACGACAACGAATAACGGGAAGACACGTGGCACATCGGACACGGGGCGTTACAATTGTTCCGGAGAACGGCGTTTTAGTCATCTTGCCCATGAGGCATGGTTTGCAAGTACCAAGTGATTCATAATCAAGTGATTCCAGAAGTCCATCAGTATGGAGTTTCTTCATGCGCTTTACACCAATATGACCCAAACGCAGTGCCACAAATAAGTTGCACTATCATTATCAACTCTACATCTTTTGGCTTCAACATTATGAATATGTGTATTACTACTATCGAGATTCAACACAAATAGACCACTCTTCAAGGGTGCATGACCATAAAAAATATTACTCATATAAATAGAACAACCATTATTCTCAGATTTAAATGAATAACTGTCTCGCATCAAACAAGATCCAGATATAATGTTCATGCTTAACGATGGCACCAAATAACAATTATTTAGGTCTAAAACTAATCCCGAAGGTAGATGTAGAGGTAGCGTGTCGACGGCGATCACATCGACTTTGGAACCATTTCCCACGCGCATCGTCACCTCGTCCTTAGCCAATCTTCGCTTAATTTGTAGTCTCTGTTTCGAGTTGCAAATATTAGCAACAGAACCAGTATCAAATACCCAGGTGCTACTGCGAGCTCTAGTAAGGTACACATCAATAACATGTATATCACATATACCTTTGTTCACCTTGCCATCCTTCTTATCTGCCAAATACTTGGGGCAATTCCGCTTCCAGTGACCTGTCCCTTTGAAGTAGAAGCACTCGGTCTCAGGCTTAGGTCCAGACTTGGGTTTCTTCTCTTGAGCAGCAACTTGTTTGTCGTTCTTCTTGAAGTTTCATTTCTTATTCCCTTTACCTTTTTCTTGAAACTGGTGGTCTTGTTGACCATCAACACTTGATGCTCCTTCTTGATTTCTACCTCCGCAGCCTTTAGCATTGCAAAGAGCTCGGGAATCATCTTATCCATCCCTTGCATATTATAGTTCATCACGAAGCTCTTGTAGCTTGGTGGTAGTGATTGAAGAACTCTGTCAATGACACTATCAACTGGAAGATTAACTCCCAGCTGAGTCAAGTGATTATGGTACCTAGACATTCTGAGTATATGTTCACTGACAGAACTATTCTCCTCCATCTTGCAGCTGTAGAACTTATTGGAGACTTCATATCTCTCAGTCCGGGCATTTGCTTGAAATATTAACTTCAACTCCTGGAACATCTCATATGCTCCATGATGTTCAAAACATCGTTGAAGTCCCGGTTCTAAGCCGTAAAGCATGGCACACTGAACTATTGAGTAGTCATCAGATTTGCTCTGCCAGACGTTCATAACATCTGGTGTTGCTCCTGCAACGGGTTTGGCACCCAGCGGTGCTTCCAGGACGTAATTCTTCTATGCAACAATGAGGATAATCCTCAAGTTACAGACCCAGTCCGTGTAATTGCTACCATCATCTTTTACTTTGCTTTCTCAAGGAACGCATTGAAATTCAACGGAACAACAACACAGGCCATCTATCTACAATAACATAGACAAGCAAAATACTATCAGGTACTAAGTTCATGATAAATTTAAGTTCAATTAATCATATTACTTAAGAACTCCCACTTAGATAGACATCCCTCTAGTCATCTAAGTGATCACGTGATCCATATCAACTAAACCATAACCGATCATCACGTGAAATGGAGTAGTTTTCAATGGTGAACATCACTATGTTGATCATATCTACTGTATGATTCACGCTCGACCTTTCGGTCTCAGTGTTCCGAGGCCATATCTGCATATGCTAGGCTCGTCAAGTTTAACCCGAGTATTCTGCGTGTGTAAAACTGTCTTACACCCATTTTAGATGAACGTTGAGCTTATCACACCCGATCATCATGTGGTGTCTCGGCACGACAAACTTTGGCAATGGTGCATACTCAGGGAGAACACTTTTACCTTGAAATTTAGTGAGAGATCATCTTATAATGCTACCGTCAAACAAAGCAGAATAATATGCATAAAGGATAAACATCACATGCAGTCAATATAAGTGATATGATATGGCCATCATCATCTTGTGCCTTTGATCTCCATCTCCAAAGCACCGTCATGATCACCATCATCACCGGCGTGATACCTTGATCTCCATGGTAGCATCGTTGTCGTCTCACCAACTATTGCTTCTACGACTATCACTACCGCTTAGTGATAAAGTAAAGCAACTACAGGGCAATTGCATTGCATACAATAAAGCGACAGCCATATGGCTCCTGCCAGTTTCTGATAACTCTGCTACAAAACATGATCATCTCATACAATAAATATAGCATCATGTCTTGACCATATCACATCCCAACATGCCCTACAAAAACAAGTTAGACGTCCTCTACTTTGTGTTGCAAGTTTTACGTGGCTGCTACGGGCTGAGCAAGAACCGTTCTTACCTACGCATCAAAACCACAACGATAGTTCATCAAGTTAGTGCTCTTTTAACCTTCTCAAGGACCGGGCGTAGCCACACTCGGTTCAACTAAAGTTGGAGAAACTGGCACCCGCTAGCCACCTGTGTGCAAATCACGTCGGTAGAACCAGTCTCGCGTAAGCGTACACGTAATGTCGGTCTGGGCCGCTTCATCCAACAATACCGCCGAACCAAAGTATGACATTGTTGGTAAGCAGTATGACTTGTATCTCCCACAACTCACTCGTGTTCTACTCATGCATATAACATCTACGCAATAACCTGGCTCGGATGCCACTGTTGGGGAACGTAGTAATTTCAAAAAACTTCATACACAGACGCAAGATCATGGTGATGCATAGCAACGAGAGGGGAGAGTGTCATCCACGTACCCTCATAGACCGTTAAGCGGAAGCGTTATGACAACGCGGTTGATGTAGTCATACGTCTTCACGATCGACCGATCCTCAGTACCGAACGTACGACACCTCCGCGTTCAGCACACGTTCAGCTCGGTGACGTCCCGCGAACTCACGATCCAGTAGAGCTCGGGGAAGAGTTTCGTCAGCACGACGGCGTGGTGACGATGTTGATGAAGCTACCATTGCAGGGCTTCGCCTAAGCACCGCTATAGTATGACCGAGGTGGATTATGGTGGAGGGGGGCACCACACACGGCTGGCAGAGATCAATGATCAACTTGTGTGTCTAGAAGTGCCCCTTGCTCCCGTACATAAAGGAGCAAGGGGGGAGGCCGGCCGGCCCTAGAGGGCACGCCAGGAGGAGGAATCCTTCTCCTAGTAGGAGTAGGATTCCCCTCTTTCCTACTCCTACTAGGAGGGGGAAAGGAAGGGGGAGAAGGAGAAGGAAAGGGGGCCCCTCCTAGTCCAATTCGGACAAGAAGGGGAGGGGGTGCACGGCCTGCCCTAGCCGGCCCCTCTGTCTCTCCACTAAGGCCCAACAAGGCCCATTAACCCCCGGGGGGGGGGGGGGGTCCGGTAACCCCTCCGGCACTCCGGTAAAATCCCAATTTCACCCGGAACTCTTCCGATGTCCAAATGTAGGCTTCCAATATATCAATATTTATGTCTCGACTATTTTGAGACTCCTCGTCATGTCCTTGATCATATCCGCGACTCCGAACTACCTTCGGTACATCAAAACATATAAACTCATAATACTGATCGTCACAGAACTTTAAGCGTGCGAACCCTACGGGTTTGAGAACTATGTAGACATGACCGAGACATGTCTCAGGTCAATAACCAATAGTGGAACTTGGATGCTCATATTGGTCCCTACATATTCTACGAAGATCTTTATTGGTCAAACCGCATAATAATATACGTTGTTCCCTTTGTCATCGGTATGTTACTTGCCCGAGATTTGATCGTAGATATCCCAATACCTAGGTCAATCTCGTTACTGGTAAGTCTCTTTACTCGTTCCATAATGCAACATCCCGCAACTAACTCATTAGTCACATTGCTTGCAAGGCTTATAGTGATGTGCATTACCAAGAGGGCCCAGAGATACCTCTCCGACAATCAGAGTGATAAATCCTAGTCTTGAGTTATGCCAACTCCACGAACACCATCGGAGACACCTGTAGAGCACCTTTATAATCACCTAGTTACGTTGTGACGTTTGGTAGCACACAAAGTGTTCCTCCGGTATTCGGGAGTTGCATAATCTCATAGTCATAGGAACATATATAAGTCATGAAGAAAGCAATAGCAGTAAACTTAAATGATCAAGTGCTAAGCTAACGAAATGGGTCAAGTCAATCACATCATTCTCCTAATGATGCGATCCCGTTGATCAAATAATAAATCATGTCTATGGCTAGGAAACTTAACCATCTTTGATCAATGAGCTAGTCAAGTAGAGGCATACTAGTGACACTATGTTTGTCTATGTATTCACACATGTATTATGTTTCTGGTTAATACAATTCTAGCATGAATAATAAAAATTTACCATGAAATAAGGAAATAAATAATAACTTTATTATTGCCTCTAGGGCATATTTCCTTCACGTTAAGCATGAACATTATATCTGGATCTTGTTTGATGCGAGACGGTTATTCATTTAAATCAGAGAATAATGGTTGTTCTATTTATATGAGTAATATCTTTTATGGTCATGCACCCTTGATGAGTGATCTATTTTTACTAAACCTTGATAGTAGTGATACACATATTCATAGTATTGAAGCCAAAAGATATAAGTTTAACAATGATAGTGCAACTTATTTGTGGCACTGCCGTTTAGGTCATATTGGTGTAAAGCGCATGAAGAAACTCCATGCTGATGGGCTTTTGGAATCACTTGATTATGAATCACTTGATGCTTGCGAACCATTCCTCATGGGCAAGATGACTAAGACTCCATTCTTCGGAACAATGGAATGAGCAACAGACTTATTGGAAATAATACATACTGATGTATGCGGTCCGATGAGTGTTGATGCTCGTGGCAGGTATCGTTATTTTCTAACCTTCATAGATGATTTGAGCAGATGTGGGTATATCTACTTGATGAAACATAAGTCTGAAACATTTGAAAAGTTCAAAGAATTTCAGAGTGAAGTGGAAAATCATCGTAACAAGAAAATTAAGTTTCTATGATCTGATCATGGAGGTGAATATTTGAGTTATGAGTTTGGTCTTCATTTGAAACAATGTGGAATAGTTTCGCAACTCACGCCACCTGGAACACCACAGCGTAATGGTGTGTCCGAACGTCGTAACTGCACTTTATTAGATATGGTGCGATCTATGATGTCTCTTACTGATTTACCGCTATCGTTGTGGGGTATGCTTTAGAGAGGGCTGCACTCACATTAAATAGGGCACCATCGAAATCCGTTGAGACGACACCATATGAACTGTGGTTTGGCAAGAAACCCAAGTTTTCGTTTTTAAAGTTGGGGGATGCGATGCTTATGTGAAAAAGCTTCAACCTAATAAGATCGAACCCAAATCAGAGAAATGTGTCTTCATAGGATACCCAAAGGAGACTGTTGGGTACACCTTCTATCACAGATCCGAAGGCAAGATATTCGTTGCTAAGAATGGATCCTTTCTAGAGAAGGAGTTTCTCTTGAAAGGAGTGAGTGGGAGGAAAGTAGAACTTGATGAGGTAATTATACTTGCTCCCTTATTGGAAAGTAGTTCATCACAGAAATCAGTTCCAGTGATTCCTACACCAATTAGTGAGGAAGCTAATGATGATGATCATGAAACTTCTGATCAAGTTATTACCGAACCTCGTAGGTCAACCAGAGTAAGATCCGCACCAGAGTGGTACGGTAATCCTGTTCTGGAGGTCATGTTACTTGACCATGATGAACCTACGAACTATGAGGAAGCGATGATGAGCCCAGATTCTATGAAATGGCTTGAGGCCATGAAATCTGAGATGGGATCCATGTATGAGAACAAAGTGTGGACTTTGGTTGACTTGTCCGAGGATCGGCAAGCCATAGAGAATAAATGGATCTTCAAGAAGAAGACTGACACTGACGGTAATGTTATTGTCTACAAAGCTTGACTTGTTACAAAAGGTTTTCGACAAGTTCAAGGAGTTGACTACGATGAGACCTTCTCACCCGTAGTGATTCTTAAGTCCGTCCAAATCATGTTAGCAATTGCCGCATTTTATGATTATGAAATTTGGAAAATGGATGTCAAAACTGCATTCCTTAATGGATATCTTAAAGAAGAGTTGTATATGATGCAACCAGAAGGTTTTGTCGATCTAAAAGGTGCTAACAAAGTGTGTAAGCTCCAGCGATCCATTTATGGACTGGTGCAAGCATCTCGGAGTTGGAATATACGCTTTGATAGTGTGATCAAAGCATATGGTTTTATACAGACTTTTGGAGAAGCCTGTATTTACAAGAAAGTGAGTGGGAGCTCTGTAGCCTTTCTGATATTATATGTGGATGACATATTGTTGATCGAAAATGATACTGAATTTCTGAATAGCATAAAAAGGATACTTGAATAAGAATTTTTCAATGAAAGACGTCGGTGAAGCTGCTTATATAATGGGCATCAAGATCTATAGAGATAGATCAAGACGCTTAATTGGAATTTCACAAAGCACATACCTTGATAAAGTTTTGAAGAAGTTCAAAATGGATCAAGCAAAGAAAGGGCTCTTGCATGTATTACAAGGTGGGAAGTTGAGTCAGACTCAATGCCCGACCACTGCAGAAGATAGAGAGTAAATGAAAGTCATTCCCTATGCTTCAGCCATAGGTTCTAACATGTATGCAATGTTGTGTACTAGACCTAATGTGTGCCTTGCTATTAGTTTAGTAGGGAGGTACCAAAGTAATCCCGGAGTGGATCACTGGACAGCGGTCAAGAACATCCTGAAATACCTGAAAAGGACTAAGGATATGTTTCTCGTTTATGAAGGTGACAAAAAGCTCATCATAAACGGTTACGTCGATGCAATCTTTGACACTGATCTGGATGACTCTAAGTCACAAACCGGATACATATTTTTATTGAATGGTGGAGCTGTCAGTTGGTGCAGTTCTAAGCAAAGCGTCGTGGCGGGATCTATGTGTGAAGCGGAATACATAGCTGCTTCGGAAGCAGCAAATGAAGGAGTTCATATCCGATCTTGGTGTCATACCTAGTGCATCGGTTCCAATGAAAATCTTTTGTGACAATACTGGTGCAATTGCCTTGGCAAAGGAATCCAGATTTCACAAGAGAACCAAGCACATCAAGAGATGCTTCAATTCCATCTGCGATCAAGTCAAGGAGGGAGGCATAGAGATTTGCAAGATACATACGGATGTGAATGTTGCAGACTCGTTAACTAAGCCTCTCTCATGAGCAAAACATGATCAGCACCAAGACTCCATGGGTGTTAGAATCATTACAATGTAATCTAGATTATTGACTCTAGTGCAAGTGGGAGACTAAAGGAAATATGCCCTAGAGGCAATAATAAAGTTGTTATTTATATTTCCTTATATCATGATAAATGTTTATTATTCATGCTAGAATTGTATTAACCGGAAACTTAGTACATGTGTGAATACATAGACAAACAAAGTGTCACTAGTATGCCTCTACTTGACTAGCTCGTTAATCAAAGATGGTTATATTTCCTAGCCATAGACATGAGTTGTCATTTGATGAACGGGATCAAATCATTAGAGAATGATGTGATTGACTTGACCCATCCGTTAGCTTAGCACTATGATCCGTTTTGATGTACCGAAGGTAGTTCGGAGTCCCGGATGTGATCGCGGACATGACGAGGAGTCTCGAAATGGTCAAGACATGAAGATTGATATATTGGAAGGTTATGTTCGGACACCGGAAAGGTTTCGGATGAGTTCGGGCATATACCGGAGTACCGGGGGGGTTACCGGAACCCCCGGGGGCTAAATGGGCCTACATGGGCTTTAGTGGGAGAGAGAGAGAGGAGGCGGCCAAGAGGTGGGGGCGCCCCCCCAAGCCCAATCCGAATTGGGAGGGGGACCGGCCCCCCTTTCCTTCCTCTCCTCTTCCCTTTCCTCTCCCCTCCTATTAGGACTAGGAAAGGGGGAAACCTACTCCTAGTAGGAGTAGGAATCCCCCCTTGGTGCGCACCATGAAGGACCGGCCGGCCCCCTCCTCCCCTCCTTTATATACGGGGGCACCCCATAGACACACGAGTCGACAATTGTTTTAGCCGTGTGCGGTGCCCCCCCCCCCCCTCCACAGATACCCACCTCGGTCATATCGTCGTAGTGCTTAGGCGAAGCCCTACGCCGGTAACTTCATCATCACCGTCAACACGCCGTCGTGCTGACGAAAATCTCCCTCGGCCTCAACTGGATCAAGAGTACGAGGGACATCACCGAGCTGAACATGTGCAGATCGCGGAGGTGCCGTGCGTTCGGTACTTGATCGGTTGGATCGCGAAGACGTTCGACTACATCAACCGCGTTTCTTAACGCTTCCGCTTTTGGTCTACGAGGGTACGTAGACATACTCTCCCCTCTCGTTGCTATGCATCCCTAGATAGATCTTACGTGATCGTAGGATTTTTTTTGAAATACTGCGTTCCCCAACACAAACACCTAACCAGTTTATTTTGTTTCCGCTCACCCGCCACCCCCTCGCCGCCAACGATTTCTACCTAGAAACGTCGTCACAACTGCCCCGTCCGTCCAACTGCGACCCCGCTGCCTATCCCCGCCACCAGCCGCCGCCGATCGCCCGCCTCCTTCACCGACAATTTGTGCCCGAAAACGCCATCGTGGGAAACGATGTCGCCGCCCGTCCGTCCACCCGTGACCCTGTGGCCTATCCCCAACACAAGTTGTGCCACCCTAGCCGCCGATGACTCGCCGATTTGAGTCCGCCCCGCCAATGATCGCGTGACCGATATGGAGGTTCGCCGGAACTCTAGCGGCCATAATGGACGTAGCCGCCTTCCATAGTAGCCGACACCCGCCGCCGGAGCTAGTAGGATAGTCGCACGAGCACTGCACCCCCCACCCCCCGCCCCCAGCCGGCAGTTTTCTCGGGAGTTGCGTCGCCGTGTGCGAAGTCCTCCGGCAGTTGCACAAACGTCCAGAGGCTGTTGAAGCAGCCACCCCTACCCCAGACGGGCTTTGTGCTGCCCATCAACGCTCCGACCCGCCGTCGGTCAATTTCTTCCACCTCGCACGCAATGTCTTCGACAAATTATTTATTGGAGTAGAAGGTTTACATCACCAAATATACATCATCTGTTGGAGTAGAAGGTTTACATCATCAAATATATATCATGTGTTGGAGTTGGCCTCTTTTTTGAAGATGTAAAAATCACTTTTTGATGATGTAAATGATACAACACCCGTTTTACATCTCCCAATCTACTGCAAATGCTCTTACAAGTTAGCTCTGCGTGTTAGCCAAGCACATTTTGTCACCTGGACTAGCTGCCGTCATCCCTTTTGTTGCGTGAGGTATGTATTTCGACTCCACACGCCCGCATTTATTTTTCATGAAATTTTACATCGGACGCCTTTGAGTGGGCCGGCCCATTTGCGATTATTGGACGCACGCGGACGTCAACTCTCCTAAAACATTGGGCTTGGGATCCGCCTTGCGGAGGGAGGATACTGGAAGCCCACATTCAGCCTCGGACTGGCTAAGCCGCCTGGGACCTCCTCCTATAGCCCGCCCTCTGCGGCAAAGAGCCGCCATTTCACACAAGCAACTCAACGGCTGGGCCGATAGACGACCCGCTACTACCAGTCCAGCTAGCTGTCTTGTCTGAGCATATTGTTGCGTCAACGGTAAAGAACCAATACTGTGCAGATCCGAATTATTTTAGGATTTTCGAAAGCATTTTTTCTTCCAAAAACGGAATCTTCTACGGCAAGCAACACTTTTCAAATTTCTGAACAAAATTTAAAAAATACATTTTTGAAAAACAGAATGTTTTAGAAAATCATC
This sequence comes from Triticum monococcum, assembly GCA_034509565.1. NCBI lineage: Eukaryota > Viridiplantae > Streptophyta > Magnoliopsida > Poales > Poaceae > Triticum > Triticum monococcum. Next base: position 414,115,095 of record CM067845.1, read on the forward strand.
AAGATTTCTTGAAACGGGAACATTTTTCCAAATTCCAAAACAAAGTTTGGAGACGCGAACATATTTTGAAATTCCTGAACAATATTTGAAAACACGAACATTTTTTGAAATTGTGAACAATTTATGAAACTGAGAAAATTTTTGCAACTCCGAAAAATAAAAAATAAAAAGTTCCAAAATAAAATTTGGAGACGCCACACTTTCCAAATTTCTGAACAAATTTTTTACAAAATATATTTTCTAAAAAAGAAAAAAAATAGAAAACATGAAGATTTCATGAAACAAGAACATTTTTCCAATTTTGAGAACAAAATTTGGAGACGCGAACATATTTAGAAACTCCTGAACAATATTTGAAAACACAAACATTTTTTTAAACTTGTGAACAATTTATGAAACTAAGAAAACTTTTGAAACTCCTAAAAATAATAAAAGTTCGAAAATAAAATTTGGAGACGCCACACTTTCCAAATTTCTGAACAAATTTTAAAAAAATACATTTTCGAAAACAAGATTTTTTTAGAAAACATGAAGATTTCATGAAACAGGAACATTTTTCCAAATTCCAAAACAAAATTTGGAGACGCGAACATAATTTGAAACTCGTGAACAAAATTTGAAAACAGGAACATTTTTTAAAACTTGTGAACAATTTATGAAACCGAGACAATTGAAACTCCGGAAAAAAAATAAAAACAGGAAAAATTCAAAAACAAAATTTGGAGACGCAACAGTTTCAAAATTTCTGAACAGATTTTTAAAAAATAGTTTTTTTAAACAGAAAAGATTTATAAAATCATGAAAGTATCTTGAAAATGGGAACATTTTTCCAAATTCCAAAACAAAATTTGGACATGCGAACATATTTTGAAACTGTTGAACAAATTTTGAAAACATGATCATTTTTTAAAACTTGTGAACAATTTATGAAAATGAGATATTTTCTGAAACTCCGAAAAAATAAAACATGAACATTTTTTTGCTACTTGCGAACAAATTTAGAAAATGGGAAAAAGAATTAACACCCGAACAGTTTTTGTGAAGTTGTGAAAATTTTGAAGAAAAACATTAGCAACAATTTTGGAAAATGAGAACATCTTTTGAAAATCCCGACCATTTTTTGAATTTGTGAATAATTTTTGAAAAGGACCATTTGTTGAAATTTCGAATGTATTTTAAAAGCAAGAACAATTTTCGAACATGAACTTTGTTTAAGAAGATAAAATAACTTTGAAAAATAAAATAAAAATAAAGAGGAACGAAAAAAAGAAAAGAAAAAGAAACCAAAACAGAAAAACAAAAAAAGAAACAGTAAAACCGGTAAAAGAGATAAAAAAACCGGTTCAGGGAACATTCTAAAAGGTACCCAAAACCGGCTGGAGTAGGTGCACTGTGTACGCGAAAGTGGGCCGGCCCATCGCTTCGCCGCTCGGTCGCTCGCCTGTGTGAAGCGCCGGCAGTTTGACGCAGAGAGCGTCAAATAGGAAATTCCAAGCCGCCTAGCCCAGCGCAGCGACTTCTGGAGTCCTCCAGCCAGCGCACCTGCCGTGCACCAAAAAATGGCCGAGGAGGGTAGGCACATCGCCGCCGGTGACCCCATCCGGCCGCCGCGGCTGGAGGATGCCGGCCTGGAGGACTGCGCGCTCCCGCCGGAATCCATCGCCGAGGCTTTCTCCCTTGCGGCGTTGGCCGTCTCCTCCCGCCTCCCCAACCTCTCCCTCTCCGACGACGAGGACGAGGACGAGGGAGGTGACCCGCTCGCGCCTCGTGGAGGCTGCGTGGAGGACGCGGGACCCACCCGCGGGGCCATTCCCGACGCCCTTGTTGGCGCAGGGGGCGGCAGCGAGGGTGGCGCCGACGAGGTCGTGGTCGTCGGCGGCGGTGGCGGAGGAGGCGGCGACGAGGTGGTAGTCGTCGGGCGCGGAGACGAGGAAGATAGGGTTGTTGTGGTCGGAGAAGAGCTGGGGCAGGAGAAGCGTTGCGGCAAGGGAACCAGAGAAGGAGAGCGCCGGAAGGAGGAGGAGGAGGAGATGGTGGAGAAGGCCATCTTGCTGGAAGATTTCGCGTGAGCTTTTCCTTTAGCCTGATAAGATATTCCCCTAGTACTTTCTTGTTTGTTTGACTTGTAATGTAGTGAATCTCCCTATGAGGAAGGCAAGAGTGAATTTATCTCAGATGTAGTGTTTAATTTTAAGATCAGATGACAGTAATGGTATTCGATTTTAAGTCAAAGATGTAGTGTTTGACAGTAATGATTTTAAGATCATTACTAATAGTCTCTAGTGGCAAGCTACTTAGCATCAATGATATTCGATTTAGTGCACTGCTGATGTTTGTTGTTGTTTTCCTGCTCGATTGTTCAAAGAAGTTAGTGACAAGCTGCGAATGCACCTGACATTATTGGTTGCCGTAAGCGGAAATGATGCAAATGTGATTGTGTCTGATATATAATGTGTCTTAGTAGAGCTTGCAAACAGAGAAATGTTAGAAGAAACCACTGGATCTGACATGGCATCAAATCTTTCTACAGAGAAATGTTTGGTGGAGGAACCTTCCTCGAGAAATTTATGAAGTGGGAAAATAATACAAGGCATCACTTGTAAAAATAAATAGAACAGAGCAGACTTTTTTATTGATCATGAACGTGATTTGTACTTTTTCAACTGGAACTGAAATTGGATTACATATAAACTAACACCATTGCAGTACACAGTGCCACTCTCGTGAGGGAATTTAGTGAAAGCTTTTCTGTAAAATAATTAGATGTGCCAAGGTCACTAGCAGGATATACTTTTTTTTGGTGTGTGGAAATAGCAGGTTAATCTGGTTAGTGTGCTGATATCCCGACCTATCAGACAATTGTTGTGTCAAAGTGAATGGAAGCGTTGAAAGGATGTATGAGTACATACATATAGCTGAGTAACTAGTTAAATAGCTTGAAGGATTTTTCATTGTATAACATGGTCGAAGATAGTCACTGCGTCATTTCATTTCATTGTTGTGCCTATATCTTTGCAGCCCTGCTGGTAGCTTCCATGTGTAATCGTCTTTTCTACAACAAGATGAACTCAATGGTTCAAGTAATGATAAATGATTTCAGCTAAGTCATCTAACAATTTGCTTAACATAGATATTTTTTGGCAACTAGCGCTTTTGATTGGCCAGTCACCCTTCCTGGTAGGATTACTGCAAAAAGGATATGATAGCCTGTTTCTCAAAAATCGATAGATAAATTTTGATTGGGTCAGAGATTCGCAGAACTACCATTATTTGCAATTGTTAATATGTTTGAGATATAATCATATATCATTTGTCCATCTAGTCGTGTTTATGAGGTTTATCAGCTCTGCATTTCCATGTGCTTCAGTGTTCCAACTTCCAAGTTATGTCCTTGACCTGATTACTGGTGACCAACTCACAGTAAGTAGGAATGAGCAATTCATTTATGTGATCTCAAGTGCTTAAAGCATCTGTGATGCAGATGTTTGGAGAGGTGCTTAACAAAATATACCTATCTATTCTTGCCATGTAGGACAGCTGCTAAGTTACAAATTCTGTAGCATCGACGCTTGTGCGCACTAGTGTTCAACAGGTATTTGTGTGTATAGCTGCCTCTAACCAATAGAAAATACAACTACCGAAGCACCTATACTTCTTACTTGGGTACTCCCTCCGTTCGGAATTACTTGTCTCGAATATGGGTGTATCTAGAAGTAAAATACATCTAGATACATCCATTTCTATGACAAGTAATTCCGAACGGAGGGAGTACATGATGATGTGGTTATATTGTCCCTCTGTAAGCACCCTGTATAAGCATGTTTAATTGTGGGTATCCTAATGGCTTGATCTTTCCTTGTATAGTATTAATTCACCTGGTCGTACAAAACACTGGATATTCTTCATACCGTGCTTATAATGTGTTTCTTATTCTACTGATTAAAAAAAAAATTGGACAAGATCAAATCTGTTCTCACCTGAAATGAATGTATGTGGCTGTCACAGTCTCACAGAGCCACTTACCTTCCACATAGCAGCAGTGCTGATATGTGGATTGTGGTTATGGATATTAGTTGCTTAAGATAAGCTGATATTTGGATTGTGGATATGGGTAAGGTGCTTAAGATGAGCTAATTGGTTACTGGGGATTTCCTCGTTCCAGGAACTGAAACTTTGAGAGCACCATGCAACGGGTGCTGGCCTGCTGGGAACATTTCACACCTCTTAGCCTCCAATTTATCGACAACATAATTAGACCATGTGAAGTGAAGCTTTTGCCTCATTGCACAGACCATCTTGTGGACAGTATCCACTGCAGTCACGGGGAGAACCGACGCCCCTAAATTGGATTTTGTTAGATGCTACTGTAGAAACCACCGAGGCTACAAACAGAATCTCTACCTTGTTGGCAGGCTTACAAGCGCAAGAAGTTGCTCGTTGATCTTTCTTGCATCAGAAATGCCCAAAAACATTGCTCTCAGGTGCTTATCAGAAGATAGTGGAGCTAGGACTGTGCAGAGAAATGAAGCAGACATCAGTACATCACTGTAGCTGCTTTGATCAATCTGTGCACCATGTCCACCGCAGGCCTAGCGTGGAGCATCATTGACAGGGATCACGGGTGGTACTGCCTACTAATGAGGCCAAGAAGCTCAGCTTAAGTCATGCCGATGTGTAGTCTGCATTATTGTCCTTGCTTTCCAGGTGTTGAACTGCAATCGGTTTTGGCTGATGCTCCTGCTGCTACAGGGTGAGGTACATGCTGGCCTATGTGCACACAAGACATTTTCATCACCATTAGGGTTTTGAATCTGTGCTTCTTAAGATATTACTGTGTTTATTTACATGCACTGGAGTGAGCATGGTCTGTTCATGGCTAATGTGGATAGCATCGTCACTCACGGGTGGTGGAGAACCGGAGAAGGAAATGCAGTGTCTTGCCATCCTGGAACAGTTGCGAGTTGTAGGCTTGTAGCCATCATTCTCGCGAAGTTTTGTCTGATGTGGGGTGGTCTTGTCATCTCAATCTGCAAGGGCAGGTGAACAAAGATAATCGATAAGTCGAAAATCTGGTAGGGAAATTTTGCACAGTTTGTGGTGCAAAATTTTGGTACGCATCTCCTGAAGCTTTTCCTTGCAGGCATGTTTCTCGTGCTCCACTCTTGACGGGGAGGGAACAACCACCCACGACACTCGAAGCCTGGAAAGAGAATGCAAATGCCATGGCCAGAACAAAAGGCAGGCGATGAAGAAAAGGTATATAATATTCCGAGTGCCATGGACAAAAGCATGCTTATGAATGATTCTGCATCCTGGAAAGATGATCTCTGCACTGCATGTGATAATTATGCCAGTGTAGTGTATGGTGGTGGTAAGTTAACCCTACAAGGAGCACTCCCAAGATCGGATCCAGTCCACCATCAGGCTTGATCAAAGTATGCCATCTTTCATTCTTCCAGATTCAAAATTTAAAAAGCTGTAGTACTGATACCCATGCATGCATGTGCCGTTGCAGCTCTGATCATGCTGTTGCATCATTCATGGCGGGTTTAGCGGCTGGAGTGGAGATCTAAGTTCATTCCAAACGGAAACCGAAGACCATGCGTGTACCGTAATACGGCTGCGTAGTTGCTGCCGTGCTGCCCTTTTAATAATGGAGATGCCAGATCCCTGGCCTGTGCTTATTTTTTACTACGCACTACATGATGTGCATGTCCCTTTCCAGGAAAGTGAGATGATTGATCGGGGTTTGCTTGTTCTGGGGATAAGGATTCATGATTTCATGGGTCAACACGCAAAAGTGTGAAATCCTTGATAGCAACTTTATGTTTCACTTGAAATTCACATGTTTCAGACCTCTTTGAGCATCCATCCACTGGTTATCTGATCTGCAGGACAACATATTGATTGGGCAGACGCGTAGTACGTGGGGCAGCTCTCCAGCATGGAGCTGACTCACTCTTTTGTCTTGCAGCAGCCACGATCTTCTCTGGAGCACTTCTACTGCGTGTGGTTACGGTCTGAACAGAGTCTTCTTTTTTCGTGCTTCGAGTGTGCAAAAATTGTCAGATTTGTCAATTCTAGCGGTCTTGTTGCAAAATAAATGCATTTTTGTATTGCTGTGAACACCCACGACGGGGTGTGCTCATTGAGTCATTGGTAAGACAATCTTGTGAATTTTACTGCTCGTAGCACACATTGCTCTCCTCACGCATTACACCTTCATGTTCTCTGTGGCTGGATCGGATCTCGCATTCAATGAACTCTGAATTTTCTGCACAAGGCGTGTAATAAATGGAGATGACCGTGAGAAGTGGCTGAGCAACTGAGACTGACAGACAGATACAGGTATAGTTTCTTACTATTTGCCAGAACTGTCTTGATGATTACTTGCTCCAGGTTCAGGTTCCAGCCGGTAGCACTTGCCTTTCTCGCGCCGTCTCACGTGCTTGTAGCATGTGATTTTTACCTCTTGCAGATCGGGATGCGCACCGGATCGGTATCTCATCAGTGGAATGAAAACTCTGCGTCCGGATCCCAGCGATCGAGATTCGCCCCATCTGGACCGTCCATCTAATTCCCTTGATCTGATGTGCAGACGCTAGCATGATAAAGCTCTGCCGGGAACCTCCGCTTAATTCCCTTGTCTCTGTAGCTCCGCATGTGATGTACTAGTACGGGTGATTTGACAGGGACTCACATGGTCCGGCCGCAGAGATCTTGTGATCCTCCTGTCGCTCAGTTCAGTCAGTTGGCCTCACTCCGGCTCTGCCGGTGGTTGTTGTGGGCGAGAAGCCTCGAACTGTGGATTTTTTTTCAGCTTTCTTCTTTATGGGAATGATTATAAATTCTACGGCTGCTATGTTTTTGGCGCTTTGAGTAAATGGTGTTTCCATAAGTATTACTCCCTCCGTTTTGAATTACTTGTCGCAGGTATAGATGTATGTAGATGTATCTTAGTTCTAGATATATTCATTTCTGTGACGAGTAATTTGGAATAGAGGGAGTAGATCTGTTGTTTTGCCAATCAAATCCTTTTTATCTTAGCGGTGCTGCGGATTTGGCGTGGATGCAGATGTTGGCCTCGCATGGCAAGGGCCCCCTCGTGTTAGTCCGCTGGCAGTAGGGTCCTGCCTGCAAAATCGGAAGGAACAGGCACAAGCCGGTGACGGTGATGCTGCCATGCTGGAGTGGGTGATGGACAAGCTGTCAAACAACCTACAGAATTTGACAAAACTGCCGAGCACCGCGGTGCAATCTTGTCCGTGTCTCTAGGAGTCGTCCAGCTGACGATGAGCGGCGAGCGATGGCGCCATGCGCATCCAACCGCCCAGGACGCAAGGTGAAGACTTTTACAGGTAGTGGTGTGTGTGTGTGTAGGGCTAGAATTTTAACTCTTGAGATTCATGAGTTAACGAGTAGCTCGTGACTCAGCTCGGCTCGACTCGAACTCGAGTCAAGTCGATTTTAATCTGAGCTTGTTCATATACCGAGTTTAAGGTGCCGAGCTAATGAGTTACTCCCTCTGTCAAGAAATATAACATCGTTTAGATCACTAAGATATATTGATCTAAACACTCTTATATTTTTTTACAGAAGGAGTACTTGTTTAGCTCATTAAGCTCGTTAATTAAAAGAGGAGTGAGATAAGTACCAACATCTTTGTTCATTGTTGTCATTTATAATAGTGTATCAAGTGTTCCTTTGGTGTAAATAGTTGATTTTTGAAGAAAAGTATGCGTCTATAAATATAGTTTGTAGATAAGTTGCATACATGCTCCCTCCGTTTCAAAATATAGCACGACCGCGCTTTTTGAAATTCAACTTCAACCATAAATTTAGCCAATGGGACCGACTACGGAGGGAGCAAAAATTATATAATTGAAAACTTCTTTTGAATACGAATTCATTGGTATAATTTTTGCTCCCGTCGCTGTCTGTCTCGTTGGTTAAATTTATGGTCAAAGTTGAAGCACGGAAACAATAGGTGAACATCGAAGGGGCGCTGGCCATTGAAGATGCAACCATTTCGGTGCTGAAAGGATCGATATGGTTGACTAGAGAGGGGGGGGCGTGAATAGGCAACTATCAATTTTTACTTTTCTTTACCAAATTAAACTTTGCATCAAAGTAAGTTGTCTAGATGTGCAACCAGGTGAGCAACCTATATGATGCAATAACAACAAGCATACAAGCAAGCATGAGAAGTAACACTAAAAAGTTTGCACAAGTAAAGGTAAGAGATAACCAAGAGTGGATCCGGTGAAGACGAGGATGTGTTACCGAAGTTCCTTCCTTTTGAGGGGAAGTACGTCTCCGTTAGAGCGGTGTGGAGGCACAATGCTCCCCAAGAAGCCACTAGGGCCACCATATTCTCCTCACGCCCTCACACAATGCGAGATGCCGTGATTCCACTATTGGTGCCCTTGAAGGCGGCGACCGAATTTTTACAAACAAGGTTGGGGCAATCTCCACAACTTAATCGGAGGCTCCCAATAAAACCACGAAGCTTAACCACAATGGACTATGGCTTCGTGGTGACCTTAACCGTCTAGGGTACTCAAACACCCAAGAGTAACAAGATCCGCTAGGGATGAGTGGGGGAATCGAAAATCCCTTGGTGGAAGTATAGATCGGGGCCTTCTCAACCACTCCCGAGCAAATCAACAAGTTTGATTGGCTAGAGAGATAGATCGGACGAAAATGGAGCTTGGAGCATTTAATGGAGCTTGAGCAATAAATGAAGCTTGAGGAGGAAGAGATAGGTCAAAGGAAAGAAGAGGGCCCCCTTTTATAGTGGGGGCAACAAACCAACCGTTGTCCCTCACCAACCAGCCCCGCACAGGGCGGTACTACCGCTAAGAGGGGGCGGTACTACCACTAGGTCAGCGGTACTGCCGCACCAGCCGGCAGCACTGCCGCGTAGAGGGGACTAGTAGGAAATAGGACCCAACGCGGTACTACCGCGGTGGTAGGGGTGGTACTACCGCCTCTACAACCGCAACTAGTGCCGCAAAACCCGACACGAGAAAAAGACCCCTCGAGTCGAGGCGGTAGGAGCCAGACAGCCCAGCGGTACTACGGCAGCGGGGTCGCGGGCGGTACTACCGCTGTGGAGCGGAACTACCGCTTGTGACCCTTCGGCCGTACTACCGCTGGGATGCAGAAGAGAGAGAGAGAGAGAGAGAGAGAGAGAGAGAGAGAGAGTATCTCCCCAAAGAGGCTGAGGACGAGGCGGTGGTGCCAGGCACCCCAGCGGTACTACTGCTGTGGAGTCATGGGCGGTACTACCGCTGTGGAGCGGTACTGCCGCTTGTGGCTCCTCAGCGGTACTACGGCTGGGTTGCGCGGTACTACCGCTGGGACCCAGACAGGACAAAGAAAAGTGGAGAGATCTCTTCAATGGAATGGAAAAGCTCGGAGGGTGAGAAGCTGATGTGTGCGTGTTGATTCCACCCATGCAATACCCAAGCGGACCCCCTCTTGATAGTACGGTGCCCTCTACGCAACTAGTCCACCGAGAAAGAAGCGAAAGAGCTACACCGTCTTGAAAGACACTCCGAAGGGAAGAAAACGTCTCGTGCCAGGGGTGAATCTGTGAACGATTCAAAGCACATGATTAGTCCGCAAACATGTTGTCATCAATCACCAAAACTACCTTGAGAGAGATATGCCGTAACAATCTCCCCCTTTTTGGTGGATTGATGACAACTAGGGATTTGCGCAAGGAAAAGAAATAAATGTAAGGAAACTAAGAACTACAAAATATAGACGGGCTCCCCCAGTATGTGTCCACCTAGTTAGAGGAGCATTTGGAAAGCAAGACACACACATCCAGATCAACACTCCCCCTATATTTTATAGTCCAACAATACTAAGCACAAGTTATATGAGAGAAGAGTATAAAACAGGACAAGCATGCAACTCATAATAAACTACAGTACTGAGTAGACATAAGTAATAAGGTAGCGATAGGGAGCATATGTCTCACACCATATGTCTAGAACTTAGGTCTCACAGGCACCAAACCAAACCAAACAAAGACACCGAGAGAACACACAAGAAAACACAAGACGACACACACACTCAAAGCACGGCAACAACACAAATCCCTACACTCTCTCCCCCTTTGACAGCAAGACACCAAAAAGGGCAAAGAGTGACGCTACGACTCCAAGTGATGGGAAGATGAGGATCTCGAACATCACATCTCAGCATGATCGTCTGCATCTTCATCATGGGGCGAAAACTGCTCGGCATCGGAGTCGGTCCAAGGGGAATGCTGATGAATCCATTCCTCCTCTTTAGTGATCTGACCCTCAGAACCATTGGCAACTGTCGCTTCCATCTGACGCATGAGCTCCTTGTGGCGCATCCTGGCATGCTTCTCCGCCACATGAGTCATGTACTGACCATGAGACTCCATGCAGAAAAGCTTCTTCATCTTGCGTTTAAGCTTCTGTGCCCACGACGTTTCTGTACTAGAGGGCCCAAAGTCCGCCTCGTGATCATCAGTGGCAGCCCCACCCTCGGTCCCCATGGCAGCAACAGCAGCAGACGGACCCCCTGTTTGAGGCGCTGGGGTGACCCAATTGTCCTTTTTCCTCAGACGCTTGATCTCATGAGAAACCAAGTCTTCAGTTTCTAGCAACACTCTGGGATAGATCTGTGCCCAGGCCCTCTCAATGAGCCTCATGATGAATGGACCATATATCGGACACTTGCGCTCAGACATGGCAGAGAGAAGTTCAGACCACATGACATGAGAAATATCCAGGCTCTCTCCAGTGTTTGCTTCCTTCTCATACTGATAGAACAGAAGCATGTCCACGAGATAAGAGTGGACCATATCTAGATTCCCGATGCGAGGAAAGAGAGTCTCACGAAAGATACGATGAAGAATGTCCAGATACGGAGACAACTCATAGGTTTTCTTCTCAGTCACTGGGTGAACTTTCACAGTGCAGTAGGGCCAAAGGGCTTGCTTGTGGTGGACGTATTATTGCGGTGAGGGCAGAAACCGACTGGAGTCTCAAGCCCGTGATCCACCACATCAAGTAACTCCATGAAAGCCTTCCACTTGACAGAAAGCAGCTTGCCATTGGTCATCCATGTCAGAGTTCCGTCGACATCTGTCCCAAGATGAACGGTGGCAAAGAATTGGGCCACCAAATCTGCATCGAAATCCTTGTTGAATTGCATGATCCTGAGAATGTTCAGCTGAGTGCACATCTGAAGGGCTTCGCCAAAGTACTTCGGGTCCTTCTCCATAGCATCAGTGTCAATGGAGCAAACATCAACAAAGAGATTCTTCTTGGCCTTGATCACATCAAAATAGATGGCAAACTGAAAACGGTTCCAGAACGGGCGGTTGACCAAAGTGGGTTCTTGGTCCACCTCATAGGGATTGCGGCGACGCTTTTCCCAAAACTCCTTGTTGGTCATCTCAGTCACAGTCTTCCCCTTTGGCTTATTGGCGGATCTCTTAGATTGCTGAGGAGGTGCAGGAACACTTGCGGATGCACTTGCTGGAGGCGGTTGGGTGCTCAAGGAACCACCGGCTCGCTCAAAGGTGCGGTAGCATTTTGATGTTGCACGCCCGGGGTTGATACGACGAGCTTGATGCTTAGAATGGTCATCACCTGGAGCCAAACACAAGAACACGCAAAACAACCAGAAAGAACAAGCATAAGCCAACAAGCACAACAAAAAGGATCAAGGTAAAGCAGGAATATGATGGAATTTGGCATGCAGCGGTAGTACCGTGACATGCCCACGGTAGTACCGCCCAAGCGGTAGTACCGCACCAAAGAGAGCGGTAGTACCGCTCGAGGTCAAGCGGTAGTACCGCTCCAACGAGAACGGTAGTACTGCTCGAGGCGTAGAAACAGCGGTTTCCTACATCACGAGGCGGAGAAACAGTGTTTTCCTACTACCGTGGTCAGATCCGGCACTACCGGCCTGCCAAATTCAAAAATATTCCTACCAAACTCTAATCGAGATAGTCTAGTTGCCTTCTCCAACCAACTCAAACCTAGATTTAGCCAAAAATCTAGAGATGTAACCACCATTGCCCCTAAGAAACAAGATCTGAAAACGAGACAGAAGGAGAGAAAGAACGGGGGCAATACCGGCATCCATGGCAAGAGGACGAGGTGGGGATCGACTCCACCAAAGGAAATGGAGAGGGACGCCCCAGAGATGGAGATCCGCCGGAGCCCTCCCGCGGCGAGTTGAGGCTGGAGAGAGGAAGAGGAAAGAGGGGGCGAAGCGAATGGGTATGGGGGAGAAGAAACCTCCCCCTGCCCCGATATAACCCCCTGGTCCCGTCCCTCAGCGGTAGTACCGTGATGGGGGCGGTAGTACCGCTTATGAGCGGTAGTACGCGCACCACCAGCGGTAGTACCGCCCGGCACGCCACGGCAACCTAACAACATGGCTTTTGCTCGAAGGAAAAACAAAACAAAAAATGGCAGGAAAAGAGAGCACACCAGCAAACGACCAGGACACACCTCTTCAAAAGAGGGCGGTGGCCGAGTCCACCTATGTTTGAGTCAAGAGGTATGGCGCCGCGAAGATTTTAACCTTGGGCCCATGACCAAAACTTGTCTTTGAAACACAAGTACCATCAACAATGGCTAAAGTGAAAGACTTGATCAATTTATGCATAATGGGGGAAGGGAGAGTTCATTGAGAGAATAACACTCCCCCTATGTCCATGCCTACACCTAAACTAGACAGCAAATTGAGCGTGGTGGGGTGTGCAAGGGTTCAAGCCACATTGCTCGAATCAATGATATTTAGCTCGTGCCTTAACTCGCGAAATCTTGCTTCATCCAAGGGCTTCGTGAAAATATCTGCAAGGTTGTCATGAGTGTTGACATAGTTGAGCTCGATCTCTCCTCACCTAATGTGATCCCGGATGAAGTGATACCGAATCTCAATATGCTTCGTCTTGAAGTGTTGCACCGGGTTGAGAGAGATCTTGATGGCACTTTCATTGTCACACCAAAGAGGCACTTTGTCACAAGTGACACCATAATCCTTCAAAGTTTGCCTCATCCATAGGAGTTGTGCACAACAACTACCGGCTACAACATACTCTGCCTCAGTGGGCGAGAGAGACACACAACTTTGCTTTTTGGAAGACCAACTTACCAAAGAGCAACCAAGGAATTGGCACCCTTCGGAAGTGGACTTCCTATCCACTTTGTCTCCCGCTCAATCGGAATCCGAGTACCCTACAAGCTTGAAGTTTGATCCTCTTGGGTACCATAAGCCAAAGTTTGGGGTATGAGCCAAATATCGAAAGATTCATTTGACCACCAGATTGTGACTTTCCTTAGGTGCGGCTTGAAACCATGCACAAATTCCCACACTCAACATGATGTCTGGTCTAGATGCACAAAGGTAAAGTAAGGATCCAATCATGGAACGATATACCTTTTGGTCTACCACTTTACCATTGGGATCTAAGTCAAGTTGGCACTTGGTGGGCATTGGAGTGGAAGTCGGCTTGATGTCACTTAGCTTGAATCTCTTGAGCATGTCTTGAGTGTATTTGGATTGATTGATGAAGGTTCCTTCTCTTCTTTTCTTCACTTCGAACCCTAGAAAGAACTTCAACTCTCCCATGAAGGACATCTCGAACTTTGAGGTCATGAGAGCGGCAAATTCCTCATTGAAAGCTTTGTTAGGAGAACCAAAGATAATGTCATCAACGTATAATTGGCACACAAACAACTCCCCTTTGACCTTCTTGGTAAAAAGAGTGGGGTCGATTAGCCCAACTTCAAAACCACGGTCTTGTAACAACTCGGTAAGGTGGTCATACCACGCACATGGGGCTTGTTTAAGGTCATAGAGTTCCTTATCGAGTTGATACACATGATCGGAAAAGTAGGGATCCTCGAACCCGGGGGGTTGCTTGACGTAAACCAACTCATTAATAGGACCATTAAGAAAAGCACTTTTCACATCCATTTGTTGTAACTTAAAGTTATGATGAGAAGCATATGCAATCAACATGCGAATGGATTCAAGACGAGCAACGGGAGCAAAGGTTTCACCGTAGTCGATACCCTCGACTTGGGAGTAGCCTTGTGCTACCAAACGAGCCTTGTTGCGAATGATAATCCCATGGGCATCTTGCTTGTTCTTAAATATCCACTTGGTTCCTATGACATTGTGATTCACGGTTGGTCTAGGCACCAATCTCCACACTTTGTTGCGCTCGAAGTTGTTGAGTTCTTCATGCATGGCATTGAGCCCGGATCTTCTAGCGCTTCATAGACCTTGTGGGGTTCCACACAAGAGACAAACGCGTGATGCTCACAATAATTTGCTAATTGTCTACGAGTGCTTACCCCCTTTCTTAAGCTTCCAAGCACATTCGTCATGAGATGATCCTTGGTGGAGAGCTTGGAAGCAACCTTGGCGGCACGACGCTCTAATTCCTCCTCGGGGGTGAGACGAGGAGTAGTCACTTGATCATCTTGAGCATCGTCTTGGGCTTGTTCTTGTTCTTGAACTTGCTCGGAGGAGAGAACTTGACCTTGGGCATCACTTGATGAGTCAACACCGTCTTGAGTGTGATCTTGCCCTTGGTCATGTTCTTGAGGATGAGGGCCTTCATGTTGTTCTTCGGAAGCGTGTGGGCCTTGGGTTGGTGATGGCTCCACTTGAGTGGAGCTTTGTCCTTCTCCTTCGGCCACAAGGGGTTCCTCAATGGGTAGGATAAAGCCAACACCCATTCTTCTTATGGCTTGGGGAGGAATTTTATCACCTACATCACAAGTGCCACTTTGCTCCACTTGGGAGCCGTTATTCTCATCAAACACCACGTTACACGTCTCCTCAATAAGTCCCGTGGATTTATTGAGGACATGGTAAGCATGAGAGTTTGTAGCATAGCCAACAAATATGCCCTCATAAGCTCTAGCCTCAAATTTAGACAACCGAACACCTTTCTTGAGAATGAAACACTTACACCCGAATACCCCGAAGTACTTGAGATTGGGCTTGTTACCGGTGAGTATCTCATATGGAGTCTTGTTCAAGCCCTTGCAGAGGTAGAGCCGATTGGATGCATGACACGCGGTGTTGATGGATTCGGCCCAAAAGTTGTACGGAGACTTGAACTCCGCCATCATGGTCCTTGCCGCATCCATCAACGTCCGGTTCTTCCTCTCCGCAACACCGTTTTGTTGAGGGGTGTAGGGTGCGGAATATTGATGCTTGATTCCCTCATCACTAAGAAATTCATCCAAGGTGTAGTTCTTGAACTCGGTGCCGTTGTCACTTCTTATTGTCAAGATCTTTACATTGTGTTGACGTTGTGCTTCATTTGTAAAGTCAATTATGGTTTGTTGGGTCTCGCTCTTCCTCTTGAAGAAATACACCCACGTGTACCTTGAGTAGTCATCCACAATCACCAAGCAATACTTCCTACCTCCAAGACTATCGAAGGAAGGAGGCCCAAAGAGATCCATGTGAAGGAGCTCCAAAGGCCTCTTCGAATAAATGACAATCGTGGGAGGGTGAGCCTTCTCATGTAGCTTTCCTTCGATACAGGCACTGCAAGCACGATCTTTAGCAAAACTAACATTCGTTAGTCCATGTACATGGTCCCCCTTGAGGAGACTTTGCAAATATCTCATATTGACATGGGCTAAACGGCGATGCCAAAGCCATCCCACATCAACTTTAGCCATTAGGCATGTTGCGGTTTTAGTGGGTCGCTCCGAAAAGTTAATCACGTATAGACCGTTCTCGACATGCCCAACAAAGGCTACTTTAAGAGTCTTGCTCCACAAGAGGGCCACAGTATCGATATCAAAGAAAGTGGCAAAGCCCATGATTGCAAGTTCACGAACGGAAAGTAAATTGTATGCAAGGGACTCAACAAGCATGACCTTCTCGATCGTGAGATCATGAGAGATGACCACCTTGCCAAGTCCCAATACCTTAGAAGATGAGGCGTCACCCCACTCGACATTGGTGGGCATAGATGGAACCTTGTGCACGTCCACCACCAAGTCATTGCTTCCGGTCATATGATTTGTAGCTCCGCTATAGAGCAACCATGATCCCCCATCGGAAGCAAACACCTACAAGAGATCAATGCTTGGTTTTAGGTACCCATTTTGTAATGGGTCCTTTGATGTTAGTAACAAGGGTCTTTGGAACCCAAATAGATCATTCAATGTATTCATGAGGAGAACCAACAAATTTGTCATAAACATGCCCATCACTAGCAGGGCATAACACATAAGACGGATTAAAATCACCGGCTTTGTTGGGAGGGTGGCATTGCCCTTCTTGACATTGCCACCCTTTGCAATGTTCTTCTTCTTCTCCTTGGACGCACTCTCTCCCTCCTTCACAAAGGTTTGCATGAGAGGAGGAGGTCGTTTGGTCTTGTCATTCTTCTTCTTGTTCTTGGAGTCGGGCATGTACCCAACCACTTACTTGGCCACGACTTCCTTTTGACTACTCAAAAGGTCGTTGAGGTTCTTTTCACCTTGTATGCACGACACAAGGCCTTTCTCAAGCTGCTCCTTCAAGTTAGCATTTTCCTCAACAAGATGTATATGCTCACAACACGGGTTAGTAGCATTTGCATTGTCAATTAAAACCATATGAGGAAATGTGGCTTTATCCTTAGTTAGCTTCACTTGGAGTTGATCATGAGACTCCTTGAGACTAGCGTGAATACCCTTCAAGGCCTTGTGGGCCTTGTCAAGTATATCAAACTCCTTTTTGAGTCTAGCAAGATTAACCCCAAGTTTGGCCTTCTCGGAATTTAGCACACGAGAAACAACAAGAACATGATCATAATCATTCTTTAACTTAGCATGATCAACGTTGTGTGACTCCTCAAGAGCCAAACGAAGACCACGCTCTTCCTCAAGAGCATTGGAAAGATCCGAAATCTCATCGGCATAGTCACGACTATGCCCTTCCATCTTAGTGATGGTATCTTCGTGAGCCTCGATCATGTCATTGGCTTCACCAAGTTGTTCCAAGAGAGCAACAAAGTGCTTCTTGGATTTACCCTTAAGTTTGCCCATAAAGGCCTCAAACTCATTTGCCTCCACATTAGCTCCCTCATGTTCATCAATGCTATCCGTCAAAGAAGGATGATTAATGATGGTAGTTTTGATGTTGGGGGTTACCTTGTTGGTGGCTTTAGCCATGAGGCACTTGGCGGTGATGCTCTCATTGGGTGAGTCAAAGAGAGACACTCGTGGAGTTGTCGCAATGGCAACGGAGGCCATGGCAATCGACTCATCACTTTCATCATCGTCATCATCCTCATTGTACTCTTCTTGTACCACCAATGCCCTGGGAGGCGTCTTCTTGGTGAAGTTGCCCTTGTTGGGGAACGACTTGGCCTTGTCCTTTCGGATGAGCTTGCCACCATTGTCTTCCCTCTTCTCATACGGGCATTCCGCAACAAAGTGACTCACGTTTCCGCAATTGTAGCAAGTCCTTACACGTTGCTTGCCCCTCGTGCCACTTGAGTTGTTTTTGCTAAAGTTTGGCCTCGAGTTTTTCTTGCTCCAAAATTGCCTTGAAGCAAGTGCCATGTGTTCATGATATGCATACTTCGTATCTTCAGGGTTGCTCTCCTCTTCTTCCTCTTCTTCTTCTTCAACGGTGAGCTTGGCCTTCAATGCAAGGTTAGGCCTCTTTGCCCTTTGAGAACGAAGCACCGCATTGTCGGCGGTCTTGTCCAAAATGCTCATGGCCACAAACTCATCCAACACTTCGCTTGAGGTCAAAGTGTGGAAGTCTGGTCTTTGACGAATGATGGAGGACATGGCCTTGTGATAGGGCATCATTGCCTTGAGGAATTTGCGCTTGATCCAATTGTCATCTGTGTCCTTGCTCCCGTGTTCTCATAGTGAGACCGCGAGTTTGGTTACTCTCCGATAAAGCTCACGAGGTTCTTCATCTTCTTTCATTGCAAACTCATCGGCCTCATCTTGTACCACTTCATAGTTGGAGTGTTGAATGCTTGTGCTTCCCCGGTAGAGAGAGACAACACAATGCCATGCATCTTTGGCCAAGGCGAAGGGACGAAGATGAGGTAGGTCTTTGGGTGGAATTGCATCTTGGATGATGAAGAGAGCATTCTCATTAAATTGATTGTCCGAGGCTTCTCGAGGAGTGAAGTTGCTTGAATCATGCAGATAGAAACCTTCTTCAATGATTCTCCAAAGGTTAGTGTTCACATGATTTAAATGACGTTTAAAGCGGTAAACCCAAGAATCAAAGTCCTCATTTTTCATAATCTTAGGGGGAGGACCGTCATGATTCAAGTGAGTGGAAGGAACCGGTCCACCATAGACAAGTGGTGGTTCCACATGGGCAAAGATGCCGGTGCCATTCTTACCACTAGAAGAAGGAGCCTTTTCACTACTAGCTTCCCCCTTGTCGGGGATAGCATCCGTCACCTTGTTGGCGGGGTCACCCACTTTCAACGGTGCGGTGGATAGTTTAAGCCCCTCAAGAAATTTAGTAAACATGCTTTCAACTTCGGCTGTCATGGAGGTTTTCAATGTTTCCAAGGCCACATTGAACTCCTCACGAGAGACCGAGGTTCCCCCATCGCCCGTAGACGAGATCGGATTCACACCGGAGTGTTCCTCCACACCGTCTACGGTATCAACCATACTCTTTGGACGGTAAAGTCCTTAATAAAGAGACGAGGCTCTGATACCAATTGAAAGGATCGATATGGTTGACTAGAGGGGGGGTGAATAGGCAACTACCAATTTTTACTTTTCTTTACCAAATTAAACTTTGCATCAAAGTAAGTTGTCTAGATGTGCAACTAGGTGAGGAACCTATATGATGCAATAACAACAAGCATACAAGCAAGCATGAGAAGTAACACTAAAGAGCTTGCACAAGTAAAGGTAAGAGATAACCAAGAGTGGATCCGATGAAGACGAGGATGTGTTACCGAAGTTCCTTCCTTTTGAGGGGAAGTACGTCTTCGTTAGAGCGGTGTGGAGGCACAATGCTCCCCAAGAAGCCACTAGGGCCACCGTATTCTCCTCACGCCCTCACACAATGCAAGATGTCGTGATTCCACTATTGGTGCCCTTGAAGGCGGCGACCGAACCTTTACAAACAAGGTTGGGGCAATCTCCATAACTTAATCGGAGGCTCCCAACAAAACCACGAAGCTTCACCACAATAGACTATGGCTCCGTGGTGACCTCAACCGTCTAGGGTGCTCAAACACCCAAGAGTAACAAGATCCGCTAGGGATGAGTGGGGGAATCGAAAATCCCTTGGTGGAAGTGTAGATCGGGGCCTTCTCAACCACTCCCGAGCAAATCAACAAGTTTGATTGGCTAGAGAGATAGATCGGGCGAAAATGGAGCTTGGAGCATTTAATGGAGCTTGAGCAATAAATGGAGCTTGAGGAGGAAGAGATAGGTCAAAGGGAAGAAGAGGACCCCCTTTTATAGTGGGGGCAAAAAACCAACCGTTGCCCCTCACCAACCAGCCCCGCACAGGGCGGTACTACCGCTAGTCCAGCGGTACTGCCACACCAGCCAGCGGCACTGCTACGCAGAGGGGACTAGTAGGGAATAGGACCCAACGCGGTACTACCGCGGTGGTAGGGGCGGTACTACCGCTCCTGAAACGGTACTACCGCCTCTACAACCGCAACTAGTGCCGCAAAACCCGACACGAGAAAAAGACCCCTCGAGTCGAGGCGGTAGGAGCCAGACAGCCCGGTGGTACTACGGCAGCGGGGTCACGGGCGGTACTACCGCTATGGAGCGGAACTACCGCTTGTGACCCTTCGGCCGTACTACCGCTGGTAGTGCGGTACTACCGCTGGGACGCAGAAGAGAGAGAGAGAGAGAGAGGATCTCCCCAAAGAGGCTGAGGACGAGGCGGTGGTGTCAGGCACCCCAGCGGTACTACTGCTGTGGAGTCACGGGCGGTACTACCACTGTGGAGCGGTACTACCGCTTGTGGCTCCTCAGCGGTACTACGGCTGGGTTGCACGGTACTACCGCTGGGACCCAGACAGGACAAAGAAAAATGGAGAGATCTCTTCAATGGAATGGAAAAGCTCGGAGGGTGAGAAGCTGATGTGTACGTGTTGATTCCACCCATGCAATACCCCAGCGGACCCCCTCTTGATAGTACGGTGCCCTCTACGCAACTAGTCCACCGAGAAAGAAGCGAAAGAGCTACACCATCTTGAAAGACACTCTGAAGGGAAGAAAACGTCTCGTGCCAGGGGTGAATCTGTGAACTATTCAAACATGTTGTCATCAATCACCAAAACTACCTTGAGAGAGATATGTCGTAATAGGTGCTTCCAGTACCACTAGGTCGTGAGCATGATGATGGAGGAGAGCCCATGACGATGTGAGGTAGGGGCATGTGAGCAAGTGGAAGTCCACTAGTTCGGGAAGAGTTTCAACCGATTGGAGAACAAATGGTTCGTATGAGAACAAATGGCTGTTGATGAGTCTCGTGATGCATCCGTTAGAGAAAAATGGCTGTCATTATCAGGTTTTTGAACATAAAGGGAGATATTTTGGAAAGGTTACTTGCTGTCAAGCATGTAGTGAACACCACATCCGCTTCTCTCAAAAGATCCTTGGATGAAGTGTTTGCTACCCATGGATTATCCATGTCTAGATTGAGAGGGCAAGGCTATGATGGCACCTCAAATATGCGTGGGCAACTAAATGGCTTAAAAAATCTGGTGCTAGATGAAAATCCACATGCGTTTTTATGTTCACTATTTTGCCCATCAGCTTCAATTAGTGATTGTGGCTGCTGTGAAGGGTATCCTAACTGTTAGTGATTTCTTTGGATATGCAAATATGAAACCATGGTTAGTATATTTTATAACTCATTGAATATTCAAGTGATGACTTATACTTTACAATGATTTTGATTTCTTGCTGACTTGTACTTTGCAATGCTTTGATTTGTAGGTCAGTGCTTCTTGTAAAAGAAAAGATGCATTATTACAGAAGCATCATGAAAATATTGTGTGGCAATTAGAAAATGGGGAGATTCTTAAAGGAAGAGGCAAACATCAAGAGGCAACTTTAGCAAGACTCGGTGATACGCGATGAGGATCTCACCATAGGACATTGATTCAGCTTTATCAAATGTGGGATTCGGTGATTCAAGTGCTACATGCTATTTCTCATGATGGGGAGGAGGCGGGTGATAGAGGCAAAGCATCATGTTTGATGAAATCTATGGAGTTCTTTGAATTTGTTCTGATCTTACATTTGATGCTTAAAGTGCTTGATTTGACTAATGACTTGTCACAAGCATTGCAACAAAAGGATTAAAACATAGTAAGTGCAACGAACATCATTGTGTCTGTTAAAAGTTTATTACAACAGCTAAGAGATGACGGATGGGAGGCACTTTTGGCGGCTGCCACTTTGTTTTGTATTAAAAGGGAGATACCAGTGCCTAGTATGGATGAGAATATACCAGCAAGGGGTTACCCAAGGAGTTCCCGCAAAATGGTTAGTTGCTTCCATCACTACAAAGTTGAAATATTCAGTGAGGTTCTTGATAGAAACATAGCCGAGATGAATAACCGGTTCAGCGAAACTTCAACAAGGTTATTGATATGCATTGCTAGTCTAGATCCTAGAGACTCATTTAGCAGATTTAATCATGAGAACCTACTTGAGCTTGCATCTATGTACTGAGTCGAGTTCGATCCATAAGAACAATATCATTTAGATGGTCAGCTCAAGATATACATTGATATGATGAAAAGGTCTGATGTTTTTTGCAGTTGCGGCAGTCTCGCTAATCTTGCTCGCAAGTTGGTTGAAACTAAGGAACATTTACACTTTCCTTTGGTTTACCGACTCATCACACTTGCTTTGACTTTGCCAGTAGCGACGACATCTGTTGAAAGAGTTTTCTTAGCCATGAATATCATTAAGACAGATTTGAGAAAAAAGATAGCTGATGATTGGTTGAATGATCTGATGATATGCTATGTAGAGCGAGATATATTTGCTGGAATTGATGACAAGAAGATCATAGAACATTTTCACAGCTTGAGAGACCGTAGAGGCCATCTACCAAACCCTCCCCGTATACTTACGACTTAGGGTAAA
Organism: Triticum monococcum; assembly: GCA_034509565.1. Classification (NCBI taxonomy): domain Eukaryota; kingdom Viridiplantae; phylum Streptophyta; class Magnoliopsida; order Poales; family Poaceae; genus Triticum; species Triticum monococcum. The sequence continues at coordinate 414,137,240 of CM067845.1, forward strand.
TACTTTTGTTATCTGTTTCAAACTATTTCCTTACTTGTTCCAATACATGTATTGATATCAGCTTGTTCACCTGTTGTGGGTATCTATTAGTCATGGAGTTGGACATTTTGGGCCATGGAATGAATTATTCAAGCAGCGGGAGTCCAAGTTAGTAGTTATGTGTGAAGTTTATGTTATATTTTGTGATTTTGGGTGGTTACAACCTAGTTCTCGAGAATCTTGAAGTGTTCTTAATCATTGGTCATGTAAATTTTCGAGTGCATCTAGCTTCATATTTGAATTTTATGAGATTTGGTTCAGCGGACTTGCATTCATCAATCAAATTTTTTATTCCTTCAATGTTTCACCCCGGCTAAGTTTAATTCCTGGATCCGCCACTGAAGGGGCATGAGCGTGGATTGGCACCATTAAAGAATTTCGTGCCATACATGTCAAGAGAAGGGGCAATCTACGAGAAGATGGTGCATCTCCTTAGGGACCTGATCACAGAGTAACAGAAATCATCATGGGGAAGCCCTCGACGGTGAAGCCAGTCTAACAATGGCCCTCCAAGGCCAACCAACTGAAGACCTTGACCCGCGGTGGCGGGGGGGGGGGGAGGGGAGTCTTCTAGGAGAGCCACCAATGAGGGTATGGTAGGTGCCATCCGTGACACCAGACTTTGGTAGAAGTTGTGTGGGTGCATCCTTGTAGTGGTGTGCTTGTGCATCTATGTTGTGCTTGTTTTTTCTTCTAAAAAGGCATCATCATGTTCCGCAACCACAATCCGAAACAAAGTTTTCAAAGTGTGATGGGTGGTATCATCATATGGACTACTATATCAACCATGTTGTGGTTTCGTTGGGTGTTGAGACTTAGTATCGACCGATATTTTGATCATATTAGTGCAGTACTGCCTCCGCTCCAATGGGTGGCGTATAAACTGAGTCAAAAAGCCAACACTTTCTAAGTTTGTGGAAGCATGTATACAAAATATGAAGGTAAACAATACCAATGTATCCGTCATTACATACATTTTCATAATTTACTTATATTTGACATTCTGGTTGTTGATTTTTTCTTGCATATATTTGATCAAACTTAGAAATAATTAACTTCTACTTGAGTGTATATGCCATATATTTGTGAATATAGGGAGTATCTAGCATATTGGCCGCTCAGAATAGATCAAACACTTTGAGTGGAAATTAATTGTTTATAGAAAACAACAAAGGGAAATCCATGTGCCACAAACCAAGTTAAAAGCCAACAAATTCTCATAGTGCACAAATATATTTTTTCCCAAAGGAGCAAAAGTTCTATGTTAATCAAGAATCGTCATTATAGGAAAACCCCTGAAGGAAAAGAAAATTACAATCCTGCCATTGGTTAGGCATCCATAGTATCCATCCCGCACATGCTGATGGCGCACCGTTGTGCCTTTGATGGAGTTTCGCATCGCTGCTGGGGCAAGAAATTAGTATCCATGTAGGCGGCCAAGACAACAATGATCTCTATTAAGAAGTTTCGGTGATGTTGACCCCGAAGGATCCACAACTCGTGAAAGAAGACGACAATGGGTCGAACAGTGATATTTACTGGGGAAACAAAATATCCCACGCCTTAGAGCCACCTGCGTTATTTTGGTGGCGAGCTATCTCCCAATCCGGTGGTATTTACCAAGGGACTTTGACTTCCTCGGTCAATATTGGTGATGGCTCTTTCCCCCTCCTGCTTTGGAAAGACATGTGGCAACCCCAGATTCAAGTTGATGCTTACGTAGAGTCTTTTTCTTCGCGATGAATAAAGATCTCCATGCAAAAAAACTGGGTATGTTTGAACTGCAAGAGGGCTTCCAAGTCCCTCTCTCCACCCAAGTGCACGAAGAAGTCAGACAAATTAAAACCCTAACGATTCTTCTTTAAAGATGGTATAGTTAATGAGGCATTCGGTTCAATATGGAAGTCAAAATGAAAAATGAAGCTTAAAGTGCTTTCTTTACTCCTCCTCGTTGATCGACTCAACACTATAAATATGCTTCATCATCACCACTATAATGTAGGAAATGATCATACATGCCCGTTGTGCTCCATTGAGGTTGAGAAAACAGTGGAACACCTCTTCTTTCGTTGCTCCTTCAATATTTATTGATGGAATGCCCTTCATATGACTTGGCTCCCGACTAGTGATGGACTTCGTGCTATAAATGAGGCCATGGTTGGGTAGTCTAGATTGATGTATATGGAGATTTTTCATCACGGTGACGTGGAACATTAAGGAAGGAAAGGATAATCTCCTATTTCGAGGGACACCCCCCCCCCCCTAAACACACACATTGAGAATTGAGATCCTAGAGGGATATGTTTAAGAATGACTTTGCTCTCCTTGCCCAGAAGGCAAAACCTGGCCTAGAGCCTTTCTATTTCTCTTGTAATTTCCTTCTCTTAGACAACTCTAGTTTCCCTTTACTATCCTTACCCTCTTTGGTTCAACCTCCGCCGCTTCTTCTGGGGTGGGGGTGGGGACATGTAGTACAATGTAATTTTAGTGGTGACACATTAACACATGTGTCAATAAGAGCCTTTCCTCTTGTCTTCAGGTTAAAAAAATGCTTGGGCGGTCACACCTAAACATCCACCCGAGTTGACATAATAACAAGATTGATGTTATTGATGTCAAAGCACCACACAACCAACGAAGACACATCCATCTCCCGCTACTTTGACATAGGGAAGGCAATTTTTCACCCGATCTCATTGCTAGATATGACGACACACACACCGCCGCCAAAGAGACCTTATTGAGCACCGCACGCCACCACCACCGGACGGACGAAGCGACGGACAACAAAGACCTACATGTCCACACGATATCACCACTAGATCCAACGACGCATGCACTGCTAAGGCCGGAGTAGAAGCTAAAGGAAGGATTACTGAACACCGCCACCACCATCACCAGAAAGGCCGAAGCAAGAGACAAGTGAATACCTACACAATGTCCCACGATAAGGTAACAACAATGATCCCACTGATAGATTGGGACCTCACGACACACCCCACCAATAGAGTCGGGAAGCCGGCGGGAGGCGGTGAAGGAGGATGCAGGCGATCTAACGGAGGATGGGTGGCAGAGTGAAAACTCTAAATCGCGTACGAGAGACATTAAAGCAGTACACTTACTACATATGGTCATGTTTCTAATTTTATGTATCGATCCAAGCCAGGTACTAAACAAAGTATTTTTTCCTAATGTCAGTTTTCAAAAATGGATCTAAGAGAGCTAATAAATCCGGAATACAACTATGTCTAACTAGATTCTTTTTTCTTATGGGGAGGAGGGAGATTTTGTATTACTCAAGGTGGATCATCATCCTTATAAATGTTCCAAACCGCGTTCGCACCCCCTCCTAACCATACCGCCGTCCGAGGGGTACTGCGCCCAAAGGCCGCCAAATGGTGACTAATTTTATTTTGGCCGCGGTTAATATGGGTAAACAAAATCTCTGTATCAGCTGGAAACAACCTGGATATCTCTAATGGTGGCCATATGTCGTGATCTGTCTCGGGACATGTCTAAGGGCATCTTCAACACCGACCCTCAAACCGCCTGCAAACTGTCTGGACAACATGGTCCGGATGTGTTGTGCCATCCAACGCGGGCCCGTATCGGTCCAACATGGGGGGAGGGGGCTTTGCGGATGTCCGGACAGCACCCACGCCCGCTTCTGACCATCCTAGCCCACCCAAAGTCCCAAACCCCCTTCTCCCTCTTCCGTGTGTGTTCCCGCCCGCGCTCCAGCTGCCCGCATTCATGCCGCTTCAGAGAGGCCGCTCCATAATGAAGCCGCTTAGGGCGGATGCGACCTCTCACAACCTCCGCCGTTGAAGCGGCGTGTCGGACGAGAGCGCTTCCCACTACACGTTTGGCTGAACACGCCTCCTCCCGCATTCAAACGCCTCCTCACAAGCTCCTCCCGTCGGCCCGCTATTTAAGCGATGCCAGAAGCCGGTCCAAATTGCACCACACCTCCGCTCCCATCTCCTCCTTACACCATTTTCTCCACATTCTCCATGGCAACCAGCGAGCAGGAAGAGGAGTTCACCGGCATGAAGCCGGCTGGGTGGCCCGCCGAGCACGCTGGATACGAGCCAGGTGTGACGCCCCGAGACCGATGTGCCAGGTGTCCTCCAGTTATTCGCATGTTGTTTCCTTGTCATTGCTTGCGTGTCATGCATTGCATATCATGTCATCATGTACATTTCTTTTGCATACATGTTCGTCTCATGCATCCGATCGTTTTTCCCGTTGTCCGTTTTGCAATCCGGCGCTCCTATGTCACGCGGTGTCCCTTTCTACCTCTTTTCGTGTGCGGGTGTTAAACGTTTTCGGATTGGACCGAGACTTGTCATGCGGCCTTGGTTTACTACCGGTAGACCGCCTGTCAAGTTTTGTGCCATTTGGACTTCGTTTGATACTCCAACGGTTAACCGAGGGACCGAAAAGGCCTCGTGTGTGTTGCAGCCCAACACCCTTATAATTTGGCCCAAAAACCCACCTAAACCCCTTCTATCATCTCGGTCGTTCGATCACGATCGCGTGGCCGCAAACCACACCTCATTTGGACTCTCCTAGCTCCCTCTACCTATATATATGTGTGCCTCCCGAATTTTTCGCGCAGATGAAACCCTAGCCCCGCTCCTCGCGCCGCCGGACAAAACTCCCCACCACCGGCCGGACATGTCCGCCGCCACCGCCACCTCACTCCAGGCCTATCGGAGCACGCCACGTCACCGCGCCGCCGCCCCGGGCGAATCGGAGATCGCCACCCATCCCACCGCCGCCTCTCTCTCCTCAGCCCCACCGCCGGCCCGCGCGGCCCGGATCGGGCCCGCGGGGCCCAAACATCGCCGCCGCCACCCGAGGAGAGCGTCGCGCCACGGCTCCTGTCCCATCGGCCACCACTGATCGCCACCGCGCCCCGCCGCCTCCGGCTATCGCCACCGCGCCTCACCTCCTTCCCGCCGGCGCCGCCCTTCGCCGGCGTGCCCCCCCCCCCCCCCCCGCCGCCGCCAGGCAGCCCACCGCCGCGGGCCTCCTCCTCCACCGCGCCTCCACTTCGGCCTCCTCTCCGGCAAGCTCCGGCGCGAGCTCCGGCCGGCGAGCCCTCCTCTCCGGCGAGCTGGTGCAGCTCCGACCACCGCCATCTTCGTTTCCGGCGACTTCTCCGGCGAGCACCTCGGTCCGCGTGCGATCCAGATCTGTATTTGGAGATTCCACTCGGTTGAATTTTTCCTTCGAACCCTAATCTTTTTGAAGGAAATATGCCCTAGAGGCAATAATAAAGTTATTATTTATTTCCTTATATCATGATAAATGTTTATTATTCATGCTAGAATTGTATTAACCGGAAACATAATACATGTGTGAATACATAGACAAACTTAGTGTCACTAGTATGCCTCTACTTGACTAGCTCGTTAATCAAAGATGGTTATGTTTCCTAACCATGAACAAGGTGTTGTTATTTGATTAACGAGGTCACATCATTGGTTGAATGATCTGATTGACATGACCCATTCCATTAGCTTAGCACCCGATCATTTAGTATGTTGCTATTGCTTTCTTCATGACTTATACATGTTCCTATGACTATGAGATTATGCAACTCCCGTTTGCCGGAGGAACACTTTGGGTGCTACCAAACGTCACAACGTAACTGGGTGATTATAAAGGAGCATTACAGGTGTCTCCAAAGGTAGATGTTGGGTTGGCGTATTTCGAGATTAGGATTTGTCACTCCGATTGTCGGAGAGGTATCTCTGGGCCCTCTCGGTAATGCACATCACATAAGCCTTGCAAGCATTACAACTAATGAGTTAGTTGCAAGATGATGTATTACGGAACGAGTAAAGAGACTTGCCGGTAACGAGATTGAACTAGGTATTGGATACCGACGATCGAATCTCGGGCAAGTAACATACCGATGACAAAGGGAACAACGTATGTTGTTATGCGGTCTGACCGATAAAGATCTTCGTAGAATATGTAGGAGCCAATATGGGCATCCAGGTCCCGCTATTGGTTATTGACCAGAGAGGTGTCTCGGTCATGTCTACATAGTTCTCGAACCCATAGGGTCCGCACGCTTAACGTTCATTGACGATATAGTACTATGTGAGTTATGAATGTTGGTGACCGAATGTTGTTCGGAGTCCGGGATGAGATCACAGATATGACGAGGAACTTCGGAATGGTCCAGAGACAAAGTTTGATATATGGGATAATAGTGTTTGGTCACCGGAAGGGTTCCGGAAATCACCGGAAGGGGTTCCGGATGTTTCCCGAAATGTTTGGGTACGAGAACACTTTATTTGGGCCAAAGGGGAAAGCCCACAAGGTTTTTGGAAAGCGCAAAAGGAAGTTTTGCGGAGTCCAGGGGCCAGACGCCAGGGTCCCTGGCGTCTGGGTCCAGACGCCGGGAACCCTGGCGTCTGGCCCTGGAGTCCGAGAAGGACTCTTGCCTTTCGGGTGAAACCGACTTTGTGGAGGCTTTTACTCCAAGTTTCGACCCCAGGGCTCAACATATGGTTTTGGGGATACGCTTTAGAGACGGCCGCATTCACGTTAAATAGGGCACCATCAAAATCCGTTGAGACGACGCCTTATGAACTGTGGTTTGGCAAGAAACCAAAGTTGTCGTTTCTTAAAGTTTGGGGTTGCGATGCCTATGTGAAAAAGCTTCAACCTGATAAGCTCGAACCCAAATCGGAGAAATGTGTCTTCATAGGATATCCAAAGGAAACTATTGGATACACCTTCTATCACAGATCCGAAGGCAAGACTTTTGTTGCTAAATTCGGAAACTTTCTTGAGAAGGAGTTTCTCTCGAAAGAAGTGAGTGGGAGGAAAGTAGAACTTGACGAGGTAACTGTACCCGCTCCCTTATTAGAAAGTAGTACATCACAGAAAACTGTTTCTGCGACACCTACACCAATAAGTGAGGAAGTTAATGATAATGATCATGAAACTTCAGAACAAGATACTACTGAACCTCGTAGATCAACCAGAGTGAGATCTACGCCACAGTGGTACGGTAATCCAGTTCTGGAAGTCATGCTACTAGATCATGATGAACCTACGAACTATGAAGAAGCGATGGTGAGCCCAGATTCCGCAAAGTGGCTTGAAGCCATGAAATCTGAGATGGGATCCATGTATGAGAACAAAGTATGGACTTTGGTTGACTTGCCCGAAGATCGGCAAGCAATTGAGAATAAATGGATCTTCAAGAAAAAGACTGACGCTAACGGTAATGTTACTGTCTATAAAGCTCGACTTATCGCCAAAGGTTTTCGACAAGTTCAAGGAGTTGACTACGATGAGACCTTCTCACCCGTAGCGATGCTTAAGTCTGTCAGAATCATGTTAGCAATTGCCGCATTTTATGATTATGAAATTTGGCAGATGGATGTCAAAACTGCATTCCTGAATGGATTTCTGGAAGAAGAGTTGTATATGATGCAACCGGAAGGTTTTGTCGATCCAAAGGGAGCTAACAAAGTGTGCAAGCTCCAGCGATCCATTTATGGACTGGTGCAAGCCTCTCGGAGTTGGAATAAACGCTTTGATAGTGTGATCAAAGCATTTGGTTTTATACAGACTTTCAGTGAAGCCTGTAGTTACAAGAAAGTGAGTGGGAGCTCTGTAGCATTTCTGATATTATATGTGGATGGCATATTGCTGATTGGAAATGATATAGAATTTCTGGATAGCATAAAGGGATACTTGAATAAGAGTTTTTCAATGAAAGACCTCGATGAAGCTGCTTACATATTAGGCATAAATATCTATAGAGATAGATCAAGACGCTTAATTGGACTTTCACAAAGCACATACCCTGACAAGATTTTGAAGAAGTTCAAAATGGATCAAGCAAAGAAAGGGTTCTTGCCTGTGTTACAAGGTGTGAAGTTGAGTCAGACTCAATGCCCGACCACTGCAGAAGATAGAGAGAAAATGAAAGATGTTCCCTATGCTTCAGCCATAGGCTCTATCATGTATGCAATGCTGTGTACCAGACCTGATGTGTGCCTTGCTATAAGTTTAGCAGGGAGGTACCAAAGTAATCCAGGAGTGGATCACTGGACTGCGGTTAAGAACATCCTGAAATACCTGAAAAGGACTAAGGATATGTTTCTCGTATATGGAGGTGACAAAGAGCTCACCGTAAAAGGTTACGTTGATGCAAGCTTTGACACTGATCCGGACGATTCTAAATCGCAAACCGGATACGTGTTTACATTAAACGGTGGAGCTGTTAGTTGGTGCAGTTCTAAACAAAGCGTCATAGCGGGATCTACATGTGAAGCGGAATACATAGCTGCTTCGGAAGCAGCAAACGAAGGAGTCTGGATGAAGGAGTTCATATCCGATCTAGGTGTCATATCTAGTGCATCAGGTCCAATGAAAATCTTTTGTGACAATACTGGTGCAATTGCCTTGGCAAAGGAATCCAGATTTCACAAGAGGACCAAGCACATCAAGAGACGCTTCAATTCCATCCAGGATCTAGTCCAGGTGGGAGACATAGAGATTTGCAAGATACATACGGATCTGAATGTTGCAGACCCGTTGACTAAGCCTCTTCCACGAGCAAAACATGATCAGCACCAAGGCTCCATGGGTGTTAGAATCATTACTGTGTAATCTAGATTATTGACTCTAGTGCAAGTGGGAGACTGAAGGAAATATGCCCTAGAGGCAATAATAAAGTTATTATTTATTTCCTTATATCATGATAAATGTTTATTATTCATGCTAGAATTGTATTAACCGGAAACATAATACATGTGTGAATACATAGACAACCTTAGTGTCACTAGTATGCCTCTACTTGACTAGCTCGTTAATCAAAGATGGTTATGTTTCCTAACCATGAACAAGGTGTTGTTATTTGATTAACGAGGTCACATCATTGGTTGAATGATCTGATTGACATGACCCATTCCATTAGCTTAGCACCCGATCGTTTAGTATGTTGCTATTGCTTTCTTCATGACTTATACATGTTCCTATGACTATGAGATTATGCAACTCCCGTTTGCCGGAGGAACACTTTGGGTGCTACCAAACGTCACAACATAACTGGGTGATTATAAAGGAGCATTACAGGTGTCTCCAAAGGTAGATGTTGGGTTGGCGTATTTCGAGATTAGGATTTGTCACTCCGATTGTCGGAGAGGTATCTCTGGGCCCTCTCGGTAATGCACATCACATAAGCCTTGCAAGCATTACAACTAATGAGTTAGTTGCAAGATGATGTATTACGGAACGAGTAAAGAGACTTGCCGGTAACGAGATTGAACTAGGTATTGGATACCGACGATCGAATCTCGGGCAAGTAACATACCGATGACAAAGGGAACAACGTATGTTGTTATGCGGTCTGACCGATAAAGATCTTCGTAGAATATGTAGGAGCCAATATGGGCATCCAGGTCCCGCTATTGGTTATTGACCAGAGAGGTGTCTCGGTCATGTCTACATAGTTCTCGAACCCGTAGGGTCCGCACGCTTAATGTTCGTTGACGATATAGTACTATGTGAGTTATGAATGTTGGTGACCGAATGTTGTTCGGAGTCCGGGATGAGATCACATATATGACGAGGAACTCCGGAATGGTCCGGAGACAAAGTTTGATATATGGGATAATAGTGTTTGGTCACCGGAAGGGTTCCGGAAATCACTGGAAGGGGTTCCGGATGTTTCCCGAAATGTTTGGGTACGAGAACACTTTATTTGGGCCAAAGGGGAAAGCCCACAAGGTTTTTGGAAAGCGCAAAAGGAAGTTTTGCGGAGTCCAGGGGCCAGACGCCAGGGTCCCTGGCGTCTGGGTCCAGACGCCGGGAACCCTGGCGTCTGGGTCCAGACGCCGGGAACCCTGGCGTCTGGCCCTGGAGTCTGAGAAGGACTCTTGCCTTTCGGGTGAAACCGACTTTGTGGAGGCTTTTACTCCAAGTTTCGACCCCAGGGCTCAACATATAAATAGAGGGGCAGGGCTAGCACCAAAGACAGATCAAGAAACACCAAGCCGTGTGCCGGCAACCCTGTTCCCTCTAGTTTATCCTCCGTCATAGTTTTCGTAGTGCTTAGGCGAAGCCCTGCGGAGATTTTTCTTCACCAACACCGTCACCACACCGTCGTGCTACCGGAACTCATCTACTACTTTGCCCCTCTTGCTGGATCGAGAAGGCGAGGACGTCACCGAGCCGTACGTGTGCAGAACTCGAAGGTGCCGTGCTTTCGGTACTTGGATCGGTCGGATCGTGAAGACGTTCGACTACATCAACCGCGTTGATATAACGCTTCCGCTTGCGATCTACAAGGGTACGTAGATTAGACTCTCCCCCTCATTGCTATGCATCACCATGATCTTGCGTATGCGTAGAAAATTTTTGAAATTACTACATAACCCAACACTTGCCATGGCTATTATGTTGTTCTTGCCATGTCTACCTTCTATGCCATGTCTTCTTGATGGGTGTATGCTTAGTTTGTCATGTCATACTCTGTAGTGAGTGCATCGAGCTCGTAAACATGCCTACTCGTTAACTGTTTTGCCATGCTCCAGTTTTTCACTAAGTCTGAATCTGTTTATGTTTTTGCCATATTCACATGCTTGCAATTGTATTTTCTGATCCCTTTTGGCTTATGGTCACTAAGAGACTTTTGTTAAGTGCTTTGAGTAGCTTCATGCCATGCCTTGCTTTGCCATGTTAAGTTCCTGTAGCATGTAGTTTTCATGCTCTAAATTGTGCTTCCTGATGATAAACTCCAGACTTGTGTTAATTTCACTAAGTCTGGAACCTGTTATCATTTGCACTTTTGCCATGCTTGTTTGAACCTGTTAATGGATGAATTAGACGTAGATTAGTGTTCATTTTTTGTCAATCATCATGAGTAGATCTCTGCCATGTATTTTGTTGCCATGTTTGAGTGTTGTAGCATATTTATCTTGTTGCATTTAGTTGGCCACTTGCTGATTATCGCAGACCGGTGCCATATTTGTTTTGATTGCCATTTCCAAACCGTGCATCTGATTCCGGTGATCTTTATATCGATTTCGACTGAAACCACCTCACCTTTCCAGTGGCACTCTTGGATTTCCAAGTTGAGGCCAGGTTCAATCATTCCTTTCCAAATCATGCATATGCATCACATACCGCATCCTGCATATCATACCATGTTCATGTGTTGGTTGTTTACTATGTTGTGTGCTTCTTTCCGGTGTTGCTTCTTCGGGTTAGTTCCGATAACGTCGCGTTTGTGAGGATCTATTCGACTACGTCTGTTTATCTTCTTCAGGGACTCGTTCTTCTTCCTTGCGGGATCTCAGGCAAGATGACCATACCTCCGAAATCACTTCTATCTTTGCTTGCTAGTTGCTCGCTCTTTTGCTATGCCTATGCTGCGATACCTACCACTTGCTTATCATGCCTCCCATATTGTTGAGCCAAGCCTCTAACCCACCTTGTCCTAGCAAACCGTTGTTTGTCTATGTTACCGCTTTGCTCAGCCCCTTTTATAGCGTTGCTAGTTGCAGGTGAAGATTGGAGCTTGTTCCATGTTGGAACATGGATTTTGTTGGGATATCACAATATCTCTTATTTAATTAATGCATCTATATACTTGGTAAAGGGTGGAAGGCTCGGCCTTATGCCTGGTGTTTTGTTCCACTCTTGCCGCCCTTGTTTCCGTCATATCGGTGTTATGTTTCCGGATTTTGCGTTCCTTACACGGTTGGGTTATAATGGGAACCCCTTGACAGTTCGCTTTGAATAAAACTCCTCCAGCAAGGCCCAACCTTGGTTTTACCATTCGCCACCTAGCCTTTTTCCCTTGGGTTAGGCCAGCCCAAGGGTCATCTTTATTTTAAACCCCCGGGCCAATGCTTGTCTAAGTGTTGGTCCAAACTAGAGCCCCTTGCAGCGCCACCTCGGGGAAACTCGAGGGCTGGTTTTAGTTGTATGGATTGCTTATTCGGTGTTGCCCTGAGAACGAGATATGTGCGGCTCCTATCGGGATGTTGGGGCATCGGGCGGTCTTGCTGGACTTGTTTTACCTTTGTCGAGGATGTCTTGTAACCGGGATTCCGAGTCTGATCGGGTCTTCCCGCTAGAAGTAATATCCTTCGTTGACCGTGAGAGCTTGTGATGGGCTAAGTTGGGACACCCCTGCAGGGATTTGAACTTTCGAAAGTCATGCCCGCGGTTATGGGCAGATGGGAATTTGTTAATGTCCGGTTGTAGAAAACCTGAAGTTGATCTTAATTAAAACACATCAACCGCGTGTGTAACCGTGATGGTCTCTTTCCGGCGGAGTCCGGGAAGTGAACACGGTGTTGGAGTAATGCTTGACGTAGGTTGTTCTAGGATCACTTCTTGATCATAGTTGTTTGACCGTGCTTTTGCCTTCTCTTCTCGCTCTCATTTGCGTATATGTTAGCCACCAAATATGCTAGTCGCTTGCTGCAGCTCCACCTCATACCTTTACCTTACCCATAAGCTTAAATAGTCTTGATCGCGAGGTGTGAGATTGCTGAGTCCCCGTGACTCACAGATACTTCCAAAACCAGTTTGCAGGTACCGAGGTTACCGAGCAGGTGACGCAACCAAGTTCAAGGAGGAGCTCGATGAAGATCTTGTCCTTTGTGTTGTTTCGTTTTAGTTGATCAGTAATGGAGCCCAGTTGGGGTCGATCGGGGATCTGTGTAGCATTTGGGATAGTCTTCTTTTATTTTGGTTCCGTAGTCGGACCTTGATTGTATCTGGATGATGTAATGCTTTATTCATGTATTGTGTGAAGTGGCGAGTGTAAGCCAACTATGTATCTTTTTCCTTATGTATTACATGGGTTGTGTGAAGATTACCTTACTTGCGACATTGCTTTTAATGCGGTTATGACTCTAAGTCGTGCTTCGACACGTGGGAGATATAGCCGCATCAAGGATGTTACACCAGGTAACTCGCTGATCCACCTCTCTCGCCTAGGCTGATGGAGCAAGTTACTGTCCCAAGCCGGCGCGTGGTTCAGCAACTCACCACTCCAAACCAGCTCGCGGAGGAGTGACAAGTTGCTCCAGGCCGGCAGGGGGGAGGGGGGAGCATGGCGGTGCAGGCATTGTGGCTGCCTTGGAAGACGTCGTGTCATACCGCGCCTCCCGTGCCCGCGACCGCGCCATTCACTGTCAACGCGCGCATAACCGTGCCCTGCCAGGAGAGAAAGAAGCCGGCTATACGGAGATCGATGATTCGATGGCCAGCGCGTCCGCATCCACCGCCAACATCGAGGGAAGGTATAACATGAGGGGCCGCCGCCGCTTGGGTCCGGGAAGGCCACCGTCGGCGTGTCGCCGGCTTGCACAACCACGACTTGCCCGATTCTTTAGCGCAAAACATCGTCAACCCCCGCCTGGGCTCCACAGAAGCGGAGGAGTATGAAATCCGCCATGTTGCATGAATTTCATCTGGTTGTTAAAAAAGTGTTTAAAATGTATATGGACAGCGTTGGATGGCCAGCTTCGACATACATGTCCAAGTATTGGTCTCATGTCTGTGGACAAATGTGAGAGTAAATTTGCAGGTCACCGTTGGAGATGCCTGACCAGACATGAACATTGTAGTCCACTTCAGTGTCTTCTACATACTGCTTGAACCGTGCTCGACCGTATGCATATTGTTCCATCTCGATCGAGGGTTGTTCTCCATATGAGCTTGCGGCGTGAACAGCGTGTGGTTGCAGAAAAAAGAGACGATACGACCAAAACCACGTGCACTCAGTGAGAAAAAAGCCTTTTGTTCCCTTCACGAGGTGGATGGAGGCATGGAGCCACCCCCTGCGTACGGCCTGGAGTTGATAGAGTGGCGATGAACGGGCGTGCCAAAAAGCACTTCCGTCTGTGGAGCTTTTACTTTTGGTTTTTGCGTCTTCATCCGTTATTCAGTTTGTTAGTTGGATTGTCGATGGCCCTAAACTAAGTTCCCTTGCAAGCCACAGCCTGCCTGCATGGGGGCGTAATGACAACTAAGCACATGAATTTTTCTAGCGGAAACGCCAGACTTTTCAGCTAAAAAGGGGAAGAGTAGATGAACAGAATAAATAAGCTAGGCTTGTTTTTTAAAAAGGAGGAGGACCTCGGCCTCTGCATCTAGATGATGCATGCAGCCATTTTATTAATAATTCACACAAGACCTTATAAACTCATACAACAGTAAGACTAAAGTCATCGTCTAGTCAACATCTGTCGCTACTCTTATCCAGTTGATGAAGGGATGCTGATAGTGTGGGCCTAATATCAAACAGACCTCGCAGCCAAACCTAACAACTAAAACCTGAGGTCCCAACCAGGACTCCTGCCGGGTATGGGGCACCCACCAGTCCGGCGCACTCCTCAACCAGGACGTCTGCCGGGTATAAGGCCGCCACAGCCACCTGCCATCAATCCATCTTCAGTGTTGTACTGCTGCATCTACCTTGCCCGGTCTAGCTGCCGTTGACGCCGCCATGACGCCAGACAAAATGCCACCATCCTGCGCTCGTCCATCATCACACGCCCACCGGCGAGACCCCGCTGCTCCATGCCGTTGAGACCTGCCATTGTAGACGTGCCAGATGACACGCCGCTCCTCCGTCGCGAACACCATCTGTTGCCACTGGTCCCATCCCCTCCGCCTGCAGTCCTCTAACCGAGCACCCAAACGCCCCAGGTGGCGCCTCCAAAAAGGGTACGACACACGCAGTGCCGCCGCTACCCAATCTAAGGAGATTTTGGGTTTTCACCCGAGGATGGGGTCGGGGTGGAGTGCATGGACCTCGACGGCGCCTGCAAGGAGGAGAACGGCGACCCTGGTCGTCGCTACCGTTGGGATGAAAGAGTCGTCCAGAGTTTCCTCCGGTCCGATGGCACCTCTATCAGCCCCCGCGAACGCACCGAGGCCGACGATCGCGATTGTAAGCCACCAAGTGCAGTGGGAGAGAGCCTGCAGCGTGGAGGAGATCCACCGGGAACTCACTGCCCACGCGGTCAAGACGTCGTCCATCCACCCCCCCACCCCCCCACCCCCTTAACGTCGCCAGGCGAGGGCGCCGTCGCCAAGACTAACGGGGTCGCCGCCCCAGATCCAGGTTCCTCCACAATGGCCGGAGTGGCGAGATCCGCCACGAGTGACGAGATCCGGCACCGCACGGCTGACGCCATCGCCCAAGCCCGCCGTTGGGAGCCCGCACGCTGTTGGGTGTCCCACACCCATGGATCTGGGCGCTCGTGCACCGCCGTGAGCCCGCCGCCTCCGGGATCCGCCACACCGACGGGAGGGTCGCACCCCGCGGATTAGGACACCCACTCCGCCGCGGATCCGGAAGAGGGAGTAGAGACTCTCCGCCGCCACCATCGCATGCACGGGCTTTGCCCGGCGCCGACCATCGGCAGCGGCGAAGGAGGAGAAGGGCGCTGGAAGGTTACTAGGCGGCGGCGGCTGAGCCTTCTCGAGCCGCCCATGAGGAAGGCGACGCGAGAAGGACGCCTTATCCAGTAGCCCTAATAAAGAAGCTAGTGGCTTCGAAGATTCATGTTTCTTTCTTTTCTGCAAAAACGCAATGCACACGGACGTGGAGTTTCTATGCATGGGCTCAAATGCTTTTGGTGTGAACAGTAAAATAAATACAATAATTTTTTTAACAAAATATTTTTTTGGCATACTTTAACAAATGATTATTGTGCATGTAACATTTCATCACGGAATGACATTAGTGGGTGACATGGTAAAAAAACAAAATCGATGCTCTAAAAATGTTACTTTCAAACATATTTTAGAGTTCTGATTTTTTTGGATGATTTCCAACAATGTGATTTCGTGATGAAATTTCGCATGCACAACAAACATTTTTTAAAGTATGCCAAAAAAATTCAGATTAATTTTTTGTTTTTTGGTTCTATTGTTCACACCGGGAGCATTTGAGCTATATACTCACCCCTTTGAACACACACGTGCACCCTAACCCTATGAACACATTTGAGATGCTGAGTCGACACAACATTTTGAAATTAGGTCACCACATGCATCTTGTAATCGACGGAAACGTAGCCTCTCACTAAACGAATATAGCTGGAAAGAATGAAATAAATTTAAAAAATATGAACACCGGTGTTAAGTTTAGATCTTAAATCCGATGGACTGGTTCCATCATTAAAAAGCCTAACCATTTAAGCTATGCTCAATTCGCTACGCATTATTCTTGTTGATCCAACGTCCAACGAGCGTCGTTTTGCCACAATGCTCCTCTGGCGGCACACGTTGGTCGAGCAACGCCATCTCCGAGGTGTGGAGCAGGTACGATGAAGGACACGCATGCCAATGATGTTAATGTTGGTGTCACCGTTGGGTTCACAGGCACGGCCATGGAGCTGGTCTAGGGAGGGGGAAAGGAAGGAAGAAGCTGCCACGTGCAATGGTCGCGTTCTCGTCCTTTACACGTCTGAGTATTGTACCAGTATATATTTCTTTCAGATCATGGACGTATTAAAGGTACTATACTATACTAGCATATACTCACGTCTTATATTATTAAATGGAGGGAGTATTTTTTTTAGACCATAGACATAATAAGTATTACCTCCGCTCAAAAATAGTACTTGAAGTTCTAGTTTGCCGTAAGTCCGACTTCTTTAAGTTTGATCGAGTATGTGAAAAAATATGCCAACATCTAGAATATCAAATTAGCTTCATTAGATTCATCATAAGTTCATAATATATATTTTCATGATATATATATTTGATGTTCTAGATATCAACATTTTTATTCTATAAAATTGGTCAAACTTGAAGATGTGATTGGGACAAAACTAAAACTTCAAGTATTTTGGAATAGATGAAGTAAGTATAAACAAACATACATTGGTTTTGCCAACTTGTGCCTTCATTGTCCAGTCAAAAAAAAGAAGTAAGTATAAACAAACATTCAACCCCTAAAAAAACTAATATATATATATATAAACCGACATTGGTTTCGCCAACTTGCGCCTTCATTGTCCAGTCATGTACAAGATTGAAACTCTCTCTGACATAGTAGTATGGTTTTTGAACAACAATTTCTTATTGTTTCTTAGGCCAAAGTATCTCTCGTTTACCTTGCAAAGTGACGACAAAAACTGCAAAATTTTGCTCGTCCGTGATCCCATCCTAGTCATACCGTACAAATACAAAAATAAAAATATACTCCCTGGCAACTAAAGAAAACTCAATGAATGCTACATCTACATGTGAATCTCAGTAAAAATTTAACACACCGCTTTGTAATTGCTTCCACATTGACATTATAATATGGTGAATGATCATACATGTCGGTTGTGCTCCATTGCAGTTGAGGAAAGAGTGGAACATTTCTTTTGCCACTCCTTCAATGTTCATTGTTGGAATGCCCTTCAGATGAATTGACACCTGACCGATGATAGACTTCATGCTACCGAGGAGGGCAGGTGGGTGGTCCACGCCGACATATATGGAGATTTTCATCACGGCAGCATGGAGCATATGGGATGAAAGGAATAATCTCATGTTCACACACACTCAGATCCAAAAAGGATAGGTTTAATTAAGCAAGACTTTGCTCTCCTTTCCCATAGGGCAAAGGCTAGAGCCTTTTATTTCTCTTTTTGTAATCTCCAATTCTTAGACGCCCTCACCCCTCTAGTTTCCCTTTATTATATAACCTTGCACCTCTTTATAGTGGAGGAGGGGCGAAGACATGTAGGAGTTGGTGGTCCATTAATACATATCTCAGTAGGAGCCTTTCCAATTGTCTTCTATTTTTAAAAACAACATTTGGTCAATCACACCTAGCCATCCACCCGAGTCGACGAAATAACTAGATCAGCGTCGTTGCTACCGAAGCACCACATGAGCAATAAAGGCACTCCCATCTCATTGCTTCCATGGAGGAAAATGTAAAAATGTTCATCCGATATTGTTTTTAGATTTGACGATGCGCTCACCATCGCTAGAGAATACCTTATTGAGCACCACCGCCACCACCATCGGAAGGAACAAAACGACGGACAACAAAGATCTACCTCTCTATCCGATCTCATCGCTGGATTCAATGTCACATTCATCGC
Source organism: Triticum monococcum (assembly GCA_034509565.1). Taxonomy (NCBI): domain Eukaryota; kingdom Viridiplantae; phylum Streptophyta; class Magnoliopsida; order Poales; family Poaceae; genus Triticum; species Triticum monococcum. The sequence continues at coordinate 414,155,395 of CM067845.1, forward strand.
TAAAGTTGGAGAAGAAGCTAGAGGAAGCATTATTGAACATCACGGCCACCACCGCCAGAAGGGTTGAAGCGATGTACAATCAAATACCTACTTATAATGTCCCAAGACGAGCTGAACCATATCTCCTAACAGTAAATTGGGATATCCCCGCACACCCCCACTGGCGGGATTGGAAACGGAACCATATGTTTATCAAAAGTGGATTGTAAAAGAAAAACTATAAGTAGATCTTATAATTGTATGTAGTCCACTTAAGCAGTAAAGTGTTTTGGAGGCCGAGCTTCATGGAGGCAATTTTTTTGAAATATTCAAACTTCTAACTTTCCAGTTTCAAAATATTTCTGAAAAGATATACGCATATGCAACGACGTAATTTATATGTATATAAATTTCATGATGAATTACCTTGAATTCCGAGCTGCAAAAAAAATCATGGACTTTTAGAATGAACAGTGCATGTGCTGAGAAGCCACATATTCGGTTTTTCTCTTTTTTGCGGGGTAATGAAGAGTTTTATTCATATGATAAGGCGCCGGCACTATCAGCCATGAGGCTGGTTACCAACAAACCCGGGGGAGAGTCCATCCAGCACTCCGACACCTCCAGCGTGCACGCATGTTTTGCATAAAGGTGGGCCGAAACGTGGCATGTCTCTTTACATGTAGAATATCAAAAAAAACTAGAAGTTAGCTCCTCAATATCTAAGAGTAACAGCGCTATCAAAGAGCGCGAAGTACGACGCGGGTTCCAGAGATTCATCATATCCAAAGAATCCGTTTCAATCTGCACCCGTGTAAAGCCACAAAGTAAAGCCACCACCACACCTTCACGTACAACAGTAGCTTCTGCCACAAGTGGATCAGTAATGCCTGGGCTTGGTTTGCACCAAGCTGAAATGAACGATGAAGCTGACCGAGCCACACCACCAATGCCTGCTCTGTGCTCCAACAAAGAGATTCCAGCATCAGTGTTAATCTTGATTACCTCACCGTCAGTTGGTCGCCACCCATGACCTGGTAGCATGCTAGCATGCTTGGTTGGAAGCTCTAGCACCGCCAGAGCATCTCTAATCATTTGCAATGAGTGCTTCGGATCCATACTTGCCTTGTCATGAGTAATATTGTTCCAAGATGTCCAAATAGCCCACATCACCGAAATGATCTTAGCTTGGTCTGAATCATCGAAACGAGGGTCACAGAGAATATCCCTGGACCATGTCAGTCCATGCAACTCCGGAAGCTTAATGCCCAGCCACTCGCGGCCTTCTGTCCAGAACCGTTTTGCATGTGTGCATTGTATCAATGCATGATACATATCTTCATCCGTTGACAGGCATATTTTACACCTGACTATAGTCGCAATGTGTCTGTACTTAAGGGTGCTTTCAACAGGAAGGATCCCCCGAAGCACACGCCACCAGAACACGCAAACTTTGGACACCACATTCAACTTCCAAAGCTTCGTCCACATCTGCTTGTTCGTCAATGAAGATTCTGTAACTGGCCCTTCTTCTAGAGCAAGATGCTCGTTGCGAATCATAAGAGTTCGGTATGCCGATTTTATAGTGTAGATGCCTGCTTTCTCAGCCGACCATGCCCAGCTTTCATCTCCTCCCATCCGCCGCAAAGGAATATTTAGCATAGCTTCTGCCTCCGGAGCAATAAAGTTGCTTCGCACTATGTTAATTTTCCACGTCCCAGACTCAGCATCGATCAATTCTGAAACTATGTTCATTGCTGCCGTACCAACATGAGTCGACAACTTTATTGCGATCAGCCCCGGTATCCACGGGTCTCTCCAAATTGAGACGGTCGTACCATCCCCAATTCTCTTGATCATACCAGCCTTCAATGCTTCCCTGCCTGTCAAAATAGCTCGCCAGGTAGCCGAAGCGTGCGGGTGTGCTCCAGCGCCGAGAAAATCGGTATTCGGGAAGTACTTCCCTTTGAGCACTCACGCACAAAGCGAATTCGGACTCGTAATGAGCCTCCAACCATGCTTTCCTAGAAGAGACATACTGAAAAGCTCCAGATTTCTGAAACCCATCCCTCCTTTCACTTTCGCGGTTGCAAGTGTATCCCAATCCAACCAATGCAAAGATCGGCAGTCAAGAGAGCTACTCCACCAGTATCTCGCCATGCATGAGGTGATTCCTTTGTAAACTTTTTTAGACAGTTTGAAACAACTCATGGAAAAAGCCGGGATCGCCTGAGCCACCGACTTCAGGCGCACCTCCTGTCCCGCGCATGAAATCATACACTCTGTGCCTCCCTGCAACTGACTTCTGATCCTCTCTCTAAGATGTTCAAAAGTACCACTCGTTATCCGCCCCGTTGCTGTCGGCAAGCCAAGGTATCTCTCGTTGAAAGCCTCGACAGAGATACTGAGGATGGATTTCAAACTTTGTCTAACCGGATCACTTGTATTCGGACTGAAAAAGATAGAGCTTTTTCCCCGATTCACACATTGGCCAGAATAGTCCTCATAGATCTGTAGAACACGATTCAACCTTTGAGCATTATCCTCCTGTGCATTCATGAAAATGAGACTATCGTCTGCAAAAAGAAGGTGATTGATCCAAGGTGAATTATTGCTTACTCTGATTCATCTATTCACTTGAGCACCACCCAAGTGCTTGAGTAGCGTTGTAAACCCTTCAGCACAAAGTAAGAACAGATAAGGTGAATAAGGGTCACCCTGGCGTAGACCCCTAGAAGGTGTGAAGTAAGGAATAAGCTCCCCATTCACACGTACTGTAAACCTGACAGAAGTCACACATTTCATTGTCAGTCTAACAAAACTTGAGCTGAAACCCAACCTTAACATGATAGCTTCGAGATAATGCCATTCAACCCGGTCATAAGCTTTCATCATATCGAGTTTGATAGGACACACATGATTTTTGCCCTTTTTCCTTCTTGTCATCGCATGCACGCTCTCATAAGCGATTAAAACATTATTAGTGATAAGTCTAGGAATAAAGGCACTTTGCTCTTCACTAATAATATCACCAAGGAACTCCCTCGTTCTATTAGAGATGCATTTCGAAGCAATCTTATACAAAACAGAACATAATGAGATTGGCCTGTATTGGGAAATATGTTGCGGGTACCTGACCTTGGGAATAAGCGTTATGGACGTGCCATTCATACACACCAGCAGCTCCCCGCCATTCAAAAAGTCCAGCACAGCCGGCACTATATCTACTTTGAGCAGATCCCAGTGTCGCTGAGAAAACCCCGCCATGAATCCATCCACCCCTGGTGCTTTGGACGGCGACATCTAGAACATGGCCGTCCTCACCTCATTGGCAGTAAAGGGTTTGTCTAGGTGCTCATTCATGAACGACGTCACTTTTGGTGGAACAAGATTAAGAAGCTCATCCATAGGTTGAAAACCCTGAGAGGTATATAGCGCTTCATAGAAACCTTGAACTTCTGCATGATTATCTTCAATTGTTTGACACGTTGTACCATCTGCTTGCTCCAAGCACTCAATCTTATTCATACGTTTCCGTTGAGCTGCTTGAGCATGAAAATATCCGGTATTACAGTCTCCCTTCCGTAGCCACAACACTCTGGATCGTTGCCGCACCCAGATTTCCTCTTGTCGGAGAGCTTCACGCAACTGTTTTCCCACCGCTCGTTCTTCTGCCGTTGGGCCGCGCCCCACAGAGCGCACCCGTAGGCGGTCGAGTTTGGCTCGCAGTTTCTTCACTCTGCGTGTTAGGTTCTCGAATTCCTTGGCCCCCCAACTGGACAGCACATGCTGCATAGCGCCTAGGGCATTTACCACATCGGCCAAACCCTGTTGTCCAGCTCCTTTCTGCCACTCCCGAAGCACAAGCTGGTCGTACTCAGCATGAGTTTGCCACACATCCTCGTATCGGAACTGCCTAGCAGTTTTTGCACCTGCGTCGGCCAAGTTTTCCCTTAGATCTACCATCACAAAGCAATGATCAGACTTCATGGTACCAATATGCCTAACACGTGTGTTAGGAAACATGCTCATGAACTGCAGGTTGCCAAGCCCCCGGTCAAGCCTGGCTTTCACATTTGCATTGCCCCTGTGTCCATTAACCCATGTATGCTCCGCTCCAGACCACCCAAGATCACAAAGCGAGCAGTCGTCAATAGCCTCTCTGAACGCCCTCATTTGATATTCAGGCCGATCTGTGTTCGAGAAGTGCTCATATGCATTCAAAGTTTCATTGAAATCACCAACACAAAGCCAAGCATCATGCTGTATTCCAAAAAGAGTTCAAAGAAACCGCCAACTATGTGGTCGATCTTCCACTTTTGGGGCCCCATAAAACCCCGTGACCCTCCACGCTTGCGATGCTCGGGTCTTTTTTCTGACCACAACATCAATATGGCATGAGCTATAGTTTTTAAGCTCCACCTCAAGCTCATCCTTTCAGAACAAACCAATACCACCGCTAAGACTAGTACTGTTCACCGCAAAACATCCTGCAAAACCCAAAAGATTCTGCAAACTCTCCACTCCGTGCGCTGAAATTTTTGTCTCCGTCAAGAACAAGAGATAGGGCCCTTCCTGCTTCACGACACTGCGAAGCTCTCGAACTGTAGATGGGTTCCCAAGCCCTCGACAATTCCAACTTAAGCAACTCATTTACCCTGGCAGGACTGACTCGCAGCCGCTGCCGAAGAATCCGAATTATTCGGAGTAGGTTTCTTTTTCTTTGGCTCCCTCTCAGTTTCCGAGCCAACTGGTGAGTCTCCGAGAGAAGCATTCTCCTTGCTTGATCCACCCTCTGTTTGATGGGGGGATTGGTTAGAAGGAGTGGATCCACCCTCCTATACACCTGTGCCTGAGGTCCCCCTTTCCTATTCTGTTGGTTTTGTGGTTGCTTGACCGGGGATGCGACCTCAGCCGTGCTCTTTCCCGCCGTGCTTGAGTTGCGGGTTTCTGCCTTGCTCTTTGGGGCAATAGAGTTCTCTTTCGTCGACCTCGAGCTATCCCCTGTCCCAGCCTTTCTTCGCTCATCCTGTGCACGCAGGCCCTTCCCAAACGGAAGATCTCCATGCTCATCTCGTGTTCCAGGGGGCGTGCAAACAAGATCCGAGTGACCTAACTTACCACAAGAAAAGCAGAAGTGTGGGACATTCTCATAGACAATCATATGGGTCCATGCACTTCCTCCTCTTTGATTCTATTAAGATCCATCGCCTCAAGGGCTTGTCCACATCCACAGTAACTCTTGCCCTTAGGTATCCTGTTGTATGATCAAACTGAACAGTTGTTGCCCTTTTGTCTATCTGATGTGCAATCGCAGTACTCCATGGTTCAGCCCGAAGATTGAACAGGAGGTTGAGCACTCGAGCCCACAGCTGTAGCTTATCGAATTTTAACTCAGATGGTCGCATGCACTCATCAAATTCAGATAATATCACATCATTCTTGCTGACATGCAATGGTGATCCCTCCCACACACGATCCCGATCCCTCCCACACACGATCCGATCCCTCTGACATGCAAATTCTGCCACAAACATGTTTTCCCCTGCAGGTTTGAAGGATAAACCCTTAGGGTTCCCCCATGCCGTCCGGAGCGCGTTGGAGATCGTCTGGATGTGGAGCGTATGTCGATGAAGCACTTTCCCCACCAGCATCCACTTCTCCTGCTTCCCCTCTTCCAGATCGTCAAGCACCAACGGAGTCGCCTCCTCATCGGTTATTTCCATCTTGCCTAGCGCCTCCGCCAGTTTTGCCCTCGCCGCCCTGGGCGAGAGCGCCTCCCTCTCTTGCCGCCGATCAGCAGGCGAGGTCATCGCTGATCCGCAGCCCTCATTTCGCGCCCCGCCGAGCAGATCAACGCGCGCCACCACAGTCCTCGTGAGAAACCCTAATCGCCTCCTAGGGGGCTCCGGGTTTTTCGGAGGAAAAAAGCCTGGCTTGAAAAGAACATACATATTCGGTTTTTCTCTGTAGCTCTCATTTTAACGCATTCCATCATAAAAATTTACACACATGTACATCATGTCTCTGGGTATACGTGTAATTTTTTTAATTAAAAATTGAAACGTATAAATATGAATTTGGATTTTTTTTAATATAATAAACCGCCCTCCATGGAGCTGGTCCCCGATTTGACATTTTGGCCACTTGAGTGCCTAGCTACTACTTACTGCTTGAACCGTGACCGTATGTGTGTTGTTGGAGCTCAAGGAAGGAGTGTTGTTGAAATGGAGCCTGTGGCGTGAACGTGGTTGCAGGAGAAAAGAGGCATGACACACAAGATACGATCACATGAAAGCTTACGGAGAGCGGTACTTACTCCATTTCTTCAGCCTATTCGCTTCAGTTGGAGGGACGCATCTCAACACCACTCCTAAAGACCGTTTAGAAAGTCTGGACAATTCCGAGATGCAAGTTCTTTGCTTGGTTAATCATTCACAACAGGGTATGAACAGCAGATAGGCTACAACGAAGAGGGTGGCCGAACTGCGGTTTGTGTCCTCTTTGCAGAGTCTGCAGCGCACCTCCTTTTCCAATGCCGGTTTTCGGTTGCGGTTTGGAATGCGGTAAAGGCGAAGATCGGACTGAGCAATATTGTCATGGCAGATTGGGCGGCTATGCAAAGTGTCCAACATTGGTGGACCGAGATTACGCTCGCGCTCGTCAAATGGGAAAGGGATGGCCTCCCTACTCATGCTTATCTCTTGGGAATTTTAGAAGGAGAGGAACGCTAGGATCTTTGGGAACGTCTCCGTGCCTACGACGAGGACGCTGACAGGTGCCACAGGGTTGGATGTAATTTTACATCGCGAGTAGTTACAACTCTCTTATTTAATGAAATGACAAATCTTTTATCTTGTTTCAAAAAAAAGGCAGAGCTGCAAAAAGATAATCGGCGGATGGCGACCATACGACCAAAAACCACGCACACTCGTGAGAAAAGGCCATTTGTTCCTTGACGTACGAGGGTGAGGGGGTCCAAGCAAGCAAGCGGCGATGGAGCGCTGCTCCTACATACGGCTGGCAGCAGAGTAGAGTGGCGACGCCAAAAAGCAGTGAATTACTTGTGGTTTTGCCTGCTTGTTCCGTTATTCAGTTTCTGATGTCTGTATTGTCGATATCCCTGGCTACCTAGTTTCGTCGCAATCCGCAGCCTGCATGCATGGCGACAGCAATAACAACAACCAAGCACATGGATTTTCCTAGAACCAGTGAAAGCGCCAGACAGACTACTTTCCAGCCGAAAAGGGAGAGCAAATGAACAAAATAATTAAGAAAACAAAAGAAATGCGCGCGCCACACGACGCATCATTCTTTTTGCGAGATGCATCATTTTTGTTGTTGATCCAACGCCCGACGAGCATCGTTTTGCCACACTCCCTGCTGATCCATTGTCTTTGTGGATTTTCTTTTTTACGAAAATGATTCAGATCTATTATCAAAATTCATCAGAAATATAAAACACCTCAAACATAATATTATGGTTAACACTGTTGTCTCCGTAAAAAATAGGACAGTAATAATGCTAGCGTCGGTGTCTCCAATGGGTTCAGCCAAGGACAAGGAGGTGGTCTAGGGAGGAGCGATGGAAGAATGAAGCTGTCATGTGGACGCGATCTCCTCCGTTACTTTACACGTCCCAGCAGTACTATACTGGTATACATTTCTTCTAGATCATGGACATAACATAAAGTATTATAGTATAAACCACCACCAACTTGCGCCTTCATTGTCCACTCCTGTACGAGATCGAAGCTGCACCCTCTGACATTGTATCGTTTTTCTTACAGCAGTTTCTTCCTTAAAAATTAAATTATTTTCTTTGAGAGCTAAAATTAATTAGTTTCTTAGTAGTGTTTCAAAGGCCAAGTTCTCCTTCGTTTACCTTGTAAAAAAATAAGCGTGCGGTGAATCAATCTGTGGTTGGATGATTAGAGGACTGTGGTGTTCTCAGTCTATCGTAGTTCAAATCCTAGTGCTCACATTTATTTCCGAATTTATTTTAGAATTTCTGGCGATGCGCATTCGGTGAAAGGAGACTTTCCCGTCGACAACGAGATGTCTATGATGACTCTGTAAATTTCAAGATAATATGCTGGCTGAGTCTTTCAGAGATGCTCATAAAGGTAGCATGTGCGTGTGTGTTCATAGAAATAAGTGTATGCGCGTGTATATGAGCGTTCGCATTTGTACTGCGTTAAAAAAACGACGTGTGAAAACTTATATTTTTTTACTCGTCCGTGATCCCGTCCTAGTTTCCTGCATGTCTGTATGTGAATCTCAAGTAAAAATTTCAACGGGCCAATTCGTAATTTTGCCGCCGTGTAGTGGGTATATTGCAAACTGCCTCGCTGTCCCTCTAAATTTGGCCCGAGTTCGTTCGTAGCCTCCCCCTTCTCACGTGTCTCTTCTCCCTCCCTCTCTCCCTCTCCGCCGAATCCCGGCTCCTCCCGTCGCCCTTGCATTGCGTCCGGCTCCGGCGAGTTTCCTCCGCCTCCTTTCCCAGTCCGAACGGCCGGAGACCGCGGCTTTGACCGTCTCTGTCTTTCCCGCACGTCTGTCTTGTGCACCCGAGAGAACCATCAGGAATCATCCAGAGAAGGACAAGCCGCGGCGGCCTTCGTACGTTTCCGCAATCCCAAGCCGCAAAGAAGGAGTTTTAATTCCATGATTTCTCAGGCTCAGCCTGCCCTCCAGCTCTGATTATCTTCTTCTCTCTTTCTTTCGTTTGTTGGGAAAAAAGTAGGAAAGCGGTGCGCAGGAAGTTGCCTTTCTTGGCTTGGCTGGGTCCGAGGAACGGGGAGGAGGATGCGGCAAGCCATTGCCGCGCTGGGCGTCGCGTGCGCGGCCGCCTTCGCAGTCGCCGTCGCCGCCGCTGACCGTGGGCTCTCGCTGCCCAGCGACCGCGCCGTGGTGGCGGCGCCGGAGGAGATCAGCCTCCTCAACAAGATTGCCAATTTCATGTGGCAGACCGACAGGAACTCGTACCAGCATGTTTGGCCGGTAACACGCAAAACAAGCCCCAGCTTTCCGAGCATTTCTTTAACCAGCGCGTCTTTTTTACTAGCTTCTACTGTAGTTTGCTTTCAGTTACTGTATTTTATTAGCCATGAGATGAACTGCTGCACCTTTTTACCCGCTCGTTTTGTGGGAATTCAGTTTGACCCATGCATGAGGGAACTGAATTTTCTTGATTTAATTTAATTATTATGTAGCTCAAACTCCAAACTATGTACATTTGTGTGTGTGATACTTTTTCAGTATATCTGCACTCTCTTCTTTTTGATATGTGTGGTGCTAATTTGGTGGATTTTGTGGATGTGGTAGCCGATGGAATTCGGATGGAAAATGGTGCTGGGGTCGCTGATCGGATTCTTTGGCGCGTCATTTGGGAGCGTCGGGGGCGTTGGTGGCGGCGGGATCTTTGTGCCGATGTTGACATTGATCATCGGTTTCGATCCAAAGTCTTCAACTGCCATATCCAAGTGTGAGGATCCAGCTCTTTCTTTTGGGATTTTCTTCTTCTGTGCCTGCCTGCTCTGAAAGCAACAGCTCTTGCTGTCCCTAAGCATTCATTTCTCAAGCATGTTCAGTATGCGGTCCTGTAATGATTCCTTCATGTGTGCATTAGTTTGCCTCTTTTCTAGGTATCTTCCTTTTCAAGTATGCGGTGCTGTACTGATTGATTCATGTGTGCATTAGTTTACCTCCTTTCGAGGGATCTTGCTTGTTCTGTTGCTGTTGGAAAGTTAGGCTGGCAAATTAGTTTGGAATTAGAGTATTTAAGTGTCTTAAAGGGGCAATTAATGCTATTCTGTTTTGTTTATGGTAGGTAACTTGTGATGGTTGCTAATTATATATTCATGTGTATCGGATTACGCCTTTTTGCCTTTGTCTGGCTCACTTATACTTAATTAATGGCTAAGTCTATGTTTACTTGTTTCCATGAAAAGAAGTAGCTACAAAGGTGTGAAGGCTATACAATAATCAAAGTATTAACATGCAAATCTGAAATATTGAAGTTCAGTGAGCAATGATCCTGCATTAGGGTTTAAATGTGTGTTTTATGGAATACATTCTATTCCATTAAACGATACGACCAACAACATCGTCTCCATCTACCGAACTGAGCACAAAGTCAGGATCACCGTCCAGCTATTTCGTTTGGAACTTGTGACCTAACTCTGCACCATGCGCCAGCACAGCGTCTACAACCTTATAACAATGCACCTTCATTTCCCAGATATTCTTTCCAACCTGTATACTAATTATCTGGTTTGTGTCTTTATCGTCAGTATACATCCCTGCTGTTTAGGAATTCATTTACTTTTACACATAATTACCTCCCTCTACTCAGAATTGTTGGTTGACATCGTTATACTCCTAGTAGTTTAGTACAATTCATAGAAATCTCTGGTTGCTGACTTACTATACGAGTCTTGCAAAAATATGATAGAATAATATATAAGTATTTAGTTACAAATACAATGTTTGTTCAGCGGTTTTAATTGATATTTTGCATTCATTTGGACAGGTATGATCACTGGTGCAGCTATCTCAACTGTGTACTACAATCTCAAGCTGAAACATCCGACTTTGGACATGCCGGTGATCGACTATGACCTAGCACTGCTCATCCAGCCTATGCTAATGCTCGGGATTAGCATCGGTGTTATTTTCAATGTTATATTCCCTGACTGGCTGGTCACAGTTCTCTTGATAATCCTTTTCCTAGGTGCTGATTAACCCCTAAACTGCTGCGTTTTTTTTTTTGGTTATCTAGTTCTCATGAATGACCTTTCTTTGCTTCCCCAAATTAAATTGTAGGCACATCAACTAAAGCTTTCCTGAAGGGTGTTGAGACATGGAAAAAGGAGACAATAATCAAAAGGGTAATCTTCCACAGTTATCTCATCATGTTTATAAAAAGTGATTTTATTTATCTCCGCTTCTTTTGTTTGCCCCTTTTGTATGCTAATGGATCTTTTTTTCATTTCTTCCAGGAAGCTGAGAAACGATTGGAGCAAACCAGTAAGAATGCTAGAAAACGAAGTGCTTCTCATCTGTCACCAAATCAAAATATTAATGCTCGTATTTTTCAACCTTTCAGGCGAGGAACCAGAGTATGCACCACTCTCTACAGGACCAGGTGCCGCAGCTGATGTCAAACCCCATTCAGATGAAGCGGTAAACATCTCATGACAATATACATAATTCCTTGCATTTGTTGGAGATCTCATTCTCAAGAATTTGAACCTAGAATTTCCCAATATTTCAGCCATCACTTATGAAGAACATTTACTGGAAGGAGTTTGGTCTTCTCACATTCGTGTGGCTAGCATTCCTTGCTATTCAGATAACAAAGGTGAGGATTGTAATTGAAAACTACAAATTAAAATGGTCATAAAAATTTCAGACGCATCTAATTCCAGCTTCTTACCAAGTCATTATTAGCTGTCTTATAACTCAGCACATTTGTTTGGTTATTTCTGTTATTTTTGTTGCTTTATTTGGCCTTACTAGCAAGCATTTTCTCTTTCTTGATTTTGCTTTTGTCTTAAGCGGACGATAATGTTTCTTTCATGTAGTCTCACAAATTTGTGATAGTAAACAAACATCCTTTATGACCAATTCATTCAGAAAAAATAGGAATCAAATCAATATGTACAGCCGATCCATTAAGTTAGTTTTCATAAGACGTTTCAGGATCTTCTGCTCTTTTCAGTTAATTTGAAAAAGAAACACATACAAATGCTGTCACTTTATTTTCTAGAAACTATTGTACTTGAACTAAATTTATAGCTTTCTATCTTTGACAGTAATACTTCAATGCTATGCTATTTTTCTCATACTTGCAGAATTATGCTCCTACTTGCTCCACGTGGTACTGGGTCTTGAACTTTCTCCAGGTATTTATATTTCCGCACCTGTTTTACCCCAGTTATACCAAAAATCCATGCTGATTTATGTAGATCCTGTAAAATACTTAACCACTGGAATTTGTGTTCCAAATATCAATCTTATCACAAGATTTATAAATTATCTCATATGTCTTTGTTGAACTCCAAATGTAACTACACAAACTTAGAGATTCAAAGCCATACATCGTGGGCAATCCCCACACTGGTGCACCTCGACTCCTCTATCTGGCCAGGGATCCTTTTGCCTATTCTTTGGAAAATCTGGGAAGCAAGAAATGCTGCTGCTTTTAGGACTGAAAACCATAGTCCACGTGTAACCATTACTAGCTTATGTAGGGACTTTGATCTTTGGACTCTTCGGTTTAGAGAACCGAGTGATAAGGTAGCCGCCTTGTCTTGGCGCGACTACCTCTCTTCATGGATTGCGTGACTCTGTAAACTCTTGTAACACTGGTCCTTGGGCCGCTTTGAGCAACATATATACAGGCGGGGATCCTCTCCCCCTCGGTGATTACTCAAAAAAAAAACATACATTGTCACTTTGAGCAACATATTTCCTACTAATTAACATGTGATTTAAGCTCCCAATTTTCTCTACCAATTTGTACAAAGTTATGATTTTGCACCACCTATATGGACCAATTTTTACTGTTGGTCTACTTGGCTAATTTCTGACATTATGAAAGAAGGGTTGTTGTATTGTATCAATGTTGATCATACACTGTCATAAATCTTTCTACTCATTTGGTGCAGATCCCGGTCTCTGTAGGAGTGACTATGTACGAAGCACTGGGTCTGATGAACGGGAAGAGGGTGCTATCATCAAAGGGAAATGAGCAAACTACCCTGAAATTTCATCAGCTCTGCATATACTGCTTCTTCGGTGTCACTGCAGGGCTCGTCGGCGGTCTGCTAGGTTTGGGAGGTGGTTTCATCATGGGACCACTGTTTTTGGAGCTCGGCATCCCTCCCCAGGTACACTCCACCCCCCCAGTTTTCACGTTTATGTATGTCAACAAGTTATGATTTGGCCATAAAGAATGCCTCCTTAACTGAAACCATCATAGGTTTCAAGTGCTACCGCCACGTTTGCAATGATGTTCTCTGCTTCTATGTCCGTCGTGGAATACTACCTCTTGAACCGGTTTCCAGTTCCTTATGGTAACACTATCCCTCTGGTTCACATTTTTTTCTTGGTATAGGGCTGGGCATGTACTGAATCAATTTCTTGGCCTTTTCTTCAGCTGCTTACTTTGTTGCTGTGGCGTTCGTTGCTGCCATTATTGGGCAGCATGTAGTCAGGAGGTTGATCAGTTGGTTAGGGCGGGCATCACTCATCATCTTCATACTGGCTTTCATGATCTTCATCAGCGCAATTTCTCTTGGTACATTTTCGAACATCTGACACTGCCCTGATCAAATGCCCACTGTTTTTGAACTTTGAACAATGTTAACAGAAGCTGCTTCTTTTCAATCTTCAGGTGGGGTCGGTATCTCCAACATGATTCACAAGATGGAGCAACATGAGTACATGGGGTTTGAGAACCTCTGCAAATATGATGCATAGGATGCAAGCGGGCTTAACGTTCATTTGCAGTCATTCGAGTAAGGAACCGGAATTAAATTGAAGATTCAATTCATAGGTGGTTCAGGTTTCATACCTTTAGCCATGTAATCAGAATGTAATCTAGCGCACAAAAAATCAGAGGTCACCGCTTGGGGTTAGAACTGGGGTAAATGTTGGAGCACACTTTTTTTCTGGAACTGATTTCTGAATTTTCAGTTTAAAGTCAATTCACCGTGCCTATCTCATTGTACCAATCTTGTAATAGATTTAGTGAACTTGTTCTTATGCCCTGCAGAATATCATCATAGATGTGCATTTTGTTGTCAGAAATTGTTCACTGAGAATGCCCCTGCAGATAGGCGTGTAGCCCATTATCAAACGCTCGATGCACAGCGCCGGCAGAATTTCATGTTTCTGGATGTCCTACCCATTCAACAAAAATAGCATGTTTCTTCAGAATTCAACATATATCATACCCAGACCAGACAAAGATTATAGCGCCACTCATCGCCAATAATCAGTGCTGCCGAAAACACTTGGCCTCTGTACTTATCTCTTAATTTGAACCAACATCAGACCATGAACATGTAACACTCAGTACTATTTATTTTATTTTATTGCGGGGAAACACTCCAGTACTATAGTAGCATGGTTGCGCTTACATCCTTCCAGAACATGTCAGCATCACCAGATATCTTGTACTAATAAAGTAACTACTGCCGCCGTAAGATCTTTTGATCATGATTTCCTACATATCACATTCCTCAATTTGCATTCTCAAACGAGGCAGGCATGGCAACAAGGCAAAGAGTGACAGTCTGATGCATTATAGGCAACTTAAAATATATCATTGTAACTAACAGATGTTACATTCTCTTTTTTCCTTTCTGAAACGTATTGCCATACTTCAACTTATATCATTGTAACAAAACATCAACGCACCATTCTGAAGTTTCTAACCCATAACGAAGATTTCTAAGAAGACTCGTGTTTACAGTAGCACCAATTTAGGGGATGCTATGAACAACTTTATCTAAATCGTCGGAAGACAGTCGAGATAGAAGAGAACATTGTATGCTAACGATAGGGGGGAAACTGTAAGCTGACAGTTACTAGAAGCATGCTTGAAATCATTAATCAACCATGCTCCTGTTACCAGGACACTCGAGCAAGGCGTTGTTTTTAGCATCTGAAGTGATTTACAGTTTTTTACATGAATAGATCATTGTGCAGCTGCCCTTCAACTGTCTTGGACCAGGTTGGTTGGCTCACTCAAAACATACTTCGGCAGTTCATATTTAGCACCTGGAATGTTAATAGCTTGGTAAACTACCTGAACGACAGTTGAAAGAGTGGGGGAAAAAGGAATCAGATGGAAAATCAAACCTCTTTCATCATAGCATAGAGTCAGGTCAGCATTTGAAACAATTACGCCCGCACTTTCCACAATTGCCTGTGCAAGGGCTACATCAGCCTCTGACGCAGCACGAAGGGCATCCCAAATTTCTGTAGAAGGCTTAAATGGTTAGTGCAAGGATTGCGTACATGAGCAGCTAAGGGAACTATACATACAAGCATGAAAAGAAAGTGGAGCTCAACTATCAATTTAATAGGAAGCAAAATTATGTAAAGACACACGACAGAAGCATAAGAGTAAGAAGTACCTTTCCGACCACCATAGTGAGGAGCTGTGTCCCAAAACTCATCACGCATCTGCCTGAGCTGGGCAATTGTGATCGGCTGGGGGTGCTTCCAGGGCTTAGGCTTCCTGACTTTCTTCGTAGCTTCTGCATAATTGAAAAATAAGCCACAATGTATGAGATGACCAGTGAAGCCTTAATAAGTATTCACAGTTAAAAGATATTAGAGTAAATTCAGTGCAAGACAAAAGACAAACAGCGCTAGTTTTTTGGCTCTGAAAAACTCATCTCTATGTAATAGGAACATCCTTGTGCAACTTACTATTCGATGAAAAGTTCACCTTTAAATTTTAAGGCATTTTTCTAGCCCTGTTCTCATTGCCTTATGTGTCTACCACAAATATACACATTACATGTGGTGACTAGAATTTTTTTAGCACCAACAAACTAACTTATAGGGACTAAGTAACATAAATCAAAATTAATCAGTGCCAACAACTCACAATTGGAATTAATCAAATATTGAGTGGACATAATATTTGATCCATGCTATGTACATGAGATGACTAAAACACACATAGATATATAATAATGTTATTTCATCTAATTATTCAAGATTAGATATTGTCAATGAGTAGTCAGGCATGTATTTAATAGATCTACATGAGGTCATCAACTATCTAAAATACTGGCAAGTGGCAAGAACTAAAAATTCCACAAATTGTTTTGTACCATTTTCAACAGACACAATATGATGCACCAGGACTTGCATAATACTACCATCACGTTCCAAACGTCACTTGCTTCTTCTTTATCAAATACCAAGCCCCACAGAATTGTTCAAAACATAATAGTACTCTTAGCAGTTTAGCACAACCTAGTCCTTGTGGATACATTTTGTCAGGCTCCAAGCTGATTAGGCTAACTAAACAACCATCCATATTCTTCAATAAATGTTGACACCATTATTAGTTTACCAGACACTAAGCTATTACTTCTAGCTGAATACATAAAATACAACTCTACTCAAATGTAATGAACAAGGAAACCAAATCCTGTATAGTTCCAGCTTTCAGTGTTCAACTTGCACAAAATATCATGTCCCTTGCATCAGGATTCAGGACAATAGAACAGGATCCAAAATATAACATTTGCTCATGAATTGTCATAATAAACAACCACTACATATCACAAAAGAAAACAGAAACCTTCAAGATACAGAGATGTTAATCACACCCCCAAGAATGCAATGAATGTTAAAACTATGTCTTGTTGACTGCTATGCTAACTAATTAGTTCCATTCAGAACAAATCATACAGAAATCAAAACTATGCGTCATGTAGCAAAGCATAGTTGTGCATGCTGTCGGATCAAGAAACATTTGTCACACACAAGAAACTGGAAAGAACAAAAAAAATTCTCTTCAGAAAAGACAATTTCGCCATCCATGCTTAATTTGGACTATCCACAAGTTCAACAAGTCTATCACAGCTAACAACTTTGGAAGATCCAAATCCAGTTACATCCTCATGTTCACACACTCACTGATCATGACCTCCTTTCACCAAACTATGATTAACGAAGCCAGAAAGTGTCCTATAACATCTTCCACACGTTATGCACACAGGGACAACAATGTATAAAAAAAGAATCTAATTTACACTCCTGTCGCCACTCAATAGTTACACGATCCAGTTCAGCAGAGCACTCTCTAGTTACACAAGGGGAAGCAACCCCATCTTCCCCAAGAATCCCATCGCCGCAAACTAATCATTCACCAAGGAAATCCGCACAACAAATGATCCCATTCAGTTCGCCGGTGGGCATAAGTTTCACTCCTGCAATTTTTACCGGCCAACTCAAACCCAAATCACAACTCGACCAATAATCCCTTTCCACGAAGGCGCCACCCGAAAATCCCTGCCAAGCCCTTAAGCAACTACCTACACACAAATAACTCAACTTGGATAACCTAGCTCGATTTGGAACCAAGAAATCAATTCCTGCCAAGCACGGCTCGACCAAGAATCCATTCCCATCACACAACTGGCGCCATCTACGCCATCACAACGCACGCCCTCTAAAGGGACCAAAAAATCTTCAAACTCCAAGAACCCAATTCCGCGAGTCGCACAGAAATCTTGCCGCAAGGACCCGATCCTAACCGGGCGGATCAAGCAGAAAGCGAAGAACAGGAGGGGAAATCTGAGGGGCTGGGAGCTCGGATCGTGAAATCTTACCGCCTCCGGCGGCCGCAGCGCCCTTGGGGGTGGATCCTGCGCAGCCCATGAGAATCCTGCTTCTCGGTGGTGAAGCCGTGGAGGAGTGGAGGGCTTTGGGGGAGGCAGCCTTGGCTTCCGAGCTTCTACGGAAGAAAGGAACAGAAAGCGCCGGTGGTTTACTGTATATATCCCCTTTCATAAGCTCTCCTGCCTTCGTTTATAGGAGTATGATTTTATTTATTAATTAATTAATAATTAAATCAAACCTTGCTTATATCAGAGGAGAGAACATCGGATACAACACGTAATAATAGAGTAACTGAAGCCAATAGCATAATAATGATCCTAGAGAAACAGAGCTTGCAAGCAAGACAATATGGCTCAACATTTTGTTAAGTCATCTTCAATGCGGACTCTCAAAACACCCGCACACGTCTGAGACGACCTGTTTGGACGTTGCAAGACATCCAACACAGGCATGTATATGTTGGCAACGCTTCCGCATGTCCGTTTACTCGCAAACCGGAAGCAAATCAGCGGGCTTTGCATGGAATCCGGACCTCTAACGCGTAGGACTCCGAGACCCTCAGCCCACACAAAAACCAGAGCGAAGCCCGTGCATTTGGATCAATCTGCAAATCGGCGCCAAAACCCCTCCCCCTCTGCGCTCCAATCGCCGTCGGCATCCACCCTTCTCGCACTTTTCGCTTCCGCCACCGCATGGACCCGTACAAAAATCTGCTGGAGCCGGCGGGGGTGAAGGATCTGGAGAAGGTGTCCGCCTGGAAGATTAACTCAGCGGCACGACAAGCCCGCCACCCCAAAGTGAAGGCAAAAGATGGGGCGGCCGACAAAAAGAAGGGCAGCAAGAGAGCGGGTGGGGCCAAGGACGGGGTGCAGGGGCCAGGCGGGGCATCGCCACCATCGTCGTCCATGCACACGCCACCCTGTCCGGAGCAATATCAACCTCCCTACTTCTACGCCACCAAGTAGCTCGGTCGGTAATCCACAACCTCCGTCGTCAGGCATGTGTCGTATTGCGTGAATGTCAACATACCACATTGCTATGCGTTTGAAATGAAATTGGTTGGACCTGGGCGGACATTTATGGGATACGTTGGATGACCGACTCCCGCATCTATGTCCGCGGACAGATAGTGTGTCTGTTTTAGATAATGGTGTTGGAGATACCCTAAGACCACAACCAAACTTACAGTTGTTTAGCCGATATAGCTCTCGCTAGTGATGGACATCATAAAAAATTCAACACTAAACTACCTACATAGACATGTAGAGAACCAAACCTCGTTCATTGGGTGCAATAGTAGATGGTGCACGCTACACGTCGACCGGCTAACGAGCAGATTGGATCGGCCATCTCTAGAGTCGTCTGATCTGACATGAGACACTTATCCGATCTTGGTTACACCACCCGTCAGGTTGGGACCCAAACATTGCAACGTGCCCCATGTCGTGCACGGGAGGTTTGTAGCCGGTCCCAAATTACAACGATCGTCAACCATACACCTCTTCTCCACCCATTGCAACATGTGCCATGTTGCCACCGCAACAAATCCTTTTTGCTGTTGGGCTCAGGTGGTTTGTTGAATTTGTTTCCTTTGAAATATGAACCATCTTGGGCTCAGGTGGTTGCAACATGGCCTATGTTGGACTGGTTGACTTTGTCCCTCACCTGGTCGGACCGTAACATGAGTTGTGTTTGGCTTAGATGGTTGCAAATTGGCCCATGTTGCAACTAGCTGCCTTGTCTACAGAGGCCATTACGCAACCTGGACAATGTTGCAGAGGCCACCATGCATCATGGTCATTGTTGTAAACCACCATGCAACATGGACGTTGTTGCATCGCATGCATCAACATCGCCTAGCGAAGCGCGATAGCGTGAAACACTAACAAGGCTCGCTGGTTCCCATGAAGCGTGATGACCTGAAGCATAGGTGTGGCAGCAATCAGCGCATGACAGCGTGGTCGCGAGGGAGAGAAAAGGAACGAAAGGTAGCACATGGAACAAAACGAGTGAATGTCCAAGGGATACGGTTATGGGGAGGTGGGCGGTGCCTAGCCGCATGGGACGCTAATACGTCTCCGACGTATCTATAATTTTGATTGTTTCATGCTATTATATTATCATTATTGTTTGCTTTATATGTCATTTTATATTATTTTATGGACTAACCTATACTTTGTGCATAGTGTCAGTTCCTATAAAACCATACCAAACAAAGTCCAAACATGATGAAACTTTACGGTGATTTTTTCTGAAACATAAGAGACCCTGGCAGTTTCGGGGAGAAATCAGAAGACATGCGAGGAAACCACAAGCTCAAGGGGCGCGCCACACTGGTACGCGTCGGTCCTAAACAAACGGTTTTTAACCCCTTTCCGCGACGGCATTCGGAACCGTCTCCAAGTGAGTGTGGGCGATAGGGGGGGTCCTTCCCACACGTTTCAGAAACCGTTGGGGATATGCCCTCCTGACACACACGCTCGGCAAAATAAGATCGTGTGAGACCGACAAGCGCTCAAATATAGAAATACGTGCAGTAGTGCTAAAAATACAATTATACGGCGAAATTGTTTCCGACCGCAAGTACATCCCACACAGTCAGTCCCCGCTAAACGTTTCCGTTCGTGTATGTCGGCGTTCTGGGAACGGGGGTCCCCAGACTTGCCTGCCTGCGGCCTGCGGCGTGGCTCAAGTGGGGGCCCAGCGTGGCCCATCTTCATCAACACGAGGCTCAAGACCCTTGCGAGGGGCCAAGCCTCGCGAGGCGGACGACGCGGCGCATCCTCAGGCACAGCCTCGTCAGGCTGGCTCGCGAGGAGGCGGAGAGTTCAAGGCGGGGTACCTCGCGAGGTGCCCATGACGCAAGCCATGACGACACGGGGCACCAGGCGGGTGCCAGCGCGCGCAGCGTCCCTCTTTCCTCTTTGGTGCAAAGGGGGCAAGCGTATCCGCGGAGTACCGAGGCATCAGGCAAAGGTTGCCACTTCGGTGCAACGAGACCAAGACCAGTAGGACTACGAGACGGAGGTCACCATGGAGCCCAGCGCGGCGTCATCACCAGAGCCTTTGGCAGGCGAAGACTGCTTTTGTCAGGATAGGTGTACTCGCTGTCCCCCTTCAAATTAGCCCGCCATTGTTGGATCCCTTCCCGCTCAATATTTGGGGAGAGGACCAGGGCCTCTATAAATAGGACTAGCCACCCACATAGCTGGGGGTTCGATTTCTGGGGGTTCGATTTCTGGTGGTTCGATTCCTGGTTGTTCGGTCCGGGATCTGAGAGAGAAAGAGAGAGAAAGGTGACTGAACTCTTCATAGCAGTTCATCACCACAGCCAAGAACAGACCCTCTGAAGGAAATATGCCCTAGAGGCAATAATAAAGTTATTATTTATTTCCTTATATCATGATAAATGTTTATTATTCATGCTAGAATTGTATTAACCGGAAACATAATACATGTGTGAATACATAGACAAACAGAGTGTCACTAGTATGCCTCTACTAGACTAGCTCGTTAATCAAAGATGGTTAAGTTTCTTAACCATGAACAATGTGTTGTTATTTGATTAACGAGGTCACCTCATTAGTTGAATGATCTGATTGACATGACCCATTTCATTAGCTTAGCACACGATCGTTTAGTATGTTGCTATTGCTTTCTTCATGACTTATACATGTTCCTATGACTATGAGATTATGCAACTCCCGTTTGCCGGAGGAACACTTTGGGTGCTACCAAACGTCACAACATAAATGGGTGATTATAAAGGAGTACTACAGGTGTCTCCAATGGTAGATGTTGGGTTGGCGTATTTCGAGATTAGAATTTGTCACTCCGATTGTCGGAGACGTATCTCTGGGCCCTCTCGGTAATACACATTATACAAGCCTTGAAGCATTGCAACTAATGAGTTAGTTGCGGGATGATGTATTACGGAACGAGTAAAGAGACTTGCCGGTAACGAGATTGAACTAGGTATTGGATACCGACGATCGAATCTCGGGCAAGTAACATACCGATGACAAAGGGAACAACGTATGTTGTTATGCGGTCTGACCGATAAAGATCTTCGTAGAATATGTAGGAGCCAATATGGGCATCCAGGTCCCGCTATTGGTCCCGCTAGATCTCCAACGTGTGCCCAACCGTGGCATCCGAGCCTAGGTTTTATGGTTTGATGTTATTTGCACGAGTAGAACACAAGTGAGTTGTGGGCGATACAAGTCATACTGCCTACCAGCATGTCATACTTTGGTTCGGCGGTATTGTTGGACGAGACGACCCGGACCAACCTTACGCGTACGCTTACGCGAGACCGGTTCCCTCGACGTGCTTTGCACATAGATGGCTTGCGGGCGACTGTCTCTCCAACTTTAGTTGAACCGAGTATGGCTACGCCCGGTCCTTGAGAAGGTTAAAACGGAGTCTATTTGACAAACTATCGTTGTGGTTTTGATGCGTAGGTGAGATGAGTTCTTGCTTAAGCCCGTAGCAGCCACGTAAAACTTGCAACAACAAAGTAGAGGACGTCTAACTTGTTTTTGCAGGGCATGTTGTGATGTGATATGGTCAAGGCATGATGCTAAATTTTATTGTATGAGATGATCATGTTTTGTAACCAAGTTATCGGCAACTGGCAGGAGCCATATGGTTGTCGCTTTATTGTATGCAATGCAATCGCGATGTAATGCTTTACTTTATTACTAAGCGGTAGTGATAGTCGTGGAAGCATAAGATTAGCGAGACGACAACGATGCTACGATGGAGATCAAGGTGTCACGCCGGTGACGATGGTGATCATGACGGTGCTTCGGAGATGAAGATCACAAGCACAAGATGATGATGACCATATCATATCACTTATATTGATTGCATGTGATGTTTATCCTTTTATGCATCTTATATTGCTTTGATTGACGGTAGCATTTGTTGGGGAACGTAGTAATTTCAAAATTTTCCTACGCACACGCAAGATCATGGTGATGCATAGCAACGAGGGGGAGAGTCTGATCTACGTACCCTTGTAGATCGCAACGGAAGTGTTGACACAACGTAGAGGAAGTAGTCGTACGTCTTCTTCCCGATCCGACCGATCCAAGCACCGTTACTCCGGCACCTCCGAGTTCTTAGCACACGTTCAGCTCGATGACGATCCCCGGGCTCCGATCCAGCAAAGCTTCGGGGAGGAGTTCCGTCAGCACGACGGCATGGTGACGATCTTGATGTGCTACCGACGTAGGGCTTCGCCTAAGCACTACAACGATATGATCGAGGTGGAATTTGGTGGCAGGGGGCACCGCACACGGCTAAGGAACGATCTCAAGGATCAACTTGTGTGTCTAGAGGTGCCCCCTGCCCCCGTATATAAAGGTTGACAGGGGGAGGGCTGGCCGGCCAAGCTAGGGAGGCGCAGGAGGAGTCCTACTCCTACCGGGAGTAGGACTTCCCCCCCAATCCTATTCCTAATAGGATTCCCAAGGAGAAAGAGAGGGAGATAGGTGGCCGGCCACCTCTCCTAGTCCTAATAGGACTAGGGGAGGGGGGTGGCGCGCAGCCCACCTTGGGCTGCCCCTTTCACCTTTCCGCTAAGGCCCAATAAGGCCCATTTGGTTCCCGGGGGGTTCCGGTAACCTCCCGGTACTCCGGTAAAATTCCCGATTTCACCCGGAACACTTCCGATGTCCAAACATAGGCTTCCAATATATCAATCTTTATGTCTCGACCATTTCGAGACTCCTCGTCATGTCCGTGATCACATCCGGGACTCCGAACAACCTTCGGTACATCAAAATGCATAAACTCATAATAACTGTCATCGTAACGTTAAGCGTGCGGACCCTACGGTTCGAGAACAATGTAGACATGACCGAGACACGTCTCCGGTCAATAACCAATAGCGGGACCTGGATGCCCATATTGGCTCCTACATATTCTACGAAGATCTTTATCGGTCAGACCGCATAACAACATACGTTGTCCCCTTTGTCATCGGTATGTTACTTACCCGAGATTCGATCGTCGGTATCCAATACCTAGTTCAATCTCGTTACCGGCAAGTCTCTTTACTCGTTCCGTAATACATCATCCCGCAACTAACTCATTAGTTGCAATGCTTGCAAGGCTTGTATAATGTGTATTACCGAGAGGGCCCAGAGATACCTCTCCGACAATCGGAGTGACAAATTCTAATCTCGAAATACGCCAACCAAACATCTACCATTGGAGACACCTATAGTACTCCTTTATAATCACCCATTTACGTTGTGACGTTTGGTAGCACCCAAAGTGTTCCTCTGGCAAATGGGAGTTGCATAATCTCATAGTCATAGGAACATGTATAAGTCATGAAGAAAGCAATAGCAACATACTAAACGATCGTATGCTAAGCTAATGAAATGGGTCATGTCAATCAGATCATTCAACTAATGATGTGACCTCGTTAATCAAATAACAACACATTGTTCATGGTTAGGAAACTTAACCATCTTTGATTAACGAGCTAGTCTAGTAGAGGCATACTAGTGACACTCTGTTTGTCTATGTATTCACACATGTATTATGTTTCCGGTTAATACAATTCTAGCATGAATAATAAACATTTATCATGATATAAGGAAATAAATAATAACTTTATTATTGCCTCTAGGGCATATTTCCTTCAGTCTCCCACTTGCACTAGAGTCAATAATCTAGATTACACAGTGATGATTCTAACACCCATGGAGCCTTGGTGCTGATCATGTTTTGCTCGTGGAAGAGGCTTAGTCAACGGGTCTGCAACATTCAGATCCGTATGTATCTTGCAAATCTCTATGTCTCCCACCTGGACTAGATCCCGGATGGAATTGAAGCGTCTCTTGATGTGTTTGGTCCTTTTGTGAAATCTGGATTCCTTTGCCAAAGCAATTGCACCAGTATTGTCACAAAAGATTTTCATTGGACCCGATGCACTAGGTATGACACCTAGATCGGATATGAACTCCTTCATCCAGACTCCTTCGTTCACTGCTTCCGAAGCAGCTATGTACTCCGCTTCACATGTAGATCTCGCTACGACGCTTTGTTTAGAACTGCACCAACTGACAGCTCCACCGTTTAAAGTAAACACGTATCCGGTTTGCGATTTAGAATCGTCCGGATCAGTGTCAAAGCTTGCATCAACGTAACCTCTTACGGTGAGCTCTTTGTCACCTCCATATACGAGAAACATATCCTTAGTCCTTTTCAGGTATTTCAGGATGTTCTTGACTGCTGTCCAGTGATCCACTCCTGGATTACTTTGGTACCTCCCTGCTAAACTTATAGCAAGGCACACATCAGGTCTGGTACACAACATTGCATACATGATAGAGCCTATGGCTGAAGCATAGGGAACATCTTTCATTTTCTCTCTATCTTCTGCAGTGGTCGGGCATTGAGTCTGACTCAACTTCACACCTTGTAACACAGGCAAGAACCCTTTCTTTGCTTGATCCATTTTGAACTTCTTCAAAATCTTGTCAAGGTATGTGCTTTGTGAAAGTCCAATTAAGCGTCTTGATCTATCTCTATAGATCTTAGTGCCCAATATGTAAGCAGCTTCACCGAGGTCTTTCATTGAAAAACTCTTATTCAAGTATCCCTTTATGCTATCCAGAAATTCTATATCATTTCCAATCAGCAATATGTCATCCACATATAATATCAGAAATGCTACAGAGCTCCCACTCACTTTCTTGTAAATACAGGCTTCTCCAAAAGTCTGTATAAAGCCAAATGCTTTGATCACACTATCAAAGCGTTTATTCCAACTCCGAGATGCTTGCACCAGTCCATAAATGGATCGCTGGAGTTTGCACACTTTGTTAGCTCCCTTTGGATCGACAAAACCTTCTGGTTGCATCATATACAACTCTTCTTCCAGAAATCCATTCAGGAATGCAGTTTTGACATCCATCTGCCATATTTCATAATCATGAAACGCGGCAATTGCTAACATGATTCGGACAGACTTAAGCATCGCTACGGGTGAGAAGGTCTCATCGTAGTCAACCCCTTGAACTTGTCGAAAACCTTTTGCAACAAGTCGAGCTTTACAGACAGTAACATTACCGTCAGCGTCAGTCTTTTTCTTGAAGATCCATTTATTCTCAATTGCTTGCCGATCATCGGGCAAGTCAACCAAAGTCCATACTTTGTTCTCATACATGGATCCCATCTCAGATTTCATGGCTTCAAGCCACTTTGCGGAATCTGGGCTCACCATCGCTTCTTCATAGTTCGTAGGTTCATCATGATCTAGCAGCATGACTTCCAGAACTGGATTACCGTACCACTCTGGCGCGGATCTTGCTCTGGTTGATCTACGAGGTTCAGTAGTATCTTGTTCTGAAGTTTCATGATCATTATCATTAACTTCCTCACTTATTGGTGTAGGTGTCGCAGAAACAGTTTTCTGTGATGTACTACTTTCTAATAAGGGAGCGGGTACAGTTACCTCGTCAAGTTCTACTTTCCTCCCACTCACTTCTTTCGAGAGAAACTCCTTCTCAAGAAAGTTTCCGAATTTAGCAACAAAAGTCTTGCCTTCGGATCTGTGATAGAAGGTGTATCCAATAGTTTCCTTTGGATATCCTATGAAGACACATTTCTCCGATTTGGGTTCGAGCTTATCAGGTTGAAGCTTTTTCACATAGGCATCGCAACCCCAAACTTTAAGAAACGACAACTTTGGTTTCTTGCCAAACCACAGTTCATAAGGCGTCGTCTCAACGGATTTTGATGGTGCCCTATTTAACGTGAATGCGGCCGTCTCTAAAGCGTATCCCCAAAATGATAGCGGTAAATCAGTAAGAGACATCATAGATCGTACCATATCTAGTAAAGTACGATTACGACATTCGGACACACCATTACGCTATGGTGTTCCGGGTGGCGTGAGTTGCGAAACTATTCCACAATTTTTCAAATGTACACCAAACTCGTAACTCAAATATTCTCCTCCACGATCAGATCGTAGAAACTTTATTTTCTTGTTACGATGATTTTCAACTTCACTCTGAAATTCCTTGAACTTTTCAAATGTTTCAGACTTGTGTTTCATTAAGTAGATATACCCATATCTGCTTAAATCATCTGTGAAGGTGAGAAAATAACGATATCCGCCATGAGCCTCAACATTCATCGGACCACATACATCGGTATGTATGATTTCCAATAAATCTGTTGCTCTCTTCATAGTTCCGGAGAACGGTGTTTTGGTCATCTTGCCCATGAGGCACGGTTCACAAGTACCAAGTGATTCATAATCAAGTGGTTCCAAAAGTCCATCAGTATGGAGTTTCTTCATGCGCTTTACACCGATATGACCTAAACGGCAGTGCCACAAATAAGTTGCACTATCATTATCAACTCTGCATCTTTTGGCTTCTACATTATGAATATGTGTATCACTACTATCGAGAGTTAACAAGAATAGACCACTCTTCAAGGGTGCATGACCATAAAAGATATTACTCATATAAATAGAACAACCATTATTCTCCGATTTAAATGAATAACCGTCTCGCATCAAACAAGATCCAGATATAATGTTCATGCTCAACGCTGGCACCAAATAACAATTATTTAGGTCTAATATTAATCCCGAAGGTAGATGTAGAGGTAGCGTGCCGACCGCGATCACATCGACTTTGGAACCGTTTCCCACGCGCATCGTCACCTCGTCCTTAGCTAATCTTCGCTTAATCCGTAGTCCCTGTTTTGAGTTGCAAATATTAGCAACAGAACCAGTATCAAATACCCAGGTGCTACTGCGAGCATTAGTAAGGTACACATCAATAACATGTATATCACATATACCTTTGTTCACCTTGCCATCCTTCTTATCCGCCAAATACTTGGGGCAGTTCCGCTTCCAGTGACCAGTCTGCTTGCAGTAGAAGCACTCAGTTTCAGGCTTAGGTCCAGACTTGGGTTTCTTCTCCTGAGCAGCAACTTGCTTGCCGTTCTTCTTGAAGTTCCCCTTCTTCCCTTTGCCCTTTTTCTTGAAACTAGTGGTTTTGTTAACCATCAACACTTGATGCTCCTTCTTGATTTCTACCTCCGCAGGTTTCAGCATTGCGAAGAGCTCGGGAATAGTCTTGTTCATCCCTTGCATATTATAGTTCATCACGAAGCTCTTGTAGCTTGGTGGCAGTGATTGGAGAATTCTGTCAATGACGCAATCATCTGGAAGATTAACTCCCATCTGAATCAAGTGATTGTTATACCCAGACATTTTGAGTATATGCTCACTGACAGAACTGTTCTCCTCCATCTTGCAGCTATAGAACTTATTGGAGACTTCATATCTCTCAATCCGGGCATTTGCTTGAAATATTAACTTCAACTCCTGAAACATCTCATATGCTCCATGACGTTCAAAACGTTGTTGAAGTCCCGATTCTAAGCCATAAAGCATGGCACACTGAACTATCGAGTAGTCATCAGCTTTGCTCTGCCAGACGTTCATAACATCTGCTGTTGCTCCAGCAGCAGGCCTGTAACCCAGCGGTGCTTCCAGGACGTAATTCTTCTGTGCAGCAATGAGGATAATCCTCAAGTTACGGACCCAGTCCGTGTAATTGCTACCATCATCTTTCAACTTTGCTTTCTCAAGGAACGCATTAAAATTCAACGAAACAACAGCACGAGCCATCTATCTACAATCAACATAAACAAGCAAGATACTATCAGGTACTAAGTTCATGATAAATTTAAGTTCAATTAATCATATTACTTAAGAACTCCCACTTAGATAGACATCCCTCAAATCCTCTAAGTGATCACGTGATCCAAATCAACTAAACCATGTCCGATCATCACGTGAGATGGAGTAGTTTCATCGGTGAACATCATTATGTTGATCATATCTACTATATGATTCACGCTCGACCTTTCGGTCTCCGTGTTCCGAGGCCATATCTGTATATGCTTGGCTCGTCAAGTATAACCTGAGTATTCCGCGTGTGCAACTGTTTTGCATCCGTTGTATTTGAACGTAGAGCCTATCACACCCGATCATCACGTGGTGTCTCAGCACGAAGAACTTTCGCAACGGTGCATACTCAGGGAGAACACTTCTTGATAATTTAGTGAGAGATCATCTTATAATGCTACCGTCAATCAAAGCAAGATAAGATGCATAAAAGATAAACATCACATGCAATCACTATAAGTGATATGATATGGCCATCATCATCTTGTGCTTGTGATCTCCATCTCCGAAGCACCGTCATGATCACCATCGTCACCGGCGCGACACCTTGATCTCCATCGTAGCATCGTTGTCGTCTCGCCAATCTTATGCTTCCACGACTATCACTACTGCTTAGCAATAAAGTAAAGCATTACATCGTGATTGCATTGCATACAATAAAGCGACAACCATATGGCTCCTGCCAGTTGCCGATAACTTGGTTACAAAACATGATCATCTCATACAATAAAATCAGCATCATGCCTTGACCATATCACATCACAACATGCCCTGCAAAAACAAGTTGGACGTCCTCTACTTTGTTGTTGCAAGTTTTACGTGGCTGCTACGGGCTTAAGCAAGAACTCATCTCACCTACGCATCAAAACCACAACGATAGTTTGTCAAATAGACTCCGTTTTAACCTTCTCAAGGACCGGGCGTAGCCACACTCGGTTCAACTAAAGTTGGAGAGACAGTCGCCCGCAAGCCATCTATGTGCAAAGCACGTCGAGGGAACCGGTCTTGTGTAAGCGTACGCGTAAGGTTGGTCCGGGTCGTCTCGTCCAACAATACCGCCGAACCAAAGTATGACATGCTGGTAGGCAGTATGATTTGTATCGCCCACAACTCACTTGTGTTCTACTCGTGCAAATAACATCAAACCATAAAACCTAGGCTTGGATGCCACTGTTGGGGAACGTAGTAATTTCAAAATTTTCCTACGCACACGCAAGATCATGGTGATGCATAGCAACGAGGGGGAGAGTCTGATCTACGTACCCTTGTAGATCGCAACGGAAGCGTTGACACAACATAGAGAAAGTAGTCGTACGTCTTCTTCCCGATCCGACCGATCCAAGCACCGTTACTCCGGCACCTCCGAGTTCTTAGCACACGTTCAGCTCAATGACGATCCCTGGGCTCCGATCCAGCAAAGCTTCGGGGAGGAGTTCCGTCAGCACGACAGCGTGGTGACGATCTTGATGTGCTACCGACGTAGGGCTTCACCTAAGCACTACAACTATATGATCGAGGTGGAATTTGGTGGCAGGGGGCACCGCACACGGCTAAGGAACGATCTCAAGGATCAACTTGTGTGTCTAGAGGTGCCCCCTACCCCCGTATATAAAGGTTGACAGGGGGAGGGCTGGCCGGCCAAGCTAGGGAGGCGCAGGAGGAGTCCTACTCCTACCGGGAGTAGGACTTCCCCCCCAATCCTATTCCTAATAGGATTCCCAAGGAGAAAGAGAGGGAGATAGGTGGCCGGCCACCTCTCCTAGTCCTAATAGGACTAGGGGAGGGGGGTGGTGCGCAGCCCACCTTGGGCTGCCCCTTTCACCTTTCCACTAAGGCCCAATAAGGCCCATTTGGTTCCCGGGGGGTTCCGGTAACCTCCCGGTACTCCGGTAAAATTCCCGATTTCACCCGGAACACTTCCAATGTCCAAACATAGGCTTCCAATATATCAATCTTTATGTCTCAACCATTTCGAGACTCCTCGTCATGTCCGTGATCACATCCGGGACTCCGAACAACCTTTGGTACATCAAAATGCATAAACTCATAATAACTGTCATCGTAACGTTAAGCGTGCGGACCCTACGGTTCGAGAACAATGTAGACATGACCGAGACACGTCTCCGGTCAATAACCAATAGCGGGACCTGGATGCCCATATTGGCTCCTACATATTCTACGAAGATCTTTATCGGTCAGACCGCATAACAACATACGTTGTCCCCTTTGTCATCGGTATGTTACTTGCCCGAGATTCGATCGTCGGTATCCAATACCTTGTTCAATCTCGTTACCGGCAAGTCTCTTTACTCGTTCCATAATACATCATCCCGCAACTAACTCATTAGTTGCAATGCTTTCAAGGCTTGTATAATGTGTATTACCAAGAGGGCCCAGAGATACCTTTCCGACAATCGGAGTGACAAATTCTAATCTCGAAATACGCCAACCCAACATCTACCATTGGAGACACTTGTAGTACTCCTTTATAATCACCCATTTACGTTGTGACGTTTGGTAGCACCCAAAGTGTTCCTCCGGCAAACGGGAGTTGCATAATCTCATAGTCATAGGAACATGTATAAGTCATGAAGAAAGCAATAGCAACATACTAAACGATCGTGTGCTAAGCTAATGAAATGGGTCATGTCAATCAGATCATTCAACTAATGATGTGACCTCGTTAATCAAATAACAACACATTGTTCATGGTTAGGAAACTCAACCATCTTTGATTAACGAGCTAGTCTAGTAGAGGCATACTAGTGACACTCTGTTTGTCTATGTATTCACACATGTATTATGTTTCCGGTTAATACAATTCTAGCATGAATAATAAACATTTATCATGATATAAGGAAATAAATAATAACTTTATTATTGCCTCTAGGGCATATTTCCTTCAGCATTATAAGATGATCTCTCACTAAATTATCAAGAAGTGTTCTCCTTGAGTATGCACCGTTGCCAAAGTTCGTCGTGCCCAGACACCACGTGATGATCGGGTGTGATAAGCTCTACGTCCATCTACAACGGGTGCAAGCCTGTTTTGCACACGCAGAATACTTAGGTTAAACTTGACGAGCCTAGCATATGCAGATATGGCCTCTGAACACGGAGACTGAAAGGTCGAGCGTGAATCATATAGTAGATATGATCAACATAGTGATGTTCACCAATGAAACTACTCCATCTCACGTGATGATCGGACATGGTTTAGTTGATTTGGATCACGTGATCACTTAGAGGATTAGAGGGATGTCTATCTAAGTGGGAGTTATTAAGTAATATGATTAATTGAACTTAAATTTATCATGAACTTAGTCCTGGTAGTATTTTGTAATTCATGTTGTAGATCAATAGCTCGCGTTGTTGCTTCCCTGTGTTTATTTTGATATGTTCCTAGAGAAAATTGTGTTGAAAGATGTTAGTAGCAATGATGCGGATTGGATCCGTGATCTGAGGTTTATCCTCATTGCTGCACAGAAGAATTATGTCCTTGATGCACCGCTAGGTGACAGACCTATTGCAGGAGAAGATGCAAACGTTATGAACGTTTGGCTAGCTCAATATGACGACTACTTGATAGTTTAGTGCACCATGCTTAACGGCTTAGAATCGGGACTTCAAAGACGTTTTGAACGTCATGGACCATATGAGATGTTCCAGGAGTTGAAGTTAATATTTCAAGCAAATACCCGAGTTGAGAGATATGAAGTCTCCAACAAGTTCTATAGCTAAAAGATGGAGGAGAATCGCTCAACTAGTGAGCATGTGCTCAGATTGTCTGGGTACTACGATCGCTTGAATCAAGTGGAAGTTAATCTTCCAGATAAGATAGTGATTGACAGAATTCTCTAGTCACCATCACCAAGTTAGTAGAACTTCGTGATGAACTATAATATGCAAGGGATAACGGAAACAATTCCCAAGCTCTTCGTGATGCTGAAATCGAGGAAGGTAGAAATCAAGAAAAACATCAAGTGTTGATGGTTAACAAGACCACTAGTTTCAAGAAAAGGGCAAAGGGAAGAAGGGGAACTTCAAGAAGAACAGGCAAGCAAGTTGCTGCTCAAGTGAAGAAGCCCAAGTCTGGTCCTAAGCCTGAGACTAAGTGCTTCTACTGCAAAGGGACTGGTCACTAGAAGCGGAACTACCCCAAGTGATTGGCGGATAAGAAGGATGGCAAAGTGAACATAAGTATATTTGATATACATCTTATTGATGTGTACTTTACTAGTGTTTATAGCAACCCCTCAGTATTTGGTACTAGTTCAGTTGCTAAGATTAGTAACTCGAAACGGTAGTTGCAGAATAAATAGAGACTAGTTAAGGGTGAAGTGACGATGTGTGTTGGAAGTGGTTCCAAGATTGATATGATCATCATCGCACACTCCCTATAATTTCGGGATTAGTGTTGAACCTAAATAAGTGTTATTTGGTGTTTGCGTTGAGCATGAATATGATTTGATCATGTTTATTGTAATACGGTTATTCATTTAAGTAAGAGAATAAATTTTTGTTCTGTTTACATGAATAAAACCTTATATGGTTACACACCCAATGAAAATAGTTCGTTGGATCTCGATCGTAGTGATACACATAATCATAATATTGAAACCAAAAGATGCAAAGTTAATAATGATAGTGCAACTTATTTGTGGCACTGCCGTTTAGGTCATATTGGTGTAAAGCGCATGAAGAAACTCCATGCTGATGGGCTTTTGGAATCACTTGATTATGAATCAGTTGATGCTTGCGAACCATGCCTCATGGGCAAGATGACTAAGACTCCGTTCTTCGGAACAATGGAGCGAGCAACAGATTTGTTGGAAATCATACATACTGATGTATGTGGTCCGATGAATATTGAGGCTCGTGACAGGTATCATTATTTTCTGTTCTTCACAGATAATTTGAGCAGATATGAGTATATCTACTTGATGAAACAAAAGTCTGAAACATTTGAAAAGTTCAAAGAATTTCAGAGTGAAGTGGAAAATCATCATGACAAGAAAATAAAGTTTCTACGATCTGATCGCAGAGACAAATATTTGAGTTACGAGTTTGGTCTTCAGTTAAAAACAATGTGAAATAGTTTCACTACTCACGCCACCTGGAACACCACAAGATAATGGTGTGTCCGAACGTCATAACCATACTTTATTGGATATAGTACAATCTATGATGTTTCTTACCGATTTACCAATATCATTTTGGGATTATGCATTAAAGACAGCTGCATTCACATTAAAAAGGGCACCATCTAAGTCCGTTGAGACGACATAATCTGAACTGTGGTTTGGCAAGAAACCAAAGTTGTCATTTCTTAAAGTTTGGGCTGCAATGCTTATATGAAAAAGTTTCAACTTGATAAGCTCAAACCCAAATCGGAGAAGTGCGTCTTCATAGGATACCCAAAAAGAAAAATGTTGGGTACACCTTCTATCACAGATCCGAAGGCAAGCTATTCGTTGCTGGGAATGGATCCTTTCTAGAGAAGGAGTTTCTCTCGAAAGAAGTGAGTGGGAGGAAAGTAGAAAACTTGATAAGGTAATTGTACCTTCTCCCTTATTGGAAAGTAGTTCATCACAGGAATCTGTTCATGTGACTACTACACCAATTAGTGAGGAAGCTAATGATGATGATCATGTAACTTCAGATCAAGTTACTACCGAATCTCGTAGGTAAACCAGAGTGAGATCCACACCAGAGTGGTACGGTAATCCTATTCTAGAGGTCATGTTACTTGACCATGACGAACCTACGAACTATGAGGAAGCGATGATGAGCCCAGATTCCGATAAATGGCTGGAGGCCATGAAATCTGAGATATGATCCATGTATGAGAACAAAGTATGGACTTTGGTTGACTTGCCCGATGATCGGCGAGCAATTGAGAATAAATGGATCTTCAAGAGGAAGACGGACACTGATAGTAGTGTTACTATCTACAAAGCTAGAATTGTCGCAAAAAGGTTTTCGACAAATTCAAGGTGTTGACTACGATGAGAGATTCTCACTCGTATCTATGCTTAAGTCTGTCTGAATCATGTTAGCAATTGCCGCATTTTATGAAATCTGGCAAATGGATAAACAAAACTGAATTCCTTAATGGATTTATTAAAGAAGAGTTGCATATGATGCAACCAGAAGGTTTTGTCAATCCGAAAGGTGATAACACAATGTGCAAACTCCAGCGATCCATCTGTGGACTGGTGCAAGCATCTCGGAGTTGGAATATACGCTTTGATGAGTTGATCAAAGCATATAGTTTTATACAGACTTGTGGTGAAGCCTGTATTTACAAGAAAGTGAGTGGGAGCACTACAACATTTCTGATAAGTATATGTGAATGACATACTGTCGATCGGAAATAATGTAGAATTATTCTGTAAAGCATAAATGAGTGTTTGAAAGGAGTTTTTCAAAGAAAGACTTCGGTGAAGCTGCTTACATATTGAGCTTCAAGATCTATAGAGATAGATCAAGACGCTTGATAAGTTTTTTCAATGAGTACATACCTTGACAAGATTTTGAAGTAGTTCAAAATGGAGCAGTCAAAGAAAGAGTTCTTGCCTGTATTACAATGTGTGAAGTTGAGTAAGACTCAAAGCCCGACCACGACAGAAGATAGAAAGAGAATGAAAGTCATTCCCTATGCCTTGGCCATAGGTTCTATAAAGTATGCCATGCTGTGTACCAGATCTAGTGTATACCCTACACTGATTGGCATGGGAGTACAATAGTGATCTAGGAGTAGATCACTGGACAGCGGTCAAAATTATCCTTAGTGGAATAAGGATATGTTTCTCGATTATGGAGGTGACAAAAAGGTTCGCCGTAAAGGGTTACGTCGATGCAAGTTTTGACACTGAACTGGATGACTCTAAGTCTCGATCTAGATACATATTGAAAGTGGGAGCAATTAGCTAGAGTAGCTCCGTGCAGAGCATTGTAGACATAGAAAATTGCAAAATACATAACAGATCTGGATGTGAAAGACCGTTGACTAAGATTCTCTCACAAGAAAAACATGATCACACCTTAGTACTCTTTGGGTGTTAATCACATAGCGATGTGAACTAGATTACCAAATCTAGTAAACCCTTTGGGTGTTGGTCACATGGCAATGTGAACTATGGGTGTTAATCACATGATGATGTGAACTATTGATGTTAATCACATGGTGATGTGATCTAGATTATTGACTCTAGTGTAAGTGGGAGACTGAAGTAAATATGCCCTAGAGGCAATAATAAAGTTATTATTTATTTCCTTATATCATGATAAATGTTTATTATTCATGCTAGAATTGTATTAACCGGAAACATAATACATGTGTGAATACATAGACAAACAGAGTGTCACTAGTATGCCTCTACTTGACTAGCTCATTAATCAAAGATGGTTATGTTTCCTAACCATGAACAAAGAGTTGTTATTTGATTAACGAGGTCACATCATTAGTTGAATGATCTGATTGACATGACCCATTCTATTAGCTTAGCACCCGATCGTTTAGTATGTTGCTATTGCTTTCTTCATGACTTATACATGTTCCTGTGACTATGAGATTATGCAACTCCCGTTTGCCGGAGGAACACTTTGTGTGCTACCAAACGTCACAACATAAATGGGTGATTATAAAGGAGCTCTACAGGTGTCTCCAATGGTAGATGTTGGGTTGGCATATTTCGAGAATAGGATTTGTCACTCCGATTGTCGGAGAGGTATCTCTGGGCCCTCTCGGTAATGCACATCACATAAGCCTTGCAAGCATTGCAACTAATGAGTTAGTTGCGGGATGATGTATTACAGAAGGAGTAAAGAGACTTGCCGGTAATGAGATTGAACTAGGTATTGGATACCGACGATCGAATCTCAGGCAAGTAACATACCGATGACAAAGGGAACAACGTATGTTGTTATGCGGTCTGACCGATAAAGGTCTTCATAGAATATGTAGGAGCCAATATGGACATCCAGGTACCGCTATTGGTTATTGACCGGAGACGTATCTCGGTCATGTCTACATTGTTCTCGAACCGTAGGGTCCGCACGCTTAACGTTACGATGGCAGTTATTATGAGTTTATGCATTTTGATGTACCGAAGGTTGTTCGGAGTCCCAGATGTGATCACAGACATGACGAGGAGTCTCGAAGTGGTCGAGACATAAAGATTGGTATATTGGAAGCCTATGTTTGGATATCGGAAGTGTTCCGGGTGAAATCGGGATTTTACCGGAGTACCGGGAGGTTACCGGACCCCCCCGGGAATCATATGGGCCTTAGTGGGCCTTAGTGGAAAGGTGAAAGGGCTGCCCATAAGGGCTGCGCGCCTCCCCCTCTCCCCTAGTCCTATTAGGACTAGGAGAGGTGGCCGGCCACCCCTCTCCCTCTTTCCCCCTTGGGAATCCTAGTTGGAATAGGATTGGGGGGGGGGAGTCCTACTCCCGGTAGGAGTAGGACTCCTCCCGCGCCCTCCTCCTGGCCGGCGCACCTCTCCCCCTTGGCTCCTTTATATACGGAGGTAGGGGGCACCTCTAGACACACAAGTTGATCATTGAGATCGTTCCTTAGCCGTGTGCGGTGCCCCCTGCCACCATATTCCACCTCGATCATATCGTTGTAGTGCTTAGGCGAAGCCCTGCGTCGGTAGAACATCAAGATCGTCACCACGCCATCGTGCTGACTGAACTCCTCCCCGAAGCTTTGCTGGATCGGAGCCCGGGGATCGTCATCGAGCTGTACGTGTGCTGAGAACTCGGAGGTGCCGGAGTAACGGTGCTTGGATCGGTCGGATCAGGAAGAAGACATACGACTACTTCCTCTACGTTGTGTCAACGCTTCCGTTGCGATCTACAAGGGTACGTAGATCAGACTCTCCCCCTCGTTGCTATGCATCACCATGATCTTGCATGTGCGTAGGATTTTTTTTTGAAAATTACTACGTTCCCCAACAGTGGTATCAGAGCCAGGTTTTATGGTTTGATGTTATTTGCACGAGTAGAACACAAGTGAGTTGTGGGCGATACAAGTCATACTGCCTACCAGCATGTCACACTTTGGTTCGGCGGTATTGTTGGACGAGACGACCCGGACCAACCTTACGCGTACGCTTACGCGAGACCGGTTCCCTCGACGTGCTTTGCACATAGATGGCTTGCGGGCGACTGTCTCTCCAACTTTAGTTGAACCAAGTGTGGCTACGCCCGTTCCTTGAGAAGGTTAAAACGGAGTCTATTTGACAAACTATCGTTGTGGTTTTGATGTGTAGGTGAGATGAGTTCTTGCTTAAGCCCGTAGCAGCCACGTAAAACTTGCAACAACAAAGTAGAGGACGTCTAACTTGTTTTTGCAGGGCATGTTGTGATGTGATATGGTCAAGGCATGATGCTAAATTTTATTGTATGAGATGATCATGTTTTGTAACCAAGTTATCGGCAACTGGCAGGAGCCATATGGTTGTCGCTTTATTGTATGCAATGCAATCGCGATGTAATGCTTTACTTTATTACTAAGCGGTAGTGATAGTCGTGGAAGCATAAGATTGGCGAGACGACAACGATGCTACGATGGAGATCAAGGTGTCGCGCCGGTGACGATGGTGATCATGACGGTGCTTCGGAGATGGAGATCACAAGCACAAGATGATGATGGCCATATCATATCACTTATATTGATTGCATGTGATGTTTATCCTTTTATGCATCTTATCTTGCTTTGATTGATGGTAGCATTATAAGATGATCTCTCACTAAATTATCAAGAAGTGTTCTCCCTGAGTATGCACCGTTGCCAAAGTTTATCGTGCCCAGACACCACATGATGATCGGGTGTGATAAGCTCTACGTCCATCTACAACGGGTGCAAGCCAGTTTTGCACACGCAGAATACTCAGGTTAAACTTGACGAGCCTAGCATATGCAGATATGGCCTCGGAACACAGAGACCGAAAGGTCGAGCGTGAATCATATAGTAGATATGATCAACATAACAATGTTCACCATTGAAAACTGCTCCATCTCACGTGATGATCGATTATGGTTTAGTTGATTTGGATCACGTGATCACTTAGAGGATTAGAGGGATGTCTATCTAAGTGGGAGTTCTTAAGTAATTTGATTAATTGAACTTAAACTTATCATGAACTTAGTACCTGATAGTATCTTGCTTGTTTATGTTGATTGTAGATAGATGGCTCGTGCTGTTGTTCCGTTGAATTTTAATGCGTTCCTTGAGAAAGCAAAGTTGAAAGATGATGGTAGCAATTACACGGACTGGGTCCGTAACTTGAGGATTATCCTCATTGCTGCACAGAAGAATTACGTCCTGGAAGCACCGCTGGGTGCCAGGCCTACTGCTGGAGCAACACTAGATGTTATGAACGTCTGGCAGAGCAAAGCTGATGACTACTCGATAGTTCAGTGTGCCATGCTTTACAGCTTAGAATCGGGACTTCAACGACGTTTTGAACGTCATGGAGCATATGAGATGTTCCAGGAGTTGAAGTTAATATTTCAACCAAATGCCCGGATTGAGAGATATGAAGTCTCCAATAAGTTCTATAGATGCAAGATGGAGGAGAACAGTTCTGTCAGTGAGCATATACTCAAGATGTCTGGGTATAATAATCACTTGATTCAATTGGGAGTTAATCTTCCGGATGATTGCGTCATTGATAGAATTCTCCAATCACTGCCACCAAGCTACAAGAGCTTCGTGATGAACTATAATATGCAAGGGATGAACAAGACTATTCCCGAGCTCTTTGCAATGCTGAAAGCTGCGGAGGTAGAAATCAAGAAGGAGCATCAAGTGTTGATGGTCAACAAGACCACTAGTTTCAAGAAAAAGGGCAAAGGGAAGAAGAAGGGGAACTTCAAGAAGAACAGCAAGCAAGTTGCTGCTCAGGAGAAGAAACGCAAGTTTGGACCTAAGCCTGAAACTGAGTGCTTCTACTGCAAGCAGACTGGTCACTGGAAGCGGAACTGCCCCAAGTATTTGGCGGATAAGAAGGATGGCAAGGTGAACAAAGGTATATGTGATATACATGTTATTGATGTGTACGTTACTAGAGCTCGTAGTAGCACATGGGTATTTGATACTGGTTCTGTCGCTAATATTTGCAACTCGAAACAGGGACTACGGAATAAGCGGACACTAGCAAAGGACGAGGTGACGATGCGCGTGGGAAACGGTTCCAAAGTCGATGTGATCGCGGTTGGCACGCTACCTCTACATCTACCTTCGGGATTAATATTAGACCTAAATAATTGTTATTTGGTGCCAGCGTTGAGCATGAACATTATATCTGGATCTTGTTTAATGCAAGACGGTTATTCATTTAAATAAGAGAATAATGGTTGTTCTATTTATATGAGTAATATCTTTTATGGTCATGCACCTTTGAAGAGTGGTCTATTTTTGATGAATCTCGATAGTAGTGATACACATATTCATAATGTTGAAACCAAAAGATGCAGAGTTGATAATGATAGTGCAACTTATTTGTGGCACTGCCGTTTAGGTCATATCGGTGTAAAGCACATGAAGAAACTCCATACTGATGGGCTTTTGGAACCACTTGATTATGAATCACTTGGTACTTGCGAACCGTGCCTCATGGGCAAGATGACTAAAACACCGTTCTCCGGTACTATGGAGAGAGCAACAGATTTGTTGGAAATCATACATACCGATGTATGTGGTCCGATGAATATTGAGTTTCGTGGCGGATATCATTATTTTCTCACTTTCACAGATGATTTAAGCAGATATGGATATATCTACTTAATGAAACATAAGTCTGAAACATTTGAAAAGTTCAAAGAATTTCAGAGTGAAGTTGAAAATCATCATAACAAGAAAATAAAATTTCTACGATCTGATTGTGGAGGAGAATATTTGAGTTACGAGTTTGGTGTACATTTGAAAAATTGTGGAATAGTTTCGCAACTCATGCCACCCGGAATACCACAGCGTAATGGTGTGTCCGAACATCGTAATCGTACTTTACTAGATATGGTACGATCTATGATGTCTCTTA
The DNA here is from genome assembly GCA_034509565.1 of Triticum monococcum. Lineage (NCBI taxonomy): Eukaryota > Viridiplantae > Streptophyta > Magnoliopsida > Poales > Poaceae > Triticum > Triticum monococcum. The sequence continues at coordinate 414,195,544 of CM067845.1, forward strand.
CTGATTTACCGCTATCGTTTTGGGGATACGCTTTAGAGACGGCCGCATTCACGTTAAATAGGGCACCATCAAAATCCGTTGAGATGACGCCTTATGAACTGTGCTTTGGCAAGAAACCAAAGTTGTCGTTTCTTAAAGTTTGGGGCTGCGATGCTTATGTGAAAAAGCTTCAACCTGATAAGCTCGAACCCAAATCGGAGAAATGTGTCTTCATAGGATACCCAAAGGAGACTATTGGGTACACCTTCTATCACAGATCCGAAGGCAAGACATTCATTGCTAAGAATGGATCCTTTCTAGAGAAGGAGTTTCTCTCAAAAGAAGTGAGTGGGAGGAAAGTAGAACTTGACGAGGTAACTGTACCCGCTCCCTTATAGGAAAGTAGTATATCACAGAAAACCGTTTCTGCGACACCTACACCAATAAGTGAGGAAGCTAATGATGATGATCAAGAAACTTCAGGACAAGATACTACTGAACCTCGTAGATCAACCAGAGCAAGATCCGCGCCAAAGTGGTACGGTAATCCTGTTTTGGAAATCATGCTACTAGATCATGATGAACCTACGAACTATGAAGAAGCGATGGTGAGCCCAGATTCCGCAAAGTGGCTTGAAGCCATGAAATCTGAGATGGGATCCATGTATGAAAACAAAGTATGGACTTTGGTTGACTTGCCTGTTGATCGGCAAGCAATTGAGAATAAATGGATCTTTAAGAAGAAGACTGACGCTGATGGTAATGTTACTGTCTATAAAGCTCGACTTGTCGCAAAAGGTTTTCGACAAGTTCAAGGGGTTGACTATGATGAGACCTTCTCACCCGTAGCGATGCTTAAATCTGTCAGAATCATGTTAGCAATTGCCGCATTTTATGATTATGAAATTTGGCAGATGGATGTCAAAACTGCATTCCTGAATGGATTTCTGGAAGAAGAGTTGTATATGATGCAACCAGAAGGTTTTGTCGATCCAAAGGGAGCTAACAAAGTGTGCAAGCTCCTGCGATCCATTTATGGACTGGTGCAAGCCTCTCGGAGTTGGAATAAACGCTTTGATAGTGTGATCAAAGCATTTGGTTTTATACAGACTTTTGGAGAAGCCTGTATTTACAAGAAAGTGAGTGGGAGCTCTGTAGCATTTCTGATATTATATGTGGATGACATATTGCTGATTGGAAATGATATAGAATTTCTGGATAGCATAAAGGGATACTTGAATAAAAGTTTTCCGATGAAAGACCTCGGGGAAGCTGCTTACTTATTAGGCATAAAGATCTATAGAGATAGATCAAGACGCTTGATTGGACTTCCACAAAGCACATACCTTGACAAGATTTTGAAGAAGTTCAAAATGGATCTAGCAAAGAAAGGGTTCTTGCCTGTGTTACAAGGTGTGAAGTTGAGTCAGACTCAATGCCCGACCACTGCAGAAGATAGAGAAAAAAATGAAAGATGTTCCCTATGCTTCAGCCATAGGCTCTATCATGTATGCAATGTTGTGTACCAGACCTGATGTGTGCCTTGCTATAAGTTTAGCAGGGAGGTACCAAAGTAATCCAGGAGTGGATCACTGGACAGCGGTCAAGAACATCCTAAAATACCTGAAAAGGACTAAGGATATGTTTCTCGTATATGGAGGTGACAAAGAGCTCACCGTAAGAGGTTATGTTGATGCAAGCTTTGACACTGATCCGGACGATTCTAAATCGCAAACCAGATACGTATTTACTTTAAACGGTGGAGCTGTCAGTTGGTGCAGTTCTAAACAAAGTGTCGTAGCGGGATCTACATGTGAAGCAGAGTACATAGCTGCTTCGGAAGCAGCGAACGAAGGAGTCTGGATGAAGGAGTTCATATCCGATCTAGGTGTCATACCTAGTGCATCGGGTCCAATGAAAATCTTTTGTGACAATACTGGTGCAATTGCCTTAGCAAAGGAATCTAGATTTCACAAAAGGACCAAACACATCAAGAGACGCTTCAACTCCATCCGGGATCTAGTCCAGGTGGGAGACATAGAGATTTGCAAGATACATACGGATCTGAATGTTGCAGACCCGTTGACTAAGCCTCTTCCACGAGCAAAACATGATCAGCACCAAGGCTCCATGGGTGTTAGAATCATTACTGTGCAATCTAGATTATTGACTCTAGTGCAAGTGGGAGACTGAAGGAAATATGTCCTAGAGGCAATAATAAAGTTATTATTTATTTCCTTATATCATGATAAATGTTTATTATTCATGCTAGAATTGTATTAACCGGAAACATAATACATGTGTGAATACATAGACAAACAGAGTGTCACTAGTATGCCTCTACTTGACTAGCTCGTTAATCAAAGATGGTTATGTTTCCTAACCATGAACAAAGAGTTGTTATTTGATTAACGAGGTCACATCATTAGTTGAATGATCTGATTGACATGACCCATTCCATTAGCTTAGCACCCGATCGTTTAGTATGTTGCTATTGCTTTCTTCATGACTTATACATGTTCCCATGACTATGAGATTATGCAACTCCCGTTTGCCGGAGGAACACTTTGGGTGCTACCAAACGTCACAACGTAACTGGGTGATTATAAAGGAGTACTACAGGTGTTTCCAATGGTAGATGTTGGGTTGGCGTATTTCGAGAATAGGATTTGTCACTCCGATTGTCGGAGAGGTATCTCTGGGCCCTCTCGATAATACACATCACATAAGCCTTGCAAGCATTATAACTAAGATGTTAGTTGTGAGATGATGTATTACAGAACGAGTAAAGAGACTTGCCGGTAACGAGATTGAACTAGGTATTGGATACCGACGATCGAATCTCGGGCAAGTAACATACCGATGACAAAGGGAACAACGTATGTTGTTATGCGGTCTGACCGATAAAGATCTTCGTAGAATATGTAGGTGCCAATATGGGCATCCAGGTCCCGCTATTGGTTATTGACCGGAGACGTGTCTCGGTCATGTCTACATTGTTCTCGAACCGTAGGGTCCGCACGCTTAACGTTACGATGACAATTATTATGAGTTTATGCATTTTGATGTACCGAAGGTTGTTCGGAGTCCCGGATGTGATCACGGACATGACGAGGAGTCTCGAAATGGTCGAGACATAAAGATTGATATATTGGAAGCCTATATTTGGATATCGGAAGTGTTCCGGGTGAAATCGGGATTTTACCGGATTACCGGGAGGTTACCGGAACCCCCCGGGAGCCATATGGGCCTTCATGGGCCTTAGTGGAAAGGAGAAAAGGGGCAGCCCATAGGTGGCCGCGCGCCCCCTTCCCTTAGTCCTATTAGGACTAGGAGAAGGGGCCGGGCCCCCCTCTCTCTCTTTCCCCCCTTGGGAATTCTAGTTGGAATAGGATTGAGGGGGGAGTCCTACTCCCGGTAGGAGTAGGACTCCTCCTGCGCCCTCTCCCTGGCCGGCTCACCCCTCCCCCTTGGATCCTTTATATACGGGGGCAGGGGGCACCTCTAGACACACAAGTTGATCCTTGGTGATCGTTCCTTAGCCGTGTGCGGTGCCCCCTGCCACCAAATTCCACCTCGATCATATTGTTGCAGTGCTTACGCGGAGCCCTGCGTCGGTAGTACATCAAGATCGTCACCACGCCGTCGTGCTGACGGAACTCTTCCTCGACGCTTTGCTGGATCGGAGCCCGAGGATCGTCATCGAGCTGAACGTGTGCTAAGAACTCGGAGGTGCCGGAGTAACGGTGCTTGGATCGGTCGGATCGGGAAGACGTACGACTACTTCCTCTATGTTGTGTGATCGCTTCCGCAGTCGGTCTGCGTTGGTACGTAGACAACACTCTCCCCTCTCGTTGCTATGCATCACCATGATCTTGCGTGTGCATAGGAATTTTTTTGAAATTACTATGTTCCCCAACACCCTCGCGAGGCTGTTCTTCCTTGTATTGTTCATCCACACCAGCCCCAGGAGGCAATCCATCCACCACACACTGGAGTAGGGTATTACACCACATCGGTGGCCCGAACCAGTATAAATCTTGTGTCTTTCGTGCAGCTCTTTTAGTAGTTTAGATCCCATCGAGATGGAGAGGTTGAAGGCGAGATTTCCGCATGCACCCTAGTGTTCGAACCTTAAGGGTCTGCCGGAACCCGAAATCCGACATTTGGCGCGCCAGGTAGGGGTGCGCCGGAATTCGTCTCCCACCGCTCCGCTCTCCTCCGACCGTCGCATCCATGTCAGACGCTCGTCGGGCCCGCGCCGAGCACCGGGCGGCCATCGCTTCTCGCGTCGCCCAGACGGCCCCCGTCGGTGGGCATCCTCGTCGTTCCCCGTCAATGCTGCCACCGGCCCGGCGGGGGGCGAGCAGCAGGCATCGTCTCAGCACCCATCCGTGTGGCAAGACGGCCGTACTGCCACCCCGTCACTCGCACCAGCTGGCTCTTCGTCCCGCGCGCTCCGCGCACCCTTGGAGGCTCGAGCTGCGCTCCTCGCGGCAAACGAGCTCCTGCGCTACCGTCCCGTCGACGACGTCTACGAAGAATGGCTCGACCGCATCGCCGAGCTTGTCCGCGCCGCAGGGGGCTCTTCCGCGCCGTCCGTCCCTCTGCGCCGCACTCCGCCCCGCGCGGGCAACGAAGCTCCAGAGGCGCACCAGCCGCCTCCCCTCCAAGAAGATGCCATGGCTCCAAGGTGCTTGGTCCCTGGGCGGAGCCCGCTCCGTCAGGCGCCAGCGCAGCAAGAGCGAAGCTGCCAAGAAGTTCCTCGCCCACAAGGGGCTGCTAGGGCGCTCCCTGCTCCGGCACGCCGTGACCCTGCTCCAGCTCCGGCGTGTCAAGACCCCGCCCTGCTCCTAGCTGCAGCGCGTGGGGACCCTCAAGACCAAGCTCTCCACCAACCGAGGCCTTTCGTGGCCACCGCGGGCTGCCACGCCTACACCCCGAGCTGCGCAGCGTCGCGTGGCCCGGCAAGTTCAAGCCGGACCTACCTCCTCGCTATGACGGCACCACTGATCCCGCGGAATTCCTCCAGCTCTATGAGCTGGGCATCGAGGCTGCCAATGGGGACGAGAAGGTCATGGCTAACTGGTTCCCCATGGCGCTGAAGGAAGGAGCGCGCACCTGGCTCCTGAATCTGGCTCCAGGAACGATATCTTCCTGGGACCAGATGCGGACCCACTTCATCGCCAACTTCCAAGGTACTCGCGACCGGCCGCCCGCCGTGAGCGACATGCGCCGCATCAAGCAACAACCCGGAGAGACCCTGCAAAAGTACATCCAACGCTTCAACAGCGCGCGCCTCAAGATCCCCAAGGTGTCCGAGGAGGCCATCATCTCCGCCTTCTTTGACGGCGTGCGTGACGTCAAGATGAAGGAGGAGCTGGCAATGCACGAAGACCTCTGCACCTCCCTGGAGCTGTTCAACTTGGCGAACAAGTGTGCCAGGGCTGAGGAGGGACGTCTCTCCCTCCTCGAGCTGCCTGCCGTGGACCTAGAAGAGAAGAAGCCCAAAGCCAAGGACGCGAAGCGCAAGGGGGCTGCCGTACTCGCGGCAGAACCAAACACCAAGCGGGGCAAGGATCTGCCCGAACCCTCCAGAGGCAGCCGGTACTGTGTGTACCATGACCTCCACACCCACAACACCAACGAATGTCAAGAGCTCCACGCCGTGCGAGAAGGAAGGATCGGCCGTCGCCCTGACCGTGCTGACCGGGGCTACGGCCGGGGAGGAGGAAGAAACCCAGGACGCTGGGAAGACCGCGGCCCGCGCCAGGGGTGGCGCGACCAGCCTCGCGAGGACCGCTGGCGGGACCTGCCTCGTGAGGGGGACTGGAGAGACCAGCCTCGTGAGGACCGCCCTCATGGCAACGCGGGCCTACCTCCGCTGCCGCCTCCACCAAGAAGGAACGAAGACCGCCATCAAGACGAGGGGGCTGGGGGCTTCCAGGAGCCGCGCGCAATCGCCTGCATCCTGGGCGGAGCTCAAGTCCCGGCCTCCCAACGCATCTTCAAGCAGTTTGCCCGCGAAGTGAATGCAGTTCTCCCCAAGCTCGAAGCAACGCGCCCCCTTAGGTGGTCGGCGTGCCCCATCACGTTCAGCTCGGCAGACCAGCTCAAGTGCGCGGCCACTGCAGGAGTCCTCCCGATGCTCTGCTCCCCAGTCATCAGCAACGTGCTGGTCACCAAGACCCTCATCGATGGCGGGGCAGGGCTCAACGTCCTGTCCATGGAAACATTCAACAACCTCCAAGTGCCCTATGACCAGCTTCAGCCAACCAGGCCTTTCTCTGGGATCACCGACGGTTCCACAGTCCGATCGGGCAGGTCAGCCTCCCTGTCACCTTCGGTGCTCGCAGCAACTACTGCACCGAGCTCATCGACTTCGACGTCGCCCACATCCGCCTGCCGTACAATGCCATCCTCGGGTACCCAGCGCTGGGCAAGTTCATGGCCGTGACCCACCACGGCTACAACGTCCTCAAGATGCCAGGAAGTGGTGGCGTCATCACGGTGCCCTGTGAGGAGAGAGATGCAGTGTGTTCCCTGGAGCGAGCCTTTCAGGCCGCGTCGCTAGAAGATCCAGATCGCGGAAGCAGGAGGCTTCCTGAGACCAACCCCAAGAAGAAGAAGACGTCGTCAGGCTCAGCCCCTCAGGAGGCAGGCCCCTCAGGGCCCGTGCCTCCTTAGGAGGGCCCTCCATCCATCGCATAGGAAAGCGCGCCCGGTGCCCTCCTCAGGCAGGGCTCGAGGGCTCTTACCTAGAGGGCCACCGACCTAGCCAGGGTCACGAGGGAGGCGCTTGTGCATCATGTGGAGGCGTGCTTCGTAGCATGTTTCCCTCGAGAGGGAGCCAGGCGAGGAAGGTCTTACCAGCACGAGTTCATCAGCAAAGCGATTCAAGAACTGCAGGAGGCAAGGATCATGAGAGGTTGCCATCGCTCACCAGCTGCGGCCCCACATCTAGGCGAGGATGGTGGGCTACGCATCTGCATCGATGTACCAGGGCTCAATCAGATTGCCACAACGGAGCGCCTCTGGCCCTCGCGAGTGGGGCGCTGCAGAGGTCCACCCCACAGCTATGTTCGCATGCCTTACGGCCTGCCGAGCATGGCTGCGGCGTACCAGCGCCTCATGAGGGGCATCGTGGAGGCTCAGGAAGACAGGCGTTCCGCGGCCTTGGCAGAGATGGAGGCAGCTCGCGAGGAGTCACCAGCGCCTCTGGAGCCTCCCGAGGCCCCGGGGCCTGGGGGCTCATGAGGATCGGCTTCTGCAGCCCGTCAAGTCTACTGCACCAACGCCACTACGCCGATGACATCCTCAGGTGGTATCTTTCAAGTTCCGTTCTCAGCTGGGAGCACCCTCCCAGGGTTGCATCCCTCCCAGGCCGCGTGGGTCCGTCCCCGCGGCATGTACCTGCATTTACTTTTCTGTAGTAAGCTTGCCTTGATTGGGGGCGCCCCTCGGGCTGCATCATCCCCAAGCCGCTGGGGCCAGGCCCAGCGGTGTGTATCTCCGTCGCGTTTATTTCCAACTATGCATTTGCTTGTCACACTTGATTGCTTGTTGCCCGTCCACGACATCCCTTTTTCTCCATGTCGACTACTTGCATGTTAACGGGGGGGGGGGGGGGGGGTGCCTGAGCATCGCGACTCAGGGCTCTTACTGGCTCCCCAGCCCTCACCCTCTGGCCTTGTCCACGGCATCGCGACCTGGCATACCAGCGACGGCTGAGACAAGCTCGAGGGCCGGGACCCGAGGACGTAGAGTACCGGCATCTAACCAAATTTTGCAGGGACACATCTCAAGATATGGCCCAGTGCCGAGTGCAACCCGCCCAGAGGTAGGGCCTCGTGAGTCCCGCGCTGGCTCACGGGTGCCCAGATACACCTCACCCAGCTCTACCGTGCCGGTCACGTGTCAGGGCGGGGCTGTATACCCCCCGGGGGCTCCTCCCGGAGGGGAGCCCCCTCCCACGTACCAGTGGAAGCACCATGCTCCGCGCTGGCTGACAACACTGCCGAGGAGCGGCTATGCCCGTACACATACGGAAGCGCTATGCTCCGCGCTGGTGATAAACAACTGAGGGTGGCCTCCGGGACGCGTTAACCTCAGGGAGCCCAGAGCTCAGTGGTTGGCCTCATCGCAACGCCTCCCCTCGGGAGCGCCGCGCGAGGGGGGCGGGCACGGGGGCTACGGCTGGGTCACGCCCAGACGTACGCCGCCCAGCCAGGCCCCTCGGGCCTGGTTCGCCGCGCGTCTCTCCCCGAGCGGAGCCAAGGTATGAAGGCCGTTTGCGCGTCAAGGGGGACCCCTAGGCATCACAACCCAGGGGCCTAACTGGTCCCGTAGCCCCTCACTCCTTAGTTCTGAAAGGCTATGGTGGGTGAGGTACGCGCAGGGCCGGGCTCTGCAGACGTAGAATGGTAGCCACACTTACATCTCGCCTCATCACCCGCTATTCGCGCGTCAAGGGGGACTCCTGAGCATCACGACTCAGGGGCCTAACTGGCTCCGTAGCCCCTCACTCCTTAGTTCCGAAAGGCTATGTTGGGTGAGGTACGCGCGGAGTCGGGCTCTGCAGACATAGAACGGAAGACACGTCTGCATCATGCTTCCCTACTTGTTGTTCGCGCGCCAAGGGGGACTCCTGAGCATCGCGACTCAGGAGCCTAACTTGTCACGTGGCCCCTCACTCCTTTGGTCCCGTCCTGGTTTCCGGTCGGGGCTAATGCTGGGTGAGGCATGCGCGGGGCCGGGCTCTGCCGGCGTAGAACACAAGCAAGTAGGGAAGAAAAGCATAAAATTCAAGGAACTTAAAAAGCAAATATTACAGTCCATACTGTCAATCTCAATGCCAAACGCAAGTTTAAATGCCTCCCCGAGGCGTGATGCATGTGTAGGAACCTAAAGAAGAGCAGGGATGGGACGGAGTCACTCGTCGGCGCTGGTTTCGCCTTGTAAAACGGCGGGGCCGGCAGCGCCTTGCTTCGGCCTGGTGCTGAAGGCCCGGAACTTCTCCAGCAGCGCCTCCGCGCGCCCCTTCACGGCTTCGACAGCGGAAACAGCACCCTCGCTGCTCACCGGTTCTAGCAGGGCGTCGAGGTCGGTGTTGGGATCACGGAGGTAGACGTGGGCGAAGACCCGTGTCAGCGTGGCAGAAGACAGGACGTGCACCTCGGCCTCGGCCGCGGGGCCGATGCCAAGGACGACGTCCCCAAGAGCCTTGACCAGAAAGGGGAGCAGAGGCGGGGAAGAAGGGGCCTCACGAGGACCTTGCCGAGCGTTTCCGCTCCTATCCACACATGGACCCAACGGCACACCTGGAACGGCCCTTGATCCTCAAGATAAGTTACCACCCACGGCACTGGCTGCTGCAGCACTACCCCCGCACGTAAAGCAACTCCGTACTAGCGACGTTGCTTCCCTTTCCCACTAAGTGATGGCTGCTTGGGCACCAAAGGGGACGTCCTGAGCATCGTGACTCAGGGGCTCTTACCGGACCTCGGGTCGCTCACCTCCTGGCCTTGACCACGGCATCGCGACCTGGCATACCAGCGATGGCTGACGCCGCCTTGGGACTGGGACCTGTCGGCGTAGAGCACCAAGCCCTCGTGAGGTGCGAAAGGGAAGGCTGAACTATAACGGAGTTAGCAGCTTGCTCGGATCCACGTCAAAAGGTCATACATATTAACAAACAGGACTACAGACACCTTACAAGCCCCCATGGGGCGCATTCTGATTCCTGGCAGGGAGCGGATCCTAAGGGACGCTAACTACATGAGCTACTGCGGGAGACGCCATCATCAACAGTGGGCCATCAGGCACCGGCGCCAACCCCATCCAGATCAGGGTTGGCGACGGCCTGACGCGTCCGCCCTGCTCCTGGAGCGGCGACGACTCGGGGGCTCGTAGCTGTCGTCGCTCGTCTCCGGAGTCACGAAGCCTTCGCTGGGGCCGCTGGACCCTCGGGCGCCACTGCCAAGGGGGCGGTCGACGGGCCTAGCCCTCACCAGGGCAAGGTCCTGGCCACCTCTCCCGCAGCAGCACTCCAGCCGGCGCCCGATCGCGTCGAAGACCTTGAAGAACATCACCGCCACGCCGTCATACTCCAGGTGGACCGTGAAGGCGCCTCTTTCCCTACAGACCCGAGTGATCTCCTCCAGCCGCGGGACATGTAGACCGCGCCCGGGGCAGCGACGACGACCTCGGCCTCGGTCGTGGGGGCGCCGCAGTCGGCGTGCTGCAGCTGGAGCTCCAGAGGCCCCCCTGGAAGAACCATGGAGGCAAAGAAGGGAGGAAGGCGGATCCAGGACTGAAGAGGAGTGACGACGTGGAGCACGAACTCATGGGAGGAGCCCTCGGCATGGACTCCAGGAGGAACCACCCACGCCTTCATAACCCGACGGCGCCGACGATGGCGCTGACCGCGGATTAGCATCAACACCTCTGGGGCCCTCGACGTGGGCGTACAAGGGCAGCGGGAACCCCGGCGGAGCCCGCTCGCCCCTGGGCCTCACCACCATCGGATGGTCCTCATCGTCCCGGCTGCAATGGGCGAGTCGCTTCTTTGGCGGGAGAGGGTCTGGCCCTTCTCGAGGAGCCTTTCCCTTCTCCGCTGCAGAGAATCGGCGAATCGGAGCCATCACAACAAGACGGAGCAAGAACTAAGGCGAAGGAGAGAGCAAGAGGAGATGGACTGGACGGGCACGAGCGGTGCCGTACTTATAGCCGGTGAAGGCCAACCGCCGGTCTCCATGATCACAGGTAATCATAACACGTTCTGCATGCAGGGACTTGTCCAACTCGCACGATCACCAAGGCATCATGGGGAAGCAGAGGCGCCACGTCCAATCAACCGCCACACGGCGTCCAAGGCCGCAGGCTGTTGGGGCCCGCGGCGCTTCACCCTTGCCCTTTCGCCTCTCGGCACGGCCAAGTCCATGCGCTCCTTGGGCCCGGGGGCTACTATCGGTGTTCTAGGAACGGGGGTCCCCAGACTTGCGTGCCTGCGGCCTGCGGCGTGGCTCAAGTGGGGGCCCAGCACGGCCCATCTTCATCAACACGAGGCTCAAGACCCTCGCGAGGGGCCAAGCCTCGCGAGGCGGACGACGCGACGCATCCCCAGGCACAGCCTCGTCAGGCTGGCTCGCGAGGAGGCGGAGAGTTCAAGGCGGGGTACCTCGCGAGGTGCCCATGACGCAAGCCATGACGACACAAGGCACCAGGCGGGTGCCAGCGCGCGCAGCGTCCCTCTTTCCTCTTTGGTGCAAAGGGGGCAAGCGTATCCACGGAGTACCGAGGCATCAGGCAAAGGTTGCCACTTCGGTGCAACGAGACCAAGGCCAGTAGGACTACGAGACGGAGGTCACCATGGAGCCCAGCGCGGCGTCATCACCAGAGCCTTTGGCAGGCGAAGACTGCTTTTGTCAGGATAGGTGTACTCGCTGTCCTCCTTCAAATTAGCCCGCCATTGTTGGATCCCTTCCCGCTCAATATTTGGGGAGAGGACCAGGGCCTCTATAAATAGGACTAGCCACCCACATAGCTGGGGGTTCGATTTCTGGTGGTTCGATTCCTGGTTGTTTGGTCCGGGATCTGAGAGAGAAAGAGAGAGAAAGGTGACTGAACTCTTCATAGCAGTTCATCACCACAGCCAAGAACAGACCCTCGCGAGGCTGTTCTTCCTTGTATTGTTCATCCACACAAGCCCCAGGAGGCAATCCATCCACCACACACTGGAGTAGGGTATTACACCACATCTGTGGCCCGAACCAGTATAAATCTTGTGTCTTTCGTGCAGCTCTTTTAGTAGTTTAGATCCCATCGAGACGGAGAGGTTGAAGGCGAGATTTCCGTGCGCACCCCAGTGTTCGAACCTTAAGGGTCTGCCGGAACCCGAAATCCGACAGTATATACATCCGACACAGTCGCTACAAGGAAAGCATTTGCGCAAGGTGGCGTAACGCAAACAGTTTTAAAAAGAATTTCGTGTGTGATTGTTCATTGATCCAACACGGTTTATTCCTAGAAACTGTGTGCGTGGCCTGAGGTCATCGCCCACGATGTTTTCTCTTTAACCGTTTGCAATAAGGAAACCCAATTTGCAAGCTAATTTCCCTATTGTTAATAATCCATTTACTAATCTAATTGACATTCATATTAAGCACATAATATATTCCATTTCCATATTAAGGAAGCAGGATTTCATAATTGAAATACATCGGAGTACAACATGATATAGCTTCAGCACTCAGCTACCCCATTACACAACTACACCAACAGCAAGTTTCACATGCAATATCTAGAACCTTTCGAAATTAGCATCATAGACAGTACATAAAGAGATGCATCTCATCTGGAAAACTGCTGAAGCGGAAGGAGAATATTGAGCCTTCATTCATGTTGAAGGTCTTTGCAACTTTAGGCCAGTGCTTGTGGATGATTGACCGTCCATCCTTCGACCTCTTCAGGAACACTAATATTGAACCGTGAGTGTTGTATGAAAACTTTCATCGCCTCCTGGCCATAGAGGTGGTTTGAGAGGTAATCATCAGTGAACACTAAAAATAAGGATGTGCATACATATATTCTCTATATTGGAAACAGGGCAAAGGAATAAAAAATGCAAGGTATAATAGTTAGTACCATCTTGTAAACCTCAGTGCTTCCCATTATTTCCCTGCAACACATATAAGGTAGTTAGTCATCAGGTTAAGTAAGGATTCGCATGCTATCAGTAAAATATGTTGATGAAAAATAAGCACATTGCAGATTCATCAGATTAATTCAAGCCACATGAAAAACCCATTTATCTAAACCAAGCACGATTAAGAAATAGGAAATATAGCACTTGTATATGTTTCTCATGTATTAAGTGCAACCAAATTCGATTTATTCCTCACATGGTATACAATAATAGAATGCAGCCACATCAATTGAACACCGCATTGCATAATTGAACCAAGTAGTTAACTAAACATCACAACAAATAAACCAAATGTTAACTGAGCACTACATTGCACAATATAACATACTCCTAATAGAAGATCAGACAGTTAACAAACCAAGCATGCCTAACAACTTGGAAATATAGCAATTGTATTTATTTCTCATGTATTTAGTAAAGCCAAATTTGATATATTCCTCACACGGTATACAATAACAGAATGCAGCCACAACAATTGAACATCGCATTGCAGAATTGAACCAAGCAGTTAACTAAACACCACAACAAATGAACCAAACGTTAACTGAGCACCACATTGCACAATATAACATACTCCTAATAGAAGATCAGATAGTTAACCAAACCAAGCATGCTTAACAACTTGAAAATATAGAAATTGTATTTGTTTCTCATGTATTTAGTACAGCCAAATTCGATTTATTCCTCACATGGTATACAATAACAGAATGCAGCCACAACAATTGAACATCACATTGCAGAATTGAACCAAGCAGTTAACTAAACACCACAACAAGTGAACCAAGCCACACCAAATGAACCAAGCAGTTAACTAAACACCAATTGAACAATATAATATACTCCTAATAGAAGATCAGATAGTTAACCAAACCAAGCATGCTTAACAACTTGGAAATATTGCACCCTGAAGAATTGAACATCACATTTGCAGAATTGAACCAAGCAGTTAATTGAACACCACATTGCATGACATATAGAACATATATACTACAACATAAGATTGCATGGTAAAAGTAGATAGCACAATTCACTAGAATTTGTTAAGGAAAGGCAGTAGCTAGCAAACTGCACATGGGTCCTGATAGTGAGCTAATAAGACAAGCTACTCCTCATTGTCGGAGATATCGATGACGATTGGCTCCTTGGACATGGAAGAGGGCGAGGCCTCCGCATCGTGGGTGCCCTCATTATAGTGGTGAGTTACCCGAGCCGCTCCGGGCACCAACCTGCTAGCTCTCGAGATGAGGTAAGCACGTGCACGCTGAGAAAACACCTCGTAGTCTTTGTCGAAGACACCGACGGTGGCCTCGAGAAAACGCCCCGAACTATCGTTTAAAGCAGCCAACCACGTCGCGGCATCGGCGCGCGAGGCGTCAACGGTGGCCTCGATGATGAGGTGCTCCTCCAAGATCTGGGGGTCGGCACAAATGGCAGCCATCGCGACCTCATCCGCGTGTGCAACCGCGATTTGCTTCTCCGCTGCCAAATGCTCCGTGAGGTCCTGGCTATACTGTGTGCACCATGGCTTAGGCCGACGCTTATTTGGTGGAGGGGTCGGGGATTTGGGTGGAAGATGTCGCGCTCGCGCCAGCGGTCGGGGCATGTGGGATGTGGAAGGAGGAGGAGGATGGGGGTCAGGTGTGGATTACATGCCTAGATAGGCGAGGCCGAGCAGCATGAAGGAGGGTCGCCGGCGAGGAGGCAGCGGCGCTGCAAGCAAGGGGTGAAGGTTTCAACTTGGAAAGGACGGCAAAAACAGGGGAAATGTGGCTTTTGGTAAGGGGGAAGGGGCGGGTGGTAGATATTTCCGTGGAAGCCAAAAATTTGGAATCGCTTCAGCCAAAAAACTAGCACGCAAAGTGTCATCAGACATGGTCCCTTATTCAGACATGGTCTGAAGATTTTTTGTGCTGCATCTCACATGGTTGGTTATAATAAGCTGTGTGGGATCTACTTGATTTTTCATCTTGATTTGAATTACATAATGGGGTCACATCGGCCATGGACGGTGTTTGAATTGCTAGACCTTTTATCTGTAGTGATCATGCAACTATATATGTGTCATAAAAGAATTGGAATTATTCAAGGTTCGTTTGGACATTTTTATGCATTAAGTGAGTTTTCAATGCATTTATGTGCATAATTCAAATTTGAACTACATGCACATGCTCTAGTGCATATAAAATGGTTGAAAAATCAAATCTTTGTCCTTGGGTGCATGCTTAGGTCCCATGCAAGAAATGGGAATGAATTTCAAACACCAGGGCACACTACAAAAAAAAGACACATCCGTGACATTTTGGGCCGAACGAAATTTTTTTTCTGTCATACATATGACACTTCTATGACGATAATTGTGACAAAACCCGGTATCATCATAGATGTGGTGGGCTCCTACTTCTATGACAAAAAATCATGACAGAAAATGGGCTTTTCGTCCTGGGCGGGCCGGAGACATAGCTGCATGACATTCTTTGGGCCGTCCATGACGGAAAAAACCGTGGTAGAAGCGAGGGGGAGGAAAATTTTGGGGAGTTCCCGGTTACGGTGGGAGGTCGGGGGCCGAGCGATGCGCGTTTCTCTCGTACACGTACACGCGTGTGTGCGAGGTGTTGGCTCTAACTGAACCCGAGCGAGGCGTTGGGCTCTAACTGAACCCGAGCGATTGCACTGCAGGCTACGCATTACTGAACCCGAGCAATCGATCGATGGCTGTTAACTGAACCCGATCGAGCGATTCCTTGGCTACTGCTGCTAACTGAAGCCGATCGATGGGATGAACAGTGAGCGTTGCGCGCGCGGGGGGGGGGGGGTTGGATGAACAATGAGCAATGGCGTTGTCTCTGGATGAATAGGACCCCGTGGTGTGGTGGAGGCTGGATGAACAGTAGACGGTGGAGGGGTGGATGAACAGGACCCCGTGGTGTGGAGGGCAGGATGAACAGTAGATGGTGGAGGGGTGCCCGTGGAGGGGTGGTTGATCAGGACCCCATGGTGTGGAGGGCTGGATGAATAGTAGACGGTGGAGGGGTGGTTGAACAGTAGCCGGTGGAGTAGCGCGCGGTGGAGGCTGGATGAACATGAGCCCATGGAGGCTGGAGGAGGTCGACGGTGGATGAACAGTAGCTCGTGGAGGCTGGAGGGGGTCGACGGTGGAGATGAACAGTATCCCGTGGAGTCCCGTTTTGCGGTACACCACACCCCTCTCGATGAACAGGACCCCTGTTTCGACTGTAGCGTTCCAACACAAGTCCGTTTCCTCCGTTTTGCGATACGCCACACCCCTCCCGATCAACAGGACCCCCGTTTCGACCGTAGGAGGTCCGTTTCCTCCGTTTTGCGGTACGCCACACCCCTCCCGATCAACAGGACCCCCGTTTCGACCGTAGGAGGTCCGTTTCCTCCGTTTTGCGGTACGCCACACCCCTCCCGATCAACAGGACCCCTGTTTCGACCGTAGGAGGTCCGTTTCCTTCGTTGTGCGGTACGCCAGGCCTCATTTCCATCGCCTCTTCCGTCCAAGTCCTCCCGATGAACACAACCACGCATTCCATTCCGACCCATGAACACGACGACGGCGCTGTTTCTCCGTTCCGACCCATCCATGTACATGAGCCCTCGCCGTACATATGCGCGAGTAGGTGTTCAAGACCCTGCCCGTATGTACACATACGTGACCGTATTTTCTTTCTTGCACCCTGGTCGCTGTACGTACGTGTACATGCTACGTGCGCGCCTCTACTATGACACGTGCGCGCCTCTACTACGACACGTGCGCGCCTCTACGTCAACCACTATGTACGTACACGTTCGCGACCAGAATGACAACACTGTATGCTTCGACTAGGTGGGTCCCGATTGTCAGGCACTTCCTTGCCTGCGAAGATGTAGCTGGTGGGTCCCAGCAGTCAGGGGGCGAATCATTTTTTGTCCGGATGCACTTCCTTGTGCGAAGATGTAGCTGGTGGGTCCCAGCAGTCAGGGGGGCGAATCGTTTTGGTTTTATTTTTTTACCCGGACGCACTTGCGTGCGAAGATTTAGCTGGTGGGTCCCAGCAGTCAGGGGGGCGAATCGTTTTTTTCCCGGACGCACTTCCTTGCGTGCGAAGGTGTAGCTGGTGGGTCCCGGCAGTCAGGGGGGAAACGTTTTTTTGCGAAATACGATGGCTCGTCCGGTGAGTCCCTGCTGTCAGGTGGAGGAATCATTATTTTCCGCGTAATAAGGAGGCACTTCCTTGCTGCCGCCGTGGACCCAGCTGTCAGCCTCTCCACGTACAGTCCACGTCCGATGGAAGTCGTTCCTTGACCACGTTGACCACGCTGCACCGAGAGCACCAGGGCAGTGGACGACAACGAGGCCTAGGAAGGGGACGACGCAGAGCCGGTGAAGACGCGGCAGTGGATGCCCACGCGGAGAGGAGTATGAGGGTTCACTTGTTCGGCTGCGGTGTGAGGTTGCCGTCGCCGCAGGGCCTGGCCAGCGGTGGGAATAGTAGGGGGCAGTGAGGCCTCCGCGGCAGCACAGCCGGACACGGGAGGCAGGAGCAGGCGGCACGACCGGCGCTGCTTTGGGCGGCTGGAGCAAGAAGACCAGAGGTTGAAGAAGCACTACGGCCGTTGGATGGACATCGTACGGTCACTGTAGCTAGAATCGTTTATATTGACTAAGTTGACAAAGCCCTTGGCATGTCAACTTAGTAGGCCCACAGGCCAGCTTTCAAAATGGTGCGCCCCAGATGTCAGGGGGAGGAATCATTTTTTGGGCGGGTGAAGCTAGAATATCCGAGATTGAAGAAGAAGCACGGCATCCGTTGGATGGACATCCAACGGCCACTGCTACTAGAACCGTGTGTTGACTATAAGTTGACAAAGCCTTGCATACGTGTCAACTCTATTTTTTAGGGGACGCGTCAACTTAGTAAGGCCAGAAGTGTGTGGCAGAGAACTTATAGCCCATTTGAGATTTGTAAGAATCTGTAGCCCATTTTTGAATTCTAATGGAATTTACTACAGCCCATTTATAGTTTGCTAAAAGTACAGCCCATTTCAACCAACCGTTCGAAACAGAATTCATTAAAATTTCCCACATTTTGATGGGATCCGAAATATTTTTATCCCAAAATTTCTAGTTAGATTAAATAAATTTATATTACGTAAAAATCCAACGAAACATTGCGCTCGCAACAATTAATGAAATTAAATTTTCAATATCCAAAAATAATATTTTATAAAGTAATCACGTGTTTGGTGCATTTTTTTATAGTTACTGCCCAGTTTTTATAATTACATTCCATTTATTATTTCTTAAAGCCCATTTTCTTGTTAAGCCTAATGCATCCCTCCTAGGAAAGATTTGCAGCCCAGCGGGGCGGAGAATAACAACTTGACCTTGCCTGGATATTCCTAAAAAAAAGTATAGCTGGGCTAGCCATTTTTAGCTTGAAAAAAATTAATATCTGGGCTGGATATCTGGCATGGGCTAGACGGGCCACAGCCCGCCCAGTTAATACCTGCAGCGATATTTTCATTGTTGTTCAAAGGAGAAAAATTAATATCTGGGTTAAACATCGAAAAACTCTGCAGTGCTCACACCTTAAAAACACAAATACTGTTCGAGTTGCTTGGTCCCAGCTGTCGGCCGCTTCTTGTGCAATTCTCTCGTTTATTGACTACTACATAGGTTGACAATGGTGTGGGACCGTGATGTCAGGAAACCAGGGGGAAGCAAAATAAATTACTCCAGCGAGCGCTTCCACCTCTGCCTCGTTGTCTCCCGGGGAAACCCCTTTCCTCCTTTTTTTGCTCGCGCAAGGACCAATGCATGCAGCACGTCCATGCGGTTATTAGGCAAGAAGTAAAAGCGCTTTGCATGCTATGGATTACGATGGCCTGCATGGGTAGCTAATAAGGCATCCTCTTAACTGCTGTAATTAAATGTTGTGTTTAGAAGAGAGAAATATTCTTCTTTTTCACCAATCTGCTTGCACCTAGGTCGTGATGCACCTTCTAATACGACTTATTCACCTAGACGGAGGGAGTATAGTTTTATACACACATATATATAATAAGGAGGCACTTGCGTACGTGAGGCTATGGATCTGGTGGGTCCCCATTGTCATCCTCTTCAAGTAAAGTCATCTCCTCGCCCGTGCGCGCTTTTCGCCCGAAACAGTCAGCGCCGCCCGCCCCGCTTCCCGGTGCAGGCGATTGCTCCGCCTTCAAACGACACAAGTGCCGTCCGTCCGTCCATCTGCCGCCCACATTAATGATACGCGGTTGCCGAGGCGGCTACTCCGGCGCCACACGTCCGTCCCTCCGCCCGCCCACCATTTCTATATAAACTGCTGCG
This sequence comes from Triticum monococcum, assembly GCA_034509565.1. Lineage (NCBI taxonomy): Eukaryota > Viridiplantae > Streptophyta > Magnoliopsida > Poales > Poaceae > Triticum > Triticum monococcum. The sequence goes on from CM067845.1 coordinate 414,214,578, forward strand.
CCGGCCATAGCCGCAGTCATCCGCATTTGTTCCCTTTCTCCTGTCACCACTACTGCCCACCATGGCTTCCTCGCACTCTAGCGCTCTTCGGGACGGGCGGACGATGGACCACAAGGAGATGGCAGCCATTGCTGTCGACCGGCTAGCCGACAGACAGCGGGAGGACGACGACGTCCCAATGGAGAACATGGTAGTTGACGATCCGGCGCCAACCCCCTCCTCCGCGCCATCCTCGCCGATGCATTGCACCATGACCATCGGCGAGGCCCGTGCCCAATATATGGACAATGTGAGGCAGATGCGTCAGGAGCAGTTCCGGGAGGCGCAGGCCGACGCCACCTACAACCACCATCTCCTCCAGGAGCACCTGCAGGCAGAGGAGCAGATCGCCGCGGAGCGGGCGGAGCAGGAGGCGCTGCTCGACTCGTACCGCTCCCGCAAGGGCCGCCTCGAGCGTTGGTGGTACATCATGCGGGTGGCGGAGGCTGCGGCCGCCTACAAAGAGGCTAGCAAAGAGGGCGATGAAGCGGGCGAGGCGCTGTTTGGCAAGACCGAGGAAGAGGCAGAGGAAAATGCCGGCTTCGACGAGTCCCCGCTCCGCTAGCGTCGACGAGGCCTTGTTCCGCCAAGGCCCTGCGGCGCCAACAACGAGGCAGAGGACACCGCCGGCTCCACCAAGGCCCCGCCCCGCCAACAATGAGGCAGGGGACATCGCCGGGTTAGCCGAGGCCCCACCCTGCCGGCAATGCAGGGGAGGATTTCCACCGCCCCGCTGAGGCGCCGCCCGCCGGCAATGAGAGAGAGGACATCGCCGGCTCCGCCGAGGCCCCGGCCCGCTGCCAACGAGGCCGCGCCACACAGAAAACGAGGAAGAGTAGAACACGGTAGGTCGCCGCCGCTCGGGTCCAAGTAAGGCCACCGCTGCTACCCTCCTGTTGAAGCCAAGCTAGGCGGGTTGACCATTGACGGTCGGTTAGCTTCTTGGCGGTGACGTGGAGTCGGGGAGTTCTGCTGGAGAATAACGCTGCTTCTACTTAACTGCTGGTGCAGTTGGCTGACTGACACGTGGGCCCAACAGGCCACATGTCAGTTACACAACTGCACCTGCAGTTAAGTCAGTGAAGTTTCTGTTCGGCTCAGCGGGACACATGTGGGTAGCTTCGGTTAATTAATTATACCTCCTTCGTCACCAAGCTTCCTCCTTCGTGGATCTCATTGGCACTCTTGATGTGGAAGAAAAGGCGAGAGCAAAGGACACACATGCTTGAGGAATTGAGGGAGGATCTAGTGCCAATATGGTACAGAAGAACTTCCAGCCCCACAAGTTCAAGAACAAGGGCAAGTTTGATGGTAAAGCAAAGTTTGATGGGAAGAACAAGGCTGTGCAACACACGAACTTCAAGAAGAAGAATGACAAGAAGAAAGGCGTTTGTCATGTGGTGATCCTGATCATTGGGCTCCTAGTTGCCCTATTCGCTATGACAAGCTAGGCCGGTTAATTAATTATACATCCAGCGCACCCCTTTATAGTTGAAATGTAATGAAATCCGGCATGTTTATATGAAATCCGACCATGTATGAATGAATATATTTCGATTAGTTCGAGTTCCTGTATCACTGGCATTGGATGAACATGCAAAACAATACATACTAGCATTATTCCCAGGGTGATCACCTCGTTTGCAGCAGTTTCACATGTACTCCCTCCGGTCCTTTCTAGTCTGCATACAAGTTTTGTCTGCAATCAACGTATCTCTACTTTGACCAATCTTATACAAAAAAGTATGCACTTACACAATGTGCAAAGTAAAAAGGAACAGAAGGAGTACAAAGAGTTTGAGCAGCTATTTAGCGTTTCTGTACATTGCAATCAAACTCACAGGCCTGGCAATCCATAGGGAACATTCAAAACAATCGATGATTATGCATCTCAGCGACTCACATGTCAGAGGCAATATTTACTTCACAACTAAAGAATAAAGAAAAAATTGATCGATGCTGCTGACAGCAAAGGGCGTCCCATTCGAAAATATCAAATGCATGTCTTGCTAAAATCAATGAGCAAAATTTGACAAGGTTGTCCCATTCCAAAATATCAAATGCCTGCAATAGTGGAATGGACAGGGTTTGCCATCAGTTCGGACATTGACATGGCACCTCGTGCTAAATAAACCACCTGTTCTTTTTTGTGCAGTTCCACCAAAATCAACCAGATTCGCGCGTAGCTTGTATGATTTCGCCCTTATATGTTGCAACGCCTTGAACTTATCGGCACCTCCTTTCTTGTGGTGGAAATGAATGATTCGATGTATTCATGAACATTTTGTGCAGTTCCCATTGAAATCAAGCTGAGCACCCCTGTTTGCACAAATACAAAAAATTGATTAGTATAGAGCAAACTGTACTATGAATTGACAGTTTCAACAGGCACATACATGGTCTATGTAGAGCACACTTTTAGAAAAATGGAACTCACCAGAAAGAATCCTAGAACAGCAGCAAAAAATAGAGATTTTGTTAGTCCTTCTGAGCTGAAGTTAGTTTGGTCTTGTGGGGAGTAATGTAACCATCCTTCAACTGCTCCTTCTGATGATAACATAGACAGGGCTTCTTCATCCTGGCATAATCGGAACTAGTCACTTCACGTACTCCATATTCTTCTTCAGAGGAAGATGATCCTGTTGTGCAATGACAAGAGGACTACTAAATGCTAGCATCGCCGTTTGCTCGAAAAAAGGAAAGGAGATATTTAAAATAGCACAGATGAAGCACTTCTCAAGGACAATACCACTTTTTCATGACAGTATCTAAACAGTAGCACAACACCAATAGAGATGACAAAGCTCAATCATATGGATGAAATTAGTGGGCGAGTACCAACCTTTGTCAGGAGGCTTATTGTGTAGAGCATACAGATGAAGCATCTACGGTGGTGGCCAAGCTTACTATATACTCCTCGATTAGTTTAATGTTCCCAACATCTTCTTGTGTAGTTCCACTAAAATATATGGTACCTTCAAAGAAGATCCCTGTTTGCACAAGTAGAGATAATTACATATTACATTAAGAGTGGCATCAAATCAGTGGCAAAACAATTGCTCGTTCCAGCCATAGCAATAAATTAAGATGCAAAACTATATCATTACTTGTGCCATCACAGTTCCAGTGCTTCATTACAACACCGGGAGTTGATTTTTGTTTTTCTTCCCCTTGTTCTCCCCCTTCATCACTTGGTTCAATAACAAACAAGCTTCACCTTCAATGTAAGATTTGGCATGTCAATTAGGGAGCACAAGTATAGTACTAAACTTAATTTTCTGATGAAAGCGGCAAATTATAGGCCAACAGTTGTGAAATATCCTTATCTTACCTCAATGGGATATTACGGTGCACATACAGATTGGAAGTCTTGTCTCCATTTGTGCAGTTCACTAAAATCAAGCAACATTATCGTACAAGTAGCACAACATATGAATGCACACTGCAGAATCATGTGAAAGAAGGCTAGTATTGACCTCTCATGATGCGGAATTCAAACAACTCACAAGAAGAAGATCTGAACCAAATTCTCCTTAACATATAGGAAGTAAGATCTCCTCTTGTGTAGTTCCACTAAGATCAAGCAATCAAGCAACGTTGTCGGTGTGACATTTTGGTTGAACTGCACAAAACACTCTTAAAACAAAAGTGTTTTGTGCAGTGCAACAAAAGGTCACAATGGCAATGAGGTGAAGCAGATAACCCTGTTTACACAAAGGTGCAAAGGAAACAATTAGTGGTCAATAACGGTGGATGACATAGAAGCCAACAAAAAGAAGCATCTACCTTATCTAAATGGGAAAGAAAGCAAGACAGTAGCATTTCTCAAACGGTGGCATTGATTAATATTAACATAGAGATTATATTAACAATAAAATTTGTTAAACATGTAATTTGCTTTTAACTGTGGCATTGCATCAATTTTGCAGTGTCATTATTAGAGGGTGTTTGTTTACAGGGACATTTTGGTGTAGGGACTAAAAAAACTCCGTGTCAGTCCGTGTTGGTCCCAGTTTTGTTATCAGATGCCTTTCCCTATGTGAGCGCGGCAAATCTAGTCCTGCTCAAACTCTACAACCTTGTCCCTTCCTTTCCTTTTTGAACTAGTACTTTCGCCCCTTCCTTTCCTTTTTGAACCACGTCCTAGATTTATGCGATACAACTTTCCCCCATTCCTTTCCTCTTTGAACCACGTCCTAGATTAATGCTATACAACTTTCCCCCTTCATTTCCTCTTTGAACCATGTCCGAGATTCATGCTATATACAACTTTTCCCACTCCTTTCCTCTTTGAACCGCGTCCTAGATTCATGGTATACATGCAGCTAGAGCAATGCATGTGGAGTAAGTAAATTATACCTTAAGGTTCTTGGGGCGTGGTTTGGCGGGCGACGGGACGACGGTGAAGAAGAATGGGTCGGAGGCCCTCCCGCGCCGCCGCTGGGTGGAAAGTGAACAGCTGCACCGGTAGTCCCTCGCCGACGGCGACAACGTTAAGCCTCCTTTCCCTTCCCGGCGGACGGATCCTGCCGGCTCTTTGAGCAGCAGTGAGGGGAGAGAGAGGCCAATGAAGTCTTGTTTAGATCTGGAGAGGGCGAGAGAGTGTGAAGAGAGCAAGTACAAGTGCTGAGGCTCCAGCGGGAGAGGGCGAGGGAGTGTGAAGAGAGCAACTACAAGCGCGGAGGCTCCAGCGTGTATATATATACTGGAGAGAGAGTGTGAAGCGTGCAAACCCTAGAAAACATTTTGACCAGTCAAAGAATCCTCCTGGCACAAATTATGCTCAAGTGTAGTTATCGAACCCGAGACCTCAAGTTTGATGAGCGAACAGGCTAACCAGCTACACAACCCTCCCGTTATGTTCAACGAGAGGGAAATAACTTTTTATACATTCCTGAACCCTTATTATAACATGCACACAAATTTTGGGCACTTGTATTCGACTTAAGTCAGTGTGCCACCGTATCTCGTATACTTACTACTCCCTCCATCTAGGTGTAATAAGTCATGTTAGAAGGTGCAACGGGACCAAGGTGCGTGCGTGTGTGTTTAACACCATGTGTGTGTTAGAGAGAGCGACAGATCGACCTACTCCTACAGAGAGATGTTATGTAGTGTATGATTTTAGCCGCGAGAGTCGGTGCATCCTCTCGTTTCCGGTCGTGTCCGGTAGGGACATGCAGACAGCTACCACGGCCGCTCCTGACCAGCCTGGCCCACCCAAAGCCCCTCCATCGCCCGCGCGCCCTTCCCGCCCGAAACGGTCAGCGCCGCTCCAAAGAATCGGTGCCACATTCATGCCCGGGCAGAGCGGACGCGACCTCTCACTAGCGCAAGAGTGATGGTTGCTTCGTCCGTCCAACTTACTGTTGGGTCTATGTGATTTGACGGCTCATTGGTCTTTATTACTGAGGTCGTAGGACTGCTGGATGTCCCATGCTTTCGGCGAAAGGAGGTATACCTACTAGATTACAATTTCCTCCATTCTTATGGCGGAGGCGTGCAAGAGCAGTGAAAACACGCAGGCTCAGTGATCCGCATGTGGTTCATGGTGAAATCTCTACAAAGACTTATATTTAGGAACGGAGGAAGTACTAGTATAGTACGTACTATAATTTATCAGTGAGATAAATTTGTACAACGATATGAAGCTTCCAGCTTCTGTTACATGTATCTTGCGTCCAAGGTTGCCCGTTGCAACATTTCATCAAATACAAAGAAGACTAACATGCATGCTATTGCATCTCAATGATTGACAGATCATAGCAAATATGTACTCCCTCCGTTCCAAAATAAGTTTCTCAACTTTGTGCAAACTTTGGTACAAAGTTGTACTACTACTAAAGTTGACACTTATTTTGGAACAAAGGCAGCTAAAGAAAAAAACAATCCATGCAGTCCCTAGCCCTTGAACCGCGAACCCTGACGAGGCTTCAATTTGCTAGCAACGTTTGAGCTTCCTAATAAATGAAGTTTGGAACCTTTTGACCATCGGATCATTTTGTGCAGTTTCACCAAAATCGAGATGAGCATCCCTGTGGCAAAGAAATTGAACAAGCGTGATTAGAATAAGATTACTGGGACTAGTTGATGAGACATAAACTCATCACAAATACAGTACGTAGAAGCCAGTGGAGGTATGTGCGGGGCAAAGAAGTAGAGAAATATCCACAGGGAGTGATGTGGGCAGCTGGAGCAGTGGTGCAAGCCGGCTGTAAAGGGAGTTGTACCTAAGGGACGTAGCTCAACCTTGAGGAGGGTGGCGGGAGGCGGCAACTGCCCACGTCGCGGCAGTGAGCAAGGGACGAAGGCAACCTCACCGGCTTTGTGAGAGAGAATGGCGGGGACCCCTGATCGGGATGTGCCGACAGTGGTTTTTCGCCGTCGGCGACGGCCACCGCATCTACACTAAGCATCCACCCCTTCCCCAAGCGGACGTGATCCGCCGGGATGTTAGAGATGTGGCCACAGTCGTTTTGTGCGAGAGAGTGTGAAGAGAGCAACCCCAGCAAGCAACCGTGTAGGCTGGCCCGTCCTGACTATGTATATAGTGGAGCGGTTTCCTTTTCTCTCCATATGAACCTATCATATTATGTACGTGCCACTGAAGAAAAAGAAACTTTATTTATAAATGGCGCGACACCTACTACTCGTTCTCCTATAACCTTGCGCTTGGCATCTCCAAGATATTAACCTTGCGATTGGCTCTTCACCTCTTCGGGAAGTCGAGAAATAATGGTAGTGCAATATATATCGTTCTGGCTATATGAGACCGAATGAATTGCTGCACGTCCACCACATGGGCGAGGGTCTAGGGGCGAGGGAGAGTGCTACATACGGAGCAAAATGAGTGAATCTACACTCTAAAATACGTCTATATACATCAGTGTTTGGAGTATGTACTAGTAGTTCATATTGAAATCTACTAAAGGACATATATATTCCAAACAATATGATAGTATAATCTCTATAACCAAGGTAATAGGGACGAGGAGTAAACGGAGGGAGTAGTAAAAATTTCTCCTCAGGCTGCGAGCCACCGCGCGCGTGGGCGAGGGAGCGGGCGTAAGGCGTGGTAAGCAAGCTGCACCTCATCCTGCGAGCCACCGCGCCCGTGGGCGGGGGAGACGGCGTACTAAGCAAGCTTCTCCTCGTTCTGTGAGTTGACGGGACACATCAAAAGTACTCTAGTGTATAGAGCCTTGCCTCTAAGGTAGGCCCCACATGGTTTGCCTCTTTTTTTAACATAACACGTCAAGTCGCAATTTGTTTGTTCACCCGTGGTAGACGATCCTCCCTCCACCAAGTGGACAACCAGTACACGTGCCAAATTACCACGTGGGCTGCCTTTTTCGTACAGAAATGAGCTCCATCGTGTACCCGCGCGGGTGTGGTTGGGAAAGAGACGGGAGTACGTGCGCCATGCATGCACCTCTTCTCTTTGTGCACGTCCCCCACCTACGTGGGGTGTGTGTGAGAGAGATACAAACCGCGTTCGTGAGTGTTTTTTGTTTTGGGTGGGGGTGGGGGTGGGGGGTTGATTTCGTGAATTATTTGTGGGAATATGTGTCAATGACATCTCAAACAAAATTTTGCATGCAATGTGTGTGAAATGGAGGCCTATCCATATCATACATAGAGGGTCGGGCAATCCACGAGAAGAGAGGGAGGGGTCATAGCTATCGATAGAGTCAAAGAGAGGATCAAGTGGGTGGGTGCGAGATCGATGAAGAGAGCCATCGAAATTGTTTGTGTGTACAAGTCAAAGATATAGGGCGACTAGCCTACCGGAACGTTAGAGGGCACACGTCAAGTTTGTGTGTGGCAGGGAGACATGACTAGAGCGCTCGATGTATCGGTGTGTGTGTGTGGGGGGGGGGGGAGGGGGGTGGTGGGAGGGGGAGGCAGAGGCCTAACTATAGAGGTAGAATGACTAGTATATGTGTTGAGAAGGAGAGACCCAGCTATGTCTTGAGGGAGATAGGTCGACATCCATACATAACTGAAGGACGGGAAATATGATGGGACAGAGGGAGAGAGAGAGAGAGAGAGGAGGGAGAGGGGTAGAGTGCTGGATGGGTGATGGAGTTGCTTCTCGAAGATGGTGGGAGAGGCCTACTAGACAAACTGAGGGTGGAACTGCAATGTTATCAATAAGAGTGGGGATGTGTTTCTGTGTGTGCCTGTGCATGATAGATCTGTCGGGACGCATCCATGGATGATGAAGGGGAACCATGTGTTTGGTAAGCAAACCTAACTAGATCGGTAGATCAATTGTTGTTTGTCGGAGGAAGGGAGAGACACAACTAATGAGGTAGATCGATTGACGTGTGGGTAAAAACGAGTTATAAGGACCTAGCTAGCTATATGTATAGCGAGAGATTGGTCGGTGTATGTCCATTTGTTAGAGGCAAATAAGGCCCAGCGAGACAGATAGACAGAGAGAATGGAGCTAGGAGGTGGTGCGAGAGGCCCAACTACTAGCTAGATAGGGGGAGGAGTGTGCGGTTGTGAGAGCGATGAAAAGAGGGGCGAGAGTTTACATGTGTGTCTGACCGTATGAGAGACACGAGGGAAGGACACATAAAGGAGGAGATTGAAGGTGTGTTTGTATGTTGTAGGCAGGCACCGCTGGAGAGGTTTATCGATCGGTGTGTGTCAGAAAGGAGTTGTGGAGACTCTGGGAGAACGACCTAAAGAAAAAAATGAATGTGCCAGGTTGATAGAATGCCGAGGGAGGGGGAGGGCGAGGAGGGCATGTGCATGCACGAGAGAAAGTTAGTGGTAGCTACAAAGGTTAGATGATTGTGTGGGTGTAAGAGACTAACAAAGATCATAATTTGATATGAAAGCGGATTCATATATTTGAATAGGAGATCGTAGTGTTTTAAACATTGCATGCATGAATATAGCGGTGATACACGTGCTGTGCACATGTTATACCATAATGTGATAATGCATGGCGTTTGCAACTCACAGCTAAATGCCGAACAATCTAGACCATACTATACATCAAACAATCTCACATTTTATTTGAATTTGTGATAATGTGTGGCGTTCGCAGCTTACAACTAAATATCAAACAACCTAAACAATACTATATATCAAACATTCTCACATTTTATTTGAATTTGTGGTAATGTGTGGTGTTTGCAACTCACATCTAAATACTTGTAGGCGTAGGGGGGGGCACCATACATAATGTGATAAACACATTATACATATTAGACATGGTTTAGATTATGAAGATCTAGATAGAGCTAGAAATGTAATGTGATTTGAAATCAAAATAAAGTGGATGCAAAAAATCTAGTTGGAGTTCATATAGGAGTACACATAGTTCACATGTAACTCGAGACTAATCATGTGGTGTGCTGTGAAGATAATACACAAACGATGGTTTAACTTGACAATAATGATGATTGTAGATCTTATTAAAACAAAGAAACGAATTCAAATGCTTTGACTTCACAATAATCATTGTTGTAGATCTTATTCAAATAGAGAAACGAATTCAAATTTAGTTCATATTGAAGCGGTAGTATATACGTTTGGAATGCACTAAAACGTTCATTTGAGTAGTAGGTTGCGTGCATTATACACGTAGAGAAATATTTTAATTGATCATAACATGAATTGAAAGTTTTGAATGACATTTGTAGGGCGCATTGATTTGGGACAGTACACGTTAGGCTTATCCGGAAATTTCAACCCGCGCCTTGTTAGCCCGAAATATTTAAGATATATCTTTGTCTCGTTGTGCTCCGACAACTCCCTCCATCTCAACCCACGCCTTGCTATTCCGAAATTACAACGCGCGCGAAAACTCCCACCTCCTGTGAAATCCAGACACGCGAAATGCCCGTGGTACCCCTGAACCGAAAGAACCGCCTCAAATCGGTGGGGGTACTTTCGTAACTTACCCCACATTTCGGAAAAGCGCGTCTCTAAGCCATGGTTCCCCACTGCCATCCCATCCGCCCACCCATTCGTACACTGAGGCCGCAAAAACCCGCGACGAAACCCCACACCCTGCTCCATCCGCCACCCAGCCGGAGCCGCTTCCCCGACGACGTCGTCCACAGCAACACCTCGACGTCCCTCATCCACCGTACCGGATGAGGATCCGTCGTCAATCTCATCGTCCCGCCGGTTCAGCCACCCCGTCCTCCACCTCCAAGGAGCTGCCCCGATGTTCCCCTCGTCTTTCGCGCCACCTCCATTCCCACACCACCGTCTTCACCTGCACCACCGGAAGAGCATCATCATCACCATTTCCTCGGATGAAGCTACGGCCTAATCAGCGCCACCAAAGAGGTTGTACACTAATCGCCGCATTTTCTTCTTGATTCGATCTCACGGTGCTGCCGGCGCTCGGTCCCGAGCCGACATGGCGCGGCTCCATCCACGGTGGCGTCACCAGCCACTTCCTCCACGGCGTCGCTCCCTCGGCGGCGACATCCACATCAGTAGGACCTGCTGCTGCTTTAGCTCTCGCTCGCGCTGCTGCTCTACTCTTGCTCTCGGTCCCCTGCCTGGTCTGCTCTTGCTATTTCTCTTGCTCGCGCTGCTGCTCTCGCTCTTGCTCTTGCTTGCGATGCTGCTCCGATTTAGCTACACTTCAGTCGACTGAATCGACTTTTGGGTCAGTCGATTTTCAGGTGGTGGGGGGGCTCGCCGGGGTGAAGGAAGAACCAGACGCAGTGGGGAGGGGGGCTCGCCAGAGAGATACCCCACTATCTATCTTAGGGTTCAGGATGGGGGCGGTGGTCGCCGGTGGTGGCGGGGCGTTGGCGGGGCGGTGGCGTGGGGATCGCCGGAGAAAAAGCTCGGCACGGGGTGGCCTAGAGGGATGGCCGGGGCGGCGGTGGACCGGCGGTGGGGAGTGTTTTCGGGGCTGGCGGGGCGGTGCACCGCCTGCCGCGGGCGGCGGGGGGCTGCTATTTGGCCGGCTCAGGGGGGTGGAGGTTGAGGATGAACCGCAGGCCCTTGATTTCGTATCCAACGGCTGCAAAATCGACTGACCAGAGATGAAAAAGTTAGTCGACCGACGTGTAGCCTCACCTTGCTAGTGCGTTCAGTTTCGACAGCAAAATTCAGTTTCGACAGCAAAATTCACTTTCGACAGTTAAGTTCAGTTTGGACAGTTAAGTTCAGAGATGAGCAGTTGATGTATTTTACATCTAGCACTTTGTGGTTATGTATTTTACGTCATGTATTAGAGATGCTATTAGAATTCCACTCAGGTTAACGTTGTTCGTTGTCTCTCTTGTCCTGCTTCAGCCTCAACGTCGTACAACTCACCGGAGCTGCTCCAACGACGAAACCCTCCATCACAGCGGAGCAGTACCTCGGGCTCCATCTCCAGACGCCTAATATCTTCTTCCCCTCCTCTGACAACCAAGTCAGCTGGAGCATCCTCACCGGCCAACCCAATCACGCTGAGATCGACATGGCTTCGCCCAAGAGGTTCTACACTTGTTGCATCTCTTTTTTACTCTACATGTTATATATATTTTCCACTGAGCACACAGATTTGTTCCTTTAGTGTCTCCTTGAAAGAAAAAACGTAGGAATTTTAATTTTCATTTGTCCTCCTTTTCAAATTCCTATTCATGAAGCACAAGACTAAGAGATAGTAGCATAATAGCATTATAACCGTACATTTTATTGTGGTTTTACTTAATGTCACCATGCTTCTTTGCATCTTGTGATCTTCCAATTGTTGTGAATCAAACACCCAGATTGGCAGAAATCCTGTGTCTTTAAATTCTCTGTTTTGCACGTGCATTCCTATCCTATTCCTGTCTATTTCCTATCCCTGCATTGTTGGAATCCTCCAATTCAAACGAGCCCTTACAGAATTAATTATCTTACAGATAGTTGTCAAAGAAAACCTTGCGTGGTTTGTCCCGCTCCTGCTGCGCCGCCGTCCACCCCAGCTCAGCTGCTCCAACGACAAAGGGGTCCAGCACAGCAGGGATCCGGCCTCCAGACTGTCTTTCGCCGCCTCAGATCTTCTTCCCCGCCGCTGGTAGCCATGAAAACTGCACTACCATCATCAACCGAGCAGATGACCTCGAGAACTACATGGGTCCGCAAGAGAGGTCTCACTCTTTCGTGTCTGCTTACGTTATGCATCGCTTAATATTACATGCTACTTTATCGTCCTGTTCACCGATTAGACTCTGAGTCAGCTCCAAACTAATGGTCAAACTTGAGTTTTTAAATGGTTGTGGGGTACATATCGGGGCCGCTATCAATAGTATCTATCTACTATCTGGTTAATCTCCGGTGTCTACTATGAGTTTCATGTTGGGTGGGAAACAAACAGTAAAGAAGCCATTATCTGTATTTTTTAACTGAAGCCATTATCTGCCTGCTATTATTGGTTTTGGGTCTATCCACAGGTTGCTACCATCACTCTGGATTTCTGCATGCACTCCTTACATAATCTCACTATGTTTTATTCCTATGCATGACAGTTATTGTAAACAATGGAACTGAACATGTAGAGCAAAAGAGACGAGCCTTGCGTGGCAACAAAATTTCATGCAGACGTCGCTCCATGGTAGGCGCAAAGGCAGCCCCCCTCGATGCATTTCGGATTGTAATCGAGAGGAAGATATCTGTTCTGAGGGGGATTCAGAAGGAGAAGACAACTCCTATTTACCCCCTGAGGTCTTTGCTCTAACTTGGCATGCCGATGTTGGTTATATCATGCATATGGTGTCTTGCATTGCTTACTTTATACATCAAATATGTCATCTGCTTAGTTTAGACATCCTTTGTGCGAATGCCATCTGTTTAGTTTATTCATCGTTTATGTGAATTATGCAACGCTATCTTGTTTAGCCAGGCATCATATATGTGAATTTTGCAATGCCATCCTGCTTAGCCAGTCATCTTATATGTAAATTATATCAGGCCATCCTTCTTTTGGTTAGATATTACATTTGTCAAAAATGTTATTACATTCAACTGCTCTTCGTGTGCATCCGCCATTTGACACGGTGATGGCAAATTCTGGAGTGAAAACAAGGTCTTCAGAGCAGACTATGCTATCTGACGAAGCGCATATCTCGCTGGTTACGGATAGCTCCTCAGAGGAGGATTCAATGACAGATGACCAGTCCTATTCCCCCCCCGAGGTGCATGCTCTAACTTGGCAGGGTTATGTTGCTCATATCGTGCGTATGGTGTCTCGCATTGCTATGTCATTTGATTAGTTTAGACATGCTTTGTGTGAATGCCACCTGTTCAGTGTCTAATTACCATATATGTGAATTATGCATTGTCATCTTGTTGCAAGACATTATATATGTGAATTATACAATGCTATCTTGTTGCAAAGGCATTATATATGTGAATTATGCAATGCCATGTTGTTTAGGCAATCATCATGTATGTGAATTATATCATGCTATCATTTTTTTGTATTACGTGTTCCATTTGCCGACAACGTTTGTATATTCAACTACTCTTCCTGTGCATCAGCCATTTGAAGCGGTGATGGAAGTACCTGGAGTGAAAACAAGGTATTCAGAGCAGACAATGCTACCTGCTGAAGCAGACATCTTGCTGGTTACAGAGAGCTCCTTAGGGGAGGATTCAGAGACTCATGACCAGTCCTATTTTTCCCCTGAGGTCTATGCTCAAACTTGGCAGGGTTATATTACCCATGTCATGCATGTTGTCTTGCATTGCTTAGTTTTTACATCATATATGGATTGCCATCTGCTTACTTGCTTACTATATAAATCATATATTTGAATTATATCATGCCATCATCTTTACATAGTACATACACATCATCTATCTGAATTATGGCATGGCAACCCATTTAATAAAGACATCATATAGTTATATCATCTCATCCTGTTTAGTGTTTACAGTCATCATATTTTGAATTATGGCATTATATCCGTGAATGTATGTGAATTATGGCATGCCAACCTATTTAATAAACACATTATATAGTTATGTCATGTCATCCTGTTTACATAGTCTCATATTTTGAACTATATCTTTCCATCTTTTTTAGTTAGCCATCATAATGTGAAATTGTGTCATGCTATCTTGTTTAGTTAGCCATCATATATGTGAAATTGTGTCATGCTATCCTGTTTGGTTAGACAACATAAATATGAATTATTTCATGCCCTGTTTTATTACCCACTATCCATTGCACATGTCTATCATACAATGTCTATACTTTCAATTACTTTTCTTATTTATCAGCCATTTGAATTGGAGAGCGTGATGGCAGTATCTAAGGGAGTAACAACACGGTCTTCAGAAAAGATAGTGCTACCAGTTGATGCAGATAGAACCACGGTTGTACTTGCCCAAGGACCAGATCCACCGCACATAACCCAGACTCTCGCAGATTGTACCCCTACCCAGTTGGACAGAGAACCAGCTACACCCCTTCTAACCCCAACCCCGGCAGATAGTAACCCAGTTCCAATTGACACAGCACCGTCTCCACCACAGAGCACCCAAACACGAGCAGTTAGTAAGGGAACTGCAGTGCCCAAAGCACGAGGACCACCACTCCGAATCCCAACTCAACGCTTAAAGGAGAAGAAGATTTGTTCTCAGGTCAGGTTCTGTAGCTATGGTTCATACTCCTTTGCTCTTGCATGACTGTATTTACTCATACCAACTACTTTCAAATTTGAAGGATGGAATTGAAACTCCAATGGCGCAACAGGTATGTTTTAAACTTGTTTCTTTAACTGGTTTGCTGTTGTAACCTGCTCTATGTTGATTTCAGTTTCAATTGAATAAATAGATATGTTCTCATGTCATGCACATTACAAGTGTTGTTATTGCTCTATAGTTACCCACACTTATATTCTGCTTTGTCTTGAACAAATATTATTTGAATTGTGTCTCTATCTTGATTTGGCAACAAAAACTAGAATGATATAGACCATAAAGTGACCATGGTACATAAATATATGTTTGTTTCATGCTGTTATCCTGTCCACTTTACTACTGAACCCATTTACCAAAATGAGTTTCATATACAACATGGTAAACATGTGATGTGTTTGCTTGTTTCTCTTTTAGAATGCGGACAAAATATTGGAGAACAGTACCGCGTTATCCAATGGTAAAGGAAGTAATCCAGATAAGGTTCAAGATAGTGAGACATCCCTGTTGGTCTCCAAGAAAGCTGATAAAAACTAACTTGACGACAGTGAGGGAACTCAAAAGTCCTGTCTTGATGTAGTGTCCGAGTTACTGGCCACTACTGCTGGCACAAGCTCTTCGAACTCGCTGCCTGAATCAGTTCGTCTTCTTGAGTCTCAACTTCAAGTTGAAAGACATCGATCAGATGTGCTGCGACAGGAAGATGAAGGACTGAGGAAGTCCCTGCAGAATTCAGATGCATATTTTCTGGTGCAATAGCAAGCGCTGGAGGATTTAAGCGCCAAACAAGAGAAAGTTAATAAGCTTGCTAAGCATCTTGCCAGCATTATGGGTACCCAAGATATTGTTTCTTGAGATCTTCTCAAGTGGTTTCAGTTCTGGATTTGTTTTGTTGCGGCGTTTATTTGTGCTGGTCGCCAACTTTGACAACCAGTGTATATGATATGCTGCTTTGTTCCCTATATTTGCACTGGTGGCGAACTTTGATGCCCAGTGGATGTAATATGTGTAATAGCCGTGATAGCCTAGCGTTAGTTGCTTGCATATTTATTTCCTTATTATGTTGTTTATTTGTTTGCTTGTAGTCATTGCAGTTCTTTTTCCGCAGTTAGCTAGTGGCTGCAATAACCTATTTTTAAAAACTAGGCCACAATAACCATGGGCTAATATTTACTGTAGTGACACTGGGCCTCCTACTAGTCATAGAAATAGTGGGCCTTCTACGGGCCGTAGAAACAATGGGCCTTCTGTGGGCCGTATTATCAATGGGCCTTATACGGGCCCTATAATCGATTGGCCAAACACAGGCCAAACAGACCGCATTATGGCCGTAAACGGGCTAGAGTTGGAATCGTCCGTTCATGGGCCGACCATAATGGGCCAATGTTAATAGGCCGTATTTGATGACGCTATGAAATCGGCCCAACGTATTAACGGACCACAAACGGGCCGACTGTAACCATGGGCTGAATTTGGCCCACAAGCAGAAAATGACAGTAATGGGCCATAAGTAAACGAATGCTGGAAATGAGCCCAAGAATAAATGGGCTCTGAGAAGGCCGAAAGATAACATGGGCTGGAAATAGCCCAACGGAATAACGGGCCGTTAATGGGTATAAAGTGATACACTGTTCATTACGGGCCAGTTTCACCACGGGCCATTAATGGGTGTAAAGTGATACACTGTTCATTACAGGCCAGTTTCACCACGAGCCGTTAGTAGGCCAAGAGTTACATAGGGCCTCGTATGGGCCGAAAGACGTCATGGGCCATACATGGGCCAGAAGTGAAAATAGGCTGGAATCATATTGGATGGCCCAGATGACGCTACTGGGCCTAATTCAGATAGCTGTAAATGGGCTATATTCGAACAGGCCATTAACAGGCTTTCCATGGGCCGGCCCGCCAGCTTTTGACCAAGTCAAATGGGCCGGCCTTTTCACAAGAATGGGCCTCTGTTGGGCCGTGCCACGTGTCGACGTATCATAGGCGCCTATCTGACCCACTGACGAGCTGACACGTGTTTCATTCGGCCAATAAGAATTTTACACGTGGAAATTTCCCATTGGTCGGGGCTGTTAACGGGTTATCGGATCCAAAACCCGAGCCGATAGCTTTACGGCATTCCGTTATGGTGGATGCCATGTGTCGGTCACCCTTGACGAAAGCACTTCTGTGACGCGCGATTTATCGTCATGAAAGTGGACACTTCCGTGATGATAATTTTGGTAATGTCATGGAACACTTCTATGACATCACATGTATGACTATCCTGATTCTGTCATAAATTTGTCATGGATGTACATGCATGACAAAAAAAGTGACCTACCGTGACAAACACGTATCATCACGAAAGTGTATTTTTTTGTAGTGGCACTGTTGATTGCCAGCAAAACATTGAGATGCCTGATTTTTAAATTCTAGTAAATCCAAAACTCATCTGAAATTCATAAAACTTGGCATGCTATCATGGAGCGGCATCAACATGCGATGGTAAATTTTTTGTCCCATTTGGGGCAGGTTTGGGTATATGCTTCTCACAAACCAGAGCTTCTCACAAAAAGCATGATGGTTTTGGTAGGGAACGCCTCACCTTTGGGGACGAAACGATATCCATTGCATCTTATTGCTTTCAAAAATGTTCTCGTGTCAACATAGAACAACAAGAGTGTTGTGTTATTTTTTTGTGATTTTTCGGGGTTCGTTTGGACATTTTTATGAATTAAGTGAGTTTTCAATGCATTTATGTGCATAATTCAAATTTGAACTACATGCACATGCTCTGGTGCATATAAATTGGTTGAAAAATCAAATCTTTTGTCCTTGGGTGCATGCTTAGGTCTCATGCAAGAAATGGGAATGAATGTCGAACACCCTACCATCGTCACTCGGCCGCAAACATTGAGATGCCTGGTTTTTAAATTCTAGTAAATCCAAAACTCATTTGAAATTCATGAAACTTGGCATGCTATCATGGAGCGGCATCAACATGCCGTGGTAAATTTTTTGTCCCATTTGGGGCAGGTTTGGGTATATGCTTCTCACAATCCAGAGCTTCTCACAACAAGCATGATGGTTTCAGATAGAACACCTGTATGCAAAGTGAGAGCAAGATTTGTGCATCTCTTGAACACTAATGGTTCTTTTGGATGACCCGTGTGAACCACTAACAAAAAATTTGGTGCGATTTACATCTGTCATATTGGGTATGTTGCCATTTGTCAAACTAGAAAGATTGGACATTTGTTGATCTAGTAACATTGCCATTTGCCAACCTTGTAACTCTGCGATTTGTCAAAATATGAAGTGAAAAATCACTAGCAGTATCTAATTTTTGCAACTAAAATTCAGTAATTAAGCATAGATGGAGGTGAGGAGGCGTGTTCAGCCAGGCATGCAACGGGCGGCGCAGTACTATTCGATTTGACAGCGGGCGGCACAGTTCCCGATATGACTTTAATGCAGACGAGGGAGAGGGTAGCTGTTCCCGAAATGTTGAATGACCAATGATGCATCCTCCTTCAATTAGCATCGTGTGAATGCATGAGGGAAGTAATGGGAGGACCGGGAAAAGAGAGGCAGCACGATGTGAATGCAATGCAGTTTGCACTCATATAAAGGCGCCCTTCCATTCCAATGCATCTACCACATCGTATGCACCTAAGCATTTTCCTAAGCACCTACACTAATAAGCGCAAAAGTGCCCACTCCAGACCCATGGCGGCGATGCGCGCGAGCAGCCAGTGGCTGTGCCAGATGGTCCATGACCCCGGCCTGCGGCATGGCATCGTGGATCATCTCCATACAGTGTTGGCGACCGGCTGGTTGATGGCTGCCGTCGACGCCAGCTACGACTCTCAGTTGGACGAGATGATCGATCGCACCACCAATAGGTTCGCCGTCGTCAAGAAGCTCACGAATGACATCGTCGTACTCCTCCAGCCCGCGCGCCCGGGCTACTCATTGCCTGCCACCCTAATCGGCCTCCATGGTCGGAACCTCTTTCAAGCACTGGTGGCCCTGCGACTGCCTGCCGATGCCATGAAGAATGTCCACCTGGAGGTCACGCTCGCCGCGAGGCGCCTCGCCCTACAAGAAACCGTCGACCTACACATCCATGTGTATGAGCGAATCGTGTACATAGGTATCTACAAGGCCAGTGAGGACGCTGCGACGTCGGCCTTCTTCAGCCGGCTGGAAGCCTTGGATGCCTTTGTTGAGTAGCACCTTAACCTCGCCACAAAAGCCGCCGCTCCTTAGCCGCCGGTTGGTAGCCCAGCCGGCGCACTGAGTTGAGGAGAAGGAGGTCGTACGTTGATGGATACATCTTTCTTCTCGCCTCCTGTAACCACGACTACGATCGCATCATCGTGGCCTTAATTCGTATTTTGCTATTGCATTCTCGTTCCAGTCAATATAGACAAGTGCGACCCCTTTTTTAATACAGACATGTCTGTTCTAGTCTTATTTTGATTGGCTTGAATGAAGGTCTATCCCGCCGTTAGGCGCCGCAGCGCGCTGTGCTTGTTGTTAGGCGCCGCGGCGCGCTCTGCTCGCGTTCATCGGCGCGCTCGGCTTGTGGACAGCTTTTCCTTGCGTGTTCAACTGCTATATGCGGAGTGCTCTGCTCGCGTCCCTCCGCGTGCGCTCTGCCAACGGTTGAGCGGTGCACGATCACGTCGGGGCCCCCGTATGCATGCGGTTGTGCTGCGCGCGTTGCCACGTGATGCAGTTACATGTGGCACGATGGAGTTACGCGCTGCAAATTAGAACTGCCATCAGGGCCTGCAATATTCCTGACCGTCTGGCTTCCCCTTTAATTCCCGCGGCCATTATAACCTTAGTCTCTTCAACCTTCCGATCGTGCCCCACAACACAACAAGCACACCCACGATGACACATAGAGAGGGGATGTCCAGCGATGATCCAATGGAGTTCAGCGAGCATAGGGTGGAGATCCATGCGAGGGAGACGGATCTCTGGTGGTGTACACCATCGACCGAGCCGTGGTGGACGACTACATCAACAATGTTGAGCAGTTGCTTGCTGGAGACAAGCACAAGGTGGTCGGCATCGACCTCCAGTACACCGCCGGTTGTCACAGCATAGATCAGAAGGTTGCCATCGCCCAGTTGTGCGTGCGCCATCATGTCCTCATCTACCACTACTGCATGGCCACAGAGCCTTGCGACTGTTTCAACAGGTTTGTCAACAACACTGACTACAAGTTCGCCACGGTAGAAACCACCAACGATGTAAAAGCGCTCAGTGTTACAGGCTTGGCCTGCAAGAACCTTGTCGAAATCCGTGACCACTATAGGGTCTGGGGCAGCACAAAGAAGGACTCCCTGGTCGAACTCACCTCAGCCATCATCGACCCCTACTACGAAAAGATGAAGCAGGATGCCCAGAGAACAAGTCCCGTATCCTGGCACGAGGCCTGGATGCGGCAGCTGGATGAAGCTCACCTCAGGTTTGCGGCCAAGAGCGTGTACACATGCTACGAGATGCACAGGTGGATCGTTGACATGAGGAAGTGCCTCGTTACCAAAATCGACGAGCCCGAATCGATCCACAAGCAGAGCAAGCGTCACAAGAAGTAGATGATGATCAGATGATCGTTTATGCTAGTTAATCATGCATGTAATATATAGTTTACTTTATTGGTGTGTGTAAATGTCATGTGTGTAGTAGCCACCTACGTAATTATGCATGTAATAGTTTACTTTGGTGTGTGCAAATGCCATGGTTGTAGTAGCCACCTATGTAAGTGGATGTTTAATTTGGTTATGCAAGCATGTCCTTATAAGTGTGTATATATATGTATATGTTGTTGTTCTGTATGCAATCCCATCGCACAACACACATGTCTTATTAGCAGTAATCGTCTGTGTTATTATCGGTATTCACACACATTTCTGATTGCAGACCTGTTTGCCGCGTATCACACACATCTTGTTCATTTGAACCGTTTCTGTTCTCTTGTCTCAATGCAAATAGTTCATCCGAGTGAACCGCATGCCGTATATCGCACACACACCTTTGATCTGGCTGACCGTTTCCATTGTGTTGCCTAATCACAAACAGTTCATCCGAGTGAACCATATGATGTACATCGCACACACCTTCATCTGGCTGCCCATTTCTTTTGTTCCTCCTCATCGCAAACAGTTAATTAAGATGAACCGTATGCCCTGCATCGCACATGCAACTAAAATCTGAACCGTGTTTGATGCATCCTCCATCGCAAATGTTTTGCACCTTTTTTGACGGTTTTTTACACCATCGTTTGCGATTACGGCATCACACATAGTTTTGTCGAAGGGTCTCTGATCGTAGTGTCGTGTTAGCAGCATCCTGCAGTAGTGCCATCAGCACTTGTGGGCCCCCTGAGCCTTCATTGATCCTAATCTCTGGCCTATAAATTCTCTAATATTCCAATACACCCAAAGAAAGACCCGGAACAATTCTCCCGCCGCCGCAAGCCTCTGTTCTTCCGTGATCCCATCTGGAGGCCTTTTATGGTACTCTGCTGGAGGGGGAAAACCATCGTGTAGGCTATCTTCATCAACCTTGCTGCCTCCATGATGATATATATGTGAGTAGTTCCTACAGGACCTACGGGTCCATAGCAGTAGCTAGATGGCTTTCTCTCTCTCTTTTGATCTTCAATACAATGATCTTATCTGAGATAAATCATGGGTTTATGATCAGATTATTCATTGATCTATTCCGAGTTCTCGAGCCTTCATTATTGTGTAATCTTATGGCTTTGCATTTCTCTCTGATCTATTGGTCTACTTTAGCCAAGTTTGACTGATTTTATCATTAGTGGGAGATGTGCTTTGTAGTGGGATCAATCATGCGGTTAGTCTTACCTAGTTATAGAAAGGGCGAGGCACGTATTTGTATTGTTGTCAGTAAGGATAAAACGATGGGGTTTGGTCAATTGATTGATCTTATTTTGTCTACATTATGTCATCTTGCTTAATGCATTACTCTATTTGTCATGAACTTAATATTTTGAGATGCATGCTAGATAGCGGTCTTGGGGTGGAGTAATAATAATAGAGGTAGTTGGATTACGGTCTACTTTTCACAGACATAATGCCTATTTATTGAATATGCCTTGGATGGTCATCATAACTATGCACAATTTTTTCAATTACCCAATAGTAATTTGTTTACCCTCCGCTATTCTTCTTTTGAGAGAGATGCATCTAGTGAACCTATTGAAGGAAATATGCCCTAGAGGCAATAATAAAGTTATTATTTATTTCCTTATTTCATGATAAATGTTTATTATTCATGCTAGAATTGTATTAACCGGAAACATAATACATGTGTGAATACATAGACAAACAGAGTGTCACTAGTATGCCTCTACTTGACTAGCTCGTTGATCAAAGATGGTTATGTTTCCTAACCATAGACATGAGTTGTCATTTGATAAACGGGATCACATCATTAGGAGAATGATGTGATTGACTTGACCCGTTCCGTTAGCTTAGCACTTGATCGTTTTAGTTCACTGCTATTGCTTTCTTCATGACTTATACATGTTCCTATGACTATGAGATTATGCAACTCCCGATTACCGGAGGAACACCTTGTGTGCTACCAAACGTCACAATGTAACTGGGTGATTATAAAGGTGCTCTACAGGTGTCTCCGATGGTACTTGTTGAGTTGGCATAGATCGAGATTAGGATTTGTCACTCCGATTGTCGGAGAGGTATCTCTGCCCCCTCTCGGTAATGCACATCACTATAAGTCTTGCAAGCAATTCAACTAATCAGTTAGTTGCGGGATGATACATTACGGAAATGAGTAAAGAGACTTGCCGGTAACGAGATTGAACTAGGTATTGAGATACCGATGATCGAATCTCGGGTAAGTAACATACCGATGACAAAGGGAACAACGTATGTTGTTATGCGGTTTGACCGATAAAGATCTTTGTAGAATATGTAGGAGCCAATATGAACATCCATGTTACGCTATTGGTTATTGATGGGAGACGTGTCTCGGTCATATCTACATAGTTCTCGAACCCGTAGGGTCCGCACGCTTAACGTTCGGTGACGATCGGTATTATGAGTTTATGTAATTTGATGTACCGAAGGTAGTTCGGAGTCCCAAATGAGATCAGGGATTTGACAAGGAGTCTCGAAATGGTGGAGACGTAAATATCAATATATTGGACGACTATATTCAGACATCGGAAATGTTCCGAGTGATTCGGGTATTTTTCGGAGTACCGAGGAGTTACGGGAATACGGGAAGAAGTATTGGGCCTCAATGGGCCAAGTGGTGGAAGAGAGGAGGCAGGGCGCGCGGCCCCCCTTGCCCAAACCGAGTTGGACTTGGGGGCCTACCCCCTTTCCTCCTTTCCTCCCTCTCCTTCCTTCTCCCCTTCCCCCTTCCTTTCCTCCTCCTAGTAGAGTAGGAAAGGGGAGTCCTACTCCTACTAGGAGGAGGACTCCTCCTCCTGGCGCGCCCTACAGGGCCGGCCGGCCTCCCCCTTGCTCCTTTATATATGGGGGCAGGGGGCACCCTAGGACACACAAGTTGATCATTGATCCCTTAGTCGTGTGCGGTGCCCCCTCCACCATAATCCACCTCGATCATATCGTAGCAGTGCTTAGGAGAAGCCCTGCGTCGATAGCAACATCATCACTGTCATCACGCAGTCGTGCTGATGAAACTCTCCCGTGAAGCTCTGCTGGATCGGAGTTCGTGGGACTTCATCGAGCTGAACGTGTGCTGAACTCGGAGGTGCCGTGCGTTCGGTACTTGGATCGGTCGGATCGTGAAGACGTTTGACTACATCAACCACATTCTCATAACGCTTCCGCTTACGGTCTATGAGGGTACGTGGACAATACTCTTACCTCTCGTTGCTATGCATCACCATGATCTTGCGTGTGCGTAGGAAAAATTTGAAATTACTACGTTCCGCAACACCTATTGCCCTGGGGTCCATTCTTATTATAGTTGTTCACTAGCTTGCACACCTTTTTTCTGACCATATACTACAAAGCCATCTGGCTATTGCATGTAAATTTCCTCGTCTAGCTATCCGTTAAGGAAAGCCGTCTTAATGTCCATATGATGAATGAGAAGACCATGCATGCGAGGTAGCCAGTGAGAGTAACACTCGAATGGTTATCAATCTAGCCACATGTGAGTAAGTATTGAAGAAATCTTCTTCTTCTTTCCGGGTATAACATTTGGCCACAAGCCTAGCCTTATACTTCTCAATGGTACCATTGGCCTAAGCTTCGTCTTGAACACCCACTTACATCCCAATGGTTGGCAACCATAAGGACGATCAGTGATCTCCCGTGTCCCGTTAGCCAAGATGGAATCCATCTCGCTACGGACCACATCCTTCCAGTAGTCAGCATCCAGAGATGCATAAGCTTCTAAAATAGAACTGAGAGTGCCGTCATCCACGAGGAAATCATCACCAAAAGACTTTGCAGTCCTATGTCTCTTGCTCCTAACAGGAGCTTACTCGTTGATACGTCTCCAACGTATCTACAATTTTTATTGTTCCATGCTATTATATTATCTGTTTTGGATGTTTTATGTGCATTAATATGTTGTTTTATATTATTTTTGGGACTAACTTATTAACCTAGATCCTAGTGCTACTTTCTATTTTTCCTTGTTTTTGACTTTTTCAGGAAAGGAATATTAAATGGAGTCCAAACAGAATAAAACTTTACGATGATTTTTCTTGGACTAGAAGACACCCAGGAGACTTTGGGAGAGGGTCAGAGGAGTCCTGAGGAGGCCACAAGCCTCTAGGGCACGCCCAAGGGGGGGCTGGCTTGTGGGACCCTTGAGGGTCCCCTAACCCTAATTCCACATCTATATATTCTCAAATATTCCCCGAACATCAGAAGCATCCACAAAAATACTTTTCCGCCACCGCAAGTTTCTATTCTTGTCAGATCCCATCTTGGGGCCTTTTCTGGCACTCCACCGTAGGGGGATTCGATCACAGAGGGCCTCTACATCAACCTTGCTGCCCTTCCGATGAAGCGTGAGTAGTTTACCACGAACCTAAGGGTCCATAGCTAGTAGCTAGATGGCTTCTTCTCTCTCTTTGATCTTTAATACAATGTTCCCCTCGATGTTCTTGGAGATCTATTCGATGTAATCTTCTTTTGCGGTGCATTTGTTGAGATCCGATGAATTGTGGATTTATGATCAGATTATCTATGAATATTATTTAAGTCTTCTCTAAACTTTTTTATGCATGATTAAGATATCTTTGTATTTCTCTTCGAACTATCGGCTTGGTTTGGCCAACTAGATTGGTTTTTCTTGCAATGGGAGAGGTGCTTAGTTTTGGGTTCAATCTTGCAGTGTCCTCACCCACTGACAGAAGGGGTAGCGAGGCACATATTGTATTGTTGCCATCAAGGATAAAAGAGATGGGTTTATATCATATTGTTTGATTTTATCCCTCTACATCATGTCATCTTGCTTAAGGCGTTACTCCGATCTTATGAACTTAATACTCTAGATGCATGCTAGATAGCGGTCGATGTGTGGAGTAATAGTAGTAGATGCATGCAGGAGTCGGTCTACTTGTCACAAACGTGATGCCTATATTCATGATGATTGCCTTAGATATTATGCGCGTTTCTATCAATTGCTCAACGGTAATTTCTTCACCCACTATATACTTTATTCAATAGAGAAGCCTCTAGTGAAACCTATCGCCCTCGGGTCTATTTTCCATCATATATTTTCAGATCTATAAACCCAAAACCCCAAAATACCTTGCTACACTTTATTTATATTTTACTTTAGTTTGCTCTTTTATTTATATTTTATATTATACCTATCTCTATTAGATCTCACTCTTGTTCATGATCGTGAAAGGATTGTCAACCCCTTTTTCACGCTATGTGCAAGTGTTTGTTAGTTTGTGCAGGTGCATATATTGGAGACTTGCTTGCGCTTCCTACTGGATTGTTACATTGTTTCTTAAATGAGGAAAATACTTATCTCTACGTTGCCGCATCACCCTTTCCTCTTCAAGGGAAAAATCAACGCAAGCTCAAGAAGTAGCACTCGTCATCCTCCATGGAACTTTCATCACTTTCGTGTTCACAGTATTCCATCAGAATGGCAGGTTCAGGAGTCTCATCAGAGTCCAGTGTAGAAGTGCTTTGCATATCTCTCATGGGCAAAATATCCTCAAAGAATCACTACAAAAAAATACACTTCCGTGATGATACGTGTTTGTCACAGTAGGTTGCGTTTTTTGTCATGCATGTACATCCATGACGATTTTATGACAGAATCAAGATAGTCATACCTGTGTTGTCGTAGAAGTGTTCCATGACATTACCAAAATTATCATCAACGATAAATCATGCGTCATAGAAGTGCTTTCGTCAAGGATGACCGACACGTGGCATCCACCGTAACGGAACGTCGTTAAGCTATCGGGTCCGGTTTTGGATCTCATAACCCGTTAACAGCTAGGACTAATGGGAAATTTCCACGTGTAAAATTCTGATTGGCCGAAGGGAACACATGTCAGCTCGTCAGTGGGCCAGATGTCGCCCATCCATTGGAGGAGACATGCCTACAATACGTCGACACGTGGCTGGGCCCAACAGAGGCCCATATAGGTTAAAAAAGGCTGGCCCAGTCAAAGCCCCGTAGTACTTACTTAGGTACTAGTGGGCCAGCCCAATAACGGCCTACTTAATAAAGGCCCATTTACGGCCCGAAGCCAGATCTGGCCCGTTAATTGTTCGCCGAATATTTGGGCCCATTTACGGCCCGAAGCCAAATCTGGCCCGTTAATTGTTCATCGAATATTTGGGCCCAATTACAGCCTAGTGAATTTCAGCATGTTAGAGGCCCGATGTAGACATGGGCCCATTTCAGCCCGGTGTGACTTTCGGCCTAGGAATGGCCCGTGCTGCCCATGGGCCATATATGGTCCGACAGGACATCGGGCCCACTAACGGCCCATGATAAAGGTGGCAACAGTTAAGCCCAACGTGACTTTGGGCCTGTTAAAGGCCTGTCGCATAATTCGGCCCGTTGATGTCTGTACTAAGCTTTCGGCCTCTTAAAGGTCCATGATATCAGTGGGCCAACTAAGGCCCGAGATATGTTTTGGCCTGGTAACTACCCGTGATATAACTGGGCCTAAAAAGGACCGGTCTACATTTCAGCCTGCTGAAGGCCCCTCGACGACTAGTGAAAATTGAGGCCCAACATGCATTTCGGCCTACTAAAGGCCCATGGTTTCATTTGGGCCGTAACAGGCCAGTACAATATTCATCCTATTAATGGCCCAACGCTACCTGGGCCAAACGAAGCGCTGGGTCCACAAAAGGCCCAACTAAAATATAGGCCGATGTAAGTTGTGGGCCTTGCGCAAAGTATGAAGGCCCCAATCATTCGGGTCCAAGAAAGATGTAGGTCGTCCCAATTGTGGCCCGCTAAAAACCAGGCCCGTTAGAGGCGAATGTTTCAGCCCGGTCGACTACATCTGATTTTTTTAGATAGCAAATGATGGTAGTAACTAGTAGGAATTAAGAACAAACCTACTCTATACAATAAAGAAATTACGACATAGTAACTAAGAATAAACCTACACTATACAATAAAGGATTTATGGTATATTACATCCATTGGGCATCGAATTTCGCCACCAGTGATCATAAAGCGCAATGAAGAAGCAGATTACAAAAACTGGGCACCATTGCAGCGTAACAAAATAATACTGAACCGAGACCACTTCCAAGACAGTTCAAGAAAGGTTAGCCTTGCGCGGAAACAGCTGCACAAGCTGCTGAGCAAAGCTGTGAGACCGGCCTAGCATGTCAGTCATAGCTTCCAGGTGTAGCTGTTTAGCGATGAGGTTCTCATTGGTGTTCTCCGCAATCTTTCTTAGAGATAGGACTTCAAGTCGAAGTTGAGTTGCAGAATGCCTTTCTGCTAGAACTTGGGACTGAAGAAGTCGAACTGATTCAGACAACGAATTCTGTGAGCTTGTCTGACTGCTAGTCTCAGGTAACTTGGACACTACATCAAGACAAGACTTTGCGGTTGTCTCACTATCTTCAAGATGTTTTGCCTTCTTTGCTGCAATATATGTTGGGTTTGTTTCACAGTCTTCAGCAGATTTGTGCATGCCATCAGGCATATCACCCTCAAACAAAGCAGAGAGATGACGGGTTTTGCATGTATATTAACAAAGATGATAACTATGCTGTCAATTCCATCCAATTTCAAATTAGAAAATAAAGAGTAAGTTCAAAATATCAACATCATAATTTGGCATTGTTCATAATGCGGGGAGCTTCACCACACTACTAGATTACCATGTGAACATAACAAGCATATATGAAGGGCAAAGAAAATCATTGTATCTATTTTGGCTAATGTGCATGGCATGGTGTTCATATCAGCAGCCACATCAGTAAGATAAAACAGGAGATGACAAGGTGCAAACATGGGCTGCTTCACCACACACTGGATTATAGATCCACAAAACAAGCATACATATAGGGAGTATTGAGTAATCTACATGGTATGAATAAGGAATTTGGTTTTACAAGTAAAACTTAGAACTTATGGTTCTTGCGAACATGCATTTTGGTAGAAACAACAAACTAACAGCAGTAAACGATAGGGAGTATGAGCAAATTAAACAGCAGTTGAGGATAAAGGCTTTAGAAGGACTGACTTACATTAACAGTTAACACCGGCTTTATAATGCCCTTCTCCATGTCAAGGGAAGGATAACTCAAGAATTCCAGCACAAAATCTTCTTCATAAGCATTGCATGTACTCTACATTTTGTAGAGAGTAATTATAGATATGATAATACTGGAAGGGATAGAGGATAATGAAGATAAGATGCAGATTGATGCTACATAATAACTACCAATCCCTGGAAGTACAAGGATTACAGGACACAATGTACTGACAAGAGCAATGGGCTACACTTCTACACTGGTATTGTCTGTGTATTCTACTTTTTGGTAAGATTAAATATAGATCTGATCATTTTTAGTAAATGGTGGGCGAGGGAGATAAGATGCAGAATGCTACACAATGAACCAATCCCTCTTCCCATAATACAAAAGTGTTTTGAACACAGGTGTACTATACAAAACGTTCTTATATTATGGGACGGAGGGAGTAGTTGTTAATGTAAGTAGAGTGATAGATGACGTTCAGTCCTTACAAGAGGGCTGTAGAGCTAAACCTCTTCAAAAGCATTGGGTTGATTCTAAATTTATGTAACAGTCCATATGGATCTTATAATGTCCACCAAATGGACGATAACGAGGCTAACATGTGCAGTGATGCTACATAATCAAACAACTATGAAAGTAAGTATGGTCATACAGGGCAAGAGGTACTCACAAGAGCAATGCAGTGTGCAGTATAGTTGCGAGATTCTATGGTCCCTTGAGAATGAATGTTCTTCTGCAAACAGTTTTCATACAAGTGAGACGTTAAGGCAAATGTAGAAATGTAGTTCAAATTGTGATGTGATATCATAGAAAGTACCTTACGCTACAGCTGAGACCAATGTGTAACAAGATTATTCCAGTCACCGTCGGATAAATGTAGCACCGGAGACTTTACAGAAATTTCATTTAGAGGCTTGCCATCGAAGTGCGCTTGCCTCAGGTAGGAACGGTACTTCATCAATGAGTGCTTGAAAAGCGCAACCAACCCTTGCTCATCTTCACAATCCAGTTTGGTCCTCGCCTATTTAAAAGAATGAAATCTTGTGTCTTCTGTCAACAGAAACATATGCAGTAATGACCATGAATAACATTAGTACATTACTTACGCGTAAGTTGCGGAGGAAGACTAGAAATTGTTCTGTGTCTACGGTATAATCTTTCCATGAAGGAAAGATGTGCACAAAGTTCATGACAATAATATAAGCTTCATCTTCTAAACTGGGAAGAAATGGAATAGGGGTCCTATTTACTGCAATTGGGGCTCTCTCTGGTTCAAAAAGGGATTTGGGAACTGGATTTGGTGTACTCTTTGCTGGAATGGGGTTTTGCATCATAGAGCTGGTGCTATGTCAACTGGCATAATCATACTGTTTGCTGCAGCTGGGGTCTGCTAAGTTGGGGCATCAGAAATGACCAGTGTAGTAGGGCTAGAGTCTGCTAGAGTTGGGGTGTTTTGTGGGTCAGGTGACATTGCAACTACACCTAATGGGCTATTTGATTTATCATGTGCCACTACCTTTTCCAAATACTTTGCTTGTGCTCCTCCATGATCACCAATCACCCTCTTCCTTTTGAACGTCTGATACACAAGAACAACATTTGAATGGATAAATATGGTATGATGACAGATGGAATATGTACTGAAAATGGATAGGCAGGGCGTATTCACATACACGATGTGTAAACTAAGCTAATGGCAGTTCAACAAAGTAGAAGCAATGCAAAGCATCAGTTGCAAGATACGTGCGGCCAATATAACCTTGGAAAGTTAGAGCAAGCACCTTGATGGGTGAATAAGATAGGGCATCTTCCTCTAACTCCTCCACTAGGGAGCTACATTGACTTAGGTCTCCCTCTAGCTCAGAATCACTGTTAGGATCAGATTCTGAGCATGAATCTGTAGGTGGAGAGCGTTTGCATTGCATTGCATCCAGACTTGATTTCAGTCCCTTAATGCCAAGTTTGACAGCCATGGCATTGTTCTGCTTTATTCTTTTCATGCGCGCAAGCTCATAATCATTATGATGCTGTTCAAAATATGAGATTCATGAAAACATAAAAAGTAGTCAGATTATCTATGGAATGCATTGCGGATTCAACTCGAAGAGTGTCTCCCTATAAACCCCTACATATGCAAAGTTCACCCCCAACCGTGCTGACCAGACCACACACAGAAATACAAACCCCTTATGTCTCTATAACAGGCAGACACACATTTCAAAACTGAAGTAGGAGCATTAGAATCATATGAAATTCGTATTTGAACAAATAGACAAAGGAATTATGAATGGCATAATGTTTAGCTTCAAGGGTGGAGTGTTGGTAGTGCGACACAAAGCAAGTAGGAAGATTGTATTCCATGTAAAAGATCGAAGCCTATGTAAAAGCTGGAAATGACACTTTCTTTCTATACAATCCAGTGTTCGTTGCCCACACATGATGGAAGAGATCACATAGAGAAATACTATTCACTTATGTCTACGGTTCCAGTATTTAGAAACAAGGTGGTCCACCCTAAAAGAATATTGACAACAAATATGACAAGGCAAGCATAGATGTAGTGAATCAATCATTTACTTGTGAGCTTACTAGGACAAGTATGCAGAATTGTAACTGCAGTAAGAGACCGTCCAAAATCCTCCTAGAGTCATGCCGTCCGGGGACAACAAGTCACCGGCGAGGCAGGCGGCTAGGGGCGAGTAGAGATCGGAAGCACGCAGCAGAACAAAGGGGAATCGGGGCCTGGGACGACCCAAAATCCCAGGGTGGACCGGCCCATCGTGGGCACCCTATAGAGATACACACCTGAGCGGCGAACATGCATTTTCGAAACTAATTTAAGAACATTTAGCTGACCAATTAAACGACTCTATTTTAATAATATCAGATTCGTATTTGAACAACTAAGCTTGTTTAGCTTGATGGGTGGAGCAGTGCTATTATGACACCAAGCACGTATTCTGATCTTATAGTGATCATAAAAGGAGGAAACTCTAAGCATATTTTTTTAGCAAAAGAGGGTTTCCCCTCCGATTTCTATTAAAGAAACCACCACGAAACCAACATGATCAATTAAACCATATTATGACTGTGCCATGGCAGATTTTTAGCTGCAAACTGGAGAAATGATATTTAGCAACCATTGTTTGCTTCGAACTAAGAACTAAATTCTAAATGCTAAAAAGAAAGTAGAGTAACCAAGTTAAGATCTATTTTCTGGTTGAGATCAAAAGGTTGAGGAGATACGAAGTACCACCTCTCTTGCGGTGCCGTGTAGGCATCGGGGGTGCGATGGCTGTCGGTGGTGTTGAAGGAGATCTGCGACGGTAGACGGGTGCATCAGGGGATAAGTCCCGTTGCGGTGGAAGAGAAGGTCGTGTGAGTGGCCCCGACAAAGAGGACGACGACGCCGATGAAGCAAGAGGACGTGATGCAAGGATCTTGGTCCGTCGCCGTTGATGAGAAACGTCCATCTCTAGCAGTGGACGACGCGGTCTTGGTAGGGGCTCCAGCATGGTGGAGGACAGTGGCGATGGATGTGGTGGAGGACGGTGGCGATGGATGGGGTGGAGGATGGCGGCGATGGATGGGGTGGCGGACAGAGGCTGGTGTGGGGATGGTGTTCTAGCAGGGATGGTGTATGAATGTGAAAATGGAGGGAGAGGTACGGGGAACCATGTTTTTGGGACGTGCCTGTCTGAAACATGGGAAAATTACGAACTTAGCCCCTGTTTAAAATTTGGACGTATTGTCGGTTGGGGATACGACGGTAATCTCGCATCTCCCCAATATTTGCCCAGAGCGATTTCGGGCGAGGAGAGGGTGGTTGGCGTCCATGGTGTATGAACGGGGCTGACAGGTAGGGCAGTTGTGTCACGTCTGAGTGAAGTTACAAACCTGCCCCTATTGAAAATATTTGCCTACATCGATTTCGGCCGAGTCGAGTTTGTTTTGCCGCCCACCGTGTATGAATGGGTAAATGGAGGGAGAAACAGAGGTCTTTCGGACGAGCTTGAATCAAATGTGTTTTGCCCCCCATGTTTGGCGCCCACCATGTCGGAATGGGCTCAGAGGCGGTCGTGTCACGTCTAATTGAAGTTACTAACCTACCCCTATTTAGAGCAGTGGAAATCAGGCCGATGGATTGTCCGTGTAATGGGTAGACAGTAATTTCCATCTCCCAAACACTTGGCTTCGGGCAGCCGATGTGTGAGTGGACATTTTGCCACTTCTTTCGAATTTTGGGATAATAAGCATCCATGTTTACCCTGGCAACTAAATTCGAATCCATTTTGTATTCCTATACGAATCTTTATAAACCATTCTATGTGTTTTATATATCTTCAAAAGGATGATAAAGATGTATTCCACTGTCATATATGAATATGGTTTACAAATGCCGATACTCAAATTCAGAAGCTAGAATCCAATTTAAGGTGAATTCGAATATTTGGAACACTTCATGTCCAACTCAAATGTCACACACAGCATAATGTGTACTCCCATTTAGATATGTACACAAGCGATGTATCAAGATTCAAATAACGAGTCAATCAACCAAGAATGTACAAAGCTAACAGAATATAAACACTTATAGAGTATATGGATCAATAATATCAACTAACATACATAAGCCAGGCCACTGTACTTTTTTTTGCTACAACAGCAACCTTTTTTAGCCAAGCTACTACAACATCTTGGCCCTTTCCGATGCGTGCCACTTATGGTCCATCTATACTACTATTATTGCTGAATGTACATTCAGTCCGATTGGCATATTTGTAGGTCTGGCACAACAATCAAAATGAAATGTCTCCGAGTCTTATCAATTAATACAGACTTGTGCTCAAATAAAATTACAAACCAAAAAATAAAAAACAATTATTACATGATCTCTAAAACAAATGGTTTGATTGATTACATGAACAAACAACACAAAGGTTATTCAACGATGGAAAGAACATTTCACCTATGATTTACCAAGTGGGAATTTAATTTCCTTTTTTTTCCTTCAGGACCTTAACAACGTGGTCAGTCTTAGCTTGCTTCGTTTTGAAATCCACCAAATAATTAATGGTTGTTTTGAGTACTGCTTGTGATTGTGTTGTTTGCTTCCTCAACATGTCAACTTCATCTCTAAGTGCAGAAGCAGAATCTCTTTCTACCACTAGCTTAGCCTCTAGAGCATCAGCAGTTGGCAATTCATAATGCACGATTGGGCCGGTGCCACTGCTGTGGAATGATACAATGTCCATGGGGACCTCGCTCTTTGATCTTGGGCTAACCTGTTTTGCCATTAAAGTTCCGATTGGATTCAGAAAAGTTGAAGTTAGCAAAACATCTCAACTGGGAGTTATAACAGCAAACCAGTTAAACAAACAAGGAATTAAAGAGTTTCAATTGGATGCTGAAAAGTGGTTATTAACATCATTGTAACCCGTTGTTGCAGCAGCAAAGTAGTTAAACAAACAAGTAGCTATTTAAGTTCAGGCAAACAGGTAATTCTTAACAGTAAGTATCAAACACATAGATAGGCGCAGTCTATAATAGGATTAACAGGCTGTGGCATTATGTAATCAGTAGCAAACTAAATTAAGCCAAGCAACGTAATTGAACAATTTTGCAATAAGTGGCTAACTAAAATTCCGAGAAGCAGGTAACTGAATGTACGCTAGTTCTTTGTACAGGCACACTGCAACTTCTTTTTCGCTTACAAGGTTGTATGAAGGAGTCCATGGCATCAATTGCTTGGATACGTAGTCCCAATACTTCTTTCTTCTCACACTTCATTGGTAAGTCGAATGGTTAATCTGGTAAGATGGTGCATCCTTGATATGTTATATGAGGATGTGTAGTCAAACTAGTTGTAGCCACACACATCACACTGGCTTTTACTGTATATTTCATGTGATTACTTTTGGCATATCGAGATCTAAGCAATCTACAATAGGATGAAAAGACTGACATCCTTCACATTATTGGCGAACTCAGTTCATAGAAATAAGCAATTCAACCATTCTGTGGGTAAATCAAAAGTGCCACTGGAATATTTTTCACTACCCCAATCATACACGCAAAAGGGGCGATGCCACCATAGGGGCTGGTATGGGCGGCCGCCACGGGTGGCTGGAAAGTGTGCACCTAGTTTGAGTCATCCAGGTTGGCCCAGGCTAGTTTTGTTCATCCCAATGCACGAGCAGGCAATGTAAAAAATGAAGAAAAATGTTTCAATTTGGATGGGCCAATAACATAAATGCAAGGCAGTCCCTATAGCAGGCTCGCGGCCCAAACGAGCGCCTCCCATATCAATCGACATCAGGAAAAATCTCAATTCATTCGCTCCAGCCTCCAGTCTGGTTCGCTTCTAACCTAGCCGTCGCTGGACAGGCTAACACAACACTTCCTCGCACCCTCGTTGGAGGGCGGTCGCCGGGCTTCAAGCGAACGGAAGGAAAAGAAGATGAAGATCCAACCCTGGGTGTAGCCTGCGTG
Organism: Triticum monococcum; assembly: GCA_034509565.1. Classification (NCBI taxonomy): domain Eukaryota; kingdom Viridiplantae; phylum Streptophyta; class Magnoliopsida; order Poales; family Poaceae; genus Triticum; species Triticum monococcum. Next base: position 414,249,521 of record CM067845.1, read on the forward strand.
GGAGGCAGCGGCGGCAGCACGGGCATGGCATCGATCTTGTGCAAACGGATAGTCGCAGCTTGCAAGAGTAGCATGCGCAACGAGCAGGTACATCACATCCTTGATTATATCTAATTCAACTCTTCAATTTCTGGCCAATAGTTAAACCTGACGGTGTTGTAAAACTGTTTGTATGTAGGGAATCTATGAGAAAATGAAACCAATTTCTACTTATTTTATAACTCCCCCAATCAATACTGAACTGACTGAATCTGATGTATCTAATCGAGTTTCCGGTGCAAACATCCAAGCTCATGTTGTTCTTGAGCATGAAGTATCTAATGAACAGACTGCTAATGAAGGATTTGATGCATTTTACATGCTCCTGGTGATGAACATATAGTGTCTAATGAGGGATCTAATGCAAGCATTTTGCAAGCTCCCATTGAAGGATTTAGTGTCTAATGATGATCTGCTATGTTGAGAGAGACATAGAGATTTGCGGGCATTGATGATAAGCAAATTATAGTGCATTTTCATGGCTTGAGGAAACGTCGAGGCCATCTACCAGAAAGTCCCCGTATCATGACAATGTAGCATAAATACTTTTCTAATCTGTTGTTTGAAACTATTGGCATACTTGTGCAAGATAGATATATTGATATGCAGTTTGCGCACTGGTTATAGGTGCAATTACACTTCGATTTTTTCAGCTAGAGAGCGAATAATTCAAGCAGGTACATACCATGTTTGTAGTCCTTGTACACCATGTTGCATTTTGTGTTTTTTGGTGCTTGCATCATTTAGTGTTTATAATTTGAACTACTTTGGATCATTAGCTGGTTTTCAAAGTGCATGTAGCTTCACATTTCTCAAGTTATGTTGATTTCCAGAGTGCAAGTGCCTTCGTATTTTTGAAGTTAAATGTTCTCCCCTGGTAACTTGAATTCATGGATCCGCCACTGCACACAAATCATACACGAAGGCCAGTACGAATTAAATGTAATTCAGGGACTTACGCTAGCTCGTTGTACATGCTCACTGCAGCTCTGCTTGCGCTTGGGATGTTCCATGTACAAGTCCATGTTACCACTTGCTTGGATGTGCAGGCCCTGTGCTCCTTGCATCCCCCTCTGCATTTTTGACACGACGAATGGTTGATCAAATAAGAGGAATCGACCTTGCTGTTGTACCGGAGGACAGATACTTACAAGGTATACGGGTGTGCAGGATGTGTACCATATCCCGTAGCGCCGTCATGCTTCGCTAAAAATGGATTTGCTTGTTTCAGATGATATCTCTAGAAGAAATAAGAGTTAAAGTTAGAGTTGCATAGGCATGTAAGCTAAGAGAGCAGTGAAAGGATATCCAAACATCGTCGGAATAGTGCACAAGGGAGTGATGTGTGGATACCTAGTTCGGGCCGGCGTTTGGGCATGCTCGCCTAGCTAGAGTGCGGGTCCCTTCAGAGCCTTTGAGGGTGATGCGCTGGCGTTGGCTGGCCGCGCACGGATGCAGATCTTGAGTGGCAGCGGAGGCTATGATGCAGTGGACGAGACCGTTGGTGAAGCCCCAGCGGCCTTGGGGGGCGGAGGTGCAACGATGTGCTCGGTGAAGTAGCCCCGGTGAGCTGGGAGACGGTGTTGGTGAAGCGCACCTGATGCGGTGGAAGTCGGTGTCTGTGAGGCACGTCGGTTGCGGCGGCTGACATTGTCGGTGGACCACCCGATGCGGTGCACGAGGGCGTAGATGAGGTAGCTCCGGTGCGGTGGTGAAGCGCGACCGTCATCTTCATCGTCATCGTCCGGCACAGAGGTGGGGAAAGAGACGAGAGGGGCGATTCGAACTTTGCTTGGGTTGGCAGCGACTTAGGGATTTGAGCAATCTGGGCGCGGAAGGGGACGGTGGAGAGGGGAGATTTTGCAGGGCTGGACGCCAGATATTTCAATCCGAAACGTGGAAGCATGAACTTATTTTTTCGGCATCCCTTTTTTTTGGGGGGGGGGGGGGGGGGGAGGGAGGGGTGGATGGGACGCAGCTTCCGTGCCTTAAAGGCACCTGCCTTTGGGTCACTGACATGTGGGCCAGCCACCTGTTGGGCCCACATGTCATAGACACAAAGGTAGGTGCCTTAAGGCACCGAAGCATCGTCCGGGTGGGTGGCTGGGTGCTAAGCCACCGTACGACACACGCAACCACCACGACACGACCCTGGTCTGCTTGGTGCGCCTACATTTGAGAGGAGATTTGAGAATGCAAACGAATCTTCTTTCATTTGCAAATGAATCTGTATGTATTACCATGCCCGTGTTTTCCTTCTAAATAATTAGTCATTCGAAACAAGGTACTATAAATTAATTAATGAGGAGTTATTTGAAAAAAACAAAATGGTATCCACGCTATCCACGCTAACGTGGATTAGAGTGTGTGTCGCATAATTAGTTATTTGAATTAGAGAGTGTGTGTGTCACATAGCGATCTCCAATTCTAACGTGGATTTCACATTTCACTGTATCCATGCTACTTTTTAATACAAATTCATATGTATATGATGAACATCATGGTAGTGAGAAAACTTTTGGATGGATTCAAACATATGACCTACAAAATAGCACAACAAATCAAGTCAACGTCAACTTTTCGAAACCTAGTATGGCACGAATTCGAAATAATTACCCATATGCATGGTCCTCAGTTCAAATCTTACAATGTACACCGAATTGAAACATTGATATTAAGTCTCGTACTATCTACATTCAAATGTTGTTTTTAGCCCCCCCCCCCCCCCCGCGCACACGCTACATACTACGTTTATCTCTTTTATTAGGTTTAGCAATTCTTCCAGCTTCTTCACAGAAGTAAATAACATGCCCATCCATATCTTCTTCTAGGAGATCTTTAACCATATCAATACTAGGTTCAACTTTAATTTGTTCATCAGGTTTAGGTGTTCTAATATAGCTTTTATTAACCACAGTTGAAACTTTAGCATGTTCCTTTATCCTAATAGGGAAAGGTGGTTTCTCGATATAAGCAAAAGGAACAACTGGATCAACATTATGAAGTATAGTTTCTTCTTTAAATGGTACTGGTTCTATAATTTCTTCTTTAATAGGTGGTAGATATTTAAACCACTTCTCCTTAGGGTGTTCAACATGAGTAGAAAATGATTCACAAAAGGAGGCTACTATCTCAGAGTCAAGTCCATATTTAGTGTTAAACTTTTGAAAAGCATCGGTATCCATAAAAGATTTAACACAATCATACTTAAGTTTAATACCTGACTCTTTACCTTCGTTGAGTTCCCAATCTTCAGAGTTGCGTTAGTTCTTTCCAGAAGATCCCACCAGAATTCAATAGTCTTCTTCATAAATGAACCAGCACAAGAAGTATCAAGCATGGTTTGATCGTTATGAGAAAGCCGAGCATAAAAATTCTGGATAATAATTTCTCTTGAGAGCTCATAATTGGGGCATCAATATAACATTGACTTAAGCCTCCCCCAAGCTAGAGCGATACTTTATCCTTCACGAGGCCAAAAATTATATATATAATTCCGATCACAATGAACTAGATGCATAGGATAATTTTTTTGGTGGAACTCCAATTTCAAATGATTCCAATTCCATGATCCAATATCATCACATAGCCTATACCATGCTAATGCTTTTCCCTTCAAAGATAAAGGGAAAACCTTTTTCATCACTTCATCCTTGGGTAAACCTGCAAGCTTAAACAATCCACAAATTTGTTCCACATATGTCAAGTGCATATCAGGATGTTCGGTTCCATCTCCTACATAAGGATTAGCTAGCAGTTGTTCTATCATACCCGAAGGAATTTCATATTCAATATTTTTAGTAGGTGCAGTAGGTTGAGGGGTTGCTAATTGTGGTTCCGGACGAGGTGAAGATACCCCGAACAAACTCCTCAAAAGATTGTTTTCCATAGTAACAAGTGAAAATAAATTTCAGCACACTATATAAACGTTTCCTTACCAAATTCCACTTACCAAAGGCGTTTCAATCCCCGGCAACGGTGCCAGAAATTCCTTTTGATGTCGCTTGAAGCTACGTCGGTATTTCCCCAAAGAGGAAGGGATGATGCAGCACAGTGGCGGTAGGTATTTCCCTCAGATATGAAACCAAGGTTATTGAACCAGTAGGAGAACCAAGCAACACAACGTAAATAGCCCTTGCACACAAATAACAACCACTCGCAACCCGACGTGTTAAAGGGGTTGTCAATCCCTTTCGGGCAATGGCGCCAGAAAATAGCCTTGATGACCCACAAGTATAGGGATCAATTGTAGCTCTTTTCGATAAGTAAGAGTGTCGAACCCAATGAGGAGCGGAAGGAAATGACAAGTAGTTTCCGGTAAGGTATTGTCTGCAAGTGCTGAAATTGTAAGTAGCGAGTAGTTTGATAGCAAGATAATTTGTAACGAGCAAGTAACGATAATAGTAACAAAAGTGCAGCAAGGTAGCCCAATCTTTTTGAGGCAAAGGACAGGCCAAAATGGTCTCTTATGATAAGCAAAGCGTTCTTGAGGGTACACGGGAATTTTATCTAGTCACTTTCATCATGTTGATTTGATTTGCGTTCACTACTTTGATAATTTGATATGTGGGTGGACCGGTGCTTAGGTGATGTTCTTACTTGAATAAACCTCCTACTTATGATTAACCCTCCCGCAAGCATCCGCAACTACGAGAAAAGTATTAAGAATAAATTCTAACCATAGCATTAAACTTTTCGATCCAATCGGTCCCTTACGGAATAGCACATAAACTGGGTTTAAGCTTCTATCACTCTCGCAACCCACCATCTAATTGCTACTCCACAATGCATTCCCTTAGGCCCAAATATGGTGAAGTTTCATGTAGTCGACATTCACATGACACCACTAAGGGAATAACAACATACACACTATAAAAATATGAAACACATATCAAGTTCACATGATTACTTGCAACATGATTTCTCCTGTGACGTCAAGAACAAAAGTAACTACTCAAAAATGATAAACATGTTCATGATCAGAGGAGTATTAAGTAGCATAATGGATCTGAACATATAATCTTCCACCAAATAAACCATATAGTAATCAACTACAAGATGTAATCAACACTACTAGTCACCCACAAGTACCAATCTATAGTTCCGGTAACAAGATTGAACACAAGAGATGAACTAGGGTTTGAGAGGAGATGGTGTTGTTGAAGATGTTGATGGAGATAGCCCTCCCCAATATGGGAGAGTTGTTGGTGATGATGATGATGATTTCCCCCTCCAGGAGGGAAGTTCCCCCGGCGGAATCGCTCCGCCAGAGGGCAAAAGTGCTCCTGCCCAAGTTCTGCCTCGAGGCCGCGGCTCTTCATCTCGAAAGTCCTCCTCTTATTTTTTCTAGGTAAAAACCACTTATATACCAAAAGATGGGCACCAAGGTGGACCGAGGAGGACACAACCCACGAGGGTGCGCCTGGGGGGCCTGGCGCGCCCAGGTGGTTGTGCCCACCAGCTGGCCCCCCTCTAGTATTTATTGGCTCCAGTATTCCTCAAATAATCCATAAAAAATCTCCGCAAAGTTTCAGCTCATTTGGAGTTGTGCAGAATATGTGGCCTAACGTAGCTTTTCCAGGTCCAGATTTCCAGCTGCCGGAATTTTCCCTCTTGGTGTGTTCCTTGCAAATTATGAGATAAAAGGCATTAGAATTACTCCAAAAAGCATTATTATGGATAAAAACATTATAAATAACAGTAAGAAAACATGATGCAAATTGGACGTATCAGGGGGTACCCAGACTTGCCTGCCTACGGCCCACGGCATGGCTCCATCGACGGCCTGGTACGTCCCGCCTTCAGCATCAACAACTCAAGACCCTCGTGAGGGGCCAAGCCTCGCGAGGCGGACGACACCAAGACCTCCAGAAGGAGCGGCCTCCTCGGGTAGCTCCCGAGGAGCGGAGACTTCTATGCAAGCTTCACCTCATGAGGTTTAGATGACGTGAGCCATGACGATCAAGGCGAGGCGGGAGCCAGCGGGCGCATGACAGCAGTTTCCTCTTTGGTGCTAAGGAGGCAAACGCAGGAGCGGAGTCCCGAGGAATCAGCCAAAGGTTTCCATTCCCGTGCAACGAGACCAATACCGCCAGGACGGCAGGACGGAGGTCATCACCGAGCCCACCGCGGTGTCACGACCAGAGGCTTTGCAGGCGAAGACTACTTTTGTCAGGATAAGATGTACTAGTTGTCTCCCTTCGAATTTAGCCGTTGTGGGATCCCTTCCCGCCTTCATTTGGGAAGAGGACCAAGGCCACTATAAATAGGGCCTAGCCACCACCGTAGAGGGGGGCCGGACCCCGATTGGATCCATTCCATCCTCACCAGCTCACTCGAGCGCAAGAACACGCCTCCTCCTGAGGTTGTTCTCCCACTGTACTAGTTCATCCTCGGCCCCTTGAGGCCAATCCACCACAAAGCAGGAGTAGGGTTTTACACCGCAAGGTGGTCCGAACCTGGGTAAACTGCTGTGTCCCATTTCCTTCCAGTTCATCGAGCTAGGCCGTGAGATTGGCGAGTAGGCAGACTGGGGAGGTTGAGTTCTTCGCACGCACCCCAGAGTTTGAATGTATCAAGGGTTTGTGGAGCCCAAAATCCAACATCATCTTTGCTGCACACACCTTTTGAGAGGGAGACACATTTATTTGTGATTTGTTAGAATACTCTTTGTGCTTCACTTATATCTTTTGAGCTAGGCAGTTGCTCTAGTGCGTCACTTATGTCTTTTATAGCACGGTGGTGGTTATATTTTAAAGAAATTTTTGCACTCTCATGCTTCACTTATATGTTTTCGAGAGTTTGATAATAATAATGGAAATATTCATGGGTTATGAAATTGGTCCTAATATGATAGGTACTCAAGAGGGATATAATAAGAACTTTCATGTAGATCACTGAATATGATAAGTTTGATTCCTTACAATAGTTTTGAGATATAGAAATGGTGATATGTGGGTTGTACTAATGAATGATTGTGGTTCAGTAAGAATATTGGTGTTAAGGTTTGTGATTCCTAAATCATGCACGTATAGTCTCTTGTTATGCTAAGAAGTCAAAGCATGATTTATTATTGACTAGCAAACATGCCCGTGCGTTGCAACGGGAGAAAAAAGTTGACACGCATAATTGTGAAACAAACGCCAATTATCATTAATTAGGCTGGAAAGATAAAGGATAAGTTTGATGATGACAAAAATGATGGATCAATGAACAATAAGATTCTTTGGAGTATTTCCTAAACAAAAAGATTCTTTCGGACGCAAGTCCGAAACTTGTGACGTTGGCGTGCATGTGTTGCTAGTGTCGTGTTTTAGGAAGTCAAATTCAACCTTAACAAAAAATATGTGACACTAATATGACATGTGTGCATAGTTTGGAGAACAAATACATTATGTGCAGCAATCCGACAAATATGTAGACATCCGCGAGAGGGAGATTTTTACCGGTCCATGAAGATCCCAACATCATCTTTTATTATTAATTAAAAAAGGAAAACACTTGGTACCAGTCAAGGTGCGCTAGCTAGCTAACACACGCGGGGTCGTTGGCTGATAACACGCGTTCTATCCTGATATTTCCGCTCGTCAGTTTTCTTTCGTGAGTTCCCAACCCCGGTCCACCAAGCGAAGCTAACTTAGCTATTCCCCACCATGCCCCGGATGTGCCTCTGCTGCCCCCTGCATCCACCGGATCCGCCGCTCCCCGAAAGCTCCACCCACGGCTCCCCACTCATCGGCGGTTCCTCTACCCAAAGCTCGACCACCGCCAGGATCCCACGCACCGTCGGGATCCGCTCCGCTCCCCTGCTCCAACACCACCAGTGGCCACGACGGGCATCGGCATCCCACGGTGGCCAAGAACCAGCACCGATCTTGGTTCCATTATTTCATGCATCTCTCTCCTCGTTGATCGGTTGTGACCTTCCTCCCAGACTATTTTTGATTGGTCATGTATGGCATCTTTCTTGGTTTCTCTCGGATAAACACGACTCATTGATACGTCTCCAACGTATCTACAATTTTTGCTTGTTCCATGTTATTATATTATCATTCTTGGATGTTTTATAATCATTTTATAGCAACTTTATATCTTTTTTGGGACTAACCGATTGACATAGTGCCCAGTGCCAGTTGCTGTTTTTTTTTCTTATTTTTTACTTTGCAGGAAATCAATATAAAACAGAGTCCAAACACCGTGAAACTTTTTGGAGAATTTTTATAGACCATAACACCTAGGATGGGCCAAAGAAGTACCATAGGGGTGCCCCGAGGGGGGCACAACTCACCTGGGCGTGCCTAGAGCCCAGACGCGCCCTGGTGGGTTGTGCCCACCTTGGTGGCCCCCCGCACCGCCTCTTCGCCTTATAAATTGTCAAATATTCCAAAAACTCTGGGGGTAACCATAGATCAGAAGTTTCGCTGCCGCAAGCCTCTTTAGCCACGAAAAACCAATCTTGACCCCGTTCCGGCACTCCGCCGGAGGGGGAAATCATCACCGGTGGCCATCTTCATCATCCCGGCAGCCACCATGATGAGGAGGGAGTAGTCCACCCTCGGGGCTGAGGGTTTGTACCAGTAGCTATCTCCCTCTCTCTCTCTCTCTTGTGTGTTCTTGAGATGTCACCATCTTGATGTATCGCGGGCTTTGTTAATATAGTCGGATCATATGGTGTTTTCCCCTCTCTATCTTGTTGTGAATTGAGTTTTCCCTTTGAGATTTCGTTTTATCGCATTGAATACTTTTATGGATTTGAGAGCACTTGATATATGTCTTGCATATGGATACTCGTGGTGACAATGGGGTATCATATTGATTCACTTGAGATATGTTTTGGCACTCAACTCGCAGATTCTCGAGGTGACATTGGGGTAATCTATGCATAGGGGTTGATGCACATTCTCGTCTTTTGTTTCTCCGGTAGAAATATTGGGGCCCTCTTTGAGGTTCTTCGTGATGGATTGAGTATTATGAAACTGAATTTTCTTTGGTGTTATTTTAGTATGAACTATTGATAGATTGATCGGAAAGAATAACTTGGTGTTATTTTAGTACGAACTCCTGATATATCGATCGGAAAGAATAACTTGGTGTAATTTTAGTACAAACTTTTGGATAGATCTATCGGCAAGAATAGCTACAAACAATTTCTTCTTATGTTCTCCGCTAGATAAGAACTTTGGAGTGATTCTTCATCGCACTTTGAGGGATGGTTATATGATCCAATTATATTAGCATTGTTGAGAGATTGCACTAGCGAAAGTACGGACCCTAGGCCTCATTTTCAAGCATTGCAATACCGTTTGTGCTCCATTTTATCAATTGCTATATTGCTGTTTTTATTGTTCTTATTACAAAAATCAATATCTACTATCCATATTACACTTGTATCACCATCTCTTCGTCGAACTAGTGCACGTATACAAATTACCATTGTATTTGGTGTGTTGGGGATGCAAGAGACTTTTTATTATTTGGTTGCAGGGTTGTTTGAGAGGGACCATCTTCATCCTACGCCTCCCATGGATTGATAAACCTTAGGTCATCCACTTGAGGGAAAATTGCTACTGTCCTACAAAACTCTTCGCTTGGAGGCCCAACACGTGTCAACAGGAATAAAGTTGCGTAGTAGACATCAAGCTCTTTTCTAGCTCCGTTGCCAGGGAGGTGAGTGCTTGAAGGTATATCTTTAGATCTTGTAATCGAATCTTTTAGTTTCTTGTTTTATCACTAATTTGGTTTATAAAAGAAAACTACAAAAAATGGAATTGAGGTTGCATCATATTATTCTTATTTATAATGTATTTCATGAAAATGGTGGAAAGGAAAATTGTGCTCAATTGATAGAAGAAGAATTCAATAGAATGTTTGGTATAAATGATGAGCATGATCACAATGTTGTTAGTATGAATTCTTTGAATATCCATGATGCTAATTATATGCAAAGACATAAGCTTGGGGATGCTATGTTTGATGAAGATGGTATTTTTAGTCCCTCAAGATTTGATGTGCAAATTTGTTATAATGATTGCGTGCCTCCTATTTATGATGATTATAATGATGAAAGTGGATTTGGAGAGGTCATGACTTTATTTAGTGATGAATCCACCATTTTGGATGAGGCTTCAATTGACTATGATAACAAAGTTGCTATCTATGATGATTATGGTGATGACATGTATGCTATAAATAATAATGATAACCATGAAACTTGCCATCATGATTTTAGTTTTCACTCTCATGATAATTATTTTGTTGAGTTTGCTCACACTACTATTGATGAGAAGAAATTTGCTTGTGTGGAGAGTAATAAGTTTTCTATGCTTTTCTGTCATGAAAGGAATGCTTTATGTGATGGTTATATTGTCCAATTTCTTCATGATGCTACTGAAAATTATTATGAGGGGGGAATTTATGCTTGTAGGAATTGCAATAATATCAAGTTTCCTCTCTATGTGTTGAAAGTTTTGAAGTTATGCTTGTTTTGCCTTCCTATGCTAGTTGATACTTGTTCCCATAAGTTGTTTGCTCAAAAAATCCCTATGCATTTGTAACATCCCAATTTTCAATTTGGATGTTTAAAATAGATCATTCATATGCATCCATGATTTATGTATTTTTTCCCCATTTCTTTTATTTTGAATTTTGATCCAAAGAACTTTTGAAAATTCTTTAACTTCAAAATTTGGAGTTTGGATCAAATTTGGTTTCACTAAATTCATTTCCTTTATTTAAAAAAAATAAAGAGAGAAGATAAAATGACTTCTTCAATAATAGAAGGAAAATATTGGAAAATGAATTTGGAACCAAAATATATTTGTTGGGTTTTATTTGCACTTTATTTTATTAGTTTAGCAAAAATGTTTATTTTTTTTAAGCTTGCATTTTAGGACAGATAAAAGTTCACTAGGTCGTATATAAGACCATATAACTATGTGAATTTTCTGGAAATTTTTAAACTTATATTTATTTGTTTTTAGTGTTATTGTGTTTCTGTAAAAAAAAATATAAAACGTGCAGCCAAGGCCCATGGAAGGCCCAGCCTTTCTAACGACCCAACCTGGTCATCTTCTTCCTTACCTCGTTCGTTCATAGAGAGCACGTATGCAGCGCTCCCACCAAACGCCCCACCCCCTCCCCTCCTCTCCCTCGCTACAAAACCGCTCTGAATCGGTTCCCCTCGCCTCCCTCTATCTTTTCCCCTTCACTAGTGCGCCCTAATTCCTCCTCTAATGGCCATTAGAAGCCCAAGTAACAGTCACCATTAACATCATAAAGTTGGCAACGCTCAGCTCATCTCCAGACCTCCCCAAGCCCTATATAAAGCACCCCTGGGAGCCCCTCTCACCCCTCATCCGAAGCCCTCTCCTTCTGGAGTTTTTCCCTCTCTCTAACCTCTCCAATTACTTGCCGGAGTTCGTGTATTCCGGCGACCTCTCACCGCATGTAGAGGAAACATTCTACAACCAAAAGTTGTTCAAGTGGTTCACCTCATCGTCCTCTACACCGTTCCGCACGCATCCTTCGCAGAAGCACACCGGAGCCGCCTTCTTCCTCGTCTCCGGCAACAAGTCCGGTGAACACCCAGGCCAATTTTTTTCTTTTTTTTCAGTATTTTTTCAATCTCAGATTCTATACCAATTCTTGTTTCTTGTATATCTTTTAGTCTATAGATCCGATTTAGTTGATTCTTTTTCCTACTAGTTCATGAAAATATCCTCTATCCAAAGAACCAAACGAAAAATATTTTGAGAATTTTAAAATTTGAATTTAAACAGATCTGAATTCAAACTTCGTTAGGTCGTAACTCGAGTTTCGTAACTCCGTTTTAGGTGATTCTTTTAGCAAATCAAAGCTAGTGATGTGTACTTTCTGTTAAACCCAAACACACGTATTTTTGCTACTATAAAAATTACATTCTGTACAGAAACTTTATTTGGTTGTTTTTGAAGTTTTCCGAAGTCCTCTCTTTGTTTTCTTTTTGATTCTTCGCTTGTATGCTTATGTATGTTATTGCTTGCTTACGCTAGATCATCCGGAGTGCGAGGCTTGCTACTACGAATCTTTAGAGTTCAACGATCGTCAGCAAGGCAAGTTCACACTTTGATCATAATTTTCAATACCCAGTTTTTTACTATGCATTAGTTTAACCCTCAAAGATTGCGTGAATAGGATTGGGAACATGTGGTTATGCTATGTAGTTCATGTGGTAGGAACCTATGACCTTTGATCACCCCGGGAATATTTTATATCATATCTTGCTTAGCCATGCTCGTAGACGGGGATTGGTATGTGTGATCCATGCAAGTTGTGAGAGTTAATAATTTTGGGATAACCTAAGATGGCAACTTTAATACACATCTGGGTGGATTGTTTGGGGCACCTGGAGAAACCAGTGCTTGCCCAAGGGGAATCCCGGAGGACCCGTGTGATTACCCTAGGTCCGCCACCCAGGCTTAAAGGGATCATAAGATATTTCATGCCTAGAAACTTCCGTGTGCAGCCACAAGCCATTATGGGCTCTGGCATAGTTGAGTAAGTTGTGTGACCTCTTTCCGTGGTAGACTAGCTGATGTAGGGGAAAGTAGGTGTACCGGTCTACCCAGGGTTAAGGGGAAACGCTTCTGAAAGGCTATGTCTCAATCTTCCGATCATGGAGGTGGTCGAGTCTTGTGGGGAAAAGTGCGCAAACCTCTGTAGAGTGTACAAACTAATCATGATTAGTCGTGTCCCCGGTTACGGACATCTTGAGTATCTAGAAGTGAATTATTGGTTGATCTCATCACTCTTTTTAATGAAATTATTGGGTTACTAATAACTTGGGAATTTTGGGATTGAGTTGGAGGAACCTTCTCAATAATGGCATTTTAATTTAGTAGTAAATAAAAAAAATATTCCTTTGTTGTAGGGTAAAATTGGCTTTATGCAAAAATAAAATTTAGAGCCTCCACCAGCTAAATTTTCATATAGAGATAGTCTTTTTATTTATTATTATTCTATGCTGTGAAATTGCCAGCATATTCCATGTGCTGACCTACACGGCTGCAACGTCTCATGTTGCAGACTTTTCCGACGAGGATTAAAGGTGCGATAGGTCGTTGTTCTGCACTCAGTTTGCCGTGGAGTTGGATGGACTCATTTACCTTTGAAGCTTCCGCAGTTATTTTTATTTAGATGGCCTTTGGCCATATTATTGTAATAAATACTCTTTTGAGAACCTCGATGTAATAAAGTGTGATTGAACTTTGTTATAATTCCTCGAGTACTGTGTGTGTCAGCACACCGATCCATGGATGACACTTAAGCACAGAGACTTCGATCCATTTTGGGTCGGGTCACTACAAGATGGTATCAGAGCACACGCTGTCTGTAGGACGCGACCATTAGGAAATGGAAAGCCATAGGAAGAAAACTCTATTTTATGACTTCCTTAAATATCCGTTGGTCTATACTCTTCTCTATTCATTTCTATCTCTTCTCTACTTCAATAAAATAGTTGTTGAACCCCATCACCAAGTTGCTCAGCCCGATGAGACCATGACCTATGAAGACATCATTGACGAAGAAGAAGAAGAAGCTAGAGTTGACTTTGATTTGAGAAGTTTAGTTCAGACCACAACTACCAAGTTGAGTCCAACGAATGATTGCGGTAGTATGAAGAGATCATATCTCTTGTGGATATGACCTTACCTGTAGGTTTTTGCTTGTGTGGTGTGATCTATGTGAATTGCTTGATTTGAATTTTTCTTGCTATCATAAGCATATGGGTAGTGATTTCTATCATTAGGCCCTTATTCTATTCTAATTTCTCATCCGCTCTAAACCTAACAGATGCCTCCAAGACGTGACCCGAAATTCCCACCGGAACTTACCCAGTTGATCCAGAACCAGAATGCCCTCATGCAGCTACTCATCCAGAATCAGAACCAGAACAACAACAACCCACCGCCACCACCCCCGGTCGACAACCTTACCCGTTTCCTGAGGTTGAACCCACCAGTGTTCTCTAGCAGCACAGAGATGATCGTTGTAGATGACCGGCTTCACAAGATCGGAAGAGAGCTGACCACCGCAGGATGCACTAACACTGAGAAGGTGCGCTTTGCCGCGCATCAACTGGATGGACCAGCAGCTTCATGGTGGGAGAATTACACCACCACATTCCCCATAGCCAAAGTGACTTGGGATCAGTTCCAGCAGGCGTTCCGTACCGCACATGTTTCAGCCGGAGCTATGAGTTTGAAGAAGCATGAGTTCCGCAACTTACGCCAAGGAAATCGTTCTGTTGGTGATTATGTGGAGGAATTCAGCAAGTTATCCAGGTATGCTCCCGGAGATGTGGCTGATGATGCTGCTAAGCAGGAGAAATTTCTGGAGGGACTAAATGATGATTTGGGACTTCAGTTGACCGTGGCTACCTTTAACAATTATCAAGAGTTGGTCGATAAGGCTCTCATTCTGGAAGGCAAGCAGCAGCAGGTGGAGAATCGCAAGAGGAAGTATGGACAGGGAAAGTACAACTCTGGAGTTCAGCAGAAGCCGCGCTATACCCCGTACTTGGGAAATAATGGACTAGGTTGTGGCAAGTATAATGGACACACTCACCATAACCATGGAGGACATTCACGTCATGGAAGAAATGGGGCAAAAAATATAAAACCTGCAGCCTTTGGGCCTTCCAGTTTTATATCTTTTTTACAGAAACACAATAACACCGAAAAAAAATAAATATAAGTTTAAAAATTTCCAAAAAAAATCACATAGTTATATGGTCTTATATATGACCTAGTGAACTTTTATCTGTCCTAAAATGCAAGTTTAAAAAAATAAACATTTTTGCTAAACTAATAAAATAAAGTGCAAATAAAACCCAACAAATATATTTTGGTTCCAAATTCATTTTCCAATATTTTCCTTCTATTATTGAAGAAGTCATTTTATCTTCTCTCTTTATTTTTTTGAAATAAAGGAAATGAATTTAGTGAAACCAAATTTGATCCAAACTCCAAATTTTGAAGTTAAAGAATTTTCAAAAGTTCTTTGGATCAAAATTCAAAATAAAAGAAATGGGGCAAAAATACATAAATCATGGATGCATATGAATGATCTATTTTAAACATCCAATTTGAAAATTGGGATGTTACAAACCTACCCCCCTTAAGATGAATCTCGCCCTCGAGATTCGGGTTGGCTAGCAAAAAGGTGTGGGTGGTCCTGTCGGAGATCTTCTTCTCGTTCCCAGGTGGCTTCTTCTTCGGTATGATGACTCCATTGAACCTTGCAGAACTTGATGACCTTGCTGCAGGTAACCCTGCTTGCAGTTTCGAGAATCTTGACGGTCTTCTCCTCATAGGTCAGATCACTATCCAATTGTATGGCCTCCAATGGCATTGTATCTCTCAAAGGAATATCGGCCATCTCCGCATGGCAGTTCTTCAACTGGGAAACGTGAAACACATCATGAACTCCTGATAAGGCTTCTGGTAATTCTAACTTGTAGGAAACTTCACCCATGCGTTCTAAAACTATGTACGGCCCCACAAACCGTGGTGCTAACTTTCCTTTGACTCCAAATCGTTTAACTCCTCGAAGTGGCAACACACGCAGATATGCTCTATCTCCGACTTCATAGGTTACCTCCTTGCGTTTAGTATCGGCATAACTCTTCTGTCTGGATTGGGCTATTTTGAGTCTGTCACGGATCAACTTGACTTTCTCCTCTGAATCTCTAATTAAATCTGGTCCGAATAATTTACGTCTCCAACTTCATCCCACATCAATGGTGTCCTGCACCTCCTTCTATACAAAGCTTCGAAAAGGGCCATTTTCAAACTAGCATGATAGCTGTTGTTATATGAGAACTCTGTGTAAGGCAAATTATCATCCCAACTAGATCGATAATCTAGCGCACAAGCTCTCAACATGTCCTCCAGAATCTGATTGAGTCTCTCGGTCTGCCCATCTGTCTACGGATGAAAAGTTGTACTAAACTCCAGCCTGGTACCCAAAGTTTCATGTAACTGATGCCAAAACTTTGAGGTAAATTGTGTTCCTCTATCTGATATGATGGTCCTCAGAACTCCATGCAGACATATGATCTGGGTCATGTATATCTTGGCTAACTTAGCACTTGTATATGTGGTTTTCACGGGCATGAAGTGAGATACCTTAGTCAAGCGATCAACCACTACCCAAATAGAATCATAGCCTGATCGGGTCCTGGGTAATCCTGGAATGAAGTCCATGCCAAGCTTATCCCACTTCCAATCTGGTATCAGCAAAGGCTGAAGTAATCATGTTGGTTTCTGGTGCTCTGCCTTAACCCTCTGACATACGTCACATACTGCGACATACTCGGCAATATCCTTCTTCATACCTGTCCACCAGAAACTTTCCTTCAAGTCCAAATACATCTTGGTGTTGCCCGGGTGTATTGAATAAGGCGAATCATGAGCCTCCTGAAGAATCGATTTCCTGATCTCTGGGTCATTTGGCACGTAAATACACTGCTCAAACCATAAGGTTCCATGTTCATCCTCACGAAATCCTTCTGCCTTTCCTTGGTTCATCCTTCCCTTTATCTCCGAAATACCTTTGTCTAACTTCTGGGCTTCTTGGATCTTTTCCAACAAAGTGGATTGAATTTCCATTGCGGCAACAAAACCTCGTGGTACTATCTCCAATTGAAGATCTCGGAGGTCATCAATTAACTCCTGAGGTAATCCTCCTACTTTGAGGGTATTAACATAGTTCTTGTGGCTCAATGCATCTGCCACAACATTGGCCTTTCCTGGGTGATAGTGCAATTTCATGTCATAATCCTTTATGAGCTCCAACCATCTTCTCTGCCTGAGGTTCAACTCCTTCTGCGTGAAGATGTATTTCAAACTCTTATGATCCGTGTAAACATCACAATGATTTTCGATAAGAAAATGTCTCCAGGTCTTGAGTGCGTGCACTACGGATGCTAACTCCAAATCATGTGTGGCATAATTCCGCTCATGAGGCCGAAGCTGACATGAGGCATATGAAACAACTCTTCCCTCTTGCATAAGAACACCTCCAAGTCCCTGACGAGAAGCGTCGCAATATACTTGGAAATCCTTGCGTATATTTGGAAGAATTAGCACTGGGGTTGTGACCAAACGTTTCTTCAACTCCTGAAAACTAGTCTCGCATTCCTCGGTCCAATTAAACTTGGTGTCTTTCTTTAATAACTCTGTCATGGGCTTCGCGATCTTGGAGAAATTCTTAATAAACCTCCGGTAATATCCTGCAAGTCCAAGAAAACTGCGAATCTCTCTGACTGAGGTGGGTGCCTTCCATTCGGTGACGGCTTCAACCTTGGAGGGGTCTACTGCTATTCCTTCTTCTGATATAACATGTCCAAGAAATCCGACTTCCTTCAACCAGAATTCACATTTGCTGAATTTTGCGTATAATTGATGTTCCCTGAGCTTCTCAAGAACCAAGCGCAAATGTTCCTTGTTTTCTTCTTCATTCTTTGAGTAAATCAATATGTCATCAATGAATACCATAACAAACTTATCCAAGAACTCCATGAATACCTTATTCATCATACTCATGAAATAGGCAGGGGCATTAGTCAAACCAAAAGACATGACCGCATACTCATAAAGCCCATATCTCGTGGTAAAGGCTGTCTTGGGTATATCCTGTTCCCGAATCTTCAGATGGTGATATCCTGACCGAAGATCGATCTTGGAGAAAACTTTTGCTCCTTATAGCTGGTTAAACAAATCATTGATCATTGGTAGAGGGTACTTGTTCTTGATCGTCACTTTGTTAAGTGCATGATAATCTACAACCATTCTCAAGGTTCCATCCTTCTTCTCAACTAGAAGCACTGGGGCTCCCCAAGGTGATGAACTCGGTCGAAGATAACCTTTCTCCAATAACTCCTTAATCTGCTTCTTAATTTCCTCCAGATCATTTGCGGGCATCTAGTACGGTCTCTTGGATATTGGTCCGGTGCCTGGTAACAATTCAATCAAAAACTCTATGTCCCGATCCGGTGGCATGTCGGGCAATTCCTCGGAGAATACATCGGGATAATCCTTCACAACTGGTACTTCCTCCTGAACAACTCCCGAAAGAGAATTCACTTGAGTCCTTCTTGGTGTATGCCTCGACACATACTTGATCCGTTTCCCCTCTGGGGTGGTGAGAAGAATTGACTTACGGCCACAATCAATATTCCCTTCATACTTGGTTAACCAGTCCATGCCTAGAATTACGCCCAATCCTTGTGATTCTAGGATGATGAGGTCTGTAGGGAAAATATGTCTCCCTATGGTCAATGGCAACTGAAAACATCCCCGACTAGCCATATACTCTGCTCCCGGGGAACTCACTAACATAGGTGACTTAAGGGCTATAGTCGGCAACTTAAACTTATCCACAAACCCCCTTGATATGAATGAATGTGATGCACCAGTGTCAAAAAGAATAAGGGTTGTAAATGAATTAATCAAGAACTTACCAACAACGGCGTCAGGCTGGTCATAAACTTCCTCCACATTGACATGGTTCACCTGACCTCTGGTGAAAGGATTGGGCTTCTTTCCAGAGCTTCCATTTCCATTTCCGTTCTTCGCCTCGGGACACTCGGTGGCGTAGTGTCCGGTCTTCCCGCACTTGAAGCAGGTAATGTGACTCAGATCCTTCTTTGCCGGTGTAGCGGGGTTGGACTGATGCTGATTGTTGTTTCCTCCGTTCCCATTTCCATTCCTATGGCCATTATGGTTGTGTCCATTCCCTCCATGACGTGAATGTCCTCCATGGTTATGGTGAGTGTGTCCATTATACTTGCCACAACCTAGTCCATTATTTCCCAAGTACGGGGTATAGCGGGGCTTCTGCTGAACTCCAGAGTTGTACTTTCCCTGTCCATACTTCCTCTTGCGATTCTCCACCTGCTGCTGCTTGCCTTCCAGAATGAGAGCCTTATCGACCAACTCTTGATAATTGTTAAAGGTAGCCACGGTCAACTGAAGTCCCAAATCATCATTTAGTCCCTCCAGAAATTTCTCCTGCTTAGCAGCATCATTAGCCACATCTCCGGGAGCATACCTGGATAACTTGCTGAATTCCTCCACATAATCACCAACAGAACAATTTCCTTGGCGTAAGTTGCGGAACTCATGCTTCTTCAAACTCATAGCTCCGGCTGAAACATGTGCGGTACAGAACGCCTGCTGGAACTGATCCCAAGTCACATTGGCTATGGGGAATGTGGTGGTGTAATTCTCCCACCATGAAGCTGCTGGTCCATCCAGTTGATGCGCGGCAAAGCGCACCTTCTCAGCGTTAGTGCATCCTGCGGTGGTCAGCTCTCTTCCGATCTTGTGAAGCCGGTCATCTGCAACGATCGGCTCTGTGCTGCTAGAGAACACTGGTGGGTTCAACCTCAGGAAACGGGTAAGGTTGTCGACCGGGGGTGGTGGCGGTGGGTTGTTGTTGTTCTGGTTCTGATTCTGGATGAGTAGCTGCATGAGGGCATTCTGGTTCTGGATCAACTGGGTAAGTTCCGGTGGGAATTTCGGGTCACGTCTTGGAGGCATCTGTTAGGTTTAGAGCGGATGAGAAATTAGAATAGAATAAGGGCCTAATGATAGAAATCACTACCCATATGCTTATGCTAGCAAGAAAAATTCAAATCAAGCAATTCACATAGATCACACCACACAAGCAAAAACCTACAGGTAAGGTCATATCCACAAGAGATATGATCTCTTCATACTACCGCAATCATTCGTTGGACTCAACTTGGTAGTTGTGGTCTGAACTAAACTTCTCAAATCAAAGTCAACTCTAGCTTCTTCTTCTTCTTCTTTGTCAATGATGTCTTCATAGGTGATGGTCTCATCGGGCTGAGCAACTTGGTGATGGGGTTCAACAACTATTTTATTGAAGTAGAGAAGAGATAAAAATGAATAGAGAAGAGTATAGACCAACGGATATTTAAGGAAGTCATAAAATAGAGTTATCTTCCTATGGCTTTCCATTTCCTAGTGGTCGCGTCCTACAGTCAGCGTGTGCTCTGATACCATCTTGTAGCGACCCGACCCAAAATGGATCGAAGTCTCTGTGCTTAAGTGTCATCCATGGATCGGTGTGCTGACACACACAGTACTCGAGGAATTATAACAGAGTTCAATCACACTTTATTACATCGAGGTTCTCAAAAGAGTATTTATTACAATAATATGGCCAAAGGCCATCTAAATAAAAATAACTGCGGAAGCTTCAAAGGTAAATGAGTCCATCCAACTCCACGGCAAACTGAGTGCAGAACAACGACCTATCGCACCTTTAATCCTCGTCGGAAAAGTCTGCAACATGAGACGTTGCAGCCGTGTAGGTCAGCACATGGAATATGCTAGCAATTTCACACCATAGAATAATAATAAATGAAAAGACTATCTCTATATGAAAATTTAGCTGGTGGAGGCTCTAAGTTTTATTTTTGCATAAAGCCAATTTTACCCTACAACAAAGGAATATTTTTTATTTACTACTAAATTAAAATGCCATTATTGAGAAGGTTCCTCCAACTCAATCCCAAAATTCCCAAGTTATTAGTAACCCAATAATTTCATTAAAAAGAGTGATGAGATCAACCAATAATTCACTTCTAGATACTCAAGATGTCCGTAACCGGGGACACGACTAATCATGATTAGTTTGTACACTCTACAGAGGTTTGCGCACTTTTCCCCACAAGACTCGACCACCTCCATGATCGGAAGATTGAGACATAGCCTTTCAGAAGCGTTTCCCCTTAACCCTGGGTAGACCGATACACCTACTTTCCCCTACATCAGCTAGTCTACCACGGAAAGAGGTCACACAACTTACTCAACTATGCCAGAGCCCATAATGGCTTGTGGCTGCACGTGGAAGTTTCTAGGCATGAAATATCTTATGATCCCTTTAAGCCTGGGTGGCGGACCTAGGGTAATCACACGGGTGCTCCGGGATTCCCCTTGGGCAAGCACTGGTTTCTCCAGGTGCCCCAAACAATCCACCCAGATGTGTATTAAAGTTGCCATCTTAGGTTATCCCAAAATTATTAACTCTCACAACTTGCATGGATCACACATACCAATCCCCGTCTACGAGCATGGCTAAGCAAGATATGATATAACGAATATTCCCGGGGTGATCAAAGGTCATAGGTTCCTACCACATGAACTACATTGCATAACCACATGTTCCAATCCTATTCATGCAATCTTTGAGGGTTAAACTAATGCATAGTAAAAAAACTAGGTATTGAAAATTATGATCAAAGTGTGAACTTGCCTTGCCGACGATCGTTGAAATCTAAAGATTCGTAGTAGCAAGCCTCACACTCCGGATGATCTAGCGTAAGCAAGCAATAACATACATAAGCATACAAGCAAAGAATCAAAAAGAAAACAAAGCGAGGACTTCGGAAAACTTCAAAAACAACCAAATAAAGTTTCTGTACAGAACGTAATTTTTATAGTAGCAAAAATACGTGTGTTTAGGTTTAACAGAAAGTACACATCACTAGCTTCGATTTGCTAAAAGAATCACCTAAAACGGAGTTACGAAACTCGAGTTACGACCTAACGAAGTTTGAATTCAGATCTGTTTAAATTCAAATTTTAAAATTTTCAAAATATTTTTCGTTTGGTTCTCTGGATAGAGGATATTTTTATGAACAAGTAGGAAAAAGAATCAACTAAATCGGATCTATAGACTAAAAGATATACAAGAATCAAGAATTGGTATAGATTCTGAGATTGAAAAAAATACTGAAAAAAAAGAAAAAAATTGGCCTGGGTGTTCACCGGACTTGTAGACGGGGACGAGGAAGAAGGCGGCTCCGGTGTGCTTCCGCGAAGGATGCATGCGGGACGGTGTAGAGGACGATGAGGTGAACCACTTGAACAACTTTTGGTTGTAGAATGTTTCCTATACACGCGGTGAGAGGTCGCCGGAATACACGAACTCCAGCGAGCAATTGGAGAGGTTAGAGAGAGGGAAAAACTCCAGAAGGAGAGGGCTTCGGACGAGGGGTGAGAGGGGCTCCCAGGGGTGCTTTATATAGGGCTTGGGGAGGTCTGGAGATGAGCTGAGCGTTGCCAACTTTATGATGTTAATGGTGACTGTTACTGT
The DNA here is from genome assembly GCA_034509565.1 of Triticum monococcum. NCBI lineage: Eukaryota > Viridiplantae > Streptophyta > Magnoliopsida > Poales > Poaceae > Triticum > Triticum monococcum. Next base: position 414,271,730 of record CM067845.1, read on the forward strand.
AACGCCCCGAGACTGATGTGCCAGGTGTCCTCCAGTTATTCGCTGTTGTTGCCTTGTCTTTTGCTTGCGTGTTGCATCTCATTAGGTCATCATGTGCATTGCATCATCATGTTTTCAAAACTTGCATCCGTCCGGCTTTCCCCAGTTTCGTCCGTTGTCCGTTCTGAGCCCAGACACACTTGCACGCGCCCGCGGCATGTCCGAAATATTATTTTCTAAGTGGCTGGAAAAAGTTCTCGGAATGGGATGAGAGTTGACGTGTGGTCTTATTATAGTGTATATAGACCGCCTGCCAAGTTTCATCGCAATCGGAGTTCGTTTGACGCCCCAACAATTAACTATAGCGGCATTATAGTCGGTCTAACATCGGACGTTTTCGGTCTCCGGAAACAGCCGCCGGGTCTCTCTCTCTCTCCTCTTCTCTCTTCTCAGCCCTTTGCCTTCAGCACTACCTACCACCAGGCCCCGAAACCCTCTCTGCACAGTGCATCGAACCTCTCGCGCGTGTCCGAAAATTTGTCCCGAACCCGACCCGGACAGTCGTTACCGCTGGGTCCGGAACATCCCCAAACATCTACAAAACATCACCGTTTCCTTATTTGGGATCCCTACCTATTTTATTCTCGTCCGTCCGATTTCGATCCGATGATCCAAATCCCTCTCCTTTAATCCTTTTGCTAAATATATTAGACAAAACCCTAAAATATAGGTCTTTTGTCCCCCCTCAGCCGCCGCCACACTCCACCGAATCCACATCGGGATCCTCCCTTATCCCATCGTCCACCTCCTCCAATCCCGCAGCCTCCTTCCGATCCACCAGCCAGTCACCGCCAAATCCTCCTTCCTGCCTCGATCTGGACCAAGCGCCCGCGCCCCTGTTCGTCTGCAACTTCTAGTCCCGCACCAGCCTCTGCATTGAGCAGAGACGGACCACGCCGCCCCGATCCCCTTCGGCAGCAGTCGTCGCCGCCGGCCTGCTACCTCGCCACGCCAGACGCCGCTCGCCTCCGACCGGTTTCCCCGTGCCAAGTCCATCACCGCACCCCGCTACATCACTACCCGCGCCGGCCCTCCTCTGTTTCGCCGTGGACGCCCGAACCGGCTGGAGTCGCCATCTTCTATAGCTGCTGCTCTGCTGCCTTGACCGCTGGTGGCCAGCACCCCGACCAGGCCCCTGCCTCTCCTCTTTCTTTCCCTACTGCCTCCCTTCCCTCCTCCTCCTTCTGTGTTATCTCTCTGCTCTCAAACTCTCCTCTGTACCCGCAGGGAACGACATGGCCGATGTCGTAGTTCCGTCCGTGGACGGATCTGGTGCCACCGCACCTGCAGCTCGTCGCCTTGCCAAGCTCCACCGCCTGTCCTCGGAACGGCTAGGTCTGGCCAGCCTCCGTCAGCTAGGCCGTGCGCCAAGTTCGCCGCCGTCGTCCGAAGCCTCTCTGCCGGCCTCTACTTCCCCTGTTTCGAGCACGAGGAAGAGCAAGGCGTGCCCCTCGTTGACCCTCTGGTTCGACGACCGAGCCAACACACGCGTCGAACTGCGTCCTGCCGTGTGGGCCGCTGCTAGCACCCTCCTGGCCTCGTCCCGGTTCCAGGCCCAGCTCCCCTGTCGGCCCTCCTCTGCGTTGTCAACTGGGCCGAAGCCCATGGTGAGGCCCCAGCGCCTCCTGTGTATTTTTTCTTTCTCTTTCTTTATTCCCTGTTGGGCCTCTGCTTAGTTTCAGCCCGTTAGGTTTGTTTCCTTAGCTGCGATTTTATCAGTTTCTAGGGCATTGCACTTTTGCAGATCAGCCCCTAAACTTCATGCATTTCATTACTCACAAACGGTGCATCACATGTAAAAACTTTAAATATGAAACTTGCTTAGAATTTCATCTTTTTTAATAATTTGCAACTTTCATCCATGTTTAAAATGTTTAAAATGGTGTTTGTTTAAATTTGTTTAAATAACTTGCTAAAATGCTTTATTTCATAACTATTTAACTATAGCTCCGAATTAAATAAATTATATATGTAAATGGGGTAGAAAAATGCCTAGATTTACATGGTGGCATCTCTTTGCATGTTTAACAACTCTAAAATTGTGTTTAGGGCAGATCAGTACCAAATCTATAATATGCTCATGAGGAGTTTCCGGAATTGTTGTTCGCTGCTTCCGGCCTCATTTAAACTTGACTAGATAGGTAGTTTACTTTGCTTCACCCTTGCCATGTTTAACAACATTTAATATTGTTGGGGTACATAAACAGGAGAGAACTAAATAATTGATGTGGTGTTCCGTCATTATGCAACCCGTTGCATATTGAGCTCCACTTAACTTGTAGTGTTGTTTGTGCACTTTGCCATGCCATGCATATTTAAACCGGACATGCATCATACTTGTTTGCGCATCATGCCATGTTATGCGATGGTTGTTTACTATGTTGTTTGCTTCTTTCCGGGTTGCTTCTCGCGTTAGCTTCGGTTTCGTTCCGGAGTTGTGAGGATCTGTTCGACTACGTCCGTTTGTCTTCTTCATGGACTCGTTCTTCCTCCTTGCGGGATCTCAGGCAAGATGACCATACCCTCGAAATCACTTCTATCTTTGCTTGCTAGTTGCTCGCTCTTTTGCTATGCCTATGCTGCGATACCTACCACTTGCTTATCATGCCTCCCATATTGTTAACCCAAGCCTCTAACCCACCTTGTCCTAGCAAACCGTTGTTTGGCTATGTTACCGCTTTGCTCAGCCCCTCTTATAGCGTTGTTAGTTGCAGGTGAAGATGAAGTTTGTACCTTGTTGGTACATGGTTATGTTGTTCCTTGTTGGAACATGTTTACTTGTTGGGATATCACAATATATCTTATTTAATTAATGCATCTATATACTTGGTAAAGGGTGGAAGGCTCGGCCTTATGTCTGGTGTTTTGTTCCACTCTTGCCGCCCTAGTTTCCGTCATATCGGTGTTATGTTCCCGGATTTTGCGTTCCTTACGCGGTTGGGTAATAATGGGAACCCCTTGACAAATCGCCTTGAATAAAACTCTTCCAGCAATGCCCAACCTTGGTTTTACCATTCGCCATCTAGCCTCTTTTTCCCTTGGGTTCTGCGGACTCAAGGGTCATCTTTATTTAAATCCCCCCTGGGCCAGTGCTCCTTTGAGTGCTGGTCCAAACTAGAGCCCTGTGCAGCGCGCCCTCAGGGAAACTCGAGGTTTGGTTTTAGTTGTATGGATTGCTCATCTGAGTGTGCCCTGAGAACGAGATATGTGCAGCTCCTATCGAGATTTGTCGGCACATTCGGGTGGTGTTGCTGGATTTGTTTTAACTTGTCGAAGTTGTCTTGTAGAACCGGGATACCGAGTCTGATCGGAATGTCTCGGGAGAAGGTTTATCCTTCGTTGACCGTGAGAGCTTGTGATGGGCTAAGTTGGGACTCCCCTGCAGGGATTTGAACTTTCGAAAGCCGTCCCCGCGGTTATGGGCAGATGGGAATTTGTTAATGTCCGGTTGTAGAAAACCTGAAGTTGACCTTAATTAAAATGCACCAACCGCATGTGTAACCGTGATGGTCTCTTCTCGGCGGAGTCCGGGAAGTGAACACGGTGTTGGAGTTATGCTTGACGTAGGTTGTTCTAGGATCACTTCTTGATCATAGTTTCTCGATCATGCTTTGCCTTCTCTTCTTGTTCTCATTTGCGTATGTTAGCCACCATATATGCTAGTCGCTTGCTGCAGCTCCACCTCATACCTTTACCTTACCCATAAGCTTAAATAGTCTTGATCGCGAGGGTGCGAGATTGCTGAGTCCCCGTGACTCACAGATACTCCCAAAACCAGCTTGCAGGTGCCGTTGAACCGTGCAGATGACGCAACCAAGCTCAAGGAGGAGCTCGATGAAGATCTTGTCCTCTGTGTTGTTTTGTTCTAGCTGATCAGTAGTGGAGCCCAGTTGGGGTCGATCGGGGACCTTATCGCATTTGGGGTTCTTCTTTTATTTTGGTTCCACAGTCGGACCTTGATTGTATTTGGATGATGTAATGCTTTATTCATGTATTGTGTGAAGTGGCGATTGTAAGCCAACTATGTATCTCTTTCCCTTATGTATTACATGGGTCATGTGAAGATTACCTCACTTGCGACATTGCTTTCAATGCGGTTATGCGTCTAAGTCGTGCTTCGACACGTGGGAGATATAGCCGCATCCAGGGCGTTACAAGTTGGTAATCAGAGCCTTCCCCGACCTTAGGAGCCCCCACTGCTTGATCGAATTAGCGGACGAGTTGAGTCTAGAAAAAATGTTTTGAGTCATTTAGGAATTATATATCGGAGAGTTTAGGAATTATTTTTACTCCCCAGTCCCTTCATCGCTCTGGTAAGGCTTCCTGGCGTAGAGTTTTGACTCTTCTCTTCTCAAATTTCACTAATTTTTTTAGGATCACGCGGATATCTTGGAATCGTTCCGATCGATTTGTGACGAGAACATTGTTCTTGGTGCCTCCTGTCATTTAGGGGTTGTGGCAGTGTCCCGGGGAGTTGAGCTCCGAGGTGTTGTCGTCACAATTTTATCGTTGCAGTTCTGGAATACCTGAGTTTAGTTCGCCGACATTGAAAATCTCTTTTATGCAGTTGTTGGTGAGATAACCTCGACGCCACCCAGTACTGGGGCAGGAGTTCGGGAGTATTGCCATAACTTGTATAACGGATGCTTTTCGAAGGTTGAGGTAGACGATTTCCGAAGGTTTCTTGGTTATGTGTTGAAGGATGGATACAGTTGGATGTAGGATTTGCTAGATTTGGGTGAGATATTATGCTTCCCCTGTATCCCCAACACCTGATTGCATAACCGGAAAGTTTCGGGAGTTTATAAGTGGGAATTCAAGTAGCTCTTAGGATATCTTTCCGACAGATGTATGATACGAAATTGGGGTTCGACGTCTAGTGGTCCGCCTATTCACGGTTGGTTTTACAGTGGTCTCGTTGTGTCTTAAAGAGTCCTTGGCTATGCCGACTCGGGGACGCTTCGTATGTCATGTGCACTGCCTTGTACATGATGGTGTTGTACGATCGAGCCCGTGTAGGCCCCACCACGAAAACTTTGGACGAAATCTCTATCATATGTTTGTTCTGGCTTATTCTGCAAGCCAATCCTTTGTTTTGTTTTGAGTTGTGGTATTCGAGTTGCTTCGAAGTCAAGTGTTGATTCCATACCTTTTCTAAGCGGTGTTCTCATATTTCTATGTGAATACTTTGTTGGGGAACGTAGTAATTTCAAAAAAATTTCCTACGCACACGCAAGATCATGGTGATGCACAGCAACGAGAGGGGAGAGTGTTGTCTACGTACCAACGCAGACCGACTGCGGAAGCGATCACACAACGTAGAGGAAGTAGTCGTACGTCTTCTTCCCGATCCGACCGATCCAAGCACCGTTACTCCGGCACCTCCGAGTTCTTAGCACACGTTCAGCTCGATGACGATTCTCGGGCTCCGATCCAGCAAAGCGTCGAGGAAGAGTTCCGTCAGCACGACGGCATGGTGACGATCTTGATGTACTACCGACGCAGGGCTTCGCCTAAGCACTACAACGGTATGATCGAGGTGGAATTTGGTGGTAGGGGGCACCGCACACGGCTAAGGAACGATCTCAAGGATCAATTTGTGTGTCTTGGGGTGTCCCCTGCCCCCGTATATAAAGGTTGGAGGGAGGGGGGCTGGCCGGCCAAAGAGGAGGAGGCGCAGGAGGAGTCCTACTCCTACCGGGAGTAGGACTCCCCCCTCCAATCCTAGTCCAACTAGGAATCCTTTAAAGGGGAGAGAGAGAGAGGTGGCCGGCCCCTCTCCTAGTCCTAATAGGACTAGGGAGAGGGGGGGAGGCGCAGCCCTATGTGGGCTGCCCTGTCACCTTTCCACTAAGGCCCATGTTTGCCCATTTGGCTCCCGGGGGGTTCCGGTAACCCTCCCGGTAATCCGGTAAAATCCCGATTTCACCCGGAACACTTCCGATGTCCAAACATAGGCTTCCAATATATCAATCTTTACGTCTCGACCATTTCGAGACTCCTCTTCATGTCCGTGATCTCATCCGGGACTCCGAACAACCTTCGGTACATCAAAATGCATAAACCCATAATAACTGTCATCGTAACGTTAAGCGTGCGGACCCTACGGTTCGAGAACAATGTAGACATGACCGAGACACGTCTCCGGTCAATAACCAATAGCGGGACCTGGATGCCCATATTGGCTCCTACATATTCTACGAAGATCTTTATCGGTCAGACCGCATAACAACATACGTTGTTCCCTTTGTCATCGGTATGTTACTTGCCCGAGATTCGATCGTCGGTATCCAATACCTAGTTCAATCTCGTTACTGGCAAGTCTCTTTACTCGTTCCGTAATACATCATCTCATAACTAACATCTTAGTTATTATGCTTGCAAGGCTTATGTGATGTATATTACCGAGAGGGCCCAGAGATACCTCTCCGACAATTGGAGTGACAAACCCTAATCTCGAAATACGCCAACCCAACATCTACCATTGGAGACACCTGTAGTACTCCTTTATAATCACCCAGTTACGTTGTGACGTTTGGTAGTACCCAAAGTGTTCCTCCGGTAAACGGGAGTTGCATAATCTCATAGTTATAGGAACATGTATAAGTCATGAAGAAAGCAATAGCAACATACTAAACGATCGGGTGCTAAGCTAATGGAATGGGTCATGTCAATCAGATCATTCAACTAATGATGTGACCTCGTTAATCAAATAACAACTCTTTGTTCATGGTTAGGAAACATAACCATCTTTGATTAACGAGCTAGTCAAGTAGAGGCATACTAGTGACACTCTGTTGGTCTATGTATTCACACATGTATTATGTTTCCGGTTAATACAATTCTAGCATGAATAATAAACATTTATCATGATATAAGGAAATAAATAATAACTTTATTATTGCCTCTAGGGCATATTTCCTTCAGTCTCCCACTTGCACTAGAGTCAATAATCTAGTTCACATCGCCATGTGATTTAGCAGCAATGGTTCACATCACCATGTGATTAACACCCATAGTTCACATCGTCATGTGACCAACACTCAAAGGGATTACTAGAGTCAGCAATCTACTTCACATATCTATGTGATTAACACCCAAAGAGTACTAAGGTGTGATCATGTTTTGCTTGTGAGATAATTTTAGTCAACGGGTCTGTCACATTCAGATCCGTAAGTATTTTGCAAGTTCTATGTCTACAATGCTCTACACGGAGCTACTCTAGCTAATTGCTCCCACTTTCAATATGTATCCAGATTTAGAATCATCTGGATCAGTGTCAAAAACTTGCATCGACGTAACCCTTTACGACGAACCTTTTTGTCACGTCCATAATCGAGAAACATTTCCTTATTTCATTAAGGATAATTCTGACCGCTGTCCAGTGATCTACTCCTAGATCACTATTGTACTCCCTTGCCAAATCAGTGCAGGGTATACAATAGATCCGGTACACAGCATGGCATACTTTATAGAACCTATGAATGAGGCATAGGGAATGACTTTCATTCTCTTTCTATCTTCTGCCGTGGTCGGGCTTTGAGTCTTTACTCAACTTCACACCTTGTAACACAGGCAAGAAACTTTTTCTTTGACTGTTCCATTTTGAACTACTTCAAAATCTTGTCAAGGTATGTACTTATTGAAAAACTTATCAAGCGTCTTGATCTATCTCTATAGATCTTGAAGCTCAATATGTAAGCAGCTTTACCGAAGTCTTTCTTTGAAAAACTCCTTTCAAACACTCCTTTTATGCTTTACAGAATAATTCTACATTATTTCCGATCAACAATATGTCATTCACATATACTTATCAGAAATGCTATAGTGCTCCCACTCACTTTCTCGTAAATACAGGCTTCACCGCAAGTCTGTATAAAACTATATGCTTTGATCAACTCATCAAAGCGTATATTCCAACTCCGAGATGCTTGCACCAGTCCACAGATGGATCGCTGGTGCTTGCACATTTTGTTAGCACCTTTTGGATTGACAAAACCTTCTAGTTGCATCATATACAACTCTTCTTTAATTAATCCATTAGGGAATGCAGTTTTGTTTATCCGTTTGCCAGATTTCATAAAACGCGGCAATTACTAACATGATTCGGACAGACTTAAGCATAGATACGAGTGAGAAAATCTCATCGTAGTCAACACCTTGAACTTGTCGAAAACCTTTTGCGACAATTCTAGCTTTGTAGATAGTAACACTACTATCAGCGTCCGTCTTCCTCTTGAAGATCCATTTATTTTCTATGGCTTGCTGATCATCGGGCAAGTCAACTAAAGTCCATACTTTGTTCTCGTAAATGGATCATATCTCAGATTTCATGGCTTCAAGCCACTTTGCGGAATCTGGGCTCACCATCGCTTCTTCATAGTTCGTAGGATCATCATGATCTAGTAGCATGACTTCCAGAACAGGATTACCGTACCACTCTGGCGCGGATCTTACTCTGGTTGATCTACGAGGTTCAGTAGTGTCTTGTTCTGAAGTTTCATGATCATCATCATTAGCTTCCTCACTAACTGGTGTAGGTGTCACAGAAACATTTTTCTGTGATGTACTACTTTCCAATAAGGGAGCAGGTACAGTTACCTTGTTAAGTTCTACTTTCCTCCCACTCACTTCTTTCGAGAGAAACTCCTTCTCCAGAAAGTTTCCGAATTTTAGCAACAGAAGTCTTGCCTTCGGATCTGTGATAGAAGGTTTATCCAATAGTTTCCTTTGGATATCCTATGAAGACGCACTTCTCCGTTTGAGTTTGAGCTTATCAGGATGAAACCTTTTCATATAAGCATCGCAACCCCAAATTTTTAAGAAACGACAGCTTAGGTTTCTTGCCAAACCATAGTTCACACGGTGTCATCTCAACGGATTTAGATGGTGCCCTATTTAACGTGAATGCAGCTGTCTCTAATGCATAACCCCAAAACGATAGTGGTAGATCGGTAAGATACATCATAGATTGCACTATATCCAATAAAGTACGGTTATGACGTTCGGACACACCATTATGCTGTGGTGTTCCATGTGGCATGATTTTGTGAAACTATTCCACATTGTTTTAATTGAAGACCAAACTTGTAACTCAAATATTTTACCTCTGCGATCATATCGTAGAAACTTTTATTTTCTTGTCACGATGATTTTCCACTTCACTCTGAAATTCTTTGAACTTTTCAAATGTTTCAGACTTATGTTTCATCAAGTAGATATACTCATATCTGCTCAAATCATCTGTGAAGATCAGAAAATAATGATACCTGTCGCGAGCAATATTTATCGGACCACATACATCAGTATGTATGATTTCCAATAAATCTTTTCTCGCTCCATTGTTCCGGAGAACGGCGTTTTAGTCATCTTGCCCAAAAGGCATGGTTCGCAAGCATCAAGTGATTCATAATCAAGTGATTCCGAAAGCCCATCAGCATGGAGTTTCTTCATGCGCTTTATACCAATATGACCTAAACAGCAGTGCCACAAATAAGTTGCACTATCATTATTAACTTTGCATCTTTTGGTTTCAATATTATGAATATGTGTATTATTAAGATCGAGATCCAATGAACTATTTTCATTGGGTGTGTAACCATATAAGGTTTTATTCATGTAAAGAGAACAACAATTTATTCTTTTACTTAAATGAATAACCGTATTACAATAAACATGATCAAATCATATTCATGCTCAACGCAAAAACCAAATAACACTTATTTAAGTTCAACACTAATCCCGAAAGTATAGGGGAGTGTGCGCTGATGATCATATCAATCTTGGAACTACTTCCAACACACATCGTCACTTCACCCTTAACTAGTCTCTGTTTATTCTGCAACTCCCGTTTCGAGTTACTAATCTTAGCAACTGAACTAGCATCAAATACTGAGGGGTTGCTATAAACACTAGTATAGTACACATCAATAACATGTATATCAAATATACTGTTGTTCACTTTGCCATCCTACTTATCCGCCAATCACTTGGGGTAGTTCCGCTTCCAGTGACCAGTCCCTTTGCAGCAGAATCACTTAGTCTCAGGCTTAGGATCAGACTTGGGCTTCTTCACTTGAGCAGCAACTTGCTTGCCGTTCTTCTTGAAGTTCCCCTTCTTCCCTTTGCCCTTTTCTTGAAACTAGTGGTCTTGTCAACCATCAACACTTGATGTTTTTCTTGATTTCTACCTTCGTTGATTTCAGCATCACGAAGAGCTTGGGAGTTGTTTCCGTTATCCCTTGCATATTATAGTTCATCACGAAGTTCTACTAACTTAGTGATGATGACTAGAGAATTATGTCAATCACTATCTTATCTGGAAGATTAACTCCCACTTGATTCAAGCGATTGTAGTACCCAGACAATCTGAGCACATGCTCACTAGTTGAGCGATTCTCCTCCATCTTTTAGCTATAGAACTTGCTGGAGACTTCATGTCTCTCAACTTGGGTATTTGCTTGAAATATTAACTTCAACTCCTGGAACATCTCATATGGTCCATGACGTTCAAAACGTCTTTGAAGTCCCGATTCTAAGCTGTTAAGCATGGTGCACTAAACTATCAAGTAGTCATCATATTGAGCTAGCCAAACGTTCATAACGTCTGCATCTGCTCCTGCAATAGGTCTGTCACCTAGCGGTGCATCAAGGACATAATTCTTCTGTGCAGCAATGAGGATAAATCTCAGATCACGGATCCAATCCGCATCATTGCTACTAACATCTTTCAACATAATTTTCTCTAGGAACATATCAAAATAAACATAGGGAAGCAACAACGCGAGCTATTGATCTACAACATGATTTGCAAGATACTACCAGGACTAAGTTCATGATAAATTTAAGTTCAATTTAATCATATTACTTAAGAACTCCCACTTAGATAGACATCCCTCTAATCCTCTAAGTGATCACGTGATCCAAATCAACTAAACCATAACCGATCATCACGTGAGATGGAGTAGTTTTCAATGGTGAACATCGTTATGTTGATCATATCTACTATATGATTCACGCTCGACCTTTCGGTCTCCGTGTTCCGAGGCCATATCTGTATATGCTTGGCTCGTCAAGTATAACCTGAGTATTCCGCGTGTGCAACTGTTTTGCACCCGTTGTATTTGAACGTAGAGCCTATCACACCCAATCATCACGTGGTGTCTCAGCACGAAGAACTTTTGCAACGGTGCATACTCAGGGAGAACACTTCTTGATAATTTAGTGAGAGATCATCTTATAATGCTACCGTCAATCAAAGCAAGATAAGATGCATAAAAGGATAAACATCACATGCAATCAATATAAGTGATATGATATGGCCATCATCATCTTGTGCTTTGTGATCTCCATCTCCGAAGCACCGTCATGATCACCATCGTCACCGGCGCGACACCTTGATCTCCATCGTAGCATCGTTGTCGTCTCGCCAATCTTATGCTTCCACGACTATCACTACCGCTTAGTAATAAAGTAAAGCATTACATCGCGATTGCATTGCATACAATAAAGCGACAACCATATGGCTCCTGCCAGTTGCCGATAACTCGGTTACAAAACATGATCATCTCATACAATAAAATCAGCATCATGCCTTGACCATATCACATCACAACATACCCTGCAAAAACAAGTTAGACGTCCTCTACTTTGTTGTTGCAAGTTTTACGTGGCTGCTATGGGCTTAAGTAAGAACTCATCTCACCTACGCATCAAAACCACAACGATAGTTCGTCAAATAGACTCCGTTTTAACCTTCTCAAGGACCGGGCGTAGTCACACTTGGTTCAACTAAAGTTGGAGAGACAGTCTTCCGCAAGCCATCTATGTGCAAAGCACGTCGAGGGAACCGGTCTCGCGTAAGAGTACGCGTAAGGTTGGTCCGGATCGTCTCGTCCAACAATACCGCCGAACCAAAGTATGACATGCTGGTAGGCAGTATGACTTGTATCGCCCACAACTCACTTGTGTTCTACTCGTGCATATAACATCAAACCATAAAACCTAGGCTCGGATGCCACTGTTGGGGAACGTAGTAATTTCGAAATTTTTTCCTACGCACACGCAAGATCATGGTGATGCACAGCAACAAGAGGGGAGAGTGTTGTCTACGTACCAACGCAGACCGACTGCGGAAGCGATCACACAACGTAGAGGAAGTAGTCGTACGTCTTCTTCCCGATCCGACCGATCCAAGCACCGTTACTCCGGCACCTCCGAGTTCTTAGCACACGTTCAGCTCGATGACGATCCTCGGGCTCCGATCCAGCAAAGCGTCGAGGAAGAGTTCCGTCAGCATGACGGCATGGTGACGATCTTGATGTACTACCGACGCAGGGCTTCGCCTAAGCACTACAACGGTATGATCGAGGTGGAATTTGGTGGCAGGGGGCACCGCACACGGCTAAGGAACGATCTCAAGGATCAACTTGTGTGTCTTGGGGTGTCCCCTGCCCCCGTATATAAAGGTTGGAGGGAGGGGGGCTGGCCGGCCAAAGAGGAGGAGGCGCAGGAGGAGTCCTACTCCTACCGGGAGTAGGACTCCCCCCTCCAATCCTAGTCCAACTAGGAATCCTTTAAAGGGGGGAGAGAGAGAGGTGGCCGGCCCCTCTCCTAGTCCTAATAGGACTAGGGAGAGGGGGGGAGGCGCAGCCCTATGTGGGCTGCCCTCTCACCTTTCCACTAAGGCCCATGTTTGCCCATTTGGCTCCCGGGGGGTTCCGGTAACCGTCCCGGTAATCCGGTAAAATCCCGATTTCACCCGGAACACTTCCGATGTCCAAACATAGGCTTCCAATATATCAATCTTTATGTCTCGACCATTTTGAGACTCCTCTTCATGTCCGTGATCTCATCCGGGACTCTGAACAACCTTCGGTACATCAAAATGCATAAACTCATAATAACTGTCATCGTAACGTTAAGCGTGCGGACCCTACGGTTCGAGAACAATGTAGACATGACCGAGACATGTCTCCGGTCAATAACCAATAGCGGGACCTGGATGCCCATATTGGCTCCTACATATTCTACGAAGATCTTTATCGGTCAGACCGCATAACAACATACGTTGTTCCCTTTGTCATCGGTATGTTACTTGCCCGAGATTCGATCGTCGGTATCCAATACCTAGTTCAATCTCGTTACTGGCAAGTCTCTTTACTCGTTCCGTAATACATCATCTCATAACTAACATCTTAGTTATTATGCTTGCAAGGCTTATGTGATGTATATTACCGAGAGGGCCCAGAGATACCTCTCCGACAATCGGAGTGACAAACCCTAATCTCGAAATACGCCAACCCAACATCTACCATTGGAGACACCTGTAGTACTCCTTTATAATCACCCAGTTACATTGTGACGTTTGGTAGTACCCAAAGTGTTCCTCCGGTAAACGGGAGTTGCATAATCTCATAGTTATAGGAACATGTATAAGTCATGAAGAAAGCAATAGCAACATACTAAACGATCGGGTGCTAAGCTAATGGAATGGGTCATGTCAATCAGATCATTCAACTAATGATGTGACCTCGTTAATCAAATAACAACTCTTTGTTCATGGTTAGGAAACATAACCATCTTTGATTAACGAGCTAGTCAAGTAGAGGCATACTAGTGACACTCTGTTGGTCTATGTATTCACACATGTATTATGTTTCCGGTTAATACAATTCTAGCATGAATAATAAACATTTATCATGATATAAGGAAATAAATAATAACTTTATTATTGCCTCTAGGGCATATTTCCTTCATACTTATCCTTCTCGATCATCGAGTTTGTCTTTTCAATTTCTTTTCAACCGGTGTGCTCCTCTTCAAATGGATCCAATCTTGTCAACATTCACAAGATCAATTATCAGTTCTTCTCAACGGTGTTTGTTTCATCTTTCCCAAGGCGCCTTTGTTTTCCCACCCTCCCACCCTTGGTTCTTCAATGACTTGGATTTCCTTATCGAGTATCCATCTTATTGATGCGAGGCCTCTTCATTCCTTTTTGTTCAATGTTCTTATCCGGTGATTCTCATGAAGATTTTAACGGAGCCTCAAGGTCATCATCCTTAATTATTTTCTTCTCCGGTGGATTCAATTCAAGCTATTGGTGTTGATCATATTCTTTTCTGTATTTCAAATGCTTTTCTCGTGTCGGTGCACCTCATAATCATTCATTTCTCGCTATTCAATTGTTCCGGAGTGCTCAAGAAATCCCGAAGATTCGTGCTTACACTCTACTTTCGTTCAAGCTCTTTCGAGGATGTTATCTCATTCAAGCCATTTAAATTCAACCGGTGCAATCTCTCTTTGAAATTGTTCTACGGTGTATCTTTTTAGTGGGCCCTAACCCACAGGTCTTTTCCCAGGATCTTACCTGACTCTTCTTATTCTCCCGGAGTTATTCTCAAATCTTCTAAAGTTTGACGTAAGAATGAATTATCATCAGTCAAATGTCTTTCTCCAAGATCTTTCATTTCTTTTCATCATTGGTTCAACTTTTCTATTCTTCTTTATTCCGGAGTGTCTCAATAATTCACGATGGTGTTTCTCGTCGTCTTTCTCATCATTTGAAGACCGAAGAAGAGTTTTACCTCCATATCTTATCCGTTCTCTTAGAGATTCGTGGTGCTAGCTTGTTGCTATCCTCTCATAATTATTTTCGATTGTGAGAATCCTTTTCACCCATCAAGAGATATTAAGGACTCTTTTCAGTTTTGTTATCCGGAGTTCACCAATTCAGGGTTATTCATTCTACGTTTTCAGCTCTCGTTCTCCAAATCTTACCGGTGCATCGATCAAATATCCTCTAATCAGTGCATGATCTCTTCGTTCTCTCATATATAAATTCTCTCAAGCATCTTCATTCATTTGCTAATTCTTCCCGGTGTTTTCTTTATCTTCTCCTCGTTCATTTTTAATTCTTACAGTGGTTCGTTCAAGATCCTCTTCCTTCGTTTATCATATCAATTCATTCATTGTTTCAATCCTACCAATGGTTCGTTGGAGACCTTCTCAAGGTTGTGCTATATCTATACTAATACTTTTCTCTGAGAATAAGTAATATGCCAAATCCGTTGATTGTCATCAATTTAAATTGGTGAAGGATAAGTATAATGTAATTCTTATTCTTGTTTCATCCATATGTTAATCTTTTCTTCCGGAGTTTGTTCACGATGATTAAATTCTCGGTTTCACTTGATTCATCTTTTCTTTTCCGGAGTTCCAAGTTTCAACTTATCTCGTCACAGAGCTTCATCCAACCATCGCAAGGTTTCACCTTGTGCTTTCAACTTCTCTTTCTTTTTGTTTGACCATTGTTTTGTTACCGGAGTTCTTCATGGAGGCTCTACATGATGGTTCATCAAGGATTTAATTCCTTCTCCAAGTTTTTCATCGAGATTCTCTTCTAAGAAGCTCAAGCTTTCTTCTTCTTGCAATCTGGAGTGCATTTGTTCTCTCTTATCTTCTTGAGATGGTATTATGTCATTCTTGATAAGTTGAGTTCATGTTTCATGATTCACAGGTTGTTAAGAATGGGATATTTTTAAATCAATCAACCTCTTCGTTGGAGCTATCTTGGGTTATATTTCACCTAAAGCTTTCCCTAAGGATTGTTGCTATTTACGGTGCTTATAAATGAGCCAAAGTTCTTCTTTTATCCTCTCGGCGAAATAGTTTCTCGTCTCCTTGTGTATATCAATCCAATCAAATCTTTTTTGTGAGTGGCAGGTTGTCACCTCATAATTTTGAGATGTCTTCTATAAGTCCATATCAAGCTTATCCTTTTCGTTGTTGCATTCCCAACAACTCCGTTCGACCCTTCTCCTAAAGATGCCTTGTCGAGCTCTTTTGTGGCAGATGTTGGCATTTTCTTCTCCATTCTCCTATTCCAATGATCTAACTTCTATTCTTTTCTTCCGGAGACATTGTGATGTTTCATCTTTTCGTTTTGTCAGGATCATGTTCTTTTCTTGGTTTATCCATTTAACCAGAGTGTTGTGTCCCTTTTTCTCAAGCTCTTTCATTTTATCAAGTCTTCATCTCTTTTCAACTGAAGTGCTACCCGAATCGGTTCTTTCTTATTCCTCTTTCTTAACGGAGTGCTTTCAACTTTGTTCTTCTTCGTTGCTTTCTTTCTTTCAATTTGTTCAAATTTTCAAGGTTCTTTGGTTTAACTAATTGGTCAAAGAAGCAACTTAGTTTTACCTCTTCTCTTTCTTTTCCGTTTTTCCCTCCGGTGCAATTCTAGACCTCGGGACGAGATCCTCTCATAGTGGTGGAGTGTTGTAACGCCCCGAGACTGATGTGCCAGGTGTCCTCCAGTTATTCGCTGTTGTTGCCTTGTCTTTTGCTTGCGTGTTGCATCTCATCAGGTCATCATGTGCATTGCATCATCATGTTTTCAAAACTTGCATTCGTCCGGCTTTCCCCAGTTTCGTCCGTTGTTCGTTCTGAGCCCAGACACACTTGCACGCGCCCGCGGCATGTCCGAAATATTATTTTTTAAGTGGCTGGAAAATGTTCTCGGAATGGGATGAGAGTTGACGTGTGGTCTTATTATAGTGTAGATAGACCGCCTGCCAAGTTTCATCGCAATCGGAGTTCGTTTGACGCCCCAACGATTAACTATAGCGGCATTATAGTCGGTCTAACGTCGGACGTTTTCGGTCTCCGGAAACAGCCGCCGGGTCTCTCTCTCTCCTCTTCTCTCTTCTTAGCCCTTTGCCTTCTGCACTACCTACCACCAGGCCCCGAAACCCTCTCTGCGCAGTGCATCGAACCTCTCGCGCGTGTCTGAAAATTTGTCCCGAACCCGACCCGGATAGTCGTTACCGCTGGGTCCGGAACATCCCCAAACATCTACAAAACATCACCGTTTCCTTATTTGGGATCCCTACCTATTTTATTCTCGTCCGTCGGATTTCGATCCGATGATCCAAATCCCTCTCCTTTAATACTTTTGCTATATATATCAGACAAAACCATAAAATCTAGGTCTTTTGTCCCCCCTCAGCCGCCGCCACACTCCACCGAATCCACATCGGGATCCTCCCTGATCCCCTCGTCCACCTCCTCCAATCCCGCAGCCTCCTTCCGATCCACCAGCCAGTCACCGCCAAATCCTCCTTCCTGCCTCGATCTGGACCGAGCGCCCGCGCCCCTGTTCGTCTGCAACTTCTAGTCCCGCACCAACCTCTGCATCGAGCAGAGACGGACCACGCCGCCCCGATCCCCTTCGGCAGCAGTCGTCGCCGCCGGCCTGCTACCTCGCCACGCCAGACGCCGCTCGCCTCCGATCGGTTTCCCGGCGCCAAGTCCATCACCGCGCCCCGCTGCATCACTGCCCGCGCCGGCCCTCCTCTGTTTCGCCGTGGATGCCGAACCGGCTGGAGTCGCCGTCTTCTACAGCTGCTGCTCTGCTGCCTCGACCGCTGGTGGCCGGCACCCCGACCAGGCCCCTGCCTCTCCTCTTTCTTTCCCTGCTGCCTCCCTTCCCTCCTCCTCCTTCTGTGTTATCTCTCTGCTCTCAAACTCTCCTCTGTACCCGCAGGGAACGACATGGCCGCTATCGTAGTTCCGTCTGCGGCCGGATCTGGTGCCGCCACACCTACAGCTCGTCGCCTTGCCGAGCTCTGCCGCCTGTCCTCGGAACGGCTAGGTCCGGCTAGCATCCGTCAGCTTCGCCGTGCGCCAAGTTCGTTGCCGTTGTCCGAAGCCTCTCTGCCGGCCTCTACTTCCCCTGTTTCGAGCATGAGGAAGAGCAAGGCGTGCCCCTCGTTGACCCTCTAGTTCGACGACCGAGCCAACGCACGCGTCGAACTGCGTCCTGCCATGTGGGCCGCTGCCAGTGCCCTCCTAGCCTCGTCCCGTGTAACATCCCAAATTTTCAATTTGGAATGTTATACATTAGATCATCATGCATATCCTATTTTATTTGCTTTTGGGTTTTGATCCTAGAAAATTCTAAGCAACTCAAGGACCCACAGAGAGAGTTGGCGATTTCGTTATTTTCATATTTGAGTTTTCTCAAATTTTGAGAATAGGATCATTTGATTTTATTTATTTTATCATCAATTATTTCTATTACAAAAATATGAGAGAGGGAATAAAATGACTTTCCCAAAATATAGAAATATTGAGGATTTAATAAAAAAATCAAATAGTTTTATTTCGGAGTTTTTCGTTGTTTTTATTTGAATTTAGGAAAAATGCGCGTTTTTCAAAATTGCATTTAGGGCCCAAATAAATGTTCACTTTTTCGGGCTTGATTTTAGAAGCTCGGGAAAATTTATTTCGGGATTTTTGGAGTTCGTTTAGTATTTATTTTTTTTCTTCCAAGCGTAATTATTTTAAAAAAAGGAACCGACTTTGGGCCGTACTCGGCCAGGACTCTGCCTGGCCGGGGCCTTTATAAGGCGCACCCGAGGCCCGAGTAGCCCGCCCCAAACCCTAGCCGCGCCCCAGCCCCAGCCTCGCCGCCGCCGCCGCCGTCGCCGCCGCGACCCGCCGCCCGGGGTTCGCTGCCGCCTCGTTTTCCGTGCTGTTTTTTTTAAATAAAAAAATTCCATTCGTCGTTTTTCTTTTTTGTCGAAGTTTCCGCGGTTATTTTCTGATCGCGATTTCTGATCCGATTTTCGTTTTAGTTTAACTTTTCGCTCGTTTATCGGAATCAGGCGATTCAAGCGCCTAGAGTTTCGTCTCGAAACCCTCTATCCGAATAATCAACTTAAACAAGTTTTTTGCTACTGTAAAATTTGACTTAGATTCAGATTACTAGAACAAAGTTGTTTTCTTTCGCCGTTTGACTTTCGTTGCTTCGTTCGATTTGATTCTTTTTGCCAACCGGAGTTCTTAAGTTGAACCTTCTCATTAGATCTCTTATTTGAGTTTTACCTGTGCGTTAGATGAGTACTTATTGTATGCTTGTTTGTTGTCTGCGATAGAGTACCCGGAGTGCGCCGCCTGTTACATCGAATCATTAGGTTTCGCGGATCATCAGCAAGGCAAGTAACACTTTGATCATACCTTTTCCACAACCCAGTTTTTTTGCATTTGATCAATCTTCACACATTGCATGATTAGGATCTAATTAAACTATGGGATGGGAAGTAGATGAGGTAGTACCTATTACCTGTTTATTGTCAAACCTTTGGGAGTTACTTCTACGTTTGCTTATTATGCCATGCTATGCTAGTAGACGTGGATTGGGTGAGTGATATTCATGACAGATGTGAGATTGATAATTAATGGTTTATCTAAGGTGACAACTTAAACACACATCTGGGTGGATTGAGGCACCTGGGTATTCCAGGACATGCCTGTTTTCTTTTGGACCGCCACCCAGGCTCAAAGGGATCATGAGATTATTCATACTAGAAACTTCCGTGTGCAGCCACAAGCCATTATGGGCTCTGGCATAGTTGATTAAGTCGTGCGAACTCTTACAGGGTAGACTAGCAGATGTAGGGGAAAGTAGGTGTACCGGTCTATCCATCGTAAGATGCTAGTGCTTCCGAAAGACTGTGTCTCGGTCATTCGTTTCTCAAACACCATGTAGTGCGAGAAATCCAACGGAGGCGATCGAGTCTTGTGGGGAAAAGTGCGCAAACCTCTGCAGAGTGTAATAAACTAATCATGGTTAGCCGTGTCCCCGGTTATTGACATCTTGAGTATCTAGTATCTGGATTATCATGTGAATCTCAACATGTTACTCTAAAATTAATTTTGTTGGGTTATGTCAAATGATGATGCTTAATTGGGATTGAGAATGCTGTCAACCATTCTCAATGTTTAACAACCACCATGATAGTAATTAAATTTATTCCTTTGAAGTAGGGAAAAATTGGCTTTATGCAAAAACTGTAACCATAGAGCTTTCCACCAGCCAAATATGCATATAGTATAGCTGTTTCATTCCATTACTCTCTATGTGTTACCTTGCCAGCATATTCCATGTGCTGACCCGTTTTCGGGCTGCAACGTTAATGTTGCAGACTTTTTAGACGACGATTAAGGAGTTGTAGGTCGTGGTTCTATACTCAGTGATGCCGTTGGAGTTGATGGACTCACTTATCTTCTAAGCCTTCCGCTATTATCGTTATTAGATGGCCTTAAGCCATATTTATTGTAATAAGTTCTCTTCTGAGAAACTCAATGTAATAAGTGTGTGTTTGCTACTCTGCTATAAATCCTCCGAGTACTGTGTGGTGTCAGCATTACTGATCCAGGGATGACACCGGAGCACAGAGATCAGACTGTTTGAGGTCTGGTTGCTACAGAGATGGTATCAGAGCACACGTTGACTATAGGACACGACCACTAAGCTAAAGACCTAGATCACTACTCACTCTCTTCTCTTCTGACCTGTCATCTTTTCTACTCTTTAGGATGGCGGATGCAAGGAACAAGTTCACCCAACCGGACGAAGATACACCCTTTGGACGCCACTTGAAGGAAGTCACTAGATACCTGAACATAGGAGTACCAAGCTTCACGGGAACCTACAACGCCACTTTACCTGAAGAAGAGCGCTGGATGATTCAAGTTCAAGTTCCAGGATGGACGTTCATGCCAGTCACTGAGCCCATAGAGTTTTCTTTTGATGCACCAACTTGGAGTCTAGGAAAGAGTATAGCAGCTCACATCACCTTGGGACGCATTGGAGAAGTCTACCGCAAGGATCTCAAGGTTACTATCTACCAGATTTGTGGGCGCCGAGATGAACACTGGGAGATGATTAGCACCAGGAAGGATAGATCAATTGCAGCTTTTATCCAGGAGTTAAACCAGCACATTTGATGACAGGAGAATCAGATGTGCGCCGACATGATAGATCTGAAGAAGGCTAAGACTAGAATCAAGGAACTGGAGGAAGAACTCAAGGCTATACGTGAAGATTATGAAGAAGAAATTGAAGTATTGGTGGAGAAGAATGACGACCTGATCAAGAAGATTGGAATATTTATGGGAGGCCCGACACCAGTAGATGAAGACGAAGAACCCAAGGAGATTAGCCCGGAAGACTACATCATCATCGACCGCACCAACTCGGAAGCAGATAGTAGCGATGATGACTATGTTGATGAAGCAGGAGCAGATATCATGGAGTCTACAACCGTAGAATATTTCTAGTAGACCACCTCATTAGTAGTAGTAGTCCACTATGTAAATATAGTAGTCCGAGCACTTTGCGATAGCTAGATCGATTGTATGCCTTTGTTTGATTGAATGAAGTGAATTGTTTGCTTTTGCCTCATGTGCATATGGGTAGTGTTTTCTCTTTAGACCCCCTCTAATCTTATATCTCATCTTTTCTAAACCCTCAGATGCCTCCGAGACGTGACCCCGGATTTGCCTTTCCACCGGAGCTCACCCAGTTGATCCAGCAGCAGAACACCTTGATGCAGTTGCTAGTCCAGAATCAGAATCAGGGGAACAACAACAACAACCCACCACCACCACCACCACCTGTTGATCACTTAGCCCGTTTTCTTAGGCTGAATCCGCCGGTGTTTCCAGTAGCACCGAGCCGATAGTAGCAGATGATTGGCTCCGCAAGACAGCTAGGGAGTTGACCACAGCAGGATGCACAGATGCAGAGAAGGTGAAGTTTGCCGCACATCAGCTAGAAGGACCCGCAGCATCATGGTGGGAGAATTTCACAGCCACCTTCCCAGTCGACACTGTCACATGGGACCAGTTTCAGCAGGCTTTCCGTATTGCCCATGTTTCAGCAGGAGCAATGGCTATGAAGAAGCGTGAGTTTCGTAACTTGCGCCAAGGAGGACGGACAGTTGGCCAGTATGTGGAGGAGTTTAGTAAGCTAGCACGTTATGCCCCAGATGACGTTGCTACGGATGCAGTTAAGCAGGAGAAGTTCTTGGAAGGACTGAATGATGAGTTGAGTATGCAGTTGATGGTAGCCACCTTCAACAACTACCAGGAGTTGGTAGACCGTGCTCTTATGATTGAAGGGAAGTAGCAGCAAATTGAGAACCGCAAGAGGAAGTATGGACAAGGAAAGTATAATTCAGGAGCTCAGCAGAAGCCATGTTTTACCCCTAGACTGAGAGGACATTTTCAGCATACCCATGGAGTAGGTAGCTCGCACAATCACAATGGCACCAAGAATGGTAATGGGAATGGAGGAAGCAATGGCCAGAACCGCATCACCCCATCAACCCTAGCCAAGAGGGATCTGAGTCAAGTCACCTGTTTCAAGTGTTCCAAGACCGGGCATTATGCCAATGAATGTCCTGATGGCCAAAACGGCAATGGAAGCTCTGGAAAGAAGCCGAACCCTTTCAACAGGGGATAGGTGAACCACGTTAATGTGGAGGAGGTTGAAGCTCAGCCCGATGCAGTAATAGGTAAGTTTTTGGTTAAGTCATTTACTACACTCGTTCTTTTTGATGCTGGTGCATCGCATTCATACATATCAAGGGGATTTGTGGAAAAGTGTAGCCTACCCACTAGGGTTCTCAAAACACCTATGCTAGTAAGCTCACCAGGAGCAGAGTACATGGCCATTCAAGGATGCTTTCAAGTGCCATTAAGTATAGGACGGCATGTTTTCCCAACAGATTTAATTATACTGGAATCTCAAGGTCTGGATGTGATTCTTGGTATGGATTGGCTGTCGATGTATGGAGGAAACATCGATTGTGCTAGTAAGTCAATTTTGCTTACCACCCCAGAAGGGAGAAGGATCAAGTATGTATCCCGGCATGTGCTAAACAAGACACAAGTAAATTCATTAACAGGAATTGTGCAGGAGGAAGTACCAGTGGTAAGGGAATTCCCTGATGTATTTCCAGAGGAGTTGCCAGGCATGCCACTGGATAGAGATATTGAGTTTTTGATTGAGTTATTGCCAGGCACAGGTCCAATATCAAAGAGACCATATAGGATGCCAGCAAAGGATTTGGTGGAAATTAAGAAACAGATTAAAGAATTACTGGATAAGGGGTATATTCGCCCAAGTTCTTCACCTTGGGGATCACCAGTACTACTAGTGGAGAAGAAGGATGGATCGTTAAGGATGGTTGTTGATTATCGAGGATTGAATGAAGTAACAATCAAGAACAAGTACCTGCTACCAATGATCAATGATCTATTTGATCGACTGCAAGGAGCTAAAGTGTTTTCCAAGATCGATTTGCGATTAGGGTACCACCAGTTGAAGATTCGAGAACAGGATATTCCGAAGACAGCTTTTACCACCAGGTATGGGCTGTATGAGTATACGGTTATGTCATTTGGTCTGACTAACACGCCTGCCTATTTTATGAACATGATGAACAAAGTGTTTATGGAGTTTTGGATAAGTTCGTCGTAGTGTTCATTGATGATATCCTAGTTTATTCGAAGAATGAAAAGGAGCATAAGGAACATTTGCGTTTGGTACTTGGAAAGCTCAGAGAACATCAATTATATGCCAAGTTCAGCAAATGTGAGTTTTGGTTGAAGGTAGTAGGATTCCTCGGACACGTTATATCTGGAGAAGGTATAGCAGTAGATCCCGCTAAAGTTGAAACCGTGACCAAGTGGGAAGCCCCAACAACAGTTGGAGAGATTCGGAGTTTTCTTGGACTCGCAGGATACTACCGGAGGTTTATTGAGAATTTTTCAAAGATTGCAAAGCCTATGACGGAGTTGTTGAAGAAAGATACCAAGTTCATATGGACTGAGCAGTGTGAGGCTAGTTTCCAGGAGTTGAAGAAATGCTTGGTTACCTCACCAGTGTTGATTTTGCCAGATCAGACCAAGGATTATGAGGTGTATTGCGACGCTTCACGTCGAGGACTTGGAGCAGTGCTTATGCAGGAAGGGAGAGTCGTTTCATATGCCTCAAGACAACTGAAGCCCCATGAGTTGAATTACGCTACGCGTGATTTGGAGTTAGCAGCCGTAGTGCATGCTTTGAAGACATGGAGACATTTCCTCATTGGAAATCATTGTGAGGTGTACACGGATCATAAGAGTTTGAAGTACATTTTCACATAGAAGGAGTTGAACCTCAGACAAAGGAGATGGTTGGAGCTCATCAAGGATTATGATATGAGATTGCATTATCATCCTGGGAAGGCTAATGTAGTAGCTGATGCATTAAGCCGCAAGAGCCATGTCAATACGTTAATGACGGGAGAAATACCCAAGGAGTTAGCAGAAAATCTTCGTGAACTATGTTTGGAAATAGTTCCGAGAGGCTATGTAGCAGCATTGGAAATTCAGTCAACTTTGATGGACAGAATCAGGGAAGCTCAGAAGACTGACAAGGAGATTGCTTCCATAAAGGAGAAAAAGAAAAAAAGAAAAGCTAAAGGATTACGTGAGGATGAGCACGATACCCTATGGTTTGAAGACCGTGTCTATGTGCCCAATGACCCGGAGATCAGGAAGTTAATTCTGCAAGAGGCACATGATTCACCCTATTCGATTCACCCAAGGAATACCAAGATGTATCTGGATTTGAAGGATATTTTCTGGTGGACCGGAATGAAGAAAGACATAGCGGAGTATGTAGCAGTTTGTGATGTATGCCAGAGAGTAAAGGTAGAGCATCAGAAGCCAGCAGGATGGTTACAACCATTGCCGATACCCGAATGGAAGTGGGATAACTTAGGCATGGATTTTATCACGGGATTGCCCAGGACTCGTTCAGGCTATGATTCGATTTGGGTTGTAGTCGATCGGTTGACGAAAGTAGCTCATTTCATCCCAGTAAAGACCACTTATACCAATGCTAAGTTGGAAAAAATATACATGACCAGAATAGTATGTCTGCATGGAGTTCCGAGAAGTGTCGTATCCGATGGAGGAACCCAGTTTACCTCAAAGTTCTGGAAGCAGTTGCACGAAACTTTGGGAACCAGGCTAGAATTCAGTACAGCTTTTCATCCGCAGACAGATGGACAGACCAAGAGAGTCAATCAGATTTTGGAAGATGTGCTAAGAGCTTGTGCGCTAGATTATGGATCTAGTTGGGACAATAATTTGCCATATGCAGAGTTCTCTTACAACAACAGCTACCAAACCAGTTTGAAGATGGCCCCTTTCGAAGCTTTGTACGGAAGGAGGTGCAGGACACCGTTGTCGTGGGACGAAGTTGGAGACCGTCAGTTGTTTGGACCTGACTTGATTAAGGAGTCTGAACAGAAAGTGAAGTTGATTCGCGATAGGCTCAAGGTAGCCCAGTCTAGACAAAAGAGTTATGCAGATTCTAAACGCAAGGAGACAGTTTATGAACTTGGAGGCAGAGCTTATCTTCGAGTATCTCCACTTCGGGGAACAAAGTGTTTTGGAGTTAAAGGGAAGTTAGCGCCACGATTTATAGGACCATATCGAATTTTGGAGCGTATGGGAGAAGTGGCCTACAAGTTGGAATTGCCCGAAGGATTGTCAGGGGTTCATGATGTGTTCCACGTTTCCCAGTTAAAGAAGTGTCACGCGGAGATAGCTGACATACCATTGAGAGACACAGTGCCTTTGGAAACCATTCAGTTGGATAATGATTTGACCTACGAGGAGAAACCAGTTAAGATCCTCGAGTTTGCCAGCCGAGTTACCCGCAGCAAAGTTATCAAGTTTTGCAAAGTTCAGTGGAGTCACCACACGGAGGATGAAGCCACCTGGGAACGAGAGGAAGATTTGCTCAAAGACCACCCTCACCTATTTTCTAGCCAACCCGAATCTCGAGGGCGAGATTCATCTTAAGGGGGGTAGGTTTGTAACATCCCAAATTTTCAATTTGGAATGTTATACATTAGATCATCATGCATATCATATTTTATTTGCTTTTGGGTTTTGATCCTAGAAAATTCTAAGCAACTCAAGGACCCACAGAGAGAGTTGGGGATTTCGTTATTTTCATATTTGAGTTTTCTCAAATTTTGAGAATAGGATCATTTGATTTTATTTATTTTATCATCATTTATTTCTATTACAAAAATATGAGAGAGGGAATAAAATGACTTTCCCAAAATATAGAAATATTGAGGATTTAATAAAAAATCAAATAGTTTTATTTTGGAGTTTTTCATTGTTTTTATTTGAATTTAGGAAAAATGCGCGTTTTCAAAATTGCATTTAGGGCCCAAATAAATGTTCACTTGGTCGGGCTTGATTTTAGAAGCCCGGGAAAATTTATTTCGGGATTTTTGGAGTCTGTTTAGTATTTCTTTTTTTTTCTTCCGAGCGTAATTATTTAAAAAAAGGAACCGACTTTGGGCCGTACTCGGCCAGGACTGCGCCTGGCCGGGGCCTTTATAAGGCGCGCCCGAGGCCCGAGTAGCCCGCCCCAAACCCTAGCCGCGCCCCAGCCCCGCCGCCGCCGCGACCCGCCACCCGAGGTTCATCGCCGCCTCATTTTCCGTGCTGTTTTTTTTAAATAAAAAAAATTCCGTTCGTCGTTTTTCTTTTTCGTCGGATTTCCGTGGTTATTTTCTGATCGCGATTTCTGATCCGATTTTCGTTTTTGTTTAACTTTTCGCTCGTTTATCGGAATCAGGCGATTCAAGCGCCTGGAGTTTCGTCTCGAAACCCTCTATCCGAATAATCAACTTAAACAAGTTTTTGCTACTGTAAAATTTGACTTAGATTCAGATTACTAGAACGAAGTTGTTTTCTTTCGCCGTTTGACTTTTGTTGCTTCGTTCAATTTGATTCTTTTTGCCAACCGGAGTTCTTAAGTTGAACCTTCTGGTTAGATCTCTTATTTGAGTTTTACCTGTGCATTAGATGAGTACTTATTGTATGCTTGTTTGTTGTCTGCAATAGAGTACCCGGAGTGCACCGCCTGTTACTTCGAATCGTTAGGTTTCGCGGATCATCAGCAAGGCAAGTAACACTTTGATCATACCTTTTCCACAACCCAGTTTTTTTGCATTTGATCAATCTTCACACATTGCATGATTAGGATCTAATTAAACTGTGGGATGGGAAGTAGATGAGGTAGTACCTATTACCTGTTTATTGTCAAACCTTTGGGAGTTACTTCTACGTTTGCTTATTATGCCATGCTATGCTAGTAGACGTGGATTGGGTGAGTGATATCCATGACAGATGTGAGATTGATAATTAATGGTTTATCTAAGGTGGCAACTTAAACACACATCTGGGTGGATTGAGGCACCTGGGTATTCCAGGACATGCCTGTTTTCTTTTGGACCGCCACCCAGGCTCAAAGGGATCATGAGATTATTCATACTAGAAACTTCCGTGTGCAGCCACAAGCCATTATGGGCTCTGGCATAGTTGATTAAGTCGTGCGAACTCTTACAGGGTAGACTAGCAGATGTAGGGAAAAGTAGGTGTACCGGTCTATCCATCGTAAGGTGCTAGTGCTTCTGAAAGACTGTGCCTCGGTCATCCGTTTCTCAAACACCATGTAGTGCGAGAAATCCAACGGAGGCGATCGAGTCTTGTAGGGAAAAGTGCGCAAACCTCTGCAGAGTGTAATAAACTAATCATGGTTAGCTGTGTCCCCAATTATGGACATCTTGAGTATCTAGTATCTGGATTATCATGTGAATCTCAACATGTTACTCTAAAATTAATTTTGTTGGGTTATGTTAAATGATGATGCTTAATTGGGATTGAGAATGCTGTCAACCATTCTCAATGTTTAGCAACCACCATGATAGTAATTAAATTTATTCTTTTGAAGTAGGGAAAAATTGGCTTTATGCAAGAACTGTAACCATAGAGCTTTCCACTAGCCAAATATGCATATAGAATAGCTGTTTCATTCCATTACTCTCTATGTGTTACCTTGCCAGCATATTCCATGTGCTGACCCATTTTCGGGCTGCAACGTTAATGTTGCAGACTTTTTGGACGACGATTAAGGAGTTGTAGGTCGTGGTTCTATACTCAGTGATGCCGTTGGAGTTGATGGACTCACTTATCTTCTAAGCCTTCCGCTGTTATCGTTATTAGATGGCCTTAAGCCATATTTATTGTAATAAGTTCTCTTTTGAGACACTCGATGTAATAAGTGTGTGATGAGGCACAGACTAGTGAGATGCTAATTGTGCGTGTAGATGGCCCGATCTTTCACGGCGATGCTTGATCAACAGTTCGTCCCCCTGTTCCTCCTCGCAACCTTCAAGATAATTTTCACCCGCGTATGAAAATACTCGACTAAAAATAATGACCCCCTTGGATCACCACGTAGGTGTCGATGTGATGATCAACCCTCCGTCACTAGTATATTTCCACGATGGGAAAATCACAGATAATACAC
Source organism: Triticum monococcum (assembly GCA_034509565.1). Taxonomy (NCBI): domain Eukaryota; kingdom Viridiplantae; phylum Streptophyta; class Magnoliopsida; order Poales; family Poaceae; genus Triticum; species Triticum monococcum. Next base: position 414,300,012 of record CM067845.1, read on the forward strand.
AAGATATGGCCGCCCGTAACTCGGACGTTTTTTTGTATATCTCATACTCGAAATAAAACTCCAAAACTGATCTCCCTGTTACATGGACGCCATCCACTTTTATATAACCAACGCATGGCCTAAGGCCCACACCGCCTAGACTCCTAAGTAGTACGTAACTAGTACAATTTGCCATCACGATTTATATGGCACGCAATTAGAAGGAAAACTACTAGTAGCTAACAAGAAGATATACTTCCTATTTTGAAAATAAAACACATACGTACGTAAGGTAAAGGGACTACGAAAAAAAGACTATTCTCCATGCAATTAGGACCCAACGTGCAGCTCCATCGTCCCTTTTTTAATCCATCGGGGAGGTGTACGAAAGTTGGGCTGCACCTTGCCACGTATGGGTTCCTCCATAATCTCAAGTTTGTTGCCGTTATGAGCATATACTTCTTGGAAAGGATCTGACTTCCTTTTATTTATCAAACCAAATTGATATATTGGCTTAATATATGGACGTGGCTCACATGGCTTCTGCGATTCTCTTATATCTCCTTGTGTATCTGCATGTACAAGATTTGTACAAGCACGTCTACACATCAATTTGTTGTCCAAATTACCAGCTTGACGTACACCCATCTTTGCAGCACGAATACCTGGACCGCATAGCAAACATTCCTTGCCATCTCTGTCGATGTGCAATATATCTGGACAACTTATAATTGTACCAGCATCCTCGAATAGACTCTCCTTGCTCACCTTAGTTGGTTCGAGTTTAGTAGCAGCCGCACTTGATAATATTCTAGACGTTGCAATGTCCGTATCATCCTCCCTTCCTTGAAACAAAACCGTCCCCGGTTTTGAGCCAACATTCAAAGGCACCTCCTTCTTAGAAAATTGTATCTCTATATTGATCGCCTTATTTGCCATTGGTTTCAACACACGCTTTCTTCCATCATCCATGAATGTGTATGTGTTTGATCTGCCGGCATGCACTGCATCATGATCGAATTGCCATGGTCTTCCCAATAGTAACTAACATGCGTCCATCGGCATGACATCACAATCCACCTTGTCAACATAATCCCCAACAGAAAATGTCACACGTACCTTATGTGTAATTTTTTATTTCTTGGAGTTATATAGCCACTCTACATGGTGTGGTTGAGGGTGTCGCCACATAGACAAACCCAATTCTTGTACAAGGTCTTCGCTAATGGCGTTGGTAAAACTGCCACCATCAATTATCATCTTACATGCACGGTCCTTGATCTTGCATTGTGTCTTAAAAACACTCCATCGCTGGCCTTTTGCATCATCATCTTGTACCTTCTGTACCAAAAGATTCAGCCCGTCAGTCGGTGCATCGACTTCTTCCTTTCTTTCTTCCTGTTGCTCTCTTCTTTTTAGCAAACGGTTTTTCCAGTCTGCACTGAACACATCTGATGGCATGGGAATAAAACAGATTTGTTGGCCCTTCCATGATACAGAGTAACTATTTTTCTTGGAATTCCGAACAGCCCCAACACGTTTGCACCATTGGTTCCCAAGTAGCAGATGACGCGACACCATGGGCACAGGACAAATGTGAAAAAATTCCGCACCACAATATTTCCCCAAAGTAAAAATTAACAAAATCTGGTGCGTAATTTGGATTTCACCTTCGAACCACTTCATCGTGTATGGTCTTTCAAGAGGTGTCATCTTCAGCCCCAATTTTTCCACCACCTCGATGCTCACCATATTGACCGCATTACTCTCATCGATTGTCAGATTGACACGTCGTTTGTTCACAACGCAACGAGTGTGAAAAAGAATGACCTCACCAATGCCTTCCTCCTCCATCAATATGTTCCTGCTCAACATGTTGATGCCCGCCTCCGCAGACGATGTTGCAAATTGAATCGCCGTGACTAACCTTAGCTCTGAATACCACTTGATGATGCTGAAGGAAATATGCCCTAGAGGCAATAATAAAGTTATTATTTATTTCCTTATATCATGATAAATGTTTATTATTCATGCTAGAATTGTATTAACCGGAAACATAATACATGTGTGAATACATAGACAAACAGAGTGTCACTAGTATGCCTCTACTTGACTAGCTCGTTTATCAAAGATGGTTATGTTCCCTAACCATGAACAAAGAGTTGTTATTTGATTAACGAGGTCACATCATTAGTTGAATGATCTGATTGACATGACCCATTTCATTAGGTTAGCACCCGATCGTTTAGTATGTTGCTATTGCTTTCTTCATGACTTATACATGTTCCTATGACTATGAGATTATGCAACTCCCGTTTGCCAGAGGAACACTTTGGGTACTACCAAATGTCACAACATAACTGGGTGATTATAAAGGAGTACTACAGGTGTCTCCAATGGTAGATGTTGGGTTGGCGTATTTCGAGATTAGGGTTTGTCACTCCGATTGTTGGAGAGGTATCTCTGGGCCCTCTCGGTAATACACATCACATAAGCCTTGCAAGCATTATAACTAAGATGTTAGTTGTGAGATGATGTATTACGGAACGAGTAAAGAGACTTGCCAGTAACGATATTGAACTAGGTATTGGATACCGACGATCGAATCTCGGGCAAGTAACATACCGATGACAAAGGGAACAATGTATGTTGTTATGCGGTCTGACTGATAAAGATCTTCGTAGAATATGTAGGAGCCAATATGGGCATCCAGGTCCCGCTATTGGTTATTGACCGGAGATGTGTCTCGGTCATGTCTACATTGTTCTCGAACCGTAGGGTCCGCACGCTTAACGTTACGATGACAGTTATTATGAGTTTATACATTTTGATGTACCGAAGGTTGTTCGGAGTCCCGGATGTGATCACGGACATGACGAGGAGTCTCGAAATGGTCGAGACATAAATATTGATATATTGGAAGCCTATGTTTGGACATCGGAAGTGTTCCGGGTGAAATCGGGAATTTTACCGGAGTACCTGGAGGTTACCGGAACCCCCCGGGAACCAAATGGGCCTTATTGGGCCTTAGTGGAAAGGTGAAAGGGGCAGCCCAAGGTGGGCTGCGCGCCTCCCCCCTCCCCTAGTCCTATTAGGACTAGGAGAGGTGGCCGACCACCTCTCTCCCTCTCTTTTTCCTTGGGAGTCCTATTAGGAATAGGATTGGGGGGGGGGAGTCCTACTCCCGGTAGGAGTAGGACTCCTCCTGCGCCTCCATAGCTTGGCCGGCCAGCCCTCCCCCTAGCAACCTTTATATACGGGGGCGGGGGGCACCTCTAGACACACAAGTTGATCATTGAGATCGTTCCTTAGCCATGTGCGGTGCCCCCTGCCACCAAATTCCACCTCGATCATATCGTTGTAGTGCTTAGGCGAAGCCCTACGTCGGTAGTACATCAAGATCGTCACCACGCCATCGTGCTGACGGAACTCTTCCCCGAAGCTTTGCTGGATCAGAGCCCGGGGATTGTCATCGAGCTGAACGTGTGCTAAGAACTCAGAGGTGCCGGAGTAACGGTGCTTGGATCGGTCGGATCGGGAAGAAGACATATGACTACTTCCTCTATGTTGTGTCAACGCTTCCGTTGCGATCTACAAGGGTACGTAGATCAGACTCTCCCCCTCGTTGCTATGCATCACCATGATCTTGCGTGTGCGTAGGAAATTTTTTAAAATTACTACGTTCCCCAATAGTGGTATCAGAGCCTAGGTTTTATGGTTTGATGTTATTTGCATGAGTAGAACACAAGTGAGTTGTGGGCGATACAAGTCATACTGCCTACCAGCATGTCATACTTTGGTTCGGCAGTATTGTTGGACGAGACGACCTGGACCAACCTTACGCGTACGCTTACGCGAGACCGGTTCCCTCGACGTGCTTTGCACATAGATGGCTTGCGGGCGACTGTCTCTCCAACTTTAGTTGAACCGAGTGTGGCTACGCCCGGTCCTTGAGAAGGTTAAAACGGAGTCTATTTGACAAACTATCGTTGTGGTTTTGATGCATAGGTGAGATGAGTTCTTGCTTAAGCCCGTAGCAGCCACGTAAAACTTGCAACAACAAAGTAGAGGACGTCTAACTTGTTTTTGCAGGGCATGTTGTGATGTGATATGGTCAAGGCATGATGCTGATTTTATTGTATGAGATGATCATGTTTTGTAACCAAGTTATCGGCAACTGGGAGGAGCCATATGGTTGTCGCTTTATTGTATGCAATGCAATCGCGATGTAATGCTTTACTTTATTGCTAAGCGGTAGTGATAGTCGTGGAAGCATAAGATTCGTGAGACGACAACGATGCTACGATGGAGATCAAGGTGTCGTGCCGGTGACGATGGTGCTTCGGAGATGGAGATCACAAGCACAAGATGATGATGGCCATATCATATCACTTATATTGATTGCATGTGATGTTTATCTTTTATGCATCTTATCTTGCTTTGATTGACGGTAGCATTATAAGATGATCTCTCACTAAATTATCAAGAAGTGTTCTCCCTGAGTATGCACCGTTGCCAAAGTTCGTCGTGCCCAGACACCACGTGATGATCGGGTGTGATAAGCTCTACGTCCATCTACAACGGGTGCAAGCCAGTTTTGCACACGCAGAATACCTAGGTTAAACTTGACGAGCCTAGCATATGCAGATATGGCCTCGGAACACAGAGACCGAAAGGTCGAGCGTGAATCATATAGTAGATATGATCAACATAACGATGTTCACCATTGGAAACTACTCCATCTCACGTGATGATCGGTTATGGTTTAGTTGATTTGGATCACGTGATCACTTAGAGGATTAGAGGGATGTCTATCTAAGTGGGAGTTCTTAAGTAATTTGATTAACTGAACTTAAACTTATCATGAACTTAGTACCTGATAGTATCTTGCTTGTTTATAGATGGCTCGTGCTGTTGTTCCGTTGAATTTTAATGTGTTCCTTGAGAAAGCAAAGTTGAAAGATGATGGTAGCAATTACACGGACTGGGTCCGTAACCTGAGGATTATCCTCATTGCTGCACAGAAGAATTACGTCCTGGAAGCACCGCTGGGTGCCAGGCCTGCTGCTGGAGCAACATCAGATGTTATGAACGTCTGGCAGAGCAAAGCTGATGACTACTCGATTGTTCAGTGTGCCATGCTTTACGGCTTAGAATCGGGACTTCAACGACGTTTTGAACATCATGGAGCATATGAGATGTTTCAGGAGTTGAAGTTAATATTTCAAGCAAATGCCCGAATTGAGAGATATGAAGTCTCCAATAAGTTCTATAGCTGCAAGATGGAGGAGAACAGTTCTGTCAATGAGCATATACTCAAAATGTCTGGGTATAATAATCACTTGATTCAGATGGGAGTTAATCTTCCAGATGATTGCGTCATTGACAGAATTCTCCAATCACTGCCACCAAGCTACAAGAGCTTCATGATGAACTATAATATGCAAGGGATGAACAAGACTATTCCCGAGCTCTTCGCAATGCTGAAAGCTGCGGAGGTAGAAATCAAGACGGAGCATCAAGTGTTGATGGTCAACAAGACCACTAGTTTCAAGAAAAAGGGCAAAGGGAAGAAGAAGGGGAACTCCAAGAAGAACAGCAAGCAAGTTGCTGCTCAGGAGAAGAAACCCAAGTCTGGACCTAAGCCTGAAACTGAGTGCTTCTACTGCAAGCAGACTGGTCACTGGAAGCGGAACTGCCCCAAGTATTTGGCGGATAAGAAGGATGGCAAGGTGAACAAAGGTATATGTGATATAAATGTTATTGATGTGTACCTTACTAGAGCTCGCAGTAGCACCTGGGTATTTGATACTGGTTCTGTTGCTAATATTTGCAACTCGAAACAGGGACTACGGAATAAGCGGACACTAGCAAAGGACGAGGTGACGATGCGCGTGGGAAACGGTTCCAAAGTCGATGTGATCGCAGTCGGCACGCTACCTCTACATCTACCTTCGGGATTAATATTAGACCTAAATAATTGTTATTTGGTGCCAGCGTTGAGCATGAACATTATATCTGGATCTTGTTTAATGCGAGACGGTTATTCATTTAAATCAGAGAATAATGGTTGTTCTATTTATATGAGTAATATCTTTTATGGTCATGCACCTTTGAAGAGTGGTCTATTCTTGATGAATCTCGACAGTAGTGATACACATATTCATAATGTTGAAACCAAAAGATGCAGAGTTGATAATGATAGTGCAACTTATTTGTGGCACTGCCGTTTAGGTCATATCGGTGTAAAGCGCATGAAGAAACTCCATACTGATGGGCTTTTGGAACCACTTGATTATGAATCACTTGGTACTTGCGAACCATGCCTCATAGGCAAGATGACTAAAACACCGTTCTCCGGTACTATGGAGAGAGCAACAAATTTATTGGAAATCATACATACCGATGTATGTGGTCCGATGAATATTGAGGCTCGTGGCGGATATCGTTATTTTCTCACCTTCACAGATGATTTAAGCAGATATGGGTATATCTACTTAATGAAACACAAGTCTGAAACATTTGAAAAGTTCAAAGAATTTCAGAGTGAAGTTGAAAATCATCGTAACAAGAAAATAAAGTTTCTACGATCTGATCGTGGAGGAGAATATTTGAGTTACGAGTTTGGTGTACATTTGAAAAATTGTGGAATAGTTTCGCAACTCACGCCACCCGGAACACCACAGCGTAATGGTGTGTCCGAACGTCGTAATCATACTTTACTAGATATGGTGCGATCTATGATGTCTCTTACTGATTTACCGCTATCGTTTTGGGGTTATGCTTTAGAGACGGCCGCATTCACGTTAAATAGGGCACCATCAAAATCCGTTGAGACGACGCCTTATGAACTATGGTTTGGCAAGAAACCAAAGTTGTCATTTCTTAAAGTTTGGGGCTGCGATGCTTATGTGAAAAAGCTTCAACCTGATAAGCTCGAACCCAAAGCGGAGAAATGTGTCTTCATAGGATACCCAAAGGAGACTGTTGGGTACACCTTCTATCACAGATCCGAAGGCAAGAAATTCGTTGCTAAGAATGGATCATTTCTAGAGAAGGAGTTTCTCTCGAAAGAAGTGAGTGGGAGGAAAGTAGAACTTGACGAGGTAACTGTACCTGCTCCATTATTGGAAAATAGTACATCACAGAAAACTGTTTCTGCGACACCTATACCAATTAGTGAGGAAGCTAATGATGATGATCATAAAACTTCAAGACAAGATACTACTGAACCACGTAGATCAACTAGAGTGAGATCCGCACCAGAGTGGTACGGTAATCCAATTCTGGAAGTCATGCTACTAGATCATGATGAACCTACGAACTATGAAGAAGCGATGGTGAGCCCAGATTCTGCAAAGTAGCTTGAAGCCATGAAATCTGAGATCGGATCCATGTATGAGAACAAAGTATGGACTTTGGTTGACTTGCCCGATGATCGGCAAGCAATTGAGAATAAATGGATCTTCAAGAAAAAGACTGACGCTGACGGTAATATTACTGTCTATAAAGCTCGACTTGTCGCAAAAGGTTTTCGACAAGTTCAAGGGGTTGACTACGATGAGACCTTCTCACCCGTAGCGATGCTTAAGTCTGTCAGAATCATGTTAGCAATTGCCGCATTTTATGATTATGAAATTTGGCAGATGGATGTCAAAACTGCATTCCTGAATGGATTTCTGGAAGAAGAGTTGTATATGATGCAACCGGAAGGTTTTGTCGATCCAAAGGGAGCTAACAAAGTGTGCAAACTCCAGCGATCCATTTATGGACCGGTGCAAGCATCTCGGAGTTGGAATAAACGCTTTGATAGTGTGATCAAAGCATTTGGCTTTATACAGACTTTTGGAGAAGCCTGTATTTACAAGAAAGTGAGTGGGAGCTCTGTAGCATTTCTGATATTATATGTGGATGACATATTGCTGATTGGAAATGATATAGAATTTCTGGATAGCATAAAGGGATACTTGAATAAAAGTTTTTTGATGAAAGACCTCGGGTGTGACGCCCCCGATTTAATCGTACACTAATCATACACGCAAACGTGTACGATCAAGATCAGGGACTCACGGGAAGATATCACAACACAACTCTACAAATAAAATAAGTCATACAAGAATCATATTACAAGCCAGGGGCCTCGAGGGCTCGAATACAAGAGCTCAATCATAGACGAGTCAGCGGAAGCAACAATATCTGAGTACAGACATAAGTTAAACAAGTTGCCATAAGATGGCTAGCACAAACTGGGATACAGGTCGAAAGAGGCGCAGGCCTCCTGCCTGGGATCCTCCTAAACTACTCCTGGTCGTCGTCAGCGGGCAGCGCGTAGTAGTAGGCACCTCCGGTGTAGGAGTCGTCATCGACGGTGGCGTCTGGCTCCTGGGCTCCAACATCTGGTTGCGACAACCAGGTAGAAGGAATAGAGGGAAAAGAAGGAGAAAGCAACCGTGAGTACTCATCCAAAGTACTCGCAAGCAAGGAGCTACACTACATATGTATGCATTGGTATCAACTGGAATAAGGCTATCATATGTGGACTGAACTGCAGAATGCCGGAATAAGAGGGGGGATAGCTAGTCCTGTCGAAGACTACGCTTCTGGCAGCCTCCGTCTTGCAGCATATAGAAGAGAGTAGACTGAAGTCCTCCAAGTAGCATCGTATAGCATAATCCTAACCGATGACCCTCCCCTCGTCGCCCTATGAGAGAGCGATCACCGGTTGTATCTGGCACTTGGAAGGATGTGTTTTATTAAGTATCCGGTTCTAGTTGTCATAAGGTCAAGATACAACTCCGGGTCGTCCTTTTACCGAGGGACACGGCTATTCGAATAGATAAACTTCCCTGCAGGGGTGCACCACATACCCCAACACGCTCGATCCCATTTGGCCGGACACACTTTTCTGGGTCATGACCGGCCTCGGAAGATCAACACGTCGCAGCCCTACCTAGGCACAACAGAGAGGTCAGCACGCCGGTCTAAACCCTATGGCGCAGGGGTCTGGGCCCATCGCCCTTTGCACACCTGCATGTTGCGAACGCGGCCGAAAGCAGACCTAGCCTAGTGGCCTTCCAGTCCAATCCGGCGCGCGCCACTCAGTCGCTGACGTCACGAAGGCTTCGGCTGATACCACGACGCCGGGATACCCATAACTGCTCCCACGTAGATGGTTAGTGCGTATAGACCAAATGGCCAGACTCAGATCAAATACCCAGATCTCGTTAAGCGTGTTAAGTATCCGCGAACATCGACCAGGGCCAGGCCCACCTCTCTCCTAGGTGGTCGGAACCTGCCCTGTCGTTCCGCCTCAAAGATCCACTCGCGGGTGCTCCTACGAGCCTACCCGTCTTTAGTCACCACATGTATCATGTATAAAGTATATAGTATATACCCGTGATCACCTCCCGAGTGATCACGGCCCGATAGTATAGCATGGCAGACGAACAAGAATGTAGGGCCACTGATGATAAGCTAGCATCCTATACTAAGCATTAGGTTTGCAGGTAAAGGTAACAACAGTAGTAGCAAGGACAGGCTATGCATCAGTATAGGATTAACGGGAAACAGTAACATGCTACACTACTCTAATGCAAGCAGTATAGAGAAGAGTAGGCGATATCTGGTGATCAAAAGGGGGGGGCTTGCCTGGTTGATCTGGCAAGAGAGAGGGGTCGTCAACTCCGTAGTCGTACTGGGTAGCAGCGGCGTCGGTCTCGGTGTCTATCGAGAGAAGAGGGGGGAGAAACAATAAATATTTAAGCAAGCATATGCATAGTGATGCATGACATGACAAGTAACGGCGTTAGAGGTGCCCTAACGCGGTAATAGGTGATACCGGGGAAGGGGGATGACATCCGGGAAAGTATCCCCGGTGTTTTGCGTTTTCGGGCAGAGGACCGGAGGGGAAAAGTTGCGAGTTCGATAGGTTAGGGAGGTGTGGTGGACGAACGGGTTGCGTATCCGGAATCGTCTCGTCGTTCTGAGCAACTTTCATGTTGAAAATATGTTAATCCGAGTTACGGATTAAAAGATAGGATTTTCTAAAGATTTTATTAATTTCTGAAATTTAATTAATTTATTTAAATCCAACATTATCCAAAACAGTGAATGATGACGCAGGCATGACATCAGAGTGATGTCAGCAGGTCAACTGGTCGGTTGACCAGTCAAACCAGACAGGTGGGTCCAGTGGGACCCACATGTCATTGTCAGGGGCATTAACAGGGGGTTTAGACTAATTAAAAGGGTTAATTAGTGGGTGGGACCCAGTAGTCAGCGACTGTTTAGTTAATTAAATAATTAGCAAAATAATTAGCATTTCATTTATTTGTTTTTATTCCTTTATGGCATGGGGCCCGCATGTCAGTGCCACTGGGCTGCCCAGTCAGCACGTTGACTGGGTCAACCCAGTCAACGGGGCCCCCATGGCCCACTGGCAGTGACCCAGGGGTGGGGCCCGCCTAGCCACGTCGGCGGACGGCGCCGGATCTACGCCGGCGAGGCAAAACGCGGTGGCGCGGCTCGGGAGGTGGCCGGAAAACACCTACAGGGCACCGTTCGTCGAGTTTTCGGGCGCGTTCGAGAGCTATGGCTGCGCCGCGTCCAACGGTGGTGATTGTGGCGGCAGGGGTGACCGGATTCGAGCGCGGCGAGCTCACCGGCGGACGGCCGGAGTCGGACGCAAGAGGAAATGTCGATGCAGTCCGCTAGCGAGCGAACTGAGAGGCGAGGCGAGGCATGCGTCAGGTGGCGAATGCAACGGGCGCTGTCCCGTGACCATTTGGTCACCGGAAGCACGCCGGCGACGAGCGCAGGCGGCGACGCGTTTGGGCGCTCATCGGGGACGGCGCTAGGAGGCACGGGAGGGAGCATTCGTAGGCGCGTTGGGCTCCTAGGGACCCCAGGAGCACAACGGTGAGCTCGGGCGAGCGTGACGGTGGATGTGTCCACGGCGGCGAGGTACACCGCGGCGACCAGAGCCCGGGCATGACGACGAGCTAGGTACCGCGCGAGCTAGGGAAGCTAGAGGGCGGAGGAGGGGGCAGCTCACCTAGCGGCACGCATGATGGCCGGTGAATGGTTAGTAGCTGCAGGGGCGTCGCCGGAGATGAAGAAGAACGGCGGCGAAGCTTGTTGGGGCAGAGGAGGAAGACGGCGGCGTCGGGGGCGCTGCTGTGGCTCCGGTCTCCAACGGACTGCACCAGTCGAAGCAGTGGACGACGGCGGGCCTTGGAGACACCGTGGAGCGGCGAGGTGGGCACGGTGGCCGTGGCTAGGCCGGAGTCATGGTGGCGGTGGCGCTCGGTTACGGAGAGGAACGAGGGGGGGCGAGGTGGATCTGGAGGGGAGAGAGATAGGCGCAGGAGCCTAGGCGAGTCGGGGGCGAGTGGGAGGCGGAATCGAGGAGGCGCGGAGGAGTGGCGGCCTTATCCTCTCGTCGTTGCCGGCGAGAGGGTGCGGCGGGGACGCGCCCTATTCCGCCCCGGGTCGGGGGAACAGGGGGAAGGGAGGCGGCAGGGAGCTGGGCCGGCTGGGCCGGCCAGGCTGGCTGCGGGCCAGGGGGCATGGGCGGTGGCCGCGCGGGTGGATTGGGCTGCCTGGTCCAGGGGGCTTTCCCCCTTCTTCTTTTTTTCTTTCTGTTTAGTTCTCTTATATTCTCTTGTTTTTCTTTTTTCTTAATCTTCGCGTGAGTCCCTGATCTTGATCGTACACGTTTGCGTGTATGATTAGTGTACGATTAAATCGGGGGCGTCACATCGGGGAAGCTGCTTCATATTAGGCATAAAGATCTATAGAGATAGATCAAGACGATTAATTGGACTTTCACAAAGCACATACCTTGACAAGATTTTGAAGAAGTTCAAAATGGATCAAGCAAAGAAAGGGTTCTTGCCTGTGTTACAAGGTGTGAAGTTGAGTCAGACTCAATGCCCGACCACTACAGAAGATAGAGAGAAAATGAAAGATGTTCCCTATGCTTCAGCCATAGGCTCTATCATGTATGCAATGCTGTGTACCAGACCTGATGTGTGCCTTGCTATAAGTTTAGCAGGGAGGTACCAAAGTAATCCAGGAGTGGATCATTGGACAGCGGTCAAGAACATCCTGAAATACCTGAAAAGGACTAAGGATATGTTTCTCGTATATGGAGGTGACAAAGAGCTCACCGTAAGAGGTTACGTTGATGCAAGCTTTGACACTGATCCGGACGATTCTAAATCGCAAACCGGATACGTGTTTACTTTAAACGGTGGAGCTGTCAGTTGGTGCAGTTCTAAACAAAGCGTCGTAGCAGGATCTACATGTGAAGCGGAGTACATAGCTGCTTCGAAAGCAGCGAACGAAGGAGTCTGGATGAAGGAGTTCATATCCGATATAGGTGTCATACCTAGTGCATCGGGTCCAATGAAAATCTTTTGTGACAATACTGGTGCAATTGCTTTAGCAAAGGAATCCAGATTTCACAAAAGGACCAAACACATCAAGAGACGCTTCAACTCCATCCGGGATCTAGTCCAGGTGGGAGACATAGAGATTTGCAAGATACATACGGATCTGAATGTTGCAGACCCGTTGACTAAGCCTCTTCCACGAGCAAAACATGATCACCACCAAGGCTCCATGGGTGTTAGAATCATTACTGTGTAATCTAGATTATTGACTCTAGTGCAAGTGGGAGACTGAAGGAAATATGCCCTAGAGGCAATAATAAAGTTATTATTTATTTCCTTATATCATGATAAATGTTTATTATTCATGCTAGAATTGTATTAACCGGAAACATAATACATGTGTGAATACATAGACAAACAGAGTGTCACTAGTATGCCTCTACTTGACTAGCTCGTTAATCAAAGATGGTTATGTTTCCTAACCATGAACAAAGAGTTGTTATTTGATTAACGAGGTCACATCATTAGTTGAATGATCTGATTGACATGACCCATTTCATTAGCTTAGCACCCGATCGTTTAGTATGTTGCTATTGCTTTCTTCATGACTTATACATGTTCCTATGACTATGAGATTATGCAACTCCCGTTTGCCGGAGGAACATTTTGGGTACTACCAAACGTCACAAGTAACTGGGTGATTATAAAGGAGTACTACAGGTGTCTCCAATGGTAGATGTTGGGTTGGCGTATTTCGAGATTAGGGTTTTTCACTCCGATTGTCGGAGGGGTATCTCTGGGCCCTCTCGGTAATACACATCACATAAGCCTTGCAAGCATTATAACTAAGATGTTAGTTGTGAGATGATGTATTACGGAACGAGTAAAGAGACTTGCCAGTAACGAGATTGAACTAGGTATTGGATACCGACGATCGAATCTCGGGCAAGTAACATACCGATGACAAAGGGAACAACGTATGTTGTTATGCGGTCTGACCGATAAAGATCTTCGTAGAATATGTAGGAGCCAATATGGGCATCCAGGTCCCGCTATTGGTTATTGACCAGAGACGTGTCTCGGTCATGTCTACATTGTTCTCGAACCATAGGGTCCGCACGCTTAACGTTACGATGACAGTTATTATGAGTTTATACATTTTGATGTACCGAAGGTTGTTCGGAGTCCCGGATGTGATCACGGACATGACGAGGAGTCTCGAAATGGTCGAGACATAAAGATTGATATATTGGAAGCCTATGTTTGGACATCGGAAGTGTTTCGGGTGAAATCGGGAATTTTACCGGAGTACCGGGAGGTTACCGGAACCCCCCGGGAACCAAATGGGCCTTATTGGGCCTTAGTGGAAAGGTGAAAGGGGCAGCCCAAGGTGGGCTGCGCGCCTCCCCCCTCCTCTAGTCCTATTAGGACTAGGAGAGGTGGCCGGCCACCTCTCTCCCTCTCTTTTTCCTTGGGAGTCCTATTAGGAATAGGATTGGGGGGGGGGAGTCCTACTCTCGGTAGGAGTAGGACTCCTCCTGCGCCTCCATAGCTTGGTCGGCCAGCCCTCCCCCTAGCAACCTTTATATACGGGGGCAGGGGGCACCTCTAGACACACAAGTTGATCATTGAGATCGTTCCTTAGCCGTGTGCGGTGCCCCCTGCCACCAAATTCCACCTCGATCATATCGTTGTAGTGCTTAGGCGAAGCCCTACGTCGGTAGTACATCAAGATCGTCACCACGCCGTCGTGCTGACGGAACTCTTCCCCGAAGCTTTGCTGGATCGGAGCCCGGGGATTGTCATCGAGCTGAACGTGTGCTAAGAACTTGGAGGTGCCGGAGTAACGGTGCTTGGATCGGTCGGATCGGGAAGAAGACGTACGACTACTTCCTCTACGTTGTGTCAACGCTTCCGTTGCGATCTACAAGGGTACGTAGATCAGACTCTCCCCCTCGTTGCTATGCATCACCATGATCTTGCGTGTGCGTAGGAATTTTTTTGAAATTACTACGTTCCCAACAGATGCACGGACTAGCAAGATGCTAATTTGTGCGTGTAGATGGCCCGATCTTTCACGGCGATGCTTGATCAACAGTTCGTCCCCCTGTTCCTTCTCACAACCTTCAAGATAATTTTCACCCGCATATGAAAATACACGAATAAAAATAATGACCCCCTTGGATCAGCACGTAGGTGTCGATGTGATGATCAACCCTCCGTCGCTAGTAAATTTCCATGATGAGAAAATCACAGATAATACACAAGATATGGCCGCCCGTAACTCGGACGTTTTTCTGTATATCTCATACTCGAAATAAAACTCCAAAACTGATCTCCCTGTTACATGGACGCCATCCACTTTTATATAACCAACGCATGGCCTAAGGCCCACACCGCCTAGACTCCTAAGTAGTACGTAACTAGTACAATTTGCCATCACGATTTATATGGCACGCAATTAGAAGGAAAACTACTAGTAGCTAACAAGAATATATACTTCCTATTTTTAAAATAAAACACATACGTACGTAAGGTAAAGGGACTACAAAAAAAAGACTATTCTCCATGCAATTAGGACCCAACGTGCAGCTCCATCGTCCCTTTTTTAATCCATCGGGGAGGTGTACGAAAGTTGGGATGCACCTTACCACGTATTGGTTCCTCCATAATCTCAAGTTTGTTGCCGTGATGAGCATATACTTCTTGGAAAGGATCTGACTTCCTTTTATTTATCAAACCAAATTAATATATTGGCTTAATATATGGACGTGGCTCACATGGCTTCTGCGATTCTCTTATATCTCCTTGTGTATGTGCATGTACAAGATTTGTACAAGCACGTCTACACATCAATTTGTTGTCCAAATTACCAGCTTGACGTGCACCCATCTTTGCGGCACGAATACCTGGACCGCATAGCAAACGTTCCTTGCCATCTCTGCCGGTGTGCAATATATCTGGACAACTTATAATTGTACCAGCATCCTCGAATAGACTCTCCTTGCTCACCTTAGTTTGTTCGAGTTTAGTAGCAGCCGCACTTGATAATATTCTAGACGTTGCAATGTCCGTATCAGTGTGTGTTTGCTACTCTGCTATAAATCCTCCGAGTACTGTGTGGTGTCAGCATTACTGATCCAGGGATGACATTGGAGCACAGAGATCAGACTGTTTGAGGTCTGGTTGCTACATCCCGGTTCCAGGCCCAGCTACCCCGTCGGCCCTCCTCTGCGTTGTCAACTGGGCCGAAGCCCATGGTGAGGCCCCAGCGCCTCCTGTGTATTTTTTCTTTCTCTTTCTTTATTCCCTGTTGGGCCTCTGCTTAGTTTCAGCCCGTTAGGTTTATTTCCTTAGATGCGATTTTATCAGTTTCTAGGGCATTGCACTTTTGTAGATCAGCCCCTAAACTTCATGCATTTCATTACTCACAAACGGTGCATCACATGTAAAAACTTTAAATATGAAACTTGCTTAGAATTTCATTTAGTTTAATAATTTGCAACTTTCATCCATGTTTAAAATGCTGTTTGTTTAAATTTGTTTAAATAACTTGCTAAAATGCTTTATTTCATAACTATTTAACCGTAGCTCTGAATTAAATAAATTATATATGTAAATGGGGTAGAAAAATGCCTAGATTTACATGGTGGCATCTCTTTGCATGTTTAACAACTCTAAAATTGTGTTCAGGGCAGATCAGTATCAAATCTATAATATGCTCATGAGGAGTTTCCGGAATTGTTGTTCGTTGCTTCCGGCCTCATTTAAACTTGA
Organism: Triticum monococcum; assembly: GCA_034509565.1. Taxonomy (NCBI): domain Eukaryota; kingdom Viridiplantae; phylum Streptophyta; class Magnoliopsida; order Poales; family Poaceae; genus Triticum; species Triticum monococcum. The sequence goes on from CM067845.1 coordinate 414,316,163, forward strand.
CTAGATAGGTAGTTTACTTTGCTTCACCCTTGCCATGTTTAACAACATTTAATATTGTTGGGGTACATAAACGGGAGAGAACTAAATAATTGATGTGGTGTTCCGTCAATATGCAACCCGTTGCATATTGAGCTCCACTTAACTTGTAGTGTTGTTTGTGCACTTTGCCATGCCATGCATATTTAAACCGGACATGCATCATACTTGTTTGCACATCATGCCATGTTATGCGATGGTTGTTTACTATGTTGTTTGCTTCTTTCCGGGTTGCTTCTCGCGTTAGCTTCGGTTTCGTTCTGGAGTTGTGAGGATCCGTTCGACTACGTCCGTTTGTCTTCTTCATGGACTCGTTCTTCCTCCTTGCGGGATCTCAGGCAAGATGACCATACCCTCGAAATCACTTCTATCTTTGCTTGCTAGTTGCTCGCTCTTTTTCTATGCCTATGCTGCGATACCTACCACTTGCTTATCATGCCACCCATATTGTTAAGCCAAGCCTCTAACCCACCTTGTCCTAGCAAACCGTTGTTTGGCTATGTTACCGCTTTGGTCAGCCCCTCTTATAGCGTTGTTAGTTGCAGGTGAAGATGAAGTTTGTACCTTGTTGGTACATGGTTATGTTGTTCCTTGTTGGAACATGTTTACTTGTTGGGATATCACAATATATCTTATTTAATTAATGCATCTATATACTTGGTAAAGGGTGGAAGGCTCGGCCTTATGTCTGGTGTTTTGTTCCACTCTTACCGCCCTAGCTTCCGTCATATCAGTGTGATGTTCCCGGATTTTGCGTTCCTTACGCGGTTGGGTAATAATGGGAACCCCTTGACAAATCGCCTTGAATAAAACTCTTCCAGCAATGCCCAACCTTGGTTTTACCATTCGCCACCTAGCCTCTTTTTCCCTTGGGTTCCGCGGACTCAAGGATCATCTTTATTTAAACCCCCCTGGGCCAGTGCTCCTCTGAGTGTTTGTCCAAACTAGAGCCCTGTGCAGCGCCCCCTCGGGGAAACTCAAGGTTTGGTTTTAGTTGTACGGATTGCTCATCTGAGTGTGCCCTGAGAACGAGATATGTGCAGCTCCTATCGGGATTTGTCGGCACATCCGGGCGGTGTTGCTTGATTTGTTTTAACTTGTCGAAAATGTCTTGTAGAACCGGGATACCGAGTCTGATCGGAATGTCTTGGGTGAAGGTTTATCCTTTGTTGACCGTGAGAGCTTGTGATGGGCTAAGTTGGGACTCCCCTGCAGGGATTTGAACTTTCGAAAGTCGTGCCCGCGGTTATGGGCAGATGGAAATTTGTTAATGTCCGGTTGTAGAAAACCTGAAGTTGACCTTAATTAAAATGCATCAACCGCATGTGTAACCGTGATGGTCTCTTCTCGGCGGAGTCCGGGAAGTGAACACGGTGTTGGAGTTATGCTTGACGTAAGTTGTTCTAGGATCACTTCTTGATCATAGTTTCTCGATCGTGCTTTGCCTTCTCTTCTCGCTCTCATTTGCGTATGTTAGCCACCATATATGCTAGTCGCTTGCTGCAGCTCCACCTCATACCTTTACCTTACCCATAAACTTAAATAGTCTTGATCGCGAGGGTGCGAGATTGCTGAGTCCCCGTGACTCACAAATACTCCCAAAACCAGCTTGCAGGTGCCGTTGAACCGTGCAGATGACGCAACCAAGCTCAAGGAGGAGCTCAATTAAGATCTTGTCCTTTGTGTTGTTTTGTTCTAGCTGATCAGTAGTGGAGCCCAGTTGGGGTCGACCGGGGACCTTGTCGCATTTGGGGTTCTTCTTTTATTTTGGTTCCGTAGTCGGACCTTGATTGTATTTGGATGATGTAATGCTTTATTCATGTATTGTGTGAAGTGGCGATTGTAAGCCAACTATGTATCTCTTTCCCTTATGTATTACATGGGTCGTGTGAAGATTACCTCACTTGCAACATTGCTTTCAATGTGGTTATGCCTCTAAGTCATGCTTCGACACGTGGGAGATATAGCTGCATCCAGGGTGTTACAGTTACTTGGGCTTCTAATGGCCATTAGAGGAGGAATTAAGGCGCACTAGTGAAGGGGAAAAGATAGAGGGAGGCGAGGGGAACCGATTCAAAGCGGTTTTGTAGCGAGGGAGAGGAGGGGAGGGGGTGGGGTGTTGGGTGGGAGCGCTGCGTACGTGCTCTCTGTGAACGAACGAGGTAAGGAAGAAGATGACCAGGTTGGGTCATTAGGAAGGTTGGGCCTTCCATGGGCCTTGCCTGCACATTTTATATTTTTTTACAGAAACACAATAACACCGAAAACAAATAAATATAAGTTTAAAAATTTCCAGAAAATTCACATAGTTATATGGTCTTATATATGACCTAGTGAACTTTTATCTGTCCTAGAATGCAAGTTTTAAAAAATAAACATTTTTGCTAAACTAATAAAATAAAGTGCAAATAAAACCCAACAAATATATTTTGGTTCCAAATTCATTTTCCAATATTTTCCTTCTGTTATTGAAGAAGTCATTTTATCTTCTCTCTTTATTTTTTTTGAAATAAAGGAAATGAATTTAGTGAAACCAAATTTGATCCAAACTCAAAATTTTGAAGTTAAAGAATTTTCAAAAGTTCTTTGGATCAAAATTCAAAATAAAAGAAATGGGGCAAAAATACATAAATCATGGATGCATATCAATGATCTATTTTAAACATCCAAATTGAAAGTTGGGATGTTACATCATTGGAAGTATGTTAGGATTAAATGTGTTTGCCATGTGATTCATGATGCTCTCTTTATGTTTTAAATTCTTTACTTCTATGTGAGCATCATTGAAATCATCATGCCTAGCTTTAAAGGCATAAAAGAAAAGTGCTTGTTGGGAGACAACCCAACATTTACCCCTACTGTTTTTATGTGTTCACATGATTAGGCTACTTCAGTAATCATGTTTTATAGCTTTTGTTTCAATGAAGTTCCAAGTAAGACCTTTGGGATGGTCTATGGTGATAGTTGATTTGATCTTGCTGAAAAACAGAAACTTTTGCGCCCAGTAAAATAATTTTCATTTTTGCAAAAGTGTGATAAAATCATGATTCTTTCTAAAAAGATTTATGTACAAATTTCCCTGCTTTTCCTAAATTTTCAGAAGTTTTGGAGTAGCAGACGTATGGTTGTTGTTCAGGTCATTACATACTGTTCTGTTTTTGACAGATTCTGTTTTCAATGCATAGTTTGCTTGTTTTCCTGTTTCCGTGGCTTATATTGCTCAATATAAATTGTGTAAATGATATGCTACAGTAGGCATTGTGTGCAAACAATTATGAATATTTTCTTTGACAGTACCATAGTGAAATGGTTTGCTCTTTATCATACTAACCTATCTCACGAAGTTCTGTTAAGTTTTGTGTGATTGAAGTTTTCAAGTTTTGGGTGAGATGTCGATATGAGGAGAATAAGGAGAGACATGACCCTAAGCTTGGGGATACCCAAGGCTCCCCAAGGTAATATTCAATGAAGATCGAAGCAACTAAGCTTGGGGATGCCCCGGAAGGCATCCCCTTTTTCGTCTCCAACATTATCGGTAACCTCACTTGGAGCTACATTTTTATTCGTCACATGATATTTGTTTTGCTTGGAGCGTCATTTTATTTTGTTAGGATTTGCTTGCTGTTATTTATAATAATGTTTTGCATCTTTTACTTCAATAAAAATGTCAACGACAGCCTTCATCATGCTTATTTTGCGAGTATATGAGTTGCTGTTTCAAAATAGAAAGTTTATTGATGTTGCAAAAATTCCCGAGAAAAGTCAGAATGTGATAAATTGTTGAAACTTTTTGCAAAATAAGATCTGAATTTTTTTCTACATTGTGGTAAATTTTCATAATATTTTGAGTTAAATAAGTATTGATACTCTTGCATTCTTTATAGACTGTACTGTTTTGGCAGATTGCTGTTATGTTTGCATTGTTTGCATATGTTTGCTTGTTTAATGATTTTATTTGAGGATATGAGTATTAAATATGCAGAGGCATTTAGTATGCAATGTTGAATAATAATTTTAGTGATTTCCTACAGTAGAGAATGGTACGGTTTTTGCATTGGTTTATACTAACTTATCTCACGAGTTCTTGTTGAGTTTTGTGTGTATGAAGTTTTTAAAATTTAGGGAAACTGTGATATAAAAGGAATTGAGGAGACACAAAAGCTCAAGCTTGGGGATGCCCAATGCATCCCAACATAATATTTCAATAAGTCTCAAGCACCTAAGCTTGGGGATGCCCCGGTAGGCATTCCACATTTATTCATCAACAATTGTCGGTTAGTATCGGTTGAGCCTAGGTTTTTGCTTCTTCACATGAGTTGTGCTATTCTTGGGATGTTATTTTTTTTTGTTTTTCTTGCTGTTTTAATAAAATACTTAGATCTGAAAGTTTTTAAATAAAAGTGAGTCGTCAAATAGCTACCCATTTACTTAACTACTCGTTTGATCTTCACTTATATCTTTTTGGAGTAGTTTGTCATTCACTCTCATGCTTCACTTAGATTATTTTGAGAGATGAATATATTTTATGCTCATGTTCTTCACTTAAATTTATTTGAGCTTGTCAAAAGCAATTGCAACATATGAAACTAGTCCCAAAGTGATAGATATTCAAGAGGGATATAATAAAAACTTTCATGAAGATCATTGGACAAATTAAACTTGATTCTTTGTAATAGTTTTGAGATATGATGATAGTGATATGTGAGTCGTGTTGGTGAGTAATTATGCTTTAGTAAGAATATTGATGTTAAGGTTTGTGATTCCCTATGCAAGCACGAAAGTCAATAGTTATGCAATGAAATTACATCCTACTTGTGGTGCATTATTCGGTGTTAGTTATGTTTAATGATCGCTTATGAGATTTTTCATTTCTTGGTTGGGTGCTTCTCAACCTTTTTGCTAGCCTTCGCTTGTACTAAGTAGGAATACTACTTGTGCATCCAAAATCCTTAAACCCAGTTTTGCCATATGAGTCCACTATACCTACCTATATGTGATATTCCCGTGTCGTTCTAAGCAAATTTGTATGTGCCATCTCTAAAATTTCAAAATAATTTCCTTTTGTGTGCTCGTACCGCTCATGAAGCGGCAGGGAGTGGCCAATATTTTCCATGCTAGATGTGTTATTCTCAATATGAGTGTTTATTCACTTGTCATTGCACGAGAGTACAAAAAGGTATTAGGGATGCCCAGTCCCGAAATGAAAAAGAAATTTAATTTATGTTGTCAAATAATAAATTCCTTGGGAAGTGTTGGTATGGAGGGCACCCATGGATACGGCTAGCCATGGATTGTGAAAGAATGGTGGAAAAAGGAAAAAACTTTATTTTCTGTTTGGGAACCGCATATGATATATCTAGCATGGAAGGTGTTGGGAGCTACTCGATCATTTTCGTTGATAAGAAAGGCATGCCACCCAAAATGTTTTATCTCTATATTTTTCGCTTTGAGCTCTGGCACCTCTACAAATCCCTACTTCCCTCTGCGAAGGGCCTTTCTATTTACTTTATGCAACTTTTATTTTGAGACTCCATCTTCTCTTTTAAAGCACCAACTAAGGGGCACTATGATCGTACTTGAGCATTGGGTATAGCTAATATGCGAGTGTGTTTCATGAATGGATCAATGATTGAGCATGATGGGCTAGGGATAACTTGCTTTAGTGTTGATATTTTGAAAGACATGGTTGCTTGTTGATATGCTTGAGTATTGAAATGCTCATGTCAAAACTAGTCTATTACTTTGAACCATATAAAAGTCCATATGTCCATGCTACAAAAGAAAAGAATATGTGATGTGCATGTTAGGCAGCATTCCACATCAAACATTCTATCTTTATCATTTACCTACTCGAGAAAAGTAGGAATTAAGCTTGGGGATGTTGATACGTCTCCAACGTATCTATAATTTTGCTTGTTCCATATTGTTATATTATCATTCTTGGATGTTTTATAATCATTTTATAGCAACTTTATATCATTTTTTGGGACTAACCTATTGACATAGTGCCCAGTGCCAGTTGCTGTTTTTTTTGCTTATTTTTTCCTTCGTAGGAAATCAATATCAAACAGAGTCCAAACACCGTGAAACTTTTTGGAGAATTTTTATGGACCAGAACACCCAGGATGGGCTAGAGAAGTACCAGAGGGGTGCCCCGAGGGGGTCACAACCCACCTGGGCGCGCCTAGGGGCCCAGGCGCGCCCTGGTGGGTTGTGCCCACCTCGGTGGCCTCCCACACCACCTCTTCACCGTATAAATTGTCAAATATTCCAAAAACCCTGGGGGTAACCCTAGATCAGAAGTTCCGCTGCTGCAAGCCTCTGTAGCCACGAAAAACCAATCTAGACCCCGTTCCGGCACTCCACCAGAGGGGGAAATCATCACGGGTGGCCATCTTCATCATCCCAGCGGCCACCATGATGATGATGGAGTAGTCCACCCTCGGGGCTGAGGGTTTGTACCAGTAGCTATGTGTTTAATCTCCCTCTCTCCCTCTCATGTTCTTGAAATGTCACGATCTTGATGTATCGTAGGCTTTGTTTATATAGTCGGATCATATGGTGTTTACCCCTCTCTTGTTGTGAATTGAGTTTTCCCTTTGAGATTTCGTTTTATCGGATTGAATACTTTTATGGATTTGAGAGCACTTGATATATGTCTTGCACATGAATACTCGTGGTGACAATGGGGTATCATATTGATTCACTTGAGATATGTTTTGGCACTCAACTCGCGGATTCCCGAGGTGACATTGGGGTAATCTATGCATAGGGGTTGATGCATGTTCTCGTCTTTTGTTTCTCCGGTAGAAATCTTGGGGCACTCTTTGAGGTTCTTCGTGATGGATTGAGTATTATGAATCTAAATTTTGCTTTTGTGTTATTTTAGTATGAACTCTTGATAGATTGATATGTCTCCAACATATCCATAATTTTTGATTGTTCCATGCAATTATATTATCTGTTTTGGATGTTTTATATGCATTAATATGCTATTTTATATGATTTTTGGGACTAACCTATTAACCTAGAGCCCAGTGCCAGGTCCTGTTTTTTCCCCTTGTTTTAGAGTTTCGCAAAAAAGGAATACCAAACGAAGTGCAAACGGAATGAAAATTCCATGATGATTTTTCTTGGACCAGAAGACATCCAGAGGGCTTGGAGTGCACGTCAGGAAAGCCACGAGGTGGCCACAAGGTTGGGAGTCGCGCCCAGGGGGGTAGGGCGCGCCCCCACCCTTGTGGGCCCCTCGTGACTCCACCGGTCTATTTCTTCTGCCTATATATTCTCAAATATCCCAAAACCTTCCAGGGGAGCCATGAAACCACTTTTCCACCGCCGCAACCTTCTGTACCCGTGAGATCCCATCTAGGGGCCTTTTCCGGCGTCCTGCTGGAGCGGGATTTGATCATGGAGGGCCTCTACATCAACACCATTGCCTCTCCGGTGAACCATGAGTAGTTTACCACAGACCTACGGGTCCATAGTTAGTAGCTAGATGGCTTCTTCTCTCTCTTTGATTCTCAATAGAAAGTTCTCCTTGATGTTCTTGGAGATATATTCAATGTAATACTCTTTTTGTGGTGTGTTTGCCGAGATCCGATGAATTGTGGATTTATGATCAGCTTATCTATGAATATTATTTGAATCTTCCGTGAATTCTTTTATGCATGATTTGATATCTTTGCAAGTCTCTTCGAACTATCGGTTTGGTTTGGCCAACTAGATTGGTTTTCTTGCAATGGGAGAAGTGCTTAGCTTTGGGTTCAATCTTGCGGTGCTCGATCCTAGTGACAGAAGGGGAACCGACACATATAGTATTATTGCCATCGAGGATAACAAGATGGGGTTTTCATCATATTGCTTGAGTTTATCCCGCTACATCATGTCATCTTACTTAATGCATTACTTGATGTCTACTATGCAATCTTCTTCTTGGAGACTCGTGTTGGGCCTCCAAGCGCAGTGTTTTGTAGGACAGTAGCAAATTTCCCTCAAGTGGATGACCTAAGGTTTATCAATCCGTGGGAGGCATAGGATGAAGATGGTCTCTCTCAAATAACCCTGCAGCCAAATAACAAAAAGTATCTTGTGTCCCCAACACACCCTATATAAATGGTAAATTGTATAGGTGCACTAGTTTGGCAAAGAGATGGTGATACAAGTGCAATATGGATGGTAGATATAGGTTTTTGTAATCTGAAAATATAAAAACAGCAAGGTAACAAGTGGTAAAAGTGAGCAAAAATGGTATTTCAATGCTTCAAAACAAGGCCTAGGGTTCATACTTTCACTAGTGCAAGTTCTCTTAACAATGATGACATAATTAGATCTTATAACTATCCCTCAATGTGCAACAAAGAGTCACTCCAAAGTCACTAATCGCGGAGAACAAACGAAGAGATTATTGTAGGGTACGAAACCACCTCAAAGTTATTCTTTCTAATCGATCTATTGGGCTATTCCTATAAGTGTCACAAACAACCCTAGAGTTCGTACTAAAATAACACCTTAAGACACACATCAACCAAAACCCTAATGTCACCTAGATACTCCATTGTCACCACAAGTATTTGCGGGTTTGATTATACGATATGCATCACACAATCTCAGATTCATCTATTCAAACAATTACAAAGAACTTCAAAGAGTGCCCCGAAGTTTCTACAGGAGAGTCAAGACAAAAACGTGTGCCAACCCCTATGAATAAGTTCACGAGGTCATAGAAACCGCACGTTGATCACCAAAACATACATCATGTAGATCACGTGAATATCCCATTGTCACCACAAATAAGCACATGCAAGACATACATCAAGTGTTCTCAAATCTTTAAAGACTCAATCCAATAAGATAACTTTAAAGGGAAAACTCAATCCATTACAAGAAGATAGAGGGGGAGAAACATCATAAGATCCAACTATAATAGCAAAGCTCGCGGTACATCAAGATCGTGCCAAATCAAGAACACGAGAGAGAGAGAGAGAGAGATCAAACACATAGCTACTGGTACATACCCTCAGCCCCAAGGGTGAAGTACTCCCTACTCGTCATGGAGAGCGTCGGGATGATGAAGATGGCCACCGGTGATGATATCGCTCTCCGGCAGGGTGCCGGAATAGCACCCCAATTGCTAATTGGTAGCTATAGAGGCTTGCAGCGGCGGAACTCCCGATCTAGGTTTCTTTCTGAGGGTTTTTGTATTTATAGGAATTTTTGGCGTCGAGAACAAGTTAGGGGGGGTCCACGAGTCAACCACAAGGATGGAGGGCACGCCCGGGGGGTAGGGCGCGCCCTCCAACCTTGTGGTTGGCTCGGGACTCTTCTTGCCCAAATCTTTTGCTTCGGGGGCTTCTTCTGGTCCATAAAAAACCACCATAAATTTTCTGCTCATTTGGACTCCGTTTGATATTCCTTTTCTGTGAAACTCAAAAATAAGGAAAAAACAAAAACTCGTGCTGGGCTCTAGGTTAATAGGTTAGTCCCAAAAATCATATAAAATAGCATATAAATGCATATAAAACATCCAAGATAGATAATATAATAGCATGGAACAATAAAAAATTATAGATACGTTGGAGACGTATCAAGCATCCCCAAGCCTAATTCCTGCTCGTCCTCGAGTAGGTAAATGATAAAAACAGAATTTTTGATGTGGAATGCTACTAACATATTTATCAATGTAATCTTCTTTATTGTGGCATGAATGTTCAGATCGGTAAGATTCAAAACAAAAGTTTGATATTGACATAAAACAATATTACTTCAAGCATACTAACAAAGCAATTATGTCTTCTCAAAATAACATGGCCAAAGAAAGCTTATCCCTACAAAATCATATAGTCTGGCTATGCTCCATCTTCATCACAAAAAATGTTCAAATCATGCACAACCCCAATGACAAGCCAAGAAATTGTTTCATACTTTAGATGTTCTCAAACTTTTTCAACTTTCACGCAATACCTGAGCATGAGCCATCGACATAGCACTATAGGTGGAATAGAATGTGGTTGTGGAGAAGACAAAAATAAGGAGACAGTCTCACATCAACTAGGCATATCAACGGGCTATGGAGATGCCCATCAATAGATATCAATGTGAGTGAGTAGGGATTGCCATGCAACGGATGCACTAGAGCTATAAGTTTATGAAAGCTCAAAAAGAAAACTCAGTGGGTGTGCATCCAACTTGCTTGCTCATGAAGACCTAGGGCAATTTGGGGAAGCCCATCATTGGAATATACAAGACAAGTTCTATAATGAAAAATTCCCACTAGTATATGAAACTAAAAACATATGAGACTCTCTATCATGAAGATCATGGTGCTACTTTGAAGCACAAGTGTGGTAAAAGGATAGTAGCATTGCCCCTTCTCCCTTTTTCTCTCATTTTTTGTTTTTTGTTTTTTGGGCCTTCTCTTTTTTGGCCTGTTTTGAGGAAGATATATGGTGGGTGTATGGTACCGGCGAAAGTTGTGCGGCACAAGAGAGGTTAGAAATGGTGGAAGGGTGAGAGATCCGTAACTCCGATTGGGCTGAAATTTTGAAACGATCTCTATCCAGATAATAGCTTTCTTGCGGCAAAAGAAGGGCACCAACCGCCTTACGGGTGGCCCACGAGGGTTAGGGGCGCGCCTGGGGGCGGGGGGCAGGCGCGCCCTCCTGCCTCGTGGCCACCTCGGGCACCGTCTCGCGTGGATTTTTCTTCCCAAAAATCATATATATTCCAAAAAAATCTCCGTCAGTTTTTATCCCGTTTGGACTCCGTTTGATATGGATATTCTGCGGAACAAAAAGCATGCAACAAACAGGAACTGACACTGGGCACTGGATCAATATGTTAGTCCCAAAAATAGTATAAAAAGTTGCCAAAAGTATATGAAAGTTGTAGAATATTGGCATGGAACAATCAAAAATTATAGATACGACGGAGACGTATCAGCACCCCCAAGCTTAATTCCTGCTCGTCCTCGAGTAGGTAAATGATAAAAAAGATAATTTTTGATGTGGAATGCTACCTAGCATAATCTTGATCATGTAATCTAATCATGGCTTGAATATTAAGATACGAGTGATTCAAAGCAATAGTCTATCATTTGACATAAAAACAATAATACTTCAAGCCTAATAATAAAGCAATCACGTCTTTTCAAAATAACATGGCCAAAGAAAGTTATCCCTACAAAATCATATAGTCTGGCTATGCTCCATCTTCACCACACAAAATATTCACATCATGCACAACCCCAATGACAAGCCAAGAAATTGTTTCATACTTTTGACGTTCTCAAACCTTTTCAACTTTCACGCAATACATGAGCGTGAGCCATGGACATATCACTATAGGTGGAATAGAATATGATGGTGGAGAAGACAAAAAGGAGAAGATAGTCTCACATCAACTAGGCGTATCAACGGGCTACGGAGATGCCCATCAATAGATATCAATGTGAGTGAGTAGGGATTGCCATGCAACGGATGCACTAGAGCTATAAGTGTATGAAAGCTCCAACTGAAACTAAGTGGGTGTGCATCCAACTTGCTTGCTCATGTAGACCTCGGGCATTTGAGGAAGCCCATCATCAGAATATACAAGCCAAGTTCTATAACGAAAATTCCCACTAGTATATGAAAGTGATAACTCAAGAGACTCTCTATATGAAGAACATGGTGCTACTTTGCAGCACAAGTGTGGTAGAAGGATAGTAACATTGCCCCTTCTCTCTTTTTCTCTCATTTTTTCTTTTTTTTTTATTTTTTTTATTTTTTTGTAGGCTTCTTTGGCCTCTTTTTTTTGTGGGGCTTCTTTGGCCACTTTTATTTTGATAACCTCACATGGGACAATGTTCTAATAATGATGATCATCACACTTTTATTTACTTACAACTCAATATTACAACTCGATATCTAGAACAAGGATATGACTCTATATGAATGCCTCCGACGGTGTACCGGGATGTGCAATGATCTAGCGTAGCAATGACATCAAAAAAGGACAAGCCATGAAAACATCATGCAAAGCAATATGACAATGAATGCTCAAGTCATGTATATGATGACGATGAAAGTTGCATGGCAATATATCTCGGAATGGCTATGGAAATGCCATGATAGGTAGGTATGGTGGCTGTTTTGAGGAAGGTATATGGTGGGTTTATGGTACCGGCGAAAGTTGCGCTGTACTAGAGAGGCTAGCAATGGTGGAAGGGTGAGAGTGCGTATAATCCATGGACTCAACATTAGTCATAAAAGAACTCACATACTTATTGCAAAAATCTATTAGTCATCGAAACAAAGTACTACGCGCATGCTCCTAGGGGGATAGATTGGTAGGAAAATACCATCGCTCGTCCCCGACGGCCACTCATAAGGAAGACAATCAATAAATACCTCATGCTCCAACTTCGTTACATAACGGTTCACCATACGTGCATGCTACGGGAATCACAAACCTCAACACAAGTATTTCTACAATTCAAAACCACCCACTAGCATGACTCTAATATCACCATCTTTATATCGCAAAACTATTGCAAGGAATCAAACATATCATATTCAGTGATCTACAAGTTTTATGTAGGATTTTATGACTAACCATGTGAATGACAAGTTCCTGTCATCTCTCTAAATAGATATAAGTGAAGCAAGAGAGTTTAATTATTTCTACAAAAGATATGCCCGTGCTCTAACAAATCTAAGTGAAGCAAAAGAGCATTCTACAAATGGTGGTTGTCAATGTAAAGAGAAACAGGCAATCCAAACTTCAAATGATATAAGTGAAGCACATGAAGCATTCTATAAACCCATACTCAAAAGATATAAGTGAAGTGCATAGAGAATTCTATAAATCAACCAAGGACTATCTCATACCAGCATGGTGCATAAATGAAAAATGAAAACTAAATGCAAAAGACGCTCCAAGATTGCACATATCGCATGAACAAAACGAATCCGAAAACATACCGATACTTGTTGAAGAAAGAGGGGATGCCTTCCGGGGAATCCTCAAGCTTAGACACTTGAGTCTCCTTGAATATTTACTTGGGGTGCCTCGGGCATCCCCAAGCTTGAGCTCTTGCCTCTCTTCCTTCTTCTCACATCGAGACCTTCTCGATCATCGAACACTTCATCCACACAAAACTTCAACAGAAAACTCGGTAAGATCCGTTAGTATAATAAAGAAAATCACTATTCTAAGTACTGTTGAAAACCAATTCATATTTTTTTTTGCATTGTGTCTACTGTAATATAATTTTTTCATGGCTTAATCCACTGATATAAATTGACAGTTTCATCAAAACAAGCAAACTATGCATCAAAAACAGAATCTGTCTAAAACAGAACAGTCTGTAATAATCTGAACATTCACCATACTTCTGACACTTGAAAAATTCTACCAAAATTAGGAAAAATAAAAAATTTGTATAGGAACACAGTGCAAAAAGAATCATAACCATTTGACATTCCAGCTAGAAATGTAAAATCACGCACTACAGCCAAAGTTTCTGTCCTGCACCGTACAAACCATCAAGCAAATGTAAACATCCTAAAGGCTAACCTTGGCACATTATTTTTATAATACAATGAAATTTTACAAGGGTATAATTATTTTTATTGAAAATTTTCTGTAACCAAGATTCACAAAGTTTCCGTGAGCATGAACAAAGTTCAAGGCTAGCTCCCACTTCAACAATGCTTGTCTTTCTCACTTTCGCTTTCCTTTTTGAAAAAGTTTTGGGTTCCCCTCTTTATTTTTGTTGTTTTTAAACTATATGAAAGCACTCAACAGAAATAAATGACTCCCTAAAACTTCCGGGTTGTCTCCCAGGCAGCGCTTCTTTAAAGCCATTAAGCTAGGCATATAGTGCTCAAGTAATGAATCCACCCGGATCCCAAGGTATATCAAAGCCAATTTTAATTAACAATGATTTATAATTTAGTAGTGAGAACAAAGTAACATATATCATGCAATAACAAAGTCTAACTCTCTTCCTATACATCGGCATGTCATAAAAGAACAATTCATGCACACAAAGTAAAGGCCAATGCATAGTATAAACAGTTTCTTGCAATTTTATCATATTGGAAACATAGAGAGGTGGAGATATAGTTCATCTCTCATAATAATTGCAAGTAGGAGCATCAAGAATATGCATATTATATTCATCAAAATCATCACGTGCAACGGTGAGAGGCAACCCATCAATATAATCCTTAATAAGTGCAAACTTCTCCGATATAGTGTAGTCGGGAGAATTCAAAAAGATAATAGGACTATCATGCGTGGGTGCAATAGCAACAATTTCATGTTTAACATAAGGAACTATAGCAAGTTCATCTCCATAAGCATAATTCATATTGGCATCTTGGCCACAAGCATAGCAAGCATCATCAAAAAGGGATATTTCAAAAGAATCGACTGGATCATAGCAATTATCATAATATTCATCCTTCGTTAAGCATGAAGGGGAATTAAACAATGTATGAGTTGAAGAGTTACTCTCATTAGAAGGTGGGAATGGGTGATCAATCCGCTCTTCCTCCTTTTGTTCTTCGCTCTCCTCCTCATCTTTTTCATCCAATGAGCTCACAGTTTCATCAACTTCTTCTTCCATAGATTCCTGCAAAATATTAGTCTCTTCTTGCAGCGGAGACTTAATTAATAAGCGCATTAATTTCGTAATTGTATTCATAATTCTCATAACAATATTTCAGGATAGCTAAATTTTCAGGTCTATAAACAGCATCATCAAAATCTTCAAACTCTTTAAACATAGATTCAATTTCATAAGCACCCATAAAAGCAACAAATTCTTCTATTTGCTCCACATCGTAGTAATCATATATACCATTAGCATAAGAAGCTAATGTTTCATTATCATTAAATTCACATGAAAAGGGAAGGTGTGGAGCCTTCACCTTAGAGCAACAAGTATAATCATATCTCAAGCATAGTTGCCTAGCATACCAATTCAATATATGAATTTGATCCCATAATAGTTTCCCTTTTTGTGTCAAGCGGTAATCCCTAAAGTATTCACGTTGATCCAACATTACTCCCATTACATAATTGAATGGGGTTTTCTCAGGATTATTAAAGTAGTACATAATATTTTTCACATAAGCAGCATCGAGGGTTTTAGGAGGTTCCCCATCTCCATGAGTAGCAAGTACACCTTTTTTTTTGGTATTTCGTGTTCCATATCCATAACTAAAGATAAAGAACAACTAAGAACAGAAAATAAAAATTACTTAGTGATAAAGAAAACAAGCACACACGAGAATATTCACCCCACGCTATTGCTCCCCGGCAACGGCACCAGAAAAAGGTCTTGATAACCCACAAGTATAGGGGATCGCAACAGTTTTCGATAAGTAAGAGTGTCGAACCCAACGAGGAGCTAAAGGTAGAACAAATATCCCTCAAGTTCTATCGACCACCGATACAACTCTACGCACACTTGACGTTCGCTTTACCTAGAACAAGTATGAAACTAGAAGTACTTTGTAGGTGTTGTTGGATAGGTTTGCAAGATAATAAAGAGTACGTAAATAAAAAGTAGGGGATGTTTAGATAAAGAAACAATAAAGTAAATATAGAGAGTGTGGAAAAGTGGTGGTAGGAGTTGCGAAATTGCCCCTAAGCAATTGACTAGTTACTAGACCGATAGCAAGTATTATGTGGGAGAGGCCACTGCTAGCATGTCATCCCTGACTTGGAATTCTATGCACTTATGATTGGAACTATTAGCAAGCATCCGCAACTACTAATGTTCATTAAGGTAAAACCCAACCATAGCATTAAGATATATTGGCCCCCCTTCAATCCTGTATGCATCAATTTCTATGCTAGGTTGAAGCTTCTGTCACTCTTGCCCTCCAATACATAGTCCTATCAACATAGAACTAACCCTAGGGTGTGATCCACGCGCAAAATCATATGATGGGCACTAAAGGACAACAACATAACCACAAGCAAATTAAATCAATCATAGCAATTCATCAACCACCGATAGGACAAGGAAAATCTACTCAGACATCATAGGATGGCAACACATCATTGGATAATAATATGAAGCATAAAGCACCATGTTCAAGTAGAGGGTACAGCGGGTTGCGGGAGAGTGGACCATTGTAGATAGAGGGGGGAAGGTGATGGAGATGTTGGTGAAGATGGCGGAGGTGTTGGTGTAGATCGCGGTGATGATGATGGCCCCCGGTGGCGTTCCGGCGCCACCGGAAGCGAGGGGGAGAGAGCCCCCTCCTTCTTCTTCTTCCTTGACCTCCTCCCTAGATGGGAGAAGGGTTTCCCCTCTGGTCCGTGGCCTCCATGGCAAGGGAGGGGCGAGAGCCCCTCTGAGATTGGATCTGTCTCTCTGTCTCTCTCTGCTTCTGCGTTCTCAGATTCTTCCCTTTCACCGTTTCTTATAGTCCCGGAGATCCGTAACTCCGATTGGACTGAAATTTTGACACGATCTCTATCGGGATATTAGCTTTCTTGTGGCGAAAGAAGGGCACCAACCGCCTTATGGGTGGCCCTCGAGGGTCAGGGGCGCACCTTGGGGGGGGGGGGGCAGGCGCGCCCTCCTGCCTCGTGGCCACCTCGGGCACCGTCTTGCGTGGATTTTTCTTCCCAAAAATCATATATATTCCAAAAAAATCTCCGTTGGTTTTTATCCCGTTTGGACTCCGTTTGATATGGATATTCTGCGAAACAAAAAACATGCAACAAACAAGAACTGGCACTGGGCACTGGATCAATATGTTAGTCCCAAAAATAGTATAAAAAGTTGCCAAAAGTATATGAAAGTTGTAGAATATTGGCATGGAACAATAAAAAATTATAGATATGACGGAGACATATCATTAAGAGACTCTCAAAATGATATAAGTGAAGCATGATAGTTCAACAATTTCTTCAAAATAAAACCACCGCCGTGCTCTAAAAAGGTATAAGTGAAGCACTGGAGCAAATGACAAACTACTCCCAAAGATATAAGTGAAGATCAATGAGTAGTTGAATAATTATGTAACTATGTGAAGACTCCTTCTCATAAATAAAATTTCAGATCTTAAGTACTTTATTCAAACAGCAAGCAAAACAAAATAAAATGACATTGCAAGGATAACACATATCATGTGATGAATAAAAATATAGCTCCAAGTAAAGTTACC
Organism: Triticum monococcum; assembly: GCA_034509565.1. Taxonomy (NCBI): domain Eukaryota; kingdom Viridiplantae; phylum Streptophyta; class Magnoliopsida; order Poales; family Poaceae; genus Triticum; species Triticum monococcum. Next base: position 414,333,373 of record CM067845.1, read on the forward strand.
GATGAATGAAGACGAAAGAGGGGATGCCATCCGGGGCATCCCCAAGCTTAGGCTCTTGGATATCCTTGAATATTACCTTGGGGTGCCTTGAGAATCCCCAAGCTTAGTCTCTTGCCACTCCTTATTCCATAGTCCATCAAAAGTTTACCCAAAACTTGAAAACTTCACAACACAAAACTCAACAGAAAACTCGTAAGCTCCGTTAGTATAAGAAAGCAAATCACCACTTAGGTACTGTCAAGACAAGATTAATAATTTTTCTCACATGATGCCTACTGTGCCCTATCATTTCTACAATTTATATTAAGCAATATAAGCCATAAAACTAGAAAACAAACAAACTATGCATCGAAAACAGAATCTGTCAAAAATAGAACAGTCTGTAGTATTATGTAACTCTCGAATACTTATGTAACTCCAAAAATTCTGAAAAATTAGTAAAACATGGGCAATTTTTTTTAATCTTCTGCAAAAAGAATCAGTATTTTATCATGCTTCTGTTAAATTGATAATTGTTTTCCTGAGCGCAAAAGTTTCTGTTTTCCAGCAAGATCAAATCAACTATCACCATAGATCATCCCAAAGGTCTTACTTGGCACTTTATTGAAACAAAAGCTAGAAAACATGATTACTACAGTAGCTTAATCATGTGAACACAAAAACAGTAGGGGTAAATATTGGGTTGTCTCCCAACAAGCGCTTTTCTTTAATGCCTTTTTAGCTAGGCATGATGATTTCAATGATGCTCGCATAAAAGTAAAGAATTGAAACGCAAAGAGAGCATCATGAATCATATGACTAGAACATTTAAGCCTAAACCACTTCCTATGCATAGGGATTTTTTTAGCAAACAACTTATGGGAACAAGAATCAACTTGCATATATAGGAAGGCAAAACAAGTGCAATTTCAAAAATTTCAACACATAGAGAGGAAACTTGATATTATTGCAATATGTAGAAGCATATGTTCCTCTCTCATAATAATTTTCAGTAGCATCATGAATGAATTCAACAATATAACCATCACATAAAGCATTATTTTCATGATGCACAAGCATATAAATTTTACTACTCACCACATAAGCAAATTTATTCTCGTGAATAGTAGTGGGAGCAAACTCAACAAAATGACTATCATGTGAGGCATAGTCCAATTGGAAATTAAAATCATGATGACAATTTTCATGGTTATCATTATTCTTTGTAGCATACAAGTCATCACAATAATCATCATAAAGAGGAGGCATGCTTTCATCATAATAAATTTACTCATCAAAACTTAGGGGAGAGAAAATATTATCTTCGTTAAACATAGCATCCCCAAGCTTGTAGCTCTGCATATCATTAGCATCATGGATATTCAAAGAATTCATACTAACAACATTGCAATCATGCTCATCATTGAAAGATTTTGTGCCAAACATTTTATTGATTTCTTCTTCTAACACTTGAGCACAATTTTCCTTTCCATCATTTTCATGGAAGACATTAAAAAGATGAAGCATATGAGGCAACCTCAATTCCTTTTTTGTAGTTTTCTTTTATAGACTAAACTAGTGATAAAACAATACACTAAAAGATTCGATTGCAACATCTAAAGATATACCTTCAAGCACTAACCTCCCCGACAATGGCACCAGAAAAGAGCTTGATATCTACTACGCAACCTTCTTCTTGTAGACTCGTGTTGGGCCTCCAAGCGCAAAGTTTTGTAGGACAGTAGCAAATTTCCCTCAAGTGGATGACCTAAGGTTTATCAATTCGTGAGAGGCGTAGTATGAAGATGGTCTCTCTCAAACAACCCTACAACCAAATAACAAAGAGTCTCTTGTGTCCCCAACACACCCAATACAATGGTAAATTGTATAGGTGCACTAGTTCGGCGAAGAGATGGTGATACAAGTGCAATATGGAGGGTAGATATAGGTTTTTGTAATCTGAAAATATAAAAACAGCAAGGTAACAAGTGGTAAAAGTGAGGGAAAACAGTATTGCAATGCTTCGAAACAAGGCCTAGGGTTCATACTTTCACTAGTGCAAGTTCTCTCAACAATGATAACATAATTAGATCATATAACAATCCCTCAACGTGCAACAAAGATTCACTCCAAAGTCACTAATAGCGGAGAACAAACGAAGAGATTGTTGTAGGGTATGAAACCACCTCAAAGTTATTCTTTCTGATCGATCTATTGGGCTATTCCTATAAGTGTCACAAACATCCCTAGAGTTCGTACTAAAATAACACCTTAAGACACACATCAACCAAAACCGTAATGTCACCTAGATACTCCATTGTCACCACAAGTATTCGCGGGTTTGATTATACGATATGCATCACACAATCTCAGATTCATCTATTCAAACCAACACAAATAACTTCAAAGAGTGCCCTGAAGTTTCTATCGGAGAGTCAAGACGAAAATGTGTGCCAACCCCTATGCATAAGTTCACGAGGTCATAGAACCCGCAAGTTGATCACCAAAACATACATCAAGTAGATCATGTAAATCTCTCGTTGTCACCATAGATAAGCACATGCAAGACATACATCAAGTGTTCTCAAATCCTTAAAGACTCAATCCGATAAGATAACTTCAAAGGGAAGACTCAATCCATTACAAGAAGATAGAGGGGGAGAAACATCATAAGATCCAACTATAATAGCAAAGCTCGCGGTACATCAAGATCATGCCAAATCAAGAACACTAGAGAGAGAGAGAGAGCGATCAAACACATAGCTACTGGTACATACCCTCTGCCCGAGGGTGAACTACTCCTTCCTTGTCATGGAGAGCGCCGGGATGATGAAGATGGCCACCGGTGATGATTTCCCCCTCCGGCAGGGTGCCGAAACAGGGCCCCGATTGGTTTTTGGTGGCTACAGAGGCTTGCGGCGGTGGAACTCCCGATATAGGTTTCTTTTTGGGGGTTTCTATATTTATAGGAATTTTGGCGTTGAGAACAAGTCAGGGGGGTCCACGAGTCAACCACAAGGACGGAGGGTGCCCTTCCCGGGGGGGGGGAGGGCGTGCCCTCCAACCTTGTGGTTGGCTCGGGACTCTTATGGCCTAACTCTTTTGCTTCGGGGGCTTCCTCTGGTCCATAAAAAATCACCGTAAATTTTCATCTCATTTGGACTCCGTTTGATATTCCTTTTCTGCGAAACTTAAAAACAAGGAAAAAACAGAAACTTGCACTGGGCTCTTGGTTAATAGGCTAGTCCCAAAAATCATATAAAATAGCATATAAATGCATATAAAACATCCAAGATAGATAATATAATAGCATGGAACAATCAAAAATTATAGATACACTGGAGACGTATCATTACTCTGTTCTTATGAACTTAATACTCTAGATGAAGGCATGAGTCGGTCGATGTGTGGAGTAATAGTAGTAGATGTAGGCAGGAGTCGGTCTACTTGATACAGACGTGATGCCTATATTCATGATCATTGCGTTAGATATCGTCATAACTTTGTGCTTTTCTATCAATTGCTCGGTAGTAATTTGTTCACCCGCCATAATATTTTCTATCTTGAGAGAAGCCTCTAGTGAAACCTATGGCCCTGTTCTATTTACTTTCTTTGCAATCTTTTACTTTCCGTTCCATAAACCAAAAATACCAAAAATATTACTTTACTGTTTATCCATCTATATCAGATCTCACTTTGCAAATAACCGTGAAGGGATTGACAACCCCTTTATCATGTTGGGTGCAAGTTGGTGTTTGTTTGTGTAGGTATTTGATGGCTTGTGCGTTGTCTCCTACTGGATTGATATCTTGGTTCTCAAAACTGAGGGAAATACTTACTCTACTTCGTTTCATCACCCTTTCCTCTTCAAGGGAAAAACCAACGCAAGCTCAAGATGTACCGGGAAGAATTTCTGGCGCCGTTGCCGGTGAGATCTACGCCAAGCCAAGACATACCAAGTACCCATCATAAACTCTCATCCCTCGCATTTACATTATTTGCCATTCACCTCTCGTTTTCCTCTCCCCCACTTCTAAAACGAGTTTCGAAAATATTTGCCTTTTCTTTGCCCCTCTTCCGTTCGTTTGCTTTGTGTGTGCTCGTGTGTTGAATTGCTTTCCTTGTCACAATTATTCTTCCAAAAACGTTGACCCTCACGTTAGGAGGTTAGACAAAATTGAAAATAATGTTAGAAGCTTCATGTCTTTGCAATTTGAGCACAACAATTTCTTTAGAAATGAGCTCAAGGAGCAGAAAAGTTTCATGGAATACATGAATAAATAACTTGATGATATGTCTAAGGAATTTTATGGTTTGAGATCTCAGTTTGTGCATCTTGAAAATTTAGTAGGTCAAATTCTGATAAACAAGCTACTTTAGTAAACAAAATGGCCGCCAAACCAGAGGCTTTGAATAATGATGAAGATCTTAAAGTGATTGATGTAACTCCTATTGAATCTTTGTTTTCTAATATAAATCTTGATAAAGATGGGACTAGAGATGAGTCAACTTTAGTTAGAAGGCGTCCCAATGATTCAGAGTTTTTGGATCTTGGTGCAAATATTGATAAAAGTGGGATTCGAGAGGTCAAAACTTTAAATCGCAATGAACCCACTCTTTTGGATTTCAAGGAATTTAATTATGATAATTTTTCTTTAATAGATTGTATTTCCTTGTTGCAATCAATGTTGAATTCTCCTCATGACTATAGTCAAAACAAAGCTTTTACTAAATATATCGTTGATGCTATGATGCAATCTTTTGAAGAAAAGATTGAATAGGAAGTTTCTATCCCTAGAAAAGTTTATGGTGAGTGGGAACCTACTATTAAGATTAATATTAAAGATTAGGAATGCCATGCTTTGTGTGATTTGGGTTCTAGTGTTTCCATGATTCCAAAAACTTGTGTTAGGTTTCTGTGAATTCCACATCAGTGTTAGGTTTCTGTGAATTTGATGATTGTTCCTTAAATTTGCATCTTGTGAATTCCACTATTAACAAACCTATGGGAAGGATTAATGATGTTCTTATTGTTGCAAATAGGAATTATGTGCCCATAGATTTCATTGTTCTTGATATAGATTGCAATCCTACATGTCCTAATATTCTTGATAGACCTTTCCTTAGAATGATTTGTGCAACTTGATATGAAAGAAGGAAACATTAGCTTTCAATTTCCACTAAGGAAAGGCATGGAACACTTCCCTAGAAACAAAATTAAATTGCCATATGAATCTATTATGAGAGCCACTTATGGATTGCATGCCAAAGATGATAATACTAAGATCTATTCGCGCTTTATGCCTAGCTAAGGGCGTTAAACAATATCGCTTATTGGGAGGCAACCCAACTTTATTTTTGTTTTCGCTTTTTAGGTTCTGTTTTGCATTAAATAATTCATCTAGCCTCTGGTTAGATGTGGTTTTATGTTTTAATTAGTATTTTTGCCAAGTAAGACCTTTGGGATAACTTACGGTGATAGTTGATTTGATCTTGCTGAAAAACAAAAACTTTTGCGCTCAGGAAAATAATTCTCATTTTTAGCACGAGCGAGATAAAATACTGATTATTTTTGAAGAATATTAATAAAAAAATTCTTAGGTCTTCCTAATTTTTCAGGATTTTTGGATTTACATAAGTATTCGAAATCTCCAGATTACTACAGACTGTTCTGTTTTTGACAGATTCTGTTTTTCGCGTGTTGTTTGCTTATTTTGATATATCTATGGCTAGTATCGGGGGGTATGAACCATGTAAAAATTGGAATACAGTAGATATTACACCAATATAAATAAAGAATGAGTTCACAACAGTACCAAAAGTGGTGATTTATTTTCTTATACTAACAGAGCTTATGAGATTTTCTGTTGAGTTTTGTGTTGTGAAGTTTTCAAGTTTTGGGTAAGGATTTGATTGACTATGGAATAAGGAGTGACAAGAGCCTAAGCTTGGGGATGCCCAAGGCACCCCAAGGTATTATTCAAGGACAACCAAGAGCCTAAGCTTGGGGATACCCCGGAAGGCATCCCCTCTTTCGTCTTCGTCTATTGGTAACTTTACTTGAGGCTATATTTTTATTCACCACATGATATGTGTTTTGCTTGGAGCGTCTTGTATGATTTGAGTCTTTGCTTTTTAGTTTGCCACAATCCTCCTTCCTGTACACACCTTTTGAGAGACACACACATGAATCGTGATTTATTAGAATACTCTATGTGCTTCACTTATATCTTTTGAGCTAGGCAAATTTGCTCTAGTGCTTCACTTATATCTTTTTAGAGCACGGCGGTGGTTTTATTTTATAGAAATTGATGAACTATCGCACTTCACTTATATTATTTTGAGAGTCTTTAAAACAGCATGGTAATTTGCTTTGGTTTTAAATTTAGTAATAATATGATAGGCATCCAAGAGGAATATAATAAAAACTTTCATATAAAGTGCATTGAATACTATGAGAAGTTTGATTCCTTATGATTGTTTTGAGATATGAAGATGGTGATATTAAAGTCATGCTAGTGATGTTAAACTTTCATATAAAGTGCATTGAATACTATGAGAAGTATGGTGAACCGTTATGTAACAAAGTTGGAGCGTGAGATATTTTTTGATTGTCTTCCTTATGAGTGACGGTCCGGGACGAGCGATGGTATTTTCCTACCAATCTATCCCCCTAGGAGCATGCGCGTAGTACTTTGTTTCTATGACTAATAGATTTTTGCAATAAGTATGTGAGTTCTTTATGACTAATGTTGAGTCCATGGATTATACACACTCTCACCTTTCTGCCATTGCTAGCCTCTCTAGTACCATGCAACTTTTGCCGGTACCATAAACCCACCATATACCTTCCTCAAAACAGCCACCATACCTACCTATTATGGCATTTCCATAGCCATTCCGAGATATAATGCTATGCAACTTTCCACCGTTCCATTTATTATGACACGTCCATCATTGTCATATTTCTATGCATGATCATGTAGTTGACACCATATTTGTGGCAAAACCACTGTTCATCATTTTTTATACATGTCACTCTTGATTCGTTGCACATCCCGGTACACTGTCGGAGGCATTCACATAGAGTCATATTTTGTTCTAAGTATCGAGTTGTAATTTTTTAATGTAAGTAAATAAAAGTGTGATGATCTTCATTATTAGAGCATTGTCCCATGTGAGGAAATAAACAAAAAAAGAGAGAGAAGGCCAAAAAAATGAGAGAAGGCCCAAATAAAAAAAAGAGAAAAAGAGAGAAGGGACAATGTTACTATCGTTTTGCCACACTTGTGCTTCAAAGTGGCACCATGATCTTCATGATAGGAGTCTCATATGTTTTCACTTTCATATACTAGTGGGAATTTTTCATTATATAACTTGGCTTGTATATTCGAACAATGGGCTTCCTCAAATCGCCCTAGGTCTTCATGAGCAAGCAAGTTGGATGCACACCCACTTAGTTTTCTTTTTGAGCTTTCGTAAACTTATAGCTCTAGTGCATCCGTTGCATGGCAATCCCTACTCACTCACATTGATATCTATTGATGGGCATCTCCATAGCCCGTTGATACACCTAGTTGATGTGGGACTATCTCCTTCTTTTTATCTTCTTCACAACCACCTTCTATTCTACCTATAGTGCAATGTCCATGGTTCATGCTCATGTATTGCGTGAAAGTTGAAAAGGTTTGAGAACATCAAAAGTATGAAACAATTGCTTGGCTTGTCATCGGGGTTGTGCATGATTTAAATATTTTGTGTGATGAAGATGGAGCATGGCCATACTATATGATTTTGTAGGGATAAGCTTACTTTGGCTATGTTATTTTGAGAAGACATAATTGCTTTGTTAGTATGCTTGAAGTAATATTGTTTTATGTCAATATTAAACTTTTGTTTTGAATCTTATGGATCTGAATATTCATGCCACAATAAAGAAGATTACTTTAATAAATATGTTAGGTAGCATTCCACATCAAAAATTCTATTTTCATCATTTACCTACTTGAGGACGAGCGGGAATTAAGCTTGGGGATGCTTGATATGTCTCCAACGTATCTATAAATTTCGATTGTTCCATGCTATTATATTATCTATCTTGGATGTTTTATATGCATTTATATGCTATTTTATATGATTTTGGGGACAAACCTATTAACCTAGAGCCCAATGCTAGTTTATGTTTTTTCCTTGTTTTTGAGTTTCGCAGAAAAGGAATATCAAACGGAGTCCAAGTGAGCTGAAAATTTAAGGTGCTTTCTATGGACCAGAAGAAGCCCCCAGAGCAAAGGAGTTGGGCGAGAAGAGTCATGAGCTAACCAGAAGGTTGGAGGGCGCGCCCTACCCCCCTCCCCCGGGCGCGCCCTCCGTCCTTGTGGTCTACTCGTTGACCCCATGACTTGTTCTCGACGCCAAAAATTCCTATAAATATAGAAACCCCCCAAAAGAAACATTAGATCGGGAGTTCCTCCGCTGCAAGCCTCTGTAGCCACCAAAAACCAATCGGGGCCCTGTTCCGGCACCCTGCTGGAGGGGGAAATCATCACCGGTGGTCATCTTCATCATCCCGGCGGCCACCATGATGAGGAGGGAGTAGTCCACCCTCGGGGCTGAGGGTTTGTACCAGTAGATATGTGTTTAATATCTCTCTCTCTCTCTCTCTTGTTCTTGAGATGTCATGATCTTGATGTGTCACGGGCTTTGTTAATATAGTAGGATCATATGGTGTTTTCCCCTCTCTATCTTGTTGTGAATTGAGTTTTCCCTTTGAGATTTCATTTTATCGGATTGAATACTTTTATGTATTTGAGAACACTTGATATATGTCTTGCATATGAATACTCATGGTGAAAATGTGGTATCATATTGTTTCACTTGAGATATGTTTTGGCACTCAACTCGTGGACTCCCGAGGTGACATTGGGGTAATCTATGCATAGGGGTTGATGCACGTTCTTGCCTTCTGTTTCTCCGGTATAAATCTATTGGCACTCTTTGAGGTTCTTCATGATGGATTGAGTACTATGAATCTGAATTTGCTTTGGTGTTATTTCAGTACGTACTCTCGATAGATTGATACGTCTCCAATGTATCTATAATTTTTGATTGTTCCATGCTATTATATTATCTATTTTGGATGTTTTATATGCATTAATATGCTATTTTATATGATTTTTGGGACTAACCTATTAACCTAGAGCCCAGTGCCAGTTCCTATTTTTCCCTTGTTTTAGAGTTTCACAGAAAAGGAATACCAAACGGAGTCCAAACGGAATGGAACTTTCGCGGTGATTTTTCTTGGACCAGAAGACATCCAGAGGGCATGGAGTGAACGTGCGGAAAGCCACGAGGCAGCCACAAGGTCGGGGGTGCGCCCAGGGGGGTAGGACGCGCCCCACCCTTGTGGGCCCCTCGTGACTCCATCGACCTATTTCTTCTGCCTATATATTCTCAAATATCCCAAAACCCTCCAGGTGAGCCACGAAACCACTTTTCCACCACTGCAACTTTCTGTACCCATGAGATCCCGTCTAGGGGCCTTTTCCGGTGTCCTGCCGGAGGGGGATTCGATCACGGAGGGCTTCTACTTCAACACCATTGCCTCTCCGATGAAGCGTGAGTAGTTTACCACAGACCTACGGGTCCATAGCTAGTATCTAGATGGCTTCTTATCTCTTTTTGATTCTCAATACAAAGTTCTCCTCGATGTTCTTGGAGATCTATTCAATGTAATACTCTTTTTACGGTGTGTTTGCCGAGATCTGATGAATTGTGGATTTATGATCAACTTATCTATGAATATTATTTGAATCTTCTCTGAATTCTTTTATGCATGATTTGATATCTTTGCAAGTCTATTCGAACTATCGATTTGGTTTGGCCAACTAGATTGGTTATTCTTCATTGGGAGAAGTGCTTAGCTTTGGGTTCAATCTTGTGGTGCTCGATCCTAGTGATAGAAGGGGAACCGACACGTATTGTATTGTTGCCATCAAGGGTAACAAGATGGGGTTTTCATCATATTGCTTGAGTTTATCCTACTACATCATGTCATCTTACTTAATGCGTTACTTTGTTCTTTTGAACTTAATACTCTAGATGCAGGCAGGAGTCGGTCGATGTGTGGAGTAATAGTAGTAGATGTAGGCAGGAGTCGGTCTACTTGATACGGATGTGATGCCTATATTCATGATCATTGCCTTAGATACCGTCATAACTTTGCGTTTTTCTATCAATTACTCGGCAGTAATTTGTTCACCCATCGTAATATCTTCTATCTTGAGAGAAGCCTCTAGTGAAACCTATGGCCCCGGGTCTACTTTCCATCATATAAGTTTCCGATCTACAATTTTAGTTTCATATTTACTTTCTTTGCAATCTTTTACTTTCCGTTCCATAAAAAAAAAATACCAAAAATGTTACTTTACCGTTTATCCATCTATATCAGATCTCACTTTGCAAATATCTGTGAAGGTATTGACAACCCCTTTATCGCATTGGGTGCAAGTTGGTGTTTGTTTGTGCAGGTATTCGGTGGCTTGTGTGTTATCTCCTATTGGATTGATTCCTTGGTTCTCAAAATTGAGGGAAATACTTACTCTACTTTGTTACGTCACCCTTTCCTCTTCAAGAGAAAAAGCAACGCAAGCTCAAGAGGTCGAATAGATCGATCGGAAAGAATAACTTGGTGTTATTTTAGTACAAACTCTTTATAGATCGATCAGAAAGAATAACTGGTGTTATTTTAGTACGAACTCTTGGATAGATCGATCGGGAAGAATAGCTACAAACAATTTCTTCTTATGTTCTCTGCTAGATAAGAACTTTGGAGTGATTCTTCAATGCACTTTGAGGGATGGTTATGTGATCCAATTATATTAGCATTGTTGAGAGATTGCACTAGCGAAAGTACAGACCCTAGGCCTCATTTTCAAGCAATGCAATACCGTTTGTGCTATATTTTATCAATTGCTACCTTGCTGTTTTTGTTGTTCTTATTACAAAAATCAATATCCAGTATCCATATTACACTTGTATCACCATCTCTTCACCGAACTAGTGCACCTATACAAATTACCATTGTATTTGGTGTGTTGGGGACACAAGAGAGTTTTTATTATTTGGTTGTAGTGCTGTTTGAGAGAGACCATCTTCATCCTACAACTTCCATGGATTGATATACCTTGGGTCATCCACTTGAGGGAAAATTGCTATTGTCCTACAAAACTCTGCGCTTGGAGGCCCAACATGTGTCTACAAGAATAAAGTTGCATAGTAGACATCACTCATATCTCACCCTTTTTTGCTGGCTGATGATTCTTGCAACTTCGAAGGTATATAAGTTGCTAGGATTCGAGATAAAGGGACAGTGTGGGACTATTAATTGTAATATGAAAGTTGATCAAACTTTGTTTGCTACCCCCCATAGCGGAAGGGAGGGGAGGGAAGATCGTGAGGTCAAACTTTTGTAGCGGCCCATAACAATTTTGTTGGCCCATTATACTCACGAAGTTGCGAACAACGTACCGGACGAGCGAGCGGACGGACTAAATTACGACGTACGAAAAACAGACGAAAATTAGGGAGGAAGAAGTACTAGCCCTTTTATTATTAGGGAAATATTGTCTTCCTTATGAGTGGTGGTCGGGGACGAGTGATGGTCTTTTCCGACCAATCTACCCCCTAGGGGCATGCATAGTAGTACTTTACTTCGAGGGCTAATAAATTTCCGCAATAAGTATTTGAGTTCTTTATGACTAATGTAAGTCCATGGATTATACACACTCTCATGTTTCTGTATTTTGCTAGCCTCTTCGGTACCGTGCATTGACCTTTCTCACCTTGAGAGTTGGTGCAAACTTCGTCGGTGCATCCAAACCCCGTGATATGATACGCTCTACTGCACAGAATCCTCCTTATATCTTCCTCAAAAAAGCCATCATACCTACCTATTATGGCATTTCCATATCCATTCTGAGATATACTGCCATGCAACTTCCACCGTTCCATTTATTATGACACCCCATCATCACTGTCATATTGCTTTGCATGATCATGTAGTTGACATAGTATTTGTTGCTCAACCACCGTTCATCATTTTTATACATTTACGCTAGATCACTACCAGAGGCATTCATATAGAGTCATATTTTCTTCTAGTATCGAGTTGTAATTTTGAGTTGTAAGTAAGCAGAAGTGTGATGATCGTCATTATTCATTATTAGAGCATTGTCCCAGTTAGCAAATAAATAAATAAAGAGGCCAAAAAGAGCCCCAAAAAGGAAAAAATAAAGAGAAAAAATGAAAGAAAAAGAGAGAAAGGGCAATATTACTATGTTTTTCCACACTTGTGCTTCAAAGTAGCACAATGGGTTTCATATAGATTCTCATATGTAGTCACTTTCATATACTAGTGGGAATTGTTTTATTATAGAACTTGGCTTGTATATTCCAATGATGGCCTTCATGAAATGCCCGGGGTCTTCTAGAGCAAGCAAGTTGAATGCACACCCACTTAGTTTTCAGTTTGAGCTTTCATACACTTATAGCTCTTAGTGCATCTGCTGCATGGAAATCCCTACTCATTGCATCCACATCAATAGATGGGCATCTCCATAGCCCATTGATTAGCTGCATCAGTGTGAGACTTTCTTATTTTTGTCTTCTCCATATTAATCTCTACCAACGTACTTTATTCCACCCATAGTGTTATGTCCATGGCTTGCGCTCATGTATTGCGTGGGGGTTGAAAAAGATAAAGCGCATTAAAAAGTATGAACCAATTTCTCGGCTTGTCATCAGGGTTGTGCATGATAAATACTTTGTGTTAAGAAGATGGAGCATGACAAGGCTATATGATTTTGTAGAGATAGCGTTTTTTAGCATTTTTATTTTTAAAGACATGATTGCTTGTTAGTATGCCTGAGTTGATGTTTTTATATCAAATTGTAGACAATTGTGAATCATTCAGACCTAAATATTCATACCATAAAAGAAAGATTACATGATGGACATGTTAGGTAGCATTCCACTTAAAAAATTCTATTTTTATCATTTACCTATTTGAGGACGAGCAGAAATTAAGCTTGGGGATGCTTGATACATCTCCAACATATCTATAAGTTTTTATTATTCCATGCTATTATAGTATCGATCTTGGACTATATGCATTTGTATATTATTTTAAATCATTTTTTGGGACTAACCTATTAACATAGTACCTAGTGCTAGAGGTTATTTTTTGCTTATTTTTGGCTTTTCAAAAAATTAATATCAAACATAGTCCAAACGGAGAAAAATCTTTAGATTATTTTTTCTAGACCAGAAGGGACCCACGAAGGTTCGGGAGAAGACCAGAAGAGCCACAAGGAAGCGACAAGCTCGAGGGGCAGGGCCAGGGGGGACATGCGCGCCCCTAGGCTTGTGGGCCCTCATGACACCTCTTGACCAAATTCCACCTCTATAAATTGCCAAATATTCCCAATACATCAAAGAACCACCCGAAACATTTATTTCGCCGCTGTAAGGTTCTGTTCTTCCGCGATCCCATCTGGAGGCCTTTTTCGGCACCCTGCCGAAGGGGGAATCGATCATAGAGGGTTTCTACATCATCCTTGTTGCCCTTCCGATGATGCATGAGTAGTTTAGCACAGACATACTGGTCCATAGCTAGTAGCTAGATGGTTTCATCTCTCTCTTTGATCTTCAACAGAATGTTCTCCTTGATGTTCTTAGAGTTCTATTTGATGTAATCTTGTTTTGCGGTGTGTTTGTTGGGATCTGATGAATTGTGGGTTTATGATCAAATTTTTCATGAATATTAATTGAGTCTTATATGAATTCCTTTATGCATGATTATTATAGAATTGTATTTCTTTCCGACCTATCCATTTAGTTTGGCCAACTAGATTGATATATCTTGCAATGGGAGAGGTGCTTTGTGATGGGTTCAATCTTGCGGTGCTCATTCCCAGTGATAGAAAGGGATATGACACATATTTATATTGTTGCTATTAAGGATAAAAATATGGGGTTTATTTATATTGTTGGATTTACTTTGTCTACATCATGTCATCTTGCTTAAGGCGTTACTCTGTTTTGATTAGATTAATACCCTAGATGCATGCTGGATAACGGTCGATGGATGGAGTAATAGTAGTAGATGCAGGCAGGAGCCGGTCTACTTGTCTCGAACATGATGCCTATATACATGATCATTTCCTTGAATATCATGATAACTATGCACTTTTCTATTAATTGCCTAACAGTAATTTGTTTACCCACCGTATGCTTTGTGTTCGGGAGAGAAGCCTCTAGTGAAAACTATGGCCCTCAGGTCTACTTTTATCATATATAAATCCAAAAATACCTTACTGCACTTTAATTTATTTTATTTTGCAATTTATCTATTTTCCTATCACTATGAGATCTGATCCTTGCAAATAACCACCGATGGGATTGACAACCTCTTGTTTGCTTTGGGTGCAAGTATTTGCTTTTGTGTGTGCAGGTGCTGTTGGTGAGATTCTGTGTGGTTCTCCTACTGGATTAATAATCGTGGTTCTTAACTGAGAGAAATACGTATCTCTATTGTACTGCTTCATCCTTTCCTATTCGAGAAAATCCTAATGCAACTCACAAGTAGCACTCCCCGAAAACCATATTGCCGTTCTCTCAGGCAGGATCTCGAATGACAAGGTTCCGGAGGCACCTGCTCTCCCGACCAACCGTGCATGCGGTCATTGGGATGGGATCGATGAAAGTAGCACAGAGAGAGGAACAACAGATGATGGCTAGGATTGTGCAAGAGGGAGTGAGTGAACTGGTTAGGGTTCACTCCACTGGCCCGTTTCTCCTTATATAGTCTCTCAAGCAAAAATAATGTTCAGATCAGCTCATTTCCGCACCCTGCGGCACGTGCGTGCTGTAACGAGGCGAGGCAGGCGACGGAGGAGGAGGAGCGCGCATGTACAACTCTGCTTTCCAAGATCCCAATGGCATGTGGTAGAGCAACCCTTATAAAGGTGTAGCGACCAGACCTCAAACAGTCTGATCTCTGTGCTCCGGTGTCGTCCCTGGATCAGTAATGCTGACACCACATAGTACTCGGAGGTTTTATAACAGAGTAGCAATCACACACTTATTACATCGAGTGTCTCCATTGAGAACTTATTACAATAAATATGGCTTAAGGCCATCTAATAACGATAACAGCGGAAGGCTTGGAAGATAAGTGCATCCATCAACTCCAACGGCATCACTGAGTATAGAACCACGACCTAAAAACTCCTTAATCGTCGTCTGAAAAGTCTGCAACATTAACGTTGCAGCCCGAAACGGGTCAGCACATGGAATACGCTGGCAAAGTAACACATAGAGAGTAATGGAATGAAATAGCTATACTATATGCATATTTGGCTGGTGGAAAGCTCTATGGTTACGGTTTTGCGTAAAGCCAATTTTCCCTACTTCAAAGGAATAAATTTAATTACTATCATGGTGGTTGTTAAACATTGAGAATGGTTGACAGCATTCTCAATCCCAATTAAGCATCATCATTAAACAAAACCCAACAAAATTAATTTAGAGTAACATGTTGAGATTCACATGATAATCCAGGTACTAGATACTCAAGATGTCCATAACCGGGGACACGACTAACCATGATTAGTTTATTACACTCTGCAGAGGTTTGCACACTTTTCCCCACAAGACTCGATCGCCTCTGTTTGGTTTCTCGCACTACATGGTGTTTGAGAAGACGGATGACCGAGACATAGTCTTTCAGAAGCGCTAGCACCTTACGATAGGGTAGACCGTACCACCTACATCCCCTACATCTGCTAGTCTACCACTGTAAGAGTTCGCACGACTTAGTCAACTATGCTTGAGCCCATAATAGCTTGTGGCTGCACACGGAAGTTTCTAGTATGAATAGTCTCATGATCCCTTTGAGCCTGGGTGGCGGTCCAAAAGAAACAGGCAAGTCCTGGAATACCCAGGTGCCTCAATCCACCCAGATGTGTGTTTAAGTTGCCACCTTAGATAAACCATTAATTAACAATCTCACATCTGTCATGGATATCACTCACCCAATCCACGTCTACTAGCATAGCATGGCATAATAAGCAAACGTAGAAGTAACTCCCAAAGGTTTGATAATAAACAGGTAATCATGCAATGTGTGAGGATTGATCTAATGCAATAAAACTGGGTAGTAGGAAAGGTATTATCAAAGTGTTACTTGCCTTGCTGATGATCCGAGAAACCTAGCGATTCGAAGTAACAAGCGGCGCACTCCGGGTACTCTATCGCAAACAAACAAACAAGCATACAATAAGTACTCATCTAATGCACGGGTAAAACTCAAATAAGAGATCTAACCAGAAGGTTCAACTTAAGAGCTCCAGTTTGCAAAAAGAATCAATTCGAACGAAGCAACGAAAGTCAAACGGAGAAAGAAAACAACTTCGTTCTACTAATCTGGATCTAAGGCAAATTTTACAGTAGCAAAAACTTGTTTAAGTTGGTTAAACGGATAGAGGGTTTCGAGACGAAACTCTAGGCACTTGAATCGCCTGATTCCGATAAACGAGCGAAAATTTATACTAAAACGAAAATCGGATGAGGAATCGCGATCAGAAAAATCGCGGATTTAATTCGAGAAAAAGAAAAACGACGAACGCTCGCTGAATTAAATAAACCGGAAAAACCGATCTATTTAAAAAAACTGAATCTAAAAAAACCGACGGAAAAACCGAATGGTTTTTCGAAAATAAAAAGTAAAAAAACGGCACGAAAAATGAGGCGACGGCAGCGGCGGCTTGGGGCGGCTTGGGGCGGGGCTAGGGTTTGGCTGGGCCTCTACCCCGGCTTATATAGCCTAACGGGCCGGGGGTCCTAGTCGGACACGGCCCTAGGTCGGTTCGTTGTTTTTTTTAAATTTTACGCGCAGACGAAAAATAAAAATAAATACTAAACGGACTCCAAAAATTCCGAAATAAATTTTCACGGGCTTCTAAAATCAAGCCGCACAAGGTAAACATTTATTTGGGGGCCTAAATGCAATTTTGAAAAATGCACATTTTTCCTAAATTCAAATAAAATAACGAAAAACTCCAAAATAAAATCTTATTTGATTTTATTATTAAATCCTCAATATTTCTTTATTTTGGGAAAGTCATTTTATTCCCTCTTTCATATTTTTGTAGTAGAAATACTTGATGATAAAATAAATAAAATCAAATGATCATATTCTCAAAATTTGAGAAAACTCAAATATGAAAATAATGAATTCCCCAACTCTCTCAATGGGTCCTTGAGTTGCGTAGAAATTCTAGGATCAAAACCAATCGCAAATAAAATATGATATGCAATTATGATCTAATGTATAACATTCCAAATTGAAAATTTGGGATGTTACAAAAGGAGTCTCACTCTCACTCCACTAGCAGTATGGTACTAAACTTCTCACCACTTGCCATGCACCAAAACGGGTGTTAGAGATTAACCAGAATTATTGTCTTATATGGGCTTAAGCCCATCTCCAACAGGCTCTTCTCCTAGCCCACCAAATGGCCCATAGGGTAATAAGGACCCTTGTTGGTTCCTCCTGGCCAAGGGTATCAAATAACCAGAATAGCCAAACGCGAGGATTTTCAGTTCGGTTCACAATCATATGTTCAATCAACTCCTCATGTGACAGTGCCCACACACACCTCGCTATATTGCATTCAATAAGAGTGTGACGCCAGCTATTGAAAGATCCTTTACAAATAGGGCAGATGTCTGAATCAACCATGTTTCTATTTGGTCAAATATCTTAAGTTGGAAGCGACATCTTTGCAAGTCTCCATGTGAAAATTCTCACCTTACCTGGAACTTGAACATGCCATAGCTTGACCCACGACTTTCGAGTTTCAGCAAAATTAGAATTACTAGGTTGGTGCTTCAACCAATCCTCTCACTGTTTTATGATTCCCACCTAACATTCTATATGCAGACTTGACTGGGAAAACACTATTTTTTTTCATAATGCCATGCCCAGAAATCCATCTACTTCCGCGAGTTGATCGGGATCTTCAAAATCAACTCTTTGTCTATCTCCAGAAAGTGATCATGCACAACTTGATAGTTCCAAGTCTCAGATGCATACATGATTAGATCACTTACCAATTCGGACGGTTCACTGACTTTGCCACAATCAGGCGCAAATTATAATCACGAGGTAGCCAGTTTTCCTCCCATACTCGTATCTCCTCCTAGTCCCGTGTCTTCTCACCTGCACCAACTCTACTCACAAGGTAGCCAATTTTCAACTCTCTCTCGATCATTATGGGACAGAGATTGCCTGTGCTCGGCTCCAGACGACCAGGCCCAAGAGGTCTAGATGGAGAACTTCACGCGACAAGGCAACAAAGGCCCAAAATGAAGCGTGAACACTTTGGACCAATACTAGTATTTGGACCAAAATTAGGGGGCCCTATGCGAGCACACAGCTCGCACAAACCCATCAACGACCCTGAATGCGAGGAGAAATTCCCATTGACTACTAGGGCGTTTGTAGCAACTTCGTCTATCTCAAGATGATGTGTTGACCCAGTCTTTTCGATGTGCTCATAGGAGTAGGATTGTGTGCATGTATTTATATGGGTTAGTATATGTGTGTATGCATAAGCGTCTGCGTCAATGTTAAAAAAGTTGAGATGGCAAAAAAATAGCAAAATCCTTTTCTTTCTTTTTCACAAAGTGCAAAACTTACATGAAGGATGTCCCGGACCTTTGCTTGACACCGTCTCGCCAAAAGTTTAGGGGCAAGCCTAGGGTTTAAGCCACCACCGCCTCCGACTGGGCCATCATAGCCGACTTCCCACCCACCCCGTCTTCCACGGCCAATAGCCAGGCGATCACCTCCAGCTGTCACCATCCTCCCCATCGTCGTCCACTCCCCATGGACGCCAAGTCCAAAGGCCCCTACTCCCCGACGCCTTGCCTAAATCTCTCTTGCTTAGATGGCTCGGGGAAATCGAGAACACCGATCAAACCCTGCTCCACGTCCTCTGCTGTCACACAAACGGGAGGGGAAAGTAGGCACCTTCTAGGGTTTCTGTATTACTATAAGATATATGTTTGAGTAATGAAATGGTCTCATGAAAAACGATGCATTACAAGACGTTGGGTGCGAGCTTTATAACCCAGCTGGCACAGGGTGACGGCTATAGTGCCGTGGATGAAACGCTACAGGAAACGGCTGAAACGGTACAGTGAGACGGCGAGCATCACGAGCCGTCCGATCGTCGGGTTGAGGGTGAATCCGGGCCAGATGTTAACTGAAGAAGAGATACACTTGTTAACTAAAGATGCAGGGCTGACAATGCTCTCGTGCAAAACCGAACTTGTCCTCAAGAAGGTGATCTATTGAACCAGCGATCAATGGTCGCTTTGAAGAATGCTGGAAATGTCTTCTTCATGAACGTCGCGTCTTCCCAAGATGCTTCATCAGGTGGCAAGTTTGCCCATTGGACGAGCCACTGGACCACCGGCAGGTTGTTGCACGGTACCTGGCGAGTCTCCAGCACCAGGACTGGTTCAGTCAGTATCATTCCATCTGCTTGAACGAGAGGAAGGTCAGCGCAAGGAACAGCTGATGGCCCGACGTGCTTCTTCAGCTGGCTGACGTGAAACACCGGATGGATGATTGTACTGTCAGGTAAGAGGAGCTTTTAAGCGACTCGCCCCACTTTAGCTGTGACACGGAAGGGCCCGTAGTACTTGCTTTGTAGCTTAATGTGAGAGCGCGCGCCGAAAGCATTCAGGCGGTAGGGTTGCAGCTTGAGATACACCATGTCACCCACTTCCAGAACTCTTTTAGTTCGTTTACGATCTGCGTACTTCTTCATGCATGCTTGAGCTGCAGTTAAGTTGGTTTTCATGTGTTGGAGTAGTGCATGTCTGTCAGTGAAAAACTACTAAGCTTCGGTTATCAGGTTATCCGGCAGAATGTTCTCGCAAATATTGGGAGGTGGGTATCCATAGGCTGCTTCGAATGATGTTTTTTGAAGAGAGGAATGATATGAGGTGTTGTACCGGTATTCTGCCATGGATAGATGGTGGCCCCACTTCTTGGGTTGCGTTGATGTCAGTCATCGCAGGTAGTTCTCAATGCACTGGTTCACGCATTTTGTTAGGCCATCTGACTGTGGGTGGTATGCAGAACTGTAGCGCAGTTCGGTGCCCATGCCCTTCAACATGTCTTGCCAGATTTGACTGATAAAAATGCAGTCTCGGTCAAAGACAATGGACAGTGGAGGGCCATGTAGTTTCAGTACATCGTCGATGAATGCAGTGGCCACCGTGTGAGCAGTATAGGGATGAGATAGTGGATAAAGTGGGAAAACTTGGATAATCTGTCGACCACCACGAATATGACATCCTTTCCCTGAGATTTAGGCAGGCCCTCGATGAAATCCATACTGATGTGTGTCCAAACCATATCAGGGAGTGGAAGTGGATCCAAATATCTAGGGTAAGGGCAATTTTCTCCCTTGTTCTTCTGACAGACAGGACATTTAGAGACAAACTTGTCCACGTCTTGCATGAGACCTGGCCAGTAGAAGATTTGCTTGATTCTGTGATATGTAGCTTTCATGCCTGAGTGGCCTCCCAAAGCAGAGGCATGAAGTGCAGCCAGAAGTTTCTTTATCAAGGATAAATCCTTGCCCACATAAATTCTTCCCTTGTGTCTGATAATTCCAGAGTGTAGAGTGTTTTGGTTTATTGAGTGGTCAGGGGACATCATGAGCTTTTCAAGGAGAGATTAGCAAGTGCTGTCATTGGCATAGGAATCTTCTATTGCAGAAATCCACTTAGGAGTGACCAGGGAAATAGCCATAAGTGAATTTTTTCTTGATAGGGCATCAGCTACAATGTTTTCCTTGCCCTTTTTGTACTGCAGAGTGAAGGTAAACTCAAGGAGCTTCAATGTCAGTTTATGGTGTATGCTCGTGTTGACCTTTTGATCTGTCAAGAATTGCAAACTCTGGTGGTCTATTTTTATGATGAGATCATTGCCCAGGAAGTAGTTCCTCCATTTTTTAAAGCAGCCAGAATTGATAATGCTTCTTTCTCATAAGTGGACAGGTTTAGCGACCCGACCTGAAACGGTCAAGTCTCTGTGCTTCAGTGTCATCCTTGGATCGGTAATGCTGACACACACAGTACTCGAAGGATTTATAACAGAGTAGCAATCACACACTTATTACATCGGATGTCTCAAAAGAGAACTTATTACAATAAATATGGCTTAAGGCCATCTAATACGATAACAGCGGAAGGCTTGGAAGATAAAGTGAGTCCATCAACTCCAACGCCATAGCTAAGCTGCACGGCAACGACCTAACGAACCTTACTCCTCGTCTGAAAAGTTTGCAACATAATACGTTGCAGCCCGAAAACGGGTCAGCACATGGAATATGCTGGCAAAGTAACACAGTAGAGCAAGAACAGAATAATGCTATCAGTACATGCATATTTGGCTGGTGGAAAGCTCTATGGTTACAGTTTTGCGAAAAGCCAATTTTTCCCTACAACAAAGGAATAGATTTTAAATTTACTATCATGGTAGTTGAAACATCATTGAGAAGGTTCCTCCAACTCAATCCCAATTAAAGTGGTTAACAACCCAACAGTATTAATTAAGAGTGATGAGATACTTAAGATACTTCAAGTACTAGATACTCAAGATTTGTCCATAACCGGGGACACGGCTAACCATGATTAGTTTATACACTCTGCAGAGGTTTGCGCACTTTTCCCCACAAGACTCGATCGCCTCCGTTAGATTTCTCGCACTGCATGATGTTTGAGAAACAGATGACCGAGACACAGTCTTTCAGAAACATTAACTCTCTACTCCGGGTAGACCATACCAAACCTACAAACCCACTACCTGTTGATCTACCTCTTCAAGAGCTTCACGTAACTTACTCAACTATGCTAGAGCCCATAACAGCTTGTGGCTGCACACGGAAGTTTCTAGCATGAATAATCTCAGTTCCCTTTGAGCATGGGTGGCGGTCCATAGGAAGATCACACGGGTACTCCAGGATTTCCAAAAATACAGGCAACACTGGGTACTCCAGGTGCCTCAATCCACCCAGATGTATATTTAAGTTACCACCTTAAGTTGAACCATTAATTAACAATCTCACATCTGTCATGGATTTCACTCACCCGAACCATGTCTACGAGCATAGCATAGCAATATAAGCAAAGCGTAGAAGTAACTCCCAAGGGTTGAATGTAACAGGGTAATAGGTTCTACCTCATCAACTACTTCCCAACCCACAAGTTAATGTCATCCTAATCATGCAATGTTTGAGGATTGGAACTAATGCATAAAAACTGGATGATAAAGGGGTATGATCAAAGTGTTACTTGCCTTGCTGACGATCCGCGTAACCAAGAGACTCCAAATAACACGCTTCGCACTCCGGGAATTCTATCGCAAACATATAATAGCATACATAAGCAACTAACAAACAAGCATGCGTAAAACTCAAATAAGAAGATCTAACCAGAAAGTTCAACTTAAGAACTCTGGTTTGCAAAAAGAATCAAACCAAACGGAGCAACGAAACTCAAACGGCGAAAGAAACAAGATCCGTTTACTAATATGGACCTAGGTCAAATTTTACAGTACCAAAAATCTTGTTCAAGTTGGTTAAGCGGAAAGAGGGTCTCAAGGCAAAGATCTAGGCGCTTGAATCGCCTGATTTCGACTAACGAGCGAAAAGAAAAACTAAAACGAAAGTCGGATCAGAAATCGCGATCAAGAATAATCGTGGAAAAATCCAATAAAAGAAAACTGACGAACAGGCTAACGAACGAGCGTTCGTTATCTGTAACTAACGAGTGAAAACCGTTCGTTAAAACGAACGTCTGGACGAACGTCCGCTAAAAAGAAAAACCGGCGAACCGAAAAAACGACTAGGGTTTTCTAACGAAAACCGAACCGGTTTTCTAAAAAACTGAACGGCGCTAACCTCGGCGAGGTCCGGCACGGCGGGGCTCCGACGAAGGGCGGCGTGGCACGGGGCGGCGGCGGCTCGCGGCGAGGGCGGTGCGGCAGCGCGGCAAGGCGGCGGCGGCGCGGCGGCTCGGCAACGACGTCGGGCGGTGCGACGGTTTTGGCGGCGGGGGCGGTGGCTCGCGGTGGGGTGGGGCTCCAGGGCGGCGGGGTGGCTGCGGCTTTAAAGTGGGGGGGGGCGAGGTGGTGCCTTAGGGGAGGGGCACGACGGGGACATGGAGTCCGAGCCGGACTCCTGTCGGCAGCGGCGACGGCACAGTCTCCTGCCAGGAGACGGCGGCGCGGGGCGAGGTGTGCCGGCGGCTGGGCTTCGGCCCAGTCGGCCTAGGCGCGCTCCTTTAAAAAAACAATTCCGCCAAAACTCAGAAAAATCCTAGGAAATAAAATAAAATTCTAAAAATACCAAAACAAATTTTCACCGTCTAAATAAAATATTTAGAACAAGATGAACATTTTCTTGGCCCTAAAATGCAATTTTGAAAACGTGCAATTTTTCTAATGCAAATAAAATCCAATATTTTATTTTAATATTTTCCTCACAAAAACCTTTGGCCTTTCCTTTTCTCATCTTTTCCTTTAACTCGGCAATCTCTTTGTCATCCTTCTGAGCTTCCCGAATCTTACCCAACAATGTCGACTGAACTTCCATTGTTGCAACAAAACCTCTAGGAACAATCTCTAATCGAAGTTCCATGATATCCTCTGCTAACTCCTTTGGCACTTCCTTACTTGCAAGGATATTAGCATAACTCTTCCGGCTCAACGCGTCTGCTACGACATTGGCCTTTCCTAGATGATAGTGCAGCTTCATGTCATAATCTTTTATAAGCTCCAACCATCTCCTCTGCCTAAGGTTCAGTTCCTTCTGTGTGAAGATGTACTTCAAACTCTTATGATCCGTGTACACATCACAATGGTTTCCAATAAGGTAATGTCTCCAAGTCTTCAATGCATGCACTACTGCTGCTAGCTCCAAATCATGAGTGGCATAGTTCAACTCGTGAGGTTTTAGTTGTCGTGAGGCATACGAAACAACTCTTCCGTCCTGCATAAGTACACTTCCAAGTCCTAAGCGAAAGGCGTCGCAATACACTTGGAAATCCTTATGTATATCTAGCAGCGTCAGCACTGGGGCTGTAGTCAAACGTTTCTTCAACTCCTGAAAACTTGCCTCACAATCTTACGTCCATTTAAACTTAGTATCCTTCTTCAATAGCTCCGTCATTGGTTTCGCAATTTTAGAAAAATTCCCAAAGAATCTCCGATAGTATCCTACGAGTCCAAGAAAACTGCGGATCTCGCTAACTGAAGTGGGTGCTAACCATTCAATGACTGACTGAACCTTGCTAGGCTCTACTGCTAACCTTCTCCTGATATAACATTTCC
Source organism: Triticum monococcum (assembly GCA_034509565.1). NCBI lineage: Eukaryota > Viridiplantae > Streptophyta > Magnoliopsida > Poales > Poaceae > Triticum > Triticum monococcum. The sequence continues at coordinate 414,357,824 of CM067845.1, forward strand.
AAGGAATCCGACTTCCTTCAGCCAAAACTCGCATTTGCTGAACTTGACATACAATTAGTGTTCCTTGAGTTTCTTGAGAACTAGTCGCAAATGCTCCTTGTGCTCCTCTTCATTCTTCGAGTATAACATAATATCGTCAATGAACACCACAACAAACTTGTCCAAATATTCCATGAACACCTTGTTCATCATGCTCATGAAATAGGCAGGGGCGTTGGTCAGTCCAAATGACATGACCGTATACTCATATAACCCGTAACGCGTGTTGAATGTTGTCTTTGGTATATCTTTCTCTCGAATCTTCAACTGATGGTATCTCGATCGCAAATCGATCTTTGAAAACACTTTAGCTCCTTGCAGCTGATCAAACAGATCATTGATCATCGGTAGTGGGTACTTGTTCTTGATTGTTACTTCATTCAAGGCCCGATAATCAACAACCATCCTTAGGGATTTATCCTTCTTCTCAACCAAAAGTACTGGGGCTCCCCAAGGTGATGAACTCCTTCGAATGTATCCTTTCTTCAACAACTCCTTGATCTTTTTCTTAATTTCCTCCAGACCATTCGCGGGCATCCGATAGGGTCTCTTGGATATTGGCCCGGTACCTGGTAGTAGCTCTATCAAAAACTCGATGTCTTGATCCGGTGGCATGCCTGGTAACTCCTCTCGAAAAACATCCGGGTAATCCCTCGATACATGCACTTCCTCCTGAACAACTCCCGTGAGGGAATTCACTTGGCTCCTCCTAGGCACATGCCTAGATACATACTTAATCCTTTTTCCCTCCGGGGTGGTGAGATAAATCAACTTACTAGCACAGTCAATACTTCCTCCATACTTTGACATCCAGTCCATGCCTAATATCATATCCAATCCTTGTGACTCCAAGATAATTATGTCGGATGGAAAAACATGGGTGCCAATGGTTAGGGGTATCTGGTCGCACCATCGACTAGCCATATACTCTGCTCCAGGTGAACTCACTAAGAGAGGGGTCCTAAGGGTTTGGGTTGGTAGTTTAAACTTATCCACAAACCCCCTTGATAGGTATGAATGCGATGCACCAGTATCAAATAGAACAAGAGCGGTAAATGACTTAACCAAAAACTTACCTATTACCGCGTCCGGCTGCTCTTCAACCTCCTCCACATTAACGTGGTTCACTTGTCGTTTGTTGAATGGATTGGGCTTCTTCCCAGCGCTCCCATTTCCACTTCCATTCTTTCCTTTAGGGCACTCCATGGCATAGTGTCCAGTCTTCCCGCACTTGAAACAAGTAACGTGACTTAGATCTCTTTTGGCGGGTGTGGCTGGATTGGGGCGGTTCTGATTGTTATTGGCTCCGTTCCCATTCCCATTCTTAGAACCATTGTGGTTATGCTATCCTCCACCGGTGTGGTTATGACCTCCATGGTTATGAATAAGTCATCCTGAGTTCGGGGTTAGGCGAGGCTTCTGCTGAGCTCCTAAGTTATACCTCCCTTGTCCATACTTCCTCTTACGGTTCTCAATCTGCTGTTGCTTCCCTTCAATCATAAGAGCCTTATCTACCAACTCCTGGTAGTTGTTGAAGGTGGCTACCATCAACTGCATACTCATCTCATCATTCAGCCCTTCCATAAACTTCTCCTGCTTCGCGGCATCTGTGGCCACATCGTCAGGGGCATAGCGAGATAGCTTGCTAAACTCATCCACGTACTGAGCCACAGTAAGGTTCCCCTGGCGTAAGTTGCGAAACTCACGCTTCTTCAAATTCATGGCTCCAGTGGAGACATGGGCTGTACGGAAAGCTTGCTGAAATTGGTCCCATGTCACTGTGGCTATAGGGTAGGTGACAGTGTAATTCTCCCACCATGATGCTGCTGGTCCATCCAACTGATGTTTGGCAAAACGCACCTTCTTAGCATCAGTGCACCCTGCAATGGTTAACTCCCTTCCAATCCCGCGGAGCCAATCATCTGCAACTATAGGCTCGGTGCTACTGGAAAACACCGGCGGTTGTAACCTTAGAAAACGGGCTAGGTTGTCCACTAGAGGCGGGTTGTTGTTGTTGCCCTAGTTCTGAACTAGTAATTGCATCAAGGTGTTCTGCTGCTGGATCAATGATACGTCTCCAACGTATCTATAATTTGTGATTGCTCCATGCTATATTATCTACTATTTTGGACTATATTGGGCTTTATTTTCCACTTTTATATTATTTTTGGGACTAACCTATTAACCGGAGGCCCAACCCAGAATTGCTATTTTTTTTGCCTATTTCAGTGTTTCGGAAAAACAGGATATCAAACGGGGTCCAAACGGAATGAAACCTTCGGAAACGTGATTTTCTCATCAGATAAGATCCAGGAGACTTGGACCCTCCGTCAAGAAAGCCACAAGGCGGTCACAAGGGTGGAGGGCGCCCCCCTAGGGCACGCCCCCTGCCTCATGGGCCCCTCGAAGCTCCACCGACGTACTTCTTCCTCCTATATATACCTACGTGCCCCCAAACAATCGGGGATGGAGCCAAAAAACCTAATTCCACCGCCGCAACTTTCTGTATCCACGAGATCCCATCTTAGGGCCTGTTCCGAAGCTCCGCCGGAGGGGGCATCGATCACGGAGGGCTTCTACATCATCATCCAAGCCCCTCTGATGAAGTGTGAGTAGTTTACTTCAGACCTACGGGTCCATAGTTAGTAGCTAGATGGCTTCTTCTCTCTTTTTGGATCTCAATACAATGTTCTCCCCCTCTCTCGTGGAGATCTATTCAATGTAATCTTCTTTTTGCGGTGTGTTTGTTGAGACCGATGAATTGTGGGTTTATGATCTAGTCTATCTATGAATAATATTTGAATCTTCTCTGAATTCTTTTATGTATGATTGGTTATCTTTGCAAGTCTCTTCGAATTGTCAGTTTGGTTTGGCCTACTAGATTGGTTGTTCTTGCCATGGGAGAAGTGCTTAGCTTTGGATTCGATCTTGCGGTGTCCTTTCCCAATGACAGAAGGGGCAGCAAGGCACGTATTGTATTGTTGCCATCGATGATAACAAGATGGTTTTTTTATCATATTGCATGAAACTATCCCTCTACATCAAGTCATCTTGCTTAAGGCGTTACTATGTTTTTAACTTAATACTCTAGATGCATGCTGGATAGTAGTCGATGAGTGGAGTAATAGTAGTAGATGCAGGCAGGAGTCGGTCTACTTGTCTCAGATGTGATGTCTATATACATGATCATACCTAGATATTCTCATAACTGTGATCAATTCTGTCAATTTCTAAACAATAATTTGTTCACCCACCGTAGAATACTTATGCTCTTGAGAGAAGCCACTAGTGAAACCTATGGCCCACGGGTCTCTTTCTCAGCATATCAATCTCCGTCACTTTATTATTGCTTTGCTTTCACTTTCGTAAGTGACCGTGAAGGGATTGACAACCCCTAAGCGCGTTGGTTGCGTTGAGATATTGTTTTTATGTAGGTACGAGGGACTCGCACTTAGCCTCCTACTGGATTGATACCTTGGTTCTCAAAAACTGAGGGAAATACTTACGCTACTTTGCTGCATCATACTCTCCTCTTCGGGGAAATCCAATGCAGTGCTCAAGAGGTAGCAAGAAGAATTTCTGGCGCCGTTGCCGGGGAGTCTGCGCAAAAGTCAACATACCAAGTACCCATCACAATCCCTATCTCCCGCATTACATTATTTGCCATTTGCCTCTCATTTTTCTCTCCCCCACTTCACCCTTGCTGTTTTATTCGCCCTCTCTCTCTATCCTCCCTCTCTATTTGCCTCTTTTTTCCCGTTTGCTTTTTGTTTGCTCATGTGTTGGATTGCTTGTCTGTCGTGATGGCTCTTCCTAGATTCGGTGATCTTCACCTTAAAAGGTTAGAGGAGATCGAAAACAATGTCAGGAAATTTATGGTCTTGCAATTTGAGCATAGTAATTTCTTTAGAAATGAGCTTAAGGAACAAAAAGGTTTTATGAGTTATATGAATAAAGAGCTCGATGATATGTCTAAAGAATTTGATGGTATAAGATCCCAAATTGCTCCTCTTGAAAAATTAACTGTTGAAATTTCGGATATGCAAGCTACCTTAGTCAATAAGATGGCCACTAAACCGGATTCCTATGAAAATCAAGATGAAGATCTAAAAGTTATTGATGTGTCCCCTATTAAATCTTTGTTTTGCAATATTAATCTTGATAATGATGGGACTGAATATGATCCACCTTTACCTAGAAGGCGTTCTAAAAATTCGGAGTATTTAGATCTTGATGGTGAAATTGATAAAAGTGGGAATAAAAGAAATAAAACCCTAGATGATGCTAAACCCACTATAATGGATCTCAAGGAATTTAATTATGAAAATTTCTCTTTAATTGATTGTATTTCCTTGTTGCAATCCTTGCTAAAATCTCCTCATGCTTATAGTCAAAATAAAGCCTTTACCAAACATATCGTTGATGCCTTGATGCAATCTTATCAAGAAAAACTTGAGTTGAAAGTTTCTATCCCTAGAAAACTTTATGATGACTGGGAACCTACTATTAAAATTAAAATTAAAGATTATGAGTTTTATGCTTTGTTTGATTTGGGTGCTAGTGTCTCTACTATTCCCAAAACTTTGTGTGATTTGCTAGATTTCCGTGATTTTGATGATTGCTCTCTAAACTTGCATCTTGCAGATTCCACTATTAAGAAACCTATGGGAAGAATTAATGATGTTCTTATTGTTGCAAATAGGAAATATGTGCCCGTAGATTTTATCGTTCTTGATAAAGATTGCAATCCTTCTTGCCCTATTATTCTTGGCAGACCTTTCCCTAGAACGGTTGGTGCGATTATTGATATGAAGGAAGGGAATATTAGATTTCAATTTCCATTAAAAAGGGCATGGAACACTTCCCTAGAAATAAATTAAAATTACCATATGAATCTATCATGAGAGCCACTTATGGATTGCCTACCAAAGATGGCAATACCTAGATCTATTCTTGCTTGTTATGCCTAGCTAGGGGCGTTAAACGATAGCGCTTGTTGGGAGGCAACCTGATTTTATTTTTATTCCTTGATTTTTTCTCCTGTTTAGTAATAAATAATTTATTTATCCTGTGTTTTGGTTGTGTTTTTGTGTTTAATTAGTGTTTGTGCCAAGTAGAACCGTTGGGAAGACTTGGGGAAAGTCTTGTTGAACTTGCTGTAAAAAACAGAAACTTTAGCGCTCACGAGAACTGCTGTCATTTTTATTTGGAAAGTGATATTTAGTTAATTCTTTTTGAATATGATTAATAGATAAATTTCTCACTTCTATCAATTTATTTTAGAATTTTTGGGGTTTCAGATCTGGCGCTAGCTACAGATTACTACAGACTGTTCTGTTTTTGACAGATTCTGTTTTTCGTGTGTTGTTTGCTTATTTTGATGAATCTATGGCTAGTAAAATAGTTTATAATCCATAGAGAAGTTGGAATACAGTAGGTTTAACACCAATATAAATAAATAATGAGTTAATTACAGTACCTTGAAGTGGTCTTTTGTTTTCTTTCGCTAACGGAGCTCACGAGATTTTCTACTTTAAGTTTTGTGTTGTGAAGTTTTCAAGTTTTGGGTAAAGATTTGATGGATTATGGAACAAGGAGTGGCAAGAGCCTAAGCTTGGGGATGCCCATGGCATCCCCAAGATAATCTAAGGACACCTAAAAGCCAAAGCTTGGGGATGCCCCAGAAGGCATCCCCTCTTTCGTCTACTTCTATCGGTAACTTTACTTGGAGCTATATTTTTATTCACCACATGATATGTGTTTTTCTTGGAGCGTCTTTTATGATTTGAGTCTTTGATTGTTAGTCTACCACAATCATCCTTGCTGTACACACCTTTTGAGAGAGTCATACATGATTTGGAATTAGATAGAATACTCTATGTGCTTCACTTATATCTTTTGAGCTTTATAAGTTTGCTCTAGTGCTTCACTTATATCTTTTAGAGCACGGTGGTGGATTTGTTTTATAGAAACTATTGATCTCTCATGCTTCACTTAGATTATTTTGAGACTCTTAATAGCATGGTAATTTTCTTAAAAATCCTAATATGCTTGGTATGCAAGATTAATAATAATTTTTTTTGACCATGAAGACTGCAGGGCTTGCACCCCACAGCATTTTATTAATTAAGCCAAAATAAATACAAGGTATGCATCCTCAAGGTGAGGATGAAGGGAAAAGAGAGAGAAAACCCTAAGAGAAGCTATATAGGGAAAGGAAGACTATACCTAAATAATTACAGAGGAAACAAAAGCAACAGCAACTCTCCTCAAGGAGGAAGAAAGTCAATCCACTTAAGAAGGGCTTCCCTGTATTTCCGTTTGATCCGATGAGAGAGCAGAGTAAGATCATGAATGAAACCATTCCTCCATGCCCTAAAAGTTGGTTGGATGTTCCAGAAAGCTCTATCATTCCTGGCCTTCCAAATATTCCACCATGCTGTAAACACCACCTCCCCAAAGAAAGGCTTGTTGAAATCCTTCCTAGCTTGATGAGCAATACCCGCCATATCATTACCACCTGTCCATTCAATTTGTAGATAGTTCCACACACGAGCGCTATAATTGCACTGGAAGAAAAGATGGTTTCTGTCTTCCAGAATTCCAGTGGGACAAAGCACACATTCTGGTCCTTCATTAATCTTCCAATGCCTCCTCTGAATCATGTCTTTAGTGTTAACCCTGTCCATAATTACAAGCCAAGCAAACATCTTGATCGACATGGTGCAGCAACTTTTCCATATCCACCCCATAATGGGGTTTGATACCATTGGCTGATAGACAAAATCATAAAACCTCTTTGCAGTAAAATCTGCTTTCTTGCCATGTCTCCAGCTCCAGCTGTCCTTGGAGGTATTATCCAACTGGAAAGACCTCATTAGGGAAGAAAGTTGCTGCAATTCCTGAAAGGCTTGTGCAGTGAGAGGTAAGTAGAGCAGGTCTTGGAAACTACTAGCCGCAAAGACTTCCTTGACTGAGAGATTTTTGTCAAGACAGAAGGAGTAGAGCCTAGGAAATCGATCTTGCAGTGGGACTGAACTACCGCCAATTTGCCAATAGTCAGACCAGAACAAAACCGTATCACCCGTAGAAACCTCAACCGAAGTAACTGACCGAAAGTTATCCATCAGCTTACATACATCTCTCCACCAAAAGGAGCCACAAAGAACAGTGTCATGTGGAATCCTCTGAAAATAGTAAGAGTCCCAAACTAACTGCACCCATGGCACCTCCATCTTGTTGTAAAATTTATTGAGATGTTTCATCAGTAGAGCATCATTCTGTAAACCTAAGTTCAGTATTCCAAGCCCTCCCTTGGATTTAGGTCTACAAACAAGCGGCCAAGCCGCCAGTGAGTGTCCCCTTTCCTGACCATACTTCCTCCATAAACACTGTCTCTGAATTCTTTCCAGTTGTTTCAAAATGCCCTGAGGAAGTGACAAACTGGAAAGGAAGAAGATAGGCAATGAAGAGATGACAGAATTAACTAATTGCAATCTGCTCCCTTGAGGTAAAAACCAAGAGCTTGCTGTCAATCTTCTCTCCATACAATCCACAAGGGGAAGAAGATCCACAATTTTTGGCCTGGTGGTCCCCACTGGCAGACCCAGATAAGTAAAAGGCATCTTGCCTAAATTACAACCAAAATAGGCAGCCAGATCTGAAGCATCTTGGTCAGTCACATTGATGGGATACATTGAGGATTTATGAAAATTAATTTGAAGTCCAGTTGCCTGAGAGAAGGAGTGTAAAACTCGTTTCAAAGCCCTCAATTGATCTTTTTCAGCATTGAAGAAAAGCAACGTATCGTCAGCATATTGGACAACAGGGAAATCTGGGTCATGTGTAGGCAGAGGCCTACTAATAAGACCTCGCTGAAGAAGATCATTTATCAATGTTTGCAAGAGATCCGCCGTAATAAAAAAGAGCAAGGGAGAAATGGGATCCCCCTGCTTCACTCCACATTTGCATTTGAAGTGATTCCCAGGAACTCCGTTCAAAAGAACGGAAGAAGTGCCAGAGGACAGCAGCTGTTTAATCCAAGTGATCCATCTATCGTCAAAACCTTTTGCAATTAGAATCTTTATGATAGCCTCATGCTGGATAGAATCAAAAGCCTTTTTGAAATCCAGTTTAAGCAAAATGATGGGCCTCTTAGATTGATTACACTGGTGCATGTACTCAAAAGTCCAAGCAAGACAATCCTGGATTGTTCTTGATTTTATGAAACCATATTGGTTTTATGCACACATTTGGTTATCTCCTGTTGGAATCTGTTAGCTGCCAGTTTGGTAAGAAACTTCAAACCCACCGAGGTAAGAGAAATTGGCCTAAAGTCCCCTACATCCTCCGGTGACTGCTTCTTAGGAATCAGGGTGATGTATGCGTCATTCAAGTTCTCCAACTGAACTGTTCCAGCATGAAACTCCTTAACCAACTTGATGAAATCAGCAGAAATTATGTGCCAACACTTTTTAAAAAAAAGCCCATTAAAGCCATCAGGCCCAGGGGTCTTGTCAATGGGCATTTCCTTGATAACCTGCTCAATTTCTTTCATACCAAAAGGGTTTGTGAGCGCCGCCAGGCCCTGGACCCTAGGAATAAGGGACAAGATGTTTTCATCCAAACAAATTGGCCTCACTGTCCCCATTCTGCTTCGGAAGGCTGTCAAGAATTCCTTGGCCATTTCGTCATGGTTTGACGTTGTTGATCCATCAGACAACAAAAGACTGGCAATAGAGTTTTTTCTGTATCTCTCAGTTGCCATAGCCTGAAAGAATTTTGAGTTCTCCTCACCCACTTTAATATACCTGATTGTACATCTCTTCTTCCAGTAGAGATATTGCATGTGCAGCAGGCGCTCATGATGCAATTTTGTGATTTTTCTGAAATTAAACTCAGGCCTGGACAGAGATCTTCTGTCCTCAAGATTGTCCAACCAAAGAATTACCCAGTTACACTTCTCAAGCAACCGTTTGATATGGGATAACCCCTTTTGCCACTTTTTTAGTGCAAACCTCAACGCCTTTAGTTTGTCCACAATTATAGCTGCAATATGAGTTTTGCGAGAGGGTCTATTCCAGACCTCCTGAACACACTCCATAAAACCAGCCTGATGGATCCAAAAGTTTTCAAACCTAAAAATATGCGCTTTTGGAATTGCTGTACTGATGGTCACCAAACAAGGCACATGATCCGATGCAGTTTTGGCCAAGGGGGTCAGTTGTGTCATGGGGTAAATGTGTATCCAACTCGCCGATGTGAAAACCCAATCTAACTGCTCCAAAAGAGGTCTGTCCTGCATATTAGACCAAGTAAATTTTTGTCCTTTCAAGGGAAGTTCCAGTAATCCCAAATGGCCAATTATCTCATTGAATATGAACATGTCATTTATATCACCCCCAGGTAAGTTCCTATTATCAATTGAACGGATGAAATTGAAGTCTCCCATCAACATCCACAATTGATCCGGATCAATATCTAAGTTGTAAATCCAAGAAACAAACTCATCACGTAACTCAGCCTGACAAGGGCCATACACATTCACCATGAACCACTTTTCATTATTGTGAACCGAGGTAAACTGCATAACTGTAGCGTAAGGCTTAACTTCAAGTAAGGTGCCACGGAACACATCTGAACGCCACACTGTTAATAGGCCCCCAGACGCTCCACTAGAAGGAGACTCCACAAATTGATCAAAGCCATGGGGACAAATGCTTTTAATGTCTGAACGTGAGCAAGTGGAAAGCTTAGTTTCCTGCAAGCAAAGAACTGAACACTGACTCTCTATCACTTTTTCCCTGACAGAGCGCTGTCTCGCTCCCGAATTGAGACCGCGAACATTCCAACATAACACTTTCCAGCTACGCGTTGTAACATGATTCATTAAAAACCATAGCGTCTAGTAGCAAAAGAAATATGGCACCTAATGCCATACCATCCATAATGAAAGAAAGTTCAGAACCCCAAAATGTCTCGTCGCAGACTGAACTCAGTTCAACATAAAAGAAAACAACCATAACCAGCACCTTCAACATAAAAGTTAACATAAGAAACTACGCTGTGGATGCAGACAAGTCCTCCTGTGGATTAGCCATAAGCTTATCCACCGAAATGAGTGCAGGGTCAATCTCTAATTCCTCACCCACAGCTTGCAGAACCTGAATCGGAGTGTGAGGCGGTGCCGCAGGTAGAGCATCTTCAGAATCATCAACTGGAGTGGGCTGGGCCTTGTCTTCCATGGGCTTTGCACGAGGACGCTTCTTGGATGGCTGCAGTGACAGCTGTTCAAAAACCACGTTCTTGTAGCCATCCAATTTTGCCGCGCTCCTTGTGCATCGCCTTAGAGATGTGTCGACCACCGGAGTCTTCTTCTTCTCTCGCCGTTTACGTGTAGTTGACTGCTCAACAGAAAAAACCAAGCTGGATTGAGCTGAGACAGGAACAGCAGAAGTATCCGACACCCCTTCTTCAGAAACAGAGTCTTGGACATTGACAGCCGGCAGCTCCTCAAATAAGGCTCTGGCCACCGGGCGCTTCGCCAAGACAGACTGTCTGGTCACAGGCACCACAGGCAGAGAGGCAGCTAAACAAGAAATCATCCTTGATTCATCGAAGGCAATGGACCAAGACCTCTTCGAGTAAATGACTGTGCCCAGCGGCTTGAAGAAAATGGACCTGGGGACTTCTTTAACCTAGAAATCAACCATCAGATTCTCAAAAGATCTTTTCCAAACCATCTCCGGAGGAAGGGGAGGACCAGCCACAATGCGTGCCATGCCAATAAAAACTTCGTGCTGCTGAATCACCAAAGGCTGGTAGGGCACAATGGCAAGCTGGTTTTCTTCAAAAACCGGATGCTGAGCTTCGGGGAGTGGTAAATTATGTTGCTGTTGGATATCATCCTCTTGTTGAAGCTGCTCGACAGAGGCAGACCCTTCCGGCTGATCAATGACTATTGAAACTTGGTCCTGTTCTGGAGCAGCAGGGTGTGGGGCCTGCTCGATCTCTGCATCATCTCCCCACATGGCATTTCCCCAACCAGGAGCATTGTTATTCACAGGCGGAGGGGGTGGAGCAAGGGGAGCATCATTCCAACCAAGCATTGGGTAGGGAGGCAAAGCAAACATCAAGTTATCCTGCACCAGATTGCCAGGTAAAGGATGATGATTTCCATCCAAGGGCATGGGATCTTCGTCATGTGGCATCTGGTCTGCAAAATCTGCACCTAGGACATAGCAAGCCGTAGTCCAAGATACTTGTGTATCACCATACTCCGCATAGTCACGAAAGACAACATCCCTTGGAACCAACGGTGTATCCGGAAAATAAGCTTCCACTACGGTCCGGAGCAGATAAGGATCCTCACTGTCCCAAGAGATAAATTTTCCAAAAGTGCCTACTGCCTGCGACATATATTCAGTGGTGCGATAATCCAGAGGAATCCCAATAAACATTAACTAGACCTTGTGAAAACCCTGTATCCCTCTATAATTTTGTCCATCATCATGCTTCATAAATCTGATAGAGCGATCATGAACAAAAGGAAATGGTGCATGCTGGATCAATGTGTATCTGACTGACGGATCCCTGACTTGAAACAGCCCTACCCCATGAAACCATGGCTGCGCAGATCGAACAAAAATACCTCTGTTGTGCAGAAACTGAACCACTTCTTCCCGCACTGGGCCGAACGGCCCCTCCGGCTCCGGCATGACCTCTGCAACCATGAAGTCCTCGTGGCGACGAGCCGGACGCGCAGCGGGCGTGAAGAAGGTGCGGGGTAGCCGACGATCGCCCCCATCAATGATGTGATGACCCGGGGCGCAAAGCGCTCGGGATCAAGCTCATAGTTCGCCATGGAATCTCCAGTAGCAGGTCGGGGGTTTTCTTTGGCTTGAGGAGAGGGAAGATGTAATGTGGGCGGCGGCGATGGGACTGGACAGTCTATCCCAATAACACCGGCTCTGTTCCCATGAGTAGCAGCAGATTCCGATAAACTCGTTTTTTGTTGCACCAAAATTGGCCTCCAAACCAGACCCTTGGAGCGCGCGAAATCATTACAGTCTCGGCTAGAGTGACCAGGACGAGAGCAACTCGCGCAGACCGCTCGCATTCCACAAGCCGCTAACAGGTGGCCCCTTTGAGAGCAAATTGTACAGGTAATCACGCGGTCCACCATGTCATCGACCATGGCCTCAAACTGCCTTGCAGCCTCTTGAGATGAAGGTATTGTCAGGACCCCGATTCCAGGCCACATCGATCTAGCCGGTAGCACCTCATATCACTTTGCGGCCTCACGCACGGTATCCCACGGGTGTCGCCTTACCATGGCCCGGGACCGTTTGTGCCTTTTGGCTCGCGTATATGACAATGTCGCTAGCATCCATATGACCGAGAACCCGGGCCGACATGGCTAGTCGTGAACCCAAAGCGGCACAGACCTATGGAGACAGGCATACATGAATCACATCGAACATGTCGGTCATCAACGAGTGATTCCGGGCTGTAGCACTGGGCTAACAGGACTCCGGGGATCCCGGGCTGTAGCAGGCTAGACAGGACTCCGGAGATCACCGCGTGACATTTCCCCGAAGGGACAGACATAGGGACGAAGTGAAACACATGCCGGCCAGTCAAGTGTCCTGAACAGTAGTGCTGGGCTAGTAGGACTCCGGTGAACCGGGCTGTAGCGGACTACTATGGCTCGAGGACCACTAGACTACATTTCCCCATAAGAAAGGCTGCGAAGGACAAACAACTAGATTGCCGGATCCCACTCATACCAAGCATTTCAAACATACACACAATATGCCCGATATGAGTACATACAACATGGCATCACAACAAAACTATACAACTCAAGTACTTTATTTAAAGGCTCCAGGGAGCCATACATAACATATCCATACAGGTAGGGGTCACATGACCCGACACTCAAGTCATACAGTCATACAAGCACATGCGGAAGCAACTAGTCTGAGTACAGACTCTAGAAAGAAAGAAGGCTTCTCGAAGCCTGTCTATCTACATAGGGCCCTCCATGGCCTGGATCACCACCTGGGTGGCTAGTCACTCGTCGACGTCAAGGTCTACGTAAAACCCATCGGAGGGGGCAGTGTTGTCGTCTAAAAACAATAAATAAGCAAACATGAGTACAAAGGTACTCAGCAAGTCTTACATCAGAACCTACTATACATGCTCATTCTCAAGAAGGTGGTGGGGTTTATGCAGCAAGCCAGCTTTGACTCCTGGCTAAGCTATCCTACGTAATCTTTTAGCAAAAAAAATTTCGCACTCGAGTCCACTACTCACCATCACAATACTCCACCGTGGATCCTCCCTCGTATCCTGCGAGGGGGCCATCCTCGGTACTCACACTTATCTTGAGTCTTTTAGTAGTATCCATTAACTTGTCTATGAACTGTATAGGCAACCAAGTAGTCCTTTACCGTGGACGCGGCTATTCGAATAGTTTTATACCCTGCAGGGGTGTACTTCGTCATACACGCTTTCACCGCTTACCGCCGTCTACACGACATGTACTCGGCAACCTTCAAGCGGAAGCCCAGCGAGGGTGTCGGCCACAGCCTACCTAAACACCTAAGCCCCTAGTCCAGGTTATCGCCTATCCAGGTTCCATCCGCAGGGAGTCCGGCCGAGGTTTCCACATACGGCCCCGAACGATGTGAACAGGGTTCCCGAGACACCAAACGGGTGACTCGGTACACCGTGCCACGGTGTATCTACCGCAACATAGCCCACCCCTAGGGTCAGCGCTACGCACGGCTGCCAACACATATCCTACAAACACCAGAAACTATTTGCAACTCCTGGACAGAGTACTAGGGTGGCTAAGAAGCCGAGAGGGTCCATTTGTTTCGGGCCCAATGTATGGTAGTAACTGCATCTTAAATCACACATACAGATCTCAGTTCTTATGGACGGCCTCAATGAAACAACCCACCATGTACTCCTACATGGCCTCTCATCGATACCTTTACCAAAACATGTTCAACACATACCACATATTACTGGCACAAGCATTTCACTCTAGCCCATCACCCAGATGAACCAGACCTGACACAACTCTAAGCATAGCAGGCATAGCAAGGTAGGAATCACAAAACATGGCTCAATCAACTCCTACACATGCTAGTGGGTTTCATCTAGTTACTGTGGCAATGACAGGTCATGCAGAGGATAAGGGTTCAACTACCGTAGCACAAAACAGTTTGAATCGTGTTGTCTTAATGCAGTAAACAAGAGCAGGAGCAAGAACATGGGTTTTATTGGAATGATCAATGGTTGCTTGCCTGATGGAGTGGTAACGGGATACTGCCCTTCAGTTGGATACTCGTGAATATCCTCGGAGGCAGAACCTACCACGAATAACACAACCGAGCACAATCAACACATGACGATATGCAACAATATGATGCATGCTATGACATGGCAATATGGATGTGTCTTGGCCTAATGCAAGCTAAAACAGAAGGGTAATTGCTTATTTGCACCAAAGGTTCAAGTGTTAGCTCATTTAACTTGATCATATTAGTGCATCACCTTATATTGCATAAACAGCAGGTTTAACTTGTTCTGACATGCATGAAACCAGTACCAATGGATAGCTTGGATTTTTCTGATAATTTTTCATATATAATTTGTCTCATTTGGAGTTATGGTTGAATTTCTATGAATTTTTGAAGTTTAGGCAATTTTCTGGAATTTTCTATATAAAATTAAATCCAGAAAAAGAGTTATTGCGTCAGCATGACATCACCCTGATGTCAGCAGGTCAACTGGGCGCCTCGAGGTCAAACCTGACCAGTGGGGTCCACTGGTCAGTGACACAATCAACTAACCAAGTTGATTAGCCCTAACTAACTTAGTTAGCCGGGTGGGGCCCGCATGTCAGTGGCTCACTAATTAGCTAAGTTTATTAACACTAATTAACTAACACTAATTAAGCAGGCGCCTGGGCCCACACGTCAGTGAGTCAGGGGGGGAGTCAACCCAGCCAACCCGGGTTCAAAACACGCCAGAGTTGACCCCGGCTCGTCGCCGGCAAGGCCAGAGACGGCGGAGGGGCTCGGAAATCCTCCTCCGGCGACCAAATGGCCAGCGGAGGGCATCTACGCGGAGCTGGGACTCGCCCGCATCCATCTGTGGACACGGCAGGGGCTGAGATGGCCCGAGCTCGCCGGAGGCAAGCTCGCGGCGGTGGCCGGAGTTAGGGGCTGGTGCGGGTTAGCGCTAGGGGGCACGGCAGGTCGAACGGGTGGGTGCGTTAGGCTCCTGGGGATGCATTGAAGACGGTGGTGCGCTCGGACGTGTGCTTGCATGGCCGTAGCCACGACGGCGTCGAGGCTCAACGGCGGCGAGCTTCGGGTGCTCGCGGGGCAACGACTACGGGGCGAAATCGACGGCGTGGCTAAGGGGAAAAGGACCGCGAGCTCACAGCGGTGCCGTAGGGGTGGCTAGCGGGCTCGGGGGCGACCTTGACGGCGTGAATCGACGGCGAGGAGCTCGGGCGGCCGAGGTTGAAGAAGAGCTCGAAGTCGACGATGCAGGGCTTCCGGCGGGGCGTGGTTCGGTGAGGGGGTCGAGGACGACGTTGCAGAGCTCATGGGCACAACCGAGGGGCGAGGGGGTGGCTGTGGCCGTGGTGGTTCTCGGCGGCGGCGACGGCCGCGTTCTGTTGAAGAGAGGGGGAGAGCCAGAGGAGGGGATGAGCACGGGGGAGGGGAATGAGAGGGCCAGGGTGTGCGTGGCCGTCTCCGTGGCATTGGGAGGGAGCCCGGAAGCAGGAGGTGGCGCGCAGGGGGGGAGGTGGCGCGCGCGCGTGCCGGCGAGCACCGGGCACACGCCTGCGTCCTTCTGTCCGAGGAGGGGGGCGACAGGAGGCAGCGGGGTGGGCTGGGCCGCCAGCTGGAGATGGGCCAGGTAAGTGGCCCATGGCCTTTCCCTCTTTATTTTTTTTGTGTTTTTCTATTTCTGTTATTCTGTTTTGATTTAGTTTAAATACTAAATCATTTTATAAAATCCTGAAAATATTTATGGACACTTACTGAAATATTTCAGTGGCCCAAAAAATAGTTCCAACATTATTTGAGCATTTGAATTATTTAATAGTATTTAAATGCCCAAATTCAAATATGTATGAATTAAATCAATGCCCCTTTTGTTGACCTAAAATTATATGCACCATTTTTCCCAAGGGTTCTAACCCAAGGCAAAGAGGGTGAACATTTTTGAAGGGCATTTCAGGTTCATTGAATTTATTTTTAGTAAACCCTAGTTGATTTCAGGGGGGGTGCTGGGGGTTCTGCTTTCCCCATTTCAATTTTCTGATGAAGGTAAACATGATGCACACTCTAATGCATAATCTAGCTAGGGTGTGACAACTCACCCCCACTCAATAGAATCTCGTCCCGAGATTTAGGATCATCTAGGAAGAAGGTGGGGTACTCGAGTCGAAGACGATCCTCCCTTTCCCAAGTGGCTTCTTCCTCGGAATGGTGTGACCATTGAACCTTGAGAAACTTGATATTATGACGTCGAGTGGTACGCTCGGCTTGATCAAGGATACGAACGGGGTATTCCGGATAAGAAAGGTTATCTTGTAATCAAGCGTTTCGTGGTCCACTCCACGGATAGGATCCGCGAAGCAACGCCTGAGTTGCGAAACGTGGAAGACATCGTGAACTCTGGAAAGATGCGGAGGTAGTTCCAATTGGTAGGCAACTTCTCCTCGTTTGGCAAGAATGCGAAAGGGTCCAATGTAACGAGGAGCCAATTTGCCTTTGATAGCAAAGCGATGGGTTCCCTTTAATGGGGTAACCCGAAGGTAAGCCTTCTCGTCAATTTCAAATGTCATAGGCATATGTTTACGATCATATTGACTCTTTTGGCGAGATTGGGCTGTTTTCAATTTCTCACGAATAACGCGAACCTGCTCTTCTGCTTCCTGAATCATATCCGGGCCAAAGAGTTGTCTTTCCCCGGTTTCTGACCAGTTAAGAGGCGTTCGACATTTTCGTCCATAGAGAACTTCGAAGGGAGCCTTGCCCAAACTAGCTTGATAGCTATTGTTATAAGCAAACTCCGCGAATGGAAGGCATTTCTCCCAACTCATTCCGAACGAGATAACAGAAGCTCAGAGCATATCTTCCAGAATTTGATTGACTCGCTCTACTTGACCACTTGATTGAGGATGGAAGGCGGTGCTAAAGGAGAGATGAGTTCCCATAGCATTTTGGAAACTTTCCCAAAATCGAGAGGTGAAGAGACTTCCACGGTCTGAGTTAATTTCCAATGGGACACCATGAAGAGACACTATTCGGGAGATGTATAGGTCAGCTAGCTGGCTAGCGGTGATACTCTCACGAACAGGTAGAAAATGGGCTACTTTGGATAGACGGTCGATCACGACGAAGATGGCATTATTCCCCCTCTTGGTCCTGGGAAACCCAGTGATGAAATCCATACTGATTTTGTCCCATTTCCATTCAGGAATAGCCAAAGGTTGAAGGGTGCTAGCAGGCCGTTGATGCTCTGCTTTAACACGACGACAAACGTCGCAATTAGCAATGTATTGAGCGATTTCTCTCTTCATCCTAGTCCACCAAAACCTCTGGCGTAGGTCTTGATACATTTTGGTACTACCGGGATGAATGGTGAGAGGGGATTCATGAGCTTCCTTAAGGATCAGTCGCCTCAGGTTTCGCGCCTTTGGAACCACCAGGCGATTCCCAAAGTATACGACACCTTGATCATCAATGGAGAAACAATTCACGACTCCTTTCTTAACGTTTCTCTTGATACGGGAAATTCCCGGATCTATCTTCTGTGCCTTGATGACCTGATCCGTAAGGGTAGGTTCCGCTACCAGGGTGGATAGGAATCCTTGAGGAACAATGTGAAGATTAAGCTTGCGAAATTCCTCATGGGCAAGTGGTTGATTTTGTTGTAACATCAGGTTGTTACAGTAGGACTTACGACTTAGTGCATCGGCCATGACATTGGCCTTGCCGGGGGTGTAAGTTATTCCTAAGTCGTAATCCGAGATCAACTCGACCCAACGTCTTTGCCTGAGATTCAAATCTGGTTGGGTGAAGATATATTTCAAGCTTTGGTGATCGGTGAAGATCTCGCAATGATTACCGAGGAGGTAATGTTGCCAGGTTTTGAGTGCATGGACTACAGCTGCAAGCTCTAGATCATGTGTGGGATAATTTTCCTCATGTGGGTGTAATTGCCGTGAAGCATAGGCAATTACCTGACGATCTTGGATGAGTATGCAACCTAGTCCTTGTCGCGAGGCGTCGCAATAGATAATAAAGTCCTTGGAGAAATTTGGTGGTACCAGTACGGGAGCAGATGTCAGGCGTCTTTTCAGTTCCTGAAAACTGAACTCGCACTGTGGAGTCCACTCGAACTTTTTATCTTTCCTGAGGAGTTCAGTTAGAGGTTTAGCAACCTTGGAGAAATTCTCGACGAAGCGGCGGCAATAGCTCGCTAGGCCAAGGAAACTCCGAACTTGCTTGACCGTTTCAGGTGGAGTCCAATCAAGGACGGCTTGAACTCGCTCGGGATTGACAGCAATACCCTTACCAGAGATTACATGGCCTAGATAGGTCACTTCTGACAACCAAAATTCACACTTGGAGAATTTGGCATAAAGGCGATGCTCTCGAAGTTTCATCAATACCAGCCTTAGATGTTCGGCATGTTCCTCTTCATTCTTGGAGTAGATGAGTATGTCATCGAGGTATACTACGACGAATTTGTCCAAGTACTCCATGAAAACCGAGTTCATTAACCGGGAGAAAGTGGCCGGGGCATTGGTTAAACCGAAGGACATGACGGTGTACTCGTATTGGCCATAACGAGTAACAAAAGCCGTTTTGGGAATGTCCCCGTTTCTGATTTTGATTTGATGGTAGCCCAGCCTCAAATCCATCTTGGAGAAGACTGAGGATCCAGCGAGCTGATCATACAGGTTGTTGATCCTGGGAAGCGGGTATTTGTTCTTGATGGTGACCAGATTGACAGGTCGGTAATCCACAACCATTCGATCCGTTCCATCCTTCTTCTTGATGAAGAGGACGGGGCAAGCCCAAGGAGAGGAGCTAGGACGGATGAACCCTTTGTTCAAGGACTCATCGAGTTGGTTCTTAAGCTCGGCTAGTTCTAAGGGTGCCATCTTGTAGGGTCTTCTAGCAATTGGAACGGTTCCTGGAACAAGGTCTATCACAAACTCGACATCCCGGTCAGGTGGAACACCTGGCAGTTCTTCCGGAAACACATCCGGGAAGTCTCGGACTACCGGAACGTCCTCAAGGTCTGGAAGGGGGTTGGCATTGAGAGAGTAAAGTTGGCGCTTGGCCACTCGAGTTAAGACATTAACTGTCTTGCCCGAGGGATGAGTAAGTTGAACGGTTCTAGTGGCACAATCGATCTTGGCATAATGAGCCGGCATCCAGTCCATACCCAAGATGATGTTTATGTCGGAGGACTTGAGAGCTATTAAAGATGCGAGGAAAACAAGCCTATCGACAAGAATTTCGTTCCCATGGCTTACCTTAGAAGTTTGCCATTTGGAACCCGGAGTTTGAATTACCATGGAAGTGGGCATGTCACAGAATGTCGTGTTATGCAACCGAGCATAATTCTCGGATATGAATGAATGAGATGCTCCAGTATCGAAAAAACAGATGCCGGATGGCAGTTAACAAGGAGCGTACCAAGGACGACGTTGGGATCCTCATGAGCCTCTTCGGCTGAAACATAGTTGACATGGCCACGTGCAGTAGTGGCCGGCTTGGCGTAGAAAGTCTTTCCCGCGGGCTTACCACGGCCAATGGACTTTCCAGCTTGATTGGGGTTGTTCTGGGGACACTCTCGACTATAGTGACCCGGTTCTCCACACTTGAAGCATGTTACCACAGTGGGGCGTGGAGCAACATTAGCAGCGGGGCCACCATAGGGCTTGGGTGGTGCAAATTGCTGGTTGGGACGAGGCGCCTCAAAGGATGGCCTCGGGGTGAATCTGGGTGGCAGTGCGGTGCTTGGAATCCACACCCGGCGCTTCTGAGCTCCAGAGCCGGATGAAGACCCAAAATCACGGGAGTGCTTGCGTGAAGCGTCATAATCAGTCTGGCCTATCTCAACACTGATAGCTTTATTGACCAGCTTCTAGAAGGATGTGCACTCGTGCAGACGGAGATCGCGGCGAAGCTCAGGGCTAAGTCCCTTCCGGAACCTTGCCTGCTTCTTGGCATCAGTAGAAACCTCTTCAGGAGCATAGCGTGCCAGGTTCCCAAATTCTCGGCTATATGCATCCACAGTCAGCCTTCCTTGGGTGAAGTTGCAGAACTCCTCCCTCTTGCGATCCATGAGACCTTCCAGAATGTGATGCTCACGGAAAGCCTCGCTGAACTCAGCCCAGGTAGTGATTTGGCCGACCGGGCGCATAGCTTCGTAGTTTTCCCACCAATGGCTAGCGGGGCCCTCGAGATGATAAGCAGCATAGGTAACCTTGTCGGCTTCGGCTACGTTGGCAGAACGTAGCTTGTGGGTGATGCTGCGAAGCCAATCATCCGCGTCGAGGGGCTCGACGGAATGGTTAAACTTTGGTGGGTACAGCTTGATAAAGTCGTTGATTGACACCAGGTCATTTCGTGGGTGGCATGCAGTGTTCTGCTCAATCCGCTCCAGCAGGCGGTTGGTCTCACGCTTGTTCCTTTCCGCCTCCAGCATCACTTCGGCCAGGGAAGGCGGGTGAGGCAAATTTTCACCTCTAGCTGCATTGGCTTCCCCCCGCTCCGGGGCAGCAGGGTTGCCGCGGGTGTTGACCATCCTAGGAGGAAAACAAGACAACGGTTTAGACAAGGATGGCTCAAACTTAACAGGGAAGTGCAGAATGTAAGGATAACGCGGAATGCAGAGATGCTCATTCGTATGCCATGGTAATATAAAACTGCCATATATACACCAACGGTCATACTCGTCATACATAGTTTAGTACAAGCCCATGCTACAGTACAACTATGAAGGTAGACGTTACATCTCATCGGAGGCATTCCGAGTCCCTATACATTATTTGTCTACACCTCCGGAATCGATTACACACCAAGTCGTATTCCACAAGTCAAGCAGGATAGTGGAGATACAACTACTACAATACTAGTGGTACTACTACTAACTCAGATAGCTCCGTAGTAGTCCTCATAGAAGTCACCTCCATAGCCTGGAAGTTCAACGTGATCATCCAGAAACAGACGATCTTGAGGAGCCTGTGGACCATAGGGGCTAGGATGAGGTCTTGGACCAACAAACGGTGGCCTGCGGGGACCAAGGGGTGGGGTGATGCCTCCCACATCACGCCAATCCACCATGTCTGGCAGAGCTACTCTCACAGGATACAGATCCCTGGTATCCATACATCCAGCTTGCACCGCGGGTGCAAACCGAGTCAATGTGGCCCAATGATCAGCACGGGTATTAAAGAGCTCCAGCCTCAAGGCCCGATTCTCTCGGTCCTTATCTTCGAGCATCTCAGCGGTGGTACGAGTTAATGAGTCCTCCTGAGTGGAGTTAGCATAGATAGCCTGAAGATACCCCTGCGCTCCCGGAAGTGAAGCTGGCATGTAACGGAAGTCAGTGTTCCGAAGCAGGCCAGTCCGGACTCGCAAGATGGTCATCATGGAATAGGCAGCATCCTGCACAGCCATCTCAATGGTAACTCCGAGTCCATAGGAACAGTGAAGGGGCTCGGTAGATCCAGGATAGGAAGGAAATATCCTGACGGTGCAGAAATACTGGCTTTGATTAAAGTCGCGGAACTGCTCTTCAACAGTGTATTCGGGATACCAACGGTATCCTATCTCGATCATGACCCGGACCAACATAGCAGTATGACCGGGCACGTCGAGGCACCTAGTCAGGCGAACCACTTGATTTTGAGAATGGTTGGCCATCTGAAAGCACAACCACAAGACAAAGACATCAGAATCCCTAGGGAAAATTGGGCAGCATAACGGCTGTAAATGCTCAGAAAAAGATTTGAGACATCCACAACAGTTCACAATACCGCTCAACAGCATCATATCAAGGTTCTGATTCAAATAGCAACGTACTAAAATAGTAGAAACTGGACTAGAACTCGTAGCAATAATCCTATGAACTACTACGGATTAGTAACACGTGAACCTGATAGAAGAAGAGAGCCTAGTCCTTAACCCACGTTGAATGAGAAGAGAATGACTCAGATCAGAAGCATAGGGTAAAGGAGTAAAAGAACCTTACGTTCCCTCCCACAATCAATTCCCTTACATATAACTAAAGCATTTCTAGACTCGACATCGACCAGTTTGGCTGAACGAACCTACAGGCAGTCCGGCTCTGATGCCAACGCTGTCAGGACCCCGATTCCAGGCCACATCGATCTAGCCGGTAACACCTCATATCACTTTGCGGCCTCACGCACGGTATCCCACGGGTGTCGCCTTACCATGGCCCGGGACCGTTTGCGCCTTTTGGCTCGCGTATATGACAATGTCGCTAGCATCCATATGACCGAGAACCCGGGCCGACATGGCTAGTTGTGAACCCAAAGCGGCACAGGCCTATGGAGACAGGCATACATGAATCACATCGAACATGTCGGTCATCAACGAGTGATTCCGGGCTGTAGCACTGGGCTAACAGGACTCCGGGGATCCCGGGCTGTAGCAGGCTAGACAGGACTCCGGAGATCACCGCGTGACATTTCCCCGAAGGGACAGACATAGGGACGAAGTGAAACACATGCCGGCCAGTCAAGTGTCCTGAACAGTAGTGCTGGGCTAGTAGGACTCCGGTGAACCGGGCTGTAGCGGACTACTATGGCTCGAGGAGCACTAGACTACATTTCCCCATAAGAAAGGCTGCGAAGGACAAACAACTAGATTGTCGGATCCCACTCATACCAAGCATTTCAAACATACACACAATATGCCCGATATGAGTACATACAACATGGCATCACAACAAAACTCTACAACTCAAGTACTTTATTTAAAGGCTCCAGGGAGCCATACATAACATATCCATACAGGTAGGGGTCACATGACCCGACACTCAAGTCATACAGTCATACAAGCACATGCGGAAGCAACTAGTCTGAGTACAGACTCTAGAAAGAAAGAAGGCTTCTCGAAGCCTGTCTATCTACATAGGGCCCTCCATGGCCTGGATCACCACCTGGGTGGCTAGTCACTCGTCGACGTCAAGGTCTACGTAAAACCCATCGGAGGGGGCAGTGTTGTCGTCTAAAAACAATAAATAAGCAAACATGAGTACAAAGGTACTCAGCAAGTCTTACATCAGAACCTACTATACATGCTCATTCTCAAGAAGGTGGTGGGGTTTATGCAGCAAGCCAGCTTTGACTCCTGGCTAAGCTATCCTACGTAATCTTTTAGCAAAAAAAATTTCGCACTCGAGTCCACTACTCACCATCACAATACTCCACCGTGGATCCTCCCTCGTATCCTGCGAGGGGGCCATCCTCGGTACTCACACTTATCTTGAGTCTTTTAGTAGTATCCATTAACTTGTCTATGAACTGTATAGGCAACCAAGTAGTCCTTTACCGTGGACGCGGCTATTCGAATAGTTTTATACCCTGCAGGGGTGTACTTCGTCATACACGCTTTCACCGCTTACCGCCGTCTACACGACATGTACTCGGCAACCTTCAAGCGGAAGCCCAGCGAGGGTGTCGGCCACAGCCTACCTAAACACCTAAGCCCCTAGTCCAGGTTATCGCCTATCCAGGTTCCATCCGCAGGGAGTCCGGCCGAGGTTTCCACATACGGCCCCGAACGATGTGAACAGGGTTCCCGAGACACCAAACGGGTGACTCGGTACACCGTGCCACGGTGTATCTACCGCAACATAGCCCACCCCTAGGGTCAGCGCTACGCACGGCTGCCAACACATATCCTACAAACACCAGAAACTATTTGCAACTCCTGGACAGAGTACTAGGGTGGCTAAGAAGCCGAGAGGGTCCATTTGTTTCGGGCCCAATGTACGGTAGTAATTGCATCTTAAATCACACATACAGATCTCAGTTCTTATGGACGGCCTCAATGAAACAACCCACCATGTACTCCTACATGGCCTCTCATCGATACCTTTACCAAAACATGTTCAACACATCCCACATATTACTGGCACAAGCATTTCACTCTAGCCCATCACCCAGATGAACCAGACCTGACACAACTCTAAGCATAGCAGGCATAGCAAGGTAGGAATCACAAAACATGGCTCAATCAACTCCTACACATGCTAGTGGGTTTCATCTAGTTACTGTGGCAATGACAGGTCATGCAGAGGATAAGGGTTCAACTACCGTAGCACACAGCAGTTTGAATCGTGTTATCTTAATGCAGTAAACAAGAGCAGGAGCGAGAACATGGGTTGTATCGGAATGATCAATGGTTGCTTGCCTGATGGAGTGGTAACGGGATACTGCCCTTCAGTTGGATACTCGTGAATATCCTCGGAGGCAGAACCTACCACGAATAACACAACCGAGCACAATCAACACATGACGATATGCAACAATATGATGCATGCTATGACATGGCAATATGGATGTGTCTTGGCCTAATGCAAGCTAAAACAGAAGGGTAGTTGCTTATTTGAACCAAAGGTTCAAGTGTTAGCTCATTTAACTTGATCATATTAGTGCATCACCTTATATTGCATAAACAGCAGGTTTAACTTGTTCTGACATGCATGAAACCAGTACCAATGGATAGCTTGGATTTTTCTGATAATTTTTCATATATAATTTGTCTCATTTGGAGTTATGGTTGAATTTCTATGAATTTTTGAAGTTTAGGCAATTTTCTGGAATTTTCTATATAAAATTAAATCCAGAAAAAGAGTTATTGCATCAGCATGACATCACCCTGATGTCAGCAGGTCAACTGGGCGCCTCCAGGTCAAACCTGACCAGTGGGGTCCACTGGTCAGTGACACAATCAACTAACCAAGTTGATTAGCCCTAACTAACTTAGTTAGCCGGGCGGGGCCCACATGTCAGTGGCTCACTAATTAGCTAAGTTTATTAGCACTAATTAACTAACACTAATTAAGCAGGCGCCTGGGCCCACACGTCAGTGAGTCAGGGGGGAGTCAACCCAGCCAACCCGGGGTCAAAACACGCCGGAGTTGACCCCGGCTCGTCGCCGGCAAGGCGAAAGACGGCGGAGGGGCTCGGAAATCCTCCTCCGGCGACCAAATGGCCAGCGGAGGGCATCTACGCGGAGCTGGGACTCGCCCGCATCCATCTGTGGACACGGCAGGGGCTGAGATGGCCCGAGCTTGCCGGAGGCAAGCTCGCGGCGGTGGCCGGAGTTAGGGGCTGGTGCGGGTTAGCGCTAGGGGGCACGGCAGGTCGAACGGGTGGGTGCGTTAGGCTCCTGGGGACGCGTTGAAGACGGTGGTGCGCTCGGACGTGTGCTTGCACGGCCGTAGCCACGACGGTGTCGAGGCTCAATGGCGGCGAGCTTCGGGTGCTCGCGGGGCAACGGCTACGGGGCGAAATCGACGGCGTGGCTAAGGGGAAAAGGACCGGGAGCTCACAGCGGTGCCGTAGGGGTGGCTAGCGGGCTCGGGGGTGACCTTGACGACGCGAATCGACGGCGAGGAGCTCGGGCAGCCGAGGTTGAAGAAGAGCTCGAAGTCGACGATGCAGGGCTTCCGGCGGGGCGTGGTTCGGTGAGGGGGTCGAGGACGACGTTGCGGAGCTCGTGGGCACAACCGAGGGGTGAGGGGGTGGCTGTGGCCGTGGTGGTTCTCGTCGGCGGCGACGGCCGCGTTCTGTGGAAGAGAGGGGGAGAGCCAGAGGAGGGGATGAGCACGGGGGAGGGGAATGAGAGGGCCAGGGGGTGCGTGGCCGTCTCCGTGGCATTGGGAGGGAGCCCGGAAGCAGGAGGTGGCGCGCAGGGGGGGAGGTGGCGCGCGCGCATGCCGGCGAGCGCCGGGCACACGCCCGCGTCCTTCTGTCCGAGGAGGGGGACGACAGGAGGCAGCGGGGTGGGCTGGGCCGCCAGCTGGAGATGGGCCAGGTAAGTGGCCCATGGCCTTTCCCTCTTTATTTTTTTTTGTGTTTTTCTATTTCTGTTATTCTGTTTTGATTTAGTTTAAATACTAAATCATTTTATAAAATCCTGAAAATATTTATGGACACTTACTGAAATATTTCAGTGGCCCAAAAAATAGTTCCAACATTATTTGAGCATTTGAATTATTTAATAGTATTTAAATGCCCAAATTCAAATATGTATGAATTAAATCAATGCCCCTTTTGTTGACCTAAAATTATATGCACCATTTTTCCCAAGGGTTCTAACCCAAGGCAAAGAGGGTGAACATTTTTGAAGGGCATTTCAGGTTCATTGAATTTATTTTTTGTAAACCCTAGTTGATTTCAGGGGGGGTGCTGGGGGTTCTGCTTTCCCCATTTCAATTTTCTGATGAAGGTAAACATGATGCACACTCTAATGCATAATCTAGCTAGGGTGTGACAGGTATATCTAGACAGTGGCCCAAAGGAGTTGTGATCGTAGGCGTAGATGGCCCAGAGGCAGATGGGCTGGGCATTGAAAGTGGGCTAGTGGTCAGGCGGGCCTCCATGGGAACTGGGTCGGAAGGCAGACAATTCATTTGAATAGGCGGCAATCCCGCCCCTGCGAAACGTGCGGGCGAAATCCCCGCATGCACGGGTGATCGGTCCTCCGAAACCGGATCAGGCATCGGTGGAGAAGAGTCCGGCCGGCTCAACGCCGGCAACGGAGTGACTGTACCAAAAACAATGGGTGGACGTGCCACCGTCCAACGCAAGTCCGCATGTGGCGATGGATGAATGACCACACGTTCATGAGCAGGGAGATCATATCCCGCATCACACATGGTATCAATGCATTCTTGCGTAGCCGGATATCTATATCCCTTGCAAGCCGAGTATCGCTCAAAAGTGGCAAAAGAAAGCTTTTTCTGTGCCGAAGAAACAGATTTTAAAGCTGATCTAGCCGGAGGCTTGTTCATGGCTAAAAGGCCTAAAGTTGATCGATGCTCGGTAGGACTAACTAGAATCCATGCAACATCACATTCCTTCCTCCAGATACGGAGTTCTCTAGTCCAATTAGGTCCCCCATTACCCCATAGATGAAAATAGCACTTGAACAGATCACATGCATATGAACGAAGATCCATAATAAGAAAACCAACTTGTTGGCAAGAGACATGGAAGGAATAAACCTTATCCTTGATATGCTCAACATGAAGCTCAATTGCCGAACCTCCAATCGCTGCTTCTAGAGCCGCCGCCACAGAATCCTCCGTGAGACGAAAGACATGGCGGCTAAATGAAACCACTAATTTAAATGACCTCCTGTGCCCTGAAGGATGGATCGTAAGGCTAGCAGATCTGAAAACCTCCTCTGCAAAAACCCTACCCTTGGAGAAATCCAAGCCAAGGGTAGATCCACCAGATGAACCCATAGGAGATGGGTATTTCCAAGAACCTGAGAGGACGCCGGAGCCGATGAGCGGTGGGAATCCACAGATTAGTGGAGAAAGAGGGAGACCGCCGGAGAGGGTGAGAGCACCGTGGGGGGTGGGAGCGCCATCTTATGAGTGTGTTGAATACTAAGAAAAGTTTGATGCTTGATGATTGTTTTGAGATATGGAGGTAATAATATCAAAGTCATGCTAGTTGAGTAGTTGTGAAATTGAGAAATACTTGTGTTGAAGTTGGCAAGTCCCGTAGCATGCACGTATGGTAAACGTTATGCAACAAATTTGAAACATGAGGTGTTATTTGATTGTCCTCCTTATGAGTGGCGGTCGGGGACGAGCGATGGTCTTTTCCTACCAATCTATCCCCCTAGGAGCATGCGCGTAGTGCCGAGGTTTTTGATGACTTGTATATTTTTGCAATAAGTATGTGAGTTCTTTATGACTAATGTTGAGTCCATGGATTATACGCACTCTCACCCTTCCATCCTTGCTAGCCTCTTCGGTATCGTGCATTGCCCTTTCTCACATTGAGAGTTGGCGCAAACTTCGCCGGTGCATCCAAACCCCGTGATATGATACGCTCTTTCACACATAAACCTCCTTATACCTTCCTCAAAACAGCCACCATACCTACCTATTATGGTATTTCCATAGCCATTCTAAGATATATTGCCATGCAACTTTCCATCATTCCGTTCATCATGACACATTCATCATTGTCATATTGCTTAGCATGATCATGTAGTTGACATAGTATTTGTGGCAAAGCCACCATTCATAATTCTTTCATACATGTCACTCTTGGTTCATTGCATATCCCGGTACACTGCCAGAGGCATTCATATAGAGTCATCTTTGTTCTAGTATCGAGTTGTAATCATTGAGTTGTAAATAAATAGAAGTGTGATGATCATCATTATTAGAGCATTGTCCCAAGTGAGGAATATAAAAAAGGCCATAAAAAAGAGAAGGCCCAAAAAAAATAGAAAGGCCATAAAAAGGGCCCCAAAAATGAGAGAAACAGAGAGAAGGGACAATGTTACTATCCTTTTACCACACTTGTGCTTCAAAGTAGCACCATGATCTTCATAGTAGAGAGTCTCTCATGTTATCACTTTCATATACTAGTGGGAATTTTTCATTATAGAACTTGGCTTGTATATTCCTACAATGGGCCTCCTCAAGTGCCCTAGGTCTTCGTGAGCAAGCAAGTTGGATGCACACCCACTAGTTTCTTTTGTTGAGCTTTCATACATTTATAGCTCTAGTGCATCCGTTGCATGGTAATCCCTACTCCTTGCATTAACATCAATCGGTGGGCATCTCCATAGCCCATTGATTAGCCTCGTTGATGTGAGACTTTCTCCTTTTTGTTTTCTCCACATAACCTGAAGGAAATATGCCTAGAGGCAATAATAAAGTTATTATTTATTTCCTTATTTCATGATAAATGTTTATTATTCATGCTATAATTGTATTAACTGGAAACATAATACATGTGTGAATACATAGACAAACAGAGTGTCACTAGTATGCCTCTACTTGACTAGCTCGTTAATCAAAGATGGTTATGTTTCCTAACCATAGACAAAGAGTTGTTATTTGATTAACGGGATCACATCATTAGGTGAATGATCTGATTGACATGACCCATTCCATTAGCTTAGCACCCGATCGTTTAGTATGTTGCTATTGCTTTCTTCATGACTTATACATGTTCCTATGACTATGAGATTATGTAACTGCCGTGTGCCGGAGGAACACTTTGTGTGCTACCAAACGTCACAACATAACTGGGTGATTATAAAGGTGCTCTACTGGTGTCTCCAAAGGTACATGTTGGGTTGAAGTATTTCGAGATTAGGATTTGTCACTCCGATCGTCGGAGAGGTATCTCTGGGCCCTCTCGGTAATGCACATCACTTAAGCCTTGCAAGCATTGCAACTAATGAGTTAGTTGCGGGATGATGTATTACGAAACGAGTAAAGAGACTTGCTGGTAACGAGATTGAACTAGGTATTGGATACCGACGATCGAATCTCGGGCAAGTAGCATACCGATGACAAAGGGAACGACATATGTTGTTATGCGGTCTGACCGATAAAGATCTTCATAGAATATGTAGGAGCCAATATGGGCATCCAGGTCCCGCTATTGGTTATTGACTGGAGACGTGTTTCGGTCATGTCTACATTGTTCTCGAACCATAGGGTCCGCACGCTTAAAGTTACGATGACAGTTTCATTATGAGTTGATGTATTTTGATGTACCGAAGGTTGTTCGGAGTCCCGGATGTGATCATGGACATGACGAGGAGTCTCGAAATGGTCGAGACATAAAGATCGATATATTGGATGACTATATTCGGACACCGGAATTGTTCCGGGTGATTTCGGATAAAACCGGAGTGCCGGAGGGGTTACCGGAACCCCCCGGGGAAGTAATGGGCCTTAGTGGGCCTGAGGGGAGAGAGAGGGCAGCAGCCCAGGAGGTCGTGCGCCCCCCCTCATGGGGAGTCCGAATTGGACTAGGAGGGGGCGCAGCCCCCTTTCCCTCTCCCTCTCCCTCTCTTTCCTTCCCCCTCTCTATTCCTAGTTGGACTAGGAAAGGGGAGTCCTACTCCCACTAGGAGGAGGACTCCCCCCCTCTCCTTGGCGCGCCCCAAGGGCCGACCGGCCTCCCCCTTGCTCCTTTATATACGGGGGCAGGGGGCACCCTACGACACACAAGTTGATCATCGTGATCGTTCCTTAGCCGTGTGCGGTGCCCCCCTCCACCATATTCCACCTCGGTCATATTGTAGCAGCGCTTAGGCGAAGCCCTGCGACAGTAGAACATCAAGATCGTCATCACGCCGTCGTGCTGACGGAACTCACCCCCGAAGCTTTGCTGGATCGGAGCCCGGGGAGCGTCATCGAGCTGTACGTGTGCCAAGAACTCGGAGGTGCCGGAGTAACGGTGCTTGGATCGGTCGGATCGGGAAGACGTACGACTACTTCCTCTACGTTGCGTCAACGCTTCCGCTTCGGTCTACGAGGGTACATAGACAACACTCTCCCCTCTCGTTGCTATGCATCACCATGATCTTGCATGTGCGTAGGAAAATTTTGAAATTACTACGTTTCCCAACAGTGGTATTAGAGCCAGGTTTTATGCTTTGATGTTATATGCATGAGTAGAACACAAGTGAGTTGTGGGCGATATAAGTCATACTGCCTACCAGCATGTCATACTTTGGTTCGGCGGTATTGTTGGATGAAGCGGCCCGGACCGACATTACGCGTACGCTTACGCGAGACTTGTTCTACCGCCATGCTTTGCACACAGGTGGCTGGCGGGTGTCAGTTTCTCCAACTTTAGTTGAACAGAGTGTGGCTACGCCCGGTCCTTGCGAAGGTTAAAACGGCATCAACTTGACAAACTATCGTTGTGGTTTTGATGCGTAGGTAAGATTGGTTCTTGCTTAAGCCCGTAGCAGCCACGTAAAACTTGCAACAAACAAAGTAGAGGACGTCTAACTTGTTTTTGCAGGGCATGTTGTGATGTGATATGGTCAAGACATGATGCTAAATTTTATTGTATGAGATGATCATGTTTTGTAACTGAGTTATCGGCAACTGGCAGGAGCCATATGGTTGTCGCTTTATTGTATGCAATGCAATCGCGCTATAATGCTTTACTTTATCACTAAGCGGTAGCGATAGTCATGGAAGCATAAGATTGGCGAGATGACAACGATGCTATGATGGAGATCAAGGCGTCGCGCCGGTGACGATGGTGATCATGACGGTGCTTCAGAGATGGAGATCACAAGCACAAGATGATGATGGCCACATCAAATCACTTATATTGATTGCATGTGATGTTTATCTTTTATGCATCTTATCTTGCTTTGATTGACGGTAGCATTGTAAGATGATCTCTCACTAAATTATCAAGAAGTGTTCTCCCTGAGTATGTACCGTTGCCAAAGTTCATCCTGCCCAGACACCACGTGATGATCGGGTGTGATAAGCTCTACGTCCATCTACAATGGGTGCAAGCCAGTTTTGCACACGCAGAATACTCAGGTTAAACTTCACGAGCCTAGCATATGCAGATATGGCCTCGGAACACGGAGACCGAAAGGTCGAGCGTGAATCATATAGTAGATATGATCAACATAGTGATGTTCACCATTGAAACTACTCCATCTCACGTGATGATCGGACCTGGTTTAGTTGATTTGGATCACGTGATCACTTAGAGGATTAGAGGGATGTCTATCTTAGTGGGAGTTCTTAAGTAATATGATTAATTGAAATTAAATTTATCATGAACTTAGTCCTGGTAGTATTTTGTAAATCATGTTGTAGATCAATAGCTCGCGTTGTTGCTTCCCTGTGTTTATTTTGATATGTTCCTAGAGAAAATTGTATTGAAAGATGTTAGTAGCAATGATGCGGATTGGATCCGTGATCTGAGGTTTATCCTCATTGCTGCATAGAATAATTATGTCCTTGATGCACCGCTAGGTGACAGACCTATTGCAGGAGCAGATGCAGACGTTATGAACATTTGGCTAGCTCAATATGATGACTACTTGATAGTTTAGTGCACCATGCTTAATGGCTTAGAATCGGGACTTCAAAGACGTTTTGAACGTCATGGACCATATGAGATGTTCCAGGAGTTGAAGATAATATTTCAAGCAAATACCCGAGTTGAGAGATATGAAGTCTCCAACAAGTTCTATAGCTAAAAGATGGAGGAGAATCGCTCAACTAGTGAGCATGTGCTCAGATTGTCTGGGTACTACAATCGCTTGAATCAAGTGGGAGTTAATCTTCCAGATAAGATAGTGATTGACAGAATTCTCTAGTCATGACGACCAAGTTAGTAGAACTTCGTGATGAACTGTAGTATGCAAGGGATGATGAAAACGACTCCCGAGCTTTTCATGATGATGAAATCGATGAAGGTAGAAATCAAGAAAAACATCAAGTGTTGATGGTAGACAAGACCACTAGTTTCAAGAAAAGGGCAGAGGGAAGAAGGGGAACTTCAAAAAGAACAGCAAGCAAGTTGCTGCTCAAGTGAAGAAGCCCAAGTCTGGACCTAAGCCTGAGACTAAGTGCTTCTACTGCAAAGGGACTGGTCACTGGAAGCGGAACTACCCCAAGTGATTGGCAGATAAGAAGGATGGCAAAGTGAACATAAGTATATTTGATATACATGTTATTGATGTGTACTTTACTAGTGTTTATAGCAACCCCTCAGTATTTGATACTAGTTCAGTTGCTAAGATTAGTAACTCGAAACGGGAGTTGCAGAATAAACAGAGACTAGTTAAGGGTGAACTGACGATGTGTGTTGGAAGTGGTTCCAAGATTGATATGATCATCATCGCACACTCCCTATAAATTCGGGATTAGTGTTGAACCTAAATAAGTGTTATTTGGTGTTTACGTTGAGCATGAATATGATTTGATCATGTTTATTGTAATACGGTTATTCATTTAAGTAAGAAAATAAATTGTTGTTCTGTTTACATGAATAACACATTATATGGTTACACACCCAATGAAAATAGTTCGTTGGATCTCGATCATAGTGATACACATAATCATAATATTGAAACCAAAAGATGCAAAGTTAATAATGATAGTGCAACTTATTTGTAGCACTGCCGTTTAGGTCATATTGGTGTAAAGCGCATGAAGAAACTCCATGCTGATGGGCTTTTGGAATCACTTGATTATGAATCAATTGATGCTTGTGAACCATGCCTCATGGGCAAGATGACTAAGACTCTGTTCTTCGGAACAATGGAGCGAGCAATAGATTTGTTGGAAATCATACATACTGATGTATGTGGTCCGATGAATATTGAGGCTCGCGATAGGTATCATTATTTTCTGATCTTCACAGATGATTTGAGCAGATATGAGTATATCTACTTGATGAAACATAAGTCTGAAACATTTGAAAAGTTCAAAGAATTTCAGAGTGAAGTGGAGAATCATCGTAATAAGAAAATAAGGTTTCTACGATCTAATCGCGGAGACAAATATTTGACTTACGAGTTTGGTCTTCAATTAAAACAATGTGGAATAGTTTCACAAATTCGTGCCACCCGGAACACCGCAACATAATGGTGTGTCCGAACGTCATAGCCGTACTTTATTAGATATAGTGCAAATCTATGATGTTTCTTACCGATTTACCACTATCGTTTTTGAGGTTATGCATTAAAGATAGCTGCATTCACGTTAAAAAAGGGGCACCATCTAAGTCCGTTGAGATGACACAATCTGAACTGTGGTTTAGCAAGAAACCAAAGTTGTCGTTTCTTAAAGTTTTGGGATTGTGATGCTTATGTGAAAAAGTTTCATCCTGATAAGCTCAAAACCAAATCAGAGAAATATGTCTTCATAGGATACCCAAAAGGAGACTGTTGGGTACACCTTCTATCACAGATCCTAAGGCAAGACATTCGTTGCTTATAATGGATCCTTTCTAGAGAAGGAGTTTCTCTCGAAAGAAGTGAGTGGGAGGAAAGTAGAACTTGATAAGGTAATTGTACCTTCTCCCTTATTGGAAAGTAGTTCATCACATAAATCTGTTCCTGTGACTACTACACCAATTAGTGAGGAAGCTAATGATGATGATCATAAAACTTCAGATCAAGTTACTACCGAATCTCGTAGGTAAACCAGAGTGAGATCCGCACCAGAGTGGTATAGTAATCCTGTTCTGGAAGTCATGTTACTAGACCATGACGAACTTGCGAACTATGAGGAAGCGATGATGGGCCCAGATTCCGCAAAATGGCTTGAGGCCATGAAATCTAAGATGGGATTCATGTATGAGAACAAAGCATGGACTTTGGTTGACTTACCCGATGATCGGCAAGCCATAGAAAATAAATGGATCTTCGAGAGGAAGACGGACGTTGATAGTAGTGTTACTATCTACAAAGCTAGAATTGTTGCAAAAGGTTTTTGACAAGTTCAAAGTGTTGACTACGATGAGAGTTTCTCACTCGTATCTATGCTTAAGTCTGTCCGAATCATGTTAGCAGTTGCCGCATTATATGAAATCTGGCAAATGAATAAACAAAACTGTATTCCTTAATGGATTTCTTAAAGAAGAGTTGTATATGATGCAACTAGTAGGTTTTGTCAATCCTAAAGGTGCTAACAAAATATGCAAGCTCCAGTGATTCATCTATGGACTGGTGCAAGCATCTCGGAGTTGGAATACACGCTTTGATAAGTTGATCAAAGCATATAGTTTTATACAGACTTGCGGTGAAGCCTGTATTTACAAGAAAGTGAGTGGGAGCACTACAGCATTTCTGATAAGTATATGTGAATGACATATTATTGATCGGAAATAATGTAGAATTATTCTGTAAAGCATAAAGGAGTGTTTGAAAGGAGTTTTTCAAAGAAAGACTTTAGTGAAGCTGCTTACATATTGAGCATCAAGATCTATAGAGATAGATCAAGACGATTGATAAGTTTTTTCAATAAATACATACCTTGACAAGATTTTGAAGTAGTTCAAAATGGAACAGTCAAAGAAAGAGTTTCTTGCCTATGTTACAAGGTGTGAAATTGAGTTAGACTCAAAGCCCGACCACGGCAGAAGATAGAAAGAGAATGAATGTCATTCCCTATGCCTTGGTCATAGGTTCTATAAAGTATGCCATGCTGTGTACCAGATCTATTGTATACCCTACCACTGAGTTTGGCAAGGGAGTACAATAGTGATCTAGGAGTAGATCACTGGACAACGGTCAAAATTATCCTTAGTGGAATAAGGATATGTTTCTCGATTATGGAAGTGAAAAAAGGTTCGTCGTAAAGGGTTACGCCGATGCAAGTTTTGACACTAATCTAGATGACTCTAAGTCTCGGTCTTGATACATATTGAAAGTGGGAGCAATTAGCTAGAGTAGCTCCATGCAGAGCATGGTTGACATAGAAATTTGTAAAATACATGCGGATCTGAATGTGGCAGACCAGTTGACTAAGATTCTCTCACAAGCAAAACATGATCACACCTTAGTACTCTTTGGGTGTTAATCACATAGCGATGTGAACTAGATTACTGAATCTAGTAAACCCTTTGGGTATTGGTCACATGGCGATGTGAACTATGGGTGTTAATCACATGATGATGTGAACTATCGATGTTAATCACATGGTGATGTGATCTAGATTATTGACTCTAGTGCAAGTGGGAGACTGAAGGAAATGTGCCCTAGAGGCAATAATAAAGTTATTATTTATTTCCTTATTTCATGATAAATGTTTATTATTCATGCTATAATTGTATTAACCGGAAACATAATACATGTGCGAATACATAGACAAACAGAGTGTCACTAGTATGCCTCTACTTGACTAGCTCCTTAATCAAAGATGGTTATGTTTCCTAACCATAGACAAAGAGTTGTTATTTTATTCACGGGATCACATCATTAGGTGAATGATCTGATTGACATGACCCATTCCATTAGCTTAGCACCCGATCGTTTAGTATGTTGCTATTGCTTTCTTCATGACTTATACATGTTCCTATGACTATGAGATTATGTAACTCCCGTGTGCCAGAGGAACACTTTGTGTGCTACCAAACGTCACAACGTAACTGGGTGATTATAAAGGTGCTCTACAGGTGTCTCCAAAGGTACATTTTGGGTTGACGTATTTCAAGATTAGGATTTGTCACTCTGATCGTCGGAGAGGTATCTCTGGGCCCTCTCGGTAATGCACATCACTTAAGCCTTGCAAGCATTGCAACTAATGAGTTAGTTGCGGGATGATGTATTATGGAACGAGTAAAGAGACTTGCCGGTAACGAGATTGAACTAGGTATTGGATACCGACGATCAAATCTTGGGCAAGTAGCATACCGATGACAAAGGGAACAACGTATGTTGTTATGCGGTCTGACCGATAAAGATCTTCATAGAATATGTAGGAGCCAATATGGGCATCCAGGTCCCGCTATTGGTTATTGACCGGAGACGTGTCTCGGTCATGTCTACATTGTTCTCGAACCGTAGGGTCCGCATGCTTAAAGTTACGATGACAGTTTCATTATGAGTTTATGTATTTTGATGTACCGAAGGTTGTTCGGAGTCCCGGATGTGATCATGGACATGACGAGGAGTCTCAAAATGGTCAAGACATAAAGATCGATATATTGGACGACTATATTCGGACACCGGAATTGTTCCGGGTGATTTCAGATAAAACCGGAGTGCCGGACGGGTTACCGGAACCCCCCAGGGAAGTAATGGGCCTTAGTGGGCCTGAGGGGAGAGAGAGGGCAGCAGCCCAGGAGGTGGCGCGCCCCCCCTCATGGGGAGTCCGAATTGGACTAGGAGGGGGGGCGGCCCCCCTTTCCCTCTCCCTCTCCCTCTCTTTCCTTCCCCCTCTCTATTCCCAGTTGGACTAGGAAAGGGGAGTCCTACTCCCACTAGGAGGAGGACTCCCCCCCTCTCCTTGGAGCACCCCAAGGGCCGGCCGGCCTCCCCCTTGCTCCTTTATATACGGGGGCAGGGCGGCACCCTAGGACACACAAGTTGATCATCGTGATCGTTCCTTAGCCGTGTGCGGTGCCCCCCTCCACCATATTCCACCTCGGTCATATTGTAGCAGCGCTTAGGCGAAGCCCTACAATGGTAGAACATCAAGATCGTCACCACGCCGTCGTGCTGACGGAACTCATCCCTGAAGCTTTGCTGGATCGGAGCCCGGGGAGCGTCATCGAGATGTATGTGTGCCAAGAACTCGGAGGTGCCGGAGTAACGGTGCTTGGATCGGTCGGATCGGGAAGACGTACGACTACTTCCTCTACGTTGCGTCAACGCTTCTACTTCGGTCTACGAGGGTACGTAGACAACACTCTCCCCTCTTGTTGCTATGCATCACCATGATCTTGCGTGTGCGTAGGAAAATTTTGAAATTACTACGTTTCCCAACATAACCCCCCTCATTATATTCTATTCCACCCATAGTGCTATGTCCATGGCTCGCGCTCATATATTGCGTGAAAGTTTATAGGTTTGAGATTACTAAAGTATGAAACAATTCCTTGGCTTGTTATCGGGGTTGTGCATGATGAGAGCATTCTTGTGTGACGAAAATGAAACATGACTAAACTATATGATTTTGTAGGGATGAACTTTCTTTGGCCATGTTATTTTGAGAAGACATAATTGCTTAGTTAGTATGCTTGAAGTATTATCATCTTCATGTCAATATGAACTTTTGTCTTAATTCTTTCGGATCTGAATATTCATACCACAATTAAGAAGAATTACATTAAAATTATGCCAAGTAGCACTCCGCATCAAAAATTCTGTTTTTATCATTTACCTGCTCGAGGACGAGCAGGAATTAAGCTTGGGGATGCTTGATACGTCTCCAACGTATCTATAATTTTTTTTGCTCCATGCTATATTATCTACTGTTTTGGACTATATTGGGCTTTATTTTCCACTTTTATATTATTTTTGGGACTAACCTATTAACCGGAGGCCCAGCCCAGAATTGTTGTTTTTTTTGCCTATTTCAGTGTTTTGGAGAAACATAATATCAAACGGAGTCCAAACGGAATGAAACCTTCGGAAACGTGATTTTCTCATCAGATAAGATCCAGGAGACTTGGACCCTCCGTCAAGAAAGCCACGAGGCAGTCACGTGGGTAGAGGGCGCGCCCCCCCCTAGGGCACTCCCCCCTGCCTCGTGGGCCCCTTGAAGCTCCACCGACATACTTCTTCCTCCTATATATACCTACGTACCCCCAAACGATCGGGGACGGAGCCAAAAACCTAATTCCACCGCCGCAACTTTCTTGGGGCCTGTTCCGGAGCTCCACCAGAGGGGCATCGATCACAGAGGGATTCTACATCATCATCCAAGCCCCTCCGATGAAGTGTGAGTAGTTTACTTCAGACCTACGGGTCCATAGTTAGTAGCTAGATGGCTTCTTCTCTCTTTTTGGATCTCAATACAATGTTCTCCCCCTCTCTCCTGGAGATCTATTCAATGTAATCTTCTTTTTACGGTGTGTTTGTTGAGACTGATGAATTGTGGGTCTATGATCTAGTCTATCTATGAATAATATTCGAATATTCTCTGAATTCTTTTATGTATGATTGGTTATCTTTGCAAGTCTCTTCGAATTATCAGTTTGGTTTGGCCTACTAGATTGGTTGTTCTTGCCATGGGAGAAGTGCTTAGCTTTGGGTTCGATCTTGTGGTGTCCTTTCCCAGTGACAGAAGGGGCAGCAAGGCACGTATTGTATTGTTGCCATCGAGGATAGCAAGATGGTTTTTTTACCATATTGCATGAAACTATCCCTCTACATCATGTCATCTTGCTTAAGGCGTTACTCTGTTTTTAACTTAATACTATAGATGCATGCTGGATAGCGGTCGATGAGTGGAGTAATAGTAGTAGATGCAGGCAGGAGTCGGTCTACTTGTCTCGAACGTGATGCCTATATACATGATCATACCTAGATATTCTCATAACTATGCTCAGTTCTGTCAATTGCTCAACAGTAGTAATTTGTTCACCCACCATAGAATACTTATGTTCTTGAGAGAAGCCACTAGTGAAACCTATGGCCCCGAGTCTCTTTCTCATCATATCAATCTCCATCACTTTATTATTGCTTTGCTTTTACTCTGCTTTTACTTTTTACTTTGCATCTTTATACCAAAAAATACCAAAAATATTATTTATTATCTCTATCAGATCTCACTTTCGTAAGTGACCGTGAAGGGATTGACAACCCCTAAGCGCGTTGGTTGCGTTGAGATATTGTTTTTGTGTAGGTAAGAGGGACTTGCGCGCAGCCTCCTACTGGATTGATACCTTGGTTCTCAAAAACTGAGGGAAATACTTACGCTACTTTGCTGCATCATCCTCTCCTCTTCGGGGAAATCCAATGTAGTGCTCAAGAGGTAGCAATCAACTGGGTGAGCTCCGGTGGAAAGGCCAATCTGGGGTCACGTCTCAGAGGCATCTGATGGGTTTAGAGGGTAGAGATTAGAATGGAATGAGGTATAATGAGAAGGCACTACCCATATGCACATGAGACAAACACAATTATTTCATTCAATCAATCAAGCAAGGCATACAATCGATCTAACTATCGCAAAAGTGCTCGGACTACTCTATTTACATGGTGGAATACTACTAATCATTGGGTGGTCATCTAGAAATTTTGATCGGTGGAAGATTCCATGATATCTGCTCCAGCTTCGTCTTCATAGTCATCATCACTCGGGTCGGAGTCGGTGTCGTCGAGGATGATGTAGTCCTCCGGGCGAATCTCCTTGGGTTCTTCACCTTCTTCTACTGGAGTGGGGTCTCCCATAAATATTCTGATCTTCTTAATCAGGTCGTCCTTCTTCTCCAGTAGTGTCGCAATTTCCTCCTCATATCCATCGCGTGTAGACTTAAGTTCTTCTTCCAGCTCGATGATCCTTGACTTCGCCTTCTTCAAATCTATCATGTCTGTGCACATCTGATTCTCCTGACGTCGAATGTGCTGGTTTAACTCCTGGACGAAAGCTGCAATTGATCTATCCTTCTTGGTGCTGATCATTTCCCATTGCTCGTATCGGCGCCCACATATCTGGTAGATAGTGTCCTTAAGCTCCTTGTGATAAACTTCTCCAATGCGTCACATGGTGATGTGAGCTGCCATACTCTTTCCTAAACTCCAGGTTGGTGCGTCGAAGGAAAACTCTATAGGTTTAGTGATTGACGTGAAGGTCCTTCCTGGAACTTGAACTTGAATCATCCATCGCTCCTCTTCTGGTAAAGTTGTGTTGTAGGTCCCGGTGAAGCTTGGTATTCCTATGTTTAGGTACCTAGTGACTTCCTTCAAGTGTCGTCCAAAAGGTGCTTCTTCATCTGGTTGTGTAAACTTGTTACTTGCATCCGCCATCCTAAAGAGTAGAAAATGGAGAGGAGTTAGAAGTGAGAAGAGAATAGTGATCTATGGCTTTATCTTAGTGGTCGTGTCCTACACTTAGCGTGTGCTCTGATACCATCTTTGTAGCGACCCGGCCTCAAACGGTCAAGTCTCTGTGCTTCAGTGTCATCCCTGGATCGGTAATGCTGGCACACACAGTACTCGAAGGATTTATAACAGAGTAGCAATCACACACTTATTACATCGGGTGTCTCAAAAGAGAACTTATTACAATAAATATGGCTTAAGGCCATCTAATACGATAACAACGGAAGGCTTGGAAGATAAAGTGAGACCATCAACTCCAACGGCAGAGCTGAGTTGCACGACAATGACCTAACGAACCTTACTCCTCGTTTGAAAAGTCTGCAACATAATACGTTGCAGTCCGAAAACGGGTCAACACATGGAATATGCTGGCAAAGTAACACAATAGAGCAAGAACAGAATAATGCTATCACTACATGCATATTTGGCTGGTGGAAAGCTCTATGGTTACAGTTTTGCGAAAAGCCATTTTTTCCTACAACAAAGGAATAGATTATAAATTTACTATCATGGTAGTTGAAACATCATTG
Organism: Triticum monococcum; assembly: GCA_034509565.1. Classification (NCBI taxonomy): domain Eukaryota; kingdom Viridiplantae; phylum Streptophyta; class Magnoliopsida; order Poales; family Poaceae; genus Triticum; species Triticum monococcum. Next base: position 414,399,021 of record CM067845.1, read on the forward strand.
AGAAGGTTCCTCCAACTCAATCCCAATTAAAGTGGTTAACAACCCAAAAGTATTAATTAAGAGTGATGAGATACTTAAGATACTTCAAGTACTAGATAATCAAGATTTGTCCATAACCGGGGACACGACTAACCATGATTAGTTTATACACTCTGTAGAGGTTTGCGCACTTTTCCCCACAAGACTCGATCGCCTTCGTTAGATTTCTCGCACTGCATGATGTTTGAGAAACGGATGACCGAGACATAGTCATTCAGAAACATTAACTCTCTACTCCGGGTAGACCATACCAAACCTACAAACCCACTACCTGCTGATCTACCTCTTCAAGAGCTTCACGTAACTTACTCAACTATGCTAGATCCCATAATAGCTTGTGGATGCACACGGAAGTTTCTAGCATGAATAATCTCAGTTCCCTTTGAGCCTGGGTGGCGGTCCATAGGAAGATCACACGGGTACTCCGAGATTTCCAAAAATACAGGCAACACTGGGTACTCCAGGTGCCTCAATCCGCCCAGATGTATATTTAAGTTGCCACCTTAAGTTGAACCATTAATTAACAACTCACATCTGTCATGGATTTCACTCACCCAAACCACGTCTACGAGCATAGCATAGCAATATAAGCAAAGCGTAGAAGTAACTCCCAAGGGTTGAATGTAACAGGGTAATAGGTTCTACCTCATCAACTACTTCCCAACCCACAAGTTAATGTCATCCTAATCATGCAATGTTTGAGGATTGGAACTAATGCATAAAAACTGGGTGATAAAGGGGTATGATCAAAGTGTTACTTGCCTTGCTGACGATCAGCGTAACCTAGAGACTCCAAATAACACACTTCGCACTCCGGGAATTCTATCACAAACAAACAATAGCATACATAAGCAACTAACAAAGAAGCACGGGTAAAACTCAAATAAGAACATCTAACCGGAAAGTTCAACTTAAGAACTCCGGTTTGCAAAAATAATCAAACCAAACGGAGCAACGAAACTCAAATGTCGAAAGAAACAAGATCCGTTTGCTAATATAGACCTAGGTCAAATTTTACAGTACCAAAAATCTTGTTCAAGTTGGTTAAGCGGAAAGAGGGTCTCAAGGCGAAGATCTAGGCGCTTGAATCGCCTGATTCTGACTAATGAGCAAAAAGAAAAACTAAAACAAAAATCGGATGAGAAATCGCGATCAAGAATAATCGCGGAAAAATCCGATAACAGAAAACTGACGAACAGGCTAACGAACAAGCGTTTGTTATCTGTAACTAACGAGCGAAAACTGTTCATTAATACGAACGTCCGCTAAAAAGAAAAACCAGCGAACCGAAAAAAATGACTAGGGTTTTCTAAAAAAAGCGAACGGCACTAACCTCGGCGAGGTCCGGCACGATGGGGCTCCGACGAGGGGCGGCGGTGGCTCGCGGCGAGGGCGGCGCGGTAGCGCGGCAAGGCGGCGACGGCGTGGTGGCTCGGCAACGGCGTTGGGCGGCGCGGCGGCTCGCGGCGGGGTGGCTGCGGCTTTAAAGGGGGGTGGGTGGTGCCTTGGGGGAGGGGCACGACGGGGACGTGGAGTCCGAGCCGGACTCCTGTCGGCGGCGGCGGCGGCGTAGTCTCCTGCCAGGAGACGGTGGCGCGGGGCGAGGTGGGTCGGCAGCTGGGCTTCGGCCCAGTCAGCCTAGGCGCGCTCCTTTAAAAAAACAATTCCGCCGAAACTTAGAAAAATCCTAGGAAATAAAATTCTAAAAATGCCAAAACAAATTTTCACCGTCTAAATAAAATATTTAGAACAAGATGAACATTTTCTTGGCCCTAAAATGCAATTTTGAAAACGTGCAATTTTTCTGATGCAAATAAAATCCAAATAAATCCAATATTTGATTTTAATATTTTTCCTCCAATATTTCAATTATTTTGGAGAAGTCATATTATCTCCTCTCATATATTAATATGAAATATTTTCGGAGAGAAAAATAATTAAAACCAAATCCTCGTTTCAATATTTGGGTAAAACCCAAATTGAAAACAGGGAAATCCCCAACACTCTCCGAGGGTCCTTGAGTTGCTTAGGATTTTTGAGGTTGCAGAACAAAAATGTTGTCGGCGTTCTGGGAATGGGGGTCCCTAGACTTGCCTGCCTGCGTCCTGCGGCGTGGCTCGAGTGGGGGCCCAGTGCGGCCCAGCTTCGTCAACTCAAGCTCAAGACCCTCGCAAGGGGCCAAGCCTTGCAGGGCGGATGTCAGGAGGCTTCCTCAGGAGCAACCTCATCAGGCAGGCTCGCGAGGAGGTGGAGAGATCAAGGCAGGGGTACCTCGCGAGGATCCCGTGATGCAACCCATGATGATCGAGATTAGGCGGGCGCCAAGCGGGCGCCGGCCTGCGCAGTGTCCTCGTTTCACCTTCGGTGCGAAGGAAACAAGCACATTCCAAGGCATCGGGCAAAGGTTACCATTCCGGTGCAACGAGAGCAAGACCAGGAGAGCGGCAGGATGGAGGTCACCGTGGAGCCCAAGACGGCGTCATCACCCGTGCTTTTGGCAGCCGAAGACCACCTTTGGTCAGGATAACTTGTACTAGATGTTGCCCTTGAAAATGGCCAATTGTTGGCGCCCTTCTCGCTCATTATTTGGGAAGAGGACCAGGGCCTCTATAAATAGGACTAACCACCATAGGAAGAGGGGGCGAGAAAAAGAGAGAGAGAAGAGAAAGAGAGAGGGAGATCCGGACCGAGTAGAACACACCGCATCAGCTCAAGAACACCTCTCGCGAGGCCGTTCTTCCCGTGTATTGTTCATCATCAGCCCCTGAGGCAATCCACCACACAACACACTGGAGTAGGGTATTACACCACATCGGTGGCCCGAACCAGTATAAACCTCGTGTCCCTTGAGTGTTCTTCTTTCCAGCCTAGATTTCTTGCGAGCCATAGAAGCACAAGTCGGTAGGGGAAAGATCTCCGTGCGCACCTAGAGTTCGAACCTTAAGGGTCTGCTGGAACGCAAAATCTGACATTTGGCGCGCCAGGTAGGGGTGCGCCGGAATCTTTCTTCCGTTGTTCGTGTGTGATCTTCCGTCATGTCCATGGCGGACGCTCATCGGGCTTGCGCCGAGCGCCGGGCTGCTCTCGCCACCCGCGTCACCCAGACGGTGCCCGTCGGCGGATGCCCTCATCGTTCCCTGTCGCCTGCCGCCAACGCCGCCACCAGCCCGGTGGGGAACGAGCAGCAGGCCTCGTCCCAGCATCCTTCGGTGCGGTAGGAGGGCCGCACCGCAACCCCATCACTGACTCCAGCCGGTTCGTCGTCCCACGCCCGTCGCGCCACCACGGACGCGCACGCCGCGCTGCTCCTGGCAAGAGAGCTCCTGCACTACCGCCTCGTCGACGGCCACTACAAGGACTGGCTTGCCCACATCACCGAGCTCGTCAGCGCCGCAGGGGGCTCTCCTTTGTCGTCCTTCTCGCTGCCTCGCCCTCCATTCCGCGCAGGGGGCAAGGATTAGGGGGCGCCTCTGCCACCTCCTCCCCAAGAAGGCGCCCTGGCTCTAAGGCGCGCAGCCCCAGGGCGAGACCCTCCACGTACGGCGCCTACGCGGTAAGAAGGGAGCAGCCAAGAGATCCCTCGTCCCCAACAAGGTGCTCGCGCACTCCCAGCACCGGCGCGCCAAGATCGCGTCCCTGCGCCTCCACGCCGAGACCTCACACTGCTCCAAGCGGCGGCGCGTGGTAATCACCAAGAGCAGGCCCAGCACCAGCAAAGGGCGCCAGTGGCCACAGCAGGCTGTCGTGCCTTCACCCCCGAGCTACGCGATGTCACATGGCCAGGCAAGTTCAAGGCTGATCTGCCCCCTCGCTATGATGGCACGGTGGACCCCGCGAAATTCCTGCAGGTCTATGAGCTGGGCATCGAAGCCGCCAACAAAGACAAAAAGGTCATGGCGAACTGGTTTCCCATGGCGCTCAAGGACAGCGCCCGCACCTGGCTCATGAACCTAGCTCCTAGCACGATCTCCTCCTGGGACGAGATGCGCACTCGCTTCATCGCCAACTTCCAGGGCACTCGCGACCGGCCCCCGGCCATAAGCGACTTGCGCTGCATCAAGCAACAGCCAGGGGAAACCCTGCAGAAATACATCCAGCGCTTCAACAATGCTCGCCTCAATATCCCCAGGGTGACTGAGGAAGCCATTATCTCAGCCTTCTCCGATGGCGTGCAATCCATGAAGACCTGTGCACATCCTTGGAGATGTTCAACTTGGCGACCAAGTGCGCCAGGGCTGAGGAAGGGCGCCTCTCCCTCCTCGAGCTCCCTGCTGCCGACCCAAAAGAGAAAAAGCCCAAGGCCAAGGACATGAAGCGTAAGGGAGCTGTCGTGCTCGCAGCGAAACCAGACACCAAGCGAGGCAGGGATCAGCCTGAGTCATCCAAGGGTAGCCGATACTGCGTGTACCACGACCTCCACACCCACAACACCAACGAATGCCAAGAGCTTAGGGCCGTGTGAGATGGGCATATCGGCCGACGCCCCGAGCGCAACGACAGGGGCTATGGCCGAGGAGGAGGAAGAGGTGGAGGACGATGGGAAGACCGTGGCCCTCGCCAAGGGTGGCGTGACCGACCTCGCGAGGATCGCTGGCAGGACCAGCCTCGCGAGGGAGGCTGGAGGGATCAGCCTCGTGAGGATCGCCCGCACGGCAACACAGGCCTCCCTCCTCTACCTCCACCACCAAGAAGGAACGAATACCAACATCAAGACGACGGGGCTGGGGGCTTCTAGGAGCCGCGCGCAATCGCTTGCATCTTGGGTGGCGCCCAGGCCCTAGCATCATAGCGCATCTTCAAGAAGTTTGCTCGCGAGATGAATGCAGTCCTCCCCAAGCTTGAGGCCACGCACCCTCTCAGGTGGTCTGCGTGCGCCATCATGTTAAGCTCAGCGGATCAGCTCAAGTGCGCGGCGATGGCCGGAGTCCTCCCGATGCTTTGCTCCCCAGTCATCAGCAATGTGCAGGTCACTAGGACCCTCGTTGATGGCGGAGCAGGACTCAATGTCCTGTCCGTTGAGACGTTCGACAATCTCCAAGTGTCGTATGATCAACTCCAGCCGACCAAGCTTTTCTTAGGAGTCACTAATGGTTCCACTGTTCCGATAGGGCAAGTTCGCCTGCCAGTCACCTTCGGACAGCGCAACAACTACTGCACCGAGCTCATCGACTTCGACGTTGCCCACATTCGCCCACCATAAAAACGCCATCCTCGGGTACCCAGCCCTAGCCAAGTTCATGGCAGTGACTCACCATGGCTACAATGTCCTCAAGATGCCAGGAAGCGGTGGAGTCATCACCGTACCCTATGAGGAAAGGGACGCGGTGTGTTCACTTGAGCGTGCGTTCCAAGCCGCAACAATCGAAGACCCAGATCACAGGAGCGGAAGACTTCCCGAGGCGACCCTTAAGAAGAAGAAGGCTTCGCCTGGCCCAAGCCATAAGGAGGCAGGCGCCTCCGGAGGCGTTGCATCAGGATTCGCGCCCGTTCAGGGAGCGCCACCCTCTGTCGCATAGGAAAGCGCGCCCGGCGCCCTCCTCAGGCAGGGCTCGGGGGCTCTTTCTTGGAGAGCCACCGACTTTGCCAAGGCCACGAGGGAGGCGCTCGGGCACCACTTGGAGGGGTGCTTCCAGGCACGGTTCCCTCAGGAAGGTACAAGGCAAGGAAGACCAAACCCTCAGGAGTTCATCGCAGGAAACACCTAGGAGCTACAGGAGTCGAGAGTCATGCGCGGCAGCCGCCGCTTGCCCGCCGTCGCCCCACATCCAGGCAAGGATGGTGGGCTGCGCGTCTGCATCGACGTGCCAGGGCTCAATCGAGCCGCGTCTCAGGAGCGCCTCTAGCCTTCGCGCGTGGGGCGTTGCGAGGGTCCACCTCACAGCTATGTTCGCATGCCTTTCGGCCTGCTGAGGAGCATTCTGGAGGCTCAGGAGGTCAGGCATTGTGCGGTCCTGGCGAAGGTGGAGATGGCCCTCGAAGACCTACCCGTGACCCCAGAGCCTCCCGACGCTCCTGGGCCTGGGGGCTCGTGAGGGTCGACGTCTTCACCGCGCGTCGCCCACTTCTTCGGCATCACTTCATCTTCAACGGCATCAAGTGACATCTTTCAAGTTCAATTTTTAGCTGGGAGAGCCCACAGGGCCCCGTCGTTCCCAGGTCGCGTGGGTCCGTCCCTGCGGCATGTATCCGTTTTGCTTACGCTCTTTACCTACCTTGCTAGGGGGGCCCCTCGGGCTGCATCATCCCCAAGCTGCTCGGGCCTGGCCCAGCGGCGTTTGCTTTTCCCGCATCTACTTGAAATGAATTTGCTCCTCCGCGCTTAATCTGGTTCCCATGATCGTCATCTACTGCTTATGCCGAACTTCTCCGCTCTCATGCAAAGTGCTTGCACGTTAAAAGGGGGGTACCTGAGCATCGCGACTCATGGGCTCCTACTGGCTCTCCAGCCCTCACCCCTGGCCTTGACCCACGGCATCGCAACCTATCATACCAGCGGCGGCTGAGCTCGCTCGAGGGCTGGGACCTGAGGACGTAGAGCATTTGCATTCTAACCACCCTGCAGGAACACACCATTGATAAAGGCCCAGAGCCAGGCGCAACCCGCCTCGAGGTAGGGCCTCGTGAGTCCCACGCTGGCTCATGAGTGCCCAGATACACCTCTCCTAGCCCTACCGTGTCGGCCACATGTCAGGGCGAGGCTATACACGCCCCGGGGGCTCCTCCTGGAGGGGAGCCCCCTCCCACGTACCAGTGAAAGCACCATGCTCCGTGCTGGCTGATGACACTGCCAAGGAGCGGCTATGCCCGTACACATATGGAAGCGCTATAATCCGCGCTGGTGATAAACAACTGAGGGCGGCCCACGGCCATACCAACCTCAGGGAGCCCGGAGCTCAGTGTCTGGCACCATTGCAACGCCTCCCCTCGAGGGTGCCATGCGAGGGGGTTGGACACGGGGCTATGCCCAGGCCATGCCCGAGCGCACGCCACCCAGCCAGGTCCCTCGGACCTGGTCGTCGCGTGCCCCTCCCTGAGTGGAGCCAACATATGAAAACACATTTGAACGTCAAGGGGGACTCCTGAGCATCGCGACTCAGGAGCCTAACTTGCCACGTAGCCCCTCACTCCTTAGTCCCGTCCTGGTTTCCAGTCGGGGCTAACGGCGGTTGAGGTATGCGCGGGGCCGGGCCCTACCGACGTAGAGCGCAAGCAAATAGGAGGGGAAAATGCAAATTCCAGGGAATTTAAAGCAAATATTACAAGCCATAGATTGTTTCACGACACCAAACACAAGTTTAAATGCCTCCGCGAGGCATGGTGCATGTTGCAGGAGTAAAAACAGGACATAAGCCGTGAAGGGATCACTCTCCAGTAGCGTCGCCGCCTGTGGTGGAGTCACGCTGGGCGACTCCGCCTCCTGAGGCCACGGAGCTGGCGGCACCGCGCCCGGGCAAGGTACTAAAGGCGCAGAACCTCCCCAGCAAAGCCTCGGCTCGGCCTTTCACGGCCTCAGTGGCAGCGGCGGCAAGGCCGCCGCTCACGGGTTCCACCAGGCTGTCGAAATCAATGTTGGGGTCGCGCAGGTAGACGTGGCTGAGGACATGCGTCAGCGCTGCAGAAGATAGGGCACGCGCCTCGGCCTCGACCATGGGGCCGAGGCCGTCTGCGACATCTTCAAGCGCACAGACCAGGAAGGGAAGCAGCTCGGTGGGGCCGTCCTCCGCACCAGCCAACATCTCCTCCAGGCCGCCCTCGTAAAGCGTCTTCAGCGCGGCGCGAGCTTTCTTCTCCAGCTGCACGAAGGCCACCCGATCCTCGGCCAACACCTTTGCCTTGGCATCTAGCTTGGTCCTCTCCGCCTTCAGCGACCGCTCCAGCGTCTCCAACCGGCCACAGCGGTCATCAAGCTTGGTGCCCCGGTCCTTGACGGCAGCCTCCCGAGCCTTCATCTCCTTCTCCTTCTCCTGGCGGCCGCGGACCTCCTTGGCAAGCTCGTCGTGCAGGCCTTGCAGCTCGGCCTCCAGCGCCTTGCAGCGGCCCTGGGCAGCTACGGCGTCGCCCAGGGCAGCGTCGCAAGTGGCCTTGGCTTGGCTGGCGGCCTGTTTCTCCCCATCGGAGGCCGACATGGCCCGGCTCAGCGCTGCTCGGATGGAGGCGGCAGAACGGGCCCAGCCAGAAGCTAGCTCCAGGCGCCCGACCACTAGGCGAGGGTCCGCGCTCAGAAGATCCTCCCGTAGCTGGCTCAGTTCTTTGGCGACCCAGTCCAGGATTGCGGCAGAGGGATCAGAAGAAATGGGAACCAGTGGAGCAGGCAGAGAGGACAACAGTGTGATCACAGCTTGGCAGGAAGGAACCCCCTGGGCCTTGGCTACCCCGGCTGCAGCATCGAGCGCGACCGCCTCCAGGGTCAGCGGGGCCACGGGGGCTGACTCCTCGCCGAAGCGTCCTAGTTGGCCTCGCGAAGACGATCGGGCAGGGGAGGCGCGAGCCTTGCTGTCTCCTTCCCTAGCAGATGAAGGCGCCACCCCGGCAGCTGGACCCGCCCCAAGCAGGGCCACAAAAGCCCCTCTCAACCTCTTCGCAGCAGGTGCCGGCCTGGCAAAAGAATGCAGACGTCAAGCCTCAGCGGCAGAAACCAAGCGAAGCACGAATCAAACACTTACTGGTCGTCGTTCGCGGGCTCAAGCAGCTTCCGGCCAAACTTGAAGCCCGAGAGCCTGCAGTTGGGGTCAGCCTTGGGAGGCCCGGAAGCAGAAGGCACGTCAAGAGGGTTGGAGCTGGCCTCAGACCACCTGGGGACCAGAGCAGACCCTGGGAGAACCGGCCCCGACCTGCCCTTCCTTGTGACCAAGGGAGAGTCCTCCCCTCCTCGCCTGGCGCCAGCCTCGTCGTCGTCCGGCATGGAGCGGAGGGCCCGGGACCTGCGCCGAGCGAAGGACTCCCCCGACTCCTCGCCAGTCGCCTCAGAGTCAGACACTTCCTCCTCCACCTCTTCTTCCCTCTCACTCCCGCTGGAGCTGCCGGAGGACACGTCCACCATCGCCAGCGCCGCCAGATCCTCGGGAGCTTCTGCAGGCACCAGCCCCTCACCATTGAAGGTGGGCATGGAGTTCACCACCTGCTCCCAGTCGTCATGAAGGAACAGGGGGACGGGGGCTCCCACCGGGCTCGCCACGTCTGCCCCTACCAAGGAGTGGAGGGTCGCGACCAGATCCTCGTCGGTCAGAGCCTCGGAGCTTAGGCACAAGGCGGCGTCCGCTTCCCCAAGCCTCCACAATGGGAGCGAGTGCTCCTGGAGTGGAGCCACCCGGTGCTCCAAGAACTCCCTCAGGAGTGTAGCCCCGGTCAGCTTCGCCGCCCCCGAGTTGCCTGGCCCCAGGTCCGCGTTCATCCTCTTCAGCACCGCCATCACACGGGGGTTGACGAGCTCCGCGCGGGACCATGCGTCAACGACCTTGGGCTGCCCCGTAGGCAACACCAGTCGGGGGTGGAGGTGCCCGACGTCCACCATGACCCACTTGCTCCGGAAGCCTTCGATTCTCTTCCCAGGCTTCGAGATAGCATTGGAGTTTGAGTATGCGATAAAGCTCGTGCATGCAGAGACATGGGCACGAGAAACCCGGAGGGAAAAATAGTGGCGCAACAAGGCCACTGAGGGCCTCACCCCAACGTGAGCCTCGCAATAGAAAGCGAAAATTGCCAGGAGAAGAACAGAGTTGGGGTGGAGATGCAGAGCTTGCAAGTTGTATTGGCGGAGAACAACAAAGAAGAACTCGGAGAAAGGAGGCACCAGACCGGCGATGATGGCGCTCACAAAGAACGGATAGAAGGTGCTCCCCTTGCCCTCAGGCTAGTCGGAGCCGGCCTTGAGCACAGTCGCCCCTTGCTGCCCTGCGCGACCGTCATCAGGCGCGTGAGGGCAAGGTTCTTCTCCGACAAGTTCGGGGGATCCAGAGCCAGCGAGTACCAGGCCTCGGTTGGGGACATGCGAGGCGCCATGGCGTGCCGGATGGGAAGGATTGAGACAGATTTGGAGGATTTCGGGAGCAGGAAGGAGAAGAGCGAGAAAGGGGATCTGGGGCAAGGCAAACGAGAACAAAGAAAGTAAGCCTGGCCCGGACACCTCTTTGTCAGATGGACAGTTGCCGAGGCGTCGTGGGGAAGCGCAGACGCCCACGTCCAATCAATCGCCACGCGGCGCCCAAGGCCGCAGGCTATTGGGGCCCGCAGCGCTTCGCGCTTGCCCCTTCGCTTCTCTGCTAAGCCAAGCCCGGACGTGCCTTGGGCCTGGGGGCTACTGTCGGCGTTCTGGGAACGGGGGTCCCCGGACTTGCCTGCCTGCAGCCTGCGGCGTGGCTCGAGTGGGGGCCCAGTGCGGCCCGGCTTCATCAGCTCAATCTCAAGACCCTGGAAAGGGGCCAAGCCTTGTGGGGTGGACAACAGGAGGCTTCCTCAAGAGCAGCCTCATAAGGTAGGCTCGCGAGGAGGCGGAGAGATCAAGGCAGGGGTACCTCGCGAGGAGCCCGTGACGCAAGCCATGACGATCGAGATTAGGCGGGCGCCAGGCGGGCGCCGACCTACGCAGTGTCCTTGTTTCCCCTCCGGTGCGAAGGGAACAAGCACAGTCCAAGGCATCGGGCAAAGGTTACCATTCTGGTGCAACGAGACCAAGACCAGCAGAGCGGCAGGACGGAGGTCACCGTGGAGCCCAAGACGGCGTCATCACTAGTGCTTTTGGCAGCCGAAGACCACCTTTGGTCAGGATAACTTGTACTAGATGTTCCCCTTCAAAATGGCCAATTGTTGCCGCCCTTCCCATTCATTATTTGGGAAGAGGACCAGGGCCTCTATAAATAGGACTAACCACCATAGGAAGAGGGGGCGAGAAAAAGAGAGAGAGAGAAGAGAAAGACAGAGGGAGATCCGGACCGAGTAGAACACACCGCACCAACTCAAGAACACCTCTCGCAAGGCCGTTCTTCCCCTGTATTGTTCATCATCAGCCCCTGAGGCAATCCACCACACCACACACTGGAGTAGGGTATTACACCACATCGGTGGCCCGAACCAGTATAAACCTCGTGTCCCTTGAGTGTTCTTCTTTCCAGCCTAGATTTCTTGCGAGCCATAGAAGCGCGAGTCGATAGGGGAAAGATCTCCGTGCGCACCCCAGAGCTCGAACCATAAGGTTCTGCCGGAACCCGAAATCCGACAAATGCAATAAAATATGATATGCAAGAATGATCTATGTATAACATTCCAAATTGAAATTTGGGATGTTACAACAGGGCAGCATTCTTTGGACAAAGGGAGGAGGTGTAATATGCTATTGGTTTCCCTTGCTGCATCATAACTGCTCCTATCCCAGTTCCAGAAGCATCTGTTTCTAGCACAAAGGGCTTAGTAAAATTTGGGAGGACCAGCACTGGGGCATTGGTCATTGCCTATTTCAACTGTTGGAAGGCATTAGTTTGTTTGTCAGTCCAGGAGAAACTGTCTTTCTTGAGCACATCATGCAAAGGCCTGGCTATTGTTCCAGAATTCTTGACAAATCTTCTATAATATCCACAGAGGCCCAAGAATCCTCTGAGTTGTTTGGGTGTAGTGGGAATGGGCCACTCAACCATTGCTGCCACTTTAGAGGGATCAGTAGAAACTCCTTCAGCAGAAATAACATGGCCCAGGTAATCTACCTGTGTCGGTGTACTAGAGTAGGGGTACTCTAGTATCCCGAACTTGTGCACGGGCAGTCGCAGCGTCCCGCGGCAAGGCTTGCCGGGTGACCGACAAGGTCCTCCGTGGTTCCTTTGGAGCCATTCAAGAACAAAGTATCCAAGCCAAGGAGACAAGGCCCCGGTAAGAGGAGCTTGCCGGGAAGGCCAACCAAGGCATCTCAAGTAACTTGCCACAACACGCCACGCGTCCTGGCAAGGCCCGATGAGCGACAAGCTCCCGGATGCGACAAGACAACGACTGCGGCAAGGCGCTTGCCGCGGCAAGTCTCCACTCTATACCTGCGCTCCAGCACATCCACCAACGTGTCGCTCGGGGACCCTTCCAGGCGTACGTGGCGGGAGGCTGTGCAGCCAGCGGTACACAGTGGCAAGCGGCGCTGACAAGATTGCCATCGTGGCGAGCGGTGGCGCCCCTGACGGTCCCTTTTGCAGTATTTGGACGACACAGACGAGCATTTAATGCTCTTGTCCCCTGCCGTCAGGGTTAGGTATGATACACTATAGCAGGCGGCTGTACCAACCGCAGCATCTTTCCATTTTTACCCTTGTCTACGTTGCCACCTGTCGGTGACCCATTGAGCATATAAAAGGAGGCCCATGCGCAACGTAGGGGGGGTCGGCCAAAGAGAACACTCACGCTCGGTCTCGTTAGCTGCTGGTGTGTATTGTAGCACTCGGCGCTCCTGAGCAAGAACTCAATACAAACCACAAAGCAGGAGTAGGGTTTTACGCATCCGTGCGGCCCGAACCTGGGTAAACTGCTCGCGTGCTTCACCTCGATCTGCTCTTCGTGCGATCTCCGCCCCCCTGCCGAACCGAAAGGGACTCGGTCCGCCGGTCCCATAGGTGTTCGTGGATTAGCTCCCCCGACATCTTTGGCGCGCCAGGTAGGGGAACCTACTCCGGTGTTCGCACGAGCTAAATCTTCATCGTCTTCATCGACATGCCGCCGAAGAAGAAGGCTTCAGAGGCGGCTGCTCCGTCCGCGCCGAACCCACCATCGCCGGAGCAAACGGCTGGTGGGGTAGATGCCGGCGGAAGAACGAGCGTCGACAAGGGAGCTCACGGTGCTGCCAGGTCCAAGGACAAGGCTGCACTGCCCATCGGCGGTGTAGTCGGCTCCCACAACGACCGGGCGCACTCCAAGACCTCGGCGTCCGTACATGCACCGCGCCCATCCCAGGAGGCGCGGGACCGGCAGCGTCATGATACTCATGGTACCATACGTTTGCTGGACCAAGATCGAGCTGGTGGATCTTGGAGTGCTCAAGACCAGCATGCACGTCAACATGCTGGCACGAGCGGGGCACGGTCACCTGGACGAGATACTGCTCCTTCTAACATAGTTAGAAGTCCGAGCATATCCCGCTCCTCCCACCGTTCGCCGCCGCCACCCGTCACTTCAGCAGAAGCTTTGGCGCGAGCTCAACTGCTTCTGAACTACCCTCCAGCGGCAGACAAGATCGACGACTGGAGAGCCACCATTCAGAGTCTCATCGGCTTCGCCAACGGCGACACTCCATGGCAGCCGAGTACATCGCAGCCGCGGCAAGTCAGCCAGGCACGAGCCAGTGGCGACAAGACCGGTGGGGGTGCAACCACCGTGCACTCTCCGCCTCGAAGGCCAAGATCGCCAACTCACCGGATCCACCACGACAGCGACTCCACCACATCATCAGATCCTCGAGCTCGTCGCAATCAGCGCCAAGTTCTTCACGAACGACAGCAAGAAGACGCTCGTACTCGCATCGAGCGCCGAAGAGAAGCGCGGCGTCAATCAGACCAGCGCGGTGGGCCCTCTGTTGACATGCATGCGCCAGGGGAACCAGGCGACTTGCCGTACGCGGTAGGTTGCCCTGCGTTTACTCGTGAGCTGCGGCAAGTCCAGTGGCCCAGCAAGAAGAATTTCAAGCCAGACGTACCAGAGAAGTATGACGGCAAGTCGCATCCGTCGGAGTTCCTCAGCATCTACACCATCACGGTGCAAGCTGCCGGGGGTGGGACGACAAGATCCTTGCCAACTACTTCCCGCTGGTGCTCAAGCCCAACGTCAGGTCCTGGCTCATGCATTTGCCGGACAACTCCATATCCTCCTGGGCAGACCTATGCCATCAGTTTGTCGGCGCCTTTACAGGCGGCCACAAACCTCATGGCCAAGAAAGTGACCTTCACCTGCTCGCCCAGAATGAAGGAGAGCCCCTGTGCAAGTACATTCAGAGATTCAGCCGCGTACAGCACAACATCCCAGATGTCCACCCTGCCGCGGTCATCAGCGCATTCCATCAGAACGTGTGTAACCGCAGGATGCGGGAGGAGATGGCGATGTGCAAGATCAGAGACGCCAGTGAGCTGTATGCCTTGGCCGACAAGTGTGCACGTGCTAAAGAAGGGAGGAAACTCCCCGGAGAAAATACAGGAGCAGAAGGATCTGACAGTGAGGATGCTGCCCCGGCAAAGAAAAACCGGCGGCGGAACAACAGGAAGAAGAACCCCGGCAAAGCGTGCCAGTTCCATTCCAAGAAGATACACCAGCCAGCTCAAGCTCTCCAGACGATCCCTTTATCCTGGCCATTTTCGATCTGGGGGCTCAATATCCTCGGCCCCTTTCCCCGAGCAGTCCGGGGCTTTGAGTACTTGTACGTTGCAATCGACAAGTTCACAAAGTGGCCGGAAGTGGAAGCAGTGAGGAAGGTGACAGCACAGTCAGCAGTCAAGTTCTTCAGGTCGATTGTTTGCCGCTTCGGGATCCCTAACAGGATAATCACCGACAACGGTACGCAATTCACGAGCCGCACCTTCATGCAATACGTCCAAGATCTTGGCGCCAAGGTCTGCTTCGCTTCTGTTGCTCACCCGAGAAGCAACGGTCAAGCGGAGAGGGCAAATGCTGAAGTGCTGCATGGACTCAAGACCAGAACTTTCGATAGGCTGCACAAATGCGAAAGAAACTGGATTGAGGAGCTGCCGGTGGTTCTTTAGTCGATCAGGACGACGCCAAATCGAGCCACTGGCCAGACACCTTTCGCTCTAGTCTATGGAGCAGAGGCAGTTCTCCCCACAGAACTCGTATACGGGTCACCTCGAGTGCTCGCTTATGATGAGCTTGAGCAAGAGCAGCTGCGACAAGATGACGCGCTGCTCCTTGAGGAAGACCGTCTTCAGGCTGCTGTATGAGCTGCTCGCTACCAGCAAGCTTTGCGCCGCTACCATAGCCGCAAAGTTAATGCCAGAAGTCTCAAGGAAGGCGACCTTGTTCTTTGGCGTGTTCAGTCCGCCAAGAATTCCAACAAGTTGACGCCGAAGTGGGAAGGCCCTTACCGGGTAAAACGAGTCACTAGGCCTGGCGCTGTCCGCCTTGAGACCGAAGATGGCATTCCAGTGAGCAACTCCTGGAACATTGAGCATCTTCGTAAGTTTTACCCGTAGGGCGCGGTTGCCGGAACCCGTTCCGGCAACCACCTTTTGTACAAGTCTTGCCACTGTTGCATGTAATCCTTTGTACAAAGCCGGGCGCAGACCCCGTGCATAAAGCTCATGTGCTCCGCGCACCTTGTCAATTTCATGCTTTCTATTTTTTCGCATGTGTTATCTGACACTTTGTGCAGCACCTACCCCCGGTAAGCAACAACGAGCCATAAGGCTCCATATCTTTATTTTCTCCTCTTTATTTTTTCTCAAGGAAAGGAAGGGTCCCTCGCCCACAAGTTTGCCGGGGGGAAAGGAGAAGATAATGGTATGGACCAGGCGTCGTTCAAGAAAGTTTCGCCTTGCCGGGAAGCAAACAATAGAAAGCTAAGTTGCCAAAGTTTGAGCAATCGGATTTTTAAAATTTTTAAGTTATCTCCCTTGAATGACCGTTCTTTGTATGGAAAACCTGTGCGCGGAGGAACCAACTCGCAGCTAGTTGCGCCCTTACTTTGTTTCGAGTCCGCTCAACAACTTAAGTGAGCTGCGACTAGTTGCGACAAGGTTTCTTGTCGGTAGCGGCACCGCCAGCAGGCTGCTGACGTCCCGCACTCAGCGCTCGCGGCTAAGTTGCCTGCGCCGACAAGTTCCCTAAAAGCGTAGGGCAAAAACATACAAAGGAAGGAATCAAGTAAAGGAAATAACATTGCAATCATTACCAGAAATAGAGTTATAATACAAGATAGCTTGTCGCGGCTCTAACAGATTGTTCTCATAACATGACCAGCAGCGACAAGAAAAGAAGAAAACGGGCGGCCTAGTCTACGTGATCGCCCTCAACCCTCTTGATCCCGCTCACCTTGTCCATAATGGGTGCGACAAGGGTCTTGAGCGCCTCTAGATCGGCATCTGGCGGCAAGGTCCTGAGGACATTGGTGAGGTTGAGGCCCGGGTTGCGGAAGGCCACCTTCACCAACACCTTCTGAAGAGCTCCCGCGCAGATCTTGCGTGACTCGTCGGCCAGCTGCTTTGGGATCCTCTCCCGGAGTTTCTGGAGGGCCGTCGCCACGCCTTTGAAGAACAAGGTGAGCTTGCCGCTGGGTTGGAGGTTCTCGTCGGAGGGATACCCGAGATCCTCCATCCCCAGCTGCGCCAGCTCCCTGTCGATGTCTGCGGCAACATTCACGAGACCCTCCGTCCAATGTTCCACATTGTCCCTCAAAGTGCTCTGGGCGGCAGAAGTAGTCGCTAGCAGCGCCTTGCCGGCCTTGACATCCTCCTTCAAGGCCATCTCCTGCTCCTTGGCGCCGTCCAGCGTCTTGGTCAAAGTGGTCAGCTTCAACTCAAGATCCGTGTTGGAGTCCTTGGCGGTGCTAAGCTCCTGGCCCTTCTCGGCGAGACGGGCCTGCAGCTCCGAGTGGCTGTGGGCGTCCTTCTCCTGCTCACATTTGAGCGCGGCAAGCTCTTCACCGCTCGCCTTGAGATCGGCCTCCAGCTGTGCCACCTTCGTCTCTAGCTCCTTCTTGGCGGCCTCGGCAGCTGCGGAAGCATCCTTTGCTTGCTTGAGGGCTCCGCCAAACGTTCGCTCACGCGCGGCAAGCTCCTCCTCGTGGTTGTCAAGGTTGACCTTCCACTGCACCAGCTCGCCTTCCTGCATAGACAGCTTTTCAGCGGCAAGCCGCTGTTGCTCTTCGACTTCAGCCCGCTCGAGGAGGAAGGCCTTCGGCTCCTCGGCAAGTTGCGCCCGCTCCTCTGCCAAGGACCGGAGAGCTTCCTGGTTGTGACCTCGGAGCTCCTCCGCGCGCTTTTCAATGTCTACTCCCTCCTTCGCGACAAGCGCCTCGCGGGATTCCAGCTTGGCTTGCCGAGCGCGGTAGAGCGATACCAGCTTCCGCAGCAGCCGCTCCTCCTCAGGCTCGCTGCTGCTGCTGCTCGGCATGTCCACCAGCGCCAGCCCAGCGGAGGCGAGCACCTCTCCGTCAAAGCTCTCTCCTTCGACCGGCGCCCTGGAGCTTGACGCCCAGGGGAGGTTGATGAAGACGCCATCGCCGGCGTTCAAGTAGACGCCTGGCTGGGGCTCTTCGGAGCCTGACGCTGCGGCAGCGGCGGATGGATCGGCGGTCGGCGTAGCGCCTGGCGCTCCTGCGGCCTCAGGGCCCTCAGTGCGATCGCCAGATCCCCCGCCTGCTTCTGCGGCGGCAGCTTTGGCGGCCTCTGCGCCGGCGGGATCGTCAGCGCCGGCGGCTTCCTCGGCGGCAGCAGCGTCGTCGGCGGCAACCTCGGTCTCCATCGGCTTCGCAGCAAATGGATCTGACAGCCGAAAAAGGGAGAAGAGTCAAGCAAAATCCAAAAAAAGAAGATCAAAAGAAGAAGAACCCAAGGGAAGTTCTGAAGCGAGAAGATTACCTGTGCCAGGTTCTGCAGTCGTGGTTTCCGCCGCCGGGGGGGGGGGGCGCTGGTGATGTCCCTTGCCGGAGAACCCTCCCTTACCGGAGACTTCTCCCTTGCCGGAGAGCTCTCCCTTGCCGGGGACCTCTCCCTTGCCGGAGGACTCTCCCTTGGCATTTCGGGGGCGGCCTCCGGGCGCTCCTGGTGGGGCTGCTCTGCTCCTGCACAAACCAACAGTCAGACGTCAGCAAAGAAAGAGTATCCATGCGCGCCTAACAGCGGAAAGCAAGCCATAAACTTACGCTGCGGGCTGCTCTGGAGAACAGTTGCTGGGTCCGGCAAAGTTGTCTCGGACGTCCCCCCTGCTGTCGCGGTGGGTTCGTCCTCGATGATAATCACCAGGACCTTGGCTCTCTTCGCTGCTCTCTGGGCCAGAGTCCTAAAGAGGAATAAGTTCAGAGTAAAGCAAATGAGATACAAGACAAAACAGCAAGAATTGAAGCACTACAAGTACAACAAGAGAATCTTACTCTTCTTCTTCCTTGTCGGAGCTGAACGCGGAGAAGTCAAAGTCCGGCTCACGTCCGGCGCGAGGAGGCGGAGGAGTAGGTTCCCTTGGCTGCTTGGCGGGAACAGTGGCGGTGGTCTGAGACGACCCCGCTCCGGTTGCCGCTGCGGCGTGAGAAGCGGAAGGAGCAGAAGCGGTGGTCCGGGTGGACCCCGCTCCAGTTGCCACAACAGCGTGAGGTGCTCCCGCGGCAACAGTGCTTTCCGCGGTGGAGCATGTCGCGCGGCGCGGCAACTGTCGACTCGCCCGCCGCCTCGCTACATCCCCGGCCTTGCGGAGACGCCTTCTTGGTGGAGATGGGGGCTCTGCTTGCGGCGAGCTGTCTGTTGATGAGGAGGAAGAGGAGTTGATCTCCAACGAGCCGCTCGTATCTTCGGCGGGCTCGCTCGACTCGACGTCACGCCCGGCAAGCTCTTTCTTGCCGGCAAGCTCCTCTCGCTCAGCACGGCTCGCCGCCTCTGCTGCTTCTGCCTCCTCCACGGTGAATCCAAACTCGCCCGCAACTGCGGCTGCCGCCGCCTCTTCCAGCCTGGTGGCGATGCGTTTCAACTCCGCATCGGTGGTGTCGCGAGTGAGGCCATTCTTTTCATCGGAGCGGACCGGCACTTCTACCAAGCCGTCAAAGAACTCCTGCACGACGTCGTCTGCAGGCTCTTGCCAAGTTGGGACAATTCCATGCGAATCGCACAGCGGCATCATTGCACGGATGCGGTCGAGCGCAGAGTTGTTGCACAACGGAACGACGCCCTGCGGCAACCTGAACACTTCGGGATGCTCAGGGTCGTACTTGAACAGCTCCTGAAGCATTGCATTAAGCTCCAGAACAGTGAAGTTGTAGTTGAGCCCGGACGCAGCCTCATGATATCCGCCGCATTCTTGAATTCCCAGGCGGGTCTCCTCCGTTCCTACAAGGGGGCGATGCGGCGGCGAAGAAAATCTGCGCCAACTGCGCCTACAGTAAGCCCGGCAAGCCTGAGGCGTTGGATCCGGGTGACGGCAATCTTCAGCCTATCATCTTCCGGGGCCACGTTGCTCCAATCGCTGCCGCGTGCTACTGGGGCTTGGCGCCGGGCGGTAAACGGCTGCGGGTTCTCCTCGACAATCCAGCACCAGTCTGCTCTCCATTCCTCCCACTTGCCGCGGAACTCTCCCTCCAGATAAGCATCCTTCTTGCCGGCCCTCGAGATCCAGGCGATTCCGCCGGATAAAGGCTCTCCTCTCTCTACTCGGGGCATAAAGAAGTGGCGAAAAAGGGCTACATTTGGATGGACTCCGACAAAGTTTTCGCAGAGATGTGCGAAAACTGCCATGGTCAGAACAGCATTGGGGGTGAAGTCAAGGAGGCAGAACCCGTAGGTGTTCATGATATCGCAGAAAAACTCCGAAAAAGGCGGGCAGAGCCCACAGTAGAAGAACATGGCAAAGAAAGGATATACGTTTGGAGCCATTTTCCAAGCGGCGGCTGAAAGTACCTTCGTGCACGGATGCGCTCGCGTCTCCGTCGACCAGAAGAGGTAGTAGTACTCCCTCAGCTCCCTCGCGGCGAGCTTGGAGGGGAAGATTGCCCGCTCCTTTCGCAGCGCCGCAAGCCGCTGCGCCTCGGTCGACTTCACAGCCTTCCCCTTGTCGGCTTTCGGAGCCATGGCGGAAGTGGTGGAGGAGGTCGACGGCGTTGGCGGTGCTGGTGGCGATGGGGGGCAGGGCGCTGCTCTCTCTCAGCTTTGGGAAGACGGAGGAGCGGCGGAGGTTTCCGAGATTGGAATAGCAACTAGCGAATGGGCGCACTACCCCTGTTTTCCCCTGCTTATAAAGATGGAGGGGGCGGACGTTCCGCCTTTCCGAATGAAGAAACCACCCACGATCTCTCCCATGACGCCGCATTCAACGTGTGTCGTTCGGGGAGGGCGCGGTGGATACAGAGAGAGATGCGGCGTAACCCAGGCCGCGCGTGCCCGTGCCCTGTTTTGGGCCTGGCCCAACAGCGCTCGGCACCGTGTATGGCCCAGGCTCGGGGGCTCCTGTCGGTGTACTAGAGTAGGGGTACTCTAGTATCCCGAACTTGTGCACGGGCAGTCGCAGCGTCCTGCGGCAAGGCTTGCCGGGTGACCGCCAAGGTCCTCCGTGGTTCCTTTGGAGCCATTCAAGAACAAAGTATCCAAGCCAAGGAGACAAGGCCCTGGCAAGAGGAGCTTGCCGGGAAGGCCGACCAAGGCATCTCCAGTAACTTGCCGCAACGCGCCACGCGTCCCGGCAAGGCCCGGTGAGCGACAAGCTCCCGGACGCGACAAGACAACGACCACGGCAAGGCGCTTGCCGCGGCAAGCCTCCACTCTGTACCTGCGCTCCAGCACATCCACCAACGTGTTGCTCTGGGACCCTTCCAGGCGTACGTGGCAGGAGGCTGTGCAGCCAGCGGTACACAGTGGTAAGCGGCGCTGACAAGATTGCCATCGTGGCGAGCGGTGGCGCCCCTGACGGTCCCTTTTGCACTATTTGGATGACACAGACGGGCATTTAATGCTCTTGTCCCCTGCCGTCAGGGTTAGGTATGATACACTGTAGCAGGCGGCTGTACCAACCGCAGCATCTTTCCATTTTTACCCTTGTCTACGTTGCCACCTCTCGGTGACCCCTTGAGTATATAAAAGGAGGCCCATGCGCAATGTGGGGGGGGGGGGGGTCGGCCAAAGAGAACACTCACGCTCGGTCTCGTTAGCTGGTGGTGTGTACTATAGCACTCGATCCGTGCGGCCCGAACCTGGGTAAACTGCTCGCGTGCTTCGCCTCGATCTGCTCTTCGTGCGATCTCCGCCCCCCTGCCAAACCGAAAGGGGCTCGGTCCGCCGGTCCCATAGGTGTTCGTGGATTAGCTCCCCCGACAACCTGTGTAACTGCAAATACACACTTGGAGAGTTTGGCATATAGCTGATGTTCTTTGAGCAGTTGTAACACTATCTGGAGGTGTTCAATGTGTTCTAACAGGAATTTGCTGAATATCAGTATATCATCAAAGAAAACCAGTACAAACTTCCTCAAGTATGGACCAAAGATGCTGTTCATGAGGGCTTGGAATGTACCAGGTGCATTAGCAAGCCCAAATGGCATAACTAGGAACTCATAGTGCCCAAAGTATGTTCTAAATGCAGTTTTAGGTATGTCATTTTCATCCATTCTCACTTGATGATAACCAGACCTGAGATCTAGCTTAGTGAAGTAAGTTGCTCCATGTAATTCATCCAGTAGGTCTTCAATTACAGGGATGGGAAACTTGTTTTTCATTGTGGCCTCATTCAGCTTCCTATAGTCAAT
Source organism: Triticum monococcum (assembly GCA_034509565.1). Lineage (NCBI taxonomy): Eukaryota > Viridiplantae > Streptophyta > Magnoliopsida > Poales > Poaceae > Triticum > Triticum monococcum. The sequence goes on from CM067845.1 coordinate 414,420,465, forward strand.
GCACATCCTCCAAGTACCATCTTTTTCATGACTAAAATTGCTGGGGAGGAGTAGGGACTTTCACTAGCCCTGATTATTTTATCTCTGAGCATTGCATCTATCTGCCTTTATAATTCATTCTTCTGCATGTGAGGTACTCTATAGGGCCTAGAATTAGGAGGGGTTGCCTTTTTCTTTCAGTGGTATTTTGTGATCATGTGATCTTTTGTGGGGCAGACCCTTGGGTTCTTGAAATACTTCAGGAAATTTCTGCAAAACTTCTTCCACAGGTTGTGGGACTGAGTGTTTCTCTGGTTTTGTCATAGTAGTGTCTCTGATAAGTTGTAACACATAACTAGGAGCTCCTGAGGACAGTAACTTGTCCACTTCTACAGCTTCAATTGGGGTGGCGTCAGACAGAGTGTCACAAGCGCTGATTGTGATAGGAGTGCTCTTGTTCTGCATAATTGTTATCTGTCTGGGGTTGTAGTGAAAAGCCACTGGGCTGTGTTGTGCCATCCAGTCACTGCCTAACACCATATCATGTCCAGGTAGATCCAACACCCTGAATTGCTGATGGAACTTGGTATGACCTGCAGTAAAAGTGGTTGAGGGTATATAGGAACCCGACCACAATGTTCCACCACCAGCAACTATAACAGCACGATTAGTGTCCTTGAGTATAGTGCAAGAGGTTGTTAGAGCAAATTTCAGGCTGATAAAAGTGGAGTTATTGCCTGAGTCCACTAAAGCAATGCCCTGTTTGCCCCCTATTTGCACCAGAATAGAAATGGTGTTTACATTATCTGATTGTATAGCTTGAGCAGAGATGGTCATACAGTGTTCTTCAGTTTGTGGTTGTTCTGCTACATCCTGTTCCTCCAGTTTATCTGGTTCCTTCTGTTGTTCAGTAGGATCCTCACCTGTTAGAACATTTAGTGCAGGAGCAAGTTTGTACTTATGTCCATGAAACCACGTATCACCACACCTCCAGCACTTGCCAGGTTCTCTGGCTCTTTGGTTCACTACAGTTGGTTTGGGATCTGCAACTTTCTCTGTTGCTAGGCTATAGGTTTTGTGAAAACCAGTATAGCTTTTGCTAGTGCTAGTGTGGGCTTGAAGTGCCTTCTTTTCTGCTATGCCTTTCTCTATATCTGCTGCCAACCAGTAGGCTTCTGTGAGGGATGTAGGTCTCAGTGATCTAAGCTGAAACTTGATCTGTGAATGGAGCCCATTGAAATAGCATTTGACAAACCAGTGTTCGTCCATTATTGGGTTGTCGGTTTGAATTTCTGCCATCAACTCTTCAAACTGGTCAGTGTAGTCTAACACTGACGAAGTGCTTTGCTTCAGGTTGTTGAAACTTTCAGTGAGTTCGTAAGAGCTAGTAGATGAGAAATGGTGCATGATTTCTTCAGTGAACTGTGCCCATATGGGTTGCTTCTTGAGGATGCCTGAAGGGCGCAGCCACACATCAACTTTGCCCACGACATATAATTGCGCCAAGTTTACTCGGTACTCAACAGGGGCACCAGCCATTTGGAAGTACTTTTCACACTGTCGTATCCAGCCGGCTGGGTTGTCACCGTCGAAACAAGGGAAATCCATACGTGGTCCTTTTGTTATGCTTTTGAGGAACTAGGTGCGCATGTCTAGTTCATACTGCTTCTGAAAGTCGTCCCAACTCTGACGAACACCTAGTGGCTAAAATCCATGGAATCCAGGAGTACGGGCAGTTTTATATGCTGTTGTGGGTGTTCCATTGCTCGAGTGAGTCTCTAGAACTGGGTTGGTTCTTGTAACACCCCGAGAATCATGCTACAGTAATCTCCCCCTAATGGTGGCCATGTCATCGTGATTACTATGTAGCTTGCCACTTGTCCAAAATGTGAAAGCCTTTTTCAAGTAACCAATAAGTCGAATAAATTATTTCTTTGGGCAGTAAAACTAAAATGTTCACCTTATCCTATAAATTTTCCTAATCACTATCATGTTGAACCAACATCTTCTGAATTCCCAAAATGCCCATGGGAATTAATTTGGTGCTCCAGCAACATTTAAATTGGACTTCTCAATTTCTAAAATTGTTTAGGCAATTCCTTTTGACCCCAAAATTTTTGTTCCATCTCAAGGTTTTGTGTTAGTTTTATGTGCCAAGTTTTGTAGAAAACAAAAACTCAATTTGGTACTGAAAGAAAAATGCCAAACAGAGCAAATAAAAGAAATAAAAAGGCAAAAAGAAAAGGGAAAAGGCAGAGGAGAGAGAGAAGCCCCTGGCCTTCCCTTGGGCCTCGGCCCATCCCAGCACGCTGGCCCACTCCCCCTCACCAGTCGCCTTCTGTTCCTCTGACCGAGCGGGACAGAGCATGTCCATCACCGTCCAACCACCTCGCCGGTGACGTCCGACGAGAGGATAAGGCCCCGGGCGCCTCGAGTCCCCCCCGCACCTACCGCCACTCCCGCTACTCCGTCCCCCTGGCTCTCCCTCACCCACTCTCCCCTTCTCTTCCCTCTCCTTCGTTTTGGAGAGGAGGCCGACGCGGTCGCGGCCGTGCCTCGCCCGGCCTCGCGACCATCGAGGCCCATTCGCCTCGCCGTCATGCCCATCATCTTCGTCGTCATCGTCTACCCCGTCCCCGTCCGTGAGCGCGAGCCGGGAGCCACGGTGGGGAGCGGATTGAGCCGCCCCCTTTCGCCTCTGTCGCTGGCGAACTCCGTCCTCTCCGGCAACTGCTGCTGCTACTAATCTTACACCGGGCCACCTTGTGCCTCCCCGGTGAGCTCTTCTACCTTCTCCCTCTCCTTGCTGGCTTGGTGCGCCCCCTAGCTGCTTTGTGCGCCCAAACGCAGCGCCGTGGAGCTCATCGCCGGTGAGTCTCCGGTGACCAGTTGGTCACGGGCGTATGTGATACGTCTCCAACGTATCTACTTTTCCAAACACTTTTGCCCTTGTTTTGGACTCTAACTTGTATGATTTGAATGGAACTAACCCGGACTGACGCTGTTTTCAGCAGAATTGCCATGATGTTGTTTTATGTGAAGAAAACAAAAGTTCTCGGAATGACCTGAAACTCCACGGCATATCTTACAATAAATAATAAAAAAATCCTCGCCAAAGATGAAGACCAGGGGGCCCACACCCTTCTCACGAGGATGGGGGCGTGCCCCCCCTAGGGCGCGCCCCCTACCTCGTGGCCCCCCTGGAGACCCCCCGACTCCAACTCCAACTCTATATAACTACTTTCAGGGAGAAAAAATGGAGAGAAGAAATCATCACGTTTTACGATATGGAGCCGCCGCCAAGCCCTAAAACCTCTTGGGAGGGCTGATCTGGAGTCCGTTCAGGGCTCCAGAGAGGGGGATTCGTCGCTGTCGTCATCATCAACCATCCTCCATCACCAATTTCATGATGCTCACCGCCGTGCGTGAGTAATTCCATCGTAGGCTTGCTGGACGGTGATGGGTTGGATGAGATTCACCACGTAATCGAGTTAGTTTTGTTAGGGTTTGATCCCTAGTATCCACTATGTTCTGAGATTGATGTTGCTATGACTTTGCTATGCTTAATGCTTGTCACTAGGGCCCGAGTGCCATGATTTCAGATCTGAACCTATTATGTTTTCATCAATATATGAGTGTTCTTGATCCTATCTTGCAAGTCTAGAGTCACCTATTATGTGTTATGATCCATTAACCCCGAAGTGACAATAATCGGGATACCTACCGGTGATGACCGCAGTTTGAGGAGTTCATGTATTCACTATGTGCTAATGCTTTGTTCCGGTTCTCTATTAAAAGGAGGCCTTAATATCCCTTAGTTTCCATTAGGACCCCGCTGCCACGGGAGGGTAGGACAAAAGATGTCATGCAAGTTCTTTCCCATAAGCACGTATGACTATATTCGGAACACATGCCTACATTACATTGACGAATTGGAGCTAGTTCTGTGTCACCCTATGTTATGATTGTTACATCATGAACCGCATCCGGCATAATTATCCATCATTGATCCAATCCCTATGAGCTTTCCATATACTAGTTTACGCTTATTTACTTTCCCGTTGCTATTGTTACAATCACTACAAAATACCAAAAACATTACTTTGCTTTCATTACTCTTTTGCTACCGTTACCATCACTATCATATTACTTTGCTACTAAACACTCTGCTGCAGATACCAAGTTTCTAGGTGTGGTTGAATTGACAACTCAGCTGCTAATACCTGAGAATATTCTTTGGCTCCCCTTGTGTCGAATCAATAAATTTGGGTTGAATACTCTACCCTCGAAAGCTGTTGCGATCCCCTATACTTGTGGGTTATCAAGACTATTTTTTGGCGCCATTGCTGGGGAGCATAGCTCTATTCTTTGAGTCACTTGGGATTTATATCTGCTGGACACTATGAAGAACTTGAGAGATCCAAAAACTAAGATCTATCCCTCAACTACGAGGGGAGGTAAGGAACTGCCATCTAGCTCTGCACTTGATTCACCTTCTGTTATGAGTAAGCTTGCGACACCTAGACCTGCTTCTGCTATTCGTTCTGATATGTCGCATGTTATTAATGATGCTACTTCTGATATGCATGATACTCATGATGAAACTACCTTTATGCCTGATACTACTATGCCACTTAGTGGTTTTCTAGAGGAACGACTTGCTAGGGCTAGAGAGATTGAAAATATTGAATCTGATTATGAAGATGAAAGTGATGATGAAGAATCACTTGTTATTCCTAAGGGTTATTTATTTGATCAAGATGCTTCTTTAGCTATTTTAGCCTCCAAAGCTAGATATGAACTCAAAAGGTTATTAGCTAAATGGAATAAGAAATCTCCAAATGCTAGGATGAGACCTGACCCTGCTTTTGCTACTTCACCTATATGTGTTGCTGATAAGGATTATGAATTATCTGTTGATCCTGATATAATTACTTTGGTTGAATCTGATCCTTTTCATGGTTATGAATCTGAAACTGTTGTAGCACATCTTACTAAATTAAATGATATGGCCACCCTGTTCACTAATGATGAGAGATCTCGCTACTTTTATATCCTTAAAATATTTCCGTTCTCATTAAAAGGTGATGCTAAGATATGGTTTAATTCTCTTGATCCTGGTTGTGTGCGTAGTCCCCAGGATATGATTTACTACTTCTCTGCTAAATATTTCCCTGCTCATAAGAAACAAGCTGCTTTAAAGGAAATATACAACTTTGTGCAAATTAAAGAAGAGAGTCTCCCACAAGCTTGGGGGAGGCTTCTCAAGTTACTTAATGCTTTTCATGATCATCCTCTTAAAAAATGAATACTTGATATCTTTTATAATGGACTAATCGATGCTTAAAGAGATTACCTGGATAGTTATGCTGGTTCTCTTTTCAGGGAAAGAACACCGGATGAAGCTGAAATCTTATTGAATAATATGTTGACAACTGAAAATAATTGGGCACCTCTTGAGCCAGCTCCTGCTCCAATTAATGATCCTATGACTAAAGCAACCCCGAAGAAGAGAAGTGTTCTATTTCTCAGTCCTGAAGATATGCAAGAGGCAAAGAAATCTATGAAAGAAAAAGGTATTAAAGCTGAAGATGTTAAGAATTTACCTCCTATTGAAGAAATACATGGTCTCAATTTACCGCCCGATGAAGAAATATATGATCTTAACCCTTTATTTATTGAAGAACCTCCAAACCTCGATAACCTGACACAGGTAGTAAAGGTAAATTCTCTCTATAGATATGATAAAGCTGAAATCCCTCCTGCTAAAATTGCTAGTCAATGCTTGGATGAGTTTGATAATTTTATGTTTAAGCAAGAAGACTTCAATGCTTATTTTGGTAGACAATTAAAACAAGATGCTGATATGATTAAATACTTGGGTGATTATATGGCTAATATTAGAGGTGAACTTAAACTTGTTAGCAAACATGCTTCTATGGTTACCACTCAAGTAGAACAAGTACTTAAAGCTCAAAAAGAATTGCTCAATGAGATGAATAGTAAGAAAAATGATTATGCTGTTAAAGTGGCTACTAGAACTGGTAGAATGACTCAGGAACCTTTGTATCCTGAAGGCCACCCTAAGAGAATTGAGCAAGATTCTCAGAGAAATAAAATTGATGCACCTAGTTCTTCTAAAAAGAAGAAAAAGAAAAATGATAGAACTGTGCAAACTTCTAGTGAACCTATTGCCAAACCACCCGATAATCCAAATGATATCTCTATGTCTGATGCCGAAACACAATATGGTAATGAACATGAACCTAATGAAAATGTTAATGATGATGTTCATATTAATGCTCAACCTAGTAGTGATAATGATGTAGAAATTGAACCTGCTGTTGATCTTGATAACCCACAATCAAAGAATCAACGTAATGATAAGAAAGACTTGGTTGTTAGGAAACATGGTAAAGAAAGAGAACCTTGGGTTCAGAAACCCATGCCTTTTCCTCCCAAACCATCCAAGAAAAAGGATGATGAGGATTTTGAGCGCTTTGCTGAAATGATTAGACCTATATTTTTGCGTATGCGATTGACTGATATACTCAAAACAAAAATTTCTGCTAAGTACATGAAAGATATTATTACAAATAAAAGAAAGATACCGGAAGCTGGAATTTCCACCATGCTTGCTAATTATACTTTTAAGGGTGGAATACCAAAGAAACTTGGGGATCCAGGAGTACCTACTATACCATGCTCCATTAAAAGAAACTATGTTAAAACTGCTTTATGTGATCTTGGAGCCGGTGTTAGTGTTATGCCTCTCTCTTTATATCGTAGACTTGATTTGAATAAGTTGACACCTACTGAAATATCTTTGCAAATGGCCGATAAATCAACTACTATACCTGTCGGTATTTGTGAGGATGTGCCTGTTGTAGTTGCAAACGTTACTATTTTAACAGACTTTGTTATTCTTTATATTCCCGAGGACTATAGTATGTCTATTATTCTTGGAAGACCTTTTCTTAATACTACAGGGGCTGTTATTGATTGGAACAAAGGCAATGTCACTTTTCATGTTAATGGTAATGAGCATACGATACACTTTCCGAGGAAACAACCTCAAGTTCATAGTATCAATTCTATCGGAAAAATTCCATCGATTATATTTGGAGGTTTTGAATTTCCTCTTCCTACTGTCAAGAGGAAATATGACATACTTATTATTGGGGATGTGCATATCCCTGTTATGGTCGGGATGGCTAGGCCAGCAATGGGAGTACGGTCGGGCGGTGAGGCCTGCGAGACAGCACAGTCGGCCGCGAGGAGGAGGGAGCAGCAGTCCCGCCGGCGCTTGTTTGAGCGGCTGGAGCAGGAAGAGCAGAGATTGAAGAAGCACGACGGCCGTTGGATGGACATCCAATAGTCAGTGCTTGTGCGTCAACCTTTTTTTAAGGAAAGCCTCAAATCTATGGAAAACATCATACAACCCATCTGCCATTATTTCTAGTAATTTACAGCCCATTTGTAATTCTTAAGGGTTTTTTGGAGCTCATATTCTTTTTGTTAGCATTACAGCCCATATTGTGGCAACGGTTAAAAAAATATACGAAATTTTGCATATTTCGGTGCGGTACGAACTATAAAATCCAACAAATTCTCCACGCATAAAAATTAATGTAATTTAAAATCTTGAAATGAAAAAAAAAGATATTTGAAACTAATTGCCGGTTTGATGTGTTTTAAAAACGTACAACCCATTTCTCATTACTGATGGGCCATTTTCTCGGCCAGCCGAATGAAAGCTCTCCTCGTCTTGAAAGATTTGCAGCCCAACAGGCCTGACAAAGCGACTTACTTGGCAAATCACAAAAAAACTAGGCTATGGCCGTGGACCGAGCTGTCAGCCTCTCCAGTACAGTACTCTTCCGATGGAAGTCGTTCCTTGACCACATTGAGCACGCCGCGTGAAGAGCACCACGGCGGTGGACGACGGCGAGGCCTAGGAAGGGGACGACGCGGCAGTGGAAGCCCATGCGGAGAGGACTACGAGGGTTCACTGGTTCGGCTGCGGTGTGAGGCTGCCGTCGCCGCAGGGCCTGGCCAGCGGTGGGAATAGTAGGGGGCGGTGAGGCCTCTGCGGCAACACAGCCGGTCATGGGAGGCAGGAGCATGCGACACGACCGGCGCTGGTTTCGGCAACTAGAGCAAGAAGACCAGAGGTTGAAGAAGCACTACGGCCATTGGATGGACATCGTACGGTCACTGGAGCTAGAATCGTTCATATTGACTAAGTTGACAAAGCCCTTCATCCCCGTCAACTTAGTAGGCCCACAAGTCAGCCTCCCAGCATGGTGGGTCCCAGCTAGCCGGGGGGTATTCATTTTTTTGCGCGTAATAAGGAGGCACTTCCGGTGGGTCGGAGCTGACAGCGTGGGGGGGGGCGTTTTTTCGTGAAATAAGGTGGCCCGTCCGATGGGTCCCAGCAGATAGAGGGAAACAATTTTTTCGCAAAATACTGGTGGCCCGTCCGGTGGGTCCCCGCTATCAGGTGGAGGAATAATTATTTTGCACGTAATAAGGAGGCACTTCCTTGTTGCGGTCGTGGACCCACCTGCCAGCCTCTCCACGTACAGTCCACGTCCGATGGAAGCCGTTCCTTGAACACGTTGACCACGCCACACCAAGAGCACCAGGGCGGTGGACGACGGCGAGGCCTAGGAAGGGGACGATGAGGACCCGGGGAAGACGCGGCAGTGGATGCCCACACGTAGAGGAGTATGAGGGTTCACTGGTTCGCTGCGGTGTGAGGCTACCATCGTCGTAGAATAACAGGGGGTGTGGGTGAGTAGAGGGATGGCCTGGCCAGGGGTGGGAGTAGTAGGGGGCGGTGAGGCCTCCGCCGCATCGCAGCCGGCCACGGGAGGCAGGAGCACGAGGCACGACCGGCTAGTTTGGGCGGCTGGAGCAAGAAGACCAGAGGTTGAAGAAGCACTACGGCCGTTGGATGGACATCGTACGGTCACTGGAGCTAGAATCGTGCATATTGACTAAGTTGACAAAGCCCTCCGTCCCCGTCAACTTAGTAGGCCCACAAGTCAGCCTGCCACTAAGGTGGGTCGCAGCTAGCAAGGGGGTATTCATTTTTTTTGTGCGTAATAAGGAGGCACTTCCGGTGGGTCCGAGCTGACAGTAGGGGGAACGTTTTTTTCGCGAAATACGGTGGCCCATCGGGTGGGTCCCAGCAGTCAGGGGCAAACATTTTTTTCGCGATATACTGGTGGGCGTCCGGTGGGTCCTTGCTGTGAGGTGGAGGAATAATTATTTTCCGCGTAATAAGGAGGCACTTCCTTGCGGCTGCCGTGGACCCAGCTATCAGCCTCTCCACGTACAGTATTCTTCCGATGGAATTCGGTCGTTGACCACATTGACCACGCCGTGCCGATAGCACCACGGCGGTGAACGACGGCGAGGCCTAGGAAGGGGACGACACGGAGCCGGGGAAGACGCGGCAGTGGATGCCCACGCGGAGAGGAGTACGAGGGTTCACTGGTTCGGCTGCGCTGCCGTCGCCGCAGAATAACAAGGGGTGTGGGTGAGTGGAGTGGAGGGATGGCCTGGCCAGCGGTGGGAGTAGTATGGGGGCGGTGAGGCCTCCGCGGCAGCACAACCGGCCACGGGAGGCAGGAGCAAGCGGCACGACCGGCGCTGCTTTGGGCGGCTGGAGCCAGAAGACCAGAGGTTGAAGAAGCACTTCGACCGTTGGATGGACATCGTACGGTTAGTCGAGCTAGAATCGTGCATATTGACTAAGTTGACAAAGCCCTTCGTCCCCGTCAACTTAGTAGGCCCACTATACTGGGTCCCAGCTAGCAGGGGGAGTATTCATTTTTTTGTGCGTAATAAGGAGGCACTTCCTTGCGTGCGAAGATATAGCTGATGGGTCCGAGCTATCAGCGGCGGTAACGTTTTTTCGCGAAATACAGAGGCCGTTTCTGTGGGTGCCAGATGTCAGGTGGAGGAAATCATTATTTTGCGCGTAATAAGGAGGCATTTCCTTGCGTGCGGCCGTGGACCCAGCTGTCAGCCTCTCCACGTACAGTCCACTTCAGATGCATGTCGGTCATTGACCATGCTGACCACGCCACGCCGAGAGCACCAGGGCGGTGGACGACGGCGAGGCCTAGGAAGAGAACGACACAGAGGAAGGGAAGACTCGGCCGCTGTTTTTGTTTCCCATGCGGAGGGGGGTACGATTGTACGAGGGTTTACTGGTTCGTTTGCCGTCGCTGGAGAATAACAGCAGGTGTGGGTGAGTAGAGGGATGGCTAGGCCAGTGATGGGAGTACGGTGGGGCGGTGAGGCCTGCGCGGCAGCACAGCCGGCCGCGGGGAGGAGGGAGCAGGCAGTCCCGCCGGCGCTTGTTTCAGCGGCTGGAGCAGGAAGAGCAGAGATTGCAGTAGCACGACGGCCGTTGGATGGACATCCAACAGTATACAGGCCATCTGTGGAAAGCCTCAAATCTGTGGAAAACAGCATACAGCCCATCTGCCATTATTTCAAATAATTTACAGCCCATTTGCTAATTCTTACGGGTTTTTTTGGAGCCCATATTCTTTATGTTAGCATTACAGCCCATATTGTCACCACAGTTAAAAAATTATACGAAATTTTGCATATGTCGGTGCGGTCTGAACTATTTTTAATCCCGAAATTTCGAGTCACATTCAGACTGATTTTAAAAATAAATGTATATCAATATAAAATCCAATAAATTGTCCACGCATAAAAATCAATGCAATTTAAAATCTCAAAATGAAAAAAAGATATTTGAAAATAATTGTCGGTTTGATGTGTTTTAAAAATGTACAACCCATTTCTCATTACTAATAGGCCATTTTCTCGGCCAGTCGAATGAAGCTCTCCTCGTCTTGAAAGATTTGCAGCCCAGCAGGCCTGATAAAGTGACTTACTTGACAAATCAAAAAGAACTGGGCTAGCCATTTTCAGAAAGAAAAAAAACTATTGGGCCGGTCTATGGTAAACATAAAAGAAAAGGCTGTCTAGACAGGCCAGAGTGTCCCGCACAGCCCAGTTGACACCCTGCTTCCATCTCAAAAACAAATTAGATAAATGCCACTCCAATTATGGCGATTCATAAAAATGCCACTGCAATTTCCAAACTTTGAAAAATGCCACTGCAATTTTTGCAAACTTTGAAAAACGCCACTGCAGTTTGCAAACTTTGAAAAATGCCGCTCCAGACTTCAAAAAATGCCACTAGAAATGGCATGAAATGGCATTTTTCAAAGTTCGGAAATTGTTGTGGCATTTCTCGGATACACCAGATTTGGAGTGGCATTTATCAAATTAACCCAAAACAAAAAAACTGGGCGAGCTGCTGGGTCCCTGGTGTCAGCCGCTCGTTGTGCAATTCTCTCGTTTATTGACTACGTTGACAATGGCATGGGACCCAGATGTCAGAAATAAGGAGGCACTTGCTTGCGTACTGCCATGACCTTGGCGGGTCCCTACTGTCATCCTCTCCACGTACAGTACCAGTTAGTCGTGCTTCAAAACTGATTGGCATGCCATTAAAAAAATAAAGGTTGATAACTAATGCGGCACCTCGGGCCAACGCGTCCAGATCGCATTTTGCACGAGAAATTACACACCATGTTCCGTTGACATGTGGTCCCGTTCCAACATATCAGTGAGACAACATCGAGTAGTAGGAGTATTTTCAAATAGACGTGTAGGTCGGGGCGCCTCTTCGTGAACCGTGGCAAACTTGCAACCGTCCACCGACTCTTCGCCTTTCCCTCTCGATTTGGAACTGCTGTCGCACGCTCTTCCCCTCCCTCCTCCATTTTCCTTCAGCCCTTCACACTTTCTTCTGCCATTGTTCGATCGTCTTCTCCATGGAGGGAACAGGCCGGAAACGACCCCGTTATTCTTGCCCCAATCTGAAAGATGACGTGGTAGAGGATCTCATTGATCGGTGCGACATCATCACCTCGGCTAGCATGGCAGGTTCGTTCAAGCCCATTCTCGACTCAACTAATAACATCATTACAAAGAACCCAAGAGTCAAGGAGAGGTTTGATCTCCCCTATCTTCTTCGCCATGACCTGGATGATGACTGGCACTGGCACGACAGAGGCCTCGCCCTATGCAAGTTGATGCCGCTTGATAATGATACGTATGATGTTAAGATGCCATCGCTTGAGGGCAAGGCATGGGCGGGCGCAAATGGAGATTGGGTTGTTTACATTGGGTCCAACTGCGAGTGGGAACTTGTGAATGTGTACACTCGTCACCGGGTTCCACTTCCAAAAATCTCAGCACACTGCCCAGAGGTTGAGCACACCAGTAATGTACGCACGTTCAAATACGATCATGGTGACTGTATTCTATGGAAGATAGCAATTTGTCGAGTTCCCAACCGCTCTTGGAATTACAGCAACTATGATGTTGTTGCTATCTTCGACAAGCTTGTTGCCATCCTTGATGGTTTCACTCGACGGATATTGCTCAAAAATAAGTTTCTGTACACGGATGAGTACTGTGATGCAATTCAATATGAGGGCCTTGTGTTTGCTGCCACCACTCGTGGCACTGTTTTTGCATGGCATCCTACTAGTTTTGGTACGTTTGTCTTTGATACGTCTCCGTCGTATCTACTTTTCCAAACACTTTTGCCCTTATTTTGGACTCTATCTTGTATGATTTGAATGGAACTAACCCGGACTGACGCTGTTTTAGCAGAATTACCATGGTGTTCTTTTATGTGCAGAAAACAAATATTCTCAAAATGACATGAAACTCCACGGGAGGTCTTAGAAAAAATAATAAAAAATCCTTGCCAAATATGAAGACCAGGGGGCCCACACCCTTTCCACGAGGGTGGGGGCGCCCCCCCTAGGGCGCGCCCCCCCTACCTCGCGAGCCCCCTGTTGACCCTCCGACGCCAACTCCAACTCTATATATTTGCCTTCGGGGAGAAAAAGTTCAGAGAGAAGAAATCATTGTGTTCTACGATACGAAGCCGCCGCCAAGCCCTAAAACCTCTCAGGAGGGCTGATCTGGAGTCCGTTCGGGGCTCCAGAGAGGGGGATTCGTCGCCATCATCATCATCAACCATCCTCCATCACCAATTTCATGATGCTCACCGCCGTGCGTGAGTAATTCCATCGTAGGCTTGCTGGACGGTGATGGGTTGGATGAGATTTATCATGTAATCAAGTTAGTTTTGTTAGGGTTTGATCCCTAGTATCCATTATGTTCTGAGATTGATGTTGCTATGACTTTGCTATGCTTAATGCTTGTCACTAGGGCCCGAGTGCCATGATTTCAGATCTGAACCTATTATGTTTTCATGAATATATGTGAGTTCTTGATCCTATCTTGCAAGTCTATAGTCACCTACTATGTGTTATGATCCGGCAACCCCGAAGTGACAATAATAGGGACCACTCCCGGTGATGACCATAGTTTGAGGAGTTCATGTATTCACTATGTGCTAATGCTTTGTTTTGGTTCCCTATTAAAAGGATGCCTTAATATCCCTTAGTGTCCAATAGGACCCCACTGCCACGGGAGGGTAGGACAAAAGATGTCATGCAAGTTCTTTTCCATAAGCACGTATGACTATATACGGAATACATGCCTACATTACATTGATGAATTGGAGCTAGTTCTGTGTCACCCTATGTTATGACTGTTACATAATGAACCGCATCCGGCATAATTATCCATCACTGATCCGGTGCCTAAAAGTTTTCCATGTACTGGTTCTCGCTTATTTACTTTCCCGCTGCTACTGTTACAATCATTACAAAATACCAAAAACATTACTTTTGTTGTCTTTACTTTTTTCGCCGCTACCACCACTATCATATTACTTTGCTACTAAACACTTTGCTGCAGATACTAAGTTTCCAGGTGTGGTTGAATTGACAACTCAGCTGCTAATACTTGAGAATATTCTTTGCCTCCCCTTGTGTCGAATCAATAAATTTGGGTTGAATACTCTACCCTCGAAAGCTATTGCGATCCCCTATACTTGTGGGTTATCAAGACTAATTTCTGGCGCCGTTGCCGGGGAGCATAGCTCTATTCTTTGAGTCACTTGGGATTTATATCTGCTGGACACTATGAAGAACTTGAGAGATCCAAAAACCAAGATCTATCCCTCAACTACAAGGGGAGGTAAGGAACTGCCATCTAGCTCCGCACTTGATTCACCTTTTGTTATGAGTAAGTTTGCGACACCTACACCTGCTTCTGCTATTCGTTCTGATATGTCGCATGTTATTGATGATGCCACTTCTGCTAAGCATGATACTTATGATGAAACTACTTCTATGTCTGATACTACTGTGCCCCTTAGTGAATTTCTAGAAGAACAAATGGCTAGGGCTAGAGAAAGAGGAATTATTGAATCTGAATACGATGATGATAGTGATGATGAAAATATGCCTGTTATTCCTGAGGGTTATTTATTTGATCAAGATGCTTCTTTAGCTATTTTAGCTTGTAGAGATAGATATGAGCTTAAGAGGTTATTAATTAAATGGAACAAAGAATCACTTAGAGATAAAATGAAACCCGATCCTGCTTTTGCTACTTCACCTATATGTGTTCCTGATAAAGATTATGAATTCTCTGTTGATCCTGATATAATTACTTTGGTTGAATCTGATCCGTTGTATGGCTATGAATCTGAAATTGTTGTGGCACATCTTACTAAGTTAAATGATATAGCTGCCTGATCACTAATAATGAGAGATCACGTTACCTCTATTTACTCAAAATATTTCCGTTCTCATTAAAGGGCGATGCTAAGATATGGTTTAATTCTCTTGATCCTGGTTGTGTGCATAGTCCCCAGGATATGATTGATTACTTGTCTGCTAAATATTTCCCTGCTCATAAGAAACAAGCTGCTTTGAGGGAAATATACTACTTTGTGCAAATTAAAGAAGAGAGTCTCCCACAAGCTTGGGGGAGGCTTCTCAAGTTACTTAATGCTTTGCCTGATCATCCTCTTAAGAAACCTGAAATACTTGATATCTTTTATAATGGACTAACCGATGCTTCCAGAGATTACCTGGATAGTTGTGCTGGTTCTCTTTTCAGGGAAAGAACACCGGATGAAGCTGAAATTCTATTGAATAATATGTTGACAAATGAAAATAATTGGGCACCTCCTGAGCTAGCTCCTGAGCCAACTCCTGCACCAATTACTGAGCCTATTCCTAAACCAACTCCGAAGAAGAGAGGTATTCTATTTCTCAGTCCCGAAGATATGAAAGAGGTAAAGAAATCTATGAAAGAAAAGGTATTAAAGCTGAAGACGTTAAGAATTTACCTCCTATTGAAGAAATACATGGTCTTAATTCACCACCTGTTGAAGAAACATATGTTCTCAATTATTTATTTACTAAAGAACCTCCTAATCCCGATGTCTCGACACAGGTAGTAAAGGTAAATTCTCTCTATAGAGATGATAAAGCTGAAGTCCCTCCTACTAAAATTGCTAGTCAGTGCTTGGATGAGTTTGATAACTTTATGTTTAAGCAAGACGACTTCAATGCTTATTTTGGTAGACAATTAAAAGAAAATGCTTATATGATTAGACGCTTGGGTGATTATATGGCTGACATTAAAGGTGAACTTAAACTTATTAGCAAACATGCTTCTATGGTTACCACCCAAGTAGAACAAGTACTTAAAGCTCAAAAAGAAGTGCTTAATGAAATGAATAGTAAGAAAAATGATTATGTTGTTAGAGTGGCTACTAGAACTGGTAGAATGACTCAGGAACCTTTGTATCCCGAAGGCCACCCTAAGAGAATTGAGCAAGATTCTCAAAGAAATAATATTGATGTTCCTAGTTCTTCTAAAAAGAAGAAGAAGAAAAATGATAGAACTATGCAAACTTCTAATGAACCTATTGCTGAACCACCTGATAATCCAAATGATATATCTATGTCTGATGCTGAAACACAATCTGGTAATGAACATGAACCTAGTAAAAATATTAATGATAATGTTCATGATGATGCTCAACCTAGTAATGACAATGATGTAGAAATTGAACCTGCTGTTGATCTTGATAACCCACAATCAAAGGTTCAATGTTATGATAAAATAGACTTTGTTGCTAGGAAACTGTTGGGGAACGTAGCAGAAATTCAAAAAAATTCTACGTGTCACCAAGATCTATCTATGGAGAGACCAGCAACGAGGGGAAGGAGAGTTGCATCTACATACCCTTGTAGATCGCTAAGCGGAAGCGTTCAAGTGAACGGGGTTGATGGAGTCGTACTCGTCGTGATCCAATTCACCGATGACCAAGTGCCGAACGGACGGCACCTCCGCGTTCAACACACGTATAGCCCGGTGACGTCTCCCACGCCTTGATCCAGCAAGGAGAGAGGGAGAGGATGAGGAAGACTTCATCCAACAGCAGCACAACGGCGTGGTGGTGGTGGAGGAGCGTGGCTATCCTGCAGGGCTTCGCCAAGCACCACAGAAGAGGAGGAAGAAGAGACGCAGGGCTGCACCAAGAGAGATTGAATCGCGTGTGTGTTGGGCAGCCCCCTAGGCCTCATATATATAGTGGAAGGGGAGGGGCTGCGCCCCCTCTAGGGTTTCCCACCCCTAAGGGGGGGCGGCAGCCCTAGATGGCCAAGGGGTGGCGGCCAAGGGAGGGGAGAAGGGGGAGGCGCCCCTAGGGTGGGCCTTAAGGCCCATCTGGACCTAGGGTTTGCCTCCTCCCACTTCCCCTGCGCCTTGGGCCTTGGTGGGAGGCGCACCAGCCCACTTAGGGGCTGGTCCCTCACCACCCTTGGCCCATGCAAGCCTCCGGGGCAGGTGGCCCCACTTGGTGGACCCCCGGGACCCTCCCGGTGGTCCCGGTACGTTACTGATAAACCCCGAAACTCTTCCGGTGTCCAAAACAGGACTTCCCATATATAAATCTTTACCTCCTGACCATTTCGGAACTCCTTGTGACGTCCGGGATCTCATCCGGGACTCCGAACAACATTCGGTAACCACATACTAACTTCCTTTATAACCCTAGCGTCATCGAACCTTAAGTGTGTAGACCCTACGGGTTCGGGAGACATGCAGACATGACCGACACGTTCTCCGGTCAATAACCAACAGCGGGATCTGGATACCCATGTTGGCTCCCACATGTTCCACGATGATCTCATCGGATGAACCACGATGTCAAGGACTTAATCAATCCCGTATGCAATTCCCTTTGTCTATCGGTATGATACTTGCCCGAGATTCGATCGTCGGTATCACAATACCTTGTTCAATCTCGTCACCGGCAAGTCTCTTTACTCGTTCTGCAACACATCATCCCGTGATCAACTCCTTGATCACATTGTGCACATTATGATGATGTCCTACCGAGTGGGCCCAGAGATACCTCTCCGTTTACACGGAGTGACAAATCCCAGTCTCGATTCGTGCCAACCCAACAGACACTTTCGGAGATACCCGTAGTGTACCTTTATAGCCACCCAGTTACGTTGTGACGTTTGGTACACCCAAAGCACTCCTACGGCATCCGGGAGTTGCACAATCTCATGGTCTAAGGAAATGATACTTGACATTAGCAAAGCTTTAGCATACGAACTACACGATCTAGTGCTATGCTTAGGATTGGGTCTTGTCCATCACATCATTCTCCTAATGATGTGATCCCGTTATCAGCGACATCCAATGTCCATGGTCAGGAAACCGTAACCATCTATTGATCAACGAGCTAGTGAACTAGAGGCTTACTAGGGACATGGTGTTGTCTATGTATCCACACATGTATCTGAGTTTCCTATCAATACAATTCTAGCATGGATAATAAATGATTATCATGAACAAGGAAATATAATAATAATCAATTTATTATTGCCTCTAGGGCATATTTCCAACAGAAACATGGTAAAGAAAGAGAACCTTGGGTTCAGAAACCCATGCCTTTTCCTCCCAAACCATCCAAGAAAAAGGATGATGAGGATTTTGAGCGCTTTGCTGAAATGATTAGGCCTATCTTTTTGCGTATGCGATTAACTGATGTGCTCAAAACAAATCCTTATGCTAAATATATGAAAGATATCATTACTAATAAAAGAAAGATACCGGAAGCTGAGATTTCCACCATGCTTTCTAATTATACTTTTAAAGGTGGAACACCAAAGAAACTTGGAGACCCCGGAGTACCTACTATACCTTGCTCCATTAAAAAGAATTATATTAAAACTGCTTTATGTGATCTTGGAGCCGGTGTTAGTGTTATGCCTCTCTCTTTATATCGTAGACTTGACTTGAATAAGTTGACACCTACTGAAATATCTTTGCAAATGGCTGATAAATCAACTGCTATACCTGTCGGTATTTGTGAGGATGTGCCTGTTGTGGTTGCAAACGTTACTATTTTAACGGACTTTGTTATACTTGATATTCCCGAGGATGATGGTATGTCTATTATTCTTGGAAGACCTTTTCTTAATACTGCAGGGGCTGTTATTGATTGCAACAAAGGCAATGTCACTTTTCATGTTAATGGTAATGAGCATACGGTACATTTTCCAAGGAAACAACCTCAAGTTCATAGGATCAACTCTATTGGAAAAATTCCATCGATTATATTTGGAGGTTTTGAATTTCCTCTTCCTACTGTCAAAAAGAAATATGATATTCTTATTATTGGGGATGTGCATATCCCCGTTGAGGTAACTTAGTGTTATTCGAAATTTCTCCGATTTCATGATTATCGGAATGAGTTTGTTAACAAGACTTGATCAACCTTGTTAGTGGATTCTTTTTGATGAGCATGAGATGGATGAAAATAGAAGCACAAACTTCTGTACCCTCTTTATACTTTCTGTTATTTATATTAAATAAAGTAAAAATAGTATTTTTCTGTCTGTTTCCTGACTTATCCATGCAATATAAAAATATCCCAAAAATAAAAGTCCTCAGAATGTCATGCCAATTTAATATGATTTTTTCGGGAATATTTGAGGATTTACTGTGCAAAAATTACCACGGGAGGAGCTGCCACCTGGTCACGAGGGTGGTGGGCGCCCCCCCCTATAGGGCGCGCCCCCCTGCCTCGTGGGCCCACGGTGGTCCTCCTCCACTTATGCCAGCACCCATCTTCTTCCTCTATCTCACACAAACCCGAAAAAGCAACTCAAGTACGAGTTCCGACCACTTTTGTTGCGATTTTCGATCTCCTTGCTCAAAGCACCTCTCGCAAAACTGCTTGGGGAGATTGTTCCTTGGTATGTGACTCCTCCATTGGTCCAATTAGTTTTTGTTCTAGTGCTTTACTCTTTGCAAATTTGTGCTGCATAGATGACCATGTTCTTTAGCTTGCATGTCAAATTTATATGGTTCCAAGTAGTTCTAATGCTTGATAGGCACTTGTAGGAGTAGTTACTATCAGTTTTATTGAGTTTGGTTTACTTTTATTTTGAAGTTACTAAATTTTTTCATATTGTTTCAGAAAAATGATGAGGAGATTATTGAGGGGCTCATCAAGCCAAAGCTCAAAGGAAAAGGCACCTAAGCCTAAGTATAATTTGCCACGCACCGCGGAGATTCGGGCGTGTGAATGGCCTTCTGAAGATTTCTTGAGAGCAGCCGGTATCTATGAAGATTTTCATGAATTGGCTCACAATGCAGGCCTCACCGCTTTCCTCCACGACCAATGCGATCAGTATCTCTTACTCACAAATACCTTTGTGCAAAACTTTTATTTTCATCCTAGGAACTCACCACCTACGGTGGAATTTCATTTATATGATGAGCCTAAGGAGATGTCACTTTATGATTTCTGTCGGATTTGTTTAGTCCCTTTTGAGGGCAAGACAAAAGAACCACATCATGGTGATGTGGCTGGGTTTATTGATAATGTCACTGTAGGAGAAACCAGGAAGGTTTCCGATGCACGAATCACTAGCATACATTTTCCTGTTTTGCGTTACTTTGAATTATTTGCTAGTCGTTGTTTAATTGGACGCGGAAATTCTGGAAACCTTAGTATCCCTGATTTAATTATTCTGCTCCAAGGTTTATATAGTGATAACACTTTTATTTTGGGAGGTATTATTGCTAGACGGTTAAATATGAACCGTACTAAGGGCCCCATCTTTGGAGGCATTTATGCCACACGCCTAGCCGCACATTTTAACATACCTATTAGGCATGCTGAGAAGGAAGAAAAAAGTGCTACCTCGTGTTTATCTAGATCATAAAAGTATGGTGGCACATGATTTTATTGTTAAGAATAGGGCAGGGGAGATAGATATCAATTGTTCTTTAATAAACATCATCCTGAGACTATTACCTTGCCAGCTCCTTCTTTGTTTGATTTGACTGCAGGCACGTACCTTGTTCCATTGGCAGCTATTCACGCCTACCGGAACCCTGCACCAGCTGAGGAGCCAGAACCGAAACCACAATTTGATCCTTCACGACAGTCTAACTATCAGTGGGATCCGGAGATGATTGCCAGCCAGTGGCAATGGAGCCTTCTTCTTCTTCATCACAGTACGACCCCAACAACTATTAGTATGGATATCCGCCAGGCCAGCCGTGGCCATAGACCAACTTAGGCCAAAAGCCTAAGCTTGGGGGAGTACGTATTTCTCACCGACATTACATTTATGTTCACACACACTCATTGCTAGATGTCGGTGCTCATACTTTTTCACTGTAATATCCATGCTAGTTTATTTTCTTTTTCCTGTTTTCTTCTTGTGTGTTTAATAAACCTTAAGAAAAACCAAAAAAAAATTAGTAGTAGTTTATTTTTCTGCTGTAGTAGTAATAATTAAAAAAAGAAAACCAAAAAATATTTCCCGTTCTTCTTTTGCTTGTTGGGAGCTTTCCCGTGTAAATAGTTTTATTTCTTTTCTTTTCTTTGGGTGTCGGTAGGAGAAGACCATAATTAAATTGTTGAAGTGGCTCTTATATGCATTATTGTTGAATTAACCAAAGAGCCCATATTGCCTTGTCTTCTCCTGTTTATTGAATGCTCGCAGATTCCAGCTTAGTCCAATGCACGTGCACTCTTATTATTATTCACACCATTCGGTCGTGCAAGTGAAAGGCAATTATGATGATATATGATGGACTGACTGAGAGGAGAAAAGCTGGTATGAACTCGGCCTCTTTTGTTTTTGTAAATATGATGAGCCCGTCGTTCTTGATTCAGCTTATTATGAATAAACATGTTTGCAATGACAATTAGAGATCATAGTTGCTTGTTCCATGCTTGATTAGCTATGAGTTATAATGATTTACCTTGTATGCCAACATGCTATTGAGATGATTATGATGTGGTATGATGGGGTGGTATCCTCCTTTGAATGATTTAAGTGACTTGACTTGGCACATGTTCACGCATGTAGTTGAAACAAATCAACATAGCCTTCACGATATTTATGTTCATGGTGGATTATATCCTACTCATGCTTGCATCCAATGCTTATTAATTTTAATGCATGTACATGGCTGTTGTCGCTCTCTAGTTGGTCGCTTCCCAGTCTTTTGCTAGCCTTCACTTGTACTAAGCGGGAATACTGCTTGTGCATCCAATCCCTTAAACCCCAAAGTTATTCCAGATGAGTCCACCATACCTTCCTATATGCGATATCTACCTGCCGTTCCAAGTAAATTTGTATGTGCCAAACTCTAAACCTTCAAATAAACATTCTGTTTTGTATGCTCGAATAGCTCATGTATCAACAAAGGTTGTCCTTATCTTCTGTGTTAGGTGGGTTATTCTCAAGAGGAGTGGACTCCGCTCCTCACTCACGAGAAAATGGCTGGTCACCGGAATGCCCAGTCCCATGCTTTATGCAAACTAAATCAAAATTAATTGCAAACAAAACTCCCCCTGGGACTTGATGTATGTTGGAGGCACTCGTTGTTTCGAGCAAGCCATGGATTGATGACTTTTTGGTGGAGGGGGAGTATAAACTTTACCATTCTATTTGGGAACCGCCTATAATGTGTTTAGCATGGAAGATATCGCCATCTCTTAGTTGTTATGTTGACAATGAAAGTATACTGCTCAAAATACAATTTATCTCTATTTAAAAACCGAGCTCTGGCACCTCTACAAATCCCTGCTTCCCTCTGCGAAGGGCCTATCCATTTACTTTTATGTTGAGTCATCACCCTCTTATTAAAAAGCACTAGCTGGAGAGCACAGCCATCATTTGCATTCATCACTATTAATCTATGTTGGGTATGACTATGATTGGATCTCTTTTACCATGAATTACAATGTCTAGTCAGTCCTTGATCTTTAAAGGTGCTCTGCATTTATGTTTTGCGGTTTCAGAAAGGGCTAGCGAGATACCATCTTGTTATATCATATTATGATTGTTTTGAGAAAGTGTTGTCATCCGAGATTTATTATTATGACTTGCTAGTTGATTATGCTAT
This sequence comes from Triticum monococcum, assembly GCA_034509565.1. Lineage (NCBI taxonomy): Eukaryota > Viridiplantae > Streptophyta > Magnoliopsida > Poales > Poaceae > Triticum > Triticum monococcum. The sequence continues at coordinate 414,442,881 of CM067845.1, forward strand.
TGATATGAGTAATTATGAGACATGAGAATTATTGCAAGTGTGGTTAGTTATGATCTATGCTGAAAACTTGAATGCTGGCTTGACATAGTTACAACAACAAGAGCAAATAGAGTTTGTAAAAGTTTTTCTTTCTTTCTTTCAGTTTGTCAACTGAATTGCTTGAGGACAAGCAAGGGTTTAAGCTTGGGGGAGTTGATACGTCTCCGTCGTATCTACTTTTCCAAACACTTTTGCCCTTGTTTTGGACTCTATCTTGTATGATTTGAATGGAACTAACCCGGACTGACGCTGTTTTCAGTAGAATTACCATGGTCTTGTTTTATGTGCAGAAAACAAGTATTCTCGGAATGACCTGAAACTCCACGGGAGGTCTTAAAAAAATAATAAAAAATCCTCGCCAAATATGAAGACCAGGGGGCCCACACCCTTTCCACGAGGGTGGGGGAGCCCCCCCTAGGGCGCGCCCCCTACCTCGTGGGCCCCCTGTTGACCCTCCGACGCCAACTCCAACTCTATATATTTGCTTTTGGAGATAAAAAATCAGAGAGAAGAAATCATCCTGTTTTACGATACGGAGCCGCCGCCACCCCTAAAACCTCTCGGGAGGGTTGATCTGGAGTCCGTTCGGGGCTCCGGAGAGGGGGATTCGTCGCCGTCGTCATCATCAACCATCATCCATCACCAATTTCATGATGCTCACCGCCGTGCATGAGTAATTCCATCATAGGCTTGCTGGACGGTGATGGGTTGGATGATATTTATCATGTAATCGAGTTAGTTTTGTTAGGGTTTGATCCCTAGTATCCATTATGTTCTGAGATTCATGTTGCTATGACTTTGCTATGCTTAATGCTTGTCACTAGGGCCCGAGTGCCATGATTTCAGATCTGAACCTATTATGTTTTCATGAATATATGTGAGTTCTTGATCCTATCTTGCAAGTCTATAGTCACCTACTATGTGTTATGATCCGGCAACCCCGAAGTGACAATAATCGGGACCACTCCCGGTGATGACCATAGTTTGAGGAGTTCATGTATTCACTATGTGCTAATGCTTTGTTCCGGTTCTCTATTAAAAGGAGGCCTTAATATCCCTTAGTTTTAGTTTCCAATAGGACCCCGCTGCCACGGGAGGGTAGGATAAAAGATGTCATGCAAGTTCTTTTCCATAAGAAGGTATGCCTATATACGGAATGCATGCCTACATTACATTGATGAATTGGAGCTAGTTCTGTGTCACCCTATGTTATGATTGTTACATGATGAACCGCATCCGGCATAATTATCCATCACTGATCCGGTGCCTACGAGTTTTCCATATACTGGTTCTCGCTTATTTACTTTCCCGCTGCTACTGTTACAATCATTACAAAATACCAAACACACTACTTTTGCTGTCTTTACTTTTGTCACCGCTACCACCACTATCATATTACTTTGCTACTAAACACTTTGCTGCAGATACTAAGTTTCCAGGTGTGGTTGAATTGACAACTTAGCTGCTAATACTTGAGAATATTCTTTGGCTCCCCTTGTGTCGAATCAATAAATTTGGGTTGAATACTCTACCCTCGAAAGCTGTTGCGATCCCCTATACTTGTGGGTTATCAGTCTTCCACCGTAATTACAATTGTTTCATCCACATGCATGCGGGTTAGCAAGTTTCCCTTTACTAATTAACCTTCTTCTTGTCTTTCCAAGGTCCTGTGAACATCCCACCACCTATACTTGAAAATTTTTATAACCAAGGGGGAGATGACGATGGTGATGATCACGAGCATGAGGACGAGCAGCGCCCATATACTCTGTGGCGCCTGGCAACTAATTCCGATGGATCTCCTCTTCTTGTGTGTATACAGCCCACTGATGGTGTTACTGCTAAGGAAGCAGGTGTCTCCCATGGTCGCACTCTCCGGACCTATTCCAACACCCGTTGCATGGTATTCGGGATGGATACTAGTGTGCTAGCGCCAACTCCTTCTCCCTGGTACATAATTGATAGTCTTGGAGAAAACTCGCTCTTCCTTGGACAAAACTATCCGATGATGGTGAAAGGCGATCCAACTGTTGTTGACACAACGTTAACAGTTCCATTTATGAGAAGCAACTGTGTCTATACCTCGGACATTTGTGTGGTTCCCTACCCTGGTAGGGATATAGTAGGCCGCTTCAGCCTGGATGATCAGTCCTGTGTTGGTTTCCAGATCGACAATCGATGGCCCGTCCCAGAGAATCACTTGTGGTTCAAAGGAAGCGTTTCCAACACTGAGGAATGGTTGAGTTGAAGTTCATTTCATTGCTTGTTATATGTTGTGTGGTGAAAACTTTAGTATTTATAATGTATCCTCGTTGTCGATGTGGGTTGATGACCTGTTGTATGTAATAAAATGATATGCGTGTGATAAACTTACTAAATTTATGAATGGCTTTCGAGTCGCTTCTCTGAGTGAGTTGTCGATACTAGTACTATATAGTAGGAGTAAGTAGTAGGAGTAGTAGGGTGGCATGGGCCAGAACAAGCATTCACGTCCAGGAGTACATCACACACCACCACCATGACATCCATCTGACACCATATTATTTCTTGGAGTCCGTGCTAGAGCAATCTCTTCAACCTCGTCGTTTCTCTAACTTCAGCCATCGTGCGGCGGGCGAGGTGGGGGTTTGCCGATAGTCGGTTTCCTTAACTGCGGTCCCACTTGTAAGGCCAAATCCAATGCATGACCCCAAATGGACCTCCGTTTTGCATGAACTCCAACGATAATTTTGACTAGAAAAGCAAGACCAAAGAAAACAAGAAACACAAGAATACATTTTACTACTCCTGTAAGTTGGATTAGTGCCTTCTCGATGCATTCATTGTTGATCTGCGGAGGCTCGATCTTGCGTGCTTCTTTCTTCTTCGAGTGTAAAGAAGTAGATGTTGCTTCCTCGCATCTAGTCTCATGTCTAGCCTCTATTCTAGTAGGAGTATCAACAAGTGCACTAATCTCATCCGAGAGCAGAACCGAAGATTTAGTCGGGTTCTTCCTCCTTTTGCCGACACGTGGGACATCCAGCATCCAGGTCGTGTCATGAAAGAAAATAGAGTGGTAGTTGAAGCCACGAGATGTGCATCTTGGGTTAAACTGTAAATAGAATCTTACTACTCTTGAGTAACTCCAAAAGCGGCCACCGAAGATCTTTATTGGATTTGTTTTTCATCACCAGCACGTCGAGGTGAAAGATGTGCAGGTTCAGTGCGTCCTCTTGCGTTTTCACTGACATGTGGGGTCGTATGTGAGCAAACAGACGATGGGCTCCACACGTCCGCTGGCTGCCTGAGAAGAGAGATAGAGAAGGGCTGAGCACGGACTGCAGGAAATTTGTTCTACGTACCTCGATATAGGCTCGATATTGTCGGCGTTCTGGGAACGAGGGTCCCCAGACTTGCCTGCCTACGGCCTGCGGCGTGGCTCAAAAGGGGGCCCAACATGGCCCATCTTCATCAACACACACTCAAGACCCTCGCGAGGGGCCAAGCCTCACGGGGCGGACAACACGGAGCTTCCTCAGACACGGCCTCATCAGGCTGGCCCGTGAGGAGGCGGAGAGATCAAGGCGGGGTACCTCACGAGGTGCCCGTGACGCAAGCCATGATGACCAAGGGCGCCAGGCGGGCGCCAGCCCGCACAGTGTCCTCCTTTCCACTTTGGTGCAAAGGGAGCAAGCGCGGGCAGGAGCATCAAGCAAAGGCGCCCGTTTCGGTGCAATGAGACCAAGACCAGTCCAACGGCAAGGAGGCAGTCATTGTGGAGGCCAAGCCAGCGTCACCACTAGAGTCTTTGGCAGGCGAGGACCAACTTTAGTCAGGATAAGTGTACCAGATGTTCCCCTTCAGAATGGCCAATTGTTGGCGCCCTTCTCGCTCAATATTTGGGAAGAGGCCCAGGGCCTTTGGCTATAAATAGGACCAGCCACCCATAGGGTAGGGGAGAGGAGATCGAATCAGAGGGAGAAACGAGAAGAGAGAGAGAGAGAGAGAGAGAGAGAGAAGGGTGATTGAACTCCTCCCAGCAGTTCATCGCCCCATCCAAGAACAGACCCTCGCGAGGCTGTTCTTCCTTGTATTGCTCATCATCATCAGCCCAAGAGGCAATCCACCACACCATACACTGGAGTAGGGTATTACACCACAACGGTGGCCCGAACCATTATAAACCCTGTGTTTCTTGTGCTGCTCTTTCCTTAGCCTAGATCTTAGCGAGGCGGAGGGGTGCAGGTAGGTAGAAGGTGAAATCTCCATGCGCACCCCAGTGTTTGAACCTCAAGGGTCTGCCGGAACCCGAAATCCGACATTTGGCGCGCCAGGTAGGGGTGCACCGGAGTTTTCCCTTCCGCCACCGCCACGACTTGCCCCGCGATGAGTAGCGCGTCGCCCGCTCCGGCCGCCGGCGCCAGCATGGGGGCCAGGGGGCTCCGAGCCCTGGCCCCAGCCCTGCAACGGGTATGGTGGCCGGACAAGTTCAAGCCAATGACACCGCCGCGCTACGGCGGCGCGACTGATCCGCTGGCCTTCTTGCTGGCGTACGAGGAGGCCATCCTCGAAGCTGGAGATGACGATAGGGTCATGGCCAACTGGCTCCCCATGGCCCTCACTGGCGCTCCGCGCGCATGGCTGCTCCACCTGCCGGCAGCCTCCGTGGCCTCTTGGGAAGAGCCCCGCAGCCTCTTCCCCGCCCACCATGCTACACCAACACCCCCGGTCGTCGCGGCCCTCCTGGGCGGCTTGCAGGCGCCGCCTACAAGTCACCACGTCAAGCCGTTCATCCGCCGGGTCAGTGCCGCTTCCACGCAGCAGGGGGCTCTCCCGGACCGGGCGGCGCCCAAGGCCGGCCTGACCTTCAGCTCGGAGGACCACCCCTCCAACTCGGCCTGCTCTGGTGTGCTCCCCATGCTGTGCACCCCCACCATCTGCCAGGTGGCCGTCACCAGAACTCTTATTGATGGCGGTGCGGTCCTCAGTGTGCTCTCGGTTGAGGCCTTCAACCTCCTCTGCATACCCCTGGAACGACTGCAACCCAGCCGGCCCTTCTCAGGCGTTGGGGGCGGATCATCCAGCTCCTTGGGACTGATCCGGCTCCCAGTAACCTTCGGCACCTACAACAACTTCCGCACGGAGCTGGTCGACTTCGACATCGCCCCCATCGGCCTCCCCTACAACGCCATCCTCGGCTACCCAGCGCTGGCCCAGTTCATGGCCGCGACGCACCCGGCGTACAACCTCATGAAGATGCCCGGGAGCAGCGGTGTCCTCACCGTGCACGGGGACACCAGAGACGCGCTGCGGGTGCTCAAGCTCATCTTCAAGACGGCGGCGTCGGCGCAGCCCGCCGACTCGGAGACCCCCGAGCCCAAGGGGGCTGCACCCGCCAAGAAGAAACAGTTGTTCACCCAAGACAAGGCAGAAACCAAGCAGATACCCGTCGATGAGGATGGGTCCACCAACGCCACTTTCACCATAGGCGCCAACCTCGAACCCGAGCAGGAGGAGGCCCTGGTCGGGTTCCTACGCGCAAACAAGAAGGTATTCACTTGGGAGCCTGACCAGTTGGCGGGGATCCCTAGGAGTGTAATCGAGCATCACCTCAACGTGTGCCCCAACATGCGCCCTGTGAAGCAGAAGGCAAGGCGGCAGTCCACAGAAAAGCAGGCCTTCATCATCCAAGAGACCCGCAAACTAGAAGCCGCTGGGGTCATTCGCGAGGTCCGATACCCGGATTGGTTGTCCAACCCTTTCGTTGTGCCAAAGAAGGGAGGGAAGGAGCGTATGTGTGTCGACTTCACCAACCTCAACAAGGCATGCCCGCAAGACCCGTTCCCGCTCCCCCGCATCGACCAGATCGTCGATTCCACCGCGGAATGCGACCTGCTATGCTTCTTGGATGCCTTCTCTGGGTATCACCAGATCAAGATGGCGGTAGAAGACGTCGAAAAGACAGCCTTCCTAACCCCGTGTGGGGTGTACTGCTACACATGCATGCCATTCGGGCTGCATAACGCAGGGGCGACCTTTCAGCGGCTGATGCACATCACCTTGGGCCCGCAGCTCGAGAAGAATGTTAAAGCTTACGTCGATGACATTGTGGTAAAGTCTCGGGAGGCCGGGACCCTGATACAAGACCTGGAGGAAACCTTCGCGAGCCTCAACACAGTGAACCTGCAGCTCAACCCAGAGAAGTGTGTGTTTGGAGTCCCCTCGGGCAAGCTCTTGGGTTTCCTCGTGTCCCACCGAGGCATCGAGGCTAACCCGGAAAAGGTCAAGGCGGTGGAGGACATGAGCCCGCCAAAGACCCTCAGAGAAATGCAGAAGCTCATTAGGCGCGTGACCGCGCTAGGGCGCTTCATCTCCAAGTTGGGGGAGCGAGCGCTGCCTTTCTTCCAGCTAATGAAGAAAAAGGGGCCCTTTGAGTGGACTGAAGAGGCCGACAAGGCGTTCCAGGATCTCAAGAGATACCTGACCAGCCCACCGGTCATGGTGGCTCCGCGCCCTCAAGAGCCCCTGGTGCTTTACCTCGCCGCCACTCCCTACTCTGCCAGCGCAGCCCTGGTGGCGGTTACAGAGGAGCATCGAATCAAAACCACAGCAGCAGCCCGGGACAAGGCAAAACAGGAACAAGGAAGGCCCACAGAAACTGCCACCGTGGCTGAGGAGGATCATCCGCCGCAGAGGATTGCACCGGAGGCGGAAGAGGCCCCTCTCCCAGATGGCCAGCCTCAGGAGGCCTCATCGCCTCAGGAGGCGCCATGGTCTCCGAAGGGAGCTACCAGCACTGACGCACCCAACCTCGTTGAGCACCCAGTGTACTTCGTCAGCACGGTGTTGCGGGACGCGAGGGCACGGTACCCCATGCCTCAAAAACTCCTCCTCGCGCTACTGGTGGCCTCGCGCAAGCTGCAGCACTATTTTCAGGGTCACCCCATCAAGGTCGTCTCGTCATTCCCCCTGGAGAGAGTGCTCAGGAGCCCTAACTCAGCTGGAAGGGTTGCTGAGTGGAACATAGAACTGCAAGCATTTCAGCTCGAATTCAGCACGACCAGAGTCATCAAGGGAGAAGCATTGGCGGATTTTGTGGCAGAATGGACGGAGGCACCAGGCCTCAAGGCCGACGAGGATCGGTCCATCTCCCCGGGAAGCGAGGCGCGAGAAGGCTGGGTCATGTACTTTGATGGGGCGTTCTCCAGGCATGGCACTGGGGCTGGGGCGGTGCTTATATCGCCCACTCAGGACAAGCTCTACTATGCTGTGCAGCTCTGTTTCTAGCAAGGTGAAAAGGTCTCCAACAACATAGCGGAGTATGAAGGTTTAATAGCGGGCTTGAAGGCCGCAGCTACCCTGGGGGTGAAACGCCTCACCATCAAGGGCGATTCACAGCTCCTTGTCAATTTCTCCAACAAGGTGTACGAGCCAAAAGATGAGCACATGGAAGCCTACCTTGTGGAGGTCCGCAGGATGGAGAAGCAGTTCTGGGGGTTGGAGTTGCAGCACGTGCCCCGTGGCACCAATCAGGAGGCCGACGACATCGCCAAACGGGCGTCCAGGCGGTTACCTCAGGAGCCTGGCATTTTCGAGGAGCGGCTCTTCAAGCCCTCAGCCCTGTCGTCATTGTCAAACACGGCTCAGCCTCGGGAGGAGCTCCCCCAGCCACCTGCCTCAGGAGCTCCGGCCTGTGGCCCGGCCTCAGGAGCACGCCTGCTCCTGACAATGGAACCTTAGGAGGGGTGCTGGATCACGGAGCTCCGGAGTTACTTAACACAAGGGACCCTGCCAGAGAAGGAGGAGGAAGCGGAGCGTGTGGCATGGCAGGCCACGACATACTGCATCAAGGATGGAGAGCTCTACCGGAAGCGGCCAAACGATGTATCCCTGCGCTGCATCTCCAGGGAGCAAGGAAAGGAACTGCTGGAAGATATACACGGCGGAGACTGTGGACATCATTCATCATCACGGACCCTTGTCGGAAAGGCGTTCCGCAGTGGGTTTTATTGGCCCACCGCACTCAATGACGCCGTCGAACTAGTGAAAGCTTGTGAGGCCTGCCAGTTCCACGCCAAGCAGATCCATCAGCCGGCAGGAGGCCTACAGACTATACCCCTTTCGTGGCCATTCGCAGTCTGGGGGCTGGACATCCTGGGCCCGTTTCCTCGGGCGCCAGGGGGCTACCGCTACCTCTACGTCGCCGTGGACAAGTTCACCAAGTGGGCTGAAGTAGAGGCTGTTCGCACCATCCCCGCGGGTTCCGCGGTCAAGTTCATCAGGGGCATCGTGAGCCGGTTCGGGGTGCCGAACCGCATCATCACGGACAATGGTTCACAGTTCACCAGTAACCTCTTCAAAACATACTGTGCTAACCTTGGAACGCAGATATGCTATGCTTCGGTGGCGCACCCCCGAAGCAACGGCCAGGCCGAGTGAGCCAACGCAGAGGTCCTGAGGGGCCTCAAGACCAGGACGTTCAAGAAGAAGCTGGAGGCCTGCACCATAGGTTGGTAAGACGAGCTTCAGTCCGTGTTGTGGTCCATCCGCACAACCGCGACCAAGCCGACTGGAGAGACCCTGTTCTTCCTGGTCTACGGAGCCGAAGCGGTCCTCCCTCACGAGCTCAGACGTCGCTCCGCGGAGGTCCTGACGTTCGACGAGGCACAGCAGGACGCCATGCGGGGGATGGACCTCATGCTGGGGGAGGAACATCGCCGAGAAGCCGCGCTGCGAGCGGCAAGGTACCAACAAGCACTGCGACGATATCACTGCCGCAACATCCGCCCCAGAACTCTCGAGGTAGGAGACCTCGTGCTCAGGCGGGTCCTCTCCAGGGAGGGACTGCACAAGCTCTCTCCCATGTGGGAGGGCCCGTTCAAGATTGTTCATGTTTCCAGGCCCGGCTCCGCGCGCTTGGAGACTCAGGAGGGGGTGCCGGTCCAGAACACATGGAACATCCAGCACCTCCGGAGGTTCTACCCCTAAAAAGGCCCAGAGCCTGTGAAGAAAGCGAATGCCTGTGAAGCTGTCGCGTTTTGGAAAAGGCCCAGAGCCTGTGAAGAAGGCGAATGCCTGTGAAGCTGTCGCATTTTGAAAAAAGGCCCAGAGCCTGTGAACAAGGCGAATGCCTGTGAAGCCGTCGCGTTTTGGAAAAGGCCCGGAGCCTGTGAAGAAGGCCAACGCCTGTGAAGCTCGCCGCCCGTGACACTCTCACGTAATAATGAGTTGGGGCTGTACACGCCCCGGAGTCTCAGGAGCGCCGGCCTCAGGCCCTGGGGCTCCCTCACACGCCCAGTGGCAGCACTTAGCTCCACGCTGGTGAGAAGACGTCGAAGACTAGATTAGGTGCCGGACGCGGCTTTTTCATTTGCTTTCTGTAGTTGGCTTGTTCATTCTCATTCGAAGTTTTATTGAAGCTGTTGCCGTCTTTGGCTTGTGGTTCTTTGACTTTTCACTCCCCTGCCTCGATTTCTCTTATGCAAGGCCTCGCGAGGGGGGCAGCCGAGCGCCCTCGCGGGTGTTCCTGTCCTAGTCGTTCAAAGGTTTCGTGACCTGGGTCCATTACAGGAGCACCCCTCTAGTTCGTGCCCCACGGGCACCGCGACACGAACACATGGCCTGGGTTGGTCGCCCCCCACGGCTGGGGCCGGGAACTATCCACGCGCGGGCGCGTAGCCGGAAGGCACGATAACGGAAGCAAAGTGATGATTAACAGCAATAACCCAAACACGCCCCCGCGGGGCTTCACGCTACTGTCTTTTTATGCAGGAAAAAGGAAAAGAAAGAACAAATCAGGCGCAGCTCGCCTCACACCGGCCTACAGGGAAGACTCGAGCTGCCTCCGGGGATCAGGCAGACTCCCTCTCGCGCTTCACCGAGGCGCGACGGCGGGCAAACACGCTACCACCTCCCAAGCAGGTACGACGGCGTGGAGGCTGACCGCGGCCACCGCTAGAAGAGTCACCGCCTGAAGAAGAACCGAAGAAGCTTGGGGAACCCTGAGTGCCGCCAGTCATGCGAGCGCTGTCCTCTCCATCATCGTCGGAGCTGGGTTCCCAGCCGCGGTCGTCGTCCTCGGGGCACCACCCTGCGCGGCGACCATCTTCCCCAAACACCCTCACGTAGAGGGTGGCATCGCCGTCAAACTTGAAGTGCAGGGTGCACCGACGGCTCAGGCCACGCGCGCGGGCAAACGTCTGCCAACCGTGGGCCAAGGCCAGGCTCCCGGCTGCGGAGACCTCCAGTGAAGCCCATGAGGCCCGGCTGCAGCAGCCGTCAGCCTAGAGCCAGAGGCCGCCCGGAGCGCCGGCCAGGAGCTCGCCGAGGAGGAAGCGAGGAAGTGGAAGCCGGGTGCTAGTCGGCTCCCCCGACCACACAACGAACTCCGGCAGCACCTCTGCAACGCGAAAGCGCGGCCTAGGGGGACGCGCGACCGAAGCACGCCCCCCGGCCGCAGCAGTCCGCCCGTCACCATGCTGGAAATTGTCTCCACGGCTGCGGGGAGCTGCCATGGTGGCCACAGGATGTTTGCGAGGGCGCCCTCGGCCGCGCTTGGGCGGGGGAGAGGCAGGCTCAACCTGGCGAGCCTTCCCCTTCTCTGCGGCCGAGAACCTCCTCGACGGGGCCATGAAGAAGAAGGAGAAGCAAGGGGGGATGAACTGGAAGGGCGCTCGCCGATCCGTACTTATAGCCGGCGAGGGCCAACCGTCGGCCCCCACGATCGCAGGTAATCATGACCCGCTTTGCATGCAGGGACTTGTCCAATCCGTGCAGTTGCCGAGCCTCCATGGGGAAGTGGAGACGTCCACGTCCAATCAACCGCCATGCGGCGCCCAAGACCGCAGGCTGTTAGGGCCCGCGGCGCTTCGCTCTTGCCCTTTCGCCTTCCTGCACGGCCAAGCCCGGGCGCGCCTTGGGCCCGGGGGCTACTGTTGGCGTTCTGGGAACGGGGGTCCCCAGACTTGCCTGCCTGCGACCTGCGGCGTGGCTCAAAAGGGGGCCCAACACGACCCATCTTCATCAACACAGACTCAAGACCCTCGCGAGGGGCCAAGCCTCGCGAGGCGGACGACACGGAGCTTCCTTAGACATGGCCTCATCAGGCTGGCCCGTGAGGAGGCGGAGAGATCAAGGCGGGGTACCTCACGAGGTGCCCGTGACGCAAGCCATGACGACCAAGGGCGCCAGGCGGGCGCCAGCCCGCGTAGTGTCCTCCTTTCCTCTTTGGTGCAAAGGGAGCAAGCGCAGGCAGGAGCATCAAGCAAAGGCGCCCGTTTCGGTGCAACGAGACCAAGACCAGTCCAATGGCAGGGAGGAAGTCATTATGGAGCCCAAGCCAGCGTCACCACCAGAGTCTTTGGCAGGCGAGGACCAACTTTAGTCAGGATAAGTGTACCAGATGTTCCCCTTCATAATGGCCAATTGTTGGCGCCCTTCCCGCTTAATATTTGGGAAGAGGCCCAGGGCCTTTGCCTATAAATAGGACCAGCCACCCACAGGGTATGGGAGAGGAGATCGAATCAGAGGGAGAATCGAGAAGAGAGATAGAGAAGGGTGATTGAACTCCTCCCAGTAGTTCATCGCCCCAGCCAAGAACAGACCCTCGCGAGGTTGTTCTTCCTTGTATTGCTCATCATCATCAGCCCAAGAGGCAATCCACCACATCACACACTGGAGTAGGGTATTACACCACAACGTTGGCCCGAACCAGTATAAACCCTGTGTTTCTTGTGCTGCTCTTTCCTTAGCCTAGATCTTAGCGAGGCGGAGGGGTGCAGGTAGGTAGAAGGCGAAATCTCCACGCGCACCCCAGTGTTCGAACCTCAAGGGTCTGCCGGAACCCGAAATTCGACAGATATAGTGGGGTGGCATGGGCCATAACTAACATTCACGTCTAGCAGTACGGCACACGCCACCCACACGAGTCCCATCCGACACCAATTTTCTTGGAGTCCGTGCTACAGCCATCTCTTCTCCCTCCTGTTTTCTCAGCCATCGCGTGGTGGGCGGGGTGGGGGTTTGCTGATAGTCGGTTTGCTCAACTTCGGTCCCACAAGTGAAAATGCAACAACGCACGCATTCCCACTTGAGCGGCGTGCCGGACCAACCGTGTGGGGCTGCGATGCGAACACGGCAGGCTTTCCTTTTGAACTTGTAACTTGTAAAATTTGGTTCTGCTCCATGGCGCAACCGATAGATAGAAAATAACGATTTTGCCTAGAGTAATGAGAAGTTTGGTTCTGGCGCCGTTCATGCATGGAGTATGTACGAAAATTATGAAGTTGATGCGAAAGGTAAGATAATTACTGTAGTATCATATACTACTACATGGATTTGACGGAAAGATAAAAATACATACGGATCCATCAATGTTCAATGACATCCTCATGCCCTAGTGCGCCGGGTCACCAACCGACGTGTGAGGAGCAGCGGCGTTGGCGGCGAGCTCAACATGCTTCTGAACAGTGCCGTCCAAGGTTGCCCTGCGCTCCAAGAAGGCCAGCGTCCTATCATCCTCCTCTTGCATGTAGTAGTCCTTGTGGACGATTTGTGCGTAGACGTGGGTGATTATGTCGATGGTGTCTTGCTGCGCCAGGCGCTGCGCGGCGAGCGCGACCTCGAGGTGGACATTCTCCGGCGCGACGGCGGGCAGTCGCAGGGCCACCAGTGCGTCGAAGAGGTTGTTACCATAGTGGTCGTTGAGGGTGGCGGGCATTGCAGAGCCTGGGCGCATCGGCTGGAGGCTTACATCAAAGTCGTCTGCAAGCTTCTTGACGACGGTGAACTTGTCGAGGAAACCGACGAGGATCTCGTCGAGCAAGGAGACGAAGCTGTCGTCCAAGCGGCCCTCACCCTGGCGGCCTCAAGCAATACTACCTGGAGACGTTCTGCACAGCCGGCTGGCACATCTGGCACAGCCGGCTGATGCTCACGCTCATCGCCTCCATGGGTCTAGCGTAGCTTCTAGTCAACTGATCTTGTGATTCGAGTGATCACTCAGCCCTTGGTTAGCGTGCATAGGATTTCGTACTACTCCTCGGCCCTCTACTGCACCTGCCTTTGGTTGTATGATAGGTGGGCCAGCCACCCCCTGGGGCCATGTGTCATTCACCCAAAGGCATTTGCCGTAAGTCAATGAAGTTGCGTCCCCCTTCGTGCCGGTGTAGTAGAGTCATCTCACCAGACCTCTAGTTGGGGCCAAACGAGAGAAGTTTGATGTTTACTGGTTTATTGGTCCCCTTTGCATTTTGCGCCAAGTTTTGACCTTTGATTTAACTAATAAAATGTTAATGCATGTAAAAAAATGTTGTGTAAGTCACCTTACGAAAACCAAATAATCCCAAAATACTTAGGCACGGTGCATTAACTCCCTCCTTGTTTCTTATTTCATGACATATCAACCAATGAGAGATGTGGGCCATGCATGCTTTCAATGACTTGAGACTACCAAACAAGACATGCAGTGTTTAGTTCATTGCATGTAATCCTATTAGTACTCTAGTTAGGAGTAGCAAAAAAACATTAAGTTATCTCGCTAATAGGAATAAAACACCATGTATTTATTTACAGAGGGAGTAGTACATTTTTGGTGGCATGCATTACTAGATATTGCTAGTCAAATACTAAAATCCAGATGGATGTGGTAGTACTCTGTGACGCCCCAAGACCGATGCTCGAGAAGACTTCCATAGGTTCTGGGTTTCTCCGTGTGTTTCATTTTTGCTTGCTCCTTTTATTTTTGCATTGCATCATGTCATCATGACATCATATCTTTATTTTTTTTGCAACTCAACTAAGTAAACCGTATGGATCTTCGATTCGTTTAAATCGAGGGAACTCACATGGTGGTTTCTCTTTAAAACATACCCTCCCGATATTTAGGAAGATATTATAAAATATTCCTTTATTTTGGAATTACCTTTAACACACTAGCAAATAATCACATGTCTTTTCTGCGTCAAGTTTGGCCCCAAACTTTTCCCATAATTTCTTTCATCATTTTCCGAAGCTTTACCAAAATTCTCAACATTTTTGGATACTCCTAGAACCTCGTCCTAGTTCAAACCCATTTGAATTAAATTCCAATGAGTTTGAATTCTTATCGTTCGATCTGGTCTTTTCTAATTTTCTCGGACCAAGCATATTTTTGTGAGTCCAAGAAAATTAACCACATGCCCAAATTCTTCCTCTAACCTTCTCTTCTCTCTTTTTCCTTTCTCTTATTTCTCTGTTAATGTAAAGAGAAGGATATAGGAGAGAGAAGAGCCTGGCTGGGCCTCCCAGCCCAGCTGCAACTTGCCCAAACAACCAGCTCGCTGCTTCTCTTGGGCCTTACAACATCTTGTGCCGGCCCATCTAAACCTAACCCTAGGCCCGAGCGACCTAGCACTCCCGCATCGCTCTCTCCCTCTCCATCGTCTCCACCCCGCCGCCAGAGAGACCCGCTCGATCCCCTCGCCCTCTCCCCATTGAACCCTTCCTCTCGCTCGTCTCTATCTTTCCCTGCTCCCGATCCCCCATCTCCCTTCTCTGCCTCCTTCCTCCTGCACCGCGCCAAGCATCCCCTTATCCTTCCCAAGACTACCGCTAGCGCCCCAGCAGGCTGCTGCCGTCCGTCTCCTCCGCCTGGTGCCTGCGCAGCCGCGCGTCCAGAGGCCGCCGCCCGCTCCTCCCTCGATCCTGCCGGAATCCAGTGTCGGCCTTGTCCCCTCCCTCAAGCACGTCATCGCCTCCCTCCTTCCTCTCCTGCAGCGCGTCCCCGACCACCTAGGCCGAAGCCCCCGCTGCTGCGCCTGGGACAGGAGGTACCCCATGGAGGCCGCCCCTTGCTCGTCTCGTGCCAATTCTCCATGCCCCGTCGGCCTCCTCTGCATAGCGCCTCCCGACGCCACCCCACCTCCATCGCCCTTGCTGCTGCTACTAGACCACCATCGCCACCTTCCCATGTTTTTTCTTCGGCCTTCAGTGCATCGAACACCCCACTGGTGCCTCTGTGAACGTTGCCAAGTTTGGCCACCACCAATACCCTCTAATCCTGCACCCGGAGCCCAAGTTTGAAGACTGCGTGGATGTGCATCTCACTTGTGCCACTTTGGATCATCAAGACCGTTTCAAGATTCGCCAAGTACCGCTACGCCCGAAGACCACGGATCCGTGAAGTTCCACTACCCTCGTCGTGGATCCGACAAGTACCCCGGCAACGTGTACCACTACCGTCGACCTCCGAAGGACATGGTTTTGCCGAGTACCCCTTCATGTTGTAAAGACCGTCAAGTCCTTCGACGACAAGTGCATGACCACACGGATTGTGCCAAGTACCCCTTCGAGCTATCAAGACCGCAAGCGCCAAGTTACTCGACGACCCTTGAAGACTTCAGATTCAACAAGCCCGATGACGCTCTTGTACAACTACGTTGCCGAGTCCGGGACCGGCAAGACCAACGACGCGGAAACGCCAAGTACCTCTACCGCCTTTTTTCGGAATCCCAAGAACGCCAAGTACCTCGACACCCGGCGCCTAGAATGACCACCAACGCCGAAGACCCATGGACAAAAACCATCAAGTTCGACTACCGTCGACGTGCACTTCGCCAAGTACCACACCGTTTTGGAAGACCTGTGAACATCAAGTTCTTTGCCATGAACAGTTACAGTGTTGTGGGACCGGCAAGTACCCTCTTTGGATCGCCAAGTTCAGCTATCGATGACACATACCACTACCGTCGCTGTGATCGCGAGAACCTCTACTTCCTCCTCAAAAACGTGAACGACTACCGTCGACCCCAAGTGACTTGGATTCGTCAAGTCCTTCTAGGAAAACGTGTACCACTATCGCCGCGAGTACCTCTACCGTCGTCGTGTACCCCACTACTTCCACTACGAATGTCCCAAGAACGTTGTAACGCCCCAAATATAACTTTCCCAATTTGTACTCCAACTCTTGTCGTTTCCGGCGTTAAGTTATATTTATTTCTCGGGTTCGGGTCTTTGTCTCCGTGTGTTGTTTTCGTTTTCATGCATCTCATATCATGTCATCATGTGCATTGCATTTGCATACGTGTTCATCTCATGCATTCGAGCATTTTCCCCGTTGTCCGTTTTGCATTCCGGTGCTTAGTTCTCCTCCGGTGGTCAATTCTAGCTTTCTTTCGGGTGTGGGGATTAAACATTTCCGGATTGGACCGAGACTTGTCATGCGGCCTTGGTTTACTACTGGTAGACCGCCTGTCAAGTTTCGTATCATTTGGACTTCGTTTGATACTCCAACGGTTAACCGAGGGACCGAAAAGGCCTCGTGTGTGTTGCAGCCCAACACCCCTCCAATTTGGCCCAAAACCCACCAAACTCTGATCCATGTCCTAGAGCGTTCGATCACGATCGCGTGGTCGAAAACTGCACCTCATTTGGACTCTCCTAGCTCCCTCTATGCCTATATATAGCCCCCCTCCATTTTCGGATCATCTCCTTCCCCGAAACCCTAGCTAAAAAAAAGAGAGATCCACCGCGCCGGCCGGACACGTCCGAGTCCGACCGGACGCATCGCCGCGGCCAGCCGCAAGCCGCCACGTGGCGCCTCGTCCCCTCTGCGCCGCCGGCCCGGGCAGGCCCATCGCCGGCCCCCGAGGCCCGCGCGCTCCACGCCGCCGCCTGCCTCTAGCCGCGCCGCCCCCGTGCCCCTCGTCCCCGACTCCGGCTGCTGGCGCCGCCGCCCCGCCTTCGCCGGCGCGCTCCGCCCGCCGCCTCGACCCGGCCGCTCCACCCCGCCGTTCCACGTCGGCCGCCGCCGACCTCGCCCACCGCGGTGCCCCGGCCGCCGCCGCCCCTCGCCGACTCCGGTGGCCGCGCCACCATCGCCGCCTCCACGTCGGCCGGCCTCGCCCCGGCCATCTTCTCCGGCGACCTCGGTTCACGCGCCCGATGAACAGTGCCCGTTCCAGATCTGAAATCCAAAATATCTAGGGTTGACTTTTTCCCTCTCCCCCTAATTTTTATGCAATCTTTGACTGATGATATCTCCGCATCCATAGCTCCGTTTTGGACATATAGTATATCAAAATGTTCGTCTCGACATGTACATCATTTCATTCCATTGCATCATTTTCATTTAAGTTCACCTTGATGCCCGAAATGCTGCTTGAAGGAGGCTTCGTGAGAAAATTGTCAGATCTGCTAGTTCATCTTAGACTTTTGTCATTTTTGCCATGATTATTGTGTGCATGCTATGCCTGTGAGTCCTTGATATGATTTGTTAAGAATTTTGTCTTCTTTCCAGAGGTGCAATCCACGCATTTTTAGGATGTGTGTGGTGACTTGTGCAAGCTTGCCAAGTGAGGCACTTGGTAAATCTGTTTTCAGGGACTTAGTGGATTTCACTAAGTCTGGGATTATTTAGTTCGTGATGCCATATGTTCAGCTTGTTTCCTAGTGATCCGTGCCTCTTTTGAGGATGATCAGTAAGGGAGTTTTGTTAATCATGTTATGCTCTATCCATCCATGTCTTTGTTTGCACATGTGGAGTACCCTAGCTTGAGTCAATCGAGCTCTACTTTTACTTCGTGGTAAATCTGGGCAGATCGTCAACTTGTTTGCGATTTTGCCGATGTTATTGTTATTGATCCGTGCATGCTATGCCATTGTTCTTGCCATGTCTAGCCAGCATTTTGTGCCTTCTTTATGGATATATGCTTTCCTTGCCATGACTTGCACCATAGTGAGTGCATCGAGCTTGTTTACGTGCCTTTGTGAGTTAAATTCCAGCATGTCTCAGTTTTCACTGTCTGAAAACTGATTGTGCGTGAGCTATGTTCGTGTGCTTGTTAGTATATTTTGTGATCCCTTTTGGCCCCGGGTCACTTTGGGACTTTTGATAAGCTTGTTTAGTAGCTCCATGCCATGTTCTTACTTTTCATAATCAGGTCATGTATCATGTTGTTTTGCTGCTCCGAAGAGAGCTTCGTGATCTGAAATTTCAGACTAGTGTTAATTTCACTAAGTCTGAAATCTGTTTTGCGTTTGCGTTTTTGCCATGCTTGTTTGAACCTCATAATGGATGAATTTGGCCATGGCTCAGTGCTAGTTTTTTGTTAAGCATCTTGTGGGCATCCCTGCCATGTATTTTGTTGTCATGTTTGGTGGTTGTAGCATGTTCATTTCGTTGCATTTAGATGCCTACTTGCTGTAAGTCGCAGACCGGTGTCATATCTTAAAACGCTTGCCATTTCCAAACCGTAACTCCGATTCCAATGATCTTTATATCGTTTTCAAGCGATTTCATCCCCTCTATCTAGTGGCACACTTGGTTTGCCAAGTTGAGGCCAGGTTCATGCATTTCCTGTCACATCTTGCATTTTGCATCCCGCATCGCATCCCGCATAGCATATCATCTTTGCATCTTATTGTTTGAGTTTGCACGTGGTTGATTGTATTCTTGTTGCTTGTTTGTGTTGTTTGGGTAGAGCCGGGAGAAGAGTTCGCTAATGAGGAGCCCGTTGAGTTTGCTTTTGAGGATCCAGTCAACTCTGACAACTATGCAGGCAAGATGATCATACCCTCGAAATCACTACTATCTTTGCTATGCTAGTTTGCTCGCTCTTTTGCTATGCCAATGCTGCGATGCCTACCACTTGCTTGTCAGCCTCCTAATTGCCATGTTGAACCTCTAACCCACCATTGTCCTAGCAAACCGTTGATTGGCTATGTTACCGCTTTGCTCAGCCCCTCTTATAGCGTTGTTAGTTGCTGGTGAAGATTGGAGCGGTTCCTTGTTGGGACATTTATTTACTTGTTGGGATATTATTATATTGCTATGTTATCTTAATGCATCTATATACTTGGTAAAGGGTGGAAGGCTCGGCCTCTCGCCTAGTGTTTTGTTCCTTCTTGCTGCCCTAGTTTCCGTCATATCGGTGTTATGTTCCCGGATTGTTGCGTCCCTTACGCGGTTGGGCTATAATGGGAACCCCTTGATAGTTCGCCTTGATTAAAGCTTTTCCAGCAATGCCCAACATTGGTTTTACCATTTGCCACCTAGCCTCTTTTTCCCTTGGGTTTCCGGAACCCGAGGGTCATCTTATTTTTAACCCCCCTCCCCCCCCCCCCCGAGGGCAGTGCTCCTCTGAGTGTTGGTCCAAAATAGGCTGCCTGCGGGGCCACCTCGGGGAAACTTGAGGGTTGGTTTTACTCGTAGCTAGTCTCATCTAAGTGTGCCCTGAGAACGAGATATGTGCAGCTCCTATCGGGATTTGTCGGCACATTCGGGCGGTGTTGCTGGTCTTGTTTTAACCTGTCGAATCCTCTTGTTGTACCGAGATACCGAGTCTGATCGGTGTGTCTTGGGTGGAGGTCTATTCCTTCGTTGACCATGAGAGCTTGTTATGGGCTAAGTTGGGACCCCCTGCAGGGATTGATCTTTCGAAAGTCGTGCCCGCGGTTATGGGCAGATGCGAATTTGTTAATGTCCGGTTGTAGATAACTTGAACCTTAATTAATTAAAATGAATCAACTGAGTGTGTTGCCGTGATGGCCTCTTCTCGGCGGAGTCCGGGAAGCGGACACGGTGTTGAGTTATGTTTGCGTAGGTTGCTCTCTAGTTTCTCGCTCGCGCCTTGCCTCCTCTTCTCGCTCTCTTTTGCGAATAAGTTAGCCACCATATATGCTAGTCGCTTGCTGCAGCTCCACTTACATTTACCCCCCATCCTACCTATTTAAGCTTAAATAGTCTTGATCGCGAGGGTGCGAGATTGCTGAGTCCCTGTGGCTCACAGATTACTATTACACCAGATGCAGGGACGGATGATACAGCTCCAGATGGCGCACTTGAGCTCAAGTGGGAGTACGACGAGGATTCTCAGCGTTACTATGTGTCTTTTCCTGATGATCAGTAGTGGTGCCCAGTTGGGGTGATCGGGACCTACGTCGCTTGTTGGGTTGTCTTTTATTTTGGCGCCGTAGTCGGGCCATGGGTGTTTGGATGATGTATGTTATTTATGTACTTTGATGTGATGTGGCGAGTGTAAGCCAACTATTGTTTCTCCCCTTTTAATATATATATTACATGGGATGTTGTGATGATTGCCTAACTTGCGACATTGCTTTCCATGCGGTTATGTCTCTAAGTCGTGCCTCGACACGTGGGAGCTATAGCCGCATCGAGGGCGTTACAAGTTGGCAATGAGAGCCTTCCCCGACCTTAGGAGCCCCCACTGATTGATCATTTTTAGCAGCCGAGTTGTGTCTAGAAAAATGTTTTGAGTCATTAGGAATTATATATCGGAGAGCTTAGGAATTCTTTTTACTTCCCAGTCTCCTCATCGCTCTGGTAAGGCATCCTGACGTAGAGTTTTGACTCTTCTCTTCTCAAATTTCACTAAAAAAAATTAGGATCACGCGAGTATCTTGGATTTGTTCCGATGGCTTATGATGAGAACACTGTCTTGGTGCCTCCTGTCAGGGGTTTAGTGGAAGTGTCCCGGGGAGTTGAGCTCTGAGGTGTTGTCATCATAATTTTATCGTTGCAATTCTGGAATACTTGAGATATGTTCGCCGACATCGAAAATCTCTTTTATGCAGTTCGTTGGTGAGATAACCTCGACGCCACCCAGTACTGGGGCGGGAGTTCGGGAGTATCGCCATAACTTGTATAACGGATGCTTTTCGAAGGTTGAGGTAGATGGTTTCCGAAGGTTTCTTGGTTATGTGTTGAAGGATGGATACAGCTGGATGTAGGTATTGCTAGTTTGGGTGAGATATTATGCTTCCCCTGTATCCCCAACACCTGATTGCATAACTGGAAAGTTTTGGGAGTTTCATAGGTGGGAATTCAAGTAGCTCTTAGGATATCTTTTCCGACAGATGTATGATATGAAATTGGGGTTCGACATCTAGTGGTTCGCCTATTCACGGTCGATTTTACAGTGGTCTCGTTGTGTCTTAAAGAGTCCTTGGCTATGCTGACTCGGGGACGCTTCGTATGTCATGTGCACTGCCTTGTACATGATGGTGTTGTACGATCGAGCCCGTGTAGGTCCCACCATGAAAACTTCGGATGAAATCTCTATCATATGTTTGTTCCGACTTATTTCGCTAGCCAATCCTTTGTTTTATTTTGAGTTGTGGTATTCGAGTTGCTTCGAGGTCATATGTTGATTCCATCCCTTGTTGATTTACCTCTTCTACCTAATTCTACATGGCTTCGCAATTTAGGAATATGTGACCACTTCAAGAGAAGTGCATTCGTTCATTGTGTTCGGATGTGAAGACTTTATGTTGCAATTTTTTCATTCCATTGGATTCAGCTTCAATATTTTTCTATCTATGTGCTAATGGTGGTCAACCTCTTCAGGATGGCTCCTCCAACGCGCACGACTCCGAATCCTGATCTGCCACCACCTCTACCTCCTCCGGAGGCTTGGCAAGCTGTGATGGCCGCAACCAATGCAAACACACAGTTGATCATGCAAATCCTCCAAGAGCGCAATCAAGGCAGTCAAGGGAATCAAGGCAACAATCAGAACCATTTTGCTATGCTGAACCAGTTCCTTGCAAATGGTCCAAAGACGTTCAGCAATTGTGTTGAGGCTACCGATGCTGACGATTGGCTAGTGGATCTGGGCAAGCATTTTGAATGCAGCAACGTCAGGCCTGAAGATTTCGTCAAGTTCGCTTCTTTCCAACTCAAAGATCAGGCTGCAGAGTGGTTCCAGCAGTACAAGGATTCCAGAGGTGGACGTTTGATCACTTGGGATGATTTCCTTCGAGATTTCCGAGCTCATCACATCCCTCAGAGTGTGACTGAAAGCAAACGCGAGGAATTCCGCAATCTAAAGCAAGGCTCTTTGTCTGTCTATGACTACAACAAGTTGTTCCAGAAGCTCGCCCGTTTTGCCAAGCAGGATGTTCCTGATGAGAAGAGCATGATATACCAGTTCAGGGGTGGTCTCAGAGAAGAAATTCAGCTCGCTCTTGTCCTCTTTGAGCCGTTGAGGTACGATGAGTTCTACAACATGGCACTGAAGCAAGAGGCTGCTCAGTTGAGGTGTGATGCTTCCAGGAAGCGAGTCAGAGACACTACGCCTTCTTCCTCTACTCAAGTGGCCAAGCAGCAGAAGTATTGGCTTCCTCCTCCTCCGTTCTGTCAGCCGTATCAGTAGAAGAGCAAAGGTGGCAGTGGTTCTTCCCACCCACCCAACCCAGGCTTTCAGAACAAGACTTCGTCTCAAGCTCCAAGATCAAGTGCTCCGTACCACCGTCCGCTTTCAGAGGTCACGTGCAACAAGTGCCAACAGAAGGGTCACTACTCCAACAAGTGTTTCAACTAGAGGCGTCTTCCTCCTCCTCCTCCTCCTGTCAGATCGGCAAGTATAGTAGTGGTCAAGCATAACCCCAAGTCTGCCAAGGTCAACTTGATGAACGCAGCTCAGGCAGAGGATTCGTCAGATGTCATCATGGGTAACCTTCCTGTTAATGATATTCCTGCAAAAGTTCTTTTTGACTCTGGTGCATCGCATTCCTTCATGTCATTCCCATTTGCATCGGAGAACAATTTTAGCACTAAGGCATTACCTAGAGCTATGCAAGTCGTCTCTCCGGCTAAGCGTCTGAGTTCTAGTATGATGATTCTGAATATTTCTATCATGATGGGTGATTTCAAGTTTCTGGCTTCTCCAATGGTTCTTGGTAATTCGGATATCGATCTTATTCTCGGGATGGACTGGCTCTCTAAACACAAGGCTCAGCTCGATTGTGCAGCCAGGCAGATTCAATTGACTCATTCGTCTCGGGATGTAATTGTCTTTGCTGCTCGAGATAATACCATCCGGTTGTTTTCTCTCAATGAGAAGGGTGAATTGGATGCTATTTCGCAGATTCCAGTCGTTTGTGAGTATCAAGACGTCTTCCCAGAAGAGCTCCCAGGAATGCCTCCACACCGGCCCGTTGAATTTGTTATTGAACTTGAGCCCGGTACGGAACTTGTGTGCAAGCGTCCTTACAAGCTCGGACCTGAAGAGTTGAAGGAGCTGAAGAAACAACTCGATATTCAAGAAAGAATGGGTCTCATTCGGCCTAGTTCTTCCCCGTGGGGTTGTGGTGTTCTTTTTGTGAAGAAGAAGGATGGAACAGACCGACTTTGTGTTGATTATCGTCCATTGAACAAGAAGACCATCAAGAACAAATACCCACTTCCCAACATCAATGAGTTGTTCGAACAACTCAAGGGTGCCCAAGTATTCTCCAAGCTTGATCTCCGTATGGGTTATCATCAAATTCGAATCCATGAGCAAGATATTCCCAAGACGGCTTTCAGGACAAGCTATGGGTCATATGAATACACTGTCATGTCTTTTGGCCTCGCCAACGCTCCTCCGACATTCTCTCACGTGATGAACTTCATCTTCAACCCCTACACCAATGACTTCGTTTTGGTCTATCTTGACGACATTCTGGTTTTCTCCAAGAACAAGGAAGATCATGCCAAGCACTTGCGTTTGGTTCTTGATAAGCTCAGGGAACATCAGTTCTACGCCAAGTTCTCCAAGTGTGAATTTTGGCTCGATGAGGTTCTTTATCTTGGTCATATCATCTCTGCCAAGGGCATTGCCGTGAATCCTAAGAAGGTGTCTGCAATTGTTAATTGGGAACCTCCTCAGAACGTGAAGCAACTCCGTAGCTTCCTCGGTCTCGCAAGCTACTGCCGAAGATTCGTTGAAAACTTTTCTAAGATTGCTAAGCCGCTATCAAACCTTCTTCGGAAGCACGTCAAGTATGTTTGGTCTCCAGAGTGTGATATTGCTTTCAACACTTTGAAAGAGAAATTGATCACTGCTCCAGTTCTGACTCCGCCTGATGAATCCAAGCCGTACGAGGTCTTTTGTGATGCCTCTCTCCAAGGTCTCGGTGCTGTACTGATGCAAGAGAAGAAAGTTGTTGCTTATACCTCTCGCCAGTTGAAGCCTAATGAGAAGAACTACCCCACTCATGATCTTGAGTTGGCGGTAGTTGTGCATGCTTTGTTGACTTGGAGACATCTTCTATTGGGAAGAAAAGTGGATATTTTCACTGATCACAAGAGTCTCAAGTACATCTTCACCCAGCCTAATCTCAACCTCAGGCAAACTCGATGGGTCGAAATGATTCAAGAGTACAATCCGAGTATCGAGTATACTCCAGGCAAGGGCAATGTGATTGCTAACGCTTTGAGCAGGAAAGCATATTGCAACAGTCTGATTCTCAAGCCTCATCAACCCGAGCTTTGTGAAGCTTTCCGCAAACTTAATCTGCAAGTTGTTCCTCAAGGTTTCCTCGCCAACCTTCAAGTCTCTCCTACCCTAGAAGACCAGATTCGCCAAGCCCAACTTCTTGACGCTATGGTGAAAAAGGTGAAGATTGGGATTGCCAAGAGTCAGTCCAAGTACAAGTACTACCGCCTTGATGACAAGGACACTCTCTTCTTCGAGGATCGAATTGTGGTACCCAAAGGTGAACTTCGTCAAGTGATCATGAACGAGGCTCACAATTCTCTCCTCTCCATCCACCCTGGGAGCACGAAGATGTATCAGGATCTTAAGCAAACTTATTGGTGGACTCGAATGAAGCGCGAGATCGCTCAATTCGTGAATGAATGTGATGTCTGCAGAAGAGTGAAGGCAGAACACCAAAGGCCAGCAGGTCTCCTCCAACCTCTTGCCATTCCAGAATGGAAGTTTGACCACATTGAAATGGACTTCGTGACTGGGTTTCCAAAGTCCAAGCGTGGCAATGATGCTATATTCGTTGTCATCGACAAGCTCACCAAAGTGGCTCACTTTCTGCCTATCAAAGAGTCGATCACTGCAGCTCAATTGGCGGAACTCTATACCTCTCGCATTGTCTCTCTGCACGGTATTCCACAAGTGATATCTTCAGACCATGGCAGCATCTTTACCTCCAAGTTTTGGGATTCTTTTCAAAAGGCCATGGGCACCAACATCCGCTTCAGCACTGCTTTCCATCCTCAAACAAGCGGTCAAGTCGAGCGTGTCAACCAGATTCTTGAAGATATGCTCAGGGCTTATGTTGTCTCCTTCGGCATGAAGTGGGAGGATTGTCTTCCTTATGCTGAATTCTCATACAACAACAATTTTCAAGCAAGTTCGGGCAAGGCCCCATTTGAAATTCTATATGGTAGGAAATGCCGTACCCCTCTCAACTGGTCTGAAACCGGTGAATGTCAGCTGCTGGGTAATGACCTAATCACAGAGGCAGAAGAAATGTGCAAGGTCATTCGTGATAACCTCAAAGCAGCCCAATCCCGCCAGAAGAGCTACTATGATAGTAAGCACCGTGATTTGGCTTTCGAGATCGGAGATCATGTTTACCTCCGTGTCTCTCCTATGAAAGGGACTCGTCGCTTCGGTATCAAAGGGAAGCTTGCCCCTAGATACGTCGGACCTTTCAAGATTGTCAGCAAGAGAGGCGACCTCGCCTATCAACTCGAGCTTCCGTCAAACTTTGCAAATGTTCATGATGTGTTCCATGTCTCTCAGCTCCGAAAGTGCTTCAAGACGCCTGAACGCACCGTCAACTTCAAGGACATTGAGCTCCAAGAAGATCTCTCCTATCATGAGCACCCAGTTGCAATCCTTGAAGAGACTGAACGCAGGACCCGCAACAAGTCAATCAAATTTCTCAAAGTCAAGTGGTCACACCATTCCGACCATGAAGCTACCTGGGAACGCGAGGATCACCTCCGTTCTGAGTACCCGGAGTTCTTTCAGTCCTAGATCTCGGGACGAGATCTTTTCATAGTGGTGGAGTGTTGTAACGCCCCAGATATAACTTTCCCAATTTGTACTCCAACTCTTGCCATTTCCGGCGTTAAGTTATATTTATTTCTCGGGTTCGGGTCTTTGTCTCCGTGTGTTGTTTTCGTTTTCATGCATCTCATATCATGTCATCATGTGCATTGCATTTGCATACGTGTTCATCTCATGCATTCGAGCATTTTCCCCGTTGTTCGTTTTGCATTCCGGCGCTTCGTTCTCCTCCGGTGGTCAATTCTAGCTTTCTTTCGTGTGTGGGGATTAAACATTTCTAGATTGGACCAAGACTTGTCATGCGGCCTTAGTTTACTACCGGTAGACCGCCTGTCAAGTTTCGTATCATTTGGACTTCGTTTGATACTCCAACGGTTAACCGAGAGACCGAAAAGGCCTCGTGTGTATTGCAGCCCAACACCCCTCCAATTTGGACCAAAACCCACCAAACTCTGCTCCATGTCCTAGAGCGTTTGATCATGATCGCGTGGCCGAAAACCGCACCTCATTTGGACTCTCCTAGCTCCCTCTATTCCTATATATAGCCCCCCTCCATTTTCGGATCATCTCCTTCCCCGAAACGCTAGCTAAAAAAAGAGAGATCCACCGCGCCGGTCGGACACGTTCGAGTCTGACCGGACGCATCGCCACGGCCAGCCGCAAGCCGCCACGTGGCGCCTCATCCCCTCCGCGCCGCCGGCCCGGGCAGGCCCATCGCCGGCCCCTGAGGCCCGCGCGCTCCACGCCGCCGACTGCCTCTAGCTGCGCCGCCCCCGCGCCCCTCGTCCCCGACTCCGGCTGCCGGCGCCGCCGCCCCGCCTTCGCCGGCGCGCTCCGCCCGCCGCCTCGACCCGGCCGCTCCGCACCGCCGTTCCACGCCGGCCACCGCCGACCTCGCCCACCGCGGTGCCCCGGTCGCCGCCGCCCCTCGCCGACTCCAGTGGCCGCGCCACCACCACCGCCTCCACGCCGGCCGGCCTCGCCTCGGCCATCTTCTCCGGCGACCTCGGTTCGCGCGCCTGATGAACAGTGCCCGTTCCAGATCTGAGATCCAAAATATCTAGGGTTGACTTTTTCCCTCTCCCCCTAATTTGTATGCAATCTTTGACTGATGATATCTCCGCATCCGTAGCTCCGTTTTGGACATATAGTATATCAAAATGTGCGCCTCGACATGTACATCATTTCATTCCATTGCATCATTTTCATTTGAGTTCATCTTGATGCCCGAAATGCTGCTAGAAGGAGGCTTTGTGAGATAATTGTCAGATCTACTAGTTCGTCTTAGACTTTTGTCATTTTTGCCATGATTATTGTGTGCATGCTATGCCTGTGAGTCCTTGATATGATTTGTTAAGCATTTTGTCTTCTTTCCAGAGGTGCAACCCATGCATTTTTAAGATGTGTGTGGTGACTTGTTCAAGCTTGCCAAGTGAGGCACTTGGTAAATCTGTTTTCAGGGACTTAGTGGATTTCACTAAGTCTACGATTATTTAGTTCGTGATGCTATATGTCCAGCTTGTTTCCTAGTGATCCGTGCCTCTTTTCAGGATGATCAGTAAGGGAGTTTTGTTAATCATATTATGCTCTATCCATCCATGTCTTTGTTTGCACATGTGGAGTACTCTAGCTTGAGTCAATCGAGCTCTACTTTTACTTCGTGGTAAATCTGGGCAGATCGTCAACTTGTTTGCGATTTTGCCGATGTTATTGTTATTGATCCGTGCATGCTATGCCATTGTTCTTGCCATGTCTAGCTAGCATTTTGTGTCTTCTTTATGGATATATGCTTGCCTTGCCATGACGTGCACCGTAGTGAGGTCATGTATCATGTTGTTTTGCTGCTCCGAAGAGAGCTTCGTGATCTGAAATTTCAGACTAGTGTTAATTTCACTAAGTCTGAAATCTGTTTTGCGTTTGCGTTTTTGCCATGCTTGTTTGAACCTCATAATGGATGAATTTGGCCGTGGCTCAGTGCTAGTGTTTTGTTAAGCATCTTGTGGGCATCCCTGCCATGTATTTTGTTGTCATGTTTGGTGGCTGTAGCATGTTCATTTCGTTGCATTTAGATGCCTACTTGCTGTAAGTCGCAGACCGGTGTCATATCTTAAAACGCTTGCCATTTCCAAACCGTAACTCCGATTCCAATGATCTTTATATTGTTTTCAAGCGATTTCATCCCCTCTATCCAGTGGCACACTTGGTTTTCCAAGTTGAGGCCAGGTTCATGCATTTCCTGTCACGTCTTGCATTTTGCATCCCGCATCGCATCCCGCATAGCATATCATCTTTGCATCTTATTGTTTGAGTTTGCACGTGGTTGATTGTATTCTTGTTGCTTGTTTGTGTTGTTTGGGTAGAGACGGGAGACGAGTTCGCTAACGAGGAGCCCGTTGAGTTTGCTTTTGAGGATCCAGTCAACTCTGACAACTGCAGGCAAGATGATCATACCCTCGAAATCACTACTATCTTTGCTATGCTAGTTTGCTCGCTCTTTTGCTATGCCAATGCTATGATGCCTACCACTTGCTTGTCAGCCTCCCAATTGCCATGTTGAACCTCTAACCCACCATTGTCCTAGAAAACCGTTGATTGGCTATGTTACTGCTTTGCTCAGCCCCTCTTATAGCGTTGTTAGTTGCAGGTGAAGATTGGAGCCGTTCCTTGTTGGGACATTTGTTTACTTGTTGGGATATCATTATATTGCTATGTTATCTTAATGCATATATATACTTGGTAAAGGGTGGAAGGATCGGCCTCTCGCCTAGTGTTTTGTTCCACTCTTGCCGCCCTAGTTTCCGTCATATCGGTTTTATGTTCCCGGATTGTTGCATCCCTTACGCGGTTGGGCTATAATGGGAACGCCTTGATAGTTCGCCTCGATTAAAGCTTTTCCAGCAATGCCCAACATTGGTTTTACCATTTTCCACCTAGCCTCTTTTTCCCTTGGGTTTCCGGAGCCCGAGGGTAATCTTATTTTTAACCCCCCCCCCCCCCGGCCAGTGCTCCTCTGAGTGTTGGTCCGAAATGAGCTGCCTGCGGGGCCACCTCGGGGAAATTTGAGGGTTGGTTTTACTTGTAGCTAGTCTCATCTGAGTGTGCCCTGAGAACGAGATATGTGCAGCTCCTATCGGGATTTGTCGGCACATTCGGGCGGTGTTGCTGGTCTTGTTTTAACCTGTCGAATCGTCTTGTTGTACCGAGATACTGAGTCTGATCGGTGTGTCTTGGGTGGAGGTCTATTCCTTCGTTGACCGTGAGAGCTTGTTATGGGGTAAGTTGGGACCCCCCTGCATGGATTGATCTTTCAAAAGCCGTGCCCGCGGTTATGGGCAGATGGGAATTTGTTAATGTCCGGTTGTAGATAACTTGAACCTTAATTAATTGAAATGAATCAACTGAGTGTGTTGCCGTGATGGCCTCTTCTCGGCGGAGTCCGGGAAGCGGACACGGTGTTGGAGTTATGTTTGCGCAGGTTGCTCTCTAGTTTCTCGCTCGCGCCTTGCCTCCTCTTCTCGCTCTCTTTTGCGAATAAGTTAGCCACCATATATGCTAGTCGCTTGCTGCAGCTCCACTTACATTTACCCCCCATCCTACCTATTTAAGCTTAAATAGTCTTGATCGCGAGGGTGCGAGATTGCTGAGTCCCTGTGGCTCACAGATTACTATTACACCAGATGCAGGGACGGATGATACAGCTCCAGATGGCGCGCTTGAGCTCAAGTGGGAGTACGACGAGGATTCTCAGCGTTACTATGTGTCTTTTCCTGATGATCAGTAGTGGTGCCCAGTTGGGGTGATCGGGACCTATGTCGCTTGTTGGGTTGTCTTTTATTTTGGCACCGTAGTCGGGCCATGAGTGTTTGGATGATGTATGTTATTTATGTACTTTGATGTGATGTGGCGAGTGTAAGCCAACTATTGTTTCTCCCCTTTTAATATATATATATATATATATTACATGGGATGTTGTGATGATTGCCTAACTTGCGACATTGCTTTCCATGCGGTTATGTCTCTAAGTCGTGCCTCGACACGTGGGAGCTATAGCCGCATCAAGGGCGTTACAAACGTCTACTTCCTCTACTTGGCACCAAACGAGAACCGTCCCGTTTGCACACCTCAAAGGTATAACCCGAGATGACGTCCGTGAAACGAATGCTTGCGATGTTTGAGATGCTCATGTTCGAACCGTGTCCGAGTTGTCATTGCACGTTCCTCCTCGGTTGCCATGCCGTCGACCCATGGGAAAACCCGGTATCCGGGATCACCCCACCATCCTCGCATGATCCATTCATCCACATTTTCTCTTGCACCGACATCTCAATGAGTTGTCGGATCACCCGGAATATTGCTGTGGCACCATTTCCGTTGTAGTTGCCGTGGCACCCTTTTTGTTCCGCCATGACGACCAAATGCTTCTCAATGCTCTTGTCAAACTTTTAATAAAAATTGCTTAAACTTGCACATGTCATCCGCATCATGATAACAACTTCAAGATTGGTTAAAATTATTGTTTGCGTTAAATTACTAATGCATATGGGGTTTTACCGAAATTGTTGCTTGTTGTTTCGGCCCCATTTAAACTTGCCTAAATGTTTAGTTTACTTATGCTTCACCTATTGCCATGTTAATCAACATTTAATTTTGTTGGGTACTTAAACGAGATCGAACTAAATAACTTGTTGTGGTGTTTCATCAATATGCAACTCGTTGCATATTGATCTCCACTTAATTTGTAGAATTGCTTGTGCACTTTGCCATGCCATGCCTCTTTAAACTGGACATGCATCATACTTGATTGCGCATCGTGCCATGATTATGTGATGGTTGTTTTACTATGTTGTTTGCTTTCTTTCCGGTGTTGCTTCTTCGGGTTAGTTCCGATAACGTCGTGTTTGTGAGGATCCGTTCGACTACGCCCGTTTGTCTTCTTCATGGACTCGTTCTTCTTCCTTGCGGGATCTCAGGCAAGATGATCATACCCTCAAAATCACTTCTATCTTTGCTTGCTAGATGCTCGCTCTTTTGCTATGCCTATGCTGCGATACCTACCACTTGCTTATCATGGCTCCTATATTGTTGAACCAAGCCTCTAACCCACCTTGTCCTAGCAAACCGTTGTTTGGCTATGTTACCGCTTTGCTCAGCCCCTCTTATAGCGTTGTTAGTTGCAGGTGAAGATTGAAGTTTGTTCCTTGTTGGAACATGGAGATGTTGTTCCTTGTTGGAACATGGTTACTTGTTGGGATATCACGATATATCTTATTTAATTAATGCATCTATATACTTAGTAAAGAGTGGAAGGCTCGGCCTTATGCCTGGTGTTTTGTTCCACTCTTACCGCCCTAGTTTCCGTCATATCGGTGTTACGTTCCCGGATTTTGCGTTCCTTACGCGGTTGGGTAATAATGGGAACCCCTTGACAGTTCGCCTTGAATAAAACTCCTCGAGCAAGGCCCAACCTTGGTTTTACCATTTGCACTAACAACCTATAACCTTCCCTTGGGTTTTCGCGAGCCCGAGGGTCATCTTTATTTTAACCCCCCCCCCCCCCCCGGGGCCAGTGCTCCTCTGAGTGTTGGTCCGAAACGGGCAGCCTGCGGGGCCACCTCGGGGTAACTCGAGGGTTGGTTTTACTCGTAGCTTGACCTATCCGGTGTGCCCTGAGAACGAGATATGTGCAGCTCCTATCAGGATTTGTCGGCGCATCGGGCGGCTTTGCTGGTCTTGTTTTACCATTGTCGAAATGTCTTGTAACCGGGATTCCGAGTCTGATCGGGTCTTCCCGCTAGAAGGAATATCCTTCATTGACTATGAGAGCTTCTTATGGGCTAAGTTGGGACACCCCTGCAGGGATTTGAACTTTCGAAAGCCGTGCCCGCGGTTATGGGCAAATGGGAATTTGTTAACGTCCGGTTGTAGAAAATCTGAAGTTGACCTTAATTAAAATGCATCAACCGCGTGTGTAACCGTGATGGTCTCTTTCCGGTGGAGTCCGGGAAGTGAACACGGTGTTGGAGTTATGCTTGACGTAGGTTGCTCTAGGATCACTTCTTGATCATAGTTTCTCGATCGTGCTTTGCCTTCTCTTCTCGCTCTCTTTTGCGTATATGTTAGCCACCAAATATGCTAGTCGCTTGCTGCAGCTCCACCTCATACCTTTACCTTACCCATAAGCTTAAATAGTCTTGATCGCGAGGGTGCGAGATTGCTGAGTCCCCGTGGTTCACTGATACTTCCAAAACCAGCTTGCAGGTGCCGTTGAACCGAGCAGATGACGCAACCAAGCTCAAGGAGGAGCTCGTTGAAGATCTTGTCCTTTGGGTTGTTCCGTTCTAGTTGATCAGTAGTGGAGCCCAGTTGGGGTCGATCGGGGACCTTGTCGCATTTGGGGTTCTTCTTTTATTTTGGTCCGTAGTCGGACCTTGATTGTATTTGGATGTTGTAATGCTTTATTCATGTATTTGTGTGAAGTGGCGATTGTAAGCCAACTATGTATATTTTCCCTTATTGTATTACATGGGTTGTTTGCGAAGATTACCTCACTTGCGACATTGCTTTCAATGCGGTTATGCCTCTAAGTCATGCTTCGACACGTGGGAGATATAGCCGCATCGAGGGTGTTACAACTTGGTATCAGAGCCTTCCCCGACCTTGGGAGCCCCCCTGCTTGATCGAATTAGCTGGCGTTGTTGAGTCTAGAAAAATGTTTTGAGTCATTTAGGATTATATGTATCGGAGAGTTAGGACTTCTTTTTACTCCCCAGTCTCTTCATCGCTCTGGTAAGGCATCCTGACGTAGAGTTTTGACTCTTCTCTTCTCAAATTTCACTAAATTTTTTTTTAGGATCACGCGGGTATCTTGGAATCGTTCCGATCGATTTGTGACGAGAACATTGTTCTTGGTGCCTCCTGTCATTTAGGGGTTGTGGCAGTGTCCCGGGGAGTTGAGCTCCGAGGTGTTGTCGTCACAATTTTATCGTTGCAGTTTTGGAATACCTGAGTTTAGTTCGACGACATCGAAAATCTCTTTTATGCAGTTGTTGGTGAGATAACCTCAACGCCACCCAGTACTGGGGCGGGAGTTCGGGAGTATTGCCATAACTTGTATAACGGATGCTTTTCGAAGGTTGAGGTAGACGATTTCCGAAGGTTTCTTGGTTATGTGTTGAAGGATGGATACAGCTGGATGTAGGATTTGCTAGTTTTGGGTGAGATATTATGCTTCCCCTGTATCCCCAACACCTGATTGCATAACCGGAAACTTTCGGGAGTTTATAAGTGGGAATTCAAGTAGTTCATAGGATATCTTTCTGATAGATGTATGATATGAAATTGGGGTTAGACGTCTAGTGGTCCGCCTATTCACGGTCGGTTTTACAGTGGTCTTGTTGTGTCTTAAAGAGTCCTTGGCTATGCTGACTCGGGGACGCTTTGTATGTCATGTGCACTGCCTTGCACATGATGGTGCTGTACGATCGAGCCCGTGTAGGCCCCACCACGAAAACTTCGGATGAAATCTCTATCATATGTTTGTTCTGGCTTATTCTGCAAGCCAAAACTTTGTTTTGTTTTGAGTTGTGGTATTCGAGTTGCTTCGAAGTCAAATGTTGATTCCATACCTTTTCCAAATGGTGTTCTCATATTCCTATGTGAATACTAATCCTTTCTCAATCATCGAGTCTGTCATGTCAATCCTTTTAACCGGTGTGTCTCTCTTCAAGTGGATCCGATCACTTCAACATTCGCAAGATCAAGTATCAGTTCTTCTCAACGGGGTTTGTTTCATTCGTCTCCAAGTTGCCTTTGTTTTTCCCGCCCACCCACCCTTTTTTCTTCGAGGACTCGGATTTCTTAATCAAGTATCCTTTTATTCATATGAAGTCTCTCCATTCTTTTTCGTCAATGTTCTTATCCGGTGATTCTTATGAAGATGCTAACGGAGCTTCAAGTTCATCGTTCTTCGTTCTTTTTCTTCTCCGGTGGAACCAATTCAAGCTTTTGGTGTTGAGCATATTCCTTTTCCCCTCGTTTCTAATGCTTTCTCATGCCGGTGCACCTCGTAATCATCCACTTCTCGCTATTCAATTGTTCCGGAGTGCTCAAGATATCTCGAAGATTCGTGTTTCCACGCTGCATTCATTCAGGCTCTTTCGAGGATGTTATATCATTCAAGCCTTTTTAATTCAACCGGTGCATCCTCTCTTTTAAATCAGTCCAACGGTGTTTCTTTTGAGTGGGCCCTAACCCACAGATCTTTTCCCAGGATCTTACCTGACTCTTCTTATTTTCCCGGAGCTATCCTAAATTCTTTTGAAGTTTGACGTAAGAATGAATTGTCATCAGTCAAATGTCTTTCTCCAAGATCTTTCATTTCTTTTCATCATTGGTTCAACCTTTAAAATCGTCATTCCGGAGTATCTCAACAATTCATGGTGGTGTTTCTCGTCGTAATCCTCAGATTTTGAAGACCGAAGAAGAGTTTTTCATCCATATCTTATCCGTTCTCTCAAAGATTCGTCATTCTAGCTTGTTGCCATCCTCTCATAGTTGTTTTTGGATTGTGAGAATTCTTTTCACCTATCCGGAGCAATTCAAGATTCTTTTCAGTTTGTTTCTCCGGAGCCCATCATCTTGGATTTATTCATTCCAGCTTTCAGCTCTCGCTCTCCAAATCTTACCGGTGCATCATTCAAGTTTTCTTTAATCAGTTCGGGATCTCTTCGTTATCTTGCTTCTTGATTCACCCCTTTAATTAGTTTGTTATCAATTCTTACGGTGGTCCAATCAAGAACTCTATTTTGTTTTTTTTCTATCAA
The DNA here is from genome assembly GCA_034509565.1 of Triticum monococcum. Classification (NCBI taxonomy): domain Eukaryota; kingdom Viridiplantae; phylum Streptophyta; class Magnoliopsida; order Poales; family Poaceae; genus Triticum; species Triticum monococcum. Next base: position 414,477,514 of record CM067845.1, read on the forward strand.
TTTATTCGTTGTTTCCAAATCCTACCGGTGGATCGTCGAAGACCTTCTCAAGTTTGCGCTATATTTATCTTAATCATTTCTATGAGAATAAGTAGTATGTCAAATCCGTTGGTTGTCATCAATTTAATTAGTGTAGGATAGGCATAATGTAATTCTTATTCTTGTTTCATTGAGTGAACTCAATTCCCTATTCCGGAGGCTCAAAAAATTCTCGGTTTCAATTGTTTCATCTTCTCTTTTTCCTGGAGTTCCAACCTTTTTGAATTATTTCACCACGGAGATTCATTTAAATCAGTACAAGGATTCACCTTGTGTTTTCAACTACCCTTTCTTTCCGTTTGATCATTCTTTTGTTTAACGGAGTTCTTCATGGAGGTTCTACGGGATGGTTCATCAAGGATTTAATTCCTTCTCGAAGTGTTCATCGAGATTTTTTCAGAGGAGCTCAAGTTTTCTTCATCTTGTAATACGAAGTCCAATTCGTTCTATCTTATCTTTTGAGGTGGTGTTATGTCATTTTTGATAACTTTCCTTCGTGTTTCATGATTCACAAGTTATCAAGAATGAGATATTTTAAATCCATCAATCTCGTCATTGGAGTTATCTTCGTCTATATTTCACCTAAAGCTTTCCCTAAGGATTGTCGCTATATATGGTGCTTTTAAATGATCCAAGTTCTTCATTTTTCCTCCCGGTGAAATAGTTTCTCGTCTCCTTGTTCATATCAATCCAATTCTTCTTCCTGTGAGTGGCAGGTTGTCACCTCATAAGTTGTGATGTTTTCCACAAGCCCACTTCAAGCCTATCTTTTCGTTGTTGGGTTTCCAACAACTCCGTCCGACCCTTCTCCTAAGGATGCCTTCTCAAGCTCTTTTGTGGCAGAAGTTGGCATTTTCTTCTCAATTCTTCTATTTCAATTATCTATCTTCTATTCTTTTGTTTCGGAGGCATTGTGATGTTGCTCTCTTCAACCCATCTTCTTATTTTATCAGGATCATGTTCTTTTCATGCTTATTCACTTAACCGGAGTGTTGTGTCTATTATTCCTCTTCTAACCGGAGTCGCATCCAAGTGCTTTCATTTTGCCAAGTTCATATTCTATGCCTTCCATTTCCAACCGGAGTGTTATCCTAATTGATCCTTATCGTCCCTTGTACATCTCGTTTCAACCGGAGTACTTGCATGTACTTCTTGTTCATTGCAACCTTTTTCTTATGTCTTCAACCTACAAGGTTCTAGTAATGTTCCTTGTTCCTCTTGTCTAACGGAGTGTTTTCAACTTTGTGCATCTTCGTTGTTTTCTTCCGTTCAATTTGTCAACCTCTCGGGGTTCTTTGGTTTCACTCGTTTGTCAAAGAAGCAACTTAGTTTTACCTCTTCTATTCCTCTTCCTTTTCCCTCCGGTGCCATCCTAGATCTCGGGACGAGATCCTCTCGTAGTGGTGGAGTGTTGTGACGCCCCAAGACTGATGCTCGAGAAGACTTCCATAGGTTCCGGGTTTCTCCGTGTGTTTCATTTTTGCTTGCTCCTTCTATTTTTGCATTGCATCATGTCATCATGCCATCATATCTTTATTTTTTTGCAACTCAACTAAGTAAACCGTATGGATCTTCGATCCGTTTAAATCGAGGGAACTCACATGGTGGTTTCTCTTTAAAACATACCCTCCCGATATTTAGGAAGATATTATAAAATATTCCTTTATTTTGGAATTACCTTTAACACACTAGCAAATAATCACATGTCTTTTCTGCGTCAAGTTTGGCCCCAAACTTTGCCCATAATTTCTTTCATCATTTTCCGGAGCTCTACCAAAATTCTCAACATTTTTGGATACTCCTAGAACCTCGTCCTAGTTCAAACCCATTTGAATTAAATTCAAATGAGTTTGAATTCTTATCGCTCGATCTAGTCTTTTCTAATTTTCTCGGACCAAGCATATTTTTGTGAGTCCAAGAAAATTAACTACATGCCCAAATTCTTCCTCTAACCTTCTCTTCTCTCTTTTTCCTTTCTCTTATTTCTCTGTTAATGTAAAGAGAAGGATATAGGAGAGAGAAGAGCCTGGCTGGGCCTCCCAGCCCAGCTGCAACTTGCCAAAACAACCAGCTCACTGCTTCTCTTGGGCCTTACAACATCTCGCGCCGGCCCATCTAAACCTAACCCTAGGCCCGAGCGACCTAGCACTCCCGCATCGCTCTCTCCCTCTCCATCGTCTCCACCCCGCCGCCAGAGAGACCCGCTCGATCCCCTTGCCCTCTCCCCATCGAACCCTTCCTGTCGCTCGTCTCTTTCTTTCCCTGCGCCCGATCCCCCATCTCCCTTCTCTGCCTCCTTCCTCCTCCACCGCGCCAAGCATCCCCTTCTCCTTCCCAAGACTGCCGCTGGCACCCCAGCCAAGGTTGTCAGAATAGCGATTCTGTTATACGATTCTACGACTTTACGATCCAAACTAACCCCTATGATTCTACGATTTTAGTTCATAGAATCTATGTTTCTACGATCCTGATAGTGAAGATTCTACGATTTGCGATCTTACCATCGGAGCTTCGATCCGATTCAAAATCGCGATTCTGACAACCTTGGCCCCAGCAGGCTGCTGACGTCCGTCTCCTCCGCCTGGTGCCTGCGCAGCCGCACATCCAGAGACCACCGCCTGCTCCTCCCTCGATCCCGCCGGAATCCAGCGTCGGCCTCGTCCCCTCCCTCAAGCACGTCGTCGCCTCCCTCCTTCCTCTCCTGCAGCGCGTCCGCGACCACCTAGGCCGAAGCCCCCGCTGCTGCGCCTGGGACAGGAGGTCCCCCATGGAGGCCGCCCCTTGCTCGTCTCACGCCGCTTCTCCATGCCCCGTCGGCCTCCTCTGCATAGCGCCCCCCGACGCCACCCCACCTCCATCACCCTTGCTGCTGCTAGACCACCATGGCCACCTTCCCATGTTTCTTCTTTGGCCTTCAGTGAATCGAACACCCCACTGGTGCCTCTGTGAACGTTGCCAAGTTTGGCCACCACCAAGAACCTCTAATCCTGCACCCGGAGCCCAAGTTTGAAGACTGCATGGATGTGCATCTCACTTGTGCCACTTTGGATCATCAAGACCGTTTCGGGATTCGCCAAGTACCGCTATGCCCAAGGACCACGGATCCGTGAAGTTCCACTATCGTCACCGTGGATCCGACAAGTACCCCGGCAACGTGTACCACTACCGTCGACCTTCAAAGGACATGGTTTTGCCGAGTACCCCTTCGTGTTGTAAAGACCGTCAAGTCCTTCGACGACAAGTGCATGACCACACGGATTGTGCCAAGTACCCCTTCAAGCTATCAAGACCGCAAGCGCCAAGTTACTCGACGACCCTCGAAGACTTCAGACTCGACAAGCCCAATGACGCTCTTGTACAACTACGTTGCCGAGTCCGGGACCGGCAAGACCAACGACGCGGAAATGCCAAGTACCTCTACCCCCTTTTTTCGGAATCCCAAGAACGCCAAGTACCTCGACACCCGGTGCCTAGAACGACTACCGACGCCGAAGACCCATGAACAAAAACCGTCAAGTGCGACTACCATCGACGTGCACTTCGCCAAGTACCACACCATTTTGGAAGACCCGTGAACATCAAGTTCTTTGCCATGAACGGTTACAGTGTTGTGGGACCGGCAAGTACCCTCTCTGGATCGCCAAGTTCAGCTACCGATGACACATACCACTACCGTCGCCGTGATCGCGAGAACCTCTACTTCCTCCTCGAAAACGTGAATGACTACCGTCGACCCCAAGTGACTTGGATTCGTCAAGTCCTTCTACGAAAACGTCTACCACTACCGCCGCGAGTACCTCTACCGTTGTCCTGTACCCCACTACTTCCACTACGAACGTCCCGAGAATGTCTACTTCCTCTACTTGGCACTGAACGAGAACCGTCCCGTTTGCACACCTCGAAGGTATAACCTGAGACGACGTCCGTGAAACGAATGCTTGCGATGTTTGAGATGCTCATGTTCGAACCGTGTCCGAGTTGTCATTGCACGTTCCTCCTCGGTTGCCATGCCGTCGACCCATGGGAAAACCCGGTATCCGGGATCACCCCACCATCCTTGCATGATCCGTTCATCCACATTTTCTCTTGCACCGACATCTCAATGAGCTTTCGGATCACCCGAAATGTTGCCGTGGCACCATTTCCGTTGTAGTTGCCGTGGCACCCTTTTTGATCCACCATGACGACCAAATGCTTCTTAATGCTCTTGCCAAACTTTTAATAAAAATTGCTTAAACTTGCACATGTCATCCGCATCATGATAACAACTTCAAGATTGGTTAAAATTGTTGTTTGCGTTAAATTACTAATGCATATGGGGTTTTACCGAAATTGTTGCTTGTTGTTTCGGCCCCATTTAAACTTTCCTAAATGTTTAGTTTACTTATGCTTCACCTATTGCCATGTTAATCAACATTTAATTTTGTTGAGTACTTAAACGAGATCGAACTACATAACTTGTTGTGGTGTTTCGTCAATATGCAACTCGTTGCATATTGATCTCCACTTAATTTGTAGAATTGCTTGTGCACTTTGCCATGCCATGTCTCTTTAAACCGGACATGCATCATACTTGATTGCGCGTCGTGCCATGATTATGTGATGGTTGTTTTACTATGTTGTTTGCTTTCTTTCCGGTGTTTCTTCTTCGGGTTAGTTCCGATAACATTGTGTTTGTGGATCCGTTCGACTACACCCGTTTGTCTTCTTCATGGATTCGTTCTTCTTCATTGCGGGATCCCGGGCAAGATGATCATACCCTCGAAATCACTTCTATCTTTGCTTGCTAGATGCTCGCTCTTTTGCTATGCCTATGCTGCGATACCTACCACTTCCTTATCATGCCTCCTATATTGTTGCACCAAGCCTCTAACCCACATTGTCCTAGCAAACCGTTGTTTGGCTATGTTACCGCTTTGCTCAGCCCCTCTTATAGCGTTGTTAGTTGCAGGTGAAGATTGAAGTGTTGGTGAACGTAGTAATTTCAAAAAAATTCCTACGCACACGCAAGATCATGGTGATGCATAGCAACGAGGGGGAGAGTCTGATCTACGTACCCTTGTAGATTGCAACGGAAGCGTTGACACAACGTAGAGGAAGTAGTCGTACGTCTTCTTCCCGATCCGACCGATCCAAGCACCGTTACTCCGACACCTCCGAGTTCTTAGCACACGTTCAGCTCGATGACGATCCCCGGGCTCCAATCCAGCAAAGCTTCGGGGAGGAGTTCCGTCAGCACGACAGCGTGGTGATGATCTTGATGTACTACCGACGCAGGGCTTCGCCTAAGCACTACAACGGTATGATCGAGGTGGAATTTGGTGGCAGGGGGCACCGCACACGGCTAAGGAACGATCTCAAGGATCAACTTGTGTGTCTAGAGGTGCCCCCTGCCCCCGTATATAAAGGTTGACAGGGGGAGGGCTGGCCGGCCAAGCTAGGGAGGCGCAGGAGGAGTCCTACTCCTACCGAGAGTAGGACTCACCCCCCCCCCCAATCCTATTCCTAATAGGACTCCCAAGTGGAAAGAGAGGGAGAGAGGTGGCCGGCCACCTCTCCTAGTCCTAATAGGACTAGGGGAGGGGGGTGGCGCGCAGCCCACCTTGGGCTGCCCCTTTCACCTTTCCACTAAGGCCCAATAAGGCCCATTTGGTTCCCGGGGGGTTCCGGTAACCTCCCGGTACTCCGGTAAAATCCCGATTTCACCCGGAACACTTCCGATGTCCAAACATAGGCTTCCAATATATCAATCTTTATGTCTCGACCATTTTGAGACTCCTCGTCATGTCCGTGATCACATCCGGGACTCCAAACAACCTTCGGTACATCAAAATACATAAACTCATAATAACTGTCATCGTAACGTTAAGCGTGCGGACCCTACGGTTCGAGAACAATGTAGACATGACCGAGACACGTCTCCGGTCAATAAGCAATAGCGGGACCTAGATGCCCATATTGGCTCCTACATATTCTACGAAGATCTTTATCGGTCAGACCGCATAGCAACATACGTTGTTCCCTTTGTCATCGGTATGTTACTTGCCTGAGATTCGATCGTCGGTATCCAATACCTAGTTCAATCTCGTTACCGGCAAGTCTCTTTACTCGTTCCGTAATACATCATCTCACAACTAACATCTTAGTTATAATGCTTGAAAGGCTTATGTGATGTGTATTACCGAGAGGGCCCAGAGATACCTCTCCGACAATCGGAGTGACAAACCCTAATCTCGAAATACGCCAACCCAACATCTACCATTGGAGACACCTGTAGTACTCCTTTATAATCACCCAGTTATGTTGTGACGTTTGGTAGTACCCAAAGTGTTCCTCCGGCAAACGGGAGTTGCATAATCTCATAGTCATAGGAACATGTATAAGTCATGAAGAAAGCAATAGCAACATACTAAACGATCGGGTGCTAAGCTAATGGAATGGGTCATGTCAATCAGATCATTCAACTAATGATGTGACCTCGTTAATCAAATAACAACTCTTTGTTCATGGTTAGGAAACATAACCATCTTTGATTAACGAGCTAGTCAAGTAGAGGCATACTAGTGACACTCTATTTGTCTATGTATTCACACATGTATTATGTTTCCGGTTAATACAATTCTAGCATGAATAATAAACATTTATCATGATATAAGGAAATAAATAATAACTTTATTATTGCCTCTAGGGCATATTTCCTTCAGTCTCCCACTTGCACTAGAGTCAATAATCTAGATCACATCACCATGTGATTAACATCGATAGTTCACATCATCATGTGATTAACACCCATAGTTCACATCGCCATGTGACCAACACCCAAAGGGTTTACTAGATTCAGTAATCTAGTTCACATCGCGATGTGATTAACACCCAAAGAGTACTAAGGTGTGATCATGTTTTGCTTGTGAGAGAATCTTAGTCAACGGGTCTGCCATATTCAGATCCACATGTATTTTGCAAATTTCTATGTCAACAATGCTCTGCATGGAGCTACTCTAGCTAATTGCTCCCACTTTCAATATGTATCTAGACCGAGACTTAGAGTCATCTAGATTAGTGTCAAAACTTGCATCGGCGTAACCCTTTACGACGAACCTTTTTATCACGTCCATAATCGAGAAACATACCCTTATTTTACTAAGGATAATTCTGACCGCTGTCCAGTGATCTACTCCTAGATCACTATTGTACTCCCTTGCCAAATCAGTGCAGGGTATAAAATAGATCTGGTATACAGCATGACATACTTTATACAACCTATGGCCAAGGCATAGGGAATGACTTTCATTCTCTTTCTATCTTCTGCCGTGGTGGGGCTTTGAGTCTTACTCAACTTCACACCTTATAATACAGGCAAGAACTCTTTCTTTGACTGCTCCATTTTGAACTACTTCAAAATCTTGTCAAGGTATGTACTCATTGAAAAAACTTATCAAGCGTCTTGATCTATCTCTATAGATCTTGAAGCTCAATATGTAAGCAGCTTCACCGAAGTCTTTCTTTGAAAAACTCCTTTCAAACACTCCTTTATGCTTTACAGAATAATTCTACATTATTTCCGATCAACAATATGTCATTCACATATACTTATCAGAAATGTTGTAGTGCTCCCACTCACTTTCTTGTAAATACAGGCTTCACCGCAAGTCTATATAAAACTATATGCTTTGATCAACTTCATCAAAGCGTATATTCCAACTCCGAGATGCTTGCACCAGTCCACAGATGGATCGCTAGAGCTTGCACATTTTGTTAGCACCTTTCGGATTGACAAAACCTTCTATTGCATCATATACAACTCTTCTTTAATAAATCCATTAAGGAATGCAGTTTTGTTTATCCATTTGCCAGATTTCATAAAATGCGGCAATTACTAACATGATTCGGACAGACTCAAGCATAGATACGAGTGAGAAGCTCTCATCGTAGTCAACACCTTGAATCTTGTCGAAAACCTTTTGCGACAATTCTAGCTTTGTAGATAGTAACACTACTATCAGCGTCCGTCTTCCTCTTGAAGATCCATTTATTCTCAATTGCTTGCCGATCATCGGGCAAGTCAACCAAAGTCCAAACTTTGTTCTCATACATGGATCATATCTCAGATTTCATGGCCTCAAACCATTTCGCGGAATCTGGGCTCATCATCGCTTCCTCATAGTTAGTAGGTTCATCATGGTCAAGTAACATGACCTCCAGAACAGGATTACCATACCACTCTGGTGCGGATCTCACTATGGTTTACCTACAAGATTCGGTAGTAACTTGATCTGAAGTTACATGATCATCATCATTAGCTTCCTCACTAATTGGTGTAGTAGTCACAAGAACAGATTTTTGTGATGAACTACTTTCCAATAAGGTAGAAGGTACAATTACCTTATCAAGTTTTCTACTTTCCTCCCACTCACTTCTTTCAAGAGAAACTCCTTCTCTAGAAAAGATCCATTATAAGCAACGAATGTCTTGCCTTCAGATCTGTGATAGAAGGTGTACCCAACAGTCTCCTTTGGGTATCCTATGAAGACATATTTCTCCGATTTGGGTTTGAGCTTATCAGGATGAAACTTTTTCTCATAAGCATCACAACCCCAAACTTCAAGAAACGACAACTTTGGTTTCTTGCCAAACCATAGTTCATAAGGCGTCGTCTCGACGGATATAGATGGTGCCCCTTTTTAACGTGAATGCAGCTGTCTCTAATGCATGACCCCAAAAACGATAGTGGTAAATCGGTAAGAAACATCATAGATTGCACTATATCCAATAAAGTACGGTTATGACGTTCGGACACACCATTATGCTGTGGTGTTCCAGGTGGCGTGAGTAGTGAAACTATTTCACATTGTTTTAACTGAAGACCAAACTCGTAGCTCAAATACTCTTTTCCACGATCAGGTCGTAGAAACTTTATTTTCTTGTTACGATGATTTTCAACTTCACTCTGAAATTCTTTGAACTTTTCAAATGTTTCAGACTTGTGTTTCATTAAGTAGATATACCCATATCTGCTTAAATCATCTGTGAAGGTGAGAAAATAACGATATCCACCACGAGCCTCAATATTCATCGGACCACATACATCGGTATGTATGATTTCCAATAAATCTGTTGCTCTCTCCATAGTACCGGAGAATGGTGTTTTAGTCATCTTGCCCATGAGGCACGGTTCGCAAGTACCAAGTGATTCATAATCAAGTGATTCCAAAAGCCCATCAGTATGGAGTTTCTTCATGCGCTTTACACCGATATGACATAAACGGTAGTGCCACAAATAAGTTGCACTATCATTATCAACTCTGCATCTTTTGGTTTCAATATTATGAATATGTGTATCACTACGATCGAGATCCAACGAACTTGTTTCATTGGGTGTATGACCATCGAAGGTTTTATTCATGTAAACAGAACAACAATTATTCTCTGACTTTAATGAATAACCGTATTGCAATAAACATGATCAAATCATATTCATGCTCAACGCAAAAACCAAATAACACTTATTTAAGTTCAACACTAATCCCGAAAGTATAGGGGACTGTGCGATGATGATCATATCAATCTTGGAACTACTTCCAACACACATCGTCACTTCACCCTTAACTAGTCTTTGTTTATTCTGCAACTCCTGTTTCAAGTTACTACTCTTAGCAACTGAACCAATATCAAATACTGAGGGGTTGCTATAAACACTAGTAAAGCACACATCAATAACATGTATATCAAATATACTTTTGTTCACTTTGCCATCCTTCTTATCCGCCAAATACTTGGGGCAGTTCCGCTTCCAGTGACCAGTCCCTTTGCAGTAGAAGCACTTAGTCTCAGGCTTAGGACCAGACTTGGGCTTCTTCACTTGAGCAGCAATTTGCTTGCTGTTCTTCTTGAAGTTCCCCTTTTTTCCTTTGCCCTTTTCTTGAAACTAGTGATCTTGTCAACCATCAACACTTGATGCTTTTTCTTGATTTCTACCTTCATTCATTTCATCATCATGAAAAGCTCGGGATTCATTTTCGTCATCCCTTGCATACTATAGTTCATCACGAAGTTCTACTAACTTGGTGATGGTGACTAGAGAATTATGTCAATCACTATCTTATCTGGAAGATTAACTCCCACTTGATTCAAGCGATTGTAGTACCCAGACAATCTGAGCACATGCTCACTAGTTGAGCGATTCTCCTCCATCTTTTAGCTATAGAACTTGTTGGAGACTTCATATCTCTCAACTCGGGTATTTGCTTGAAATATTAACTTCAACTCCTGGAACATCTCATATGGTCCATGACGTTCAAAACGTCTTTGAAGTCCCGATTCTAAGCCGTTAAGCATGGTGCACTAAACTATCAAGTAGTCATCATATTTAGCTAGCCAAACGTTCATAACGTCAGCATCTGCTCCTGCAATAGGTCTGTCACCTAGCGGTGCATCAAGGACATAATTCCTCTGTGCAGCAATGAGGATAAACCTCAGATCACGGATCCAATCCGCATCATTGCTACTAACATCTTTCAACACAATTTTCTCTAGGAACATATCAAAATAAACACAGGGAAGCAACAACGCGAGCTATTGATCTACAACATGATTTGCAAAATACTACCAGGACTAAGTTCATGATAAATTTAAGTTCAATTAATCATATTACTTAAGAACTCCCACTTAGATAGACATCCCTCTAATCCTCTAAGTTATCACGTGATCCAAATCAACTAAACCATAACCGATCATCACGTGAGATGGAGTAGTTTTCAATGGTGAACATCATTATGTTGATCATATCTACTATATGATTCACGCTCGACCTTTCGGTCTCTGTGTTCCGAGGCCATATCTGCATATGCTAGGCTCGTCAAGTTTAACCTGAGTATTCTACGTGTGCAAAACTGGCTTGCATCCGTTGTAGATGGACGTAGAGCTTATCACACCCGATCATCACGTGGTGTCTGGGCACGACGAACTTTGGCAACGGTGCATACTCAGGGAGAACACTTCTTGGTAATTTAGTGAGAGATCATCTTATAATGCTACCGTCAATCAAAGCAATATAAGATGCATAAAAGGATAAACATCACATGAATCAATATAAGTGATATGATATGGCCATCATCATCTTGTGCTTGTGATCTCCATCTCCGAAGCACCGTCATGATCACCATCGTCACCGGCGCGACACCTTGATCTACATCGTAGCATCGTTGTCGTCTCGCCAATCTTATGCTTCCACGACTATCACTACCACTTAGTAATAAAGTAAAGCATTACATCGCGATTGCATTGCATACAATAAAGCGACAACCATATGGCTCCTGCCAGTTGCCGATAACTTGGTTACAAAACATGATCATCTCATACAATAAAATTTAGCATCATGCCTTGACCATATCACATCACAACATGCCCTGCAAAAACAAGTTAGACGTCCTCTACTTTGTTGTTGCAAGTTTTACGTGGCTGCTACGGGCTTAAGCAAGAACTCATCTCACCTACGCATCAAAACCACAACGATAGTTTGTCAAATAGACTCCGTTTTAACCTTCTCAAGGACCGGGTGTAGCCACACTCGGTTCAACTAAATTTGGAGAGACAGTCGCCCGCAAGCCATCTATGTGCAAAGCACGTCGAGGGAACCGGTCTCGCGTAAGCGTACGCGTAAGGTTGGTCCGGGTCGTCTCGTCCAACAATACCACTGAACCAAAGTATGACATGCTGGTAGGTAGTATGACTTGTATCGCCCACAACTCACTTGTGTTCTACTCGTGCAAATAACATCAAACCATAAAACCTAGGCTCGGATGCCACTGATGGTGAACGTAGTAATTTCAAAAAAATTCCTACGCACACGCAAGATCATGGTGATGCATAGCAACGAGGGGGAGAGTCTGATCTACGTACCCTTGTAGATCGCAACGGAAGCGTTGACACAACGTAGAGGAAGTAGTCGTACGTCTTCTTCCCGATCCGACCGATCCAAGCACCGTTACTCCGGCACCTCCGAGTTCTTAGCACACGTTCAGCTCGATGACGATCCCCGAGCTCCGATCCAGCAAAGCTTCGGGGAGGAGTTCCGTCAGCACGATGGTGTGCTGACGATCTTGATGTACTACCGACGCAGGGCTTCGCCTAAGCACTACAACGGTATATGATCGAGGTGGAATTTGGTGGCAGGGGGCACCGCACATGGCTAAGGAACGATCTCAAGGATCAACTTGTGTGTCTAGAGGTGCCCCCTGCCCCCATATATAAAGGTTGACAGGGGGAGGGCTGGCCGGCCAAGCTAGGGAGGCGCAGGAGGAGTCCTACTCCTACCGGGAGTAGGACTCCCCCCCCCCCCAATCCTATTCCTAATAGGACTCCCAAGTGGAAAGAGAGGGAGAGAGGTGGCCGGCCACCTCTCCTAGTCCTAATAGGACTAGGGGAGGGGGGTGGCGCGCAGCCCACCTTGGGCTGCCCCTTTCACCTTTCCACTAAGGCCCATTTGGTTCCCGAGGGGTTCCGGTAACCTCCCGGTACTCCGGTAAAATCCCGATTTCACCCGGAACACTTCCGATGTCCAAACATAGGCTTCCAATATATCAATCTTTATGTCTCAACCATTTCGGGACTCCTCGTCATGTCCGTGATCACATCCGGGACTCCGAACAACCTTCGGTACATCAAAATGCATAAACTCATAATAATTGTCATCGTAACGTTAAGTGTGCGGACCCTACGGTTCGAGAACAATGTAGACATGACCGAGACACGTCTCGGTCAATAACCAATAGCGGGACCTGGATGCCCATATTGGCTCCTACATATTCTATGAAGATCTTTATCGGTCAGACCGCATAACAACATATGTTGTTCCCTTTGTCATCGGTATGTTACTTGCCCGAGATTCGATCATCGGTATCCAATACCTAGTTCAATCTCGTTACCGGCAAGTCTCTTTACTTGTTCCGTAATACATCATCTCACAACTAACATCTTAGTTATAATGCTTGCAAGGCTTATGTGATGTGTATTGGCGAGAGGGCCCAGAGATACCTCTCCGACAATCGGAGTGACAAACCCTAATCTCGAAATACGCCAACCCAACATCTACCATTGGAGACACCTGTAGTACTCCTTTATAATCACCCAATTACGTTGTGACGTTTGGTAGTACCCAAAGTGTTCCTCCGGCAAATAGGAGTTGCATAATCTCATAGTCATAGGAACATGTATAAGTCATGAAGAAAGCAATAGCAACATACTAAACAATCGGGTGCTAAGCTAATGGAATGGGTCATGTCAATCAGATCATTCAACTAATGATGTGACCTCATTAATCAAATAACAACTCTTTGTTCATGGTTAGGAAACATAACCATCTTTGATTAACGAGCTAGTCAAGTAGAGGCATACTAGTGACACTCTATTTGTCTATGTATTCACACATGTATTATGTTTCCGGTTAATACAATTCTAGCATGAATAATAAACATTTATCATGATATAAGGAAATAAATAATAACTTTATTATTGCCTCTAGGGCATATTTCCTTCATGAAGTTTGTTCCTTGTTGGAACATGGAGATGTTGTTCCTTGTTGGAACATGGTTACTTGTTGGGATATCATGATATATCTTATTTAATTAATGCATCTATATACTTGGTAAAGGGTGGAAGGCTCGACCTTATGCCTGGTGTTTTGTTCCACTCTTGCCGCCCTAGTTTCCGTCATATCAGTGTTATGTTCCCGGATTTTGCGTTCCTTACGCGGTTGGGTAATAATGGGAACCCCTTGACAGTTCGCCTTGAATAAAACTCGTCGAGCAAGGCCCAACCTTGGTTTTGCCATTTGCACTAACAACCTATAACCTGAGTATAGGCGCCGTGTTTGGCATACCAGTGCTCCTCTGAGTGTTGGTCCGAAACGGGCAGCCTGCGGGGCCACCTCGGGGTAACTCGAGGGTTGGTTTTACGTGTAGCTTGACCTATCCGGTGTGCCCTGAGAACGAGATATGTGCAGCTCCTATCGGGATTTGTCAGTGCATCGGGCGGCTTTGCTGGTCTTGTTTTACCATTGTCAAAATGTCTTGTAACTGGGATTCCGAGTCTGATCGGGTCTTCCCGCTAGAAGGAATATCCTTCGTGGACCGTGAGAGCTTGTGATGGGCTAAGTTGGGACACCCCTGCAGGGATTTGAACTTTCGAAAGCCGTGCCCGCGGTTATGGGCAGATGGGAATTTGTTAACGTCTGGTTGTAGAAAACCTGAAGTTGACCTTAATTAAAATGCATCAACCGCGTGTGTAACCGTGATGGTCTCTTTCCGACGGAGTCCGGGAAGTGAACACGGTTAAGTCATGCTTCGACACGTGAGAGATATAGCCGCATCGAGGGCGTTACATACTCCTAAATCCAGACGGTGGTGCTACTAGTACTAGTAGTAGTACTACCAATGTAGGAGTACTAGCACTGTACTATCCATTGGTCAAATTATTACGTGCTGCTCCTCACAGTGAAGTGACAAGACCCTGCGCCGGAGATGACACCAGAGTATAGGCGCCGTGTTTGGCATACCATAGTCTGCCTCACCATCTGCAGTCACTACCATCATGGCTGTAGAGCTAGCCTGCTTACAACTAGCCCTGTTCGACATAATTTCCCGTGTGTAGATGCCCGTGCATTGCACGGAACACCAAGATTGGAGGTGGACGGCTCCGGCAGCGGCCATCGCGCCAAATTTTTCCACGGCCTTCTAGTCCTAGATGTGGTGGGGAGGAGATGAGGCTGATTGTGAGAGACAAGGAGTTGTTTGTAAATAGGGAACAAGTGCGGGCATCTTTTTGCAAAAATGGAGAAGCTTGGTTTGTATGCGTCAGATCTAGATCCGACGGCTATTGGTGAAAGATGGGAGGCACAACATCATCACCAACTCAGGACCTGTTTGATTCGCAAGATTTTGAAAACGCAGGAATAGGACACAGCAATATTACAAGTTTCAAACTGATATTACAAATGTTAGGAGTAATGTTGCACCTACGAAGAGGGAATTACTAGGAAGTTTACATAAGAACTTTCGTTACTTTAGGTGGATGCAGCATTATCGTACAAACTAAAATCCACCGCCCTGACAAGTCACTAATGGGCAAATAAGTTTTCGAGTCTCTGGCCACTTGATGTTTCAAAAACAAATTCAGCTTCTGCGGAGAAATGAGCTCCACCGTGTACCCGCGGGGGTGTGGCTGGGCAAGAAGCGTGAGTACATGCACGGTGCACCTATTCTCTTCTTGTATACGTACACCACCTACGTGGGGTTGTGTGAGAGAGATACAAACCTAGAGAGATATAGTGTGTGGGTTCTTGAGAGTTTTTGGGGGGGGGGGGTCAATCAAAAAATTTAACATATGCAATGTGTGTGAAATATAGTCCTGGATATAACATATATATAGAGGGGGCGATCCACGAGAAGAGAGTGGAGGTATCATCAGCTTGAGGTGTCCATAGAATCGAAGAGAGGAATGATGTGTGTGTGTGCGCGCGCGAGATCGATAAAGAGTGCTATCGAATTTGTGTGTGCCCACGTCAAAGATATAGAGTGGCTAGCCTACTAGAACGTGAGATGGGACATGTGCAGTTTGTCTCTGTGGCATGGATACCTACCTGCAGCGCTCGACTATCGGTGTGTGGTGAGGGAAGAGGGAGGCCCAATTAACTATAGAGGTACAATGGCTGGTATATGTGTGGAGGAGGAGAGAGGCCTACCTCATGTATTAAGGAGATCGATCTGCCTCATGTATTAAGGGAGATAGATCGGCATCCATGCATATGTGCAGGAGATGAATAAGGTTGGGAGAGAGACAGAGCTAGAGTGTTGGAGGGGGTGGTAGTGGAGTTGCTTCTAACAAATGGTGGGATAGGCTTGCTAGACAAACGGAGGGCACACTCGCAATATCAATAAGAGAGGAGATGGCTGCTTGTTGTCTGTGCGCGTGCATGTGAGAGACGGGTCAGGAGGCATGCATGAATGATGAGGGGGGACGATGTGGCTATGGTAAGCAGAGTAACTACATAGGAAGATCAATCGCCCTTTGTAAGAGAAAGGAGAGACATAACTTGTGAGGTACATCGGTCGATGGGGGGTTGTTAAAGTCGATCTAGGTATATGTTGGGAGATCGATCGGTATACATGCATGTGTGTGTTAGAAGCAAATGAGGCACGAGGAGAAGGATGGAGAGAGAGGGATGCATGTAGGAGGTGGTACGAGAGGCATACTATATTGAGGGGGAGGAGTGTGCGAGTACGAGAACGATGAAAAGAGTGGTGGGAGTGAGGCATGGACGGTGACAAGAGAAGAGGGGAAGCCTGTGTTTGTGCTAGGCACACCTCACTAGAGAGGCATATTGATCGATGTGTGCCATAAAGAAGGAGCTGGGGGGGCTACACACACCATGGGTGAACGACCTAAAGTGAAAAGACGAATTTGCGCGATGGAGCTAGATAATGCTGAGGGAGGGTGAGAGGGATGCGGGCGTGTGCATGCACAAGAGAAAGTTAGCGCTAGCTACAAAGACAAGAGGGTTGTGTGGGTGTAAAAGACGAATAGAGATCATATATACTTCATTATAAAAAGCGAATTCGGATATTTGAAGAATTTATCATAGTGTTTCAAACCGACGGATGTGTGAATATATATAACGGTGATACACATGGTGTGGTTATGAACATGGTATACTACATTTAATATATTTTATCTCTACTCTTATAAAAAATGGAGTTGTTGATGATGGTGTGCCTGCCATCCTGCATTATAGGTTGTCTGATTTATATCTGGCGGATAGCAAGGAAACTATGATGGTTGAAGTTGGCAACAATCATGATTGTAGATTCTCATTGAAATAGAGAAACGAATTCAAATTTAGTTCGAATTGCAGCGATAGTATAGACATTTGGAATGCACTAAAATGTTGGTATGAGTAGGTTACATGTATTATACAGCAAGCGAAAAAATTAAATCGGACATAACATGGATTCATACTCCCTCCTTCCATCTATATAGGGCCTAATGAGATTTTTTAAGACCGCCTTTGACTATTGACAAGATTAATAGTACATGACAAGCACAATGTGAAAATTATATCATTGAAAGAACCTTTCACAGACGAATTTAACAGTGTGCTTTGTGTAAGTTGCATGTCATATATCATTGCTCTAATATTTGGTCAAAGTTAGCATTGAAAAATGCATTAGGCCCTATATAGATGGAAGGAGGGAGTAGCTTTGAATAGCATTTGTATAGTAAAACGGGGCAAGACTCTCTCTTTGTGTGGTGTGAATAGTTTTATTTTTTCGTTTTCTTTTTGGTTGAGGGAAGTGCGAATTGATTTGGTACGTACAAGTACAATATTACTACATGTTAGGCTTGTCCCTAAAATTCAACCCGCGTCTTGTTATATCCCGAAAATTCAGATATCGTGCTCCCAAAAGTGGCGCCTTCACAACACGCGCCTTGCTATCCCGAAATTACAACCCGCGCGAAAACTCCCTCCAGCTGCCAAATCCTGACACGCGAAATCCCCCTTCTAACCCTGAGCCGAAAGGGCCGCTAGTTCAAATCGATGGGGGGTACTTTTGTAACACACCCTACATTTTGGACAAGCGCGTTCCTAAGTCATGCTTCACCCCCTCCCATCGCCCCCTTTTCGCCATTCGAAATCCCAGGCCGCCATAACCTCTCCGCTCCAGCCGCGAAACCCCACCCTCCTCCATCCGCCACGTCACCGCTGCCCAGCCGGAGCCTCTTCCCCGACGACGTCGTCCACCGCAACAGCTCGACGTCCCTCGTCCACCTCCCCGGATGAGTATCTGTCGTCCATCTCGCCGTCCCGCTGGTTCAGCCGCCCCGTCCTCCACCTCCAAGGAGCTGCTCCGACGATCGCCTCGTCTATCGCGGCTGCTCCATCCCCACAGCCCCGCTTTAACCTGCTCCACCGGAACCGCAACATCCTCACCGACTCCTCGGACGAAGCCGAGGCCTACTCGGCGCCACCAAAGAGGTTGTACACTCATCGCATCACACCTTCTCCTTAACTCGGCCTCCCGGCACCGACGGTGCTCCATCCCGCACCCCCATGGAGCGGCTACCTTGAAGCCGGCGCTGCGGGCGATATCTCCACGGCAGCTCTCCCCCAGTGTGAGGCCCCTTCGGCGGTGGCGTCCATACCAGCCAGATCTGCTGCTGCTGCTCCGGCTCTCGCTCGATCGCTCGCTTGCCCAGCTGCTGTTGCTGCTCTCCCCCTTGCTCGTGCTGCTGCTCTGCTCCGATTAAGCCACACTTCAGTCGACTGAATCGACTTTTGGGTCAGTCGATTTTCAGGGGTTGGGGGGCTCGCCAGAGTTAAGGAAGAACCACCCGCAGCGGGGACGGGGGCTCGCCGGAGAGGTACCCCACTATCTATCTTAGGGTTCAGGGTGGGGGCGGGGGGGCTAGAGGGCTGGCCGGGGCGGCGGTGGCGAGTTGTTTCAGGGCGGCGAGGCGGCGCTGGGGCCGGCGGTTCGGCCGGTGGTGGCTGGCGGCTCAGGGGGTGCAGGTTGATGATGAACTGCATGCCCTCCTAAACTACATGTCAAGTGCCTCTCTACTACCATTGCATTCAGTTTCGACAGTAGCATTCAGATTCCACAGTAAATTTCAGTTTCGACAGTTAAGTTCAGAGTCAACAGTTTTTACCTCATCTGTTGTAGTCAGGTGGTTTTTGGTGATGTTAATTTTACATCATCTATTGGAGATGCTATTAGAATCCCACTTGAGATTGACGATGTCTGTCTTGTGCTGCTTCAGCCTTGACGTCTTACGGCTCATCGGAGCTGCTCCAACGACAGAACGATCCATCACAACAGAGTAGTGCCCTTGACACCATCTACAGATTCCTCAGATCTTCCTCCACACCTCCGACAGCCACCTCGCCTCAACTGCTTCAGCGACCAATCCAATGATGCTGAGGTCGACACGGCTACGGCAAAGAGGTTGTACACTTGTTGCATCACTTATTACTATACATTCACGTCAATCCATTAGGGCTATTTTGGTTCAACGGAAAAACATCAATCCACTGGTTGTTACCATCACTCTAAATTTCTGCATGCTCTCCTTACATAATCTCACCATATTTTTTTCGTATGCATGTCAGATATTGTACACATCATGCTGAACATGTAGAGAAAAAGAGAAGAGTTTTGCGCGGCAATACAATGTCATGCAGACATCGCTCCATGGTGGGTTCAATGGCAAACCCTCCCCACCCCTCTCCAGATTGTAATCCAGAGGAAGATATCTGTTCTGAGGCGGATTCGGATGCTGCTGACCACTCCTATTTACCCCCCAAGGTGTTTGCTCTACCTTGGCATGATGATGTTAGTCATATCATGCATATGTTGCCTTGCAGTGCCTACTTTTGACATCATATATGTCATCTGCTTCGTTTAGACATGTTCTGTAATGCCACCTGTTTAGTTTCTATATCATATATGGAAATTATACAGTCTCATGTCTTTTAGCCAGCCATAATATATGTGAAATGTGCAATGCCATCCTGTTTAACCAGGCATCATATATTTGAATGATATCTTGCCCATCCTTTTCTTCATTACATTTCCATTTGTCGGCAATGTTTGTACATTAAACTACTCTTCCTGTGAATCAGCCATTTGTGTGGGAGATGGAAAAATCTAGAGTGAAAACAAGGCCTTCAGAGCAGACAGTGCTACCTGTCAAAGCAGATCTCTTGTTGGGTCCCGATAGCTCCTCAGAGATGGATTCAGAGACAGATGACCAGTCCTATTCCCCCACTGAGGTGTATGATCTAACTTGGCACGGTTATACTGCTCATATCATGCATACGGTGTCTTGCATTGCATAGTTTAGACATCATATACACAATATTCAACACCATGTTCTTAATTCAGACATCATATCGAATGCCCTCTGTTTAGCATATAAATCACATATGTGAATTAAATGATGCGATCCTGATTACTTAGATAACATGTAGGTGAATTATGTCATGTGATCATGTTTAGTTATTCATCATATCTTTGAATTATGTTATGCTATGCTATCCAGTTTAGATAGACATCATATATGTGAAATTATGTCATGCCATCTATTTTAGTTAAACAATATACATGTCAACTATTTCATGCCCTTTTTTCCACACTATCTATTGCATCTGTCTCTCATACAATGTATGTACATTCAACTATGTTTCTTGTTTATCAGCCATTTGAATTGGAGCGGGTGATGCTAGTATCTAGCGGACTAAAACATGGTCTTCAAATAAAACAGTGCTACCTCTTGGTGGAGATAGCACCCTGGTTGTACATGCACAAGAACCAGCCCTACCACACATAACCCAAACTCTCGCAGATTGTACTCCTACTACGATGGACAGAGAACCAGCTTCACCGAATCTAACCCCAGCCGATAGTAACCCAGTTCTTGTTGACACAGCACCATCTCCACCATAGAGCTCCCAAACAAGAGCAGTTAGTAAGGCAGCTCTAGTGCCCAAAGGGCCAGTACTATCACGACGAACCCCAACTCCACCAGTTAGTACGCCTATTCCTATGGAGGAAGCACAACCAGCTAGTTGTAGTTTAGCATCTATCGCATTTGATGTTGTTAAATCGTATGTGCGTATCTTCCCATCTTGGAAATATTATACTGAAGATGAAGGAAAATGCCAGTTGCAGGTGTTTGTCCAGGAGTTATGTGTAAGTAATGTTATTCATGGCAATTACTTTGCTTCGTCCCATACATCCTACCTCCATGATGATTATAATACAGCAAATTTTCCCATTTTTCTCTACAGAGAAGGACCGATTTGGAAACTCAGGATGAGGTAACATGTGCTAATACCTCTGCTATCTTCAAGAATGCTTGGTGGCAGTATCGGAATTACCTGAAGAAAACGTACTTCACCGGCAAAGAAACTCATCAAATTCCCTTACGTTCTCCTGAGACACATTTACTGGACGATGACTGGGAATGCCTTGTTCTGTACTAGTCCCGAACCAAGAATATGGTAAGGTCTATGAGCTCATTTTCTATTTTTAAGTATTATATTCTTGCGTCTTACTGTACTCTGTTCATGTAGAACAAGTGCCTAAACCTGAAGAACAACTGTTCTAATTTAAGATTCCATTGCTACCATAGGACATAGATATACGTTTGTTTGATGCTTTTATTATGTACTAGTACTTGGCAATAGAAGACTTGGTAGTTTAATCCTGTCCACCTTACTAATGAACTGGTTCACCGAAATGAGTTTCATATACTAGTACATGCTAAACTTGTTATGTGTCTGCTTGTTTCTTCTTTTAGAATGCTGACAGAATATTGGGGAAGAGTGCCTTATTAAGCAACGGTAAAGGAAGTAATGCAGATAAGGTTCAGGATAGTGACACATCCTGTCTTGGTTTAGTGTTGGAGTTACTGGCCACTACCGCTTGCACAAGCTATTCAAACTCACTGTCTGAATCAGTTCGGTTTCTTGAGTCTCAACTACAAGCTGAAAGACATCGATCAGATGTGCTGCGACAAGAAGCGGAAGGACTGCAGAAGTCCCTGGAGCATTCAGATGCATACTTTTTGGTGCAACAGCAAGCGTTGGAGGATTTTAGCGCCAAACAGGACAAAGCTAATCAGCTTGCTAAGCTTATTGCCAGCATGGTGGATACCCAGGATAACGTTTCTTGAGCTCTTCTGAAGTTGTTTCAGTTATGCTCTTGTTTTGCTGCTGCGTTTATTTGCACTGGTGGCCAATTTTGACGGCCAGTGTATATGATATGCTGCTTTGTTTCCTATATTTGCACTGGTGGCGAACTTTGATGCCTAGTGGATGTAATATGTGTAATAGCCGTGATAGCCTAGCGTTAGTTGCTTGCTTATTTATTTCCTTGTTGTCTTGTTTATTTGTTTGCTTGTAGTCATTGCAGTTCTTTTTCCGCGGTTAACTAGTGGCTGCAATAACCTATTTTTTAAAACTAGGCCACAATAACCATGGGCTAATATTTACTGTAGTGACACTGGGCCTCCTATGGGCCGTAGAAACAGTGGGCCTTCTACGGGCCGTAGAAACAGTAGGCCTTCTACGGGCCATAGAAACAATGGGCCTTCTGCGGGCCATATCATCAATGGGCCTTATACGAGCCGTATGATCGATTGGCCAAACATGGGCCAATAACAGGCTGCATTATGGCCATAAACGGGCTAGAGTTGGAATCGTCCATTCATGGGCCGACCGTAACAGGCCATCATTAATAGGTCGTATTTGATGACGCTATGAAAACGGCCCAACGTATTAACGGACCACAAATGGGCTGACTGTAACCACGGGCTGAATTTGGCCCACAAGCAGAAAATGACAGTAACGGGCCATAAGTAAACAAATGCTAGAAATGAGCCCAAGAATAAATGGGCTTTGAGAAGGCCGAAAGATAACATGGGCTAGAAATGGCCCAACGGAATAACGGGCTGTTAATGGGTATAAAGTGATACACTGTTCATTACGGGCCAGTTTCACCACGGGCCGTCAATGGGTGTAAAGTGATACACTATTCATTACGGGCTAGTTTCACCATGGGCCGTTAATAGGCCAAGAGTTACATAGGGCCTCATATGGGCCGAAAGACGTCATGGGCCATACATGGGCCAGAAGTGAAAATAGGCTGGAATCATATTGGATGGCCCAGATGACGCTACTGGGCCTAATTCGGATAGGGCGTAACGGGCCTTGGGTTAGCGGGCTATAAATGGGCTATATGCGAACAGGCCGTTAACAGGCTTTACATGGGCCGGCCCCCCAGCTTTTGACCAAGTCAAACGGGCCGGCCTTTTCACAGGAATGGGCCTCTGTTGGGCCGTGCCATGTGTCGACGTATCATAGGCGCCTATCTGACCCACTGACGAGCTGACACGTGTTTCGTCCGGCCAATAAGAATTTTACACGTGGAAATTTCCCATTGGTCGGGGCTGTTAACGGGTTATCGGATCCAAAACCCGCCCCGATAGCTTAACGGCGTTCCGTTACGGTGGATGCCATGTGTCGGTCACCCTTGACGAAAGCACTTCTATGACGCGCGATTTATCGTCATGGAAGTGGACACTTCCGTGATGATAATTTTGGTAATATCATGGAACACTTCTACGACAGCACAGGTATGACTATCTTGATTCTGTCATAAATTTGTCATGGATGTACATGTATGACAAAAAATGCGACCTACTGTGACAAACACGTATCATCACGGAAGTGTATTTTTTTGTAGTGCTTCTTAAGGAAAACTTGTCTAACTCATGTCTGTACTCGGATATTGTTGCTTCCGCTGACTCTTGTGTATTCGAGCTTATGTATTCGAGCCCTCGAGGCCCCTGGCTTGTAATATAAAGCTTTTATTATTTTAATTTGTGTCTAGAGTTGTGTTGTGATATCTTCCCGTGAGTCCTTGATCTTGATCGTACACATTTGTGTGTATGATTAGTGTACGATTGAATCGAGGGCGTCACAAGTTGGTATCAAATCTGACTGCCTATAGGATCCCCCTTTCCAACTCCTTGGCCGAAGTTGAGTCTAGAAACCGAAAACCGTTTTACTAACTTGGATGTGTGGCTTACGGGCCCACGTCGCCAATTGGGTAATATTAGGATCTTTTATTCCTCGTCTATACTTTGGGACTCTAGTCTCTCTTCCATTCGGGTTTGCTAACTCTAACATTAGGATCTCGTAACTACTTTCTCCCGGAGAGCCCCTTATTACAGATGATCGCTTGCTGCACCAGAAGATTTCAAAGATACTCTCCGATGTTATCCCGATAACTTGTGCTCATTGCGTTTGCAATTCCCTACCACCGATAAGCCCGTATGACTAACTGCATATCCTTGTCGCTCATACCTTCATCCCTAGTTGCTCTTGTTATTACAAGATACCCCGAAATACTTGTCATTGTTCCGAGAATCCTTTTGTGCCTACTGCCTTGCAGTTCCTTTTCCGCCTGAATACCCCTACGTATAATTTCTCACACTTATCGGGGATTCGTTCATCCCCAATTGTTTAGGTATTTCACAAAAGTCTTCAAAATACCATTCGATCTTCCGAAAATCCTCAGCAACCTATTGTTGTTGAAATTCTTGTTTGCTTGCATTATGGTTAATTCCATATTTCTAGTAATATTCGTTGACATCCTCTCTCACTATCGTTCCTAGTCCCTTGATCCAATATGTCACGAATGCTCGTAATCCTTAATCAGATCCTAGCATTCATCCTTCCGGCTCAGACGTCACTCCAAACATGAGCTTGTTCTTGTCAAATCAAACCTTGATTGATTGTCGATCTATATCGATTCAACTCAATTATCTTTTGATCAGAGTCTCTGCTTCAGATCTTCTGATTTGAAAATTGTAATTCCTTTGTATTCAAGCTTTGAAATTATTCAGATGTTCTATAATCCGATGCCTTTACATTCTTTCTTCCTCTAATTGAGTACCGATAGTCACATCGGCTCCATTTTGGACCGGCAGGCCCATTGCTGGGTTATTATCCGATAGTATCCTTCACATTCAAAATTCTTGTGAGTTATTCCCATGATACACAATGTCTTTGACAATTTGTATCCTCTGCTTTTGTCAACCATGCTCTACCTTCCGAGCTTGTGTTATTTAATCTTTGAGTTTGTGGAATAGGTTCCTAAAATTCCCTGATGGGTTGAACTTATGCCTTCCATAATCCGTGTGAACCCGAGAGTTCTCACAAGTCTTACTCTTCTGGTACTTCGCCAGATAAATCCTATGCACTACAATTTATTCGAAAACGAGGAGTGAATGAAAGGTTATGCATTGAATAAGTGGGAGTCGACCTTGAACCTTTGTGTTCATGCCCATGGACCCGATGTAGAAACCTTCATGGAAGCTGCTCGTAAAAATAATTACCCCTTGTTATCAGTTCATTTAGTACCGGTGAATTGATCCTTCGCAACCGTGGTTCCGACCATGATCGTTCTTCTTTGGTCCCATTTCTTGGACAAGTTAAATCACTTGTCTTCTGCAGGTCAATACGCCTGCCCAACCTCTATTATGACCTACCATCGAGTATTACCCCTGGTATCTCGAGGATATCATGCCATTGCACCAAATCTTATGAACTTTTGATGAACACTACCTTTCCCTTTAATTGTCACTTCATGGGTTCTGGGTTGTTTGTCAACCGAGCACACTGATAAGTGAATCGATCCCGCACTCCGATTCAACGACTCTAAGTAAATTTTCGTTGCTTACGAGTTTAAAATACTTCGAGCCGTTCCTAGCCTAATATGCTATATCATTATCGTGGTAAATTTTAACTGTGCTACTTGGTCCTTCCCGGAGCACAATTTTGGACGATGAGCTAAGCTTACGTCGATGTCCCTCGTCATATCATTTCACCTTGAACAGAAAGCCTGATTCCGAGATTGTGTCATATTAGTGGTTCCGATAACCTTCCGCCTCAAAATCCCTTTGACTTGATGTCATCGCCGATCGATTACATCTTCCTGAAATCTCTCGACAATTGTGTCGTGCTCGTCAACATTCTGAGCTCTTCTAGTATATCAATCGAATTCGTGATGAGAAATACCATCCTTGACCTTCGATGATTTGAGTTATCATCGATAACCCCCTTGTATTTTTTCCGACACATGTTTGATCATGTCTTGGTTATACCTTGGACTCCTTGCTATTCCTGCAATTGTTCCTTGAGTATTTCTTGTGATCTTCAACTCCAACCCCTACTTGGAACACCATGTTAATGCTACCTCGAAGCATGGCGGAGGTATTCCGGATATCAACAAGAACATTGGAAGCACATTGTCAAATGTTTCTTGATCTATTATCCAAACACCGTTGTATGGGTAAACATCATAAATTCCTTTCCCCTCTTCTCTAACTGGGTTCATACTGGGAGCCCTATCATGTATATCATGTTATGCCTTTCCTTATGAAAGATATACTCTTGATACCCAAGTACAAACACATTTCCTTGCCATTGGTCTGTTTAATCTAATAACCACATTTTCCTTTCCATTGTTTTGTTTAACCTTTCTTGTGATCTATATGATATAAGCAGAAATAATTTCCTACTTATGTAAACACCTCGATGTACAACTCTGTCAGTAAGACCATGTTACTATTATTGATGACATTTCGGTAACCACCGATGGATGGGAACTTTGCCTCTTGGTCTGCCTCGTTTCGATGAGCAGGAAAATGGTTCTCTTCATCCCTCGCCCTTGGTACTAACGTTGTTGCCAACATAACAGACAGACAATGTTTTGACATGCCTTGCTATCAACACCCTTCCTACTTTTAACCCACATGGTGGGCCCATAACCCACAGTTCCATAGGATCGAAACCTGACTCTCCTATACATCCCTGTTTTCCAAAATTGTTCCTTGTGATTGGCTTCGTATGTAAATCCTAAGACGCCTTCCGAGAGTCGATCTATTCTGGTATTAGACGCAACACTTACTCTCGTTGCTCTGAACCCCCTTTTCACACAGTGTTCCACACATCGGACGATTGTCTATCCGCTTGAAGCTTCTTATTGCACCTTCTTACCTTGCTCTTGATGACTTTCTTGAATTTCAACTTGAGAGATGCATCTATGCCACGTTGGGGTACTTATCTTGTGATGAGCTCCGTCCTTCCCGAGACTTTCCCCTTACTCCACCTCTTAAATCTCGGGACGAGATTTTTGTAGTGGAGGAGATTTGTAACACCCCGAGAATCATGCTATAGTAATCTCCCCCTAATGGTGGCCATGTCATCGTGATTACTATGTAGCTTGCCACTTGTCCAAAATGTGAAAGCCTTTTTCAAGTAACCAATAAGTCGAATAAATTATTTCTTTGGGCAGTAAAACTAAAATGTTCACCTTATCCTATAAATTTCCCTGATCACTATCATGTTGAACCAACCTCTTCTGAATCCCAAAATGCCCATGGGAATTAATTTGGTGATCCAACAACATTTAAATTGGACTTTTCAATTTCTAAAATTGTTTAGGCAATTCCTTTTGACCCCAAACTTTTTGTTTCATCTCAAGGTTTTGTGTTAGTTTTATGTGCCAAGTTTTGTTGAAAACAAAACTCAAATTGGTACTGAAAGAAAAAATGCAAAATAGAGCAAATAAAAGAAACAAAAAGGAAAAAAGAAAAGGGAAAGGCAGAGGTGAGAGAGAGAAGCCCCTGGCCTTCCCTTGGGCCTCGGCCCATCCCAGCAGGCCGGCCCACTCCCCCTCACCAGTCACCTTCTGTTCCTCCGACCGAGCGGGATAGAGCGCGTCCGTCGCCGTCCAACCACCTCGCCGGCGACGTCCGACGAGAGGATAAGGCCCCGGACGCCTCGAGTCCTCCCCGCACCTACCGCCACTCCCGCTACTCCGTCCCCCTGGATCTCCCTCACCCACTCTCCCCTTCTCTCTCTCCCTCTCCTTCGTTTTGGAGAGAAGGCCGACGTGGTCGCCGCCGTGCCTCGCCCGGCCTCGCGGCCACCAAGCCCCGTTCGCCTCGCCGTCGTGCCCATCGTCTCCGTCGTCGTCGTCTACCCCGTCCCCGTCCATGAGCGCGATCCGGGAGCCACAGTGGGGAGCGGATCGAGCCGCCCCCTTTCGCCTCTGTCGTCGGCGAACTCCGTCGTCTCCGGCAACTGCCGCTGCTACTAATCTTACACCGGGCCACCTTGTGCCTCCCCGGTGAGCTCTTCTACCTTCTCCCTCTCCTTGCTGGCTTGGTACGCCCCCTAGCTGCTTTCCCCACGTGCGCCCGAACGCAGCGCTGCGGAGCTCATCGCCGGCGAGTCTCCGGTGACCAGTTGGTCACGGGCGTATGCCCGTTAGCTTCACAGCGCCGCGCAGCACCTGCCTAGCCCCTTCTCCCGAGCCGTAGCACGCCGTAGCTCCGTTTCATCGTCACCCGTAGCTGCTCCGTCGCAAACCTCGTCGCCGGCGCCATTTCCGGCAGCTCCAGCTCCGGCCGGCCTCACCATGCGACGCGGCGAGCTCTCCCCGTTCGAGCGCGCTCGCCCGCGCCCGTGTTGGCCCCCTGTAGGCGAATCCCGGTCGTCTCCGGCATCGTGCCGCCGCGGGAGAGGTTGCCGAAGCCTTCTTCGGCACCCTGCCGACGTGGCCGGTCAGGGCCACCCCCCTGGGTCACTGCCAGAGGGCCCCGCGGGCCCTTGTTGACTAAGTTGACTCAGTCAACTTTGCTGACTGGGCATCCCTTGTCAATGACAGGCGGGCCCCACTCGCTAATTAACTTTAGTGTAATTTAAAATGGTTAATTAACCTAAGCAGCCACTGACACCCGGGCCCCACCCCCCTTAATTAGCTCTGATTAATGAAAATGAACTCAATTAGCTCTCTGTCTATGACATGTGGGTCCCACTGAACCCACAGGTCAGTTTTCACCTGGTCAGCGTGTGTGTTAACCGCTGACATCATCCCCACGCAATGCTGACATCATATTTCCTTTTCTGTTAATTCCGTTAATTTAAATAATTTCAGAAAATGTTTAAAACTTTAGAAATTCTTAGAAATTAAACCGTAGCTCTGATGAAAATGTTTTCTATATGAAAGTTGCTCAGAAAAATCCAACGAATCCGAATACGCGGTCCATTCACCTATCACGTGCCCCTATCATGCTGAACATGGAACCGTCACCTCTCTTTCATTTGTCCGGAATTCATCTAACACCGGGAATTCATCCTCGGATGTTTATCCCTCCGTTTGCAACGTGTAGTACTACGTTAGGACAACCCTAGCTTTGCCTATCGACTTGTTGTCCTGTTATGCAC
Source organism: Triticum monococcum (assembly GCA_034509565.1). Classification (NCBI taxonomy): domain Eukaryota; kingdom Viridiplantae; phylum Streptophyta; class Magnoliopsida; order Poales; family Poaceae; genus Triticum; species Triticum monococcum. Next base: position 414,506,408 of record CM067845.1, read on the forward strand.
TTGCTTGCTATGTATTTACTGTTTCTTCCCCCTCTTCTCTCTGGTAGACCCCGAGACCGATGCCGCCTCTGTGATTTACTACGTCGACAACACTTCTTCTTTTTCAGCAGAGCTTCCAGGCAAGCAAACCCTCCTTGAGCAATCTAATATCACCCATTTCTTTCCCTCTCATGCTTGCATTAGAACTGCTACTGCTTTATGTATGATCCTACTCTCATGCATAGCCTGTTTTTGTTACCTGCTTATTGTTAACTTACCTACTTATCCTAAACTGCTTAGTATAGGTTGGTTAGTGAACCATTAGTGACCCCACCTTGTCCCAGTTGCCTCGCTTTATGTTCGATGACTCGATCAACGTGATCGACGTCCAGGCCCCGTCACCGCACATCACCCCCTAGTTGTACGACTCTGCAGAGTTACCATCGAGTGCCGAGGGTGGAACCTCTTACATCACTCCTAATGAGATCTCTATAGTGTAGTTATACGGTCGAGGTCATCGAGGGTGATTTCCTCCTTAACCACTTCCGTTACGGCTCTGTCCTGCAACCCCTTAAGTGTGAACCTCGAGGGTGGATCCTCTTACGTTCACCTTGATGTTAACATCGAGTGGAATTCACCAGGGGTGATTCCTCGAGTTTTCCCCCTTGTTGTTAGACACACATTTACTATGGTTACTATGACTTTACCCTGAGCCATGTTACTAAAGACGGGTCGGCCATGAGGGGTACCCGCGCGAGCTTAATAGCGAGTGATGTGGAGTCGGGTTGACCTGGAAGGTGCCCGCGAGATACTTACGAGGCGTGGCCGGGCATTCTTAGCCCTTGCCGCAAGTACTCGAGACGGGGCGACGGGGTCACATCTTTCATGAGTCTTTGCTTGTTACCGTGCGTTCCTAATCCACTACGATTTGGATATTTGATCTGAGGGGCCTCTGGCCTGATAGCACTAACCATCACATGGGCATAGTATGGGCGTTCTGCGTCATATACATCAGCCGAAGTTTAATAGACGCCAGCGACTGAGCGGCGCGCGCCGGGTTGGACTGCGTAAGCTCCTGCCTTGTTTAAGGAGGTAGCTAGGTCTGCTCACCGGCCGCCCACGCAACATGCAGAGTTCCCGGGCGATGGCCCATGACCCCTGGGGCATAGGTTTAGTCCGGCGTGCTGACCTCTCTATTAAGCCTAGGTCGGGTTGCGGCATATTGTTTGGCCGAGGCCAGGCATGACCCAGGAAAGTGTGTCCGGTCGGAGTTAATCGAGCATGGTGGGTAAGTTGGTGCACCCCTGCAGGGAAGAAAACATTTATCGATAGCCTTTCCTACGGTAACGGACACTTGGAGTTGTATCCCGATCGATACAACTAGAACTAGATACTTGAGATGAGACGTGGAGATGAGACTTGGATATGAGATGATAACTAGATAGTATGGCTCTGGGATTGCTTTCTCGCAGGGAGTCGAGAAAGGATCTCTGGCCAAGGTTTATAACACTTCTTCTACTCTACTTTATGCTACTCTACTCCCTCATGTTGCTGCAAGATGGTGGTTTCCAGAAGATGCTAGGTTCGATAGGACTAGGCCTTCTCTCCATTCTGGCATTCTGCAGTTTAGTCCACAGATACAACCCATTCGTTTGATACAGATGCATACTTAGTTTAGATCTGATGTAAGTCTTGCGAGTACTTTGGATGAGTACTCACGGTTGCTTTGCTACCTCTTTTTCCCCCGTACCCGATTGTTGCGACTAGATGACGGATCCCAGGAGCCAGACGACACCATTGAAGACTACTGCTACCCCGAGGGTGCCTACTACTACGTGACGACCGCTGACGACTTGGGGTAGTTAGGAGGCTCCCAGGCAAGAGGCCTTGCCTTTTCGATCGTTGTTGCTTTTGTGCTAAACTTCTTAAGGCAAACTTGTCTAACTCATGTCTGTACTCAGATATTGTTGCTTCCGCTGACTCTTGTGTATTCGAGCTTATGTATTCAAGCCCTCGAGGCCCCTGGCTTGTAATATAAAGCTTGCATTATTTTAATTTGTGTCTAGAGTTGTGTTGTGATATCTTCCCGCGAGTCCTTGATCTTGATCGTACACATTTGCGTGTATGATTAGTGTACGATTGAATCGAGGGCGCCACAGTTCCAAACCCTGGGGGAGCTGAGTGTCTGGGCACTTGAATAGGTGCCAAGTGTGGAGGGATTTGAGACGCTACCTGTCGGGTTTTCTCTTGTTCCAAGGCCAGTCTTTTTCTTAGTTCTTCTGTCAGTTGTCTGTCTTCTGGTGCATCAATTTCCTTGTTCGCTTGCTGATGTTCAGGAACTGGTTGGCCTGCGGGTGATGATGTCGAGGCCCCAGTGGTCGTCAATGTTTTGAGTAGATCTGCCATGGTTGCGAGTTGAGTGTTCAATGAGGATACAGCTTGTTGGACCCCGTCCATCACCGAGACCATGGTGTCCTGCTTGAGGCCGATGCCGTGCACATCCTTGCGGAGGTCATCGACTTCGCCACGCAGCTCTGCGGTTTCGTCACGGTGCTGCAGAAATTCGCCCTTCATGGCCAGGAGTTCAGCGATTTCTGACTCGTCGAGACTGGCCTTGCTGCGCCCCATCTTGGCTGAGTAATTCAGAAGGGAATCTTACCCCCAGGACTTGCCCGAGAATCGGATCTGAATACTCAACCCTGTTGCCGCCGCTCGAGATCGCCACCAGAACAGCACCACACGCCGCCGACCTGGAGATTTTACCGAGTGAGCAATTTGCTCAGACAAGTCAAGCTCGACGCGGTGCTGACGAATGGGTCTACCGCCACCAGCGCCACCTACACCGCCGCCAACGCCACCTACACCGCCGCCGTCGACGAAAGAGGGAGGGAAGGGTGGGAAATCACCGTCGCAGCTCCGATCTGCCGCGTCACCGAGGAAAACCTACGCTCATGATACCAATTGTCACACCCTAATTGGGGAATTGTGGAGGATTCGATCTAGATCACACGAACAGGTGGGGAAAGTAGGCACTCGCTAGGGTTTCTGTATTACTATAAGATATATGTTTGAGTAATGAAATGGTCTCATGAAAAACGATGCATTACAAGACGTTGGGTGCGAGCTTTAGCACAGGGTGACGGCTACAGTGCCGTAGATGAAACGCTACAGGAAACGGCTGAAACGGTACAGTGAGACGGCGAGCATCGCGAGCCGTCCGATCATCGGGTCGAGGGTGAATCTGGGCCAGATGTTAACTGAAGAAAAGATACACTTGTTAACTGAAGATGCAGGGCTGACATCTGCCCTCCTCCGCCTCTCGCCAGCAGCCGAATCCGTCGGCGGCCGGTGGCGGCACCGACAGAGAGGCTGTGCTTGCCCTGTGGAAGAATGCATCTGAGCACATGAGGCGGGGAACGCACGCAAAGGCTCTTCGGATCCTTCAAAAGGCCGTGGACAAGCTCGGAGGACTGGGGTCATCGCCGCCGATCCTCCTCCACGCATACAGCACCGCGCAACAGCTGACCGCCGCAATCACCGCCGACAGAAAGATCCGGGCACGCCATTTCAAGTCGGCGATCGAGGCCTCTAGGCGGGCTACCGAGATTGCGCCGGACTCGGTCGCGCTCGCCCACTCCTACGCCACCCTTCTCCTAGGAGCCTCCAGGGACATGGACGATGTCGACGCCATCGTTGCCTTCCCGAGTATCATCGCCGAGTGCGAGCGCGGGATCCAAATTAAGGAACCGTCGGACCCCGCGCTCTATGATCTTGGTCAGAGGGACTCCGAGCACCTGACCACAGATGTTCTTGCTGCCCTGAGCGAGTTGAAACAGCTTGTATCGGAAGATCTGCAGGGAATGAAGAGATACAAAGAAACCAAACTGAAAATTGTTGACTTTCAGAAGCAGCAGCACGTGGCTGCCTCCGACTCGCCGCCACTCATAACTGGACATTGTGCTGATCAGAGGAAAGATAGCCTCGAACAATCCTACGAGGTTATAAATGATTCCGGGAATTGTGCAGATAGGGAGGCATCAGTGGAAATGTATGCTATTCACTAGCTTTTCACTCTTTCCTTTAAAGAAGAACTTTGATTAGAAAATACTTCTAAGTTCTGTTACTGTTAGTGATTGCTTTGCTTCTTCTTCAGTATAAGCAACATGAACAAATACAGGCAGCAATAAAACTATCTTTGTTGTCAACATCACTGGTTTCCTTTTGGCTCTGCACATTCATGTTTGAATGGCTTTAGTCTATTTGTTCATGTGAACTTTTGCAGTCAGGCTCAGCTTGATTCTGATGACTTCGGCTGCAGCCTTTCAACAACTGACGCTCACCCAGATGAGCAAGAGGAAGAAACTCAAGCAGAGGAAACTGTGGAGAAGCTAAATCCGAAACATTTTTCAGAACAAACCAGAAGTACTTCAGCACCTTCTGAATGTGAGTGCCTTCTGTACACTGGACACTTTGTTTCTTTGAAGCGTGCTATGTCAAATTGCAGCAGCATCACAATAATCCTAGCAGTTTATCGGTGTCCTTTCCTATACACAAGTGTCAAGCAGTTATAGAGTACTTGTCATTTAAGTTGAGTAAATTGGTACCATACTTTTCTCACTATGGTATATAAACACCTCTATGAACAGTCATTCATAGTGCAGAAATTGATTGAGTGCCTGAGCACAACTTAAAGATTGTGAAATACTAAAACAGATTTATGTGCAAATTGATCATATTTGAATTATATTACCGAATCATTATTGAGGATAGTCATGCATGACAACCTTGCCTGTTTTCATCTGCAACCTCCCAGCTCACGAGATTTATGTGTTTTGGACATTGACATGTCCCAAAATTCAGTTAATGTAAACAACCTACTTTTTTGGTGAAGAGGGGTTGCAATAGTTATTGAAGTATGTATAACAATCGTTTACCTTTTCTTGTTCACTATAGCCATGTCCACATATTCCCGTTTTCTTTTTCTCTGCCCACACATTATCCTGTGGATGGCAAACGCAAGCTTGTTATAAATGGATTGTATGCTAGATATTTTCTTGCTGTTATTTTCATCTGAACATATTTAAAGCTTTTACCTTTATATTCAGTTGCTGGCGCAATCCAATCAGAAATTGTACGCATCCAGGACCAGGATGAAAACGATTGTGACAGACGTTTCCTAGAAGACCTGCGCCAAAGCATTGGTACACCAGTACTGTCTTTTTGCTGCTGATTTCCTTCTTGTTTCTCAACAAGCTAATATCTTGGTCCTTGAACAGCGACAGATAGTGCATATATCCATTCAACAACCAATTAGCATCATAATAACCCATATGCTGTGTTTCTCTCAAAACAAATAACCCAGATATTGTGTTAATGTGTTCTCTTATTGCTAGTTCACTACAGATGCTTAGTTGTTATTCATATATCACAGAACATGCTTTCCTCGTGCCCACCATGTAATTTAAGTAGTTTATGCTGAGCAATTGTATGTAAGGCTTAATTGTATCGTGATATCGTATTACCCTGATAAATAAGAGTTTGATTATCACAAACAAAACTTTGATGCCTTAGGAAATAGAGAAGATTAGTTCAGGGAAAAAATAGTCTGTACAAACTGACTCTAATATAATCAATACAACAATATGTAACGAAGCTGGTAAGAGCTGCAATTACAAGCTATTAAAATGATCTATAGAAGCAACAACTTATACGGATATATCGCCGCAAAAAAACCAAAAAACTTATACGGATATATGTTTGATCAGGACCTATGATATATATACTATGTCTTCTTCCATATTGCTCTACTGTTGTTGTACATGTATAATTGCATCCTTCATATCAACAGTATGCTACAATAATTGTATCCTTCATACCAACAGTAGCTACGATATCAACAGTATGTATAATTGTATCCTTCATACCAATAGTATGCTACGATATTAGCACCGCCTAGTCTCTTTGTCATGTTAGTTGTTTACAATAATTTTTTGAGATTATGATCCCTCTACTACAGTTGCAGCATGTATTACAAATGGGGAAGTAGTTCATGGGTCTGGTCTTAAAAGTGATGATGACGACAAGAGTTGTCTCTTGAATGTGATTATCCAGGTAACTATCCGATTTATGACACATGCATCTATGATTTGTTTCACATAATGACAATTATTCTTCTCTACATTCAGTCATTATGGCATTTAAGGGGATTCCGAGATGAGCTGCTCAAAACATCTTCATGCCATAAACATGTTGGAGATCCTGGCGCTGTTTCTTGTGTTGTATGTGCGTTATGTCATATTTTTACCGAGTTGAGCAAAGTATCTAAGGGGGAAGGAGAGGCTGTTGCACCTACTTCTTTGAGGATGGCTTTGAGCATCTCATTCCCCGCTGAGAAGTTAATTCGGATGGTATATTTCTGTCTTTTTATTCATAGTAGTTTCGTGCGTACACATATTTATACATCATTTTGTTATCGCACTGATCACTCTATCTACAAATGACTCCTTTGTCTATCTGATACTCTTTGACCATGATCAGGGACAAATGAATGATGCATCTGAGGTATTGGAGGCAATCTTAAGACGCATGCATGATTCATACACTTATCGTGCTGACTACCATGCTGAATCCCACGAGCGCAATTGTAGTGGCTCATGGGATTGTGCAAACAAGGATTGCATTGCACACACTATGTTTGGTGCAGACGTCCATGAAAGGATGATCTGCTACAATTGTGGGTTGGAGTCTAGACAACAAAAATATACATCATTTCTCCATTATATCAATGCTTGTTCACTTAATTATGCAATGGTTAGTTGTGTTCTTCTACTGGTTTATTGTATTCTGTACTTTATGGTTGCTGATATGTTGCGCCTGGGTTTATTGTTTGTTCCATGGTACAGAGGATCTGTCCAGGCAATCCATTTGATGATATTTTGAAGGCTGTGATGATGGATGTCCACAGAACTTGTGATCCTGATGTGGGTGGCTGTGGAAAATCAAATCATATGAGCCACAGTCTCTCTAGTTCCCCTCATGTTTTCACAGTTGGTAAATGTCTTTCTTTTCGAGATATATATATATATCCATATTTGGTCTGAAGATTACCGAAAAAGGATTTCGCCCCGCTTTATATTATAAAGCAAACCGCCAAAGCCAACATACAACAAGGTTCACACACACACACACACAAGTCTCACAGACACAAAGGTAACAAAGGGTTAATGCTGAGGGCACAGCACAACAAGCCCTGACAACAAAACAACACACTCACACACAGCAGCCTGGAGATTCTAACAGACATTTGGTCATATGGTACTCTTAAACTTTTTGCATAGTGTTTTGCTTAATGTTTTTTAGGATTTTGCCTGCTGAAAAGGTTCTTGAGTCACCAAGTCGTGTCAAGACATCTTAGTGTCTGACTAGTCGGCGGCTAGCTTGGACTGATCGAACCTAGTCGAGTGTCTAGTTAGGTGGGCTTCAGAACAACAGAGGGAGGGGGGTTATTAGTCAAGTACCAGCAGCAAACCACCATCGCAGCGCAGGCTACTGGGCTAGGCCGTCGATGACTAAAAAACGTTTGCTGCTGCGCACAGAATTGATCATTCAACTATAAAATCTGCTTGTATGCTCTTTTGTTAATGGGATTATTGATCAACATGAATCTCTTCTTACCCGTTTAACTTTTGTTTTTAGCTTTGGGATGGCAGACTGGAAATGGGAGTGTGAGGGACATGCTACCTCATATTTTGGCTGCCCTTGGGACAGAGATAGATTTGGGCGTTATCTACCCTGGTGCAAGTCGACGGAGCAAACACTCCCTGGTGTCAATGGTAGGCCTATAAAAGACCCCTCTTTGCTCTTCCAAAATTACAGACTGCTTAGTGAAATGTGTTTTGCTCGTAAAACAGATCGATGTATGCAGGTATCTGTTTCCTGTTATACTGATACGATCAGACTCATCAGACACTTAACATGGCCTGGTTTGCTGTTTTTGCATGCAGGCTTGCAGGCTTGCTTCTACCACCAGCGCTATATCTGTTTTGCTATCGATGGCGAGCACTGGGTCCTGTATGATGACCAGACTGCTGAGGTAACCAGATATAAGCCCTGCACCTACTAAAAGTGAAGGTTTTTCCTGATTTTTCGCTTACTATGACCTGGCTTTTGGTCTGTCCAGGTTGTTGGTGATTGGATTCAAGTGCTCAGTATGTGCGAGGAAAAGGAAATGCAACCTCTGCTTCTTTTCTTCGAAGCTGCAAATTGATTGATTGTTCTTCTGCCGAAAAGTTTTGGCTTAAGGAAGGATGTTGATTTGACGTGAAACATTGGGATGCTCTTTGTAATTTTAAAAAATTAGTCTAGTTAAATTGTTAAGTGTGTCTATTTTATGACTTATGGTTTAAGATTGGTCCACGCCATCTCGTCTAAATCGCTCATATAGAACTCGCCGAGTTGTCTCCCAACTTGCTGAGACCCTCATTGTGCCCTACATCAATATCAATCCCATATAATCATGAGTAGGGTTATTAACTGCATCACGGGTCTGAAAACTTGTACCCCTTGTTCGTTTGATAGGTCATGTTCCACTGCCAAACAAAACAGGTGCGACTACTGTACTTTTGGGAGGTACCTAGTGAAATATCCTCCACATTGCTCATATGCTCGTGAATACAATTAGTACCCTAATCACTTGTGACTAAGACAAAACCCACAAAGTTGTCCTTCTAATCTCCCTAGTTTTTTTTGAGGATCTAATCTCCCTAGTTTTGGTGGTTGATGACAACGTACAATAGATTGTTAACATAAAATGTTTTGGTTTCTTTTGATATATAGTTTTCTCCCTAGATTTGTCCACAATTGAAATTTCTGCTTTTGAATACACAAAATGGACAAATTAGAATTGAAAGAGCTCCCACCATATCTTTAGACGCGGAGGGTGCAAAGTGTGCAAGCTATGAAATATAAACAATTTTTGCACTAGTGTGTACCATGGCGTAAGAAGACTTGATATAGAACATGGCAATATATAATCATGGAGAGATAGATTGGTCAAGATATGACAACTATAACAGTACTCAACTTAGATCCACGATTCTCAACTAAGCATAACAACACATAGTCTGAAACATACGATAAATAATGAGTAGCAAGTCATCACACACAAATAAAGTACGGTGCAAGATTATTAAAAGAGTTTCACAAACTCAAATAAGAAGTAAATCAAGGAGCGGGAGCTTGTGATCATCCAACTCCCGACAAAATAAAATCCCGCAGAAACCGAATAGAACTTAATTATCCCCCTTCTGGTATCAAGACACCAAAAGGGTAAGGGGTTGAATGGACCGTTTTGAAGGAAATTATGTTGAAACTTGGATTTCATGAAAATTGGGTCAATTTGATAATGCAGTGCATGTCCACTGATGAGTATCAGGTTCGTTTTAACTCTAAAGAAAGTGAGAGTTTAAGCCTACGAGAGGATCAAGACAAGGAGATCAGTTGTTTCCCTATCTATTCTTGTTATGTAGGGAGGGTCTAGCTACTCTTTTAGTGCATGCGAAGGAGAGCATTAATATTTCTGGAGTTAAGGTTTGCAGAGAGGCCCTTCTATTACTAATCTTCTATTTATTGATGACTCTTTGATCCTTATGAAAGCTAATTCACAAAATGTAAGTCTTTAATTGATTTTGGATTCTTATTGTGCGGCCTCAGGGCAACTGGTGAGTGAAAAAATCAAGCATCTTCTTTAGCCCCAGTTTGGGAGTGAAGACTCGAGAACAAATTTGAACCATTTGTTATATCATGACAGAGGCTCTCAGTGATAGATATTTGGGCGATTTGGGCTTGCCTGTCTCCATGGGTATGGAGAAATCAGATTGTCTTCAATATCTCGTTGATCGGCTTAATATGAGAACTAATGGACGGAAATAAAGATGATACCCATTGGAGGGAAGGAAGTTCTCCTCAAATCCGTCGTATAAGCTATTCTCGCTTATGCTATGTAAAACTTCAAAATTTCTAAACAAACTTGCGAAGGAATAACTGACGTGATGTCATGTTAATGGTGGCGAGACGAGGACAATCAAAAGAGGATGTTACACAATCTCGAGTCCGCCATCACCAGCGTTTCCGACCCACATGCGTCAACCAGGCCCAATCAAAGAGCAACACCGACTTACGAGAGGCCTTGGGGCCTCTCCTCCCGAAAGACTAGCCTGTTAGGAGGGGACATCCCCGCCCTTATAAGTCGTGTTATGTCTCCCCTCACAACCGGTGTGGGACTAAACCCAACAATCTCCCCCTCACACATCGGTCACCCATGGGCCCGCTAACACCGGCGTTTCCAGCCCACCAACCATGACCGACTACCCGCGAGTCCACAGAGATTCATTCCGGGCACCAGGGCTCTGATATCAATTGTTACGCAATCCCAGGTCCGCTATCACCAGTGTTTCCGACCCACATGCGTCAACCAGGCCCAACTGGAGAGCAACACTGACTTATGAGAGGCATTGGGCCCGCTCCCCCCAAAATACTAGCCTGTTAGGAGGGGACACCCTCGCCCTTATAAGTCGTGTTATGTCTCCCCCCACAACCGATGTGGGACTAAACCCAACAGAAGATATACCGAATGGCTTGGTTGAAGATGTGTGTTCTTAAGAGCCAAGGGTGTATGGGATTTCATGATATCTAGTGCTTTGATCTCACGATGTTGTTATAACAACTGTGGCATCTTCTAGATGATCCGGATTCTTTATGCATAACAATTTTGAGAGCCAAATATTTTCCCAATGGCATTTGTCGAATGCTAATTTAAAAAGGGATATGATGGCGAAAGTTAGTTCTCTTAAGCATAGTCATATTTGGAGGGTTGTTGACTATTATAATATCAATAGTTGGGATGATGCTTAAATTCCCAATTGCTTTAACATGACATTTATCATACCCATAGGGAGCGAATTCCATCCAGGGTTGAAAGTCCATCTAGACCCTAAATGTATTTTGGTGCTGGCGGTGATATGATTAGTGGGACCTATGTTCGTTGTCAAGTTTATCTCATGACATTGGTCTATCGGTGATATATCATGGAGATGCTTGACCCCCATTTCAAAAAGGAAAAGGGTGTCGGTTATCCGAAGACTCCATGTATTTTTGTATTTGTGTTATAAAAAACTACACTATTAAGAGGGATTGAGATGATTTGATTAGTTTGGGGATCATGCAAAAACACGTACACTGTCCATCCCCATGCCTAACTCAATAGGTCAAAACCCTACCCAAAACAGACTGATGATGGGACACCCCCCGGGGGTCTAGGAAAATTCTTTGGATACCTTTGATCCCGACACTTCAAACCCTCGGGCCGCAGGGTCCCTAATACGTCTCCAACGTATCTATAATTTTTGATTGTTCCATGCTATTATATTATCCATCTAGGAAGTTTTATATGCATTTATATGCTATTTTATATGATTTCTGAGACTAATCTATTAACCTAGAGCCCAGTTGTAGCGACCCGACCCGAATGGATCAAGTCTCTGCGCTTAAGTGTCATCCCTGGATTGGTATGCTGACACACACAGTACTCGAGGATTTATAACAGAGGTAAATCACATGTAAAAGTAACGTAAATACTATTACCTCAATCCAAAATAGCGGAAGTAACAACAAGGTTGTGGATTCCCATCAACACCAACGGCAAAGTTGAGTGTAGAAATCATAACCCTAACGTATCACTTACTCGTCGTAAGATTCCTGCAACATGAGACGTTGCAGCCACAAAGGCAGTACATTGAATGTACTGGCAAATTCACACCAGAGGATAATGATGAATAATAGCTATCACTACATGCATATATGGCTGGTGGAAAAGCTCTATGGTTATAATGTTTTTGCGAAAAGCCAATTTTTCCCTACTGCAAAGGAATATATTTTATTTAACTACAAAGTTGGTTGAAAATATTAAGAAGGTTCCTCCAACTCAATCCCAAAATAATAATCATTAACCCAATCAAGTTGATTAAATAGAGTGTTGAGATCAACATGAATATCCAAAGACCAGAGACTCAAAATTGTCCATAACCGGGGACACGGCTAACCATGATTAGTTTATACACTCTACAGAGGTTTGCGCATTTTTTCCCACAAGACTCGATTGCCTCTGTTGGATTTCTCGCACTACTTGGTGTTTGAGAAACGGATGACCGAGACACAGCCTTTCAGAAATATTAACTCTCTACTCTGGGCAGACCATACCAAACCTACAACCCACTAGCTGCTGATCCACCTCTTCAAGAGCTTCACGTAACTTACTCAACTATGCTAGAGCCCATAATAGCTTGTGGCTGCACACGGAAGTTTCTAGCATGAATAATCTTATGATCCCTTTGAGCCTGGGTGGCGGTCCATAGGAAGATCACACGGGTACTCCGGGATTTCCAAAAATACAGGCAACACTGGGTACTCCAGGTGCCTCAATCCACCCGGATGTGTATTTAAGTTGTCACCTTAAGTTGAACCATTAATTAACAATCTCACATCTGTCATGGATTTCACTCACCCAAACCACGTCTACGAGCATAGCATAGCAAATTAAGCAACGCGTAGAAGTAAGGGTTTGAATGTAACAGGGTAATAGGTTTTACCTCATCAACTACTTCCCAACCCACATGTTAATGACATCCTAATCATGTAATGTTTGAGGCTTGGAACTAATGCATAAAAACTGGGTGATAAAAGGGGTATGATCAAAGTGTGAAATTGCCTGCAATGTTGATGAAGATGATTCGCACTCATAACTCTTGATAGTTCTACTCGTCACACTCCGTTTAAACTATCGTAGACAAGCAATAGTAACCACACATAAGCAATCACTCAAAGGATCAGAAAGAATGAAGAAGACAAATCGGAAAACACCAAAACCAAGCAAATACTCTTGCAACATAAAACAATTTCTAACAGTACCAAAATTATAAGAATTTGGCCTTATCAGAAGGTTTAGGTCAAGAGCTTCGATTTGCAAAAAGAATCAACTAAATCGGAGTTATAAAACTCAAGTTATGATTAAAAGAAGTTTGAATATAAAACAAAATTTGAAAATTGAAAATTTCAAAAAGTTGATGTGACAGGTTCACTGGATAGGTGAAAACAAGACGAAGCTATAGGCGCTGGTTTCATCTAATTTGGATAAACGAGTGAAAAATTATGACTATTTGAAAAATCAGAGCCAAGTTGTTTTACAGAAGAAAAATAACTACGGTTAAGGTCTAACGTATAAATACGTAGACTGATTGATAATCTAATTATTCTATCGTACTAGTCTAAAAATAATAAACTACGAAAGTATAAGAAGAAGAAAAGAAGATACCTTTATAAGGTAGAGAAAAGACGACTTTGGAGAGAAGAGATAATTTTCAGAAGTCACGCCGGAGAGGAGAAAAATATTTTTCTTTAAAGAATCTAGTCAAACCAAAATATTGATTTAACCCGAATCGGATGATTTTTGGAGGCTGTACGGGTTTATATTTATTAATGAAAAAGAGGTTTATGGGTCAAAGGCTAGGCAATGTGGGACTAAACGTAGACAAAAATATACGAAATGGAGATGAAAAGAGATGGCTCGCATGGGCCTAAAGGCCTTCGGTCGGCCGCACGCGCATGCGGCTGCAGTTTTTTTTAAACAAAATCGGCCTAAGAAAGAAACAAAATGAAAAGGCTGGCTGAGCCTGGCCCATATAAGATAAAGAAAAAATAGGGCGCCCGCTGGTACTATGATGCGCATGTGGGCGGTAGTTAGTTTGAGGCGCGCGCGCAGTTTTTTTTAAACAAAATGCGATAAACTAAAAATCGAAAATAAAACTAAAACTTTATATAGGCATATTATATATCAAAATTTTCAGAAAAAGATTTTTTACAAGATGAACATTTTCCTAGCATTAAATAAAATTCACACAAATTTAGATAATTCAAAGAGTGCTACTGGTCTAATAAAATCCAATAAAAATCATTTTAGAAATACCAGAATGAATTCAAATTTATTTATCTCCAATTTTCTGATGTAGGGAATCATGTTACCCTATGTTCATATATTTTATTTTTGGAGAAAAATAATTTGAATAAAACTCAAATAACTCCAAATTGAAAATAAATTCAAAAAGGACTTTAAATGTGATCTTTGAAACTCCCAACTCATATTTCATAATTTGAAGAAGTCATTTTATCTTCTGTCATGAAAATCATTGAGTTGCTTGAAGTTTCTGAATTAAAAATATTTCCAAATGAAATTCAAATCTTTTCAAAACCCTTTTCATTTATTTAAATGGAAGAAGTCATGTTATCTTCTCTCGAGGGTTTTGTATTTGAAAAGAATTTGAATTCACGGAGATCAAAATGCAAAAGGTGAAAGTTTGGGAAAGTCCTTTTATTCCCTCTCATTTAACTTTCAAAAAGTTTCGAATTTCACTCAATCAATCACACAACAATCAAACAAACAATCAATCTATCTATTTATTATAACATTCCAAAATTTAGAATTTTGGGATGTTACAAACCTACCACCCTTAAAATGAATCTCGTCCTCGAGATTCGGAGAGGCTAGCAAGAAAAAGGTTAGGGTTTGGGGGTCTCCTCAAAATCCATCAATCATCACCGGGGTCTGGGGTGCTACCACCCTTAGAAACATCGTTACGGTCCCATCAATACTCATATACTCCATCCTTATTCCTGACAGGGCCGGTCTTCTCAGATCATAAGGATAATTCCTTCTCTGGCTCTTCCGGCAGCGGCATAACCTTTTCCTCAATTCTTCTGTACTTTCATCCTGGTAAGGTTATTCCGAGACTGGGTCTTCTTAGCTGACGGGTCTGGCGCCAATACTAATCAACTATCGATATCTCATGGTGGTCAACAATTTTATGGTTTCTCCTGCAGGAAATGGGTCTGGGTTGATCCTCACCGTATAACCTACGATTCGCAAAAAGCTGCCGTGTACAAGGGAAAAATTCTTATACCATTCTAAGGTTTAACAAGGTTTAATATCGTCGTCTCTCTACTATAGGCAAGTCACTCAGATTTACAATCCCATATAGCAAGGCGAATAATAAGAGAGTCGGTATGGTGATCAATTCACCCCGCACCCAAATCATTACCTTGTACATGGTTTAGCGAATCTCGCATTCTAACACTCAGTCATCCTCACAAGCATTGTAGAATTTCTCTTGACGACGAACTAAGTTCGGATAATTCCATGGACTCTGCAAGCCAAACAAACATCTATCGTTCCTTCACAACTCTCAGGTTTTGCGTTACTCCTATAAAATTGTCTGCCGATAAACGTCGTATCTTCCTCCAGGGTTCTTCCTTCAGCAAGGATGTGCTTGCTTCTTGGCAGGTCCTGGGGCCTGTGGGTTATGGCCCATCTCATCACTTGTAGTCCTTGAACTTATCATCGGGCAACTGATCATTATTCCAACTTCCAACTTCCTAGTATTCTTAAATCCATCCAATTGTATTGTCTTCCTTCCTTCTATTGGCACCAAATTAGGACATGATTACTCAGACTCATCATGGAGTTTCCATTGATCCATATTTCCGACATCATACCTACTTTATATCCAATAGTAATTTATCTCTTCATCCTCGTGGGATATCCCGCATATCGAGATAAAAACTTATACTTATGAAGTCCATACTCCACTTCATGGAGCATCATTATCCTTTCCAGGGTCAAGTGTCCTTACAGGGGAATATTGGCCATCTCTGCATGGCACTTCTTCAACTGGGAAACGTGAAACACATCATGAACTCCTGACAGTCCTTCGGGTGACTCCAACTTGTTGGCCACTTCTCCCATACGCTCCAAAACTCGGTATGGTCCTACAAATCTCGGGGCTAACTTTCCCTTAACTCCAAATCGTTTAACTCCTCACAGAGGGGACACACGAAGACATGCTCTATCTCCAATTTCATAGACTACCTCCTTGAGTTTTTGAGTCTGCATAACTCTTCTGCCTGGACTGAGCTACCTTCAGTCTATCTCGAATAAACTTAACATTCTCTTCTGACTCCTTGATCACATTGGGTCCAAACAACTGACTGTCTCCAACTTCATCCCACACGCTCTTGGGGTATCACACATATCGAGACAAAACTCATATTCATTTTGTCCGAAATCCACTCAGTGGAGTATCCTTATCTTTACCAGGGGTCAAGGGTTCTTATAGGGTACTACCACCCTTAAAATGCACAAATCTTCCCTAGAACATATTTCTCATATCCTCAGAAATGGTCAAAATCCTTCTTCATAGAGTAATAACTCATAAAATCCATATCAGTACCAACGATGCTAACTTTATTCACTCTCAATTGATTACAATCTCTCGCTTTTCCATTGCATGCCTCAACTCAACACCTCAATATAAAAGAAAATGTTCTCACTTCTATTACTCCATTTCTTTTGTTGCAAACTCAACTATCTAGCACAAGTTTCCTTCTCCTTGGGGCATTCTCTGGCAAAGTGCCCTGCTCTATTACAAAGAAAACATATTACTTATGACAAGTCTCGAGGTTTCCTTTTTGGGCAACTACTGAGGTAGTGCCCTAACTCCTTCCACCTGTAATAGGTGATATGACTCAGGTCCTTCCTGGTATCCAATCTACTTCTCTTCCTGGACTTTTCTGTTCCAATCATGGATTCTATTTCTTGTGGGTCATACTCTACTTCCTTAGTCAGGAATTCTACTAGATCCCCATTCAAACAATTTTGGGAGATGTGTCCTTCTCCACATGAATAGCAAGACTTAGTGCATGGTTTACTCGGGTCCTCTTTAGGTGTGTCCTCCACATCTTCCTTCATCACGGGTTCTTCTAAAATTTCCATAAGGGCTCCTTTCTTTACTTCTTTCTTCTGTTGTATGGTTCTTCGTACCATGGGGTAAATGTGACACTGAGTAGGATAGTGGGTAATCCCTTCACACAAGAAACAAGTAATCTGCCTAGTTGGGCATTCTTCAACTGGGTGACTTCCTTCACAATTAGGGCATTCATCCTTGTGTTCTTTATGGGTGTGTCCTATTTCTCCACAAATCTTGCATGCACAAGGTTTCCTCATATCCTTTCCATAAGGCTTCAACTTCTGGGACACAAGGTGAGATCTTTGCAGACTCAACTTTAATTCTCTCCAAGTGGTTACTCCTTGACATCCATTCATGGTTTGGTATATCCTCCACCAAGTAGCAGCACCTCTTTCAAAGCACTGAAGAGCATGCTGGGTCATATCATTTCCAACTATAGGGTTATTCTCCATGTGATCCTCCATGTTCTGAATCCATCGGTCTGTCTCCAATTGACTCATCGGTCTAGAAAATACAAGCTCATCTCCATTCATCCTCTATTGGGTCCAAGGGTTTTGGGGCGAGATGAGAGAGAGGGGGAGAGGGATGCACAATACAAACAATGGTTTTGAAAAGACAGATTTTATTTGTGGCTGTCGGAAAAACATCAAACAAATGACAGCTCACAAACGTCGCATCTAACGTAGGTATATAACAGGGGTTTGGTCTTCTAAAGGTCAATAAATCTTCAACGTCTCCAAACTCTTCAAGCCTTGTTCATGCCTCCAATGGCTTCTTCCGACCATGCTTGTCTTTCTCAAGTTCTTTTGCCAGATCAACTCTATTGACATGAAGTCTCTCGTGACGTCCTTTAATATTCTGGAGTTGCATTCCAAACTTCTGGGTTTCAACATCCTTGGCATGAGCCATGGTCCTACTGTCCTTCAGTTCCTGACAAATCTCCGGTATCTCGAGGTTGTAGCTCCTCCAGCTTGGCTACTTTCAGCTTCTAGTTCCTGAGTTCTTCACGAAATGCTTCCTTGTCTAATACGGCTTCCTGGAGCTCCATCTTAAAATTCTTGATGTACTACTCCAGATTCTGGCGATACACCAGCTAAGGTTAAAACTTCATCTTACTGTTAGGTGCTCCATCAGCCTTCTACCATCCAATCCTTCCGAAGAAATGCATGCTTAGCTCAGCTCGATGACCATAGTATCAGTGGCGATGACATCATGGATAACCGTGTTTCTGCCCTTGTCATTGCCATGAGCTATCTTCCATAGTTGATATCTCCTGCCTTAGGGTTTTCTTGACAAAACTTTGAGTTCTCAACTCCCCTTGTTCCGGTCTTTCTCCAATACACCTTGATCTCGGGTATTGACAGCTTCCATAGTCTGCCAAGTTCCATAAGGGGTGCCTTCCTAGGTCATACAAATCTAGAAATTGTACAAGGCCTTCAAATTCTCCTAGTCTTTGGAGTCTTCAACCATTGCAGTTTCCATTATTATAATGTATGGTAAAATCCTCTTCATTCTGAATGGTCTCAGTTGTCCGATATCTTCTACTTCTTGGAGTGGTCTCATTAGTCGAATCTTCGTGTGGTCAAAAGGGGAAAGGGGTATGGTCTCACTAAAGGGA
Organism: Triticum monococcum; assembly: GCA_034509565.1. NCBI lineage: Eukaryota > Viridiplantae > Streptophyta > Magnoliopsida > Poales > Poaceae > Triticum > Triticum monococcum. The sequence goes on from CM067845.1 coordinate 414,524,855, forward strand.
ATATTTGAATAAGCTCAGAAGAGAGGAGAGGTAAAAGATCTTTTTTGAAAAGAAAGTTATAGAGAAAATCTTTCCTATGGGCTTGCCACTTTCTAGGGGTCATGTCCTACAGTTAATATGTGCTCTGATACCATCTTGTAGCGACCCGATCCAAATAGATCAAGTCTCTGTGCTTAAGTGTCATCCCTGGATCAGTATGCTGACACACACAGTACTCGAGGATTTATAACATAGGTAAATCACATGTAAAAGTAACGTAAATACTATTACCTCAATCCAAAATAGCGGAAGTAACAACAAGGTTGTGGATTCCCATCAACACCAACGGCAAAGTTGAGTGTAGAAATCATAACCCTAACGTATCACTTACTCGTCGTAGGATTCCTGCAACATGAGACGTTGCAGCCACAAAGGGTCAGTACATTGAATGTACTGGCAAATTCACACCAGATGATAATGATGAATAGCTATCACTACATGCATATATGGCTGGTGAAAAAGCTCTATGGTTATAATGTTTTTGCGAAAAGCCAATTTTTCCCTACTATAAAGGAATATATTTTATTTAACTACAAAGTTGGTTGAAAATATTGAGAAGGTTCCTCCAACTCAATCCCAAAATAATAATCATTAACCCAATCAAGTTGATTAAATAGAGTGTTGAGATCAACATGAATATCCAAAGACCAGAGACTCAAAATTGTCCATAACCGGGGACACGACTAACCATGATTAGTTTATACACTCTACAGAGGTTTGCGCACTTTTCCCCACAAGACTCGATCGCCTCCGTTGGATTTCTCGCACTACATGGTGTTTGAGAAATGGATGACCGAGACACAGCCTTTCAGAAACATTAACTCTCTACTCCGGGCAGACCATACCAAACCTACAACCCACTAGCTGCTGATCCACCTCTTCAAGAGCTTTACGTAACTTACTCAACTATGCTAGGGCCCATAATAGTTTGTGGCTGCACACGGAAGTTTCTAGCATGAATAATCTTATGATCCCTTTGAGCCTGGGTGTCGGTCCTTAGGAAGATCACACGGGTACTCCAGGATTTCCAAAAATACAAGCAACACTGGGTACTCCAGGTGCCTCAATCCACCCGGATGTGTATTTAAGTTGCCACCTTAAGTTGAACCATTAATTAACAATCTCACATCTGTCATGGATTTCACTCACCCAAACCACGTCTACGAGCATAGCATAGCAAATTAAGCAACGCGTAGAATTAACTCCCAAGGGCTTGAATATAACAGGGTAATAGGTTCTACCTCATCAACTACTTCCCAACCCACATGTTAATGACATCCTAATCATGCAATGTTTGAGGATTGGAACTAATGCATAAAAATGGGTGATAAAAGGGGTATGATCAAAGTGTGAACTTGCTTGCAATGTTGATGAAGATGATCCGCACTCATAACTCTTGATAGTTCTACTCGTCACACTCTGTTTAATCTATTGTAGACAAGCAATAGTAACCACACATAAGCAATCACTCAAAGGATCAGAAAGAACAAAGAAGACGAATCGGAAAACACCAAAACCAAGCAAATACTCTTGCAACATAAAACAATTTCTAACAGTACCATAATTATATGAATTTGGCCTTATCAGAAGGCTTAGGTCAAGAGCTTCGATTTGCAAAAAGAATCAACTAAATCGGAGTTATAAAACTCAAGTTATGATCAAAAGAAGTTTGAATATAAAACAAAATTTGAAAATTGAAAATTTCAAAAAGTTGATGTGACAGGTTCACTGGATAGGTGAAAACAAGACGAAGCTATAGGCGCTGGTTTCATATAATTTGGATAAACGAGTGAAAAGTTATGGCTATTTGAAAAGTCAGAGCCAAGTTGTTTTACAGAAGAAAAATAACTACGGTTAAGGTCTAACGTATAAATACGTAGACTGATTGATAATCTAATTATTTTATCGTATTAGTCTAAAAATAATAAACTACGAAAGTATAAGAAGAAGAAAAAAAGATACCTTTATAAGGTAGAGAAAAGACGACTTTGGAGAGAAGAGACAATTTCCAGAAGTCGCGCCGGAGAGGAGAAAAATATTTTTCTTTAAAGAATCTAGTCAAACCAAAATATTGATTTAACCCGAATCAGATGATTTTTGGAGGCTGAATGGGTCTATATTTATTAATGGAAAAGAGGGCTTAGGGGTCAAAGGCTAGGCAATGTGGTACTAAACGTAAACGAAAATATACGAAACAAAGATAAAAAGAGGTAGCTCGCATGGGCCTAAAGGCCTTCGGCCGGCCGCACGCGCACGTTGTGGCTGCAGTTTTTTTTAAAAACAAAATCGGCCTAAGAAAGAAATAAAAATGAAAAGGCTGGCTGAGCCTGGCCCATATAGGATAAAGAAAAAATAGGGCGCCCGCTGGTACTATGATGCGCACATGGGCGACAGTTAGTTTCAGGCGCGCGCGCGATTTTTTTAAAACAGAATGCGATAAACTGAAAAACGAAAATAAAAATTAAATTTTATATAGGCATATTAAATATCAAGATTTTCAGAAAAAGATTTTCTACAATATGAACATTTTCCTAGCATTAAATAAAATTCACACAAATTCAGATAATTCAAAGAGTGCTACTGGTCTAATAAAATTCAATAAAAATCATTTTAGAAATACCAGAATGAATTCAAATTTATTTATCTCCAATTTTCTGATGTAGGGAATCATGTTACCCTATTTTTCATATATTTTATTTTTTGAGAAAAATAATTTGAATAAAACTCAAATAACTCCAAATGGAAAATAAATTGAAAAAGGACTTTAAATGTGATCTTTGAAACTCTCAACTCATATTTCATAATTTGAAGGAGTCATTTTATCTTCTCTCATGAAAATCATTGAGTTGCTTGAAGTTTCTGAATTAAAAATATTTCCAAATGAAATTCAAATCTTTTCAAAACTGTTTTCATTTATTTAAATGGAAGAAGTCATGTCATCTTCTCTTGAGGGTTTTGTATTTGGAAAAAAAATTGAATTCACGGAGATCAAAATACAAAAGGTGAAAGTTTGGGAAAGTCCTTTTATTCCCTCTCATTTAACTTTCAAAAAGTTTCGAATTTCACTCAATCAATCACACAACAATCAAACAAACAATCAATCTATCTATTTATTATAACATTCCAAAATTTAGAATTTTGGGATGTTACACCAGTGCTAGTGCCAGTTTCTGTTTTTTCCTTGTTTTTTGAATTTTACAGAAAAGGAATACCAAACGGAGTCCAATTGACGTGCCAATTTTTGATGATTTTTTATGGACCAAAAGAAGCCCCTGGAGTAAAATAGTTGGGCCAGAAGAGTCCCGAGCCATCCATGAGGGTGGAGGGCGCGCCCTACCCCCCTGGGAGCGCCCCCTGCCTCGTGGATGACTCGGAGACCCCCCTGACGTGAGGCTGACGTAAAAAATTCCTATAAATATAGAAACCCCTGAAAAGAAACCTAGATCAGGAGTTCTGCCGCCGCAAGCCTCTGTAGCCACCAAAAACCAATCGGGACCCTGTTCCGGCACCCTGACGGAGGGGGAATCCACCACCAGTGGCCATCTTCATCATCCTGGCGCTCTCCATGACGAGGAGGGAGTAGTTCACCCTCGGGGCTGAGGGTATGTACTAGTAGCTATGTGTCTGATCTCTCTCTCTCTCTCTCTCTCTCTCGTGTTCTTGACGTGGCACTATCTTGATGTATCGCGAGCTTTGCTATTATAGTTGGATCTTATGATGTTTCTCCCCCTCTACTCTCTTGTAATGGATTGAGTTTTCCCTTTGAGGTTATCTTATCGGATTGAATCTTTAAAGATTTGAGAACACTTGATGTATGTCTTGCCATGTGTATCTGTGATGACAATGGGATATCACGTGATTCACTTGATGTATGTTTTGGTGATCAACTTGCGGGTTCCGCCCATGAACCTATGCATAGGGGTTGGCACACGTTTTCATCATGATTCTCCGATAGAAACTTTGGGGCACTCTTTGAGATTCTATGTGTTGCTTGAATAGATGAATCTGAGATTGTGTGACGCATATCGTATAATCATACCCATGGGTACTTGAGGTGACATTAGGGTTTTGGTTGATTTGTGTCTTAAGGTGTTATTCTAGTACGAACTCTAGGGCTGTTTGTGACACTTATAGGAATAGCCCAACGGATTGATTGGAAAGAATAACTTTGAGGTGGTTTCGTACCCTACCATAATCTCTTCGTTTGTTCTCCGCTATTACTGACTTTGGAGTGACTCTTTGTTGCATGTTGAGGGATAGTTATGTGATCCAACTATGTTATTATTGTTGAGAGAACTTGCACTAGTGAAAGTATGAACCCTAGGCCTTGTTTCAACGCATTGCAATACCGTTTGTACTCACTTCTATCATTATTACCTTGCTGTTTTTATATTTTCAGATTACAAAAACCTATATCTACCATCCATATACCACTTGTATCACCATCTCTTCGCTGAACTAGTGCACCTATACAATTTACCATTGTATTGGGTGTGTTGGGGACACAAGAGACTCTTTGTTATTTGGTTGCAGGGTTGCTTGAGAGAGACCATCTTCATCCTACGCCTCCTACGGATTGATAAACCTTAGGTCATCCACTTGAGGGAAATTTGCTACTGTCCTACAAACCTCTGCACTTGGAGGCCCAACAACATCTACAAGAAGAAGGTTGTGTAGTATACATCAAGCTCTTTTCTGGTGCCGTTGCCGGGGAGGTTAGCGCTTGAAGGTATATCTTTAGATCTTGCAATAGAATCTTTTTGTTTCTTGTTTTATCACTAGTTTAGTCTATAAAAGAAAATTATAAAAAAATGGAATTAAGAGTACCTCATATGCTTCATCTTTTTAATATCTATCATGAAAATAAGGATTCCGATAATTGTGCTCAAGTGCTAGAAGAAGAATGCATTAGAATGTTTGGCACTAAATATTTGAATGATGAGCATGATTGCAATGTTGTTAGTATGAATTCCTTTAATATCCATGATGCTAATGATATGCAAAGCCACAAGTTTGGGGAAGCTATGTTTGATGAAGATGATATTTTTTGTCCCCCAAGTTTTGATGAGCAAATTTATTATGATGAAAGCATGCCTCCTATTTATGATGATTATATTGATGAAAGTGGATTTGGAGAGGTCATGACTTTATTTAGTGATGAATCCACTATTTCGTAAGAGGTTCCAATTGATTATGAGAACAAAGCTGCTACCTATGATGATTATTGTGATGACATGTATGCTATAAATATTAATGATAACCATGAAACTTGTCATCATGATTTTAGTTTTCAATTGGATTATCCCTCACATGATAGTTATTTTTTTGAGTTTGCTCCCACTACTATTCCGAATGAGAAGAATCTTGCTTATGTGGAGAGTAGTAAATTTTCTATGCTTGTAGATCATGAAAAGAATGCTTTAGGTGCTGGTTATATTGTTGAATTCATTCATGATGCTACTTAAAATTATTATGAGGGAGGAATATATGCTTGTAGGAATTGCGATAATACCAAATTTCCTCTCTATGTGCTTAAAGTTTTGAAGTCATACTTGTTTTACCTTCCTATGCAAGTTGATTCTTGTTTCCATAAGTTGTTTGCTCACAAAATCCCTATGCATAGAAAGTGGGTTAGACTTAAAGTGCTAGTCATATTCTTCATGATGCTCTCTTTATGTTTCAAATTGTATCCGTTATGTGAGTATCATTGAAATCATCATGCCTAGCTAGGGCGTTAAACGATAGCGCTTGTTGGGAGGCAACCTAATTTTATTTTTGCTCCTTACCTTTTGTTCCTGTTTAGTAATAAATAAATTATCTAGCCTCTGTTATTATTGAGTTTTTATGCTTTAATTAGTGTTTGTGCCAAGTAGAGCCGTTGGGAAGACTTGGGGAAAGTCTTGTTGATCATGCTGTAAAAAACAGAAACTTTAGCGCTCACGAGATTTGCTGCCAGTTCTTATTGGAGAGTGCTATTTAGTTAATTCTTTTTGAAGATGATTAATAGATAAATTCCTCACGCCCAGCAATTTATTTGAGAATTTTATGAGTTCCAGAAGTATACGTTTGTTTCAGATTACTACAGAGTGTTCTGTTTTTGACAGATTCTGTTTTCTTTGTGTTCGTTTGCTTATTTTGATGAACCCTTGAGTAGTACCGGAAGGTATGAACCATAGATGAGTTGGAATACAGTAGATATTACACCAATATGAATTTATAATGAGTTCACAACAGTACCTAAGTGGTGATTTATCTTCTTATACTAACGGGGCTTATGAGTTTTCTGTTAAGTTTTGTGTTGTGAAGTTTTCAAGTTTTGGGTAAAGATTCGATGGACTATGGAATAAGGAGTGGCAAGAGCCTAAGCTTGGGGATGCCCAAGGCACCCCAAGGTAATATTCAAGGACAACCAAAAGCCTAAGCTTGGGGATGCCCCGGAAGGCATCCCCTCTTTTGTCTTCGTTCATCGGTAACTTTACTTGGAGCTATATTTTTATTTGCCACATGATATGTGTTTTGCTTGGAGCGTCATCTTATTTTATTTTGTTTTGCTTGATGTTTGAATAAAATACCAAGATCTGAAATTATTAATGTTAGAGAATCTTCACATAGTTGCATAATTATTCGACTACTCATTGATCTTCACTTATATCTTTTGGAGTAGTTTGGTGTTTGCTCTAGTGCTTCACTTATATTATTTTGAGAGTCTTTAGAACAGCATGGTAGTTTGCTTTGGTTATCAAATTAGTCCTAATATGATGGGCATCCAAGAGGGATATAATAAAAACTTTCATATAAGTGCATTGAATACTTGATGATTGTTTTGAGATATGGAGATAGTGATATCAAAGTTGTGCTAGTTGAGTAGTTGTGAATTTGAGAAATACTGGTGTTGAAGTTTGCAAGTCCCGTAGCATGCATGTATAGTAAATGTTGTGTAACAAATTTGAAACATGAGGTGTTATTTGATTGTCCTCCTTATGAGTGGCGGTCGGGGACGAGCGATGGTCTTTTCCTACCAATCTATCCCCCTAGGAGCATGCGCGTAATGCTTGGTTTTTGATGACTTGTAGATTTTTGCAATAAGTATGTGAGTTCTTTATGACTAATGTTAAGTCCATGGATTATACGCACTCTCACCTTTCCATCATAGCTAGCCTCTTCGGTACCGTGCATTGCCCTTTCTCACATTGAGAGTTGGTGCAAACTTCGCCGATGCATCCAAACCCCGTGATACGATACGCTCTATCACACATAAACCTCTCTATATATTCCTCAAAACAGCCACCATACCTACCTACTATGGCATTTCCATAGCCATTCCGAGATATATTGCCATGCAACTTTCCACTGTTCCGTTTATTATGACACGCATCATCATTGTCATATTGCTTTGCATGATCATGTAGTTGACATCGTATTTGTGGCAAAGCCACCATGCATAATTTATCATACATGTCACTCTTGATTCATTGCCCATCCCGATACACCGCCGGAGGCATTCATATAGAGTCATACTTTGTTCTGGTATCGAGTTGTAAATAAATAGAAGTGTGATGATCATCATTAATAGAGCATTGTCCCAAAAAGGCCAAATAAATAAAAAATAAAATAAAAATAAAGGGACAACGCTACTATCCCTTTTCCACACTTGTGCTTCAAAGGAGCACCATGGTCTTCATGATAGAGAGTCTCTTGTTTTGTCACTTTCATATACTAGTGGGAACTTTTCATTATAGAACTTGGCTTGTATATTCCAACAATGGGCCTCCTCAAGTGCCCCAGGTCTTCGTGAGCAAGCAAGTTGGATGCACACCCACTTAGTTTTTTTTTGAGCGTTCATACATTTATAGCTCTAGTGCATCCGTTGCATGACAATCCCTACTCCTTGCATTGACATCAATTGATGGGCATCTCCCTAGCCCATTGATTAGCTGCGTCGATGTGAGACTTTCTCCTTTTTGTCTTCTCCACATAACCCCCTCATTATATTCTATTCCACCCATAGTGCTATATCCATGGCTCACGCTCATGTATTGCGTGAAAGTTGAAAAAAGTTTGAGATTACTAAAGTATGAAACAATTGCTTGGCTTGTCATCGGGGTTGTGCATGATGAGAGCATTTTTGTGTGACGAAAATGGAGCATGACCAAACTATATGATTTTGTAGGGATGAACTTTCTTTGGGCGTGTTGTTTTGAGAAGACATGATTGCTTAGTTAGTATGCTTGAAGTATTATTGTTTCTATGTCAATATTAAACTTTTGTCTTGAATCTTATGGATCTGAATATTCTTGCCACAATAAAGAAGAATTACTTAGAGAAATATGTTAGGTAGCATTCCACATCAAAAATTCTGTTTTTATCATTTACCTACTCGAGGACGAGCATGAATTAAGCTTGGGGATGTTGATACGTCTCCAACGTATCTATAATTTTTGATTGTTCCATGCTATTATATTATCAACCTTGGATGTTTTATATGCCTTCATATGATTTTTATATGATTTTTGGGACTAACCTATTAACCCAGAGCCCAGTGCCAGTTTCTGTTTTTTCCTTGTTTTAGAGTATCACGGAAAAGGAAAATCAAACGGAGTCCAATTGACCTGAAACTTCACGGAACTTACTTTTGAAAAGAAAGCAATACAGGAGACTTGGAGTGCACGTCAGGGGATCAACGAGGAAGCCATGAGGCAGGGGGGTGCGCCCACGCTCCACCCTCGTGGGCCCCTCGTGGCTCCCCTGATGTATTTCTTCCGCCTATATATATCCATATACCCTAAAACAATCGGGGATCACAATAGATCGGGAGTTCCTCCGCCAGAAGCCTCCGTAGCCACCGAAAACCAATCTAGACCCGTTCCGGCACCCTACCGGAGGGGGCAATCCCTCTCCGGTGGACATCTTCATCATCCTGGCGCTCTCCATGACGAGGAGGGAGTAGTTCTCCCTCGGGGCTGAGGGTATGTACCAGTAGCTATGTGTTTGATCTCTCTCTCTCTCTCGTGTTCTTGAGGTGGCACTATCTTGATGTATCGCGAGCTTTGCTATTATAGTTGGATATTATGATGTTTCTCCCCCTCTACTCTCTTGTAATGGATTGAGTTTTCCCTTTGAAGTTATCTTATCGGATTGAGTCTTTAAAGATTTGAGAACACTTGATGTATGTCTTGCCGTGCGTATCTGTGGTGACAATGGGATATCACGTGATTCACTTGATGTATGTTTTGGTGATTAACTTGCGGGTTCCGCCCATGAACCTATGCATAGGGCTTGGCACACATTTTCATCGTGATTCTCCGATAGAAACTTTGGGGCACTCTTTGAGGTTCTATGTGTTGGTTGAATAGATGAATCTGAGATTGTGTGACTCATATCATATAATCATACCCACGGATACTTGAGGTGACATTGGAGTATCTAGGTGACATTAGGGTTTTGGTTGATTTGTGTCTTAAGGTGTTATTCTAGAACTCTAGGGCTGTTTGTGACACTTATAGGAATAGCCCAACGGATTGATTGGGAAGAATAAATTTGAGGTGGTTTCATACCCTACCATAATCTCTTCGTTTGTTCTCCGCTATTAGTGACTTTGGAGTGACTCTTTGTTGCATGTTGAGGGATAGTTATGTGATCCAACTATGTTATTATTGTTGAGAGAACTTGCACTAGTGAAAGTATGAACCCTAGGCCTTGTTTCAATGCATTGCATTACCGTTTGTGCTCAATTTTATCATTAGTTACCTTACTGTTTTTTATATTTTCAGATTACAAAAACCTATATCTACCATCCATATACCACTTGTATCACCATCTCTTCGCCGAACTAGTGCACCTATACAATTAACCATTGTATTGGGTGTGTTGGGGACACAAGAGACTCTTTGTTATTTGGTTACAGGGTTGCTTGAGAGAGACCATCTTCATCCTACGCCTCCTACGGATTGATAAAACTTAGGTCATCCACTTGAGGGAAATTTGCTACTGTCCTACAAACCTCTGCACTTGGAGGCCCAACAACGTCTACAAGAAGAAGGTTGTGTAGTAGACATCACCGCCGTGCTGCCAGAACTCATCTACTACTTCGCCCCTCTTGCTGGATCGAGAAGGCGAGGACGTCATCAAGCTGAACGTGTGCTGAATGCGGAGGTGCCGTACGTTCGGTACTTGATCGGGACGGATCGTGAAGGTATACGAATACATCAACCGCGTTGATAAACGCTTCCACTTACGGTCTACGAGGGTACATAGACAACACTCTTCCCTCTCGTTGCTATGCATCACCATGATCCTGTGTGTGCGTAGGAAATTTTTTGAAATTACTACGTTCCCCAACAACAACGTCTACAAGAAGAAGGTTGTGTAGTAGACATCACCCCCTCCTTGAGTGGTTATCTGTAATGCCCTTGATGCAGCTATATCTCCCACGTGTCGAAGCACGACTTAGAGGCATAACCGCATTGAAAGCAATGTCGCAAGTGAGGTAATCTTCACACAACCCATGTAATGAATAAGAAAGGAGATACATAGTTGGCTTACAATCGCCACTTCACACAATACATGAATAAAGCATTACATCATCCAGATACAAACAAGGTCCGACTACGGAACCAAAATAAAAGAAGACTACCCCAAATGCTACACAGATCCCCGATCGTCCCAACTGGGCTCCACTACTGATCAACTAGAAATGGAACAACACTATGAACAAAGTCTTCATCGAGCTCCTCCTTGAGCTCAGTTGCGTCCTCTGCAGGGTATCGTCGACACCTGCAAACTGGTTTTGGAAGTATCTGTGAGTCACGGGGACTCAGCAATCTCACACCCTCGCGATCAAGACTATTTAAGCTTATAGGTAGGGTAAAAGGTATGAGGTGGAGCTGGAGCAAGCGACTAGCATATTTGGTGGCTAACATACGCAAATGAGAGCGAGAAGAGAAGGCAAAAGCATGGTCGAACAACTATGATCAAGAAGTGATCCTAGAACAACCTACGTCAAGCATTACTCCAACACTGTGTTCACTTCCCGGACCCCGCCGAGAAGAGACCATCACGGTAACACACGCGGTAGATGTGTTTTAATTAAGATCATCTTCAGGTTTTCTACAACCAGACATTAACAAATTCCCATCTGCCCATAACCGCAGGCACGGCTTTCGAAAGTTCAAATCCCTGCAAGGGTGTCCCAACTTAGCCCATCACAAGCTCTCACGGTCAACGAAGGATATTCCTTCTCCCAAGACAATCCGATCAGACTCGGCATCCCGGTTACAAGACATGCTCGACAATGGTAAAACAAGTCCAGCAACACCGCCCGAATGTGCCGACAAATCCCGATAGGAGCTGCACATATCTCGTTCTCAGGGCACACTTAGATGAGACATCCTACGAGTAAAACCAACCCTCAAGTTGCCCCGAGGTGGCCCCGCAGTCTACTCAGTCGGACCAACACTCAGAGGAGCACTGGCCTAGGGGGGGTTTAAATAAAGATGACCCTTGAGTCTGCAGAACCCAAGGGAAAGAAAAAGGCTAGGTGGCGAATGATAAAACCAATGTTGGGCATTGCTGGAGGAGTTTTATTCAAGGCGAACTGTCAAGGGGTTCCCATTATAACCCAACCGTGTAAGGAACGCAAAATCCGGGAACATAACACCGATATGGCGGAAACTAGGGCGGCAAGAGAGGAACAAAACACTAGGCATAAGGCCGAGCCTTCCACCCTTTACCAAGTATGTAGATGCATTAATTAAATAAGAGATATTGTGATATCCCAACAAATAACCATGTTCCAAACATGGAACAAGCTCCAATCTTCACCTACAACTAACAATGCTATAAGAGGGGCTGAGCAAAGCGGTAACATAGCCAAACAACGGTTTGCTAGAACAAGGTGGGTTAGAGTCTTGGCTTAACAATAGGGGAGGCATGATAAGCAAGTGGTAGGTATCGTAGCATAGCCATAGCAAAAGAGAGAGCAACTAAGCAAGCAAAGATAGAAGTGATTTCGAGGGTATGGTCATCTTGCCTGAAATCCCGCAAGAAAGAAGAACGAGTCCATGAAGAAGACAAGCGGACGTAGTCGAATGGGTCCTCACAAACGCAACGTCACCTGATTACCGAGAATAAGCAACACCGGAAAGAAGCACACAACATAGTAAACAACCAACACATGAACATGGCATGATATGCGGGATGCGGTATGTGATGCATATGCATGATTTGATAAGGAATGATTGAACCTGGCCTCAACTTGGAAATCCAAGAGTGCCACTGGAAAGGGGAGTTGATTTCGGTTGAAATCGATATAAAGATCACCGGAATCGGATGCACGGTTTGGAAATGGCAAGCAAAACAAATATGACACCGGTTTGCGATAGTCAGCAAGTAGCCATCTAAATGCATCAAGATAAATATGCTACAGCACTCAAACAAGGCAACAAAATACATGGCAGGGATCCACTCATGATGCTTGACAAAAGATGAACACTGAGCTACGGCTAATTCACTGAATAGCAAGCTCAAACAAGCATGGCAAAAGTGCAAATGATAACAGGTTTCAGACTTAGTGAAATTAACACAAGTTTGGAATTTATCATCAGGAAGCACACTTTAGAGCATGAAAACTACAAGCTACAGGAACTTAACATGGCAAGGCAAGGCATGGCATGAAGCTACGCAAAGCACTTAACATAAGTCCCTTAGTGACCTTGAGCCAAAAGGGATCAGAAAATACATTTGCAAGCATGTGAACATGGCAAAAACATAAACATATTCAGACTTGGTGAAAAACTGGAGCATGCAAAACAGATTAGCAAGTAGGCACGTTTACGAGCTCGATGCACTCACTACAGAGTATGGCATGACAAACTAAGCATACACCCATCAATAAGACATGGCATAGAAGCTAGACATGGCAAGAACAACAACATAGCATGCACGGATCAACAACAATATCCTCGGCAAAATCGCTAAACATGTCAACAATCTGCCAGGAACATTTTTATATCAAAAGAAGAGCTCGATTGACTCAAGCTAGGGTGCTCCATAAATGCAAACAAATACATGGATGGAAAGAGCACAACAATATTAACAAAACATCCTTACTAGCCATCCTCAAAAGACGCATGGATCACTAGGAAACAACATGAACATATGGCATAACAATAAAATCAGGACAAGGACTTAGTGAAATTCTAAGTCCCTGAAATCAGCATCAATGATTACGCTACTTTGCATGCTTGTGCTAGTCACCACAAATATCACAAAAATACATGGCAAGCACCTCTGCAAAGATGACATGGCATATAACAAAACACATGTAGAGCTCAGGATCATAGTATGCACACATTAATCATGGCCAAAATGACAAAAGGCCATTTGCTAAAACAGATCTGACATATTCCTCACATAGCCCTCTTCCAACAGCATTTAGGGCATCAAGATGAGCTCAAATGAAAATGATGCAATGAGATGAAATGATGTACTCGTCGAGACGAACATTTTGATATGCTACACGCACGAATCGGAGCTACGGATGCAGAGTTATGGCATGCGGAAAAATGCTAAAAATTACGGGGATTAGGTCAAAAAGGTCAACCTCGCGATCCAGATCTGGATCCAGATCGTGCATGGAAATTGAGGCGGGGCCGGAATGTCGCCGGAGCTAATGCACACGGTGGCCGGAGCTGCTGCTTGAGGAAGATGAAGGAGAGGCCGTCGAGGCGGTTGCCGGCGCCGGGCGGCGAGGTGACCGCGGCGAGGAGGCGCGGCGGAGGGCGGCGGGGCGGAGCCGACGACCGGCGGAGGCGAAGGGCGGTGCACGGGACGGCAGGGATGGGCAGCGGAGTGCGGCGGCGGGCGGCTCCGGGCCCGGGCGGGCCGGCCGTGGGCCCGCAGGGCCGCGGCGGCGCGAGGGAGAGAGAGGAGGCGCCGGTGGTGACGTGGAGGGCGCCGGCGGCGGACGGCGACGGGGAACCCGAGTGGCGGCGGCGGGGCGCTCGGGCCCGCAGGGCGCAGCGGCGGACGTGGTCGGGCTCGCGCGGGCCCGCGATGGGCTCCGTGGGCCGGCGACGCGGGGACGGCGGCAGAGGAGAGGTGGCGCGCTCTGGGTGGCTGAGGCGGCAGGGTTGGTGACGTGTCGTGTCCTGATTGGACGGAGCCACGTGGCGGCGGGGCGGCGAACATGTCCGGCGCGGTGGGGAGTTTTGTCCGGCGGCGCAAGGGAAAGAGTTTTAGGGTTCATCCGCGAATTTCGGAGGGGATCACATATTTATAGGTAGAGGGAGCTAGGAGAGTCCAAATGAGGTGCGGTTTGCGGCCACGCGATCGTGATCGAATGAACGAGAGGATAGAGGGGGTTTAGGTGGGTTTTGGGCCACTTTGGAGGGGTGTTGGGCTGCAACACACACGAGGCCTTTTCGGTCCCTCGGTTAACCGTTGGAGTATCAAACGAAGTCCAAATGGTACGAAACTTGACAGAAGGTCTACCGGTAGTAAACCAAGGCCACATGGCAAGTCTCGGTCCAATCCGAGAACGTTTAACACCTGCACACGAAAAGAGGTAAAAGGAGACACCGGGTGACATAGGAGCGCCAGATTGCAAAACGGACAACGGGGAAAATGCTCGGATGCATGAGACGAACATGTATGCAAAAGAAATGCACATGATGACATGATATGACATGCAAGACACGCAAGCAATGACAAGGCAACAACAACGAATAACTGGAAGACACCTGGCACATCGGTCTCGGGGCGTTACAACACTCCACCACTACGAGAGGATCTCGTCCCGAGATCTAGAATGGCACCGGAGGGACAACGGAAGAGAAAGAGGAGAGGTAAAGCTAAGTTGCTTGTTTGACAAACGAGTGAAACCAAAGAACCTTGAAAAGGTTAAGCCATTTCGAGAAAAGAATACAACGGAGATGACGAAGTTGAAAACACTCTGTTAGAAAAGAGGAACAAGGAACATGGAAGAACAAATTCGAACAACACTCCGGTTGGAAAGATATGCAAGGCTTGATAAGGCGAAAAAAATTTGAGCAAAATGGCACCACACTCTGGTTAAATGGACAGGCATGAAAAGAACAAGGTCCTGACAAGAACAAGAAGAAGGGTAGAAGAGAGCAACATCACAAAGCCTCCGGAAGAAAAAAGAGAGACTGGAATGGAATGAACGAAGTAGAAAACAAGATCTTGGCAGCGCACGCTTACAACAAAGGCTAGAACGGAGTTGTTGGATTATCAACAACGAAAAGATAAGCTTGATATGGTCTTATGGAATATGTCTCAAATTATGAGGTGACAACCTGCCACTTACGGGAAAAAGAATTTGATTGGTAAGAACAAGGAGACGAGAAACTAATTTCACCGGGAGGATAAACGAAGAACTTGGGTCATTTATAAGCACCATAGATAGCAATAATCCTTAGGGAAGGCTTTAGGTGAAATATAACCCAAGATAACTCCAAAGAAGATATTGATGGATTTAAAATACCTCATTCTTAACAACATGTGAATCATGAAACATGAACTCAAATTATCAAGGATGACATAAAACCACCTCCAAAGATGAGATAGAAGGTATTGCACATCGGAATGCAAGATGAAGAAAAAACTTGAGCTCCTCTGAAAAGAATCTCGATGAACACTTCAAAAAAGGAATTAAATCCTTGATGAACCATCATGTAGAACCTTGATGAAGAACTCCGGTAACAAAAGGATAACGAAAAGAAAGAGAAGTTGAAAACACAAGGTGAATCCTTGCAATGATTAGATGGATCTCCGTGGCGATATAATTGAAAGAGGTTGGAACTCCGGGAAAAAAGATAAGATGAACAATTGACAACGAGAATTAGTTATTGTGAACAAACTCCGAGGAACGAATTCATCATTTGGGTGAAGCAAGAATAAGAATTATGTTATGCGTATCCTTCACCAATTCAAATTGATGACAAACAATGGATTTGGCATACTACTTATTCCAGTTGCAAAGGATTAAGAAAGATATAGCATAAACTCAATGGACCACCGGTAGGATTTAACCAACGAATAAATTGATATGATAATGAAGGAATAGAAATCTTGAACGAACCACCGTAAGAGTTGAAAATGAAAGTAGCAAAGGCACATTTCACCGGGAAGAATTGGAGAGCGAATGAAGATACCTAAGAGAATTTAGATACATGAGTACGAATAGATCACGAGCTGGTAAGAGAATAGTTGAATGACGCACCGATGAGATTTGGAGAACAAGAGCTGAAAGCTGGAATGAATAATTCTGAGGTCATGGGCTCCGGAGAATCAAACTGAAAGACTCCTGAATTGCTCCGGATAGGTGGAGAGAATTCTCGCAATTGAAAACAATTATGAGAGGATGGCATCAAGCTAGAACCATGAATTTTGAAGAGAATGGAGCAAGATTTAAGAGAAACTCTTCTTCAGTCTTCAAAATTCGAGAATGATGACGAGAAGCACCACCATGAATTGTTGAGACACTCCGGAAGAATCAAAAGCAAAGAGGTAGAGCCAACGATGAAAAGAATTTGAAAGATCTTGGAGAAATACATATGACTAATGATGAATCATTCTTACGTCAAACTTTGAAAAGAATTTGGGAGTAACTCCGGGAAAAACTAGAAGAGCCAGGTAAGATCCTGGGAAAAGACCTGTGGGTTAGGGCCCACTCAAAAGAAACGTTGTTGAAGGGTTTAAAAGATAGATGCGTCGGTTGAATTAAATGGCTTGAATGAGATAACATCTTCAAAAATAGCTTGAACGGATACAAACTGGAAACATGAATCTTCGAGATATCTTGAGAACTCCGGAACAAATGAATAGCAAGAAGTGAATTATTATGAGGTGCACCGGTATGGGAAGGCATTTGAAACAAGGAAAAAATATGATCGACAAAGCTTGAATTGAATCCACCGGAGAAGAAAAAGAATGAATAATGATGAACTTGAGGTTCCGTTAGGATCTTCATGAGAATCACCGGATAAGGACATTGACGGAAAAGAATGGAGATGCTTCACATCCATAAGATGGATACTTGATTAAGATATAAGAGTCCTTGAAGAAACAAAGGAGGGAGGGTGGGAAAACAAAGGCAACTTGGGATGGATGAAACAAACAACGTTGAGAGCTTAGATTGAATCTTGCGGATGTTGAAAATGGACGGATCCGCTTGAAGAGAAGCACACCGGTTGAAAAGGATTGGCAAGACAACCTCGATGATCAAGAAGGATTAGTATTCACATCGGAGTATGAGAACACCGCTTAGGAACATGTATGGAATCAACATTTGACTTCGAAGCAACTCGAATACCACAACTCAAAAACAAAAACAAAGGATTGGCTTGCGGAATAAGCTGGAACAAACATATGATAGAGATTTCGTCCGAAGTTTTCGTGATGGGGCCTACACGGGCTCGATCGTACAACACCATCATGTACAAGGCAGTGCACATGACATACGAAGCGTCCCCGAGTTGGCATAGCCAAGGACTCTTTAAGAGACAATGAGACCACTATAAAACCAACCATGGATAGGCGGACCACTAGATGTCAAACCCCAATTTCATATCATACATCTGTCGGAAAGATATTTACATGGCAAGCACCTCTGCAAAGATGACATGGCATATAACAAAACACATGTAGAGCTCAGGATCATAGCATGCACACATTAATCATGGCAAAAATGACAAAAGGCCATTTGCTGAAACAGATCTGACATATTCCTCACATAGCCCTCTTCCAATAGCATTTCGGGCATCAAGATGAGCTCAAATGAAAATGATGCAATGAGATGAAATGATGTACTCGTCGAGACGAACATTTTGATATGCTACACGCACGAATCGGAGCTACGGATGCAGAGTTATGGCATGCGGAAAAATGCTAAAAATTACGGGGATTAGGTCAAAAAGGTCAACCTCACGATCCAGATCGTGCATGGAAATCGAGGCGGGGCCAGAATGTCGCCGGAGCTGCTGCTTGAGGAAGATGAAGGAGAGGCCGCCGGGGCGGTTGCCGGCGCCGGGCGGCGAGGTGACTGCGGCGAGGAGGCGCGGCGGGGCGGAGCCGACGACCGGCGGAGGCGAAGGGCGGCGCGCGGGACGGCGGGCATGGGCGGCAGAGCTGGCGCGATGGGCGCGCGAGTGCGGCGGCGGGCGGCTCCGGGTTTGGGCGGGCCGGCCGTGGGCCCGCAGGGCCGCGACGGCGCGGGGGAGAGAGAGGAGGCCCGGGTGGTGATGTGGAGGGCGCCGGCGGCGGACGGCGGCGGGGAACCCGAGCGGCGGCGGCGGGGCGCTTGGGCCCGCAGGGCGCAGCGACGGACGCGGTCGGGCTCGCGCGGGCCCGCGATGGGCTCCGTGGGCCGGCGGTGCGGGGACGGCGGCGGAGGACAGGTGGCGCGCTGTGGGTGGCTGAGGCGGCGGGGCTGGTGTCGTGTCGTGTCCTGATTGGACAGAGCGACGTGGCGGCGGGGCGGCGGACATGTCCGGCGCGGTGGGGAGTTTTGTCCGGCGGCGCGAAGGAAAGAGTTTTAGGGTTCATCCGCGAATTTCGGAAGGGGTCACATATTTATAGGTAGAGGGAGCTAGGAGAGTCCAAATGAGGTGCAATTTGCGGCCATGCGATCGTGATCGAACGAACGAAATGATAGAGTGGGTTTAGGTGGGTTTTGGGCCACTTTGGAGGGGTGTTGGGCTGCAACACACATGAGGCCTTTTCGGTCCCTCGGTTAACCGTTGGAGTATCAAACGAAGTCCAAATGGTACAAAACTTGACAGGTGGTCTACCGGTAGTAAACCAAGGCCGCATGGCAAGTCTCGGTCCAATCCGAGAACGTTTAACACCCGCACACGAAAAGAGGTAAAAGGGGACACCGGGTGACATAGGAGCGCCGGATTGCAAAACGGACAACGGGGAAAATGCTCGGATGCATGAGACGAACATTTATGCAAAAGAAATGCACATGATGACATGATATGACATGCAAGACCCGCAAGCATTGACAAGGCAACAACAGTGAATAATTGGAAGACACCTGGTATATCGGTCTCGGGGCGTTACATTATCCCTCTGGATGGGTCAGCTCCTGGGGTCTCCGGGGTTTGAGAAATTTCTCTTGGGTGACCCTGGGTCTCCGAGGCACTTTAAGAATTGAAAGAGAATCACCTGATTTATAATTCCACCAAACCAATTTGTGATTCCCATATGTGTTCATCACCAACATTGTTACCCATATTTGGGACTCTAGACGTTAGGAGTCTAGCCTCGAATATTCCTTGCATATGGTGTGCTCAGGGATAGTTTGTAAAGGTTTTGTGGTTGCGTTTAAAACCAACCACGAGTGATTTGAGGCTCATCCGTTGGGGTGACTCAAAGGAGAGTAGGCTGGGCCAGTTGATGGCATTTGGGAGTTTTCACACCTCTTCGACGGGGATTAGCACTCCACCAAGAGTGTGAACTTCGGGATACATCCGTGTCTCCAATTTTTGTGGTTAATCCATTTCTACACCTTCACTTGTTTTGCTTGGTTGGATGAGCCCCCAACTATATTATCACTTTGCTTATTAACGATGTAACTATTTTATGAAGTTAAGAAAGTGGATTTTTTGCCCAAAAAAGGGAAAGGGAGTTATGCTAGCACATAGCCCCCAATACTCCTCGTTGTACATCAAGTTCATCATGAGCCGAAGATGGACAATCCTCATTTTCATCTTCCTCAAGCAGATCTCGAAAGTCTTCAAGTTCATTTACTTCTTCCATGGAGTGATAGGGGATGTATTCTCCATTCACGCAATGCTCATCGAAGCTCATCTTTGCCTTTTGTTTGCTCTAGCATGATCCTTGTGTTAGCTCACATGTATGGCCTTGTACATGCCAAATATGTCTTTGAAATAACTCAAAAATATTGTTCTTGCTCATCTTCCTAGAGTTATAAGCCTTTGGGATGTCAACTTGATGAGATTTAAGCTTCTTCTTGGATGAAGTGGCGGTGTCCACAGTCAGTTCCATGGTGATCTGTAAAAAGGTGTGCTTGATGGACGGTAAGCACTGCCAATGGTGAGTGTGGTTGCTCCGGTAAGGAAAGGGTGAGGCTAATTACATTTGATTTGGTCTTCATTCTACACCTTATGGAAAAGATTAGGAAGACCATACATGTCTTTGTGTCAAACTACAACATAAAACTTTGGCTATTGTAAATGCATTGGATTGTGGTTCTAACACAACTGTGTTGCTTGATGAATCAAGAGAAGATGGATGGGAACATCTTATAGAAAGATGTCAAATCCTTTTGTGTGAGACATGGGACTGATGTCCAAGATATGGATCAAAGTATGTATATTTTCCTATCTCCCTATGTTTATATAAATCACAATGTGCAGATTTAGTCACCTCTCACTTATGGACTTACTCATTAAATTCTAAATAATGGGACATATTATGTCTTACATATATATTGCAAGTTTAGGTATGCTAGTGTGACAAAATCTTGCAATAATCATGACAACACCACTCGCAGTAATCATAACAAGACCACATTTATCCACCATTACAAAGTAGAGATATTTAATGTTGCAATGGATTAACAAGTCATAGAGTTGAATGGTCGATTTAGTTCTCCATCAACCGAACTCCAATCTTTGTTCATTCTTGGATCCGAGACATGGCACCTTCAAAAAGTCAAAGGTATGCATGCTACTGAAAAATTCTCCTGCAAATTTTTCCAGTCAAAAAGGAGCTCAGTTGGAGTGTGAGCTGCCACATTTCCAACTAGATACACTCAACCATCCAGAGATCTATGTACACCACTTGCTGACTTGATAAAAATGATGGGTAAGTCGGAAAGGAAAATCTTCAGATTATCCAATGGTTGATAGGTTATTACGAACACTTATAACTCTTCCGAAGTGAACTGGAACAACAGAGCTGGCCTTTCCTTTCTTTTCTATGAGGGGAAAACTAACGACTATTTATCAACTATCAAGGTAGTACAAAGAACACGAGAAGTAAAAACAATACATCCAGATCCATAGACCACCTAGCGACGATTACAAGCATTGGAGCGAGCCGAAAGCACGCCGCCATCATCGCCCCTCTCTCATCGAAGCCGGGCAAACTTTGTTGTCATAGACACATCTTTGAACTAAAATTCAAGACGGTTTTCTTCACCAATATGCACAGCAGTCCATTGATAAGGAACTAGCAACCACGTTTAGCTCTGAAAAAATTATCAAGACCTTTGATCTTCACGATCGTAAAGCCTAAGATATATAATTCTCATTTGCATTGCAGAACAATGAGCATGTTTTGATTATTTTGACCTTGACATATTTACTATGCAATGTCTACTGCAATTTCTTGCTCAGTCCTTGCGGCTATAATCTGAAAATACAGCAAAAGGATCCACATGTGTTTATCATCATTCACTGCAGCTAGAAGGAAGAATCGGGACGGATCTTTCATTCCCGGTCGATTTATGATAAGATGTCGATCAATGGCAAGATATGAGTGCATTGACAATGGTTGCGATGATTATTCCGTGAGAGAGACACAGTTGAACCACCAAGCAGCTGCCTAATTCGACAGGGCCTACACCATTAGTAGTAGAGCTTTCTTTGACTAGTGACTTTTCCCATATCCAGTCCAAGGAGCGGATGATGTTAATTAGGTCTTCGACGGCAACAGTGCACTAATAAGCTAGTAACATGAAGACATACCAAGTTCATCTGCTCTTGGAGCCTCCGCTGCTCTGTTTGGTCCCTGCACCTGAACCGTCCACTCGCCTGTCCATCGACTGTTCTTGGAGCAACTTTAACGCGCCGATCTATTTTGTCCGTGCGTGTCCATTTGATCGTTGTAGATATAAAAATCGGCCCAATGCGTCGATTCAAATAGACGCGCGTCCGCTTTTCGTCCGCCTGCCGACCCATTCTTGGTCCAAATTTAGGCCTTATTTGTATCGGCGACAGGAAGTGGACGCGCGTGATGCGTACCTACTCCTCCCCCTGGCCCACCAGTCGGTGGCACGTTGGTCATTTTCTTCCATCCCTATCGACAACAAGCCCTCGCCCGCCCACCCCGTCGCCATCGCCGCCCATTTCCAGTATCCCTACCAGCAGTCTGCGCCCAGCCGCCCACACACACCTCCCCCGCACACCGTCACCTCCCACGTCGCCGCCACCACCGCCTCGCCGCTGGTCCACCACAGCTTCCCACCCCCCTCCCACCCCGACGTCGTCGCCAGCACGAAGTCGCCCCCCGTGGCCCTGCGCCGCCGCGCTCGCCTGACGCCGCCACGCTCGTCGGAAGCCGCCAGGCCAGCTACCTGGTCCAGGGGAGGCGCGCGTCTCTTCGCCGGCCAACTTCTTTGACGACGCCCGCAAGTGTTCGACAGTTTGCCCCGAAGGTACAAATGGACTCCGCCGACAAGTTCTTTTTCCACATTTTTCTCTGTGACTCCGACGATTCCTCATCCGATGATGAGGAGATGGTGGTTGTTGTGTTGGTCCATGACCACCTTAATAGGCAGCGACCGTTGTTTCGGGGCTCGATCCCGGGGCACACTCCAGCGTTGAATCGCAATCGCAACCGAGAGAGCGGCCATTTTCTTCTTTGGAAGGACTACTTTGAGACAACCAACCCGCTGTTCAAACATCACCAATTCCGATGGCGTTTCCATATGGCTAGGCATGTTTTCAACCGTATTTGAGAGGGGGTGATCGGATACAATAAGTATTTCGAGTGTAAGGAGGATGTCCTTGGAAAGATTGGTTTCACATCTTATCAAAAATGCACTGCAGTTATCTGGATGCTTGCACACAGAGTGCCCGGTGATCTCACTGATTAATACGTCTGTATGAGCGAATCTACATGCCTAGAGTCCATGTACAGGTTCTGCAAGGTTGTGATTGTAGTGTTTGGCCCTGAGTACTTGAGAGAGCCGACTGCTGAAGATACAACCCGCTTGTTGGCAATCAATGCCAACAAGGGCATCCCAGGGATGCTTGGCAGTATAGACTGCATGCACTGGGAGTGGAAGAACTGCCCTTCTGCCTGGCAATGGTAGTATAGGGGCCATGTCAGGGTTTGCACTTTCATACTTGAGGCCGTGGCCTCACAAGATCTCTGGATCTGACACTTTTTATTTGGCATGGCCGGATCGCACAATGATATCAACGTGCTTCAACATTGGCCAGTGTTTGCAAGGCTTGCCCAAGCCAACAGCTCGCCAGTGAATGTTAACAACAACGGTTACAACTACAACAAAGGATACTACCTAGCTGACGGTATCTATCCTCAATGGACCACTACTGTGAAGACAATCTCCAACCCTATCGAAGAGATGAGGAAAAGATTGGCCCAAGAGTAAGAGGGTGCTAGGAAGGATGTCGAGCGTGCCTTTGGTATTCTGCAATCTTGATGGGGTATTGTTCGGTATCGTGGTAGAACTTTGAGCACCGAGAAGTTGTGGGAGGTGATGACTGCTTGTGTGATCATGCACAATATGATCGTAGAGGATGGGCGTCTAAAACGTATTTACGATCAAGGGTTTCAGTTTCAGGATGACAATGTTGTGCCTGAGCATGGAGGAGGAGCGGCAACGTTTGCACAATTCACCCAATTTCATCATCAAATGCGTGATTCAGAAACTCACATTTAGCTGCAAGATGATTTGGTTGAACATATGTCGGCTCATGTTGGAAACCAATAGATGTATCTTTTTTTAAATGTATTTGAGACAATTTAATTTTTACTCGGTTTTGTAAACTATATTTATTTGGGTTGTGAAACTATGATATATTTGTTTGCTTGTGAAACTATGCATAATGTGTGTATATTTGTTGAAAAACGACGGCGAGCCGGCCACGCGGGCTAATATGGGTCGGCGCGTTGGGTGCACTGCCGACCCAAATTAAAAACAGGACGGACACCGAGCGAGCCCTCAAAAATATGGGTTGTCAATTCAAGTTGCCAAAAAAAAGTTGCCATCGTGGTAAGTTTGTGTGGCGAGGTTGTCGTGGAATTGTCACGGCAGATGTCCTAGCGAAAAGACTTAGTCGTAGGGCCATCGCAACTAGGAAGCTTAAAGGAGTTAATCGGGACAAAGGACACGAGAGGTTTTATACTAGTTCGGCCCCTTACGATGAAGGTAAAAGCCTACGTCTAGTTGTGTTGGTATTGCTGGAGTTTCGATCACCGAGAGGCTTAACTCGCCGCCTTGGTTATCGATCTCTTGTTTCTTGCCCTAAGCCGCCACCGGGTCGTCCCCTTATATACACGGGTTGACGCCTGGTGGCCTACAGAGTCCCGGCTAGCTCATAATCGTGTCCGGCTCGGTGACTTCCTTTACATGCCTTTCTTTACAAGTCTTTCCTTACATACGACGGTTTGCAATATTGGGCCTTAAGCCGCCTCTAGGCCTTTGGGCCTTCTATAAGATTTGATAAACTATCATCGTAATGTTTACTGGGCTTCTTGTGTAACCCGCCATTGGGGCTGACCCGGCCCCTCCTGGGCGGGTCATAACTGATAGCTATATCCCCAACATTAGGCCCCAGGTTGACTTTGAACTTCGTTCTTTGTCAATCTTCAATACTTAGACAAAATCCATCTTCTTATCCTCGCAAAAGTTTTTGTAACCCGCCATGACGTCATCTCTTGAAAACGCAAAAAACTTTTATGATGTCATCTCCCAATGGATCTTCACCTTTAATGTCTTCCGAGAATCGAGGTGTCTGTGTAGTTGAATAACATTTATTCGGCTCTTCCTCGATTTTCGCGCCTGTCTGTTCACATTTTTCCTTATAAATAGGCACGCCTCGGCCTTCCTCATTCTTCTCTCTCTCCGTCATCTTCCTCTCGCAATCCTCCTGCTGCTCGAGCCTCATCGCCGTCGCGCTTCTCCTCCATCTCCGTCGACCTTGGCCGCTGCATCAACCCGAATTGGTCCAGAGAACGGCGGCGACCTCCGCAGAAGATCCGTGGTTGTAAGTGTTCTCCTTTTCACTTCTCAGATCCGCATTAGGGTTTCCAGACTTCTTCGTGTTCTTCATAGTTCATCGCAGTTCTTCGTAGTTCTTCCACCGCAGGCCTCTTCTTGATCCAAAAAGTTATATATGCTTGTGCGGTAGTGTTTTTGTGCCTACTCTTGATGCCCACAAATCCCTTTCTCTGGTTCAAAGATATCATTAGAACTCACAGACTCATCTGTGCTAAACTTTTTAGGTCTAATTTTTTTCTCATTTTGAATAGCCATTTGATCTGGAACAATACCAAGCAGTTAGGAAACTTGTTTGTCTCAACACTTAGCTGAATTTGCTTTTCTCAAATATCTGTAGTCATGGCGGCTTACTGTGCCGGCTTACTTTTCCTTATATGATATTAGCCCTTAACTAAGCCACCATTACTTCCCTGTATAATCATCATTTAACTGTTAATTTCACCATTGAATTGAACCGGCATGTTGCATTTCTTTCAGTTTGTTTTTGAACATCATGCCGTCCAAAGCGCCAACCATCTGTAACTGGGTTCCCTCAACCGTAACTGAGGAACGTTTGAAGGAGTTCTTCACCATAGGATTTTTGCCAGGAAAAGACGTCATGTCTTACCGTGCCCCTAACCCGGACAAAGAATGGCCCAATCCAAGGGATGGCAAAGTGATTGTTTTTACTGACCATATCAACCGTGGCTTCTCACCGCCCGGGTCAAAGTTCTTCAAAGAGGTCCTCCACTTTTTCAAACTCCACCCTCAAGATATCAGGCCCAATTCCATTTCTAACATTTGTAACTTCCAACTGCTCTATGAGGTGTATATTCAAGAAGAGCCGACCGTGGAGCTGTTTAGAGAATATTTTTATCTGAACCGGCAGAATGAGTGCACCAACGGCCTTAGCTTGGAGCTTAGAGGCATCTCAATTCAGCACCGGTAGGGCGCTGTCTTCCCCCTCATAGTCTTGCCGAGTCATCCAAAAGACTGGAATCAGACTTGGTTCTATTGTCAAGACATTTCACCAGCAAACGAGAAGCCACTGCTGGGTTATCGCCCCGAACATCTTGATTCCAAGTTCACGCTCCCTGACAAGCTTACTGCTGTCGAACGCAAGAAGCTGATCCCATCAATAAAGAGGATTAATGCCTTATTAGGAAACGGCTTAACCGGAGTTGATCTGACCCGCTGCTAGATCTCATGGCGGGTTATCCCTCTAAGCCGTCGATCAAAATTGATGTACGAGTATGGTGGAGGCCCAGATGACTCTCTTCGTCACAGCTCTGTTCAGTTAACGGAAGAAGATATTGTTTCAATGTCAACCCTTCTGGTGAATGGAAAATACGAAGACTGTAGTATCGTCGGGTTAAACCCCTTCTGCAAGCTTAACCCGGTGCCAGAAGTAAGGACACTCTGATCTCTCCTTTGCATTTGTCCCAGTCGTTTTGTTTAATACGTGTCTGACCTTTCATCTTGTTTTTACTCGTCTGCAGGCCAAGTCTGACTTCTAGAAAGTTAAATATGACCACGAAGCTGCCAAGAAAGCGAGAGTCGCCGCCATAAACGCCAAGAAAACGACCAGGAGGTCGAAAAAGAAGAAGAAGAGCACTGCTGAAGATTGGATGAAGCTTGACGATACTTCTGAGTCGGAGGTAGCCCTTGACTCCCTTGGCCAATTTTTTAATAATCTTATTAACACTGATCATTACCAGGATGACACTGGGGCCAGTCAGGCCATGGAAGAAGAGGTAACTATTTCCTCTGACTCAGCCCATTTGCCAAGACAGAAACTTCGAGTCGTAACCCGGAAAGTAAGGTTTTCACACCCTTTGGCTTATCTGGACCCTCACTTTCTTTTGAAAAAGCAACAACATGAGAGACGCTGTCAAGCCCGGACCGAAGACGATCCGGCTGTTGTTCTTCAACAAACTCCTGAAAAACGCCAGAATGAGGTTTATTTCTTTGTCTTTGATTTTCTGTTAATGGATCTCCTCTGCTGCATTACTTTGTTTTATCTTTGCAGGATGTGTCTCGCTCATCTGGCGACTCGTCTCAGACCCAATTTCCGGCCTTCAAGACTGCCCCTGGGTAAGGAAAAATCCTTTGTCTTCCGTGTTTCTCAAATTATCTCTTTATACTGATAGTCCAACAATATTTCACTTAGTGGCCAAGCTAAGTCTAAGAAGGCCAAGGTGACTAAGCCGGTGGAAGACCCGCTAATCCTTGCACCTGAACCGGCGAGGCCACCTTCTCCTCCAACAATTGAAACTCCAGAAGATCCGCCTGTCAATGCGGAAGCAAATCCTCCTAAGCCGTCAGTTGATGATACCACCATTAACCCTTCCACAACTGGTCCATCAAGCTCGGCCAACCCGCCATCACCGTCTGCGCAAGACATTTTGATCACCGGGAGCCGTTTTGTTGAACCGGGGAATCCAACCATGCTGGCTCGCCACACGGCGAAACAAGAGGCATTGGAGAGGCGGAAAGTGCGCTTTGACGTTGCACATTATGATCATCTAAATGCCAACGATATTTTATCCAGCTATCTCAGCCATGTGCACTCCAGTCGCGACTCAGAGATCGAAATGGTCAAACAGTTGCAGCTGAAATACGAGGTATGTTCTTCCGGCTTCTCTATATTCCGCCAGCCCCCAAGTCTTCAGATTATGAGAGAACCGGAATGATCTGTAGACTTTATAATATAGGCTAAGTCTTTTACCTTTGAAACGTTTCTTGAGTTCAATACAATAGAACAAAGCTTCACCTGTAGTCCCCAAGGACCGGTTCACTTGATCATAAATGAGCTGGTACTTTAAATTGTCTTGTACCGTATCCAAAGAACTTCGTAATCCGGCTTAACCTTGAGAAACTTGCTGAATAGCATACATTAGCCCCCAACTACCAAGTGTTGTTACTTTGTAAAGTACTTGGGACTTAAAGTATGTCTTTAGAGTCATAAGAAATTGTTTTGGCATACATTAGCCCCCAAGTGTCAAGTGTTGTTACTTTGTAAAGTACTTGAGACTTGAATCTTGACCTTTGAACCTTTAAGCGAAATCTTGACTCATCTGGGTACATTTTTTGTAGAATGCATTATCTGAACTGAGCTCGCAATTGACTGATGCGAAGACTCGGCTGGAGGGTCAGGAGGCAGAAATCAAGTCTGCTAACTCCAAATTGCAAGTAAGTCTCTCTGAGACAGAAAAATTAAAGACTAGCTTCATCGCCAAAAAGAAAACCTGGGCAGAGGAAAAAACGCTTCTGACACAACGCGCCGAGAAGGCCGAAGCAGCCCTTGAAGAGGTTTCAACAGAGCTGAACGGTTTAAAGGGCCGGGTGTCTCAAATGGTGGCCGCCATCTTTGGTAAGCCGTATGTCTTTAATCTTGTGTACTTTTTGCTGATCCGGAATATAAGCCGCCAGCTGACTTTGTTTAAAAAATATGTGCAGGCCCACGAAGCAAGAATCTGAGCCAAGATCATGTGATTAAACTGAAGGCAGTGTATACCTTAGTGGAGCAACTGTATATTGGCGCATAACGGGCACTTGCCGCCATCTCTCCTTCCAATCAAGGACCCAACCGGCTCAGCGATGTCTTGAAGAAACTGTCAATCCTACCCGCCAGGTTTCAAGAAGTGAAGCGCTCCTGTGCGAGAGCCGGAGCTTTGACTGCCCTGAGCCGCTCCAAGGCTTGGGTGCCAGATCAAGACCCGGTGGACGTGGCCAGAGGATATCCCACCGTGAAGGAAGATGGATCTCCCTTTGAGCAGGATGACTTCATGGCTTGCGTGCGCAGAGTCCGACCTCAGGCGACTATTCTTGGAGATGAAACCGACATCGACAAGTATCAGCCGGGTTTTGATGTTGAAAATAAGAAGATGGCAACTCCCTCGTACAAGGTGACAGATTTAATCCCACCTGTTCATGAAAATACATTTGCCCCGGAAGTTGACCCAGCCGGCCTAATTGACGAAGAAGCAGAATTTGTCGCTGTGAATGGTTTTGACTGGTCAAAACCCAGCTTCCAGTCAACAGAGGGTGGTGAACCGGCGAGGGAGGAGCAATAACCATCTTCATGGGCTTATAAAAGCCTTGTAATAGTTTAGCTGTGAAAACACTGCATGCTTTGCTTATGCCATTGCGCATAAAACAGTTGTATGTGATTCTGTGTTTCCTGATGTCAATATATGCATCCTATTTATGGTTGTCCCTGTAATACTTTAGCTTTGTTCCTGTAAATACAAGAGAGAAAACTGGCTTGGCGGCTTAGCACCGAACGGGTTAAAACACCCGGCTTATAGCCAATATGTGTACCATAATAGAAAACAGAAACAGATATAAAAAGAGAACAAGGCTGAAACTAACCCTTTGGTTAATGCAGCAGGCAATTGCATATAAACAATAGCCATACTTGTACCTTTGATCCTTAGACCACCGGTTTAAATAACCCGGGTGATAAAGTTGATAACTCAATCTTTTTGAGAAGTCAATGCTTCTGAATACTTAATGATCATCATACCTTGGTGGCTTTGTTGTCAAATAGTCCAGCCGGCGAAGAAGATCATGCTAATTATTTGTGAAATTGAGACAACAAAAAACTAAAAGGCAAATAGCAGGTAATAAGTATGATTTAACCTTGTATTTAAAGGTTGGGGGTTTCTGATACGTCTCCAACGTATCTATAATTTTTGATTGCTCCATGCTATATTATCTACTGTTTTGGATGTTTATGGGCTTTATTATACACTTTTATATCATTTTTTGGGACTAACCTATTAACCCAGAGCCCAGTGCCAGTTTCTGTTTTTACCTTGTTTTAGGGTTTCGAAGAAAAGGAAAACCAAACGGAGTCCAATTGACCTGAAACTTCATGGAACCCATTTTTAGAAGGAAAGAAGCCCAGAAGACTTGAAGTGCACGTAAGAGAAGCTTCGAGGAGGCCACGAGGTAGGGGGAGCGCCCACCCCCCTTGGGCGCGCCCTCCACCCTCGTGGCCCCCCTGACATACTTCTTCCGCCTATATATCTCCATATACCCTAAAAACATCCTAGAGCACAATAGATCAGGAGTTCCGCCGCCAGAAGCCTCTGTAGCCACCGAAAACCAATCTAGACCCGTTCTGGCACCCTGCCGGAGGGGGCAATCCCTCTCCGGTGGCCATCTTCATCATCCCGGTGCTCTCCATGACGAGGAGGGAGTAGTTCTCCCTCGGGGCTGAGGGTATGTACCAGTAGCTATGTGTTTGATCTCTCTCTCTCTCTCGTGTTCTTGATTTGGCATGATCTTGATGTATCGCGAGCTTTGCTATTATAGTTGGATCCTATGATGTTTCTTCCCCCCTCTACTCTCTTGTAATGGATTGAGTTTTCCCTCTGAAGTTATCTTACCGGATTGAGTCTTTAAAGATTTGAGAAGACTTGATGTATGTCTTGCCGTGCGTACCTGTGGTGACAATGGGATATCACGTGATTCACTTGATGTATGTTTTGGTGATGAACTTGCGGGTTCCGCCCATGAACCTATGCATAGGGGTTGGCACATGTTTTCGTCGTGATTCTCCGGTAGAAACTTTGGGGCACTCTTTGAGGTTCTATGTGTTGGTTGAATAGATGAATCTGAGATTGTGTGATGCATATCGTATAATCATACCCACGGATACTTGAGGTGACAATGGAGTATCTAGGTGACATTAGGGTTTTGGTTGATTTGTGTCTTAAGGTGTTATTCTAGTACGAACTCTAGGGCTGTTTGTGACACTTATAGGAATAGCCCAACGGATTGATTGGAAAGAATAACTTTGAGGTGGTTTCATACCCTACCATAATCTCTTCGTTTGTTCTACGCTATTAGTGACTTTGGAGTGACTCTTTGTTGCATGTTGAGGGATAGTTATGTGATCCAACTATGTTATTATTGTTGAGAGAACTTGCACTAGTGAAAGTATGAACCCTAGGCCTTGTTTCAACGCATTGCAATACCGTTTGTGCTCACTTTTATCATTAGTTACCTTGCTGTTTTTATATTTTCAGATTACAAAAACCTATATCTACCATCCATATACCACTTGTATCACCATCTCTTCGCTGAACTAGTGCACCTATACAATTTACCATTGTATTGGGTGTGTTGGGGACACAAGAGACTCTTTGTTATTTGGTTGTAGGGTTGCTTGAGAGAGACCATCTTCATCCTACGCCTCCTACGGATTGATAAACCTTAGATCATCCACTTGAGGGAAATTTTCTACTGTCCTACAAACCTCTGCACTTGGAGGCCCAACAACGTCTACAAGAAGAAGGTTGTGTAGTAGACATCAAGCTCTTTTCTGGCGTCGTTGCCGGGGAGGTTAGAGCTTGAAGGTATATCTTTATATCTTGCAATCGAGTCTTTTAGTTTCTTGTTTTATCACTAGTTTAGTTTATAAAAGAAAATTAAAAATGGAATTAAGTTTGCCTCATACGCTTTATCTTTTTAATATCTATCGTGAGAATAAGGATTCCGATAATTGTGCTCAAGGGCTAGAAGAAGAATGCATTAGAATGTTTGGCACTAAATATTTGAATGATGAGCATGATTGTAATGTTGTTAGTATAAATTCCTTAAATATCCATGATGCTAATGATATGCAAAGCCACAAGCTTGGGGAAGCTATGTTTGATGAAGATGATATTTTTTGTCCCCCAAGCTTTGATGAGAAAATTTATTATGATGAAAGCATGCCTCCTATTTATGATGATTATATTGATGAAAGTGGATTTGGAGAGATCGTGACTTTATTTTGTGATGAATCCACTATTTCGGAAGTGGTTCCAATTAATTATGAGAACAAAGTTGCTATATATGATGATTATTGTGATGGCTTGTATGCTATAAAGAATAATGATATCCATGAAACTTGTCATCATGATTTTTAGTTTTCAATTGGATTATGCCTCACATGATAATTATTTCGTTGAGTCTGCTCCCACTATTATTGATGAGAAGAATTTTGCTTATGTGGAGAGTAGTAAATTTTGCATGCTTGTAGATCATGAAAAGAATGCTTTGTGTTCTGGTTATATTGTTGAATTCATTCATGATGCTACTAAAAATTATTATGAGGGAGGAACTTATGCTTGTAGGACTTGCAATAATATCAAGTTTCCTCTCTATGTGCTTAAAATTTTGAAGTTATGCTTGTTTTGCTTTCCTATGCAAGTTGATTCTTGTTCCCACAAGTTATTTGCTCACAAAATCCATATGCATAGGAAGTGGGTTAGGCTTAAATGTGCTAGTCATATTCTTCATGATGCTCTCTTTATGTTTCAATTCTTATCCTTTATGTGAGCATCATTGAAATCATCATGCCTAGCTAGGGGCATTAAACGATAGCGCTTGTTGGGAGGCAACCCAACTTTACTTTTGTTCCTTGATTTTTTATCCTCTTTTGTAATAAATAATTCATCTAGCCTCTATTTAGATGTGGTTTTATGCATTTAATTAGTGTTTTTGCCAAGTAGAACCTTTGGGAAGACTTGGGGAAGTCTTTGGGAAGTCTTTGCGATCATGCTATAAAAAACAGAAACTTTAGCGCTTACGAGAATTGCTGCCATTTTTTATTGGAGAGTGCTATTTAGTTAATTCTTTTTCCAGATGATTGATAGATAAATTCATCAGGTCCAGCAATTTATTTTAGAATTTTTGGGGTTCCAGAAGTATACGTTTGATCCAGGTTACTACAGACTGTTCTGTTTTTGACAGATTCTGTTTTCGATGTGTTGTTTGCTTATTTTGATGAATCTATGAGTAGTATCGGAGGGTATGAACCATAGATAAGTTGGAATAAAGTAGATATTGCACCAATATGAATTTAGAATGAGTTCACAACAGTACCTAAGTGGTGATTTATTTTCTTATACTAACGGAGCTCACGAGTTTTCTACTTTAAGTTTTGTGTTGTGAAGTTTTCAAGTTTTGGGTAAAGATTCGATGGATCATGGAATAAGGAGGGGCAAGAGCCTAAGATTGGGGATGCCCCAGAAGGCATCCCCTCTTTCGTCTTCGTTCATCGGTAACTTTACTTGGAGCTATATTTTTATTTACCACATGATATGTGTTTTGCTTGTAGCGTCAATTTATTTTGTTAGGATTTGCTTGATGTTAGTTAGAACAATGTTTTGCATATTTTATTTCAATAAAAGTGGCATTGATAGCCTTTACTATGCCTATTTTACAAGTCCACATGTTGCTATTTGAAAACAGAAAGTTTACCGCCGTTGCAATAATTCCCTAGAAAAGTCAGAATGTGATAAAATGTTGAAACCTTTTGCATATTAAGCTCTGATAAATTTACTACAGTGGGAATTTTCTTTCATATTTTTTGAAGCTAGGGAAGTATGGATGTTGCTGCATTCTTTACAGACTGTCCTGTTTAGGCAGATTGCTGTTATGTTTGCGTTGTTTGCATATGTCGCTTCTTTAATGATTCTATTTGAGGATAGGACTATTAAATATGCAGAGGCATTTAGTATGCAATGTTGAATAATAATTTTAGTGATTTGCTATAGTAGAGTATGATAAGGTTTTTGCAATGGTTTATACTAACTTATCTCACGAGTCCTTGTTGAGTTTTGTGTGGATGAAGCTTTTGAGATTTAGGGAGACCGTGATATGAGATGAATTAAGGAGACACAAAAGCTCAAGCTTGGGGATGCCCAAGACACCCCAAGATAATATTTTAAGAAGTCTCAAGCGTCTAAGCTTGGGGATGCCCCGGTTGGCATCCCACCTTTATTCTTCAACAACTATCGGTTAGTATCGGTTGATCCTAAGTTTTTGCTTCTTCACATGTTGTTTGTTATTCTTAGATGTCATTTTATTTTGTTTTTCTTGCTGTTTGAATAAAGTATCAAGATCTGAAATTATTAAATGTTAGAGAGTCTTCACATAGTTGCATAATTATTCGACTACTCATTGATCTTCACTTATATCTTTCGGAGTAGTTTGTCATTTGCTCTAGTGCTTCACTTATATCTTTTAGAGCATGGTGGTAGTTTTATTTTGAAGAAATAGATGAACTCTCGTGCTTCACTTAGATTATTCTGAGAGTCTTAAATAGCATGGTAATTTTCTTAAATAATCCTAATATGCTAGGCATCCAAGATGGATATAATAAAAACTTTTATATAGAGTATTGAATACTAAGAGAAGTTTGATGCTTGATGATTGTTTTGAGATATGGAGGTAATAATATCAAAGTCTTGCTAGTTGAGTAGTTGTGAATTTGAGAAATGCTTGTGTTGAAGTTTGCAAGTCCCGTAGCATGCACGTATGGTAAACGTTGTGTAACAAATTTGAAACATGAGGTGTTATTTGATTGTCTTCCTTCTGAGTGGCGGTCGGGGACGAGCGATGGTCTTTTCCTACCAATCTATCCCCTAGGAGCATGCACGTAGTACCGAGGTTTTTGATGACTTGTAGATTTTTGCAATAAGTATGTGAGTTCTTTATGACTAATGTTGAGTCCATGGATTATACGCACTCTCACCCTTCCATCCTTGCTAGCCTCTTCGGTACCGTGCATTTCCCTTTCTCACATTGAGAGTTGGCGCAAACTTCGCCGGTGCATCCAAACCCCAAGATATGATACGCTCTTTCACACATAAACCCCCTTATATCTTCCTCAAAACAGCCACCATACCTACCTATTATGGCATTTTCATAGCCATTCCGAGATATATTGCCATGCAACTTTCCACCATTCCGTTTATCATGACACATTCATCATTGTCATATTGCTTAGCATGATCATGTAGACATAGTATTTGTGGAAAAGCCACCGTTCATAATTTTCATACATGTCACTCTTGATTCATTGCATATCCTGGTACACCGTCGGAGGCATTCATATAGAGTCATCTTTGTTCTAGTATCGATTTGTAATCATTGAGTTGTAAATAAATAGAAGTGTGATGATCATCATTTTCTAGAGCATTGTCCCAAGTGAGGAATATAAAAAAAGAAAGGCCATAAAAAAGAGAAGGCCCAAAAAAAGAGAAAGCCCATAAAAAAGAAAGGCTAAATAAAAAATGAGAGAAAAAGAGAGAAGGGACAATGCTACTATCCTTTGCCACACTTGTGCTTCAAAGTAGCACCATAATCCTCATGATAGAGAGTCTTTTGTTTTGTCACTTTAATATACTAGTGGGAATTTTCATTATAGAACTTGTCTTGTATATTCCAACAATGGGCCTCCTCAAGTGCCCTAGGTCTTCATGAGCAAGCAAGTTGGATGCACACCCACTTAGTTTCTTTTGTTAAGCTTTCATACATTTATAGCTCTAGTGCATCTGTTGCATGGCAATCCCTACTCCTTACATTAACATCAATCGATGGGCATCTCCATAGCTCATTGATTAGCCTCGTTGATGTGAGACTTTATCCTTTTTGTCTTCTCCACATAACCCCCTCATTATTCTATTCCACCCATAGTGCTATATCCATGGCTCGCGCTCATGTATTGCGTGAAGGTTTATGAGTTGGAGATTACTAAAGTATGAAACAATTGCTTGGCTTGTCATCGGGGTTGTGCATGATGAGAGCATTCTCGTGTGACGAAAATGGAGCATGACCAAACTATATGATTTTGTAGGGATGAACTTTCTTTGGCCATGTTATTTTGAGAAGACATAATTGCTTAGTTAGTATGCTTGAAGTATTATCATTTTTATGTCAATATGAACTTTTGTCTTGAATCTTTCGGATCTGAATATTCATGCCACAATTAAGAAGAATTACATTGAAATTACGCCAAGTAGCACTCCACATCAAAAATTCTGTTTTTATCATTACCTACTCAAGGACGAGCAGGAATTAAGCTTGGGGATGCCGATACGTCTCCAACGTATTCTATAATTTTTGATTGCTCCATGCTATATTATCTACTGTTTTGGATGTTTATGGATTTATTATACACTTTTATATCATTTTTTGGGACTAACCTATTAACCCAGAGCCCAGTGCCAGTTTTTGTTTTTACCTTGTTTTAGGGTTTTGAAGAAAAGGAAAACCAAACGGAGTCCAATTGACCTGAAACTTCACGGAACCCATTTTTGGAAGGAAAGAAGCCCAGAAGACTTGAAGTGCACGTAAGGGAAGCTTCGAGGAGGCCACGAGGTAGGGGGGCGCGCCCACTCCCCTGGGCGCGCCCTCCACCCTCGTGGGCCCCTCATGCCCCCCCTGACGTACTTCTTCCGCCTATATATCTCCATATACCCTAAAAACATCCGAGAGCACAATAGATCGGGAGTTCCGCCGCCAGAAGCCTCCGTAGCCACCGAAAGCCAATCTAGACCCATTCTGGCACCCTGCCGGAGGGGGCAATCCCTCTCCGGTGGCCATTTTCATCATCCCGGTGCTCTCCATGAGGAGGAGGGAGTAGTTCTCCCTCGGGGCTGGGGGTATGTACCAGTAGCTATGTGTTTGATCTCTCTCTCTCTCGTGTTCTTGATTTGGCACGATCTTGATGTATCGCGAGCTTTGCTATTATAGTTGGATCCTATGATGTTTCTTCCCCCCTCTACTCTCTTGTAATGGATTGAGTTTTCCCTATGAAGTTATCTTATCGGATTGAGTCTTTAAAGATTTGAGAACACTTGATGTATGTCTTGCCGTGTGTATCTGTGGTGACAATGGGATATCACGTGATTCACTTGATGTATGTTTTGGTGATCAACTTGCGGGTTCCGCCCATGAACCTATGCATAGGAGTTGGCACATGTTTTCGTCGTGATTCTCCGGTAGAAACTTTGGGGCACTCTTTGAGGTTCTATGTGTTGGTTGAATAGATGAATCTGAGATTGTGTGATGCATATCGTATAATCATACCCACGGATACTTGAGGTGACAATGGAGTATCTAGGTGACATTAGGGTTTTGGTTGATTTGTGTCTTAAGGTGTTATTCTAGTACGAATTCTAGGGCTGTTTGTGACACTTATAGGAATAGCCCAACGGATTGATTGGAAAGAATAACTTTGAGGTGGTTTCGTACCCTACCATAATCTCTTCGTTCGTTCTCCGCTATTAGTGACTTTGGAGTGACTCTTTGTTGCATGTTGAGGGATAGTTATGTGATCCAATTATGTTATCATTGTTGAGGGAACTTGCACTAGTGAAAGTATGAACCCTAGGCCTTATTTCCTATCATTGCAATACCATTTATGCTCACTTTTACCATTAGTTACCTTGTTGTTTTTATATTTTCAGATTACAAAAACTATTATCTACCATCCATATACCACTTGTATCACCATCTCTTCGCCGAACTAGTGCACCTATACAATTTACCATTGTATTGGGCATGTTGGGGACACAAGAGACTCTTTGTTATTTGGTTGCAGGGTTGCTTGAGAGAGACCATCTTCATCCTATGCCTCCTACGGATTGATAAACCTTAGGTCATCCACTTGAGGGAAATTTGCTACTGTCCTACAAACATCTGCACTTGGAGGCCCAACAACGTCTACAAGAAGAAGGTTGTGTAGTAGACATCAGTTTCTGATTCGAATACGATCAGTAAACCGGACAAAAGGGGTTAAGCTAAGGTTCGAATACGACCATATAGCCCCCAGTGGCTTTGGCGTTGCGCCGATCAAGAGGGTACCGACAGCTATGTTCTCTTTGGTTCGAATACGACCTATGTTTGAACAGGAAGCCCCCAAATGACCTTGAGAGGTTTTTAAAGACCCTGATTCGAATACGATCCAAGTCGGACCCAAAAGGGGTTAAGCTATTATTCGGATACGATCAAGAAGCCCCCTAGTGAGTTTGGCCTTGTGCCGATCAAGAGGGTTACGACAACTATGTTCTCTTTGGTTCAAATACGACCTATGTTTGAATAGGAAGCCCCCAAGTGACCATGATAGTTGCAGCTATATTCGAATACGGTCATAAGCCGGACCAAAAAAGGTTAGACTTGATTCAAATATGATCAGCTCCTTAATAGTCATTTGAAAATAAGAAATAACAAAGATGCGTAATCTTTGAAAAGAAAAGAGACCGATGGTCCTGCTTTATGACTTATCATGGTATATACAATGTTAAAGTATGTACATGATGAGAGTCGGTGGCTCAGGTGTAGTATGGCCGAAGTTGAGCAATGTTCCACGGCCGACGGGTCTCCTTCTCCGACTTACGTGAGTCTTTGTGCTCTCGAACGCCAATGAGGTTATATGACCTGTTGTTTAAGTTATTGCTGACCACAAAGGGTCCTTCCCAAGGTGGGGATAATTTGTGTGCATCTGACAGATCCTGGATGAGCCGAAGCACCAGGTCACCTTCCTAAAAAGTCCTGGACTTAACCCGGCGGCTATAATAATGGCTCGGGTCCTGTTGATAAATTGTTGATCGAGCTGCGGCTAAGTCTCTTTCCTCATCTAACAAGTCAAGTGCATCTTGTATGGCTTGTTCATTATTAGCTTCAACATAAGCCGCCACACGGGGCGATTCATGATGGATGTCACTAGGCAACA
The DNA here is from genome assembly GCA_034509565.1 of Triticum monococcum. Lineage (NCBI taxonomy): Eukaryota > Viridiplantae > Streptophyta > Magnoliopsida > Poales > Poaceae > Triticum > Triticum monococcum. The sequence continues at coordinate 414,563,413 of CM067845.1, forward strand.
CTGCTTCTGCTCCATACACCATGAAGAAAGGTGTGTAACCTGTAGACCTGTTAGGTGTGGTGTTGATACTCCACAACATCGAGGGTAATTCCTCTACCCAACAACCCGGCGTTCGCTGTAAAGGAACCATAAGGCGGGGTTTGAGACCTTTTAAAATTTCCTGATTTGCTCTCTCAGCTTGACCATTGGATTGAGGATGAGCTACAGAAGAAACATCAAGCCGAATATGCTCACGTTGACAAAACTCCTCCATGGCCCCTTGGGATAGATTAGTGTCATTGTCAATGATAATGTTGTGTGGAAAACCAAAACGGAAGATCACCTTTTTCATGAACTGAACCGCCGTGGCCGCATCACACTTACTCATCGGCTCTGCCTCAACCCACTTTGTGAATTTATCAACTGCCACTAAAAGATGTGTCTTTTTACCCTTAGATCTTTTGAAAGGTCCCACCATGTCAAGCCCCCAGACCGCAAACGGCCAAGTGATTGGAATCATCCGGAGCTCTTGAGCCGGCACATGTGCTCGTCGTGCGAACTTTTGACATCCATCACATCTGCTAACCAGATCCTCTGCATCAGCGTGAGCCGTCAACCAATAAAAACCGTGACAAAAAGCCTTGGCCACCAGAGATTTTGACCCGGTGTGATGACCACAATTGCCTTCATGGATCTCACGAAGTATTTCTTGGCCTTCTTCAGGGAAAACACACCGCTGAAACGCTCCAGAGACGCTGCGATGGTATAGTTCTCCATCAGAAATCGTCATTGACTTAGACCGTCGGGTTATTTGTCGAGCCAGGGTCTCATCCGCTGGCAACTCTCCCCGGGTCATGTAAGCCAAGAACGGCACTGTCCAATCTGGGATAACATGAAGAGCCGTCACCAACTGCGCCTCCGGGTCAGGAACGGCTAGATCTTCTTCCGTGTGTAGCTTGACAGACGGGTTATGCAAAACATCCAAAAAGGTGTTAGGTGGCACCGGCTTTCACTGAGACCCCAACCAGCTTAAAGCATCAGCCGCTTCGTTCTTCCTACGGTCAATGTGCTCCACTAATAACCTTTAAAATGCCCTGCAACAGCATCAACTTCCTGGCGGTAAGCCGCCATGAGAGGATCTTTGGAATCCCACTTACCTGAGACTTGTTGAGCCACTAAATCTGAGTCGCCAAGAAACCAGACCCGGCTCAGGCTCATCTCTTTGGCCACTCGAAGACCATGGAGCAAAGCTTCATATTCCGCTGCGTTGTTAGTACACGGAAACATCAGCCTCAACACATAACAAAATTTTTCACCTCGAGGGGAGGTTAAAACAACTCCAGCCCCCGAGCCTTCCAGTTGTCTGGACCCATCAAAGTGAATAGTCCAATATGTGTTGTCTGGTTTCTCTTCTGGCATCTGCATCTATGTCCAGTCATTAATAAAATCAACCAGTGATTGAGACTTGATTGCAGTACGTGGTACATACTTCAACCCATGAGACCCAAGCTCAATGGCCCACTTGGCGAATCGTCCAGTGGCTTCTCTGTTTTGAATGATGTCTCCCAAAGGAGCAGAGCTAACCACAGTGATTGGGTGACCCTGAAAATAATGTTTAAGCTTTCGGCTCGCCATGAACACCCCATATACAAGCTTCTGCCAATGTGGATATCATTGTTTGGATTCAATTAACACCCCACTGACATAGTAAACCGGCCGTTGAACCGGATGCTCCTTGCCAACCTCCTTGCGCTCCACCACAATCGCCACACTAACAGCTCGTGAGTTGGCGGCTACTTATAACAACAGTGGCTCTTTCTCAACTGGAGCAGCAAGGACCGGCGGCTCAGCAAGCTGTGTCTTCAGATCTTCAAAAGCAGAGTTTGCAGTATCGCTCCAAACAAAATCATTTGTTTTCTTCATCACCTGATACAAAAGCATCGCCTTCTCTCCTAACTGGCTTATGAACCGGCTCAAAGCAGCAACACGACCCGCTAGCCGTTGAACGTCATTGATGCATGTTGGTTTGGCCAGGGATGTAATTGCCTTGATTTTCTCTGGGTTAGCTCCAATACCTCGGTTGGACACCAAAAAACCCAAGAGCTTGCCGGCTGGGACTCCAAAAACACATTTAGCAGGATTAAGCATCATTTTGTAGACCCGGAGATTATCGAAGGTCTCTTTCAGATCTGCGACCAAGGTTTCCTCTTTCCTGGATTTTACCACTATATCATCCACATAAGCATGAACATTACGCCCAATCTGATCATGAAGACAATTCTGCACACACCGTTGGTAAGTTGCCTGGGCACTCTTAAACCCAAAAGGCATAGACACATAGTAGAAATCTCCAAAAGGAGTGATAAAAGTCGTCTTCTCCTGATCTTTGACTGCCATCTTGATCTGATGATAACCTAAATAAGCATCCAAGAAACTCAAACGTGCGCAACCCGCCGTAGCATCGATGATCTAATCAATACGGGGGAGGGCAAAAGGGTCAGCCGGACAAGCCTTGTTTAAATCGGTGTAATCCACACACATACGCCAGGTACCGTTCTTTTTGAGTACAAGCACCGGGTTGGCTAACCACTCTGGGTGAAAGACTTCTATAATGAACCCGGCCGCCAAGAGCCAGGGCACCTCTTCTCCAATGGCCTTGCGCCTTTCTTCATTGAACCGTCGGAGAAACTGTCTAACAGGTTTAAACTTTGGATCAATATTGAGAGTGTGCTCAGCGAGTTCCCTCGGGACACCTGGCATGTCGGAAGCTTTCCATGCAAAGATGTCCCGGTTCTCACGGATGAACTCGATGAGCGCGCTTTCCTATTTTGGATCCAAGTTTGCACTGATGATGAACTGCTTGGATGAGTCGCCAGGCACAAAGTCAATCATCTTGGTGTCATCAGCTGATTTGAACTTCAACACTGGCTCATGCTCTGTTGTTGGTTTCTTTAACGACGTCATGTCTGCCGGGTCAACGTGATCCTTGTAAAATTTTAACTCCTCTGTTGCACAAACAGACTCAGCATAGGCAGCATCACCTTCTTCACACTCCAAGGCTATTTTTCGGCTCCCATGTACTGTAATGGTGCCCTTATAACCCGGCATCTTGAGATGCAAATATACATAACACGGCCGGGCCATGAACTTGGCATAAGCCGGCCGTCCAAACAGAGCATGATATGGGCTTTTGATCTTAACCACCTCAAAGGTTATTTTTTCTGCTCTGGAGTCATACTCATCTCCAAAGGCTACTTCCAGTTCAATCTTACCAACTGGGTATGCCGACTTGGCAGGTACCACACCGTGAAAAACAGTGTTGGATTGTTTAAGACTCTTATCAGTCAATCCCATCCGGCGGAACGTCTCATAGTAGAGGATGTTGATGCTGCTGCCTCCATCCATGAGTACCTTAGTGAATTTATATCCACCAACCTGATGTTGGGTAACGTAGTAATTTCAAAATTTTCCTACGCACACGCAAGATCATGGTGATGCATAGCAACGAGGGGGAGATTCTGATCTACGTACCCTTGTAGATCACAAGCGGAAGCGTTATATCAACGCGGTTGATGTAGTCGAACGTCTTCACGATCCGACCGATCCAAGTACCGAAAGCACGGCACCTCCGAGTTCTGCACACGTACAGCTCGCTGACGTCCTCGCCTTCTCGATCCAGCAAGAGGGGCGAAGTAATAGATGAGTTCCGGCAGCACGACGGCGTGGTGACGGTGTTGGTGAAGAACAATCTCCGCAGGGCTTCGCCTAAGCACTACAAAAACTATGATGGAGGATAAACTAGAGGGAACAGGGTTGCCGGCACACGGCTTGGTGTTTCTTGATGTGTCTTTGGTGCTAGCCCTGCCCCTCTATTTATATGTTGAGCCCTGGGGTCGAAACTTGGAGCAAAAGCCTCCTCAAAGTCGGTTTTGCCCGAAAGGCAAGAGTCCCACTCGGACTCCAGGACCAAACGCCACAAACCTTGGCGTCTGGCCCAGACGCCATGGGCCTCGGCGTCTGGCCCAGGGCCAGACGCCAGGGTCTCCGGCGTTTGGCCCCCTGGCCTCCGCAAAACTCCTTTTGCACCGACTTATAGCCCTGTGGGCTTGACCCCTTGGCCTAACCATATCATCCAATATATGAATCTTTACCTCCGGACCATTCCGGAGCTCCTCGTCATGTCCGTGATCTCATCCGGGACTCCGAACAACATTCGGTCACCAACATACATAACTCACTTAGTACTATATCGTCAACGAACGTTAAGCGTGCGGACCCTACGGGTTCGAGAACTATGTAGACATGACCGAGACACCTCTCTGGTCAATAACCAATAGCGGGACCTGGATGCCCATATTGGCTCCTACATATTCTACGAAGATCTTTATCGGTCAGACCGCATAACAACATACGTTGTTCCCTTTGTCGTCGGTATGTTACTTGCCCGAGATTCGATCGTCGGTATCCAATACCTAGTTCAATCTCGTTACCGGCAAGTCTCTTTACTCGTTCCGTAATACATCATCTTGCCACTAACTCATTAGTTGTAATGCTTGCAAGGCTTATGTGATGTGCATTACCGAGAGGGCCCAGAGATACCTCTCCGATAATCAGAGTGACAAATCCTAATCTCGAAATACACCAACCCAACATCTACCTTTGGAGACACCTGTAATGCTCCTTTATAATCACCCAGTTACCTTGTGACATTTGGTAGCACCCAAAGTGTTCCTTCGGCAAACGGGAGTTGCATAATCTCATAGTCATAGGAACATGTATAAGTCATGAAGAAAGCAATAGCAACATACTAAACGACCGGGTGCTAAGCTAATGGAATGGGTCATGTCAATCAGATCATTCAACCAATGATGTGACCTCGTTAATCAAATAACAAGACCTTGTTCATGGTTAAGAAACATAACCATCTTTGATTAACGAGCTAGTCAAGTAGAGGCATACTAGTGACACTAAGTTTGTCTATGTATTCACACATGTATTATGTTTCCGGTTAATACAATTCTAGCATGAATAATAAACATTTATCATGATATAAGGAAATAAATAATAACTTTATTATTTCCTCTAGGGCATATTTCCTTCAGTCTCCCACTTGCACTAGAGTCAATAATCTAGATTACACAGTAATGATTCTAACACCCATGGAGCCTTGGTGCTGATCATGTTTTGCTCGTGGAAGAGGCTTAGTCAACGGGTCTGCAACATTCAGATCCATATGTATCTTGCAAATCTCTATGTCTCCCACCTGGACTAGATCCCGGATGGAATTGAAGCGTCTCTTGATGTGCTTGGTCCTCTTGTGAAATCTAGATTCCTTTGCCAAGGCAATTGCACCAGTATTGTCACAAAAGATTTTCATTGGACCCGATGCACTAGGTATGACACCTAGATCGGATATGAACTCCTTCATCCAGACTCCTTTGTTCGCTGCTTCCGAAGCAGCTATGTACTCCGCTTCACATGTAGATCCCGCTATGACGCTTTGTTTAGAACTGCACCAACTGACAGCTCCACCGTTTAATGTAAACACGTATCCGGTTTGCGATTTAGAATCGTCCGGATCAGTGTCAAAGCTTGCATCAACGTAACCTCTTACAGTGAGCTCTTTGTCACCTCCATATACGAGAAACATATCCTTAGTCCTTTTCAGGTATTTCAGGATGTTCTTGACCGTTGTCCAGTGATCCATTCCTGGATTACTTTGGTACCTCCCTGCTAAACTTATAGCAAGGCACACATCAGGTCTGGTACACAGCATTGCATACATGATAGAGCCTATGGCTGAAGCATAGGGAACATCTTTCATTTTCTCTCTATCTTCTGCAGTGGTCGGGCATTGAGTCTGACTCAACTTCACACCTTGTAACACAGGCAAGAACCCTTTCTTTGCTTGATCCATTTTGAACTTCTTCAAAATTTTGTCAAGGTATGTGCTTTGTGAAAGTCCAATTAAGCGTCTCGATCTATCTCTATAGATCTTAATGCCCAAAATGTAAGCAGCTTCACCGAGGTCTTTCATTGAAAAACTCTTATTCAAGTATCCCTTTATGCTATCCAGAAATTCTATATCATTTCCAATCAGCAATATGTCATCCACATATAATATCAGAAATGCTATAGAGCTCCCACTCACTTTCTTGTAAATACAGGCTTCTCCAAAAGTCTGTATAAAACCAAATGCTTTGATCACACTATCAAAGCGTTTATTCCAACTCCGAGATGCTTGCACCAGTCCATAAATGGATCGCTGGAGCTTGCACACTTTGTTAGCTCCCTTTGGATCGACAAAACCTTCCGGTTGCATCATATACAACTCTTCTTCCAGAAATCCATTCAGGAATGCAGTTTTGACATCCATCTGCCATATTTCATAATCATAAAACGCGGCAATTGCTAACATGATTCGGACAGACTTAAGCATCGCTACGGGTGAGAAGGTCTCATCGTAGCCAACCCCTTGAACTTGTCGAAAACCTTTTGCGACAAGTCGAGCTTTATAGACAGTAACATTACCGTCAGCGTCAGTCTTTTTCTTGAAGATCCATTTATTCTCAATTGCTTGCCGATCATCGGGCAAGTCAACCAAAGTCCATACTTTGTTCTCATACATGGATCCCATCTCAGATTTCATGGCTTCAAGCCACTTTGCGGAATCTGGGCTCACCATCGCTTCTTCATAGTTCGTAGGTTCATCATGATCTAGCAGCATGACTTCCAGAACTGGATTACCGTACCACTCTGGCGCGGATCTTGCTCTGGTTGATCTACGAGGTTCAGTAGTATCTTGTTCCGAAGTTTCATGATTATTATCATTAACTTCCTCACTTATTGGTGTAGGTGTCGCAGAAACAGTTTTCTGTGATGTACTAGTTTCCAATAAGGGAGCAGGTACAGTTACCTCATCAAGTTCTACTTTCCTCCCACTCACTTCTTTCGAGAGAAACTCCTTCTCAAGAAAGTTTCCGAATTTAGCAACGAAAGCCTTGCCTTCGGATCTGTGATAGAAGGTGTATCCAATAGTTTCCTTTGGATATCCTATGAAGACACATTTCTCCGATTTGGGTTCGAGCTTATCAGATTGAAGCTTTTTTACATAAGCATCGCAGCCCCAAACTTTCAGAAACGACAACTTTGGTTTCTTGCCAAACCATAGTTCATAAGGCGTCGTCTCAACGGATTTTGATGGTGCCCTATTTAACGTGAATGTGGCCGTCTCAAGAGCGTATCCCCAAAACGATAGCAGTAAATCAGTAAGAGACATCATAGATCGCACCATATCTAGTAAAGTACGATTACGACATTCGGACACACCATTACGCTGTGGTGTTCCGGGTGGCGTGAGTTGCGAAACTATTCCACAATTTTTCAAATGCACACCAAACTCGTAACTCAAATATTCTCCTCCACGATCAGATCGTAGAAACTTTATTTTCTTGTTACGATGATTTTCCACTTCACTCTGAAATTCTTTGAACTTTTCAAATGTTTCAGACTTATGTTTCATTAAGTAGATATACCCATATCTGCTTAAATCATCTGTGAAGGTGAGAAAATAACGATATCCGCCACGAGCCTCAATATTCATCGGACCGCATACATCTGTATGTATGATTTCCAACAAATCTGTTGCTCTCTCCATAGTACTGGAGAACGGTGTTTTAGTCATCTTGCCCATGAGGCACGGTTCGCAAGTACCAAGTGATTCATAATCAAGTGGTTCCAAAAGTCCATCAGTATGGAGTTTCTTCATGCGCTTTACACCGATATGACCTAAACGACAGTGCCACAAATAAGTTGCACTATCATTATCAACTCTGCATCTTTTGGCTTCTACATTATGAATATGTGTATCACTACTATCGAGATTCAACAAGAATAGACCACTCTTCAAGGGTGCATGACCATAAAAGATATTACTCATATAAATAGAACAACCATTATTCTCTGATTTAAATGAATAACCGTCTCGCATTAAACAAGATCCAGATATAATGTTCATGCTCAACGCTGGCACCAAATAACAATTATTTAGGTCTAATATTAATCCCGAAGGTAGATGTAGAGGTAGCGAGCCGACCGCGATCACATCGACTTTGGAACCGTTTCCCACGCGCATCGTCACCTCGTCCTTAGCCAATCTTCGCTTAATCCGTAGTCCCTGTTTCGAGTTGCAAATATTAGCAACAGAACCAGTATCAAATACCCAGGTGCTACTGCGAGCATTAGTAAGGTACACATCAATAACATGTATATCACATATACCTTTGTTCACCTTGCCATCCTTCTTATCCGCCAAATACTTGGGGCAGTTCCGCTTCCAGTGACCAGTCTGCTTGCAGTAGAAGCACTCAGTTTCAGGCTTAGGTCCAGACTTGGGTTTCTTCTCCTGAGCAGATACTTGCTTGCCGTTCTTCTTGAAGTTCCCCTTCTTCTTCCCTTTGCCCTTTTTCTTGAAACTAGTGGTTTTGTTAACCATCAACACTTGATGCTCCTTTTTGATTTCTACCTCCGCAGCTTTCAGCATTGCGAAGAGCTCGGGAATAGTCTTGTTCATCCCTTGCATATTATAGTTCATCATGAAGCTCTTGTAGCTTGGTGGCAGTGATTGGAGAATTCTGTCAATGACGCAATCATCTGGAAGATTAACTCCCAATTGAATCAAGTGATTATTATACCCAGACATTTTGAGTATATGCTCACTGACAGAACTGTTCTCTTCCATCTTGCAGCTATAGAACTTATTGGAGACTTCATATCTCTCAATCCGGGCATTTGCTTGAAATATTAACTTCAACTCCTGAAACATCTCATATGCTCCATGACGTTCAAAACGTCGTTGAGGTCCTGATTCTAAGCTGTAAGGCATGGCACACTGAACTATCGAGTAGTCATCAGCTTTGCTCTGCCAGACGTTCATAACATCTGGTGTTGCTCCAGCAGCAGGCCTGGCACCTAGCGGTGCTTCCATGACGTAATTCTTCTGTGCAGCAATGAGGATAATCCTCAAGTTACGGACCCAGTCCGTGTAATTGCTGCCATCATCTTTCAACTTTGCTTTCTCAAGGAACGCATTAAAATTCAACGGAACAACAGCACGAGCCATCTATCTACAATCAACATAAACAAGCAAGATACTATCAGGTACTAAGTTCATGATAAATTTAAGTTCAATTAATCATATTACTTAAGAACTCCCACTTAGATAGACATCCCTCTAATCCTCTAAGTGATTACGTGATCCAAATCAACTAAACCATGTCCGATCATCACGTGAGATGGAGTAGTTTCATCGGTGAACATCATTATGTTGATCATATCTACTATATGATTCACGCTCGACCTTTCGGTCTCCGTGTTCCGAGGCCATATCTGTATATGCTTGGCTCGTCAAGTATAACCTGAGTATTCCGCGTGTGCAACTGTTTTGCACCCGTTGTATTTGAACGTAGAGCCTATCACACCCGATCATCACGTGGTGTCTCAGCACGAAGAACTTTCGCAACGGTGCATACTTAGGGAGAACACTTCTTGATAATTTAGTGAGAGATCATCTTATAATGCTACCATCAATCAAAGCAAGATAAGATGCATAAAAGATAAACATCACATGCAATCAATATAAGTGATATGATATGGCCATCATCATCTTGTGCTTGTGATCTCCATCTCCGAAGCACCGTCATGATCACCATCGTCACCGGCGCGACACCTTGATCTCCATAGTAGCATCGTTGTCGTATCGCCAATCTTATGCTTCCACGACTATCGCTACCGCTTAGTGATAAAGTAAAGCATTACATCGCGATTGCATTGCATACAATAAAGCGACAACCATATGGCTCCTGCCAGTTGCCGATAACTCGGTTACAAAACATGATCATCTCATACAATAAAATTTAGCATCATGTCTTGACCATATCACATCACAACATGCCCTGCAAAAACAAGTTAGACGTCCTCTACTTTGTTGTTGCAAGTTTTACGTGGCTGCTACGGGCTTAAGCAAGAACCAATCTCACCTACGCATCAAAACCACAACGATAGTTTGTCAAATAGACTCTGTTTTAACCTTCGCAAGGACCGGGCGTAGCCACACTTGGTTCAACTAAAGTTGGAGAGACAGTCGCCCGCAAGCCACCTGTGTGCAAAGCACGTCGGGGGAACCGGTCTCGCGTAAGCGTACGCGTAAGGTTGGTCCGGGTCGTCTCGTCCAACAATACCGCCGAACCAAAGTATGACATGCTGGTAGGCAGTATGACTTGTATCGCCCACAACTCACTTGTGTTCTACTCGTGCATATAACATCAAACCATAAAACCTAGGCTCGGATGCCACTGTTGGGTAACGTAGTAATTTCAAAATTTTCCTACGCACACGCAAGATCATGGTGATGCATAGCAACGAGGGGGAGATTCTGATCTACATACCCTTGTAGATCGCAAGCGGAAGCGTTATATCAACGCGGTTGATGTAGTCGAACGTCTTCACGATCCGACCGATCCAAGTACCGAAAGCACGGCACCTCTGAGTTCTGCACACGTACGGCTCGGTGACGTCCTCGCCTTCTCGATCCAGCAAGAGGGGCGAAGTAGTAGATGAGTTCCGGCAGCACGACGGCGTGGTGATGGTGTTGGTGAAGAACAATCTCCGCAGGGCTTCGCCTAAGCACTACGAAAACTATGACGGAGGATAAACTAGAGGGAACAGGGTTGCCGGCACACGGCTTGGTGTTTCTTGATGTGTCTTTGGTGCTAGCCCTGCCCCTCTATTTATATGTTGAGCCTTGGGGTCGAAACTTGGAGCAAAAGCCTCCTCAAAGTCGGTTTTGCCCGAAAGGCAAGAGTCCCACTCGGACTCCAGGACCAAACGCCACAAACCTTGGCGTCTGGCCCAGACGCCATGGGCCTCGGCGTCTGGCCCAGGGCCAGACGCCAGGGTCTCCGGCGTTTGGCCCCCTGGCCTCCGCAAAACTCCTTTTGCACCGACTTATAGCCCTGTGGGCTTGACCCCTTGGCCTAACCATATCATCCAATATATGAATCTTTACCTCCGGACCATTCCGGAGCTCCTCGTCATGTCCGTGATCTCATCCGGGACTCCGAACAACATTCGGTCACCAACATACATAACTCACATAGTACTATATCGTCAACGAACGTTAAGCGTGCGGACCCTACGGGTTCGAGAACTATGTAGACATGACCGAGACACCTCTCTGGTCAATAACCAATAGCGGGACCTGGATGCCCATATTGGCTCCTACATATTCTACGAAGATCTTTATCTGTCAGACCGCATAACAACATACGTTGTTCCCTTTGTCATCGGTATGTTACTTGCCCGAGATTCGATCGTCGGTATCCAATACCTAGTTCAATCTCGTTACCGGCAAGTCTCTTTACTCGTTCCGTAATACATCATCTTGCAACTAACTCATTAGTTGTAATGCTTGCAAGGCTTATGTGATGTGCATTACCGAGAGGGCCCAGAGATACCTCTCCAACAATCGGAGTGACAAATCCTAATCTCGAAATACACCAACCCAACATCTACCTTTGGAGACACCTGTAATGCTCCTTTATAATCACCCAGTTATGTTGTGACGTTTGGTAGCACCCAAAGTGTTCCTCCGGCAAACAGGAGTTGCATAATCTCATAGTCATAGGAACATGTATAAGTCATGAAGAAAGCAATAGCAACATACTAAACGATCGGGTGCTAAGCTAATGGAATGGGTCATGTCAATCAGATCATTCAACCAATGATGTGACCTCGTTAATCAAATAACAAGACCTTGTTCATGGTTAGGAAACATAACCATCTTTGATTAACGAGCTAGTCAAGTAGAGGCATACTAGTGACACTAAGTTTGTCTATGTATTCACACATGTATTATGTTTCCGGTTAATACAATTCTAGCATGAATAATAAACATTTATCATGATGTAAGGAAATAAATAATGACTTTATTATTGCCTCTAGGGCATATTTCCTTCACCTGAGGCGCCACTACCAAGGCCAAGTGACCCGGATTATCAACCCGGGGTGGGTGATCCTCTCTGCTCCACACAATAGGCTGCTCTGACCAACGTAAGTAACATGGAATTGCCGGCTCAACGGCATTGACGACCCTCTTGCGATGCTTTTGGTCCCTATTACATAAACTAGTGGTGAACACATGGTATTGCCCACTATTCAGCTGTTTTGGGTTGCTCTGATATCCGGACTATTGCTGCTAATTACCTTGGTCGGGTTGTGGATTATATCCTCCTTGGTTACCAGGATGGCCCTGACCGTGAAATCCTCATCCACCTGAACCGGCGCCCGAGCCATGGAAACCGCCTCCACCTGGGTCGTGACCTCCATCAAACGCGTTTGAATTTTTAAACGCCTTCATGATTGTACAATCTTTCCACAGGTGGGTGGTCGGCTTCTCCCGGGTGTCGTGCCTTGGACAAGGCTCATTCAATAGTTGCTCAAGGGTGGGACCTGACCCGCCCGACCGAGGGGGTTGCCTGCCCTCGCGCCATTGATTTCTGCCCTGCGCATTGTTGTTAGCGACAAACTCATCAGCCTTACATTTATTACCTCCTTGATTTGCCGGGTTATGCTGGTGACCCTTGCCGTTGTCGTTCTTCTTTCCCTTCGCTGTATTTTCTTCGTCAGACACCGGGTCTTTGGTACTATCAGAATCAGCATACTTGATGAGAGCCGCCGTCAACTGGCCCATGTCATTGCAGTCATGCTTGAGCCGCCCCAACTTCTGCTTCAGAGGTTCAAAATGACATTTTTTCTCCAACATCAAGACTGCTGAGCCGGCATCCATCTTATCAGAGGAATGTATTATCTCCTTGACCCGGCGCACCCAATGGGTTGTAGACTCACCCTCCTCTTTCTTACAATTAGTCGGGTTCACAATCAACATAGGGTGCTTACACGTGTCTTTGAAGTTCTGGATAAACCGGGCCTTCAACTCCGCCCATGAGCCGATAGAATTGGGTGGCAACCCCTTCAACCAAGTACGAGCTGTTCCATCCAACATCATTGTGAAATACTTAGCCATTGATGTGTCGCTGACCTCCAACAACTCCATATCCATCTCATAACTCTCAATCCAAGCCCCAAGCTGCAAGTCGGCCGTGTAATTAGGCACCTTATGAGGCCCCTTGAAGTCTTTTGGCAAACGCTCATTACGTATGGCCGGCACCAGGCAAGGGACACCTCCGGTTCTTGTGGCCACTCCTGCCTCAACCGAGGTTGCTGGATAAGCCGGAAAAGTATGATGAGCTGTCTGCTCTGCTGCCAGTTGAACCGCTCGCTCCGCCTCTTGTCGGATCCTCTCCTGATCCGCCAAGTTAAGGGCTCCAGCTTGCACCGGCTCATACCTGTGTGGCCGGTTGCGGCGTTGAGCATTGCTTGACATGTCAGCTGAATCCATATGCCTACTGTTGCTCGGGCTCCGGCTTGGGTGAGGAGTTGAATGGATCATGTCTCGACTGTAGGAGTATGCGTCTTGCTGTGCCAGAGCGTTTGAAGAAGTTCTCTCACCCTTCGTGTTTCGACCGCCGCCGGTGAGTCACCCTCCATCGAGAGAGCCGCCAAACGAGCTGACGCTGCAATGAGGTTTTCCAAGGGATTGGAGAAGTGACCCGGCGGTGTTGGTACGTAATGAGGTGGAGCGGTAACTACACGAGGCGGTTCCATGGCGCGTGGTTGGACCGGCGCGCCGGGTGTCGTGATCCGGTTTGCCTCCGGCGGGTTGCTTCCGCCAGCGCCGGGTGTATGAAAAAGGTTCCTAGGATCGAGCGTCAGAGGTAGACGTGACTGAGTTTTCTGATGCCTTCTTCTCATGACCTCGTTTGACGCGTTCAGATCCACCGAGAGCCGGAAGGTCTCCGCTTGAAGCTGTTGAGCACGAACGTCCAAAGCTGCCCGCTCCGCTGCCATCCTGACCTCCTCTGCTGCCAGATTTTCTTTAGCTTGTACCATCTCTTCACGTACGCGCGCCACCTCTGCCGTCATGCTGGGCTTTATCCGCCGGCTCTACCACGGTAGTCAACAGAGTCGTCAGTTTATCCATGAGGTCCATTAGAATATGAGCCGGGGGGCACGCGGGGTCTCCTGACCCGGCTGCGGCCGACCCGGTAGTTGTTGCCGCTGCCGCTGTGGAGTTCTGCCCGGGCTGTGTTCCTGCCATGAAGACTCCGGCCCAATTCGACGGCTCAAGGGGGTCCGGAATACTATTGCCATCGGAACAGCCCCCGAGTATGCCATCCTGCAGCTGGTACAAAGAGTCTGTCTCGCACGTTGATGATGCGGTGTCAGAACAGACGGTCGTCTCACCGCCCTCCATCGATCCTTCAGAGTATCCACCGCCGTGGACGCAGCCTACATAGGCATGCTTCACGACAGATTGAACACGGGCGGTCCTCACGCGCTGAGCCGTTTCGACGAGGTTGGTGTGGACGTCCGGCTCAGGGCCTGACTCGCCGATCCGGCCGATGAAGACGTGAATTCCGTCAAAGGGGACCCAGTATCCGTACTCAATTGAGCCGGCCTCGGGGCCCCAGCCTTCGTCATCGATGTAGAGCTTGCCGCGACGACTCTTGGTCATCCGGCCTACAGCGTATCCCTTGAGCCCTTTGAAGTTACCCTTCAAGAACTCAAATCCACCGTGTGCCGGCCCCATGGTGGGCGTCAACTGTCATGGAATTGTCACGGCAGATGTCCTAGCGAAAGGACTTAGTCGTAGGGCCATCGCAACTAAGAAGCTTAAAGGGGTTAATCGAGACAAAGGACACGAGAGGTTTTATACTAGTTCGGCCCCTTACGATGAAGGTAAAAGCCTACGTCTAGTTGTATTGATATTGCTGGAGTTTCGATCACCAAGAGGCTTAACTCGCCGGCTTGGTTATCGATCTCTTGTTTCTTGCCCTAAGCCGTCACCGGGTCGTCCCCTTATATACACGGGTTGACGCCTGGTGGCCTATAGAGTCCCGGCCAGCTCATAATCGTGTCCGGCTCGATGACTTCCTTTACATGCCTTTTTTTATAAGTCTTTCCTTACATACGGCGGTTTGCAATATTGGGCCTTAAGCCGCCTCTAGGCCTTTGGGCCTTCTATAAGATTTGATAAACTATCATCTTAATGTTTACTGGGCTTCTTGTATAACCCGCCATTGGGCCTGACCCGACCCCTCCTGGACGGGTCATAACTGATAGTTACATCCCCAACAGAGGTGATTTTCGCTCCAAAAATAAAAGGTGAGGCGATTGTGTTGATGGTGGTCATGGGCATGTCTTGCACATCACATGCGGACCCAGTGTTGACCAAGATGGTCAGAGGCTGACTTGGACCAGGGCGAGCCGCCAGGCTGGAGAAGAGGTATTACTACAACAGTACACGGGCGATGGAGACGGCAACAACGGCGACGGCCCATATCGACCTCGATGCTGAATGCCTTTTTTATTTGCATCGCAGGGGGGTTGGGGGACCTTGATAAATGCTGCGCGAGAAAAACATGCCAGATCTGATGCTCCAAGACAAAGACGCCCATGAGGCCGGGCAGCAGCTCTGGGGTATAAAATCCATAACTATTTACACGAGAATCTCTTCCATGTGAACCAGAAACAGTTCTCTGAACTCATTCCCATAGGCAGATAACATGATTAAAAAGTTTCAGGGCAATATATTAGGGGAAAAAAAGAGAGGCCAGAATTAGAAACGACCCAAAGAAGAGCAAGCAAGAGAATAATAAAACTCCAGCCCGCCCAACAACGACACAGCGTCGTATACGGCAAAAAACAGTACTGGGACGACGCGGGCCTTCTATTTTTGCGAGTTTTCACAGCTCGCGGCCGACCCAGGTCCACGTTCTGCGCTGGGCACGGGACGGCAGTACCAACACTCGCGGAGCAATGCGGGCACAGTCTGAGGGCCTGAACCATGCCGGAGAAAATCAGAAAAGTTAAGACGCACTGCGCCCCTGGGAGAAGAGAGGGAAAAGTAAAGACGCACTGCACTCGCTCGGAAAATTGGAAAGATCCTGGACGGACTTGGACTGCTTCCTTTTTTGCATAGAAAGGAGCCAAGTCACTCCACTCATCCTCTCCCGAGAGTCTGAGACGGACCTCGCCACTGCCGTTGCGCTCCACTTGGACCAGGAAGATCAGCTGGCGTGGTTGGACCTTGGAGCTGGAGGAGAGAGATGGGGGCGCGGAGGACGCCATGCGGCTGGAGACTGCTCTTCTTCCTTGGGCTGCTTGCCGAGGTCCATGGCTCTTCGTCTCCAGGGGTTGATGCCCTCCCTCCTACCTCTAGGCTCTTCCCTGCTGAAGGTACGTGTGCTCAGCAGCTGCAAATACATTGCTCCATCTCTGCCATCGGGCGATTCCCCTCCCCTCTCCTCCGCGTTCGGCTCGCTGGTTTAGAAAGAGAGATGACTGTGATAAGCAGAGCATGCCTTTTGCTTCCCAGGCTTGATTTTGCTGCTCTTTCTCCTTCCCTTTTTCCGTCTCTTTGCTTCTCCCATTTTGGTCTTCTTTGCTTGGGACTGTTAGATGAGTTCTGCAAAAAGAACGAATCACTGCCTCACTTTAGTTCAAGAATACATGCAAAAAAATCTCTAATGAACAGATCGAGGGAATCTTGGATATATCTCCCAAAGGAATGCAAACCCTGTAGCAAAAAGTACTGTAGACTACTGCTTTGCTGTGTGCTTCCTTCCTCCGCGTACATGTGGATGTAAATGTAATGGAGAAGGAGGATGTGCTCAAGCCGTGTTCATGATTCTTTTCTTTCCTTTTTGCAATTCTTGCAGTGCGCACTCTTCGCCAGATCGCGGCGAGTATGGGGATATCGCATTGGAACTTCTCCGCCAATCCGTGTGGCTCCGGCGGCGGCTTGGAGTGTGACTGCTCCTTCGACAACAATACCATGTGCCATGCCACTGAGATGTATGTATGCATGCATGACTCCTTGGCGCTTCTCACCTGTAAAATTGATCTTAGTAGACTAGACACATTTCTGTGCTCTAACATACCTTTTGCGCTGTTCCGAACATCGTCGCAGATTCCTCAGGGGCCAGAACTTCACCGGCCAGCTCCCACCAGATTTTGCTGATCTCCCTAATCTCCTCCAGCTGTAATACTAAACAGCCAGTCAAACTAATCCGAGCCTTGTTAAAAAAATTCAGTCTAAGCCATAAACTTATTAAGGTGTTTCTCAAGAGAATAATAACACCCTGACTCCATATTACAATGTTGCAGAGACCTAAGCAGGAGCTTGTTCCATGGCACGGTGCCTGACCGATGGGCCCGGATGAAGTTGCAAGGACTGTGAGTGGCCTCGCCCTTCACCTTACCCATTGTTATCTTTGAGTGAGTAGCACAGCAAAATGTAGCATGTGGAGCTATTTTGGACTATCCAAGAAAAATATGCCACTAGAAATGTTTACATTTTGGGTGGAACTGGTGAAGGCACAGTCCCCATCTTATCTATGGAGCGTGACTGGAATGTCGGCATGCAAAGCATCTCAGATGGCAACAAATTAGGCTACTCCCAAGCACGGTTTTCAAAATGCCAGGCATCTTTTGTGCAGTGCTCTACCAACCTTTTTAGCAGTGCAGAATATAGTCTAGGATGAATCCATGAAGAATAAAATCAAGCAATAAGCAGCATTTTCATCGCCGCCGTCTTGTCGATGCGTTAAAATTGCTAGTCTTCTAACCAGGCCATAGGGGAGATGAGATCCATAACGATGCCCTTAATTTCATTTACGAGACCTGGTTTAGTATAGCACGGAAATCATTCCCCAAAAGTATATTAAGAAAGCTTGTTTAGTCATAAACGACAAGTAAACAAGGGAACAGAGAAAAATCATCAATTATATGCATGCCTTATGTTTGGAAAGAAGATTGATAAACTAGTCCATATTAACAAGATTATGTTTTACATCAACGGAAAAACTAAACTGGACAAGCATGCAATAATGTGAAATACATTTTTATAAACCAAATTTCTACTTGTTCCCTATGATTAGAATTTCAATTATTTCCGCGTGTTAAGCCACAAAATTTTGCATAATTATAAGAAACGGAAAGCCGTAAAACAGAATTATGCAGCATGTCATTCATCTGTTCATGCCAAAGTCCTGCAGGTCACTAATGGGAAACAGATTGTCAGGGCCTTTTCCCATGGCTCTTACGAGAATCACAACCTTGACTAACCTGTAAGCAAGAAATTTGGTGAAAACAACTTCGATTCTCTACTTTTGAGTTCTCTTTTCTAACTACAATCTGAAAATTATAATCCGAAGGAGCATTGAAGCAAATGAGTTCCGTGGGCAAATCCCAGCTGAAATTGGGCATCTCACGCAACTGGAGAAGCTGTGAGTATTTTGCTTTGTACAGCAGGCAAGAGTTGCTGGTATTTGGTGAACATAGTTCCTTATGGCCTAACCTATATATCTTCGCTCAGGATAATATCAACCAACGAGTTCACTGGACCCCTGCCGGCTGCTCTTTCCTTGCTGACCAATTTGACCGACTTGTAAGGATACTAAGATCTTTGTTTTTCCCTGTTGCCTACCACAGACTCTTTTTGTAATGTTCAGCTATTGAATCTCCTAACAGAAGGATTTCTGGAAACAATTTATCTGGGAGAGTTCCTGATTTCTTGGCTAAACTGACAAAGCTTGGAAAACTGTAAGTTGGAAAGATCATGACAGAACAGATTGGAAATCCACAGATACCCAAGTATGTTATTTATTAAAGGGGATTTCTCATGATGCAGGCAAATCGAAGGATCTTTGCTGGAAGGGCCTATTCCCCCGGGCTTATCCAAATTGACAAACCTTTCTGATCTGTACGATGACAAATGTTTGAGATTTTCGTAATTCCAGCTGCACCATGCAATTTATTTATTGGGTAGAAGTGTTAAACTAAAGCGGAAATTTCTTGTTGCATTTTTCTGTTAACCAGGAGAATTAGTGATCTGAGAGGCAGTGGATCAGTTTTCCCGGATCTAAGAGGAATGCAATCGATGAAAGCATTGTAAGTTCAAATCTGCTGAGTTTCCAGGCTTTTTGTACATAGGTTCTCATATACATATGAATTTTTGTATACGTAGGGTCCTTAGGAATTGTTCAATCAGCGGAGGAATCCCTTCTTACATATGGAGCATGGAAAATCTCACGCATCTGTAAGTTCATCACGTTGGTTCCATGTATAGACTATAGATCAATGCAGCGTGTTGGGGGTACACATAAAATATGTCAGCACTAAATGTACTCGTTGTTGACATGTTTTTATCATCAATGTTCTCTATGCAGGGATCTGAGCTTTAATGAACTGACCGGAAAAGTAACAGATTCGTTCACTAATAGGGGAACCGTAGATTACATGTAAGTTGGTATTTACAACAAATTGAACTGGGCATGCTATTTTATTTGGGCTACTTTCCTGAATGCACCTCAACAAAAACAATCTTGCAGATATCTAACTGGAAATTCACTCACTGGGAACATACCTGATTGGCTATTGCGAAGCAACAGCATTGTGTAAGTTCATGCGTACATGCACACTCTAAATATGCATCGCTCTTAGATGCTAATACTTGCAGATATCCATGAAATTCTATCACATATTTTTCCTTTTCCTGAATCTTCTAAAAGCTGTCATAAAAGTTCAGAACATAAGAGTTCACATCTCTAAGATATAAAGTGTTATTAGGTGTTGATGCCCAATTCATTCATGACGGGGAAAAACCTATAAGATGTTTTTCTTGATCACAAGCAACCGCAGTTAGCATTTCCTTAGAAATTATTTAGACGTGCCTCTATCTGCTCCGTCGGCTAAACAGGCATGCCTCTATCTGCTCTGTCTGTTAAATAATTCTATTGGCTGCATAACAAAATAGCTATGCCCATACATGAATCTTAAAGCTTAAGAGAATGTAATATGACTGCTAGTGCTATGATTGAATCTGTAACAGTCTGAACTCAGAAAATGTATTTCTTACTTGATATAATTAAATTTACCATTAAACTATCAAATGCAGGGACCTCTCTTTTAATAATTTCACGATTGGGAGCTCAGGTCGTCCTACTCAATGTCAAGGGAGCGCGTAAGAAATCTGTATCAGAATTTCTGAGTTTTTTCCCGTCACAACACTTGTGGAGATAATTAAATAGTTCCATGTGACTCTTCAATTTGCAGCAATCTAGTGGAGAGTTATTCACCTGAAATGAACAGTTTGTAAGATTATTTATCATGTTGCTTCAAAAGACTAAAGAATTTTCGACCAACAGACCAATCCAGACATAATAACATCTTTTACTCTGGGTGATTCTACCTTTTTGTGCAGAAATAATGTCCAGCCATGCTTGAAGAAGAACTTCCCATGTGCTTCGAATGGACAATGTGAGTTGATGCCCAGTATTTATTTTTCCGCAGTTGCTTCTGACCACCAACGAATGGGAAGAACAAACAGATGTTTGTTGACGCATTTCATACCGGCGCTCATGATAGTGAAAAACAAGACTAGCTTTACCAATGAATCAGAAGAAGTTACAAATTGCTATTACTAGATTGTAAAATTATCAGGATAAACTCTAAAGAAACACAAGCAACAAGATAACTCACAAGGATGTAATTAGATCCTATGCAAAAGTTCATTGGTGTTAAGCACATAAGCCAAAACACTAAAAAAAATCTGTAACACAGAAGCCAAACAGAGATGACCATTGAAGCTGTATGTAATACTGTTCTACGCATTTTCACAGACAGATCGTCCTTGCATATCAATTGTGGAGACAAAGAAGCAATTGTCAATGGCGTAAAATATGAAGGTGACACCACACCAAAAGGTGCTTCCATGTTGTATGTAAGCCCAGACTCAAACTGGGCATTCAGCAGCACTGGGAACTTCATGGACGACAACATCAATGATGACAACTACATTGCGTCAAGCACATCAAAACTGACCATGCCCAACTCCAAGCTGTATGCAAAAGCGCGCCTTTCTCCTCTTTCGCTCACATATTATGGGCTTTGTATGCATAATGGGAGCTACACAGTTAAACTCCATTTTGCCGAAATTATATTCACCAATGACAGCACATACCGTAGCCTTGGCAAAAGAAAATTCAATGTGTTCATACAGGTATGAGCAGATAGGCAGATATTCGATCTTTTACATTTTAATAATAGCTGTATCTTGTTAGCTCCTGCGATAGTAACAAGATATTGTATGGTCTCAGGGAAGAATGGTGCTAGAGAATTTTGATATTGAACAATCTGCTGGTGGGGCTGGAAAGCTAGTCATCAAGACTTTCACAGCATATGTCACAAATCATACACTGAAGATTCAATTCTATTGGGCAGGAAGAGGGACAACAGGCATTCCATATAGAGGATTTTATGGCCCTCTAATATCTGCAATATCAGTAACTCCAAGTATGTCATTTTTTAACACATTATTTCTGAATTTTGCATAATGTGCTCCCTTAATCACTGTGGGCAAGGGTACATCATTTAACAAGGAACAGCACATGACGGCATCCTCTGACTTCTTGCATTACAATTTTTCAAGGAGAAATACTCTATTCTTTAATGATCTGGTGATTTTGGTTTATGTGTGTTCATACTCAGACTTCCAGATTCCTTTGGCTGTTGAACCTCCCCAAACTGGCAGTAGAACGAAAATTTCAAGGACATCTAAAGCTTTGCTGATTGGAGGCCCAATTATTGCGATATTCACTGCTCTTGTTGTTGGTATCTGGATTAAGCGACGACGGAAGAACTTGGTGAATCAAGGTGCTATAAATATATTTGAATCAACCTTTTTCTATTTATATACCCAATGACAAGAAGGACAGGCCTGCACAGTGATGAAGTTCTCCCCACCTGTGCCAAGAGGTCTTGGGTTCGACGCAGCCTCTCTGCATTGCACTGTGTAGGGGTAAGGCTTGCCTCGTATAATCCTTCCCCAGACCCCACCTGGTGTGGGAGCTTCTCGCACTGGGTCTGTTCTTTATACCTTCAATGAGAAACTAGTGCCTATCTTTCACTTTGCTTCACCATTCATACGCACCATCTACAGCATCTCTCTACTTTTCACTTCTCAGCAGAACAAGCAATAGCAAGATGACTACTACTCCCTCCGTCCCAAAATAAGTGTCTCAACTTTGTACTAACTTTTCCGCCCCAAATAAGTGTCTTAACTTTAGTACGACTTTGTACTGAAGTTATTACAAAGTTGAGACACTTATTTTGGGACAGAGGGAGTATATAACAATATAAAACTAGTGGAGATCATAATCTAAAACTATACATTCTGAACATTTCTGACCATATGGTAACTTTTATTAGATCTCCGGGCACTTGACCTCCAAATTGGCTCATTTACCTTGAGACAAATCAAAGCAGCAACGAGAAACTTTGATCCAGCCAACAAGATTGGCGAAGGTGGTTTTGGTTCGGTTTACAAGGTCAGTGTTCGCTCTCTCCCATGCTTAAATTCTACAAACCCAAGTTAAACTACACGATTCTTATAACAAAACATTGTTTGTGCTAGCAGGGTTTGTTGTCCGATGGCACCATTATTGCTGTCAAACAGCTATCATCAAAGTCCAAGCAAGGGAATCGTGAATTTGTGAATGAGATTGGCATGATATCTGCACTCCAGCATCCAAACCTTGTCAGGCTGTATGGCTGTTGTACAGAAGGAAACCAGCTCTTGCTAGTTTACGAGTACATGGAAAATAATTGCCTTGCACGTGCTCTCTTTGGTAATCCTACTTCCTATATTTCTTGGTGCTCCCCCTAACTAGTGTTGCATGTTAGAACTCATGAATAATTTGTATTGTGCGATCCAGTTGAAGAATATAGACTGGCATTGGATTGGCCAACGAGACGTAAGATTTGCCTGGGAATAGCAAGGGGTCTGGCATATCTGCATGAGGAGTCTGCAATAAGGATTGTGCACCGAGATATCAAGGCTAGCAATATACTGCTTGACAAAGATTTGGATGCTAAGATCTCAGATTTTGGTCTAGCAAAGCTTAATGAAGATGGTCACACCCACATAAGCACAAAAGTAGCTGGAACAATGTAAGTACTTTCAATTACATGCTTTTTTTCCAAAATGCAAAATTCTATCCACACATTCCCATTTGATATATATAACAAAACGATAAGAAGATAAAGCAGTTAAAAGTAAACTAATAGTGAAGTGATGAACAATACTTCCTCCGGCTCTATATACATGGTGTCCTTGTTTTTGTGATTTAACTTTGACCATAATTTGGCCAATTAATACATTAGGAACCTTTTTCGAATATGAATTCAATGATATAATTTTTATGGCACATAACCAACGTTTCGTTGGTAAAATTGATGGTCAAGGTTGAATCTCGAAATATGTGGGCATCATATAAACAGGGACGGAGGGAGTATAACATTTACCTCTGGCAAACATACAGAACATCCATAGAAATAAAAGTTAACATCAGGTAAGCTGGTCAGAAACCCGCATAAATGTAGGACCTGTTGGCTGTCCTGCATGCATACATAAATGACAAAAAAATGCAATCAACTCTGGATTAACATTTTCCATGCAATGGGATGCTTAAAAGGTAGTATTCTTAATTTTTCATTCAAACAACTATTGATGGATATTACTTTTCGGCATATCTTTCTAAATAATTCCATTTACCTGCACAGTTTACAGCTGATTGATTATTTTATCATTCTTGCAGTGGATACATGGCTCCTGAGTATGCAATGCGTGGTTATTTGACAGACAAAGCTGATGTTTACAGTTTTGGGGTTGTTGCTTTGGAAATTGTGAGTGGAAAAAGCAACACAAACTACAGGCCAAAGGAAGATTTTGTTTATCTACTCGATTGGGTAACTTCTAAACCTCCGTCCCCCTTTCGCAATAATATGGACCATACTGAATAGACTCATATATGTTCACCTCACATCCAGAGCAATTAATAAGTGCCTCTGACAAATATTTGTGCAAACAAAAAACAGTTAGACACACTGTCAGCGTAATAGGGCATAAATCATAGTTTTATTTAACATGTGTAATATAAACTTACTACTTGAACGGTAACATGGCTCTTAGTCTTCTGTCCCTTACAACCAAACCTCTCCTGGACACATACAAAATCTACCCAAATTTCTGTTAGATATGGATGAATTTGATCTAACCTCTAATTTAAAACTCTGGTAAATAATTTGGTCACCATGTAGAGGCATGGATGCTAATTGACAACATCAGATTATGGAAATTTTTATGCTTTCAGAATCAGTTCGCGTTAATATAGCACTCCCTCCGTCCGGGAATACTTGTCATCAAAATGAATAAAAGGGGATGTATCTAGATGTATTTTAGTTCTAGATACATCCCTTTTTGTCCATTTTGATGACGAGTATTTTCAGACGGAGGGAGTAGAATTGAAATCACAAATTGTTAAAACTCATGATCTTTGCCTCTAGGGAAACAAATTAAGAA
Source organism: Triticum monococcum (assembly GCA_034509565.1). Taxonomy (NCBI): domain Eukaryota; kingdom Viridiplantae; phylum Streptophyta; class Magnoliopsida; order Poales; family Poaceae; genus Triticum; species Triticum monococcum. The sequence goes on from CM067845.1 coordinate 414,587,933, forward strand.
TGTCATTTGAGAAAATAGTTGAAGGAAACTGTATAATTTTCATGTAGGGGGGTGCGCTGTAGTGAAACAAAATGCTAAACTCTGACAGTTCATGCTTTATTCTCGCATACATACCTTGAACGCTGTAAGGAAGAGGCTAATTGCGTCTCTTAAATGTGTTCCAGGCTTGTGTTTTACATGAGAGAGGAACTCTCCTGGAGCTGATAGATCCAGACTTAGGATCCAATTACTCAACAGAAGAGGCACTCCTCATGCTGAATGTGGCTCTCTTATGCACCAACGCAGCACCGACACTTAGACCAAAGATGTCCAACGCGGTGAGCCTGCTCGAGGGCCATACCCCCCTGCAACCCTTCCTATCAGAACTCAGCCTTGCTGCAAACAGCCTGAGCTCAAGTGGTCTACGCAGAAACTTCTGGGAAAATCCAAGTGAGAGCCAGCGCATAACGGCACAAGCATCATGTAACAACACCAGTGACTCGTCATCTTTAGATGTTGATGGTAGCTTGAGACATTTTGCGACTTGAATGTTAGATGTATTTCAGATCTGTACACCTGTAAGAACCACTAGGGCTAGGCCACTATGTCTATTCTGGCAGTAAAATGTAGCTACTAACATAAAAATGCCTAATTCTACTAAGAATGCAAAGTACTCTCTGCTTCAGAACTGCTGGAAGGATAAGATTATTAAGATTCTGGCAAAACACTATCTCTAATCTAAACTCTGACGGTCTAATGTTGCTTTTGCTTCAAAAAGGGTAAACTACAAAATCACCATCTACTATTTCGTTTGATATCGCAAATTAAGTCTATTGTATATAACGATATGCCTATATATTACACCCTCTGTTCATTAGTATAAGACCTTTTGGCAGTTTAATTTGAACTGCCAAAACGTCTTATATTAATGAACAGAGGTAGTAGTTTAAAGTAATCAAGAACTCCACTTGCCTCAAAGATCATGCCAGATCAATAAGCAGTCAAGCATCAGAACAGTGATACCGTTATTTCATTATAAAGATGCCTGCTTTAACAGATATTCTGGTAAAATAACTTTTAAGACTGGAGCATCTGAGGAGATCTCAAGTGTATCCCCATGCTGGATTGGATATGTTACATGAGAACCATCAATATACACAGCACCCTCTTGATTGTACCAAACAACAAGCATATGTTGCTCTTGCTTAACTAATCCATGCAGCAGTGGTTTGTCGGCATCCGTTGGTGAAATGGGCTCCCTTATCATATACTGAAGCTCACGACTTGATATTGGCATCATAAATCCTCCTGCTGATAGCATGGCAGCAGTTGATCCAGTAGCTGTTGCGACCCTGAGACCGCTTGATCTAGAATTAATCAAACGTGAGGTCTCCCCATTGCTTCTTTTTCTGAAATGGTAATGCCAGTTAGAATTGATCACAGAAGTCATCAATATTTACAGAAAGGCTCAAAGTCAGTACCTTAATGAGAAGCGCGATACACTTGCCGGACAGGGGTGTGACACCAATATATCATTCAGAGCATAAGTCGGTAGCTGGGATCCATTTAGTTTCACTGATATTCTTGACAGCTCTGAATAGTGTCTACTGCCAGCAAGGGTTGCGTCAAGTATCTGAGAATATGTCATGTTCAAGAGAACAGTAACATTCAAGAAATTCAGTAAATGTTCCGACGCTATAACAGAAAGCAGAGTGGTGTGATTTCTGTAAGAAAATGAATTTGAGATCCCCAAGCAAGAAGACTAGGCAACAGCGACATGCCTGCTCGAAGTTCCGGGCAGTAGCTGCACAAAGATATCCGGTGCTTCTTCTTGCATCAAATTCCTCAGTTAACTCATCAACCTGCATGGAGTTATAAAACCATACACATACACATCAAGCACATGTATAACCATTAGTCTGCTTAGAAGCGTGCAAACAAGAACATATGCAAATGTAGTCAACAAGCATTGCTAATGTAATTGGTTTCAATAGATGATTATTGTCAATCATGGAAAGAACTAACCTCATCAGAACAAGTAGGATCCGAATTAACACCTAAAATGGGAATCGAGCTATCCAAAAAGTGGCTAGCCCGTAAAAGTGTGCCATCACCACCAACGGTAATAACAAGATCCACATCACGTATTGGATTTGTCAAATGATTTCGCTGCACTGAGATCCAGTCAAGGGGCTTGTGCTGTAGTATACTCTTACAGAGATTGATTGTGTCCTTGTGGACTCTGCATCGATCGTCCAGATAACTTAAGATCTGCAGCAAGACATTAAATTGACGATAAGAGGCACGAAACCCTTAATTCATGTCGGTAAAAATGGTTATGCACCAAGAAAGTGGGAAATGAAACTTGTTAGATTCAGCTAGTTATGCAACTTTTCCCAGTAGTACTAACAGATGTTGATTTGACAAGCAAGATGGCAGATTTCTCAATAACGGACAGTAATTGAGGCTGAGATCCAACTGGAAGTCCACATTGTAGCCTAGCAAGGACTCCTGGTACCCACCACTTCATACAACACAGCGCCTAGAGTCCTAGTCACTGGCCAGAGTTCATACTCCACACATGTATTTCAACAAGCAGCTGGTGTGCTCCGTGCCAGCACATGGAAAGATCAAACCACATGTATTGTAACTAAAATGGAGATGGAAAAACAAACATCCAGGCGCCAAAGACGCTCACAGACAACAATGGATCAGCGCAAGCACGGTCCTTGAAAAAACATCAGTTCACCAGCGCAAGTTCACGATTTCTGAACGACTAGGTGAACTCCACTCCACCACCAATTTATCCCAACGGGCCGCCGGAGCACGGGAACTTGGGAGTCAACGGGGAATCCCCTCGGACGCATCGACAACCATGAACGCCGGCGTAACCAAGGTTTCTCGAAAGGGAGAGGGTGGGCGAGAGATGTGCGGACCTTGGGGTTGGCGGCGCGCGGCGGCGGAGGCGGTGGCGGGAAGGTGAGGGAGGAGGCGCCGGAGAGAGGGCGCGGAGGGTAGACATCGAAGGGCTTGAGGTAGAGGAGCACGCGGCGGCGCGCCATTGGAACCGGGGAGAGGACACGGCCACCTCGCTGGTGGCTCGGCTCCCTCCGGAAGGTTTCCGTCCGGACGCTCAGCACTACACGTGTAATAACGACGCCTGCAGTGGTAGTACGCCTTCAAAGTCTTTTTTTTCAACACAGATCAGAGCATAAGTGCCGTAAAACGGCCCATTCCGGAAAAAAAAAACATAGAGGGGGCTGGTACATTTCGGCCTTCGTGCCGCATATGTTCGGTTTCCCTCACTTCCAATTTATCGTTTTCTCTATCTTTTGCGCAAGTTGGTGGGAGGTACATTTCCGCTCCTTGTTTCCCGCCTCCCACCGCCGCCACCGCCGTCATCGTCGATCTCTTCGGTCCCACGCCTTCTCGCTTCGTCACACCCCCAATCGACAGAATGAAGCGCCCGTAGCCACCGCCCATCGATTTACATGCCTCGCCGACCCCATCGATGCCGCCTCGACCTTCTGCGCCTCCCATGGCTGGCTTCCCAGGCGCCGGCATGAAGCGGAAGCAGCAGGGTAAACGTCGTCCATGGAGTCTTCCCCGCCGTCGCGTGCTACTTCTTAAGCTTGCATTGATTTTTCCCTTGAAGAGGAAAGGATGACGCAGCAAAGTAGAGATAAGTATTTTCCTCAGTTAAAATCAAGGTATCAATCTAGTAGGAGGCACAAGCAAGTCTCTAATATATGCACCTGCACAAACTAACAAACACTTCCACACAACGCGAAAAAGGGGTTGTCAATCCCTTCACGGTCACTTTACAAAAGTGAGATCTGATAAAGATAGATATAAAAGATAAGTACATAACAAAATAAAGTAAATATAAATAAATTACAACAAAGTATTTTTAAATTTTTAGTTTTATAGATCTGAAAATAATACGATGAAAAATAGACCCGGATGGCCATAGGTTTTACTAGAGGCTTCTCTCTTGAAGATAATATACGATGGGTAAACAAATTATTGTTGAGCAATTAATAAAAAAAGCGCAAAGTTATGACGATATCTAAGGCAATGATCATGAATATATGCATCACGTCTGTGACAAGTAGACCGACTCCTGCCCGCATCTAGTACTATTACTCCACACATCGACCGAATCATACTTGCATCTAGAGTATTAAGTTCATAAAAACAGAGTAACGCATTAAGCAAAATGACATGATGTAGATGGATAAACTCAAGCAATATGATATAAATCCCATCTTTTTATCCTTAATGGCAACAATACAATATGTGCCTTGCTGCCTCTTCTGTCACTTGTCACTGGGAGAGGACACCGCAAGATTGAACCCATCAAAAAGCACTTCTCCCATTGCAAGAAAAACCAATCTAGTAGGCCAAAACCAAATTGATAGATCAAAGAGAATTGATAAGCTATCTCGATCATGCATAAAAGAGTTCAGAGAAGACTCAAATAATATTCATAGATAATATGATCATAAATCCACAATTGATCGGATCTTAACAAACGCACCGCAAAATAAGATTATATCGAGTAGATCTCCAAGAACATCGAGAAGAACATTGTATTGAAGATCAAGAGAGAGAAGAAGTCATCTAGCTACTAGCTATGGACCCTTATGTCTGTGGTAAACTAATCACGCTTCATCGGAAGGGCAGCAAGGTTGATGTAGAGGCCCTCCGTGATCGAATTCCCCTCCGGCAGAGTGCTGGAAAAGGCCCCAAGATGGGATCTCACGAGAACAGAAGCTTGCGGTAGCGAAAAAAGTATTTTTTGTGTGCCCTCTAGTGTAGGGGGATATTTGGGAATTTAGTGCTGGAGCTAGGGTTAGAGGAGCCACGGGGGGCCCACAAGCCCCTGCCTCCCCCCCCCCCCCGAGCGCGCTCGCAGGGCTTGTGGCCCCTCGTGGGTCTTCTGGCCTCCTCCCCAGGTCCCGTGGGCTTCTTCTAGTCCAAGAAAAATTATCGTAAAGTTTTATTCCGTTTGAACTCCATTTGATATTCCTTTTTTGTAAAAGTCAAAAACAAGGAAAAACAGAAACTGGCACTAGGCACTAGGTTAATAGGTTAGTCTCAAAAATAATATAAAATAGCATATTAATGCATATAAAACATCCAAAACAGATAATATAATAGCATGAAACAATAAAAAATTATAGATACGTTAGAGACGTATCATCGCGCCAACTTCTTCCGCCATGCTCCTTCCCATCTCGGTGGTCGGTTGATACGTCTCCATCGTATCCACTTTTCCAAACTCTTTTGCCCTTATTTTGGACTCTAAGTTGCATGATTTGAATGGAACTAACCCGGACTGACGCTGTTTGCAGCAGAATTGCCATGATGTTATTTTTGTGCAGAAATAGAAGTCTTCAGATTGACCTAAAAATTTACGAAGAATTTTTGTGGCATAAATAAAAAATATTGGTGCAAAAAGATACCAGAGGGGGGCCACCCATGGGCCACAAGCCCAGGGGCGCCCTCCTAGCTTGTGGGGCCCCTGGAACGCCTCTGACCCTAACTCCAACTCTGTAAGTACCTATTCGTAGAGAAAAAAATCAAAGAGAAGAATTCACTGCATTTTATGATACGGAGCCGCTGCCACCTCCTGTTCTTCACCGGGAGGGCTGATCTGGAGTCCATTCGGGGCTCCGATGGGTAGAATCCATCACCGCCGTCATCATCAACCTTCTTCCATCACCAATTTCATAATGCTCGCCGTCGGGAGGAGTAATTCCATCATAGGCTTGCTGGATGGTGATAGGTTGGATGAGATTTATCATGTAATCGAGTTAGTTTTGTTAGGATTTGATCCCTAGTATCCATTATGTTCTGAGACTGATGTTTGCTATGACTTTGCTATGCTTAATGCTTGTTAGTAGAGCCCGAGTGCCATGATTTCAGATTTGAACCTATTATTTTTTCATGAATATATGTGTGTTCTTGATCCTATCTTGCAAGTTGTAGACACCTATTACGAGTTATGATCCGCATACCCCAAGGTGACAATAATTGGTATTTTTTCCAGTGATTATCGTAGTTTGAGGAGTTCATGTATCCACTAAGTGCTAATGCTTCGTTCCGGTTCTCTACTAAAAGGATGCCTTAATATCCCTTAGTTTCCATTAGGACCCCGCTGCCACGGGAGGGTAGGACAAAAGATGTCATACAAGTTCTTTTCCATAAGCACATATGACTATATACGGAATACATGCCTACATTATATTGATGAATTGGAGCTAGTTCTGTGTCGCCCTAGGTTATGACTGCTACATGATGAATATCATCCAACACAATTATCGTTGCCGATCCAATGCCTACGAGCTTTTCACATATTGATCTCTGTTAAGTTACTTTCGTTGCTACTGCTGTTACAATCACTACAAAACTGCTACGGTTACTTTTGCTACTGTTACCGTTACTTCCATACTACTTTGCTACTAAAAACTTTAATGTAGATATTAAGTCTTATAGGTGTGGTTGAATTGATAACTCAACTGCTAATACTCACGAATATTCTTTGGCTCCTCTTGTGTCAAATCAATAAATTTGGGTTGAATACTCTATCCTCGAAAACTGTTGCGATCCCCTATACCTATGGGTTATCACTGGCTCGAGGAGAGGCGCCTCCTCCACCTTGATACGTCCATTTTGCATCATGCTTTCATATTGATATTTATTGCATTATGGGCTATTATTACACATTATGGCACAATACTTTTTTTTGTCTCTTATTTCACAAGGTTTACATGAAGAGGGAGAATGCCGGCAGCTGGAATTCTGGACTGGAAAAGGAGCAAATCTGAGAAACCTATTCTACACAACTCCAAAAGTCGTGAAACTTCACGGAGAATTATTTTGGAATATATAAAAAATATTGGGCGAAGAAAGTACCAGAGGGGACCCACCAGGCATCCACAAGGGTGGAGGGCACGCCCCCTACCTTGTGGGCCACCTGGCAGGCCCCCGATGCCCATATTCTGCTATATGGTGTGTTTTAACCTGGAAAAAATCAGAAGGAAGTTTTCGGGATGAAGCACCGCCATCTCGAGGCGGAACTTGGGCAGAACCAATCTAGGGCTCCTGCGGAGCTGTTCTGCTGGGGAAACTTCCCTCCTAAAGGGGGAAATCATTGTCATCATCATCACCAACTACCCTCTCATCGAGTGGGGTCAATATCAATCAACATCTTCACCAGCACCATCTCCTTTCAAACCCTAGTTCATCTCTTGTATCCGATCTTTGTCTCAAAACCTCAGATTGGTACCTGTGGGTTACTAGTAGTGTTGATTACTCCTTGTAGTTGATGCTAGTTGGTTTATTCGGTGGAAGATCATATGTTCAGATCCTTAATGATAATTAATACTTATCTGATTATGAACCTGAATATGCTTTGTGAGTAGTTACGTTTGTTCCTGAGGACATGGGAGAAGTCTTGTTATAAGTAATCATGTGAATTTGGTATTCGTTCGATATTTTGATGAGATGTATGTTGTCTTTCCTCTTGTGGTGTTATGTGAACGTTGACTACATGACACTTCACCATTATTTGGGCCTAGGGGAAGGCATTGGGAAGTAATAAGTAGATTATGGGTTGCTAGAGTGACAGAAGCTTAAACCCTAATTTATGCAGTGCTTCGTAAGGGGCTGATTTGGATCCATATGTTTCATGCTATGGTTAGATTTATCTTAATCCTTCTTTCGTATTTGCAGATGCTTGCGAGAGGGGTTAATCATAAGTGGCTTGTCCAAGGAAGGGCAACACCCAAGCACCGATCCACCCACATATCAAATTATCAAAGTAACGAACATGAATCACATGAGCATGATGAAAACTAGCTTGACAGTAATTCCCATGTGTCCTCAGGAGTGCTTTGCTTTATATAAGAGTTCATCCAGGCTTGTCCTTTGCTACAAAAATGATTGGACCACCTTGCTGCACCTTAGTTACTTTTTTACTTGTTACCCATTATGAATTATCTTATCACACAACTATCTGTTACCGATAATTTCAGTGCTTGCAGAGAATACCTTGTTGAAAACCGCTTGTCATTTCCTTCTGCCCCTCGTTGGGTTCGACACTCTTACTTATCAAAAAGACTATGATAGATCCCCTATATTTGTGGGTCATCAAGACTCTTTTCTGGCGCCGTTGCCAGGGAGTGAAGCGCCTTTGGTAAGGAAACATTTATATAGTGTGCTGAAATTTACTGTCACTTGTCACTATGGAAAATAATCCTTTGAGGGGCTTGTTCCGGGTATGTTCACCTCTACCGGTAGAGAAAAGAATTGCTCCTCAACCTACTGCACCTACTGAAAATATTTATTATGAAATTCCTTCGGGTATGATAGAGAAACTACTGGCTAATCCTTATGCGGGAGATGGAACATTACATCCCGATATGCACCTAATCTATGTGGATGAAGTTTGTGGATTATTTAAGCTTGCAAGTTTGCCCGAGGATGATTCAAGAAGAAGGTCTTCCCTTTATTTTTGAAGGGCAAGGCATTGACATGGTATAGGCTATGTGATGATATAGGATCTTGGAACTACAACCGATTGAAATTGGAATTTCATCAGAAGTTTTATGCTATGCATCTGGTTCATCGTGATCAGAACTATATATATAATTTTTGGCCTCGTGAAGGAGAAAGTATCGCTCAATCTTGTGGAAGGCTTAAGTCAATGTTATATTCATGCCCCAATCATGAGCTCTCAAGAGAAATTATTATTCAGAATTTTTATGCTCGTCTTTCTCGCATTGATCAATCCATGCTCGATACTTCTTGTACTGGTTCTTTTATGAAGAAGGCTATTGAATTCAAATGGGATTTATTGGGAAGAATTCAACGCAACTCTAAAGATTGGGAACTCGACGAAGGTAATGAGTCAGGTATAAACCTTAAGTTTGGTTGTGTTAAATCTTTTATGGATACCGATGCTTTTCATGAATTTAGCACTAAATATGGACTTGACTCTAAGATAGTAGCTTCTTTTTGTGAATCTTTTGCTACTCATGTTGATCTCCCTAAGGAGAAGTGGTTTAAATATCATCCTCCCATTGAAGTGAAAGTAGTAGAACCTATTAACATTGAAGAAGAAACTATTACTTATAATGTTGATCATGTTGTTCCTACTGCTTATATTGAGAAACCACCTTTTCCTGTTAGGATAAAGGGTCATGCTAAAGCTTCAGCTATGGTTCGTAAGAGTAATACTAGGACACCTACACCTCCTGAACAAATTAAAGTTGAACCTAGTATTATTATGGTTAAATATCTCTTGGTTGATAATATTGATGGGCATGTTATTTATTTCTATGATGAAGCTGCTAGAATTGCTAAACCCGATATTAAATATAAACATAGACCTATTGTTGGCATGTCTGTTGTTTCTGTTAAAATAGGAGATCATTGTTATCATGGATTATGTGATGTGGGTGCTAGTGTTAGTGCAATTCCTTTTACCTTATATCAAGAAATTATGAATGATATTGCACCTGCTGAGATAGAAGATATTGATGTTACTATTAAGCTTGCCAATAGAGATATGATACTTCCATTTTGCATCATGTTTACCTAATGTTATTTATGATGTTTTATGCATAATAATGCCTTTTGGAGTAATTCTAATGCCTTTTTCTCTCATAATATGCTAGATTCACACAAAGAGGGAGAATTCCGGCAGCTGGAAATCTGGACCTGGAAAAAGTTACGTCAGGCCACCTATTCTGCACAACTCCAAACAAGCTGACACTTCACGAGGATTTTTTATGGAATAAATAAGAAATATGGGAGCAAATAACCACCGGAGGGGGCCACCTGGTGAGCACAAGACACCAGGGCGTGCCTGGCCCCCCAGGCGCGCCCTGGTGGGTTGTGCTCAGTCCGGCCCACCTCCAGTGCCCATCTTCTGGTATATAAGTCATTTTGACCTAGAAAAAAATAAGGAGAGGACTTTCATGACGGAGCGCCACCATCTCGAGGCGGAACTTGGGCAGGAGCACTTCTGCCCTCCAACGGAGTGATTCCACCAGGGGAACTTCCCTCCCGGAGGGGGAAATCATCGTCATCATCATCACCAACAACTCTCCCATCTTGGGGAGGACAATATCCATCAACATATTCAACAACACCATCTTCTCTCAAACCATAGTTCATCTCTTGTGTTCAATCTTGGCACCGAAACTATTGATTAGTGCTTGTGGGTGACTAGTAGTGTTGATTACATCTTGTAGTTGATTACTATATGGTTTATTTGATGGAAGATTATATGTTTAGATCCAATATGCTATTTAATACCCCTCTGATCTTGAGCATGATTATCATTTGTGAGTAGTTACTTTTGTTCTTGAGGTCACGGGATAAATCGTGTTGCAAGTAATCGTGTGAACTTGATATGTGTTCAATATTTTGATAGTATGTATGTTGTGATTCCCTTAGTGGTGTCATGTGAACGCCGACTACATGACACTTCGCCATGTTTGGGCCTAAGGGAATGCATTGTGGAGTAGTTATTAGATGATGGGTTGCGAGAGTGATAGAAGCTTAAACTCTAGTTTATGCGCTATTCCGTAAGGGACCGATTGGATCCAAAAGTTTAATGTTATGGTTAGAATTTATTCTTAATACTTTTCTCGTAGTTGGGGATGCTTGCGAGGGGGTTAATCATAAGTAGGCGGTTTGTTCAAGTAAGAACAACACCTAAGCACCGGTCCACCCACATATCAAATTATCAAAGTAGCGAACATGAATCGAACCAACATGGTGAAAGTGACTAGATGAAATACCCGTGTACCCTCTGTTGGGGAACGCAGTAATTTCAAAAAAATTCCTACGCACACGCAAGATCATGGTGATGCACAGCAACGAGAGGGGAGAGTGTTGTCTACGTACCAACGCAGACCGACTGCGGAAGCGATCACACAACGTAGAGGAAGTAGTCGTACGTCTTCTTCCCGATCCGACCGATCCAAGCACCGTTACTCCGGCACCTCCGAGTTCTTAGCACACGTTCAGCTCGATGACGTTCCTCGGGCTCCGATCCAGCAAAGCGTCGAGGAAGAGTTCCGTCAGCACGACGGCGTGATGACGATCTTGATGTACTACCGACGCAGGGCTTCGCCTAAGCACTACAACGGTACGATCGAGGTGGAATTTGGTGGCAGGGGGCACCGCACACGGCTAAGGAACGATCTCAAGGATCAAGTTGTGTCTATGGGGTGCCCCCTGCCCCCGTATATAAAGGCCAGGGGCAAGGGGGTCGGCCGGCTAGGAGGGAGGCGCAGGGAGGAGTCCCACTCCTACCGGGAGTAGGACTCCTTCCCCCAAATCCTATTCCTAGTAGGACTCTTCGGGAGAAAGAGAAGAGAGGGGGGCCGGCCCCTTCTCCTAGTCCTAATAGGACTAGGGAAGGGGGGTTCGGCCGGCTAGCTTGTGGGCTGCCCCTTCTCTCTTTTCCACTAAGGCCCAATAGGCCCATTTGCCTCCCGGGGGGTTCCGGTAACCCTCCCGGTAATCCGGTAAAATCCCGATTTCACCCGGAACACTTCCGGTGCCCAAACATAGGCTTCCAATATATCAATCTTTATGTCTCGACCATTTCGAGACTCCTCGTCATGTCCGTGATCTCATCCGGGACTCCGAACAACCTTCGGTACATCAAAATGCATAAACTCATAATAACTGTCATCGTAACGTTAAGCGTGCGGACCCTACGGTTCGAGAACAATGTAGACATGACCGAGACACGTCTCCGGTCAATAACCAATAGCGGGACCTGGATGCCCATATTGGCTCCTACATATTCTACGAAGATCTTTATCGGTCAGACCGCATAACAACATACGTTGTTCCCTTTGTCATCGGTATGTTACTTGCCCGAGATTCGATCGTCGGTATCCAATACCTAGTTCAATCTCGTTACCGGCAAGTCTCTTTACTCGTTCCGTAATACATCATCTCACAACTAACTTACTAGTTGCAGTGCTTGCAAGGCTTATGTGATGTGCATTACCGAGAGGGCCCAGAGATACCTCTCCGACAATCGGAGTGACAAACCCTAATCTCGAAATACGCCAACCCAACATCTACCATTGGAGACACCTGTAGTACTCCTTTATAATCACCCAGTTACGTTGTGACGTTTGGTAGTACCCAAAGTGTTCCTCCGGTAAACGGGAGTTGCATAATCTCATAGTTATAGGAACATGTATAAGTCATGAAGAAAGCAATAGCAACATACTAAACGATCGGGTGCTAAGCTAATGGAATGGGTCATGTCAATCAGATCATTCTACTAATGATGTGACCTCGTTAATCAAATAACAACCCCTTGTTCATGGTTAGGAAACATAACCATCTTTGATTAACGAGCTAGTCAAGTAGAGGCATACTAGTGACACTCTATTGGTCTATGTATTCACACATGTATTATGTTTCCGGTTAATACAATTCTAGCATGAATAATAAACATTTATCATGATGTAAGGAAATAAATAATAACTTTATTATTGCCTCTAGGGCATATTTCCTTCAGTCTCCCACTTGCACTAGAGTCAATAATCTAGATTACACTGTAATGATTCTAACACCCATGGAGCCTTGGTGCTGATCATGTTTTGCTCGTGGAAGAGCCTTAGTCAATGGGTCTGCAACATTCAGATCCGTATGTATCTTGCAAATCTCTATGTCTCCCACCTGGACTAAATCCCGGATGGAGTTGAAGCGTCTCTTGATGTGTTTGGTTCTTTTGTGAAATCTGGATTCCTTTGCCAAGGCAATTGCACCAATATTGTCACAGAAGATTTTCATTGGACCCGATGCACTAGGTATGACACCTAGATCGGATATGAACTCCTTCATCCAGACTCCTTCATTTGCTGCTTCCGAAGCAGCTATGTACTCCGCTTCACATGTAGATCCCGCTACGACGCTTTGTTTAGAACTGCACCAACTGACAGCTCCACCGTTTAAAGTAAACACGTATCCGGTTTGCGATTTAGAATCGTCCGGATCAGTGTCAAAGCTTGCATCAACGTAACCTCTTACGGTGAGCTCTTTGTCACCTCCATATACGAGAAACATATCCTTAGTCCTTTTCAGGTATTTCAGGATGTTCTTGACCGCTGTCCAGTGATCCATTCCAGGATTACTTTGGTACCTCCCTGCTAAACTTATAGCAAGGCACACATCAGGTCTGGTACACAGCATTGCATACATGATAGAGCCTATGGCTGAAGCATAGGAAACATCTTTCATTTTCTCTCTATCTTCTGCAGTGGTCGGGCATTGAGTCTTACTCAACTTCACACCTTGTAGCACAGGCAAGAACCCTTTCTTTGCTTGATCCATCTTGAACTTCTTCAAAATTTTGTCAAGGTATGTGCATTGTGAAAGTCCAATTAAGCGTTTTGATCTATCTCTATAGATCTTTATGCCTAATATGTATGCAGCTTCCCCGAGGTCTTTCATCGAAAAACTTTTATTCAAGTATCCCTTTATGCTATCCAGAAATTCTATATCATTTCCAATTAGCAATATGTCATCCACATATAATATCAGAAATGCTACAGAGCTCCCACTCACTTTCTTGTAAATACAGGCTTCTCCAAAAGTCTGTATAAAGCCAAATGCTTTGATCACACTATCAAAGCGTTTATTCCAACTCCGAGATGCTTGCACCAGTCCATAAATGGATCGCTGGAGTTTGCATACTTTGTTAGCTCCTTTTGGATCGACAAAACCTTCTGGTTGTACCATATACAACTCTTCTTCCAGAAATCCATTCAGGAATGCAGTTTTGACATCCATTTGCCATATTTCATAATCATAAAATGCGGCAATTGCTAACATAATTCTGACGAACTTAAGCATCGCTACGGGTGAGAAGGTCTCATCGTAGTCAACCCCTTGAACTTGCCGAAAACCTTTCGCGACAAGTCGAGCTTTATAGACAGTAACATTACCGTCAGCGTCAGTCTTTTTCTTGAAGATCCATTTATTCTCAATTGCTTGCCGATCATCGGGCAAGTCAACCAAAGTCCATACTTTGTTCTCATACATGGATACCATCTCAGATTTCATGGCCTCAAGCCACTTTGCGGAATCTGGGCTCACCATCGCTTCTTCATAGTTCGTAGGTTCATCATGATCTAGCATCATGACTTCCAGAACTGGATTACCGTACCACTCTGGTGCGGATCTCACTCTGGTTGATCTATGTGGTTCAGTAGTATCTTGATCTGAAGCTTCGTGATCATCATCATTAGCTTCCTCACTGATTGGCATGGGTGTCGCAGAAACAGTTTTCTGTGATGTACTATTTTCCAATAAGGGAGCAGGTACAGTTACCTCATCAAGTTCTACTTTCCTCCCACTCACTTCTTTCGAGAGAAACTCCTTCTCTAGAAATGATCCATTCTTAGCAACGAATGTCTTGCCTTCGGATCTGTGATAGAAGGTATACCCAACAGTTTCCTTTGGGTATCCTATGAAGACACATTTCTCCGCTTTGGGTTCGAGCTTATCAGGTTGAAGCTTTTTCACATAAGCATCGCAGCCCCAAACTTTAAGAAACGACAACTTTGGTTTCTTGCCAAACCATAGTTCATGAGGCGTCGTCTCAACAGATTTTGATGGTGCCCTATTTAACGTGAATGCGGCCGTCTCTAAAGCATAACCCCAAAACGATAGCGGTAAATCAGTAAGAGACATCATAGATCGCACCATATCTAGTAAAGTACGATTACGACGTTCGGACACACCATTACGCTGTGGTGTTCCGAGTGGTGTGAGTTGCGAAACTATTCCACAATTTTTCAAATGTATACCAAACTCGTAACTCAAATATTCTCCTCCACGATCAGATCGTAGAAATTTTATTTTCTTGTTACGATGATTTTCAACTTCACTCTGAAATTCCTTGAACTTTTCAAATGTTTCAGACTTATGTTTCATTAAGTAGATATATCCATATCTGCTTAAATCATCTGTGAAGGTGAGAAAATAACGATATCCGCCGCGAGCCTCAATATTCATCGGACCACATACATCGGTATGTATGATTTCCAACAAATCTGTTGCTCTCTCCATAGTACCGGAGAACGGTGTTTTAGTCATCTTGCCTATGAGGCACGGTTCGCAAGTACCAAGTGATTCATAATCAAGTGATTCCAAAAGCCCATCAGTATGGAGTTTCTTCATGCGCTTTACACCGATATGACCTAAACGGCAGTGCCACAAATAAGTTGCACTATCATTATTAACTTTGCATCTTTTGGCTTCTACATTATGAATATGTGTATCACTATCTTCGAGATTCAACAAAAATAGACCACTCTTCAAAGGTGCATGACCATAAAAGATATTATTCATATAAATAGAACAACCATTATTCTCTGATTTAAATGAATAACCGTCTCGCATTAAACAAGATCCAGATATAATGTTCATGCTCAACGCTGGCACCAAATAACAATTATTTAGGTCTAATATTAATCCCGAAGGCAGATGTAGAGGTAGCGTGCCGACCGCGATCACATCGACTTTGGAACCGTTTCCCACGCGCATCGTCACCTCGTCCTTTGCTAGTGTCCGCTTATTCCGTAGTCCCTGTTTCGAGTTGCAAATATTAGCAACAGAACCAGTATCAAATACCCAGGTGCTACTGCGAGCTCTAGTAAGGTACACATCAATAACATGTATATCACATATACCTTTGCTCACTTTGCCATCCTTCTTATCCGCCAAATACTTGGGGCAGTTCCGCTTCCAGTGACCAGTCTGCTTGCAGTAGAAGCACTCAGTTTCAGGCTTAGGTCCAGACTTGGGTTTCTTCTCCTGAGCAGCAACTTGCTTGCTGTTCTTCTTGAAGTTTCCCTTCTTCTTCCCTTTGCCCTTTTTCTTGAAACTAGTGGTTTTGTTAACCATCAACACTTGATGCTCCTTCTTGATTTCTACCTCCGCAGCTTTCAGCATTGTGAAGAGCTCGGGAATAGTCTTGTTCATCCCTTGCATATTATAGTTCATCACGAAGCTCTTGTAGCTTGGTGGCAGTGATTGGAGAATTCTGTCAATGACGCAGTCATCTGGAAGATTAACTCCCATCTGAATCAAGTGATTATTATACCCAGACATCTTGAGTATATGCTCACTGACAGAACTGTTCTCCTCCATCTTACAGCTATAGAACTTATTGGAGACTTCATATCTCTCAATTCGGGCATTTGCTTGAAATATTAACTTCAACTCCTGGAACATCTCATATGCTCCATGACGTTCAAAACGTCGTTGAAGTCCCGATTCTAAGCCGTAAAGCATGGCACACTGAACTATCGAGTAGTCATCAGCTTTGCTCTGCCAAACGTTCATAACATCTGGCGTTGCTCCAGCAGCAGGCCTGTCATCCAGCGGTGCTTCCAGGACGTAATTCTTCTGTGCAGCAATGAGGATAATCCTCAGGTTACGGACCCAGTCCGTGTAATTGCTACCATCATCTTTCAACTTTGCTTTCTCAAGGAACGCATTAAAATTCAACGGAACAATAGCACGAGCCATCTATCTACAAGCAAGATACTTTCAGGTACTAAGTTCATGATAAGTTTAAGTTCAGTTAATCAAATTACTTAGGAACTCCCACTTAGATAGACATCCCTCTAATCCTCTAAGTGATCACGTGATCCAAATCAACTAAACCATAACCGATCATCACGTGAGATGGAGTAGTTTTCAATGGTGAACATCGTCATGTTGATCATATCTACTATATGATTCACGCTCGACCTTTCGGTCTCTGTGTTCCGAGGCCATATCTGCATATGCTAGGCTCGTCAAGTATAACCTGAGTATTCTGCGTGTGCAAAACTGGCTTGCACCCGTTGTAGATGGACGTAGAGCTTATCACACCCGATCATCACGTGGTGTCTGGGCACGACGAACTTTGGCAACGGTGCATACTCAGGGAGAACACTTCTTGATAATTTAGTGAGAGATCATCTTATAATGCTACCGTCAATCAAAGCAAGATAAGATGCATAAAAGGATAAACATCACATGCAATCAATATAAGTGATATGATATGGCCATCATCATCTTGTGCTTGTGATCTCCATCTCCGAAGCACCGTCATGATCACCATCGTCACCGGCGCGACACCTTGATCTCCATCGTAGCATCGTTGTCGTCTCGCCAATCTTATGCTTCCATGACTATTACTACCGTTTAGTAATCTAGTAAAGCATTACATCACGATTGCATTGCATACAATAAAGCGACAACCATATGGCTCCTGCCAGTTGCCGATAACTTAGTTACAAAACATGATCATCTCATACAATAAAATCAGTATCATGCCTTGACCATATCACATCACAACATACCCTGCAAAAACAAGTTAGACGTCCTCTACTTTGTTGTTGCAAGTTTTACGTGGCTGCTACGGGCTTAAGTAAGAACTCATCTCACCTACGCATCAAAACCACAACGATAGTTCGTCAAATAGACTCCGTTTTAACCTTCTCAAGGACCGGGCGTAGCCACACTCGGTTCAACTAAAGTTGGAGAGACAGTCGCCCGCAAGCCATCTATGTGCAAAGCACGTCGAGGGAACCGGTCTCGTGTAAGCGTACGCGTAAGGTTGGTCCGGGTCGTCTCGTCCAACAATACCGCCGAACCAAAGTATGACATGCTGGTAGGCAGTATGACTTGTATCGCCCACAACTCACTTGTGTTCTACTCGTGCATATAACATCAAACCATAAAACCTAGGCTCGGATGCCACTGTTGGGGAACGCAGTAATTTCAAAAAAATTCCTACGCACACGCAAGATCATGGTGATGCACAGCAACGAGAGGGGAGAGTGTTGTCTACGTACCAACGCAGACCGACTGCGGAAGCGATCACACAACGTAGAGGAAGTAGTCGTACGTCTTCTTCCCGATCCGACCGATCCAAGCACCGTTACTCCGGCACCTCCGAGTTCTTAGCACACGTTCAGCTCGATGACGTTCCTCGGGCTCCGATCCAGCAAAGCGTCGAGGAAGAGTTCCGTCAGCACGACGGCGTGATGACGATCTTGATGTACTACCGACGCAGGGCTTCGCCTAAGCACTACAACGGTATGATCGAGGTGGAATTTGGTGGCAGGGGGCACCGCACACGGCTAAGGAACGATCTCAAGGATCAAGTTGTGTCTACGGGGTGCCCCCTGCCCCCGTATATAAAGGCCAGGGGCAAGGGGGTCGGCCGGCTAGGAGGGAGGCGCAGGGAGGAGTCCCACTCCTACCGGGAGTAGGACTCCTTCCCCCAAATCCTATTCCTAGTAGGACTCTTCGGGAGAAAGAGAAGAGAGGGGGGCCGGCCCCTTCTCCTAGTCCTAATAGGACTAGGGAAGGGGGGTTCGGCCGGCTAGCTTGTGGGCTGCCCCTTCTCTCTTTTCCACTAAGGCCCAATAGGCCCATTTGCCTCCCGGGGGGTTCCGGTAACCCTCCCGGTAATCCGGTAAAATCCCGATTTCACCCGGAACACTTCCGGTGCCCAAACATAGGCTTCCAATATATCAATCTTTACGTCTCGACCATTTCGAGACTCCTCGTCATGTCCGTGATCTCATCCGGGACTCCGAACAACCTTCGGTACATCAAAATGCATAAACTCATAATAACTGTCATCGTAACGTTAAGCGTGCGGACCCTACGGTTCGAGAACAATGTAGACATGACCGAGACACGTCTCCGGTCAATAACCAATAGCGGGACCTGGATGCCCATATTGGCTCCTACATATTCTACGAAGATCTTTATCGGTCAGACCGCATAACAACATACGTTGTTCCCTTTGTCATCGGTATGTTACTTGCCCGAGATTCGATCGTCGGTATCCAATACCTAGTTCAATCTCGTTACCGGCAAGTCTCTTTACTCGTTCCGTAATACATCATCTCACAACTAACTTACTAGTTGCAGTGCTTGCAAGGCTTATGTGATGTGCATTACCGAGAGGGCCCAGAGATACCTCTCCGACAATCGGAGTGACAAACCCTAATCTCGAAATACGCCAACCCAACATCTACCATTGGAGACACCTGTAGTACTCCTTTATAATCACCCAGTTACGTTGTGACGTTTGGTAGTACCCAAAGTGTTCCTCCGGTAAACGGGAGTTGCATAATCTCATAGTTATAGGAACATGTATAAGTCATGAAGAAAGCAATAGCAACATACTAAACGATCGGGTGCTAAGCTAATGGAATGGGTCATGTCAATCAGATCATTCTACTAATGATGTGACCTCGTTAATCAAATAACAACCCCTTGTTCATGGTTAGGAAACATAACCATCTTTGATTAACGAGCTAGTCAAGTAGAGGCATACTAGTGACACTCTGTTGGTCTATGTATTCACACATGTATTATGTTTCCGGTTAATACAATTCTAGCATGAATAATAAACATTTATCATGATGTAAGGAAATAAATAATAACTTTATTATTGCCTCTAGGGCATATTTCCTTCACCCTCAAGAACGCTTTGCTTATTATAAGAGACCGTTTTGGCATGTCCTTTGCCTCAAAAGGATTTGGCTATCTTGCTGCACTTTTGTTACTATTATCGTTACTTGCTTGTTACAAATTATCTTGCTATCAAACTACTCTATTACTTACAATTTCAGTACTTCCAGACATTACCTTGTTGAAAACCACTTGTCATTTCCTTCTGCTCCTCGTTGGGTTCGACACTCTTACTTATCGAAAAGGCTACAATTGATCCCGTATACTTGTGGGTCATCAAGGCTCTTTTCTGGCGCCGTTTCTAGGGAGTGAAGCGCTCTTGGTAAGTGGAAATTGGTAAGGAAAAATTATTACTACGTGCTAAAATTTATTGTCACTTGTTACTATGGAAAACAATCCTTTGAGGGGTTTGTTCGGGGTATCTTCACCTCGACCGGAACCACAATTAGTTACCTCACAACCTACTGCACCTACTAAAAATATTGAATATGAAATTCCTTCGGGTATGATAGAACAACTGCTAGCTAATCCTTATGCAGGAGATGGAACCGAACATCCTGATATGCACTTGATATATGTGGAAGAAATTTGTGGATTGTTTAAACTTGCAGGTTTACCCTGAGATGAAGTTAAGAAGAAGGTTTTCCCTTTATCTTTGAAGGGAAAAGCATTGGCATGGTATAGGCTATGCGATGATATTGGATCTTGGAATTGGAATCGACTGAAATTGAAGTTTCACATCCTATGCATCTAGTTCATCGTGATCGGAATTACATATATAATTTTTGGCCTCGTGAAGGAAAAAACTATCGCTCTAGCTTGGGGGAGGCTTAAGTCAATGTTATATTCATGCCCCAATCATAGCTCTCAAGAGAAATTATTATCCAGAATTTTTATGCTCGGCTTTCTCATAATGATCGATCCATGCTTCATACTTCTTGTGATGGTTCTTTTAGGAAGAAGACTATTGAATTCCGGCGGGATATCTTAGAAAGAATTAAACGCGACTCTGAAGATTGGGAACTCGACGAAGGTAAAGAATCAGGTATTAAGCTTAAGTTTGATTGTGTTAAATCTTTTATGAATACCGATGCTTTTCAGAATTTTAGCACTAAATATGGACTTGACTCTGAGATATATAGAAGCCTCCTTTTGTGAATCATTTGCTACTCATGTTGATCTCCCTAAGGAGAAGTGGTTTAAATATCACCCACCTATTAAAGAAGAATTTAAAGAACCGGTACTTGCTAAAGAGGAAACTATAATTTATAATGTTGATCCAGTTGTTCCTACTGCTTATATTGAGAAATCACCTTTCCCTGTTAGGATAAGGGAACATGCTAAAGTTTCAACTGTGTTAAACAAAAGTTATATTAGAACACCTAAACCTGATGAACAAATCAAAGTAGAACACTACAAAAAAAGACACATCCGTGACATTTTGGGCCGAACAAAAAAAATTATGTCATGCTTATGACACTCCTATGACGATAATTGTGACAAAACCCGGTATCACCATAGATGTGGTGGGGTCCTACTTCTATGACCAAAAATCATGACAGAAAATGGGCTTTTCGTCCTGGGCGGGCCGGAGACGCAACTACATGACATTCTTTGGGCCGTCCATGACGGGAAAAACCGTGGTAGAAGCGAGGGTGAGGAAAATATCAGGGGAGTTCCCGGTTACGGTGGGTGGTCGGGGGCCAAGCGATGCGCGTTTCTATCGTACGTACGCGCGTGTGTGCGAGGCGCTAGGCTCTAACTGAACCCGAGCGAGGCGTTGGGCTCTAACTGAACCCGAGCGATTGCATTAGCTATGTTACTGAACCCGAGCGATCGATCTCTTGTTGTTAACTGAACCCGAGTGATTCCTTCGCTACTGCTGCTAACTGAAGCCGATCGATGCTGCCTCTAGATGAACAGTGAGCGTTGTTGGGGGGGGGTGGATGAACAGTTCCCGGTGGGGGGTGGATGAATAGGACCCTGTGGTGTTGCCGCTGGATGAACAAGACCACGATCGAGCCGATAGGGGGTGCATGAACAGGACCCCGTGGAGGGCTGGATGAACAGGACCCCGTGGAGGGCTGGTTGAATAGTAGCCGGTGGAGGGCTGGTTGAACAGTAGCTGGTGGAGGGTTGGATGAACAGTAGCCCATGGAGGGGTGGTTGAACAGGACCTCGTGGAGAGGGCTGGTTGAACAGTAGCCGGTGGAGGAGCGCGCGGTGGAGGCTGAATGAACAGGAGCCTGTGGATGAACAGTCGCAGGTGGAGGCTGGAGGAGGTCGACAGTGGATGAATAGTCATAGGTGGAGGCTGGAGGAGGTCAACGGTGGATGAACAGGAGCCCGTGGAGGCTGCAGGAGGTCGACAGTGGAGATGAACAGTATCCCGTGGAGTCCCGTTTTGCGGTATTCCACACCCCTCCCGATGAACAGGACCCCCGTTTCGACCGTAGCGCTCCAACACAAGTCTGTTTCCTCTATTTTGCGGTACGCCACACCCCTCCCGATCAACAGGACTCCATTTCGACCGTAGGAGGTCCAAGAGAACTCCATTTCCTCTGTTTTGCGGTATGCCAGACCCCTCCCGATGAACAGGATCTTGTTTCGATAGTGGCCGGTCGAACACAAGGCCATTTCCTCCATTCTGCGGTACACCAGGCCTCGTTTTCGTCAGCTGTTCCGTCCAAGACGGTTGGATCCCGATGAACATGATGACGCATTCCGCTCTGACCCAGCCAGTTACCTTCCCGTGAGCACGACAATGGCGCAGCTTCTCCGTTCTGACCCAGCCATGTACACGAGCCCTGGCCGTACATTTGCCGAGTAGGCATTTGAGACCCCGCCCGCATGTACGCACGTGTACATGCTATGTGCGCGCCTCTACTACGACACATGCGCGCCTATACTACGACACGTGCCCTTCCTTACATGGCCACGGTTCATCGCTGCAGCCTGCAAACAGACCGATCATATGTACATACACGTTCGCGACCAGAATGACAACGCTACATACGCTTCGACCAGGTGGGTCCTGACTGTCAAGCACTTCCTTCCATGCGAAGATGTAGCTGGTGGGTCCCAGTAGTCAGGGGGGAAACGTTTTTTTCGTGAAATACGGTGGCCTGTCCGGTGGGTCCCTGCTGTCAGGTGGAGGAATAATTATTTTGTGCGTAATAAGGAGGTACTTCCTTGCTGCTGTCGTGGGCCCAGTTGTTAGCCTCTCCACGTACAGTACTGTTCCGATGGAAGTCGTTCCTTGACCATGTTGACCACGCCGCACTAAGAGCACCAGGGCAGTGGACGATGGCGAGGCCTAGGAAGGGGACGACGCGGAGCCGGGGAAGAGGCGGCAGTGGATGCCCACGCGGAGGGGAGTACGTGGGTTGACTGCTTCGGCTTTGGTGTGAGGTTGTCGTCGCCGCACGGCCTGGCCAGCGGTGGGAGTAGTAGGGGGCGCTGAGGCCTCCGCGGCAGCACAGCCGGCCACGGGAGGCAAGAGCACGCGGTGGTTTGTGTTGGGGAATGTAGTATTTCAAAAATTTCCTATGATCACACAAGATCTATTAAGGAGATGCATAGCAACGAGAGGGGAGAGTGTAGTGACCAGACCTCAAACAGTCTGATCTCTGTGCTCTGGTGTCATCCCTGGATCAGTAATGCTGACACCACACAGTACTCGGAGGATTTATAGCAGAGTAGCAATCACACACTTATTACATCGAGTGTCTCAAAAGAGAAATTATTACAATGAATATGGCTTAAGGCCATCTAATAACGATAACAGCGGAAGGCTTGGAAGATAAGTGAGTCCATCAACTCCAATGGCATCACTGAGTATAGAACCACGACCTAAAAACTCCTTAATCATCGTCTGAAAAGTCTGCAACATTAACGTTGCAGCCCGAAAACGGGTCAGCACATGGAATATGCTGGCAAGGTAACACATAGAGAGTAATGGAATGAAACAGCTATACTACATGCATATTTGGCTGTTGGAAAGCTCTATGGTTACAGTTTTTGCGTAAAGCCAATTTTTCCCTACCTCAAAGGAATAAATTTTATTTAACTATCATGGTGGTTGTTAAACATTGAGAATGGTTGACAGCATTCTCAATCCCAATTAAAATAACATCATTAAACCCAACAAAATTAATTTAAAGTAACATGTTGAGATTCACATGATAATCCAGGTACTAGATACTCCAGATGTCCATAACCGGGGACACGGCTAACCATGATTAGTTTGTTACACTCTGCAGAGGTTTGCGCACTTTTCCCCACAAGACTCGATCGCCTCCGTTGGATTTCTCGCACTACATGGTGTTTGAGAAACGGATGACCGAAACACAGTCTTTCAGAAGCACTAGCACCTTACGATGGATAGACCGGTACACCTACTTTCCCCTACATCTGTTAGTCTACCCTGTAAGAGTTCGCACGACTTACTCAACTATGCCAGAGCCCATAATGGCTTGTGGCTGCATATGGAAGTTTCTAGTATGAATAATCTCATGATCCCTTTGAGCCTGGGTGGCGGTCCAAAAGAAAAACAGGCAAGTCCTGGAATACCCAGGTGCCTCAATCCACCCAGATGTGTGTTTAAGTTGCCACCTTAGATAAACCCTTAATTATCAATCTCACATCTGTCATGGATATCACTCACCCAATCCACGTCTACTAGCATAGCATGACATAATAAGCAAACGCAAAAGTAACTCCCAAAGGTTTGACAATAAACAGGTAATAGGTACTACCTCATTTACTTCCCATCCCATAGTTTAATTAGATCCTAATCATGCAATGTGTGAGGATTGATCTAATGCAAGAAAACTGGGTTGTAGAAAAGGTATGATCAAAGTGTTACTTGCCTTGCTGATGATCCGCGAAACCTAACGAATCGAAGTAGCAGGCGGCGCACTCCGGGTACTCTATCACAGACAAACAAACAAGCATACAATAAGTACTCATCTAATGCACAGGTAAAACTCAAATAAGAGATTTTAACCAGAAGGTTCAACTTAAGAACTCCGGTTGGCAAAAGAAATCAAATCAAACGAAGCAAAGAAAGTCAAACGGCGAAAGAAAACAACTTCATTCTAGTAATCTGAATCTAAGTCAAATTTTACAGTAGCAAAACTTGTTTGAGTTGATTATTCGGATAGAGGGTTTCGAGACGAAACTCCAGGCGCTTGAATCGCCTGATTCCGATAAACGAGCGAAAAGATAAACGAAAACGAAAATCGGATCGGGAATCGCGATTAGAAAAATCGCGGATTTAATCCGACGAAAAAGGAAAACGACGAACGGATTTTTTTTAGAACGGCACGGAAAACGAGGCGGCGGCGAACCTCGGGCGGCGTGCGGCTCAGGCGGGTCGGCGGCGGCGGCGGCGGGGCTGGGGCGCTAGGGTTTGGGGCTGGGGCGGCTGGGCTCTCGGGCCCCGGGCGACGCCTTATAAAGGCCTCGGCCAGGCGGAGTCCTGGCCGAGTACGGCCCAAAGTCGGTTCCTTTTTTTTACGCTCGAAAGAAAAATAAAAAGAAATACTAAACGGACTCCAAAAATCCCGAAATAAATTTGACCGGGCTTCTAAAATCAAGCCCGACAAAGTGAACATTTATTTGGGCCCTAAATGCAATTTTGAAAAACGCACATTTTTCCTAAATTCAAATAAAACTATCGAAAAACTCCGAAATAAATCTTATTTGATTTTTTTATTAGACCCTCAATGTTTCTATATTTTGGGAAAGTCGTTTTATTCCCTCTCGCATATTTTTGTAATAGAAATAATTGATGATAAAATAAATAAAATCAAATGATCCTATTCTCAAAATTTGAGAAAACTCAAATGTGAGAATAACGAAATCCCCAACTCTCTCCGTGGGTCCTTGAGTTGCTTAGAATTTTCTAGGATCAAAACCCAAAAGCAAATAAAATATGATATGCATGATGATCTAATGTATAACATTCCAAATTGGAAATTTGGGATGTTACAAACCTACCCCCCTTAAAATGAATCTCGCCCTCGAGATTCGGGTTGGCTAGAAAATAGGTGAGGATGGTCTTTGAGGAAATCTTCCTCTCGTTCCCAGGTGGCTTCATCCTCCGTGTGGTGACTCCACTGAACCTTGCAAAACTTGATAACTTTGTTGTGGGTAACTCGGCTGGCAAACTTGAGGATCTTAACTAGTTTCTCCTCGTAGGTCAAATCGTTATCCAACTGAATAGTTTCCAAAGGCACTGTATCTCTTAACGGTATGTCAGCCATCTCCGTGTGACACTTCTTTAACTGAGAAACGTGGAACACATCATGAACTCCTGACAATTCTTCGGGCAATTCCAACTTGTAGGCCACTTCTCCCATACGCTCCAAAATTCGATATGGTCCTACAAATCGTGGCGCTAACTTCCCTTTAACTCCAAAACGCTTTGTTCCCCGAAGTGGAGATACTCGAAGATAAGCTCTGTCTCCAACTTCGTAAACCGTCTCCTTGCGTTTAGAATCTGCATAGCTCTTTTGTCTGGACTGGGCTACCTTGAGCCTATCGTGAATCAACTTCACTTTCTGTTCAGACTCCTTAATCAAGTCAGGTCCAAACAACTGACGGTCTCCAACTTTGTCCCATGAAAATGGTGTCCTGCACCTCCTTCCGTACAAAGCTTCGAAAGGGGCCATCTTCAAACTGGTTTGGTAACTGTTGTTGTAAGAGAACTCTGCATATGGCAAATTATTGTCCCAACTAGATCCATAATCTAGCGCACAAGCTCTCAGCTTATCTTCCAAAATCTGATTGATTCTCTCAGTCTGTCCATCTGTCTGCGGATGAAAAGCTGTACTGAATTCTAGCCTGGTTCCCAAAGTTTCGTGCAACTGCTTCCAGAACTTTGAGGTAAACTAGGTTCCTCTATCTGATACGATACTCCTGGAACTCCATGCAGACATACTATTCTGGTCATGTATATTTTTGCCAACTTAGCACTGATATAAGTGGTCTTTACTGGGATGAAATGAGCTACTTTCGTCAATCGATCGACTACAACCCAAATCGAGTCATAGCTTGAACGAGTCCTGGGCAATCCCGTAATAAAATCCATGCCTATCTTATCCCACTTCCATTCGGGTATCGGCAATGGTTGTAACAATCCTGCTGGCTTCTGATGCTTTGCCTTTACTCTCTGGCATACATCACAAACTGCTACATACTCTGCTATGTCTTTCTTCATTCCGGTCCACCAGAAAATATCCTTCAAATCCAAATACATCTTGGTATTCCCTGGGTGAATTGAATAGGGTGAATCATGTGCCTATTGCAGAATTAACTTCCTGATCTCCGGGTCATTGGGCACATAGACACGGTCTTCAAACCATAGGGTATCGTGCTCATCCTCGCGAAATCCTTTAGCTTTTCCTTCTCTCATTTTCTCCTTTATGGAAGCAATCTCCTTGTCAGTCTTCTGAGCTTCCTTGATTCTGTCCATCAAAGTTGACTGAATTTCCAACGCTGCTACATAGCCTCTCGGAACTATTTCCAAACATAGTTCACGAAGGTTTTCTGCTAACTCCTTGGGTATTTCCCCCGTCATTAACGTATTGACATGGCTCTTATGGCTTAATGCGTCAGCTACTACATTAGCCTTTCTAGGGTGATAATGCAATTTCATATCATAATCCTTGATGAGCTCCAACCATCTCCTTTGTCGGAGATTCAACTCCTTCTGTGTGAAAATGTACTTCAAACTCTTATGATCCGTGTACACCTCACAATGATTTCCAATGAGGAAATGTCTCCATGTCTTCAAAGCATGCACTACGGCTGCTAACTCCAAATCATGCGTAGCGTAATTCATCTCATGGGGCTTCAGTTGTCTTGAGGCATATGAAACGACTCTCCCTTCCTGCATAAGCACTGCTCCAAGTCCTCGACGTGAAGGTCGCAATACACCTCATAATCCTTGGTCTGGTCTGGCAAAATCAACACTGGTGAGGTAACCAAGCGTTTCTTTAACTCCTGGAAACTAGCCTCACACTGCTCAGTCCATATGAACTTGGTATCTTTCTTCAACAACTCTGTCATAGGCTTCGCAATCTTTGAGAAATTCTCAATAAACCTCCGGTAGTATCCTGCGAGTCCAAGAAAACTCCGGATCTCTCCAACTGTTGTTGGGGCTTCCCACTTGGTCACGGTTTCAACTTTAGCGGGATCTACTGCTATACCTTCTCCAGATATAACATGTCCGAGGAATCCTACTTCCTTCAACCAAAACTCACATTTGCTGAACTTGGCATATAATTGATGTTCTCTGAGCTTTCCAAGTACCAAATGCAAATGCTCCTTATGCTCCTCTTCATTCTTTGAATAAACCAGGATATCATCTATGAACACTACGATGAACTTATCCAGAAACTCCAAAAACACTTTGTTCATCATGTTCATAAAATAGGCAGGCGCGTTAGTCAGACCAAATGACATAACGGTATACTCATATAGCCCATACATGGTGGTAAAAGCTGTCTTCGGAATATCCTGTTCTCGAATCTTCAACTAGTGGTACCCTGATCGCAAATCGATCTTGCAAAATACCTTTGCTCCTTGCAATCGATCACAGATCGTTGATCATTGGTAGTGGGTACTTGTTCTTGATCGTTACTTCATTCAATCCTCGATAATCAACAACCATCCTTAACGATCCATCCTTCTTCTCCACTAGTAGTACTGGTGATCCCCAAGGTGAAGAACTTGGGCGAATATATCCCTTATCCAGTAATTCTTTAATCTGTTTCTTAATTTCCACAAATCCTTTACTGGCATCCTATATGGTCTCTTTGATATTGTCCCAGTGCCTGGCAATAGCTCAATCAAAAACTCAATATCTCTATCCGGTGGCATGCCTGGCAACTCCTTTAGAAATACATCAGGAAAATCCCTTACCACTGATACTTCCTCCTGCACAACTCCTGTTGGGCAATTTACTTGGGTCCTTTTTGGCACATGCCGGGATACATACTTGATCCTTCTCCCTTCGGGTGTGGTAAGCAAAATTGACTTACTAGCACAATCGATGTTTCCTCCATACATCGACTGCCAATCCATACCAGGAATCACATCCAGACCTTGAGATTCCAGAATAATTAAATCTGTTGGGAAAACATGTCGTCCTATACTTAATGGCACTTGAAAGCATCCTTGACTGGCCATGTACTCTGCTCCTGGTGAGCTTACTAGCATAGGTGTTTTAAGAACCCTAGTGGGTAGGCTATATTTTTTCACAAATCCCCTTGATATGTATGAATGCGATGCACCAGTATCAAAGAGAACGAGTGCAGTAAATGACTTAACCAAAAACTTACCTATTACTGCATCAGGCTGAGCTTCAACTTCCTCCACATTAACGTGGTTCACTTGTTCCTGTTGAAAGGGTTCGGCTTCTTTCCAGAGCTTCCATTGCCATTTTGGCCTTCAGGACATTCATTGGCATAATGTCCGGTCTTGGAACACTTGAAACAGGTGACTTGACTCAGATCTCTCTTGGCCGGGGTTGATGGGGTGTTGCAGTTCTGGCCATTGCTTCCTCCATTCCCATTACCATTCTTGGTGCCATTGTGATTGTGTGAGCTACCTACTCCATGGGTATGCTGAAAATGTCCTCCCGGTCTAGGGGTAAAGCGTGGCTTCTGCTGAGCTCCTGAATTATACTTTCCTTGTCCATACTTCCTCTTGCGGTTCTCAATTTGCTGCTGCTTCCCTTCAATCATAAGAGCACGATCTACCAACTCCTGGTAGTTGTTGAAGGTGGCTACCATCAACTGCATACTCAACTTGTCATTCAGTCCTTCCAGGAACTTCTCCTGCTTAGTTGCGTCCGTAGCAACGTCATCTGGAGCATAACATGCTAGCTTACTAAACTCCTCCACATATCGGCCAACTGTCCGTCCTCCTTGGCGCAAGTTACGAAACTCACGCTTCTTCATAGCCATTGCTCCTGCTGAAACATGGGCAGTACGGAAAGCCTGCTGAAACTGGTCCCATGTGATAGTATCGACTGGGAAGGTGGCTGTGAAATTCTCCCACCATGATGCGGCGGGTCCTTCTAACTGATGTGCGGCAAACTTCACCTTCTCCGCATCTATGCATCCTGCTGTGGTCAACTCCCTAGCGGTCTTGTGGAGCCAATCATCTGCTACTATCGGCTCGGTGCTACTGGAAAACACCGGTGGATTCAGCCTAAGAAAACGGGCTAAGTGGTCAATAGGTGGTGGTGGTGGTGGTGGTGGGTTGTTGTTGTTGTTCCCCTGATTCTGATTCTGGACTAGCAACTGCATCAAAGTGTTCTGCTGCTGGATCAACTGGGTGAGCTCCGGCGGAAAGGCAAATCCGGGGTCACGTCTCGGAGGCATCTGAGGGTTTTAGAAAAGATGAGAGATAAGATTAGAGGGGGTCTAAAGAGGAAAACACTACCCATATGCACATGAGGCAAAAGCAAACAATTCACTTCATTCAAACAAACAAAGGCATACAATCGATCTAGCTATCGCAAAGTGCTCGGACTACTATATTTACATTGTGGACTACTACTACTACTGATGAGGTGGTCTACTAGAAATATTCTACGGTTGTAGACTCCATGATATCTGCTCCTGCTTCATCAACATAGTCATCATCGCTACTATCTGCTTCCGAGTCGGTGCCGTCGATGATGATGTAGTCTTCCGGGCTAATCTCTTTGGGTTCTTCGTCTTCATCTACTGGTGTCGGGCCTCCCATAAATACTGTTAGCTTCATAGTTAGGTTGGCATTCTTATCCACCAATACTTCTATTTCTTCTTCATAATCTTCACGTGTAGCATTGAGTTCTTCCTCCAGTTCATTGATTCTAGTCTTAGCCTTCTTCAGATCTATCATGTCGGCGCACATCTGATTCTCCTGTCGTCGAATGTGCTGGTTTAATTCTTGGATAAAAGCTGCAATTGATCTATCCTTCCTGGTGCTAATCATCTCCTAGTGTTCATCTCGGCGCCCACAAATCTGGTAGATAGTATCCTTGAGATCTTTGCGGTAGACTTCTCCAATGCGTCCCATGGCGATGTGAGCTGCCATACTCTTTCCTAGACTCCAAGTTGGTGCATCAAAAGAAAACTCTATGGGCTCAGTGACTGGCATGAACGTCCTTCCTGGAACTTGAACTTGAATCATCCAGCGCTCTTCTTCAGCTAAAGTGGCGTTGTAGGTTCCCGTGAAGCTTGGTACTCCTATGTTCAAGTACCTAGTGACTTCCTTCAAGTGGCGTCCAAAGGGTGTATCTTCGTCCGGTTGGGTGAACTTGTTCCTTGCATCCGCCGTCCTAAAGAGTAGAAAAGATGAGAAGTCAGAAGAGAAGAGAGTGAGTAGTGATCTAGGTCTTTAGCTTAGTGGTCGTGTCCTACAGTCAGCGTGTGCTCTGATACCATCTCTGTAGCGACCAGACCTCAAACAGTCTGATCTCTGTGCTCCGGTGTCATCCCTGGATCAGTAATGCTGACACTACACAGTACTCGAAGGATTTATAGCAGAGTAGCAATCACACACTTATTACATCGAGTGTCTCAAAATAGAAATTATTACAATGAATATGGCTTAAGGCCATCTAATAACGATAACAGTGGAAGGCTTGGAAGATAAGTGAGTCCATCAACTCCAACGGCATCACTGAGTATAGAACCACGACCTAAAAACTCCTTAATCGTCGTCTGAAAAGTCTGCAACATTAACGTTGCAGCCCTAAAACGGGTCAGCACATGGAATATGCTGGCAAGGTAACACATAGAGAGTAATGGAATGAAACAGCTATACTACATGCATATTTGGCTGTTGGAAAGCTCTATGGTTACAGTTTTTGCGTAAAGCCAATTTTTCCCTACCTCAAAGGAATAAATTTTATTTAACTATCATGGTGGTTGTTAAACATTGAGAATGGTTGACAGCATTCTCAATCCCAATTAAAATAACATCATTAAACCCAACAAAATTAATTTAAAGTAACATGTTGAGATTCACATGATAATCCAGGTACTAGATACTCAAGATGTCCATAACCGGTTACACGGCTAACCATGATTAGTTTGTTACACTCTGCAGAGGTTTGCGCACTTTTCCCCACAAGACTCGATCGCATCCGTTGGATTTCTCGCACTACATGGTGTTTGAGAAACGGATGACCGAGACACAGTCTATCAGAAGCACTAGCACCTTACGATGGATAGAACGGTACACCTACTTTCCCCTACATCTGCTAGTCTACCCTATAAGAGTTTGCACGACTTACTCAACTATGCCAGAGCCCATAATGGGTTGTGGCTGCACACGGAAGTTTCTAGTATTAATAATCTTATGATCCCTTTGAGCCCGGGTGGCGGTCCAAAAGAAAAACAGGCAAGTCCTGGAATACCCAGGTGCCTCAATCCACCTAGATGTGTGTTTAAGTTGCCACCTTAGATAAACCCTTAATTATCAATCTCACATCTGTCATGGATATCACTCACCCAATCCACGTCTACTAGCATAGCATGGCATAATAAGCAAACGCAGAAGTAACTCCCAAAGGTTTGACAATAAACAGGTAATAGGTACTACCTCATTGACTTCCCATCCCACAGTTTAATTAGATCCTAATCATGCAATGTGTGAGGATCGATCTAATGCAAGAAAAACTGGGTTGTAGAAAAGGTATGATCAAAGTGTTACTTGCCTTGCCGATGATCCGCGAAACCTAACGATTCGAAGTAGCAGGCGGCGCACTCCAGGTACTCTATCGCAGACAAACAAACAAGCATACAATAAGTACTCATCTAATGCACAGGTAAAACTCAAATAAGAGATTTTAACCAGAAGGTTCAACTTAAGAACTCTGGTTGGCAAAAGAAATCAAATCGAACGAAGCAAAGAAAGTCAAACGGCTAAAGAAAACAACTTCGTTCTAGTAATCTGAATCTAAGTCAAATTTTACAGTAGCAAAAACTTGTTTGAGTTGATTATTCGGATAGAGGGTTTCGAGACGAAACTCCACGCGCTTGAATCGCCTGATTCTGATAAACGAGCGAAAAGATAAACAAAAACGAAAATTGGATCGGGAATCGCGATCAGAAAAATCGCGGATTTAATCCGAAGAAAAAGGAAAACGACGAACGGAATTTTTTTTAGAATGGCACGGAAAACGAGGCGACGGCGAACCTTGGGCGGCGCGCGGCTCCGGCGGGTCGGCGGCGGGGCTGGGGCGCTAGGGTTTGGGGCTGGGGCGGCTGGGCTCTCGGGCCCCGGGCGGCGCCTTATAAAGGCCTCGGCCAGGTGGAGTCCTGGCCGAGTACGACCCAAAGTCGGTTCCCTTTTTTTTACGCTCGAAAGAAAAATAAAAAGAAATACTAAACGGACTCCAAAAATCCCGAAATAAATTTGACCGGGCTTCTAAAATCAAGCCCGACAAAGTGAACATTTATTTGGGCCCTAAATGCAATTTTGAAAAACGCGCATTTTTCCTAAATTCAAATAAAACTATCGAAAAACTCCGAAATAAATCTTATTTGATTTTTTATTAGACCCTCAATATTTCTATATTTTGGGAAAGTCATTTTATTCCCTCTCGCATATTTTTGTAATAGAAATAATTGATGATAAAATAAATAAAATCAAATGATCCTATTCTCAAAATTTGAGAAAACTCAAATGTGAGAATAACGAAATCCCCAACTCTCTCCGTGGGTCCTTGAGTTGCTTAGAATTTTCTAGGATCAAAACCCAAAAGCAAATAAAATATGATATGCATGATGATATAATGTATAACATTCCAAATTGGAAATTTGGGATGTTACAGAGAGTGTGTCCACGTACCCTCGTAGACCGAAAGCGGAAGCGTTAAGTAACGCGGTTGATGTAGTCGAACATCTTCGCGATCCAACCAATCAAGTACCGAACACACGGCACCTCCACGATCTGCACACGTTCAACTTGGTGACGTCCCTCGTACTCTTGATCCAGTTGAGGCCGAGGGAGAGTTTCGTCAGCACGATGGCGTGATGACGGTGATGATGAAGTTACCGACGCAGGGCTGCACCTAAGCACTATAACGATATGACCGAGGTGGAAATGTGTGGAGGGGGCACCGCACACGGCTAAGACAACTGTCAACTTGTGTGTCTATGGGGTGCCCCCTCCCCTGTATATAAAGGAGTGGAGGAGGGGAGGGGAGGCCCTCTCTATGGCGTGCCCCATGGGGGATTCCTACTCCTAGTAGGAGTAGGTTTCCCCCCTTCCCTAGTTGGAAAAGGAGAAGAAGGAAGAGGGAGAAGGACAGAAGGAGAGAAGGAAAGGGGGGCTGGCCCCCTCCCCAATTCGGATTGGGCTTGGGGGGCGCGCCCCCCACTTGGCCACCTCCTTCTCTCTCCCACCATGGCCCATTAAGGCCCATTGACTCCCCGGGGGGTTCCGGTAACCCCCCGGTACTCCGGTAATTGTCCAAACTTATCTGAAACCAT
This sequence comes from Triticum monococcum, assembly GCA_034509565.1. Classification (NCBI taxonomy): domain Eukaryota; kingdom Viridiplantae; phylum Streptophyta; class Magnoliopsida; order Poales; family Poaceae; genus Triticum; species Triticum monococcum. The sequence goes on from CM067845.1 coordinate 414,621,952, forward strand.
TCCAGTGTCCAAACATAGCCTTCCAATATATAAATATTTATGTCTCAACCATTTCGAGACTCCTCGTCATGTCCGTGACCACATCCGGGACTCTGAACTACCTTCAGTACATCAAAACACATAAACTCATAATACCGATCGTCATCGAACGTTAAGCGTGCGGACCCTACGGGTTCGAGAACTATATAGACATGACCGAGACTCACTTCCAGTCAATAACCAATAGCGGAACCTAGATGCTCATATTGGTTCCTACATATTCTACGAACATCTTTATCGGTCAAACCGCATAACAACATACATTGTTCCCTTTGTCATCGGATGGTACTTACCCGAGATTCAATAGTCGGTATCCTCATACCTAGTTCAATCTCATTACCGGAAAGTCTCTTTACTCATTCCATAATGCATCATCCCGTAACTAACTCTTTAGTCACATTGCTTGCAAGGCTTATAGTGATGAGCATTACCGAGAGGGCCCAGAGATACCTCTGCGACAATCGGAGTGACAAATCCTAATCTCGATCTATGCCAACTCAACAAACACCATCGGAGACACCTGTAGAGCATCTTTATAATCACCCAGTTATGTTGTGACGTTTGATAGCACACTAAGTGTTCCTCCGGTATTCGGGAGTTGCATAATCTCATAGTCACAGGAACATGTATAAGTCATGAAGAAAGCATTAGCAATAAACTAAACGATCATAGTGCTAAGCTAACGGATGGGTCATGTCAATCACATCATTGTCTAATGATGTGATCCCGTTCATAAAATGACAACTCATGTCCATGGCTAGGAAACTTAACCATCTTTGATTAACGAGCTAGTCAAGTAGAGGCATACTAGTGACACTCTGTTTGTCCATGTATTCACACATGTACTAAGTTTCTGGTTAATACAATTCTAGCATGAATAATAAACATTTATCATGATATAAGGAAATATAAACAACAACTTTATTATTGCCTCTAGGGCATATTCCTTCAGTCCCCCACTTGCACTAGAGTCAATAATCTAGTTCACATCGTCATGTGATTTCACACAAATAGTTCACATCTTTATGCGATTAGTTACATCTTCATGTGACTAATACCCAAAGGATTTACTAGAGTCAATAATCTAGTTCACATCGCCATGTGATTAACACCCACAGAGTGATCATGTTTTGCTTGTGAGAGAAGTTTAGTCTACAGGTCTGCAACATTCAGATCCATATGTATTTTGCAAATTTCTATGTCTACAATACTCTGCACGAAGCTACTCTAGCTAATTGTTCCCACTTTCAATATGTATCTAGATCGAGACTTAGAGTCATCTAGATCGATGTAAAAAGCTTGCATCGACGTAACTCTTTACGACGAACTGTTTTATCACCTCCATAACCGAGAAATATTTCCTTAGTCCTCTAAGGATAATTTTGACTGCTGTCCAGTGATCTACTCCTAGATCACTATTGTACTGTCTTGCCAAAATCATGTTAAGGTATACAATAGGTCTGGTACACAGCATAGCATACTTTATAGAACCTATGACTGAGGCATAGGGAATGAATTTTCATTCTCTTTCTATTTTTTGCCGTGGCCGGGTTTTGAGTCTTTACTAAATTTCACACCTTACAACTCAGGCAAGAACTCCTTCTTTGACTGATCCATTTTGAACTCCTTCAAAATCTTATCAAGGTATGTACTCATCGAAAGACTTATCAAGTGTCTTGATCTATCTTTATAGATCTTGATGCCCAATATGTAAGTAGCTTCATAGGTAATTCTTTCTTTGGAAAACTCCTTTCAAATTCTCCTTTATGCTTTCCAGAAAATTCTACATCATTTCCGATCAACAATATGTCATTCACATATACTTATCAGAAAGGTTGTAGTGCTCCCACTCACTTTCTTGTAAATACAGGCTTCACCGCAAGTCTGTATAAAATGATATGCTCTTATCAACTCATCAAAGCGTATATTCCAACTCCGAGATGCTTGCACGAGTCCATAGATGGATTGCTGGAGCTTGCACACTTTGTCAGCATCTTTAGGATTGAAAAAACCTTCTGGTTGCATCATATACAACTCTTCTTTAATAAATCCATTAAGGAATGTAGTTTTGATATCCATTTGCCAGATTTCATAAAATGCGGCAACTGCTAAGATGATTCGGACAAACTTTTAAGCATCGATAGGAGTGATAAAATCTCATCGTAGTCAACACCTTGAACTTGTCAAAAACCTTTTTCGACAATTCGAGCTTTGTAGATAGTAACACTAGTATCAACGTTCGTCTTCCTCTTGAAGATCCATTTATTCTGAATGGCTCACCCATCATCGGGAAAGTCAATCAACGTCCATACTTTGTTCTCATACATGGATCCCATCTCAGATTTCATGGCCTTAAGCCATTTCGCGGAATCTGGGCTCATCGTCGCTTCCTCATAGTTCGTAGGTTCGTCATGGTCTAGTAACATGACTTGCAGAACAGGATTACCGTAACACTCTGGTGCAGAACGTAATCTGGTTGACCTACGTGGTTTGGTAGTAACTTGATCTCAAATTTCATGATCATCATCATTAACTTCCTCACTAATTGGTGTAGCCATCACTGGAACTAATTCTGTGATGAACTACTTTCCAATTTGGGAGAAGGTACAATTACCTCATCAAGTTCTACTTTCCTCCCACTCACTTCTTTCAAGAGAACCTCCTTCTCTAGAAAGGATCCACTCTTAGCAACAAAGATCTTAGCTTTGGATCTGTGATAGAAGATGTACCCAACAATTTCTTTTGGGTATCCTACTAAGATGCACTTCTCCGATTTGGGTTTGAGCTTATCAAGCCAAAAAAATTTCACATAAGCATCGCAATTCCAAACTTTAAGAAATGATATCTTAGGTTTCTTGCTAAACCACAGTTCATATGGTGTCATCTCAACGGATTTAGATGGTGCCCTATTTAACGTGAATGCAGTTGTCTCTAATGCTTAACCCCAAAATGATAGTGGTAAATCGGTAAGAGACATCATAAATGGCACCATATCTAATAAAGTACAGTTACGATGTTCGGACACACCATTATGCTATGGTGTTCCAGGTGGCATGAGTTTGTGAAACTATTCCACATTGTTTTAATTGAAGGCCAAACTCGTAACTCAAATATTCGCCTCCGCGATAAGATCATAGGAACTTTATTTTATTGTTACGATGATTCTCTACTTCACTCTGAAATTCTTTGAACTTTTCAAATGTTTCAGACTTTTGTTTCATTAAGTAGATATACCCATATCTGCTAAATCATCTGTGAAGGTCAGAAAATAACGATACCCACCGCGAGCTTCAACACTCATCGGATCGCATACATCAGTATGTATTATTTCCACTAAGTTAGTTGCTTGATATGTCTCCAATGTATCTATAATTTTTGATTGCTCCATGCTATATTATCTATTGTTTTGGACATTATTGGGCTTTATTATCCACTTTTATATTATTTTTGGTACTAACCTATTAACGGGAGGCCCAGCCCAGAATTGTTGTTTTTTTGCCTGTTTTAGGGTTCGAAGAAAAGGAATATCAAACGGAGTCCAAATGGAATGAAACCTTTGGGAACGTGATTTTCTCACGGAATACAACTCAGGAGACTTGGACCGTATGTCAAGCCAGCTAACAAGAGCCCATGAGGTAGGGGCGCGCCCTCCACCCTCATGGGGCCCCGGTTGCTCCACCGACGTACTTCTTCCTCCTATATATATCCACATACCCCCAAACGATCAGAACAGGAGCCAAAACCCTAATTCCACCGCCGTAACTTTCTGTATCCACGAGATCCCATCTTGGGGCCTGTTCTGGAGCTCCGCCGGAGGGGGCATCGATCACGGAGGGCTTCTACATCAACACCATAGCCTGTCCGATGAAGTGTGAGTAGTTTACTTCAGACCTACGGGTCCATAGTTAGTAGCTAGATGGCTTCTTCTCTCTTTTTTGGATCTCAATACAATGTTCTCCCCCTCTCCTGTGGAGATCTATTCGATGTAATCTTCTTTTTGCGGTGTGTTTGTTGAGATCGATGAATTGTGGGTTTATGATCAAGTCTATCTATGAATAATATTTGAATCTTCTCTAAATTCTTTTATGTATGATTGGTTATCTTTGCAAGTCTCTTCGAATTATCAGTTTGGTTTGGCCTACTAGATTGATCTTTCTTGCAATGGGAGAAGTGCTTAGCTTTGGGTTCAATCTTGCGGTGTCCTTTCCTGGTGACAGTAAGGGCAGCAACGCACGTATTGTATTGTTGCCATCGAGGATAACAAGATGGGGTTTTTATCATATTGCATGAATTTATCCCTCTACATCATGTCATCTTGCTTAAGGCGTTACTCTATTCTTATGAACTTAATACTCTAGATGCATGCTGGATAGCGATCGATGTGTGGAGTAATAGTAGTAGATGCAGGAAGGAGTCGGTCTACTTGTCTCGGACGTGATGCCTATATACATGATTATACCTAGATATTCTCATAACTATGCTCAATTCTGTCAATTGCTCAATAGTAATTTGTTCACCCACCGTAGAATACTTATGCTCTCGAGAGAAGCCACTAGTGAAATGTTGGGGAACGTAGCAGAAATTCAAAATTTTCCTACGTGTCACCAAGATCTATCTATGGAGAGACTAGCAACGAGGGGGAGGAGAGTGCATCTACATACCCTTGTAGATTGCTAAGCGGAAGCGTTCAAGTGAACGGGGTTGATGGAGTCGTACTCGTCGTGATTCAAATCACCGATGACCAAGTGCCGAACGCACGGCACCTCCGCGTTCAACACACGTACATCCCGGTGACGTCTCCCACGCCTTGATCCAGCAAGGAGAGAGGGAGAGGTTGAAGAAGACTCCATCCAGCAGCAGCACAACGGCGTGGTGGTGGTGGAGGAGCGTGGCAATCCTGCAGGGCTTCGCCAAGCACCACAGAAGAGGAGGAAGAAGAGACGCAGGGCTGCACCAAGAGAGATTGAATCGCGTATCTTATGGGCAGCCCTAGGTCTCATATATATAGGGAAGGGGAGGGGCTGCGCCCCCTCTAGGGTTCCCACCCCTAGGGGGGGGGGCAGCCCTAGATGGGGATCAAAGGTGGCGGCCAAGAGGGGGAGAGGAGAGGGAGGCGCACCAATATGGGCCCTAAGGCCCATATCCTCTAGGGTTTGCCCCCTTTCCACCTCTTAGGCGCCATGGGCCCTTATGGGAGGCGCACCAGCCCACTAAGGGGCTGGTCCCTCACCACTCTTGGCCCATGCAAGCCTCCGGGGTTGGTGGCCCCACTTGGTGGACCCCCGGGACCCTCCCGGTGGTCCCGGTACGTTACCGATAAAACCCCAAAACTCTTTCGGTGTCCAAAACATGACTTCCCATATATAAATCTTTACCTCCGGACCATTCCGGAACTCCTCGCGACGTCCGGGATCTCATCCGGGACTCCGAACAACATTCGGTAACCACATACAAACTTCCTTTATAACCCTAGCGTCATCGAACCTTAAGTGTGTAGACCCTACGGGTTCGGGAGACATGCAGACATGACCGAGACGTTCTCTGGTCAATAACCAACAGCAGGATCTGGATACCCATGTTGGCTCCCACATGTTCCACGATGATCTCATCGGATGAACCACGATGTCAAGGACTTAATCAATCCCGTATACAATTCCCTTTGTCTAGCGGTATTGTACTTGCCCGAGATTCGATCGTCGGTATCCTTATACCTTGTTCAATCTCGTTACCGGCAAGTCTCTTTACTCGTTCCGTAACACATCATCCCATGATCAACTCCTTGATCACATTGTGCACATTATGATGATGTCCTACCGAGTGGGCCCAGAGATACCTCTCCGTTTACACGGAGTGACAAATCCCAGTCTCGATTCGTGCCAACCCAACAGACACTTTCAGAGATACCCGTAGTGTACCTTTATAGCCACCCAGTTACGTTGTGACGTTTGGCACACCCAAAGCACTCCTACGGTATCCGGGAGTTGCACAATCTCATGGTCTAAGGAAATGATACTTGACATTAGCAAAGCTTTAGCATATGAACTACACGATCTAGTGCTATGCTTAGGATTGGGTCTTGTCCATCACATCATTCTCCTAATGATGTGATCCCGTTATCAACGACATCCAATGTCCATGGTCAGGAAACCGTAACCATCTATTGATCAACGAGCTAGTCAACTAGAGGCTTACTAGGGACATGGTGTTGTCTATGTATCCACACATGTATCTGAGTTTCCTATCAATACAATTCTAGCATGGATAATAAACGATTATCATGAACAAGGAAATATAATAATAATCAATTTATTATTGCCTCTAGGGCATATTTCCAATATGAAACCTATGGCCCCCGGGTCTATCTTTATCATATTAATCTCCTACTACTTAGTTATTTACTTTGCTATTTACTTTGCTTTTATTTTACTTTGCATCTTTATCATAAAAATACCAAAAATATTATCTTATCATATCTATCAGATCTCACTCTCGTAAGTGGCCATATAGGGATTGACAACCCCTATTTGTGTTGGTTGTGAGGATTTATTTGTTTTGTGCAGGTACGAGGGACTCGCATGTAGCCTCCTACTGGATTGATACCTTGGTTCTCAAAAACTGAGGGAAATACTTACACTACTTTGCTGCATCATCCCTTCCTCTTTGGGGAAAACCAACGCAGTGCTAAAAGAGGTAGAAAGAAGGAATTCTGGCACCGTTGCCGGGGAGGTCTACGCAAAAGTCAACATACCAAGTACCCATCACATACCCTTATCTCATGCATTACATCATTTGCCATTTGCCTCTCGTTTTCCTCTCCCCCCAATTCACCCTTGCCATTTTATTCGCCCTCTCTCTCTATCCTCCCCCTCTATTTTCCCCCTTTTTTGTCCGCTTGATTTTTGTTTGCTTGTGTGTTAGTTTGCTTGTTTGTTGCAATGGCTCATGATAATACTAAATTGTGTGACTTCACCAATACCAACAACAATGATTTTATTAGCACTCCGATTGCTCCTCTTACCGATGCTGAATCTTGTGAAATTAATACTGCTTTGCTGAATCTTGTCATGAAAGATCCGTTCTCCGGCCTTCCTAGTGAAGATGCCGCTACCCATCTAAATAGCTTCGTTGATTTATGTGACATGCAAAAGAACAAAGATGTGGATAATGATATTGTTAAATTGAAGCTATTTCCTTTTTCGCTTAGAGATCGTGCTAAAGCTTGGTTTTCGTCTTTGCCTAAAAATAGTATTGATTCATGGAACAAGTGCAAGGATGCTTTTATCTCTAAGTATTTTCCTCCTGCTAAGATCATCTCTCTCAGAAACGATATATGAACTTTAAGCAACTTGATCATGAACATGTTGCACAAGCTTGGGAGAGAATGAAATTAATGATACGTCATTGCCCTACTCATGGTTTAAACTTGTGGATGATTATACAAAAATTTTATGCCGGATTGAATTTTGCTTCTAGAAATATTTTAGATTCGGCCACGGGAGGCACTTTTATGGAAATCACCTTAGGAGAAGCTACTAAACTCCTAGATAATATTATGGTTAATTATTCTCAATGGCATACTGAAAGATCTACTAATAAAAAGGTGCATGCGATAGAAGAAATTAATGTTTTGAGTGGAAAGGTGGATGAACTTATGAAATTATTTGCTAATAAGAGTGTTTCTTCTGATCCTAATGATATGCCCTTGTCTACTTTGATTGAGAATAATAATGAATCTATGGATGTGAATTTTGTTGGTAGGAACAATTTTGGTAATAATGCGTATAGAGGAAATTTCAATCCTAGGCCTTATCCTAGTAATCCCTCTAATAATTATGGTAATTCCTACAACAATTCTTATGGAAATTATAATAAGATGCCCTCTGATTTTGGTTCTAATATTAAAGAATTGATTACTTCGCAAAAGAATTTTAATGCTATGATTGAAGAAAAATTGCTTAAGATTGATGATTTGGCTAGGAACGTTGATAGAATTGCTCTTGATGTTAATTTTTTGAAACTTAGATCTATTCCTCATAAGCATGATATCAGTGAGTCTCTCAAAGCCATGAGAATTTCCGTTGACGAGTGCAAAGAAAGAACCGCTAGGATGCGTGCTAAGAAAGATGCCTTTATAAAAGCGTGTTCTTCTAGTTCCTATGAAAATAATGATGAAGATCTAAAAGTTATTGATGTGTCCCCTATTAAATCTTTGTTTTGCAATATGAATCTTGATAATGATGGGACTAAACATGATCCACCTTTACCTAGAAGGCGTTCCAAGAATTCTGAATCTTTTGACCTTGATGCTAAATTTGATAAAAGTGGGATTGAAGAAATTAAAACCCTAGATGTTGCTAAACCCACTGTTATGGATTTCAAGGAATTTAACTATGAGAATTGCTCTTTGATTGATTGTATTTACTTGTTGCAATCCGTGCTAAATTCTCCTCATGCTTATAGTCAAAATAAAGCGTTTACTAAACATATCGTTGATGCCTTGATGCAATCTTATGAAGAAAAACTTGAATTAGAAGTTTCTATCCCTAGAAAACTTTATGATGAGTGGGAACCAACTATTAAAATTAAAATTAAATATCATGAATTCTATGCTTTATGTGATTTGGGTGCTAGTGTTTCCATGATTCCAAAGACTTTGTGTGATTTGTTAGGTTTCCGTGATTTTGATGATTGCTCTCTAAACTTGCACCTTGCGGATTCCACTATTAAGAAACCTATGGGAAGAATTAATGATGTTCTTATTGTTTCAAATAGGAATTATTGGCCCGTAGATTTTATTGTTCTTGACATAGATTGCAATCCTTCATGTCATATTATTCTTGGTAGACCTTTCCTTAGAACGATTGGTGCAATTATTGATATGAAGGAAGGAAATATTAGATTCCAATTTCCGTTAAGGAAAGGCATGTAACACTTTCCTAGAAAGAAAATTAAATTACCTTATGAATCTATTATGAGATCCACTTATGGATTGCCTACCAAAGATGGCAATACCTAGATCTATTCTTGCTTGTTATGCCTAGCTAGGGGCGTTAAACGATAGCGCTTGTTGGGAGGCAACCCAATTTTACTTTTATTCCTTGCTTTTTGCTCCTGCTTAGTAACAAATAAATTATTTAGCCTCTGTTTTGGTTGTGTTTTTGTGTTTAATTAGTGTTTTTGCCAAGTAGAACCGTTGGGAAGACTTGGGGAAAGTCTTGTTGAACTTGCTGTAAAAAACAGAAACTTTAGCGCTCACAAGAACTGCTGCCATTTTTATTTGGATAGTGCTATTTAGTTAATTATTTTTGCATATGATTAATAGATAAATTCCTCACGTCCATCAATTTATTTTATAATTTTTGGGGTTCCAGATATTGCGCTAGCTACAGATTACTACAGACTGTTCTGTTTTTGACAGATTCTGTTTTGCGTGTGTTGTTTGCTTATTTTGATGAATCTATGGCTAGTAAAATAGTTTATGAACCATAGAGAAGTTAGAATACAGTAGGTATAACACCCATATAAATAAAGAATGAGTTCATTACAGTACCTTGAAGTGGTCTTTTGTTTTCTTTCGCTAACGGAGCTCACGAGTTTTCTACTTTAAGTTTTGTGTTGTGAAGTTTTCAAGTTTTGGGTAAAGATTTGATGGATTATGGAACAAGGAGTGGCAAGAGACTAAGCTTGGGGATGCCCATGGCACCCCCAAGATAATATAAGGATACCTAAAAGCCAAAGCTTGGGGATGCCCCGGAAGGCATCCCCTCTTTCGTCTACTTCTATCGGTAACTTTACTTGGAGCTATATTTTTATTTACCACATGATATGTGTTTTGCTTGGGGCGTCTTGTATGATTTGAGTCTTTGCTTGTTAGTTTACCACAACCATACTTGCTGTGCACACCTTTTTAGAGAGCCATACATGATTTGGAATTTGTTAGAATACTCTATGTGCTTCGCTTATATCTTTTGAGTTATATAATTTTGCTCTAGTGCTTCACTTATATCTTTTAGAGCACGGTGGTGGATTTGTTTTATAGAAACTATTGACCTCTCATGCTTAACTTAGATTATTTTGAGAGTCTTAATAGCATGGTAATTTTCTTAAAATCCTAATATGCTTGGTATGCAAGATTAATAATAAAACTTTCTTATGAGTGTGTTGAATACTAAGAGAAGTTTGATGCTTGATGGTTGTTTTGAGACATGGAGGTAATAATATCAAAGTCGTGCTAGTTGAGTAGTTGTGAAATTGAGAAATACTTGTGTTGAAGTTTGCAAGTCCCGTAGCATGCACATATGGTAAATGTTATGCAACAAATTTCAAACATGAGGTGTTATTTGATTGTCTTCCTTATGAGTGGCGGTCGGGGACGAGCGATGGTCTTTTCCTACCAATCTATCACCCTAGGAGCATGCACGTAGCACCGAGGTTTTTGATGACTTGTAGATTTTTGCAATAAGTATGTGAGTTCTTTATGACTAATGTTGAGTCCATGGATTATACGCACTCTCACCCTTCCATCCTTGCTAGCGTCTTCGGTACCGTGCATTGCTCTTTCTCACATTGAGAGTTGGCGCAAACTTCACCGGTGCATCCAAACCCCGTGATATGGTATGCTCTTTCACACATAAGCCTCATTATATCTTCCTCAAAACAGCCACCATACCTATCTATTATGGCATTTCCATAGCCATTCCGAGATATATTGCCATGCAACTTTCCATCATTCCGTTCATCATGACACATTCATCATTGTCATATTGCTTAGCATGATCATGTAGTTGACATAGTATTTGTGGCAAAGCCACCGTTCATAATTCTTTCATACATGTCACTCTTGGTTCATTGCATATCCCGGTACACCGCCGGAGGCATTCATATAGAGTCATCTTTGTTCTAGTATCGAGTTGTAATCATTGAGTTGTAAATAAATAGAAGTGTGATGATCATCATTTTCTAGAGCATTGTCCTAAGTGAGGAATATAAAAAAGAGGAAAGGCCATAAAAAGAGAAGGCCCAAAAAAAGAGAAAGGCCATAAAAAAGAGAAAAGGCCCAAAAAAAGAAAAGAAAAAAATGAGAGAAAAAGAGAGAAGGGACAATGTTACTATCCTTTGCCACACTTGTGCTTCAAAGTAGCACCATGATCTTCATAGTAGAGAGTCTCTCATGTTATCACTTTCATATACTAGTGGGAATTTTTCATTATAGAACTTGGCTTGTATATTCCAACAATGGGCCTCCTCAAGTGCCCTAGGTCTTCGTGAGCAAGCAAGTTGGATGCACACCCACTAGTTTCTTTTGTTGAGCTTTCATACATTTATAGCTCTAGTGCATCCGTTGCATGGCAATCCCTACTCCTTGCATTAACATCAATCGGTGGGCATCTCCATAGCCCATTGATTAGCCTTGTTGATGTGAGACTTTCTCCTTTTTTGTCTTCTCCACATAACCCCCCTCATTATATTCTATTCCACCTATAGTGCTATGTCCATGGCTCGCGCTCATATATTGCGTGAAAATTTATAGGTTAGAGATTACTAAAGTATGAAACAATTTCTTGGCTTGTCATCGAGGTTGGGCATGATGATAGCATTCTTGTGTGACGAAAATGAAACATGACTAAACCATATGATTTTGTAGGGATGAACTTTCTTTGGCCATGTTATATTGAGAAGACATAATTTCTTAGTTAGTATGCTTGAAGTATTATCATTTTTATGTCAATATGAACTTTTGTCTTGAATCTTTTGGATCTGAATATTCATACCACAATTAAGAAGAATTACATTAAAATTATGCCAAGTAGCACTCCGCATCAAAAATTCTGTTTTTATCATTTACCTACTCGAGGACGAGCAGGAATTAAGCTTGGGGATGCTTGATACGTCTCCAACGTATCTATAATGTTTGATTGCTCCATGCTATATTATCTACTATTTTGGACATTATTGGGCTTTATTATCCACTTTTATATTATTTTTGGGACTAACCTATTAACCGGAGGCCCAGCCCAGAATTGTTGTTTTTTTGCCTGTTTTAGGGTTTCGAAGAAAAGGAATATCAAACGGAGTTCAAACGGAATGAAACCTTCGGGAACGTGATTTTCTCACCGAATACAACTCGAGAGACTTGGAACCTATGTCAAGCCAGCTAACAGGAGCCCACAAGGTAGGGGGCGCGCCTACCCCCCAGACGCGCCCTCCACCCTCGTGGGGTCCCTATTGCTCCACCGACATACTTCTTCCTCCTATATATATCCACGTACCCCCAAACGATCAGAACAGGAGCCAAAACCCTAATTCCACCGCCATAACTTTCTGTATCTACGAGATCCCATCTTGGGGCCTGTTCCGGAGCTCGGCCGGAGGGGGCATCGATCACGGAGGGCTTCTACATCAACAGCATAGCCTCTCCGATGAAGTATGAGTAGTTTACTTCAGACCTACGGGTCCATAGTTAGTAGCTAGATGGCTTCTTTTCTCTTTTTTGGATCTCAATACAATGTTCTCCCCCTCTCTTGTGGAGATCTATTCGATGTAATCTTCTTTTTGCGGTGTGTTTGTTGAGATTGATGAATTGTGGGTTTATGATCAAGTCTATCTATGAATAATATTTGAATCTTCTCTGAATTCTTTTATGTATGATTGGTTATCTTTGCAAGTTTCTTCGAATTATTAGTTTGGTTTGGCCTACTAGATTGATCTTTCTTGCAATGGGAGAAGTGCTTAGCTTTGGGTTCAATCTTGCGGTGTCCTTTCTCGGTGACAGTAAGGGTAGCAAGGCACATATTGTATTGTTGCCATCGAAGATAACAAGATGGTTTTTTATCATATTGCATGAATTTATCCCTCTACATCATGTCATCTTGCTTAAGGCGTTACTCTGTTCTTATGAACTTAATACTCTAGATGCATGCTGGATAGCGGTCGATGTGTGGAGTAATAGTAGTAGATGCAGGCAGGAGTCGGTCTACTTGTCTCGGACGTGATGCCTATATACATGATTATACCTAGATATTCTCATAACTATGCTCAATTCTGTTAATTGCTCAACAGTAATTTGTTTACCCACCGTAGAATACTTATGCTCTCAAGAGAAGCCACTAGTGAAACCTATGGCCCCCGGGTCTATCTTTATCATATTAATCTCCTACTACTTAGTTATTTACTTTGCTATTTACTTTTCTTTTATTTTACTATGCATCTTTATCATAAAAATACCAAAAATATTATCTTATCATATCTATCAGATCTCACTCTCGTAAGTGGCCCTATAGGGATTGACAACCCCTATTTGCGTTGGTTGTGAGGATTTATTTGTTTTGTGCAGGTACGAGGGACTCGCGCGTAGCCTCCTACTGGATTGATACCTTGGTTCTCAAAAACTGAGGGAAATACTTACGCTACTTTGCGGCATCATCCCTTCCTCTTCGGGGAAAACCAACGCAGTGCTAAAAGAGGTAGCATTGCTCTCTGCATTGTTCCGGAGAATGGAGTCTTAGTCATCTTGCCCATGAGGCATGGTTCACAAGCATCAAGTGATTCATAATCAAGTGATTCCAAAAGCCCATCAGCATGGAGTTTCTTCATGCGCTTTACAACAATATGACTTAAACGACAGTGCTACAAATATGTTGCACTATCATTATCAACTTTGCATCTTTTGGCATCAATATTATGAATATGTGTATCACTATGATCGAGATTCAGTAAACCATTCACCTTTGGGTGTATGACCTCAGAAGGTCTTATTCATGTAAACAGAATAACAATTATTCTTTGACTTAAATGAATAACCGTATTGCAGTAAACATGATCCAATCATATTATGCTCAATGCAAACACCAAATAACATTTATTTTAGGTTCAACACTAATCCCGAAGGTAAAGGGAGTGTGCGATGGTGATCTTATCAACCTTTGAATCACTTCCAACACACATCGTCACCTTGCCCTCAACTAGTCTTTGTTCATTTTGTAACTCCTGTTTTGAGTTACTAATCATACCAACTGAACGAGTATCAAGTACCCAGGGGCTACCATGAACACACTAGAAAAGTACACATCAATAACATGTATATCATATATACATTTGTTCACTTTGCTATCCTTCTTATCCGCCAAGTATTTGGGGTAGTTCCGCTTTCAGTGACCATTTCCTTTGCAGTAGAAGCACTCAGTTTCAGGCTTAGGTCTAGGTTTGGGCTTCTTCACGGGAGTGGCAACTTGCTTGCCATTCTTCTTGAAGTTCCCTTTCTTTCCCTTGTCCTTTTACTTGAAACTAGTGGTTTTGTCAACCATCAACACTTGATGCTTTTTCTTGATTTCTACCTTCGCCAATTTAAGCATCGTGAAGAGCTTGGGAATCGTTTTCATTATCCCTTGCATATTATAGTTCATCACAAAGTTCTAGTAACTTGGTGATAGTGACTAGAGAACTCTGTCAATCGCTATATTATCTAGAAGATTAACTCCCACTTGATTCAAGTGATGGTAGTACTCAGACATTCTGAGCACATGCTCACCAGCTGAGCTATTCTCCTCCATCATGTAGGCAAAGTACTTGTCAGAGGTCTCATACCTCTCGACTCAGGCATGAGTCTGAAATACCAATTTCAGCTTTTGGAACATCTTATATGATTTGTGGTGTTCAAAACATTTCTGAAGTCTCGATTCTAAGCCGTAAAGCATGGCGCACTAAACTATCAAGTAGTCATCATACCGAGCATTTCCAAACATTCATAATGTCTGCATCTCCTCATGCAATAGGTCCGTCACCTAGCGGTGCATCAAGGACATAATTCTTCTGTGCAGCAATGAGGATAATCCTCAGATCACGGAGCCAGTCCACATTATTGCTACTAACATCTTTCAACATAGTTTTCTCTAGGAACATATCAAAAATAAAACAGGGGAGCTATATGCGAGCTATTGATCTACAACATAGATATGCAAAAACTATCAGGACTAAATTCATGATAAATTAAAGTTCAATTAATCATATTACTTAAGAACTCCCACTTAGATAGACATCCCTCTAGTCATCTAAATGATCACATGCTCCATATCAACTAAACCATGTCCGATCATCACGTGAGATGGAGTAGTTTTCAATGGTGAACATCACTATATATGTTGATCATATCTACTATATGATTCACGTTCGACCTTTCGGTCCCAGTGTTCCAAGGCCATATCTGCATATGCTAGGCTCGTCCAGTTTAACTCGAGTATTCTGCGTGTGCAAAACTGGCTTGCACCCGTTGTATGTGAACGCAGAGCTTATCACACCCGATCAGCATGGTGAACTATCGCAATGGTGCATACTCAGGGAGAACACTTATACCTTGAAATTTTAGTAAGGGATCATCTCATAATGCTACCATCGTACTAAGCAAAATAGGACGCATAAAAGATAAACATCACATGGAATCAAAATATGTGACATGATATGGCCATCATCATCGTGTGCCATTGATCTCCAACTCCAAAGTACAGTCATGATCTCCATAGTCACCGGCATGACACCATGATCTCCATCATCTTGATCTTTATCAATGTGTCGTCACATGATCATCTCACCAACTATTGCTATCGCATAGCAATAAAGTAAAGCAATTATATGGCACTTGCATCTTATGCAATAAAGAGACAACCATAAGGCTCCTGCCAGTTGCCGATAACTTTAACAAAACATGATCATCTTATACAACAATTTATACCTCATCACTTCTTGACCATATCACATCACAGCATGCCCTGCAAAAACAAGTTAGACGTCATCTACATTGTTGTTGCAAGTTTTAAGTGGCTGCTACGGGCTTAGCAAGAACCGTTCTTACCTACGCATCAAAAACCACAACGCGGTATAGTGATTGCTTTTTTGATCTTCAGAAAGAATCCTGTTCATTGAATCCGATTCAACTAAAGTTCGAGAAACTAACACCCGCCAGTCACCTGTGTGCAAAGCACGTCGGTAGAACCAGTCTCATGAACGCGGTCATGTAATGTCGGTCTGGGCCGCTTCATCCAACAATACCGCCGAATCAAGAAACAACTAGTGATGACAAGCAATATGTATATACCCACACCCACAACTCCTTTGTGTTCTACTCGTGCATATAACATCTACGCATAGACCTGGCTCGGATGCCACTGTTGGGGAACGCAGTATTTCAAAAAAAAATCCTACGATCACGCAAGATCTATCTAGGAGATGCATAGAAATGAGAGGGGAGAGTGTGTCCACGTACCCTCATAGACTAAAAGCGGAAGCGTTAAGTAACGCGGTTGATGTAGTCGAACGTCTTCGCGATCCAACCGATCAAGTACCGAATGCACGGCACCTCCGTGATCTGCACACGTTCAGCTCGGTGACGTCCCTCGTACTCTTGATCCAGTTGAGGCCGAGGGAGAGTTTCGTCAGCATGATGGCATGATGAAGGTGATGATGAATTTACCGACGTAGGGCTTCGCCTAAGCACTACAACGATATGACCGAGGTGGAAATCTGTGGAGGGGGGCACCGCACACGGCTAAGACAACTGTCAACTTGTGTGTCTATGGGGTGCCCCCTCCCCCGTATATAAAGGAGTGGAGGAGGGGAGGGTCGGCCCTCTCTATGGGGCGCCCCAAGGCGGATGCCAACTCCTAGTAGGAGTAGGTTTCCCCCCTTCCCTAGTTGGAATAGGAGAAGAAGGAAGAGGGAGAAGGAGAGAAGGAAAGGGGGTCGGCCCCCTCCCCAATCCGGATTGGGCTTGGGGGGCGCGCCCCCCACTTGGACGCCTCCTTCTCTCTCCCACCATTGCCCATTAAAGCCCATTGACTCCCGGGGGGGGGGGGGGGTCCGGTACCCCCCCGGTACTCCGGTAATCGCACGAACTTATCCGAAACCATTCTGGTGTCCAAACATAGCCTTCCAATATATCAGTCTTTATGTCTCGACCATTTCAAGACTCCTCGTCATGTCTGTGATCACATCCGGGACTCCGAACTACCTTCTGTACATCAAAACACATAAACTCATAATACTGATTGTCATCGAACGTTAAGCGTGCGGACCTTCCGGGTTCGAGAACTATGTAGACATGACCGAGACTCACTTCCGGTCAATAACCAATAGCGGAACCTGGATGCTCATATTGGTTCCTACATATTCTATGAAGATCTTTAGCGGTCAAACCGCATAACAACATACGTTGTTCCCTTTGTCATCGGTATGGTACTTGCCCGAGATTCGATCGTCGGTATCCTCATACCTAGTTTAATCTCGTTATCGGCAAGTCTCTTTACTCGTTCTGTAATGCATCATCCCATAACTAACTCTTTAGTCACATTGCTTGCAAGGCTTATAGTGATGAGCATTACCGAGAGGGCCCAGAGATACCTCTACGACAATCAGAGTGACAAATCCTAATCTCGATCTATGCCAACTCAACAAACACCATTGGAGACACCTGTAGAGCATCTTTATAATCACCCAGTTACGTTGTGACATTTGATAGCACAATAAGTGTTCCTCCGGTATTCGGGAGTTGCATAATCTCATAGTCATAGGAACATGTATAAGTCATGAAGAAAGCATAGCAATAAACTAAACGATCATAGTGCTAAGCTAACAGATGGGTCATGTCAATAACATCATTCTCTAATGATGTGATCCCATTCATCAAATGAAAATTCATGTCCATGGCTAGGAAATTTAACCATCTTTGATTAACGAGCTAGTCAAGTAGAGGCATACTAGTGACATTCTGTTTGTCTATGTATTCACACATGTACTAAGTTTCCGGTTAATACTATTCTAGCATGAATAATAAACATTTATCATGATAGAAGGAAATATAAACAACAACTTTATTATTGCCTCTAGGCATATTTCCTTTAGTTTGGATGGCTAGAGCAAGAATATCAGAGGTTGAAGAAGCGGGACGATCGTTGGATGTTAACAATCCCACGATCACTGGTGATATAATCGTTTGTTGACTAAGTTGACAAAGCCCTCCGTCCGCATCAACTTAGTAGGCCCACAAGTCAGGCTCCCACTATGGTGGGTCCCAGCTAGTAGGGGGAGTATTCATTCTTTTGTGCGTAATAAGGAGGCACTTCCTTGCATGCGAAGATATAGCTGGTGGGTCCGAGCTGTCAGCGGGAGTATTCATTCTTTTTGGCGTAATAAGGAGGTACTTGCTTGCGTGCGGCCATGGACCATGTGGGTCCAAACTGTCAACCTCTCCATGTACATCCCTCTTCCTATGTTGTCATTTGTTGATAACGTCGAACAAGCCGTGCCGAGAACAACAGCACGATGGATGACGACAAGACCTAGGAAGGGAATGACCCGGAGGTGGCGAAGCCACAGTAGTGGAGGGATGTGGGTGAGTAGAGGGATGGCCTAGCCAGTGGTGGGAGTAGTAGGGGGATGTGAGGCCTGCGCGGCAGCACAGCCGGCCACGAAAGGCGGGAGCAGGCAGTCCTGCCGGCACTGGATTTGGCGGTTGGAGCAAGAAGATCAGAGATTGAAGAAACACAACGGCCGTTGGATTGACATCCAACGGTTACGTCTGCTAGAATCGTTTGTTGACGTATATAATAAGTAAAAAAATCTTGCATACGCGTCAACTTAATAGGCCCACAAGTCAGACCATTCCCTATTTTTAATAATTTATATATAGCTCATTGCAACTTCTTATGCAATTTATTGCAGTCCGTTTTTTTGTTGGCCAGAGCCAGGGTTAAAAATTTAAATGAAATTTTGCATATTTCTGTGGGTCCCAAACTATTTTTAATACCAAAATTTCGAGCCGGATTTAAAGTACTTTGAAGATATATTTAAATTAGGTTAAAGCCCAGTGAAATAGGAATGTGAAAATGTGAAAAAATTCAGAAATTATAAAGTAATTGCCAATTTTTCATCTGTTTTTATATTTACAACCCATTTCATATTACTTCAAGATTTGCAGGCGTCTTGAAAGAGTTGCAGCCCATCAGGGCATAGAAAAATAAGTAGGGCTGGATTGGGTATTCTTCAAAAAAATAAAGTGGGCTCATTTTCACAAAGAAAAAAATAGTTGGGCTGGTCATATGGTGAACATAAAATATAAGCCTGGGCTAGACGGGCCACAGCCCAGTTGAAACCCTGCTCCGTCTCAACAATAACAAAAAAATGTTGCTCGAGCAGCTACGTCCCAGGTGTCAGCCGATCTTGTGGTGTTGTTCTCTTGTCTATTGACTATATACGCTGACAATGTCGTGGGTCCCAGATGTCAGGAAACCACTAGAAGGAAGCATTTTCTTTTTCCATACGCTAACAATGGAGTATACAAAAAAGAGGAACTTCCTTGCGTCTGGCCATGGGCATGGTGGGCCCCTACTGCCATCCTCTCCATGTACAATCTATGCCGATTTCTGTTGTTTGTTGACCATGTTGACAACGCAAGAGGGCGGCGTCGCGGCGAGCGCACCAAAGTGCGCGGAGGATGACGGTGAGGCCTTGGACGTGGGCATTAACGATTTAGGAGACGATAGGGTGGCGATGCGTGCGCTGAGGCGCAGCCAGCCATGAGAGGCAGAAGCAGGCGGCCCCGCTAGCGCTGGTTTGGTTTTGGCGGCTGGAGGAAGACAGGATTGAAGAAACACGATAGACTGCAAAAGCAGTAGGAGTACTTAACAACCTTAACTGAAACCAGGAGGGGCACTTAACAACCATAGCTGAAATCAGTATGAGTACTTATATAGGTTCAACCGTACAAAACACACCTCCAACAGTGGTACTTTGCCTACAGTTAACCAAGGGTGAGGCCGCCAAGCCCCAGGACAAGGCCCAGGCGCCACCCCGTGCATCCACAACCTTCTGAAAGCGACTTCATCTCGCAATGTGGTCAATAAACAATATATTCACTTTAGAGCCATGGAAAAGCAAGAACATAATCTTCTGTCCTATTCTCCAAGATGTGCGTGCCTTCATTATTTGAGACCACCCATGAATAAGTATCTTTTCACCTCCAAGGGGAATGGAGTAGGTCGACATAAACATCATGTTGTGACCAAGCGCAAGTCTGACCAGACCATGGTCATGCATCTGTATAGGAACAATAGAACTAGGTAGTTTCTGTTTCAAGAAGATCACAGCTGTAAAACTGTGTATAAGCAAGAGTTTATGAACAACATATATAACAGAAAACAGCTTGTATCATAAGTTTCTCGACATAGTTGGACCTGTTCAATGAGTGCAGCAGTGGCACACATATCCCACGTGGCCTTCCACCATTGAAACGCCCCACAAGAACCTCAAGACGATCAATAAAGTGTAGGAACTTGTGGATGTCGTCCCAGTCAACTTCAGTGCCATCAATAATAGCTGAGTTCTTAGAGAATAACAAACGAGTAGCTTGCTTAACTCTGAAAAAACTTACACGTGCCACCAATTATAAGAAAATATTAGTTAGAAGTAGCATCTTCGTGAGAGATTCGTTGCTACTTCCAAAGTTAAATTGTGATTAGTTAGACAGAATAGGTGGATTAATAAGTAATTGAGGCAACAAGCAAGAACCAGATACAAAACTAACATGGATGAACAATTGGAACAACATCGTGGTGGAAGATTGCCGTGAAGATGAGACTAGGTTCTGGTATTTCCATCAACGTTCGTGTGTAAACTTTCAGTCTGTAACACTTGAGGAAGTTTATCCAAGTTTGGCCATAAAAAAGCAGCGATCTTCTTGGTTCATGAACCCAACTCCGAACTTATATCCATGGCTTGTCTTCACTGTGACCATTAAACTGGTGTATTCAGTTATGACAAGGCCGAGCATCTTGAGTACATGTGTTCTGGCAAATCAAGGAATGCACTGCAGGAAAAATAATATGAGAACACAATGTATTCCCTATCCAAATATAGAAATAATTTCCTCCTTCACGTCAGTGTTGACCATGGTACTAGTACCTTTTAGCCAAATATAGCAATCCAAATTTCAAAATTAGTCGACAGCATGTTCAAAAAAACCCACCCTCCCGGATAGAAAAGAGGATTCTAAGAACATACTGTGCGCATTTTAAAATCCTGTGTTAGGATGAGAAGGAACAAGTGTGGCGTCTCGCTGAGGGCGCAGAAACCTGTAGGGTCCTCGCACTTTGGGCACTGCAAATGAAACACACTAGATTCAGTAGGAAGAAAAATGCATCAACGGCGGCGGCTGCCATCCTAGGATTACCCGTGACCAAGGGACTTGGATTTATGAGGGATGGATGAAGAATTCGTACCAGGTTTTCCATGAGAAAACCCTATGCAATCGCCAAGCGGGGTTTCCTCTGAACAACAAGGCGATGGAGAAGGGGATTCAGGCTCAGTGAAATATTACCGCTTCGTCCGTCCAGCTTACTGCTAAAGCTGGAAAGGTGGTTTTTTTGTGATTTGACGACTCATTGGGCATTACTGCGGCGCTACGACCGGGGTGTGTCTACCGTGCAGTTGTGCACTCTAATTTGGTGCATATGGCACGTGGACCCCATTGACGGATGCCCCACATATCAACGAAAGGAAGTAGAAAGATAGGAGTAACTAGTTGCACATAAATATATTTTTGACAGAGAGATACTCCCTCTGTAAAGAAATATAGAAATATTTTATATCACAACTTTATACATAAGAAAAATCAAGGGGAATATATATAACATACATAATTATAAAAACAGTGTTTTTAACACAGTATAGACGAGTTGGTGATGATGGTGTGCCTGCCATCCTGCAATATAGGACGTCCGATTTATATCTGACGGATAGGAAGGAAACTATGGCAATTTTGCAAGAAAGGTAACCACACACCTCTCCACACTTGCAAATAAGGCCTTCCCTCATTCATCCTTTTCTCTCACAAGATAAAATACTCATACAAATGCATCTTGATGTTACATGCAATGCACGGGCATTATGGGGGTTCAGCTGAGAATATAATACTCAGACAGCCTCACGGTTCTGGACTTTGGGCCACAGGCCGGTGGGCCTGCATGTTTGGGGGCCCATGTGTTCTACCTCAGCAAGCGATTGGTACGACACTGGTTTTAGATGCGATCGCAAGGCAAATACACAAAATTGAGTAAAGCACGTCAATTGTTAGAATGAAATCGAACGACAGTTCCTAACCAGCAATCAGAGTTGCAATTCTATAAACAATATACCATGTGATAAATAATACTGTTGTACTAGTTATACACACAGGACACTTGTTTCACCATGCCAGATTATTACATCAAAATCTCTCGGAGGATAGATCAGTTCGGCAGTTGCGTGCTGCTACTAAAGAATTTCAAGGTTGATTTGGACCAGCTCTCCTTGCCGAGAAAGTCCGATTTTGACATCATCCCCTATCGCAAGATAAGATTTAGACTTAAACCTTGACCATCCTTTAGCATCAATCATCATGCGACCATCCTTTGTACTTACGGTATATTGAGCAGGTTCATTCACACCAAGGTTGTGCATGGTAAGAGAAACTTGGCCACGGTCACCCGTATATTTGAACGACTCCCTCGTTGCTCTAGGAATTCTCGGTTTGCAAACAAGAAGACATACACAAACAGTTAGATCAACACAGTGAATCATGTGAAACAACATGGAAAGAAAAAGAACGAAGCACTTGGGCGGCCAATGCTTACCAAGAAGGTGGACATGTCGGTTTTTGTAAGGACTTTGGTATATGAAGTGCGAACTGCAGCCTAGTCTGTTGCCGGTGCAACTGCTGGTTCCGTTGCCGCTGCACAGGCTGGAGCAGATGCAATTGCAAGTGTTGGTGCAGGTGCCGAAGCCGTTGCTGGTGCCCGTGCCAGTGTGATTGGTAGTTCCACTGTTGTTGCCAGAGATGGTGACCCTTGTAGAGCTGGTGCCGATGTCAGAGCAGGTGCCGGTGTCGATGCCCGATCCTCCAGTAGACCAGGCTGATCCACCGACACGATCGGTGCCCAATCCTCAGCCGGATCAGACTAAGCTATTGCCGCCGTCAGTGCTAGAGCAACTGCCGGTGCTTGATCCGTTGCTGAAGGTGGTACCGATGTGCGAGATAGCAGCGATCGTGTCTGGTCTGCTATGATCAGCTTTCTAACTTGAGTAGGCTCTGTGACCGTGATCCAGTCTTTTTCTTCATTTCTTTTACACGCGAGAAGGACTAATTGTGGCGTGTTTGTTAAACCAAACGGTAGTTCATCATAGGGATTCAGCTTGTACTCAGACAACGGACTGATCCAATTTTTTTCCAGTAATATAAGTGATGGACAGTGCCTTCGTCACTGACACTATGTAAGAAGTGAAACCTGCTAAAATATCCATCGTAGAGCAAACCAAATGGTTTATTCTGTGATGAATGTCATATGGCAAAACCTGCATCGTAAAGTTGTAGCAGAAGAAAGAAAACATGACACTAAATCAATAAGATTTAGATAGTAAATCAATAAGATTTACCTGATGTTACATGAGTGAATCCTTACCAGGAAATCACTATGTTGAAGTACTAAACAGAAGATTGATCGTCCAACTACGCGTGGTATGCAGGGCCCCCGCCTACTCCCACAAGCAGGACAGTCCAAAGGTCGTGACAAATCATATGGACCGAACATCCTAGTGGGTGCAATAAACCCTGCAATGCATACAGATATTGGAGTGTAACCATAATTGATAAACCGTCCTCACAAAAAAGATGATCTGGATACTTCAAAATATACGGAGTGAATTGAGTGGACAGACATTAACATAGACTGTTCTCAGGACTCACCACACACCAAAAGCGGCAGTACTAAACAATACAGGGTTAACAAACACAAATCAAGTATTGAACAATAGTACTTACTACAGACAAGCAAAGTTGCACTAATTAAACTCTGTAGACTATTTCTTGCCACCGACCTACGGGATGAACCTCGCCTAACTGACTAGGCCATGGACTTCGTGAGAGAAGTCTATCGGCACCATCACCATCTCGTCAACCTTGGAGAACCTAACAGAGTGGTCTTTCCACTCATAAACATGACGATGAAGACATGCCGCATCAGATTTGTCGGGAAGCTCTACAAGAACCACCCTTCGTAATTGAAGGCACAGTCGGAAAACTGTTGTGGTCAAGTACAACCTCGAGAACACGCCTGGCAACAATTCTATAGGAAAACACTAGTTCAGGACACATGGCGACAAGGACACATCAGCTGGATAGTTTAGTGGTAGAACTCATCCTCAGGTCTTCCAGTTCACACGGCATGACTTTGAGAACTTCATCTCCATTGCGGACCTGGTTCTAATTCAAACAGAAACCAAATATTTTATTACTACCTTCGTTCAGAAATATAAGATGATATTTGTAGGATCGAAAGTATGTCTAGAGGGGGGGGGGGTGATTAGACTACTTGACCAAATAAAAACTTAACCTTTTCCCAATTTTAGTTCTTGGAAGATTTTAGCTATTTTAGGACAAGTCAAGCAATCATCACACAATTCAAGCAAGCATGCAAAGAGTATATTGGCAGCGGAAAGTAAAGCATGCAACTTGCAAGAATGTAAAGGGAAGGGTTTGGAGAATTCAAACGCAATTAGAGACACGGATGTTTTCCTGTGGTTCGAATAGGTGGTGCTATCCTACATCCACGTTGATGGGGACTTCAACCCACGAAGGGTAACGGTTGCGCGAGTCCACGGAGGGCTCCACCCACGAAGGGTCCACGAAGTAGCAACCTTGTCTATCCCACCATGGCCATCGCCCACGAAGGACTTGCCTCACTAGCGGTAGATCTTCACGAAGTAGGCGATCTCCTTGCCCTTACAAACTCCTTGGTTCAACTCCACAATCTTGTCAGAGGCTCCCAAGTGACACCTAGCCAATCTAGGAGACACCACTCTCCAAGAAGTAACAAACAGTGTGTTGATGATGAACTCCTTGCTCTTGTGCTTCAAATGATAGTCTCCCCAACACTCAACTCTCTCTCATAGGATTTGGATCTGGTGGAAAGAAGATTTGAGTGGAAAGCAACTTGGGGAAGGCTAGAGATCAAGATTCATATGGTAGGAATGGAATATCTTGGTCTCAACACATGAGTAGGTGGTTCTCTCTCAGAACATATGAGTTGGAATTGTGTATGTGTTCTAATTGCTCTCTCACGAATGAAGAGGAGGTGGAGGGGTATATATAGCCTCGACACAAAATCCAACCGTTACACACAATCTACCAATCTCGGCGGGACCGAATCAACAAACTCGGTCGGACCGAAAAGGTAAACCTAGTGACCGTTAGAGATTTTCGGTGGGACTGACATGCAACTCGGTCGGACCAATATGGTTAGGGTTTGGGCACAACGTAATCTCGGTGAGACCGATTACACAAACTCGGTGAGACCGAGTTTGGTAATAAGCTAACCAGAGAGTTGGTCAGGCAAACTCGGTGGGACCGATTTGCTCTTTCGGTGAGACCGAAAAGTTACAAAAGGGAAACACAGAGTTTACATTGCAATCTCGGTGGGACCGATTCGCTCTTTCGGTGAGACCGAAAAGTTACGAAAGGGAAACAGAGAGTTTGCAATCCCATCTCGGTGAGACCGAGATCCCTATCGGTAGGACCGAATTGCTAGGGTTTGGCAGTGGCTTATGACATATGAAACTCGGTGGCGCCGGATAGATAGAATCGGTATGACCGAGTTTGGCTTAGGGTTTAGGCCATTTGTGGATATGGGAAAGTGGTTGAGGATTTTGGAGCATATCACTAAGCACATGAAGCAAGAGGCTCATTAAGCAACACCTCATCCCTCCTTGATAGTATTGGCTTTTCCTAAAGACTCAATGTGATCTTGGATCACTAAAATATAGAATGAAGAGTCTTGAGCTTTTGAGCTTGAGCCAATCCTTTGTCCTTAGCATTTTGAGGGTTCCACTTTCACATCCATGCCATGCCAATCATTGAGCTTTCCTGAAATAATCAACTTGGAATAGCATTAGCTCAATGAGCTATATGTTGTTATGAATTACCAAAACCACCTAAGGATAGTTGCACTTTCAATCTCCCCCTTTTTGGTAATTGATGACAACATATAGATCAAAGCTTCGACAATGATAATAAGCATGAAATATATCGTCGCTTTGAGAAGTATGTGATAAGTAAGAGCTCCCCCTAAATTTGTGCATATTTAAAATTTGCTTTGGACTGCAAATGCACAAAGAGTTAGAGTCATGGGTTACTCTTCCATGTCACATACATCTTGGTGGAGCGCTTAAAATGATAAGAATGAAATACATGCACTCATCACCAAGAATAGTGAATGATCACATAAGATAGATAGAATAATAGCATTAAGCAAACATTAAGTGTAGCTTATGATCAAACACATGATCATCGATGTCTCACGGATAATGACATAGTATCTCACACAAAAGCAAACGAAGTTCGAAAAGCCACCAAATAAAACAAGAGAGAATAAAAGCAACACTCTCTCTCGAAGCCTATGATCTATACATTTTCTCCCCCCTTTGGCAACAAGTTACCAAAAAGTTCCTAGAAAATGCATAGTGCTATGTCGACACTCAGGCTTGATCTTCAGGTGGTGGTGGAGTCCGAAGCACTCCAAGGACGAAGCCTTCTGTAGACGTGGTCGGAGTCGAGGCTGAAGTGGACGCTGGAGCTGGTGGAACTGAGGCTGTGGCTGGTGCAGACGTGGTGGCTCTGGTGTCAGCAATTGGCACTGCAGACGACCTCGGAGCTCGTGGCACTCTGGCAAAAGCATCAGTTGTCGTCTTGCCTCTCCTCTCCTGCATGTCATCCTGGAGCTGCTCCACAGCAGTCTGAATCTCTGTCACCTTGATATCCAAGTCATAGAACCTCTGTTCTACGATCCTGTCTAGGCTTGCCTGGTTCTGAGTTAGGGCGGCCAATCCTTTCTCAATACGCAGGGTGGATGCAATCAGGTAACCAAGCTGCTCTTATTTGGTTTTCAGGAAATATTCAGATGCCTCCTCTTGAGTTGGCATCTTGGCAGCTTTCTCCTTCCTGGCCTTCTCCTTCTTGGCTTGTGCTTGGGCAGATGATGGCTCATTCTCAGTCATGACCACTTGATTATCTTCAAAGTCGGGACGGATGGGCAGGTGTTCCTTGTCCAATAAATATATCCCCGTGCCCATCTTGGAGTTGATGAGCTCCTGAATCTGTGGGGCATATCCACAGCTCCTCTTCTGGTCTGCTGCTGTCCTCTTGATTGTTTCTGCCATGAGGCTCATGACTTTGAACTTCTGTGGGACGTCAAAGATATGAAGCAAGTTGATTGCATGGCCCCTGATCATCTTGTGATCTCCAGACTTGGGCAATAAGGTGTGCCTCAGTATCCAATTGATAATGGGCAGCCCTGATAGAAGATAATGTACCGAGCCAAACTTGAAAGTGTCAAGTGCTTCATTTGGAATCTCCTTGTACATGTTGGACATGGAGTTGTGGTCCATCTTCTTCTTGGCATAAACGTCCAAGTCATCTGCTTGCTCCTCTGGGGCATTAATCAGCTGAGCCCATTCAGCAACTGTGTACTGGTACCTCGTACCCTCTGACATCCAAATTATCCTACCATCTGGATAAAAATGGGCTGTGGAGTAGAACTGCATGATGAGTTCCTCGTTCCACTTTGTGAGCTTCTGCCCAACAAAGTCCTCTACTCCACATGCCTTGAAGCTGTCCTGCACTCCAGGGTAGTACTCTTCGTTGTCCTTGATATATTGCCAATCGACCCATCTCATGTCACAGACAATGGGCTTCTTGTCTAGCAGCACTGTCTCATAGAAATCCTGCTGCTCCTTGGTGTGAAACCTGTAGTCAACTGCAGTCCTTCTCCTTGAAGCATACGGGTTTGCTTCTCTCCACTTCCGGGGCCCTGAATCTCTCCTGAGTTTCATATCCTCGGCCACAGGATGTGCATCGTTGTGGTCTGGGATCTTGGGCTTAAGCTTTCTAAGAACATTCTCTTCCTCTTCTTCTGCAGCTTTAGGCACTGGGGCCTTATTCTTCTCAGTAGCTGGGATGCTTCTTGTATTTCTCTTTGGCTTTGGCTTTGGAGCTGGCTTGGCCTTGGAAGCAGCTGCCCCTGATCTTATGGCATCACCCATCAGCTTGGGTGCCTTTGGTGCTGGTGCAGCTACCTCTTCTTCCTCCTCCTCATCTTCCATGATGGAAGCTTTGCCAAGCACTTTGGCTACAATTTTCTTCACCCTTTCTTTCCTCTTCTTGCCTTCAGCAGCAACTGGCTCAATGGGAGTGGGCTTCTTAGTTGAAGCTCTAGCCTTTGACATAGGCTGCCTGCCTGCTGGCCTTTTGATCTTCATACCTGGTTTTATGCCCTGTGCTGGCTCAACTCTCTTGGAAGTTGCTTCCTCTCCTGCCCCATAATCCTCATCTTCTGACTCTGAGGTTCTCTTCCTTCTCTGTCTTGTGGCAGCTTTAGGCAGATTGCTAGGGGTGCTCCTGCTGCCATCATCTGAGGAACTTGAGGGACTAGTGCCCTCACTCATCTGCACTTGCTATTCTGATAGGTTCTGGCTATCACTTTGGTCTGACATGATGCAAACTCTGACTGCTGACCCTGTGAATAGGTTATAGATGAGATAGAGTGGATGAGCATCACAAAATGCAGAGATTTTTGCAAAAGAATAATTCAAAAACTTAGTTTTAGTTTCCCACTGAAAACATCTCGGATCTACCGATTTCTAAACTCGGTGATACCGAAGCAGTTTTGGCACCTGACCTGGTGAACTCGGTCAGACCGAGTCACAGTTCGGTGGCACCGAGACTGCTAGGGTTTCACAGAGTTCCAAAATCGGTCACACCGATAAGTAATTCTCGGTTAGACCGAGTCTCACTTATGCAATGGCATAAGCCAAATCGGTGGTACCGAGTTTTTCAAGTCGGTGGGTCCGAGATGGTTTCGGCGGAAACCTAACCCTAAAATTTTCGAATTAAACCTAATCTACGAGTTCATTGACTGGATAGGAGTTTATCAAACGTGGCAAGAATCATGATGATCACAATGTGCTAGGAATCGGATTGGAGAATAGCACAAAGATCGAGTCCATACCCTAGTTCGGCGGAGACTCGCTACGGCGGCAACGGCGGGGTAGAATTCCCGTTGACGGCGATGGAGACCAGCGACTGGAGGCGGCTGGCGGCGAGGAGACGATCCGGAGACCAAGTTGGCAGAGCAGGCTATCGCGCGGGCAAAGGGGTTCGGAGAAATTTCCAAATTTTTGCCCATGACTATATATAGCCCGACCCTGTCGGTGTGACCGAGTGGAACAACTCGGTGGCACCGAGATGCAAAACTGTATACAGTTGTTGCAACTCGGTGTGTCCGAATGGTTCAAATCGGTTGCACCGAGATCGAAAACCTTGACCAACTTAATGATCTCGGTAGGACCGAAAGTAGGGTATCGGTCAGACCGAGAATCACAAAGAGGTTTTGGAAGTTTAAGTCTATGACGAATCGGGGACTCCGAGCGCTCCTCACACAGAGTGGTTCGAATTTGACTTGATCAAATTTTGTGATGTAGCATGAATAGAGTTTGAGACGAGAAAAGCATAGACAGCTAGAGGAGGTTCTTACGCATTCTTGTCCATCCACTTGGCAAAAGAAAATAAAGCCAACCAATCAAAACAACAAGTGGATGTCCTCGAATGAGTAAAATATGCAACCAACATGCTCACACAATAAGATGGCAAATGAAATATGTGACAAAGCATGCACAACCAATTCTAGCATCCATCAAGCAATTTGCGATGACTAGGTCATCTATATATGAGTATATTGACTTAGGAGTCAAGTGAGAACACTTGATCATAGGTCATACTCATCGTTTAAGCTCAAGTGGGGTTACCACTTTTACATAAAGCATTGTTGTGTTCACATCTTTAGAGTTGCTTTAGCTCAAGTCTTAGAGTAAAGCTCCCCCTAGATGTGATATCCCCCCTAAGAGGGATGAACTAACCTTGGGTTTTGCCGATGATGACTTCATGTAGATGTTGAAGATGTGTATGCTCAATGTTGATGTAGATCACTTGGAGCTATCCATTTGAGTGAACTGCACTTTCAATACCTACATGGTTAGTCCCACAAGGAACAAACAAGGATATCCATAGACATAGAGTGATGCACACACAAGATGATGTCCATGAAAACTTTTAGGTTACCTTGTCCCTTGTCTTACCAACAAGAGGGTTTGTGACTCCTTGAACTAGTGCAAGATGTGGAAGTTGATTGCACTTGTTCTTGCCAAAATGATAAGAGTGAAGTATGTTGGCGGAGTCACCCTCAAGAACTCTCTAGTTCTTCTTCTTTTGGACCCACACCATCTTGATGGGAATCCTTGGAGTTGTAGTCGTACTTGATGAAGTGGAACTTGAAGTGGTCTTGGGAATCCACTTGACCAAGGTCTTAGGAGCTTCTTCAAATGCATCAATTTCCTCTTGAAGCTTGTTCTTGCCTTTTTGCTTGTAGTCTTGTGGTGGAAGATCATCTTGAGCTTGTGTCCCCTTGAAGGAAGTATCATACTTCTCTTGTTGAGGAACAAACTTTGTCTTGGGGTATTGATCTTCTTCCCACTCAACTCCATTGGCATTGAACTTTCGTTCAAAACCAACACCTTGATTCCTCCGGTGCATTCCTTGCTTGCACACAATTTCCTCGAATTGCTTACTCCCGGCAAGGCTTTTGTACACTCCTTTCTCTATAATTCCCTTCAATAAGCTATTTTCTTGCTCAAGTGTAACTTGGCTAAGAGAATCATTAGTGGAATCAAGAGAACTACTAGAAGCAACAATATTGGATTTAGCATGATCATTGTTACTACTAGAGGAAGAATCTTTCTTGTTCTTGTTACTAGACTTGACTTGAGGAATGTAAGTGGATAAGAGTAAACGCTTGGCAATGTAAGAAGAACTTTTCTTGCGGAGATCATCATTGATTGCTTTTAAAAACTCATGCTCTTGCTCAAGATTGAGCTTTTCAAAGCGTAATTTCTCATGATCTCTTAAAAGTTCTCGATGATCTTAGAAGATAGTTTCATGAGCTAACTTAAGAGTGTTTAGTTCTTTAGTTAGAGCCTCAATCTTCTCCTTATCATTGTCATTCGTTTTATCTTGATTAGCATGATTAATTGACGTTTCATCATAGTATTCATCACTAGAGTTGTCAACAAGCAAATCATCATCACCTAACAAGTCATCTTCATCACTATTAAAATCAACATACTCGGGGTGTGTTACCTTAGGACCTTTGGCCATTAAGCATCTTCCAATTCCTTCATTTGGTGAATCAAATATGTCGTAGGAGTTGGATGACACAAGTGCTAGACCGGCAACACCTTCATCTTGAGTATCTTCGGAGTCGGAGTGATAACTTGTCTCAGAGTGGCTGTCGGAGCCAGAGCCGGATACCCATTCACCAACATGAGCTTGATGTCTTCGTTTTGTGTAGCTCCTTGATGATTTTTCCTTCCTTTCCGAATCCTTGCTTCTCCGTGAGTATCTTCGTTCGTAACGATCATCTCTACTCCTTCTCTCTCTTGGTGGTGAATCTTTGCTTCTTCTTTTTGGAGAATCTTCTCTTCTCTTGTAGGGAGCCATACACTCATTGGAATAGTGTCCGGGTCTTCCACAATTGTAGCAGTTTCGCTCTCGACTAGAAGATCTTTTGTCATTGTAGGACTTGACTTGAAGCTTCTATCTTTGCTTCTACTCTTGTAGAACTTGTTGAAGTTCTTCACCATTAAGCTCAATTCTTCATTGAAGTTTTGTTTCTCACTTGATGATGTAGGGGCTTCACATGAGGCATTGTAGGCACCACTTGATTTGTTGCGAAGTTCCTCTTTATCCTTAAGTGACATCTCATGAGCAACAATTCTTCCAATCACCTCCGTTGGCTTGAGATCTTTGTAATTGGGCATCATTTGGATCAATGTGCACACGGTATCATATTTTCCATCCAAGGCTCTTAGAATCTTCTTGATGATGAATCTATCTGTCATCTCTTCACTTCCTAAGCCGGCAATCTCATTTGTGATGAGAGCAAGCCTAGAGTACATTTCAGCGACACCTTCACCATCCTTCATTTTGAACTTGTCAAGTTGACTTTGAAGCACATCCAACTTGGATTCCTTG
This sequence comes from Triticum monococcum, assembly GCA_034509565.1. Taxonomy (NCBI): domain Eukaryota; kingdom Viridiplantae; phylum Streptophyta; class Magnoliopsida; order Poales; family Poaceae; genus Triticum; species Triticum monococcum. The sequence goes on from CM067845.1 coordinate 414,654,146, forward strand.
ACGGAGTCGGTACCTTCGTGCATATCAATCAAAGTGTCCCAAATTTCCTTTGCATTCTCAAGACGGCTGATTTTGTTGAATTCTTCGGGGCACAATCCGTTGAAGAGAATATCACAAGCTTGAGCATTGTATTGCAACATCTTCAATTCATCCGCGGTAGCTTCACGGTTTGGCTCTTTTCCATCAAAGAAGTCACCTTGCAAACCAACACACACAATAGCCCAAACGGCGGGGTTATGTCCAAGAATATGCATTTTCATTTTATGCTTACAACTAGCAAAATTAGTACCATCAAAGTAAGGACCTCTACGGTGATAATTTCCCTCGCTAGACGCCATACTCTCCTAAGTTGTGAAACCAAGGCTATGACCACCAAAAGCTATGGAGATCTAAGCAAATGGAGACCAAAGCTCTGATACCACTTGTAGGATCAAAAGTATGTCTAGAGGGGGTGATTAGACTACTTGACCAAATAAAAACTTAACCTTTTCCCAATTTTAGTTCTTGGCAGATTTTAGCTATTTTAGGACAAGTCAAGCAATCATCACACAATTCAAGCAAGCATGCAAAGAGTATATTGGCAGCGGAAAGTAAAGCATGCAACTTGCAAGAATGTAAAGGGAAGGGTTTGGAGAATTCAAACACAATTAGAGACACGGATGTTTTCCTGTGGTTCGGATAGGTGGTGCTATCCTACATCCACGTTGATGGAGACTTCAACCCACGAAGGGTAACGGTTGCGCGAGTCCACGGAGGGCTCCACCCACGAAGGGTCCACGAAGTAGCAACCTTGTCTATCCCACCATGGCCATCGCCCACGAAGGACTTGCCTCACTAGCGGTAGATCTTCACGAAGTAGGCAATCTCCTTGGTTCAACTCCACAATCTTGTCGGAGGCTCCCAAGTGACACCTAGCCAATCTAGGAGACACCACTCTCCAAGAAGTAACAAACGGTGTGTTGATGATGAACTCCTTGCTCTTGTGCTTCAAATGATAGTCTCCCCAACACTCAACTCTCTCATAGGATTTGGATCTGGTGGAAAGAAGATTTGAGTGGAAAGCAACTTGGGGAAGGCTAGAGATCAAGATTCATATGGTAGGAATGGAATATCTTGGTCTCAACACATGAGTAGGTGGTTCTCTCTCAGAACATATGAGTTGGAATTGTGTATGTGTTCTGATTGCTCTCTCACGAATGAAGAGGAGGTGGAGGGGTATATATAGCCTCCACACAAAATCCAACCGTTACACACAATCTACCAATCTCGGTGGGACCGAATCAACAAACTCGGTCGGACCGAAAAGGTAAACCTAGTGACCATTAGAGATTTTCGGTGGGACTGACATGCAACTCGGTCGGACCGATATGGTTAGGGTTTGGGCACAACATAATCTCGGTGAGACCGATTACACAAACTCGGTGAGACCGAGTTTGGTAATAAGCTAACCAGAGAGTTGGTCAGGCAAACTCGGTGGGACCGATTTGCTCTTTCAGTGAGACCGAAAAGTTACAAAAGGGAAACACAGAGTTTACATTGCAATCTCGGTGGGACCAATTCGCTCTTTTGGTGAGACCGAAAAGTTACGAAAGGGAAACAGAGAGTTTGCAATCCCATCTCGGTGAGACCGAGATCCCTATCGGTAGGACCGAATTGCTAGGGTTTGGCAGTGGCTTATGACATATGAAACTCGGTGGCGCCGGATAGATAGAATCGGTATGACCGAGTTTGGCTTAGGGTTTAGGTCATTTGTGGATATGGGAAAGTGGTTGAGGATTTTGGAGCTTATCACTAAGCACATGAAGCAAGAGGCTCATTAAGCAACACCTCATCCCTCCTTGATAGTATTGACTTTTCCTAAAGACTCAATGTGATCTTGGATCACTAAAATATAGAATGAAGAGTCTTGAGCTTTTGAGCTTGAGCCAATCCTTTGTCCTTAGCATTTTGAGGGTTCCACTTTCACATCCATGCCATGCCAATCATTGAGCTTTCCTGAAATAATCAACTTGGAATAGCATTAGCTCAATGAGCTATATGTTGTTATGAATTACCAAAACCACCTAGGGATAGTTGCACTTTCAATATTCGATATTTTACTCCATATATGACTACATATACGCACAGAAATGAGTGAACAAAGACACTGGAACATGTCTTCAAAGGCATGAGAGCAGGGGGATTACTTGCAATATCCATAACACAAGTTACTGAGGCAAATATACCCTCTTCAAAGGTAGCATTGATGTTCATAAAGTAGTTGAAAGTAATCTATAAGAAATCAGTGTCAACCTCTCGCATGTTTTGCTCAAAAGAGGAATTTAGAACCGTCATTTGGCACACAAAAATCACATGCAAGATCACCCAGAAAGTTGTACTACTAGTACTAGTACTGCATGTTAGATGAAAAAACACGATCAAGATTGAGAAAAAGGTCGTCAAGAAGAGATATTACATGGACTTGCTTAATGAGGGATCTCAGAGAGGGGGGCTTGGACAGGGAAATGGCTTTGAATTTGGCTGCGATAGTCTCGGCGGGGTGCTTGCGCTTCTTCGTACCATGAGCCTCAGCGGTTTTGGCCAGAGCCATAGACATCACTTCGGCCGGCGCTCCAGCGTCCATCAAGAAACTGTAAAATAGAAATAAAAGAAAAGAAACCATAATCACAAACCCAAAAGAAGAACAGAGAGGGAGTTATAGGATCAGTCTCGGGGTTGCAAGACCGGGCCTTGGCTAGAATCAACACCATTGATGCGCTCACCTTTCCTTCTTTGGGAGAGAAGAACAATGGCAGAAGCAGGTCGGGGTTTTCTTGAAGAAATGAGGAACAAGATGAGGGAGAAGCGAGTGGGGGGTTTTCTTCAAGAGAGGAAGCTGAGAGAGAAGAGTGAAATGATGGTTGCTTCATCCGTCCAACTTACTGCTGGAAAGGAGGGGGTTTTGTGATTTGACGGCTCATTGGGCATTACTGCGGCGCTTCGATCGGGGTAGTCTACTGTGCAGTTGTGCACTCTACTACGGAGTACTTTAGTGCATGGCTGGTGGACCCCGATGCTGGTTGTCCCACACATTGGTGAAAGTGAGTAGCAAGGTTCCCGATGACCATCGAGGAGGATCTGCACGGTAGAGCGTGTCCATTGTTTTTCTAAAAAAATGATTACAACAAGCATTTCCACTCTTACGACGGAGGAGTGCGAAACACGGCAGCCACTTGAACATACACAGTGCTCCTACTACTAGGCATGTGTAGTGGTTCATACGTCAGTACTACATAATCTTGTTGCTAGCGTAGTAAGATATGACGACAACAAATGATGTTGCGCGTATGTCAACTATATGAATAGTAATGTAACATAGTACCGCTTTTTTGACTGTCCGGTCGAGAATGAACGGTGAGATCATTGTTAACAGAACTAGGTCTACAGTGCACGGAGAGTACGGTGCTACAGTACTCCACGAAACATGAACCATATGAAGCATGAATCAGTGTTAGGCAGGGTGTATGAAGGGTGCACGGGATGGGAGCAAAAGTACCCTTCTCGACCCACTTTTGGGTGTTTGGCAGAGTGCATGAAGGGTGCATGAGTCCACACTAGTAGGTTAACACAAATACATGAAGAGGGAACAACTATATCGAGATGAGAATGCAACCAAACACACCCACACGCTTTGTGCTACAGTGACCGATCTACACCGTCTGAGTTTGATCCAACGGTCATGTTGCACCGAGACATGGACATGCCCATGCAGAGGACGCCTAAACACCACTGAAGTCCCTCTGCTTCTCAAGGCGCACGACGTTGGTGATGCAGGGTGCAACCGCCCGCAGAGCCCACTCCTGGTCGCCGGGAGCCAACTCGTCAAAGACAGCGTCCAATGGCACGAATGGATTCCGGTGACGGAGCCCTGAGAGGATTCACCCGGCAGCGGTGACAGCAAGCCGCAACCCCTCCTTGTCTAGCTCCGCCCCACCATTGCACGAAGACGGCTCAGCTCCTCGGAGATATATGTGAAGAAGGAGACTAGGTCAGGAAGCCGCAGCTCATTGAAGTCGACGAGGTGGTCAAACGGGTTTAGCCCGAGGGCCGGCATGGTCGCGCTGGCATGGTGGTAGGCATCGCGCAGCCGCAACACGTGCGTGGCAACTTGGTCCACCAAGTGGCTGAGGCGAACTTGTACCTCATCATGATCGGCCCGCTCACGCTCCAGCTGGATCCCTTGATGACCTATCGTATCTCCCGCTTTCTGCAGCAATGCCGCCGACGTCTCGAGCATCTTTGTGGTGGACACTTGCCGCTTTTGAATCTTCGTGAACTCCCGCACATAATGGAGGAGCATGGCACTCCTCTCCTCCTTGAGCTCACAGAGCTCCACGTCCTTGGCCCTGAGCTCCGCATCCTTGGCCTGGAGCTCCTGTGTCAGGTGCCTCACCTCAGACTCCGTGATCTGCTGCGCCGCCATGGCACCAGGTAGAAGCAATGGGGAGAGGAAGCAAAGGGGGCGAAACGGTTGAAAGGCAATGCAATCTACAGGAAGGCGGAGGGAGCTAGCCGAGGAGCGGGGTGAATTTTTTGGTTTTCACCATGGGAAAACACCAGTCGACGACTTTTCACACCAGCGAGCAGTGGGTTTTACAGGCGGAGTCATCGTGACTAATTGCTGTCGTGCCTACTCCCGTCAATCAAAAAATTAAAAATGTTGTAGCGCCTGCTCCCGTCAATAAAAAAATTAAAAATGCTGCCGCGCCTGCTCCCGTCAATCAAAAAAAATAAAAATCCTGCCGCGCCTGCCGCACCCAAAGACCAGAGCAACACCGCAGTGGATATTTAAATTTACCTGCTGGCAAGGAGATAAAAAAGGGGTGAAAAAACAAATGTGGCGGCGGCCTAGCTAATCGGTCGCACTAGCCCAACTAGATAGCCACCGTGCTTCACTGATGTACTCGGCGGGAAAGGTGGCCTTTCATGATTTGATGACTCATTTAGTTGCTTCGGCGATACGACCGAGGAGGACCCAGAAAACGAGTGGTAGGGCGTCCCATGTCTCGGCAAGGAAGAATATATGTGTGCACCACCCGAGAGGACCTCAAAACCGCGCAGTAAGGTGTGCCATGTCTCGGCATGGAGGAAAAATGTGCGTGTAAAATTATACTGTATCAGACGTACTGCATATGGTTCAACCTCGGGACCCAGCCAGTTGGTTGAAAACACCCCACTAGCCACACAGCTTCATCATGCTAGCGTGGCACGGAGGATAGGTGTGGTTAGCTCCGTCTCGACCAGCCACAACGTCTCTTGTTCTAGGTGATTCTTCTATTTCCAAGCTTTTTTAGTTATAATAACACCACGGTAAGCTAGCGCCACTCTGCTGGTGTGCCCGTGCATCTAAAGGTTAGACGATGGAGACGAGAGAGAGATCACAGACCCGGGACCCACTAGTAAGTGAGTCAACACTACAAAAAAATACACTTCCGTGATGATACGTGTTTGTCATAGTAGGTCGCATTTTTTGTCATGCATGTACATCCATGACAATTTTATGACAGAATCAAGATAGCCATACCGTAGAAGTGTTCCATGACATTACCAAAATTATCATCATGGAAGTGTCCACTTCCATGACGATAAATCGTGCATCACAGAAGTGCTTTCGTCAAGGGTGACCGACACGTGGCATCCACCGTAACGGAACGCCGTTAAGCTATCGGGTCCGGTTTTGGATCCGATAACCCGCTAACAGCCCCGACCAATGGGGATTTTCCACGTGTAAAATCATCATTGGCTGGAGGAAACACGTGTCGGCTCACCGTTGGGACAGATGTCATCCACTCATTGGACAGAAGGCGCCTATGATACGTCAACATGTGGCACGGCCCAACATAGGCCCATTCATGTGAAAAGGCCGGCCCATTTGACTTGGTCAAAAGATGGCGGGCCGCCCCACGAAAAGCCTGTTAATGGCATGTTCGCATATAGGCCATTTACAGCCCGCTAACACAGGGCCCGTTACGACCTATCCGAACTAGGCCCAGTAGCGTCATCTGGGCCGTCCAATATGATTCCAGCCCATTTTAAGCTCCGGCCCATGTATGGCCCATGACGTCTTTCGGCCTAGATGAGGCCCTTTGTAACTCTTGGCCCATTAATGGCCCGTGGTGAAACTGGCCCGTAATGAACAGTGTATCACTTTATACTCATTAACGGCCCATTAATCCATTGGGCCGTTTGCAGCCCATGTTATCCTTCGGCCTTCTCAGGGCCTATTTATTCTTGGGCTCATTTCCAGCATTCGATTACTTACGGCCCGTTACTGCCATTTTCTGCTTGTGGGCCAAATTCAGCCCGTGGTTACAGTCGGCCCGTTTGTGGCCCGTTAATACGTTGGGCCATTTTCATAGCATCATCAAATACGGCCTATTAACGACGGCCCGTTATGGTTGGCCCATGAACGGACGACTCCAACTCTAGCCCGTTTACGGCCATAATGTGGTCTGTTTTTGGCCCATGTTTGGCCAATCGATCATACGGCCCGTCTAAGGCCCATTGATGATAGGACCCGTAGAAGGCCCATTGTTTCTATGAACCGTAGAAGGCCCATTGTTTCTACGGCCTGTAGGAAGCCCGGTGTCACTATAGTAAATATGTACCACATGGCCTGTTAAAGGCGGGAAACTACTATAGGTTTAGACCTGCTAATGGCCCAAGATGATTATAGGCCCACATTTTGGCCCATATGAGTAACAAGCCGGCCTGAAGACCGACAACACTGAGATCCACTAAACCTTTCGGCCTAAATTACAGCATACCGACCAAAGAATAAACCTAGACTATACAACAAAGAAATTACAACATATTAGGAATCAAAGTTCGCTACCCGGTGATAATAAAGCGCAACATGACTGCGGATTACATACACCGGGCATCAAAGGTCGCCACCAGTGCATAGAAACGCGTCGACAAAAGAATATACAAAATTGAGAGCACTTCAGAAGGCAATAGACCTGGCAAGCTTGGGCCCCGCAAGTAGCCGAACAAGCTGATGAGACCTCAGTTGTGTCAAAGATAGATGCTTCATCCCTAGCTGTATGGCACGATAGTGCGCAAGGCAGTCCCCTGACATCTTCATTACATCTTTGACTTGAAGTCGGAGCTGAGCTGAAGCAAGACTTTCCGCTTTAAGTTGAGACTGAAGAAGTCGAACTGATTGAGGTAGCGACTGCACAGAGGTTGTCTCACGCCTGCTGGTGAGTAGCTTTAACTCACTGTCTTCATCAAGACAGAACCTTGGGGTCATCTCGCTGTCCTGAAGATGGTTTGGCTCACTATCTTTTCTAAAGTTCTGCCTGGCATAAGAGATACGACTCTAAAAGAGAAACAAGGAGACACGTAATAGGTTTCACAATTATATAAGCAAATAAATGGATCTGTTCTGCATAAGGAACATGTTTCTACAACTACAATTTAAAACTAGTAGTTGTTGCAAACATCCAATCAAATGTAAACAGCAGTGGAGGAAATGATGCCTATCCAAATCTATACTAGAACAAAGTTTGAAGGCTTGAGAAGGATGAACTTACATTCATGTTAACACGGGCTGGACAAAGCCCTTCTCCATGTTGATGGAAAGATAATTCAATAAATTCCCCAAAGAAAATTCTTTATAAGCGTTGCCATTATTCTACATTTTGCAAAGAGTAAATATAGATCAAATAATATTGGAAGAAATAGAGGATAATGAAGCTCAGGTGCAGACTGACGATACATAATCAAATAGCAATTAACTAAGTACAACGTTACGAGGCAAAAGGTACTAACAAGAGGAATGCATACATCAACGTGTGCAGTGGCATTGGCTTTATTCAACATTTTGGTAAGAGTAAATGTAGATATGATAATTTGGAGAAAGTGGAGGGCAGGGCATATAAGATGCAGAGTAATGCTAGACAATCAACTATCTCATGATGCATGTACAGTAATACCACCATCGTCCGTTATTAGTTGTTGCTCAAATGGATGTATCTAGCACTATTAAGTTCTAAATACATCCAATTGATAAACAATTAATTCGATACAGAGGGAGTACATGACAACATGTACTTACATGAGCAATCCAAAACTTCATAACCATTGTGTTAATTCTACATTTATCTAAGAGTAAATATCGATCTTATAATTTCAAGCAAAGGAATGATAAAGAAGCAAACATTTACAGTGATGCTACATAATCAAACAACAATGAGTGTAAGTATGCTGACAAAGGGCAAGAGGTACTGACAAGAGCAATGCAGAGCCCAGTATTGTTGTGAGATCCTATGATCATTTGAGCAAGGAGATTCATCTAAAATTAGTTTTCATACAAGAGAGAAGGTAAGGCACATGCAGAAATTTAGGAGTTCAAATTTTGAATTGATGTCATAGACAGTACCTGATGCTGGGCTGTCAGCAGTTCTAATAGGTGTTTGGCCACTGGAGTAGGGGTAAAGTCTGTTATAGTTGGGCCTGTGTTTTCTGTGGCTGCTGATCTATCTGATTTAACAGGTATCACTAACTTCTCCAAATAGCTAGTTTGTACTCCTTGAGGATCTGCAATCACCCTCTTCCTTTTGGACATCTATTACGAAAGAACAACATTTGGCTGGAAAAACATAGTATGATGACACATGGAATAGGTACAGAAAATGGATAGGTATGGCATATGCTCATATATGATGCTTAAACTAAGCAGATGGTGTAACAAAGTAGAAGTAATGCAAGAGGTCAGATGCAAAATATGTGCGACCAATACAACTTTGCCAAGTTAGAGCATGCACCTTGATGGGTGAATAAGATAGGCCATCCTCCACCATGCCAAGTTTGTTAGCCAGTGGATCGTTCCGCAATATTCCTCTCGTGCGCCCATTCTCATATTCATTTTGATAATGTTCAATACCTGACATGCATGAAAACATAAAAACAAGTGAGATTATCTTTGTAATGCAAAAGTGATTCTAATCCAATACTTCCTCCCTGTAAACCCCTTTGTCCTATCTCTGCAATTCTTCTAAGAGGTGCCATGCATGCTGTAATTTGGTGTGTGCATTAATATAATGTGGCCTACTACTCAAAATATGAGAGCTCCAGAAGTGATGATACTCCGCAGATAACAGCTTCAACATATAGTAAATAAGAACAAGTCAACCTGACCTGGCAGATTCAAAATATACTAAGGGAGAATAACTCGACCTGACCAGTCAACCGCAAGAGAAGAGGATCATCTTAAAGAAGAGCAGAAGAGCAAGCAGATTGAAGATATTACAAGTGTTTCTATACAATGTCGGTTGGCCACCCATGATGAACCAGAGCGCACAGAGAAATACTATTCCTTCCGGTCTCTCCATATGTGGCTCACATGCATTTCGAAACTAAAGTAGGAACATTTAGCTGACCAATTAAACATCTCTCAATTTTACTAATATCAGCATAATATCATATTTGAATTTTTACAACTAAGCTTGTTTAGCTCGATGGGTGGAGCAGTGCTATTACGACACGTACCACGTAGGTTGCTCGTGGTCATCATAAAATGGGGAAACCGTAAGCATGATGAGTATAATGTTGACCGTGGTAGTGGGATGGCAGATCTGAAGCTGCAAACCGTGCAAAGGGTAGTTAGAAACCGATATTTGCTTTGAAATAACAACTAAGATTTGGTATGAACAAGAAAGTACAGTCAACAAGAGACAAAGAAATGCAATTCTGCCGTCTCTCTATATGTCGCGACATGCATTTGGAAACTCAAGTGGGACCTTTATCTAACCAATTAAATGTGTCTATTAACTAATATCAGTATCACATCACAATCATATTTGAACAACTAAGCTTTGGAATTTTGAGTGTTGTGTTGTTTAGCTTGAAGGGTGGAGTAATGCTAGTATGACAGAAAGCACCTACGCAGATCATAGTAGAGTAGATAAAAGGGGAAAACCCTAAGCATCAAGAGTAAAATCAGGAAAGTGGAACTAGCTGGACCAGTGGGTGGCGCACATGCTTTTCGAAACGAATATAGGAACATTAGGTGACCAATTAAATGTTCTCTATTTTAGTATATGAGCATCATATCAGATTCGTATTTCAACACGTAAGCTTTGGAATTATGAGTGGCATGTTGTTTCGCTTGATGTGTTGAGGTCTTGAGGAGCAGTGCTAGCACGACACGAAGCAGGGAAGCACCTACGATGATGGTAGTGAATATAAAGGGGGACAACCATAAGCTTTACGAGTATAGTGATCGTGACATGGCGGATCTGAAGGTGCAAACCGAACAAAGCTACTTCGCAACCAGTGTTTACATTCAACTATCCACTACAATTTGGTACAGACAAGAAAAGTATAGTAAACAATTTAAGATCTATTTTCCAGGTGAGATCAATAACTTAAGCACAGATGGAAGAGTACCACCTCTCTTACGACGCCGTGTAGGCCCCTGCTGATACGTTGAGGGTGTTGCAGGTGCGATGGCTGTCGACGGTGGGTAAGAAGACTTTAGATGGCAGACCATCGGGTTGGGAGATAAATCCTGTTGCTGTGGACGAGGCAGTTGTAGGAGCGGCAACGGCAAAGTGGACGACGGCGCCGATGAAGCGAGACGACACGATGAAAGGATCCTGGTCCGGCGCCGTGGATGAGAGACGTCCATCTCTTGCAGTGGACGATGGGGTAGAGGTAGCGGCTTCAGCAAGGTGGAGGATGGGGTGGCGGACGGAGGAGGATGGCGCAGTGGGGAGGTTGTCGTGGTGCCGACGGTGTATGAATGGGGAAATGGAGGGGGAGGGGGATCTCAAACTTTGGGACGCGCTTGTCTGAAATGTGGGAAAATTACGAACTTATACCCCATTTAAAATTTCAGACATCACGTCGGTTGGGGATAGGACGGTAATCTCGCATCTACCAAATATTTGCCGGTAACGATTTCGGGCGAGGAGAGGGTGTTTTCTCACCCACGGTTGGCGCCCATGGTGTATGAACGAGGCTGACAGGTAGGGCGGTTGTGTCATGTCTGAGGGAAGTTACACATCTGCCCCTATTTAAAATATTAGCCTACATCAATTTCGGACGAGGAGAGTTTGTTTTGCCGCCCACCGTGGATGAATGGGGAAATGGAGGGAGAGACACATGTCTTTCAGACGAGCTTGAATCAAATGTGTTTTGCCGCCCATGTTTGGCGCCCACCGTGTCTGAATGGACTCAGAGGCCGTCGTGTCATGTGTGATTGAAGTTACTAGTCTACCCCTATCGATAGCAGTGTAAATCCGGTCGATAAGGATGTCAAGTGTCAGGGGTAGACATTAATTTCAATCTCGCAAACACTTGCTTCGGGCAGCCCACAAATGATAGTGGATGTTTAGCCGCTTCGTTCAAAACTTGGGAGAATTAGCATTCACGTTTGCCCTGGGCCATGGCAACTAAATCCAAATCCAATTTTTATTCGATTACGATTATCCACAGACAATTCTACGTTTTGTTATTTATTTCTTCAAAACCACAACAAAGATTTATTCCACCTTTATATATGATTATGATTTAGACATGTCGTGATCTTCTAATTCAGTGGGTTGGATACACTTTGAGTCAAATAGTTATTTCATCCAATGCAATATGCTCACACAAAAAATAGTTCAGCTTATGTCAATCATACAAGTACCAAGGATTACCTCACCTAAAAAATTCAGATCTTTACAACACATGGACAACATAGGGGGTCTTACGACATAATCCATTCAGAGACATGACACAACATGCAAGTACAATAATCTAATGACAATTTCAACTGCTATCTAAAGAAGAACTGGGATTACCCTGGGCTTCAGATAGCAGAAGCAGCAGGACCTCCTCCATCTTCAAATGCAACATTCTTACTTCCTCCAATTCTTGGGTTGCTTGCATAATGCGTGCAGCTAATTGCATAATTTCCAGCTTCAAGATCGAGATTACCTCATTCATGGCAGCCACACCATCTCTTTCTGCCTTTAGTAGAGCCTCAAGAACTATAATATATGTGCTCAGACTGCTCTCTAGCGGTGTTGCCTCTGAACTGCTACCATCTAGTAACATGGATGGCGCACTGCTTCCATAAATAGATTCTCGGGTTGTACATTGTGTCCTAGTGTGAACGACATCCTGAAAGGTTTCCGCTGGACATAAGTAAGAGATAGTTATCGCATGATCCAGACAGTAAGCTTATATGGTAAACAACATACGAATTATTGCCGAGCATGGCAAGCTATATTTAAGTGGTTTAAAGCAGCATCAGCCGAAAAGAAATTAAAATGGTAAGATGAAACTAGGGATGTAAGTGGCAAATAAACGACATCCGCCAGTCCCATCTAGTTAGTTTTTGCTAGCTCCCTGGTTCATTTTCCTCAAAAAACAAAAACTCTTTTGAACTATCATAGCACTAGTGGAATTTAATCGGGATTAAACGGGACCCAGTTGACATCCCTAGTTGAAAGGGAGTGTACCACCGCTATATTTAAGTTGCCAAGGCATCTAAGCAGTTGAAATAATATGAGAAAGCACTTAACAGTGTGGCCTCATATAAACTACGAAGACAGTCTTGTGATGAAGTTCAGAGGAAAAGTTAAGGACTCAAATGAACTAGGCATGCATTTCTTTACGATAGTACAGCAGGCACCGCTGACATATTGGCCAACTCAGGTATAGCGTAACAAGTAACAAACAAGCATTCGAATCAAGCAATACAGCAAAGCAGACGACTGAACTATTTGTTATTCTGTAGGATTACAGGTTGAGGGCATAAGCCAAGAAAGCAGCCCACACGCATTACATTTCACATGTACTAAAACACATTGGCTTACCATATGTTGCTGTGAAGCATCGCTGCTGTTGAAATGTTCTTTGAAGAGATCGTCAGCATCCCATGGTTGCAAATCTACTTGTTGTAGTTTATTCTGCACCCTCTATTTAGGTTAAATTAATTTTAATCGCATGCACTGGTTCGAATTGACCATCAATGGTTCATCTAAACTAATGAAAGAAGGGTGTGTGCATACACGACAATATATCTGATTCTCTCTATTTTATGCATGTTCCAGGTGCCAGCCCCAAAAGAACAAATATTTTGCTTTGATGGGGTTGGCAGCTCCATAATTAATAGAAGCATCAAATTAGTCATGCAACTTGGGAAGATCAAGAACACACAAAAAAGTAATGAACAGAGGCTCGTAGCAGTGATGTAATAGCTAGCATCAGAAAATGTAGGGTAAAACGAACAAAAACCAGCATAACCACATGCTAGTTTGCTGATGTGTAATTAAGCATAGAGAACATGAAGCAGTCCAATGGAACCAACATGTGGCATTAGAACAACACCATTATCATAAATATAGCATGCAAGAAGTAAAATAGTAGGCAGTGATATCTAGGAAGTACAGTAATACTTAGGACAAAATTAAAGCATATTAACTATATGTGCACTAGTGTATAATTTAGCACATGTAACATGTTCACTGCCAGAAGTATGGCCCTACAGGTTCAAGCAGAATAATGCATCTCATGAAAAACTGAATGATGCCCCGAAGAAATTCAAAGGTGCAGTGCTTATGCTAAGAAAGTGAACGTAGGCGCCGGCCGTTGGATAATAGTACCTGATTCTCGGTGGCTGTCGGTTCAATATCTGGCATATCTCGTAGTAGGGGTCCTAAGCAAGGCGTCTTGGAGCGATGGTAACACAGACATGGATTTTACCCAGGTTCGGGCCCTCTTGATGGAGGTAAAACCCTACGTCCTGCTTTTGATTGTATTCATATGGGGATAGTACAGAGTACATGTGTCTACCACGAGATGGTAATAATGAATATGAGATTGTCTATTGACTAGCCTGGCCCCGGTTTATATAAGACACCAGAGGCCTAGGGTTTAGGAGAGTCCTTGTCTTGGGCGCCAAGTCTTGTGGAGTCTTCCTTGTATGCGGCAGGGGTTGTCCAAACTGGCCCATGAGTATACGGCCATGGGGGTCCTCGGCCCAATCCAACTGATCGGGAGACGACGTGGTGAGTACCCCCTAGTCCAGGACACTGTCAGCGGCATATGGGTATCGTTGGAATACTTGATAGCTAAGGATTGTCGATGGTGCTCGTGTTGCGGTTGAGTTTGGGCCGGCTGTCACCGTCGCTGAAGCAGCTCCGGTGATACGGTTGCGGTGCCTGTCAACATACAAGAAAGCTCATCTGTGGTAAGTGAACAGTTGCACGATAAAGAGAAAAACCGAAGGAGTACAGATCGAAATAACCTGATGAGGCTGCGACATCGGTAAAGCAGGGCCGGTGGAGTTGAATATGGCGTCCGTGGAGCGGGTCCGATGCAGTGGACGAAGGCTTCGGCAGGTGCGTTGTATAGTGCTTTCGGTGAGGCGGATCTATTGCGGCGAACGAGGGCTTGTATGAAGGGCCAGCAAAGGGACGGACGAGGGAGTCAGTGAAGGGCCTACACTGTGGTGGACGAGGGCATCGGTTAAGAAGATCCGACGCGGTGGACCATGATGGTGGTCAAGGAGATCTAGAGCGGTGTACAAGCCAGTCGCTGAAGCGGCTCCGGTGAAGTGGCGAGTTGGCAGTTGGGGGTTCCAAGGTGCGGAAGGTAGATCCATCGGGGTGTGAGGTCCACCGCTGCGGCGGAGGACTAGATTCGATGGCTTGCCGTGGTTGGGGGGGGGGGTTGGGGAGGGGAAGGGGAGGGGCTCTCGGGAAGAATGTTGGGGGAAAAGAGGGGAAAACAATGGAGTTACCAAAGCAGCCCTTTTCTGTTCATGTGGCAGGGGTAAAACAGGAATATCGCAGGGCTAAACTTTCGAGCGCGAGATATTTCGATGTGAGCGGGAAGTTTGAAAGCTTTTGGCGCCTGAAATTATATTCTGCTCTTGTACGGCCGACTATGATATCATGGCCGATAATTTATTTGTTTTGCACGGAAAAAAGTGCAAGTTTTGAAAATCAATGTCTCCAACTCGAAACTTAGATTGTCCATTCAATTCAAATATGGATCATTGAGCTAGTACAAGCAAATACCATCATATGGTCCAATTCAAATGAAATTCCAAATGTGTTTATCCTAAATATGATGACAAAAGCAAAAATGTGTATGTGTATGAATAAAGTGGATGATTATAAAGTTTGAACATGCCCGTATGTGTATATCTCTAGGTTTGATATATGAATTTGAAATCATGAAATCCCGCCTTAAAAATGTACCTCTGTTTAAATGAATTAAAAAAGCTAATGATGGAGTCGAATTCCAAAATTCCAATCTTAGGTTTGTAATTCTGGTACATCAAAGTATATCATGCATGTTCAAAAGTATCGTTATCTCATAGTCCAAACTGTGAAACAAATTTACCAACCTTGAGTGCACACACTATTGACCATGTATCTCAATTACGCTAAAGTCCCTCAAATATAGACACCTCACTCTTTATCTGAAGCAACCCCCCCCCCCCCTCGCCCCCCCCACACACAGAGAGAAGTCATTCTCTCCCCCAAACACCAACACATGAGCACATTAACACCCCTCTCTCTTCTAAAGTCCGGACCCCAATATAGGTCTCTATCACTTTATCTCTTGGGCATGCACACATCTCTTCCCCCACTCTCTAGCTAGGTCTCCCGGCATCTCTCTTTCCCAAGCACGCGCACTATGTAGAGTGTATCTTTCCCATACACACAAAACGTCGCCCCAAACGTCTATCTCCCTAGTTATGTGGTTCTCGCACACTCACCTCACACACCACCCCCACTGCAAAACAAGCACACTTTGTCTCCTTGTGCACCACTCTCCTCTTCCTATCTCTCCCACATGTGGACCCGCCCCAGCTCCTCCCTGTATACATATATGTCGTGACTCTTTCCATAGCTCCCTATTGTATCATCGTTCTCGATCTCGCACATTGTTCTCTACACCATCTATTCTAGATCTCTCATGAAGTCCCTATCACACACACGATGACTCATTTCCCTTGCGTCTCCGTACATAGGCCAATTTCAAACAACATCATCATTGTCTCCCTATCTATACGCCATTTATGGACACAAACACCCCCTCTCTTCCTCTCTCTCTCTCTCCGTCGCTAGCTCTCTCTCTCTCTCGCTCGCTCGCTCTCACACCCCTCTCCCACACACAATCGATGTCTCTTCCAAATAGTCTGCTCCCCTCGCCCGCACCCATGCTATCCCGCTAATACACATGTCACACCATTCCCCCTTCCCTTATACTAGGTTTACATCATTAGTGGTCTCTCTCTCCACATACACACTCTCCCTCTCACACACAAACGCGCGCACAAACACACAGACACGCACAAACACCCATTAATCTGGATCCTCATCTCTCCCCATGTCCGCATGTGTATCTCACACACTCACTCTCTAATTATGTATATGTGTCTCCACGTTACACAACACAAAGCCCCATGTACATGTCTCTCTCTATCCTCCACACACATAGACACAAAGAATATGTTATCATTGCCTCAGTCTCTAGACATATCACACATGCACTCTCTCTCTCTCTCTCTCACAAACACGCTCAACAAGGGTTTCCCCGTGAATAACTTACCTTCTATTCATCAACAATCATGGCAGTACGGCGAACACGAGACGTGAAAAAGAATAAATCTACATGTGCTTAGACCACCTAGTATGACTACTAGGACTAGAGCAAGCCAAAAAGGGCGCCGCCGTCACCCCCTCCTTATCGGCGACGGGAAAACCTTTGTTTTACACAGCCGAGAAGTCATTATGCTAAGGCCTCACATGCTGAGGCGTTGAATATAATGTAGATGCTAGTTTACAGAAACAAGTATCGATAATAAGTTTGTATCTCCATACTTATATTTCTTCTCTTATAAAAAAACCGAGTTGGTGATGATGGTATGCGTGCCATCTTGCAATATAGACCGTCCGATCTATATCTGACTGATGGAAATTAAACTAAAATATACTTGCACCCCTCTCCACATTTGCAAACAAGGCCTTCCCTCGTTCATCCTTATCTCCAACAACCTCATTGTTGAGCAATTAAGAAAGGAAGCCTCTGGAACAAACTGGCCTGGTGGCCGCTGCCGGTGTCATCAATCCCCATGCCTCCGCTCAGTCCGACCACCAATCACCACCACGCCCCACTCCTCTTCACCGTATCTCCTATTTCTGGAGATATCATTAGTTTTCACACATGGGATTACTCCCGCATGGGTCAATCACAATGAGTGTTTTTATAAAAAAATGCATCTTGATGTTCCGTGCAATGCACGGATCCTGCTAGTACTCCTACAAAAGACTAAGTTGGTGATGATGGTGTGTCTGCCATCCGTCGTTTGCGACCATTAGATCTACACCTAACGACTGTGAGGTAAGTTGTTGCCTTTTCTCACAAACATCCCACCTGTCTACCAATTTGCAGAAAAACCCATAATTAGTATCTTAAAACCAACCACATCCCTCCCTGACCTCACCAAAACAGCCCAAGGAATATATTCTAATTGAA
Organism: Triticum monococcum; assembly: GCA_034509565.1. NCBI lineage: Eukaryota > Viridiplantae > Streptophyta > Magnoliopsida > Poales > Poaceae > Triticum > Triticum monococcum. The sequence continues at coordinate 414,671,678 of CM067845.1, forward strand.
ACATAATATATCTTTAGTGATATATGTATATCAAAATTAGAGTGTTTTGTATCAAGTTTGTGAATAAGTATTATTCTAATTATGATTCGTTGCAATGCACATGAACATTGCTAGTATTTCCAACCATGCAATTTTTTCCCTACTATTCCATAGTTTCGAGTTTTCCATCAAGATATTAGTCACTCATGGTTGATATTTACTTTCAATCATGTACACATATGCACTATGTAACTAGCCTTGCTTATTGGGTTGCAAAGCTTAACTTTCACTCCTACTTACAATATGTAGAGTATTTAACAAAAACTACCACTTTCAGCCAACCCTAGGAAGAATCTATTGTACAAAAAATAGCAAAAACATACCCAAAATTTCTTAATCCACGCCAAAAACTACTACCTACCAATTAGGTTATTTTAAACCCATTTATGATAGGGTTGGCCCACATGTCCCTGCTAACGAGGCAACTTAAACCAACACATTTTGTTTGACCGTTGACACGAGGGACCCACATCTGACCTTCTATCCTGTTATTCCCCCTCAAATCATTATTTTTCCTGAACATTACTTCAATCAGTATTGATGCGTGTTCGTCGCTGGCGCCGGTGATCAGCTAGTTGGCCGTCGCGCTGGCCTCCACACGGGTTGGCAGGCTGGCCCGAGCGTGACTCACGAACGGGCAAGCCGCCGCCCTGGCCTTCGCTCGAGCCATATGGCTGGCCTTAGCGCGGCGCACATGAGCAAGACACCGCGCCGCCGTGCCAATCTAGCTAGCAAACCTTGCAGACAAGCAGTTGGACAAAGCTATCTTGGCTAGCTAGCGGCCGCAAGCGCCGGACGGAGCTGACATCCAGGCTGCTGCAAGATGGGCTCCGCACCGCCGACGGTTTTGACCTCGCCTTCTGCCGGCGGCGGTAGCTGCATCCCGTGACCGAGGATGACTAGGTGGACGAGCCGAAGGTAGGAGGTCACTCGGGGATTTTTGTGCAGACTGACATGTAGGTCCCACAAGTCATAACGCCCAGTCGAATAGAAGGCGTTGACTTAATGGGCGACATGGGCCCTGTTTGGATAAGTCAAAGGTTAGATTCTAACCCTGAACTAACTCTAACCAAAGTGGTGTTTGGATGGCGGGGTTAGATTGACAACAAATGTATCCAAATAGGGCCATGGGTTGAAACGTGCCTATAACGACACTTTGTAGAGTAGTCGTTTCTTGGTAGGGCTGCTTGGTAAGAGCATGTACAATGGTTGATAAGGTAGTCTTATCTTAAGTCTGCCACATATGCAAGTGGTAGTAGTTTCTTGGCATTATTAGTGGTTTCTTGTAAGGCTACTCATAGTGGGGAGTATCATATGCTAGTAACATGCGTATGATACTAGTGTATGATACTACCTCCATAGTGCATAGTATCATAAACTAGTATCATAGATGATCATATTTATTGCCATGCATGACACAAAGTAGCATAGCATTTAACATGATACGGTATCTACCTATGTTACTCTAACACTCTCTCTCTTTAATTATGTGCCACATAAGCATGTTTGCTAGTCCCAAGTGCATGTTACCACTTATGTTACCCCCATTATGGCCAGCCTAAGGAACAATATACTACTAGCAACAAAAGGCGATTCTATGTTGCGTTGTACTCCAACGAGTACTACTACTGGTCGCAGGAGTGTATACCTCGTTTTGTGGGTTCGATCCTGGCCGAACGCACGGCGGTCTTTTTTTTAAATAGTAACTTTGCTGTGAGCCAATATTTTACATGGGTAGTTTGAGTTTTGAAGTCAAACGGACGTGCGGCAGCACAATCTAGGTGCACTGGATAGCCTAGCCACGTGAACGGGTTTTCCTTCCCAGCATCCCGTGGCTCGCATGCTCGCCCTAGCCGCACCTCACTTGCAGCTTCCTCATCAACTAGTAGCATATTTAAACTAGCGCCTCCCAATTAAGCCCGAGGAGCCGGAAAAGCCTGGCGGGGCATTGGGAACTGTGCAATATGGCTCTGTACGTAAAGTGCTCTACTACTACTCTGTAGCTTGTGGCGTTGCACGCATGGACTTCACTCCATTATCAGCTCTACTATAAAAGAAATTCCTCTTGACGTGTTTTTTTGAAAGGGGGGGGGAAGCTTTGCTTCATCTCATTCATAAAGAAGGAACTACTAACAAAGTTCGACGAGATCCATTACACCTCCATAAATGGAAGCGAAAAACCTAGTCTCGCTATATCAAATAACTCAAATGTTCTGCCCCCGCAGTAACCGTCGCTGATAAACAGGCTGCTAGTGTGTGCGTGAGAGGAGCGGCTGGAATTTTTGTCGAAAAATACCCCCTGCCCAACAGAATTGACAAAAAAGACCCCTTCCGGATAAAATTGACAAAAAAGACCCCCTCGACCATGGCGGCAGGCGCGCCGTGCGACACGTGGCACCTGCCGCCACGGTGGGAGGCGGCAGCCCGTGCCACCAGCCGGGCAGGCGGCGGCCCACGGATTACGGTGCAGTTGCTCGCGTGACGTAACGGAGGCCCGGTGGTGGGGCCTGCCGCCTGTGGCTGAGGCGGCAGCACAGGTAGGTAGCCTCGTCGCATCGTGGCGCACATAATAGTGGCCTAGCCTAGCTACGTAGCCTCGTCGCGTCGTGTCGTCGATCTGAAATACCCCGCATACAGAGAGAGACGATGGAATTGTTTTTGTAGCATGCATGAGAACGAACATGAAAACTTGTGACGAGACGACAAGAAATGATGCATGGAAGATCAGACTCGGCTTAATTAAACTGCTTACGTAGTTGCCTTGCCCCCGATGGATGTTTATTTAGCACTGGTACATAGAGCACGCATGCATGTTCCTAAGTTCGTACTGGTCTTAGACGAGCGGCACCGTAGCGCGCATGCAGGGACTTGCCGCCAGCCAGAGAGGCGGCCAGGCCTACCGGCACAGTCTTTCCGCCAGCCCCAGAGGCGGCAGGGGCCCACATCGCCAGCCTGTTCTGTCGCGCCAGCCTTTTGTGGTTATGCCGAGCCTGCCGCCTGGCGCCATGGCGGCCGCCTCGTACTGTGCCGGCATGTGCCACGTGTCGCCCGGCACGCCTGCCGCCACGACTGAGGGGGTCCTTTTTGTCACTTTCATTGGGAGGGGGTCTTTTTTGACAATTCTGTTCGGCAGGTGGTATCTTTTAACAAAAAATCGAGCAGCTGAGTAGGCCAGCTACATGAGAGGAGCGGTAGAGCACCGAGAGTACCCACTAGGCCACTATGCAGGTGTACTTTCCCTGCATTGATAGTACAACGATGGTTCTAGAGAACAGTATAGTACCCTCCACTTCCAACTGTAGCTCCTTGGCCCTAAGGTTCAAGAGTTCAAAACTGGTGCACTATACTAGAAGTACAGTACATAGCACTAGTAGTACCCTCGCACTACTAGTTGAGAAAGTAGTACTAGTACTACTACAGTACGAGTACGTACTCCTCCGTCATGTAATGTAAGACATTTTTTTGACACTAGTTGGCGTGTACAAAAATAGCAAAAACATACCCAAAATTTCTTAATCCACGCCAAAAACTACTACTGTAGCTTACTACGCTCTATAGTTGGAAGGGACGAGGCCCTGCGGTTACTACGCTCTTATCTCCTCCTCGCCAGTTCCCCTCCCCCCGAAGAGAAGGCAGTTCGTCGCTGCTCCCATGGATTCGCCAGGCGGTTCTCCTTCTCGTCGGGGCTGGGAGACCTTGGACGACGATCCTCTGGGAGAAATCGCACGCCGCTCTGACGTCCTCACCGCCGCAAGACTCGGTGCTTCCTGCACCAACTATTTCAAGAAGGTGCTTAAAATGGCTTGGGAAAAGGCCATGCTTGTTGGTCCTCCATGCGTCCTCGAGGAGAAGGTTCTTCTATGGGACAATCCTTCGAACAGTCCACCGCTCCCTGGCCATGGTTGCACGTTGAATCCGCTAGAGTTGCCGACATTGAGAGGTAGTCGGATTTTGTCCGATGAGCAGGTCAGTAATAGAGTTTGATCACGTAGTACTTAGTTATTCCATTTCCATCCCATAATTTCTCCGCTGCCCACCATCTTATATATAGGTCTGGGTTGGAGCCAACGAAGATTGGCTTGCATACCTCCAGCCGGATACCACCATCATTTTGCACAAAATTCACAGCAGTGCGGCCGTTCCGGTAGACCCCTTCTCCACCATTGGGATCGGCCTTCCGGGCTGGCCGGGCTTGAATACGTATGATGATGCATGTCGGTGTCAATACCGACGGATCTTGGGTAGGGGGTTCCGAACTGTGCGTCTAAGGCGGATGGTAACAGGAGGCGGAGGACACAATGTTTACCCAGGTTTGGGCCCTCTCAATGGAGGTAAGACCCTACTGCCTGCTTGATTGATCTTGATGATATGAGTATTACAAGAGTTGATCTACCACGAGATCGTAGAGGCTAAACCCTAGAAGGTAGCCTATGATTATGATTGTTCTTGTCCTATGGACTAAACCCTCTGGCTTATATAGACACCGGAGGAGGCTAGGGTTACATAGAGTCGGTTACAAGGCAGGAGATCTACATATCCGAATTGCCAAGCTTGCCTTCCACGCAAAGGAGAGTCCCACCCGGACACGGGACGAAGTCTTCAATCTTGTATCTTCATAGACCAACAGTTTGGCCAAAGTATATAGTCCGGTAGTCCGAGGACCCCCTAATCTAGGACTCCCTCAGTAGCCCCTGAACCAGGCTTCAATGACGATGAGTCCGGCACGCAGATTGTCTTTGGCATTACAAGGCGGCTTCCTCCTCCGAATACCCCATAGAAGATTTTGAACACAAGGATAGTGTCCGGCTCTACAAAACAAGTTCCACATACCATCGTAGAGAGTATAATATTTCCACAAATCTAATCTGCTGACAACTTTTCATAACGTGACATCACGCCATGGCCCGGTCATTATTCGAACCGTTTTTCTCAACCAGCTACCGCACATATTGCGAGGCGGTTTTCTTGGCACATCTTGTCGAAGCAGAGATCATGTCTCCTTATCACAGATTCTCAGCAATACGAGTGTGGGTAACCCAATCGCGCCTGCTGGTATGACTCCTCAATTTTAGGCAAGTTCCGAACGGCCACCCGGAGGACGCTTGATATTCATCCTCTTTATAAAGGGGCCAGGGCCTGTCCTTTTCTTCTCGCGCTCGATCCTTCCCTTCCCCCACCTCGAATTCCAACACCCAAGGCTCAGGCTAAGCGCTTCGGACCTTCAATCATGTCCGGATCCAACCTTCAAGGCTGGTGGATGGCCTCTTCTGTCAGAGAGGAGGACATCAAGAAGCTAAGAGAAGCCAGGTATCTGACCGCCGAAATTTTGCACAGGCTGCCTGCTCAAGGGCAGGTCATCCCCACTCCCGAACCCAACGAGAGTGTTGTATTTGTTTCCCACTTCCTCCGAGGGCTAGGCTTCAGTCTTGATCCCTTTGTTAGAGGGCTTATGTTCTATTACGGGCTCGACTTCCATGATCTAGCTCCAGATTCCATCCTTCACATCTTGTCGTTTACCATCGTGTGTGAGGCCTTCCTCCGCATCACCCCGCACTTTGGCTTATGGCTTAACACCTTCAATGTGAAGCCGAAGATGATCGATGGGTGACATGCAGAATGCGGAGGCGCCAAAATAAGTAAAGGTGTCGATGCTCCATGGCCAAAGGGTTCCTTCCTGGAGATGTCCGACTTATGGCAGCGGGAGTGGTTTTACATCACAGCTCCCCGAAGTACTAAGTGGGTAGCTGCCCCCGCCTTCCGTTCGCCCCCCGTCACAACTGGCATCATGGGTCAACGAGGGGCTGGACTGGGGGCCATTTAATGACGTGCCTACATTGCAGAGTCGCATCCGTGATCTCCTCAATAGAGATGTCAGCCTTGTCAAGGTAATGCAAGTCATGCTAGTTCGTCGGGTCCTGCCATGCCAACGTAGACCTCTCCGTATGTGGGAGTTCAACCCGGAAGGACCGCGAACTATTCAGCAATTCTTCGACGTGACGCTCGAAGGGATGTATGGATTGTTCTTCGGGTCACGAATAAAGTGTCCGGACACCATCGAGGATGCGGGTCTAAACTGCAATCGTCCAGATACCCATGTAAGTAATACTGCGGCCAAACACACCGTCTTTTCATTTTTCATAACATCATTCTGAAAAAATTGCTCTTGGCCAGGACTGGATAAGAAAGGCGAAGATGATAAGGTATTCGGCCCCCCTTCCCTAAGGCTCACCGGATCCTATACTAGCCAGGATGCTTGAGCTCGCACCTTATCGAGTGCCATCAGGGGAAGATAAAGGGAGGAATAAAGAAGCCAAAAGCGGGCCTCACGCATTACTCATCCAAACCGGGGGAATTAGTGTCTCCACGAAGGAGGATAACAGGGGAGAAGAATCTAAAATTCCCTCTCCCCAAGGAAAGAAGAGGACTGCCTCTAAAGACTTGGAAACAAGGGTTTCCAAACGAGGGAAGAAACCTTCGCCAGGGGGCCCTGCCCCGGAGGACATCCTTACCGCACAGTGCCCGCAAGGGGATCAACCCTCCACCGAGCTGTAAGTGGACCAGAATACTTTTGGTAAATATATCTTGCTTCATCTTCGAGGACAATAACTGAGACGTATGTCTTGTAGTTCGGATCGTAGCCCTTCTTGACAGAGTTCGTCTTCGGGGGATCTTCTTCCGGAGATGATGGAGAGCGAAATGCCTCCCCTGTCTCCCCGACTCATGAGGCAGACGACCCCGAGGTGTCGTCACGGAGGATTTCTCCTCATCTGCCAAGACGGAAGGTAACCCTTTGGCCACCCAAAGTTTGGAGTATTCGGCTCCTAAGGGGAGCAACAGAAAGATTCGGGACTGTCCGGTGCACGACCGGACACACTGGTGGGTCTTCTGGAGCAAGCGGCTATCTCAGAGGCGCATCGTACTTTAATGGGTACGGTGGTTGAAAGGATTTCATCCGCCAAAAGTGGGTTGCATGAAGCTTTTATGAGCCTTCTAAAAGGCTTTGAGGTACGCAAAGTAATATATATATATATATATATAAACACTATTCTGATCACGGGATCAGAATAATATTCTGATCACAACCTGACCTGCCCCGCTAGTAGTACGTTGAACTTCCCTGTGAACTAGGTTGAACTTCCGCCAACATTGCCCAAATGGGGCTTGTGATATATCGTTGGAAAGCTATGGACACCAATATAATGACCCAACTTAAATTTTTGGCAAAATATAAGCGGTTTAAGAGCAGTTTTGAAAACCGTTTTTTCTTCTCACAAAAAACGTGAATCGTATTTTCGATCGCATTTCTAAACCGTTTATCGGAATGAGGCATATAATATGGCATTGGAAAGCTGCTGCAAAACCACTCCTTCCACATGTTGAAATTTTTCTCTAATTCCCTATGGTTAAAGAGTAACTTGAAAAAGGTAAAATTTCGTAAACCAAATAGCTGAGTTCGTTTTTTCGATGTCATTTCTAAACGGCTAATCCAATGGAGGCATATGATACGGTGTTGGAAAGCTTATGAAAATGCGCTACTTTTTCATCTTTAAAGCTTTTTTCTAATTTTGAATTGTTTAAGAGTAATTTAGGAAATGGTTCAAGTCCTACCGAGTTCGTATTTTCGAGCTAATTTTTTAACCGTGCATCCGAATGTAGCAAATGATATGGCGTTGGAAAGCTCGAACAAATGCGAAACTTTTTGGTATGTATTGTTTCTCCCAATTATTTACGGTTTTAAGTCAGTTTCGAAAATGGTGAAAACGTATTTTCGCCGTAATTTCTACAAACTTTATTAGAATGGGGCAAATAATATACCGCTGAAAAGCTACGGAAAATGCAAAACTTTTTCATGTTGATGGTTTTCTCTGATTCCTAGACGTTTTATAGTAATTTCGAAAACGCCAGGATCATTCGTTCTGCCTTTATCGGGAAACAGATTCTTCAAAAATGCACCGCGTGAAGAACCTGAACTTCTCTTCGCGTGTACCTGAACTTCATTCTGTTTTTCACGTGATTTTTTTGCTCGTAGGTCTCCATCCACTGATCGTAACTCTCCATCCACTCACCGGAATTGAGCAAGTGATATACCAGTGGAAAGCTGCTGTAAGCACACAACTTTACCGTGTTGATCATTTTTTCATACTCGCGACGATTTTAAAAGTTTTTCATCTGAAATTCATTCACTGTAGTAATTGAACTTCATGTTGTTTTCACGTTCAACTTCTGTGACGTATTTTCGTTTGTTAATTTTCTCATCCATTCGTTAGTGTTACACAAATGATATTTATTTTGTACAAACCACTCTCGCAATAATTTGTTTTAACTTTCTCTGACGGAGGACTTGAACTTATAACAAAAAAAATTAGCCTTTACTTTTTTATTCTTTTTAATACAAATGCACACCGTGTAGTACGTAATCTTCTGGCAGTTATCAATCTGAACTTCTCTCGGTTACGTCAAAATACCTGAGTTTTTTTATGAATTTTTAATTTGATTTTCTTAATCTTTTTTATGAATTTTGAAGCGCTCTATTTTTTAAAGTTGAACTTCTTGTTTCCATTCTTTAATAACGAGGAAAATCTGAGTTTTCTATAATCATCGAACTTCTCCATCTTGTTAATATGGACTTCTTGGTTTTATTTCTTTAATCATTTTTATGAAATTTTGAAGTGCTCTATTTTTAAAAGTTGAACTTCTTATTATTTTATTTTTGAACTTATTGTTTCCATTATTTAATAACGAGGAAAAATCCAAGTTTTTTATAATCATCAAAACTTCCCGTTGTATTTACTTTGAACTTCTACCACGCATTTTTGTTCATAATTTCTCAACCATTCATCAGACTTGCACAAATGATATATAATACCGATTACGTCTCTCACAACAAGTTTTTGAATTTCCCTGTGCTGAGCACCTGAACTTCTAGCAGCGAAAATTTTATACTTTAACTATTTATTCTATTTCTCTCATATGAAAACACACACCATGCAGCACGTGAACTTCCGGCCGTTTTCAATTTGAACTTCTTTATAAAAATTTGTCCCTAACTCCTAAAGCAACACTACCCTGGCAGCAACACTACCCTATTTTTTTAATTTAAATTGCTTGATTTATTTTTTTAGTAACAACGAAAATCTGTTTTTTTATAAATATCAAAGTGCTCTATTTTTGTAATTTGGACTTCCTTGTTTATTTCTTTCAAGTACGGGAAAATCCTAATTTTGTAATGAATATTTGAACCAGCCTGTTATTTCAATTTGAACTTCTAGAGTTTTTTTATTTTAAAAGAGTAAAAATCCTTTTTGACGAATTTTGAACTGCTCATGTTTTAGAAGATTTTTTTTCCAAAATCGTTGCTTTTATGGGTATTTTTTAAAATGCCAAAAATTGCATCTGGTTCTTTTAACTTTTAAATTGTTTTCCAAGATTCTTTTAACTTGTAAATTCTAGTTCTTTTATAAACTTTGAAATTTTGTGTTATTTTAATTTGAACTTCTTAGTTTATTTTTAGAAAAGAAAAAATATATTTTTCAGTAAACATCGAACAATATTTTGTTGAGTTGAATTCAATACACTTTTTTAGAAACATGAAGAATCTGAGGTTTTTGTACATATTGAGCTGCTCCGTTATTTTAAATTGAATTTCTTAATTTTGTTCTTTAGTAACGTGTGAAATCTGAGTTTTTTTTAAACATTAAACTACTTCGTTATTTAAACTTGAGCTGCTTGGTTTTATTTTTCAGTAATGGGAAAAATCCTAGGTTCGTAATAACATCGAAACGGTCCGTTATTTTTAATTTGAACTTCTATGTTTTTACTTAAACTTCTATGTTTATTTTAAAAAAGGCGAATTCCTTTTTTGTAGAGGCAATGAACTCTTTTCGTTTTATTTAATTTTGATCTTCTTACTTTTTTTAGAAACGAGGAAAATTCATATTTTAAAAATTGCAATTTCTATCTTTTTAAGTTTAACTAGTTGGTTTTGTTGTTAGAAATGGGAAAAATCTTTTTTTATAAATGTAAAATTGTTCTTTTTTTATTTGAACTTCTCTGTTTCATTTTTAGAAACGGGGGGATACATGTTTTTTACAATTTGAACTTCATTTTTTTTTACAATTTGGACTTCGCGAAATTTTCTCGATGGGCGTCAAGTCAAGTTTTTCATAAGCCAAATACAGAAACAATCAAAAAACATCTATCAAGTAACAGGATATGTCCCATGTGACCGGGAAAGCACCTCTTATCATTTCTTTTAACGATGAACAACATCAAGTTCAAACAGAAAAACGAAGAAGACAGCAGTGTCTAATCTCTCATAGAATTTTCCCTCTCGCACTCAAGCTGAATTGCACTAGCAGCGCACCAACAGCAACCAAACGACGCGGCAGGAGCAAGACGGCACGGCCGAGGTTTCTACTCCACTATGCAATGCAGTTTTTTCATCCAAGAGCGGAGGATGTTAAAGCAGAAGGAAGAAGTTCAACACATGGGCAGAGAGAAGGTCATTTTTGGTTGAAGACGACGGTGGGGAAGAGGTTGGCCAGAGATGCGTGAGGGGGGAAGAAGAAACTCGAGTGGCGGCTTTGCCTCCCCTACTCCCGTAGGATGCGGAGTAACAGGAGCTGCGTGTCGAGGCAGCGGCGTGATGGAGGGGACCGCGCCGGGGAGCATGATGGCGGGATCACAACTGCCATGCAGAGGGACCTCGAGGCCGGGAGAACAACTCCCTGCGCCAATGGCTAGACGCCGAAAGATGCGCTGGAGACCGTGGGATCCGCCCTGGCATCGCGGCCATCACCGAAGCGGGATCGATCCAGGGGCCAACAGTGAGGGAGAAGGCTCGGCGGCATGGCAGAGGAGGGGCGCTGGTTGTGCGGAAGGAGGCACGCCGACCACTAGGTAGGAGGGGAGCTGGCAGATCCGGGGGAGTAGGCATCATGGTGGCCGGATACGGGGAGAGGAAGCAGCGCAGCGGCCGGATCCAGGGGCGCAGGGGCGCGCTGGCCGGATCTGCGGGCGGAGGCGGCGCGGCGTCCTGTTCCAGGGGCGGAGGCTCCGCGGCGGCCGATTTCGGGGGCTGGGGCGGTCCACGCGGGTGGCGGAAGAAGGTGCCCGCGGGTGGGGAAGGTGCCCGCGGGGGAGGGGTGGCGGCGTGGCAGCGACACATCGGAAGGAGGCGGGAGCGGGGGCGGCGCGCCGGGAGGAGGCCGCGGCGGGATCGAGGGATGGCCATGGGGTGGATCGTGGGAAGGACGTGGGGAGGAGGTGGGCAGGTGGGTCAGGCCGTCGGGGGAGTTGTGGGTGCGGGCTGGTTTTTTTAGTTCGGAAACACCTAATCAGGCTCTATATAGGGCTTTGTGATCCAAATAACTATTCTAATCCCAGGATATATATATATATATATATATATATATATAGAAACTCTATTAATAACCTAGGGTGAAGAATAATTAATTCCTCACACTGGTCGATTGACCGAGCCACATGATTGGATGATTGGACTCAACCAAGACATTGTTCCACAGGCGTAAAAATTTATAGGGGCCGAGGTAATTTTACCTTTTCACATTACCTCGCGTATGTTTGCTCATCGTGGTATTAGGAGCTAATCCACCTGTCCCGTCCTATTCCAATCGGTTGCGAGCGGTTTCGAGTTCCACTCTCGACGGCGAATATCATGCGGCCGCGATGAGCGGCGGATGGGCTTGGCGGCAAGTCCTCGGTGGCGCGGCGAGCGGCTTGTCTATAGGGGTGTCGGTATCAGCACAGGTGGTGATCGTGGCCGCACTACGGTGGCTTGGCGGACCAGTCAGCAGCCGGCGAGGAGGCGTCACGACGGATCCGCCATGTCCGACGCTATTAGTCGCCGCGGCGGTTGTGCACGCCCGGGCCTCATGGAGCCAGTGAAGGAAGCCACGCAAGGAAACCGCGGTGCGAGCGACTCATCCGGGTGAGCAGCCCCCATTTGGGCTTCTGCTCCTGTAGCAGCACCTGGGGTCCTCCAGTCCTTCAATCCATCCAATTTGACTGGACCGCCGCCCCTGATGTGCTATGAGCTTCAAGTATCCGTTCGTATTTGTTCTAGATTGTGTGCTGCACACCTAGGGTATATCTCAAATTATCCCCTTCCTTTTCTTATTGAAACAGGAAAAGAAAAACTTAGTCTCCAAATCCATATAGGGCGCCATAGGGAAGCATTTGTGACAAATACCACTTCTTCAGAAGAAAAGGTATACAATGTAGTTTGATTGTTGTGTGTAGTGACCTGCTGTGTTTCAGCCTCATATATTTTTGGGGCTATGGCTGTACAACGAAAATGGGTATGTTTTTGGAAGTTCCGGTTGTGTTACTGTTTTTTAAGTTCAGGTTGGGAGAGTATATATATTGATAATAGTCGCGATTCTAGTCGGAGTAATGCAAATGTTATACAGTTTCTTCAGGCTTATATCATATAACCAATTGAACCATGGAACTAATGTTATCACCATGTTTCAGGCCCATGTACTTCTAAGTGACATTCGAGAACACTACTTTTCTTTAATTGATTTCATTTCCACACAATTTCCAGAAGCTAACCCAAGTAGTTAGAGAGGTGCATAAGAATTGTCATGGTAGGCCGGTGCGTCCTCTGATTGCTCTGCATTTGATGCCTGCTTGCGACATGAACAACCTCAGGTACATCTCAGTCAGTATCAGATGAAAATAAAGCTATTTCTTTCGTGCCATTTGAAGATGGGTATTAGTTTATCACTAGTCAGGAAAACGGCAGCACATGATCCTATATAGAATCTACTGCCTATTGAAAGAATGGTAAAATGAGACATGCATTGAAACAAAAATAACTGTCTGGAGTTTAGGCTAGCAAAAAATCTGTACGCACAGTTCTCTACATGAGTAACATTGATTATTTTGGGAAAAGTAACCAGCTATTATATCTTCAGCCGACTGCATGAGTGACATTGAGTATTTATCTAAATCCACAGAAGTTTAATTTTTCCCGTTTGATACTGTTCGAAGCAATATTTGGTTAGTACCAATTTCCAGTTAGATTTATTTCCAATTCAAAGAGGTAAATTCTGATCCTCTTTAGGGCATCAATCTTTGCTGGGTATTTATTTTTGGTACTTCTTGTTTCATTATAGTGCAATGATGAACTTGGAGGTTAATTGCACCCATTTTATAAATCAACACGCATGAATCTTGATTATGTCTGTCATTATTCTGAGATACTGCCAACATTTTTCATGTTTTGGAGAATGAATTTATCTCTTGTGATAAACTCAGGAGGGTGAAGGCTATGGTTGTCCGTGCAGACTATGAGATGAATATTTCTACAGCTGGCAATTGCTTCTTTTATATGGTTGGCCGGTGTGCTGCTTCTGTGGCCATGTTTGAAGGGGATAGGTATCCCCTACCATGGTTGCTGCGGCATGCCGGGAGTGGCATGAGCTGGGTGTTCCTTGTAGACTAGGTGTTGCTCCTTAGTATTGTCTCGTCTATCTCCATTGCTTTGCTTATTGTCATCTGCAGCATCCTCTATGCATATGCTCCTCCTTGAGTGCGATGTGTTGTTCAACTGGGGAAGTTTCTACCTCCATGAGCTCGGCTTAGCACAGTGGCAGTGGTCATTTAGTTCTCCGGTTGGTCTTAGCAGTTGTTTTCACCTTAGGTCTCGGGGGAGCGTCTCCATCTTCTGATGGATTGTTGCCTTGCATGCCAAGGCGAGGGGGCAGGGAGCCCCCTTCGGAGATGGATGAGGTCGCAACTATTTTTCTCTTGTGCCCATGGTGATGTCGAGGACGCTTCCTCTCCTGCTTGTTGTTCCTCGGTCCCAAGGCTCGGCTTTTGCTTCTAATTTTCTGTCTTGTTCATCGAGGAGGGCATCATCTACTTTAAGCTGGAAATGTGCCTTGGTTGTTTATCTTAGCTTGTTGCTTTGTTGTAACTTGTGAGTGGTTTGCTCAGCCCCTTGTATCTTTTGTTGTTTGCTTTTCTTTGTTTATTGGTGTTTCTTAGCCATGTTGGTGGTTATTAATTCTAGCTAGCTGATGGCTTTGTTAATTCAAAAAACGGGGTTAAGCTCAAGTCTTTTTCTCGAAGAAAAAGTTCACTATTTCTATGTCCTTGAACCTCTGATGAGGTAGACTCTTGAGATCAGATTGAGTCAGCCACAAATGACGTCGATGAGATGGCCTTCAGGCTTCAGGATCGTGTAATGGAAATAATATTACAAAATAGTTTGAAATTTGCCGCGTAAATTATTACATTCGCTTATCACTTTACCGGACCATACGTTGAAGATACTCTTTTTTATGGAACGTTGAAGATACTTTTATTTAAGTCTACTGCCAAATAATTTACGTACGGGTCTCAACTGAATTAGTAGAACGTATTTCTCTTCTCGTAAAAGAAAATAAAAGTAGAACATGTTTCTCAACTGAATTGATAGAACATGTTTCTTTACCATCAAAATAAAATTAGAACGTCTTGTTTGCTTTTTGGATTCCAAATTTCTTAGCGGCCTAGGAATTGAATGGAAAGTTTCTTTTTTAAAAAAAATTGACCTGATAGAGAGACAATTATGATGCGGCAATGCCCATGTATAGTAGATATATAGAGGTAATTTACTAATCTCTTCTCGTAAAACTACGTTACATGCAGGCCATGCCCTTAGTGCTCCACGCCTCCACTCCGTAAGATTACATGGCAATCCAGGCCATAAGATTACATCCCTATAGCATCCATCCTGCCGTAAGTAATAAATTACGGAACGCCCTCCAGTATCCATAATTTTACCTCCCATGTGCTGGGTTTTGGCCGGATGGGTGGGGTGAGGAATAAGAATCCCTTACCCAGGGTGACGAATAGCGCGACCCTATATATATATATATATATATATATATATATATAGGGCTAGACTATTCTGTTACCCCCCGCCCTATATAGGCGCGACGCGCCGACTACCGTACAATCCCCTCGACCCAGCCCGAACCGAACCCAACCCGCCTTCTATCGCCGGAGGCAGCCATCGTGGGCGAGCGAGCGACGGCGGTAGCCGGAGCGAGGGAGCCCGCGGCGCCGTGATTGGCCAGCGACGGATCCGCCGCCGTCTCCTACCTCCGTCTGTCGCCGGATTCATCGTCGGGGCCGTGATCCGCCGTCTCCTGCCTCCTTCCGTCGTCAGATCCATCGATGGGGCCGTGATCCGCCGTCTCCTAGCTCCCTCCGTCGCCGGATCCAACGACGTGGCCGTGATCCGCCGTCTCCTGCCTCCCTCCGTCGCCGGATCCAACGACGGGGCCGTGATCCGCCGCCTCCTGCCTCCCTCTGTCGACGGGGCTCCTTCTCCGGGGCAGTGATCCCTGCAAGACGCTGCCTCCCCAGACCTCTTCGCCAGACGTCCTCCACAAGCAGGAGCTGCATCAATGGCGCCGCCTCCCAAGAACATGCTAGTACGCCGACCACGAGAGGAAGAAGAAGAAGTCAGTCAACTGGAGGTAATGTCTGCTTCCCATGTTTGTGTTAGTACATCAGTTCGTTAGTCCTGCTGTGAAAAGAAGAACCTGATAGTACATTGCAAATGCTTGATCAGTTCATTACACCCCCTGCCACTTGATGCACAATTTGGATGTCGAGGTTACTGTCAGTACCTCTAATATGATAGCTTCAGTTCAAGACCAAAAAACACAAACTTATGCATCAGTCCAAGGAGCTACTAGGCTTTATATAAGGTTCAGCTGACACTGCAAGTTGTATCATGTTATTTCTAATAGTGCATGCCGTGTAGTTGCGTCAGTTCGAACTAGTGAAAAAGAATGTTGTTGAAAAAAATATACACATGCTACACAGTAAGTTCAATGATACATAAACCAGAAGTACTTCTAGTGTACTTGCATAAGTTATAGATGAACAAAAGAGAAGACATGCATCAGTTTTATATATATGCATATCCATACATCTCTGAAGTTCAACAACCATCGATGCAAGTTCAACTTGTACAATGCCTTCAGTGCATGACATGTTACCCATAGCATGTATACGAGAAAAATGCAGAAAAGATTAATCCCAAAACTGTTGAATGTCATTGCAGAAGCGAGCAAGGTGGCGCACACAGCAAGCATTTGATGAGCCAAGCAGATATGGGGCACCACCTGGTTGGGTAACACTAGAAATACCGCCTGGATACTTCAACAATACAGGCAGATTTCAAGATACACCGGAATCATCAAAAGCACGGACAAGTTCTTCTATGCAGCAAACACCAATATCTGGGAATACAAGCTTTGTCACTCGTGGGTTGCAACAAGGCCAACAATATCCCCAACAACAAATGTTTTCCTTCCCTAGCGCATGCAGAAAGCCAAGGACAGGAAGCCATGGATGGGTTGCAACAAGGCTTCCACCAGTCGCTCCGTCAACATCAATCATCCGTGCTGCAAAAGCGGTTGCGACACGAAGACCAAGCCAAAGAGACAGAAATTTTGGCCGCTCTAGCAGGTTCCAAAGTACAAGATATGAGCCATATAGACAGGAGCAACCTCACAATGAATCTAAGGGGAGACGGCCGTACAATGAGAGACGGAGATCTTCGTCAACATTGCTCCCTCCAAGAGATGCATTGCTGCATGTGCCAAGGGTGACACCACCCGCGCCCATACACCAGGGTGAACAGCAAACACCGGAGGCAGCACAGAGCTATACACATGTAAGTATCCATATAGAAAAAAAACATACAAGCACAGTCCATACCATGGTACTGTGACCACCCCATCTAAACATTTTCATAACTGCGTTTTTGTTTGCTCACTGTTGTGTGCAGCCACCTAACATTGAAGCTTATGTTCTGCCAAGGCTAGAGATGTGCTTTGAAACTTTTGAAGAAGCAAAGAACTTCTACAACCTCTATGCAAAGCACGCGGGTTTTTCTGTGAGGGACGGCTCCAAGTTTAATACCAGAGCCTACCTTTATTGCACGTGCTATGGAGTCTATCATTAGAAGGTGTCTGAAGCAAATAGACAGCGGAACAAAAGAACAGCCAGGACTAACTGCAGGGCTGAAATGAGGCTGAAGATTGAAAAGGATGGAACACTTGTCGTAAAAGAGATAGTCTGGGAACACAACCACAGGCTACAGCTCACTCCGCAAATGCTTGTCTTTTTGCACTCCCACAAAAACTTTAACAAAACAATCTTGGAGTACGTCAAGTACCTGCAGTTCAAAGGCATTGAACACGTGCAAATCATGAGCATACTGGGCAGTGATGACCCTGGTAGCTACTTCCTCGAAATGAATGCCAAAGACCTGATTAACCTGTAAGTACAAACTTGTTCTCCTCCCATAAACCGCCTATGTCTTTTTTCCTCTGTCAGTACAAACATATTACGCAACGCATGACCTGACGCCAGTTCAACATGCATTTTTGAATGACTGTTCACTTTTAATACACAGGAAAGCAAAATTTCAAGGATGGATGATGTGGACGATGTCCTAAAGACTTTCAACTTCTTTAGGGAGATGAAAGCTATAAACAGGGAATTCTTCTGTGACATGCAACTCGATGAGTCCGACAGAGTTAAGAACATATTCTGGGCGAATGCAAGCTGCCGAGGGGCCTATCAGGACTTCGGTGACTGCGTAACATTTGACACCACATATAAGACCAACAAGTACCATATGCCACTTGGGGTGTTTGTCGGTACTAACAACCACTTTCAGACTACATTCTTTGGTTTCGCCCTGATAAGAGATGAGGATGCAGAATCATTCAGATGGTTGTTCAAGACGTTTTTAAGGTGCATGAGAGGGAAGGCTCCTATATGCATCCTCACAGGTACAACCGCGAAACCACCCCCAACCACCACCACCAGCCCCTTCCCCCAAAAAACTAAAGGAAAATAACACGTTAAAAAATGTTTGTGTCAGTTCTATTTGTATATATGCACCAACATATGCTGACCACTCCACATCTCTTTTCTCATTACCAGACCAATGCCCAGCAATGGCTTTGGCGATACCAAAAGTTTTCAAGAACACAGTACACAAGCCGTGCCACTGGCACATTATGAAGAAGTACAAGGAACACCTCGCATACCTGTACTACCTGCACGAAGACTTGAAAGAAGAATTCACATCAATCCTCAACTGGCCCCTCATGCCAACTGAGTTTGAGGATGCCTGGAAAGGACTCATTGGTAGGTACAACCTCCATGATGATGCCACAATGCTGGCCATGTGGAACGAGCGTGAGAAATAGATATCAGCCTACTTCAAAGAAATTTTCTGCGCCAAAATGACATCCACACAGCAAAGTGAGAGCATGAACTATGTGCTCAAGAAGAACTTTGTAAGTGAGAGACAAAACCTACACCGGTTTGTCAGCCAGGTAAACTCCTGCATCAAAACCAAGAGGCGGACAGAGAACCAAGAGACAATGGGTAACAGGGTATAGCTCTATCACCTGCCGTGAGACAAAAAACATGCTTACTAAAGTAAAACTTTATTAGTTAGACAAGTTTTTGCTGCGAGAAAACTAACAATTTGGTCATCATTCTTGCATGTGCAGAAGGAACAAAACACGCTGACCTTCTATGGGTTTGACACCCAGATGGCAAAGGTTTACTCATGAGCTGTGTACAGCGAGATCAGAAAAAGCCTAAAACTAAGCACACTCTTCACGATGCCAGAGACGGAAGAGCCCACAAAGTACCTCATGCGCTACAACAACCCGAAAAACTGTCTGCATGGTCTCAGCACGCGTTCCAGGTGGTTGCAGACCCTGTGGGAGAAACATTTGAGTGCGAGTGCAGGCTATGGGACCACACAGGTGAGGACTGCAAAAAAAGATGTTACATACTGTACTGCTTTATTTGCAAAGTTTTTGTTCGAATGAAATGACAAAAAACATGCACCTCTTCCAAAAACAAAATATATGTCTTTTCTGCATGCATGTCCTGTGCATGATGCAGACAATTAAGGCTCCCAGCGTTCCAGAGAAATATATCCTCAGGAGATACACCAAACGACCGAACATCCAGCCAACATTCGACAAAAATGACTTGAGGACAGTAGCGTCAAACAAGGCATCCCAATACCACATTGAAAGCTCACTGCTGACGCTCAACAGGAGGGTGCACAGAAAAAGTTTGAGAAGCCAAGAGCAAATGGCGAGGTCGCGGGTTGTCATGGACAAACTTGAACAAGAACTCGACGCCATGCATTCTGCTGAAAATGGAGGTGTGGCGGACAATGATGCCATTGAGAAGGATATTGCTACAATGTTATCCGAGATGAATCATATGGGAGCTGTTAACCCGTTCGACAACGAGGAAGAGGAGCAGCAGCAACCAGAGCTTGCCCATGTGCACACTCAAGATCACCAACAAGCTCACATGCGAGATCATGAGCTTGATGGTGCTGTAGGCGAACGACATGACAACAACACATCCTACCAGCAGTAGCAGGAAAGAGTGATTAAACCATCCATATTCTCAAACACAAAGGGGAGGAAGAGCAAGACGCAGGTAGTGAAAGCAGCAGCCAAAAAGCCGCCACGCCCCATCAAGCATGTGGAATTTGGCCTGGACGGCAAACCTCTCGGGATAAGGGCATGCAGATTCTGCAACGTCGTGAGCAACCATAACTACTACACATGCCCACTCCGCACAGATGGCACTGCCAACAAGCACAAGCAGATTGGAGCCACCCACGTTTCTACCAATGGGTACAACACACGTAACAGCTACACTTGCCGCAAGTGTGGGGGAACCGACGGGCATAATGCCCGCACGTGCAAAGTGGGCAAGGAGGTCATTGGCGCTGAACAAACACAGGGCAAGGTGCAGAGTTCTAAAAAATCAAATGAAGACGATGAAGAAGAAGAGTTTGACGAGAATGACGACCAATCGAACGAAGACAATGAAGATGACACTGTTGGGGACGAGAAAACTGAAACTGACGATGAAGTTGCCAAGGCTCAACCAGGAAAGGGCGCCGACAAGGCACAACATTCGGGGCCAGTTAGGAGAAGCTCAAGGCTGAACAACTGAACAATACATAGTGGTCTCAGTTGCCTCGGCACATAATGAGGAAACATTTCAGAAACACTGTCGTTACCAAAACTTATTTAGCTTTATTGTCGATTTCTCGATCAGTACTATAGTTAAGATATAATTTGTGATTTGTGCCCGCTGAACCAGTGACATTATTATGTAAACCAATTGATGATCCTTTTGAATGCAGTCACAAATACATTTGAAAAAACTTATCTAGATTTACCTGACGCAAATGCTACTGTCGACCAGTAACTCAGCAGCAAAAATATGTCAAGGAAAATTTAAACTCCTATAGTACATCAGTACTGATAGTTCTCAGTCGTCAGTAAGACAGAGTACACATCAGTACTGATATAATTTGTGATTTGTGCCCGCTGGAGCAGTCACATTATTACGTAAAACATTTGATAATCCTTTTGAATGCAGTCACAAAAATACATTTGTACTGACAAAAACACTACTGTCGACCAGTCGTCAGTACAAAGGCAGAGTAAAACAAACACACCCATGAACACCTAAAAAACATCATTTTGAAAAAAACAAAGCTATGTCTGCTTCTGCCAGTCCCAATTCAGAAAGACCATCAGTACATAAAAATAATTACCTCAAACAAAAATGCGAATATAATACATTCTGTACTGATGAAAATCTAATTTATCTGTAAAAAATACTCAGAGATTATCTTGATATAAACAATCCTTTAAAAAATACAAAAATTGTTTTAAAAAACATTAGCATCACACATAGTCTCATTGGTATTTGGTAAGTTCAATTACACTTCAATCACCAGTCCAAGTACCACAGTAGAGGAGTACAGACCTCCATCATCACCAACCCTGACATATGCAAGTGGGATGAGTAGCCAATAAGTACAGCTTGACAAGACCAATCAGTGCGACAGTAAAATGCCGTCATCACCACCCTTGAGACGTGCAAGTGGGATTTAGCAGGTCATAAGTACAGCTTGACAAGACTAGTAAGTGCAGCAGTAAAAACCATTGGACTTGGACGGTTACTTCTTCCAGGCCACCACCCGCGCCACCCATTAAGAGGTTGCCACAACGGACTGCAAACGGTGACCCCACGCCACTACACCCACTACACCCACGCCCCCCGACGAACCGCCTCCCACAAATCCCCGTCGACGCACTGCAAAAAACCCCCATTCTCTTCCATCTCTCCATTATCCCCACAAACAACCATTCCCTTCCATCTCCCCTGCACACAAACCACAAACTTCTCTCTCACAAGCCCACAGCCGCCGGAGGAGGGCGATGGCGGAGGAAGCATCCACCAAGCATCATCAAGATGAGCCGTCGGACAAGAGCAGCAACCTCATCGACGTTCACGTCCCCGGCGAGAAGCGCGAGTACACCAAAACCCTCGGAGAGGTTGAGCTCCACGTCAAGGAGACGCTGGAGATCATCTTCACCAGCGAACCAGACAAGGCCGACGAGGTGATCTCCAGGCTCTGGAGGAAGGCTGGCGGCATGCTTCGTAGGATCGTCGATGTTGGTGTGCACTACACCAACGGAGATGAACCTCCCCAGATGGCAGTAGTCCTGCAGTTGTGCGTCGACGACCTCTGCTTGGTGTACCACATCGCAGCGGCCACAAAATGGTGAGCCATCCTACTCATTTGCCCTATTTGGTTTATCTGTTTTATTGGTACTGTATCCTGAAAATTTCATCAGACTTGTTTCCCAACTAGATGTACTAGTGTGGCTTGTGAAAAGTGGATGCACTACTGCATTTTCTCAAGTAGATACACTATAAATGTATTTTTGAACCTGATGCACCGGATTACTATTTGGAAAATCTTGCGGAAGATTAATTTCTAAAGTTGACTGACTAGTCTAGTTTCTGAACTTGATCCAATAGTGTAGTTTATGTACTCAATGTATTAAAAAGATGTTTCTGAACTTGATGTAGTGAAGTATTTTCTGAATTTGATCTAATGTTATTCTCATAAGAAAAAAACTAAGGACTTGGTGAAGCACTGTTTATGTGTTATCCTATTCAACAAAAGTAAACTAAACTAGTACCAAAGCAGAACATACAACATTGACTGAAACTATGTATAATCCAAAAAAGAAGAATAACATGATGTACTTAATTTAATTTCAGAACTTTGTTTACTAGTTTATGAAGTACATTCATCCATTATTTATGCTACATAAACATCTACTTAAATGGATTCATCACTTGTAAGAAAAAACAAAAATGAATAATTCAAACATCAAAAGTAATGCTGATTTTCAAAAATTTCTCTCCCCTTGCAGGCCCAAGCGCCTGAACGAGTTGCTGCAGCATATGAAGTTGTTCACATTTGCCAGTTTCAGCATTGAAAGCGACAAAGAGAAGCTGAAGTTGTCCGGTTTGGAGATCAACCCCGACAAGTTCATCGACATTCAGCGCAAGTGGAGAGTACCATACACCGGAAAAGAGTACGACTCCTTGACTGATGTTGCAGCCAGCGTCATCCACCCATTCTACAAAGGCATGAAGAAGAACATCAACACGCAGGAAGACTACAAACTATGGGGGACCAGCCCGCTGCCAGACAACCTCATCGAGTATGCAGGAGTGGATGCATACGCCACGTACAAGGCATGGAGCATGATTGACTACATCACAGATGGTTCAGAAATTGCAAACGAGCGGGAGGCTGCGAATTACTACGACCAACCCTATTGCCCCTATGCGGGATGAAGATACATCAGAGCCTGCCTTCGTTTTACTTTCGCTTGTGCTTGCCTTTTATCTTGTTGTTTCAAATTAGTAGTTTGCTCTTGTTGGGTTGAACCAGTATGATTATCTCGTGCTTGTCATTGTTGAACTAGTTTATTTATGTCATCAAGTACAATATTTTGCTTATCTCATTATATAAGTTTGGTAGCTTCGTATGTTATTAATCCATCATTTCAAATTCAAAAGTAGCTTCTGAATAGAACTTTGCAACTGCTCTAAAGGACTAGTTATGATGCAACTAATCACACAACATTGCTCTATGTCTAGTTTCGATTCAGTATTGTATAGAAAACATAACGTTGAGAACAATTAGCACAATTTGAGTTGCTTAACAACGCTTCAAAAGTTGAAGCAAAAATTCTTAGTACTCCATCTAGTGTTCTCATTCATATGTAGCCGCTAGATAATTAACAAGTACTACAAACAAAAAAAGTTAAGAAAGCATCAGCACACACTTATGATGGTCACTTGCAGATTAAGAATCACAGTACTAGTACACTTGATCAGACAGTACATACTTACTACAATAAAAAGTACATAGAAGCATCAGTCCGCGCTACTATGAATGGACTATCAGTACAACTTAATCCAAACACAAGTTCATCTTAAAATTACACTTACACAAAACTGACAAGAACTAGAACAAAAAGTTTCAGTCCAAGTTACTGCTGGAGTCAAGTACTAGATTCAAACAAACAAAGAAAGAAAAAACTGACCGCCCAAGGTCAGGCGCAGGCCCTGACGCTGCTAGATACTTGAACTCGAGCCCATAGGCGAATCCCTAGTAATCCGCACAACGCAGGGCCCACCGATCAGGGCCCACGGGTCAAGAGAGAGAGAGCGAGCGTTGTGTATAAGCGCTCAGGTAAGTATTCAGAGGAGTTCGACCAGTGAGCCTCGGCTGCGCTTATAAACAGGTTCGGAGCCCCCTCGACTAGCGAGGTGCGACTAAACCCAGAGCGCATGCGCACGCCGCACTGCACAGCCGCGCGGACGAGCTATCTGGGCTGGAAAACGACCCAATAGCCTGAATCGTTTACAAACACCACACCAAATAAGCCCAGTTAAACAAACCAGAGGGCAAGGCAAAAAAAATAAACTACAAGAAAAATGTTCGAAACTGAAAATATATAAATTTTCTTCCGAACGAACTTAATAATCTAAAAACAATCAACCTCTAAAAAGAAGAGAACTTAATAGCCTATCTGTTAAATGTACATAATTTAAAAAACCGAATTAAATATTACTTTCAAGTTCAACTACTAAAATGCAAAAAGTTCAAACGTATAATGTTTGTCAATTATGCTAAATATCTTATTACATAAAATCTAACAAGTTCAACTACTAAAAATGCAAAAAGTTCAAACATATAATGTTTGTCAATTATGCTAAATTTCTTATTTACATAAAATCTGACAAGTTCAACTACTAAAATGCAAAAAGTTCAAAATAGAATTTATTTGTCAATTATGCTAAATTTCTAATTTATATAAAATTTGTACACACCTCAACGAACGGTCTGGTCATAAAATAATCTCAATCCCCACAAAACACCGGAAAAAATTAGTTCAATCATACATATGACATAAGTACTAAAAACGCAGGATCAGTCAGGCCACTCACACCACTACGACACCAAATTTCAAAACCGCACGCTGTATGAAATTACATTTTAGTTCACACAGCACTAAACCGTAAGTGCACTAAAATGAGAATACAAAAACTATAAAGGCCTAACTTAGGTAAGTACAGATGAAAATAAAATAAGTACCAGTTTTGAGCAACAACTCCCGGGGCACTAAAAATTTCTTCAGATAAACTAGTCTATAAGACTTCAGTGGAAAAACAAATACTTAACATCCTCAGGGAAAAACATCACAAAGCATACGTCGCCTAAATAGTCCAAAATGCCGTCATCACCACCCCTGAGACGTGCAAGTGGGATTTAGCAGGTCATAAGTACAGCTCGACAAGACAAGTCAGTGCAGTAGTAAAACCATTTGAATTGGACAGTTGCTTCTTCAAGGCCACCACCCGCGCCACCCACTGAGCGGTTGCCACAAGGGACTGCAAACGAGCACCCCCACGACCACCACACCCATGCCCCTGACGAACCGCCTCCCACACATCCCCGTCGACACACTGCAAAATACCCCATCGTCTTCCATCTCTGCCTCATTCCCAGAAACCACCATTGCCGCTTCAATCTCCACTACACACAAACCATAAACTTCTCTCTCCCAAGCCCACAGTCACCGCAGGAAGGCGATGGCGGAGGAACCATCCGCCAAGCGTCATCATGGCGAGCCGTCGGACAAGAGCAGCGACCTCGTCGACGTTCACGTCCCCGGTGAGAAGCGCGAGTACACGAGAACCCTCACAGGGGTTGAGCTCCACGGCAAAGAGACGCTGGAGATCGTCTGCACCAGCAAAGCAGACAAGGCCGACGAGGTGATGAGCAGGCTCAGATGATGAAGGGCGGCGGCTTGTATCCGAGCTTCATCGGAGTTGATGTGGAGTGGTATTAAAAGATGTTTGGTGAAGTGGTATAGGTCCATATCTTGATGCACATGTTTCTCAAATTAATTTCTGAACTTGATATAGAATTGATGCACAAAGATGTATCAAGCATTGGTATAGGTCTTTTATTCAACCAAAAAGAAAACTAAACTTGAATCAAGCAGCACATATATCATTGAATCTGTTAAAATGATTCTTGAATTTGGTGAAGCATTTGGTGAAGCACTGAAGACAGCAAAAAAGAAAAATAACATGGTGTAGTTGAATTTAATTTCAGGACTTTGTGTACTAGTTTCTGGACTACATTCATCCATGACTTATACTATATAAGCATCTACCTCATGGATTATCACTTTCAAAACCAAAAAACAGAAGAATTAAATCTTCAAAAAAGAACACTAACCTTCAATGTGTGTCTCCCCCCTTGCAGGCCCAAGTGCCTCAAACAGTTCCTGGAGGAGGAGAAATTGTACACATTTGTCGGTTTCAGCATTCGAGGCAACAAGCGGATGCTGAACAAGTCTAGTTTGGAGATCAACCCCAACAACTTCATTGACATGCAGCGCAAGTGGAAAGATCCACACACCAGCAAATACTTCGACTCCTTGGCTGATGTTGCAGGCGAGGTCATCCACCCATTCTACAAAGGCATGAAGAAGAAGATCGAGAAGAAGGAAGACCACAAAAAGTGGGGGACCAGCCCGCTGCCAGACAACCTCATCACATACGCAGGAATAGATGCATATGCCACATACAAGTCATGGAAGACAATCGAAAACATCGTGACAGGTTGGGATATTTCAGAAGAGCAGGAAGCTGACCCCTACTACCACTGCAACTTCGTGGGATGAGGATGCATGGAAGTCTCCATTCGTGTTGCTCGCACTTCTGCCTGTCCTTAATATTGTTGTTTCTGATTTGTAGTTTGCTTTCATTATGTTGAACCAGCTACCTTATGTTATGTGTGTCAGGGTTTGAACAAGTTTGCCTATTTCTATCATGTACATCGTTTGCTTATGTCAGTCAACAGGTTTGCTAGCTTCCTATTTTTGTTCATCCATCATTTGAAGTTGAAGTAGGTTGAAGTTGAAACTAGTCATGCAGAAACAAAAAATCATACATGGATATTTTCACAAAAAAAAACAGTGGCAAACTAACTAAGGACTACAGCAAAATAGTAGAATTGGACGCTCAGTACAGCTTAGACATTTACGGTAGTACTATCACACTAAGAAAATTCAGTTTTTAGTTTCAGAAGAACACTAAAAAGACTAAGTTTCAACCGAGGACTACTAACAGCATCGTGCTAATAGTAGTTAGAAATTTGCAAAGTAGTGCAACAGGAAAAGCAAAGCACAATCAGTACACATTTCCATGCCACTAGCATGCTAGCACTGAGAGTTCTGGTACACTTGAACAAAACGGTACATTCATTCTACAAAAATATAAAAAGGAACGGGAAGCTTCAGTTCACATTCCATAAAACATTGACACACTCAAGAATAACACTAATAGTACAACTGAAATGTCAGTACAACTTAGTCTGTAAGGCAAGTACTATGATCATACAAAACATTGCCTTGAGAAGAACCACAACCTAGAAAATAGGTCCCCCCGGAGACATATTTAAATGTAGCTAATTTAAACCAGTATTTAAATTTTACTATGAAGTTCAACTACTACAATTCAAGAAGTTCAAACAAAAATTTGGCTCTCAAATCTTGCTAAATTTCATATACTTGAATAAAATCTGGCTAGAGATGATGTAGCTACTTGGTCGTAAATAATTTCAATCACAAAAAAACTTCAGTTCTAATACATTATATGAAATCAGTTCTACATAACAAGGAAGCGTCACTCCACTCACGCTAGATCCACAAGTGCCATCATGACACCAAAATTTTAAAAGCCTAACATTGAACGACATTACAATTCAGTACTAACATAACTATACTATAAGTACAGGAAAAGAGGGTACATAAACTATAAAGGTCCAACCTAGGTTGGGACAGATGAAAATAAATGATAAATCTCACTTTTCCCAGCAACAGCTCGTAATGAACTTGGGAAGACGTGTTTTCAGTTCAACTAGTTTACAAGACTTCAGTAGAAAAAATAGAACTTAACCAGAACGAATTCCCAATGAAACATACACAAGTGATATATCACACAACTATCAAAAATCAAAGACATCCAAAACACTACAATCAAAGCCTACAATGCTTTCAAGAGATATATCACACAACTATCCATTTCACTACGTGAATGATGACCATTTCTTCTATGCACCAGGAGCCAAAGGCTGAAACTCCTTGGGAAGCTCCGTCACCAGAAGCTGGTTATTCCGGTTGAACACAACTCTATACAGATCCTCAACCTTCCAATCAACAATACGAGGCTGCAAAACAATGAAACAAATTATCAAAAATCATGACACATTAAAAAGAAGAACACACAATCAGCCAAACACGGAAAAGTGAAAAGCTCAACTAGAACCCACATCTTTATCTCAAATGTTCCCAACGATCTTTTCACCATCATAGGATCCTACATACTTCAGAGTATAATGGCCACATTCATTCGCCCCTTGAAGTGGAACCTTCACAAATGTTGGTTTCTTTGCAAAAAGCTCCCATTTGGGCTGCTTGCTCGCTTTGTACTGAGCATCACCATACACATCCTTCATTACTTGGACCATCCTGGAGATCTGTAAGAAAAGAAAAGAAAAGAAACCACACATTTTTAGGTCTAAGAAAAAAGCAGAAACAAAGATGCAGAAAAATTAATCCAATACAGGTAATAAGTGTCACTCACAATCTTCTCGCAGTCTTTATGATAGGTGTTCTTTGAAGGACGATGGTTCTTCGGATAAGGTAAAGAGTCAAGGATGTCGACGCTACTTCGGTACCGATTCATGACATATAAGGAAAAGTGGTTCACTTTCTTATCCTTTGGTAAAACCATAGGCTTGAATAGAGGCATCATGATCTAAAAACAGATGACCAAAAAAGAGATGTTAAATATTCAAAATAAAAACCAACATGACAACAAACAAATAAAACCAAAAATCAGCTAGTAGATCTCACAAGGTCGGCACTGAGCAAGTCTTCATTATCTTTAACATAGCTCTTGAAATCTCTCGCTGCACTCTTCACATTAAACTCTTTATTTTCATCACCGTAAAATGTACAGTCAAGCACAACCTGCAAAAAAGCCAAAAAAGAAATAGATAGGGGAAAAGGATAAACAAAGCAAGGTATTATCAAAACTCGTAAAACAAAATAGGCGTTCTTGTCTAAGAGAAACAAACGATCTGATTGGTTACCGTGATGAAATATGGACTCAGCAATACCCTTTTCCCAGACACAAAATCAACATTTCTATCAGGATCTTTCTTCCAATCATCAATATGGAAGTCCATTACATCACCCTCCATCATTTGCCCAGGTGCAAAAACTTCCCAGAAGCGTTTCCCAGTGAAGCTGGTTACGCTATCATTAGGCTGAGGTATCATTGAGAATGTATTGCTGCAGCGCGGACAAGAACAAAAAGCAGGGGAAGCAAGATAAGGCATTCATAGCAGTTCAAGTTGTATAAAAAGTAACAATTCAGGTCATATCTATCTAGCAGTTACAAAAAAGAGGAAAAGAAGAGGAAACGTAATGAGGGATACTCACTCGGCATACTTCTCACATGCTTCATCGCTAAGCAACAGATTATACAACTTGCGAGCCTTGTCCAGGTGAGGGAATCTATGAGGCTGAAGCTGCTGCACAGGGGAGCAAAACTTTATAGGAGCTCTGGGTGCACGCTTCGTGCTTGTAACATTGCCAGAATCGAAAGCAGGATCCTTCCTAGCACCACCAGCTCTATGGGCCACTATTCCAGCAAGTGGGGATAAACCCTTGGCAGCAGCAACGCTCCTGGTGACTCTTCCCATGCCAGCAATCTTGTCAAACGCATCATCATCGCTGTCTATCAATTCCATAATGGGATTCTTGGGTGTAGAGGGGCTCTCTGCACAAGCAGCCGTAGAACCTTTCAGAGCTCCCAACCGCCCCTTAAGAACACCAGACCTTGTCTTTTCTGGAGATCGCCACTGTCTAAGATTAATAGATACGCGCTCGAGCTCCGAGAACTGGCTGCCAAAGATCATGTAGTCATGCTCATTAAGATCCAGCCACTCACCTGAAAAAATAAAAAAATAAAAGACCGCATCAAGGGTAAAGTTCAAATACATAAATCATGACAGTACCAATCAAAGAAGTACAAGATGCAAAAAATTACAAAAGGTCATGCATTACGTACAGGGTTTGATGCCAAACAAACCACGGAAGTCAACATCAAACACATCGCTAGTTGCGCAGGTGTACAGAAAAGTCTTCCTAATGTCAAGAATGTCTTCGTGGCTGTAATCTAACATTTCAATCACACCATCCTCCCGGCAATGATAGCTCTTGCAGCTTTGTAGCATAAAGAATCCACAATCATGCCTGTTAACAAAAGAAAAAAATATGGGTACATCACAAATCCAAAACACAGTAACACCACCCTCCCAGCAACAAAAACAACTAATAAAAACTCATTAAAAATGGATACTCACGTGTTTTTCTGCTGCGGCACCCACACAAACTCACAAGAGAAACCATCAATATGCGCCGGCGAGAACGGTTTCGCCCTGTCTACGCTAGACTCCCTCCAAACCTTCTTTATGTTATCTGTCATATTCCTTAAGAATCTAACTGCATCACTCCAGGTTTCATCGCGCAGTGAATCAAGACACTCAAAATGACGGAGCCTCAAATTCAGAACAATCAAGCACCAATGCCCAGATACTTCGCTAGGCTTCATGGTAGCCGCAATGGACGGCGGATCAAAAGTAGGGAAGAGAAGCTGACAAAAAAATCACAGAGGAAAAATGAATTTAACAAAACATAATGAAACAAAAAATTCAGCCTCCAAACAATAAAATAATAGAAGAAAAGTGAAATTCTGAAGTACAAACAAAAAATTAAGATAATCATAAGTTTTAATTGAGTAAACAAAACACTACAAAAAAATATATGCTATTCTATTTAAAATTGCAACAAACATATCAGCTCAATTTCCTTCCAACAATAAGTTCAGCTTCAACAAAAGAAGCACACATCATTCATAAGTGCATGGCTAAAAGCAGGCTGCTCAAGTTATTTCCACCACCTCCCAAACTTGCAAGAAAAACATGACAGTTCTAGTTCATGAGTACAAAAAGTACAAGTTCACCTACTTGGTCAAAACCATCAGCGCACGATCTCGTAAACCAATTTAGTACATTGGAATCAATATTTCCATCACGGATCTTGGTCTGTTGTACAAAGAGACCAACAACAGTTAGAAAGTTGGCAAAAACAAGTTATCATCCTGTCTACAAAAGCAAAATACTCACCGTCACCCATCTGGGAACTATCAACTTGTCAGTGTCTCGGTACTTCTGACATAGAGAATGTAAAACAACGTCAACACTATCTGAGTTGAGCATGCCAGTGGGGACAAACGCAGCAATAGAACCAACACTAGCATCACACTCTTTATTTTGAAACATCGGCTTGTCACTAAGAAAACACAAAAGATTACACGAATTAAAAGTACTGCAATAACAACAATAGTCATATGAGAGAAAGAAAAGGATACGAAAATGATAGGGCAAAATCCCAAACTAACCGTTTTGCACGGTTCGTGCGCAACCTCGTAACAGCGAAGAAAAACATATCAACCTTAACAACATTTCCACTTTCTGCTTGCAGAAAAAGAAGAAAAATAATAAGTTCAAGCACTGCAAGTGAACATGCCCAAAATGCCAAAATTGAGAAGTACGCCTCATTTACAAGTCCTTACCTGCACTATCAGTGTTTGATGATGACGGTAGTTCCTGCGATGAGACCAATATGCCTCCAGTTTCAGGGTTTGATGATGGCACAGGCACATCCTGAGAGGACACCAGTATCGCTACGCTTTTAGGGTCTGTGGAAAGAAAATCCTGGGATGACACGAGCGCCTCCTGCGTCAAGGGGCCAGAAGAAATCGACAGAAGTAAATCATCATCCTCGGATGGCACCTCCTCCATGCTAGAAGCATCTTGCAATGCATCACCATAATGAAGCCCTCCAGGCGGGAAATTTTCTGGCGGCAAATCTTCAAAATCAGAAAGATTTTTATTCCCAGCAATACCAACACAAGACAGTTTGCCATCAAGTATGCTAGCAGCACCAAAATTCTCATCAGCAACTTTGGCACCAACATCGCACCCACTACTCAATGGAACACCATGAGCATCATCTCCACCACTAACAACAGCCTCACGATCAACATCAGTCATCTGAAGAAATAAAAATTCAGAAAGAGTGAATAATATGAGCAAAACTAATAATCAAAAATAAGCTAGCGAGAGGTGCACAGAAAAACAAAACCTTAGAAGCATTCACAGAAACATCATCGATCTTGCTGTTGCTAACATTAAAAGCAACATCACCAACAAGCGAACAAGGCTCGTCGCCAACAACAGGACCCTGATTTCATATGTAATGAAACAAAAAAACAATGCTATTATTAGCAACAATAAACACAAGGAATTAAACCACATTGGTGCGCATGAAAATTCAAGAAATATGAATAAACACATTAAAAAATAACCTTGCATTTATCAGTAGATGGATCATTAACTCCACGATCAACAGAAGCGTCAACATTATGACTGGTCTCCTGCATCAACACAAAAAATTAATAAATAGATGAAGATCGGGAAGTTCAACTACAATACTGACAACAGAACAACATAGTAAAAACATACAAACACAGAGGACTGACTCACATCAACAACAGGCTATTCCAAGCCAACATCGTTCGTATGGTGATCAGAAAAATTAACTTCAGTACCATCATCAGCCCTGCTGTCTATGACGGCAGCCTCATCCTGCTCAATCTGCATGGAAGAAAAATTAATAAACAGATGAAGATGAGAAAGTTCAACTACAATACTGACAGCAGAACAACATATTAAAAATTGCAAACACCGATGACTCACTCACATCATCAACAACGCGCTCCAAGCCAACATCATTCGTTTCATGATCGGGAACATTAGCCTCAGTACCATCACCAGCCCTGATGTCGGTGGCAGCGGCCTCATCCTGCTCAATCTGCGTGATAACAACTTTTGCACTTTCTTCATATGGCTTGCAGCGAGAGTCTTGCATACTTTTGAAATGCTTCATGTTGTTCAACAGACGAACCGAGCTCTAAACTAGATCAGCAGCACCGTCACGCATATCACCAATTAAAATTCTCTCCATCTCAATATAATCCACTGCTTCCTCAGTGTTAAATTGATGACCTTCAAGAAGGATACCACTAATACAGCTCATACGCTCAACTGTCATTGGGACCTTTTGCAGCTTAGAACACACATTTCTAAAAATATGCTCAGCGCGCTCCAACGCAGAAATAGCAACATCAATACCAAAACCCTGCCTCTATGAAGTACTAGCATTACTAGGGCCAGGGGGAACATAACCAGCACCCTCAACACCACGACCACCTCTCAACTCATCGTGCAGAGATGAAGACTTGGGAACCTGAGACGACGGCATCTCCAGGACTGGCCGTTTATACTGTCTGAAAAAACAACCTCCTCTTGAGTTTTCCACTACAAACAAGGGGAAAATAGTTAATTAATTAATGCAACACACAGGGAAAAATAAAACATGATAGTAACAGATTTAAATCAATAGGACTATCAATCTTTAGCTGTCAGTGCCAATTTATTAGTATTTACCGACAGGACAGTTTAGCAAAGATATTCAGTTCAACCACACATGAAACAACAGTACTAAAAATCGTACCTAAACCTCACAAAGCTTAAGAAATGACAAAATCTAAATAGGTAACTCTACGGGACACATGTTCACTCCAGCAGAAAAAAGCTATACCTAAATAAAAAAGGTCTGCAAGACACGAAAGAAAGAAAACTCACCGGAAGCTTCCCAAACACCCAAGTCTTTGGATCTGCATTGCCTTTTTTTTATCAAATCTGCATCAACCAGATCAGAAATCTTGACAGGATCCATGAAACATATGCGGGGGACTCGCATGTCAGGCTCCGCAGTCTTGCCACGGATAAGCCAGTCAAGGTACATTAGTACATGCCCTATATCACAGCCTGTGATTGCCTTCCCCATCGTAACACCATCTTGGTACCTGACAACAGCCCTTCTAAGATCATCAACCATCAACTGACAATAATCCATATTAGCCATGTCCTCAAAGACAAGACCCTCAAACATTGCTGTCTCTCTGGAAACACGCAGGGCGGCACCAGGCGACACAACCTTCATAAACACAATAATGGAGAACACTTTCAGAGTAAGGTCATCTTTGCTAGGATCCTTGACGAGCACCTTGAGCTTATTCCTCAAATCCTTTGTGTTGATATCTATGTTCCTACTAATGTCAAGCTCCAATCTTAACTTCATCAGAGCGTCGTCATATCCATCCTCTGACGGCCTTGGCGGAGAACGACCACCACGAGGGAACCCAAATAATTGCTGTATACCATCGCTAGTGATGCGAAGCTTCTTATTAGCCTCACCCATGTCAAGAGTCATCGTATCAGGATCTATCCTCAGGTACATAACTCCCATCAGAGGGCGGGAAATGTTAGACTTCACCCTCCAATTAAAGATAGAACCAAAACCAGTTGCACGAACCCTAGCCACATGCCGACTCTCAAGCAATTTAGCACAAGCTTCAACCTCTCCCAACGAACATCGCACAATCAAGTTCAATTTCTGTTGGTCACCTTCATCCAAGGCAACTTTTTCGGCATTGCGTCCCACCGACTTGACCGGACTCATAACACTAACAGGCTGTAAATGAAAATAAAGAAGCCACACCTTAAATAAATGAATATAGAAAACAAAACAAGCATATGAAGGCAAGTAGAAAAAAAGAAAAGATTGCACAAGTTCAACTATTGAAACAACATAAGTACCATCCTCAATTGATGCAAACAATGACCAGCCTCGCCTAGCCAACATAAAAGCCCAGACACAATTAAATCATTGCAAGTACAAGTAGTCAGTCACACACAGTACAAAAGACGTACCACTGCAAATTCATCTTCAGAATCAACTTCAGTATCATCTTCTTCAGATACAACATCTTCAGCTTCGACACGAGCACGCTTCTTCACACCTTTGTTCACCTTCGCAGGATGAACTTTACGCTTATTATTTTCTTTCAACAAAGAGCGCTCTCGAAGAGGAGGAGAAGAAGGCTTCTTATTTGTCAAAACCCGTGGACTACAACGAACAGGGGAGCCACCGAGTTTGCTTGGACCAATCTTCACAGAAACACTATCCCCGTCAGCTTTGCTATTACCAGGTTGGGAACCTGCTTTCACACGTGGGCTATGCCTCTGTGTGCCATCAGGATTTCGATCTAACATCTTCCTCTTCAAAACAGCTTTCTTCTCCTTAACTGCATCACGAGTTAACACTTGCGTGAAACGAGTTTGCATCAGATTTGTCTTCACAGGCATGTCACTTCCATGAGATCTAGCATCAACAGTTGAAAAGGCCGCATCACCACCTTCATCACCTACACCTTCAGGAGCTTGACCAACATCCCGATCACTTCGTTGAACACAGGCAGCCTTTTGACATCGTTCCAACTCCTTTCTCCTCTGGAAATCACACTTCTTCTTTCTTATCCTTTCATCCTCGAGCTGTAACTGCATAGGAACATCCTCAGCCTGAGTAACAGGCTCAGTGCCATCAACACTCTGTGACTGAGTAACAGACAACTGCAAGCTGCCATCAACATCATCAACGTTAAGAGAATACATTCCATCATTTATATTTTTGACAACATCAGCAATGTCCTTAGCAGCACCATGGCTGTCATTAACTGCATAAACCAACAAACATAAGCATGCACGTATAAAATCAAAACAAAATTAACATTGCAGAGACAAGATAAATAAAGCGCATAGCATCAGACACAAACAAAAGGAACAACTGATGTAGCTAAGCATATTAATGTATTCAAGGCTGATAAAAAATAGCAAATATAAGGGAAACACCAGCAACATCTGATGAAGCTATGTACCTAGGGTAGGGGCACGGACCTGTCCAAGGGAGCCCTACCCAAGGACATCCCTAGAAGAAGTCATCTTTCAATCGACTTGAAAGTATCTCACTCGACCAAGAAGCTATCACTCGACCATGAAGCCAACCACTCGACTGGCCAGGACCTAAAGTCACTCTGCATGCAAACGGTCGGCTATTAAGTAGTCTTTATGGTCATTATAGCATTTTATTACCAGCGTTACCAGTAACGCCCCGCATTAATGTACATTGAACCCTTGGTAATGTGGGCTGGCCGGGGTCTTGGCAAACTCTATATAAGCCACCCCCCACCTCGGTATCAAGGGTTCGCACCCTTGTTATTCACACGCCTATAATCCAATCGACCGCCTCCGGGCACCGAGACGTAGGGCTGTTACTTCCTCCGCGAAGGGCCTGAACTCGTACATCTTTGCGTGCTTACAACTTCCCAATAGCTGAGATCTAGCCTCTCCATACACCCCCCCCCCCTACATCACTGTCAGAGTTAGAACCACGACAGTTGGCGCCCACCGTGGGGCCGGAATCTTAGCGCTTAATTGGAGAAGTTGCGGTTCTTCCGATCCCTTTAATCATGGTTTCGTGCGGAGTTTTGGTGGAGGGCCGCGAGATCCGTCTTGGCGCGCTCACATTCATCACAGACGACTCCGCTTGGCTTCAGGAGGTGCCACTCGACATCGACGCGCTCCTCGTCAGCGGCGCGATGCATTTCCGCGCATGCGTTCGTGGCGTCCTCCTGCGGCAGCCATCGACCCAGTATGGGTCGGCCCCCGTGTCGTCTCCCCGCTCTGTCTCCCACCGGCGCAAGCGCTCCGGTAGGTCGAGACTTCAGAGGTGGGTGAGGCATGCCGTGGCCCACCAGTCGGCCGCCCCGCAAGTCGCGGCAATCGAGCCCGACGAATCCCTCTGCGGCCTGTTCGACTGGCTCCGCGGAGACCGCATCCGAGTGTGACAGCAGCGACCCAGTGGCTGAGGTCCTGGCGGTTGATGGAGCACACAGTCCTCCAGGTTTCCCTCGCGCTGAGGGAGGCGCAGGCGGGGGCGATCCGTCGCATCCCCACGACGAGTATCTCCCCGAACCGCTCACGGCGTTGCAGCGAGAAGAGCTTCACCGCCGGAACATAGACGCACTCCACACTCCTATCGTCGGAGAAACCCCCGAGGCCCAGGCCTTGGAGGACGCGCGCTTGGCTAACTTGGCCGAGCGCACTCGACTGGAAAACCTCCAGCGAATGCTCGACGAGCAAGCGCATCAGCGAGCTCCTGAGTCCAGTCGACGTCAGCTCTTCCCGCCAACGCAGGTATATCGAACCCCAGTCCAGAATTTGGCCGCCGCGGCCCGTATAGCAGAGTCAATTCAGCCCTCCCAGTTAGAGGCTGGCAGGGGCTTGTTGCAGATCAGAGCGCTGCTCCGGGCGGCAGGGAATCAAAATTCCGCTGTTTCTCAGTCGCGGAATAGGATCCACAGTCGATCCGTTGCAACAGATACAGTCCAGTCGGCTCACAGCCCGAGATCGCCCCCGAGGCATGAGGGACGTGGAGACCGGCACGATCAGTACAGAAGAAATGAGCAGTATGATCACCGATTCGTTCGTGAGGATCGACGTCGAGTGCCAACCCCTCCCCCGAGGAGTGGGTCATATGCGCCTCGACAGCGAGATGACAGACGCCCTCATAGTGTTGGGCAGAGGATTCTAGTCGACCCCAGGGACCCAGGCTTTGATGCGAGATCCATCCTTGTTCAGGGTCTGGTCGACCGGAACAGAGCTCACCGAGAAGGCCACGATAGAGATGCGCCTGCCAGCAGTAGAGTGCGTGTTTCAGGGCCGGAGTGTTTCAGTCGAGCCATCAGGGCCGCAGTAATCCCCCCCCCAACTTCAGGTTGGCGACTGGAGTCAGCAAGTTCACCGGTGAATCTAAGCCTGACACTTGGCTCGAAGATTACCGAGTGGCTGTACAGATTGGCGGTGGTAATGATGAGGTGGCCATGAAGCATTTGCCTCTCATGTTAGAGGGCTCAGCCAGGGCGTGGATAAATCAGTTAGCGCCCAGTAGCATCTACACCTGGGAAGACCTCTCCTGAGTGTTTGTCACAACCTTTGAGGGAACATGCAAACGGCCTGCAGGCCTTACAGAGTTGCGGTCCTGTGTGCAGAAACTGAATGAAACGCTGAGGGATTACATCCAGAGGTGGATCACATTGCATCACACGGTTGAGAATGTTCCAGACCATCAAGCAGTTTGCGCCTTCAAAGAAGGCGTTAAGTACAGAGAATTGAATCTGAAGTTCGGTCGAACTGGGGAGATGTCTCTGAATCGGATGATGGAGATTGCCACCAAATACGCCAATGACGAGGATGAAAATTGCCTCCGGAGTGGCAAGCAAAAGGCAGTCGCCCAAGAAACCGGAGGAAACTCCAGTCGGAAACAGAAGCGGAAGGCCGAGCCAGCCGCCCCTGGGGAGGCCCTGGCCGTAGCCCAGGGAAATTTCAAGGGAAAGGCCAAGGGCACCTGGAAGCCCAAGAAAGTCAAGGATCAAGATGGAAATGATGTTTTGGATTTGCCATGTCACATCCACACCAAGAAAGATGAAGAGGGTAATTTTATTTTCCCAAAGCATACCACTCGGCAGTGCCGGCTCCTGATCCAGCAGTTTCAGGGCAAGCAGCCCAAAGATAAGGAAAAAGAGCCAGATAGAGTTGAGGACAAGGATGATAGTGACGATGGATACCCCCAAGTCAATTCCACCTTGATGATTTTTGCTGATGTCGAAAGCAAAAGTCGACTGAAAGTCATTAATCGCGAAGTGAATATGGTTTCTCCGGCAACACCCAGCTATCTGAAGTGGTCTCAGACTGCCATAACATTCGACCAGTCTGATCACCCCACGCACATTGCCACCCCTGGGAGGCAAGCTTTGGTGGTCGACCCAGTTGTCGAAGGCACTCGACTGACCAAAGTCCTGATGGATGGAGGCAGTGGCCTAAACATACTGTATGCTGAGACATTGAAAGGGATGGGCATTCCGATGTTCAGGCTCAGTACCAGCAACATGAGCTTCCACGGAGTCATTCCCGGAAAGAAAGCCGAATCACTCGGCCAGATTGCTCTTGATGTGGTTTTTGGCGATTCAAAGAATTACCGCAAGGAAAAGTTGACATTCGAGGTTGTGGACTTCCAAAGTGCTTATCATGCCATTTTGGGCAGGCCAGCTTATGCACGCTTCATGGCCCGACCATGTTATGTGTATCTCAAATTGAAGATGCCTGGTCCCAAAGGTGTGATCACTGTTACAGGCAATCGGAAGAAAGCAGAAGAGTGCTTTCAGAAAGGCTCAAAGATTGCTGACGCTCAGATGGCAGTAGTTGAGCTGCAAGAGTATCAAAAGACTGCAGACCCGAGTGAGTTGCTACGAGCTAAGAAGCCCGCTTCAGAGTCAGCTTTTCAGTCGACCGGTGAAACAAAGGTAGTTCACATCCACCTGACCGACCCCGAGGCTGCCCCGACTCACATCTCAACGATGCTCGACTCCAAATAGGAAGAAGCGCTCATCCGGTTCCTCCGTGAGAACTGGGACATCTTCGCATGGAAGCCTTCTGACATGCCTGGAATCCCCAGGGGCTGGCTGAGCACCTTCTACGAGTTGACCCAAAGTTCAAGCCTATGAAAGAACATCTTCGATGGTCCGCCGTCCATAAGAGGAAAGCTATTGGCGAGGAGGTGGCTCGGCTCTTAGCAGCAGAGTTCATCCGAGAGATTTACCACTCCGAGTGGCTCACCAATGTTGTCATGGTCCCCAAGAAGGACAAGTCGCTTCGCATGTGCATCGACTTTAAACATATCAATCGGGCCTGCCCGAAAGATCATTTTCCTCTCCCCCGCATCGACCAAATAGTCGACTCGACCGCGGGGTGTGAGCGATTGTCTTTTTTAGACGCCTATTCCGGGTACCACCGGATCCGTCTGTATGGACCCGATGAGATCAAAACAGCTTTCATCACTCCATTCGGGTGCTTCTGTTATGTCACCATGCCCTTCGGCCTCAAGAACGCTGGAGCCACGTTCATGAGGATGATTCAGAAGTGTTTGCTCACTCAGATTAATCGGAACATGGAAGCTTACATGGATGATATTGTGGTCAAGTCACGGAAAGGTTCCGACCTGCTGACTGACCTTGCTGAAACCTTTGCCAACCTTAGGGGGTATGATATCAAGCTTAATCCATCAAAGTGCACATTCGGAGTTCCGGGTGCAAAGTTACTCGGTTTTCTCGTTTCCGAATGAGGAATCAACGCCAATCCCGAGAAAATTGGCACCATACTCCGATGAAGCGCCCTGTGTGTGTGCATGATGTCCAGAAGCTTACAGGTTGCTTGGCCGCTCTAAGTCGATTCATTTCTCGTCTCGGTGAAAAGGCGTTGCCTCTTTACCGACTGATGAAAAAGTCTGACAAGTTCGAGTGGACTCCAGAAGCTAATGCAGCGTTTGCGGACCTCAAAGCTCTGCTCTCCACCTAGCCAGTGCTTGCTGCCCCAATCAGTAAAGAGCCTTTGCTGCTTTACATTGCAGCCACAGGACAAGTTGTCAGTACAGTACTTACGGTCGAGTGGGAAGAAGAAGGAAAGGCCTTCAGAGTTCAGCGCCCAGTAAATTATGTATCCGAAGTCTTGACACCTTCAAAGCAAAGATATCCTCATTATCAGAAGCTTGTATACGGGATTTATATGACCACGAAGAAGGTTGCACACTACTTCTCTAACCACTCAATTACAGTCATCAGCGACGCCCCATTGTCAGAGATTCTGCATAACAGAGATGCAACTGGTCGAGTGGCGAAGTGGGCGATTGAACTCCTTCCCCTAGATATCAAGTTTGAAGCAAAGAAGGCTATCAAGTCCCAAGCAATTGCAGATTTCGTCGCCGAGTGGATCGAACAGCAGCTTCCGACTCAAGTTCACTCGGAGCACTGGACCATGTTCTTCGATGGATCTAAGATGCTAAACAGTTCCGGTGTTGGGGTAGTATTGGTCTCCCCCCGAGGAGATAAGCTCAGATATGTTCTCCAGATTCACTTCGATTCCTCCAATAATGAAGCAGAATATGAAGCACTTTTGTATGGGCTGCGCATGGCCATTTCACTCGGCGTCCGTCGCCTCATGGTCTATGGCGACTCGGATTTGGTGGTTAATCAGGCGATGAAGGAGTGGGACGTCAGAAGTCCGGCGATGACTGGTTATTGCAATGCAATGAGAAAGTTAGAAAAGAAATTCGAGGGGTTAGAGCTTCATCACATCCCTCGACTGAAAAATCAAGCAGCTGATGATCTGGCAAAGATAGGCTCCAGGAGGGAAGCCATTCCCAGCAATGTGTTTTTGGATCACATCCGCTTGCCGTCAGTCCAGGAGGATCCTTTTACAGAAGAAGCCCCGCAACCGAAAAGTGCCACAGATCCGACTGAAGTCGAAATCCCTGTTGTGGTCGACCTAATCATGGAAGTCTTGGCGATCACTCCCGACTGGACAATACCGTACATCGCCTATATCCTAAGGAAAGAACTCGCGGAAGACGAAGAAGAGGCTCGACAGATCGTCCGCCGATCCAAAGCCTTTACAGTCATAAGGGGACAGTTGTATAGAGAAAGTGCGACTGGAATCGGTCAGAAGTGCATAACACCAGAAGAGGGTCGGATAATCCTTGATGATATCCACTCGGGGACCTATGGTCACCATGCGTCCTCTCGGACCATTGTGCCTAAAGCATACCGAGCGGGTTTTTACTGGCCAAAAGCAAATGAGATGGCAAAAGAGATAGTCGATAAGTGTGGAGGGTGCCAGTTCTACTCCAACACGTCACATAAGCCTGCATCAGCCCTGAAGACCATTCCACTCGTCTGGCCCTTTGCTGTCTGGGGACTGGACATGGTTGGTCCACTGAGAATAGGCAGGAGCGGTTTCACTCATGTGCTTGTGGCAGTCGACAAGTTTACCAAGTGGATTGAAGCTAAGCCCATCAAGAATCTTGATGCTTGCACTGCTATCAGTTTCGTCAGAGGGCTAACATTCAGATATGGAGTCCCGCATAGCATCGTCACTGACAATGGGTCAAACTTTGATTCAGACAAGTTTAGAGCTTTCTGCGCCTCTCAAGCCACACGAGTCGACTATGCATCGGTCGCACATCCCCAGTCGAATGGACAGGCAGAGAGGGCAGATGGTCTGATTCTCAAAGGACTAAAGCCTCGATTGATGCATGATCTCAAGCACGCGGCAGGTGCTTGGGTCGACGAGCTTCCGTCAGTTCTGTGGGGATTGAGGACCACCCCAAACCGATCGACTGGAAGAACTCCATTCTTTCTAGTTTATGGAGCCGAGGCAGTTCTGCCGAGTGATCTTCTTCACAACGCGCCCCGAGTCGAGCTTTATACCGAAGACGAAGCAGAACAAGCCCGGCAATACGCAGTCGACCTCCTAGAAGAAGAGAGGGAGATGGCCATGATCAGATCGACCATTTATCACCAGGACTTACGTCGATTCCACGCCAGGAATGTAAAGAGTCGAGCCTTCCAAGAAGGAGATTTGGTCCTCCGAGTGGATCAGCAGAAACCACACAAGCTTGCCCCTACTTGGGAAGGCCCCTTCATCGTCACCAGAGTCCTCCACAATGGAGCGTATCACCTCTACAACGTTGATCGCCAGATCGACGAGCCGCGAGCTTGGAATGCGGAACTACTCCGCCCCTTTTACACTTGAGTCCTCCCTTAGATGAGATGTAATAAGAAAAAAATTTGCAGTTCATTTTTATCAAAGGCAAGAGTGTTCCAATAATTGCTGTCACTTTTGTTTGCATACGAAATCCCCCAGTTGGTGACTTAGCTGCGAATCCGTTTCGCCTAAGTTTGAAAAATCCTACCGAGTGGAAAGCCAGACTTCCACTCGGAGGCTTAGCTGCAGCCCAGTTCTTGCCTAAGTGTTCAAAAATCCTACCGAGTGAGAGTAATCCTCCCACTCGGGAGCTTAGCTGCAGTCCAGTACTCGCCTAAGTTCTCCCACTTAGAGACTTAGCTGCAGTCAGGCGCTCGCCTAAGTTTGAAAAAATCCTACCGAGTGGAGAGCAGTCCTCCCACTCGGGGGCTTAGCTGCAGCCCAGTGCTTGCCTAAGTGTTCAAAAATCCTACCGAGTGAGAGCAATCCTCCCACTCGGGGGCTTAGCTGCAGTCCAGCACTCGCCTAAGTTCTCCCACTTAGAGACTTAGCTGCAGTCAGGTGCTCGCCTAAGTTTGAAAAAATCCTACCGAGTGGAGAGCAGTCCTCCCACTTGGGGGCTTAGCTGCAGTCCAGTACTCGCCTAAGTTCTCCCACTTAGAGACTTAGCTGCAGTCAGGCACTCGCCTAAGTTTGAAAAAAATCCTACCGAGTGGAGAGCAGTCCTCCCACTCGGGGGCTTAGCTGCAGTCCAGTACTCACCTAAGTTCTCCCACTTAGAGACTTAGCTGCAGTCAGGCACTCGCCTAAGTTTGAAAAAATCCTACCGAGTGGAGAGCAGTCCTCCCACTCGGGGGCTTAGCTGCAGTACAGTACTCGCCTAAGTTCTCCCACTTAGAGACTTAGCTGCAGTCAGGCACTCGCCTAAGTTTGAAAAAATCCTACCGAGTGGAGAGCAATCCTCCCACTCGGGGGCTTAGCTTCAGTCCAGTACTCGCCTAAGTTCTCCCACCTAGAGA
The DNA here is from genome assembly GCA_034509565.1 of Triticum monococcum. Taxonomy (NCBI): domain Eukaryota; kingdom Viridiplantae; phylum Streptophyta; class Magnoliopsida; order Poales; family Poaceae; genus Triticum; species Triticum monococcum. The sequence continues at coordinate 414,714,920 of CM067845.1, forward strand.
CTTAGCTGCAGTCAGGCACTCGCCTAAGTTTGAAAAAATCCTACCGAGTGGAGAGCAATCCTCCCACTCGGGGGGCTTAGCTACAGTCTAGTACTCGCCTAAGTTCTCCCACTTAGAGACTTAGTTGCAGTCAGGTGCTCGCCTAAGTTTGAAAAAAAATCCTACCGAGTGGAGAGCACTCCTCCCACTCGGGGGCTTAGCTGCAGCCCAGTGCTCGCCTAAGTGTTTAAAAAATCCCACCGAGTGGAGAGCAATCCTCCCACTCGGGGGGCTTAGCTGCAGCCCAGTGCTCGCCTAAGTGTTTAAAAAATCCTACCGAGTGGAGAACCAGCCTCCCACTCGGGGGCTTAGTTGCAGCCCTGCGCTCGCCTAAGTACAGGACACAACTCAATCCGCAAAAGAGTTACGCCACAAATACGAGGTTATTCCGAGTGAAGATCAAGTTCCACTCGACAGATCAAACCATGAAAATATCCAATGAAGAAATCAAGTTCGGATAAAACCTAAAGGTCCCAGACCTCAGATCAAAGTACTCGAGCCCTCGGCTCGGCAGAGTTTAACGGTTACAAATCCACTCGGCATCTCGAGGCAAATTTAAAGTGGAGCATGAAAGTTTTTCATTCCTTAGGAGGAGGACAGGAAGGGGCGACGAACTCATCCAAGTCGATCCCGTCTGCAATACGGGTGGCAGCAGCGATGAAAGTCTCCATGAAGTCTTGAAAATTATGCTTCCTGGTGTTGGCAACTTGGATGGCAGCCAGCTTCTCTTCTCGCGCCTCCTTGCAATGGACACGGACCAGAGACAGAGCGACATCAACACCGCATCTGGCAGCAGATTTTTTTCCATTCCGCCACTCGACCTGGGACTTCGTTCAGTCGAGTCATCAGAGACTCGAGGTCGTTCTGAAGCATCGTCCCGGGCCAGAGTGACGTGTCGATCCGCGACATCGCGACCTTCAGTCCAGCAAGGTAATCAACAGCGCTGGTAACACGAGACTCCAGTCGGAGCACGTTCATGGCAGCCTCATACTTCACGAGAGAATTGGCGGGGTCCAAGCCTGGCTCCACTCGACTGGTTTCCTCTTCGAAGTTTTGGCAGAATTCTGCAAACACGATTCAAGAGTCACACAGTGGCTCTACACAGGCTTGGCAACTGCAAGACAGTCAGGGCAGGGTAATTACCTTCGAGCATGACAAACAGCTTCTTGGCGAGTTCACCGAGATAAGCTTCTAGATTGTTCTTCTTCCCCACCAGATCGCCTGCCTTGTCGCGCAGAGCCGCGTTGTCATTCTTCAGTCGGGTGACCTCTTTATTGGCTACCCCGAGAGTAGTTTTTAGCCTAGAGTTCTCCTGCTCAAGAGCTTCGACCGAAGCCATTTTCTCTTCAGAAAGCTTCGTCCTGCTCAAGGCCTCCTTCTGTGCTTCTGCAAGATCTTGGTCCTTCTTCTTCAGAGCTTCCTCCAGTTTATCTATGGTGCGTCGAGTGAAATCAACATCAAGAATGGACAAGGAAGAAAAATCACTCGTCAAGAATAGAGAACCCCACCAGCCATACCTTTTGCTTCTTCTTGCGCCTTCTTCAAGTTCTCTTGAGCAAGCTTCAAGTTTAGGTTGAGCTGGATCTTCTGGTTCTCCAACTCAGTATAGCGAGCTACAAGTTCACATGATTTCTGCGAAAAGAAAAATCAATGAACAGATGTCCAAGATAAGTTGCTTCCGAGTAACTTAGAGACAATGATGGCGTTTCTAAGACTATAGCCGAATCAAAAACATTCGACAGTAGTCTCGGGGACTACACCCAGTGGGTGCACTCAGCATGCCCCCACTGTAAAAAAAAGAGAGAAGAGAAAAAGTCGACTGCCTGCAGTCGACCGGATACAGTTCCATTCGACATGGCCTGACCAGACCGAGTGAAGAAATACAGCTACAACAACACAATATAATGACTACAGTCGACTGCCAACAGTCCACCGTAGTCTCGGGGACTACACCCAGTGGGTGCACCTAGCGTGCCCCCACTCGTCCAAGAATTGGCAAACACACCCAGCGGGTGTATAGATATAAAGATCTTCGGAAAAAGGTTCTTCAAATAGCACATCGTAACAAGACCAAGAGATGAGTCGACTGACCTGGACGTTACTCTGAAGAGCCGAGCTTGCGTCATAAGCTGCTTGGCTGGCCTCCCGAGCCACCTTCACTTGCTCCATCATGATCCCCGCTTGGCGTATAGCCTCTCTTGCAGCAGCCCCTTGGTCCTCAGGGGCGGGATACGCGGCAAAAAGTGAAGACGGATCCGCAGTCGATGTCGAGGGCCGCACACTCGTCAGAGGAACGGCGAAAGTCACAGAAGCCCGAGTGGTGTCGCCACCATCCCGAGCTACGGCCTCAGACGCCGGAGCAGATTGGGGGGCCTTGTCAGCCGACGCCCTCCTGTTCCTCCTCACTCTCAGCGGTTCGTTATCGTCATCATCCGGGAGGTCGATAACATGAGGAGGAGCTACAAGGAAAACATTCAATCGACCAGAGTTGCCATAAATGTTCAGTCGACTCAAAACGGAACGTCAGTGATCGTACCAGGGTTGGAGGTAACAGCATCCTCCATCTCTTGGTCGTCGTCCTTGGCGGAGACCTCAGAAGTAGCAGCGCTGCAAGCCTCAAAGTCAGTCAGTTGACTCAATGAATCGACCAAGGACTCGTCCACGGTCAACAAAGGAAAGCAAGTTTTGTTATTACCCGGAAATGGTAGGGACAACCATCTTCATCTTGGGCAGAGCCTTGGGCGGCTTGGACGGCGTCGCGCGTGGGTGCTTGGGAGCCTTCCCAGTCGACGTCGGAGAAGAGGTCCGAGGGCATTTCGACGACTGCCCAACAGGAGCAGTCACCTTGCCACGCTCCCGCGTTGGATCGTGCGTAAGTTTGGATCGCCTCTCCAGGCGGGGGGGGGGGGGGGTTCAGCCTCCTCCTCCTCCTCCTCTTCGCTGGAGTCGACGTCATCGCCTCCCTCTCCTTCACCGTCGGACTCCCACTCGCCTTGATCGTCTCCGCTCTCGCCTCCGCTCGCCTCCCCTTCCTCAGTTAGCTCCTGTGCCCCATTGGGCGTCGAGTACATCTCGGTGGTCGCTTGGAAAACAACAAGACAAAAAGTCAATCGACCAGCTCAAAGAAGACCAATGAAGAAAATAAGATCTCAGTCGGAAGCATAAAGACTAACCTGGTCCACGTCGTATGAGTTGTCGAGTGGAATTACCCTCCTGGCTCCTCGGGGGTTGTCTTTGTTCCCCGTGATGCTCGACAGCCACCCCTCCAGCATCTCGTCAGTGACCTCCTCCGGGTGGATCCGAGTGGTGTCGTCGAGATCCAAGTACAGCCACATCAGATGGTCACGAGCCTGGAGCGGTTGGATATGCCTCCGGAGGAAGACCTCCAGCAGGTCCATACCAGTCACGCCCTCGCGGACGACCTCAACCACTCGACCGGCCAGCACTTTGACTTGGGCCTTTTCTTCTGGCGTCACTTTCAGAGAAGCGGGTTTTTCATCTCGGTCAAGAGAGAAAGGGGGAAGACCAGTCGACTGTCCTAGGGTCGCCTGGTCTCGACAGTAAAACCAGGTCGACTGCCAACCACGGACCGACTCCGGGAAAGTGATGGAAGGAAAACAACTCTTTCCCCTCGTCTGGATCGCCAGGCCCCCACACAGCTGGACCACCTGCGTCCTCTCGTCACTCGACTTGGCCTTCTTAACCGACTGAGAGCGGCAGGTAAAGATATGCTTGAAGAGTCCCCAATGGGGGCGGCAACCCAAGAAACCCTCACACATGGAAATGAAAGCAGCAAGGTATACGATGGAGTTTGGAGTGAAGTGGTGGAGCTGCGCTCCGAAGAAGTTCAAGAAGCTCCGGAAAAAGGATGCGGTGGCAGAGAAAACCCACGGTCGATATGGGTGGCTAGAAGCACGCACTCACCGTCGCGGGGCTGCGGCTCGATCTCTCTCCCCGGGAGACGCGCAGCTTCGTGGGGAATGACTCCCCCCTCGACCATGTCGTCGAGATCCTCCTGCCGGATCACCGACGGCATCCAATCCCCTTGGATCTAGCCTCGGGGCAGAGCAGACCTTGAGGAGGATCCGCCCCAAGCAGATCTCTTCCGTTTCCCCTGCGCCGCCGCCTTCTTCGCGCGCTCTAGAGCAGAGGTCTTGTCCTTCGCCATCGTCGCCAGCAAGTCTCGCACGGGCCTGTGGCGCTAGGGGGAGAGCAGAGGTGGCGGAGGAGCTTGCGAAGGCAGAGAGGAAGAAGAAAGCACACTGGTTAGAAACCCCGAGCCGGCGATTTATAAGAGGTCGCCCCTGAGTGGCTGACTGGTAGGCCCAGGCGATCCAGCCAAATCCCGCAGTAGACGTGCGCACGGTACGTGGCGAAAAAGGTGGCATGGAAATCGAGGAGCTTCTGCTTTATCGCTTCCGATTACTGCGGCCGCTCCCGTCCCACGCGCTTCCCAAAATCCAAATCCCGCGACATCCGCGGGCTGCAGAACAACTTGCCTAAACAGAAGACCCTGCTCGCGCCGGCACTCGGTATGTCACAGGTAAAGAAATTCACTCGACGAAAGGCCTGGAATGGATCAAGGCGACTGAAAGAGGTTGATGATGTCATCCGTGACGGTCGGCCCAAAACGAGGCACTCGGGTAACCCAAAGAACCAGTCGGAAAGATCGCGAACTCTTTCCCCACTCTAACCTCGATCCATTAGGGGGCTAATGATGAAGCTATGTACCTACGGTAGGGGCACGGACCTGTCCAAGGGAGCCCTACCCAAGGACATCCCTAGAAGAAGTCATCTTTCAATCGACTTGAAAGTATCTCACTCGACTAAGAAGCTATCACTCGACCATGAAGCCAACCACTCGACTGGCCAGGAGACCTAAAGTCACTCCGCATGCAAACGGTCGGCTATTATGTAGTCTTTATGTTCATTATAGCATTTTATTACCAGCGTTACCAGTAACGCCCCGCATTAATGTACATTGAACCCTTGGTAATGTGGGCTGGCCGGGGTCTTGGCAAACTCTATATAAGCCACCCCCACCTCGGTATCAAGGGTTCGCACCCCTGTTATTCACACGCCTATAATCCAATCGACCGCCTCCGGGCACCGAGACGTAGGGCTGTTACTTCCTCCGCGAAGGGCCTGAACTCGTACATCTTTGCGTGCTTACAACTTCCTAATAGCTGAGATCTAGCCTCTCCATACACACCCCCCTACATCACTGTCAGAGTTAGAACCACGACAACATCCGCACGTTCTTCTAGCGGATTTGGTGTCTCAAAAATAACATTCACAAGATCTTGAAAGCGTTCTGATTTTTCAGAATCAGGAGGCACCGGCACTCCAACATCTGCAACAACATCATAATTAGCAAAAAAAGTACATGAACAAGCATTCAGTTCAACTATATGAACACTACAAGTGCACCCAATAAAACAATATGAACCCACCACTGGCGCAACAAAACTTAGGAATGAAAACTCTTTCAACATCATACCAGTTCTTCACTGACTACTACAACCTACTCAAATGCCAGGACAACAGTTCCAACTACAGAAGGTGATTAGTACTACAACATGTCTGCAGGTCACATCAACCGCCAAACCTATACAAACCACACGATCCAGGGCAAATTTAACAGCTATGAAAAAACATACAACTTATAAAGTCGATACGACCACACCTATACAGGCTAAAAACCAGATCTGTTAAAACATCATCCAAATTACAAGGAAAAATCACCTGCATTCAACTTGTCCGGACTGGATGATGTACCCCTTGAGATCTACAGACCTAAAATCTGCCAAACCATATCTGCAAGACACATGAACAAAAATTAGGGCTCTGACCTATTTCAGAAAAATAAGCACGCCATACAAAGCAAAACTCTTACAAGCAAACACAAAATCCGCCACGGAATCGAATATCACTGTCGCCAACTACTCGTTCAAGAGCAAAGGAACCCTAGCGAATCCAGCCTGAAACAGCAAGAGAGTAAGAGCTAAGAAATAGAGGGAAAATCTGTACATAAGAGGACGCAAGGGAAGTCAATCCCACACCAAAAGGAGCAAACAGAGCACCCAGACCTCCACCCCTGGGGTTCAACCCGCCGGCCGATGCTCCCGCGGCGAAACAGGAGAAGCAACTTCTCTGCAAGAAGAGGGGAATGAAGAACGAATCGATTTGGAGAGGGGAACGGAGCGGAACGGGGGAGAGCGGAGGTTAAAAGGTGAGTGGGAGAAAACCGACGGCTAAAGCCCAAAACCGTGGCGAAGCCCATTATCTCTGGGCAGTTACCAAAAATAATAGCAAAAATTAAAAACAATAAAAAATAATATAGAGGGAGAAAACAAACAGCTAAAGTACAAATAATAACTCACAACAGTACAATAAAAATTATCAAAAAGTACAAATGAAATTATAATTCATAATGGTGCTGGTTTTTCACCCAAAAAAATAAAGATAAGATAACGAGGGCAAATACTATGCCCCTCGGTGCACTGCGATGTGCGAGCAAGTCCATACAAGGATCATGCGTCAGTACAACTATGCCCCTCGGTGCGATACGGTGCGGGGCAAGTCATGTTACGGACTCGCCTCCGCATGCGATGCCGCGGCATGCCACGTCATCGCCTGCTACGACTCGTTCCTGGCTCGGCCTCGCTGGGATGGGGGAGGGGGGTCCCGACCCCCCTCCCCCCCGGCTCGGCCTCACGCTAACGCGGCAGTGCGCTCATTTGACAAGCATAGTGCGGTTATTCTGTCCCCCCCACACGCACCCACACACCCCCTAAAGATAGATAATGGGGGCAAGTCCATACAAGGAAGATGTGTCAGTACAACTATGCACCGAGGGGTGGTGCGGTTATTCTACCCCCCCCCCCCCACACACACACACCCCTAAGATAGATAATGGGGGCAAGTCATGTTACGGAATCGCCTCCGCATGCGACACCATGGCACGCCGCGTCGTCGCCTGCTACGGCTCGTTCCTGGCTCAGCCTCGCCGAGATGGGGGACGGGGGGTCCCTCCCCCTCCCCCCGGCTCGGCCTCGCGCTAACGCGGCAGTGCGCTCGTTTGACAGGCACGGTGCGGTTATTCTGTTTCCCACCCACACGCACCCACACACCCCCAAAAGATAGATAATGGGGGCAAGTCCATACAAGGAAGATGTGTCAGTACAACTTTGCACCGAGGGGCAGTGCGGTTATTCTGTCCCCCCCCACCCGCACCCACACACCCCTAAGATAGATAATGGGGGCAAGTCAAGTTACGGACTCGCCTCCGCAAGCGACGCCGTGCCATGCCGCGTCGTCGCCTGCTATGGCTCGTTCCTAGCTCGGCCTCGCCGGGATGGGGGAGGGGGTCCCGACCCCCCCCCCCCCCCAGCTCGGCCTCGCGCTAACGCGGCAGTGCGCTCGTTTGAAAGGTGCACTGCGGTTATTTCTGTTTCCCCCCCCACACACGCACCCACACACCCCCTAAACATAGATAATGGGGGCAAGTCCATATAAGGAAGATGTGTCAGTACAACTATGCACCGAGGGGCAGTGCGGTTATTCTATTTCCCCCCCACACGCACCCACACACCCCTAAGATAGATAATGGGGCCATGTCATGTTACGGACTCGCCTCCGCATGCGACGCTGCGGCACGCCGCGTCGTCGCCTGCTACAACTCATTCCTGGCTCGGCCTCGCTGGGATGGGGCAGGGGTCCCTCCCCCCGGGTCGGCCTCGCGCTAACCTGGCAGTGCGCTCGTTTGACAGGCGCAGTGCGGTTATTCTGTTTCCCCCCCCCCCCCACACACACACCCACACACCCCCTAAAGATAGATAATGGGGGCAAGTCCATACAAGGAAGATGTGTTAGTACAACTATGCACCGAGGGGCAGTGCGGTTATTCTGTTCCCCCCCCCCCCACACACACACCCACACACCCCTAAGATAGATAATGGGGGCAAGTCATGTTACGGAGTTGCCTCCGCATGCGCCGCCGCGGCACACCATGTCGTCGCCTGCTACGGCTCGTTCCTGGCTCGGCCTCGCCGAGATGGGGGTCCCGACCACCCCTCCTCCCCGGCTCGGCCTTGCGCTAACGCGGTAGTGCGCTCGTTTGACATGCGTAGTTAGGTTATTCTGTCCCCCCCCCACACACACACCCACACACCCCCTAAAGATAGATAATGGGGGCAAGTCCATACAAGGAAGATGTGTCAGTACAACTATGCATCGAGGGGCAGTGAGGTTATTCTGTCCCCCCCCCCACACGCACCCACACACCCCTAAGATAGATAATGGGGGCAAGTCATGTTATGGACTCGCCTCCGCATGTGACACCGCGGCACGCCGCGTCGTCGCCTGCTACGGCTCGTTCCTGGCTCGGCCTCGCCCGACCCCTCTCCCTCCCGGCTCAGCCTCGCGCTAATGCGGCAGTGCGCTCGTTTGACAGGCGCAGTGCGGTTATTCTGTTTCCCCCCACACGCATCCACACACCCCCTAAAGATACATGATGGGGGCAGGTCCATACAAGGAAGATGTGTCAGTACAACTATGCACCGAAGGGTCGTGAGGTTATTCTGTCCCCCCCACACGCACCCACAGACCCCGAAGATAGATAATGGGGGCAAGTCATGTTACGGACTCGCCTCCGCATGCGACGCCGCGGCACGCCGCGTCGTTGCCTGCTACGGCTCGTTCCTGGCTCGGCCTCGCCGGGATGGGGGAGGGGGGGGGGTCCCGAACCCCCCTCCCCCCGGCTCGGCCTCGCGCTAATGCGGCAGTGCGCTCGTTTGACAAGTGCAGTGCGGTTATTTCTGTTTGCCCCCACACGCACCACACACCCCCTAAAGATAGATAATGGGGGCAAGTCCATACAAGGAAGATGTGTCAGTACAACTATGCACCGAGGGGCAGTGCGGTTATTCTGTCCGCCCCCACACACACCCACGCACCCCTAAGATAGATAATGGGGGCACATCATGTTACGGACTCGCCTCCGCATGCGACACCGCGGCACGCCGCGTCGTCGCCTTCTACGACTCGTTCCTGACTCGGCCTCACCGAGATGCGACCCCCCTCCCCCCGGCTCGGCCTCCCGCTAACGCGCCAGTGCGCTCGTTTGACAGGCGCAGTGCGGTTATTTCTGTTTCCCCCCACACGCACCCACACACCCCCTATATATAGATAATGGGGGCAAGTCCATACAAGGAAGATGTGTCAGTACAACTATGCACCGAGGGGCAGTGCGGTTATTCTGTCCTCCCCCACACACGCACCCACACACCCTAGATAGATAATGGGGGAAAGTCATGTTACGGACTCGCCTCTGCATGCGACGCCGCGGCACGCCGCGTCATCGCCTGCTACGACTCGTTCCTGGCCCGGCCTCACCGGGATGGGGGAGGGGGGGTCCCTCCCCCCCGGCTCGGCCTCACGCTAACGCGGTAGTGCGCTTGTTTAACAAGCGCAGTGCGGTTATTCTGTTCCCCCCACATGCACCCACACACCCCCTAAAGATAGATAATGGGGGCAAGTCCATACAAGGAAGATGTGTCAGTACAACTATGCACCGAGGGGCAGTGCGGTTATTCTGTCCCCCCCCCCCCACCCACACACGCACCCACACACCCCTAAGATAGATAATGGGGGCAAGTCATGTTACGGACTCGCCTCCACATGCGACGCCGTGGCACGCCGCGTCGTCGCCTGCTACGGCTCGTTCCTGGCTTGGCCTCGCCGGGATGGGGGTCGCGGCGACACCCCTCCCCCCCGACTCGGCCTCGCACTAACGCGATAGTGCGCTCCTTTGACAGGCGCAGTGCGGTTATTTTTGCCCCCCCCCCACACACTCACCCACACACCCCCTAAAAAAGATAGATAATGGGGGCAAGTTCATACAAGGAGGATGTGTCAGTACAACTATGCACTTTGGTGCGGTTCGGTGCGGGGGCAAGTCATGTTACGGCTCGTTCCTAGAACAAAACTCACAAGAACTAGAACAAAAAAGTATCAGTCCAATTTACTGGTGGAGTCAAGTACTAGATTCAAACAAAAAAATTGACGCCCCAACGATCGTAAAAAGTATCAGTCCAATTTACTGGTGGAGTCAAGTACTACATTCGAACAAAACAACAAAAAAGAAAAAAAATTGACCGCCCAAGGACAGGCCCTGACGCTGCTAGATAACTTGAACTCGAGCCCATAGGCGAATCCCTAGTAGTCCGCAAAACGCAGGGCCCACCGATCAGGGCCCACAGGTCAAGAGAGAGAGCGAGCGCCGTGTATAAGCGCTCTGGTAAGTTTTCAGAGGAGTTCGACTGGTGTGCCTCGCCTGCGCTTATAAACTGGTCTAGAACCCCCTCGACTAACAAGGTGGGACTAAACCCATAGTGCACGCGCACGCCGCGCTGCACAGCCGCGCAGACGAGCTATCTGGGCCAAAAACAACGACTCACCAAGATGGCCCAACACAGTACTTCGCCCCATTAAAAAATTCCAGCCGATCACACACGACAAAAATGCAGATATTTAAAAAAACCTCACAAGAAATAAGTTCAAAAACAAATAATGTAAAAAGTTCAAACACATCTTAACTGTAAGAACTAAAAAAATAGAAATACATATGTTTTTTTGGAAAATTAAATGTAGAAATTTGTAAATAAAAATTTCAGAAGCAAAATTATAAAAAGTTCAACTACTACAATTCATAAGGTTCAAGTAAAAAAATACTGTGCAGCAAAGATAAAAATCTTTTAATTCTAAAAAATACTAGAAATATCATTATTTAACTGTTAAAAAAATGTGATCCAAAATTCATCTAAAAAAGATAGAAAAAATGTTATACAACAAACAAATTTGATTGGTAATTGACAACCTAAAATAGTTCAGTACTATCATTAACAGAATGTAAGTTCAGCAATCTCGAAACCAAAAAAGGGGTTCTACATACATCATCAGCGTATAGTTCCTTCTCCGAGCTATGTACATGAAAATATACCAGTCAAAACAAAGGATGCCCATCAGTTCAACTATAGAATTGTTCAAGTACTAATATAAAGAAATATATAAATAAAGCAATTATACTTGAGCAAAAACACATAGGAAAAATTATACAAGCCATGCAGCTTTTGACCACAAATCAGTTCAACTAAAGATAAAACATCAGTTCAAAAACTGCACATGTCAAAACATATGCAGATAAAACAACACATTCAGAGGGGAGACCGTTGAATTCATTTATTCATTTCAAACATCCGCTCCCTCACAACACAAATCTTAAAAACATAACATTCACTACTTCAATCATAACGATCAAATAAACGACGCCATTTAGCCCTAGTGGATGGATGTGGAGCCATGGCTGCTCTAGCCCTAGCCCAACTGATGATCCGAACATGGTTCCTTCCCCTGCCCTCTGGGAAAAGAAGCTCCAGTTCATTGGAGTTGCAGGTATCCATCACCTTGCGCGCAAGGTGTCTGTTGAACTCTGCACCCACTTCCTGCTCGGCAGCACGTTGTCCATCTACCTGCGCCTCCTCCTCCTCCTCTGCTCCACTGCTGCAGCCCTCACATCGACGGCTTCCCCCTCCTCCTCTGTGACCTCTCCCAACTCAGGATCCATTTGGCTTTTCTTTTGGTTGCAGCTGGTGGAACGAAAGTGACAGAGGGCTCGGCCTTTATACTCAAAGTGCAGAGGGTATGGGGGGTAGGCAGCCAGTACAAGAAACTTGCTCCAATGTCAACTCACAAATTACAAGCTTTGACATGGAGCAGTCCAACTACACATACGGCAACAGTAATTCAAAACAACACTGAAAAACACACAACTTAATTACACAATTTGACCAGATTACAAGAAATGGTAGGCTTCGGTCAGCCACCAAACACCATCTCCGCCAACGACCAATTCCTAGTCTACCGGCCATGTTTGAGCTAACGGCCACGCCATTCCACAGGAGCGAACACTGCAACACTAGCTACTGCATGCAGAAAACATAGACTATGAGCATGTACAAGAACGACTCCTGGTGCATTCTTATTCTGACGAAACTGAATAAATCGACACTTAGCTTAACTGAAAAAGGAAGTAGCAGGATTCTCTATCTAACAGCAGCGGAAGCAATAGGGGCCATGGCAGCGGCGGCCACAGGCGCCCACGGCAGCAAAAGTCATGGGTTTGCGTGCATGCGTAGGCGGGTGTGGTCAAAGCAGGCACGATGGGGCGACGCGAGACGGGCAGAGGGCACAGGCTGGACGGGGTGGCTGTGGGTGTGCGCGCAGGGCGCGACCAGAGGAGCGCGGGCACGGTGCAGTGAGCGCGGGGAACGGGGCGATCTGGTCATCGGGCGTGGCCGGCGCACGATCACGTCGGCGACGATCTACGACTACCAAAGGAGAGCACGGGGAGAGAGGGAGGATGCGGGGCTCACTGCCATTGCAGAGAGGGCCCGGGGACGACTTGAGACAGCCGGAGTCAACGACTGTGGTTGGCGGTTCGAGGAGGATGACGGAGGTCGGGGACGAGGACGACGTGCGATGGGGCGGGGCCGATGCGGTGACAACGACGAGCAGCGCTCGATGACGGGGACGAACGCACGACGATGAGGAGCAACGAATGGCCCGCAGCATCGCGCCGGAGAAGGCCGGAAGCTCCACGTTGCATCCCCTGTCTCCGCTCGTCGTACACATATGAAGATCGGTTCAAGTAGAAAACCTCGTCAGTCCAACCTGTACACCACATCAGTTCACGAAGGGTAACAGAATAGCTCAGATGTGTGTGATATATATAGGGTGAGTCTATTCTAATAACACCCCTTATTCTAATAACACCAACTCCTTATTCTGATAACACCCCACCCACACACCCACTTCTCCCCCGACCAAACACAGCTACCCACGGGCCACCGCCGACCTCCCGCACGGCCACAAATCTTCCTCCATCTTCTTCCACCCACCCCAGCGCCGCCCACCACCTCCTAGCGTGCCGCCCGCCGCCGATCCACTACCTACCATCGCACCGCCACCACCTCCCACCGAGCCACGTGACCACCACCACCCAACGCACCGGTCGCCATGCCGGACAGCCATAGCAGCACCGGCCCGGCGCTGTCCCTCATGACTGGCCTTCTTCCAGAGGCCTGGCGACGCCCCGCCACAGCCAAGCCCGCCCCACGCGCCACCCGTGCTCACTCTCTCCCCCAAAGCACCACCTTCGATCCACCGGTAGGGGCGGCGCCGCCTTCCACCTTGCCTTGCCCCGGCGAACGGCCTTCCTTCCCCGCGCCCGAGCTCCCTTATAGCCCCGCAGCCATGCCTTGGATTTTATGCCTCCCTGCCTTCTCGATCTAGCGCCGGATCCATCAATCCCAGGAGGAAGCCTTCCTCGATCCACGCGCCAAACCCCCCCTCTGCTCCTCTCCCCCACTCAGCCACATGACCTGCTCTCGTGTTATCCGGTCACCGTGGAAGACGAGCTGGCCGTCGGGGCCTAGCAGGCGACTGCGAAATGTAGGAGCCATGATGGTAGGAGCTCACTCCCCTGTGAACATGCCCCAGACAGCAGAGCTTCGACGCGTGAGGTCACCGGCGGCATGGCTCACTGCGCATGCAGTTCATCCCCGACGGAGCTGCGGGGCGCGTGCAGTACGTCGTGGCCGGGCTTGCAGTACGTCGTGGCCGCGCGTGCACTTCGCCTCTGCTGCTCTCCGCTCACGAACTGTAGGTTCGTCACGGTCATCTCTGCAGTCCGCTGGCACAAAGTTTTGTTTGTGCTGCTAAGCGGTTCTGCAACTTGCACGAGCAATTCGCCGGAGGAAGTCCACTTCTTGGAGGAGCGTAATAAAATTTCGCCTGGAAAACATGATATAGCAGTACAGGCCCGAGACAAATGGAGGTTGAGATTCTTATTTGCATGTTCTTGACATCATGACTTGTTTTTATCTTCAGGGATCTGGAGCTTCACGCCCTTCCGCAGGGAGGTCCCGGTGAAGTTCAGAGACTCACTCTGTCAGTGCAGAATTCAGACATATAGCATTGCGTGTGGTTGTTTTGTAGTTTAGTGCACGAGTACATGCACTTTTAGTGCGGTCCAGTGCATTGAGTTTGTAGTTCGCCGCCTCCTATTTGCATAGCTGGTGACGACGAGCTACAGTTTTCTACGATGATTACGGGACACGGGCGATTACTTGCATGATTGTTTGAATTTGTTTTTGCTGATTTAGAAAAAATCCACCGCGAAGGACTTTTCAGTACATTCGTTTTAAAATAAAAATGCATTGAAAAATCATGCACAATGCAGTGCGCTTGAGTATTGAAAGAAGTCCACTACAGGACTTTTTAGCACACACCTTTTACAACAAAAATGCATTAAAAAATGAGGCAAATGCGGTGCACTTTCGTCTTGAAAAAAGTCCACTAGGAAGGACTCCTCAGTACAGTCCATTTCAAACAAAACTGTAATTAAAAGCATGCAAAAAATGCAGTGCACTTTGGTCTACAAAAAAGTCCACCACGAAGGACTTTTCAGTACACTTGTTTAAAAAAAATGCATTTAAAAATTATGCAAATGCAATGCGCTTTGGTCTTGAAAAAAGTCCACTACAAGGGACTTTTTAGCACACACCTTTTAAAACAAAAATGCATTTAAAAAATCATGCAAATGCGGTGCACTCTCGTCTTGAAAAAAGTCCACTAGGAAGGACTCCTCAGTACAGTCCATTTCAAACAAAAATGTAATTAAAAACATGTAAAAAATGCAGTGCACTTTGGTCTAAAAAAAGTCCACCATGAAGGACTTTTCAGTACACTTGTTTTTTAAAAATGCATTTAAAAATCTTGCAAATGCAGTGCGCTTTGGTCTTGAAAAAAGTCCACCACGAATGACTTTTTATACAATCCATTTAAAAGACATGCAATTCGCTAGATTGTCTGATGCAGTACGGTTTCCTGTATGAAGCAGTGTGTTCTTCTACCTAATATGGTTTAGACGTCGATTTTAATGTCGTGAAAAATAGAGTGTCCGCATTTCCGTAAAATCAAAACTGCTCTTAAACCATGAGGAATTAGAGAGAGTGTTCTACGTGAAAAAGTTGCGTCTCGTCGATATCTTTCCAACGGCATATCATCTGAATCATTTCGACAAACGGTTTGTTAAAATTTCGTGAAAAACGGCCGCTGCCACTCGTCGTTTGCCGCATGATTTTCAAAATTAACTTAAAACTGTAAGGAATCTCGAAACCATTTCTACATATGGAAGTTGCGCCTTGTCCATAGCTTTCCAACGACATATTACACGCCTCGTTTCGACAACCGGTTAGAAAACTGGAGCGAAAACAGTACCGAAAATTTGAAATTTTTTGAAAAACAGAATTTCACGATTTAGTAAATTTGAAACTGCTCTTAAACCGTAACGAATTAGAGAAAATAATAGTTATGAAAAAGATGCGCCTCGACGATATCTATCCAATGGTGTATCATTTGCTTCATTCCAACGAGCGGTTTAGAAAAAAACGCGAAAAAACGCTCTCTGCCACTCGTCATGGGCCGCACCATTTTCAAAACTGCTCTTAAACCGTGAGGAATCTCGAAAAGTGTTCAACATGGCGAAGTTGCGCCTAATTCATAGCTTTCCAACGGTATATTATACGCCTCATTCCGATAAACGGTTAAAAAACTAGAGCAAAAACAGTACCGAAAAAACATTGCGTACAGTTTTTTATGACACGAAGTTCAGTAGTCTGTGTAATGCAGTGCTCTAGATAAAGAAAGTGAAGTGCCCTCGCGTTGAGCATGCAGTGCGGAAGTTTTATCAGAATAGTTATTCTGATAATATTATCAGAATAGATATATATATATATATATATATATATATATATATATATATATATATATATATATATATATAAACACTATTCTGATCACGGGATCGGGACAATATTCTGATCACAACCTGACCTGCCCCGCTAGTAGTACGTTGAACTTCCCTATGAACTAGGTTGAACTTCCGCCAACATTGCCCAAATGGGGCTTGCGATATACCGTTGGAAAGCTATGGACCCCAATATCATGACCCAACTTAAATTTTTGGCAAAATATAAGCGGTTTAAGAGCAGTTTTGAAAACCGTTTTTTCTTCGCACAAAAAACGTGAATCGTATTTTCGATCACATTTCTAAACCGTTTATCGAAATGAGGCATATAATATGGCATTGGAAAGCTGCTGCAAAACCGCTCCTTCCACATGTTGAAAGTTTTCTCTAATTCCCTATGGTTAAAGAGTAATTTGAAAAAATGTAAAATTTTGTAAACCGAACAACTGAGTTCGTTTTTTCGATGTCGTTTCTAAACGGCTAATCCAATGGAGGCATATGATACAATCTTGGAAAGCTTATGAAAATGCGCTACTTTTTCATCTTGAAAGTTTTTTTTCTAATTTTGAAAGGTTTAAGAGTAATTTAGAAAATGGTCCAAGTCCTAGCGAGTTCGTATTTTTGAGCTAATTTTTTAATGGTGCGCCCGAATGCAGCAAATGATATGGCGTTGGAAAGCTTGAACAAATGCGAAATTTTTGGTATGTATTGTTTTTCCCAATTCTTTACGGTTTTAAGTCAGTTTTCTACAAACTTTATCGGAATGGGGCAAATAATATACCGCCGAAAAGCTACGAAAAATGCGAAACTTTTTCATGTTGATGGTTTTCTCTAATTCCTAGCCGTTTTGAAGTAATTTCGAAAACGGTGAGATCATGCATTCTGCCTTTATCACGAAACAGATTCTTTGAAAATGCACCGCGTGAAGAACCTGAACTTCTCGGCGCGTGTACCCGAACTTCACTCTGTTTTTCACGTGATTTTTTTGCTCGTAGGTCTCCATCCACTGCTAGTAACTCTCCATCCACTCACCGAAATTGAGCAAGTGATATACCAGTGGAAATCTGCTGTAAGCACATAACTTTCCCGTGTTGATCGTTTTTTCATACTCGTGACAATTTTAAAAGTTTTTCATCTGAAATTCATTCAGCGTAGTAGTTGAACTTCATACTGTTTTCACATTGAACTTCTGTGACATATTTTAGTTTGTAATTTTCTCATCCATTCGTCAGTGTTACACAAATGATATTCTTGTTGCACAAACCTCTCTCACAATAATTTTTAACTTATAACAATAAAACTTTTAGACTTTTCTTTTTTTAATATAAAATGCACACCGTGTAGTACATGAACTTCTGTCAGCTATCAATCTGAACTTCTCTCGGTTACGTGAAAATATTTGAATTTTTTTATGAATTTTAATCTGAATTTTTATTCATTTTTTTATTAATTTTGAAACGCTCTATTTTTTAAAGTTGAACTTCTTATTATTTTATTTTAAAACTTCTTGTTTCCATTCGTAATTACGAGGAAAATCTGAATTTTCTATAATCATCGAACTTCTCCATCTTTTTAATATGGACTTCCTGGTTTTATTTCTTAATCTTTTTTATAAAATTTTCAAGCGCTCTATTTTTAAAAGTTGAACTTCTTGTTTTTTATTTTTGAACTTCTTGTTTCCATTCTTTAATAACGAGGAAAATCCGAGTTTTCTATAATCATCGAACTTCTCCATCTTTTTAATATGGACTTCCTGGTTTATTTCTTAATCTTTTTTCAAGAAATTTTGAAGCGCTCTATTTTTTAAAGTTGGACTTCTTGTTATTTAATTTTTGAACTTCTTGTTTCCATTTTTAATAACGAGGAAAATCTGAGCTTTCTATAATCATCGGACTTCTCCATCTTTTTAATATGGACTTCCTAGTTTTATTTCTTAATTTTTTATGAAATTTTGAAGCGCTATATTTTTAAAAGTTGAACTTCTTGTTATTTAATTTTTGAACTTCTTATTTCCATTCTTTAATAACAGGAAAATCTGAGTTTTCTATAATCATCGGGCTTCTCCATCTTTTTAATATGGACTTCCTAGTTTTATTTCTTTTAGTAACGGAAAAAATCCTAATTTTTATAGACATCGAGCCGCTCCATTTTTTAAAATTGAGTTCTAGTTTTATTTTAATAGAGAAAATCTTTTTTATAAAATTGTTTGAGATGCTTTTTTGATGACCTTCTTTGGGTTTGTAACAAGACTTGGTGCGATGCGACACGATACGACATAATAGTCTTCAGGGTGGCGGGGATGGCGGCGTGCCCGGAGGAGGCGGGGCCGGAGACGCGCGTGGAAGGAGGCGGCAGCAGGGAGGTGTGCCGTGCCAAGGTGGCGGTTGCTGGTGACGCGCGCACGGGGGGGGGGGGGGGAGGAGGAGGGAGGGAGGGTGGGGGGTGTCGGCGGCGGGTGAGGAGTTGGGGCCGATGTGAGGTGGCTGCCGCGGCGCTTCCAAAATGTAAGCCGCGCTTTACAGTAGAGCACAGAAAAAATGGTTTAAAAAAACACATCAAACTAATCTTTTTTATCTAAACTTCTTTGTTTTATCTTTTTAGAAAATGTGATTGATATTCTATAAACATTAAATTGCTCCATTATTTTAATTTGTACTTCTTGATTTGATATTTATGAATTTCTTACATTTTTCAGTGCAATAAGATTTTCTGTATTTTTACTATGCGAACTTCTAGTGTATCCAAAGAAATTACATGTTTTTTTTATTTTCTTCAGCCATTTTTTTCATTCCAACAAGTGAGCAAACTGGATAACAACATATAATGCTCCTTGTTTAGGGCTGAACTCAAGAATCTGGCGAAGCCGACTTGCAACAATGGCTAATTTTTTCAGAGGATAAACGCAAACAAATGTGTATAAAACCAGAGCAATCTAGTGTCAATATTTTTTATATGTTCAATAAAAACAGAGCAATCCAATGTCATAAACATCCATAGTCCAAAGAACAAAATGACCACTGTATATATGTACAAAGAAATCTTTTGTCTACCACACATGCACCTTTGTTCTCATACGTCTCCCAAAAAAATCAGAGCCATCACCATTGAAAGCTAGTCATGCAATAGGAAAAAGATGAGCACTTCTTGCAAAAGCGAATGACTAAAAGTTGGCGGACAACTAGGACTATTTAAGTGAAGCGCTTGTAGTATTAACCCGTAGCTCCTTCATGTTGACCAATCCCACCAGAAAACGCCATGTATGGATTTGAACACTACAAACCACTATACTAATTTCTCCTTGCGTTGGCTACAATTGACTTGGCTTGCGTCGGGGTGTTGTGCCAGCGTCAACAGCTCAACACCTTGGCTCCTTGCCGTCAGGTGGTGGACGTTGGCAGTCTGGTGGCCGATGCAGCCAAACACCGCTAGACCGTGCCAAGACTTCAGTTAGTTTTCTGAACTTTTCTCAATAGAACAAGCCAAGAGCACGCCAGACGACCTACGACCGCTCGCTGCTGTCACATCGGGGTATGAACTATAGACCTTCTGGAAGTTATCTAATCCTGTACTGTAGATTCAAGCATTTTAAACTCAAAATATGCCTACACTTCTCAGTTTGTGCCTAACCTAGGAGTCGAGGAGATCACTACACAGGACCAGATAGAGGAGTGCAAGTGAAGCAACCTTTTTCTTCAGAAAATCAACAAACTGAACTTCAGAAAATCAAGAAACTAAACTTCAGAAAGTGAAACAAACTGAACTTCACAAGGCCCTGCAAAAATATACACGATTGTAGTCCACTTTAAAACCTTCAAAAAATCAACAAACTGAACTTCTAGAGGGCCAGATGCTGACCTTTCTCTTCGTAGTGTCGTTGGTGACATGTGGATACGAAAACAAAGTAGCACTAAATGCATGCCACCTTGGTAGCCACATACACAGGCTAGCTGAAGCTGAAGTAGCTAGCAAATTAGAACTTTGAACGAAAAAATTAAGAGGGAATTGCTCTCACAAGAAGTCTCCCTTTACCAGATTCAGCTGACAGCAGGATCCAGGGTTGTGTTGCGTTCATGAACGGCGAGCGGCTCCATCGTTGAACAGCCCGGGGCCGCGTAGTTGAACGTTTTGGGGCTGCGTTGGGAGGACTCAGGGCGGCGCTGCAGATCGGGTCAGGGTGAGGGTGCTCTCCATTCCCCTGAAGAAAATGCTCTGAAGGACAAAACACACACACAAGAATAATTACACATTAGGATTTCTGAATGGTCCTCTGTTTGTAGACATAAAGAAGTTTAGAAAGATCCTCGGACGCACGCACACCAGTGCATGAACACACGCATTAGCACGTAGATCTCAGTTCCTCACATTCTACATTGTTATTTTTTTAATAGCATATGAAATGAATTGTCAAATCAATACTCAGAAAGGGGCTATCTTTTTATGGAGATACAGACCCAATCGTTCATGCTTCTTTTTTTAACATACTAAGATGAACAACAGAGAAGCATCCATACCAACAATAATGAATTTGCAAACAATATTGGAGAAACAAACATCAAACCTGTAGCTTGAACGAGTAGAGCTGATTTCGGAAGTAGTGGTGCATGGGTTCAAGCAAAAGCATGGCGTGAACTACAATTTTTGCAAAGTTCATTGCCCCAACACACAGATCTTGCAAGAAACCGAAAGAAATTGAACAAAATAGCAACAACCAAAACAAATCTCTAGCCACAAGATGACGAGGAGTGGGCGGTGACGAGCTATGGCTCCTTGTGTTGCCGTCACCGTGGAGAGAGAAGGAAGGTTGTGGAGGACGCGCCAGAGAAGAGGGCAGGCCACGCTAGAGCGGAGGGTAGGTCGCGCCGCAGCGGAGGTTGGTGGCGGGGGTGTCGGGACGGAGGGCAGCCATGGAGGAGGTGGTTGGGGCAGGCGCGTCGGAGGTGGCTGGGATGCAGGGTGGGGACGGAGGTGGGTGGGGTTGAGGGCGGCGACAGAGGTGGTCGGGGCGGAGAGCGGTGGTGGAGGTGGTCGGCGGGAGGACGACGGCGGCTGAATTAGTCGGGGCAGATGTAAGTGGCGGAAGTGGTTGGGGCGGAGGACGGCGGCGTGGGTGTCCGGTGGCGACACAATCCAGGAGGCACGCGGGATCGGTGGGGAGGGGAGGCGCAGGGCCGTTGGCGCGGGGCTGGCTGGGAGGTGAGTCGGGGAGGGGCGGCGCGGTGGCTTGGTCGGCGGGAATCCAGGGATCGTGGGAGGCATCGTGACCGGGAGAAGGTCGTGGGTGTGGAACGGGCCGTTCAGGAGGTGTATAATGGGCCAACTTTTTGTCTGTTAGGGATCTCAGGAACAACCCCATCGGGCCCTATATAGAGAGCTGTGATCCAAATAACTATTCTAATCCCAGGATCAGAATAGTGCTACTCTCTCTCTCTCTCTCTCTATATATATATATATATATATATATATATATATATATATGTATATATGGTCGCGCTATTCGTCACCCTGGGAGAGGAATAGTTATTCTTCACCTTCTCTCTATTTTGACATCAATACACCGTATTTTTAGTTTTCATAAATTTTTTCTTATTTCATACGTAAAAAGAGAACATAAGAAAATATGTACTCGACGTAAAATATATATTGACGGTACCGCACTGAGGCGGCAGCTTGATACGGCAGATGCCGACATCGTGCTTGTGAACAAGCGGCTCGACGAGGCACAGGGTATGTATTCTTCGGTGGTCAACGTATATTAAGAGGAGCAAGATGCTAGTATCTATAACATGCTGTGACTGCAGATGGAGCTGCCGCCGTGGAGACCCTTTGGGCAGAGCTTGCCCGAGCCAAGGAACAAGCCAGGAGAAGTGATGCGGCCGCGCTAAAGGAGGCCGAAGAGTTAAGAGCCAAACGGGTTGCTCATCGCTAGAGCGAAGATAAAGTAGCCAAGATGGTTGTTGAGCTAAAGGATGCCACCGCTCGGTATGATCTTCTTGAAAAGGAAAGCCAAGCGAAAACGGCGGACCTGAAGAAAGCCATGGTAGCAGCCAAGGAAACCCGCTCTAAAATCAGAGCGGTGAAGGAGGAGCTTCGTCAAGCCGGAGATATCACGGCAGGGAAGCCCTTTTTGTTGCGGATGAAGTTTGGAGTCCGAAGTATGCCCCTCTAGATCAATTATGGAATGCTGCAGACGCGTACTTGGACTTGGCAATGAGTGCTGCTGATGTGACTGAGTTTTTCAAAGATAAAAAGATCACGAAGTGGAAAAGTTGTTCTGGTCGCAGTTTAGTGCTCTAATGCATCCGCTGCTGTTAAATGAGCAAATGGCCGAGTGGGCTGAGCTCCATAGGTTGTCCGGGCTTGCCATGAGGTCTGTCGTGGATCATATTTGGCCGGAAGGACCAAGGCCGAATAGTTATTTTGGTTTAGTGCAACGATTCCTTGTGATGTGCAGCATATCGACGCTGTAAAGAGGTCGGCGTGCATAGAGGGTGCGCGGATGGCCCTTGCTCGTGTTAATACATACTGGGCAGAGATGGATGTCACCGCTATTGCAACCCGGGGTCCGGCCGTAGGCCAGGTCTCGACCGAGCACTATTTTGAAGAAGTCATAGAAGGTGCTCGTTTAATAGAGGCTCGGTGCTCAAAGAGTATCATGTTCGAGTGACACGTATCCCAATTGTAAAAACAATGCTATTTGGATTATAAAGGATGTGTTTATACTTTTTCCTGAAAGTATTGTGATGCCTCCTGTGTGGCCATTTATGTATGTATATAACCTGAAAGTTTGTAGTCGTCGGCTTCAGCCCCCACGCATATAAAGCGGGGGTGTTCGGAAAAGCATGTATTCACACTTGATCCAACGTCTTGGTCCATTAAGGAGGTGATAGCGTGGCAAACAAGGCAATCATACTATATTGCTTTAACACTTTCACTTAGCCATAGGAGTTTGACAGTGGGGCTACTATATAGCCACTGGTACTTTCGTGCTTATCCGAATACGGTGCGCATACATACATGACCGGGAAACCGGTCCTTCATTAATGCGGAGGAATCGCGAAGATTCCGCTGAGTCCTCGAGTGGTTGACCAGTCTCGCGCTTTATCAAGACAGTCAGTTTTCGGCTTTCTCTACTGAGGTGCTCATCCAGATGAACCAGGGCACAATCGCAGTAGTTCTCCCGGTGCCACCTTAGCCGATAGAGCGGAACGTAAGGTAGCAAAACACGGCAGCCGGGAAAACAACTATTGACCAAAGACATGATTCGGAGCTGATGCATATAAGGCCAAACTCACGACGCCGAACACTCCTTAAGGTATTCGGTCTTTACTACATATACTAGGCTGAGTAACGCCCTCGATAATAAGCCCTGAATTTCCAGGTACGTGCATTAGTCTGACGTGACAAAATGCCAATAACACCAGCATCCCTCTTGGTTATGTTGAGTATCCGTAGGGTGTGAAGCAACAAGAGACATGATACGTCTCCGTCGTATCTACTTTTCCAAACACTTTTGCCCTTGTTTTGGACTCTAACTTGTATGATTTGAATGGAACTAACCCGGATTGACGCTGTTTTCAGCAGAATTGCTGTGATGTTGTTTTATGTGCAGAAAACAAAAGTTCTCAGAATGACCTAAAACTCCACGGAATATCTTACAATAAATAATAAAAAATCCTCGCCAAAGATGAAGACCAGGGGGCCTACACCCTGCTCACGAGGGTGGCGGGCGCCCCCCTAGGGCGCGCCCCCTACCTCGTGGGCCCCCTGGAGACCTGCCGACTCCAACTCCAACTCTATATATATGCTTTCGGGGAGAAAAAATAGGAGAGAAGAAATCATCGCGTTTTACGATACGGAGCCGCTGCCAAGCCCTAAAACCTCTCGGGAGGGCTGATCTGGAGTCCGTTCGGGGCTCCGGAGAGGGGGATTCGTCGCTGTTGTCATCATCAACCATCCTCCATCACCAATTTCTTGATGCTCACCGCCGTGCGTGAGTAATTCCATTGTAGGCTTGCTGGACGGTGATGGGTTGGATGAGATTTATCATGTAATCGAGTTAGTTTTGTTAGGGTTTGATCCCTAGTATCCACTATGTTCTGAGATTGATGTTGCTATGACTTTGCTATGCTTAATGCTTGTCACTAGGGCCCGAGTGCCATGATTCAGATCTGAACCTATTATGTTTTCATCAATATATGAGAGTTCTTGATCCTATCTTGCAAGTCTATAGTCACCTATTATGTGTTATGATCCGTTAACCCCGAAGTGACAATAATCAAGATACTTACAGGTGATGACCATAGTTTGAGGAGTTCATGTATTCACTATGTGCTAATGCTTTGTTCTGGTTCTCTATTAAAAGGAGGCCTTAATATCCCTTAGTTTCCATTAGGACCCTGCTGCCATGGGAGGGTAGGACAAAAGATGTCATGCAAGTTCTTTTCCATAAGCACGTATGACTATATTCGGAATACATGCCTACATTACATTGATGAATTGGAGCTAGTTCTGTGTCACCCTATGTTATGACTGTTACATGACGAACCGCATCCGGCATAATTATCCATCATTGATCCGATGCCTACGAGCTTTCCATATACTGGTTTACGCTTATTTACTTTCCCGTTGCTATTGTTACAATCACTACATAATACCAAAAACATTACTTTGCTTTCGTTACTCTTTTGTTACCATTACCATCACTATCATATTACTTTGCTACTAAACACTTTGCTGCAGATGCTAAGTTTCTAGGTGTGGTTGAATTGTCAACTCAACTGCTAATACTTGAGAATATTCTTTGGCTCCCCTTGTGTCGAATCAATAAATTTGGGTTGAATACTCTACCCTCGAAAGCTGTTGCGATACCCTATACTTGTGGGTCATCAAGACAGTAAAAAAGGTTTACATAGGGTCTTAATCTAAAAAGAAACCTTTGAATGGGGCCCTGCTGCACGTCTGCGCCTGTGTCTCCGTTGTGCCGTATCCTGGAAGGGTGTAGCACGATGATCATTTGTAAGAGAGAAAAGCCCAGGTGAAAGTTTTCGTGCGAAAAATTGGTTATTCTTAATAAACCATTAAAATTCAATCTAAATACGGTCGAGCCGAACTATAGTCCTTTTTCCATGTGGGAAGCCCCTAGCACCACCTATGGGGGTATATCCATCGACCCATTCTTAGGTTTATCTGAGCTGTTACAGCTAGTGGTGCGCCAGACTCGTCTAGCCGTGTCCGCGGTCTTGACGACCGATCATTTATTCTGGTTGGAGAGGCTGTTCAGTGTTTGTCGGCGTTCTGGGAACGGGGGTCCCCAGACTTGCCTGCCTGCGGCCTGCGGCGTGGCTCAAAGGAGGCCCAGCATGTCCCATCTTCGTCAACACAAGGCCCAAGACCCTCGCTAGGGGCCAAGCCTCGCGAGGTGGACTACACGGAGCTTCCTCAGGCACGGCCTCGTCAGGTTGGCTCGTGAGGAGGCGGAGAGATCAAGGCGGGGTACCTCGCGAGGTGCCCGTGACGCAAGCCATGACGACTCAGGGCGCCAGGCGGGCGCCAGCGCGTGCAGCGTCCTTCTTTCCTCTTTGGTGCAAAGGGGGCAAGCGCAGCCGCAGAGTACTGAGGCATCAGGAAAAGGTTGCCATTTCGGTGCAACGAGACCAGGACCAAGCGGACTACGAGACGGAGGTCACCGTAGAGCCCAGCACGGCGTCACCGCAGAGTCTTTCGCAGGCGAAGACCAACTTTAGTCAGGATAAGAGTACTTGCTGTCCCCCTTCAAATTAGCCCGCCATTGTTTGCGCCCTTCCCGCTCAATATTTGGGAAGAGGCCCAGGGCCTTTGCCTATAAATAGGACCAGCCACCCACGTAGCAAAGGGTTTTTTGGTTCATTCGGTTCACAAGTAGAGAGAGAGTGAGCAAGAGAGAGAGAGAGAGAGAAGGGTGACTGAACTCCTCCTAGCAGTTCATCACCCCTGCCAAGAACAGACCCTCGCGAGGCCGTTCTTCCATGTATCATTCATCATCATCAGCCCCAAGAGGCAATCCACCCACCACACACTGGAGTAGGGTATTACACCACAACGGTGGCCCGAACCAGTATAAATCTTGTGTCTCTTGTGCGGTTCTTTCCGTAGTTTAGATCTTTGTGAGACGGGGAGGTAGAAGGCGTGATCTCCACGCGCACCCCGGTGTTCGAACCTTAAGGGTCTGTCGGAACCCGTGAATCCGACATTTGGCGCGCCAGGTAGGGGTGCGCTGGAATCTGTCTTCCACCACTCCGCTCTCCTACGACCGCCGCATCCATGTACGGCGCCAGTCGAGCTCGCGTCACCCCGGTGGCCCTCGCCGGTGGGCGTTCTCGTTGTCCCCCGTCGCCCGCCGTCAACACCGCCACCGGCCCGGCGGGGAACGGGCGGCAAGCACCCCCCAGCATCTGCCTATGCGGCGGAGTGGCTGCACCACAACATCGACGCCCCCGGTCGTTGCGGCCCTCCTGGGTGGCTCGCAGGCGCCGCCCACGAGTCGCCACGTCAAGCCTTTTTCCCGCCGGGTTAGCGCCATTTCCGCACGGCAGGGGGCTTCTCCGGACCGGGCGGCGCGCGAGGCCGGTCTGACCTTCAGCTCGGAGGACCACCTCACCAACCTGGTCGGCTCGGGCGTGCTCCCCCTGTTGTGCACCCCCACCATCTGCCAGGTGGCCATCACCAGGACCCTTGTTGACGGTGGCGCGGGCCTCAGCGTGCTTTCGGTTGAGACTTTCAACCTCCTCTGCATACCCCAGGAGCGGTTGCGACCCAGCCAATCTTTCTCGGGCGTCGGGGGCGGATCATCCGACTCCCTGGGACAGATCCGGCTCCCGGTAACCTTCGGCACCTACGACAAGTTCTGCACGGAGATGGTCGACTTTGACATCGCCCCCATCGGCCTCCCTTACAACGCCATCCTCGGCTACCCGGCGCTGGCTCAGTTCATGGCCGCCACGCACCTGGCATATAACCTCATGAAGATGCCCGGGAGCGGCGGCACCCTTGCCGTGCATGGGGACACCGGGGACGCCCTGCGAGTACTCAAGCTCGCCTTCAAGACGGCGGCATCGGCACGGCCCGTCAGCGCGGAGACCCCTGAGCCCAAGGGGGCTGCGCCCGCCAAGAAGAAGCAGTTGTTCACCCAGGACAAGGCAGAAACCAAGCAGATACCCGTCGACGAGGACGGGTCCTCCAGTGCCACTTTCACCATAGGCGCCAACCTTGAGCCTGAGCAGGAGGAGGCCTTGGTCAAGTTCTTGCGCGTGAATAAGAAGGTATTTGCTTGGGAGCCCGATCAGCTGGCGGGGATCCCCAGGAGTGTCATCGAGCATCACGTCAATGTATGCCCAAATGTGCGCCCCGTGAAGCAGAAGGCCAGGCGGCAGTCCGTGGAGAAGCAGGCCTTCATTGTCCAAGAGACCCGCAAGCTAGAAGCCGCGGGGGTCATTCGCGAGGTCCGATACCCGGATTGGTTGGCCAACCCTGTCGTTGTGCCCAAGAAAGGGGGGAAGGAACGCATGTGTGTCGACTTCACCAACCTCAACAAAGCATGCCCGCAAGATCCGTTTCCGCTCCCCCGCATCGACCAGATCGTCGATTCCATTGCGGAGTGTGACCTGCTATGCTTCCTGGACGCCTTCTCCGGGTATCACCAGATCAAGATGGCGGTAGAAGACGTTGAGAAGACCGCCTTCTTAACCCCGTGCGGGGTATACTACTATACATGCATGCCGTTCGGACTACGTAACGCAGGGGCAACCTTTCAGCGGCTGATGCACATCACCTTGGGCCCGCAACTCGGAAAGAATGTCGAAGGCTACGTTGATGACATTGTAGTAAAATCTCGGGAGGCCAAGACCCTGATACAAGACCTGGAGGAGACCTTCGCGAGCCTCGACGCAGTAAACCTGCGGCTCAACCCGGAGAAATGTGTGTTTGGTGTCCCCTCGAGCAAGCTCTTGGGATTCCTCGTGTCCCATCGTGGCATCGAGGCCAACCCCGAGAAGGTCAAGGCGGTCGAGGACATAAGTCCGCCAAAGACCCTTAGAGAAATGCAGAAGCTCACTGGGCGCGTGACTGCGCTAGGGCGCTTCATCTCCAAATTAGGGGAGCGAGCGCTGCCTTTCTTTCAGCTGATGAAGAAAAAGGGGCCCTTTGAATGGACTTAAGAGGGAGATAAGGCGTTTCAAGATCTCAAGAGGTACCTGACCAGTCCCCCAGTCATGGTGGCTCCGCGCCCTCGGGAGCCCCTGCTGCTTTACCTCGCTGCCACTCCCTACTCCGCCAGCGCAGCTCTGGTGGCAGTTAGGGAGGAACGCCAAGTCAAGACCGCAGCGGCAGCCCGAGGCAAGACAAAACGGGAACAAGGAAAGCCTGCAGAAGCCGCAACCGCAGTTGAGGAGGGTCAGCTGCCGAAGAATACACCAGAGGCAGGCGGGGCCGCATGACCGGATGGTCCACCTCCCGAGGCCACGTCATCTCATGAGGCGCCCTTACCTCCCGAGGGCGCCGCGACCCCAGATACTCTCAGCCTTGTAGAGCATCCCGTCTACTTTGTTAGCACGGTGTTACGGGACGCGAGGGCACGGTACCCGATGCCTCAGAAGCTCCTCCTCGCGCTACTGGTAGCCTCGCGCAAGCTGCGTCACTACTTCCATCAACGTCGTCTCATTGTACCCCCTGGAGAGAGTGCTTAGGAGCCCTAACTCAGCCGGAAGGGTCACCGAGTGGAACATGGAGCTGCAGGCATTTCAGCTCGAGTTCAGCATGATCAGGGTCATCAAAGGAGCAGCGTTGGCGGATTTCATAGCGGAATGGGCGGAGGCACCAGGCCTCAGGGACAACGAGGATCGGTCCCTCTCTCTCCAGGGAGTGAGGCGCCGGAAGGCTGGGTCATGTACTTCGATGGGGCGTTCTCCAGACACGGCGCGGGGGCTGGTGCGGTGCTTTTATCACCCACTCAGGATAAGCTCTACCATGCCGTGCAGCTCTTTTTCCAGCAAGGTGAAAAGGTCTCCAACAACATTGCAGAATATGAGGGACTGATAGCCGGGTTGAAGGCCGCAGTAGCCCTGGGAGTGAAACGCCTCACCGTCAAGGGCGACTCGCAGCTCCTAGTCAACTTCTCCAATAAAGTGTACGAGCCGAAGGACGAGCATATGGAGGCCTACCTAGCGGAGGTCCGCAGGATGGAAAAGCAGTTCTGGGGGCTGGAGCTGAAGCACGTGCCCCGTGGCACAAATCAGGAAGCTGACGACATAGCCGAATGGGCATCCAGGCGGTTGCCGCAGGAACCCGGCGTCTTCGAAGAGCGGCTCTTCAAACCCTCGGCACGGCCGACGTTAGCGAACACCACTCAGTCTCGAGAGGAGCTCCCCCAGCTGCCAGCCTTAGGAGCCCCGGTCTGTGGGCCGACCTCAGGAGCACGCCTGCTCCTGGCGATGGAACCTTAGGAGGAGTGCTGGATCGCAGAACTCCGGAGTTATTTAACGCAAGGGGCCCTACCGGAAAAGGAAGAGGAAGCGGAGCGTGTGGCGCGACAGGCCACGGCATACTGCATCAGAGATGGAGAACTTTACCGGAAGCGACCAAACGGTGCATCTTTGCGCTGCATCTCCAGGGAGCAAGGAAAGGAACTACTGGAGGACATACACGGCGGAGACTGCGGACACCACTCATCATCACGGACCCTCGTCGGCAAGGCATTCCGTAGCGGGTTCTATTGGCCCACCGCGCTCAAAGACGCAATCGAATTGGTAAAGGCTTGTGAGGCCTGCCAGTTTCATTCCAAGCAGATCCATCAACCGGCGGGGGGCCTGCGGACAATACCCATCTCGTGGCCATTCGCAGTTTGGGGGCTGGATATTCTGGGCCCGTTCCCTCGGGCACCAGGGGGCTACCGTTACCTCTACGTCGCCATTGACAAGTTCACCAAGTGGGCAGAAGTGGAGGCTGTCCGTACCATCCCCGCTGGCTCCGCGGTCAAGTTCATTAGGGGTATCGTGAGCCGGTTCAGGGTGCCGAATCGCATCATCACAGACAATGGTTCGCAGTTCACCAGTAATCTCTTCAAAACATACTGTGCTAACCTTGGGACGCAGATATGCTACGCTTCGGTGGCGCACCCGCGAAGCAATGGGCAGGCTGAACGAGCCAACGCGGAAGTCCTGAGAGGCCTCAAGACCAGGACATTCAAGAAGAAGCTGGAGGCCTGCGGCAGAGGCTGGTACGACGAGCTCCCGTCCGTGTTGTGGTCCATCCGCACGACCGCAACCAAACCAACTGGGTAGACCCCATTCTTCCTGGTCTACGGAGCCGAAGCAGTCCTTCCTCACAAGGTCAGGCATCGCTCCGCGCGGGTCCTGGCGTTTGACAAGGTGCAGCAGGACGCCATGCAGGGGATGGTCCTCGTACTAGGGGAAGGACGCCGCCGGGAAGCCACGCTGCGAGCGGCAAGGTACCAACAAGCGCTACAACGATATCACTGCCGCAACATACGCCCCAGGACCCTCGAGGTAGGAGACCTCGTACGCAGGCGGGTTCTCTCCAGGGAAGGGCTGCACAAGCTCTCTCCCATGTGGGAGGTCCCGTTCAAGGTTGTTCATGTTTCCAGGCCTGGCTCCGTGCGCTTGGAGACTCAAGAGGGGGAGCCGATCCAGAACGCGTGGAACATCCAGCACCTCTGGAGGTTCTGCCCCTAAAAGGCCCAGAGCCTGTGAAGCAAGGCGAGTGCCTGTGAAGACCTCCCCTCTTTCGGAAAAGGCCCAGAGCCTGTGAAGCAAGGTGAGTGCCTGTGAAGACCTCCCCTCTTTTGGAAAAGGCCCAGAGCTTGTGAAGCAAGGCGAGTGCCTGTGAAGACCTCCCCTCTTTTGGAAAAGGCCCAGAGCCTGTGAAGCAAGGCGAGTGCCTGTGAAGACCATCCTTTCTTGGAAAAGGCCCACAGCCTGTGAAGCAAGGCGAGTGCCTGTGAAGCTATCGCGTTTTGGAAAAGGCCCAGAGCCTGTGAAGCAAGGCGAGTGTCTGTGAAGCTATCGCGTTTTGGAAAAGGCCCGGCGCCTGTGAAGCAAGGCCAATGCCTGTGAAGCTCACCGCCCCGTGACACTCTCACGTAATAATGAGTGGAGCTATACACGCCCCGGAGTCTCAGGAGCGCCGGCCTCAGGCCCTGGGGCTCCCTCCCACGCCCAGTGGCAGCACTTAGCTCCGCACTGGTGAGAAGACGTCGAAGACTAGATTAGGTGCCGGACGCGGCTTTTTCATTTGCTTTCCGCAGTTGACGTGTTTACTTGCATTTGAAGTCTTATTGAAGTTCTTGCTGTTGCTGATTTGCGGTTCGCTGATTTTCGCTCCTCGCTTTGGTTTCTCTCATAAACGACCTCGCGAGGGATTGTACTCAAACGTCCTCGTGAGCGTTTCTGCTCTACCCGCTAGAAGGTTTCATGGCCCGGGCACGTTACAGGAGCACCCCTCTAGTCCGTGCCCCTCGGGCACCGCGACGCGCACACAGGGCCTGGGTCGGTCGCCCCCCGGCAGGGGTCAAAGACTATCTGCGCATAGGCGTGTAGTTAAGAGGCGCAAAAATAAGATCAAGGTAATGGCTAAAACGGCAATAATTCCCAACACGCCCCAGCGGGGCTCCATGCAGCTGTTTTGTCTTACACAGGAAACAAAAGGGAAAGGAAGGGACGAGCCTGACGCAGCCCTCCTCACATCAGCCCGCGGAGGCGACCCGGGCTGCCTCCGGGCCTCAAGAAGACTCCCTCTCGTGCTTCACCGGGGCACGACGGCGGGCGGACGAGCCATCACCTCCCAAGCAAGCTCGACGGCGGGGGGGTTGACTGCGGCCACTGCTGGAGGAGTCGCTTGAGGAAGAGCTGACGAAGCTCGAGGAGTCTCGAGCGCCGCCATCCGCGCGGGCGCTATCTCCTCCATCACCGTCGGGGCGGGGCCCCCGGCCGCGGTCGTCGTCCTCAGGGCAACACCCCGCGCGACGATCATCTTCCCCAAACACCCTCACATAGAGGGTGGCGTCGCCGTTAAACCTGAAGAGCAGGGTGCACCGGCGCCCCAGGCCGCGAGCGCGGGCGAACGCCTGCCAGCCACGAGTTAAGGCCAGGCCCCCGTTGGCGGAGACCTCCAGCGCGGCCCACGAGGACCTGCTGCAGCAGCCTTCCGCCTGGAGCCAGAGACCACCAGGAGCACCGGCCGGGAGTTCACCAAGGAGGAAGCGAGGGAGTTGGAGCCGGACGCTAGTCGGCTCCGCTGACCAGACGACGAACTCCGGCAGCACCTGCGCAGTGCAAAAGCGCGGCCTAGGGGAGCGCGCAACCCAGGCGCGTCCCTCCGCCACAGCGGCTCACCCGCCGCCGCGCTGGGAGCCACCACCATGACCACCAGACGCTACCGGGGCGGCCACCGGATGCTTCCGAGGGCGCCCACGACCGCGCTTGGGCGGGGGAGAGGCAGGATTGACCCGGAGGGCCTTCCCCTTCTCCGCAGCCGAGTACCTCCTCGATGGAGCCATCGCAGCAAGACCGAGCAAGGATCGAGAAGAAAGAGAAGCCAGGAGGAATGGACTGGAAGGGCACGCACAGCTTCGTTCTTATAGCCAGCGAAGACCAACCGCCGGCCTCCACGATCACAGGTAATCATGACACGATCTGCATGCAGGGACTTTGTCCAACTCGCACGATCACCGAGGCGTCATGGGGAAGTGGAGACGCCCACGTCCCATCAACCGCCACGCGATGCCTAAGGCTGCAGGCTATTAGGGCCCGCGGCGCTTCGCCCTTGCCCTTTCGCCTCTCGGCACGGCCAAGTCCATGCGCGCCTTGGGCCCGGGGGCTACTGTCGGCGTTCTGGGAACGGGGGTCCCCAGACTTGCCTGCCTGCGGCCTGCGACGTGGCTCAAAGGAGGCCCAGCATGGCCCATCTTCGTCAACACAAGGCCCAAGACCCTCGCGAGGGGCCAAGCCTCGCGAGGCGGACTACACGGAGCTTCCTCAGGCATGGCCTCGTCAGGTTGGCTCGCGAGGAGGCGGAGAGATCAAGGCGGGGTACCTCGCGAGGTGCCCGTGACGCAAGCCATGACGACTCAAGGCGCCAGGCGGGCGCCAGCGCGCGCAGCGTCCTTCTTTCCTCTTTGGTGCAAAGGGGGCAAGCGCAGCCGCAGAGTACCGAGGCATCAGGCAAAGGTTGCCATTTCGGTACGAGACCAGGACCAAGCGAACTACGAGACGGAGGTCACCGTGGAGCCCAGCACGGCATCACCGCAGAGTCTTTCGCAGGCGAAGACCAACTTTAGTTAGGATAAGAGTACTTGCTGTCCCCCTTCAAATTAGCCCGCCATTGTTGGCGCCCTTCCCGCTCAATATTTGGGAAGAGGCCCAGGGCCTTTGCCTATAAATAGGACCGGCCACCCACGTAGCAAAGGGTTTTTTGGTTCATTCGGTTTGCAAGCAGAGAGAGAGAGAGAAGGGTGGCTGAACTCCTCCTAGCAGTTCATCGCCCCTGCCAAGAACAGACCCTCGCGAGGCTGTTCTTCCTTGTATCGTTCATCATCATCAGCCCCAAGAGGCAATCCACCCACCACACACTAGAGTAGGGTATTACACCACAACGGTGGCCCGAACCAGTATAAATCTTGTGTCTCTCGTGCAGTTCTTTCTGTAGTTTAGATCTTTGTGAGACGGGGAGGTAGAAGGCGTGATCTCCGCGCGCACCCCAGTGTTCGAACCTTAAGGGTCTGCCGGAACCCGTGAATCCGATAGTGTTTGGCTGCTAAAGTCGCCACACATTCTTCCGCACGTAAGGAATGCTCCGTGTTTCCGCTAACTATGATGATGCCACGTGGACCGGGCGTCTTAAGCTTAAGATATGCGTAATGCGGTATTGCATTAAAACGAGTGAAGGCCGCTCTTCCAAGTAGTGCTTGATAGCCGCTTCGGAATGGTGTGATGTCGAAGGTTAACTTTTCACTTCGGAAGTTGTTGGGAGAACCTAATACAACCTCTAGTACTAGAGAGCCCGTGCAGCGGGCCTCTGGGCCTAGTATTACTCCTTTAAAGGTAGTATTGCTTTGGCTGATTCTTGTCGGGTCTATCCCCATTTTGCGGACTGTGTCCTGATATATCAGATTAAGACTACTGCCACTGTCCATAAGGACTCGGGTGAGATGGTATCCATCAATTATTGGGTCTAGTACCAAGGCAGCCGATCCTCCGTGCCGGATACTAGTGTGGTGATCCCTGCGATCAAAAGTGATCGGGCAGGCCAACCAAGGGTTGAACTTGGGGGTGACGGGCTCCACGGAGCATACGTCTCAGAGTGCGCGTTTTCTCCTCCTCTTCATTACGTGAATCATGTTCACTGTTTTGACCTCTGGTGGGAATTTTTTTCTGTCCCCTAGTGTTTTGCTGGTGAGGCTCATCCTCGTCTTCACTTGGTGTCTGCCTCCCCTTGTGTTCGGTGTTTAGCTTGCCGGCCTGCTTGAAGACCCAGCATTCTCCGTTGGTGTGATTTGCCGGTTTGTCGGAGGTGCCATGAATCTGACATAATCTGTCTAGAATCTTGTTTAGGCTAGACGGTCCATCTCTACTGCTGTTGACCGGGTTGAGAGCCCCTGAATCCGGCATTTATCGCCGTGTTGTCTGGGCTGTCTTCATTGTTTTGATGCTTGATTTTATTGTGTCGTGGTTTTCCATTGCCATCCCTAACTTCGGATGTGCCTGGGTCGCTGGTGCCGCTACAGGCCATCCAACTATCTTCGCCCGTGCAAAAGCGGGTCATAAGGCTTGTTAGGGCTGCATTGTCCTCGGTTTTTCCTGGCCGAGGTGTCTGGCGAGCCATTCATCCCGGACACTGTGTTTGAAAGCCACTAAGGCTTCGGCATCCGGGCTGTCGACAATTTGATTCTTCTTAGTGAGCAATCTGTTCCAAAGCTTTCGGGCCGACTCTCCGGGCTGTTGAATTATATGACTTAAATCGTCTGCATCCGGAGGTCGGACATAGGTCCCTTGAAAATAAGCCCTAAAAGCATCTTCAGCTCTTCCCAACTTCCAATTGAGTTTTCGGGGAGGCTCTTTAGCCAGTGCCGCGCTGGTCCTTGACAGGAATGTCGCAAGTGAGGTAATCTTCACACAACCCATGTAATACATAAGTGAAAGAGATACATAGCTGGCTTACAATCGCCACTTCACACAATTACATGAATAAAGCATTACATCAACCAGATACAATCAAGGTCTGACTACGGAACCCAAAATAAAAGAAGACTACCCCAAAGCTACACAGATCCCCGATCGTCCCGGTTGGTCTCCACTACTGATCAACTAGAACAAAACAACGCAAAGGACAAGATCTTCATCGAGCTCCTCCTTGAGCTTGGTTGCGTCATCTGCACGGTTCAACGGCACCTGCAAGCTGGTTTTGGAAGTATTTGTGAGTCACGGGGACTCAGCAATCTTACACCCTCGCGATCAAGACTATTTAAGCTTATGGGTAAGGTAAAGGTATGAGGTGGAGCTGCAGCAGCGACTAGCATATTTGGTGGCTAACATATACGCAAAAGAGAGCGAGAAGAGAAGGCAAAGCACGGTCGAGAAAACTATGATCAAGAAGTGATCCTAGAACAACCCACGTCAAGCATAACTCCAACACCCTGTTCACTTCCCGGACTCCGCCGGAAAGAGACCATCACGGTTACACACGCGGTTGATGCATTTTAATTAAGATCAACTTCATGTTTTATAAAAATGGACATTAACAAATTCCCATCTGCCCATAACCGCAGGCACGGCTTTCGAAAGTTCAAATCCCTGCAGGGGTGTCCCAACTTAGCCCATCACAAACTCTCACGGTCAACGAAGGATATTCCTTCTAGCGGGAAGACCCGATCAGGCTCGGAATCCCGGTTACAAGACATCATCGACAATGGTAAAACAAGACCAGCAAAGCCACCTGAATGTGCCGACAAATCCCGATAGGAGCTGCACATATCTCTTTCTTAGGGCACACCGGATTGTCCAAGGTTCCGGTAGGCCAGCCCAAAGTTGCCCCTAGTGGCCACCGGCAGCTGACAGGTTGGACCAACACTCAGAGGAGCACTGGCCCGGGGGTTTAAATAAAGATGACCCTTGAGTCTGCAGAACCCAAGGGAAAGAAAAAGGCTAGGTGGCAAATGGTAAAACCAATGTTGGGCCTTGCTGGAGGAGTTTTATTCAAGGCAAACTGTCAAGGGGTTCCCATTATAACCCAACCGCGTAAGGAACGCAAAATCCGGGAACATAACACCGATATGACGGAAACTAGGGCGGCAAGAGTGGAACAAAACACCAGGCATAAGGACGAGCCTTCCACCCTTTAACAAGTGTATAGATGTATTAATTAAATAATAGATATTGTGATAACCCAACAAGTAAACATGTTCCAATAAGGAACAACATCTCCATGTTCCAACAAGGAACAAACTTCAATCTTCACTTGCAACTAGCAACACTATAAGAGGGGCTGAGCAACGCGGTAACATAGCCAAACAACGGTTTGCTAGGACAAGGTGGGTTAGAGGCTTGGTTCGACAATATGGGAGGCATGATAAGCAAGTGGTAGGTATCGTAGCATAGGCATAGCAAAAGAGCGAGCAACTAGCAAGCAAAGATAGAAGTGATTTCGAGGGTCTGGTCATCTTGCCTGAAATCCCGTAAGGAAGAAGAACGAGTCTATGAAGAAGACAAAGCGGACGAAGTCGAACGGGTCCTCACAAACGCGACGTTAAGGGAACCAACCCGAAGAAGCAACACCGGTAAGAAGCACACAACATAGTAAAACAACCAACACATGAACATGGCATGGTGCGCAAACAAATATGATGCATGTCCGGTTTAATGAGGCATGGCATGGCAAAATGCACAAACAACCCTACAAATTAAGTGGAGCTCAATATGCAACTCCGTTGCATATTGACGAAACACCACATTCAAGTTATTTAGTTTGATCTCGTTTATGTACCCAACAATATTAAATGTTGTTAAACATGGCAAGAGGGTGAAGCAAAGTAAAACTACCTATCTAGTCAAGTTTAAATGAGGCCGAAAGCAACGAACAACAATTCCGGTAAATCCCCATATGCATATATTAGGTTTGGTACTGTTCTGCCCTAATCCATATTTTATAGTTGTTAAACATGCAAATTGGTGCCACCATGGTAAACTAGGCATTTTTCTACCCCATTTACATATAAAGTTTGTTACAAACTGAGTTACGGTTAAATAGTTCTGAATTAAATCATTTTAGCAAGTTTATTTAAGCAAATTAAACAAACATCATTTTAAACATTTTTAACATGGATGGAAAAGACATATTGTGAAACTACACAAAATTCTAAGCAACTTTCATATATAAATCATTTTGAACCGGTGCATAGATGATGAGTTATTATATGCATGAAACAGGAGGGTTTTTCTGTAAATCTGCAAACTCCTGGATAAATAGATAAATCACTCCGTGGAAAAAAACATGAGTCAGGCCAAAACTGGCCCGAATTGGGCTCTACAAGAGCAAACCGAAGATGGGCTTCCTCACATTGGGCTCGGGCAGCCTGGCGCAGTGCTAGGCCTCAGACCTTGGCGCGGTGTTGGGCCTGGCGCGCCTGGCAGCCCACACAGCTGGCCATCTGGGCCGGTGCGGGGCCCATCAGAGCGATAGGAGGAATGTCATCGTCCTCCTCGTGTTCCTACGCAAGCAGGAAGCCATGGAAGGCTGTGGCGGTGGCTTGACGTCGGCGGGGCACGGAGGAGTGCCCGGAGGTGCGGATCCGGACGGGATCCACCCGATCCATCCGTTTCCGGCGCCGGTAGGGAGCTCTGGTGAGCGGGGCGACCAAGGCGGACGACGGGTGCCTACGGGAGAGAGAGAAAGAGGATGAGTGGGAGAAGGAGGAGGCAGGTAGGGGAAGGAAGAAGAGCGGCGCGGTAACCTGGCCTGGGGAGATGGCGGCACGCCGGCGAGGTGCACAACGGCGGCGGGGCCCGAGGTCGCCGACGTGAGGGGTGATGGTGGCGCTCCCCCGATCCAGCTCGGGGTCGAGCAGGAGGAGGCGGGCTGCGCGAGGAACGGACGGCGCCGGTCGGGCGGCCGCGCAGGCCTGGGCGGGCCGCGCCTGGGCTCGGCGGGCCGCAGCAGTGGAGGCGCGGAGCTGGGCACGTCGCGGTCTCATAGAGGTGGAGGCCGGTGGGTTCGGCAGCGCCAGCCAGTGGAGAAGCGCCTAGTGGCGGAGGGGGCTTCGAGCGTGCCGGATCTGGAGGGGAAGGCGGCGGTGCAGCCCTCGAGGTGGGAGGAGGCTGGCGGCGCATGGATTTCGAGGAGGGGGGTTTGGCTGCTGCCAAAAATGGAAGGGAGGCTTCCTTTTATAGGTAGGGGCTAGGGTTTGAGGGGTTAGGAGGGGTTTTAGGAGCGTTTCAGAGCCTCCGATCGCGATCTGACGGTCCGGAATGGAGGGGGGTTTAGGTGGGCTGCAGGTGGGTTGTGAAAAGAGGTTGGGCTGAGATGAGAGGAGAGGAGTGCAGCACGGCAACTGTTTCCGGAGACCGAAAACATCCGACGTTTTGACCGACTATAATGTCGCTATAGTTATCCGTTGGGGCATCAAACGAACTCCGAATGCGATGAAACTTGGCAGGCGGCCTACTAACAACAAAACAACACCGCATGCCAACTTTAATCCCATTCCCAGAACATTTTCCGGCCACTTCTAAAATAATATTCGGACGTGCCGCGGGCGCGTGCAAGTGTGTCTGGACTCAGAACAGACAACGGACGGAACTGGGGAACCCGGACGGATGCATGTTTTGAAAAACATGATGATGCAATGCACATGATGACATGACAAGATGCAACACGCAAGCAAAGAGAAGGCAAACAACAGCGAATAACTGGAGGACACCTGGCACATCGGTCTCGGGGCGTTACAACACTCCACCACTACGAGCGGATCTCGTCCCGAGATCTAGAATGGCACCGGAGGGAAAAATGGAAGAGAAAGATAAGAGGTAAAACTAAGTTGCTTCTTTGGCAAACGAGTGAAACCAAGAACCTTGAGAGGTTAAACAATTTCGAGAAAAGAATACAACGGAGATGAACAAAGTTGAAAGCACTCTGTTAGGAAAAAGGAACAAGGAAGAACAAATTTAGATGGCACTCCGATTGAAAAGAGATGAAAGGCTTGATAAAACGAAAAGAAGTTGAGGAAAGGGCACAACACTCTGGTTAAAAACAAGATAGAGAGGGAAAAGAATGGTATAATTTGGGCAGCACTTCGACTAAAAATGGAAGGAACTGAACATGATCTTGACAGACAAGATGATGGGTTGAAGAGAGCAACATCACAATGCTCCCGGAACAAAAGTAAGAATGGAATCAAAAGAACGGAGGAGAAAACAACATCTTCTACCTCAAAAGAGCTTGAAAAGCATCTTTAGGAGAAGAGTCGAACGGAGTTGTTGGAAAAAAACCAACAACAAAAAGAGTAAGCTTGATGTGGGCTTAAGGAAAACATCTCAAAACTGAGGTGAAATTCTGCCACTAACGGAAATAAAAGATTGGATTGATATGAACAAGGATACGAGAAACTTAATTCACTAGGAGGGTAAATGAAGGACTTGGATCATTTATAAGCACCATAAAAGTAACAATCCTTAGGGAAAGCTTCAGGTGAAATATAACCCAAGATAACTCCAATAACGAGATTGATGGGTTTAAATATCTCATTATTAACAACATGTGAATCATGGAACATGAACTCAAATTATCAAGAATGACATAATACCACCTCCAATGATAAGGTAGAAATAATTGCACTCCAAATGCAAGATGAAGAATGCTTGAGCTCCTTAGAAAAGAATCTCGATGAACACTTTGAGAAGGAATATAAATCCTTGATGAACCATCATGTAGAACATGCATGAAGAACTCCGGTAATAAAAGAATGATCAAACGGAAGGAAAGAGAAGTTGAAAACACAAGGTGAATCATTGCAATGATTTAGATGGATCTCCGTGATGAAATAATTGCGAGAGCTTGGAACTCTGGACAAGAAAGACGAGCTATTGAAACCAAGAATTTGGTGTGCCTCCGGAATAAGAAATTAATCCCTTGGATGAAACAATAATAAGAATTACGTTATGCGTATCCTTCATCAATTAAATTGATGACAAGCAATGGATTAGGCATACTACTTATTGTCGTTGAAAAAGGATTAAGGGAGATATAGCGTAAACTTGGGAAGGTCTTCAATGAACCACCGGTAGGATTGGAACAACGGATGAATTGATAAGATAAAGAAGGAAGAGAAATCTTGAACGAACCACCATAAGGATTGAAAATGAACGAAGAAAATATAAAGAAACACAGGGAATAATTAACAAATGAATGAAGAATTCATGAACTGATTAGAGGATATATTGAAGAAGCACCGGTAAGATTGGAGAACGAGAGCTGAAAGCTGAGAATGAATAACTCTGAGATGATGGGCTCCGGAGTAAAGAATTGGAAAACAACTCATGAAATGCTCCGGATAGGTGAAAAGAATACTCACAATCAAAACAATTATGAGAGGATGGCAGCAAGCTAGAATCACGAATCTTGAAGAGACAAGAACAAGATTGAGAGAAAAATCTTCTTCGGTCTTCGAATGATGAGAATGACAACGAGAAACACCACCAAGAACTGTTGAGATACTCCAGGATGAAAATTAGAAAGGTTGAGCCAACGATGAAAGAATTTGAAAGATCTTGGTGAACGACATATGACTGATGACAATTCATTCTTACGTCAAACTTTAAAGATTTGGGAATAGCTCCGGTAAAAATTAAAAGAGTCAGGTAAGGTCCTGGGAAAAGACCTATGGGTTAGGGCCCACTCAAAAGAAACACCGTTGAAATGATTTAAAAGAAAGATTGCGCCGGTTGAATTAAATGGCTTGAATGAGATAACATCCTCGAAAGAGCTTGAATGAAAGCGGAGTGGAAACACGAATCTTTGAGATATCTTCAGCACTCCAGACCAAAAGAATAGCGAGAAGTGGAGTAATAATAAGGTGCACCAGCATGGAAAACATTTGAAACAAGTTAAGGGATATGATCAACACCAAAAGCTTGAATTGAATCCACCGGAGAAGAAAAGAATGAAGAATGATTAACTTGAGACTCCATTAGCATCTTCATGAGAATCATCGGATAAGAATATTTACGGAAAAAGGATGGAGAGACTTCACAAAAAGGATACTTGATAAAGAAATCCGAGTCCTCGAAGAAAAGGGGGTGGGTGGGCGGGAAAAAAAAGGCAACTCTGAGACAGATGAAACAAACACCGTTGAGAAGAACTGATACTTGATCTTGCGGATGTTTAAATGTTTGGATCCACTTGAAGAGAAAATACGCCGGTTGAAAAGGATTGACAGCACAATCTCGATGACCGAGAAGGATTAGTACTCACATCGGAGTATGAGAACACCATTTGGGGAAGGTATGGAATCAACACTTGACATTGAAGCAACTCGAATACCACAACTCAAACAAAACAAAGGATTGGCTTGCGGAATAAGCCGGAACAAACATATGATATAGATTTCGTCCGAAGTTTTCGTGGTGGGGCCTATATGGGCTCGATCATACAGCACCATCATGTACAAGGCAGTGCACATGACATACGAAGCATCCCCGAGTCGGCATAGCCAAGGACTCTTTAAGACACAACGAGACCACTGTAAAACCAACCATGAATAGGCGGACCACTAGATGTCGAACCCCAATTTCATATCATACATCTGTCGGAAAGATATCCTAAGAGCTACTTGAATTCCCACTTATAAACTCCCGAAATTTTCCGGTTATGCAATCAGGTGTTGGGGATACAGGGGAATCATAATATCTCACCCAAAACTATCAAATCCTACATCCAGCTGTATCCATCCTTCAACACATAACCAAGAAACCTTCAGAAATCGTTTACCTCAACCTTCGAAAAGCATCCGTTATACAAGTTATGGCAATACTCCCGAACTCCCGCCCCAGTACTAGGTGGCATCGAGGTTATCTCACCAACAACTGCATAAAAGAGATTTTCGATGTCGGCGAAAGTAAACTCAGGTATTCCAGAACTGCAACGATAAAATTGTGACGACAACACCTCGGAGCTCAACTCCTCGGGACACTGCCACAACCCCTAAATGACAGGAGGCACCAAGAACAACGTTCTCGTCACAAAACCATCAGAACGATTCCAAGATACCCGCGTGATCCTAATTTTTTTTGTGAAATTTAAGAAGAGAAGAGTCAAAACTCTACGCCAGGATGCCTCTCCAGAGCGACGAAGGGACTGAGGAGTAAAAAGAAGTCCTAACTCTCCGATATATATAATTCCTAAATGACTCAAAATATTTCTAGACTCAATAACGCCAGTGATTCGATCAAGCAGGGGGCTCCTAAAGTCAGGGAAGGCTCTGATACCAACTTGTAACGCCCTCGATGCGGCTATGTCTCCCACGTGTCGAAGCATGACTTAGAGGCATAACCGCATTGAAAGCAATGTCACAAGTGAGGTAATCTTCACACAACCCATGTAATACATAAGTGAAAGAGATGCATAGCTGGCTTACAATCGCCACTTCACACAATTACATGAATAAAGCATTACATCAACCAGATACAATCAAGGTCCGACTACGGAACCCAAAATAAAAGAAGACTACCCCAAAGCTACACAGATCCCCGATCGTACCGACTGGGCTCCACTACTGATCAACTAGAACGAAACAACACAAAGGACAAGATCTTCATCGAGCTCCTCCTTGAGCTTGGTTGCATCATCTGCATGGTTCAACGGCACCTGCAAGCTGGTTTCGGAAGTATCTGTGAGTCACGGGGACTCGGCAATCTTACACCCTCGCGATCAAGTCTATTTAAGCTTATGGGTAAGGTAAAGGTATGAAGTGGAGCTGCAGCAATGACTAGCATATTTGGTGGCTAACATATACGCAAAAGAGAGCGAGAAGAGAAGGCAAAGCACGATCGAGAAAACTATGATCAAGAAGTGATCCTAGAACAACCTACGTCAAGCATAACTCCAACACCGTGTACACTTCCCGGACTCCGCCGGAAAGAGACCATCACGGTTACACGCGTGGTTGATGCATTCTAATTAAGATCAACTACAGGTTTTCTACAACCGGACATTAACAAATTCCCATCTGCCCATAACCGCGGGCACGGCTTTCGAAAGTTCAAATCCCTGCAGGGGTGTCCCAACTTAGCCCATCACAAGCTCTCACGGTCAATGAAGGATATTCCTTCTAGAGGGAAGATCCGACCAGGCTCGGAATCACGGTTACAAGACATCCTCGACAATGGTAAAACAAGACCAGCAAAGCCACCCGAATGCGCCGACAAATCCCGATAGGAGCTGCGGGCACACCGGATTGTCCAAGGTTCCGGTAGGCCAGCCCAGAGTTACCCCTGGTGGCCATCGGCAGCGGACAGGTTGGACCAACACTCAGAGGAGCACTGGACTGGGGGTTTAAATAAAGATGACCCTTGAGTCTGCAGAACCCAAGGGAAAGAAAAAGGCTAGGTGGCGAATGGTAAAACCAATGTGGGGCCTTGCTGGAGGAGTTTTATTCAAGGCGAACTGTCAAGGGGTTCCCATTATAACCCAACGGCGTAAGGAACGCAAAATCCGGGAACATAACACCGATATGACGGAAACTAGGGCGACAAGAGTGGAACAAAACACCAGGCATAAGGCCGAGCCTTCCACCCTTTACCAAGTGTATAGATGCATTAATTAAATAAGAGATATTGTGATAACCCAACAAGTAAACATGTTCCAACAAGGAACAACATCTCCATGTTCCAACAAGGAACAAACATCAATCTTCACCTGCAACTAGCAACGCTATAAGATGGGCTGAGCAACGCGATAACATAGCCAAACAACGGTTTGCTAGGACAAGGTGGGTTAGAGGCTTGGTTCAACAATATGGGAGGCATGATAAGCAAGTGGTAGGTATCGCAGCATAGGCATAGCAAAAGAGCGAGCAACTAGCAAGCAAAGATAGAAGTGATTTCGAGGGTATGGTCATCTTGCCTGAAATCCCGCAAGGAAGAAGAATGAGTCCATGAAGAAGACAAAGCGGACGAAGTCGAACGGGTCCTCACAAACGCGACATTAACGGAACCAACCCAAAGAAGCAACACCGGAAAGAAGCACACAACATAGTACACAACCAACGCATGAACATGGCACGATGCGCAAACAAGTATGATGCATGTCCGGTTTAATGAGGCATGGCATGGCAAAATGCACAAACAACCCTACAAATTAAGTGGAGCTCAATATGCAACTCCGTTGCATATTGACGAAACACCACATTCAAGTTATTTAGTTCGATCTCGTTTATGTACCCAACAATATTAAATGTTGTTAAACATGGCAAGAGGGTGAAGCAAAGTAAAACTACCTATCTAGTCAAGTTTAAATGAGGCCGGAAGCAACGAACAACAATTCCGGTAAATCCCCATATGCATATATTAGGTTTGGTACTGTTCT
Organism: Triticum monococcum; assembly: GCA_034509565.1. Classification (NCBI taxonomy): domain Eukaryota; kingdom Viridiplantae; phylum Streptophyta; class Magnoliopsida; order Poales; family Poaceae; genus Triticum; species Triticum monococcum. The sequence goes on from CM067845.1 coordinate 414,759,450, forward strand.
GCCCTAATCCATATTTTATAGTTGTTAAACATGCAAATTGGTGCCACCATGTTAAACTAGGCATTTTTCTACCCCATTTACATATAAAGTTTGTTACAAACCGAGTTACGGTTAAATAGTTATGAATTAAATCATTTTAGCAAGTTTATTTAAGCAAATTTAAACAAACAACATTTTTAACATTTTTAACATGGATGGAAAAGACATATTGTGAAACTACACAAAATTCTAAGCAACTTTCATAAATAAATCATTTTAAACCGATGCATAGATGATGAGTTATTATATGCATGAAACAGGAGGGTTTTTCTGTAAATCTGCAAACTCCTGGATAAATAGATAAATCACTCCATGGAAAAAAACATGAGTGAGGCCAAAACTGGCCCGAACTGGGCTCTACAGGAGCAAACCGAAGATGGGCTTCCTCACATTGGGCTCGGGCAGCCTGGCGCAGTGCTAGGCCTCAGACCTTGGTGCGGTGTTGGGCCTGGCGCGCCTGGCAGCCCACACAGCTGGCCAGCTGGCCGGTGCGGGGCCCATCAAGGCGATAGGAGTGACGTCATCGTCCTCCTCATGCTCCTGCGCAAGCAGGAAGCCATGGAAGGCGGCGGCTTGACGTCGGCGGGGCACGGAGGAGTGCCCGGAGGTGCGGATCGGGACGGGATCCACCCGATCCGTCCGTTTCTGGCGCCGGTGGGGAGATCTGTTGAGCGGGGCGACCAAGGCGGATGACGGGTGCCTATGGGAGAGAGAGAAAGAGGATGAGTGGGAGAAGGAGGAGGCAGGTAGGGGAAGGAAGAAGAGCGGCACGGTGACCTGGCCAGGGGAGATGACGGCATGCCGGCGAGGTGCACAACAGCGGCGGGGCCCGAGGTCGCCGACGGGAGGGGTGATGGTGGCGCTCCCCCGAGCAGGAGGAGGCGCGGGCTGCGCGAGGAATGGACGGCCCCGGTCGGGCGGCCGCACAGGCCTGGGCGGGCGGCGCCTGGGCTTGGTGGGCCGAGATAGTGGAGGCGCGGAGCTGGGCACGTGGCGGTCTCATAGAGGTGGAGGCCGGTGGGTTCGGCGGCGCCAGCCAGTGGAGAAGCGCCAAGTGGCGGACGGGGCTTCGGGCGCGCCGGATCTGGAGGGGAAGGCGGCGGCGCGGCCCTCGAGGTGGGAGGAGGCTGGCGGCGCACGGATTTCGAGGAGGGGGTTTGGCTGCTGCCAAGAATGGAAGGGAGGCTTCCTTTTATAGGTAGGGGCTAGGGTTTGAGGGGTTAGGAGGGGTTTTGGGAGCGTTTCAGAGCCTCCGATCGTGATCTGACGGTCCGAAACGGAGGGAGGTTTAGGTGGGCTGCAGGTGGGTTGTGAAAAGAGGTTGGGCTGAGATGAGAGGAGAAGAGTGCAGCCCGGCAACTGTTTCCAGAGACCGAAAACGTCCGACGTTTTGACCGACTATAATGTCGCTATAGTTATCCGTTGGGGCATCAAACGAACTCCGAATGTGATGAAACTTGGCAGGCGGCCTACTAACAACAAAACAACACCGCACGCCAACTTTCATCCCATTCCGAGAACATTTTCCAGCCACTTCTAAAATAATATTCGGACATGCCGCGGGCGCGTGCAAGTGTGTCTGGACTCAGAACGGACAACGGACGGAACTGGGGAACCCGGGCGGATGCAAGTTTTGAAAAACATGATGATGCAATGCACATGATGACATGACAAGATGCAACACGCAAGCAAAGACAAGGCAAACAACAGCGAATAACTAGAGGACACTTGGCACATCGGTCTCGGGGCGTTATAGATCATCTCTGCGAGCCATGTGGATATGAAGGATAAAGTCCTCAATCCAGACCCCAGGGTCTGTCGTTCCGTTGTATGCCTCTATGTTCACGGGTTTGAATCCTTCTGGAAATTCGTGATCCAGAACCTCATCGGTGAAGCATAGGGGGTGCGCGGCACTCCTGTATTTGGATGTGTCATGGCATTCTCACGGTTGTAGTGTTCGGTTTTGATTCTGTGCCGGAGCGCGCTTCCTAGATCCATAGATGGACCTGGTCATACCGGTTTTTCGTGCAAGTCCTCATGTAAATCGTGTGCTGACTTATGTGCGACATCATTAGCCGCCCTATCGCGGCCACGGGGTGGTCGATCCGGCTGATTGACTGTTTTATTTTTCGGCTGTATAGGCTCTAAAGCCTCATCATCGAATTCAGGCAGCAGCTTGCGCTTTGGATAGCTCTTTATGTGGTGGCTTCCATCGTACTTTTATTCAGTGTCGAGCAGTTTGTTCCATCTATTGTTGAGTGTATTTTGCGCGGCCTTAAGCCTTTGCTTCTGCTTCTTCAGACTCCTCGCGGTGGCAATAAGCCTTCTGTGGAGGTCCTCTTGCTCCAAGTGCCTTTCCGGGATGATGTGTGCATCGCCATCCGGACTGTTCTCCTCTCCGGATACAGGTTGATGAGCTTTACCCTCGGCGTCGCCGTGATGGGATAGCGGCTCCGTACTATGTTCGCCGTCCGCTGATTCATCCTACTCTCTCGCTGGGTCCATGTGGTCGTCGTTTGCTTTGGAGTCGACCGGGGTATTATTCTTTCTTGCGCTATTATCGCTGTTTTTTGCCGAGGCGGGATTTGGAGCGGCGCCTACGTCGTCATTTTGGTTGCTTCTCGAGGGGATTATCCTTCGCTGCATCCTTCCGTTCCTCGTCATTGTTTTCTTTGGGTGTATCCACCATGTTATATATTGTGTGATGAAGTGGCTGTCCAGCGCCTTGTGGGCGGTGGTTCCTGATCCTCTCCTGCATCGTCATCCATACCATCGATGTCTTCGGAGTCGAACTCAAGCATGTCAGTTAAGTCGTTGACAGTGGCTATTAAGTGGGTGGTGGGTGGGGAATGCATTTCTTCATCATCCGCTTCCCACTCCAGTCAGACATAGTCCGGCCAAGGGCCTTCTGACAAGGAGAGAGACCTTAATGAATTTAGCACGTCGCCCAGGGGCGAGTGCTGAAAGATATCCGTGGAGGAAAACTCCATAATCAGCGCCCAATCAGATTCGATAGGCACGGGCGTAGGCAGTTCGGAGCCCGGGGCCGGGGACGAATCCAAGGGTCCGGCAACACATGTCTCGTAGGAGGTGAAGTCAGTATTCGGCTCTGTCGCCGCTGAGTGTGTGGCCTTTGTGGCGGGGTCCATCCACTCGTCCTCGGAAAGTGTGATCTGCTCTGGATCAATGGCCGGAGTTGCCACATGAGTGATCTCTCGAACACTGTCCGGTGGCAGAGCTAAGTCATGCTCGTCGTGGCTATGCGGCGCACCTGACACGGGCTCGAATCTGTCGAAGACCAAGTCTCCGCAGATGTTGGCAGTATAGTTTAAGTTTCCAAACCTAACCTGATGGCCAAGGGCGTAGCTCTCGATCTGCTCCAGATGTCCAAGCGAGTTGGCCCGTAGTGCGAAGCCGCCGAATACGAGGATCTGTTCGGGGAGAAAAACCTCACCCTGGATCACATCATTGCCGATGATCGAAGGAGCCATCAAGACTTTATCATGATGGCGAAGTGGAACTCTCAATGAAAGCACCAATGTCGGTGTCAAAACCGGCGGATCTCGGGTAGGGGGTCCCGAACTATGAGTCTAAGATGGATGGTAAGAGGAGGCGGGGGACACAATGTTTACCCAGGTTTGGGCCCTCTCGATGGAGGTAATACCCTACTTCCTGCTTGATTGATAGTGATCTCCCGAACACTGTCTGGCGGCACAGCTAAGTCATGCTCGTTGTGGCTGTGCGGCGCACCTGACACGGGCTCGAATTCGTCGAAGAGCAAGTCTCCGTGGATGTTGGCAGTGTAGTTTAAGTTTCCAAACCTGACCTGATGGCCAGAGGCGTAGCTCTCGATCTGCTCCAGATGGCCAAGCGAGTTGGCCCGCAGTGCGAAGCCGCCGAGTACGAAGATCTGTCCGGGGAGAAAAACCTCACCCTGGATCGCATCGTTGCCGATGATCAAAGGAGCCATCAAGCCTTTATCATGACAGTGCAGTGGAACTCTCAATGAAAGCACCAATGTTGGTGTCAAAACCGGCGGATCTCGGGTAGGGGGTCCTGAACTGTGCGTCTAAGGAAGATGGTAACAGGAGGCGGGGGACACAATGTTTAGCCAGGTTCGGGCCCTCTCGATAGAGGTAATACCATACTTCCTGCTTGATTGATCTTGATGATATGAGTATTACAAGAGTTGATCTACCGTGAGATCGTAGAGGCTAAACCCTAGAAGCTAGCCTATGATTATGATTGTTCTTGTCCTACGGACTAAGCCCTCCAGCTTATATAGACACCGGAGGGGGCTAGGGTTACACACAGTCGGTTACAAGGGAGGAGATCTACATATCCGAATTGCCAAGCTTGCCTTCCACACAAAGGAGAGTCCTACCCGAACACGGGATGAAGTCTTCAATCTTGTACCTTCATAGTCCAATAGTCCGGCCAAAGTATATAGCCCGGCAGTCCGAGGACCCCCTAATCCAGGACTCCCTCAATGCCTACATGAGATTGAAGAAGGTAGCAATTGCGGACCCGCTGACAAAGCGACGCGACTACGACGATTACTATCTCATTGCGGTGTTCGACATAAGGATTGCCATCAATGCAAGAGGCAGTAATGGCAGAGGCTGGCGCATGTTGGCGGCGGCAGATTTGTACCCCTACACATTGGAAGATGCCGTGCGCCATCTAGGCCGCATCTTCGCTGTGACAAGCCAGGGGACTTGTTTCATCTGGTTGCCATCCTACGGTACGAGAGATTACAAATGGAATGCACAAACCATCATTTGCATCCCTAACGGTACTCCATTATTTTGCAGGGACCAGTCATCCCGTGATCAAAATAAGATCGCTGATCCTGGATGTGCATTTGCATCCATGATTCGGTCTAACCTGGAACCTTGTAGCTGACTTTGGCATATTGGGATCAACTATCTTAGCAGTCGTTACCCATAGTACCACTGATGTGCAACATGGTCACACAATCTACCATGATCGGACCGTCACCATCTACCCAGGTATTCCATTTTCTGACCCTCTCGCCTTCTCTTTCATTGTTGTACTAGTAGGAGTACTTTTTACCTTGGAGGACGCGTATAGCTAGCTAGGCCCTTGAAGACTTGAACCCACTAGCTGCCACCATTTTTTTTCCATGTCTTACTATCTCATCCATGTAGACAACAGTGGCTATATATGATAAGCTGGTTATTTTACTTCCTCTATACCAGAGTAGTACTATTTGCTGCACAGTATTACTGACCTCCATATTTGAGCACAACATTATTATGCATGTACCTTGACTATGTACGTCACCATGTGTCTAGATCTGAGATGCCACGTGTACCAGATGAACGGCGCCGAGTTCGACCCCCGTGATGATACGTGGGTGCCGAGGAACACTCTTGGAGAGTACTCGCTTTTCATTAGGGACATCTATGTTGGATAACGTTGCAGAAAACAAAAATTTTTTCCTACTCGTTTCACCAAGATCATCTAGGAGTTCATCTAGCAACGAGTCACGAGATGCATCTACATACCTTTGTAGATCGCGAGCGGAAGCGTTCGTTAGAACGTGGTTGATGTTGTCGAACACGTCGTGATCCAAATCACCGATGACCAGCGCCGAACGGACGGCACCTCCGCGTTCAACACACGTACGGGAGGGGAAACGTCTCCTCCTTCTTGATCCAGCAAGGGGGAAGGAGAGGTTGACGAAGATCCAGCAGCACGACGGCGTGGTGGTGGATGCAGGGCGTCACGACAGCAGGGCTTCGCCGTGTACTACGAAAGAGAAAGGTGTAACAGGGAGAGAGGGAAGCACCAAATGCGTGGGCAGCAAGTCCCTCCTCTCCCCACATATATATAGGGGTGCCAGGGGGGGCGCCGGCCCTGGTAGATGGGATCTACCAGGGGGGGCGGCGGCCAAGGGGTGGGGGGCTTGCCCCCCAAGCAAGGGGGCGCCCCCCTTAGGGTTCCCCCCCCACCAACCCTAGGCGCATGGGCCTTGGGGGGGATGGCGCCCCAGCCCACTATGGGCTGGGTTCCCACCTATTTTAGCCCAAGGGGCCCTCCGGGATAGGTGGCCCCACCCGGTGGACCCCCGGGACCCTTCCGGTGGTCCCGGTACAATACCGGGTACCCCGAAAATTGTCCCGATGGCCGAAACTGCACATCCTATATATAATTCTTTACCTCCGGACCATTCCGGAACTCCTCGTGACGTCCGGGATCTCATCCGGGACCCCGAACAACATTCGGGTTACTGCATATACTTATCTTCACAACCCTAGCGTCACCGAACCTTAAGTGTGTAGACCCTACGGGTTCGGGAGACAAGCAGACATGACCGAGACGACTCTCCGGTCAATAACCAACAGCGGGATCTGGATACCCATGTTGGCTCCCACATGCTCCACGATGATTTCATCGGATGAACCACGATGTCGAGGATTCAATCAACCCCGTATGCAATTCCCTTTGTCAATCGATATATTACTTGCCCGAGATTCGATCGTCGGTATCCCAATACCTCGTTCAATCTCGTTACCGGCAAGTCACTTTACTCGTACCGTAATGCATGATCCCGTGACCAGACACTTGGTCACTTTGAGCTCATTATGATGATGCATTACCGAGTGGGCCCAGTGATATCTCTCCGTCATACGGAGTGACAAATCCCAGTCTTGATCCGTGTCAACCCAACAGATACTTTCGGAGATACCCGTAGTCTACCTTTATAGTCACCCAGTTACGTTGTGACGTTTGGTATACCCAAAGCACTCCTACGGTATCCGGGAGTTACACGATCTCATGGTCTAAGGAAAAGATACTTGACATTGCAAAACTCTAGCAAAACGAACTACACGATCTTTATGCTATGTTTAGGATTGGGTCTTGTCCATCACATCATTCTCCTAATGATGTGATCTCGTTATCAATGACATCCAATGTCCATAGTCAGGAAACCATGACTATCTGTTGATCAACGGGCTAGTCAACTAGAGGCTTACTAGGGACATGTTGGTGTCTGTTATTCACACATGTATTACGATTTCCGGATAACACAATTATAGCATGAATAAAGACAATTACCATGAACAAGGAAACATAATAATAATGCTTTTATTATTGCCTCTAGGGCATATTTCCAACAGTCTCCCACTTGCACTAGAGTCAATAATCTAGTTACATTGTGATGAATCGAACACCCATGGAATTCTGGTGTTGATCATGTTTTGCCCTAGGGAGAGGTTTAGTCAACGGATCTGCTACATTCAGGTCCGTATGTACTTTACAAATTTCTATGTCTCCATCTTGAACATTTTCACGAATGGAGTTGAAGCGACGCTTGATGTGCCTTGTCTTCTTGTGAAACCTGGGCTCCTTGGCAAGTGCAATAGCTCCAGTGTTGTCACAGAAGAGTTTGATCGGCCCCGACGCATTGGGTATGACTCCGAGGTCGGTGATGAACTCCTTCACCCATATTGCTTCATGTGCTGCCTCCGAGGCTGCCATGTACTCCGCTTCACATGTAGATCCCGCCACGACGCTTTGCTTGCAACTGCACCAGCTTACTGCCCCTCCATTCAAAATATACACGTATCCAGTTTGTGACTTAGAGTCATCCAGATCTGTGTCGAAGCTAGCGTCGACGTAACCCTTTACGACGAGCTCTTCGTCACCTCCATAAACGAGAAACATTTCCTTAGTCCTTTTCAGGTACTTCAGGATATTCTTGACCGCTGTCCAGTGTTCCTTGCCGGGATTACTTTGGTACCTTCCTACCAAACTTACGGCAAGATTTACATCGGGTCTGGTACACAGCATGGCATACATAATAGAACCTATGGCTGAGGCATAGGGGATGACACTCATCTCTTCTATTTCTTCTGCCGTGGTCGGACTTTGAGCTGAGCTCAATTTCATACCTTGTAACACAGGCAAGAACCCCTTCTTAGACTGATCCATATTGAACTTCTTCAATATCTTATCAAGGTACGTACTTTGTGAAAGACCTATGAGGCGTCTTGATCTATCTCTATAGATTTTGATGCCTAATATATAAGCAGCTTCTCCAAGGTCCTTCATTGAAAAACTCTTATTCAAGTAGGCCTTGATGCTGTCCAAGAGTTCTATATCATTTCCCATCAAAAGTATGTCATCCACATATAATATGAGAAATGCTACAGAGCTCCCACTCACTTTCTTGTAAACGCAGGCTTCTCCATAAGTCTGCGTAAACCCAAACGCTTTGATCATCTCATCAAAGCGAATGTTCCAACTCCGAGATGCTTGCACCAGCCCATAAATCGAGCGTTGGAGCTTGCACACTTTGTCAGCATTCTTAGGATCGACAAAACCCTCCGGCTGCATCATATACAATTCTTCCTTAAGGAAACCATTAAGGAAAGCCGTTTTGACGTCCATTTGCCATATTTCATAATCGTAAAACGCGGCAATTGCTAACATGATTCGGACGGACTTTAGCTTCGCTACCGGTGAGAAAGTCTCATCGTAGTCAACCCCTTGAACCTGTCGATAACCCTTAGCGACAAGCCGAGCTTTATAGATGGTCACATTACCATCCGCGTCTGTCTTCTTCTTAAAGATCCATTTATTTTCTATGGCTCGCCGTTCAACGGGCAAGTCAGTCAAAGTCCATACTTCGTTTTCATACATGGATCCTATCTCGGATTTCATGGCTTCTAGCCATTTGTCGGAATCCGGGCCCGCCATTGCTTCTTCATAGTTCGAAGGTTCACCGTTGTCTAACAACATGATTTTCAAGACAGGGTTGCCGTACCACTCTGGTGCGGAACGTGTCCTTGTGGACCTTCGAATTTCAGTAGAAGCTAGATCAGAAGTATCTTGATCATTATCATTAACATCCTCTCTAGTCGGTGCTGGCATCTCAGGAACATTTTCTTGAGTTGCGCCATTTTCCGGTACAAGAGGCAATACTTCATCTAGTTCTACTTTTCTCCCACTTACTTCTTTCGAGAGAAACTCCTTCTCTAGAAAGGATCCATTCTTGGCAACAAAGACCTTGCCTTCGGATCTGAGGTAGAAGGTATACCCAATAGTTTCTTTAGGGTACCCTATGAAGACGCATTTTTCCGACTTGGGTTCGAGCTTTTCAGGTTGAAGTTTCTTGACATAAGCATCGCATCCCCAAACTTTTAGAAACGACAGCTTAGGTTTCTTTCCAAACCATAATTCATACGGTGTCGTCTCAACGGATTTCGACGGAGCCCTATTTAAAGTGAATGCGGCAGTCTCTAAAGCATAGCCCCAAAAAGATAGCGGTAAATCGGTAAGAGACATCATAGACCGCACCATATCTAATAGAGTGCGATTACGACGTTCGGACACACCGTTACGCTGAGGTGTTCCAGGCGGCGTTAGTTGTGAAACTATTCCACATTTTCTTAAGTGTGTGCCAAATTCGTGACTCAAGTATTCTCCTCCACGATCTGATCGTAGAAACTTGATTTTCCTGTCACGTTGATTCTCAACCTCACTCTGAAATTCCTTGAACTTTTCAAAGGTTTCAGACTTGTGCTTCATTAAGTAAATATATCCATATCTACTCAAATCATCAGTGAGAGTAAGAACATAACGATAGCCACCGCGAGCCTCAACACTCATTGGACCGCACACATCAGTATGTATGATTTCCAATAAGTTGGTTGCTCGCTCCATTGTTCCTGAGAACGGAGTCTTGGTCATTTTACCCATAAGGCATGGTTCGCACGTGTCAAATGATTCATAATCAAGAGACTCTAAAAGTCCATCAGCATGGAGCTTCTTCATGCGTTTGACACCTATGTGACCAAGGCGGCAGTGCCACAAGTATGTGGGACTATCATTATCAACCTTACATCTTTTGGTATTCACACTAAGAACATGTGTAGCATTACGCTCGAGATTCATTAAGAATAAACCATTCACCATAGGAGCATGACCATAAAACATATCTCTCATATAAATGGAACAACCATTATTCTCGGATTTAAATGAGTAGCCATCTCGAATTAAACGAGATCCCGATACAATGTTCATGCTCAAAGCTGGTACTAAATAACAATTATTAAGGTTTAAAACTAATCCCGAAGGTAAATGTAGAGGTAGCGTGCCGACGGCGATCACATTGACCTTGGAACCATTCCCGACGCGCATCGTCACCTCGTCCTTTGCCAGTTTCCGCTTATTCCGCAGCCCCTGCTTTGAGTTACAAATGTGAGCAACTGCACCGGTATCAAATACCCAGGAGCTACTACGGACACTAGTAAGGTACACATCAATTACTTGTATATCACATATACCTTTTGTTTTGCCGGCCTTCTTGTCTGCTAAGTATTTGGGGCAGTTCCGCTTCCAGTGTCCGCTTCCCTTGCAATAAAAGCACTCAGTCTCGGGCTTGGGTCCATTCTTTGGCTTCTTCCCAGCAGCTTGCTTGCCGGGCGCGGCAACTTCCTTGCCGTCCTTCTTGAAGGCTTTCTTACCCTTGCCCTTCTTGAACTTAGTGGTTTTATTGACCATCAACACTTGATGTTCCTTCTTGACTTCTACCTCTGCTGATTTCAGCATAGCAAATACCTCAGGAATGGTCTTTTGCATCCCTTGCATGTTGAAGTTCATCACAAAGCTCTTGTAGCTTGGTGGAAGCGACTGGAGGATTCTGTCAATGACCGCATCGTCCGGGAGATTGACTCCCAGTTGAGACAAGCGGTTATGTAATCCAGACATAGTGAGTATGTGCTCACTGACAGAACTATTTTCCTCCATCTTACAGCTGAAGAACTTATCGGAGACTTCATATCTCTCGATTCGGGCATGAGCTTGGAAAACCATTTTCAGCTCTTCGAACATCTCATATGCTCCATGTCTCTCAAAACGCTTTTGGAGCCCCGGTTCCAAACTGTAAAGCATGCCGCACTTAACGAGGGAGTAGTCGTCAACACGTGTCTGCCAGGCGTTCATAACGTCTAGGTTCTGTGGGACGGGAGCTTCACCTAGCGGTGCTTGTAGGACGTAATCTTTCTTGGCAGCTATGAGGATGATCCTCAGGTTCCGGACCCAGTCCGTATAGTTGCTGCCATCGTCTTTCAGCTTGGTTTTCTCTAGGAACGCGTTGAAGTTGAGGACTACGTGGGCCATTTGATCTACAAGACATATTGTAAAATGTTTTAGACTAATGTTCATGATAATAAAGTTCATCTTAATCAAATCATATAATGAACTCCCACTTAGATTAGACATCCCTCTAGTCCTCTAAGTAGTACATGATCCGAGTTAACTAGGCCGTGTCCGATCATCACGTGAGACGGACTAGTCAACGTCGGTGAACATCTTCATGTTGATCGTATCTTCCATACGACTCATGCTTGACCTTTCGGTCTTCTGTGTTCCGAGGCCATGTCTGTACATGCTAGGCTCGTCAAGTCAACCTAAGTGTTTGCATGTGTAAATCTGTCTTACACCCGTTGTATGTGAACGTCTGAATAAAACACCCGATCATCACGTGGTGGTTTGAAACAGCGAACTGTCGCAACGGTGCACAGTTAGGGGGAACACTTCTTGAAATTAATATGAGGGATCATCTTATTTACTACCGTCGTTCTAAGTAAACAAGATGCAAAACATGATAAACATCACATGCAATCAAATAATAAACGTGACATGATATGGCCATTATGACACAGCTCCTTTGATCTCCATCTTGGGGCTCCATGATCATCCTGTCACCGGCATGACACCATGATCTCCATCATCATGATCTCCATCATTGTGCCTCCATGAAGTTGCTCGCCAACTATTACTTCTACTACTACGGCTAACGCGTTTAGCAATAAAGTAAAGTAATTTACATGGCGTTTCTTGATGACACGCAGGTCATATAAAAGAATAAAGACAACTCCTATGGCTCCTGCCGGTTGTCATACTCATCGACATGCAAGTCGTGATTCCTATTACAATAGCATGAACATCTCATACATCACATATAGATCATTCATCATTCATCACAACTTTGGCCATATCATATCACAAACCACTTGCTGCAAAAACAAGTTAGACGTCCTCTAATTGTTGTTGCAAGTTTTACGTGGCTGAATTAGGGTTCTAGCAAGAACGTTTTCTTACCTACGTGAAAGCCACAACGTGATTTGTCAACTTCTATTTACCCTTCATAAGGACCCTGTTCATCGAATCCGCTCCAGCTAAAGTGGGAGAGACAGACACCCGCCAGCCACCTTATGCAACTAGTGCATGTTAGTCGGTGGAACCGGTCTCACGTAAGCGTACGTGTAAGGTTGGTCCGGGCCGCTTCATCCCACAATACCGCTGAAGCAAGAAAAGACTAGTAGCGGCAAGAAGGTTGACAAATCCACGCCCACAACGAATTGTGTTCTACTCGCGCAAGAAGAACTACGCATAGACCTAGCTCATGATGCCACTGTTGGATAACGTTGCAGAAAACAAAATTTTTTTCCTACTCGTTTCACCAAGATCATCTAGGAGTTCATCTAGCAACGAGTCACGAGATGCATCTACATACCTTTGTAGATCGCGAGCGGAAGCGTTCGTTAGAACGTGGTTGATGTTGTCGAACACGTCGTGATCCAAATCACCGATGACCAGCGCCGAACGGACGGCACCTCCGCGTTCAACACACGTACGGGAGGGGAAACGTCTCCTCCTTCTTGATCCAGCAAGGGGGAAGGAGAGGTTGATGAAGATCCAGCAGCACGACGGCGTGGTGGTGGATGCAGGGCGTCACGACAGCAGGGCTTCGCCGTGTACTACGAAAGAGAAAGGTGTAACAGGGAGAGAGGGAAGCACCAAATGCGTGGGCAGCAAGTCCCTCCTCTCCCCACATATATATAGGGGTGCCAGGGGGGGCGCCGGCCCTGGTAGATGGGATCTACCAGGGGGGGCGGCGGCCAAGGGGTGGGGGGCTTGCCCCCCAAGCAAGGGGGCGCCCCCCTTAGGGTTCCCCCCCCCCACCAACCCTAGGCGCATGGGCCTTGGGGGGGATGGCGCCCCAGCCCACTATGGGCTGGGTTCCCACCTATTTTAGCCCAAGGGGCCCTCCGGGATAGGTGGCCCCACCCGGTGGACCCCCGGGACCCTTCCGGTGGTCCCGGTACAATACCGGGTACCCCGAAAATTGTCCCGATGGCCGAAACTGCACATCCTATATATAATTCTTTACCTCCGGACCATTCCAGAACTCCTCGTGACGTCCGGGATCTCATCCGGGACCCCGAACAACATTCGGGTTACTGCATATACTTATCTTCACAACCCTAGCGTCACCGAACCTTAAGTGTGTAGACCCTACGGGTTCGGGAGACAAGCAGACATGACCGAGACGACTCTCCGGTCAATAACCAACAGCTGGATCTGGATACCCATGTTGGCTCCCACATGCTCCACGATGATTTCATCGGATGAACCACGATGTCGAGGATTCAATCAACCCCGTATGCAATTCCCTTTGTCAATCGATATATTACTTGCCCGAGATTCGATCGTCGGTATCCCAATACCTCGTTCAATCTCGTTACCGGCAAGTCACTTTACTCGTACCGTAATGCATGATCCCGTGACCAGACACTTGGTCACTTTGAGCTCATTATGATGATGCATTACCGAGTGGGCCCAGTGATATCTCTCCGTCATACGGAGTGACAAATCCCAGTCTTGATCCGTGTCAACCCAACAGATACTTTCGGAGATACCCGTAGTCTACCTTTATAGTCACCCAGTTACGTTGTGACGTTTGGTATACCCAAAGCACTCCTACGGTATCCGGGAGTTACACGATCTCATGGTCTAAGGAAAAGATACTTGACATTGCAAAACTCTAGCAAAACGAACTACACGATCTTTATGCTATGTTTAGGATTGGGTCTTGTCCATCACATCATTCTCCTAATGATGTGATCTCGTTATCAATGACATCCAATGTCCATAGTCAGGAAACCATGACTATCTGTTGATCAACGGGCTAGTCAACTAGAGGCTTACTAGGGACATGTTGGTGTCTGTTATTCACACATGTATTACGATTTCCGGATAACACAATTATAGCATGAATAAAGACAATTACCATGAACAAGGAAACATAATAATAATGCTTTTATTATTGCCTCTAGGGCATATTTCCAACAATCTACCCCATTGTGAAGTGGATGCCAGCTTCCGTGCACTACACGGAAGCCTGCCGTTCATGAAGCATGGTTGTGTCTTCAGTGCACACCGCTGGATGAACGACATGCTGGGACACGCTATCCCTGATTTATGCCGCTTCAGCTTGGATGAGTCTCCATCGTGTGGAACCGGACTAGAAAGCTGCGACAATGATTCCCGTTACCCACCGCTATGGATCGTGTCATCCATGAAGAACACCTGGGACTGGAACCTGGAGGAGGACATGTAGCCCATCTATAACGTGTAAGTGGAGTACGGTAAATTGTGAACGATAGCACTGTGAATATATGTAGACTAGTCGTGCACAGATTTATCACATGAATTGGATATGAACTTGTGTGGCATACTGACATTTGTCCTTTAGATTTTATTACTAGTAAATGTGTTATTTGTACGTGCAACTTGTGTGGTTGTTGCACGGGCTCCAACACGCTCTTTGAGAAAAAAAGGTGGCACAACTTTGGATATACGTGACGTGGCAGCATCATACAGTAGCATCGTTCTCTATAGTTGTAGTACGCTCCTACTAGGACGACAACTCCTATAAAACCTTGCGCTTGGCTCTTTGCCTCTTTGGTTGGTTCAACAGTTCGTACTCGTGTGAACCATGCACTTGGCTCTTCGCCTCTTCGGAAGGCCCAACAATGATGATACTATAGTACACATTATGCTTCGGGCAATCTGACACCGATTGAACTGCTGCACATCCACCGCGAGGGCGAGGGAGAGGGAGAGGGCGCTGTAGTCAAAACCCTCTCCTCGTCCTGCGAACAACCGCGCGCGTGGGCGAGGGAGAGGCGTAGTAAGCAAGCTTCTCCTCATTCGGCGAGTTGACGGGACACATCAAAGCCGCGAGGGCGAGGGAGAGGGAGAGGGAGAGGGCACTGTAGTCAAAACCCTCTCCTCGTCCTGCGAACCACCGCGTGCGTGGGCGAGGGATAGGCGTAGTAAGCAAGCTTCTCCTCCTTCGGCGAGTTGACGGGACACATCAAAGAAGTACTAGTACTAGTCCATACTGTGTCCGTTCCGGTTAATATGGCTTAATTTGAAACGAGAAAAATACACTGGCAGTCAATGTATGTAACAATACACTCTTTACGGTCACTATATATAGTTTTGCGGTGATTATACGATCACTAGCTCATCGTACAACACCGTATTGCACCCTACTGACCGGCCACATAGTCGGCGTGGCACTTTGTTGACTGGTTAAATTGTCACCTGGTTTTTGGGTCCCACCTGTCAGTTGGCAGAGCAAAGAAATCAGCTAAAAACAAAGAGTGTAGTACATCTACACTTCCAATGCATTTAGCCTTTAATCTAAATCTATATTGATTGACTAATGCACCAACTTGTGCTCTAGGTATAGGCTACATGTCTATCCTTAATTACAGCATGCAACGACCTTCATTTAATCTTCTTCTCTCAATGGTCGCATGCACACATAAGTCTGCTACTTTGGGGCATTAATTATGCCCAGTAGAGATGATAAGTTTGCTAACTACTAAAGTAAAGTGGAATTTGTCCATGTTATACAAGTAAATTAAGGTGATTGTTTATCATACGGGTAAGGTTGGACGAAGGGTGGTAGGAACAAATGCTCTGCCTAGAGCATGTGTGTGTGAGATGGAGTCTTAGCGTGTGCATGTGTGTCTCGGGGGGTAGGTGGGTGGGTGCATGTGTGTGTGAGATGGAGTCTTAGTGTGTGGGGGGGTGGGGGTGCGTGTGTGCATGTGTGGGGGAGTGGGTGGGTACGTGTGTGTGTGTGTGACGCGGGGTCCTCGGTGGCGGATGTAATTTAAGTGTGTGTGGCTTCATCATAGAGAGGTGATGTGTATGGCAGAGGCCACCAACGATGGGGTGCGAGAGAGAAAAGGCCCGTAGAGAGGGAAGAGAAGGTGTGTGCGCGTGAGAGGAGTCGACATCGAGAGAACGTGTTTGTTCGAGAGACACCGAGGAACACTACTATATATCGATGGTGCATGTACGCGGGAATTAAACGAAGGGATGATCTTATTAGTTTCGGGGATATAGGGGAAGAGTGAGAGGGGGTAGCTAGAAGGATATTGTTAAGTGTGAGTGTGTGTTTTACCCATCCAGACGGAAGTTATGTGCACACAAGAAGGGAACGATTCGATGTGGCATTAGGGTTGAGGGTAACTAACTACGTATGGAGACATAGAGACCTTGAACGTGCATGTGCGAGAGGTATACATGTATACGTGGATCTCTGTGTGTGTGTGCGTGCGCATGAACGAGATAAAAGAAAGAAGACATAAGTCATAAGATCAACGACATGGGAGAGACAGATCGGTATGACAATATGCATGCATGTGAGAGTGCAGGGAAGAAGGCCCGACAATTGCGCATGTGTTTTTGTCTTTAAGAGATAGTGGCGTGGGCTGGAGCATGCATCTATGGCGAGCAGAGGGAGTGAGACACAACGATTGTGCAAAAGAGACCAACCTATAAATGCATGTATGGAGAGACATATATAGTGTGGGTTATAGGAAGCAAGAGTGCGTGCGAGAAAGAAATGTTGACGGAGAAACTACAGATAGATACAGAGATGGAAATGCTAGCTAGAGGGACATCGGCTAGTTTGAGTGTTGGAGATGACCGCCGGGTGGTTCAGAGGGTGAAGTTATGTGTGTGTGAGAGAAAGATAAAAAGAGGGCACTTGACTGCATGTAGAGAGAAACATACATAGTGTGCGTGATAGGAAGTAAGAGTGAGGGCGAGAAAGAAGGTTGATGGAGAAATAGATAAATAGAAAGATAAAGATGCTAGCTAGTGTGCGTTAGAGATAGGAGTCGAGTGGATCAGAAGGCTGAGTTGTGTGTGTGGGTGTGAGAGATATGGAGAAACGGTGCATGTGACTCACATACAAACAAATATCGGAGAGAAATGAGATCCCGAGAGACGGAGTTTTGTGTCTGCGAGAGAGAAAGATATTTCATAATGAGAGTGATAGCTAGAGAGACATATGAGGGAACAGAAGATATCTCTAGGGAGAGAGAGTGTGTGTGAGCGACATACAAGAGAATGGTGGAGAGATATGAGACCCTGGGAGACAGAGTTTGTGTTTGTGTGTGAGAAAGAGATATTTAAGAGGAAGGGTCATAGCTTCTCATACCTAAAAAGCGAAAGACATCTCTGTGTGAGAGGGTGTGTGCGAGTGGCACATAGGGGAATAGTAGAGAGAAATGAGACCCCGGGAGACGAAGTTTGTGTTTGTGTGAGAGAAAGAGATTTCACATGGAGAATCATAGT
The DNA here is from genome assembly GCA_034509565.1 of Triticum monococcum. Classification (NCBI taxonomy): domain Eukaryota; kingdom Viridiplantae; phylum Streptophyta; class Magnoliopsida; order Poales; family Poaceae; genus Triticum; species Triticum monococcum. Next base: position 414,776,973 of record CM067845.1, read on the forward strand.
TAGAGACACATAGCAGGGAGCGAGATATACTTAGAGAGAGATAGAGTGATGGAGGTCGAGGGAGAGAGTACCGTCAGTGTGTTACGAAGATAAAAGATCATTGTCGACATACAGGTAGCACGAGAGATACTCGAGAGACGATGAACGCGTATAGGTCTAGAGAGATACTCCTATATAAGCATGAGTGATAGCTATATGAGACGAATATCTGGATTAAAGGGGATTCAAATATTTAAACTGGAGATCACGACATCGATAATATCATAATGCAAATTGGTGTATCAAACATGTATATTCATTTGAATTTGGGGACACGTGTAATGTTTATCAATATTAGTGATCCATAGATTCTTTAATTAGAGACAATGCATGGTTTATATGCAAGTAATGCCTAAATGGGATTACACTATATGTTGCGTGTATGAAACACATTATACATGTTTGAGAAGTAAAAATAATAAAAAACCCGCATGAAACACACATTAATTGGAGACAGTTAGCGAGGAATGCATACATTGGATTTCAACATAAAGTGGATTCAAATATTTGAAAATCCAAATTAAGATGGATACAGTCTTATGAATCTGAGATCATGCCATTTGTAAACCATATTTATGTATAAAGGGTGTTGTGCTTTTGAAAGTATATATATATATATAAATGATGTATATAGAATTTTATTCCAATCGAAAAGGGATCTTGCCCGAACAAAAAAAGAATACAAACTGGATTCGAATTGAGTTGGCACGGTAAACGTGCACTCTTGCTCTGCAAAAATTTGAACGAAGCGGGGAAAGTCGTAGTAACCGCCCGAAACCAAAATCTGCGAGATGGAAATTACTGCCTATCCCTGCCACGCAAAGCCTATCAGCTCGATTTCTATAGGTTTCGATAGGGGTAGGTTTGTAATTTCACTCAAACGTGACATAACCGCCTCTCACCCAGATTCATACATAGTGGGCAACAAAACACAGTGTCTCCTTAGCCGAAATCGACTCCCTCCCCGATTCATACATGGTAGGCGCCAAAAACAAACTCTCGTCGGCAAATATTCGTGTATGCGAGATTACCGTCCTATCCTCAACCGACTAATATTGATGTGATGTAGGAAATTTTAAACGGGGGCTAAGTTTGTAAGTTTCCTCGCATTTGAGACAAGCGCGCCTTGAAGACATGGTTCCCCCCTTGCATCCCAGCCTCCTCCGTCCACCACCGTCCTCCTCCACCATACCGGAGCTGATACCATGACGTCGTCGGCCATTTGAAGAGATCGACCTCTCTCATCCACGGCTTTGGACCGGGATCCTTGCATCCCGTCCTCTCGCTTCATCCCTGCTGTCGTCCACCTTGCGGCGCCACTCCACGACCATCTCGTCCACTGCGCCACAGCGCCACCGTCTTCCCTCCTCGATCTGCTTCCACGCTGCCGACAGCCATCGCTACCACAGCACCGTCAAATTCTCAGCAACTACATACACGGTGCCGCAGAGGCGGTACTCTTTCGTATCTGCTCAACTTATTTATCGCAACAAGAAAATAGATCGCCACTGCTTTACTCTGATTTGTTGTCCATCACTTACTTGTTAGTTCAAAGCAAGCATTGGTTGCGAAGTTGCCTTTGTCTAGTTTGCACCTTCAGATCCGCCATGGCACGCTCAACACTATACTCGCAATGCTTATGGTTTTCCCCTTTTATATTCCACACTAGTTAAATGATAGTAGACTAAATTTCAAAATTGGGCCAGTCAATTTTTGAGGGCTCGCCGGAGTTCGCCGATGCAAAGGAAGGGGCTAGGGTGAAGACGGTGGTTGTGGGGGGGTGGTGGCGGGACCTCGCCGAACAAAGAAAACTCGACGCGAGTGGGGGCGGGGTGGGGGTGGGGGTGGCGGAGGAACACAGGCGGTGGGGGCCGGTGGTTCGGCCGGCGGCCCGTGCGGTGTTCTATATGGGAAGCACAATATGTTCCTAGTCAGGAAGGGGAGAAGGGACATGTGCAGTCGACACCTCTTGGGCCGGTTCTGCTAAATGATTTTGCACTTCGAGTTGGTTTGCCGTAATACCCTGGAAATGGTGGGAGCCGCGCGAGGTTATGGTGTACCCCTATTATCTACACTATGATCTGCCTACTGGCGCTGCGCTCTCGTTGTCATGGTTTGGCAATAAACTTCCTATATGGTATATTATGAACCTATGATCTGCCAACTATCCTTACATCTGGGCCCCCCAACAAGGAGCCTATTTTTTGTGTAGTTGTGCCAGATTATATTAATCTACTCACCATATTACAGCACACAAGGGCTCTCTCATCAGAATCCAGTGATAGCACACTGGGTTTACAGGGAGCCTCTATTATATTAAAATATCCTCTGCGTTACAAAGATAATCTCACTACTATTTGGGTTTTCATGCTTTACAAATATTGTACGTAATCACAATGAATATAAGAATGCGCACATCAGAAGAATATTGCAGAACAGTTCAATGGGTAACAAACTTGGCATCAAGGGATTGAGGTCCATTATGGATGCAATGAAACCCACATGCTCCCGACCTATAGATTCGTATTCAGAATATGATCCTAATGACTATTCTGAGCTTAAGGAGTCAAAGGCAGATGACCTATCCTGTTCACCCAATAAGGTGCATGTTCTAATTTGGCAAGGTTTTATTGGTTGCACATATCTTGCATAAGGTGTCTTGCATTTCTTTTGCTTCGTTGCACCGCCATCTGCTTAGTTTACTCATGATCTATGTGAAGATGCCATGCCCATCCATTATGAACACCTATTCCATTTGTCGTCATACCATGTTTTTCCATTAAAATGTAGTTCTTGTGTTTCAGAGATCCAAAAGGAAGAGGGTGATTGCAGAACCTGAAGGAGTACAAGCAAAGTCCTTGAAAAAGGTGGTGCTACCGGAGAAATCACATAGCACTCGACGTATATTGGTGATAGAACCAGTGCCGCAAAACCTAGGATATCGCAAATATGCCGGTCGCTGCTTTGCTCTTGTGAGTACCTACTGTCCTATCGATGTCCTTACATGCATACCTGGTGGATTATGTGACATCATTGTGCATTATAGCTTGTTTATCCATTGTTCGCTCCAAATTATCTGATCTATATTAATGCTTAAATTAATGTAGAATAAATCCAATGCCTATGAAGAAATTTAGTTCTGCATTGTTCTTGTAAGTATCTTTTGTCCTTATATTTGTCAGCTAGTTCTTCATGTACACTTTGCTGCTTATTTCCCCTTGTCTTCCATTTTTTTACACATCAGATCTACATTTATTCTTGCCAAAATATTGAATAAAACCAATGTTACTGAAGAAGTTTAGCTCCGCATTGCTCTTGTCAGTGCCTTCTGCCTATATGTTGTATTTGCATTTGTACTCTACATCTTAAGTTAAATAATCGCCATTTGTTCCTATATTTTCACATCTATATTTACTCTTACAAAATGTATAATAAAGGCAATACTCTTGAAGAAGAGTGTGAGGTAAACTTCTTGAATTACCCCCCCATCAATATGGACAAGGCCTTTATAGAGCCTGTCTTCACTACTAATGTAAGTTTGTTCTCCTCGAGCCTTCAAACTTTGTTGTTTATATTTGGATAGCTATGAGTGCAAATGCTGTTTATTTTTGTCATCTGCATCAAATTTCTTGTTCAAAGTTTATAAAGTAGAAGTACATAAACATAAGTTTGTCGTTCTCAATTTCAGTCTTTAGTTGTACAATCTAGTTCCTTATTCGTACCATGTAAATTAAACTAAACATAACAAGTTGTCTTCTTTAGCACTATGTGTATGCTTGTGTTCTTGATCTGTAATCCAGTGGTGTGGTGAGACTACCAACAACAGCACAATGTCATATCCTGCTATGTCTCAACTATGAACAATGCCATATTATATTAATGTTATTTAAAGCGTGTCTCTTTATTTACCAATCTGAAATGGTATAAATTGACAGTACACTCACCATTCATGCTTATACGTTGTTGAGAAGTACATCTATGCTTTTGTTCTTGATCTGTAATCCAGTGGTCTGGTGAAGCTGGCCGCTCCTGCACAATGCCATTTCCTGCCATCTTAACTATGAACAATGCCTATTATGTTAATGCTATTTAAAACCGTGTCTCTTTATTTCTGGCAAAGAAATGAGATGAATTGACAGCGCTGATGCTTATACGTGCAAAACATGTTATCTACCTACTTGTTTCTCTTTCAGGGTGACAACACTGCTGCTAGGAAGAATTGCCACAATGATAGTGAGACGAACCGATTGTTTGTCCCTCTAACACATATTCCAGACAAGAAGGCAAAACATATTGAGGGTAGGGATACAACCACGAAGTCACATCTTGATGTAGTGTCAAACTTACTCAGTGACACAAGCTCGATGAAGTCGCCGCCTGAATCTGTTCGACTTCTTCAGTATGAAATTCAAGCAGAAATACATGCTTCTGCTCAAATACGACTGGAACTCCAATCTCTATGCGAGATTAACCGTAAGTACATGACGTTAATTGATGCTATGCAGCTTAAGTTGGTGGGTATGAGTGCCAAAGAAGCGCAGTCTCATCAGGTTGCTAAGCTGCTTGCGCTGCAGCTGCTGGGTCGGGCTAACCTTTCTTGAATTGTGTTGAAGTGTTGTCGGTTCTGTCTATTATTTTGTCTGCCTGTTAACTTCCACTGGTAGCGACCTACCCAGTTTATGTAATCTGCTGTCTGGTTGCCCTTTATTATCACTGGCGGTGAACTTTGATGCCGAGGGGATGTAATATGCTGTAATTTCTTTGTTGTATAGTCTAGGTTTATTCTTGGTCGGTATGCTGTAATTTAGGCCGGAAGGTTCAGTGGATCTCAGTGTTGTCGATCTTCAGGGTGGCCCATTACTCATATCGGCCAAAATGTGGACCTATAATCATATTGGGCCATTAGCAGGTCTAAACCTTATGGTTGTTTCCTGCCTTTAACAAGCCGAGTAAAGTTTTGGCCAGCTAGGCCAGAGAATACAATGGGCTTTTAACAGGCTAAAACCTAGACTAGGCTAGCATTGAGCCGAAAAAATATCGAGCCAATACAGGTCGAAACGGCCTAAGGCCCATGTTTGGCCCAAATAGGACGAGCAGTTAACAGGACAAAATATATCTCGAGCCCGTTTGGCCCAATAAAATTATGGGCTTTAAGCAGGCCGGTATCTACGTGGGCCATAGGCCTAAAAGTGTCACGGGCCATTATCAGATGGGCTATAAGTAGGCCGTATTCAACGCAGGCTGTAATTAGGCCCAACTTTTACACGGGCCATTAACAGGCCGGTAGGCCAGTTGGGCTGAAATTTATCCACAAAGACTACGGGCCGTTAAGAGGCATAAAGTTACGTTGGACAAGAAATAGCCCAGTGTCTGCATGGGCCGTTAAATGGGCTAAAGTTAAACTGGGTCGACAACGTCCCAGATGCACCACAAGCCGCTAACAGGCCAAAACTATTATCGGGCCAAACTGGTAAACGGGCATTTAACAGGCCGAAATACAAACCTATCTTAGAATGGGCCCAAAAGAACAGTGGCCCGTTAACGCGCCTGATCCGATATGGGCCGTAATTTGGCCCAAAACATGGCAGGCTATGAACGGGCATGATCTGGTATGGGCCTCAATTTGGCCCAAAACATGGCAGGCTATTAACGGGCCAGCCCACTAGTGCCTGAAAAAACAAGGTGGGCCTTTAGCTGGGCCGGCCTTTTCACCCGAATGGGCCTCTGTTGGGCCATGTCATGTGTCAATGTATCATAGGTGCCTCCTGTCCAATGAGTGGATGACATCTGTCCCAACAGTGAGCAAACACGTGTTTCCTCCGGCCAATGAGTATTTTACACGTGGAAAATCCCCATTGGTCCGGGATATTAACGGGTTATGGATCCAAAACCGGACCTGATAGCTTAACGGTGTTTCATTATGGTGGATGCCACGTGTCGGTCACCCTTGACGAAAGCACTTCTATGACATGCGATTTATCATCATGGAAGTGGCACTTTCGTGATGATAATTTTGGTAATGTCATTGAACACTTCTATGACAACACAGGTATGACTATCTTGATTTTGTCTTAAAATTGTCTTGGATGTACATGCATGACAGAAAACGTGACCTACTGTGACAAACACGTATCATCACGGAAGTGTATTTTTTTTGTAGTGTATGTAGCGTGTGTGCCGGGGGGCTAAAAATAACATTTGAATGTAGATAGTACGAGACTTAATATCGATGTTTCAATTCTGTGTACATTGTAAAATTTGAACTGAGGACCATGCATACGGGTAATTATTTCGAATTTGTGCCATATTAGGTTTGGAAAAGTTGACATTGACTCGATTGTTGTGCTATTTTGTAGGTCATATGTTTGAATCCATCCAAAGTTTTCTCACTACCATGGTGTTTGTCGGTGTCAAAACCGGCAGATCTCGGGTAGAGGGTCCCGAACTGTGCGTCTAAGGCGGATGGTAACAGGAGGCAGGGGACACGATGCTTTACCCAGGTTCGGGCCCTCTTGATGGAGCTAAAACCCTACGTCCTGCTCGATTTATTCTTGATGATATGGGTATTACAAGAGTTGATCTACCATTAGATGTGAGAGGCTAAACCCTAGAAGCTAGCCTATGGTATGATTGTATGTTGTCCTACGGATTAAAACCCTCTGGTTTATATAGACACCGGAGGGGGCTAGGGTTACACAAGGTCGGTTACAAAGGAGGAGATATACATATCCGTATTGCCTAGCTTGCCTTCCATGCCAAGTAGAGTCCCATCCGGACACGGGATGAAGTCTTCAATCTTCTATCTTCTTAGTCCAACAGTCCGGCCGAAGGATATAATCCAGCTGTCCAGATACCCCCTAATCCAGGACTCCCTTAGTAGCCCCTGAACTAGGCTTCAATGACGATGAGTCCGGCGTGCAGTGTTGTCTTCGGCATTGCAAGGCGGGTTCTTCTCCAATTTTCGAATGTTCGTAAGCAGTGTCCGGCCTCATAAATGTTGAACCTCTTGGCTTTTGTGCCCAATAAGGGCTATCTCCGATGCGTCGAATGAATGCGAGGCGCCAGGGCATTTTTACATTCGCCCCCCTAGCCAAATAAATAAATTGTCTATTAAAGGGATGGGGATTCTTAGATCTGATCCATACCATCCTCCCCCCAGCGAGAGTCCATTAGAGCGCGTTTCAGAAAGATCCATTCCAGCATGGCCGACCTCCGCAGCTCCTCCTCCCGCCCCCGTAGCCCTAAGCCCGGTGATTGGGAGAGGTGTTCAGTCCCACACATTCGATTAGTCGAACTACAGACTAAGGGATTTCTCCCTCTGGTGTATATGGTGCCCGTCCGAGCCAGGCTCGCCACCTACAATGGCGGGGAGCAAGCGGAGAGCCTCCCCAGCCCCTCTACGCGGGAGCGGGTATGCCTTGTCCCCTATCTATTGAGGGGACTCGGATTTCCGATTCATCCATTCCTCCGTGGGCTCCTGGAGTTTTACGGCCTCCAACTGCATAATTCACCCCTGCTTCCATCTTACACATCGTCGGCTATGTTGCCCTCTGCGAGTTGTTCCTGGGCTGCGAGGCTCATTTCGAGCTGTGGAAAAGGTTATTTTGCCTCGTCCCTCGCACACAGAAGGGATCACTTTATCAAGTGGGCAGAGTCGAAATATGGCGCATCGCCGAAACCAGATACCTATCCGGTACTCTGAAGAAGACGTCCGAAGACTGGCCTTCGGAATGGCTTTATATGGAGGACGTCCCCCTTCCGGACCCTGTTCGGCGGGGCTTTCCTGAGTTCAGCAATGCTCCTCTGAAGAAACGCCGAAGTTGGCGCCCACAGAGCCCCCAGGAGGAAGACAACGGAGAAGTCCTTTACCTGATGAACCGGATTAAAGCGCTAGCTCGATCAGGATTGACAGTAATCGAGGTTATGTCAATATGCATAATGCGGGGAGTGCAACCGCTTCAATATCGAGGGCACCCCTTGTGGTGTTTTAACGGGGAAGATGACGCCACCCGTTGTGGGCGTAAAGGTCCGGACAATGCTGCCGCTCTGGCAAAAAAATTGGCTGAACTGTTCAAGGGAGAGGAAGAGGAGTTCCTCTGCATCAAGCCGCGGGATGGATTCCCTATGTACAACCCTCAAAGCTGGGTGAGTTATATCTCCTTACTCCCATTTTTCCCGCATTCTTCATCGTAGGCACTCATCTTGCCATTTTGCGACAAGAACTATGAAAAGCCATAAGGGAGGTCAGCAGCCCATCTCCACAACCAGAGGACCCTGACCGGGCTCTCGATCCCGGACTTGAAGAAGATCCGGTCATATTCGTGGAGCTGATAGACCGACAGTTCTATCAGTTAAGCTGTGATGATGCCATGGTGGCCATTACGGCCGACTATCCCGGATTGCTTCCTGCATCGCATGTAAGAAAAACCAAAAAATCCCAACTCCAAAAACTAGGATCCCCTTTTAGACACTTCACCTACCATATGCATATGGTGTTTTATAGGGAAGGCTGTCAGGACCCCGATTCCAAGCCACATCGATCTAGCCGGTAACACCTCATATCACTTTGCGGCCTCACGCACGGTATCCCACGGGTGTCGCCTTACCATGGCGCGGGACCGTTTGCGCCTTCTGGCTCACGTATATGATAGTGTCGCTAGCATCCATATGACAAAGAACCCGGGCTGACATGGCTAGTCGTGAACCCAGAGCGGCACAGACCTATGGAGACAGGCATACATGAATCACATTCGAGCATGTCGGTCATCAGCGAGTGATTCCGGGCTGTAGCACTGGGCTAACAGGACTCCGGGGAACCCGGGCTGTAGTAGTCTAGGAAGGACTCCGGAAGTCACCGCGTGACATTTCCCCGAAGGGACAGACATAGGAACGAAGTGAATCACATGCCGGCCAGTCAAGTGTCCTGAGCAGTAGTGCTGGGCTAGCAGGACTCCGGTGAACCGGGCTGTAGCGGACTACTATGGCTCAAGGAGCACTAGACTACATTTCCCCATAAGAAAGGCTGCCAGGGATAAACAACTAGATTGTCGGATCCCACTCATACCAAGCATTTCAATCATACACACAATATGCCCGATATGAGTATATACAACATGGCATCACAACAAAACTCTACAACTCAAGTACTGTATTTAAAGGCTCCAGGGAGCCATACATAACATGTTCATATAGATAGGGGTCACATGACCCGACACTCAAGTCATACAATCATACAAGCACATGCGGATGCAACTAGTCCGAGTACAGACTCTAGAAAGAAAGAAGGCTTCTCGAAGCCTGTCTATCTACATAGGGCCCTCCATGGCCGGGATCACCACCTGGGTGGCTAGTCACTCGTCGACGTCAAGGTCCACATAAAACCCATCGGAGGGGGCAGTGTTGTCGTCTGAAAACAATAAATAAGCAAACATGAGTACAAAGGTACTCAGCAAGTCTTACATCAGAACCTACTATACATGCTTATTCTCAAGAAGGTGGTGGGGTTAATGCAGCAAGCCATCTTTGACTCTTGGCTAAACTATCCTATGGAACTTCACTAGTAAAATAGTTTTCGCACACGAGTCCACTACTCACCAACACAATACTCCACCGGGGATCCTCCCTCGTCATCCTATGAGAGGGCCATCCTCGGTACTCACACTTATCTTGAGTCTTTTAGTAGTATCCATTAACTTGTCTATGAACTGTATAGGCAACCAAGTAGTCCTTTACCGCGGACGCGGCTATTCGAATAGTTTTATACCCTGCAGGGGTGTACTTCGTCATACACGCTTTCACCACTTACCGCCGTCTACACGACATGTACTCGGCAACCTTCAAGCGGAAGCCCAGCGAGGGTGTCGGCCACGGCCTACCTAAACACCTAAGTCTCTAGTCCAGGTTTATCGCCTATCCAGGTTCCATCCGCAGGGAGTCCGGCCGAGGTTTCCACATACGACCCCGAACGATGTGAACAGGGTTCTCGAGACACCAAACGGGTGACTCGGTACACCGTGCCACGGTGTATCTAGCGCAACATAGCCCACCCCTAGGGTCAGCGCTACGCACGGCCGCCAACACATAACCTACAAGCACCAAAAACTATTTGCAACTCCTGGACAGAGTACTAGGGTGATTAAGAAGCCAAGAGGGTCCATTGGTTTCGGGCCCAATGTACGATAGTAACTGCATCTTAGATCACACATACAGATCTCAGTTCTTATGGACGGTCTCAATGAAACAACCCACCATGTACTCCTACATGGCCTCTCATCGATACCTTTACCAAAACATGTTCAACACATCCCTCACATTACCGGCATAAGCATTTCACTCTAGCCCATCACCCAGATGAACCAGACCTGACACAACCATAAGCATAGCAGGCATAGCAAGGTAGGAATCACAAAACATGGCTCAATCAACTCCTACACATGCTAGTGGGTTTCATCTAGTTACTGTGGCAATGACAGGTCATGCAGAGGATAAGGGTTCAACTACCGTAGCACACAGCAGTTTGAATCGCGTTGTCTTAATGCAGTAAACAAGAGCAGAAGCGAGAACATGGGTTTGTATCGGAATGATCAATGGATTCTTGCCTGATGGAGTGGTAGCGGGATACTGCCCTTCAGTTGGATACTCGTGAATATCCTCAGAGGCAGAACCTACCACGGAGAACACATCGGAACACAATCAACTCATGACGATATGCAACAATATGATGCATGCTATGACATGGCAATATGATTGTGTCTTGGCCTAATGCAAGCTAAAATAGGAAGGGATGAACTCATTTGAATCAAAGATTCAAATATTAGCTCATTAAACATGGCATTTATAGTGCATTACCTTATTCTACTTAAACAGCAAGGTAAACTTGTTTTGTCATGCATGAAACCATTACAGATGGATAGATTGAATTTGTCTGATAATTTTTCATATATAAATTATTTCATTTGGAGTTACGGTTGAATTTTTATGAATTTTTGAAGTTTGAACTATTTTCTAGAATTTCCTGAATAAAAATAATTTTATAAATTCAATTACTGCATCAGCATTGCGTCATGCTGACCTCAGTTCGTCAAAGGCGCCAGCCCAGGTCAAACCTGACTGGTGGGCCCCTTCTGTCAGCCTCTCAGTTAATTAGCAGAATTAGATTAACACTAATTAGCTGTCAGTGGGGCCTGGGCCCACATGTCAGTGACTAATTTAATTAAAATTAATTAAAACTAAACCTAAATTAGTTAACAGGCCGGCCCCACCTGTCATAGACTCAGGGGGGGTCTACCCGGGCCCACCCAGGGGTCAAACTGGGTCAACTCGCCGGCGGCTCGACGCCGGCGAGGCCTGAGACGGCAGAGGGCTTCGGAAAACGCCCTCAGGCGACCAAAACGACGGCGGAGATGTGCTACGTGATGCGGGGAGCGAGCCGCATCGTTTGGTGGTGGTAGTTGGGCTTGGGGTGGCCGGAAACGACGCCGGCGACGACCTTGGCGGTCGCCGGAGTTCGGGCGTGGTTGAATCCGACGCTACGGGGCAAGGCGAGGCGCGGGGAGAGGTGCGTTAGGTTCCTGGGAGCGCATAGAAGACGAAGGCGTGCTCGGACTCGAGCTTACGCACCTGTGGCCATAGAGGGGACATGGCCGGTGGCGGGGAGCTCTTGGGTGCGATGGAAACGGCGGCTATAGGGAGCAAACAAGCAAGGGGAAGGTGGGGATCAAAGGAGAAGCTCACGGGGAGTGCAGCAGTGGTCTTGGGGAGCTCGGGGAAGCAACGGAGCAGGCGCACGGTCGCCGACGATCTCGGATGCCCGAGGTTCAAGACGAGGGCAAAGGCGGTGTTGCAGGGCTTCCGGCGAAGCGTGGCTCGGTGGGGAGGATGAGGGAGTCGAGGCGGAGCTGATGGGCTCGTCGGAGGGGCGAGGGGAGGTCTCTGGCAGTGACTATGGCGATCGGCGGCGAGGGGCGCGCTCAGCCATCGCGGGAGAGGATGAGGGAGACGAGGGGGAGAGTGAGAGAGGATGAGAGGGGGACGAGGGGGTCTCGTGGCGTCTCTGGGCGCCTCCCAGCGTCGGTAGAAGCAGGAGGTGGCCGGCGCACTGCGAGCACGCGCCCCTGCCTCCTGGCGCGAGGTAGGGGGTGATTGGCCGAGCCAGTAGGCTGGGCCGAGCCAGGTAAGGCCCAGGTGGGCCTCTTTCTTTTTTTGATTTTGTTTTCCTTTTCTATTTTTCTGTAGCTTTAGGGCTTTATTTAAAATACTTAGGCACTTACTAAAATCCTGAAAATAATTGTGGGCTCTGTTGGAATTATTCCTAACAGCAAACATTTATTTCCAGAATTATTTGAGCATTTGAATTATTTTATAGCATTTAAATGCCCAAATTCAAATATTTATGATTTAAATCAATGACCTTCTGTTGACCTAGAAAATTGTGCACCAATTTTGCCACAGGTTCTAACCCAAGGCAAAGAGGGTGAACATTTTAGAAGGGCATTTTAGGTTCATTGAAATTATTTTTAGTAAACCCTAGTTGATTTCAGGGGGGGTGCTGGGGGTTCTGCCTTCCCCATTTCAAGTTTCTAATGAAAGTAAACATGATGCACACTCTAATGCATGGACTAGCTAGGGTGTGACAACTCACCCCCACTCAAAAGAATCTCATCCCGAGATTTAGGATCCTCTGGAAAGAAGGTGGGGTACTCGAGTCGAAGACGATCCTCCCTTTCCCAAGTGGCTTCTTTCTCGGAATGGTGTGACCATTGAACCTTGAGAAACTTGATATTATGACGTCGAGTGGTACGCTCGGCTTGATCAAGGATACGAACGGGACATTCCCGATAAGAGAGGTTATCTTGTAGATCAAGCATTTCGTGGTCCACTCCACGGATAGGATCCGCGAAGCAACGCCTGAGTTGTGAAACGTGGAAGACATCATGAACTCTGGAAAGATGCGGAGGTAGTTCCAATTGGTAGGCAACTTCTCCTTGTTTGGCAAGAATGCGGAAGGGTCCAATGTAACGAGGAGCCAATTTGCCTTTGATACCGAAACGATGGGTTCCCTTTAACGGGGTAACCCGAAGGTAAGCCTTCTCGTCAACTTCATCAGTCATAGGCTTATGTTTACGATCATATTGACTCTTTTGACGAGATTGGGCTGTTTTCAATTTCTCACGAATAATGCGAACCTGCTCTTCCGCTTCCTGAATCATATCCGAGCCAAAGAGTTGTCTTTCCCCAGTTTCTGACCAGTTAAGAGGCGTTCGACATTTTCGTCCATAGAGAACTTCGAGAGGAGCTTTGCCCAAGCTAGCTTGATAACTATTGTTATAAGCAAACTCCGCGAATGGAAGGCATTTCTCCCAGCTCATTCCAAACGAGATAACAGAAGCTCAGAGCATATCTTCCAGAATTTGATTGACTCGCTCTACTTGACCACTTGATTGAGGATGGAAGGCGGTACTAAAAGAGAGACGAGTTCCCATACCATTTTGGAAACTTTCCCAAAATCGAGAGGTGAAGAGACTCCCACGGTCTGAGTTAATTTCCAATGGGACACCATGGAGAGACACTATTCCGGAGATGTATAAATCGGCTAGCTGGCTAGCAGTGATACTCTCACGAACAGGTAGGAAATGGGCTACTTTGGAAAGACGATCGATCACGACGAAGATGGCATTATTCCCTCTCTTGGTCCTGGGAAACCCAGTGATGAAATCCATACAGATTTTATCCCATTTCCATTCAGGAATAGCCAAAGGTTGGAGGGTGCCAGCAGGCCATTGATGCTCTGCTTTAATGCGATGACAAACATCGCAATTAGCAATGTATTGAGCGATTTCTCTCTTCATCCTAGTCCACCAAAACCTCTAGCGTAGGTCTTGATACATTTTAGTACTACCGGGATGAATGGTGAGAGGGGATTCATGAGCTTCCTTAAGGATCAGCCGCCTCAGGTTTCGTGCCTTTGGAACCACTAGGCGATTCCCAAAGTATACGACACCTTGATCATCAATGGAGAAACAATTCGTGACTCCTTTCTTAATGTTCCGCTTAATACGGGAGATTCCTGGATCTGCCTTCTGTGCCTTGATGATCCGATCCGTAAGGGTAGGTTTCGCCACCAGGGTGGATAGGAATCCTCGAGGAACAATGTGAAGATTAAGCTTACGAAATTCCTCATGGAGAAGTGGTTGACTTTGTTGTAACATCAGGTTGTTACAATAGGACTTACGGCTTAGCGCATCAGCCATGACATTGGCTTTGCCCGGGGTGTAGGTTATTCCTAAGTCGTAATCTGAGATCAACTCAACCCAACGTCTTTGCCTGAGATTCAAATCTGGTTGGGTGAAGATATATTTCAAACTTTGGTGATCGGTGAAGATCTCGCAACGATTACCAAGGAGGTAATTTCGCCAAGTTTTAAGTGCATGGACTACAGCTGCAAGCTCTAGATCATGTGTGGGATAATTTTCCTCATGTGGGTGTAATTGCCGTGAAGCATAGGCAATTACCTGACGATCTTGCATGAGTATGCAACCTAGTCCTTGTCGCGAGGCGTCGCAATAGATAATAAAGTCCTTGGAGAAATCTGGTGGTACCAGTACGGGGGCAGATGTCAGGCGTCTTTTCAGTTCCGGAAAATGATCTCGCACTGTGGAGTCCACTCGAACCTTTTGTCTTTCTTGAGGAGTTCAGTTAGAGGTTTAGCAACCTTGGAGAAATTCTCGATGAAGCGGCGGCAATAGCTCGCTAGGCCAAGGAAACTCCGAACTTGCTTGACCGTTTCAGGTGGAGTCCAATCAAGGACGGCTTGAACTCGCTCGGGATTGACAACAATACCCTTACCAGAGATTACATGGCCTAGATAGGTCACTTCTGGCAACCAAAATTCACACTTGGAGAATTTGGCATAAAGGCGATGCTCTTGAAGTTTCATCAATACCAGCCATAGATGTTCGGCATGTTCCTCTTCATTCTTGGAGTAGATGAGTATGTCATCGAGGTATACTACGACGAATTTGTACAAGTACTCCATGAAAACCGAGTTCATTAACCGAGAGAAGGTAGCCGGGGCATTGGTTAAACCGAAGGACATGACGGTGTACTCGTATGGTCCATAACGAGTAACAAAGGCCGTTTTGGGGATGTCCCCGTTTCTGATTTTGATTTGATGGTAACCCAACCTCAAATCCATCTTGGAAAAGATTGAGGATCCAGCGAGCTGATCATACAGATCGTTGATCCTGGGAAGCGGGTATTTGTTCTTGATGGTGACCAAGTTGACGGGTCGGTAATCCACAACCATTCGATTTGTTCCATCCTTCTTCTTGACGAAGAGGATGGGGCAAGCCCAAGGAGAGGAACTAGGACGGATGAAACCCTTTTTCAAGGACTCATCGAGTTGGTTCTTAAGCTCGGCTAGTTCTAAGGGTGCCATCTTGTAGGGTCTTCTAGAAATTGGAACGGTTCCTGGAACAAGGTCTATCACAAACTCGACATCCCTGTCAGGTGGAACACCTGGCAGTTCTTCTGGAAAGACATCCGAAAAGTCTTGGACTACCAGAACATCCTCAAGGTCTGGAAGGGGGTTGGCATTTAGGGAGTAAAGTTGGCGCTTAGCCACTCGAGTTAAGACATTAACTGTCTTGCCCGACGGGTGAGTAAGTTGAACGGTTCTAGTGGCACAATCAATCTTAGCATAATGAGCTGACATCCAGTCCATACCTAAGATGATGTTTATGTCCGAGGACTTGAGAGCTATTAAGGATGCAAGGAAGACAAGTCTATCGACAAGAATTTCGTTCCCATGGCTTAGTCTAGAAGTTTGCCATTTGGAGCCCGGAGTTTGAATTACCATGGAAGTGGGCATGTCACAGAATGTCGTGTTATGCAATCGGGCATAGTTCTCGGATATGAAAGAATGAGATGCTCCAGTATCGAAAAGAACAGATGCCGGATGGCAGTTAACAAGGAGCATACCAAGGACGACGTTAGGATCCTCAAGAGCCTCCTCGGCTGAAACATAATTGACATGGCCACGTGCAGTGGTGGCCGGCTTGGCATAGAAAGTCTTTCCCGCGGGCTTACCACGGCCAACGGACTTTCCAGTTTGGTTGGGGTTGTTGTTCTGGGGACACTCTCGGCTATAGTGACCCGGCTCTCCACACTTAAAGCATGTCACCACATTGGGGCGTGGAGGAACGTTAGCAGCGGGGCCACCATAGAGCTTGGGCGGTGCAAATTGCTGGTTGGGACGACGTGCCTCAGAGGATGGCCTCAGGATGAATCTGGGTGGCAGTGCCGTGCTTGGGATCCACACCCGACGCTTCTGAGCTCCAGAGCCGGATGAAGAGCCAAAATCACGGGAGTGCTTGCGTGAAGCGTCATAATCAGTCTGGCCTGTCTCAGCACTGATGGCTTTGTTGACCAACTTCTGAAAGGATGTGCACTCGTGCAGACGAAGATCGCGGCGAAGCTCAGGGCTAAGTCCCTTGCGGAACCTTGCCTGCTTCTTAGCGTTAGTAGATACCTCTTCAGGGGCATAGCGTGCCAGATTCCCAAATTCACGACTATATGCATCCACAGTCAGCCTTCCTTGGGTGAAGTTGCAGAACTCCTCCCTCTCGCGATCCATGAGACCTTCCGGAATGTGATGCTCACGGAAAGCCTCACTGAATTCAGCCCAAGTAGTGATTTGACCGACCAAGCGCATAGCTTCGAAGTTTTCCCACCAATGGCTAGCAGGGCCTTCGAGGTGATAGGCAGCATAGGTATCCTTGTCAGCTTCAGCTACGTTGGCAGAACGTAGCTTGTGGGTGATGCTGCGAAGCCAGTCATCCGCGTCGAGGGGCTCGACGGAATGGTTAAACTTTGGTGGGTACAGCTTGATAAAGTCATTGATTGACACCAAGTCATTTCACGGGTGGCGTGCAGTGTTCTGCTTAATCCGCTCCAACAGGCGGTTGGTCTCACGCTTGTTTCTTTCCGCCTCCAGCATTACTTCGGCCAGAGAAGGCGGGTGAGGCAGATTTTCACCTCTAGCAGCACTGGCTTCCCCCTGCTCCGGGGCAGCAGGGTTGCTGCGGGTGTTGACCATCCTAGGAGAAAACAAGACAACAGTTTAGACAAGGATGGCTCAAACTTAGCAAGGAAGTGCAGAATGTAATGGATAACACGGAATGCGGAGATGTTCATCCATATGTCATGGTAATATAAAACTGCCATATATATACCAACGGTCATACACATCATACATAGTTTAGTACAAGCCCAGGCTATAGTACAACTATGATGAAAGACGTTACATCTCATCGGAGGCATTCCAAGCTCCTATACATTATTTGTCTACACCTCCGAAATCGATTACACGCAAAGTCATATTCCACAAGTCACGCAGGACAGTGGAGATACAACTACTACAATACTAGTGGTACTACTACTAATTCAGACAGCTCCGTAGTAGTCCTCATAGAAGTCACCTCCATAGCCTGGAAGTTCAACGTGACCATCCGGGAACAGACGGTCCTGAGGAGCCTGTGGACCATAGGGGCTAGGATGGGGTCTTGGACCAACAAACGGTGGCCTGCGGGGACCACGGGGTGGGGTGATGCCTCCCACATCACGCCAATCCACCACGTCTGGCAAAGAAGACCGCACAGGATACAGATCCCTTGTATCCATGCATCCAGCTTGCACCGCAGGTGCAAACCGAGTCAATGTAGCCCAATGATCAGCACGAGTATTAAAAAGCTCCAGCCTCAAGGCCCGATTCTCTCGGTCCTTATCTTCGAGCATCTCAGCAGTGGTACGAGTTAATGAGTCCTCCTGAGTGGAGTCAGCATAGATAGCCTGAAGATACCCTTGCGCTCCCGGAAGTGAAGCTGGCATGTAACGGAAATCAGTGTTCCGAAGCAGGCCAGTCCGGACCCGCATGATGGTCATCATGGAATAGGCAGCATCCTGCACAGCCATCTCAACAGTAACCCCGAGTCCATAGGAACAGTGAAGGGGCTCGGTGGATCCAGGATAAGAAGGAAATACCTTGACGGTGCAGAAATACTGGCTTTGATTAAACTCACGGAAACTGCTCTTCGACGATGTATTCGGGATACCAACGGTAACCCGTCTCGATCATGACCCGGACTAACATAGCAGTATGACCGGGCACGTCGAGGCACCTAGTCAGGCGAACCACTTGGTTTTGACAACGGTTGTCCATCTGAAAGCACAACCACAATGCAAAGACATTAGAATTCCTAGGGAAAATTGGACAACATAACAGCTGTAAATGCTCAAAAAAAGATTTGAGACATCCACAACAGTTCACAATACCACTCAACAACATCATATCAAGGTTCTGATTCAATTTGCAACATACTAAAAATAGTAGAAACTGAACTGGGACTTGTAACAATAATCCTATAAGCAACTACGGATTAGTAACACATGAACCTGATAGAAGAAGAGAACCTAGTCCTTAACCCACGTTGAATAAGAAGAGAATGACTCAGATTAGAGGCATAGGGTAAAGGAGTAAAAGAACCTTACGTTCCCTCCCACAATCAATTCCCCTACATACAACTAAAGCATTTCTAGACTCGACATCGACCAGTTTGGCTCAACGAACCTACAGGCAGTCCGACTCTGATACCAACGCTGTCAGGACCCCGATTCCAAGCCACATCGATCTAGCCGGTAACACCTCATATCACTTTGCGACCTCACGCACGGTATCCCACGGGTATCGCCTTACCATGGCCCGGGACCGTTTGCGCCTTTTGGCTCACGTATATGATAGTGTCGCTAGCATCCATATGATAGAGAACCCGGGCCAACATGGCTAGTCGTGAACCCAGAGCGGCACAGACCTATGGAGACAGGCATACATGAATCACATTCGAGCATGTCGGTCATCAGCGAGTGATTCCGGGCTGTAGCACTGGGCTAACAGGACTCCGGGGAACCCGGGCTGTAGCAGGCTAGGCAGGACTCCGGAAGTCACCGCGTGACATTTCCCTGAAGGGACAGACATAGAAACGAAGTGAATCACATGCCGGCCAGTCAAGTGTCCTGAGCAGTAGTGTTGGACTAGCAGGACTCCGGTGAACCGGGCTGTAGCGTACTACTATGGCTCGAGGAGCACTAGACTACATTTCCCCATAAGAAAGGCTGCCAAGGATAAACAACTAGATTGTCGGATCCCACTCATACCAAGCATTTCAATCATACACACAATATGCCCGATATGAGTACATACAATATGGCATCACAACAAAACTCTACAACTCAAGTACTTTATTTAAAGGCTCCAGGGAGCCATACATAACATGTTCATACAGATAGGGGTCACATGACCCGACACTCAAGTCATACAATCATACAAGCACATGCGGAAGCAACTAGTCTGAGTACAGACTCTAGAAAGAAAGAAGGCTTCTCGAAGCCTGTCTATCTACATAGGGCCCTCCATGGCCGGGATCACCACCTGGGTGGCTAGTCACTCGTCGACGTCAAGGTCTACATAAAACCCATCGGAAGGGGCAGTGTTGTCGTCTGAAAACAATAAATAAGCAAACATGAGTACAAAGGTACTCAGCAAGTCTTACATCAGAACCTACTATACATGCTTATTCTCAAGAAGGTGGTGGGGTTAATGCAGCAAGCCAGCTTTGACTCTTGGCTAAACTATCCTACGGAACTTCACTAGTAAAATAGTTTTTGCACACGAGTCCACTACTCACCAACACAATACTCCACCGGGGATCCTCCCTCGTCATCCTACGAGAGGGCCATCCTCGGTACTCACACTTATCTTGAGTCTTTTAGTAGTATCCATTAACTTGTCTATGAACTGTATAGGCAACCAAGTAGTCCTTTACCACGGACGCGGCTATTCGAATAGTTTTATACCCTGCAGGGGTGTACTTTGTCATACACGCTTTCACCACTTACCGCCGTCTACACGACATGTACTCGGCAACCTTCAAGCGGAAGCCCAGCGAGGGTGTCGGCCACGGCCTACCTAAACACCTAAGTCTCTAGTCCAGGTTTATCTCCTATCTAGGTTCCATCCGCAGGGAGTCCGGCCGAGGTTTCCACATATGGCCCCGAATGATGTGAACAGGGTTCCCGAGACACCAAACGGGTGACTCGTTACACCGTGCCACGGTGTATCTAGCACAACATAGCCCACCCCTAGGGTCAGAGCTACGCACGGCCGCCAACACATAACCTACAAGCACCAGAAACTATTTTCAACTCCTGGACAGAGTACTAGGGTGATTAAGAAGCCGAGAGGGTCCATTGGTTTCGGGCCCAATGTACGGTAGTAACTGCATCTTAGATCACACATACAGATCTCAGTTCTTATGGACGGTCTCAATGAAACAACCCACCATGTACTCCTACATGGCCTCTCATCGATACCTTTACCAAAACATGTTCAACACATCCCTCACATTACCGGCACAAGCATTTCACTCTAGCCCATCACCCAGATGAACCAGACCCGACACAACTCTAAGCATAGCAGGCATAGCAAGGTAGGAATCACAAAACATGGCTCAATCAACTCCTACACATGCTAGTGGGTTTCATCTAGTTACTGTGGCAATGACAGGTCATGCAGAGGATAAGGGTTCAACTACCGTAGCACACAGCAGTTTGAATCGCGTTGTCTTAATGCAGTAAACAAGAGCAGAAGCGAGAACATGGGTTTGTATCGGAATGATCAATGGATGCTTGCCTGATGGAGTGGTAGCAGGATAGTGCCCTTCAGTTGGATACTCGTGAATATCCTCAGAGGCAGAACCTACCACGGAGAACACATCGGAACACAATCAACTCATGACGATATGCAACAATATGATGCATGCTATGACATGGCAATATGATTGTGTCTTGGCCTAATGCAAGCTAAAATAGGAAGGGATGAACTCATTTGAATCCAAGATTCAAATATTAGCTCATTAAACATGGCATTTATAGTGCATTACCTTATTCTGCTTAAACATCAAGGTAAACTTGTTTTGTCATGCATGAAACCATTACAAATGGATAGATTGAATTTTTCTGATAATTTTTCATATATAAATTATTTCATTTGGAGTTACGGTTGAATTTCTATGAATTTTTGAAGTTTGAACTATTTTCTGGAATTTCCTGAATAAAAATAATTCCAGAAATTCAATTACTGCATCAGCATTGCGTCATGCTGACCTCAGCAGGTCAAAGGCGCCGGCCCAGGTCAAACCTGACTGGTGGGCCCCTTCTGTCAGCCTCTCAGTTAATTAGCAGAATTAGATTAACACTAATTAGCTGTCAGTGGGGCCTGGGCCCACATGCCAGTGACTAATTTAATTAAAATTAATTAAAACTAAACCTAAATTAGTTAACAAGCCGGCCCCACCTGTCATAGACTTAGGAGGGGTCTACCCGGGCCCACCCAGGGGTCAAACTGGGTCAACTCGCCGGTGGCTAGACGCCGGCGAGGCCCGAGACGGCGGAGGGCTTCGGAAAACGCCCTCAGGCGACCAAAACGACGGCGGAGATGTGCTACGCGATGCGGGGAGCGAGCCGCATCGTTTGGTGGTGGTAGTTGGGCTCGGGGTGGCCAGAAACGACGCCGGCGACGACCTTGGCGGTCGCTAGAGTTCGGGCATGGTTGAATCTGACGCTACGGGGCACGGCGAGGCGCGGGGAGTGGTGCGTTAGGTTCCTGGGAGCGCGTAGAAGACGAAGGCGTGCTCGGACTCGAGCTTACACGCCTGTGGCCACGGCGGCGACATGGCCGCCGGCGGGGAGCTCTCGGGTGCGATGGAACCGGCGGCTACAGGGCGCAAACGAGCAAGGGGAAGGTGGGGATCGAAGGAGAAGCTCACGGGGAGTGCAACATTGGTCTTGGGGAGCTCGGGGAAGCAACGGAGCGGGCGCACGGTCGCCGGCGATCTCGGATGCCCGAGGTTCAAGACGAGGGCGAAGGCGGCGTTGCAGGGCTTCCGGCGAAGCGTGGCTCGGTGGGAAGGATGAGGGAGTCGAGGCGGAGCTGATGGGCTCGTCGGAGGGGCGAGGGGAGGTCTCTGGCGGCGACTACGGCGATCGGCAGCGAGGGGCGCGCTCAGCCATCGCGGGAGAGGATGAGGGAGACGAGGGGGAGAGTGAGAGAGGACGAGAGGGGGGCGAGGGGGTCTCGTGGCGTCTCTGGGCGGCTCCCAGCGTCGGCAGAAGCAGGAGGTGGCCGGCGCGTGGCCGGCGCACGGCGAGCACGCGCCCCTGCCTCCTGGCGCGAGGTAGGGGGTGACTGGCCGAGCCAGGTAAGGCCCAGGTGGGCTTCTTTATTTTTTTGATTTTGTTTTCCTTTTCTATTTTTCTGTAGCTTTAGGGCTTTATTTAAAATACTTAGGCACTTACTAAAATCCTGAAAATAATTGTGGGCTCTGTTGGAATTATTCCTAACAGCAAACATTTATTTCCAGAATTATTTGAGCATTTGAATTATTTTATAGCATTTAAATGCCCAAATTCAAATATTTATGATTTAAATCAATGACCTTCTATTGACCTAGAAAATTGTGCACCAATTTTGCCAGAGGTTCTAACCTAAGGCAAAGAGGGTGAACATTTTAGAAGGGCATTTCAGGTTCATTGAAATTATTTTTAGTAAACCCTGGTTGATTTCAGGGGGATGCTGGGGGTTCTGCCTTCCCCATTTCAAGTTTCTGATGAAAGTAAACATGATGCACACTCTAATGCATGGACTAGCTAGGGTGTGACAAAGGCGTTCGGGACGCCCTGCCGAACCCGCAGCAACTCACCAACAAGAGGCACCGAGGCCGGGCAGGCCAAAAAGGAAGGCAGTCAGGACGGAGACGCCGGCGCAGAGGTATAACAAAAAACCCCGCTCCGTGGTTGTCGTCTTTCTCGAAATGTAACGACGTTCATGTTTCTTTAACAGAAAAAACGCTCGCCGGAATATATTTGGCGAGTCCGTCGATCATGCTTCCACCAGCCAGGCTCCGGGACCGGACATAGAGGCGGAAGCCGACATGGGGCGGACGCCGGATGCTCCTCCTACAGAGGATGCAGATAGATTATGCGCCACAAATTCAGAAGGACTCTGGTGGTGCTTTTCTTATATAGCTCTCCATCATGGACCCTGTAGGCTTTAGATCGCCGCACTATGCAGCGTGCCTCATTCTGGTCCTCGGGGAGTTCCTGTCTAGTTAGGTAGGCCAGGAATGGTTCCGTCCACGGGGCAATGATGGCCATTATTTCGTGGGCCGAAGGTGTTATTTCGGTGGTGGAGCCTCCGATTGTGTTAGAGTGTTCGGTATCGGGTATTTTGGCCGGGTCCGGACTATTATTACCTGTGTCCCCTTCCCATACTATGGATGGCTTGAACAACCTCTCCAAAAAGATGTTGGGGGACCACATCGCGTTTTGCGCCGATGCGGGCGAGGATATCCGATGCCTGATTGTTTTCCCGAGCCACATGGTGAAATTCGAGCCCCTCGAACCGAGCTGACATTTTTAGGATGGCGTTTCGATAGGCCGCCATTTTCGGATCCTTGGCGTCAAAGTTTCCATTTATTTGGGACATTGCGAGGTTTGAATCCCCACGCACCTCCAGGCGTTGAATGCCCATGGAGACTGCCATCCGAAGACCATGCAACAGAGCTTCACATTCGGCTGAGTTGTTGGAGTCTGTATACAATATTTGCAGTACGTACTGAATGGTATCTCTGGTTGGGGACGTCAGGACGACGCCAGCCCCTAGACCAGCAAGCATTTTAGAACCGTCAAAGTGCATGATCCAATTGGAGTATGCGTCGTACTCTTTAGGGAGTTCGGCCTCCGTCCATTCGGTAAAAAAGTCGGCCAATACTTGCGACTTAATGGCTCGTCGAGGTTTGTATGTTATGTCAAACGGGAGGAGCTCAATGGCCCATTTGGCAATCCGGCCCGTAGCGTCACGGTTGTTTATAATATCATTAAGTGGCACTTCCGAGGCTACTATAATTGGACACTCTTGAAAGTAGTGTCGCAACTTCCGGGATGCCATGAATACCGCATAGGCTATCTTTTGATAATGTGGGTACCATGATTTGCATGGAGTGAGGACAATGGATACATAGTATGCCGGCTTTTGAAGAGGGAATTTATGTCCGTCAGCTTCTCGTTCGATGACGAGCACTGCACTTACAACTTGATGAGTTGCCGCAATGTATAACAGCACTGGTTCGCCAATGTTTGGTGCGGCCAGGATTGGGTTGGTTGCCAATATGGCTTTTATTTCTTCCAATCCGACTGTGGCAGTGTCCATCCACTCGAAGTGTTTGGTGCGCCGAAGGAGGCGATAAAGGGGTAAAGCCTTTTCTCCTAAGCGGGAGATAAAGCGGCTGAGAGCCGCCACACATCCACATAGTTTCTGGATTTGTTTGAGGTCTGTTGGGATAGCCAACTGTGACAGAGCTCGGATTTTGGCCGGATTAGCTTCAATCCCTCTACTGGAGACAATGAAGCCTAGCAGCTTTCCTGCTGGTATGCCGAAAATGCATTTTTCTGGATTGAGCTTGATGTCGTATGTTCGGAGGTTGTCGAATGTGAGCCTCAAGTCGTCTATTAGAGAGTCGACGTGTTTGGTTTTAACGACCACATCATCTACGTATGCCTCTACTGTTTTGCCGATCTGTTTCTCCAGGCAAGTCTGGATCATGCGCTGATATGTTGCGCCGGCGTTTTTGAGCCCAAAAGGCATTGTGTTGAAACAGAAGGGGTCGTATGGTGTTATAAATGCCGTTGCGGCTTGGTCGGACTCCGCCATCTTGATTTGGTGGTAGCCGGAGTATGCGTCGAGGAAACACAATGACTCATGTCCTGCGGTAGCATCAATAATTTGATCAATGCGGGGGAGGGGGAAGGGATCCTTTGGGCAAGCCTTGTTGAGGTCCTTGAAATCGACGCATAGGCGCCAGGATTTGTCCTTCTTTGGTACCATCACCAGGTTTGCTAGCCAGTCCGGGTGTTTTATCTCTCTGATGAGTCCGGCCTCCAATAACTTGGCTAGTTCCTCTCCCATGGCCTGTCTCTTAGGTTCAGAGAAACGCCGAAGAGCCTGCTTGACCGGCTTAATCCCTTTAGGATATTGAGACTATGCTCGGCCAGCCTGCGTGGGATTCCTGGCATGTCTGAGTGGTGCCAAGCGAATATGTTCCAATTCTCGCGCAGGAACTCTCGTAGTGCGGCGTCCACGGCGGGGTTAAACTGTGCCCCGATGGAGGCTGTTTTGTAGGGTCCGTTGGGTGGACTTGGAATTTGACTATTTCATCCGCTGGTTTGAAAGAGGTGGACTTGGATCTCTTGTCGAGTATTACATCGTGCCTGTCCACCGTGGAGCATAGCGTCGTTAATTCCTCGGCCGAAAGGGCTTCGGATAATGCCTCAAGGGCCAATGCGACTGTTTTGTTTTCGGCGCGGAGTGTTGTGTCCGGATCACTAGCGAGGGTGATGATTCCGTTGGGCCCGGGCATTTTGAGCTTCATGTACCCATAATGGCGTACGGCTTGGAAGATCGTGAACACCTCCCGCCCTAAAAGGGCGTGATATCCACTACTGAACGGGGCCAGTTGGAATGTAATTTCTTTGGACCTATAGTTCTCCGGCGTGTCGAATACCACATCTAGTGTGATTTTCCCAGCACAGCGTGCTTCTCGACTGGGGATGATTCCTCTGAAGGTTGTGCTGCTTTTCTCAACGTGGTTCTAGTCTATTTCCATTTTTTGAAGAGTTTCCTCATAGATGAGGTTTAATCCACTGCCGCCGTCCATGAGTACTTTGGTGAGTCGAAAGTCGTCCACAATTGGACTGAGGACCAGTGCAGCTCATGCTCGGGCAGTTCGGAATTTAGGTTCATCACTAGCATTGAAGGTAATAGCCATGTCACTCCATGGATTCATTGCTGCCACGTGGCAGATTTCGGCGAGGCTGCGGAGTGTTCGCTTGCGCCTATTGTTAGATGCGAAGGTTTCGAAAACGGTTACCTTATTGTTATCTGCGGGATGGTGCTCTGTGGTATTCGGGATAAGAAGATCCTCACCACTTTTGGCCACCTGCCGGAGTATCCAACATGCTCTAAGGCTGTGTGTTGGTATGGTATCCGTTGTACTATGAATTTTGCAGGGTCTGTTAAGCCATCCCTCCAGTACGGTTCCATGCCCTGTAGAGGTTTTTGTTTCTTTGCAACTAGCTCGGGTGTCTTATGATAGTGCACCCTTTTACTTCGGACTGGGTGTATATTCGGAGCCGAATTATCCCAAAATTTCATTTCGGTTTTCCAGGCGATTTCCATCGCACAGTACTTTCGTACTATGGACCCCAAGTCAGCAAAGCGTGATATGTCACGGCGACTTAGGGCGTTAAGGATTCCCTTGTCCATGCAATTATTGCAGAAAAGTGACACTGCATCTTCCTCGCGACAGTCCTTAACCTTGTTCATCACAAGGAGGAATCTGGCCCAATAATGATGTACGGTTTCCTGGGGCTCTTGCCTGATGTGGGAAAGATCGTTTATGTCTGGGTGGGTGGGTGGATTTTAGTCGGAACCCCTACCTGATCTGAGACCCAGGGGCCGAGGAGTTTCCAATCTTGGAAGTTCGGGTTCCGGAGTGCTACCCGATAAGTCTGGCCCGCTACCTGACTCTAGGTTCAGGGCTTGGGTGATGTCCTCCCGTAAGCGAGCCGACGTGGAGGTTGTTTTCGATGACCCGAGAAGTCATCGTCGGTGCAGCGGCCTAACAGGTGGTTGATACGTCCATTTTGCATCATGTTTGTATATCAATATTTATTGCATTATGGACTGTTATTTCACTTTATATCACAATACTTATGGCTATTCTCTCTTATTTTACAAGGTTTACATGAAGAGGGAGAATGCCGGCAGCTGGAATTCTGGGCTGAAAAAGGAGCAAATATTAGAGACCTATTCTGTGCAACTCCAAAAGTCCTGAAACTCCACGAAACATCTTAAAATAAATAAAGAAAAATCCTCGCCAAAGATGAAGGCCAGGGGACCCACACCCTCCTCATCTCATCGGGAGAGGGCAATCTTCACCAGCACCATCTCATCTCCAAACCCTAGTTCATCTCTTGTATCCAATTCTTGTCTCAAAGTCCGGGATTGGTGCTAGTAGGTTGCTAGTAGTGTTGATTTGTCACACCCTAGTTAGTTCAAGCATTAGAGTGTGCATCATGTTTAAATTCCTTTTAAATTTGAAATGGGGATGACAGAACCCCCAGCACCCCCCCTGGAACAACTAGGGTTTACTAAAAACTTTTCCAATGAACCTGAAATGCCCTTCTAAAAAGCCCACCCATTTTGTTTTGGGTTAAAACCTTTGACAAAAATGGTGCACATTTTTCTTGGACATCAAAGGTCATTGGATTAATCCTTATGGTATTTGCATTTGGGCATTTAAATGCTATAAAATATTTTAAATGCTCAAATATTCATAAACTAAAATGTTTGCTGTTGGATATATTCTAAGCAGTGGCCATGATTAATTTTATGAATTATGATAAAGCCCTGGTATTTTTAATAAAGCCCAACAGTTGCAGAAAAATAGAAAAAGAAAACAAATCAGAAAAGAAAGGAGAGAGAGAGAACTTACCAGGCGCAGCCCACCAGCCCACCTGGCTCGGCCCAGCCGACTGGTGCTTGCCAGTCGTCCCCCTCCTCTCGCCAGGAGGACGAGGAGCGCGTGGCCGGCGCCCGCGGCCACACGCCGGCCACCTCCTGCTTCCGCCGACGCCCTGGAGGTGTCTAGGAGTGCCACACCGACCCCCACGTCCCCCTCTCTTTCTTCCCACTCTCCCCGTGGCCTCTCTCCCTCTCTGGCTCTCTCCCCATTCCCCCTGCCGACGCGCAACCGTCGCCGCCGACAAGCTTCACCGTAGCCACCGCCGTCCATTCGCTGCTCCAACATGCCAGGAAGCTCCGCCGTCGTCGACTACATCAAGTAGGCCGAGCCCCGTGCGCTTGCTCGCCCCGGAGACGCTGCACCGAGCTCGTTCTCAACTCCGGCCACCGGAGATCCCCTTCGCCGCCCGCTCGCTCCAGCCCTTCCCCGAGCCCGCCGATCGCTCCCCTGCAACCGCTGTGAGCTCCGCCACCGTTTTCCCCTCTCCCCGCGCTCGTCCGCGTCCTCCAACCCACTCTACCATCGAGGCCGAGAGCTCGGCTCCGCCGGCCATGACGCCGCCATGGCCACAGGCGCGTAAGCTTGAATCCGAGCACGCCTTCGTCTTCCACGCGCTCCCAGGAGCCTAACGCACCACTCCCCGCGCCTTGCCGTGCCCCGTAGCGTCGGGTTCATCCACGCCCGAACTCCGGCGACCGCCAAGGTCGTCGCCGGTGTCGTTCCAAGCCTCCCCAAGCTCCACTTTCTCCACCAAACGACGCGCCTCGCTCCCCGCGTCACGTAGCTGCTCTCCGCCGTCGATTTGGTCGCCAGAGACGCAAACCCGAGCCCCTCCGCCGCGTCTGTCGTCGCCGGCGTCAAGCCGCCGGCGAGTTTGACTCAGTTTGACCCCTGTGCGGGCCCAGGTAGACCCCCTGGGTCTATGACAGATGGGGCCGGTCTGCTAATCAGTTTAAGATTAGTTTTAACTAATTCTAAATAGTTTAGACACTAACATGTGGGCCCAGGCCCCACTGACAACTAATTAGTGTTAATCTAATTCTGTTAACTAGTTGTGACATTGACAGAGAGGGCCCACCAGTCAGGTTTGACCTGGCCGACCCAGTTGACTGCTGACATCACACCTATGTCAAGCTGACGCATTAATTCAATTACTGGAATTATTCTTATATAGGAAATTCCAGAAAATATCCAAAACTTCTAAAAATCATAGAAAATCAACCATAGCTCCAAATGCAAAGATTTATATATGAAAAATGATCAAAAAAATTCAATCTATCCATCTGTAATGGTCTCATGCATGAAAAACAAGTTAACCTTGCTGTTTAAGTAGAATAAGGTAATGCACTAATAAGGCCATGTTTAATGAGCTAATATTTGAATCTTTGATTCAAATGAGTTCATCCCCTTCTGTTTTAGCTTGCATTAGACCAAGACACTTTCATCTTGCCATGTCATAGCATGCATCATATTGTTGCATATTGCCATGTGTTGATTATGTTCGGTGTGTCTTTCGTGGTAGGTTCTGCCTCCGAGGATAACCCCGAGTATCCGTTTGAAGGGCAGTACCCTACTACCTCTACAACAGGCAAGCAACCCATTGATCATTCTGATACAAACCCATGTTCTCGCTTCTGCTCTTGTTTACTGCATTAAGATAACGCGATTCAAACTGCTGTGTTCTATGGTAGTTGAACCCTTATCCTCTGCATGACCTGTCATTGCCACAGTAACTAGATGAAACCCACTAGCATGTGTAGGAGTTGATTGAGCCATGTATATGATTCCTACCTTGCTATGCCTGCTATGCTTAGAGTTGTGTCAGGTCTGGTTCATCTGGGTGATGGGCTAGAGTGATATGATGATGTCGGTAATGTGAGGGATGGTGTTGAACATGTTTTGGTAAAGGTATCGATGAGAGGCCATCTAGGAGTACATGGTGGGTTGTTTCATTGAGGCCGTCCATAAGAACTGAGATATGTATGCGTGATTTAAGATTCAGCTACTACCACACATTGGGCCCTGAAATATGACCCTGCTCGACTTACTGACCCCTCTCGCCCTCTGTCCAGGAGTTGCAACTAGTTTCTGGTGTTTGTAGGTTATGTGTTGGCGGCCGTGCGTAGCGCTGACCCTAGGGGTGGGCTATGATGCGGTAGATACACCATGGCACGGTGTACCGAGTCGCCCGTTTGGTGTCTCAGGAACCCTACACACATCGTTTGGGGCCGTTGAGGACACCCCGGCTGGATTTCCTTGCGGATGGAACCTGAATAGGCGATAAACCTGGACTAGAGACTTGTGAGGTTAGTCAGGTCATGGTCTACACCCACGTCGGCTTTCGCTTGAAGTCTGTCGAGCACATGTCGTGTGCAGACGCTAAGTGGTGGAAACATGTGTGACGAAGTACACCCCTGCAGGGTATAAAACTATTCGAATAGCCGCGTCCACGGTAAAGGACTACTTGGTTGCCTATACAGTTCATAGACAAGTTAATGGTTACTACTAAATGACTCAAGATAAGTGTGAGTACCGAGGATGGCCCTCTCGTAGGATGACGAGAGAGGATCCCCGGTGGAGTATTGTGTTGGTGAGTAGTGGACTCGTGTGCGAAAACTATTTTATTAGTGGAGTTCCGTAGGATAGCTTAGCCAAGAGTCAAAGCTGGCTTGCTGCAATAACCCCACCACCTTCTTGAGAATGAGCATGTATAGTAGGTTCTGTTGTAAGACTTGATGAGTACATTTGTACTCATGTTTGCTTAATTACTGTTTTCAGACGACAACACCAGCCCCTCCGATGGGTCCTACGTAGACCTTGACGTTGACGAGTGACTAGCCACCCAGGTGGTGATCTTGGCCAAGGAGGGCCCTATGTGGATAGACAGGCTTCAAGAAGCCTTCTTTCTTTCTAGTGTCCGTACTCAGACTAGTTGCTTCCGCTTGGCTTGTATGATTGTATGACTTGAGTGTCGGGTCATGTGACCCCTATCTGTATGAACATGTTATGTATGGCTCTCTGGAGCCTTTAAATAAAGTACTTGAGTTGTAGAGTTTTGTTGTGATGCCATGTTGTATGTACTCATATCGGGCATATTGTGTGTATGATTGAAATGCTTGGTATGAGTGGGATCCGACAATCTAGTTGTTTATCCTTGGCAGCCTTTCTTATGGGGAAATGTAGTCTAGTGTTCCTCGAGCCATAGTAGTCCGCTACAGCCCGGTTCACCGGAGTCCTGCTAGCCCAGCACTACTGCTTAGGACACTTGACTGGCCGGCATGTGTTTCACGTCGTTCCTATGTCTGTCCCTTCAGGGAAATGTCATGCGGTGACATCCGGAGTCCTGCCTAGCCTGCTACAGCCCGGGTTTCCCCAGAGTCCTGTTAGCCCAATGCTACAGCCCGGAATCACTCGCTGATGACCGACATGCTCGATGTGATTCATGTATGCCTGTCTCCATAGGTCTGTGCCGCTTTGGGTTCAGGACTAGCCATCTCGGCCCGGGTTCTCCGTCATATGGATGCTAGCGACACTATCATATATGTGAGCAAAAAGGCGCAAACGGTCCCGGGCCATGGTAAGGCGACACTCGTGGGATACCGTGCGTGAGGCCGCAAAGTGATATGAGGTGTTACCGGCTAGATCGATGTGGCTTGGAATCGGGGTCCTGACAGCGTTGGCATCAGAGCCGGACTGTCTGTAGGTTCGTTGAGCCAAACTGGTGGATGTCGAGTCTAGAAATGCTTTAGTTATATCTAGGGGAATTGATTGTGGAAGGGAACGTAAGGCTCTTTTACTCCTTTACCTTATGTCCTCTGATCTGAGTCATTCTCTTCTCATTCAACGTGGGTTAAGGACTAGGCTCTCTTCTTCTATCAGGTTCACGTGTTACTAATCTATAGTAGCTTATAGGATTGTTGTTACAAGCCCTAGTTCAGTTTCTACTATTTTAGTATGTTGCTAATTGAATCAGAACCTTGATATGATGTTGTTGAGTGGCATTGCAAACTGTTGTGGATGTCTCAAATCTTTTTCTGAGCATTTACAGTTGTTATACTGTCCAATTTTCCCTAGAAATTCTAATGTCTTTGCATTGTGGTTGTGCTTTCAGATGGCCAACCGTGCTCAAAACCAAGTGGTTCGCCTGACCCGGTGCCTCGACGTGCCTGGTCATACTGCTATGTTAGTCCGGGTAATGATCGAGACGGGTTGCCGTTGGTATCACGAATACACCGTCGAAGAGCAATTCCAGGACTTTAATCAAAGCCAATATTTCTGCACCGTCAGGATATTTCCTTCTTATCCTGGATCTACCAAGCCCCTTCATTCTTCCTATGGACTCGGGGTTACTGTTGAGATGGCTGTGCAGGATGCTTCCTATTCCATGATGACCATCATGCGAGTCCGGACTGGCCTGCTTCGGAACACCGACTTCCGTTACATGCCAGCTTCACTTCCGTGAGCGCAAGGGTATCTTCAGGCTATCTATGCTGACTCCACTCAGGAGGACTCATTAACTCGTACCACTGCCGAGATGCTCGAAGATAAGGACCGAGAGAATCGGGCCTTGAGGCTGGAGCTTTTCAATACCCGTGCTGATCATTGGGCCACATTGACTCGGTTTGCACCCACGGTGCAAGCTGGATGTATGGATACAAGGGATCTGTATCCTATGAGATCTGCTCTGCCAGACATGGTGGATTGGCGTGATGTGGGAGGCATCACCCCACCCCGTGGTCCCCGCAGGCCACCGTTTGTTGGTCCAAGACCTCATCCTAGCCCCTTTGGTCCACAAGCTCCTCAGGACCGTCTGTTCCCGAATGATCACGTTGAACTTCCAGGCTATGGAGGTGACTTCTATGAGGACTACTACGGAGCTGTCTGAGTTAGTAGTAGTATCACTAGTATTGTAATAGTTGTATCTCCACTGTCCTGCGTGGCTTGTGGGATATGACTTTGTGTGTAATCAATTCTGGAGGTGTAGACAAATAATGTATAGGAGCTTGGAATGCCTCCGATGAGATGTGACGTCTTTCATCATAGTTGTATTGTAGCCTGGGCTTGTACTAAACTATGTATGATGTGTATGACCGTTGGTATATATATGGCAGTTTTATATTACCATGAGATACGGATGAACATCTCTGCATTCTGTGTTATCCATTACATTCTGCACTTCCTTGCTAAGTTTGAGCCATCCTTATCTAAACCGTTGTCTTGTTTTCTCCTAGGATGGTCAACACCCGCAGCAACCCTGCTGCCCCGGAGCAGGGGGAAGCCAGTGCAGCTAGGGGTGAAAATCTGCCTCACCCGCCCTCTCTGGCCGAAGTGATGCTGGAGGTGGAAAGAAACAAGCGTGAGACTAACCGCTTGCTAGAGCGGATTGAGCAGAACACTGCACGCCACCCGCAAAATGACTTGGTGTCAATCAATGACTTTATCAAGCTATACCCACCAAAGTTTAACCATTCCGTCGAACCCCTCGACACGGATGACTGGCTTCGCAGCATTACCCACAAGCTACGTTCTGCCAATGTAGCCGAAGCCGACAAGGTTACTTATGCTGCCTATCACCTCGAAGGCCCTGCTAGCCTCTGGTGGGAAAACTTCGAAGCTATGCGCCCGGTCGGCCAAATTACTACTTGGGCTGAATTCAGTGAGGCTTTCCGTGAGCATCACATTCCGGAAGGTCTCATGGATCACAAGACGGAGAAGTTCTGCAATTTCACCCAAGGAAGACTGATTGTGGATGCATATAGTCGTGAATTTTGGAATCTAGCACGTTATGCTCCCGAAGAGGTATCTACCGACGCTAAGAAGCAGACAAGGTTCCGCAAGGGACTCAGCCCTGAGCTTTGCCGCGATCTTCGTCTGCACGAGTGCACATCCTTTCAGAAGTTGGTCAATAAAGCCATCAGCGCTGAGACAGACCAGACTGATTACGACGCTTCACGCAAGCACTCACGTGATTTTGGATCTTCATCCGGCTCTGGAGCTCAGAAGCGCTGGGTGTGGATCCCAAGCACGGCACTGCCACCTAGGTTCATCCTGAGGCCATCCTTTGAGGCGCCTCATCCCAACCAGCAGTTTGCACCGCCCAAGCCCTATGGTGGCCCCGCTGCTAATGCTGCTCCATGCCCCAGTGTGGTGACGTGTTTCAAGTGTGGAGAGCCGGGTCACTATAGCCGAGAATGTCCCCAGAACAACAACCCCAATCAAACTGGAAAGTCCGTTCGCCATGGTAAGCCAGTGGGAAAGACATTCTACGCCAAGCCGGTCACCACTGCCCGTGGCCATGTCAACTATGTTTCAGCCGAGGAGGCTCATGAGGATCCTAACATTGTCCTTGGTACGCTCCTTGTTAACTGCCATCCGGCATCTGTTCTTTTCGATACTGGAGCATCTCATTCATTCATATCTGAGAACTATGCTCGATTGCATAACACGACATTCTGTGACATGCCCACTTCCATGGTAATTCAAACTCCGGGTTCCAAATGGCAAACTTCTAGAGTAAGCCATGGGAATGAAATTCTTGTCGATAGACTTGTCTTCCTTGCGTCCTTAATAGCTCTCAAGTCCTCGGACATAAACATCATTTTGGGTATGGACTGGATGTCAGCTCATTATGCTAAGATTGATTGTGCCACTAGAACCGTTCAACTTACTCACCCATCGGGCAAGACAGTCAATGTCTTAACTCGAGTGGCCAAGCGCCAACTTTACTCCCTAAATGCCAACCCCCTTCCAGACCTTGAGGATGTTCCGGTAGTCCGAGACTTTCCAGATGTCTTTCTAGAAGAACTGCCAGGTGTTCCACCTGACAGGGATGTCGAGTTTGTGATAGACCTTGTTCCAAGAACCGTTCCAATTTCTAGAAGACCCTACAAGATGGCACCCTTAGAACTAGCCGATCTTAAGAACCAACTCGATGAGTCCTTGAAAAAGGGTTTCATCCGTCCTAGTTCCTCTCCTTGGGCTTGCCCCGTCCTCTTCGTCAAGAAGAAGGATGGAATGGATCGAATGGCTGTAGATTACTGACCTGTCAACTTGGTCAACATCAAGAACAAGTATCCGCTTCCCAGGATCAACGATCTTTATGATCAGCTCGCTGGATCCTCGGTCTTTTCCAAGATGGATTTGAGGTTAGGCTACCATCAGATCAAAATCAGAAACGGGGACATTCCCAAAACGGCCTTTGTTACTCGTTGTGGCCAATACGAGTACACCGTTATGTCCTTCAGTTTAACCAATGCCCCAGCTACCTTCTCTTGGTTAATGAAATCGGTCTTCATGGAGTACTTGGATAAATTCGTCGTAGTATACCTCGATGACATACTCATCTACTCCAATAATGAAGAGGAACATGCCGAACATCTAAGGCTGGTATTGATGAAACTTCGAGAGCATCGCCTTTATGCCAAATTCTCCAAGTGTGAATTTTGGTTGCCAGAAGTGACCTATCTAGGCCATGTAATCTCTGGCAAGGGTATTGCTGTCAATCCCGAGCGAGTTCAAGCCGTCCTTGATTGGACTCCACCTGAGACGGTCAAGCAAGTTCGGAGCTTCCTTGGCTTAGCGAGCTATGGCCGCCGCTTCGTCGAGAATTTCTCCAAGGTTGCTAAACCTCTAACTGAACTCCTCAAGAAAGATAAAAAGTTCGAGTGGACTCCACAGTGCGAGTTCAGCTTTCAGGAACTGAAAAGACGCCTGACATCTGCTCCCATACTGGTACCACCAGATTTCTCCAGGGACTTTATTATCTATTGCAATGCCTCGCGACAAGGACTAGGTTGCATACTCATGCAAGATCGTCACGTAATTGCCTATGCTTCACGGCAATTACATCCACATGAGGAAAATTATCCCACACATGATCTAGAGCTTGCAGCTGTAGTCCATGCACTTAAAACTTGGCGACATTACCTCCTCGGTAATCGTTGCGAGATCTTCACCGATCACCAAAGTTTGAAATATACCTTGACCCAACCAGATTTGAATCTCAGGCAAAGACGTTGGGTCGAGTTGATCTCGGATTACGACTTAGGAATAACTTACACCCCAGGCAAAGCCAATGTCATGGCTGATGCACTAAGTCGTAAGTCCTATTGTAGCAACCTGATGTTACAACAAACTCAACCACTTCTCCATGAGGAATTTCATAAGCTTAATCTTCACATTGTTCCTCGAGGTTTTCTATCGACCCTAGTGGCGAAACCTACCCTTATGGATCAAATCATAGCTGCCCAGAAGCGTGATAAGGGCATATCCCGGATTAAGGAAAACATTGCTAGCGGAGTTGCTAAATGTTTTTCCATGGATAAGCGGGGTGATGTCTTCTTTGAGAACAGTTTGGTGGTTCCCAAGAAACAACATCTACGCTAGTTGATCCTTAAGGAAGCTCATGAATCCCCTCTCACCATTCATCCCGGTAGTACTAAAATGTATCAAGACCTATGCCAGAGGTTTTGGTGGACTAGGATGAAAAGAGAAATCGCTCAATACATTGCTAATTATGACGTTTGTCGTCGTGTTAAAGCAGAGCATCAACGGCCTACTGGCACCCTTCAACCTTTGGCTATTCCCAAGTGGAAATGGGATAAAATCAATATGGACTTCATTACTGGGTTTCCCAGGACCAAGAGAGGGAATAATGCCATCTTCGTCGTGATCGACCGTCTTTCCAAGGTAGCCCATTTTCTACCTGTTCGTGAGAGTATCACCGCTAGCCAGCTAGCTGATTTATACATCTCCCAAATAGTGTCTCTTCATGGTGTTCCATTGGAAATTAACTCAGACCGTGGGAGTCTCTTCACCTCTCGATTTTGGGAAAGTTTCCAAAATGCTATGGGAACTCGTCTCTCTTTTAGCACTGCCTTCCACCCTCAATCAAGTGGTCAAGTAGAATGAGTCAATCAAATTCTGGAAGATATGCTCTGAGCCTCTGTCATCTCGTTCGGAATGGGTTGGGAGAAATGCCTTCCATTCGCGGAGTTTGCTTACAACAATAGTTATCAAGCTAGCTTGGGCAAGGCTCCTTTCAAAGTTCTCTATGGACGAAAATGTCGAACGCCTCTTAACTGGTCAGAAACTAGGGAAAGACAACTCTTTGGCCCGGATATGATTCAGGAAGCAGAAGAGCAGGTTCGCGTTATTCGTGAGAAATTGAAAACAGCCCAATCTCGTCAAAAGAGTCAATATGATCGTAAACATAAGCCTATGACTTATGAAGTCGGCGAGAAGGCCTACCTTCGGGTTACTCCGTTAAAGGGAACCCATCGTTTCGGTATCAAAGGCAAATTGGCTCCTCGTTACATTGGACCTTTTCGCATTCTTGCCAAACAAGGAGAAGTTGCCTACCAATTGGAACTACCTTCGCATCTTTCCAGAGTTCACGATGTCTTCCATGTTTCTCAACTCAGGCGTTGCTTCGCGGATCCTATCTGTGGAGTGGGCCACGAAACGCTTGATCTACAAGATAACCTCTCATATCGGGAATATCCCGTTCGTATCCTTGATCAAGCCGAGCATACCACTCGACGTCATAATATCAAGTTTCTCAAGGTTCAATGGTCACACCATTCCGAGAAAGAAGCCACATGGGAAAGGGAGGATTGTCTTCGACTCGAATACCCCACCTTCTTTCCAGAGGATCCTAAATCTCGGGACGAGATTCTTTTGAGTGGGGGTAAGTTGTCACACCCTAGTTAGTTCAAGCATTAGAGTGTGCATCATGTTTAAATTCCTTTTAAATTTGAAATGGGGATGACAGAACCCCTAGCACCCCCCTGGAACAACTAGGTTTTACTAAAAACTTTTCCAATGAACCTGAAATGCCCTTCTAAAAAGCCCACCCTTTTTGTTTTGGGTTAAAACCTTTGACAAAAATGGTGCACATTTTTTAGGACATCAAAGGTCATTGGATTAATCCTTATGGTATTTGCATTTGGGCATTTAAATGCTAGAAAATATTTTAAATGCTCAAATATTCATAAACTAAAATGTTTGCTGTTGGATATATTCTAAGTAGTGGCCATGATTAATTTTATGAATTATGATAAATCCCTGGTATTTTTAATAAAGCCCAATAGTTGCAGAAAAATAGAAAAAGAAAACAAATCAGAAAAAGAAAGGAGAGAGAGAGAGAACTTACCAGGCGCGGCCCACCAGCCCACCTGGCTCGGCCCAGCCGACTGGCGCTTGCCAGTCATCCCCCTCCTCTCGCCAGGAGGACGAGGAGCGCGTGGCCGGTGCCTGCGGCCACACGCCGGCCACCTCCTGCTTCCGCCGACGCCCTGGAGGCGTCTAGGAGTGCCACGCCGACCCGCACATCCCCCTCTCTTTCTTCCCACTCTCCCCGTGGCCTCTCTCCCTCTCTGGCTCTCTCCCCATTCCCCTTGCCGAGCGCAGCCGTCGCCGCCGACAAGCTTCACCGCAGGCACCGTCGTCCATTCGCTGCCCCGACATGCCAGGAAGCTCCGCCGTCGTCGACTACATCAAGTAGGCTGAGCCCCGTGCGCTCGCTCGCCCCGGAGACGCTGCACCGAGCTCGTTCTCAACTCCGGCCACCGGAGATCCCCTTCGCCGCCCCGCTCGCTCCAGCCCTTCCTCGAGCCCGCCGATCGCTCCCCTGCAACCGCTGTGAGCTCCGCCACCGTTTCCCCCTCTCCCCGTGCTCGTCCGCGTCCTCCAACCCCCTCTGCCATCGAGGCCGAGAGCTTGGCTCCGCCGGCCATGTCGCCGCCGTGGCCACAGGCGCGTAAGCTCGAATCCGAGCACGCCTTCGTCTTCCACGCGCTCCCAGGATCCTAACGCACCACTCCCCGTGCCTCGCTATGCCCCGTAGCGTCGGGTTCATCCACGCCGAACTCCGGCGACTGCCAAGGTCGTCGCCGGCGTCGTTCCAAGCCTCCTGAAAGTGCAACTATCCCTAGGTGGTTTTGGTAATTCATAACAACATATAGCTCATTGAGCTAATGCTATTTCAAGATGATTATTTCAGGAAAGCTCAATGATTGGCATGGCATGGATGTGAAAGTGGAGCCCTCAAAATGCTAAGAATAAGAATTGGCTCAAGCTCAAAAGTTCAAGACTCTTCATTTTATATTTTAGTGATCCAAGATCACATTGAGTCTTTAGGAAAAGCCAATACTATCAAGGAGGGATGAGGTGTTCCTTAATGAGCCTCTTGCTTTATGTGCTTAGTGATATGCTCCAAAATCCTCAGCTACTTTCCCATATCCACAAACGACCTAAACCCTAAGCCAAACTCGGTCATACCGATTCTGTCAATCCGGCGCCACCGAGTTTCACTTGTCATTTGCCACTGCCAAACCCTAGCAATTCGGTCCTACCGATAAGGTTCTCGGTCTCACCGAGATGGGCTTGCAAACTCTCTGTTTCCCTTTCGTAACTTTTCGGTCTCACCAAAAGAGCGAATCGGTCCCACCGAGAATGCAAGGTAAACTCTATGTTTCCTTCTTGTAACGTTTCGGTCTCACCGAAAGAGCAAGTCGGTCCCACCGAGTTTGCCTGACCAACTCTCTGGTTAGCTAATTGCCTAACTCGGTCTCACCGAGTTTGTGCGATCGGTCTCACCGAGATTACGTTATGCCCAAACCCTAACCGAATCAGTCCTACCGAGTTGCATCTCAGTCCCACCAAAATTCCTAACGGTCACTAGGTTTACCATTTCGGTCCAACCGAGTTTGATGATTCGGTCCCACCGAGATTGGAAAACTGTGTGTAACGGTTGGATTTTGTGTGGAGGCTATATATACCCCTCCACCACCTCTTCATTTGAAGAGAGAGCCATCAGAACACATACACCATTCCTACTCATATGTTCTGAGAAAGAACAACCTACTCATGTGTTGAGACCAAGATATTCCATTCCTATCATATGAATCTTGATCTCTAGCCTTCCCCAAGTTGCTTTCCACTCAAATCTTCTTTCCATCAGATCCAAATCCTATGAGAGAGAGTTGAGTGTTGGGGAGACTATCATTTGAAGCACAAGAGCAAGGAGTTCATCATCAACACACCATTTGTTACTTCTTGGAGAGTGGTGTCTCCTAGATTGGCTAGGTGTCACTTGGGAGCCTCCGACAAGGTTGTGGAGTTGAACCAAGGAGTTTGTAAGGGCAAGGAGATCGCCTACTTCGTGAAGATCTACCGCTAGTGAGGCAAGTCCTTCGTGGGCGATGGCCATGGTGGAATAGACAAGGTTGCTTCTTCATGGACCCTTCATGGGTGGAGCCCTCCGTGGACTCGCGCAACTGTTACCCTCCGTGGGTTGAAGTCTCCATCAACGTGGATGTAGGATAGCACCACCTATCCGAACCACGGGAAAACATCCGTGTCTCCAATTGCGTTTGAATCCTCCAAACCCTTACCTTTACATTCTTGCAAGTTGCATGCTTTACTTTCCGCTGCCAATAAACTCTTTGCATGCTTGCTTGAATTGTGTGATGATTGCTTGACTTGCTCTAAGATAGCTAAAATCTGCCAAGAACTAAAATTGGGAAAATGCTAAGTTTTTAATTGGTCAAGTAGTCTAATCACCCCCCCTCTAGACATACTTTCGATCGTACAAGTGGTATCAGAGCTTTGGTCTCCATTTGGCTTGATATCCATAGCTTTTGGTGGTCATAGCCTTGGTTTCACAACCTAGGAGAGTATGGCGTCTAGCGAGGGGAATTATCACCGTAGAGGTCCTTACTTTGATGCCACTAATTTTGCTAGTTGGAAGCATAAAATGAAAATGCATATTCTTGGACATAACCCCGCCATATGGGCTATTGTTTGTGTTGGCTTGCAAGGTGAGTTCTTCGATGGGAGGGAACCAAACCGTGAAGCTACCGCGGATGATTTGAAGATGTTCCAATACAATGCTCAAGCTTGTGATATTCTCTTCAACGGATTGTGCCCTGAAGAATTCAACAAAATCAGCCGCCTTGAGAATGCAAAGGAGATTTGGGATACTTTGATTGATATGCACGAAGGTACCGACTCCGTCAAGGAATCCAAGTTGGATGTGCTCCAAAGTCAACTTGACAGGTTCAAGATGAAGGATGGTGAAGGTGTCGCTGAAATGTACTCTAGGCTTGCTCTCATCATGTCGGTGTACTAAAGTAGGGGTACCTTAGTATCCCGAACTTGTGCACAGGCAGTCGCAGCACCCCGCGGCAAGGCTTGCCGGGCGACCGCCAAGACCCTCCGCGGTTCCTTTGGAACCATTCAAGAACAAAGTATCCAAGAGCAAAACAAGACCCCGGCAAGAGGAGCTTGCCGGGAAGGAGACGAAACCCGGCAAGAGGAGCTTGCCGGCTAGAAGACGAGTCCCCGGTGAGAGGAGCTCGCCGGGAAGACCAACCAGAGCTTCCCAAGAAGCTCGTTGTGGCACACTGCGCGTCCCGACAAGACCCGGTGAGCGACAAGCTCCCGGACGCGACAAGGCAACATCCGCGGCAAAGCGCTTGCCGCGGCAAGCTACTACCCCGCAGCCCGCGCTCCAGCTCACCCACCAACGTGTCGCTCTGGGACCGCTCCTGGCACACGTGGCGGGAGGCTGTGCAGCCGGGGGCATGCGGTGGCAAGCAAGCGCTGACAAGATAGCCGTCGTGGCAAACGGTGGCGTTCCTAGCGGTCCCTCTTTGTACCGTCTAGGTGACACAGACAGGCATTCAATGCCCTTGTCCCCTGCCGTCAGGGTTAGGTATGATACAACTGTAGCAGGCGGTGGCGCCAACTACCACCCCTTTTACATTTTTACCCTCACCTCTGTTGCCACCTGTCGGTGACCCCTTAGACATATAAAAGAAGGCCCATGCGCAACAGGGAGGGGGGGACGGCCATTCTCACGCTCGGTCTCGCCAGCTGCTTGAGTGTACTGTAGCACTCGCCGCTCCCGAGCAAGAACTCAATACAACCACCAAAGCAGGAGTAGGGTTTTACGCATCCGTGCGGCCCGAACCTGGGTAAATCAATCGTCTCGCTCGTGCACTCGCCTCGATCTGCTCTTTGTGCATCCACCGCCCCCTGCCGAACCGAAAGGGGCTCGGCCCGCCGATCCCCATAGGTGTACGTGGGATCAGCAACCCCCGACATCTTTGGCGCACCAGGTAGGGGAGCGTCGAGGTTGTGCGGACCTGATCCGACGTTCGCACGAGCCAAATCTTCATCCTCTTCATCAACATGCCGCCGAAGAAGAAGGCTTCGGAGGTAGCTGCTCCGTCCGCGCCAAACCCACCATCGCCGGAGCGCACGGCTGGTGGGGTAGACGCCGGTGGAAGAGCGGGCGCCGACGGGGAGACCCATGGCACTGCCAGGTCCAAGGACCGGGCTGCACCGCACGTCGGCGGTGCGGTCACGTCCCACAACGACCGCGCGCACTCCAAGACCTCGGCGTCTGTACACGCACCGCGCCCATCCCAGGAGGCGCGGGACCAGCAGCGTCATGGTACCCACGGTACCATACGTCTGCTGGGCCAAGATCAAGCTGGCGGATCTCGAAGTGCTCAGGATCAGCATGCACGCCAACATGCTGGCGCGAGCGTGGCGCGGTCGCTTGGACGAGATGTTGCTCCTTCTAACGCAGTTAGGAGTCCGAGCATATCTCGCTCCTCGCACCGTTCGCTGCCGCCGCCCACCACTCCGGCGGAAGCGTTGGCACATGCCCAGCTGCTCCTAGACTACCCTCCAGCGCCAGAGAAGATCGATGACTGGAGGGCCACTATCCAGAGCCTCATCGGCTTCGCCAACGGTGACAATCCACGGCAGCCGAGCGCATCGCTGCCGCGGCAAGTCAGCCAGGCGCGAACCGGTGGCGACAAGACCGGCGAGGGTGCAACCACTGTGCACTCTCCGCCCCGAAGGCCAAGATCACCGACTCGCCAGGTCCACCTCGACAGCTACTCCACCGCGTCGTCAGATCCGTGAGCTCGTCGCGATCAACGCCAAGTTCTTCATGAGAGACAGCAAGAAGATGCTTGAACACGCATCGAGCGCCGAAGAGAAGCGCGACGTCAATCAGACCTGCGCGCTGGGCCCTCTGTTGACATGCACGCACCCGGAGAGCCAGGTAACTTGCCGTACGCGGCAGGTTGTCCTGCGTTTACCCATGAGCTGCGGCAAGTCCAGTGGCCCAACCAGAAGCATTTCAAGCCAGACGTACCGGAGAAGTACGACGGCAAGTCGCACCCGTCTGAGTTCCTCAGCATCTACACCATTGCGGTGCAAGCTGCCGGGGGGCGAGACGACAAGGTCCTTGCCGACTACTTCCCTCTCGTGCTCAAGCCCGAAGTGAGATCCTGGCTCATGCACTTGCCGGACAACTCCATATCCTCTTGGGCGGATTTGTGCCATCAGTTTGTCGGCGCCTTTACGGGTGGCCACAAACCACATGGCCAAGAGAGTGACCTCCACCTGCTTGCCCAGAAGGAAGGAGAACCCCTGCGCAAGTATATCCAGAGATTCAGCCGCGTGCAGCGCAACATCCCAGACATCCACCCTGCCGCG
Organism: Triticum monococcum; assembly: GCA_034509565.1. Taxonomy (NCBI): domain Eukaryota; kingdom Viridiplantae; phylum Streptophyta; class Magnoliopsida; order Poales; family Poaceae; genus Triticum; species Triticum monococcum. The sequence goes on from CM067845.1 coordinate 414,820,223, forward strand.
GTTATCAGCGCGTTCCATCAGAACATGCGTAATCGCAGGATGCGGGAGGAGATGGCGATGAGCAGGATCAGAGACGTCAGCGAGCTGTACGCCCTGGCCGACAAGTGTGCACGCGCTGAAGAAGGGAGGAAACTCCCCGGAGAAGATGCTGGAGCAGGGGGATCTGACAGCGAGGATGCCGCCCCGGCAAGGAAAAACCGGAGGCGCAACAGGAAGAAGAGCGGCAAAGAGGTACTAGTCGTTGAGCAGTCCGGCAATGACGGCCCCGCCAAGCAAGCCAAAGTTGGCAGCTCCGGCAAGGAGGTTGCCGCATGCACCAACTGCCAGGCTATGGCGGCCGCCGACAAGCAGGACGGCTCCGGCAAGCAGTACTGCAAGATTCACCGCACCAAGGGCCATGATCTCCAGAACTGCAAGAGGGTCGAGCAGCTTGTCCAGCAACAAAAAGTTGAGTACGAGCGGCGCGACAAGGAGAGAGCCCAAGGAGGTGGTGGAGAAGCCGGCAAGAAGCGCGCTGGCCAGGGAGGAAGCCGCGGCAAGGCCAAACAACGGCAAGGAGACAGACCTCCCTGCGGCCGCGACAAGGATGAAGACGAAGACGACGACGAAGACATGGATGATGTTGAGAACAGCGAGCAGGAGTTTCAGAAGGCTACAGAAGTCTTGTGTGTTGACGGTGGCGCTTCTCTGCATACTTCCCACCGCCAACTCAAACAGTGGCTCCGAGAAGTTAATGCGGCAGAGCCACCTGTCGAATCACGCAAGCTTCTGAAGTGGTCCAGCACGCCTATCGTCTTTGACATTGAGGACCACCCTGATCGTACAACTGCGGTCGGGTGCCTACCGTTGTTGGTTTCGCCAACAATCCGCAACCTCAAAGTCACTAAGATGCTAGTTGACGGCGGGGCCGGCCTAAATCTGATCTCCTCTGCTGTGCTCCAGAAACTCCAGATCCCGGACAGCGAGCTCGAAGAAACCAGTACATTCCAAGGAATTAACCCGGGAAGGAGCAAGCCAAAAGGGAAGGTCACGTTGCCAGTGACATTTGGCAGCGAGCTGAATTTCAGAACGGAGAAGGTCACTTTCGACGTTGCTGATTTCCCATTGCCTTACAATGGGATACTTGGCCGTCCAGCACTCGCCAAGTTCATGGCGGCCTCTCACTATGCATACAACATGCTCAAAATGCCAGGCCCGATAAGCGTCATCTCTGTCCCTGGCGACAAAAAGGATGCCCTTATCTGCACCGACAAGATCTACCGGGAAGCAGCTGCCGCGGCAGACCGCAACACACTTGCCGCTGAAGCTCCCAGGGGGAAGAAGACTAAGTCCGGCAAGAGCTCTGGTGCCCACTCCGGCAAGCGCGCCTCTTTGGAGTGCCGTGCTGCCGTCGAGGACACACCATCGAGCTCCGCCGGCAAATGGACCAAGTTCGGCAAGAGCTCTGATGCCTACTCAGGCAAGCGCGCCTCTTCGGAGTGTTGCGCTGCCGTCGAGGATGCACCATCGAGCTCCACCGGCAAGAGTAAGAAGACGATGGTAGCTCCACCACTTACCAAGAAGGTGTCCGCCAAGGAGGATAGCACTGGTGGTACCTTCACCATCAGTGCCACGCTTGACCCTAAATAGGAAAGCGCGCTCGTTACTTTCCTGCGGGCGAATGTCGACGTGTTTGCATGGCAACCGTCTGACATCCCCGGTGTTCCCAGGAAGGTAATTGAGCACCATCTTGCCGTTTGTCCTCATGCGCGGCCCGTCAAGCAGAAGGTCAGGAAACAGGCGGTGGAGCGCCAAGAATTCATAGCAGAAGAAATCAAGAAATTGGAAGCAGCAGGCCTTGTCAGAGGGGTGCTCCATCCCACGTGGTTGGCCAATCCGGTTGTAGTGCGCAAGGCGAATGGGAAATGGAGGCTTTGTATTGACTTTACTGATGTTAATAAAGCTTGTCCCAAAGATCCATTTCCCTTGCCGCGCATTGACCAGATTGTTGACTCCACAGCCGGATGTGAGTTGCTTTCATTTCTTGACGGATATTCATGATACCATCAGATCTTCATGGCAGAAGAAGATGAGGAGAAAACCGCATTCATTACTCCATGTGGCACGTACTGTTTCGTACGGATGCCTTTCGGATTAAAGAATGCTGGTTCAACATTTGCCAGAGTAGTCCATATCACTTTGAAGCCACAGATACACAGAAATGTAGAAGCTTACATGGATGATATAGTGGTCAAAAGCAAAGACAGGGCAACTCTGATCCAAGACTTAGAAGAGACTTTTGCAAATCTGCGCAAAGTCAACCTCAAGCTCAACCCCGAGAAGTGTGTGTTTGGAGTCCCTTCCGGCAAACTTCTTGGGTTCTTTGTGTCTCAGCGGGGAATCGAAGCTAATCCCGACAAGATCAAGGCCATTGAGCAGATCGAAGCACCAAGGCGCGTCAAGGATGTACGGAAGCTTGCCGGCTGCGTGGCTGCTCTCAGCAGGTTTATCTCTCGGTCTGCTGAGCGCGCCCTGCCGTTTTTCAAAATTTTGAAAAGGGCAGGTCCAATGAAATGGACTCCGGAAGCGGAGGCTGCGCTGCAAGACTTGAAGAGATACCTGTCCTCCACTCCAACACTTGTCGCACCTAAACCATAAGAGAAGTTGCTGTTGTACATAGCGGCAACCAATCAAGTGGTTAGTGCTGCATTAGTAGCGGAGAGGGAGGCAGATGACGAGCCAGCGACCGCGGCAAGCACATCCGGCGACAAGCAGGGGGCTTCCCTGACAAGCTCTGGTCCCGACAAGCAAGGGTCTGCGCAGATGCAAGAGGAGATACAGAAGAAGATGGTGCAGCGCCCAGTTTACTTTGTCAGTTCCCTTTTGCAGGGGGCTAGATCAAGGTACTCTGGTGTGCAGAAGTTGCTTTTAGGCCTTCTCATGGCCTCGAGAAAGCTGCGCCATTACTTCCAAGCACATGAGATCACAGTTGTCACTCGCTTTCCGCTGAAGAGGATATTGCAAAATCCAGAAGCAACAGGCAGGATTGTCGTGTGGGCACTGGAACTGTCAAGCTTTGGCCTCAAGTTTGAGAGTACATCAACAATCCAGAGCAGAGCATTGGCAGAATTCATAGTAGAATGGACGCCAACTCTAGACGAAGAAATTCCGGAGACGAGCATCCCCGCCAAAGAAGCAAGTAAAGAGTGGCTCATGTACCTTGACGGTGCCTTCTCGCTGCAAGGCGCCGGCGCTGGTGTACTACTTGTCGCACCCACCGGAGAGCACCTCAAGTACATAGTCCAGATGCACTTTCCCAAGGAGCAAGCAACAAACAATACTGCAGAGTATGAAGGCTTGCTTGCCGGTCTCAGGATCGCGGCAGAACTTGGGATTAAGAAGCTCATTGTCGGGGGTGACTCGCAGCTTGTCGTCCGCCAAGTGAACAAGGTTTACCAGAGTCCGTTGATGGAAGCTTACGTTGATGAAGTGAGGAAGCTAGAAGAGCGCTTTGACGGCCTGCAAATGGAACATGTTCCAAGAGCTGAAAACGACATTGCCGATGGTCTGTCGAAGTGCGCTGCACTTCAATTACCTGTGGAACCAGGGATTTTTGTGCTCAAGCTGACTCAGCCGTCCGTAACACCATCAACTGGACAGAGCAAGAAGAGGAAGTCGATTTCTGGTGACTATCTTCCAGCAGAGCTTCCCGAAGCCGCCGCCAAGAAGGTCCCCAAGATCGAGGCCAAGAGTGCTGAGGAGCAGTCTACTCCGGCAAACCCCAGGGTTTGTTCCGTTGCAGCAGACACTCCCGGCAAGCTCTGCTCCGGCAAGCTTGTCGGGGAACGTCAAGCTCCGGCAGAGTCGCAGGCTCTTTCCGTAGAAGCGGACGTTCCCGCAGCAGTAGATGTGCCTTTAGTCCTTGTTGTCGAGCCACAGGCTCCAACATGGGCGCAGCAGATTGTCCGTTTCCTCCAGATAGGAGAGCTTCCCGAGGAACCAGAAGAAGCGGAAAGAGTAGCCCGACAGTCTAGTATGTACCAGTTTGTCGACAACACACTGTGCAGAAGAAGACTCAACGGTGTGAAATTGAAGTGTATTCCGCGGGAAGATGGCAGAAGCTGTTGGCAGAGATACATGGAGGCATATGTGGTCACCACATTGGCGCGAGAGCTCTTGTCGGAAAAGCATTCCGGCAAGGCTTCTTCTGGCCGACAGCCCTCCAGGATGCAACTGCACAAGTAACCAAGTGTGAAGCGTGCCAGTTCCATTCCAAGCAGATACACCAGCCAGCTCAAGCTCTCCATACGATCCCTTTATCCTGGCCATTTTTGGTCTGGGGGCTCGACATCCTCGGCCCCTTCCCCCGAGCAGTCGGGGGCGTTGAGTACTTGTACATTGCAATCGACAAGTTCACAAAGTGGCCGGAAGTGGAACCAGTGAGGAAGGTGACGGCGCAGTCCGCGGTCAAGTTCTTCAGGTCGATTGTTTGCCGTTTCGGAATCCCTAACAGGATAATCACCGACAACGGTACACAATTTACGAGCCGCACCTTCATGCAGTACGTCCAAGATCTTGGCGCCAAGGTCTGCTTCGCTTCTGTTGCTCACCCGAGAAGCAACGGCCAAGTGGAGAGGGCAAATGCTGAAGTGCTGAGCAGGCTCAAGACCAGGACTTTCGACAGGCTGCACAAGCGCGGACGCAACTGGATCGAGGAGCTGCCGGTGGTTCTTTGGTCGATCAGGACGATGCCAAATCGAGCCACTGGCTAGACACCCTTCGCTCTAGTCTATGGAGCGGAGGCAGTTACCCCCACGAAACTCGTATACGGGTCACCTCGAGTGCTCGCTTATGATGAGCTTGAGCAAGAGCAGCTGCGGCAAGATGACGCGCTGCTCCTTGAGGAAGATCGTCTTCAGGCTGTTGTGCGAGCCGCTCGCTACCAGCAAGCTTTGCGCCGCTATCATAGCCACAAAGTTAACGCCAGAAGTCTCGAGGAAGGTGACCTTGTTCTTCGGCGCGTTCAGTCCACCAAGAATTCCAACAAGTTGACGCTGAAGTGGGAAGGCCCTTACCGGGTGAAATGAGTCACCAGGCCTGGCGCTGTCCGCCTGGAGACCGAAGATGGCGTACCAGTGAGCAACTCCTGGAATATCGAGAATCTTCGTAAGTTTTACCCGTAAGGCGTGGTTGTCGGACCCTGTCCGGCAACCACCCTTTTGTACAAGTCTTGCCGTTGTTGCATGTAATCCTTTGTACAAAGCCAGGCGCAGACCCTGAGCAATAAGTAAATGAAGCGCTGGCGCCCAGAGTTATAGCATGCATGCTAGGTCGAGTCGGGTCCTCGGTTAGGGTTGATAGTGCTTAATAGCGGCTAACCCCTAACTTAGAGGTCTAGTGTGCGCCCCTTTGCCTTTCTTTCGTTTCCTTTGGTTCGCAGGGCTCGTGTATCCTTGCCGGACCGCCTGGGGACGAAAAAGAGAAGAAGGACGTGCCGGCATCTAGACCCCGGCAAGCCAGTGTTGCCGGGGGCTGCAAGTACCAAGGTTCACCCACGGCAAGCCAGAGTTGCCGGGGGCTACAATCTTAGATAAGTTTTTCATCCCTCTTCATGCATTCTCTTATATACTGAGGAATACGAAACCCCGTTTCTTCCCGGAAACTACCGTGCTCCCTTAACTCTAGGCCCTGAGGCTCGTTCCTGGGGCCAAGTTTTGGTCGTAGTCGCGGTAGCAAAGGGATGAAACGAGGGGCCGTACCCGCCTCGTCCCTGCCTCCGTCAAAAGCGTGAGAAAGGTCGAGCGACGTGGGAAGACGGCAGGGCCTATTGCCGGGGAAGGAGTGTCTATCTGAAAGATACCAAGGATTTGCTCCTTGACGTGGGTTCTGCCCGCGAGACAAATGACCCGGCAAGCATCCCCTTTTCATTAAAAAAAACATTCCACTCAGGGACAGTCCATAGAGGATGAAAAACATGAAAGAGAGGATTACAAGTTTTAAACGCAACTAAGGCCCGAAGGCTTACAAATTAAAAAGATAAGATGCCCGTAATCCTTTTCTTGTCCCTCTCTTCAGGAGGTAGGTCAAGGATGCGAGAAGGGCAAAAGGAGCGCCTAGGCAAACTACGGGTGCCAGAAGACACCAAGAGAACATCCCGGGGGCCGTCAAGGCTGGACGGTGATGGCGGCGCCAGAAGCGGGGCTCAAAGACGAGGCGGCAGGACGTCAGCATGCTGTCGAGGGCACCACGCCCTCGTACTCCGACCTGACGGCCTTGCCGCCGGCCCTCTTCCTCTTCCGCAGCCTCCCTACGCCAGCCGCCCAAGGAGACGACCCCGGGGAGTTCAAGGAGCCGGCGACACGGATGATGGGGTTGCCGGTGCCGCACGGAGCGGCGCCCAACACCTAGTCGGACCCGCCATCCTGCCGCCCGCTCCCCTCGTCGTCGTTGTTGCTCCCCTCCTCGTCACTCTCGCTCGAGGAGGAGCCTTCGCTATCGGAGGAGCTGTCCACGCAGCACCAAGCCCGGATGCCGAAGCACCCGAAGACCTTGACGGAGAGAAGATCGCCCTCCACCAACTTAAAATGGAGGGTGAGCCCTGCCGTCAAGCTGTGGAAGCGGGCAAACGTCTTCCACCCTCGACCGAGATACATCACACCAGGGGCTGGGAATTCGGCGTGGACTCGCGTGCCGCTGATCCCACAGCCCCTCATGTGCAGTCTCAGTGTCTCGGGCGGGTCCAACCCCACCACGTCCGCAAATGGAGCTGGGAGTCGGAGGCGACGACGAGGCGCCCGGTGCAGCCTGACGAAGAACTCGCAAGGGTCGTCCCCGGCATGGACCGCCGCGGGAAGAAGGGCCGCCGGCGGAGGCGAAGCTGACGCGCCGCCTCGTCCACCTCTTCCCCGAGCGCCACGGCCTCGTCCTCAACCTCGTCCACGACCTCGCCCCCTCCCTCTTCCCCTTACGGCTGGCTCCGCCACCACGGGTGCGGGAGAGGGAGGGAGGCGCTGTCTGGCGGCGACCCTCGCCGCCACTGATGAAGGACCGGGGTTCCCTTTCTCCATGGCGAATGAGAGAAAGGGGAGCAGGAGCTGAAGGAAGGAGAAGATGAGAGAATGCGGGCTTCTGTCCTCCCCTCTCGCTCCTTATAAAGGAGCGAGGTGGGGGCTCGGCCGCCCCGCTCAGCGAATCAAGACGCGGGAAGGCCGGGAGCTGGGGCCGACCCGCTGCCTCGACCCACGACGACCCCGTTTCCCGCCTCCGCCGTCCGCGGTCCCAAGTGCATGGGAGCCACGTGGCAGGGGTGCAGAACTGAGGCGACGGATGGGGTGGCCTCTCCCCACCCCGTGATCGTGGGGAGTGGGCACCTCGAAAACCGCCCATGATCTCTCCCACGATGCCGCGTTTGACGCGTGCCGTGTGGGGAGGGCGCAGTGGATATGGAGTGAGTTATGGCGTGCCCTAGGCCGCGCGTGCCCGTGCACATTTTGGGCCTGGCCCAACAGCGCTCTGCACCGTGTATGGCCCAGGCCCGGGGGCTCCTGTCGGTGTACTAAAGTAGGGGTACCTTAGTATCCCGAACTTGTGCACAGGCAGTCGCAGCACCCCGCGGCAAGGCTTGCCGGGCGACCGCCAAGACCCTCCGTGGTTCCTTTGGAACCATTCAAGAACAAAGTATCCAAGAGCAAAACAAGACCCCGGCAAGAGGAGCTTGTCGGGAAGGAGACGAAGCCCCGGCAAGAGGAGCTTGCCAGCCAGAAGACGAGTCCCCGGCGAGAGGAGCTCGCCGGGAAGACCAACCAAAGCTTCCCAAGAAGCTCGCTGTGGCACACTGCGCGTCCCGACAAGACCCGGTGAGCGACAAGCTCCCGGACGCGACAAGGCAACATCCGCGGCAAGGCGCTTGCCGCGGCAAGCTACTACCCCGCAGCCCGCGCTCCAGCTCACCCGCCAACGTGTCGCTCTAGGACCGCTCCTGGCACACGTGGCGGGAGGCTGTGCAGCCGGGGGCATGCGGTGGCAAGCAAGCGCTGACAAGATAGCCGTCGTGGCAAACGGTGGCGTTCCTAGCGGACCCTCTCTGTACCGTCTAGGTGACACAGACAGGCATTCAATGCCCTTGACCCCTTCCATCAGGGTTAGGTATGATACAACTGTAGCAGGCGGTGGCGCCAACTACCACCCCTTTTACATTTTTACCCTCACCTCTGTTGCCACCTGTCGGTGACCCCTTAGACATATAAAAGGAGGCCCATGCGCAACAGGAAGGGGAGGGACGGCCATTCTCACGCTCGGTCTCGCCAGCTGCTTGAGTGTACTGTAGCACTCGCCGCTCCCGAGCAAGAACTCAATATAACCACCAAAGCAGGAGTAGGGTTTTACGCATCCGTGCGGCCCGAACCTGGGTAAATCGATCGTCTCGCTCGTGCGCTCGCCTCGATCTGCTCTTTGTACATCCACCGCCCCCTGCCGAACCGAAAGGGGCTCAGCCCGCCGATCCCCATAGGTGTATGTGGGATCAGCAACCCCCAACACATCACGAATGAGATTGTCGGCTTAGGAAGTGAAGAGATGACCGATAGATTCATCATCAAGAAGATCCTAAGAGCCTTGGATGGGAAATATGATACCGTGTGCACATTAATCCAAATGATGCCCAACTACAAAGATCTCAAGCCAACAGAAGTGATTGGAAGGATTGTTGCTCATGAGATGTCACTCAAGGATAAAGAGGAACTTCACAATAAATCAAGTGGTGCCTACAAAGCGTCATGTGAAGCCCCCACATCATCAAGTGAGAAACAAAACTTCAATGAAGAATTGAGCTTAATGGTGAAGAACTTCAACAAGTTCTACAAGAGTAGAAGCAAAGATAGAAGCTTCAAGTCAAGGTCCTACAATGACAAAAGATCTTCTAGTCGAGAGCGAAACTGCTATAATTGTGGAAGACCCAGACACTATTCCAATGAGTGTACAGCTCCCTACAAGAGAAGAGAAGATTCTCCAAAAAGAAGAAGCAAAGAATCTCCACCAAGAGAGAGAAGGAGTAGAGATGATCGTTATGAATGAATATACTCACGGAGAAGCAAGGACTCGGAAAGGAAGGAAAAATCATCAAGGAGCTACACAAAACGAAGGCATCAAGCTCATGTTGGTGAATGGGTATCCGGCTCCGACTCCGATAGCCACTCCGAGAGAAGTTATCACTCCGACTCCGAAGATACTCAAGGTGAAGGTGTTGCTGGTCTAGCACTTGTATCAACCAACTCCTATGACATATTTGACTCACCAAATGAAGGAATTGGAAGATGCTTCATGGCCAAGGGTCCTAAGGTAACACACCCCGAGTACGTTGATTTTAATAGTGATGAAGATGACTTGTTAGGTGATGATGATTTGCTTGTTGACAACTCTAGTGAAGAATATTATGGTGAAACATCAATTAATCATGCTAAAACGAATGACAATGATAAGGAGAAGATTGAGGCTCTAACTAAAGAACTAAACACTCTTAAGTTAGCTCATGAAACTATCTTCGAAGATCATAGAGAACTTTTAAGAGCTCATGAGAAATTACGCTTTGAAAAGCTCAATCTTGAGCAAGAGCATGAGTTCCTAAAAGCAATCAATGATGATCTCCGCAAGAATAGTTCTTCTTACATTGCCAAGTGTTTACTTTTATCCACCTACATGCCTCAAGTCAAGACTAGTAACAAGAATAAGAAAGATTCTTCCTCTAGTAGTAACAATGATCATGGTAAATCCAATATTGTTGCTTCTAGTAGTACTCTTGATTCCACTAATGATTCTCTTAGCCAAGTTACACTTGAGCAAGAAAATAGCTTATTGAAGGGAATTATAGAGAAAGGTGTTTACAAGAGCCTTGCCAGAAGTAAGCAATTCGAGGAAATTGTGCGCAAGCAAGGAATGCACCAGAAGAATCAAGGTGTTGGTTTTGAACGAAAGTTCAATGCCAATGGAGTTGAATGGGAAGAAGATCAATACCCCAAGACAAAGTTTGTTCCTCAACAAGAGAAGTATGACACTTCCTTCAAGGGGACACAAGCTCAAGATGATCTTCCACCACAAGACTACAAGCAAAAAGGCAAGGACAAGCTTCAAGAGGAGATTGATGCATTTGAAGAAGCTCCCAAGACCTTAGTCAAGTGGATTCCCAAGACTACTTCAAGTTCCACTACATCAAGTACGACTACAACTCCAAGGATTCCCATCAAGATGGTGTGGATCCAAAAGAAGAAGAACTAGAGAGTTCTCGAGGGTGACTACGCCAACATACTTCACTCTTACCATTTTGGCAAGAACAAGTGCAATCAACTTCCACATCTTGCACTAGTTCAAGGAGTCACCAACCCTCTTGTTGGTAAGACAAGGGACAAGGTAACCTAAAGTTTTCATGGACATCATCTTGTGTGTGCATCACTCTATGTCTATGGATATCCTTGTTTGTTCCTTGTGGGACTAACCCATGTAGGTATTGAAAGTGCAATTCACTCAAATGGATAGCTCCAAGTGATCTACATCAACATTGAGCATCCACATCTTCAACATCTACATGAAGTCATCATCGACAAAACCCAAGGTTAGTTCATCCCTCTTAGGGGGGATATCACATCTAGGGGGAGCTTTACTCTATGACTTGAGCTAAAGCAACTCTAAAGATGTGAGTACAACAATGCTTTATGTACAAGTGGTAACCCCACTTGAGCTTAAACGATGAGTATGACCTACGATCAAGTGTTCTCACTTGAGTCCTAAGTCAATATACTCATATATAGATGACCTAGTCATCGCAAATTGCTTGATAGATGCTAGAATTGGTTGTGCATGCTTTGCCACATATTTCATTTGCCATCTTATTATGTGAGCATGTTGGTTGCATATTTTACTCATTCAAGGACATCCACTTGTTGTTTTGATTGTTTGGCTTTCTTCTTTTGCCAAGTGGATGGACAAGAATGCCTAAGAACCTCCTCTAGCTATCTATGCTTTTCTCATCTCAAACTCTATTCATGCTGCATCACAAAACTTGATCAAGTCAGATTCGAATCACTCTGTGTGAGGAGTGCTCGGAGTCCCCGATTCGTCATAGACTTAAACTTCCAAAACCTCTTTATGAATCTCGGTCTCACCGATACACCATTTTCAGTCCTACCGAGTTCATTAAGTTGATCTAGGTTTCGATCTCGATGCAACCAATTTGAAATTTTCGGTCACACCGACAGGGTTGGGCTATATATAGTGACGGGCAAAATTTTGGAAATTTCTCCGAAACCTCTTCGCCCGCGCGATAGCCTGCTCTGCCTTCGTGGTCTCTGGATCGTCTTCTCGTCGCCAGCAGCCTCCAGTCGCTGGTCTCCGCCGCCGTCAACGGATTCCTGCCCCGCCGTTGCCGCCGTAGCGAGTCTCCGCCGAACTAGGGTATGGACTCGATCTTTGTGCTATTGTCCACTCCGATTCCTAGCACATTGTGATCATTATGATTCTTGCCATGATTGAAACACTCCTATCCAGTCAATGATCTCGTAGAATAGGTTTAATTCGAAAAATTTAGGGTTAGGTTTCCGCCGAAACCATCTCGGACCCACTGAGTTGAAAAACTCGGTCCCACCGATCTGGCTTTTGCCATTGCATAAGTGAAACTCGGTCTGACCGAGAATAACTTATCGGTGCGACCGATTTTGGAATTCTGTGAAACCCTAGCAGTCTCGGTGCCGCCGAACTGTGACTCGGTCTGACCGAGTTCACCAGTTCTGGTGCCAAAACTGCTTCGGTGTCACCGAGTTTGAAAATCGGTAGATCCGAGATGCTTTCTGTGGAAAACTAAAACTAAGTTTTTGAATTAATCTTTTGCAAAAATCTCTGCTTTTTGTGATGCTCATCCACTCTATCTTATCCATAATCTATTCACAGGGTCAGCAGTCAGTGTGCAACATGTCTGATCAAAGTGACAGCCAGAATGTGTCTGAGCAGCAAGTTGTGATGAGTGAGGGCACTAGCCCCTCAAGTTCTTCTGATGATGGCAGCAGGAGCACCCCCACTAATCTTCCTAAGGCTGCCAGACGTCAAAGGAAGAAGAGAACGTCTGATTCTAAGGATGAAGACTATGTGGCAGAGGAAGAGGCCACATCAAAGAGAGCTGAACCAGCTCAAGGAACCAAGCCAGGGCTGAAGATCAAAAGGCCAGCAGGCAGGCAGCCCATGTCAAAGGCTAGGGCTTCAACTGTGAAGCCTGCTCCCACTGAGCCCACTGCTGCTGAGGGCAAGAAAAGAAAAGAGAGGGTGAAAAATACTGTAGCCAGAGTGCTTGGGAAGGCCTCCATCATGGTAGATGAGGAGGAAGAAGAAGAAGAGGTTGTTGCACCAGCACCCAAGGCAGCGAAACTCATGGGAGATGCTATAAGGTCAGGAATAGCTGCATCCAAGCCCAAGGAAGCACCTAAGGCTGCATCTAAGCCTAAGAGTGCACCCAAGAGAAATACACAAAGCATCCCAGCTGCAGAAAAGAACAAGGCCCCAATGCCTGAAGCAATCGAAGAAGAGGAAGAGAGTGTCCTTAGGAAGCTCAAGCCCAAGATCCCAGATCACAACGATGCTCATCGTGTGGCTGGGGATGTGAAGCTCAGGAGAGATTCAGGGCTGAGGAAATGGAGAGAAGCAGATCCGTATGCTTCTAGGAGATGGACTGCCGTGGATTACAGATTCCATACCAAGGAGCAACAAGATTTCTATGAGATTGTTTTGCTTGATAAGAAGCCGATCGTTTGTGACATGAGATGGGTCGACTGGACCTACATCAAGGACAATGAAGAGCACTACCCCGGTGTATTTGACAGCTTTAGTGCATGTGGAGTTGCAGACTTTGTTGGGCAGAAGCTCACAAAGTGGAACGGGGAGCTGATTATGCAATTCTACTCCACAACACATTTTTATCTGGATGGCAGGATCACATGGATGTTAGAGGGTACAAGGTACCAATCCACTGTGGAAGAATGGGCGAAGTTGATCAATGCCCCAGAGGAGCAAGCTGATGACTTGGATATTTATGCCAAGAAAAAGATGGATCACAACTCCATGTCCAACATGTACAAGGAGATCCCGAATGAAGCGCTTGACACATTCAAGTTTGGCTCTGTGCACTATCTGCTCTCAGGATTGCCTACGATCAACTGGATCCTTAGGCACACCCTTTTGCCCAAATCAGGAGATCACAAGATGATCAGAGGTCACGCGATCAACTTGCTTCATGTATTTGACGTGCCTCAGAAATTCAAGGTCATGAGTCTCATTGTGGAAACAATCAAGAGGACAGCTGCAGACCAGAAGAGGAGTTGTGGGTATGCCCCACAGATTCAGGAGCTCATCAACTCCAAGATGGGCATGGGCGTGTATCTATTGGATAAGGAACACCTGCCCATCTGTCCAGATTTTGAGGATAACCAAGTGGTTATGACTGAGAATGAACCCTCTTCTGCCCATGCAAAAGCTCAGAAGGAGAAGGCGAGGAAGGAAAAAGCTGCCAGGATGCCTACTCAAGTAGAGGCATCTGATTACTTCTTGAAGACCAAGCAAGAGCAGCTCGGTTACCTGATAGCGTCCACCATGCGTATTGAGCAAGGACTTGCCACCCTGACTCAGAACCAGGCGAGCCTAGAGAGGATCATGGAACAGAGGTTCTATGACATGGACATCAAGGTGACAGAAATACAGACCGCCGTGGAGCAGCTTCAGGAGGACATGAATGAGAGGAGAGGCAGGACCACAACTGATGCTTTTGCCAGGGTGCCACGAGGTCCGAGGTCGTCTGCACTGCCAGTCGCTGACACTAGAGCCACAACGTCTGCACCAGCTACAGCCTCCGTTCCACCAGCTCCAGCATCCACTTCAGCCTCGACTCTGACCATTTCTACTGAAGGCTTCGTCCTTGGCGTGCTCCGGTCTCCACCACCACCTAAAGATCGAGCCTGAGCGTCGACTTAGCACTATGCATTTTCTAGGAACTTTTTGGTAACTTGTTGCCAAAGGGGGAGAAGATGTATAGATCATAGGCTTCGAGAGAGAGAGTGTTGCTTTTCTCTCTTGCTTTATTTGGTGGTTTTTCGAACTTTGTTTGCTTGTGTGTGAGATACTACGTCCTTATGTTCGTGAGACATCGATGATCATGTGTTTGATCATAAGCTACACTTAATGTTTGCTTAATGCTTGCTATATATTATCATTCTATCTATTGTCTGTGATCATTCACTATTCTTGGTGATGAGTGCTTGTATTTCAATCTTATCATTTTTTAGCGCTCCACCAAGATGTATGTGACATGGAAGAGTAACTCATGATTCTAACTCCTTGTGCATTTGCAGTCCAAAGCAAATTTTAAATATGCACAAATTTAGGGGGAGCTCTTACTTGTCACATACTTCTCAAAGCGATGATATATTTCATGCCTATTATCATTTGTCGAAGCTTTGATCTATATGTTGTCATCAATTACCAAAAAGGGGGAGATTGAAAGTGCAACTATCCCTAGGTGGTTTTGGTAATTCATAACAACATATAGCTCATTGAGCTAATGCTATTTCAAGATGATTATTTCAGGAAAGCTCAATGATTGGCATGGCATGGATGTGAAAGTGGAACCCTCAAAATGCTAAGGACAAGAATTGGCTCAAGCTCAAAAGTTCAAGACTCTTCATTTTATATTTTAGTGATCCAAGATCACATTGAGTCTTTAGGAAAAGCCAATACTATCAAGGAGGGATGAGGTGTTGCTTAATGAGCCTCTTGCTTTATGTGCTTAGTGATATGCTCCAAAATCCTCAGCTACTTTCCCATATCCACAAACGACCTAAACCCTAAGCCAAACTCGGTCATACCGATTCTGTCAATCCAGCGCCACCGAGTTTCACTTGTCATTTGCCACTGCCAAACCCTAGCAATTCGGTCCTACCGATAAGGTTCTCGGTCTCACCGAGATGGGCTTGCAAACTCTCTGTTTCCCTTTCGTAACTTTTCGGTCTCACCGAAAGAGCGAATCAGTCCCACCGAGAATGCAAGGTAAACTCTATGTTTCCTTCTTGTAATGTTTCGGTCTCACCGAAAGAGCAAGTCGGTCCCACCGAGTTTGCCTGACCAACTCTCTGGTTAGCTAAGTGCCTAACTCGGTCTCACCGAGTTTGTGCGATCAGTCTCACCAAGATTACGTTATGCCCAAACCCTAACCGAATCGATCCTACCGAGTTGCATCTCAGTCCCACCGAAATTCCTAACGGTCACTAGATTTACCATTTCGGTCCAACCGAGTTTGATGATTCGGTCCCACTGAGATTGGAAAACTGTGTGTAACGGTTGGATTTTGTGTGGAGGCTATATATACCCCTCCACCACCTCTTCATTTGAAGAGAGAGCCATCAGAACACATACACCATTCCTACTCATATGTTCTGAGAAAGAACCACCTACTCATGTGTTGAGACCAAGATATTCCATTCCTATCATATGAATCTTGATCTCTAGCCTTCCCCAAGTTGCTTTCCACTCAAATCTTCTTTCCATCAGATCCAAATCCTATGAGAGAGAGTTGAGTGTTGGGGAGACTATCATTTGAAGCACAAGAGCAAGGAGTTCATCATCAACACACCATTTGTTACTTCTTGGAGAGTGGTGTCTCCTAGATTGGCTAGGTGTCACTTGGGAGCCTCCGACAAGATTGTGGAGTTGAACCAAGGAGTTTGTAAGGGCAAGGAGATCGCCTACTTCGTGAAGATCTACCGCTAGTGAGGCAAGTCCTTCGTGGGCGATGGCCATGGTGGAATAGACAAGGTTGCTTCTTCATGGACCCTTCATGGGTGGAGCCCTCCGTGGACTCGCGCAACTGTTACCCTCCGTGGGTTGAAGTCTCCATCAACGTGGATGTAGGATAG
Organism: Triticum monococcum; assembly: GCA_034509565.1. Classification (NCBI taxonomy): domain Eukaryota; kingdom Viridiplantae; phylum Streptophyta; class Magnoliopsida; order Poales; family Poaceae; genus Triticum; species Triticum monococcum. The sequence continues at coordinate 414,836,140 of CM067845.1, forward strand.
CACCACCTATCCGAACCACGGGAAAACATCCGTGTCTCCAATTGCGTTTGAATCCTCCAAACCCTTACCTTTACATTCTTGCAAGTTGCATGCTTTACTTTCCGCTGCCAATAAACTCTTTGCATGCTTGCTTGAATTGTGTGATGATTGCTTGACTTGCTCTAAGATAGCTAAAATCTGCCAAGAACTAAAATTGGGAAAATGCTAAGTTTTTAATTGGTCAAGTAGTCTAATCACCCCCCCTCTAGACATACTTTCGATCCTACACCTCCCCGAGCTCCACTTTCTCCACTAAACGATGCAGCTCGCTCCCAGCGTCACGTAGCTGCTCTCCACCGTCGATTTGGTCGTCGCAGACGCAAACCCGAGCCCCTCCGCCGTGTCTGTCGTCGCCAGTGTCAAGCCGCCGACGAGTTTGACTCAGTTTGACTCCTGTGCGGGCCCAGGTAGACCCCCCTGGGTCTATGACAGGTGGGGCCGGTCTACTAATCAGTTTAAGATTAGTTTTAACTAATTCTAATTAGTTTAGACACTGACATGTGGGCCCAGGCCCCATTGATAGCTAATTAGTGTTAATCTAATTCTGTTAACTAGTTGTGACACTGACAGAGAGGGCCCACGAGTCAGGTTTGACCTGGCCGACTCACTTGACCGCTGACGTCACACCTATGTTATGCTGACGCATTAATTCAATTACTAGAATTATTCTTATATAGGAAATTCCAGAAAATATCCAAAACTTCTAAAAATCATAGAAAATCAACCATGGCTCCAAATGCAAAGATTTATATATGAAAAATGATCAGAAAAATTCAATCTATCCATCTGTAATGGTCTCATGCATGACAAACAAGTTAACCTTGCTATTTAAGCAGAATAAGGTAATGCACTAATAAGGCCATGTTTAATGAGCTAATATTTGAATCTTTGATTCAAATGAGCTCACCCCCTTCTGTTTTAGCTTGCATTAGGCCAAGACACTTTCATCTTGCCATATCATAGAATGCATCATATTGTTGCATATTGCCATGTGTTGATTACGTTCGATGTGTCTTTTGTGGTAGGTTCTGCCTCCGAGGATAACCCCGAGTATCCGTCTGAAGGGCAGTACCCTACAACAGGCAAGCAACCCATTGATCATTCCGATACAAACCCATGTTCTCGCTTCTGCTCTTGTTTACTGCATTAAGACAACGCGATTCAAACTACTATGTGCTACGGTAGTTGAACCCTTATCCTCTGCATGACCTGTCATTGCCACAGTAACTAGATGAAACCCACTAGCATGTGTAGGAGTTGATTGAGCCATGTATATGATTCCTACCTTGCTATGCCTGCTATGCTTAGAGTTGTGTCAGGTCTGGTTCATCTGGGTGATGGGCTAGAGTGATATGATGATGTCGGTAATGTGAGGGATGTGTTGAACATGTTTTGGTAATGGTATCAATGAGAGGCCATGTAGGAGTACATGGTGGGTTGTTTCATTGAGGCTGTCCATAAGAACTGAGATATGTATGCGTGATTTAAGATTCAGCTACTACCACACATTGGGCCCTGAAATATGACACCGCTCGACTTACTGACCCCTCTCGCCCTTTGTCCAGGAGTTGCAACTAGTTTCTGGTGTTTGTAGGTTATGTGTTGGCGGCCGTGCGTAGCGCTGACCCTAGGGGTGGGCTATGATGCGGTAGATACACCATGGCACGGTGTACCGAGTCGCCCGTTTGGTGTCTCAGGAACCCTACACACATCGTTTGGGGCCATTGAGGACACCCCGGCCGGATTTCCTTGCGGATGGAACCTGAATAGGTGATAAACCTGGACTAGAGACTTGTGAGGTTAGTCAGGTCGTGGTCTACACCCACGTCGGCTTTCGCTTGAAGTCTGCCGAGCACATGTCATGTGTAGACGCTAAGTGGTGAAAACATGTGTGACGAAGTACACCCCTCCAGGGTATAAAACTATTCGAATAGTCGCGTCCGTGGTAAAGGACTACTTGGTTGCCTATACAGTTCATAGACAAGTTAATGGTTACTACTAAAAGACTCAAGATAAGTGTGAGTACCGAGGATGGCCCTCTCGTAGGATGACGAGAGAGGATCCCCGGTGGAGTATTGTGTTGGTGAGTAGTGGACTCGTGTACGAAAACTATTTTACTAGTGGAGTTCCATAGGATAGCTTAGCCAAGAGTCAAAGCTAGCTTGCTGCAATAACCCCACCACCTTCTTGAGAATGAGCATGTATAGTAGGTTCTGTTGTAAGACTTGCTGAGTACCTTTGTACTCATGTTTGCTTAATTACTGTTTTCAGACGACAACACCGCCCCCTCCAATGGGTTCTACGTAGACCTTGACGTCGATGAGTGACTAGCCACCCAGGTGGTGATCCTGGCCATGGAGGGCCCTATGTTGATAGACAGGCTTCGAGAAGCCTTCTTTCTTTCTAGTGTTTGTATTCAGACTAGTTGCTTCCGCTTGTGCTTGTATGATTGTATGACTTGAGTGTCGGGTCATGTGACCCCTATCTGTATGAACATGTTATGTATGGCTCTCTGGAGCCTTTAAATAAAGTACTTGAGTTGTAGAGTTTTGTTGTGATGCCATGTTGTATGTACTCATATCGGGCATATTGTGTGTATGATTGAAATGCTTGGTATGAGTGGGATCCGACAATCTAGTTGTTTATCCTTGGCAGCCTTTCTTATGGGGAAATGTAGTCTAGTGTTCCTCGAGCCATAGTAGTCCGCTACAGCCCGGTTCACCGGAGTCCTGCTAGCCCAGCACTACTGCTCAGGACACTTGACTGACCGGCATGTGTTTCACGTCGTTCATATGTCTGTCCCTTCGGGGAAATGTCACGCGGTGACATCCGGAGTCCTGCCTAGCCTGCTATAGCCCGGGTTTCCCCGGAGTCCTGTTAGCCCAGTGCTACAGCCCGGAATCACTCGCTGATGACCGACATGCTCGATGTGATTCATGTATGCCTGTCTCCATAGGTCTGTGCCGCTGTGGGTTCACGACTAGCCATGTCGGCCCGGGTTCTCCGTCATATGGATGCTAGCGACACTATCATATATGTGACCCAAAAGGCGCAAACGGTCCCAGGACATGGTAAGGCGACACCCGTGGGATACCGTGCGTGAGGCCGCAAAGTGATATGAGGTGTTACTGGCTAGATCGATGTGGCTTGGAATCGGGGTCCTGACATGATTACTCCGTGTAGTTGATGCTGGTTGGTTTATTTGGTGGAAGATCATATGTTCAGATCCTATATGCATATTATTACCCCTGTGATTATGAACATGAATATGCTTTATGAGTAATTATGTTTGTTCCTGAGGACAAGGGAGAGGTCTTGCTATTAGTAGTCATGTGAATTTGGTATTCGTTTGATATTTTGATAAGATCTATGTTGTCTAGCCTCTAGTGGTGTTATGTGAACATCGACTACATAACACCTCACCATTATTTGGGCCTAGAGGAAGGCATTGGGAAGTAATAAGTAGATGATGGGTTGCTAGAGTGACAGAAGTTTAAACCCTAGTTTATGCGTTGCTTCGTAAGGGGCTGATTTGGATCCATATGTTTCATGCTATGGTTAGGTTTACCTTAATACTTTTGTTGTAGTTGCGGATGCTTGCAATAGAGGTTAATCATAAGTGGGATGCTTGTTCAAGTAAGAACAGCACCCAAGCACCGGTCCACCCACATATCAAATTATCAAAGTATCAAACGTGAATCATATGAACGTGATGAAAACTAGCTTGACGATATTCCCATGTGTCCTCGGGAGTGCTTTTCGTATTATAAGAGTTTGTTCCGGCTTGTCCTTTTCTACAAAAAGGATTGGGCCACTTTGCTGCACTTTATTTACTTTTGTTACTTGTTGCTCATTACAATTTATCTTATCACAAAACTATCTGTTACCACTTATTTCAGTACTTGCAGAGAATACCTTGCTGAAAACCGCTTATCATTTCCTTCTGCTCCTCATTGGGTTCGACACTCTTACTTATCGAAAGGACTACGATAAATCCCCTATACTTGTGGGTCATCAAGACTCTTTTCTGGCACCGCTGCCGGGGAGTGTAGCGCCTTTGGTAGGTAGAATTTGGTAAGGAAAAATTTATATAGTGTGCTGAAATTTACTGTCACTTGCTACTATGGAAAGTAATTCTCTGAGGGGCTTGTTTGGGGTATCTTCACCCCGTCCAGTAGAGCAAAGAGTTGCTCCTCAACCTACTAAACCTATTGAAAATGAAACTCCCTTTGAATTCCCTTCGGGTATGATGGAAAAACTGCTAGCTAACCCTTTTACAGGAGATGGAACAAAGCATCCTGATGAGCACTTAATATATGTGGATGAAGTTTGTGGATTATTTAAGCTTGCAGGTATACCCGATGATGTTGCCAAGAAGAAGGTCTTCCCTTTATCTTTGAAGGGAGACGCATTGATATGGTATAGGCTATGTGATGATATGAGATCATGGAACTATAAAAGATTGAAATTGGAATTTCATCAAAAGTATTACCCTATGCATCTTGTTCATCGTGATCGCAATTATATATATAATTTCTGGCCTCGCGAAGGAGAAAGCATCGCTCAAGCTTGGGGGAGGCTTAAATCAATGTTATATTCATGCCCCAATCATGAGCTCTCAAGAGAAATGATTATTCAAAATTTATATGCTCGGCTTTCTGATAATAATCGCACCATGCTCGATACTTCTTGTGCTGGCTCTTTTATGATGAAGACTATTGAATTTAAATGGAATTTATTGGATAGAATTAAACGCAACTCTGAAGATTGGGACCTCGACGAAGGTAAGGAGTCAGGTATGACACCTAAGTTTATTGTGTTAAATCTTTTATGGACATCGATATTTTCCGTAAGTTTAGCACTAAATATGGACTTGACTCTGAGATAGTAGCTTCTTTCTGTGAATCTTTTGCTACTTATGTTGATCTCCCTAAGGAGAAGTGGTTTAAATATCATCCTCCCATAGAAGTAAAAGTAGTTGCACCTATTAAAGTTGAAGAAAAGACTGACACTTATAACGATCCTATTGTTCCTACTTTTTATGTTGAGAAACCACCTTTCCCTGTTAGAGTAAAGGATCATGCTAAAACTTTAAATGTTGTTTGTAAAAGAAATATTAGAACTTATACACCTCCTGAGGAAGTTAAAGTAGAACCTAATATTGCTATTGTTAAAGATCTCTTGTCTGATAATATTGATGAGCATGTTATTCAGTTCGAAGGTGAAACTACTAGAATTGCTAAACCTTGTGCTAAAGATAAACATAGACCTGTGGTAGGCGTGCCTGTTATTTCTGTTAAAATAGGAGATCATTGTTATCATGGCTTATGTGATATGGGTGCTAGTGCTAGTGTTATACCTTATGACTTGTATAAAGAAATCAAGTATGAAATTGCACCTGCTGAATTAGAAGATATTGATGTCAGAATTAAACTTGCCAATAGAGATACTATTTCGGCGATGGGAATCGTTAGAGATGTTGAAGTCTTGTGTGGGAAAACTAAATATCCTGCTGATTTTCTTGTTCTTACGTCTTCGCAAGATAGCTTTTGTCCCATTATATTTGGTAGACCCTTCTTGAACATTGTTAATGCTAGGATAGATTGCGAAAAGAATGTTGTTACTATTGGCTTGGATGATATGGTTCGTGAGTTTAATTTCTCTAAATTTAGTAAACAACATCGTGAGGAAGAATTACCTAGTAAGGATGAAATTATTGGTCTTGCTTCTATTGCCGTACCTCCTAGTGATCCTTTAGAACACTATTTGCTAGACCATGAAAATGATATGTTCATGAATGAAAGAAGGGAAATAGATGAAGTATTCTTTAAACAGGAACCTATTCTGCAACACAATTTGCCTGTTGAAATTTTAGGGGATCCTCCTCCACCCAAGGGTGATCCCGTGTTTGAGCTTAAACCTTTGCATGATAATCTTAAATATGCTTATCTTGATGAAAAGAAGATATATCATGTTATTATTAGTGCTAACGTTTCAGAGCATGAAGAAGAAAGATTATTGAAAATTCTGAAGAAGCACCGTACTGCTATTGGATATACTCTTGATGATCTTAAGGGCATTAGTCCCACTCTATGTCAACATAAAATAAATTTGGAAGCAGATGCCAAACCAGTTTGTGATCCTCAACGACATTTGAATCCTAAAATGAAAGAAGTGGTACGAAAAGAAATACTCAAGCTTCTGGAGGCAGGTATAATTTACCCCGTTGCTGATAGTCAGTGGGTAAGTCATGTCCATTGTGTCCCTAAGAAGGGAGGTATTACTTTTGTTCCTAATGATAAAGATGAATTGATTCCACAAAGAATTATCACAAGTTATAGGATGGTAATTGATTTCCGCAAATTAAATAAAGCTACTAAGGAAATCATTACCCCTTACCTTTTATTGATCAAATGCTAGAAAGATTATGCAAACATACACACTATTGCTTTCTAGATGGTTATTCTGGTTTCTCTCAAATACCTGTGTCAGCTAGAGATCAATCAAAGACTACTTTTACATGCCCTTTTGGTACTTTTTCTTATAGACGTATGCCTTTTGGTTTATGTAATGCACCTGCTACCTTTCAAAGATGCATGATGGCTATATTCTCTGACTTTTGTGAAAAGATTTGTGAGGTTTTCATGGATGACTTTTCCGTCTATGGTTCCTCTTTTGATGATTGCTTGAGCAATCTTGATCGAGTTTTGCAGAGATGTGAAGAAACTAATCTTGTCTTGAATTGGGAAAAGTGCCACTTTATGGTTAATGAAGGTATTGTCTTGGGGCATAAAGTTTCTGAAAGAGGTATTGAAGTTGATAAAGCCAAGGTCGATGCTATTGAAAAGATGCCATTGTCGGCATTCTAGGAATGGGGGTCCCCAGACTTGCCTGCCTGCGGCCTATGGCGTGGCTCAAAGGGGGGCCCAGCGCGGCCCATCTTCACCAACACAGACCCAAGACCCTCGCGAGGGGCCAAGCCTCACGGGGCGGATGACACGGAGCTTCCTCAGGCACGGCCTCATCAGGCTGGCTCGCGAGGAGGCAGAGAGATCAAGGCGGGGTACCTCACGAGGTGCCCGTGACGCAAGCCATGACGACCAAGGGCCCCAGGCGGGTGCCAGCCCGCACAATGTCCTCCTTTCCTCTTTGGTGCAAAGGGGGCAAGCGCAGCCGCGGAGTATCGAGGCATCAGGCAAAGGTTGCCATTTCGGTGCAACAAGACCAAGACCAGGAGGACTACAAGACGGAGGTCATTGTGGAGCCCAAGACGGCGTCACCGCCAGAGCTTTGTGCAAGCGAAGACTACTTTTGTCAGGATAACTGGTACTAGCTGTCCCCTTTCAAATTAGCCCGCCATCGTTGGCTCCCTTCCTGCTCGATATTTGGGAAGAGGACCAGGGCCTCTATAAATAGGACCGGCCACCCGTAGGGTGGAGATGATCGAAGGATCAAGGGGCTGAGAGGTTAGGGTTTAGAGAAGGGACAATCGAGAAGACAGACAGAGAGAGAGAGAGAGAAGGGTGACTGAACTCCTCCGGGCAGTTCATCCCCCCAGCCAAGAACATACCCTCGCGAGGCTGTTCTTCCTTGTATTGTTCATCATCATCAGCCCAAGAGGCAATCCACCACACCACACACTGGAGTAGGGTATTACACCACAACGGTGGCCCGAACCAGTATAAACCTTGTGTCCCTCGTGTTATTCTTTCCATAGCTTAGACCTTAGCGAGGCGGAGGGGTGCAGGTAGGTAGGAGGCGAAATCTCCGCGCGCACCCCAGTGTTCGAACCTCAAGGGTCTGCCGGAACCTGAAATCCGACATTTGGCGTGCCAGGTAGGGGTGCGCCGGGATTCGTCTTCCACCACCCCGTTCTCCTCCGACCATCACGCCCATGTCTCACACTCGTCGGGCCCGCGCCGAGCGCCGGGCCGCTCTCGCTTCCCGCGTCGCCTAGACGGCCCCTGCCGGCGGGCATCCTCACCGTTCCCCGTCACCTACCATCAACGCCGCCACCGGCCCGGCGGGGGACGAGCAGCAAGCATCGTCTCAGCATCCGTCCGTGCGGCAAGACGGCCGCACGGCAACTCCCTCGCTCACCCCAGCTGGTTCTTCGTCCCGCGCGCTCCGCGCGCCCATGGAGGCTCGGGCTGCGCTCATCACGGCAAACGAGCTCCTGCGCTACCGTCCCGTCGACGACGTCTACGAAGAATGGCTCGACCACGTCGCTGAGCTCGTCCGCACCGCAGGGGGCTCTCCTGCGCCGTCCGTTCCGCTACACCGCACCCCGCCCCGCGCAGGCGATGAAGCTCCGGCGGCGCCCCGGCTGCCTCCTCCTCAGGAAGGCACCATGGCTCCAAGGCGCGTGGCCCCTGGGCGGAACCCGCTCCGTCAGGTGCCAGCGCGGCAAGAGCAGAGCTGCCAAGAAGTCCCTCGCCCGCAAGAAGCTGCCCAGGCGCTCCCTGCTCCAGCACGTCGCGACCATGCTCCTGCTCCCGCGCGTCAAGACCCCGCGCTGCTCCCAGCTGCAGCGCGTGGGGACGTGCAAGACCAAGCTCTCCGTCACCCAAGGCCTACCATGGCCACAGCAGGCTGCCGTGCCTTCACCGTCGAGCTACGCAGCGTCACGTGGCCCGGCAAGTTCAAGCCAGACCTGCCTCCTCGCTACGACGGCACGGCTGACCCTGCGGAGTTCCTCCAGCTCTACGAGCTGGGCATCGAAGCTGCCAATGGAGACGAGAAGGTCATGGCGAACTGGTTCCCCATGGCGCTCAAGGACGGGGCCCGCACCTGGCTCCTGAACCTGGCTCCAGGCACAATCTCCTCCTGGGACAAGATGCGCACCCGCTTCATCGCCAACTTCCAAGGTACTCGCAACCGGCCACCCGCCGTGAGCGACATGCGCCGCATCAAGCAACAGCCCGGGGAGACCCTGTAGAAGTACATCCAGCGTTTCAACGCGCGCCTCAAGATTCCCAAGGTGACTGAGGAGGCCATCATCTCAGCCTTCTCCAATGGCGTGCGCGACGTCAAGATGAAGGAGGAGCTGGCGATGCATGAAGACCTGTGCACTTCCTTGGAGCTATTCAACCTGGCAACCAAGTGTGCCAGGGCCGAGGAAGGGCGTCTCTCCCTCCTCGAGCTGCCTGCCGCAGACCCAGAAGAGAAGAAGCCCAAGGCCAAGGATGTGAAGCGCAAGGGGGCTGCCGTGCTCGCGGCAGAACCAGACACCAAGCAGGGCAGAGATCAGCCCGAACTTTCCAAGGGCAGCCGGTACTGTGTGTACCACGACCTCCACAGCCACAACACCAACGAATGTCAAGAACTCCGAGCCGTGCGAGAAGAAAGGATCGGCCGTCGCCCTAACCGCAGTGACCGGGGCTACGGTCGAGGAGGAGGAAGGAACGCAGGACGCTGGGAAGACCGTGCCCCGCGCCAAGGGTGGCGCGATCAACCTTGCGAGGATCGCTGGCAAGACCCGCCTCACGAGGGAGACTGGAGGGATCGGCCTCGCGAGGATCGCTCGCAAGGCAACGCAGGCCTCCCTCCGCTGCCGCCGCAGCCAAGGAGAAACGAGGACCACCACCAGGACGAGGGGGCTGGGGGCTTCCAGGAGCCGCGCGTGATCGCCTGCATCCTGGGCGGGGCTCAAGCCCCAGCCTCTCAACGCATCTTTAAGCAGTTCGCCCGCGAAGTGAACGCGGTCCTCCCCAGGCTCGAAGTCACACGCCCTCTCAGGTGGTCGGCGTGCGCCATCACGTTCAGCTCAGCAGATCAGCTCAAGTGTGCGGCTACAGCCGGAGTCCTCCCGATGCTTTGTTCCCCAATCGTCAGCAACATGGTGGTCACCAAGACCCTCATCGATGGCGGGGCAGGGCTCAACGTCCTATCCATGGAAACATTCAACAATCTCCAAGTGCCCTACAGCCAGCTTCAGCCAACCAAGCCTTTCTCCGGTATCACCGACGACTCCATGGTCCCGATTGGGCAGGTCCGCCTCCCTGTCACCTTCGGGGCACGTGACAACTACCGCGCCGAGCTCATCGACTTCGACGTCACTCACATTCGCCTGGAGTACAACGCCATCCTTGGGTAACCAGCGCTGGCCAAATTCATGGTCGTAACTCACCACGTCTACAACGTCCTCAAGATGCCAGGAAGTGGCGGAGTCATCACGGTGCCCTGTGAAGAGAAGGACGCGGTGTGTTCCTTGGAACGAGCCTTTCAGACCGCATCACTGGAAGACCCGGATCACGGAAGCAGGAGGCTTCCCGAGACCGCCCCCAAGAAGAAGAGGACATCGTCCGGCTCGGCCCCTCAGGAGGCAGGCCCCTCTGGGCCCGCGCCTGCCCAGGGGGGACCTCCCTCCATCACATAGGAAAGCGCGCCTGGCGCCCTCCTTAGGCAGGGCTCGGGGGCTCTCCCCTGGAGGGCCACCGACCTAGCTAGGGTCACGAGGGAGGCGCTTGGGCACCACATGGAGGCATGTTTCGAAGCACGTTTCCCTCAAGAAGGAGCAATGCGAGGAGAGCCACACCCTCAGGAGTTCGTCAGCAAGGCCACCCAGGAGCTGCAGGAGTCAAGAGTCATGAAAGGCAGCCGCCGCCTACCAGCAGTGGCTCCCCATCCAGGCAAGGATGGTGGGCTGCGCGTCTGCATCGACATACCAGGGCTCAACCGAGTCGCCTCTCTGGAGCGCCTCTGGCCCTCGCGAGTGGGGCGCTGCGGAGGTCCACCCCACAGCTACGTTCGCATGCCTTACGGCTTGCCGAATGCGGCCGCCACGTACCAGCGCCTCATGAGGGGCATCATGGAGGCACAAGAGGCCAGGCGTTCCGCAGCCCTGGCAGAGATGGAGATGGTCCGCGACGAGCCACCAGTGCCTCCGGAGCCTCCCGAGGCCCCTGGGCCTGGGGGCTCGTGAGGATCGGCTTCTGCTACCCATCGAGTCTGCTACACCAACACCCCTTCGTCTTCAACGTCATCAGGTGACATCTTTCAAGTTTCACTTCCAGCTGGGAGCGCCCCCCAGGGCTGCATTATTCCCAAGCCGCATGGGTCCGTCCCTGCGGCGTGTATCCCTTTTATTTCATGTTGTTAGCTTACCTTGTTGGGGGCGCCCCTCGGGCTGCACGATCCCCAAGTCGCTCAGGCCAGACCCAGTGATGTCCGCCTTCCCAGCATCTATTTGAATGAATCCACTCCTCTTCTGCTAATGTGCTTGACCTAGTTGCCCGCTCAACTGACGGAACTGCTCACAAACGGCACGACGCTTGCGCATGGGTCCGTCCCTGCAACGCCGACAAACCTGAATGGCTGAGCTCTGGCCGCGGCAGCCCCGCATGGCGCCACCTCGTCAAGCCTTCAGTGCCTCATTACCCCTCGGAAGCAACCAACGGCTGACTGTCAATTGTCATGGCAACCCCCTTGTTTTTCTATGATGGACCTACAGGACCTCCCGAAGGAGTTGCGTCAGGCGAGGCCCTTGCGGTGTCTCCTTCACTCTCGTCCACACGAACTGCTTGCACGTTAAAGGGGGGGTGCCTGAGCATCGCGACTTAGGGCTCCTACTAGCTCTCCAGCCCTCACCCTCTGGCCTTGTCCACGGCATCACGACCTGGCATACCAGCGACGGCTGAGACTCGCTCGGGGGCCGGGACCCGAGGACGTAGAGCAGAAAGGGGAGCAAAGGCGAGAGGGGAGGGACACGCGCAGACCTCGCCAAGCAACCTCATGCCTGCCGATGCATGGACCCGGCGACACACCAGAAAGCGGCCCCTGATTCTCGAGATAAGTCACCACCCGGAAGCGCCAGCTACCGTGGCATCATCCCCGCACCTAATGCAATCCCATGTTAGCGACGCCACTCTCCTTTCTCACCGAACGATGGCTGCTTGAGCGCCAAAGGGGACCTCCTGAGCATCGCGACTCAGGGGCTCTTACCGGACTCCGAGTCGCTCACCTCCTGGCCTTGACCACGGCATCGCGACCTGGCATACCAGTGACGGCTGAAGCCGCCTTAGGACTGGGAGCTGTCGGCGCAGAGCACCAAGCCCTCGTGAGGTTCGAAAGGGAGGACTGAGCTAAAATGGAATGAGCAACTCGCACAATTCTACGACAAGGGTTATATTAACAAAACAGGATCACAGGCACCTTACAAACCCCCACGGGACGCGTCTTTGATTCCTCGCAGGGAACAGATCCTAAAGGGACACAAACTACGCATGTCCCTGTAAAAGACGCCATCATCAACAGTGGGTCGTCAAGCACCGACGCCAACCCCATCTAGATCAGAGTCGGCGGCGGCCTGACGAGCCCGCCCTACTCCAGGAGCGGCACAGGTTCGGGGGCTCGTAGCTGTCGTCGCTCGTCTCCGGAGTCGCGAAGAGCTCGCCGGAGTCGCTGGAACCTCCGACGCCTCCACCGCCTGAGGAGCCGCCAAGGGAGCGGTTGGCGGGCCCAGTCCTTGTCGCGGCAGGGTCCTGGCCACCTCTCCCGGGGCAGCACTCCAGCCGGCGCCCGCTCGCATCAAAGACCTTGAAGAACATCACCGAAGCACCGTCGTACTCCAAGTGGATTGCAAGGGTGCCTCTTGTCCGGCAAACCTGGGCGATCTCGCTCCAGCCCCGAGTCATGAAGACCTCGCCGGGGGCAACGACCGCGACCTCTGCCTCGGTCGCGAGGGTGCTGCAGCCGGCGTGCTGCAGCCAAAACTCCAGGAGTTCTCCCTGCGGGATGATGGAGGCGAAGAAGGGAGGAAGGCAAATCCAAGACTGAGGAGGCATGGTGACGTGGAGCATGAACTCTCGGGAGGAACCCTTGGTGGGGACCCCAGGGGGGATGACCCACACCTTCGTGACTCGTCGGCGCCGACGGCGGCGCCGCCCGTGGCGATCAGCATCAGCTCCTTTAGGGCCCTCTATGTGGGCGTACAAGGGAAGCAGGAACCCCGGCGGCGCCCGCTCGCACCAAGGCCTCAACACCACCTGATGGGCCCCCTCGTCCGGGCCACGGAGGACGAGCCGTTTCTTCAGCGGGAGCGGGTCTGGTTCCTCTTAGGGAGCCATTCCCTTCTCTGCCGTCGAGAACCGGCGGATCGGAGCCATCGCAGCAAGATGGAGTAAGGACCGGGAAGAAGGAGAAGCAAGGAGGGATGGACTGGAAGGGCGCGCGTTGTTCCGTACTTATGGCCGGCGAAGGCCAACCGCCAACCTCCATGATTGCAGGTAATCATGACCCACTTTGCATGCAGGGACTTGTCCAGTCCGTGCAGTTGCCGAGGCGCCATGGGGAAGTGGAGGCGCCCACGTCCAATCAACCGCCACGCGGCACCCAAGGCTGCAGGCTGTTAGGGCCCGCGGCGCTTCGCTCTTGCCCTTCTGCCTCCCTGCACGGCCAAGTCTGGGCGCGCCTTGGGCCTGGGGGCTACTGTCGGCGTTCTGGAAACGGGGGTCCCCAGACTTGCCTGCCTGTGGCCTGCGGCGTGGCTCAAAGGGGGGCCCAGCGCGGCCCATCTTCACCAACACAGACCCAAGACCCTCGCGAGGGGCCAAGCCTCGCGGGGCGGACGACGCGGAGCTTCCTCAGGCACGGCCTCATGAGGAGGCGGAGAGATCAAGGCGGGGTACCTCATGAGGTGCCCGTGATGTAAGCCATGACGACCAAGGGCCTCGGGCGGGTGCCAGCCCGCACAGTGTCCTCCTTTCCTCTTTGGTGCAAAGGGGGCAAGCGCAGCCGCGGAGTACCGAGGCATCAGGCAAAGGTTGCCATTTTAGTTCAACAAGACCAAGACCAGGAGGACTACAAGATGGAGGTCATCGTGGAGCCCAAAACGGCGTCACCGCCAGAGCTTTGTGCAGGCGAAGACTACTTTTGTCAGGATAACTGGTACTAGCTATCCCCTTTCAAATTAGCCCGCCATTGTTGGCTCCCTTCCTGCTCGATATTTGGGAAGAGGACCAGGGCCTCTATAAATAGGACCAGCCACCCGCAGGGTGGAGAGGATCGAAGGATCAAGGGGCTGAGAGGTTAGGGTTTAGAGAAGGGACAATCGAGAAGACAGAGAGAGAGAGAGAGAGAGAGAGAGAAGGGTGACTGAACTCCTCCCAGCAGTTCATCCCCCAGCCAAGAACAGACCCTCGCGAGGCTGTTCTTCCTTGTATTGTTCATCATCATCAGCCCAAGAGGCAATCCACCACACCACACACTGGAGTAGGGTATTACACCACAACGGTGGCCCGAACCAGTATAAACCTTGTGTCCCTCGTGTTATTCTTTCCATAGCTTAGACCTTAGCGAGGCGGAGGGGTGCAGGTAGGTAGGAGGCGAAATCTCCGCGCGCACCCAAGTGTTCGAACCTCAAGGGTCTGCCGGAACCCGAAATCGGACAGCCATGTCCCAAGGACATCAAAGGTATAAGAAGTTTCCTTGGTCACGCCGGATTTTACAGGAGGTTCATTAAGGACTTCTCAGAAATTTCTCGGCCTCTGACTAATTTATTGCAAAAAGATATACCATTTGTCTTTGATGATGATTGTGTAGAAGCATTTGAAATACTTAAGAAAGCATTAGTCACTGCACCTGTTGTTCAGCCACCTGATTAGAATTTACCCTTTGAAATTATATGTGATGCTACTGATTATGATGTAGGTGCTATTCTAGGGCAAAGAGTTGATAAGAAATTAAATGTTATTCATTATGCTAGTAAGACTCTAGACAATGCTCAAAGAAATTATGCTACTACTGAAAAAGAACTTTTAGCAGTTGTATTTGCTTGTGATAAGTTCAGACCTTATATTGTTGATTCTAAAGTAACTATTCACACTAATCATGCTCCTATTAAATACCTTATGGAAAAGAAAGATGCTAAACCTAGACTTATTAGATGGGTTCTCTTGCTACAAGAATTTGATTTGCATATTGTTGATAGAAAGGGAGCTGAGAACCCCGTTGCGGACAACTTGTCTAGGTTAGAGAATGTTCTTGATGACCCACTACCTATTAATGATAACTTTCCTGATGAACAATTAAATGGTATAAGTACTTCTCGTAGTACTCCATGGTATGCTGATTATGCTAATTATATTGTTGCTAAGTTTATACCACCTAGCTTCACATACCAGCAAAAGAAAAAGTTTTTCTATGACTTCAGACATTACTTTTGGGATGACCCACATCTTTATAAAGAAGGAGTAGATGGTGTTATTGTCGGGACCCCGATTCTAAGCCACACCGATCTAGCCGGTAACACCTCATATCACTTTGCGGCCTCACGCACGGTATCCCACGGGTGCCGCCTTACCAAGGCCCGGGACCGTTTGCGCCTTTTGGCTCGCGTATATGACAATGTCGCTAGCATCCATATGACCGAGAACCCGGGCCGACATGGCTAGTCGTGAACCCAAAGCGGCACTACCCCATGGGGACAGGCATACATGAATCAACCTCGAGCATGTCGGTCAACAGCGTGTGAACCCGGGCTGTAGCACTGGGCTAACAGGACTCCGGTAACCCGGGCTATAGCAGGCTAGGCAGGACTCCGGATGTCACCGCGTGACATTTCCCCGAAGGGACAGACATAGGAACGAAGTGAATCACATGCCGGCCAGTCAAGTGTCCTGAACAGTAGTGCTGGGCTAGCAGGACTCCGGTGATCCGGGCTGTAGTGGACTACTATCGCTCAGAAGCACTAGACTACATTTCCCCATATGATAGGCTGCCAAGGATAAACAACTAGATAGTCGGATCCCACACATACCAAGCATTTCAATCATACACCCAATATGCTCGATATGTGTGAATACAACATGGCATCACAACATAACTCTACAACTCAAGTATTAATTCATTAGGCTCCGAAGAGCCAGATATTACAAGCATGGGTCTCATGACCCAACAATCATAGCATACAAATCAAACACATGTGGAAGCTTAACATGTCTGAGTACAGACATCTATAAATGAAAAAGGCTAAGAAGCCTGACTATCTACCAAATCCTGTCGAGGGCACAAGATCGTAGCTGAGGTATCAAGCTAAATGTCGAAGTCCACGCGGAACTACTAGCGAGACTGAAGTCTCTCTGCAAAACATAAATTAAGCAAACGTGAGTACAAAGGTACTCAGCAAGACTTACATCAGAACTAGCTACATATGCATCGGTATCAACAAAAGGGGGTGGTGGAGTTTAACTGCAGCAAGCCAGCTTTGACTCAGTGTCTATTCTGAACTATGATTGCAAGCAACTCTTTTGAGGTGGCGCACACGAGTCCACACATTCACCATTCAATACACCACTATGGATCCGCTCTCGTCTCCCTATGAGAAGGCCATCCATAGTACTCACACTTATCTTGCGAGTTTTAGAGTATCCACTTTCACTTGTCTATGAACTGATATAGGCAACCCAGAAGTCCTTTACCGCGGACATGGCTATTCGAATAGATCATTTATAACCCTGCAGGGGTGTACTTCGTCACACATGTTTCCACCACTTAGCGTCTGCACACGACATGTGCTCGGCAGACTTCAAGCGAAAGCCGACGTGGGTGTAGACCACGACCTGACTAACCACACAAGTCTCTAGTCCGGGTTTATCGCCTATTCGGGTTCCATCCGCGAGGAGATCCGGCCGGAGTTTCGCTCACGGCCCCAAACGATGTGTGCAGGGTTCCCGAGACACCAAACGGGCGCCCGGTACACCGTGCCACAGTGTATCTACCGCATCATAGCCCACCCCTAGGGTCAGCGCTACGCACGGCCGCCAACACATATCCTATAAACACCAGAAACTAATTGCAACTCCTGGACAGAGGACGAGAGGGGTCAGTAAGTCGAGCGGGGTCATATTTCAGGGCCCAACGTGTGGTAGTAGCTGTTTCATGGATCACAAACACAGAACTCAGTTCCTGAGGACGGTTTCAATGAGACAACCCACCATGTACTCCTACATGGCCTCTCACCGCTACCTTTACCAAATCGTGTTCACACACTTAGCTCTTAACAGTAGAACATGTTTACACACCTCCGATTCATCCCCGATGAATCGGACCTGACTCAACTCTAAGCAGTAGCAGGCATGACAAACAAGCATGAATGAGTAGGCACATCAGGGCTCAAACAACTCCTACTCATGCTAGTGGGTTTCATCTATTTACTGTGGAAATAACAGGTCATGCAGAGGATAAGGGGTTCAACTACCGCAACAAGTAACAGATGAATCGTTGTTGTCCTAATGCAGTAAAAGAGAGCAGGAGCGAGAGAGTGGGCTTGTATCGGAATGAACAAGGGGGTTGTGCTTGCCTGGCACTTCTGAAGATATCATTGGGTCTTCATCAGTGTCAACGATCACATCGTCGGTACAACGTCTATCGAGAGGGGACAAATACCGGCAACAGGAGAAAGAACACAATCAATGCAATGCACAATATGATGCATGATCATGACATGTCAATATGCTGTGGTTTGAGCTAATGCAACTAGCTATGATTTAAATGAAGTTGGTTTGAGTGCAAGATTCAAATTCCAACCCCATATATGATTATTTAAATGCCCTTTATTTGCTTTGTCCAAAACAGAGGACAAACATTGTTCAAACATGCATGAAAATGGTACAGATGGATTCCTTGAATTTTTCTGATAATTTTACATCTATAATTTATCTCATTTGGAGTTACGGTTGAATTTCTATGATTTTTAGAAGTTTTGGGCATTTTCTGGAATTTCCTGAATTGTTTTTAAACTAGAAGATGATTTACTGCGTCAGCTTGACGTCACCCTGATGTCAGCAGGTCAACTGGGCGCCTCCAGGTCAAACCTGACCAGTGGGACCCACTGGTCAGTGACCCAGGGCTGGTTTGGGTGGATGACATGTGGGCCTGGTCAACTGCCAAGTCAGCACGGTCAACACTAGCGCGTGGGTCCCACTGGGTTATGAACTAAACTAAACAGAGAAATAAATTAAACTAAACAGGCATGAGGCCCACTGTCATTGACCTTGAGGGTTAATTAACGGGGCTGTTAGCTGCTAATGACGGGACACGTCAGCGTCACCGGGATCTCGCCGCCGGCGACCAAAACGACGATAACGCGGCTCGGAAACACGCTACGGGCGACGGTTTGGTTTGCTGAGGGTACCAGGGCATAGCCCTTGCGCTCGCGCATCCAACAGAGCCAGCGGCGGGTCGCGGGGTGACCGGAGCTCGCCGGAAACAAGCTCACGGCGGCGGCCGGAGTTCGGCAACAACGGTGTGGGCGGTGCGGGGCACGGGAGGAGCCGTGGACGGTCGTGTTCAACTCGCGGGAGTGCGGTGAGTACAACGGTGAGCTCGAACCCGAGCTTGCGCGGCCGTAGCTACGATGGCGACATGGCCAGCGACGAGGAGCGCTCGGGCTCGAAGGGGGCGGTGGCTACGAGGCGTAATCGAGCACGGGAAGTAGGGGGCTAGGTAGAGGAGCTCACGGCGGATCCAGAGAGCTGGTCGGCGGCCTTGGGGAAGCACGGACGGTGGCGAATGACGGTGGCGATCTCTGGTGTCCGAGGTTGAAGAAGACGACGCCGAGGATGAAGCAAGGCTTCCCGGCTTGCTTGGCTCGGTGCAGAAGGCGTAGGCGACAGTGGCGGAGCTTCCACGCAACACGGGAAGGCGAGAGGGGGTCGGGGAGTGCGGTGGTTCACGGCGGCGCTTCCTTGGCTGCGTCGGCCGTCGTGGGAGAGAGCGAGGGAGAGGAGGGGAGAGTGAACTGCGAGAGAGGGGAAGGACCAGGGGGCTCGGGCGTTCCCAAACGCGACGGATCGGAGTGGGAGGAAGCAGGAGGTGGAAGCATGAGGTGGCTTCGCCTCCTGTGCGTGCGCCACGCCGTCGTCCTCCTGGCAAAGGAAGGAGACGACTGGCGCCCGGCTCTGGTGGGCTGGGCCGTGCTGGGCCAAGTGGGCACCAGGTAAGCCACAGGTAGATTCCTTTCTCCTCTTTTTTTCCTAATTTAATTCTGTTTTCTAATTTGCAGGTTTGTTTTGAATTTGGTTTTGAAGCCAAATCAATTTTGTTGCTTCTGCAAATATTTTTAGAAGCTAAAGGAATTAAACCAAAGCTCCACAAAAATATTTCAGAATTATTGGACCTATATTTATTTAATAGTAAATATAAATCCAATTCAAATAGCTATTGATTTAATTCAAATGCCCAGAATAAATATTTCTGTGAATCCAAAAATATTGGTTTGAATTTTGCCTCTTGCCAATATTTTTAGAGAAAACAGGAACATTTTCTTAGGTTATTTGAAGCAATTTTTAATGTTGATCATTTTTTTAATTGATTTCTGGGGCTTTCAGCTTTCCCCAATTCAACTTTCAAAAATTTAGACATGATGCACACATGAAGCTAGCCTAGAGCATTACCAGAAGCTAGGGATGTGACAACTCGCCCCCACTAAACAAGAATCTCGTCCCGAGATTCAAGACGTGAGGTAAGAAGACAGAGGGCACAACTAACACGGTCTTCTCGATCCAGGTTGCATCTCATAAGGTTGTTGATCCGATCACCATCATTGTCTTGATGTCTTGCTCTGAGAATTTCATCCACTCACGACAATGAGAAGGAAGGAAAACCCTAAAGAGTCGATCTCCTCAAAGATCAGGCAACTCACGATCAACTCACGGAGTGAGATATAAAGCATCTCTTGAGCTGAGACACGAAACACACAACAGGGGTGACGGGAAGAAGCGGATGATAAAGGTTCAATTTGGTACGCAACAAACCCACGCTGGAGTAGGATGATGCATGGTTTCAAAGTAGCGAGGGATAATTGCCATGATACCATAACGAGACATCTTAAGGAAGGTGACTCGCAGAATTATTCCCTTAAGTGGCAAAAAGAATTACTTTTGATTTGGAGATCATAGAAACTCTTTACACCAGCCTAAGGCAATCACAAATGATCAGTGGAAGGAGTTCGAAAGAATGACATACTCGGACTAGGATGGATGATGTGGACTACCTTGTTGAAGACAACGCAATGGATGATTTTTGCTTATCATCGGAAATGGATGGGACCTATGGTAAGTCCACTTTTGAAGATAATCCTGATCAGCAGCTACCGAGGTGCAAGCTGGGAACAAAATGCAAATGTTGGGAATGATTCTAGTAACTGGGGAGAAGGTTCACCGGCAAAGGTGATTCCACCAATCGGATGGCTATCGAACAACTGAGAGAACGGAGGCACATCCCAGTTAACGACAACATCAGAACCTAGTGCCTAAGCGTGCTCTCAAGAACTTGAGCATTTCCATACTCATCAAGGTTCTGCCAATATCCGTGTCAAGGATCCTGGCAACACAACATGCTACCATGATGAATAATGGTGGAAGATGCAGATGCAAAGGAAGATAACACTTTCTCAGATTTCACCTTAGCGAAGCCAAGGAAACAAAATCTGGATGATCGACCGAGAGACATTTAGCACTCCGCTTCTAATGTTCTCCTTGATGTACTGGTTACCACGGTCATGCTTTAAGCATCGGCATAGCCACCAAGTAGTGGTCGGACTTCGGAATACAACAGATCCATAAGGAACAACTTCTGGATTAAATCCTACGAAATCCTTATGGGAAGGTGGCCAACTTTCTTCAACCGAGATACTACAATAATAGGTCTTCCGGCTGGATGTGTTGGCCACGACATCCACTTTACCGGTTATCAGGAGACCAATATTATGGTTCTTGGAAAATGCTCCAACCATCATATCTGCCTGAGATTCAGATCTGGTTGGTGTCAGGATATTCCAGACTCATCGAGTCTAGAAAGGAAAATGAAGGTTTGCAACACAAATCGACGAGACGACGTTGCGAGATTCTCGGGGGAATGAACTACGATAGCAAGCTCCAAAACATGAGCCGGTTCTGCTACAAGCATGAACACGTTGTCCTAGACAAGCATGGCCACCTGGTAGTCTTACAACGAAACACTACCGAGTTCAGGAGGGAACCATCAATGAGGATATCGAAGTCCTTGCGTAAGTCTAGCTCCTAAGAAGAAACTTCTTCTCCTTGAACAAACCAATCAGTGGCTTGGTGTGCTAGGAACACATATGGAGTGGAGGTAATTAATCTACCAAACCATAGAATATTTCGCACATATGCATGACTGGTTTGGGATGATTCCAAGGGAAACAAAACAAACCTTTCTCAAATTCATGGCGGCAACTTACACCTAATGCACGTGAAATCGAGGAAGTCACTTCTTCCATCCAAGCGTAAGCTTCATGAACGGAAC
Organism: Triticum monococcum; assembly: GCA_034509565.1. Taxonomy (NCBI): domain Eukaryota; kingdom Viridiplantae; phylum Streptophyta; class Magnoliopsida; order Poales; family Poaceae; genus Triticum; species Triticum monococcum. Next base: position 414,857,446 of record CM067845.1, read on the forward strand.
ATGAAGGCATTGCTTACAAAGTTTTCAACACTAGGTTGATGATCAACATGAATCATGGCGGAGACAAAATGCTGCTGATGGGCTCAACAACAACTCATCGAGATTTTCATATCACTGGACTTCCACCATCATGTGAACACGGTGATAGCATTGGTCAGACCAAAAGATATAATGGTGTATGCTCAAGGGGTCAACCACGAGTAAGACAACATTACGAACATCGTTGTTCTGATTTGACTTGATGATAGCCCATACTCAAGTCTAAGTTTTGACAAGGCAATAGATCCAACAACTGATTACGAGGACCAATCGATGGAGATATCATCTTTCTTCAACACACACACAAACACAAAGATATCCCATAGTGATGAACTAAGTGGATTAAGCTTTCATCTTCCAACTCTCCAAGTTGTTGTTTGGCTTAACAAACTAGTTCAGGGGTATCCCACACAGATTCTTGGAGATTGGGTGGTTTGGAGGAAAATCAACATGATCACGAACTCAACATAGCGGTCAGGTGACAACCTGGTAACACTTCCGAGAAGATGTTCGGAAAATCACGAACCACCGGTATGTTATTAAGCTCGAGAACAATCTTGCTTTTCAGGGCAGGACGATATGATCAAAGAGTGAGGGATTGGCACAATCCTAATCCATTGATCGAAGTGTGCACCAGAAATATGGACTAGGTAGCACGATCAGTCTTAGAATGATAATTCAATAACCAACACGCTAAGAATGAGAATATTGTCCATTAACTACCAAGCAACAGAGTTGCTAGGAGTATTGATTTCACACACCACGATTCACTTGTCGACATTCCGGTTGCAACAACACTGAAACCGAGAAATGAATAATGATGGAGAGAGTATCACTGCGTCAAGAATTCATAGGAGAAGGTGCAATTCTCATGACGCTCTTGACATAAAGTGGGTAATACTCCGAGGTAGAACAGAACAAAAGCTGGATTGGCATTTTGATCTGCGGAATACAACCACTTTGACCCGATCCCAGAAATGGATGAGGTACTGGAGTTTGTTTCTCCTAGTCATTCCAAATAGAATGGCTTGACGGGCCACAGAAGTAAAAGGCACTGATAAACATGAATGCACGACTACTTCTGACTATCAATTGATAGACGAAGGTCAGAAAACAACTAAAGAGGGACAACTCAAGGAACATATAACTTTCTGAGTTGTGGAGGCATAGATTAGTATGTCGAGCAAAGCTCAACATATTTCTTCCAGATAACCCATGCAGAAAGGTAGAACTGGCAGAGCCATAATATAGAATGGAGAACTCATCAAGAGCACTCTGGTTGTGATCCTTTGGTTCAAGAACTTCTGCCATAAGTGGTTCATAGTATTTGGAAGAAGGAAATACTATGGACCTCGAGGATTATCGCAAAGGTTACTAATATCTTAAGGGAACTAGCAAATACTAACAACATGAAGTAGGGTGAATCTCGGGTTCAAAACCCAGGGATAGAATACCTACCACTACATGGCATCACGGGATGCTTTTGAGAATAATGGCCAGAATCACACACTGGGGACACAAAACATGGTTCGATTACTAGGTGATCCTCTAAGACACCTAGGGTCATAATAACAGTTCCAACATAAATGCCGAGGCAACGGAGTACCTCAACTCACCGATTAGTGTGATTAACCTGGCCTAAATGGACATCAGGAACAGGGGAAAAGGTTTGCAAATGCATCAGACTATTTAGAAACCTGGGATGACTCGGACAGCATAACGGCTGTAAATGCTCGAAAAGATTTGAGACATCCTGCAAAAATGGTGGCATAACCACTCCGAATCATAATATCAAGGTTCTGAGGCCAGTTATGAATATATGGAAGTAGTAGGAACTGAACTGAGGCTTAAAACCAACAATCTTAGGCAACTACGGTTTAGTAACACGTCATCCTGATAGATAGATGAGAAGGCCTAATTCTTAATCCCCGTAGAAAAGAAGAGGTTGACTCAGATCAGATGGGCATGAGGTATAAGGAGTAAAAAGAGCCTTACGTTCCCTTCCACAATCAATTCCCTTACATAACTAAAGCATTTCTAGACTCAACTTCGACCAGTTTGGCTTGGTAATCCTACAGGCAGTCAGGCTCTGATACCAACGCTGTCGGGACCCCGATTCTAAGCCACACCAATCTAGCCGGTAACACCTCATATCACTTTGCGGCCTCACGCACGGTATCCCACGGGTGCCGCCTTACCAAGGCCCGGGACCGTTTGCGCCTTTTGGCTCGCATATATGACAATGTCGCTAGCATCCATATGACCGAGAACCCGGGCCGACATGGCTAGTCGTGAACCCAAAGCGGCACTACCCCATGGGGACAAGCATACATGAATCAACCTTGAGCATGTCGGTCAACAGCGTGTGAACCCGGGCTGTAGCACTGGGCTAACAGGACTCCGGTAACCCGGGCTGTAGCAGGCTAGGCAGGACTCCGGATGTCACCGCGTGACATTTCCCCGAAGGGACAGATATAGGAACGAAGTGAATCACATGCCGGCCAGTCAAGTGTCCTGAACAGTAGTGCTGGGCTAGCAGGACTCCGGTGATCCGGGCTGTAGCGGACTACTATCGCTCAGAAGCACTAGACTTCATTTCCCCATATGATAGGCTTCCAAGGATAAACAACTAGATAGTCGGATCCCACACATACCAAGCATTTCAATCATACACCCAATATGCTCGATATGTGTGAATACAACATGGCATCACAACATAACTCTACAACTCAAGTATTAATTCATTAGGCTCCGAAGAGCCAGATATTACAAGTATGGGTCTCATGACCCAACAATCATAGCATACAAATCAAACACATGCGGAAGCTTAACATGTCTGAGTACAGACATCTATAAATGAAAAAGGCTAAGAAGCCTGACTATCTACCAAATCCTGTCGAGGGCACAAGATCGTAGCTGAGGTATCAAGCTAAATGTCGAAGTCCACGCGGAACTACTAGCGAGACTGAAGTCTCTCTGCAAAACATAAATTAAGCAAACGTGAGTACAAAGGTACTCAGCAAGACTTACATCAGAACTAGCTACATATGCATCGGTATCAACAAAAGGGGGTGGTGGAGTTTAACTGCAGCAAGCCAGCTTTGACTCGGTGGCTATTCTGAACTACGATTGCAAGCAACTCTTTTGAGGTGGCGCACACGAGTCCACACATTCACCATTCAATACACCACTATGGATCCGCTCTCGTCTCCCTACGAGAAGGCCATCCATAGTACTCACACTTATCTTGCGAGTTTTAGAGTATCCACTTTCACTTGTCTATGAACTGATATAGGCAACCCAGAAGTCCTTTACCGCGGACACGGCTATTCGAATAGATCATTTATAACCCTGCAGGGGTGTACTTCGTCACACATGTTTCCACCACTTAGCGTCTGCACACGACATGTGCTCGGCAGACTTCAAGCGAAAGCCGACGTGGGTGTAGACCACAACCTGACTAACCACACAAGTCTCTAATGCAGGTTTATCGCCTATTCGGGTTCCATCCGCGAGGAGATCCGGCCGGAGTTTCGCTCACAGCCCCAAACGATGTGTGCAGGGTTCCCGAGACACCAAACGGGCGCCCGGTACACCGTGCCACAGTGTATCTACCGCATCATAGCCCACCCCTAGGGTCAGCGCTACGCACGGCCGCCAACACATATCCTATAAACACCAGAAACTAATTGCAACTCCTGGACAAAGGACGAGAGGGGTCAGTAAGTCGAGCGGGGTCATATTTCAGGGCCCAACGTGTGGTAGTAGCTGTTTCATGGATCACAAACACAGAACTCAGTTCCTGAGGACGGTTTCAATGAGACAACCCACCATGTACTCCTACATGGCCTCTCACCGCTACCTTTACCAAATCGTGTTCACACACTTAGCTCTTAACAGTAGAACATGTTTACACACCTCCGATTCATCCCCGATGAATCGGACCTGACTCAACTCTAAGCAGTAGCAGGCATGACAAACAAGCATGAATGAGTAGGCACATCAGGGCTCAAACAACTCCTACTCATGCTAGTGGGTTTCATCTATTTACTGTGGAAATGACAGGTCATGCAGAGGATAAGGGGTTCAACTACCGCAACAAGTAACAGATGAATCGTTGTTGTCCTAATGCAGTAAAAGAGAGCAGGAGCGAGAGAGTGGGCTTGTATCGGAATGAACAAGGGGGTTGTGCTTGCCTGGCACTTCTGAAGATATCATTGGGTCTTCATCAGTGTCAACGATCACATCGTCGGTACAACGTCTATCGAGAGGGGACAAATACCGGCAACAGGAGAAAGAACACAATCAATGCAATGCACAATATGATGCATGATCATGACATGTCAATATGCTGTGGTTTGAGCTAATGCAACTAGCTATGATTTAAATGAAGATGGTTTGAGTGCAAGATTCAAATTCCAACCCCATATATGATTATTTAAATGCCCTTTATTTGCTTTGTCCAAAACAGAGGACAAACATTGTTCAAACATGCATGAAAATGGTACAGATGGATTCCTTGAATTTTTCTGATAATTTTACATATATAATTTATCTCATTTGGAGTTACGGTTGAATTTCTATGATTTTTAGAAGTTTTGGGCATTTTCTGGAATTTCCTGAATTGTTTTTAAACTAGAAAATGATTTACTGCGTCAGCTTGATGTCACCCTGATGTCAGCAGGTCAACTGGGCGCCTCCAGGTCAAACCTGACCAGTGGGACACACTGGTCAGTGACCCAGGGCTGGTTTGGGTGGATGACATGTGGGCCTGGTCAACTGCCAAGTCAGCACGGTCAACACTAGCGCGTGGGTCCCACTGGGTTATGAACTAAACTAAACAGAGAAATAAATTAAACTAAACAGGCATGAGGCCCACTGTCATTGACCTTGAGGGTTAATTAACGGGGCTGTTACCTGCTAATGACAGGACACGTCAGCGTCACCAGGATCTCGCCGCCGGCGACCAAAACGACGATAGCGCGGCTCGGAAACACGCTACGGGCGACGGTTTGGTTTGCTGAGGGTACCAGGGCATAGCCCTTGCGCTCGCGCATCCAGCAGAGCCAGCGGTGGGTCGCGGGGTGACCGGAGCTCGCCGGAAACAAGCTCACGGCGGCGGCTGGAGTTCGGCAACAACGGTGTGGGCGGTGCGGGGCACGGGAGGAGCCGTGGACGGTCGTGTTCAACTCGCGGGAGTGCGGTGAGTGCAACGGTGAGCTCGAACCCGAGCTTGCGTGGCCGTAGCTACGATGGCGACATGGCCGGCGACGAGGAGCGCTCGGGCTCGAAGGGGGCGGTGGCTATGAGGTGTAATCGAGCACGGGAAGTAGGGGGCTAGGTAGAGGAGCTCACGGCGGATCCAGAGAGCTGGTCGGCGGCCTTGGGGAAGCACGGACGGTGGCGAATGACGGTGGCGATCTCCGGTGTCCGAGGTTGAAGAAGACGACGCCGAGGACGAAGCAAGGCTTCCCGGCTCGCTTGGCTCGGTGCAGAAGGCGTAGGCGACAGTGGCGGAGCTTCCACGCAACACGGGAAGGCGAGAGGGGGTCGGGGAGCGCGGTGGTTCACGGCGGCGCTTCCTTGGCTGCGTCGGCCGTCGTGGGAGAGAGCGAGGGAGAGGAGGGGAGAGTGAACTGCGAGAGAGGGGAAGGACCAGGGGGCTCGGGCATTTCCAAACGCGACGGATCGGAGTGGGAGGAAGCAGGAGGTGGAAGCAGGAGGTGGCTTCGCCTCCTGTGCGTGCGCCACGCCGTCGTCCTCCTGGCAAAGGAAGGAGACGACTGGCGCCCGGCTCTGGTGGGCTGGGCCGTGCTGGGCCAAGTGGGCACCAGGTAAGCCACAGGTAGATTCCTTTCTCCTCTTTTTTTCCTTATTTAATTCTGTTTTCTAATTTGCAGGTTTGTTTTGAATTTGGTTTTGAAGCCAAATCAATTTTGTTGCTTCTGCAAATATTTTTAGAAGCTAAAGGAATTAAACCAAAGCTCCACAAAAATATTTCAGAATTATTGGACCTATATTTATTTAATAGTAAATATAAATCCAATTCAAATAGCTATTGATTTAATTCAAATGCCCAGAATAAATATTTCTGTGAATCCAAAAATATTGGTTTGAATTTTGCCTCTTGCCAATATTTTTAGAGAAAACAGGAACATTTTCTTAGGTTATTTGAAGCAATTTTTAATGTTGATCATTTTTTTAATTGATTTCTGGGGCTTTCAGCTTTCCCCAATTCAACTTTCAAAAATTTAGACATGATGCACACATGAAGCTAGCCTAGAGCATTACCAGAAGCTAGGGATGTGACAACTCGCCCCCACTAAACAAGAATCTCGTCCCGTATAAAATTGTTTATGGAAAAGCATGTCACTTACCTCTCGAACTAGAACATAAGGCATATTGGGCTATTAAAGAGCTCAACTATGATTTTAAACTTGCCGGTGAGAAGAGGTTATTTGACATTAGCTCACTTGATGAATGGAGAACCCAAGCTTATGAAAATGCCAAGTTGTTTAAAGAAAAAGTTAAAAGATGGCATGACAAAAGGATACAAAAGCGTGAGTTTAATGTAGGTGATTATGTATTGCTATACAACTCTCGTTTAAGATTTTTTGCAGGAAAACTTCTCTCTAAATGGGAAGGCCCCTATGTTGTCGAGGAGGTCTATCGTTCTGGTGCCATAAAAATCAACAACTTTGAAGGCACAAATCCGAAGGTGGTAAACGGTCAAAGAATCAAACATTATATCTCAGGTAATCCCATAAATGTTGAAACCAATATTATTGAAACCGTAACCCCGGCGGAATACATAAGGGACACTTTTCGGAATGTTCCAGACTCCGAAAAGGAATAGGTATTTGGTACGGTAAGTAAACCGACTCCAAAACAATTTTTAAGGCAATATTTCTCCGTTTTGGAATATTTAGAAAAACAGAAAAACAAGTAGCAGTCTCGGAAGGACACGAGGGCCCCACGAGGGTGGTGGGCGCGCCCTACCCCTCTGGGCGCGCCCCCTGCCTCGTGAGCACCTCGTGTACCTTCCGGACTCCGTTTTCTTGCACGTTACGTATTTTGGTTGGTAAAAATTCATTATTTATTCTCCCAAAGGTTTTGACTCCTGTATCACGCAAACCTCCTCTGTTCTTGTTTCGAGCTATTTTCTGTCAGGGTTTTCCAGGCTAGGCATCATGTCGTCTCCCTTCTCCAACAATGGTGACAACGATGCTTGGCTAATGAAGATAGATCTGAAGAGGGATGAACCCACAAGGGTCAACAAGGATGAAAGGATCAAGAAGGCCACGGAGGATCAAGCTCCGGCAGCAAAAGACATCCTTCAACTTGATCATAACCTTCTTACCCTAACTGAGATCGAAGCTTTCAAGATGATTGAGTTAGCTCGTATACAAAACAAGTATCTCACACAAGAAAATATTTTGTTGAAGGAGCATATTATCGCACTCAAGGGCATTATTCGCAAGCTAGAGGACCTCTTACGCTCGATGTGCGATTATCCGTCACCTCCACCTTCTTCACCGACAAAGGAGATATAATCACATGGGTATGGGCACTCCCCTTGGCAACTGCCAAGCTTGGGGGAGGTGCCCCGGTATCGTATCACCATCACAACTCCTATCTTTATCGTTTTTCTTAGTTCGATCCTATTAGAAGTATCTTGATCTAGTAGAATAAAGTTTATGACATGATCTAGTTTTAAGTTTTGCTCTATGATCTCCCCTTGTAATTGAGTCCGTGAGCTATATAATAAAGATTAGTGTTGAGTCAAGGGCTTGATTATTTTGCCATGATCTTGGGTGAATAAAAGAAAGAAGAAAAAGAATAAAAAGAAACAAAAAGTTCATATTGATCTTATTGAGAGTAATGACTTCACATAGAAAGAGTATGATGATTAAAAGTTGTTGGGAGTTAGCAGACATAGCTTTGGTCATTGTTGCAATTAATAGGAAGTAATAAGGAAAGAGATGTTTTCACATATAGATATATTATCATTGACATCTTTTATGATTGGGAGCACTCATTAAAATATGACATGCTAAAGGGTTGATATTGGACAAGGAAGACAACATAATGAGTTATGTCCTTCTTATATCTGAGACAAAGTATGTTGCCATGGATCCTCTAACTTGTTGAGCTTGCCTTTCCCCCTCATGCTAGCCAAATTCTCAGCACCAAGTAGAAATACTACTTGTGCTTCCAAATACCCTTAAACCAGTTTTGCCATGAGAGTCCACCATATCTACCTATGGATTGAGTAAGATCCTTCAAGTAAGTTGTCATCGGTGCAAAGAAATAAAAATTGCTCTAAATATGCATGATTGATTGGTGTGGGAGAAATAAGCTTTATACGATCTTGTGATGTGGAAGTAATAAAAGCGACGGACTGCATAATAAAGGTTCATATCACAAGGGGCAATATAAAGTGACGTTCTTTCGCATTGAGATTTTATGCATCCAACCATAAAAGCGCATGGAAACCTCTGCTTCCCTCTGCGAAGGGCCTATCCTTTATTATTATCTTCTACCTTATGCAAGAGTCATGGTGATCTTAACCTTTTCTTTTTCATTTTATCCTTTGGCAAGCTCAACATGTTGGAAAGAACATGATATATATATATATATATATATATATATATATCTAATTGGATGTAGGGGAGCATGAACCATTATTGTTGACATTACCCTTGAGGTAAAAGGTTGTGGGGCAAAACTATAAGCCCCTATCTTTCTCTGTGTCCGATTAAAACTCCGTAACCACAAGTATTGCGTGAGTGTTAGCAATTATGGAGGACTAAATGATAGTTGAGTATGTGGACTTGCTTTTTAGCTCTGACATAGACTCTTTCCGATGTTATGATAAATTGCAATTGCTTCAATAACTGAGATTATAGTTTGTCGGAGCCCAATAAGGTTTATGATTTATACTTTTGCCTTGTGAATAGATCATCACTTGAACATAAGTAATCATATGACAAAATCTATATATGTTGCTGTTATGATAAGAATCATGATGCCTTCATGTCCGTATTTTATTTTTATCGACGCCTCTACCTCTAAACATGAGGACATATTTATTGTTATTGGCTTTTCGCTTGAGGACAAGCGAGGTCTAAGCTTGGGGGAGTTGATACGCCCATTTTGCATCATGCTTTTATATCGATATTTATTGCATTATGGACTGTTATTTCACTTCATATCACAATACTTATGGCTATTCTCTCTTATTTTACAAGGTTTACATGAAGAGGGAGAATGCCGGCAGTTGGAATTCTGGGCTGGAAAAGGAGCAAATATTAGAGACCTATTCTGCGCAACTCCAAAAGTCCTGAAACTCCACGGAACATCTTAAAATAAATAAAGAAAAATCCTCGCCAAAGATGAAGGCCAGGGGACCCACACCCTGCTCACGAGGGTGGGGGCGCGCCCCCCTCCTAGGGTGCGCCCCCCTACATCATGGGCCCCCTGGTGGTTCTCCGACGTCCATCTTCTCCTATATGAAGTCTTTCGATGAGAAAAAAATACAAAGGAACTTTTCGGGACGAGACTCCGCCGCCACGAGGCAGAACCTTGGCGGATCCAATCTAGAGCTCCGGCAGAGCTGTTCTGTCGGGGAAACTTCCCTCCCAAAGGGGGAAATCATCACCAACGCTCCTATCATCGGGAGAGGGCAATCTCCATCAACATCTTCACCGGCACCATCTCATCTCCAAACCCTAGTTCATCTCTTGTATCCAATTCTTGTCTCAAAGTCCGGGATTGGTGCTAGTAGGTTGCTAGTAGTGTTGATTACTCCGTGTAGTTGATGCTAGTTGGTTTATTTGGTGGAAGATCATATGTTCAGATCCTATATGCATATTATTACCCTTGTGATTATGAACATGAATATGCTTTGTGAGTAATTATGTTTGATCTTGAGGACAAGGGAGAAGTCTTGCTATTAGTAGTCATGTGAATTTGGTATTCGTTTGATATTTTGATAAGATGTATGTTGTCTAGCCTCTAGTGGTGTTATGTGAACATCGACTACATAACACTTCACCATTATTTGGGCCTAGAGGAAGGCATTGGGAAGTAATAAGTAGATGATGGGTTGCTAGAGTGACAGAAGTTTAAACCCTAGTTTATGTGTTGCTTCGTAAGGGGCTGATTTGGATCCATATGTTTCATGCTATGGTTAGGTTTACCTTAATACTTTTGTTGTAGTTGCGGATGCTTGCAATAGAGGTTAATCATAAGTGGGATGCTTGTTCAAGTAAGAACAGCACCCAAGCACCGGTCCACCCACATATCAAATTATCAAATTATCGAACGCGAACCATATGAACGTGATGAAAACTAGCTTGACGATATTCCCATGTGTCCTCGGGAGGGCTTTCCTATTATAAGAGTTTGTTCCGGCTTGTCCTTTGCTACAAAAAGGATTGGGCCACTTTGCTGGACTTTATTTAATTATGATACTTGTTGCTCGTTATAATTTATCTTATCACAAAACTATCTGTTACCACTTATTTCAGTACTTGCAGAGAATACCTTGCTGAAAACCACTTATCATTTCCTTCTGCTCCTCGTTGGGTTCGACACTCTTACTTATCGGAAGGACTACGATAGATCCCCTATACTTGTGGGTCATCAGCGGTCATGACGAAACTGCCTAGCTGGAGAGTTTGGCCGACAGCCAGGGCTCCCCCGGCGGTAATGTTGTTTTTAACAACGAGATGAGGCATCCTTCCTTACGACGACGTCACAGAGGAACTCTCAATGAAAGCACCATTGTTGGTGTCAAAACCGGCGGATCTCGGTAGGGGGTCCCGAACTGTGCGTCTAAGGCGGATGGTAACAGGAGGCAGGGGACACGATGTTTTACTCAGGTTCGGGCCCTCTTGATGGAGGTAAAACCCTACGTCCTGCTTGATTTATTCTTGATGATATGGGTATTACAAGAGTTGATCTACCACGAGATCTGAGAGGCTAAACCCTAGAAGCTAGCCTATGGTATGATTGTATGTTGTCCTACGGACTAAAACCCTCCGGTTTATATAGACACCGGAGGGGGCTAGGGTTACACAAGGTCGGTTACAAAGGAGGAGATATACATATCCGTATTGCCTAGCTTGCCTTCCACGCCAAGTAGAGTCCCATCCGGACACGGGACGAAGTCTTCAATCTTGTATCGTCATAGTCCAATAGTCCGGCCGAAGGATATAATCCGGCTGTCCGGATACCCCATAATCATGGACTCCCTCAGTGTTCATCATATACATATGAATTTGTATTAAAAAAGTAGCATGGATACCGTGAAATGTGAAATCCACGTTAGAATTGGAGACTGCTATGTGACACACACTCTAATTCAAATAACTAATTATGTGACACACACACACTCCAATCCACGTTAGCATAGATACCGTTTCGATTTTTTTCAAACAACTATTCATTAATTAATTAATAGTATCTCATTTCGAATGACAAATTATTTGCAAGGAAAACACGGGCATGCTAATACATACAGATTCATTTGCAAATGAAAGAAGATTCATTTGCATTCTCAAATGTAGGCGCACCAGTAGACCAGGGTCGTGTCGTGGTGGTCGCGTGTGTCGTACGGATCCTTAGCACCCAGCCACCCACCCCTCCCTCCCTCCCCCACCCCCCCCCCCTCCCAAAAAAAGAACAACGACAAAATAAGTTCGCGCTTCCACGTTTCGGATTGAAAGATCTGGCGGCCCCAATTCCAGCCCTGCTAAATCTCCCTTCTCTGTCGTCCCCTTCCGTGCACAGATTGCTCAAATCCCTAATTCGCCGCCAACCTAAGCAAAGTTCAAAGCACCCCTCGTCTCGTCTCTTTCTCCACCTCTGTGCCGGACGACGACGACGACGAAGACGACGGTCGTGCTTCACCACCACACCGGAGCTACCTCATCTACGCCCTCGTCCACCGCACCCGGTGGTCCACCGACAACGTCGACTGCCGCAACCGACGTGCCTCACAGACACCGACTTCCACCGCATCAGGTGCGCTTTGTTGGAAATATGCCCTAGAGGCAATAATAAAATGGTTATTATTATATTTCTTTGTTCATGATAATTGTCTATTATTCATGCTATAATTGTGTTATCCGGAAATCGTAATACATGTGTGAATACATAGACCACAACACGTCCCTAGTGAGCCTCTAGTTGACTAGCTCGTTGATCAAAAGATAGTCATGGTTTCCTGACTATGGACATTGGATGTCATTGATAACGGGATCACATCATTAGGAGAATGATGTGATGGACAAGACCCAATCCTAAGCATAGCTCAAAGATCGTGTAGTTCGTTTGCTGTAGCTTTTCTAAATGTCAAGTATCATTTCCTTAGACCATGAGATTGTGCAACTCCCGGATACCGTAGGAGTACTTTGGGTGTGCCAAACGTCACAACGTAACTGGGTGACTATAAAGGTACACTACAGGTATCTCCGAAAGTGTCTGTTGGGTTGGCACGAATCGAGACTGGGATTTGTCACTCCGTATGACGGAGAGGTATCTCTGGGCCCACTCGGTAATGCATCATCATAATGAGCTCAATGTGACCAAGTGGTTGATCACGGTATCATGCATTACGGTACGAGTAAAGTGACATGCCAGTAACGAGATTGAACGAGGTATCGGGATACCGACGATCGAGTCGCGGGCAAGTAATGTACCGATTGACAAAGGGAATTGTATACGGATTGATTGAATCCTCGACATCGTGGTTCATCCGATGAGATCATCGTGGAGCATGTGGGAGCCAACATGGGTATCCAGATCCATCTGTTGGTTATTGACCGGAGAGGCGTCTCGGTCATGTCTGCATGTCTCCCGAACCCGTAGGGTCTACACACTTAAGGTTCGGTGACACTAGGGTTGTAGAGATATTAGTATGCAATAACCCGAAAGTTGTTCGGAGTCCCAGATGAGATCCCAAACGTCACGAGGAGTTCCGAAATGGTCCGGAGGTAAAGATTTATATATAGGAAGTCCAGTTTCGGCCATCGGGAAGGTTTCGGGGGTCGCCGGTATTGTACCAGGACCACCGGAAGGGTCCCGGTGGTCCACCGGGTGGGGCCACCTATCCAGGAGGGCCCCATGGGATGAATTGGGAGGGGAACCAGCCCCTAGTGGGCTGGTGCACCCCCCCCCTTGGGCCTCCCCTGCGCCTAGGGTTGGGAAACCCTAGGGGTGGGGGCGCCCCCCACTTGGCTTGGGGGGAAGCCACCCCTTGGCCGCCGCCCCCCTTGGAGATCCATCTCCTAGGGCCGGCGCCCCCCCCCCCCAAGGCCCCTATATAAAGAGGGGGGAGGGAGGGCAGCCACACCCCTTGCTCTTGGTGCCTCCCTCTCCCTCCGTAACACCTCTCCTCCCCGCTTGCGCTTGGCGAAGCCCTGCCGGGATCCTGCTGCATCCACCACCACGCCGTCGTGCTGGTGGATCTTCATCAACCTCTCCTTCCCCCTTGCTGGATCAAGAAGGAGGAGACGTCTTCCCAACCGTACGTGTGTTGAACGCGTAGGTGCTGTCCGTTCGGCACTTGGTCATCGGTGATTTGGATCACGACGAGTACGACTCCATCAACCCCGTTCTCTTGAACGCTTCCGCGCGCGATCTACAAGGGTATGTAGATGCACTCCTCTCTCCCTCGTTGCTAGATGACTCCATAGATTGATCTTGGTGATGCGTAGAAAATTTTAAAATTCTGCTACATTCCCCAGCAGTGGCATCATGAGCTTGGGTATGTAGATGCACTCCTCTCTCCCTCGTTGCTAGATGACTCCATAAATTTATCTTGGTGATGCGTAGAAAAATTTAAAATTCTGCTACATTCCCCAGCAGTGGCATCATGAGCTAGGTCTATGCGTAGTTTCTATGCACGAGTAGAACACAAAGCAGTTGTGGGCGTTGATATTGTCAATTATCTTGCCGTTACTAGTCTTATCTTGATTCGGCGGCATTGTGGGATGAAGTGGCCCGGACCGACCTTACACGTACGCTTATGTGAGACTGGTTCCACCGACTGACATGCACTAGTTGCATAAGGTGGCTGGCGGGTGTCTGTCTCTCCCACTTTAGTCGGATCGGATTCAATGAACAGGGTCCTTATGAAGGGTAAATAGAAATTGGCAATTAACGTTGTGGTTTTGGCGTAGGTAAGAAACGTTCTTGCTAGAAACCTATAGCAGCCACGTAAAAACTTGCAACAACAATTAGAGGACGTCTAACTTGTTTTTGCAGCAAGTGTTTTGTGATGTGATATGGCCAAAGGATGTGATGAATGATATATGTGATCTATGAGATGATCATGTTCTTGTAATAGGAATCACGACTTGCATGTCGATGAGTATGACAACCGGCAGGAGCCATAGGAGTTGTCTTTATTAATTTATGACCTGTGTGTCAACATAAACGTCATGTAATTACTTTACTTTATTGCTAAAGCGTTAGCCATAGTAGTAGAAGTAATAGATGACGAGACAACTTCAAGAAGACACGATGATGGAGATCATGATGATGGAGATCATGGTGTCATGCCGGTGACAACGATGATCATGGAGCCCCAAAGATGGAGATCAAAAGGAGCAAATGATATTGGCCATATCATGTTACTATTTGATTGCATGTGATGTTTATCATGTTTTACATCTTATTTGCTTAGAACGACGGTAGCTTAAATAAGATGATCCCTCGTAATAATTTCAAGAAAGTGTTCCCCCTAACTATGCACCATTGCGAAGGTTCGTTGTTTCGAAGCACCACGTGATGATCGGGTGTGATAGATTCTAACGTTCGAATACAACGGGTGTAAGCCAGATTTACACACACAATACACTTAGGTTGACTTGACAAGCCTAGCATGTACAGACATGGCCTCGGAACACAGAAGACCGAAAGGTCGAGCATGAGTCGTATAGAAGATACGATCAACATGAAGATGTTCACCGATGTTGACTAGTCCGTCTTACGTGATGATCGGACACGGCCTAGTTGACTCGGATCATGTTTCACTTAGATAACTAGAGGGATGTCTATCTGAGTGGGAGTTCATTGAGTAATTTGATTAGATGAACTTAATTATCATGAACTTAGTCTAAAATCTTTACAATATGTCTTGTAGATCAAATGGCCCACGTTGTCCTCAACTTCAACGCGTTCCTAGAGAAAACCAAGCTGAAAGATGATGGTAGCAAATATACGGACTGGGTCCGGAACCTAAGGATCATCCTCATAGCAGCCAAGAAATATTATGTCCTAGAAGCACCGCTAGGTAACTCACCTGTCCTAGAGAACCAAGACGTTATGAACGCTTGGCAGTCACGTGCTGATGATTACTCCCTCGTTCAGTGCGGCATGCTTTACAGCTTAGAACCGGGGCTCCGAAAGTGTTTTGAGAGACACGGAGCATATGAGATGTTCGAAGAGCTGAAAATGGTTTTCCAAGCTCATGCCCGAGTCGAGAGATATGAAGTCTCCGACAAGTTCTTCAGCTGTAAGATGGAGGAAAATAGTTCTGTCAGTGAGCACATACTCAAAATGTCTGGGTTGCATAACCGCTTGACTCGGCTGGGAGTTAATCTCTCGGATGACGCGGTCATTGACAGAATCCTTCAGTCGCTTCCACCGAGCTACAAGAGCTTTGTGATGAACTTCAATATGCAGGGGATGGAAAAGACCATTCCTGAGGTATATTCAATGCTGAAATTAGCAGAGGTGGAAATCAAAAAGGAACATCAAGTGTTGATGGTGAATAAAACCACTAAGTTCAAGAAAGGCAAGGGTAAGAAGAACTTCAAGAAGGACGGCAAGGGAGTTGCCGCGCCCGGTAAGCAAGCTGCCGGGAAGAAGCCAAAGAATGGACCCAAGCCTGAGACTGAGTGTTTTTATTGCAAGGGAAGTGGTCACTGGAAGCGGAACTGCCCCAAATACTTAGCGGACAAGAAGGCCAGCAACACTAAAGGTATATGTGATATACATGTAACTGATGTGTACCTTACCAGTACTCATAGTAGCTCCTGGGTATTTGATACCGGTGCAGTTGCTCACATTTGTAACTCAAAGCAGGAGCTGCGGAATAAACGGAGACTGGCGAAGGATGAGGTGACGATGCGCGTCAGGAATGGTTCCAAGGTCGATGTGATCGCCGTCGGCACGCTACCTCTACATTTACCTACGGGATTAGTTTTAAACCTCAATAATTGTTATTTAGTGCCAGCTTTGAGCATGAACATTGTATCAGGATCTCATTTAATTCGAGATGGCTACTCATTTAAATCCAAGAATAATGGTTGTTCTATTTATATGAGAGATATGTTTTATGGTCATGCTCCGTTGGTGAATGGTTTATTCTTAATGAATCTCGAGCGTAATGTTACACATATTCATAGTGTGAATACCAAAAGATCTAAGGTTGATAATGATAGTCCCACATACTTGTGGCACTGCCGCCTTGGTCACATAGGTGTCAAACGCATGAAGAAGCTGCATGCAGATGGACTTTTGGAGTCTCTTGATTATGAATCATTTGACACGTGCGAACCATGCCTCATGGGTAAAATGACCAAGACTCCGTTCTCAGGAACGATGGAGCGAGCAACCAACTTGTTGGAAATTATACATATTGATGTGTGTGGTCCAATGAGTGTTGAGGCTCGCGGTGGCTATCGTTATGTTCTCACCCTCACTGATGACTTGAGTAGGTATGGGTATGTCTACTTAATGAAACACAAGTCTGAGACCTTTGAAAAGTTCAAAGAATTTCAGAGCGAGGTTGAGAATCAACGTGACAGAAAAATCAAGTTCTTGCGATCAGATCGTGGGGGAGAATACTTGAGTCACGAATTTGGCACACACTTAAGAAAATGTGGAATAGTTTCACAACTCACGCCGCCTGGAACACCTCAGCGTAATGGTGTGTCCAAACGTCGTAATCGCACTCTATTGGATATGGTGCGATCTATGATGTCTCTTACCGATCTACCGCTCTCATTTTGGGGCTATGCTTTAGAGACTGCCGCATTCACTTTAAATAGGGCTCCATCGAAATCCGTTGAGATGACACCGTATGAATTATGGTTTGGGAAGAAACCCAAGCTGTCGTTTCTAAAAGTTTGGGGATGCGATGCTTATGTCAAGAAACTTCAACCTGAAAAGCTCGAACCCAAATCAGAAAAAATGTGTCTTCACAGGATACCCTAAAGAAACTATTGGGTATACCTTCTACCTCAGATCCGAAGGCAAGATCTTTGTTGCCAAGAATGGGTCCTTTCTAGAGAAAGAGTTTCTCTCGAAAGAAATAAGTGGGAGGAAAGTAGAACTTGATGAAGTATTACCTCTTGAACCGGTTAGTGGCTGTGCTTAAGAAAATGTTCCTGAGGTGCCTGCACCGACTAGAGAGGAAGTTAATGATGATGATCATGAAACTTCAGATCAAGTTGCTACTGAACTTCGTAGGTCCATGAGGACACGTTCCGCACCAGAGTGGTACGGCAACCCTGTTTTGGAAATCATGTTGTTAGACAACGGTGAACCTTCGAACTATGAAGAAGTGATGGTGGGCCCGGATTCCGACAAATGGCTAGAAGCCATGAAATCCGAGATAGGATCCATGTATGAAAACGAAGTATGGACTTTGACTGACTTGCCCGATGATCGGCGAGCCATAGAAAATAAATGGATCTTTAAGAAGAAGACAGACGCGGATGGTAACGTAACCATCTATAAAGCTCGGCTTGTCGCTAAGGGTTATCGACAAGTTCAAGGGGTTGACTACAATGAGACTTTCTCACCCGTAGCGAAGCTGAAGTCCGTCCGAATCATCTTAGCAATTGCCGCATTCTATGATTATGAGATATGGCAAATGGACGTCAAAACGGCATTCCTTAATGGTTTCCTTAAGGAAGAATTGTATATGATGCAGCGGAAGGCTTTGTCGATCCTAAGAATGCTGACAAGGTGTGCAAGCTCCAACGCTCGATTTATGGGCTGGTGCAAGCATCTTGGAGTTGGAACATTCGTTTTGATGAGATGATCAAAGCGTTTGGGTTTACGCAGACTTATGGAGAAGCCTGCATTTACAAGAAAGTGAGTGGGAGCTCTGTAGCATTTCTCATATTGTATGTGGATGACATACTGTTTGATGGGAAATGATATAGAATTCTTGGAAAGCATAAAGGCCTACTTGAACAAGTGTTTTTCAATGAAGGATCTTGGAGAAGCTGCTTATATATTAGGCATCAAGATCTATAGAGATAGATTGAGATGCCTCATTGGTCTTTCACAGAGTACGTACCTTGACAAGATATTGAAGAAGTTCAAAATGGATCAGTCAAAGAAGGGGTTCTTGCCTATATTGCAAGGTACGAGATTTAGCACGGCTCAATGCCCGACCACGGCAGAAGATAGAGAAAATATGAGTGTCGTCCCCTATGCCTCGGCCATAGAGTCTATCATGTATGCTATGCTGTGTACCAGACCTGATGTAAACCTTGTCGTAAGTTTGGTAGGAAGGTACCAAAGTAATCCCGGCATGGAACACTGGATAGCGGTCAAGAATATCCTGAAGTACCTGAAAAGGACTAAGGATATATGTCTCATTGATGGAGGTGACGAAGAGCTCGTCGTAAAGGGTTACGTCGATGCTAGCTTCGACACAGATCTAGATGACTCTAAGTCACAAACTGGATACGTGTATATTTTGAATGGTGGGGCATTAAGCTGGTGCAGTTGCAAGCAAAGCATTGTGGCGGGATCTACATGTGAAGCAGAGTACATGGCAGCCTCGGAGGCAGCACAAGAAGCAGTCTGGGTGAAGGAGTTCATTACCGACCTAGGAGTCATACCCAATGCGTCGGGCCCGATGACTCTCTTCTGCGACAACACTAGAGCTATTGCCCTTGCCAAGGAGCCCAGGTTTCATAGGAAGACCACGCATATCAAGCGTCGCTTCAACTCCATTTGTGAAAGTGTTCAAAATGGAAACATAGAGATTTGTAAAGTACATACGGACCTGAATGTGGCAGATCCGTTGACTAAACCTCTCCCTAGAGCAAAACATGATCAACACCAGAACTGCATGGGTGTTCGATTCATCACAATGTAACTAGACTATTGACTCTAGTGCAAGTGGGAGACTGTTGGAAATATGCCCTAGAGGCAATAATAAAATGGTTATTATTATATTTCTTTGTTCATGATAATTGTCTATTATTCATGCTATAATTGTGTTATCCGATCGTAATACATGTGTGAATACATAGACCACAACACGTCCCTAGTGAGCCTCTAGTTGACTAGCTCATTGATCAAAAGATAGTCATGGTTTCCTGACTATGAACATTGGATGTCATTGATAACGGGATCACATCATTAGGAGAATGATGTGATGGACAAGACCCAATCCAAAGCATAGCTCAAAGATCATGTAGTTCGTTTGTTGTAGCTTTTCCGAATGTCAAGTATCATTTCCTTAGACCATGAGATTGTGCAACTCCCGGATACCGTAGGAGTGCTTTGGTTGTGCCAAACGTCACAACGTAACTGGGTGACTATAAAGGTACACTATAGGCATCTCCGAAAGTGTCTGTTGGGTTGGCACGAATCGAGACTGGGATTTGTCACTCCGTATGATGGAGAGGTATCTCTGGGCCCACTCGGTAATGCATCATCATAATGAGCTCAATGTGACCAAGTGGTTGATCACGGGATCATGCATTACGGTACGAGTAAAGTGACTTGCCGGTAACGAGATTGAACGAGGTATTGGGATACCGACGATCGAGTCTCATGCAAGTAACGTACCGATTGACAAAGGGAATTGTATACGGATTGATTGAATCCTCGACATCGTGGTTCATCCGATGAGATCATCGTGGAGCATGTGGGAGCCAACATGGGTATCCAGATCCTGCTGTTGGTTATTGACCGGAGAGGCGTCTCGGTCATGTCTGCATGTCTCCCGAACCCGTAGGGTCTACACACTTAAGGTTCGGTGACGCTAGGGTTGTAGAGATATTAGTATGCAGTAACCCGAAAGTTGTTCGGAGTCCCAGATGAGATCCCGAACATCACGAGGAGTTCCGGAATGGTCCGGAGGTAAAGATTTATATATAGGAAGTCCAGTTTCGGCCATCGGGAAGGTTTCGAGGGTCGCCGGTATTGTACCGGGACCACCAGAAGGGTCCCGGGGGTCCATCGGGTGGGGCCACCTATCCCGGAGGGCCCCATGGGCTGAATTGGGAGGGGAACCAGCCCCTAGTGGGCTGGTGTGCCCCCCTTGGGCCTCCCCTGCGCCTAGGGTTGGGAAACCCTAGGGGTGGGGGCGCCCCCCACTTGGCTTGGGGGGGGGGGGGGAAGCCACCCCTTGGCCGCCGCCCCCCTTGGAGATCCATCTCCTAGGGCCGGCGCCCCCCCCCCCCAAGGCCCCTATATAAAGAGGGGGGACGGAGGGCAGCCGCACCCCTTGCTCTTGGCGCCTCCCTCTCCCTCCGTAACACCTGTCCTCCCCGCTTGCGCTTGGCGAAGCCCTGCCGGGATCCTGTTGCATCCACCACCACGCCGTAGTGCTGCTGGATCTTCATCAACCTCTCCTTCCCCCTTGTTGGATCAAGAAGGAAGAGACGTCTTCCCAACCGTACGTGTGTTGAACGTGGAGGTGCTGTCCGTTCGGCACTTGGTCATCGGTGATTTGGATCACGGCGAGTACGACTCCATCAACCCCGTTCTCTTGAACGCTTCCGCGCGCGATCTACAAGGGTATGTAGAGGCACTCCTCTCTACCTCGTTGCTAGATGAATCCATAGATTGATCTTGGTGATGCGTAGAAAATTTTAAAATTCTGCTACGTTCCCCAACATGCTTCACCGACACCGTCTCCCACCTCATCGGGGCTACTTCACCAAGCACATCGTCGCACCTCCGCCCCCCGACATCGTTGGGGCTTCACCAACGGTCTCGTCCATGCATCGTACCGCTCCACTGCCACTCTAGATCTGCATCCGTGCGCGGCCAGCCAACGACAGTGCATGACCCTCAACGGCTCTCAAGTGACCCGCACTCTAGCTAGGCGAGCAAGCCCAAACGCCGGACCAAACTAGGTATCCAGACATCACTCCCTTGTGCACTATTCCAACGATGTTTGGATATCCTTTCACTGCTCTCTTAGATTACATGCCTATGCAACTCTGACTTTAACTCTTGTTTCTTCTGGAGATATCATCTGAAACAAGCAAAACCATTTTTTAGCGAAGCATGACGGCGCTACGGGATCTGGTACACATCCTGCACACCCGTATAACCTTGTAAGTATCTGTCCTCTGGTATAACACAAAGGTTGATTCCTCTTATTTGATCAACCATTTGCCATGTCAAAAATTTAGAGGGGGATGCAAGGAGCACAAGGCTTGTACATCCAAGAAAGTGGTAACATGGACTTGTACATGGAACACCCCAAGCGCAAGCAGAGCTGCAGTGAGCCTGTATAATGAGCTAGCGTAAGTCCCTACATTTCATTTAATTCGTACTGGCCTGCCTGTATGATTTGTGTGCAGTGGCGAATCCACGAATTCAAGTTACCAGGGGCGACCATTTAACTTAAAAAATACGAAGGCACTTGCACTCCGGAGATCAACATAACTTGAGAAATGTGAAGCTACATGCACTTTGAAAACCAGCTAATGATCCAAAGTAGTTCAAATTATAAAACACTAAATGATGCAAGCACCAAAAAACACAAAATGCAACATGGTGTACAAGGACTACTAACATGGTATGTACCTGCTTGAATTATTCGTTCTCTGGCTGAAAATATCAAAGTGTAATTGCACCTATAACCAGTGTGCAAACTGCATATCAATATATCTATCCTGCACAAGTATGCCAATAGTTTCAAACAACATATTAGAAAAGTATTTATGCTACGTTGTCATGATACGGGGACTTTCTGGTAGATGGCCTCGACGTTTCCTGAAGCCATGAAAATGTACTATAATTTGCTTGTCATCAATGCCTGCAAATCTCTATGTCTCTCTCAACATAGCAGATCATCATTACACACTAAATCCTTCAATGGGAGCTTGCAAAATGCTTGCATTAGATCCCTCATTAGACACTATATGTTCATCACCAGGAGCATGTAAAATGGTTGCATCAAATCCTTCATTAGCAGTCCGTTCATTAGACACTTCAGGCTCAAGAACAACATGAGCTTGTATGTTTGCACCAAAAACTTGATTAGATACATCAGATTCAGTTAGTTCAGTATTGATTGGGGGAGTTATAAGATAAGCAGAAATTGCTTTCATTTTCTCATAGATTCCCTACATATAAGTAGTTTCACAACATCATCAGGTTTCACTATTGGCCAAAAATTGAAAAGTTGAATTAGATATAATCAGGGATGTGATGTACCTGCTCAGTGTGAATGCTGCTCTTGCAAGCTGCGACTGTCCGTTTGTGCAAGCTCGATGCCATGCCCGTGCTGTCACCGCTGCCTCCCACGCAGGCTACACCCAGGGCTGGATCTTCATCTTCTTGTCCTTCCATTCGCTTGAAGCCTGGCGACCGCCCTGTTGGGGAACGTAGTAATTTCAAAAAAATTCCTATGCACATGCAAGATCATGGTGATGTATAGCAACGAGAGGGGAGAGTGTTGTCTATGTACCCTCGTAGACCGACAGCAGAAGCATTATGACAACGCGGTTGATGTAGTCGTACGTCTTCACGGCCCGACCGATCAAGCACCGAAACTACGGCACCTCCGAGTTCTAGCACACGTTCAGCTCGATGACGATCCCCGGACTTCAATCCAGCAAAGTGTCGGGGAAGAGTTCCGTCAGCACGACGGCGTGGTGACGATCTTGATGTTCTACTGTCGCAGGGCTTCGCCTAAGCACCACTACAATATTATCGAGGAGTATGGTGGAGGGGGGCACCGCACACGGCTAAGAGAACGATCACGAAGATCAACTTATGTGTTTATGGGGTGCCCCCTGCCCCCGTATATAAAGGAGTGGAGGAGGGGAGGGCCGGCCCTCTCTATGGCGCGCCCTAGGGGAGTCCTACTCCCACCAGGAGTAGGATTCCCCCTTTCCTAGTCCAACTAGGAGTCCTTCCATGTAGTACGAGTAGGAGACAAGGAAGGGGAAGAGGGAAGAGAAGGAAGGAGGGGGCGCCACCCCTCCCCCTAGTCCAATTCGGACTAGTCAATGGGGGGGCGCGCGGCCTGCCTCTCCCTCTCCTCTAAGGCCCATATACTTCTTCCCCCGTATTCCCGTAACTCCCGGTAGTCCGAAAAATACCCGAACCACTCGGAACCTTTCCGATGTCCGAATATAGTCGTCCAATATATCGATCTTTATGTCTCGACCATTTTGAGACTCCTCGTCATGTCCCCGATCTCATCCGGGACTCCGAAATCCTTCGGTACATCAAAACTCATAAACTCATAATATAACTGTCATCAAAACCTTAAGTGTGCGGACCCTACGAGTTCGAGAACAATGTAGACATGACCGAGACACGTCTCCGATCAATAACCAATAGCGGAACCTGGATGCTCATATTGGCTCCTACATATTCTATGAAGATCTTTATCGGTCAGACCGCATAACAACATACGTTGTTCCCTTTGTCATCGGTATGTTACTTGCCCGAGATTCGATCGTTGGTATCTCAATACCTAGTTCAATCTCGTTATCGGCAAGTCTCTTTACTCGCTCCGTAATACATCATCTCACAACTAACTCACTAGTTGCAATGCTTGCAAGGCTTTAAGTGGTGTGCATTACCGAGAGGGCCCAGAGATACCTCGGAGTGACAAATCCTAATCTCGAAATACGCCAACCCAACAAGTACCTTTGGAGACACCTGTAGAGCACCTTTATAATCACCCAGTTACGTTGTGACATTTGGTAGCACACAAAGTGTTCCTCCGGTAAACGGGAGTTGCATAATCTCATAGTCATAGGAACATGTATAAGTCATGAAGAAAGCAATAGCAACATACTAAACGATCGAGTGCTAAGCTAACGGAATGGGTCAAGTCAATCACATCATTCTCCTAATGATGTGATCCCGTTAATCAAATAACAACTCTTTGTCTATGGTTAGGAAACATAACCATCTTTGATTAATGAGCTAGTCAAGTAGAGGCATACTAGTGACACTTCTGTTTGTCTATGTATTCACACATGTATTATGTTTCCGGTTAATACAATTCTAGCATGAATAATAAACATTTATCATGAAATAAGGAAATAAATAATAACTTTATTATTGCCTCTAGGGCATATTTCCTTCAGTCTCCCACTTGCACTAGAGTCAATAATTTAGTTCACATTGCCATGTGATTTAACACCAATAGTTCACATCATTATGTGACCAACACTCAAAGGGTTTACTAGAGTCAATAATCTAGTTCACATCGCTATGTGATTAACACCCAAAGAGTACTAAGGTGTGATCATGTTTTGCCTGTGAGAGAAGTTTAGTCAACGGGTTTGCCATATTCAGATCCGTATGTATTTTGCAAATTTCTATGTCAACAATGCTCTGCACGGAGCTACTCTAGCTAATTGCTCCCACTTTCAATATGCATCCATATTGAGACTTAGAATCATCTGGATCAGTGTCAAAATTTGCATCGACGTAACCCTTTACGACGAACCTTTTTTTCACCTCCATAATCAAGAAACATATCTTTATTCCACTAAGGATAATTTTGACCGCTGACCAGTGATCTACTCCTAGATCACTATTGTACTCCCTTGCCAACATCAGTGTAGGGTATACAATAGATCTGGTACACAACATGGCATACTTTATAGAACCTATGGCTGAGGCATAGGGAATGACTTTCATTCTCTTTCTATCTTCTGTCGTGGTCGGGTTTTGAGTCTTACTCAATTTCACACCTTGTAACACAGTCAAGAACTCTTTCTTTGACCGTTCCATTTTGAAGTACTTCAAAATCTTGTCAAGGTATGTACATAATAAAAAAACTTATCAAGTGTCTTGATCTATCTCTATAGATCTTGATGCTCAATATGTAAGCAGCTTCACCGAGGTTTTCTTTGAAAAAATCCTTTCAATCACTCCTTTATGCTTTGCAGAATAATTCTACATTATTTTCGATCAACAATATTTCATTCACATATACTTATCAGGAATGTTGTAGTGCTCCCACTCACTTTCTTGTAAATACAGGCTTCATCGCAAGTCTGTATAAAACTATATGCTTTGATCAACTTATCAAAGCGTATATTCCAACTCCGAGATGCTTGCACCAGTCCATAGATGGATCGCTGGAGCTTGCATATTTAGTTAACACCTTTAGGATCGACAAAACCTTCTAGTTGCATCGTATACAACTCTTCTTTAATAAATCCATTAAGGAATGCAGTTTTGTTTATCCATTTGCCAGATTTCATAAAATGCGGCAATTGCTAACATGATTCGGACAGACTTAAGCATAGATACAAGTGAGAAACTCTCATCGTAGTCAACACCTTGAACTTGTCGACAACCTTTTGCGACAATTCTAGCTTTGTAGATAGTAACACTACTATCAGCGTCCGTCTTCCTCTTGAAGATCCATTTATTTTCTATGGCTTGTCGATCATCGGGCAAATCCATCAAAGTCCATACTTTGTTCTCATACATGGATCATATCTCAGATTTCATGGCCTCAAACCATTTCGTGAAATCTGGGCTCCTCATCACTTCCTCATAGTTCGCAAGTTCGTTATGGTCTAGTAACATGACTTCCAGAACAGGATTACCGTACCACTCTGGTGCGGATCTTACTCTGGTTTACCTACGAGATTCGGTAGTAACTTGATCTGAAGTTACATGATCATCATCATTAGCTTCCTCACTAATTGGTGTAGTAGTCACAAGAACAGATTTCTGTGATGAACTACTTTCTAATAAGGGAGAAGGTACAATTACCTTATCAAGTTTTCTACTTTCCTCCCACTCACTTCTTTCGAGAGAAACTCCTTCTCTGGAAACGGTCCATTCTCAGCAACGAATATCTTGCCTTCGGATCTGTGATAGAAGGTGTACCCAACATTTTCTTTTGGGTATCCTATGAAGATGCACTTCTCCGATTTGGGTTTGAGCTTATCAGGATGAAACTTTTTCATATAAGCATCGCAACCCCAAACTTTAAGAAACGACAACTTTGGTTTCTTGCCAAACCACAGTTCATACTGTGTCGTCTCAACAGACTTAGATGGTGCCCTTTTAAACGTGAATGTAGCTGTCTCTAATGCATAACCCCAAAATGATAGTGGTAAATCGGTAAGAAACATCATAGATTGTACTATATCTAATAAAGTACGGTTATGACGTTCGGACACACCATTATGTTGTGGTGTTCCAGGTGGCACGAATTTGTGAACTATTTCACATTGTTTTAATTGAAGACCAAACTCGTAACTCAAATATTTGTCTCCGCCATCAGATCGTAGAAACCATATTTTCTTGTCACGATGATTTTCCACTTCACTCTAAAATTCTTTGAACTTTTCAAATGTTTCAGACTTATGTTTCATCAAGAAGATATACCCATATCTGCTCAAATCATCTGTGAAGGTCAGAAAATAACGATACCTGCCGCGAGCCTCAACACTCATCGGATCACATACATCAGTATGTATTATTTCCAATAAGTCAGTTGCTTGATCCATTGTTCCAGAGAATAGAGTCTTTAGTCACCTTGCCCATAAGGCATGGTTCGCAAGCATCAAGTGATTCATAATCAAGTGATTCCAAAAGCCCATCGGCATGGATTTTCTTCATGCGCTTTACACCAATATGCCTAAACGGCAGTGCCACAAATAAATTGCACCATCATTATTAACTTTGCATCTTTTGGTTTTAATATTATGAATATGTGTATCACTACGATCGAGATCCAACGAAGCATTTTCATTGGGTGTGTAACCATATAAGGTTTTATTCATGTAAACAGAACAACAATTTATTCTCTTACTTAAATGAATAACCATATTGCAATAAACATGATCAAATCATATTCATGCTAAATGCAAACACCAAATAACACTTATTTAGGTTCAACACTAATCCCAAAAGTATAGGGAGTGTGCGATGATGATCATATCAATCTTGGAACCACTTCCAACACACATCGTCACTTCACCCTTAACTAGTCTATGTTCATTCTACAACTCCCGTTTCGAGTTACTACTCTTAGAAACTGAACCAGTATCAAATACCGAGGGGTTACTACGAACACTAGTAAAATACACATCAATAATCTGTATATCAAATATACCTTTGTTCACTTTACCATCCTTCTTATCCGCCAAATACTTGGGGCAGTTCCGCTTCCAGTGACCAGTCCCTTTGTAGTAGAAGCACTTAGTCTCAGGCTTAGGACCAAACTTGGGCTTCTTCACTTGAGAATCAACTTGCTTGCCATTCTTCTTGAAGTTCCCCTTCTTCCCTTTGCCCTTTTCTCGAAACTAGTGGTCTTGCCTACCATCAACACTTGATATTTTTCTTGATTTCTACCTTTGTCGATTTCAGCATTACAAAGAGCTTGGGAATCGTTTCCATTATCCCTTGCATATCATAGTTCATCACAAAGTTCTACTAACTTGGTGATGGTGACTAGAGAATTCTGTCAATCACTATTTTATCTGGAAGATTAACTCCCACTTGATTCAAGCGATTGTAGTACCCAGACAATCTGAGCACATGCTCACTGCTTGAGCTATTCTCCTCCATCTTTTAGCTATAGAACTTGTTGGAGACTTCATATCTCTCAACTCGGGTATTTGCTTGAAACATTAACTTCAACTCCTGGAACATCTCATATGGTCCATGACGTTCAAAACGTCTTTGAAGTCCCGATTCTAAGCCGTTAAGCATGGTGCACTAAACTATCAAGTAGTCATCATATTAAGCTAGCCAAACATTCATAACGTCTGCATCTGCTCCTGCAATAGGTCTGTCACCTAGCGGTGCATCAAGGACATAATTTTTCTGTGCGGCATTGAGGATAAACCTCAGATCAGGGATCCAATCCGCATCATAGCTACTAACATCTTTCAACACAATTTTCTCTAGGAACATATCAAAATAAACATATGAAAGCAACAACGTGAGCTATTGATTTACAACATAAATATGCTAATACTACCAGGACTAAGTTCATGATAAATTTAAGTTCAATTAATCATATTACTTAAGAACTCCCACTTAGATAGACATCCCTCTAATCCTCTAAGTGATCACGTGATCCATATCAACTAAACCATGTTCGATCATCACGTGAGATGGAGTAGT
The DNA here is from genome assembly GCA_034509565.1 of Triticum monococcum. Lineage (NCBI taxonomy): Eukaryota > Viridiplantae > Streptophyta > Magnoliopsida > Poales > Poaceae > Triticum > Triticum monococcum. Next base: position 414,885,832 of record CM067845.1, read on the forward strand.
TTCAACGGTGAACATCACTATGTTGATCATATCTACTATATGATTCACGCTCGACCTTTCAGTCTCCGTGTTCGGAGGCCATATCTGTATATGCTAGGCTCGTCAAGTTTAACCTGAGTATTCCACGTGTGCAACTGTTTTGCACCCGTTGTATTTGAACGTAGAGCCTATCACACCCGATCATCACGTGGTGTCTCAGCACGAAGAACTTTCGCAACGGTGCATACTCAGGGAGAACACTTCTTGATAATTAGTGAGAGATCATCTTAAAATGCTACCGTCAAACTAAGCAAAAATAAGATGTATAAAAGATAAACATCATATGCAATCAAAATATGTGACATGATATGGCCATCATCATCTTGCGCCTTTGATCTCCATCTCCAAAGTACTGTCATGATCTATATCGTCACCGGCATGACACCATGATCTCCATCATCTTGATATATATCAATGTGCCGTCACATGGTCGTCTCGCCAACAATTGCTCTTGCAACTATGGCTATCGCATAGCGATAAAGTAAAGCAATTATTGGGCACTTGCATCTTATGCAATAGAGAGACAACCATAAGGATTTTACCAGTTGCCGATAACTTCAACAAAACATGATCATCTCATACAACAACTTATATCTCATCACGTATTGACCATATCACATCACAACATGCCCTGCAAAAACAAGTTAGACGTCCTCTACTTTGTTGTTGCAAGTTTTACGTGGCTGCTACTGGGCTTAGCAAGAACCGTTCTTACCTACGCATCAAAACCACAACGATAGTTTGTCAAGTTGGTGTTGTTTTAACCTTCGCAAGGACCGGGCGTAGCCACACTCGGTTCAACTAAAGTTGGAGAAACTGACACCCGCCAGCCACCTGTGTGCAAAGCACGTCGGTAGAACCAGTCTCGCGTAAGTGTACGCGTAATGTCAGTCCGGGCCGCTTCATCCAACAATACCGCCAAACCAAAGTATGACATGCTGGTAAGCAGTATGACTTATATCGCCCACAACTCACTTGTGTTCTACTCGTGCAAATAACATCAACACATAAAACCTGGGCTCAGATGCCACTGTTGGGGAACATAGTAATTTCAAAAAAAATCCTACGCACACGCAAGATCATGGTGATGTATAGCAACGAGAGGGGAGAGTGTTGTCTACGTACCCTCGTAGACCAATAGCGGAAGCATTATGACAACGCGGTTGATGTAGTCGTACGTCTTCACAGCCCGACCGATCAAGCACCGAAACTACGGCACCTCTGAGTTCTAACACACGTTCAGCTCGATGACGATCCCCGGACTTTGATCCAGCAAAGTGTCGGGGAAGAGTTCCGTCAGCACGACGGCGTGGTGACGATCTTGATGTTCTACTATCGCAGGGCTTCACCTAAGCACCACTACAATATTATCGAGGAGTATGGTGGAGGGGGGCACCGCACACGGCTAAGAGAACGATCACGAAGATCAACTTGTGTGTCTATGGGGTGCCCCCTGTCCCCGTATATAAAGGAGTGGAGGAGGGGAGGGCCGGCCCCCTCTATGGCGCGCCCTAGGGGAGTCCTACTCCCACCGGGAGTAGGATTCCCCCTTTCCTAGTTCAACTAGGAGTCCTTCCATGTAGTAGGAGTAGGAGACAAGGAAGGGGAAGAGGGAAGAGAAGGAAGGAGGGGGCGCCGCCCCTCCCCCTAGTCCAATTCGGACTAGTCAATGGGGGGCGCGCGGCCTGCCTCTCCCTCTCCTCTAAGGCCCAATAAGGCCCATATATTTCTTCCCCCGTATTCCCGTAACTCCCCGGTACTCCCAAAAATACCCGAACCACTCGGAACCTTTCCGATCTCCGAATATAGTCATCCAATATATTGATCTTTACGTCTCGACCATTTCGAAACTCCTCGTCATGTCCCCGATCTCATCCGGGACTCCGAACTCCTTCGGTACATCAAAACTCATAAACTCATAATATAACTGTCATCGAAACCTTAAGCGTGCGGACCCTACGGGTTCAAGAACAATGTAGACATGACCGAGACACGTCTCCGATCAATAACCAATAGAGGAACTTGGATGCTCATATTGGCTCCTACATATTCTACGAAGATCTTTATCGGTCAGACCGCATAACAACATACGTTGTTCCCTTTGTCATCGCTATGTTACTTTCCCGAGATTCGATCATCGGTATCTCAATACCTAGTTCAAACTCATTACCGGCAAGTCTCTTTACTCATTCCGTAATACATCATCTCGCAACTAACTCATTAGTTGCAATGCTTGCAAGGCTTTAAGTGATGTGCATTATCGAGAGGGCCCAGAGATACCTCTCCGACAATCGGAGTGACAAATCCTAATCTCGAAATACGCCAACCCAACAAGTACCTTTGGAGACACCTGTAGAGCACCTTTATAATCACCCAGTTACGTTGTGACATTTGGTAGCACACAAAGTGTTCCTCCGGTAAACGGGAGTTGCATAATCTCATAGTCATAGGAACATGTATAAGTCATGAAGAAAGCAATAGCAACATACTAAACGATCGAGTGCTAAGCTAACGGAATGGGTCAAGTCAATCACATCATTCTCCTAATGATGTGATCCCGTTAATCAAATAACAACTCTTTGTCTATGGTTAGGAAACATAACCATCTTTGATTAATGAGCTAGTCAAGTAGAGGCATACTAGTGACACTTCTGTTTGTCTATGTATTCACACATGTATTATGTTTCCGGTTAATACAATTCTAGCATGAAAAATAAACATTTATCATGAAATAAGGAAATAAATAATAACTTTATTATTGCCTCTAGGGCATATTTCCTTCACGCCCTCCAATGATGGCGTGAGGAAGTGTTGTGTTGGTCTGTCCAGCGGCGGCTAGGTTAGGAGCGAACCAGACTGGAGGCTGGAGGGAACGAATTGGGATTTTTCCTGCTGTCGATCGATATGGGAGGCGCTCGTTTGGGCTGCGAGCCTGCTATAGGGCCTGCCTTGCACTTACGTTATTGGCCCATCCAAATTGAAACATTTTTTTTCATTTTTTTACATTGCCTGCTCGTGCGTTGGGACAAACATAACTAGCCTGGGCCAACCTAGACGACTCAAACTAGGTGCACACTTTCCAGCCACCCGAGGCGGCCGCCCATACCAGCCCCTATGGTGGCGTCTCCCCTTTTTGCATGTATGATTGGGGTAGGGAAAAATATTCCAGTGGCGCTGTTGATTTACCCACAGAATGGTTGAATTGCTTGTTTCTATGAACTGAGTTCACCAATAATGTGAAGGATGCCAGTCTTTCATCCTATTGTAGATTGCTTAGATCTTGATATGCCAAATGTAATCGCATGAAATATATAGTAAAAGCCAGTGTGATGTGTGTGGCTACAACTAGTCTGACTACACGTCCTCATATAACATATCAAGGACGCACCATCTTACCAGATTAACCATTCGACTTACCGATGCAGTGTGGAAAGAAAGAAGTATTGGGACTGCGTATCCAAGAAATTGATGCCATGGACTCCTTCATAGAACCTTTTAAGCGAAAAAGAAGTTGTAGTGTGCCTGTACAAAGAGCTAACATAAGTTCAGTTACCTACTTCTTGGAATTTTAGTTAGCCACTTATTGCAAAATTGTTCAATTACGTTGCTTGGCTTAATTTAGTTTGCTACTGATTACATAATGCCATAGCCTGTTAATCCTATTATAGACTGTGCCTATCTATGTGTTTGATACTTACTGTTGAGAATTACCTATTTGCCTGAACTTAAATAGCTACTTAAGCACGTAGATAGCTGGTCATATGTACTTCTAGGGTGCAACAGAATTCACGTGTAATTTACGTTCTGATACCCTGTTTGTTTAAATGGTTTGTTGTTATCACTTCTAGCACTAGTAATGTTTGTTCATATATAGACAACTATCAGGTTTATATGAGGGACACTGTCTTTTTAACTTATATCTGTGTTGGAATCATTTTGCTTACATCAAAGAAATTTACAGATGTCTGTGTTGCTGGTAAACAGTACCGACTTGTTACTTTAATATGTTGCCAAGAACTTGTTAGTTTTACTAGTTCATGTGTAATTAAATACATTGCCAAAACTGGTTCGCTTTACTAGTTTGATGTTAGTTTCTTGTGTCTCTTGCAAAACTTTATTTATTGATTGCTTACATTCAAGTTTGCAGGATCCAACTGAAACTCCGTTGGCACAACAGGTATGTTTTCAGAAACTTCCTTGTATACCTGGTTTGCTGTTGTAACTTGTTGATGTAATCATCTTACCAACTTCAAGCTTTCAGGATCCAATTGGAAGTCCAATTGCACAGCAGGTACATTTTCAAAAATATATTTGTGTAACAGGTTTGCTACTGTAACTTGTTGCTCTAATGAAGTTACTGACTACTCAACTTTTTAGGATCCAAGAGAAACTCTAATGCCACAACAGGTTCCTTTTGCAAAACTTGTTTGTTTATCTGCTTTGCTGCTGCAACCAGTTGTAGAAATCACGTTACTGTCTACTCAACTTTTCAGGATCCAAGAGAAACTCCAAAGCCACAACAAGTACCTTTTGCAAAACTTGTTTGTTTAACTGCTTTGCTGCTGCAACAACAGGCTACAATGATGTTAATAACTACTTTTCAGCATCCAATTGAAACTCCTTATTTCCTTGTTTGTTTAACTGGTTTGCTGTTATAACTCCCAGTTTAGATGTTTTGCTAACTTCAACTTTTCGGAATCCAGTCGGAACTTTAATGGAAAAACAGGTTAGCCCAAGATCATAGAGCAAGGTCCCCATGGAAGTTTTATCATCCCACAGCAGTGGCACCAGCCTAATCGTGCATCATGAATTGCCAACTGCTGATGCTCTAGAGGCTAAACTAGTGGTAGAAAGAGATTCTGCTTCTACACTTAGAGATGAAGTTGACATGTTGAGGAAGCAAACAGCACAATCACAAGCAGTACTCAAGACAACCATTAAATATTTGGTGGATTTCAAAATGAAGCAAGCTGAGACTGACCGCATTGTTAAGGTCCTGAAGGAAAAAAGAAAATTAAATTCCCACTTGGTAAGTCATAGGTGAAATGTTCTTTCCATCGCTGAATAACCTTTGTGTTGTTTGTTCATGTAATCAATCAAACCATTTGTTTTAGAGATCATGTAATAATTATTATTATTTTTTGGTTTGTAATTTTATTTGAGCACAAGTCTGTATTAATTGATAAGACTCGGAGACATTTCATTTTGATTGCTGTGCCAGACCTACAAATATGCCAATCAGGCTGAATGTGCATTCAGCAATAATTGTAGTATAGATGGATCATAAGTGGCACGCATCGAAGAGGGCCAAGATGTTGTACTAGCTTCGCTAAAAAAAGGATGCTCTTCTAGTAAGAAAAAGTACAGCGGCCTGGCTTATGTATGTTAGTTGATATTATTGATCCATATACTCTATAAGTGTTTATATGTCTGTTAGTTTTGTACATTATTGGTTGATTAACTCGGTATTTGAATCTTGATACATCGCTTATGTACATATCTAAATGGGAGTACACATTATGCTGCGTGTGACATTTGAGTTGGACATAAAGTGTTCCAAATATTCGAATTCACCTTAAATTGGATTCTAGCTTTTGAATTCGAGTATCGGCATTTGTAAATCATATTCATATATGACAGTGGAATACATGTTTGTCGTGCTTTTGAAGATATATAAAAACACATAGAATGATTTATAAAGATTCGTATAGGAATACAAAATGGATTCGAATTTAGTTGCCAGGGTAAACATGGATGCTTATTGTCCCAAAATTTGAAAGAAGCAGCAAAATGTCCACTCCCACATCAGCTGCTCAAAGCCAAGTGTTTGGGAGATGGAAATTACTGTCTACCCCTTACACGACAATCCATCGGCCCGATTTCCACTGCTCTCAATAGGGGTAGGTTAGTAACTTCAATTAGACGTGACACGACCGCCTCTGAGCCCATTCCGACATGGTGGGCGCCAAACATGGGCGGCAAAACACATTTGATTCAAGCTCGTCCGAAAGACCTCTGTTTCTCCCTCCATTTCCCCATTCATACACGGTGGGCGGCAAAACAAACTCGACTTGGCCGAAATCAAGGTAGTCAAATATTTTCAATAGGGGCAGGTTTGTAACTTCACTCAGGCGTGAGACAACCGCCCTACCTGTTAGCCCCGTTCATACACCGTAGGCGCCAACCATGGGCGCCAAAACACCCTCTCCCTCGCCTGAAATTGCTCTGGGCAAATATTTGCGAGATGCGAGATTATCGTCCTATCCCCAACCGACGAGACTTCCAAATTTTAAACAGGGGCTAAGTTCGTAACTTTTCCATATTTCAGACAGGCGCGTCCCAAAAACATGGTTCCCCGTACCTCCCCCTCCATTTTCTCATTCATACACCGTCCGCGCTAGAACACCATCCCCACACCAGCCTCCTCCATCCGCCACCCCATCCATCGCCGCCGTCCTCCACCCCATCAATTGCCGCCGTCCTCCACCCCATCCATCGCCACCGTTCTCCATTATGCCAGAGCGCCTACCAAGACCGTGTCGTCCACTGCTAGAGATGGACGTTTCTCATCCATGGTGACGAACCAAGAGCCTTGCATGGCGTCCTATCGCTTCATCGGCGTTGTCGTCCGCTTTGTCAGGGCCGCTCACATGACCTTCTCTTCCACCGCAACGGTACTTATCCCCCGATGCACTCGTCTACCATCACAGATCTGCTTCAACACCACCAACAGCCATCGCACCCCAGATGCCTACACGGTGCCGCAAGAGAGGTGGTACTTCATATCTCCACAACTCTTCGATCTCAACCAGAAAATAGACCGGTTTGCAGCTCTTAGAATTTAGTTCTTAGTTCAAAGCAAACAATGGATGCTAAATAGCATTTCCCCGGTTTGCAGCTTTAAATCTGCCATGGCACAGTCATAACAGGGTTTAATTGATCATGCTTAGGGTTTAATTGATCATGTTGGTTCCATGGTGGTTTCTTTAATAGAAATCGGAGGGGAAACCCTCTTTTGCTCAAAAAATGCTTAGGGTTTCCCCCTTTTATGATCACTATACGATCAGCATACGTGCCTCGTGTCATAATAGCACTGCTCCACCCATCAAGCTAAACAAGCTTAGTTGTTCAAATATGAAACTTATATTATTAAAACAGAGTTGTTTAATTGGTCAGCTAAATGTTCCTAATTTAGTTTCGAAAATGCATGTTCGCCGCTCGGGTGTGTATCTCTACAGGGTGCCCACGGTGGGCCGCGACCCACCCTGGGATTTTGGGTCAGCCCAGGCCCCGATTCCCATCTGTTCTGCTGCGCGCTTCTGATCTCTACTCGCCCCCAGCCGCCTGCCTCGCCGGTGACTTGTCGTCCCCGGATGGCATGACTCTAGGAGGAGATGCCAGACTAATAGGAGGACAGGAGCCGCTCGCCCAACAGCGTCACCGCTGCCCAGGCGCGCCGTCGTGCCTACCTTCCCAGTCCGTTCAGGGCTCAGGCGTGCAGCACCCACTAAGCCAGCCCAATTTATCCTGAGATACGTCCTCAACACTCAGCAGCCACTCCTCATCACCCATTTTCTAATTGATTCATTACTCATTAGGTAGGACTATCATTAGGGTTTGTTGTGTGCTGAGTGCTACCTACACTTAATGGTTCAGATGTATTCCAGTAATCTTTAGTACCTGTAAAGTTCACAGTGTTTCAAAATTCCGGCCTTAGGAACAGACACTAGTCATTTGGGATTGTTGGTCGTAGTGACATTGACCCAGATTACTACTGCAGGCCAGGTTTGTTGACAATTTTACTTGTCTTTCTTACTCATTTGATATGATATCCAATTATTCACATCGATTAGTTGCAAACAATAAGTGCTAGACAAACTTCTTGATTCAGATTTTGGACGGTCTCTTTCTGCAGTTACAATTATGCATACCTGTCCTAGTAAGCTCACAAGTAAATGATTGATTCACTACATCTATGCTTGCCTTGTCATATTTGTTGTCAATATTCTTTTAGGGTGGACCACCCTATTTCAAAGTACTGGAACCATAGACATGAGTGAATAGTATTTCTCTATGTGATCTCTTCCATCATGTGTGGGCAACGAGCACTGCATTGTATAGAAAGGAAGTGCCATTTCCAACTTTTACATAGACTACGATCTTTTACATGGAATACAATCTGCCTACTTGCTTTGTGTCGCACTACCAGCACTCCACCCTTGAAGCTAAACATTATGCCACTGATAATTCCTTAGTTTATTTATTCAAATACGAATTTGATATGATTCTAATGTTCCTACTTCAGTTTTGAAATGTGTGTCTGCCTGTTATAGAGACATAAGAGGTTTGTATTTTTGTGTGTGATCTGGTCAGCACGGTTGGGTGTGAACTTTGCATATGCAGGGGTTTATAGGGAGACACTCTTCGAGTTGAATCCGCAATGCATTCCATAGATAATCTGCCTACTTTTTATGTTTTCATGAATCTCAGATTCTGAATAGCATCATAATGATTATGAGCTTGTGTGCATGAAAAGAATAAAGCAGAACAATGCCATGGCTGTCAAACTTGGCATTAAGGGACTGAAATCAAGTCTGGATGCAATGCAATCCAAATGCTCTCCACCTACAGATTCATGCTCAGAATATGATCCTAACAGTGATTTTGAGCTAGAGGGAGACCTAAGTCAATGTAGCTCCCTAGTGGAGGAGACAGAGGCAGATGCCCTATCTTATTCAACCATCAAGGTGCTTGCTCTAACTTTCCAAGGTTATATTGGTCGGACATATCTTGCAACTGATGCTTTGCATTGCTTCTACTTTGTTGCACTATCATTAGCTTCGTTTACACATCGTGTATGTGAATATTGTCGTGGTTCTAAGTCTGACAGTGAGGTAGGGGGTGTGTATGAGGAGGCTAGACCTTAGCTATTGGGAAGTTGTAAGCACGCAAGGTTTACGAGTTCAGGCCCTTCTCGGAGGAAGTAACAGCCCTATGTCTCGGTGCCCGGAGGCGGTCGATTGAATTACGCATGTGTAAATGACAGGGGTGCGAACCCTTGATACTGAGGAGGGAGGTGGCTTATATAGAGTTCGCCAGCCCTCTCCTTCCCTCAGTAATGCAGGGTTTAAGGTACATTTAAGGTGGGACGTTACTGATAACGTCCCTAATAAAGTGTCATAATAACCATAAAGACTACTTAATAGCCGACCGTTTGCCTGCGAAGTGACTGCAGGTCTTTTGGTCGGTCGAGTGGTTGACTTCATGGTCGAGTGATAGCTTCTTGGTCGAGTGTCTTCAACCTGTCGAGTGAGATACCTTCAAGTTGATTGAAAGGTGACTTCTTCTAGGGATGTCCTACGGTAGGGCTCTTTAGGACGGGTCCGTGCCCCTACCGTAGGTACATGGCTTCATCATTAGCCCCCGAATGGATCGAGGCTAGAGTGAGAAAAGGGGTTAGGGACCTTTCCGACTGACTCTTCAGGTTATATGAGTGCTTCGTTCTGGGTCGACTGTCACGGATGACGTCATTAACCTCTTTCAGTCGCCTTGATCCGTTCCAGGCCTTTCGTCGAATGGATTTCTTTACCTGTGAGGCATCAAGCGCCGGTGCACGCGGGATTTCTGTTTTGACAAGTTGTTCTGCAGCCAGCGGATATCGCGGGATTCAGATTTTTTGGGAAGCACGCGGAACGGGGGCGGCCGCAGTAATCGGAAGCGACAATGCGAAGGCTCCTCGATCTCCGCGCCGCCTTTTTCGCCACGTACTGCGCACGTGCCTGCCACGGGTTTTGACTGGATAGCTTGGGCCTACTGGTCAGCCACTCGGAAGCGGCCCCTTATAAGTTGCCGGCTCGGAGTCTCCCAACAGTGCGCGTGCTCTTCTCTTCTCCTTCTTCCTCTCTTTCTTCGTAACCTCCCCTGCTTCCCTCGCTCTCGCCCAGCCACCGCAAACCAGCTCGAGATCTCGCCGGCGACGATGGTGAAGGGCAAGACGACCGCTCTGGAGCGCGCGAAGAAGGCGGCGGCAGCGGGGAAGGGGAAGAAGTCTGCGTGCGGCGGATCTTCCTCTCGGACGGCCCTGCCCAAAGGTTGGATCCAGGGCGACTGGATGCCATCGGTGCTCCGGCAGGAGGATCTTGATGACCTGGTTGAGGGGGGAGCCATTCCTCACAAGGCTGCGCGTCTTCTGGGGGGAGAGATCGAACCCCAACCTCGCGACGGTGAGTGCGTGCTCCTGGCCACTCACATCGACCGAGGGTTTTCTCTGCCGCCCCATTCTTTCTTCCGCAACTTCTTGAACTTCTTTGGAGCGCAGCTCCATCACTTTACCCCAAACTCCATAGTCTATCTTGCCGCTTTCATTTCTATGTGTGAGGCGTTCCTGGGTTGCCGCCCACACTGGGGGCTTTTCAAGCACATCTTCTCCTGTCGCTCTCAGTCGGTCAAGAAGGCCAAGTCGAGTGATGAGAAGACACAAGTGATCCAGCTGTGTGGGGGCTTGGCGATCCAGACGAGGGGGAAGAGCTGTTTCCCATCCATTACTTTCCCGGAGTCAGTCCGAGGCTGGCAGGCGACTTGGTTCTACTGCCAGGATCAGGTGACTCCAGGGAAGTCGACTGGGCTCCCACCTTTCTCCCTCGACCGAGCCAAAAAGCCTGCTTCTCTGAAGGTGACGCCTGAAGAAAAGGCCCAGGTCAAGGTACTGGCGGGTCGAGTGGTTGAACTTGTCCGTGAGGGCGTGATGGGGATGGATCTGCTGGAAGTCTTCCTCAAGAGGCGAATCCAACCGCTCCAGGCTCGGGACCACCCGATGTGGCTGTACTCTGGCCTCGAGGACACCACTCGGATCCACCCGGAGGAGGTCACCGACGAGATGTTGGAGGGGTGGCTGTCAAGCATCACGGGGAACAAGGACAACCCCCGAGGAGCCAGGAGGGTCATTCCACTCGACAGTTCGTATGAGGTCGACCAGGTGCGTTTTTATGCTCCCGACTGAGATCTTCGTTTTCTGCGTTGGTCTTCTTTTGAGTAGGTCGATTGACTTTCGTTTTGTCTGCTGTCTTTCAGGCGACCACTAAGATGTACTCGACGCCCAATGGGGCACAGGGGTCGACTAAGGAAGGAGAAGGGAGCGGAGGCGACAGCGGGGATGACCAGGGCGAGTGGGAGTCGGATGGTGAAGGAGAGGGGGGCGATGACGTCCTCTCCAGCAAAGAGGAGGAGGAGGAGGCCGAACCCCCCCCCCCCCCCCCCCACCCGGAAAGGCGATCCAAGCTCGCACACGACCCGGCGGAGGAACGTGGCCAGGCGACTGCCTCCGTTGGGCCGTCGTCAAAACGCCCTCGGACTTCTTCTCCAACACCGACTGGGAAGGTCCCCAAGCAACCACGCACGACGCTATCCAAGCCGCCCAAGACTCTGCCCAAGATGGAGATAACTGTCCCTGTTATTTCCGGGTAATAAAGCTTGTTTTCCTTTGTCGATGGAGGACGGATCCTTGGTCGACTCGTTAAGCTAACTGGCTGATTTTTCGAAATTTGCAGTGCTGCTACCTCCGAGGTCTCTGCCAAAGACGACGACCAAGAGATGGGGGACGCTGTTACCTCCAACCCTGGTACGATTATTGACGTTCTGTTTTTGAGTCGACTGGTCGTTTCTTGCAATTCTGGTCAATTGAAAGTCTTCCTTGCAGCCCCTCCTCATGTTATCGACCTCCCGGATGACGACGACAACGAACCGCTGAGGATGAGGAGGACTAAGAGGTTGTCGGCTGACAGGACTCCCCAGCCTACTCTGGCACCTGAGACCGTGGCTCGGGATGGTGGCGATGCCCCTCGGGCTTCTGTGACCTTTGCCAATCCCCTGTCGAGTGTGCAGCCTTCGGCGTCGACTGCAAATCCAACTTCGCTTTTTGTCGCATACCCTGCCCCTGAGGACGAAGTGGCTGCTGCGAAGGAGGCTATACACCAGGCGGGGGTCATGATGGAACAGGTGAAGAAGGCTCGGGAGGCCAGCCAGGCAGCTTATGACGCAAGTTCGGTGCTTCAGAGCAATGTCCAGGTCAGTCGACTTGATACTTGATTATTTGAAGGGTCTTTCTCCCTCTCTCTTTTTTTTGAAGATCTTTGTATCTGTACACCCAGTGGGTGTGTTTTCCCCTTCTTGGACTAGTGGGGGCACGCTGAGTGCACCCACTGGGTGTAGTCCCCGAGACTACGGTGGACTGCTGGCAGTCGACTATAGTCTTTACATTTCGTTTCTGTATCTGTATTCTTTTTCTTGGTCTGGTCGAGCCATGTCGAATGGATCTGTATCCGGTCGACTGCGGACAGTCAACTTTTTTTAAACCAGTGGGGGCACACTGAGTGCACCCACTGGGTGTAGTCCCCGAGACTACTGTCGAATGTTTTTGATTCGGCTGTGGTCTTAGAAACGTCACCTTTTTTCCTTAGTTACTTGGAAGCGACTTATTTTGGATGTCTGTCGACTGATTTTTCCTTTTGCAGAAATCTTGTGAGCTTGCGTCTCGCTATACTGAGTTGGAGAACCAGCGTATTCAACTGACCCTTGATCTGGAGCTGGCCAGAACGGAGCTGCAGAAGGTCAGAGATGGCGTTGCTGGGAAGACGACCCTGTCGACTGGTTTTGTTTTTAGGCTTGAGTACCCTTCTGCTGTTTCTGAACCAATCATCGTTTCTTTTGCAGGAGAACTGAGCAAGGCTCTGGCGAAGAAGGATCGGGACTTGGCTGCTGCCCACAAGGAGGCTGGTGACAAGATTGCTCTGGCTGAACAGAAGCTGGCTTCGGTCAGCCAGATAGAAGATGAGAATACCAAGCTGAAGACCGCTCTGAATGAAGCCAACAGGGAGTGCTCGCATTGGAAGAAGAAGCACCTCACCCTGAGCGAGCAGATGGAAGGCGTCGCTCGCAGGAGGGACGACCTAGAGAGCTACTTGAGGAGTCTCGCCAAGACGTTGTACACCAAGCTCGAAGGTGCGCATTCAATTCCGACTGGTTTTCTTTTGTGTCGACTCAGTGTGTGATCGTTGGCTTATCCTTGGGTCTTGTATGCAGAGTTTTGTCAGAACTTTGAAGAGGAGACCGGGCGAATTGAAACGCGTTTGGACCCAATCAATTCTCCGGTGAATGATGATGCCGCCATGAATCTGCTCCGATTGGAATCCCGTATCGATGGCGTCGTGGATTACTTGGCTCGGCTGAAGGTTGCCATGTCGCGGATCGACCCGACACTTTGGCCAGAGTCTATGCTCCAGAATGATCTCGAGTCTCTGATGACTCAACTTGACAGAATCCCCGATCGAGTGCAGGAGTGGAAGAAGTCTTCTGCCCGGTGCGGCGCTGATGTGGCTCTATCTTTAGTCCGCGTCCATTGCAAGGAGGCGCGAGAAGAGAAGTTGGCCGCCATCCAAGTCGCTAATACCAAGAGGCACAGCTTTCAAGACTTCATGGAGACCTTCATTGCTGTTGCCACTCGTATTGCGGACGGAATCGACCTGGATGAGTTCGTCACCCCTGCCAGTCCTCCACCTGAGGAATGAAAAAAAACTTTTATGCCTTTCCTTAAATTTGCCTCGGAATGCCGAGTGGATTTGTAACCATTTAAACTCTGCCGAGCCGAGGGCTCGAGTACTTTGATTCAGGGCCTGGGGCCTTTTAAGCTTTATCCGAACTTAATTTCTTGCTGATATCTTCGTGGTTTTGATCTGTCGTGTAGGACTTTGGTCTTGTATTCAGGCGAGTGCTGGACTGCGGCTAAGTCCCCGAGTGGGAGGATTGCTCTCCACTCGGTAGGATTTTTTAAACTTAGGCGAGTGCTTGACTGCAGCTAAGTTTCCGAGTGGGAGAACTTAGGCGAGTACTGGACTGCAGCTAAGCCCCCGAGTGGGAGGATCGCTCTCCACCCGGTAGGGTTTTTAAAAAAAAACTTAGGCGAGTGCTTGACTGCAGCTAAGTTTCCGAGTGGGAGAACTTAGGCGAGTACTGGACTGCAGCTAAGCCCCCGAGTGGGAGGATCGCTCTCCACTCGGTAGGATTTTTCAAACTTAGGCGAGTGCTTGACTGCAGCTAAGTTTCCGAGTGGGAGAACTTAGGCGAGTACTGGACTGCAGCTAAGCTCCCGAGTGGGAGGATCTCTCTCCACTCGGTAGGGTTTTTTAAACTTAGGCGAGTGCTTGACTGCAGCTAAGTTTCCGAGTGGGAGAACTTAGGCGAGTACTGGACTGCAGCTAAGCCCCCGAGTGGGAGGATCGCTCTCCACTCGGTAGGATTTTTCAAACTTAGGCGAGTGCTTGACTGCAGCTAAGTTTCCGAGTGGGAGAACTTAGGCGAGTACTGGACTGCAGCTAAGCCCCCGAGTGGGAGGATCGCTCTCCACTCAATAGGATTTTTCAAACTTAGGCGAGTGCTTGACTGCAGCTAAGTTTCCGAGTGGGAGAACTTGGGTGAGTACTGGACTGCAGCTAAGCCCCCGAGTGGGAGGATCGCTCTCCACTCGGTAGGATTTTTCAAACTTAGGCGAGTGCTTGACTGCAGCTAAGTTTCCGAGTGGGAGAACTTAGGCGAGTACTGGACTGCAGCTAAGCCCCCGAGTGGGAGGATCGCTCTCCACTCGGTAGGATTTTTCAAACTTAGGCGAGTGCTTGACTGCAGCTAAGTTTCCGAGTGGGAGAACTTAGGCGAGTACTGGACTGCAGCTAAGCCCCCGAGTGGGAGGATCGCTCTCCACTCGGTAGGATTTTTCAAACTTAGGCGAGTGCTTGACTGCAGCTAAGTTTCCGAGTGGGAGAACTTAGGCGAGTACTGGACTGCAGCTAAGCCCCCGAGTGGGAGGATCGCTCTCCACTCGGTAGGATTTTTCAAACTTAGGCGAGTGCTTGACTGCAGCTAAGTTTCCGAGTGGGAGAACTTAGGCGAGTACTGGACTGCAGCTAAGCCCCCGAGTGGGAGGATCGCTCTCCACTCAGTAGGATTTTTCAAACTTAGGCGAGTGCTTGACTGCAGCTAAGTTTCCGAGTGGGTGAACTTAGGCGAGTACTGGACTGCAGCTAAGCCCCCGAGTGGGAGGATCGCTCTCCACTCGGTAGGATTTTTCAAACTTAGGCGAAATGGATTCGCAGCCAAGTCACCTGCTGGGGGTTTTGTATGCAAACAAAGTGACAGCCATTATTGGAACACTCTTGTCTTTGATAAAAATGAACTATAGAAATTATTTTTCTTATTACATCTCATCTAAGTGAGAACTCAGGTGTAAAAGGGGCGGAGCAGTTCCGCGTTCCAAGCTCGCGGTTCGTCGATCTAGCGATCGACATTGTAGAGGTGGTATGCTCCATTGTGGAGGACTCTGGTGACTATGAAGGGGCCTTCCCAAGTAGGAGCAAGTTTGTGTGGCTTCTGTTGATCCACTCGGAGGACCAGATCTCCTTCTTGGAAGGCTCGACTTTTCACACTCCGGGCGTGAAAACGGCGCAAGTCTTGCTGATAAATGGTCGATCTGATCATGGCCATCTCCCTTTCTTCTTCTAAGAGGTCGACTGCGTCTTGCCAGGCCTGCTCTGCTCCATCTTCGGTGTAAAGTTCGACTCGGGGTGCATTATGAAGAAGATCACTCGGCAGGACTGCTTCGGCTCCATAAACCAGAAAGAATGGAGTCCTTCCAGTCGACCGGTTAGGGGTGGTCCTTAATCCCCACAGAACTGATGGAAGCTCGTCGACCCAAGCGCCTGCCGTGTGCTTGAGATCGCGCATCAGTCGAGGCTTTAGCCCTTTGAGAATCAGACCATTTGCTCTCTCAGCCTGTCCATTCGACTGGGGATGAGCGACCGAAGCGTAGTCGACTCGTGTGCCTTGAGAAGCGAAAAATGCTCTGAACTCGTCCGAATCAAAGTTTGACCCGTTATTAGTGATGATGCTATGCGGGACTCCATATATGAATGTTAACCCTCTGACAAAACTGATAGCAGTGCCAGCATCGAGGTTCTTGATGGGCTTAGCTTCGATCCATTTGGTAAATTTGTCGACTGCCACAAGCACATGAGTGAATCCACTCCTGCCCGTTCTTACGGGACCAACCATGTCCAATCCCCAAACGGCAAAGGGCCAGACGAGCAGAATGGTCTTCAGGGCTGATGCGGGCTTGTGCAACACATTGGAGTAGAACTGGCACCCTTCACACTTGTCGACTATCTCTTTTGCCATCTCATTTGCTCTTGGCCAGTAAAATCCAGCTCGGTATGCTTTAGCCACAATAGTCCGAGAGGATGCATGGTGACCACAGGTTCCCGAGTGGATATCATTAAGGATTATCTGACCCTCTTCTGGTGTTATGCATTTCTGGCCGACTTCGGTCGCGCTCTCTCTGTACAGCTGTCCCCTTATGACTGTGAAGGCCTTGGATCGGCGGACGATCTGTCGAGCCTCCTCCTCGTCTTCCGGGAGTTCTTTCCTTAGGATATATGCGATGTACGGTATTGTCCAGTCAGGGGTGATTGCCAAGACTTCCATGATTAGGTCGACCACTGCAGGCACTTCAACTTCAGTCGGATCTGTGGCACTTTTCGGCTGCGGGGCTTCTTCTATGAAAGGATCCTCTTGGATTGACGGTGAGCGAATGTGTTCCAAGAACACGTTGCTTGGAATGGCTTCTCTCTTGGAGCCTATCTTTGCCAAGTCGTCAGCTGCCTGATTTTTCAGTCGGGGGATGTGGTGGAGCTCTAACCCCTCGAACTTCTTTTCTAGCTTTCGCACTGCATTGCAATACCCAGTCATTGCCGGACTCCTGACGTCCCACTCCTTCATCACTTGATTAGCCACCAAATCTGAGTCGCCATAGACCATGAGGCGATGGACGCCGAGTGAAATGGCCATGCGCAACCCATACAAAAGTGCCTCATACTCTGCTTCGTTATTAGAGGAATTGAAGTGAATTTGGAGAACATATCTGAGCTTATCCCCTCGGGGGGAGATCAAGACTACTCCCGCGCCCAATCCATTCAGCATCTTGGATCCATCGAAGAACATGGTCCAGTGCTCCGAGTGAACTTGAGTCAGAAGTTGCTGTTCAATCCACTCGGCGATGAAATCCGCGATTGCTTGGGACTTGATAGCCTTCTTTGCTTCAAACTTGATATCTAAAGGAAGGAGTTCAATCGCCCACTTGGCCACTCGACCAGTTGCGTCTCTGTTATGTAGGATCTCTGATAATGGGGCGTCGCTGACGACTGTAATGGAGTGGTCAGAGAAATAATGTGCAACTTTCTTCGTGGTCATATAAATCCCATATACAAGCTTCTGGTAGTGGGGGTATCTTTGTTTTGAAGGGGTCAAAACTTCAGACACATAATATACAGGGCGTTGAACTTTGAAGGCCTTCCCTTCCTCTTCCCGCTCGACCGTAAGTACTGTACTGACAACTTGTCCTGTGGCTGCAATGTAAAGCAGCAGAGGCTCTTTGCTGATTGGGGCAGCTAGCACCGGCTGGGTGGAGAGCAGAGCTTTGAGCTCTGCAAATGCTGCATCAGCTTCTGGAGTCCACTCGAACTTGTCAGACTTCTTCATCAGTCGGTAAAGAGGCAACACTTTTTCACCGAGTCGAGAAATGAATCGACTTAAGGCGGCCAAGCAACCTGTAAGCTTTTGGACATCATGCACGCGTACAGGACGCTTCATCCGGAGTATGGTGCCAATTTTTTCAGGATTGGCGTCGATTCCCCGTTCGGAAACGAGAAAACCGAGAAGCTTTCCACCTGGAACCCCGAAAGTGCACTTTGACGGATTGAGCTTGATATCGTACCTCCTGAGGTTGGCAAAGGTTTCAGCAAGGTCAGCCCGCAAGTCGGAACCTTTCCGGGACTTGACCACGATATCATCCATGTACGCCTCCACATTCCGACTGATTTGAGTGAGTAAACACTTCTGGATCATTCTCATGAATGTGGCTCCAGCGTTCTTGAGGCCAAATGGCATGGTGACGTAACAGAAGCATCCGAATGGAGTGATGAAAGCTGTTTTGATTTCGTCGGGCCCATACAGACGGATCTGATGGTACCCGGAATAGGCATCTAGAAAAGACAATCTCTCGCATCCCGCAGTTGAGTCGACAATTTGGTCGATGCAAGGGAGAGGAAAATGATCTTTCGGGCAGGCCCGATTGATATGTTTGAAATCAATGCACATACGGAGTGACTTGTCCTTCTTGGGGACCATGACGACATTGGCGAGCCACTCGGAGTGGTAAATCTCTCGGATGAACTCGGCTGCTAAGAGCCGAGCCACTTCTTCGCCAATGGCTTGTTTCTTGTTGACGGCGGACCGTCGAAGATGTTCCTTCACGGGCTTGAACTTTGGGTCGACTCGCAGACGGTGCTCAGCCAGCCCCCTGGGAACTCCAGGCATGTCAGAGGGTTTCCATGCGAAGATGTCCCAGTTCTCACGGAGGAGCTGGATGAGCGCTTCTTCCTATTTGGAGTCGAGCGTTGTCGAGATGTGAGTCGGAGCAGCGTTGGGGTCGGTCGGGTGAATGTGGACTGTCTTTGTTTCGCCAGCCGACTGAAAAGCTGACTCGGAGGCAGGCTTCTTAGCCCGCAGCAATTCACTCGGGTCGGCAGTCTTTTGGTACTCTTTCAGCTCGACCACTGCCATCTGAGCATCGGCGATCTTTGATCCCTTCTGAAAACATTCTTCTCCTTTCTTCTGGTTGCCCGTAACAGTGATCACACCTTTGGGGCCAGGCATCTTTAATTTAAGATACACGTAACATGGTCGAGCCATGAAGCGTGCGTAAGCTGGCCTGCCCAAAATGGCGTGATAAGCACTCTGGAAGTCCACAACTTCAAATGTCAACCTTTCCTTGCGGTAATTCTTTGAATCACCAAAAACCACATCGAGAGCAATCTGGCCGAGTGACTCGGCTTTCTTCCCAGGAATGACTCCGTGGAAGCTCATGTTGCTGGCGCTGAGTCTGGACATCGGAATGCCCATTCCTTTCAAAGTTTCAGCATACAGTATGTTCAGGCCACTGCCGCTATCCATCAGGACTTTGGTCAGTCGAGTACCTTCGATGACTGGGTCGACCACCAAAGCTTGCCTCACTGGGGTGGCAATGTGTGTCGGGTGATCAGATTGGTCGAATGTGATGGCGGTCTGAGACCATTTGAGGTAACTAGGTGTCGCCGGAGCAACCATGTTCACCTCACGGTTAATGACTTTCAGTCGACTTTTGCTTTCGACATCAGCAAAAATCATCAAGGTGGAATTGACTTGGGGGTATCCATCGTCACTATCCTCCTTGTCCTCAACTCTGTCTGGTTCTTTTTCCTTATCCTTGGGCTGCTTGCCCTGGAACTGCTGAATCAGGAGCCGGCACTGTCGAGTGGTATGCTTTGGGAAAATAAAATTTCCCTCTTCATCTTTCTTGGTGTGGATGTGACATGGCAGGTCCAAAACATCATTCCCATCCTGATCCTTAACCTTCTTGGGCTTCCATGTGCCCTTGGGTTTTCCCTTGAAGTTTCCCTGGGCCACAGCCAGGGCCTCCCCAGGGGCGGCTGGCTCGGCCTTCCGCTTCTGCTTCCGACTGGAGTTTCCTCCGGTTTCTTGGGCGACTGATTTGAGTTTGCCACTTCGGAGTCGGTCCTCATCTTCACCATTAGCGTACTTGGTGGCAATCTCCATCATCCGATTCAGGGTCATCTCTCCAGTTCGACCAAACTTCAGATTCAACTCCCTGTATTTGACGCCTTCCTTGAAAGCACAAACTGCTTGATGGTCTGGCATGTTCTCGACCGAGTGGTGCAGTGTGATCCACCTCTGGATGTATTCTCTCAGAGTTTCATTTGGCTTCTGCATGCAAGACCGCAACTCCGTAAGGCCTGCAGGGCGCTTGCACGTCCCTTCGAAGGTTGTGATAAACACTCGGGCGAGATCCTCCCAAGTGTAAATGCTGCTGGGCGCCAACTGATTCAGCCACGCCCTAGCTGAGCCTTCCAACATGAGAGGTAAATGCTTCATGGCCACCTCATCATTGCCGCCGCCAATCTGCACAGCCACTCGGTAATCTTCGAGCCACGTGTCGGGCTTGGATTCACCGGTGAACTTGCTGACTCCAGTCGCCAGCCTGAAGTTGGGAGGGATCACCGCGGCCCTGATGGCTCGACTGAAACATTCAGGCCCCGAGGCATGCGCTCTGCTGCCGGTGGGCGTATCTCTGTTGTGGCCCTCTCGATGAGCCCTGTTCCTGTCCACCAAACCTTGAACGAGGATGGATCTCGCGTCAAAGCCTGGGTCTCTGGGGTCGACTGGGATCCTCTGCCCAACATTATGGGGGCGCCTGTCATCTCGATGTCGGGGTGCATACGATCCACTCCTCAGGGGAGGGGATGGCACTCGACGTCTATCATCACGGTCGGGTCGGTGATCACACTGTTCATTCCTCCTGTACTGATCGTGCCGGTCCCCATGGCCGATTGGACTGTTTCTGTTGCAACGGATCGACTATGGATCCTGTCCCGCGACTGAGAGATGGCGGAATTCTGATTTCCCGCCGCTCGGAGCAATGCTCTGATCTGCAACAATCCTCTGCCAGCCTCTGACTGGGAGGGCTGAATTGACTCTGCTATGCGGGCCGCGGCAGCCAAATTCTGAACTGGGGTTCAGTATACCTGCGGCGGTGGGAAGAGCTGACGTCGACTGGATTCGGGAGCTTGTTGTCGTCGACTGGACTCGGGAGCCCGCTGACGCGCTCGCTCATCGAGTACTCGCTGTAGATTCTCCAGTCGAGTGCGCTCGACCAGATTAGCCAAGCGTGCGTCCTCCAAGGCCCGGGCCTCGGGGGTTTCTCCAACAATAGGAGTGTGGAGCGCGTCCATGTTCCGGCGACGAAGCTCCTCTCGCTGTAATGACGTAAGAGGTTCGGGGAGGTATTCGTCGTGGGGATGCGACGGATCGCCTCTATCTGCACCACTATCAGTGCGGTGGAATCCAGGAGGACTGCGTGTCCCCTTGACCACCAGAACCTCCGCCAAAGGGTCGCTGCTATCGCACTCGGATGCGGTCTCGGCGGAGCCAGTCGACAGATCAAACAGGCCGCAGAGGGATTCGTCGGGCTCGATTGCCGCGACTTGTGGGGCCGCCGACTGGCGGGCCACGGCGTGCTTCACCCACCGCTGGAGTCTCGACCGACCTGAGCGCTTGCGCTGGCGGGAGACAGGGCGGGGATATGACACGGGAGTCGACCGATATGGGGTCGACGGCTGCCGCAGGAGGACGCCACGGACGCACGCGTGGAAGTGCGTCGCACCACGAACGGGGAGCGCGTCAACGTCGAGCGGCGCTTCCTGGAGCCAGGCGGAGTCGTCGGCGATGAAAGTGAGTGCGCCGAGACGGATCTCGCGGCCCTCTGCCAAAGCTCCGCAGGAAAACATGATCAAGTGGATCGGAAAAATTGCAACTTCTCCAATTGGGCGCTAAGACTAAGGCCCCACGGTGGGCGCCAACTGTCGTGGTTCTAAGTCTGACAGTGAGGTAGGGGGTGTGTATGAGGAGGCTAGACCTTAGCTATTGGGAAGTTGTAAGCACGCAAGGTTTATGAGTTCAGGCCCTTCTCGGAGGAAGTAACAGCCCTATGTCTCGGTGCCCGGAGGCGGTCGATTGAATTACGCGTGTGTAAATGACAGGGGTGTGAACCCTTGATACTGAGGAGGGAGGTGGCTTATATAGAGTTCGCCAGCCCTCTCCTTCCCTCAGTAATGCAGGGTTTAAGGTATATTTAAGGTGGGGCGTTACTGATAACGTCCCTAATAAAGTGTCATAATAACCATAAAGACTACTTAATAGCCGACCGTTTGCCTGCGGAGTGATTGCAGGTCTTTTGGTCGGTCGAGTGGTTGACTTCATGGTTGAGTGATAGCTTCTTGGTCGAGTGTCTTCAACCCGTCGAGTGAGATACCTTCAAGTTGATTGAAAGGTGACTTCTTCTAGGGATGTCCTACAGTAGGGCTCTTTAGGACGGGTCCGTGCCCCTACCGTAGGTACATGGCTTCATCAAATATGCCCTGCTTATCCATTTTCAGTACATATTCCATCTGCCATCATACCATATTTATCCATCCAAATGTTGTTCTTGTGTATCATATGTTCAAAAGGAAGAGGGTGATTGCTGATTGCAGAGGAGCACGAGCAAAGTATTTGGAAAAGGTAGTGACACCTGATAAATCAAATAGCCCATTAGGTGTAGTTGCAATATCACCTGACCCACAAAACACCCTAACTCTAGCAGACTCTAGCCCTACTACACTGGTCATTTATGATGCCCCAACTCAGCAGACCCCAACTGCAGCAAATAGTATGATGATGCCAGTTGACATGGCACCAGCTCTACGACGCAAAACCCCCCATTCCAGCAAAGAGTACACCAAATCCAGTTGCCAAATCCCTTTTCAAACCAGAGAGAGCCCCAATTGCAGCAAACAGGACCCTTGTTCCATTTCTTCCCAGTTTAGAAGATGAAGCTTATATTGTTGTTAGGAACTTTGTGCGCATCTTTCCTTCATGGAAAGATTATACCGCAGACATAGAACAATTTCCAGTCTTCCTCCGCAACTTATGTAAGTAATGTACTAATGTTATTCATGGTAATTACTGCATATGTTTCTGTTGACAGAAGACACAAGATTTCATTTTTTTAATAGGCGAGGAACAAACTGGATTGTCAAGATGAGCAAGGGTTGGTTGCGCTTTTCAAGCACTCGTTGATGAAGTATCGTTCCTACCTGAGGCAAGCGCACTTCAATGGCAAGCCTCTAAACGAAATTTCTGTAAAGTCTCCAGTGCTACATTTATCAGATAGTGACTGGAATAATCTTGTTACACATTGGTCTCGTCTGCAGCGTAAGGTACTATCTATGATATCACATCACAATTTGAACTACATTTATGCATTTTACTTAATGTCTCACTTGTACGAAAACAGTTAGCAGAGGAACGTTCATTCTCAAGGGACCATAGAATCTCGCAACTATACCGCACACTGCATTGCTCTTGTGAGTACCTCTTGCCCTGTATGACCATACTTACTTTCATAGTTCTTTGATTATGTAGCATCACTGCACATGTTAGCCTCGTTATCATCCATTTGGTGGACATTATAAGATCCGTATGGACTCTTACATAAATTTAGAATCAACCCAATGCTTTTGAAGAGGTTTAGCTTTGCAGTCCTCTTGTAAGGACTGAACATCGTCTATCACTGTACTTACATTAATAGCTACTCTCTCCGTCCCATAATATAAGAACGTTTTGTACAGTACACCAGTGTTCAAAACACTCTTGTATTATGGGAAGAGGGATTGGTTCATTGTATAGCATTCTGCATCTTATCTCCCTCGCCCACCATTTACTAAAAAATATCAGATCTATATTAAATCTTACCAAAAAGTTGAATACACAGAAAATGCCAGTGCAGAAGTGTAGCACATTGCTCTTGTCAGTACGTTTTGTCCTGTAACACTTGTACTTCCAGGGATTGGTAGTTGATTATGTGGCATCAATCTGCATCTTATATTCATTATCCTCTATCCCTTCCAGTATTATCATATCTATAATTACTCTCTACAAAATGTAGAGTACAGGCAATGCTTATGAAGAAGATTCTGTGCTGAAATTATTGAGTTATCCTTCCCTTGACATGGAGAAGGGCATTATAAAGCCGGTGTTAACTGTTAATGTAAGTCAGTCCTTCTAAAGCCTTTATCCTCAACTGTTGTTTAATTTCCTCATACCCCCTATCGTTTACTGTTGTTTAGTTTGTTGTTTCTATCAAAATGCATGTTCGCAAGAACCGTAAGTTCCAAGTTTTACTTGTAAAACCAAATTCCTTATTCATACCATGCACATTACTCAATACTCCCTATATGTATGCTTGTTTTTGTGGATCTATAATCTAGTGTGTGGTGAAGCAGCCCACGTTTGCACCTTGTCATCTCCTGTTTTATCTTACTGATGTGGCTGATGATATGAACAACATGCCATGCACATTAACCAACATTGATTGTCTTTGCCCTCATCTATGCTTGTTATGTTGACATGGTAATCCAGTAGTGTGGTGAAGCTCCCCGCATTATGAACAATGCCAAATTATGCTACTGATATTTTGAACTTACTCTTTATTTTCTAATTTGAAATTGGATGGAATTGACGGCACAATTATCATCTTTGTTTATACACATGAAAAACATGTCATCTATCTGCTTGTTTCAGGGTGATATGCCTGATGGCATGCACAAGTCTGCTGAAGGTTGTGACACAAACCCAACATATATTGCAGCAAAGAAGGCAAAACATCTTGAAGATAGAGAGAAAACCCCAAAGTCTTGTCTTGATGTAGTGTTCAAGTTACTTGAGACTAGCAGTTAGACAAGCTCACAGAATTCGCTATCTAGATCAGTTCAACTTCTTCAGTCCCAAGTTCTAGCAGAAAGGCATTCTACAACTCAACTTCGACTTGAAGTCCTATCTCTAACAAAGATTGCAGAGAACACCAATGAGAACCTCATTGCTAAATAGCTACACCTAGAAGCTATGACCGACATGCTAGGCCGGTCTCATAGCCTTCCTTAGCAGCTTGCGCAGTAGTTCCCGTGCAAGGCTAACCTTTCTTGAACTGTCTTGGCAGTGGTCTTGGTTCAGTATTATTTTGTTACGCTGCAATGGTGCCCAGTTTTTATAATCTGCTTCTTCGTTGCGCTTTATGATCACTGGTGGCGAACTTTGATACCTAGTGGATGTAATATACCATAAATCCTTTATTGTATAGTGTAGGTTTATTCTAAGTTACCATCCGTAATTTCTTTGTTGTATAGAGTAGGTTTGTTCTTAATTCCTACTAGTTACTACCATCATTCGCTATCTGAAAAAAAACCTGATGTAGTTGACCGGGCCAAAACATTCGCCTCTAACAGTCCTGTTTTTTAGTGGGCCACAATTGGGTCAGCCTGCATCTTTCGTGGGCCTGAATGGCCATTGGGGCCTTCACACTTTGCGCTAGGCCCACAACTTACTCCAGCCTATATTCGGCCCAAATTTTAGTTGGGCCTTTTGTGGACCAAGCGCTTAGTTTGGCCCATGTAGCGTTGGGCCGTTAACAGGCTGGATATTCTGGTGGCCTGTTACAGCCCAGAAGAAACCATGGGCCTTTAGCAGGCCGAAATTCATGTTGGGCCTCAATTTTCACTAGTTGTCGACGGGCCTTCAGCAAGCTGAAAGGTAGATCGGGCCTTTTTTGGCCCAGTTATATGACGGGCCGTTACCAGGCCGAAACATATTTCGGGCCTGAGTTGGCCCACTGATATCATGGGCCTTTAAGAGGTCGAAAGCTTAGTACAGGCATCAACGAGCCGAATTATACGATAGGCCTTTAACAGGCCCAAAGTCACGTTGGGATGAACTGTTGCCACCTTTATCACGGGCCGTTAGTGGGCCGGATGTAGCGTCGGACCATATATGGCCCATGGGCAGCACAGGCCATTCCCAGGCCGAAAGACACACTGGGCTGAAATGGGCCCATGTCTACATCGGGCCTTTAACAGGCCAAAAGTCATTGGGCCATAATTGGAGCCAAATATTCAGCGAACAATTAACGGGCCAGATCTAGCTTCGGGCCGTAAATGGGCCTTATTAAACATGTCGTTATTGGGTTGGCCCACTAGTACCTGAGTAAGTACTGCGGGCCTTTGACTGGGCTGGCCTTTTTAACCTATATGGGTCTTTGTTGGGTCGTGCCACATGTTGATGTATCATAGGCGCCTCCTATCCAATGAATGGATGACATTTGTCCCAACGGTGAGCCAACACGTGTTTCCTCCGGCCAATGACAATTTTGACACGTGGAAAATCCTCATTGGCCGGAGCTGTTAACGGGTTATCGGATCCAAAACCGGACCCGATAGCTTAACGGCGACCCGTGATGATGGATGTCACATGTCGGTCAACCTTGATGAAAGCACTTCTATGACGCGCGATTTATCATCATGGAAGTGGACACTTCCGCGATGATAATTTTGGTAATGTCATGGAACACTTCTACGATAGCATAGGTATGACTATCTTGATTCTGTCATAAAATCGTCATGGATGTACATGCATGACAGAAAATGTGACCTATTGTGACAAACACGTATCATCACGAAAGTGTCTTTTTTTGTAGTGGAACCTGGTGTTGCTATGGTTAAGGATCTCCTGGAAGAAAATATAGATGGGCATGTTATTTACTTTTGTGATGAAGCTGCTAGAATTGCCAAACCCGATAAAAAGGATAAACATAGAGTTGTTGTTGGCATGCCCATTGTCTCAGTTAAAATAGGAGATCACTGTTATCATGGTTTATGTGACCTAGGTGCTAGCGTGAGTGCTATTCCCTTTACCCTATATCAAGAAATTATGAATGACATAGCACCCCCAGAGATAGAAGACATAGATGTTACTATTAAACTTGCTAATAGAGACACTATTTCACCAACTGGGATTGTTAGAGATGTTGAAGTCTTGTGTGGGAAAATAAAATACCCTACTGATTTTCTTGTTCTTGGTTCCCCACAAGATGACTTATGTCCCATTATCTTTGGTATACCTTTCTTGAACATTGTTAATGCTAAAACAGATTGTGAGAACCAAACTATCGGTGTTAGCTTTGGTGAAGAGTCTCATGAGTTCAATTTTTTCAAGTTTAGTAGAAAACCTCATAAAAAAGAACTGCCTAGTAAGGATGAAATAATTGGTCTTGCTTCTATTGTTGTGCCTCCTACTGATCCACTAGAACAATATTTGCTAGACCATGAAAATGATTTACATATGCATGAGAGAAATGAAATAAATAAGATTTTCTTTGAACAACGTCCTCTGCTTAAACACAATTTGCCTATTGAAACTCTAGGAGGTCCTCCTCCACCTAAAGGTGATCCTGTGTTTGAATTAAAACAATTGCGATCCACTTTGAAATATGCTTATCTTGATGAGAAGAAGATATACCATGTTATTATTAGTGCTAACCTTTCAGAATATGAAGAAGAAAGATTATTGAAAGTTCTAAGGAAGCACCGAGTTGCTATTGGATATACTCTTGATGATTTAAAGGGCATTAGTCCCACTCTATGCCAGGACAAGATTAATATGGAACCTGATGCTAAACCCATTGTTGATCACCAACGTCAGTTAAATCCAAAGATGAAGGAAGTGATAAGAACGGAAATATTAAAACTTCTAGAAGCAGGTATAATCTATCCTATAGCTGATAGTAGATGGGTAAGTCATGTTCATTGTGTCCCTAAGAAAGGAGGTATTACTGTTGTTCCTAATGATAAGAATGAACTTATTCCACAAAGAATTGTTACAGGCTATAGAATGGTAATTGATTTTAGAAAATTAAACAAAGCAACTAGGAAATATCATTACCCTCTACCTTTTATTGATCAAATGCTAGAAATATTATCTAAGCATACACACTTTTGCTTCCTTGATGGATATTCTGGCTTTTCACAAATACCTGTTTCTCAACCTAATCAAGAAAAGACCACCTTTACTTGTCCCTTTGGAACTTATGCTTATAGACTTAACCTTTCGGTTTATGCAATGCACCTGCCACCTTTCAAAGATGTATGACTGCTATATTCTCTGACTTTTATGAAAAGATTGTTGAGGTTTTCATGGATGACTTTTCTATTTATGGGAAGTCTTTTGATGATTGTTTAAGCAATCTTGATCGAATTTTGCAGAGATGCGAACAAAAAAAATCTTGTCTTGAATTGGGAGAAGTGCCACTTTATGGTTAATGAAGGCATTGTTTTAGGCCATAAAATTTCTGAAAGAGGTATTGAGGTGGACAAAGCTAAGGTTGATGCAATTGAGAGAATGACATGTCCTAAAGATATAAAAGGTATTCGTAGTTTCCTTGGTCATGTTGGTTTCTATAGGAGATTTATCAAAGACTTTTCTAAAATTTCTAGGCGCCTTACAAATCTTTTGCAAAAGGATGTTCCTTTTGTTTTTGATGATGATTGTTTAGAAGCCTTTGAAACACTTAATAAAGCCTTAATTTTTGCACCTATTGTTCAACCACCTGATTGGAACTTGCATTTTCAAATTATGTGTGATGCTAGTGATTATGCCGTTGGTGCTGTTCTAGGACAAAGAGTTGATAAGAAACTAAATGTTATTCATTATGCTAGTAAAACTCTAGACTGTGCTCAATGAAATTATGCTACTACTGAAAAAGAATTTCTAGCAGTGGTGTTTGCTTGTGATAAATTTAGATCTTACATTGTTGATTCAAAAGTAATTGTTCACACCGACCATGCTGCTATTAAATATCTTATGGAAAAGAAAGATGCTAAACCTAGACTTATTCAATGGGTTCACTTGCTACAAGAATTTGATTTGCATATCACTGATAGAAAAAGGAGCAGAGAACCCCGTAGTTGATGACTTGTCTAGGCTTGAAACCGTCCGTGATGACCCACTACCTATTGATGATAGTTTTCCTGATGAGCAGTTAGCTGCAATAAATGTTTCTCATAACACTCCTTGGTATGCTGACTATGCTAATTACATTGTTGCTAAATATTTACCACCTAGCTTTACATACCAACAAAAAAATTCTTCTATGATTTAAGACATTACTTTTGGGATGACCCACATCTTTATAAAGGTGGAGTAGATGGTATTATTAGATGTTGTGTACATGAGCATGAATAGGAATAAATCCTACGGAAATGTCACTCCGAAGCTTATGGAGGACATCATGCGGGAGACAGAACTGCTCACAAGGTAATGCAATCTGGGTTTTATTGGCCTACTCTCTTCAAGGATGCCCGTAAGTTCGTCTTATCTTGTGATGAATGTCAAAGAATAGGTAATATCGGTAAGCATCAAGAAATGCCTATGAATTACTCACTTATTGTTGAACCATTTGATGTTTGGGGATTTGATTACATGGGACATTTTCCTTCCTCTAATGGGTATACTCATATTTTGGTTGCTATCGATTATGTTAGTAAGTGGGTAGAAGCTATTCCAACTAGTAGTGTTGATCACAACACCTCTATTAAAATGCTTAAGGAAGTTATTTTCCCAAGGTTTGGAGTCCCTAGATATTTAATGACTCATGGTAGTTCACATTTTATTCATGGTGCTTTCCGTAAAATGCTTGCCAAGTATGATGTTAACCATAGAATTGCATCACCCTATCATCCTCAGTCTAGTGGTCATGTTGAACTTACCAATAGAGAAATAAAATAAAATTTGCAAAAGACTGTCAATAGGTCCCGAAAGAATTGGTCTAAGAAATTAGATCATGCACTTTGGGCTTATAGAACAACATATAAAAATCTTATGGGTATGTCTCCTTATAAAATGGTTTATGGAAAAGCTTGTCATTTGCCTCTTGAGTTAGAACATAAAGCATATTGGGAAATCAAAGAACTCAACTATGCTTTCAAACTTGCCGGTGAAAAGAGGTTATTTGATATTAGCTCTCTATATGAATGGAGAACCCAAGCTTATGAAAATGCCAAGTTATTTAAAGAAAAAGTTAAAAGACGGCATGATAAAAGAACCCAAAAGCGTGAGTTCAAAGTTGGAGAATATGTTCTTTTGTACAACTCTCGTTTTAGATTCTTTGCAGGAAAACTCCTCTCCAAATGGAAAGGACCCTATGTTATCGAGGAGGTTTATCGATCTGGAGCTATCAAAATAAATAATGCCGAAGGCACTAACCTGAAGGTTGTTAATGGGCAAAGAATAAAACATTATATCTCAGGTACGCCCATTAATGTTGAAAGCAATATTATCCAAACTATAACACTGAAAGAACATATAAAAGAGACCTTTCGGAACACTCCAGAATCGTGAAAAAGAGGAGGTACGTGATACGGTAAGTAAACAGACTCCGAAAAATCTGCAAAAATATTTTCTGTCCGTTTTGGAAAATAACAAAAAATAGGAAAATAAGAAACTACTGGGAAGGTCACCCTGGTGGGCACAAGACACCAGGGCATGCCTAGCTTGCTAGGCGCACCCACGTGGGTTGTGCCCATGATGTCGGCTAGGACTACGTCGGTATTTCCCCAAAGAGGAAGGGATGATGTAGCACAACGGCGGTAGGTATTTCCCTCAGTGATGAAACCAAGGTTATCGAACCAGTAGGAGAACCAAGCAACACA
Source organism: Triticum monococcum (assembly GCA_034509565.1). NCBI lineage: Eukaryota > Viridiplantae > Streptophyta > Magnoliopsida > Poales > Poaceae > Triticum > Triticum monococcum. Next base: position 414,916,098 of record CM067845.1, read on the forward strand.
ACGTAAACAGCCCCTACACACAAATAACCACCGCTCGCAGCCCAACATGCTAAAGGGGTTGTCAATCCCTTTCGGGTAACGGCACCAGAAATTGGTGTGTGGACGGGAGAAAGTTGTAATAGATTGAATAAATAGATCGCAAATAAAATAAAGTGCAACAAAGTATTTTTGTATTTTTGGTTTAATAGATCTGAAAATAAATGCAAAGAAAAAGTAGATTGCAAAGGCAAATATATGAGAAAGAGACCTGGGGGCCGTAGGTTTCACTAGTGGCTTCTCTCGAGAAAATAGCAAACGATGGGTGAACAAATTACTGTTGGGCAATTGATAGAACTTCAAATAATCATGATGATATCCAGGCAATGATCATTATATAAGCATCACGTCCAAGATTAGTAGACCGACTCCTGCCTGCATCTACTACTATTACTCCACACATCGATCGTTATCCAGCATGCATCTAATGTATTAAGTTCATGGAGAAACGGAGTAATGCAATAAGAATGATGACATGATGTAGACAAGATCTATCTATGTAGAGATAGACCCCATTGTTTTATCCTTAGTAGCAACGATACATACGTGTCGGTTCCCCTTCTGTCACTGGGATCAAGCACCGTAAGATCGAACCCACTACAAAGCACCTCTTCCCATTGCAAGATAAATAGATCAAGTTGGCCAAACAAAACCCAAATATCAGAGAAAATATGAGGCTATAAGAGATCATGCATAAAAGATATCAAAGAAACTCAAATACTTTCATGGATATAAAAAGATATAACTGATCATAAACTCAAAGTTCATCAGATCCCAACAAACACACCGCAAAAAGAATTACATCATATGGATCTCCAAGAGACCATTGTATTGAGAATCAAAAGAGAGAGAGGAAGTCATATAGCTACTAACTACAGACCGAAGGTCTACAAAGAACTACTCACACATCATCAGAGAGGCACCAATGGAGGTGGTGAACCCCATTCGAGATGGTGTCTAGATTAGATTTGGTGGTTCTGGACTCTGCGGCGACTGGATCAATATTTCGTCGACTCCCCTAGAGTTTTGGGAATATTGGGCTATTTATAGAGCAAAGAGGTGGCCTGGGGGCACCCAAGGTGGGCACCACCCACCAGGGCGCGCCTGGGCCTCCTGGCGCACCTTGGTGGGTTGTGCTCTCCTCGGAAAATCCCCTAGGTGCAGCGAGGGCCCATTAGGTGTCTTCTAGTCCATAAAAAATCTTTGTAAAGTTTCGTGGCATTTGGACTCCGTTTGGTATTGATTTTCTGCAATGTAAAAAACATACAAAAAACAACAACTGGCACTTGGTACTATGTCAATAGGTTAGTACCAAAAAATGATATAAAATGACTATAAAATGATTATAAAACATCCAAGATTGATAATATAACAGCATGTAACAAACAAAAATTATAGATATGTTGGAGACGTATAAACATCCCCAAGCTTAACTCCTACTCGTCCTCAAGTAGGTAAGTGATAAAAACAGAATTTTTGATGTGGAATGCTGCCTAACATGTCATATCATATTCTTTTCTTTATAGCATGGACATTTGTACTTTTATATTGTTCAAAACAATAGTCTAGTTTTGACATGATAACTTAAATACTCAAGCATATCAACAAGCAACTATGTCTTTCAAAATATCAATGCTAAAATAAGCTAACCATAGCCCATCATGCTCAATCATTGATCCATTCATGAAACACACTCGCATATTAACTACACCCGATACTCAAGTACGATCATATTGCCTCCTAGTTGGTGCTTTTATAAGAGAAGATGGAGACTCAAATTCAAAATAAAAATTGCATAAAGTAAAAGAAAGGCCCTTCGTAGAGGGAAATGGGGATTTGTAGAGGTGCCAGAGCTCAAAGCGAAAAACTTAGAGATGAAAACATTTTGGGAGGTGTATCCTTCCCACCAACGAAAACGACTTAGAGTTCCCAACACTTTCCATGCTAGATATATCATATGCGGTTCCCAAACAGAAAATAAAGTTTATTCCTTTTTCCACCATACTTTCACTTTCCATGGCTAACCGTATCCACGGGTGCCTTCCATACCAACACTTTCCAAGGAATTTATTATTTGACAACATAAATTAAATTCATTTTTCATTTCGGTACTGGGCATCCCTAATACCTTTGCCTTACTCTCGTGCAATGACAGGTGAATAAACACTCATCGTGAGAATAACACATCTACCATGGAAAATATTAGCCACCCTTCACCGCTCCGCGAGCGAAACGAACACACGTGAGAGAATTTTATTTTGAAAATTAGAGATGGCACATACAAATTTGCTTAGAACGGCAAAAGAATATCGCATATAGGTAGATATAGTGGACACATGTGTCAAAACTGGTTTAAATGTTTTTGGATGCACAAGTAGTGACCATACTTAGTGCAAAATGAAGGCTAGCAGAAGATTGAGAAGCGACCAACCAAGAAATGAATAATCTCATAAGCGAGAATTAAGCATGACTAACACTGAATAATGCACCACAAGTAGGATATAATTTCATTGCATAATTATTGACTTTCATGCTTGCGTAGGGAATCACAAACCTTAACACGAATATTCTTACTAAAGCATAATTACTCATCAACATAACTCACATATCACATCATCATACCTCAAAACTATTACTAAGAATCAAGTTTATTTTGTCCAATGCTCTTCATGAAAGTTTTTATTATATCCTTCTTGGATACCTACCACTTTGGAACTAATTTTCATATGTTGCTTTTGACAATCTCAAACAAATATAAGTGAAGATCATGAGCATAATATTTCTTACTTTCTCTCAAATTAATTTAAGTGAAGCAAGAGAGAATTTATTGAAAATTTTATTAACTCTCAAATAAACCTAAGTGAAGCAAGAGAGCATTTCTTCAGAAATACTAAAGCACACCGTGCTTGAAAAGATATAAGTGAAGCACTAGAGCAAGTCCATAGCTCATAAAATTTTTAAGTGAAGCAAAGGGAGCAATTCTAACAAGTCATGAAATAATTTTGGCTCTCTCAAATAGGTGTGTCCAGCAAGGAATAAAGACTTAAAACACAAAATAAAAGAAGCAAATACTCATATCATACAAGACGCTCCAAGCAAAACACATAGTATTTGACGAATAAAAATATAGCTTCGAGTAAAATACTGATAGTCGTTAGAAGAAAGACGGATGCCACTCGGGGGCATCCCCAAGCTTATTTGCTTGCTCTCTTTTGGATAATAGCGGGGGGTGCCGGGGGCATCCCCATGCTTAGGCTCTTCTTACTCCCTATTCCTTCATCCACCGTAAGATAACCCAAAACTTGAAAACTTCGGTCACACAAAACTCAACAAAACCTTCGTGAGATCCGTTAGTATAAGAAAATAAATCACTACTATAAGTGTTGTATCAAACCAATTCATATTTTTTTCTTGCATTATATCTACTGTATTCCAACTTTTCTATGGCAAAAACTCATCAAAGGAAACCATAGAGCCATCAAAACAAGCACACAACGCAAAGAAAATGGAATCTGTCAAAAACAGAATAGTCTGTAGTAATCTGGGTGTTTCGAATACTTATTTAACTCCAGAAATTCTGAAAAATAGGAAGGTCTTAGCAATTTGTATATGGATCTACTTCAACAGGAATGAGTATTTTATCGCTCTTTGGTAAAAAATGAGAATTATTTTCACGAGCGCAAAAGTTTCTGTTTTTGCAGCAAGATCAAACAACTATCACCCAAGAAGATCCTAAAGGCTTTACTTGGAACAAACACTAATTAAGACACAAAAAACACAATCATAACAGTATCATAATTGTGCAAACACTCAAGAACAGAAAGTGAAAAGCAGAAATAAATTTTATTCATTGGGTTGCCTCCCAACAAGCGCTATAGTTTTACGCCCTTAGCTAGGCATAAAGCAAGGATCTAAGTTTTGTCATCTTTGTTTCGAGATCCATAAGATTCTCTCATGATTGATTCATAAGGTGGCCTAATTCTTATTCTAGGGAAGTGTTCCATACCCTTCCTCAAAGGAAATTGGAACTTAATATTGCCTTCTTTCATATCAATCACGGCACCGATAGTGCGTAAAAACGGTCTACCAAGAATAATTGGACAAGATGGATTGCAATCAATATCAAGAACAATAAAATCTATGGGCACATAATTCATATTTGCAAGGATAAGAACATCATTAATTCTTCCAATAGGCTTTTTAATAGTAGAATCCGCCAAGTGCAAATTTAAAGAACATGATTCAATATCGGTAAGACCAAGCACATCACATAAAGATTTCGGAATTGTAGAAACAATAGCACCCAAGTCACACAAAGCAAAACACTCATAATTTTTAATCTTGACTTCGATAGTAGGTTCCCATTCATCATGCAATTTTCTAGGAATTGAAACTTCAAATTCCATTTTTTCTTCAAAAGCTTTCATCATAGCATCAACAATATGTTTAGTAAAAAAATTATTTTGTTCATAGGCATGGGGTGAATTTATCATGGATTGCAACAAAGAAATATAATCAATCAAAGAGCAACTATCATAATTAAAGTCTTTGTATCCCAAAGAGTGGGTACATCACTAGCTAAAGTTTTGACCTCTTCAAACCCACTTTTGTCAATTTTCTCAACAAGATTTTCACCCTCCAAAATATCGGGACGCCTTCTAGCTAAAGTTGACTCTTCTCTAGTCCCTTTTTCATCAATATTAATATTAGTAAACAAGGAATCAATAGAAGAAACACCAATCATTTTAAGATCTTCATCACTTTTGCGAAAGTAATCACTAGAAGATGTTTTTTCTAAAAAAATCTATTTTAGCTCTAAGCATAGTAGTTCTTTTCTTACTTTCATCCATAGAAACATAAAGAGATTTAATTGATTCATCAACATTAGGCACAAAAAATTTCATCTTGAGATTTTCTACATCATGAGCAATTCTATCAACACTTCTAGACAAATCATCAATCTTACTCAACTTTTCTTCTATGGAAGTGTTGAAAACTTTTTGCATGTTGATAAATTCTTTAATATTATTATCAAGATAAGGGGTGTTATTATTATTATTATTATATTGATTTCCATAGGAATTACCATAATTATTAGAGGAATTACTAGGAAAAGGCCTAGGATTAAAATTACCTCTATAAGCATTATTGTTCAAATTATTTCGAGAAATAAAATTGACATCTATGGCATCACTATTTTGCTCAATCAAAGTAGACAAAGGCATATCATCAAAATCAATAGAAACACTTTTAGTAGCAACCAATTTCATAAGAGCGTCAACTTTTTCACTCAAAGAAGAAATTTCTTCAACCGAATTAACTTTTTTACTAGTAGGAGCTCTTTCAGTATGCCATTGCGAATAATTTGCCATAATATTATCAAGAAATTTGGTGGCTTCACCCAAAGTAATTTCCATAAAAGTACCACCCGTGGTGGAATCTAAAGGATTACGAGAAACAAAATTCAACCCCGCATAAAAAAATTGTATGATCATCCAAAGATTTAACCCATGAGTTGGGCAATTCCTTCGCATCGTTTTCATCCTTTCCCAAGATTGTGCAACATGCTCATGTTCAAGTTGCTTGAAATTCATGTACTGGGTTCTAAGGGAAATAATTTTTGCGGGCGGAAAATACTTAATGATAAAAGCATCTTTGCACTTATTCCAAGAATCGATAATATTGTGAGGCAAAGAAGAGAACCAAATTTTTGTAGAATCACGCAAAGAAAACGGAAATAATTTCATCTTCACGACATCATTGTCCACATATTTTTTTCTTTTGCATATCGCACAATTCCACGAAGGTATTAAGATGGGACGCGGCATCCTCACTAGTAGTACCGGAAAATTGATCTTTGATAACAAGATTCAGCAAAGCAGTATTAATATTATAGGACTCCGCACTAGTGGCGGGAGGAGAAATTGGAGTGCCGCTAAAATCATTGTTGTTGGTATTTGAGAAATCACATAACTTGGTGTTCTCTTGAGTCATGATGACCACAATAAGATTGCACTCAAAGACAGGTCCGGTGAGAAGACGGCGAACGGAAAAAGAGGGGCGAATAAAACGGCATTTTTTTGTGAAGTGGGGGATAGGAAAACGAGAGGCAAATGGCAAATAATGTAAATTGCGAGGAGATGAGATTTATGATTAGGAACCTGGTATATGTTGAAGATCCTCCCTGGCAACAGCGCCAGAAATTCCTTTTGATGTCGGCTAGGACTACGTCGATATTTCCCCAAAGAGGAAGGGATGATGCAACACAACGACGGTAGGTATTTCCCTCAGTGATGAAACCAAGGTTATCGAACCAGTAGGAGAACCAAGCAACATAATGTAAACAGCCCCTGCGCACAAATAACAACCACTCGCAACCCGACGTGTTAAAGGGGTTGTCAATCCCTTTCGGGTAACGGCGCCAGAAATTGGTGCGTGTACGGGAGAAAGTTGTAATAGATTGAATAAATAGATCGCAAATAAAATAAAGTGCGGCAAAGTATTTTTGTATTTTTGGTTTAATAGATCTGAAAATAAATGCAAAGTAAAAGTAGATCGCAAAGGCAAATATATGAGAAAGAGACCCCGGGGGCCGTAGGTTTCACTAGTGGCTTCTCTCGAGAAAATAGCAAACGGTGGGTGAACAAATTACTGTTGGGTAATTGATAGAACTTCAAATAATCATGATGATATCCATGAAATACGAGGCTATAAGAGATCATGCATAAAAGAGATCAAAGAAAATCAAATGCTTTCATGGATATCAAAAGATATAACTAATCATAAACTCAAAGTTCATCAGATCCCAACAAACACACCGCAAAAAGAGTTACATCATATGGATCTCCAAGAGACCATTGTATTGAGAATCAAACGAGAGAGAGGAAGCCATCTACCTACTAACTACGGACCTGAAGGTCTACAAAGAACTACTCACGCATCATCGGAGAGGCACCAATGGAGGTGGTGAACCCCATCCAAGATGGTGTCTAGATTGGATCTGGTGGTTCTGGACTCTATGGCGGCTGGATGAATATTTCGTCAACTCCCCTAGGGTTTTGGGAATATTGGGGTATTTATAGAGCAAAGAGGTGGTCCGGGGGGCACCCAAGGTGGGCACAACCCACCAGGGCGCGCCTGGGCCTCCTGGCGCACCCTAGTGGGTTGTGCTCTCCTCGAAGCAACCCCCAGGTGCAGCCATGGCCCATTGGGTGTCTTTTGGTCCATAAAAAATCTCCGTAAAGTTTCGTGGCATTTGGACTCCGTTTGGAATTGATTTGCTGTGATGTAAAAACATGCAGAAGATAGCAACTGACACTATGTCAATAGATTAGTACCAAAAAATGATATAAAATGACTATAAAATGATTATAAAACATCCAACATTGATAATATAACAGCATGGAACAATCAAAAATTATAGTTACGTTGGAGATGTATCAGCCCACCCCGGGTACCTTTCGGACTCCGTTTTTTTCGTTTGCTTGTTCCCCAAGATAAAAAATCTTTATATACCCTTCGAACCTATTGACCACTGTATCATGGAGAAATCTTTTGTTTTCTTTTCCTTGTTGTTTTTTGACAGATTCAGCTAGGCCAGCATCATGTCTTCCTCACCTTACAACAACAGAGAAGAAGGCGCAGGATTGGTTCAGGAGGATCTAAGGAGAGAGGAAGCTGAAGAGGTTGCTATGGAGGAAGGAGAGGAAAATCATTTTGGGGTTCACCCTCCGGCTTCCGAGAGATGTACATTGGCTGGCATCTCCACCCATCCTAATCCTCATCAAGCTATGAGATTATCAAATAATCAAGAGAGCCTCGAAGTGCATGAAGGACTCCCACCAAGAAGGCCTTTACACATGTTACATCGTAACAATTTTCACAATTTGATTCACAATTATGGGTTCGAGAATATTCCTCGTGTGCACATACCGTCCAATTGGGACATATCTCATCCAAGAGAAAGCAATGCATGAATAAACTCCTGGGGCCTGGATAATAAACACATAATGGCTGAAGTAAGGAAAAACATTGAGTTACTTCATCAAGCCCTTCAGGAGATTCAAGGCTTGAGGGATCTACTCATGGTTATTTTGGAAAATGCCACTTCATCACCACCACCTTCTTCCTCATCACCAAAAGAAAATTGAGTATCGGGTATGGGCACTCCCCTTGGCTTCCACCAAGCTTGGGGGAGGCGCCCTGGTATCGTATCACCCCCACTATCTTTTGCCTTTACTTATTTTAGTTCGATCCATAGTTATCTTTTGCTTTGGATGAATAAAAGTTTAGTTCAATCGTTTCTTTTCGAGAGTTTGTGTAGCGACCAGACCTCAAACAGTCCGATCTCTGTGCTTTAGTGTCATCCCTGGATCAGTAATGCTGACACGCACAGTACTTGAAGGATTTATAACAGAGTAGCAATCACACACTTATTACATCGAATGTCTCAAAAGAGAACTTATTACAATAAATATGGCTTAAGGTCATCTAATAACGATAATAGCGAAAGGCTTGGAAGATAAGTGAGTCCATCAACTCCAATGGCATCACTGGGTATAGAACCATGACCTAAAGGCACCTTACTCATCGTCTGAAAAGTCTGCAACATGAAACGTTGCAGCCCGAAAACGGGTCAGCACATGGTATATGCTGGCAATGTAACACAAAGAGAGTAATGACAGGAATAAAGCTATACTACATGCATATATGGCTGGTGGAAAGCTCTATGGTTACAGTTTTTGCATAAAGCCATTTTCCCTACTGCAAAGGAATAAATTTTATTTAACAATCATGGTGGTTGTTAAACATTGAGAAGATAGACATCCTCTCAATCCCAATTTAGTCTCATCATTAAAACCCAACAGTATTAATTAAAGTAACATGATGAGATTCACATGATAATCCAAGTACTAGATACTCAAGACGTCCATAACCGGGGACACGACTAACCATGATTAGTTTATACACTCTACAGAGGTTTGCGCACTTTTCCCCACAAGACTCGATCTCCTCCGTTGGGATTCTCGCACTACATGGTGTTTGAGAAACGGATGACCGAGACATAGTCTTTCAGAAGCGCTAGCACCTTACGATCGGGTAGACAGTACCAACCTACATCCCCTACATCTGCTAGTCTACCACTGTAAGAGTTTGCGCGACTTAGTCAACTATGCTAGAGCCCATAGTAGCTTGTGGCTGCACACGGAAGTTTCTAGTATGAATAAATCTCATGATCCCTTTGAGCCTGGGTGGCGGTCCATAAAGAAAAACAGGCAATCGCTGGAATACCCAGGTGCCTCAATCCACCCAGATGTGTGTTTAAGTTGCCACCTTAAATAAACCATTAATTTATCAATCTCACATCTATCATGGATACACTCTCCCAATCCACGTCTACTAGCATAGCATGGCATAATAAGCAAACGTAGAAGTAACTCCCAAGGGTTTGATAATAAAACAAGTAATAGGTTCTACCTCATCTACTTCCCAAAACCCACATATAATTAGATCATAATCATGCAATTATTTGAGGATTGATCTAATGCAATAAAACTGGGTAGTAAAGAGGTATGATCGAAGTGTTACTTGCCTTGCTGATGATCCGCGAAACCTAGAGATTCAAAGTAGCAAGTGGCGCACTCCGGGTACTCTATCGCAAACAAATAAGCATACAATAAGTACTCATCTAATGCACGGGTAAAACTCAAATAAGAAAACTAACCAAAAAGTTCAACTTAAGAACTCCGGTTTGCAAAAAGAATCAAATCGGACATAGCAACGAAAGTCAAACAGGCGAAAGAAACAAATATCGTTTACTAATCTGGACCTGAGTCAAATTTTACAGATGCAAAAACTTGTTTGAGTTGGTTAAACGGAAAGAGGGTTTCGAGATGAAACTCCAGGCGCTTGAATCGCCTGATTCCGATAAACGAGCGAAAAGTTATACTAGAACGAAAATCGGATCAAAAATCGCGATCAGAAATAACTGTGGAAAATCCGAGAAAAAGAAAAACTAACAAACAGGTTAACGAACGAACGTTCGTTAACTGAAACTAAACGGCGAATTCATCTGTTCAAATGAACGAATGGGCGAACGCTCACTAAATAAATAAACCGGAAAATAAAATCGATCGGTTTATTTAGAAAAACCGGGGCGTCGGGCGGCTACCTCGGCTCGGGCTCCGGCGAGGTCCGGCGGGGCTCCGGTGGCGGTGGGCAGCGTGGGGTGGCGGGCCAGCGGCTCCTGGCGGTGGCGGCGCAAGGCGGCGGTGGCTTGCGGCGGCAGCGCAAGGCGGCGATGGCGGCTCCGGCAGTGGGGCTCCAGGGGGGCCTCGGATTGGTTTATAAAGGGGGGCGGTGGCTTGCGGGAGGGGCTGAGGCGGCGTGGCCCTCCCGGACTCGGCGGTGGCGGCGATCGGGACTCCGGTCCCGATCCAGAGGCGGGAGGCGGCGGCGGCTGGGCCGGCTCGGCTGGGCCTTCGGCCCAGTCGGGCGCGCGGGAGTTTTTTTTAAATAATCTCGCCGAACTAAGAAAAATCCTAGAAAAATAAATAAAAATCTAAAAATGTCAAAACAAATTTTCACCGTCTAAATAAAATATTTAGAACAGGATGAACATTTTCTTGGCCCTAAAATGCAATTTTGAAAACGTGCAATTTTTCCTAAATTCAAATAAAATAGCGAGAAAAAGTCCGAAATAAAAATCTTACTTAATTTTTATTAAACCTTCAATATTTCTTTATTTTGGGAAATTCATTTTATTCCCTCTCTCATATTTTTATTATAGAAATAATTGAAGATAAAATAAATAAAATCAATGATCCTATTTTCAAAATTTGAGAAAAACCCAAATATGAAAATAACGAAATCCCCAACTCTCTCCATGGGTCCTTGAGTTGCGTAGAATTTCTGGATCAGGCCAAGAGCAAATAAAATATGATATGCAGTGATGACCTAATGTATAACATTCCAAATTGAAAATTTGGGATGTTACAGTTTGCTTAGTGATCTATCCTTATAATCATGTGCGAGATATATAATGAAGTTTAGTTTGAGTTCTTGCTTTCTTTACTTTCATGTTTCAATAAAAACAAAGGAAATAAATGAAAAAGATCATATGTTAATCTTATTGTAGGTGATGACACCACATAAGGAAAACTATAAGTAGAAAATTTTATTAGAGATTGACAAACATAGCATTGGTCAATGATGCAACTCTTAAAAGAATTAATAAGGTAAAGAAGATTCACATATAAATACACTATCATGGAAATCTTTTGTGATTATGAGCCCCCATCAAAATATTATATGCCAAAATTGTTGACGTTGGACAAGGAAGACAACGTAATGATTTATGTTTGTTCATATTCACATAGAAGTTATATTGTCATAGATCCTTCAACATGTGGTGCTTGCCCCTCTCTTTGCTAGCCAAAAATTCCACACCAAGTAGAGATACTACTTGTGCATCCAAAAACCCTTAAACCCAAATCTTATTTTCAAGAGTCCACCATACCTACCTAGGGATTGAGCAAGATCCCTCAAGTAAGTTGTCATCGGTGCAATAAGGCAATAAAAATTGCTTCTAAAAGTGTTAAATCATTTAGTGTAAGAGAAAATTGAGCATTGTGCGAACTTGTGATAGCAAAGAAATAAAAGCGATAGACTACATAATAAAGGTTGCTATCATAAAGGGCAATATAATGTGATGTTCTTTTGCACTAAGGGGTTGAGCATACAAACAAATAAGTGCATGGCAACCTCTGCTTCCCTCTGCGAAGGACCTATCTTTTACTTTTATGCAAGAGTCAAAGTTTTTCTCTCTATTCCTTTTTTATTTTTCTCCTTTGGCAAGCATCATGTGGTGAGGAAAGATCTAGGCACATATGTCAAGTTGAATATGGTTGACATCACCCTTGAGGTGAATACGTTGGGAGGCGAAATGATAAACCCCTATCTTTCTATGTGTCCGGTTGAAACGTTTTGCTCATGTGTATGCGGTGAGTGTTAGCAATCATAGAAGACTATATGATGGTTGAGTATGTGGACTTGCCTAAAGGCTCCGATACGTGACCCTTCCTGAAAAGATGATGAATTGTAGTTGCAAAGTTGACTGAGAACATAGTTTGTTGGTTTCCAGTAGAGTCTATGCTTTATACTTCGATAGTTTGATGAATTGTTACTTATTCATGAGAAGTCTATGATAAAAGTTTTATGTTAAAGTTTGTTGCTATTATAATAATTCACATGATGCTTCTATGTCCGTATTTTGTTTTTATCAACACCTCTCTCTCCAAGCATGTGGACATGTTTTTCGATTTCGGTTTTCGCTTGAGGACAAGTGAGGTCTAAGCTTGGGGGAGTTGATACGTCCATTTTGCATCATGTTTACCTACTGTTATTTATGATGTTTTTATGCATAATAATGATTTTTGGAGTAATTCTAATGCCTTTTCTCTCATTATATGCAAGGTTCACACAAAAAGGGAGAATTTCGGCAGCTGGAAATCTGGACCTAGAAAAGCTACGTCAGGCCACCTATTCTGCACAACTCCAAACAAGCTAAAAATTCACAAGGATTTTTATGGAATAAATAAGAAATACTGGAGCAAATAACCACCGGAGGGGGGCCACCTGGTAAGCACAAGACACCAGGGCGCGCCTGGCCCCCCAAGTGCGCCCTGGTGGGTTGTGCTCAGCCCGGCCCACCTCCGGTGCCCATCTTCTGGTATATAAGTCATTTTGACCTAGAAAAAAAATAAGGAGAGGACTTTCGGGATAGAGCGCCGCCATCTCGAGGTGGAACTTGGGCAGGAGCACTTTTGCCCTCCGGCGGAGTGATTCCACCAGGGAAACTTCCCTCCCGGAGGGGGAAATCATCGTCATCATCACACCAACAACTCTCCCATCTTGGGGAGGGCAATATCCATCAACATCTTCAACAACACCATCTCCTCTAAAACCCTAGTTCATCTCTTGTGTTCAATCTTGGCACTGGAACTATAGATTTGTCATTGTGGGTGACTAGTAGTGTTGATTACATCTTGTAGTTGATTACTATATGGTTTATTTGGTGGAAGATTATATGTTCAGATTCAATATGCTATTTAATACCCCTCTGATCTTGAGCATGGTTATCATTTGTGAGTAGTTACTTTTGTTCTTGAGGTCACGGGAGAAATCGTGCTGCAAGTAATCATGTGAACTTGATATGTGTTCGATATTTTGATAGTATGTATGTTGTGATTCCCTTAGTGGTGTCATGTGAACGTCGACTACATGACACTTCACCATATTTGGGCCTAAGGGAATGCATTGTGGAGTAGTTATTAGATGATGGGTTGCGAGAGTGACAGAAGCTTAAACCCTAGTTTATGCACTATTCCGTAAGGGACAGATTGGATCCAAAAGTTTAATGCTATGGTTAGAATTTATTCTTAATACTTTTCTCGTAGTTGTGGTTGCTTGCGAGGGGGTTAATCATAAGTAGGAGGTTTGTTCAAGTAAGAACAGCACCTAAGCACTGGTCCACCCACATATCAAATTATCAAAGTAGCGAACACGAATCGAACCAACATGGTGAAAGTGACTAGATGAAATACCCGTGTACCCTCACGAACACTTTGCTTATTATACGAGACCGTTTTGGCTTGTCCTTTGCATCAAAAGGATTGGGCTATCTCGCTTCACTTTTTTACTATTACTGTTACTTGCTCGTTACAAATTATCTTGCTATCAAACTACTCTGTTACTTACAATTTCAGTACTTGCAGACATTACCTTGCTGAAAACCACTTGTCATTTCCTTCTGCTCCTCGTTGGGTTCGACACTCTTACTTATCGAAAAGGTTACAATTGATCCCATATACTTGTGGGTCATCAAGATACTATATCACCAATTGGGATTGTTAGAGATGTTGAAGTCTTGTGTGGGAAAATAAAATACCCCATTGATTTTCTTATTCTTGGTTTCCCACAAGATGATTTTTGTCCCATTATATTTGGTAGACCTTTCTTGAATACTGTTAATGCTAAGATAGACTGTGAGAAACGAATTGTTACTGTAAGTTTTGGGAATGTGTCTCATGATTTTAATTTCTCATAGTTTCGTAGACAACCCCGTGATAAATAATTGCCTAGCTAGTAAGAGTGAAATTATTGGTCTTGCTTCTATTGTCGTGCCTCCTACTGATCCTTTAGAACAATATTTGCTAGACCATGAGAATGATATGTTTATGAATGAAAGAAAGGAATTAGATGAAATATCTTTAACCAAATGCATGTTTTGAAACACAATTTGCTTGTTGAAATCCTTGGGGACCCTCCTCCACCCAAGGATGATCCTGTGTTTGAGCTTAAACCTTTACCTGATACTTTGAAATATGCTTATCTTGATGAAAAGAAGATATATCGTGTTATTATTAGTGCTAACCTTTCAGAGCATGAAGAAAAGAAATTATGGAAAACTCTAAAGAAGCACCGAGCCGCTATTGGATATACTCTTGATGATCTTAAGGGCATTAGTCCCACTCTATGTCAACACAAAATTAATATGGAGTCCGATGCTAAACCAGTTGTTGATCATCAACGACGGTTAAATCCTAAGATGAAAGAAGTGGTAAGAATTGAAATATTGAATCTTTTGGAAGCAGGTATAATTTATCCTATTGCTGGTAGTAGATGGATAAGTTCCATTCATTTTGTGTCCCTAAGAAGGGAGGTATTACTGTTGTTCCTAATGATAAGAATGAATTGATTCCACAAAGAATTGTTATAGGCTATAGAATGGTAATTGATTTTCGCAAATTAAACAAAGATACTAGAAAAGATCATTACCCTCTACCCTTTATTGATCAAATGCTAGAAAGACTATCCAAACATACACATTTTTGCTTTCTAGATGGTTATTCTGGTTTTTCTCAAATACGTGTGTCAAAAGAGGATCAAGAAAAGATCACTTTTACTTGCCCTTTTGGTACTTTTGCTTATAGACGTATGCCTTTTGGTTTATGCAATGCACCTGCTACCTTTCAAAGATGCATGACTGTTATATTCTCTAACTTTTGTGAAAAGATTGTTGAGGTTTTCATGGATGATTTCTCCATTTATGGAACTTACTTTGATGATTGCTTAAGCAACTTTGATCAAGTTTTGCAGAGATGTGAAGAAACTAATCTTGTTTTGAATTGGGAGAAGTGCCACTTTATGGTTAATGAAGGTATTGTCTTGGGGCATAAAATTTCTGAAAGAGGCATTGAAGTTGATAAAGCTAAAGTAGATGCTATTGAAAAGATGTCGTGTCCTAAAGATATCAAAGATATAAGAAGTGTCCTTGTTCATGTTGGTTTCTATAGGAGGTTTATTAAAGACTTCTCTAAAATCTCTAGGCCTCTCACTTACCTCTTGCAAAAAGATGTTCCTTTTGTTTTTTATGATGATTGTGTAGAAGCATTTGGAATACTTAAGAAAGCCTTGATTTATGCACCTATTATTCAATCACCTGATTGGAATCTACCCTTCGAAATTATGTGTGATGCTAGTGATTATGTTGTTGGTTCTGTTGTAGGGCAAAGAGTTGATTAGAATCTGAATGTTATTCATTATGCTAGTAAAACTCTAGACAGTGCCTAGAGAAATTATGCTACTACTGAAAAATAATTTTTAGCAGTTGTTTTTGCTTGTGATAAGTTCAGATCTTATATTGTTGATTCCAAAGTAAATGTTCACACTGTTCATGCTGCTATTAAATATCTTATGGAAAAGAATGATGCTAAGCCTAGACTTATTAGATGGGTTCTCTTGTTACAAGAATTTGATTTGCATATTATTGATAGAAAGGAAGCTGAGAACCCCGTAGCAGATAACTTGTCTAGGTTAGATAATGTTCTTGATGACCCACTGCCTATTGATGATAGCTTTCCTGATGAACAATTAGCTGTCATAAATGCTTCTCGTAATACTCCATGGTATGCTGATTATGCTAATTACATTGTTGCTAAATTTATACCACCTAGTTTCACATACCAGCAAAAGAAAAGGTTTTTCTATGATTTAAGACATTACTTTTGGGATGACCCACACCTGTATAAAGAAGGAGTAGATGGTGTTATTAGACGTTATGTACATGAGCATGAACAAGAACAGATCCTACGCGGTCACCCCGAGGCCTATGAGAACACCACGCTGGAGATAGAACTGCACAGAAGGTATTACAATCTGGTTTTTATTGGCCTACTCTCTTCAAGGATGCTCGTAAGTTTGTCTTGTCTTGTGATGAATGCCAGAGAATTGGCGATATTAGTAGACATTAGGAAATGCCTATGAATTATTCACTTGTTATTGAACCATTTGATGTTTGGGGCTTTGATTATACGGGACCTTTTCCTTCCTCTGATGGGTATACACATATTTTAGTTGTTGTTGATTATGTTACTAAGTGGGTAGAAGCTATTCCAACTAGTAGTGCTGATCATAACACTTCTATTAAGATGCTTAAAGAAGTTATTTTTCCGAGATTGGAGTCCCTAGATATTTGATGACTGATGGTGGTTCATATTTTATTCATGGTGCTTTCCGTAAAATGCTTGCTAAATATGATGTTAACCATAGAATTGCATCTCCATATCACCCTTAGTCTAGTGGTCAAGTAGAATTGAGCAATAGAGAGATTAAATTGATTTTGCAAAAGACTATCAATAGAACTAAAAAGAATTGGTCTAAGAAACTTGATGATGCATTATCGGCTTATAGAATGGCTTATAAAAAGCCTATGGGTATGTCTCCATATAAAATGGTTTATGGAAAAGCATGTCACTTACCTCTTGAATTAGAACATAAAGCTTATTGGGCTTTTAAAGAGCTCAATTATGATTCAAACTTGTCGGTGGAAGAGGTTATTTGATATAAGCTCACTTGACGAATGGAGAACCCAAGCCTATGAGAATGCCAAGTTGTTTAAAGAAAAGGTTAAAAGATGGCATGACAAAAGGATACAAAAGTGTGAGTTTAATGTAGGTGATCATGTTTTGCTATACAATTCTTGTTTAAGATTTTTTGCAAGAAAGCTTCTCTCTAAATGGGAAAGTCCTTACATTATCGAGGAGGTCTATCATTCCGGTGCCATCAAAATCAACAACGCCGAAGCCACCAATCCGAAGGTGGTAAACGGTCAAAGAATCAAACATTATATCTCAGGTACTCCCATAAATGTTGAGACCAATATAATTAATACTATAACACCGAAGGAGTACATAAGGAACACTTTCCAGAATGTTTCAGACTCCGAAAAGGAATAGGTATGTGGTACAGTAAGCAAACCGACTCCAAAACTGTTCCAATGGAAATTTTTCTCTGTTTTGGAATATTAAAAAAATAGGAAAATTAAAAGCAGTCGGAAGAGTGCATGAGGAAGCGACAAGGCAGGAGGGCGCGCCCCTATGCCTTGCCGCCACCTCGTGTTCCCTTCGAACTCCGTTTTCTTGCACACTACTTCTTTTGGTCTGTAAAATTCATTATATAATCTCCTGAAAGTTTTGACCACCGTACCATTACAAAAATCATCTATTCTTGTTTCGAGCTATTTTTTAACAGATCTAGGTCACCATGACGTCTCCAAGTGCCCCCAAGGATAAGTTTTTCGAGAAGGTCATCAACCCCTACCTTGTGTAGGTGCTACAACACCCTCAAACCATTGAGATGTGTGAGGGGGAGCTACACATCCGCGATGTTGAAGGACCAAAGAAGACCGGAAGCGCGGAGACAAGACTCGAAGAAATGGAGCAACAAGTTTTCAAGTGCCAAGGGATGGTGGAACGTGGACTCAATGCCAATCACTTGATGATCGCGGAATTTACCAACAATCACAAGATGGATGCCAAGAACATTGGGGAAGCCATCTTCAAGCTTCATGAGAAAATCGAGCATCTCCAAGCCCAGATCTATGACCTGCAAAACCAAAACTGTGAGTATGAATACAGATTTAAGAGATGAGTTTGGCTGTAGATTTGAGGATACCGGAGATTCATTCATCCTTCTATGATGGTGAGCCTATGCCTTGGAAGATGGATGACAAGCCTACCTGTCGGTGTCAAAACCGGCGGATCTCGGGTAGGGGGTCCTGAACTGTGCGTCTAAGGCGGATGGTAACAGGAGGCAGGGGACACGATGTTTTACCCAGGTTCGTGCCCTCTTGATGGAGGTAAAACCCTACGTCATGCTTGATTTATTCTTGATGATATGAGTATTACAAGAGTTGATCCACCACGAGATCGAAGAGGCTAAACCCTAGAAGCTAGCCTATGGTATGATTGTATGTTGTCCTACGGACTAAAACCCTCCGGTTTATATAGACATCGAGGAGGGTTAGGGTTACACAAGGTCGGTTACAAAGGAGGAGATACACATATCTGTATTGCCTAGCTTGCCTTCCACGCCAAGTAGAGTCCCATCCGGACACGGGACGAAGTCTTCAATCTTGTATCTTCATAGTCTAACAGTCCGGCTGTCCGGAGACCCCCTAATCCAGGACTCCCTCAGTAGCCCCTGAACTAGGCTTCAATGACGATGAGTCCGGCGCGCAGTATTGTCTTCGGCATTGCAAGGCGGGTTCCTCCTCCGAATACATCACAGAAGAATTTGAATACAAGGATAGTGTCCGACCCTAGAAAATAAGTTCCACATACCACCGTAGAGAGAATAATATTTCCACAAATCTAATTTGCTGACTTGTTTTGGCAATACGACATTATGTCATGGCCTGGTGATTATTCGAACCGTTTCCTTTAACTAGCCCCGCACATAACGTGAGGCAGTTTTTTGACATGTCTCGTTGAAGCAGAGATCGTGTCCCCCTTATTACGGGATTCTCATCAATACGGGCGTGGGTAACCCAACCGCGCCATTGATTATGGCGCTTGGGGGATAAGCGAGTTTTACCAGGCTAGTGGGGACGCATAGTTTCGTCCGCCCATATAAAGGGATAAGGATTCACCTTTTCATCCACGCCTTCTTCCTCCTTTGCTCATCCATTTTCGCACACTCGAGCTCCAGCGCCCAAGTCCTCACTTCCCACATTAACCCTCTCCAACCATGTCCGGAGCGGGAGGCAGGTGGATGGTCTCCTCCGTCACGGAGGGACACATCAAGAAGCCGAGGAGAGCCGGATACCTGCCCAACGACATCACGCACCGGCTCCCAGATGAGGGGCAGCTCATCCCCACCCCCAGGCCCCACGAGACGGTAGTGTTCCTTACCCATTTCCTCCGCGGACTGGGATTCCCTCTCCACCCATTCGTCCCGGGGCTCATGTTCTACTACGGCCTGGATTTCCACGATCTGGCCCCGAACTTCATCCTCAACATCTCGGTGTTTATCGTCGTGTGCGAGGCCTTCCTTCGCATCAAGCCCCACTTCGGCTTATGGCTGAAGACCTTCAATGTCAAGCCGAAGGTAGTGAGCGGCCGCCAGGCGGAGTGCGGAGGCGCCATGGTGGGAAAGATGCCCAACGTCACATGGCTCGAGGGTTCCTTCGTGGAGACCATAAAGGGGTGGCAATCAGGGTGGTTCTATATCACCGAGCCGCGTGACCCCGAATGGGCAGCGGCCCCCGAGTTCCGATCTGGCATCCCCATGCGGCTCACCTCTTGGCAAGAGAAGGGCCTGTCCTGGGGTAGTTCGGGAGAGCTGACCGGACTCCAAACATGTATCCAAAACATGGTGAGCAAGAAGCTCAAACTCGTCAATGTAGTCCAGGTCATGCTCATCCGCCGGATCCTCCAGTGTCAACGACGGGCTTTCAACTTGTGGGAGTTCAACCCGGCCCAGCACCAAACTCTGAACAGGCTCTTCGACACAACACACGAGGATGCCTGGAAGGTGCTATTCAAGGGCGCCGAGGTTCCCCCTCCCACTACCGAGGATCGCGGATTCTGAGCGAAGCACCAAGCCAGCGTGGTAAGCTGTTTTTACCTCTTACAGGATACTCGTTTTTCATAGTTTAACTCTATGCGGGATCTAAGCTCCCGTACCTTTGACAGGACTGGGTGGAGACGTCGAGGAAGATTAACTGTCCGGCCCCTTTGCCTGAAGACACTGCGGACGCTCTCCTGACGGAGATGCTGACTCCGGCTCCTTACAAGGTGCCGAAGAAGACCAAGAAGGCCAAGGGAACCCGAAAGAGTTCCCGGTGCCAGGTGATATCGGACTCATCATCCGAGGACTCCTCGGCGCACTCCTCCCCCGAAGACGAGGAGGAAGATGAAGACGCTCCCCCTCAAGTCGGGGGAGACAAAAAAAGGAAGGCCGCCCCCACTGGGGGGGTGAAGGGTCCAAGAAGGGAAGGACTCTCCTTCCGGACAGTTCTACCACCGCCGCCGAAGGCGAAGATGAGTGGCTGCCCAGGGCCAGGCCCCTGGGGAAGTCGTAAGTATTCAGATACCAGAGTAGCTCATAACATTCCTTTGTCACACTGCTTCTCCTAATGCCGAATCGTGATTATGCAGACCGCCTCAATCCCGTTTCGACGTATCCTCATCGGACGGCTCCCTGGACTCGGCGGATATGGATAGCGATCCACCTTCAACCGCCACCTCCCCTGGCCCAACGGACAACGCCGAGGTGTTGTCTCAAGAGGCACCAGGTCGAGGGGAGACAGCCCCGGAGGCGCTTCAAGGCGACCTTCCGGACTCCGGGAGCAGAGGGAACAAGGCCCCCGAGGGCTCCGAGTTCGCCCTCAGCCGAACACCGCACCGGAACCTCCAGTGGTTCCGGACTCGGGCAGGCGACCTCCTTCCAAGAGGGGCAAGACGCCTGTGCCGGTGACCTCTGTCCATCCAGAGGCACCGGACAATCTGCTGGGAGCGCTTCGCAGCGCTTCCATCGACGAGGAGCACCGCACTATTATGAGTGCGGTGGTCCAGAAGGTTCAGTCCGCCAAGAGCGGACTGACTGAAGCCTGTGTCAGCCTTCTAGCAGGCTTTGAGGTAAGTGTTTAAAATATAGGAAAAATATTACCGCATAGATAGTAGGATGCTCTGTTAGGCGTTCAAAAAGAAAAGCCATATAGAGGATCCAATAATCTCTGTAGCAGTCTAACATAAGTATGTCTATATGCGTATGCAGGCTTCGGTGCTGGCCTCTGCCGCACTGACTGCGGAGGTTGCCGTACTGAAGCAGGACCTCGAAGGCTCCGAGAAGGAGCTCGGTCTTGCCAAGAGGCAGCTTCGAGGAGAACAAAGGTAGGTAATACCTTATCTATAGAGATAAATAGATAAAAAATGCGATTGCCAAATGACAGGATCATCATGAATTTCCTAGGGGCCACGACCGAAGTGGCGTCCCTAAAGCAAGCGTTGTCCGAGGCCGAAGACAAAGCGGCCAAGGAGCGCACCGAGCAAGAGAAGCAAGAGGCACGGGTTGGCGAGGTGGAGCAAGAGCTCCAATCTCTCCTGTCGAAGCGCGAGGCCTCGGAGCGTGACTCGAAGACGCAAGAGTCCGAGCTCGCCGCGGCCCTTGAGAGCGCGAAAAATGCCAAGGATGAAGCCCAAAAAGCCCTCTAGGAAATTGATACGATGAGGAAGATAGCGGTGGGTAAGGCATTCTTTATGCAGAGCAAGCATGTGAAAGTAAATTACTTGTTACTTACCCGAGTCCGAAGCTCTCTAGGAGCATTTGCAGATTTGCCCCGCAGCGTGTCGGATGCCGCACAGTTTTACCAGGCCGAGGAGGGAAGCTCAACGGAGAAGCTGTTCTGGTCCCAGTATACTGGGGCCGAACACCTGGTGCCTATGAGCGACCAGCTGAAGCAGCTGGTCGAGCTGCACAAGGTGGCCGAACAGGCCATGAAGGGCTTCATAGTCCGGATGTGGCCTGGCGACGCCCTTCCCAACAGCTACTTCGGCTTGATGAGGCGACTTATAGAAGCCTGCCCACGGCTGGAAGTTATCAAGCGATCCGTCTGCATCGAGGGTGCACGCCGGGCTTTCGCCCATGCGAAGGTGCACTGGGCCAAGATGGACGCTATGAAACTGGTGAAGGAGGGGCCGCCGCAGGGCAAGGAGCATTGCACCCCCGAAATGTATTATGAGGGTGTCCTGAAGGGTGCCCGTCTTGTAGCGGACGAATGTCCAAAGGATGTAATATTTGAGTAAACTTGCTCGTGTGAACCTGTATGATGAAAACTTGTTTCATATGCGCTATGCAACGCTTGTTTGAATTTAAAATATTACCTTCTGTTTGGTTGTTTATCCAATCCGAGAGATGGCTAGTCCTCGGCTTCTGCCCCCATGCCACGAGTGCTGGGGTGTTCGGGATAAACCTTAGCACTCTTGTTCCCATTTTTTTGGTCCTTCGAGGGAGGTGCTTAGCACAGCGAACAAGGCAACTGGACTAATAATGCTTTATCACTCTCACTTAGCCATAGAATTCTATAATTTTAAATTTCGGCGAAGCCCCTGGTATTCGGAAGGCCGAATTCGGGGCGCGATACACGCCTTTAAGCCGGACAAGACCGGCTGCTCGCTCTAAGCGGCATAAGTCTTTAGGGACTCGAAACCTCGTCGAACAGCGACCAGTCTCTCGCCTTATCATGACAGTCAGTTTTGGCTTTCTCTACTGAGGTGCTTAGCCCAGCAGAACCGGGGCACAATCGCAGTAGTTCTCCTAGTGCTACCTTAGCCGATAGAGCGGAACGTAAGGTACCAAAACATAGGAGCCGGGCAAACCCAACATTTGACCAAAGACATGATTCGGAGCTGATGCATATAATGCTATAAGTTCGGGGTGCCGCACTTGTGAAAGTGTTCGGACTTCTCACACCATATTGTGGGGTACTTAAGCCCCTGGTGTATTGGCCGTACCAAAGTGTACGGTTGCAAGGTGTCATTAATGAACACATATAAAAAAGAAGAATGCAATAATAGTCTTAATGCTATGCATTGTTTATTCAAAAACGTGTGTTAAAGCAGAATGATACAGGCAGGGCGATAAGCAAAAAGTAGGACTATGTCCCCTCCAAGGGCAAGCTGAGGAATAGTATTAAAGTAAGTATTTCACTCATTATCGTAATCCACCTGGGAGTTCCGTGGTGTGATGTAGCTTTTTGCCTCCTTGGTTGCTGCATCATGTGTTCGGCAATCATGCTGCCGGACAGGGTTTCTAGAGATTAAAGTCCTGAAAGAAAAAAATAACAAGGCGGGAAGCCCCTAGTGCGGTTTAAGCCGCGTCTTGGAGCGTGCCGTAGTCATGCCCCCCTCCCCACCTGTGCCCATGGTATTTTTAATGGGGTACCATTAATCGGACAGACTAATGTATTTCAATGGAAAACCTACATGGCAAACATTCCCAAACGATGGGAAGCGAACACATTTTTAGCATATTTAGCTGTGGCACTGATATGTCTCCAACGTACCAACTTTTCCAAACACCTTATCTCTTGCTTTGGACTCTAATTTGCATTATTTTCAATAGATCTACCTTGGTGTTGTTTTTGTGCAGAAATAAAAAGTTCTCGAAATCAGACAAAAATTTACAGAGAATCATTTTGAAATATATAAAAAATACTGGCAAAAAGATCTACTAGAGGGAGGCCACCACAAAGCCCCTAGGGCCCGCCACCTGAGCTTATGGGCCCCTCGATGCTTAGTTTGCCCTACCTCTAAGTCCATAAGTTCCGTCTTCCTGAGAATTTTTTTGGAGAGAAAGTTTCATCATGTTTTATGATACGGAGCCGTCCCCCTCATGTTCTTCATTGGGAGGCCTAATCTGGAGTCCGTTCGGGGCTCCGGAGAGGGCAAATCATCGCCGTTGTTGATGTCTACTACGAAACTTTATTCTTTTAGACTCATGTTGGGCCTCCAAGCACGGAGTTTTGTAGACAGTAGCAACTTTCCCTCAAGTGGATGACCTAAGGTTTATCAATCCGTGGGAGGCGTAGGATGAAGATGGTCTCTCTCAAACAACCCCGCAACCAAATAACAAAGAGTCCCTTGTGTCCCTAACACACCAAATACAATGGTAAATTGTATAGGTGCACTAGTTCGGCAAAGAGATGGTGATACAAGTGTAGTAATGATAGTAGATATTGATTTTTGTAATAGGAACAATAAAAAAGAGCAAGGTAACAAGTAACAAAAGTGAGCACAAACGGTATTGCAATGCTTAAAAATGAGGCCTAGGGTCCGTAATTTCGCTAGTGCAATATCTAAACAATGCTAATATAATTGGATCATATAACCATCCCTCAACGTGTGATAAAGAATCACTCCAAAGTTCCTATCTAGCGGAGAACATAAGAAGAAATTGTCTGTACTATTCTTTCCGATCGATCTATCCAAGAGTTCGTACTAAAATAACACCAAGTTATCCTTTCCGATCAATCTATCAAGAGTTCGTACTAAACTAACACCAAGTTATTCTTTTTGATCGATCTATCAGGAGTTCATACTAACATAACACCAAAACAAATCCAGACTCATAATACTCAACCCAACAGAAAGAACCGCAAAGAGTGCCCCAAGATTTCTACCGGAGAAACAAAGACGAGAACATGCATCAACCCCTATGCATAGATAACCCCAATGTCACCTCGGGGATCTGCAAGTTGAGTGCCAAAATGCACATCAAGTGAATCAATATGATACCCCATTGTCACCACGGGTATCCATAGCAATACATACATCAAGTGCTCTCAAATCTGTAAAGGTATTCAATCCGATAACAACGAAATCTAAAAGGAAAAACTTAATTCACAACAAGATAGAGAGGAGAAAACACTATATGGTCCAACTATATTAACAAAGCCCGTGATACATCAAGATCGTGACATCCCAAGAACACGAGAGAGAGAGAGAGAGAGAGAGATTAAACACATAGCTATTGGTACAAACCCTCAGCCCCGAGGGTGGACTACTCCATCCTCATCATGGTGGCCGCCAGGATGATGAAGATGGCCACCGGTGATGATTTCCCCCTCCGGCAGGGTGCCAGAACAAAGTCTAGATTGGTTTTTCGTGGCTACAGAGGCTTGCGGCGGTGGAACTTCTGATCTAGGGTTATTTCTGATGGTTTCTCTATTTATAGGATTTTTCTGGCGTTGGTTTCACACGAAGATGGGCCTCGAGGTGAGCACGATACACCAGCACATGGGTTGGGCTCCAGGCACGCCCTGGTGGGTTGGGCCCACCTCGTGGCTCTTCTGGCCCTCCCACGAAGCTTCCAGTGCCTTTTTGTTCCAAAAAATCATCAAAAAGTTTCAGCTCATTTGGAGAACTTCCATTTCTGCACAACAAACACCACCACGGTAGTTGTGCTGAAAACAGCGTCAGTCCGGGTTAGTTCCATGCATATCATACCAAAACCACATAAAATTATTGTAAACATGGCATGGATACTTCATAAATTATAGATACGTTAGAGAAGTATCAGCTGTCATCAACAACCTCATGATACTCACCACCGGGAGTGAGTAATTTCATCATTGGCATACTGGAGATAGATGGAGATGGATGGGATTTGTCATGCAAGTCAATTTGTTAGGGCTTGATCCTAGTATCCATTATGTTTTGAGATTGATGTTGCTATGAATTTGTTATGCTTAATGCTTGTCATTAGGGCCCGAGTCCCATGATTTCAGATATGAACCCTTTATGTTTTCGTGAATATATTTGAGTTCTTGATCCTATCTGCAAGTTATATGCACCTGCTATTGTTCTGAACCGTAGACCCCATGGTGACAATAATTGGGATCTCTCCGGGATGACTGTAATTTGAGGAGTTCATGTATTCACTATGTGTTAATACTTTGTTTTGGTTCTCTACTCTTAGATTTTCATTAGGACCCCACTACCACGGGAGGGTAGGACAAAAGATGCACTAGGAGTTCTTATTATAAGCACGTATAACTATATCCGAAATACATGCCTACATTTAATTGATGAATTGGAGCTATTGTGTATCGCTCTAAGTTGTGACCGTTATATGATGAATCTCATCCAAATATCCATCGCTACTTCATGCCTACGCTTTGCTCATATTGTCTTTGCTAAGTTACTCTTGTTGTTCCAACTACTACAAAACTGTTATCATTACTATTGCTACTGCTACCACTACTATCAAGCTATCATATTACTGTGCTAATACTATTTTTGTTGTAGAAAAGTAACTTCTCAGATGTGGTTGAATTGATAACTCAACTGCTAAGGCTTATAAATACTCTTTGACTCCCCTTGTATCGAATCAATAAATTTGGGCCAAGAACACCTCTCCAACAGATGATGTAGATGCAATTCTTTTTACACCTCCGCCTTTCGGAGATGTAAACTACAATACCTCACTATGCAAATTTGCATCCCAACCTATAGGAAATGTAAAAACACTGGTCGCGCGCCAACCGTCAACCGTCATTCACTTCCCACCCACCCACTTTGCCTTCCTACTGTCGCCGTGCTGCATTGTCGCCGCCGCCTGCCCACCCACCGCACCGCACCGCTGCCGGTCCATGCCAGATCCAGCCTCTCCACCACCCTCACCGCCGGTTTCGGCGCATTTCGGCTACCGTCCTCCGCCGCACTCCGCGAATCGGGCGTTTTCCTCCACCACCGCCACCGCCGCTGTGTTCGCCGTCGCTGTAGTCATCACCCGGCTGCCAAGCCTCCGCCTAGCCATCACCACACTGCCGCCCCACCCACACACCGAGAATTCATCGCATTTGCCCCCGCCATGCCGCCGCCCAATTCGGTCGGCCGCCCGCCCACCACACCGCCATCGCCGCCCGATTTGACCGCCAAGCACCACCGCCCAGTCCCACAACCACCGTCGCTTCCTTTAGCCGCCGCCGACCCAATTCGACCATCGCGGTTTGTGGGATCGAAAGTATGTCTAGAGGGGGGGTGATTAGACTACTTGACCAAATAAAAACTTAACCTTTTCCCAATTTTAGTTCTTGGCAGATTTTAGCTATTTTAGGACAAGTCAAGCAATCATCACACAATTCAAGCAAGCATGCAAAGAGTATATTGGCAGCGGAAAGTAAAGCATGCAACTTGCAAGAATGTAAAGGGAAAGGTTTGGAGAAATCAAACGCAGTTGGAGACACGGATGTTTTCCCGTGGTTCGGATAGGTGGTGCTATCCTACATCCACGTTGATGGAGACTTCAACCCACGAAGGGTAACGGTTGCGCGAGTCCACGGAGGGCTCCACCCACGAAGGGTCCACAAAGAAGCAACCTTGTCTATCCCACCATGGCCATCGCCCACGAAGGACTTGCCTCACTAGCGGTAGATCTTCACGAAGTAGGCGATCTCCTTGCCCTTACAAACTCCTTGGTTCAACTCCACAATCTTGTCGGAGGCTCCCAAGTGACACCTAGCCAATCTAGGAGACACCACTCTCCAAGAAGTAACAAATGGTGTGTTGATCATCAACTCCTTGCTCTTGTGCTTCAAATGATAGTCTCCCCAACACTCAACTCTCTCTCATAGGATTTGGATCTGGTGGAAAGAAGGTTTGAGTGGAAAGCAACTTGGGGAAGGCTAGAGATCAAGATTCATATGGTAGGAATGGAATATCTTGGTCTCAACACATGAGTAGGTGATTCTCTCTCAGAACATATGAGTTGGAAGTGTATATGTGTTCTGATGGCTCTCTCCACGAATGAAGAGGAGGTGGAGGGGTATATATAGCCTCCACACAAAATCCAACCGTTACACACAATTTACCAATCTCGATGGGACCGAATCAACAAACTCGGTCAGACCGAAAAGGTAAACCTAGTGACCGTTAGAGATTTTCGGTGGGACTGACATGCAACTCGGTAGGACCGATATGGTTAGGGTTTGGACATAACGTAATCTCGATGAGACCGATTACACAAACTCGGTGAGACCAATTTTGGTAATTAGCTAACCAGAGAGTTGGTCGGGCAAACTCGGTGGGACCGATTTGCTCTTTCGGTGAGACCGAAAAGTTACAAAAAGGAAACAGTGAGTTTACATTGCAATCTCGGTGGGACCGATTCGCTCTTTCGGTGAGACCGAAAAGTTACGAAAGGGAAACAGAGAGTTTGCAATCCCATCTCGGTGAGACCGAGATCCCTATCGGTAGAACCAAATTGCTAGGGTTTGGCAGTGGCTTATGACAAGTGAAACTCGGTGGCGCCGAATAGGAAGAATCGGTAGGACCGAGTTTGGCTTAGGGTTTAGGTCAAATGTGGATATGGGAAAGTAGTTGAGGGTTTTTGGAGCATATCACTAAGCACATGAAGCAAGAGGCTCATTAAGAAACACCTCATCCCTCCTTGATAGTATTGGCTTTTCCTAAAGACTCAGTGTGATCTTGGATCACTAAAATATAAAATGAAGAGTCTTGAGCTTTTGAGCTTGAGCCAATCCTTTGTCCTTAGCATTTTGAGGGTTCCACTTTCACATCCATGCCATGCCAATCATTGAGCTTTCCTGAAATAATCATCTTGGAATAGCATTAGCTCAATGAGCTATATGTTGTTATGAATTACCAAAACCACCTAGGGATAGTTGCACTTTCAATCTCCCCCTTTTTGGTAATTGATGACAACATATAGATCAAAGCTTCGACAAATGATAATAGGCATGAAATATATCGTCGCTTTGAGAAGTATGTGATAAGTAAGAGCTCCCCCTAAATTTGTGCATATTTAAGATTTTCTTTGGACTGCAAATGCACAAAGAGTTAGAGTCATGGGTTACTCTTCCATGTCACATACATCTTGGTGGAGCGCTTAAAATGATAAGAATGAAATACATGCACCATCACCAAGAATAGTGAATGGTCACATAAGATAGATAGGATAATAGCATTAAGCAAGCATTAAGTGTAGCTTATGATCAAACACATGATCATCAATGTCTCACAGATAATGACATAGTAACATAGTACTCAAGCACTCAAAAGCAAACTAAGTTCGAAAAACCACCAAATAAAGCAAGAGAGAAAAGCAACACTCTCTCTCTCTCTCTCTCGAAGCCTATGATCTATACATTTTCTCCCCCTTTGGCAACAAGTTACCAAAAAGTTCCTAGAAAATGCATAGTGCTAAATCGACACTCAGGCTTGATCTTCAGGTGGTGGTGGAGTCTGGAGCACTCCAAGGATGAAGCCTTCTGTAGATGTGGTCGGAGTCGAGGCTGAAGTAGACGCTGGAGCTGGTGGAACTGAGACTGTAGCTGGTGCAGAAGTGGTGGCTCTGGTGTCAGCAACTGGCACTGCAGACGACCTTGGACCTCATGGCACTCTGGCAAAGGCATCAGTTGTAGTCTTCCCTCTCCTCTCCTGCATGTCATCCTGGAGCTGCTCCACTGCAGTCTGAATCTCTGTCACCTTGATATCCAAGTCATAGAACCTTTGTTCTACGATCCTCTCTAGGCTTGCCTGGTTCTGAGTTAGGGTGGCTAATCCTTTCTCAATCCACAGGGTGGATGCAATCAGGTAACCAAGCTGCTCTTGTTTGGTTTTCAAGAAATATTCAGATGCCTCCTCTTGAGTTGGCATCTTGGCAGCTTTCTCCTTCCTTGCCTTCTCCTTCTTGGCTTGTGCTTGGGCAGACGATGGTTCATTCTCAGTCATGACAACTTATTATCTTCAAAATCTGGACGGATGGGCAGGTGTTCCTTGTCCAATAAGTATATGCCCATGCCCATCTTGGAGTTAATGAGCTCCTGAATTTGTGGGGCATACCCACAGCTCCTCTTCTGGTCTGCTGTAGTCCTCTTGATGGTCTCTACCATGAGGCTCATCACCTTGAACTTCTGTGGCACATCAAAGATATGTAGCAAGTTGATCGCATGGCCTCTGATCATCTTGTGATCACCTGACTTGGGAAACAAGGTGTGCCTCAGTATCCAATTGATGGTTGGCAGCCCTGACAGAAGATAGTGTACTGAGCCAAACTTGAAAGTGTCAAGTGCTTCATTTGGAATCTCCTTGTACATGTTTGACATTGAGTTGTGGTCCATCTTCTTTTTGGCATAGATATCCAAGTCATCATCATGCTCTTGTGGGGCATTGATCAGCTGAGCCCATTCAGCAACTGTAGACTGGTACCTCGTACCCTCAGACATCCAAACAATTCTCCCATCTGAATAAAAATGTGCGGTGGAGTAGAACTGCGTGATGAGTTCCTCGTTCCACTTTGTGAGCTTCTGCCCAACAAAGTCCTCTACTCCACATGCCTTGAAGCTGTCCTGCACTCCAGGGTAGTACTCTTCGTTGTCCTTGATGTATTGCCAATCAAACCATCTCATATCACATACAATTGGCTTCTTATCTAGCAGCACTGTCTCATAGAAGTCCTGCTGTTCCTTGGTGTGAAATCTATAGTCCACAGCAGTCCTCCTCCTTGAAGCATACGGGTCTGCTTCTCTCCACTTCCGGAGCCCTGAATCTCTCCTGAGCTTCATGTCCTCAGCCACAGGATGAGCATTGTGGTTTGGGATCTTGGGCTTGAGTTTCCCGAGAACTTGCTCTTCATCCTCTTCTTCAGCAGCTTCAGGCACTGGGGCCTTGTTCTTCTCAGCAGCTGGGATGCTTCTTGTATTCCTCTTTGGCTTTGGCTTTGGAGCTGGCTTGGCCTTGGAAGCAGCTGCCCCTGATCTTATGGCATCACCCATCAGCTTGGGTGCCTTTGGTGCTGGTGCAGCTACCTCTTCTTCTTCCTCCTCATCTTCCATGATGGAAGCCTTTCCAAGCACTCTGGCTACGGTCTTCTTGACCCTTTCCTTTCTTTTCTTGCCTTCAACAGCAACTGGCTCTATGGGAGTGGGCTTCTCAGATGAAGCTCTGGCCTTTGACATAGGCTGCCTGCCTGCTGGCCTTTTGATCTTTAACCCTGGCTTTGTGCCTTGAGCTGGCTCAACTCTCTTAGAAGTTGCTTCCTCTTCTGCCACATAGTCGTCATCCTCTGATTCTGTGGTTCTCTTCTTTCTCTGTCTTGTGGCAGCTTTTGGCAGGTTGCTAGGAGTACTTATGCTGCCATCATCTGAAGAACTTGAGGGACTAGTGCCCTCACTCATCTGCACTTGCTGCTCTGAAAAGTTCTGGCTATCACTTTGATCAGACATGTTGCAAACTCTGACTGCTGACCCTGTGAATAGGTTATAGATGAGATAGAGTGGATGAGCATCACAAAATGCAAAGATTTTTGCAAAAGAATAATTCAAAAACTTAGTTTTAGTTTCCCACTGAAATCATCTCGGATCTACCGATTTTTAAACTCGGTGATACCGAAGCAGTTTTGGCACCTGAACTAGTGAACTCGGTCAGACCGATTCACAGTTCAGTGGCACCGAGACTACTAGGGTTTCACAAAGTTCCAAAATCGGTCACACCGATAAGTAATTCTCGGTCAGACCGAGTCTCACTTGTGCAACGGCATAAGCCAAATCGATGGGACCGAGTTTTTCAACTCGGTGGGTCCGAGATGGTTTCGGCGGAAACCTAACCCTAAATTTTTCGAATTAAACCTAATCTACGAGTTCATTGACTGGATAGAAGTGTTTCAAACGTGGCAAGAATCATGATGATCACAATGTGCTAAGAATCGGATTGGGGAATAGCACAAAGGTCGAGTCCATACCCTAGTTCGACGGAGACTCGCTACGGCGGCAACAGCGGGGTTGATTCCCGTTGACGATGACGGAGACCAGCGACTGGAGGCGGCTGGCGGCGAGGAGACGATCCAGAGACCACGTTGGCAGAGCAGGCTATCGCGCGGGCGAAGGGGTTCGGAGAACTTTCCAAATTTTTGCCCGTGACTATATATAGCCCGACCCTGTCGGTGTGACCGAGTGGAACAACTCGGTGGCACCGAGATGCAAAACTGTATACAGTTGTTGCAACTCGGTGTGACCGAATGGTTCAAATTGGTTGCACCGAGATAGAAAACCTAGATCAACTTAATGATCTCGGTAGGACCGAAAGTAGGATATCGGTCAGACCGAGAATCACAAAGAGGTTTTGGAAGTTTAAGTCTATGACGAATCAGGGACTCCGAGCGCTCCTCACACAGAGTGGTTCGAATCTGACTTGATCAAATTTTGTGATGTAGCATGAATAGAGTTTGAGACGAGAAAAGCATAGATAGCTAGAGGAGGTTCTTAGGCATTCTTGTCCATCCACTTGGCAAAAGGAAATAAAACCAAACAATCAAAACAACAAGTGGATGTCCTCGAATGAGTAAAATATGCAACCAACATGCTCACACAATAAGATGGCAAATAAAATGTGTGGCAAAGCATGCACAACCAATTCTAGCATCTATCAAACAATTTGCGATGACTAGGTCATCTATATATGAGTATATTGACTTAGGAGTCAAGTGAGAACACTTGATCATAGGTCATACTCATCGTTTAAGCTCAAGTGGGGTTACCACTTTTACATAAAGCATTGTTGTGTTCACATCTTTAGAGTTGCTTTAGCTCAAGTCTTAGAGTAAAGCTCCCCCTAGATGTGATATCCCCCCTAAGAGGGATGAACTAACCTTGGGTTTTGTCGATGATGACTTCATGTAGATGTTGAAGATGTGGATGCTCAATGTTGATGTAGATCACTTGGAGCTATCCATTTGAGTGAATTGCACTTTCAATACCTACATGGGTTAGTCCCACAAGGAACAAACAAGGATATCCATAGACATAGAGTGATGCACAGACAAGATGATGTCCATGAAAACTTTTAGGTTACCTTGTCCCTTGTCTTACCAACAAGAGGGTTTGTGACTCCTTGAACTAGTGCAAGATGTGGAAGTTGATTGCACTTGTTCTTGCCAAAATGATAAGAGTGAAGTATGTTGGCGGAGTCACCCTCAAGAACTCTCTAGTTCTTCTTCTTTTGGATCCACACCATCTTGATGGGAATCCTTGGAGTTGTAGTCGTACTTGATGAAGTGGAACTTGACGTGGTCTTGGGAATCCACTTGACTAAGGTCTTAGGAGCTTCTTCAAATGCATCAATTTCCTCTTGAAGCTTATCCTTGCCTTTTTGCTTGTAGCCTTGTGGTGGAAGATCATCTTGAGCTTGTGTTCCCTTGAAGGAAGTATCATACTTCTCTTGTTGAGGAACAAACTTTGTCTTGGGGTATTGATCTTCTTCCCACTCAACTCCATTGGCATTGAACTTTCGTTCAAAACCAACACCTTGATTCTTCCGGTGCATTCCTTGCTTGCGCACAATTTCCTCGAATTGCTTACTCCCGGCAAGGCTTTTGTACACTCCTTTCTCTATAATTCCCTTCAATAAGCTATTTTCTTGCTCAAGTGTAACTTGGCTAAGAGAATCATTAGTGGAATCAAGAGAACTACTAGAAGCAACAATATTTGATTTAGCATGATCATTGTTACTACTAGAGGAAGAATCTTTCTTGTTCTTGTTACTAGACTTGACTTGAGGCATGTAAGTGGATAAGAGTAAATGCTTGGCAATGTAAGAAGAACTTTTCTTGCGGAGATCATCATTGATTGCTTTTAAAAACTCATGCTCTTGCTCAAGATTGAGCTTTTCAAAAGCGTAACTTCTCATGAGCTCTTAAAAGTTCTCGATGATCTTCGAAGATAGTTTCATGAGCTAACTTAAGAGTGTTTAGTTCTGTAGTTAGAGCCTCAATCTTCTCCTTATCATTGTCATTCGTTTTATCTTGATTAGCATGATTAATTGACGTTTCATCATAGTATTCATCACTAGAGTTGTCAACAAGCAAATCATCATCACCCAACAAGTCATCTTCATCACTATTAAAATCAACATACTCGGGGTGTGTTACCTTAGGACCTTTGGCCATGAAGCATCTTCCAATTCCTTCATTTGGTGAGTCAAATATGTCATAGGAGTTGGTTGACACAAGTGCTAGACCGGCAACACCTTCATCTTGAGTATCTTCGGAGTCGGAGTGATAACTTCTCTCGGAGTGGCTGTCGGAGTCGGAGCCGGATACCCATTCACCAACATGAGCTTGATGTCTTCGTTTTGTGTAGCTCCTTGATGATTTTTCCTTCCTTTCCGAATCCTTGCTTCTCCGTGAGTATCTTCGTTCATAACGATCATCTCTACTCCCTCTCTCTCTTGGTGGTGATTCTTTGCTTCTTCTTTTTGGAGAATCTTCTCTTCTCTTGTAGGGAGTCGTACACTCATTAGAATAGTGTCCGGGTCTTCCACAATTGTAGCAGTTTCGCTCTCGACTAGAAGATCTTTTGTTATTGTAGGACCTTGACTTGGAGCTTCTATCTTTGCTTCTACTCTTGTAGAACTTGTTGAAGTTCTTCACCATTAAGCTCAATTTTTCATTGAAGTTTTGTTTCTCACTAGATGATGTAGGGGCTTCACATGAGGCTTTGTAGGCACCACTTGATTTGTTGTGAAGTTCCTCTTTATCCTTAAGTGACATCTCATGAGCAACAATTCTTCCAATCACCTCCGTTGGCTTGAGATCTTTGTAATTGGGCATCATTTGGATCAATGTGCACACGGTATCATATTTTCCATCCAAGGCTCTTAGAATCTTCTTGATGATGAATCTATCGGTCATCTCTTCACTCCCTAAGCCGGCAATCTCATTTGTGATGAGAGCAAGCCTAGAGTACATTTCAGCGGCACCTTCACCATCCTTCATTTTGAACTTGTCAAGTTGACTTTGAAGCACATCCAACTTGGATTTCTTGACGGAGTCGGTACCTTCGTGCATATCAAACAAAGGGTCCCAAATTTCCTTTGCATTCTCAAGACGGCTGATTTTGTTGAATTCTTCGAGGCACAATCCGTTGAAGAGAATATCACAAGCTTGAGCATTGTATTGCAACATCTTCAACTCATCTGCGGTAGCTTCACGGTTTGGTTCTTTCCCATCAAAGAAGTCACCTTGCAAACCAACCCACACAATAGCCCAAATGGCGGGGTTATGTCCAAGAATATGCATTTTCATTTTATGCCTCCAACTAGCAAAATTAGTACCATCAAAGTAAGGACCTCTACGGTGATAATTTCCCTCGCTAGACGCCATACTCTCCTAGGTTGTGAAACCAAGGCTATGACCACCAAAAGCTATGGAAATCAAAGCAAATGGAGACCAAAGCTCTGATACCACTTGTGGGATCGAAAGTATGTCTAGAGGGGGGGTGATTAGATTACTTGACCAAATAAAAACTTAACCTTTTCCCAATTTTAGTTCTTGGCAGATTTTAGCTATTTTAGGACAAGTCAAGCAATCATCACACAATTCAAGCAAGCATGCAAAGAGTATATTGGCAGCGGAAAGTAAAGCATGCAACTTGCAAGAATGTAAAGGGAAAGGTTTGGAGAAATCAAACGCAATTGGAGACACGGATGTTTTCCCGTGGTTCGGATAGGTGGTGCTATCCTACATCCACGTTGATGGAGACTTCAACCCACGAAGGGTAACGGTTGCGCGAGTCCACGGAGGGCTCCACCCACGAAGGGTCCACGAAGAAGCAACCTTGTCTATCCCACCATGGCCATTGCCCACGAACGTCTTGCCTCACTAGCGGTAGATCTTCATGAAGTAGGCGATCTCCTTGCCCTTACAAACTCCTTGGTTCAACTCCACAATCTTGTCGGAGGCTCCCAAGTGACACCTAGCCAATCTAGGAGACACCACTCTCCAAGAAGTAACAAATGGTGTGTTGATGATGAACTCCTTGCTCTTGTGCTTCAAATGATAGTCTCCCCAACACTCAACTCTCTCTCATAGGATTTGGATCTGGTGGAAAGAAGGTTTGAGTGGAAAGCAACTTGGGGAAGGCTAGAGATCAAGATTCATATGGTAGGAATGGAATATCTTGGTCTCAACACATGAGTAGGTGATTTTCTCTCAGAACATATGAGTTGGAAGTGTATATGTGTTCTGATGGCTCTCTCCACGAATGAAGAGGAGGTGGAGGGGTATATATAGCCTCCACACAAAATCCAACCGTTACACACAATTTACCAATCTCGGTGGGACCGAATCAACAAACTCGGTCAGACCGAAAAGGTAAACCTAGTGACCGTTAGAGATTTTCGGTGGGACTGACATGCAACTTGGTAGGACCGATATGGTTAGGGTTTGGGCATAACGTAATCTTGGTGAGACTGATTACACAAACTCGGTGAGACCGATTTTGGTAATTAGCTAACCAGAGAGTTGGTCGGGCAAACTCGGTGGGACCTATTTGCTCTTTCGGTGAGACCGAAAAGTTACAAAAAGGAAACAGTGAGTTTACATTGCAATCTCGGTGGGATCGATTCGCTCTTTCGGTGAGACCGAAAAGTTACGAAAGGGAAACAGAGAGTTGTGACACCCCAAAATTTTGACCTTGTTTTAATGAATTAAAATTTTGCCAGGAATTAAAACTTTGAATTTCTGAGCTCCTTTTTGATTTTTTTTATCATTTTCTTCCCTGTTGTGATGAGTTTT
Organism: Triticum monococcum; assembly: GCA_034509565.1. NCBI lineage: Eukaryota > Viridiplantae > Streptophyta > Magnoliopsida > Poales > Poaceae > Triticum > Triticum monococcum. The sequence continues at coordinate 414,952,569 of CM067845.1, forward strand.
TCCCAAAGAGAAAACTTTTCAAATATGTTATTGGACTTGTTTAACCTCTCAAGAAAAACTTTTCTTTTATCAGTATAACTAATTAAATAATTAAGTTGCTTGATCTTTACTTTCTTGAAAATGGTTTTTCAAGGTTAAATGGCCATATTTGAACTACAACCATTTGATAAATTCACTTAAAATTCCCACAAAAATTTGGAGATGTCATGTTATGTTATTAAATAACTTTTGTGCAAAGACATCTTTATTTCCTGAAATATTTTGAGCTCTACACCCTTTTTTCTTCTCTGGTCCAGTGGGCAATTTTGCACTACAACTCATTTAAATAATTCTTTCTAGCCTCCACCAAAATTATGGGATGTTAGTAGTACCATATGATTCAACTTTATGCAAAAACCCAGTGATGTCATTTGCAAATTTTGAGTGAATCAGCATCATCTTCATTCTGGTCCAGCCTTCTGATTTCTACTGCAACCCTATTTATTTTTGCTCCAGTGACCTTGTGCTTTCACCTGCTTGTAGACCACCCTACCAAACCCCTAAGTCCAGGAGCATGCACCCTTTGGATCATTTTTGGTTCATGAAATGATGCCATTTATTTCCTGTCCAGAATCAAAGTTCAGCAAAACTTGCACTAGCAAGTTTCTCCTTTTGTCCAAATGACCTCACCACTCTCTTTTGCATCTAAGGAGACCCTGATCTGGAAAATTTGGCCACCCCAAGAAATGCCTAAGTGCCCTTGGCATTTGGTCATACACCTTATGGGCATGATCTGTTTTGACATGAGTTTTTGTTAGCACTGTGAACCTAATCCCCTGACCAAACCAGCTTGTCCACTGATCTCCTTGTAAGCCCAAACCTAGACATGCTAACCCCAGCTCCAAACGAGCCACCTAGCATGCCATGGCATTTCGTTGAGCACCTTCCATGCGTGCACTGGACGCGCCCAGAGCGCGCGTATTGCACGAACCACGCCCGAGCCGACACGCTGGCCCCCCTGGTTTTGGCCCGCTCTGCAGCGCCATGCCTCGCGCTACCCTCCTCGCAGCAACGCGCCAAGCCGCCCTGGCACCAACAGCGCCGCCGTAAGAGCTTTTGGCGGTACGCCGGCATCGGCAGTGCGCCTCTGCCACGGGCAGCGCCGCCCAAGCCTCTCCCGCTCGCCACCTGGCCCCTGGAACAGCGCGAGCTCATCCACAAGGGTGTCGCCTAGCTCTCGTCGCCGCCACGTTCTCCTGTAGCTATAGAAAGTCGGTTCGCCGGCGATCTTATCCCCACCGTCGCGGAACCGACCTCGTCACGCTATAAGAGGACGCCCCGAGACCATTCGAGCACGCAGGCGACCTCAGGCTACCCCCATGGCACCCCCACAACCCGCAATCGTCGGGGAAACGTCGTCTTCCCCACCTCCGGCAACAACAGCCGCCGCCATGGCCCCAGCTCTTACAGCACCACCAGGGCCTCTCCCTCTCCGTTCTCTCCACCAGTAACCTTCTCATCCTCTCGTGAACACGTTCCCCTACTCGATTTTGATCGGGAACCACCGAAGCCCCAAACTCACTTCGCTCCCGAAGCTTACTCCGCCGCGAAGCTCACCGCCGACGACTCCTTCCACCCCCGTCGACCCAACGACCACCGGGAGGACCGCCTTGGTCTCGCGGATCCATCCAGACCCTCTGGAACCCGCGGGGAACCGCCGTTCGCCGGCGATGACCGCCGTTGCCCCGCCTTCGTTCGGGCAAGGGAAGAGGAGGGAGAAGACTAGTCAAACCTGACTAGTGGGCCCCTTGGACCCACTGTCAGTGACACACGCGCCGCCCACGCTGGATAAGTGGAGGCATAAAGGCACAAGTACGTCTCCTCTGTGCGAAAGCGTAATGCCATTCGAACCGTTTTCTTTTCTGGATTTTATTTTAAAAACAGATTTGACCAGAACTTTGACTGGCTATAACTTTTTAATTATAACTCCAAATGAGTTGATTCTTTTTCCTACCTTCCTTAAATTTGGTCTAGTTTATTTTAAGATTTATTTGAAAATTTTCCAAACAACTTTTTTGTACAGTTTTTTGAAATGTGTGTTAATTCAAATATTTTTTTTAAATAGGATTTTGGAGAGAGAGAAGAAACTTTCAAAAGTTTTGGAGAGCACCTCACCCCTCCACAACTTAAAGGCAAGCATTCTGAACCCTGGCATAATGTTTTTGGTGTGTTATTTGACACGTTTATAACACCACCTTATTTCGGAGGACTTGTTATTTCATGTGACATGATCATTTGCATGGAAGCATATTAGTGATTTCCTTGCTGTTGGAAATGAATATAATTGTGATGGTAATCATCCTCATGTGACTTGCATGCATGCCGGAAAGGAATCCGGGAAAGCCTCGGCCTTGGGTAGGCGTGAGCTTGTCGCCGGTCCCCGTCGGGACGGTTATGTCCGGTATGGCATGGTAAGGTACATTGAGTGGTGATTTCGTCGGTTGAAATATATTTGATATACATGTCATGCAGGGAACTTATAAACCTCCTGAGTCGACCGCAGATCGAGTCTTGTTCCAGTAACCCCCATACTTGCCTCGTATTACCACTCGTCCCTGCCGCAGGTAGGGTACGGTTTAGTAAGTCGTCAACCCCTTTCCAGCACACACCGTACAGAGAGGCCATGGTGGAAGATATCGGTTGTAACCGGTAGGCATGCCACCTGGTCAGAGGGCATGGGTGTTTCCGGTTGGGACCGAGAGGGGAGGCCACCCCTTAGAGCGCGCGATATAAATTTGATCCCATGCTACGCGAGGTTGTAGCCTCCCCACTTAAAGTTTTGCTTAACAAGTGTCGTGGGTGATTCCAGACACCGATGAGTTAAGCTGGTGTGTGCAAGTTAGGCGTGTTTTCAACTAAAAGGCCGTAGACAGAATTAGTCCCGATGGAATAAAGGAATCCGTTACTCGTGGGTAAAGAGTACACCCTCTGCAGAGATTAAACCTATTCGAATAGCCGTGTCCATGGTTAAGGATTACAGTCTGGGGTGGGTCAAGTGTTGGTCTTAGTGTCGGTCTTCGGAGGTGAATTTGTTAAACCAAACTTGGATACCGACTGGTGACTTGTGAGGACCATGATTATTACTTTGTGATGGACTAACCCGTTGCATTATTCGTATTATCGAGTATCCCTGGGATGGTCCTACCTCCTGGATATTCAATGTGATCATTTCTTTTCTTAGCCCTTTATGTGGTGTCGCTCAGACGCCCGACTGTGGCATTTCTTTAAGCCCTTTATGTGGTGTTGCTTAGACGCCCGACTGTGGCATTTTCTTTTAAGCCCTTTATGTGGTGTCGCTTAGACGCCCGACTGTGGCATTTTTTTTAAGCCCTTTAAGTGGTGTCGCTCAGACGCCCGACTGTGGCATTTTCTTTTAAGCCCTTTATGTGGTGTCGCTTAGACGCCCGACTGTGGCATTTCTTTTAAGCCCTTTATGTGGTGTCGCTTAGACGCCCGACTGTGGCATTTCTTTTAAGCCCTTTAAGTGGTGTCGCTCAGACGCCCGACGGTGGCATTTCTTTAAGCCCTTTATGTGCTGTCGCTTAGACGCCCGACGGTGGCATTTCTTTTAAGCCCTTTATGTGGTGTCGCTCAGACGGCCGACTGTGGCATTGCTTGTTATTTATTTACTTTGTAAGCCCTCTATGTGGTGTCGCACAGACGCCCGACTGCGGCATTTTATTCCCACTCCATTATTGCCTATTCATGTTGCATATAACTAACCTGCTTGTCTGCATAAAAGATATTTTATTTGTGACTGACGATGTGATCATAGAATATTTCAGTGCATAATTATCAATTATATTATCCCAGTGTTCTTAATGTTTGCGAGTACATTCAAAGTACTCACTGGCTTGTCCCTGGCTATTGTCTTGGCCAGATTTCGGAATGGAGAGGAGCGTTGCGGTGACAGCCCCGGAAACTAAGCAATGGTGATAGCAGCCTCGCGAAGATAGGAGTTGACCTGGTCAGCTGTTCCTGTGGGAAATGGAGTCCCATAGACACTGATGACTCACAAACCGCTTCCGCCATCGACCACTAGAAACCAATTGTTGTACTCACAGGCCAGAATGGTCTTGTACTACATATTTTGTATTTTTGCTTGGAATTTCTGTATCAAGTTGGTGCCTCATCAGCTAACAGTAATCCTGGGGCTGGTGAGCACGACGGCCATTTTCTGGAAATCAATGTCCGGAAAAATCCGGTCGTGACAGACTTGGTATCAGAGCCAGGCTGACCATTGGCTGACCCTATCTTAGCCAGGCCGAAAAATCTTAGGTAAAACAACCCACCAGACCTCAGCCAAACCCTAGTCAAGCTTCCCTTGCAAGATAGCCACACCATGACCCGACACCTTTTTGGCAGTCGGTGCCCAACCTATCAACCCAACCTGTCACTCATGCACGAGTGACCGAATCCTGAATAGTCTTTCTCACAAGCGTGCGAAGGAAGACTCCGTTCCCTTTTTTTCCTATAAAAAGGGCACGCTAGCCCCAACCCAGCATAGCACAGCTGCTACCCTAAACCGAGCCACAATGCCTGGCCCCGTCGTGCACAATGAGACCATAGCATCCAACCTTGGAGGCTTTGTGACCATACTCGCAAACCTCACCCGTCGTGCCTACGCGTTAGAGGAGCCCCCAGAATATGTTGTGTACCAAGGACCCACGAGCGGTGAGAGCCGTCAATTCTGGGCCACTGTGCACATCTATGGTAGGGGTCTAGAGCCCGAACGCCCCTACAGGTTCACCGGAAGAACGACTTCCTTTGATCCACAAGCCATCCAACTAGCTGCTCGAGAAGCTATAGTTCATCTCCGGCACTTGTTGCCCAGAGTTAACTGTCGCTCGTTCCACTACTATCCCAGAAGTGAAGGGTATGGCAGACCACCCCAAGTTGCCAACGGAGATCACGAGACAGATCCTGCATTGTTGCACCTAGTGCGCTATGTAAGTGCACTAGAGGAACTGTGCGGTCAAATCACGATTGATCTAATCGCAGCTCGTGGAGAGCTGGTTCGTCGAGCCCCGGCGAGAGAAGAGAACGAGCCCAACGCCGACAACCCAGTCGTGCTGTTTGGACACCCGATCGAGTCCCTGAGGTCTGCCCCAGCCATCGGCCAAGGTGCTGCGGTAACCCCAGAAGTGCTTTGTCGCATATTGGGAGCACACTCCAACGGGGTTGTGGCCAACAATCCCCGGGATGGTCATCATCGCTACCCCGAGCCTGCAGCCCCTCAGCCCACTCCAGCTAATTCAGACGACGAGACCCGAAGAGAAGCCTCGACATCCACAAGGCACGCCCGCTTGGATATAAACGAGGTAGACTAAGTCACTCGAGTAGTGTCGAGTCCCAGTGTACCCTCACTTTGTTATCGTGTGACCTTGTAAATAAACGCCGCCTGTTGTCGTGCCTCTGTTTTAAATAGTAACCTTGCATGGGTATGTCAGCACACAGTTGCATATTTTCCGGACACAGCTACCCAAAAACCTTCCCCGACAACCCCCACAGTAACACATCACTATAGTGAAATGTGTGAATCTGTGGCTTGACCCCGACCCTTGGAACAGAGCTGAAAATTTTCCTTACCATTCACCACGGTAAAAATGACCCAGCTCCGGTGCTATAAAAAAAGGCCACCGCATGACCTTGCCAAGCACCTCTCACATTGTGCACCACCCACTACAGGAATCAGCTACTTTGCCATCTGCCACGGCAGACGGCAAAGGCACGGATGGCGGACGGCAAAGGTCTTTGCCGTCTGCCGCGGACGGCAAAAGGGGACGGCAAAGACAGGGTCGGCAAAGGCCTTATTTGCCGTCTGTTTTTTGTAGCGGACGGCAAAGAGGCCTTTGCCGTCAGTGGCAGACGGCAAAGGGCATGGCTCTTTGCCATCTGCTGGCAGACGGCAAAGGCTGCAGGCTCTTTGCCATCTGTTGGCAGATGGCAAAGAGACCAAATAGGCATTAATTATGTTTCTTCTTATATCAATTCATTTTCATAGAAAATCAAACACAGATATATATATATATATATATATATATCCATGAACACATATCCAACACATGTTACCAATAGCCATGAACACATATCCAACACATGTTACCAATAGTCATGAACACATATATATCCAACACATATCCATGAACACATATCCAACACATATTACAAGGAGCCAAAGGAGAGAACCAATACCAAAGAGCCAAAGGAGAGAACCAGCACCACACTTGCACCTTGTATTTTTCTGCAATTAGGGCACTGCACCCACAAGCACAGGGGGCTAGTACCATTATAAACTGCTAAAAAAATCACTGATGCATCTTCACACAAAAAAAATCCAGCTACTTGTGAGCCTAGCCTAATTAAATTGCCATGTCTTTTACTTCCATGATAGTGGCTGAAATGTCAGATATACAAGAAAGGAAATCATTTACTTGTGAATATTCTAAATGAAGAGCAGAACCCAGAATATTTTGCCTTTGCTAAAATAAATAAATTGAGAACGAAGATGATAGTTTCAAGTGACAACTCACCATTTCCCTTTGGTAGCACGCCAAGGAAGCACTCTCTTGACTGTGACGCCCCGATCACATTCAGTTCCGCTCCCTGCAGGCACAAGAATTTTCTTTCTATTCCATTTCGCACCATATCTCAGCCATCATTCACCATGCATCTGGACAACTTTGGACCCAGCAGGTTTTTTCTACAAAGATCAAAGTGCTAAGTATAAGTTGTTAGGAGAAAAAGTGAATTTTATGGCACATGTACTCTGTTCCCACCACATGTAAATTTTAGGAGGAAAAGCCAGCTACAGCCATCAACCACAAAATACTAACCAGTCTCCACAAGTATGCATGGTCAAATAGCCGAATGTTCTGCTGTAAGATGATGATATAAACCAACCATCCAGCAAAACATTTTCTTTCATGTCACAGTAATCTAAATAGTGAAAAGTCAAGACTCTGACAAGTTTCTAAGAAGAAAAGGCTTGCAATTAATGTATAACAGTAGAAACCATAGAAAATAAACTGCAGGTTGCTCTAAACTAAAATTGCTGACAAATAATGGCCGGGATACCTTATGGGTTAATAAATAGAAAAAACAATGATAACATATTGGATGGCCAAGAGCAACAAAAAAAAGAACATAAGATGCAGTTAAATTTCAGTGCATATACACTGTAAAGTTAATAGGTAGGGATCCAAGTTGCATGCTAAAGTTAGGTAACTACCAGAAATTACACCACTTAGTGTTGTAGCGTGGTCTTTCTTGTTTCCTCCTACATCTAGGTAACTACCAACATCCAGATCTAAGTCGACATAGCATCACAGATATAATTGGCCTTTGACAACAGCTACTCAATCGTAACAAGTGAGGAGGGAAAGGAAGATGCCAAGAACTACTCTTTCTGCCCATGTTAATAACTGGCGTCTCTGTTTTACTTTCCTTAACATCAGAATTGATGATATTCATTTGCTTCTATTCAGGTCATACAAAAGCCAGTGTATCTATGTAGAATCATCATCTGATATTTAAGCATCTGATCCTAAAAATACGCATAATTCAAAGAACGAAGCTGTTGTTCATAGTTGCTTCGGAATGTACACATATTCAGAGAAAGAAACAATGAACTGTTACATCTAAGCTGAGGAAAGACACATTAATTTAACCAGAGGCGGAGGACGGAAAAAAAATTAAGGTGTGGCAAACTGTCAACTAGACAAAATTGATGCCCCCTCAATAAAAAATTGATGCAAAAACATAATAGCCAATTTGATAGGCCGCGGGTCGAGACGGTGTTAGGGATGGATGGACGGGCGGGGGCGGCGGCGTTGTTGGGCACAAATTGCCGGCGGCGAAGGCGGGCCATCATCAGCATAGCAGACTCAAATCGGCAGGTCGGTAGGGAATACGATTGCGCTGCCGGCGGCGGGGTCGGGGATGGGCCGGCGGGCGACGGCGGCGCGTTTCAGGGCAAAAATCGCCCGCGGGCGGGCTGGCAGAAGTCAATCATGTACTCTTATATATGTCATAAGAAAAAAAATACATGTTGCACGCATCAACAAAAATTTATCCGTTCTGTTTTTGGATCGCCTAGTCACGAGTTCCATCAGGAGCGAGCCGCGAAGAGAATCGATCCGATCGTTGTGCAGCGGAAGCGAGCTGGTTCGCGTACGTCTACGTAGTGAGATGGGCATGTGCTGGACAACACATCAATCAAGCTGCTTTCTTGTGTGCTTCCAATCTAACTTACGTGCTTCATCTAGCTTTGTTTGGGTGAATCGATGGTCTAAAACTAACAAGCAGTATTTTCATCAAGAAAAGTATATGCTTATATATAAAAAAAATTGGTGGAAATCAAGGTGTGGCGGCTGCCACACCTTGCCCACTGGGCTCCTCCGCCAGTGAATTTAACCAAATGAAGAGAATACCTGGAGGGCAGTTGGTGACCAGAATGCTATCCGGCCACATGCGTGAGTCCTAATCAGAGTGGTGTCGCCGGCCTGTAGGGGAGCTCAGGGCAGCGGCTTGAGGCTGGAGAGGGATGCGTCGGATGGGGATTTGGGGAAAGGAGAGACGCCGCGCCCGCAGCAGCAGCTCGACGCAGCTCCCCCCCGGCTCGTTGTCGTGCCCGCAGCAGCAGTAGCTCGGCGCAGGAGCAGCATCCCGACGTAGCTCCTCCCCAGCACGTCGCTGTGCCCGCAGCAGCAGCAGCTCGACACCGCTGGGGCCTCCTCGCGGTGCACCACCACCAGTGCCTGGGCGTGGCTCACCTAGGCGAGGAGAGAAATCGGTCGGTGGAGATGGTGAGCGGGGAGAGGTGACCTCGGGGAGGAGAGCTGGGCGGTGGGGAACGGCGGGGATCACCGGAATCTGGTGGCGGCGTGGGGTGGAGAAAGGGGATTGAGGAGGATGAGAGAGATGGGATCCAACGTGGGTGTGTGTGCGTGGGTTGGGCGTGGGTGGGGCCCGGGCCTGTGTGGGTCGAGGGTCCGTGGGATCGATCCGCGGCATGCGCTTCTTCTTTGCCGTCCGCGGAAAAAGAACAGACGGCAGCCCCACCTCTTTGCCGTCCGCCAGCAGACGGCAAAGATTCTTTGCCATCTGCTGGTAGACGGCAAAGAGGTGAGGCTGGTGGGCTGTCACAGCGCAGTCGTCTACTGGACCCACCCATCTCTTTGTCGTCTGCCAGCAGATGGCAAAGATTCTTTACTGTCTGCTGACAGACGGCAAAGAATTGGCTGATGGCAATCAGGTTCTTTACCGTGTGTCAGTTCTTTGCCGTCTGTTTTTTGTAAGCAGATAGCAAAGACCTTTTTTGCCGTCCGCTAGCAGACGACAAAGAGCTGGCTGATGGCAAATTCCCTGTTTTCAGTAGTGACCCTCACAACCATTTCTTGCCATGCCGAGCCCCAGCATTTATCTGAGAACCCCAGATGCAATCCAGGGTAGTTTTGTCAAGATATTGTGGGATTTTACCTGCAGTACCATGGCCGCTACCCAGCCACCCCAGTACGAGTTGTTCAAATCGAGAATCACCCCTTCCACCTCGAGATATTGGGCAGCAGTACACATCCCTCACGTAACCCAAACCAAGATCCAACAGAGGTCTCCTTCGTGGGGAAATCTATGCCAACCCCACATATGGCCATAGAAGCTGTTGCATACGAAGCGCTTGCTCGCCTTCGATACGCAGTACCCTATGCCAGCGAACGAGGGTATTATTACTTCCCGAGCCGTGCAACGCCTGGGGGAGTAACATCTTTTCCCGGTGGACGAATTGAGAGAGACCCAGTCCTGGCCAACCTTGTCCAGTATGTCATCGCTCAAGAGCGTTTAACCCAACGTGTGATGGGTTATCTCCAGAGCCTCGCAGATTTAAATCCTCAGATCACCATCGGCAGAGCACTAAGGCCTGACCGGGAAAGACTCGTGCATCGACTGGTTAATCCACTTCCCCCGATAGAAGAGGAGTATATCCCAGTACCAGAGAAGTTTACTAGCGACCCCGTCCAGTTACCGTTTCCATTTTAGACGTCGCTGCGGTATTCATTATTGCAGCATTTATTTATGTGTGTGACTTATGCGTGATACCCTGAGTTTGTACGACGAGTCGATTATTTGGCTTCTACTGATGTGTGTAGTTTTTGTTGTGGCTTATGCTCCTTTAAATTAACTGTTTTTCCCTTGCAAAATATTGGAATGAGATTTCTTTTCCCTGAGTTGCTACATCTGCACCTTCTCACGACGTGGATTAATTAATTTCACACAGCACCACGGCAGCAGACTCACAACCATAATCATTCGAACACATACACTGTTTGCAAAACTTTGTAACGGTGTTACATCCAGCTAATCACCCCTAACAACAGTTAGCACCTGGCACACCCCATCTACTCCTCGTGATCACCACCACCGCGGAGAGCCAACACCCGAGCAGCAGCGTCGCGACGATCGTTGAGGATCATCGCGCACAGGAGCACAGAGAGCCCCAGTAGTGTCGCCAGCCCTCCAAATATCAGGATCGCATACCAGTCCGGCATCGCCTCCGCCATTAGAGCCCCACCCGAGCTTCTGTAAGCAGTAATGGAGGAAGAAGGAGGAGGAGAAGCGAGGCCAAGTGTAAGGAAGAAGAGAGGGACACCTCAGCCGTTTTATAGCTCGAGCTCGGTGTACGGTGGGCGAAGTCCACCAACGTCGCTCGTCGCCCGATCGCCGGTGTTTGGAGTCGAATCCGCGAGCAGTGCCGACAGCACGCTGGCCCGCGAGGTGAGAACACGCTGCACTGGCAGCTAGCACGCCGCGCACTACCGCGGTACGGCCTAGATGCCCTACGCGCTAGACGTCGCCGGTGGAGAAAGCGTGGGAAAGCACGCGGGAGAGAGGAAGAAGAGAGAGCCAGAGGAAGAAGAAGAGGCTGATTGTGGGCCCCGGGTCCACCTGTCGGCCAGACTGGACGTTGTGCTCTCGGGTACGACCAGCGTATATTTAAATTTAGAAATTATTCTAAATTTATATCTAGCATAGAATCCCACGTTTTTGTCCCGAACCATAGATTTTTTCCACGCAGCGCCAGTATTCACACTGTGGTTTTACACCACTTATTGCCCTCTCACTGTAGCCACATTTTGATTGCCTAAAATTTTCTTGAAACAGCTTTTAACAAATCTCGAGGGCGAGATTTTTCTTAAGGGGGTAGTGTTGTGACACCCCAAAATTTTGACCTTGTTTTAATGAATTAAAATTTTGCCAGGAATTAAAACTTTGAATTTCTGAGCTCCTTTTTGATTTTTTTATCATTTTCTTCCCTGTTGTGATGAGTTTTTCCCAAAGAGAAAACTTTTCAAATATGTTATTGGACTTGTTTAACCTCTCAAGAAAAACTTTTCTTTTATCAGTATAACTAATTAAATAATTAAGTTGCTTGATCTTTACTTTCTTGAAAATGGTTTTTCAAGGTTAAATGGCCATATTTGAACTACAACCATTTGATAAATTCACTTAAAATTCCCACAAAAATTTGGAGATGTCATGTGATGTTATTAAATAACTTTTGTGCAAAGACATCTTTATTTCCTGAAATATTTTGAGCTCTACACTCTTTTTTCTTCTCTGGTCCAGTGGGCAATTTTGCACTATAACTCATTTAAATAATTCTTTCTAGCCTCCACCAAAATTATGGGATGTTAGTAGTACCATATGATTCAACTTTATGCAAAAACCCAGTGATGTCATTTGCAAATTTTGAGTGAATCAGCATCATCTTCATTCTGGTCCAGCCTTCTGATTTCTACTGCAACCCTATTTATTTTTGCTCCAGTGACCTTGTGCTTTCACCTGCTTGTAGACCACCCTACCAAACCCCTAAGTCCAGGAGCATGCACCCTTTGGATCATTTTTGGTTCATGAAATGATGCCATTTATTTCCTGTCCAGAATCGAAGTTCAGCAAAACTTGCACTAGCAAGTTTCTCCTTTTGTCCAAATGACCTCACCACTCTCTTTTGCATCTAAGGAGACCCTGATCTGGAAAATTTGGCCACTCCAAGAAATGCCTAAGTGCCCTTGGCATTTGGTCATACACCTTATGGGCATGATCTGTTTTGACATGAGTTTTTGTTAGCACTGTGAACCTAATCCCCTGACCAAACCAGCTTGTCCACTGATCTCCTTGTAAGCCCAAACCTAGACCTGCTAACCCCAGCTCCAAACGAGCCACCTAGCATGCCATGGCATTCCGTCGAGCACCTTCCGTGCGTGCACTGGACGCGCCCAGAGCGCGCGTATTGCACGAACCACGCCCGAGCCGACACGCTGGCCCCCCTGGTTTTGGCCCGCTCTGCAGCGCCACGCCTCGCGCTACCCTCCTCGCAGCAACACGCCAAGCCGCCCTGGCAGCCAACAACGCCGCCGTAAGAGCTTTTGGCGGCACGCCGGCGTCGGCAGTGCGCCTCTGCCACGGGCAGCGCCGCCCAAGCCTCTCCCGCTCGCCACCTGGCCCCTGGAACAGCGCGAGCTCATCCACAAGGGTGTCGCCTAGCTCTCGTCGCCGCCACGTTCCCCTGCAGCTACAGAACGTCGGTTCGCCGGCGATCTTATCCCCACCGCCGCGGAACCGACCTCGTCGCGCTATAAGAGGATGCCCCGAGACCATTCGAGCATGCAGGCGACCTTAGGCTACCCCCATGGCACCCCCACAACCCGCAATCGTCAGGGAAACACCGTCTTCCCCACCTCCGGCAACAACAGCCGCCGCCATGGCCCCAGCTCTTCCAGCACCACCAGGGCCTCTCCCTCTCCGTTCTCTCCACCAGTAACCTTCTCATCCTCCCGTGAACACGTTCCCCTACTCGATTTTGATCAGGAACCACCGAAGCCCCAAACTCACTTCGCTCCGAAGCTTCCTCCGCCGCGAAGCTCACCGCCGACGACTCCTTCCACCCCCGTCGACCCAACGACCACCGGGAGGACCGCCTTGGTCTCGCGGATCCATCCAGACCCTCTGGAACCCGCGGGGAACCGCCGTTCGCCGGCGATGACCGCCGTTGCCCCGCCTCCGTTCGGGCAAGGGAAGAGGAGGGAGAAGACTAGTCAAACCTGACTAGTGGGCCCCTTGGACCCACTGTCAGTGACACACGCACCGCCCATGCTGGATAAGTGGAGGCGTAAAGGCACAAGTACGTCTCCTCTGTGCGAAAGCGTAATGCCATTCGGACCGTTTTCTTTTCTGGATTTTATTTAAAAAACAGATTTGACCAGAACTTTGACTGGCTATAACTTTTTAGTTATAACTCCAAATGAGTTGATTCTTTTTCCTACCTTCCTCAAATTTGGTCTAGTTTATTTTAAGATTTATTTGAAAATTTTCCAAACAACTTTTTTGTACTGTTTTTTGAAATGTGTGTTAATTCAAATATATTTTTTTAAATAGGATTTTGGAGAGAGAGAAGAAACTTTCAAAAGTTTTGGAGAGCACCTCACCCCTCCACAAATTAAAGGCAAGCATTCTGAACCCTGGCATAATGTTTTTGGTGTGTTATTTGACACGTTTATAACACCACCTTATTTCGGAGGACTTGTTATTTCATGTGACATGATCATTTGCATGGAAGCATATTAGTGATTTCCTTGCTGTTGGAAACGAATATAATTGTGATGGTAATCATCCTCATGTGCCTTGCATGCATGCCGGAAAGGAATTCGGGAAAGCCTCGGCCTTGGGTAGGCGTGAGCTTGTCGCCGGTCCCCGTCGGGACGGTTATGTCCGGTATGGCATGGTAAGGTACATTGAGTGGTGATTTCGTCGGTTGAAATATATTTGATGTACATGTCATGCAGGGAACTTATAAACCTCCTGAGTCGACTGCAGATCGAGTCTTGTTCCAGTAACCCCCATACTTGCCTCGTACTACCACTCGTCCCTGCCGCAGGTAGGGTACGGTTCAGTAAGTCGTCAACCCCTTTCCAGCACACACCGTACAGAGAGGCCATGGTGGAAGATATCAGTTGTAACCGGTAGGCATGCCACCTGGTCAGGGGGCATGGGTGTTTCCGGTTGGGACCGAGAGGGGAGGCCACCCCTTAGAGCACGCGATATAAATTTGATCCCATGCTACGCGAGGTTGTAGCCTCCCCACTTAAAGTTTTGCTTAACAAGTGTCGTGGGTGATTCCAGACACCGATGAGTTAAGCTGGTGTGTGCAAGTTAGGCGTGTTTTCAACTAAAAGGCCGTAGACGGAATTAGTCCCGATGGACTAAAGGAATCCGTTACTCGTGGGTAAAGAGTACACCCTCTGCAGAGATTAAACCTATTCGAATAGCCGTGTCCATGGTTAAGAATTACATTCTGGGATGGGTCAAGTGTTGGTCTTAGTGTCGGTCTTCGGAGGTGAATTTGTTAAACCAAACTTGGATACCGACTGGTGACTTGTGAGGACCATGATTATTACTTTGTGATGGACTAACCCGTTGCATTATTTGTATTATCGAGTATCCCTGGGATGGTCCTACCTCCTGGATATTCAATGTGATCATTTCTTTTCTTAGCCCTTTATGTGGTGTCGCTCAGACGCCCGACTGTGGCATTTCTTTAAGCCCTTTATGTGGTGTTGCTTAGACGCCCGACTGTGGCATTTTCTTTTAAGCCCTTTATGTGGTGTCGCTTAGACGCCCGACTGTGGCATTTCTTTTAAGCCCTTTAAGTGGTGTCGCTCAGGCGCCCGACTGTGGCATTTTATTTTAAGCCCTTTATGTGGTGTCGCTTAGACGCCTGACTGTGGCATTTCTTTTAAGCCCTTTATGTGGTGTCGCTTAGACGCCCGACTGTGGCATTTCTTTTAAGCCCTTTAAGTGGTGTCGCTCAGACGCCCGACTATGGCATTTCTTTAAGCCCTTTATGTGGTGTCGCTTAGACGCCCGACGGTGGCATTTCTTTTAAGCCCTTTATGTGGTGTCGCTCAGACGGCCGACTGTGGCATTGCTTGTTATTTATTTACTTTGTAAGCCCTCTATGTGGTGTCGCACAGACGCCCGACTGCGGCATTTTATTCCCACTCCATTATTGCCTATTCATGTTGCATATAACTAACCTGCTTGCCTGCATAAAAGATATTTTATTTGTGACTGACGATGTGATCATAGAATATTTCAGTGCATAATTATCAATTATATTATCCCAGTGTTCTTAATGTTTGCGAGTACATTCAAAGTACTCACTGGCTTGTCCCTGGCTATTGTCTTGGCCAGATTTCGGCATGGAGAGGAGCGTTGCGGTGACAGCCCCGGAAACTAAGCAATGGTGATAGCAGCCTCGTGAAGATAGGAGTTGACCTGGTCAGCTATTCCTGTGGAAAATGGAGTCCCATAGACACTGATGACTCACAAACCGCTTCCGCCATCGACCACTAGAAACCAATTGTTGTACTCACAGGCCAGAATGGTCTTGTATTACATATTTTGTATTTTTGCTTGGAATTTCTGTATCAAGTTGGTGCCTCATCAGCTAACAGTAATCCTGGGGTTGGTGAGCACGACGGCCATTTTCTGGAAATCAATGTCCGGAAAAATCCGGTCGCGACAAGAGTTTGCAATCCCATCTCGGTGAGACCGAGATCCCTATCGGTAGAACCGAATTGCTAGGGTTTGGCAGTGGCTTATGACAAGTGAAACTCGGTGGCGCCGGATAGGAAGAATCGGTAGGACCGAGTTTGGCTTAGGGTTTAGGTCAAATGTGGATATGGGAAAGTAGTTGAGGGTTTTTGGAGCATATCACTAAGCACATGAAGCAAGAGGCTCATTAAGCAACACCTCATCCCTCCTTGATAGTATTGGCTTTTCCTAAAGACTCAATGTGATCTTGGATCACTAAAATATAAAATGAAGAGTCTTGAGCTTTTGAGCTTGAGCCAATCCTTTTTCCTTAGCATTTTGAGGGTTCCACTTTCACATCCATGCCATGCCAATCATTGAGCTTTTCTGAAATAATCATCTTGGAATAGCATTAGCTCAATGAGCTATATGTTGTTATGAATTACCAAAACCACCTAGGGATAGTTGCACTTTCACGGTTCGGCTGTCCCGCCCCGCCATCGCCATACCGCCAAGGAAGACCCCAAAGGGCAAGACGGGGTTCTTCGGTGTGAGGGCGAAGCCCTCCGGCTACTTCATGGTGGAGTTCAATGACGTCGGCCGCCGCTTTTGGCTCGGCACCGACCCCGCCGTCCCACGAGGACGCGCGTGCCTACGACGTGGCGGTGTGGCGTGCCGGGAGGCCGAGGAAGGATCTCAACTTCCCGGAGATCGAGACCCAGGCAGATGCGGAGTTGCTTGTGCCGTGGGGGGGCATTCGCATGGAGGAGATGAAGACGAAGAAGACGAAGAAGAGGCCAACCATTGTCGTTAGTCCCGGTGAGAAAGACGAGGTGGCGATGGAGATGGCGATGGCGAGGTTCGCACGTGAGCATCCGGAGTATGTGCAGGCCGAGCA
This sequence comes from Triticum monococcum, assembly GCA_034509565.1. Classification (NCBI taxonomy): domain Eukaryota; kingdom Viridiplantae; phylum Streptophyta; class Magnoliopsida; order Poales; family Poaceae; genus Triticum; species Triticum monococcum. The sequence goes on from CM067845.1 coordinate 414,969,094, forward strand.
GGAGTTCTGGTGGAAGCGCGACGTTGAGAAGAAGAAGAAGAAGAAGAAGAAGGAGGAGGAGGAGGAGGAGGAGGAGGAGGAGGAGGACGAGGCCAGCCCCTCGACAGTGATCCTCGTCGAGTCTGACTCGTCGGGTTAGGGTGTCTCGGAGGAGGAGGACGAGGGGTGCGACGACTCGGATAAGGACGAGTTCTGGGAGCAGTTCAGGAGCTCCGACAAGGAGTAGTTTCATCTTCAAATTGTAGTAGTGTGAACTAGTACTAGTCGTTGGAGTAGTAGATTGATGGAAGTAGTAGTTTGAACTAGTAGTAATCCTTCGAATTAGAATTTTGTTTAATTATGAACTATGTTTAGTTATATTTGAAATAAACTAGTAAAACGAACTATGTCTGAATTATATGTTTGAAATGAAGTAGTATTTGAAGTTTCTAATTTTTTACATCTTCAGTTTACATCACCTATTGGAGTTACATTTTTACATCTTCGATTTGTATTATCTGTTGGAGGTAGCCCTTTTCTGAAGATGCAAAAGGTATTTTTTAAAGATGTAGTAAATTTTTACATCTCCAATTTTGCATATTCAATTGAAGATGCTCTAAGGGTCAAATTAGACAATCTCGGTTGGAGATGCTCAGACCGCGCCGCCGGAACCCTTCCACACGCCGAAGCTCCTCCTCAGCCCTTCTGCTTGACTGGCGCGGAGTGGAGGGCAGATCCATCCGGGCCGACGATTTTAGGAGCTTCGAGGATGAGGAGCTGGGCTAATCGCCCCCACTCATCCCTTCTCGCCTCTTTCCTCGCGGCCTCTTGCCTTCTCGTGGCCGGATCGCCTCAGGTACATCTCTATCACTGTTACCCCCTCCTCTGTTGCTGGATTCTGGATTTGTACGCGCAATTCTTGCTTCGCCAGCTGTTACGACGCAAATGGGCACTTATTTCGTGTAAAATCAATCTTTAAACCGCTCAGATTTAGCAAGTTAGGAATTTTGGGGTGAAATCTAGAGCTTTGTTCTGTATTTGTGGGCGGCATGCGAACCCTAGTATTTCGTCGTACTACAGAGTACAGACCATGTTACGAGTGTGAGGCATGTGGTTCGTTCTGGTCGCTGCTCAGCAAGGTCCAAGCCATCTTTGTATCGTCCGGGTGATTATTGTGTCGGTCCTTGCAAGCATCTTTGCTACTCTTTTGGTTTGGAGGCTCAACGCTATGCACACAAAGCTTATATAACCTTGTTTTGCATGAAGAATTTGCTATACCCATAGTCCAGACGTTTCAGCTGAATGTTCATGAAATCTGAGCTATTGGCAATGCCATATTGTCACCATACTCCTCGATCTGGCCAGGCTAGCAATTTTTTTATGCCTTCCATGAATTCTTTCTAGAAAAATGTTACACTTTTAGGGTTCTATGTATATAAACTTGCTGAAAATTTTGTCTGGAGATGTCATGATCTTTACGAATATTCAGATATTAAAGGTGTAAGCATGTCGTAGCCTACCCAAAGACACATGTTTACGTATTAGACTTACTAGTTGTCTTTGATGTTAAGGTGAATACCTGATCTCCCTGGTCTGACTAATTTGGATTGTTTTTTATGATCTAGGAATTGCATGAAGCATCTGGATCCAGGTACTAGACTTAAGCTCGCAAACCAGTTGCTACAGATGAAATTACGACAATGTTTTATTCCGGGCATGTCACACAAGAAATGTTGCTCATGTTTTTCTCTATGTGTCCATGGCAATACAAATAAGGTCCTTACCCGGATCTTTCTTAAGTAATTCATTACCTATAACCTGTTAGAGCTTCTCTAAGGAGGAGTACCCGTGGCCAGGAGACACCAGAGGGCTGACCAGACGTCAATGAGGAGGCCCTGTAACTGGCACAGATCATAAGATAACAGGGGTATAGGTCATCATTTATGGAAAACTATTGATAACTTGTTTGTACATGATCTCATAGCCTTGTAATATGCAAGACATATACCTAACATATGGAAACTAAGCACACTCATATACTCCTAACTGGACTGTTAACTTGACACAAGAAACTACTCGAGCTTGACCAACTTAACTTTATACCACTCTAGATGATCCAGATACTTCTCTTATTCTGATCCAAAAGGCAAGGGGCCTAATGGCTCCTTTGCTGCATCCTTTTCCTGCTACTGGCTGGGCCCTGTGGGCCAGCGGTAAGGAATTTCCCACATAACATAATCTTAACACAGGAACACTATAGACAGACTTGTCGACTCATGGGACGTTAAAATGTTCTATGTAGAATCTTGGGACACAATACTGAAGAGTTGTGTGCTTTCACTTGATGCCAGAATTCTTCATCAAACAAAGCCACACACACATGAGGTGCATTGTTCAAGGGAAAGGAGCCGTGCAGCTTGGAAAGCTGTTGATGAGGTAGGATATGCAATGTGATTGCTCACTGCATTGGTGCATCCATAATGACATTGCAGGTTAAACACTCTCTTTATGCAGTACTTGATGCCCTTTGTGGAGAAGGAGAAATATGAACTCCCAAGCAAATGCAGGCTTCGTCCTGAGAACGACATGTTTCGGGAACAAGAGCAACATAAGATCCATTTTGATGTTAATGAGTGGCGTTGTGGCTTCTGCAAGAAATCATTTCGAGCAGAAAAATTTATCGATCAGCATTTTGCAAACCGGCACAATAATTTGTTGGATAATGTACGTTCTCACTTTCTATTATCATTGCGCCCATTTATTAATTCCTTAAACAAGTAAATCTGGTACATATATGTTTACTTAGTAATAATTTTATATAGCCTGTGCAGTTTTCAGCACAAGTATGATGTTCCTCTTTTTACGTCTGTTGTTTTTGTTCATCGAAAAACAGATGCAATGCCAAATAAGATGAATTCTATGACATTTCTTGGCCATGCACTTGATGTTCTCATATTAACAAGTTAACTTGTTTGATATATGTTGGTGAATTACCAACCTTAGTTCAAAGCTGCGGCACTTATTTTGGATCAGAGGGAGTATTGTTTAGAGTCATAAAATGCTAAATCTTGAATTGTTTCCTTAGACTCAAGGAAGATGCTTGGCAGATCTTTGTGGAGCACTTCACTGTGATCTGACAATGGAGTTCAAGAAACCAAAGAGTAAATGCAATGCTGCTGCAGCTGCAAGGAACCGTCATCTTTGTGAGGTTCTTACTATTTTGTTTGAACTGCCCTAAATATCTTTGTTTGGTCAGTTTTGTGCTACTCTTGTAGGCTCATTGCATTATTTTACCAATGGAAAAGCTAGTAAAATTTGGTTGTAGTACCTGCCTGAACGTAAACACTAGAAGATGATCATGACACATTATGAGAACTATAAAAGATTGCCGCATATTTCCTTGGCTTTGTTAATTTTGTTGGTATTTGTTTGAAAATAATAGATGCGATATATGCCTATATAGATAGCATTTACAGCTGTATTTACAATGGCAATATTGAACTCCCTTTTACTTCTGCTAACAGAACCTTGCGGACAGTTGCTTTCCTATTAATCAAGGGCATTCTGCCAGCCGTCTTCATGGTGAGTGCTGGTTTAATGCAATGATCCTGTATTCATAGTTCTCCCAGGTGGGCTTCTTGCTGATACAGCTGTTTTGCAGAATTTTTCTTGCGCCAATTCTGTGATGCTCATACTTGCAATGGGGGCGCCAAACCTTTTCCCAAAGGTGGCAGGGTGAGCAATTTTTAACCTATTTTTTTTTGTTTCGAGTCTTAATTTTGAGCTCTATTAAGCTTCATCATCTGATAATGTTTTATAAAGTTGTTTTATGCAGAGCTTGTTGTTGTGTTATTAAGCTTTAAGTTTTGTTTCGTAAGATAAAATTGTTCATTTTCGTATGCCATAAACCTTCAGGTTACTATGTTGTATAATTTTTTGAATGTCTTTAATCTACATTGCTTTCACTGCAATTTGAGATTCTTAAACTATAGCATAACATTACACATTCAACATGTTTTTTGTCGATGAAAAAAAATATCCATTTGCATTTGAACAAAACAATTCGCTTCTGTCTTTATAAGCAGAAAAAAAGAAACCTTCCGACCTAGTGTTAACTTTTACCCCATTGTGCAGAAACAAACAAACAGATTCTACCTGGCTCTCTGCATCTTGACAATGCTGCTTTTGCCTGTGTTCTATCTCATAGTATTTTTACACCAGAGGTTTGTGGCATTTACTTTTATGTATAGGACCCTTTGTTAATACCTTGGGAAATTTCCAGCACCATATCTCATATTTGTTGTGCAGGGAAATGAAGAAAGGAGATCAAGTTTTCAAACGAATTGGAAAAACCGTGCACAAGAAAAAGCCGTCCTAGTTGTAAGATCCCTCGCTATCCATTACACAAGCTCCTAGGGATGAACCCACCATTTTGCTCTTGGTGTCAATTAGCTATGCATGTCATGTTGTCTCTTCATATGTCTCTCTTCCCTTCTTCATGACTCAAGTTCCTTCAACATATATATTGTTTGGATCGTCATTTACGTTCAAGCAAAATGTGTTTGTGTTACCCCAGAAGCGGACTACTGCTTTGGCCTAATTTCATTCACGAACCTTTTCGTGATGCCTGCCTCTGCTTGTTCTGCAGCCCCGCACGGATACACAAGATCCAACAAGCAGTCATGTGTAATTTTTGAGAGGTTACAGAACATATCCTTTGATGTAAACCGAAACATTGTTGACCGCGACAAATTGCTCCTGGAACTTGGTGCTTACATGACTGTACAGCCAATCTAATGTCAGGAGACTGTTGTACTATATTCAAGGATGGGAAAGGTTAAAGCTATCTAAGTATTGTTGGTGTTACTGGGGCTGTAGATTGTGGGGTAGCAACATTTACTTTATCTGAGGTGCTATCTATGGTTTTCATAAGAATGTTTAGAGGCCCATTGATTTGGTTTGATGCTCCTATTTCTCGAAACAGGCTTTCGTCCTGCTTTATTTAAATCCAGCCAAACGGCGGACCAATACCAGGTGCTGAGGGAACCCTCATACAAGCCGGTTAAAGAAAAACATGACAACACACCCTTTCAAAAAAAAAGACAACACACGCCAAGCAAGACCAACAGAACACCAGAAATGTCATCGCAGCTAAAAGAAACCAATGAATTGACACCCAACGAAAGGCCCCCGTGTGTGCTTGGGCCTGTCCTGATCCCTGACCTTTTCCATCGCTAACGGGAGTTTAGGTTGTGTCTTCCCGCTGGCGTGTTCTACACCATGTCGTGTGGTTGCTTGCCACGACCACTTCCAAGCCGCGACATGTGGCTGCTAGACGCACTGCTTGCTTGTTGTGGAGGCCGATAATCGACGGTGGCGGATCTGGCGAAAGCGTTGCTGATAAGCTCAATGTTCTTGCTGGACCTTTCACCTCTTGACTTTCTCAATGCCATCGTGTTGGATCGGGTTTTCTTTGGCCCTTGGGCTCTTTATCGTCAGTGTTTGTTGTCGGGAAGCTGCGGGTCTGTTGGAAATATCCCCAGTGGCAAATAATGTGATGATGTTTGTTTCCTTATGTATTCATGAATTATTCGTATGACAGCCCGACCCCCGCGTCGCCCGAGCCAGGCGACTCGGGGGAAACCTAGCCGCCGGCGCCCCGTCGCCCGCCCGCCGCTCGCCCCTGCATCACCGTCGCCGGAGGGCCGGCCGGCAAAGCTGTGCCGGGCCCTGGGATGGCGGCGGCGGGGCTGTCCTTCCTCCTCCCGCCCCAACTCCTCCCCCACCCCCCTGGCGCCAGATCTGGGTCGGCTGCGGCGACGACCTCCTTCGGCGGCGGCGGCCTCCTCCGGCCTCACCCGCTCACTGGCGGCGCAGGTGGATTGCCCCGGCCGAAGTTCCCCGCGGTTCGAGGTGAAGCTCTGGTCCGCCCCGACGTGATCTGGACGCCGTCTCCGGCTAGCTGCGGCGCTCCGGCCGGCCGGCCGGCCTCGGCAGGGCCCTGCTAGCTGCGGCTCCTCCCCTTCCGATCCCCCCCCCGCGAGTTCCAGGCCTGCCTCCTCGGGAGCCGGCATTGGAGGCTGCTGGCTGCGGTTGTGCCCGTCGGTGTCGGCCTCCTCTGGCACGCCGGTCGGATTTGGCTGCACGCGAATCCACGTCGACACCACCACCCCGCCCCAGCTCCCGCTGCAGGGGCGGCTTCGGGCCGGCGGCAATGGACCTGCGTCTATTGCCGGCCGGCGCGACTTCGGACCCGACGAGCCTCGAAAGCTGTGCTGTTTCTGGCTTTCTTGGCTCTTTGGCTCCTCGGCATATTCACACCATCATCCTGCGGTGTCTTGGTTGGCCATCCATCCCGGTGCATCTTCGTCACCGGCATGCTCCGGGAGCTGCGTCCCCTTCCAATTCCCTGGGCCCGCCGTCGTCCCTGCTGCTCTGGTCCCGGTGGCCCGGATCCGCGTTCCTTCCGGATCCTAGCTTATCTGGGGCTATGGTCATCATCCCATCCCCACTTCATTCCGCGCAGCCACGCATCCTTGTCCTCCTTCGGAGTTCGCGCGCCCGGCGATGCACGATGCCTTCTTTGGCACCGCGCGTGGCTTTCCTTCCTGTAGTCGCAGCACCAGCCTACACCCGATGACCTCCTCTTCGACTCGTGTTCCGATGGCTTGGGATTGCTTGGAATTGGCCAGGGCGAAAGCCCTGCATCTTTTGCTGGCAGTGGCGACACCTGCGGGTGCCGTCACCTTCCTGGAGGCATTGTCATGGCCGTTCTGTGCCCCTCTTCGAGCATCAGGGGAAACCCTAGGTCCGGGTTTTTGGATCGGACGACGACGGCGTTTCGATGTCGTTCTCCTTCTTGAAGGCGTTGTCTTGGTTGCTCGTGGCGTCCTCGATGCGGGATTCGGAGTTTTGGTCGTCTAGTTGTAGATTGGTTTGCTTCTCTGGTCGGAGAGTTTAGCCGTGTTCTTCTTTGTTTGGGTCGTGCATCTTTCATCTCTTCGCTTGGGGCACCATGTTCACGCCCCTTGCGTCCGTGTCATGTGTTGTACCAACTTTTGTAATCATTCTTACTCCTTCTATCAATGCAATTATACGCAAACTTTGCGTATTCGAGAAAAAAATGAATTATTTGTATTGTCCTTGAACATCATCATTGGTATGTATCAATAAGTATGTGACTTATTTGTGAGATATATATTGTATGATGATTGTTCTAATGGACCCTAGTTGATAAGGTTATGAGGAGACATACCTTTTGACTAGTATACGATTTGGTTGATGACTATGTGAAAGGATCGATATGGTTGACTTGGTGGGGGGGGGGAGGGTGTGAATAGACAACTACCAATTTTTAGCTTTTCTTAACAAATTAGGTTCAGCAACAAATAAGTTGTCTAGATATGCAACTAGGTGAGCAACCTATATGATGCTAGCAACAATGACAACACAAGCAAACAAGAGGTACAACACAAGTAAAGCTTGCTCAAAGTAAAGGTAAGAAGTAACTATAAGTGGAGCTGATGAAGACGAGGATGTGTTACCGAAGTTCCTTCCCTTTGAGGGAAAGTACGTCTTTGTTCGAGTGGTGTGGAGGCACAATTCTCCCCAAGAAGCCACTAGGGCCACCGCATTCTCCTCACGCCCTCACACAATGCAAGTTGTCATGATTCCACTAGTGGTGCCCTTGAAGCCAGCAACCAAACCTTTACAAACAAGGTTGGGGCAATCTTCACAACTGAATTGGAGGCTCCCAACACCACCAGAAGCTTCATCACAATGGATTGTGACTCCAAGGTGACCTCAACCGTCTAGGATGCTCAAACACCCAAAAGTAATAAGATCCGCAAGGGCTTAGTGGGGAGAATCAAATTTCTCTTGGTGGAAGTGCAGATCGGGGCCTTCTCAAACAATCCCTAGAGAATCAACAAGTTTGATTGGCTAGGGACAGAGATCGAGCGAAAATGAGCTTTTGAGCAATAATGGAACTTGGGCGAGGAAGAGGTAAGTCCACTAGAGGAAGAAGACTCACTTATATAGTGAGGGAATGAATCCAACCGATATGCACATCCAACCCGCGCATAAGCGGTAGTACCGCTCGGGCGAGCGGTACTTTCGCTGAAACGGAAGTTCCAGTAAAGTACGTTCAACCGAGCAAGTCAGAGAGTCGGTGATGTCTACCACGCAACTTTATTCTTGTAGACTCATGTTGGGCCTCTAAGCACAGAGTTTTGTAGGATAGTAGCAATTTTCCCTCAAGTGGATGACCTAAGGTTTATCAATCCATGGAAGGCGTAGGATGAAGATATTCTCTCTCAAACAACCCTGCAACCAAATAACAAAGATTCTCTTGTGTCCCCAACACACCAAATACAATGGTAATTTGTATAGATGCACTAGTTCGGTGAAGAGATGGTGGTACAAGTGTAGTAATGATAGTAGATATTGATTTTTGTAACAGGAACAATAAAAAACAGCAAGGTAGCAAGTAACAAAAGTGAGCACAAACGGTATTGCAGTGCTTGAAAATAAGGCCTAGGGTCCATAGTTTCGCTAGTGCAATCTCTCAACAATGCTAATCTAATTGAATCATATAACCATCCCTCAAGATGCGATGAAGAATCACTCCAAAGTTCTTATCTAGCAGAGAACATAAGAGGAAACTGTTTGTAGGGTACGAAGCCACCTTAAAGTTATTCTTTCCATTTGATATATCCAAGAGTTCGTACTAAAATAACACCATATGATACGCATCAACCAACTGTAATGTCACCTAGATACTCCAATGTCAGCACAAGTATCCATGAGTGAATTATAGGATGTGCATCAAACAATTTCAGATTCATAATACTCGATCCAACACAAAGAACCTCAAAGAGTGCCCCAAGATTTCTACCTGAGAAACAAGGATGAGAACGTGCATCAACCCCTTTGCATAGGTTACCTCAATGTCACCTCGGGAATCCGCGAGTTGAGTGCCAAAACACATATCAAGTGAATCAATATAATACCCCATTGTCACCATGGGTATTCATATGCAAGACATATATCAAGTGCTCTCAAATCCATAAAAGTATTCAATTTGATAAAACAAAATCTCAAAGGGAAAAATCAATTCATCACAACAAGATAGAGAGGGAGAAACACCATATGATCCAACTATATTAACAAAGCCCGCGATACATCAAGATCGTGCCATCAAGAACACGAGAGAGAGAGAGAGAGAGATTAAACACATAGCTACTGGTACAAACCCTCAGCCCCGAGGGTGGACTACTCCCTCCTCATCATGGTGGTCGTCGGGATGATGAAGATGGCCACCGGTGATGATTTCCCCCTCCGGCAGGGTACTGGAACGGGGTCTAGATTGGTTTTTCATGGCTACAAAGGCTTTCGGCGGCGGAACTTATGATCTAGGGTTATCTTCGGGTTTTTTGGAATATTTGGGAATTTATAGGGCGAAGAGGCGGTGCAGGAGGCCACCGAGGTGGGCACAACCCACCAGGGGGCGCCCAGGTGGGTTGTGCCCCCTCGAGGCACCCCTCTGGTACTTCTTTGGCCCACTGGATGTCTTTTGGTCCAAAAAAATCTCCAAAAAGTTCCGCTGCGTTTGGACTCCGTTTGGTATTGATTTTCTGCGAAGTAAAAAACAAGCAAAAAAGCAACTAGCACTAGGCACTATGTCAATAGGTTAGTCCCAAAAAATCATATAAAGTTGCTATAAGATGATTGTAAAACATCCAAGAATGATAATATAATAGCACTGAACAATAAAAAATTTATATATACGTTGGAGACGTATCAGCATCCCTAAGCTTAATTCCTGCTCGTCCTCGAGTAGGTTAATGATAAAAATAGAATTTTTGATGTGGAATGCTGCCTATCATGTTCATCAAATACTTTTCTTTTGTAGCATGGACATATGGACTTTTATATTGTTCAAAGCAATAGTCTAGTTTTGACATGAAGATTTCAATACTCAAGCATATTAACAAGCAACCATGTCTTTCAAAATATCAACACTAAGGCAAGCTACCCCTAGCCCATTATGCTCAATCATTGATCCATTCATGAAACACACTCGAATATTAGCTACATCCAATGCTCAAGTACGATCATAGTGCCCCTTAGTTGGTGCTTTATAAGAGAAGACGAAGACTCAAATAAGAACTGCATAAAGTAAATAGAAAGGCCCTTCACAGAGGGAAGTAGGGATTTGTAGAGGTGCCAGAGCTCAAAGCGAAAATTAAGAGATAAAACATTTTGAGAGTGTCGGTGCAACAAACCCTGGGTCTGTTGCCCAGACTGTGCACATGCACAAGAACAATATTACAACACCAATGTCAGAATGGAGCACAAGGAGTTAGCTCTTCGAAGGACCAACACACAGCTCAAGGAGACCAATACTAACCAGAAGAGCAAGATAACGCTAAGGAAGAAACCTCCCTTGCCGGGCAGGCGAGCCTGGCAAGGACGGGGTCGCCCCCGGAAGCGAGCCTCTAGGTCGTCCTGGCAGGCCTGCCAGGACTCGCGAGGGCAGAACCACCTCACCACGACGCACGTCATCGATCGGTGCGGTGTCAGGCTCCAAAGTGACTAAGTGGCTGCTATTTGCCACATGGAAGCCACTTCCTACAGAAAATACCACCAAATGACACTCGTCCCGCGACGTGTCGAGCGAGCAGGCGCGAAGTTGGCAAAACAGCCCGGCAAGGCTTGCCGGGCAAGCTACGATGTGACGTTGGGCGGCGCATTTAATGCGCTTTGTCAGCCTGCAGAGTTAGGTATGATAGCACTGTTTTCTATCTAATAAGTGCATAATGACTGATTTACCACTGTGGTGACCTCTTTGTCTATAAAAGGAGGCCCAAGGCAACCATAGAAAGGGTTAGCGAATCCACCCCCTCACATATTCATACGCGCATAGCCATTCTGCCCCATGGCAACCCTGCCGGGCAAGCGTGTTATGCTCATCACCATTTTCCACCATCAATCCACCAAAGCAGGAGTAGGGTTTTACACCTCACGGCGGCACGAACCTGGGTAAAAATCTCCTATGTGATTTCTGCCGTGCTGTCCCACGCTCCTCTGCTCTTTGTGCAACGTGCCATCCCCCACCGAACCAGCAAGGGACTCTTGGTCCCATAGGTGGCCGTGGTTTCCCGTGACATCTTTGGCGCGCCAGGTAGGGGGATCACTCGCGCGAACCTGAAAGCGTGAGCAACGCATCATCTTCATCGCCATCTTCATCATCTCACGACTTCATCGACTATGGCGCCCAAGAAGAAGCCCGGTGCTATAGCTCACCCGTCCACCTTGAAGGCTCCGCCGCCCGCGGCCACCGACACCGCGGGGGACGCGGAGGCCCATGAGGATGTGGGCACTGCGGGAGACGCGCTCGACGCACGCGGCGTAGTCACCACCTCCCCCACGACCGAAACGGGAGCGGGAGGCACCGGGGGAGAGGTCATCAGCATCATCCAGGCGGCCATGCTCCACAAGGTACAAGCGAAGGGTTTATTCTATCTGTACCTCTCCCCCTCGCTAAAGGGCACAACCACAGCGGTGACACCCAGACTGGGGCGAATCGCCGCACTCCGGCCGCCCCCGCCACGGGCGCAACTGTAGGGCGTGCGCCACCCCCAGGACGGGTAGACCCAGCCACTGTGACCAACGGAGCTGCTGACCCTCAAGCGTCTTCACTGCGTCACCGTGCCATCCAAGTGGCTGGCTCGCAACAGCGAGGGCACGACGCCGTCGCCGCTGGCACCGTCAGAAGCCGGGCGACGGTGCGGTCTACATCGTCATCACCGATGCCGAGCACCGATACGGAGGCCATGGCACGTGCCCAGCTGTTGTTGAGGTTTCCCCCGGCGGCCGATCAGATGGATGAATAGAGAGCCAGCATTCAGAGTCTGATTGGCTTCGCTGAGGCTAGGGGCTCACAGTGGGCGGGTCAGTTGCAACCTCCCGAAGCGACGACAACGGCTCGCGCTGCTGGCCGCACGAAAGGGGCCACCCCCAAGGCGCAGTCCCCACCATGACAAACAGCGCGGGCGCGACTGAATCAAGAACCCGACGACGTCTCGATGGCCTCTTCCGACCCTTGAGCACGTCCAGGCCAACGGTGAGTCCCGGAGGACAGGCGGAGGGGAGACACGCGCGTCATCATCGAGGAGCGCCGTGACGACCGCCGCCGGCCCAATGGGTGTGATGGTCCCAACACCGACGAGCCTGCGCTTGAGGACAACGGGTGCCTGCCTTTCGAGGTTGGGTGCCCTGCCTTTACTCGCGAGCTGCGGCAAGTCCGTTGGCCATCCGCTAGTACGTTCAAGCCAGAGATACCAGAGAATTATGATGGAAGGCTGAATCCCATAGAGTTCTTGAGCATCTATACCATAGCTGTTCAGGCTACCGGGGGAAGAGATGAGAAGGTGTGCACCAACTACTTTCCTTTGGCACTCAAGTCCAATGTGAGGTCTTGGCTGATGCATCTGCCGGAGAACTCCATTTCGTCAAGGGCTGACATGTGCCATGAGTTCATTAGTGCCTTCACAGGTGGCCATCAAGAACCAGGATGGCCCAGCGACTTGCAGCTTCTCCAACAGAAAGAAGGAGAGACCCCCGCAAGTATTTGCAGAGATTCAACAGAGTCCATAGAAATATCCCGAATATCCATCCAGCGGTAGTGCTAGCTGCCTTCCAGTCCAATGTGCGCAACCGCATGATTCGTTCCAAGATGAATGTGCGGTTTCCCAAAACTGTGAAGGAGCTTTACACTTTGGTGGACAAGTGTTCTCGGATGGAGGAGGAAAGGAAACTCCCTGGAGAATAAGATTGCATCAACATCGACTCAGAGGATGTCGATGAATCCACAAGTCAGAAGAAGAGCAAGAAGCGCAACAAGAGGCACAAGGACAAGGCAGTGATGACCGTCGAAGGATCGGGCACGCCTAGTACCGGCAAGAAGGCTAAAGCCGAAGGCCCTGGCAAGGAAGCTACCATGTGCGCTGACTGCCGAGAGGCTGCGGCTACCGAGAAGGCTGGAAAAGGTGATGAGCCCTACTGCAAGATCCATCGGACCAAGGGCCACGATCTCCAAGAGTGCCATCAAGTTGAGCAGCTCATCAAGAGGCAAAGAGCTGAATATGAGAAGCGAGACAAGGAAAAAGGTAAGAATGGTGCTGGCGGTAAGGGCCGAGGCGGTGAAGCAAATCGTCCGGGCAAGGCTTTCTGGAACCATGGAAAACCCGCCAGGGGCCGAGAGAAGGAAGTTTGCAATGATGCGAGTGATGGAGGGGATGAAGAGGAAACCAACGAGCAGGAGTTCCAGAAGGCCACTAACGCCCTATGCATTGACGGTGGTGCATCCTTGCACTCCTCTCATTGCCAACTTAAACGATGGGCGCGTGAGGTCAATGCCGTGGAGCCAGCGACAGAAGCTCATAAGCCGCTCAAATGGTCACACATGCCCATCATCTTTGATGAAGAGGACCATCCTGACCGCAGCACCACGGTAGGATGTTTGCCATTGCTGGTCTCTCCAACAATTCGCAACCTCAGAGTCACAAAGATGTTGGTTGACGGCGGGGCTGGGTTGAATCTGATTTCCCCAAATGTTATTAGCAAGCTTCAGATAGCAGAAGAGGAGCTGAAGATCATGGGCACGTTTCAAGGAGTTAATCCTGGCAGGAATCATCCTAAGGGAAGGACCACGTTGCTAGTGACGTTTGGGGGAGAACTGAACTATCGGACTGAGAAGGTTGTGTTTGATGTGGTCGACCTCCCCTTGTTGTACAATGGGACTCTTGGATGCCCAGCTCTAGCAAAATTCATGGCGGCATCCCACTATGCCTACCACACCTTGAAGATGTCAGGGCCGGTAGGAGTCATTTCCATCCCGTCAGACAAGAAGGACACAATCATTTGTGTGGATAAGATGTACCGGGACGCAGTCGCGGCAGAGGCCACGGTAGCAACAGTCCCCATCAAGGAAAGCAAAGGAAATAAGAAGGATAGCAGGGACACCGGCAAGGTATTCGGGAAGCGTACCTCTTCGGAGTACGCTAGGCCTGTCGATGACTTGCCGGAGAGTTCCAACAGCAAGAAATCCAAGGTTGCTGCACCACATGTGAAGAAGGTCCCGACAGGGCTGGCTGGCGTTGATGGTACCTTCACCATCAGCGCCACCCTCGATGACAAATAGGAAAGCGTGCTCGTTGCCTTCCTAGGGGCGAATATCGATGTGTTTGCCTGGCAACCATCTGATATCCCTGGTGTTCCCAGGGAGGTAATCGAGCACCACCTTGTTGTCTGCCCGCATGCCCGACCCATCAAGCAGAAGGTTCAAAAGTAGGCCTTGGAGAGGCAACAATTCATTGTCGAAGAGATCAAGAAGCTTGAGGCAGCTAGTTTGGTCAGACGAGTGTTGCATCCGACATGGTTAGCAAACCCAGTGGTAGTGCACAAGGCTAACAGGAAATGGAGGCTTTGCATAGATTTCACAGATCTCAACAAGGCTTGCTCGAAGGACCCATTTCCCTTGCCGCGCATCGATCAGATCGTGGAATCCACTTCGGGTTGTGATTTGCTCTCTGAGGGAGTCCTGGATTAGGGGGTGTTCGGGTAGCCGGACTATACCTTCAGCCGGACTCCAGGACTATGAAGATACAAGATTGAAGACTACGTCCCGTGTCCGGATGGGACTTTCCTTGGCGTGGAAGGCAAGCTTGGCGATGCGGATATTCGAGATCTCCTACCATTGTAACCAACTCTATGTAACCCTAACCCTATCCGGTGTCTATATAAACCAGAGGGTTGTAGTCCGTAGGCAATCATAATCAACTCCATAGATAACAATCATACCATAGGCTAGCTTCTAGGGTTTAGCCTCCTTGATCTCGTGGTAGATCTACTCTTGTACTACCCATATCATCAATATTAATCAAGTAGGACGTAGGGTTTTACCTCCATCGAGAGGGCCCGAACCTGGGTAAAACATCGTGTTCCCTGCCTCCTGTTACCATCCGGCCTAGACGCACAGTTCGGGACCCCCTACCCGAGATCCGCCGGTCTTGACACCGACATTGGTGCTTTCATTGAGAGTTCCTCTGTATCATCACCGTTAGGTCCGATGGCTCCTTTGATCATCAACAACGATGCGGTCCAGGGTGAGACTTTTCTCCCCGGACAAATCTTCGTCTTCGGCGGCTTCGCTCTGCGGGCCAATTCTCTTGGCCACTTGGAGCAGATCGAAAGCTACGCCCCTGGCCATCAAGTCAGGTTTGGAAGCTTAAACTACACGGCTGACATCCGCGGAGACTTGATCTTCGACGGATTCGAGCCACGACCAAGCGTGCCGCACTATCTCGAGGGGCATGATCTAGCTCTGCCTCCGGACAATGTCCTGGAGGCCGCACACGCATCGGTTTCGACCCCTAACTCAGAGCCTATTGCGCCAATCGAGGACGAGCGGTTGGACGTCACCTCAGGGGCTGCGATCTCAAAGGCCATCGAGCCAAATGCTAGCCCCGCACTCTGCACGACCCGTGACTCCGAGGATCCGGACTCCTCTCCGGACTCCGAACCCCTCGCGCCCCCGCCGATCGAATCTAATTGGGCGCCGATAATGGAGTTCACCGCCGCAGACATCTTTCAGCACTCGCCTTTCGGCGTCATCCTGAATTCTCTTAAGTCTCTCTCTTTATCAGGAGAGCCCTGGCCGGATTACGGTCAACGAGGATGGGATACTGACGATGAAGAAATTCAAAGCCCACCCACCACCCACTTGGTAGCCACTGTCGACAATTTAAACGACGTGCTCAACTTCGACTCCGGAGACATCGACAGCATGGATGACGATGCAGGAGATACCGACGAACCAACGCCCATAGGGCATTGGACAGCCACCTCATCTCACGATGTGTACATGGTGGATACCCCTAAAGGAAGCGACAACGAGGAAAAAGGGGAAGGAACGGGAGATAGACCCCCCGAGAAGCAATCAAAGCGTCGACGTAAACGCCGACCCAAGCCCCGCCTCGATAAAAACCCAGCCATAGAGCAGGACGAGCAGGCCTTAGAGCAACCATCCGAACATGGCAACACGGATGGAGAAACCGAACATCCCTCCTCTGGCGAAAATGGCATTCCGTACGACCTCACACCGGATAAACCTATGGAGCAGAAGAATCTCCACGAGAGGCTCGTTGCAACTGCACGCAGCCTAAAAAAGCAGAAGCGGAAGCTAAAAACAGTGGAAGATGCACTCCGGATTAGATGGAGCAAAGTAATCAATACCACAGATAAATACGGCGACAGTCGCCGCACTAAAAGCTATCCGAAAAGAAAGCTACTGCCTGAATTCAACGAAGAGGCCCTAGAGCCCTCGCATTCAAAAAATGAGAAAGCCACACGATCGGATAGACGACCCCATAAAGCGGAAAGCGGCGCCGCACTTAAATCGGCATGCGACCCACTTAAGGATTCACATCATGGCCCACTCAGGTCCATTTATGGGCCAAGAAAGCAAGCTCTCGTAAGCAATGCTATGAAGCCATCATCAGAATCTAGCACACCCAAATATAGGGGCGCCGCACACCCTCTATGTTTCATCGATGAGGTCTTGGACCATGAATTTCCAGAGGGATTCAAACCCGTAAACATAGAGGCATACGATGGAACAACAGACCCTGGAGTCTGGATAGAGGATTATATCCTCCACATACACATGGCTAGAGGAGATGATCTCCACGCCATAAAATATTTACCCCTTAAGCTTAAAGGGCCAACCCGGCATTGGCTTAAAAGCCTTCCCGAAAACACAATTGGAAGCTGGGAAGAGCTCGAGGATGCTTTCTGAGCAAACTTTCAAGGGACCTATGTCCGCCCTCCGGATGCAGACGATCTTAGTCACATAACTCAACAACCCGGAGAATCAGCTCGGCAGTTCTGGAATAGATTCCTCACTAAAAAGAATCAGATAATCAACTGTCCGGACGCCAAAGCCTTAGCAACTTTTAGGCATAACGTCCGAGACGAATGGCTTGCCAGACACCTCGGCCAAGAAAAGCCAAGAACAATGGCCGCACTAACAAACCTCATGACCCGCTTTTGTGCAGGGGAGGACAGCTGGTTGGCAAGGTGCAGCCCCAGCAACCCAAGTACATCCGAAACTAGGGATGGAAACAGAAAACCGCGACGCAACAAGGACCGTCACCGGACTAAGGACAAAAGTCAGAAGAGCACGGCACTCAATGCCGGATTCAAAGGCTCACGACAAAATCAGGCAAAATCGCCCCCCAGGATAACAGGGACGATCCATCCAACCTAAATAAAATCCTGGACAGGATATGTCAGATACACAGTACTCCCGGGAAGCCTGCTAACCATACCCACAGAGACTGTTGGGTTTTCAAACAATCCGGCAGACTCAATGCCAAACACAAGGGGCTCGACACACCAAGCGAAGACGAGGACGAACCCCAAAAGCAGAGTACTAGGAAATAGAAGAACTTCCCACAAGAAGTAAAAACAGTGAACTCACTTCGCATAACAAAACGTGCGGCGCCCGTAAAGGTACGCACCACACGGCCCATCCCCAAAGGGTCCGGCCACTGGTTGTCAAAACCGATCATCTTCGATCAGCTAGATTATTCTAGAAATATCAAGAATGCAGGCTGGACTGCCTTGATACTCGATCCAATAATTGGCGGACTCCAGTTTTCAAATGTCCTTATGGACGGCGGCAGTGGACTAAACCTGATATATCAGGACACAATCCACCACATGGGATAAACCCAGCAAGAATCTGCCGCAGCAAAACCTCCTTTCAAGGGGTAATACCTGGTCCGGACACCCGTTGTATGGGTTTTCTCCGGCTCGAAGTCATATTCGGCTCTGCCGATAACTTCCGCCGCGAAAAGCTGACCTTCCATATCGTCCCGTTCTCAAGTTGCTATCAAGCACTACTGGGACGCGAAGCTTTCGCTCGCTTTAACGCAATACCGCATTATGCATCTCTTACGCTTAAGATGCCCGGTCCACGAGGCATCATCTCTTTGAAGGGGAAGCACTAAAGTGCACCTCCCCAAGCGGAGGACTATGCGGCTTCCTTGACAGCCCCACAGCAAAATGGCCTCACCGGCCAAAAAACTTCAAAATAGGTCATTAAAGACCACGAATGCGGATAGACGAGTTCGGTACAAAATCATCATTGATGCGGGCTTAGTGGCCATATACCCCCGCACTAGGGGCTCCATGCATATACAATAAGAGACAATAAAGCTCAATCTTATATATTTTACTTTATACTTTGTTTATTTTAAACTTTTCGGCACGACCCATTTTCAACTCAGTTCCTCTCTTTTACAGATGAACGTCGTGCGGTGCCCGTCCAGGATACGGCACAACGGATACACAGGCGCAGACGTGCAGTAGGGACCCGTCCTAAAGGATTCTTTTTAGATTAAGACCCTGCATAAACCTTTTTTATTGTCTCTTGTTGCTACACATCCCCTGGTTTTTTCTGATATAACCAAGGAGGAGGCTGGCGTCTTGGCATGTGGCCATGTCAGAATTTTTGCACGTACCTGGACACTAGGGGCTTTTTTAATAAAGAGTGTTGTTTCGCCCGCACTCATAAAGACCGAACACCTTAGGGAGTGTTCGGCGTCGCGAGTTTTGGCATTATATGCATCAGCTCCGAATCATGTCATTGGTCAAATGTTGGGTTGCCCGGCTCCTGAGTTCGGCTACCTTACGTTCCGCTCTATCGGCTAAGGTAGCACCAGGAGAACTATTGCGATTGTGCCCCGGTTCGGCCGGGCGAGCACCTCAGTAGAGAAAGCCGAAAACTGACTGTCATGATGTAGCGTGAGACTGGTTAGCCACTCGATGACCTATCGGAATCTATCGGATTCCTCCGCTTTAATGAAGGGCCGCTTCCCGGTCAGGCACATACGCGCCCCGAACTCGGACGAGCGCAGTTGCCACCAAGGAGTTACCTAAATAGTCTCACTGTCAAGCTCCTATGGCTAAGTGAAAGTGTTAAAGCATTATAGTCCGGTTGCCTGGCCCGCTGCGCTATCACATCCTTTGTAGGACCAAGACGTTGGGTTAAGTGTGAAAATGCGTCTTCTGCGAGCACCCCCGCACTATGTGCGTGGGGGCTGAAGCCAACGACTGCCATCTTTCATATTATATATATATATATATTAAAACGGCCGCACAGGAGGTGTTCCCAATACTTGAAGGCACAAGTATAAAAAGGCCACTACAGTTTATCAAAATATTACTTTATAATTACATATGCTATCATAACATAGCATCTTTGGAGCACTGCGTCTCTATTACACGGGCGCCTTCAAGGACTTCCTAAAAATAGTGCTCGGAGGATACTCGGCTTTTGTCCGAATCTCGGGACGCAACAACGGTGGTCTCCATCTCTGCCTAGTATGTCTTAACACGGGCAAGAGCCATCCTTGCACCCTCTATGCATGCTGACCTTTTAATTGCATTTATACGCGGCACCGCGTCAAGGAATTGCTGCACCAAGCTGAAATAACTCTTCGGCTCCGATCTCCCCGGCCATAGATGACCCATGACGTACTTCATGGCGAGTCCGGACAACCTATATAGTTCGACCCATTGAGCCAAACGATCGTCCACTTCCAGTGGACGCTCTGGATTGTGAAACTGCGACCAGAAAAGCTTTTCCACTTCGCGATCTTTCTGATCTCGAAAGTGTTCGGTCGCATCAGCAGCACTCGCTGCCAAATCCAGATAGGTATCCTCCACACTCCACATCCGGTCCAACGGAGCAAACTTCGGATCGCAAAATTTCCTTCGTAGCATAAAGGGCTTTCCAGCCGCAATCTGTTCGGCCTGACGCAGCTCCTCCCTGGCAGCTCTCATCGCAGAGCGCGCGTCCTTGGCATTGGCAACAGCCTTCTCTAAGTCCGTCTGTTTCGCCTGATCTTCTTTTTCAAGAAGTCTGCAACGGTCTGTAGCGCTTTTTAACTTTTCGGCCATCTCTTCCTTGCTTCGGCAATGAGCAGCCTGTTCGGCTCTCAGCTCTTCAAGGGCTTTCTTGGCGGCCGCATCACTTTCTCTAGCATGTTCTTTAGCTCGGGAAAGTTCTGCCCTAAGACTCTCCACGGCGGCCGCACCATCTGCGTCAAGCACACACATTGTAAGACACAGGCATCAAACTGTTCTTACCTCATGCTGCCCGGGGAATTGCATACCTTGAGCCTCCTCAAGCCGCTTGTGGACAAGCGTGATGTCGGCTTCTGCCACGTCCAGTTGCCGCTTTAGTTCGGCAAAACCGCCAGTTCATCTCGATTCCGGACACCCTGCCGCCTACATTCAAAGGCGACATCTTAGACCTGGGATTATGATCCTCCGCGTGCCGTCATTTCTTGACGACGCGCAGAGTCTCAGGGGCTACTGTCTACACAGGGCGCATCTTATTCATGCGCAAGTGCCAAAAGTGTACATTATCTAATGTACCTCGAAACCCGTTAGTAAACTTTTGACGGCCTCATGCAATCCGCTCTCTGCGGATGAAATCCTTTCAATCATCGTGCCCATCAATGCACGGTGCTCCTCTGAGATGCAAGCTCGCCCCAGCAGAATCTTCAGCTCCTCCGACCGAGCACCAGATGGTGCCGGGCTCGTCCCATGACCTCTTTTGAAGTCCGGACACGGAGAACCTCGGGGGGCCACATAGCTATCTTCCGCCCCTGCCGGATTCGGAGAAACCCTCCGCGACGACACCTCAGGATCGCCCGCCTCGCTAGGCGGCACGACAGGGGGAGGCGTCCCGCTCTCCATCATCTCCGGAAGAAGATCCCCCGAAGACGAGCTCTGCTGAGAAGGGCTGAGGTCCGAGCTACAAGGTAAACGTTTGGTTAATCTTCTCAGACATAAATCAAGGATTTCCCTCATCCCTCAAAAGGAAAATCTTTCTCTACTTACGGCTCGCTGGAGGGCTGATCCCCTTGAGGGCGTAGTCCGCCCGAGGAACTCCCGGGTGTCGGACCCTCTGACGAGGATTTTCTCCACAGCTTTGCGGCCATGGTTTCCAGGTCGTTAGAGGCGGCTCTCTTCTTCCCCTTAGGAGAGGAATCATCGATTCCTCCCTTCAGAGCAGCCTCCTTCGAGGAGGCCATAGCTTCCTTGTCCTCCCCCTCCAAAGGCATTATCTCCAGCATCCTGACTTGCACAGGATCCGGCCTAGTTTCAGGAAGGGGAGCCGGACACCTGATTAGCTTTGCCTTCGCTATCCACTCCTGTTTAAAAGGACGACTCTTTTAGGGGCAAGTTTATGACAATTACACAGATAGAAGGTCCGGGCACAAGGTTGCTTACTTGAGTATCCAGGCGATTGCGGCTTAGGCCTGCGTCCTCGGTCGAATCCGGACACATCTCTTGTGATCCGAAGAACAGTTTATACATCTCTGCGGGCGTTGCGCCCATGAAGTTCTGAAGAGCTCGCGGTCCCTCTGGATTAAACTCCCACAGGCGAAGGGGGCGACGTTTGCCGGGCAATATTCGGCGAATCAGCATGACCTGCGTCACCTTGACCAGGCTGAGGTCTCCTTCCAAGAGATCTTTAATGCGGCCCTGTAACAAGGGCACGTCTTTGGGCAAACCCCAATCCAACCCTCTGTTGACCCATGATGCCGGACGTGGTGGGGGACCCGAGCGAAAGGCAGGAGGCGCCACCCATTTGGTGCTCCGGGGAGCGGTGATATAAAACCACTCTCGTTGCCACAAGCCTAGGTCCTCTTGAAAAGAGCCCTCGGGCCATGGAGCATCAACATTTTTGCTTATAACAGCGCCTCCGCACTCTGCGTGCCATCCCTCGATCATCTTCGGCTCCACTTTGAAGGTGTTGAGCCATAGTCCGAAGTGAGGGTTAACATGGAGGAATGCTTCGCACACAACGATAAACAAGGAGATATGGAGGATGGACTCCGGAGCTAAGTCGTGGAATTCCAACCCGTAATAAAACAGCAGTCCCCTCACGAAGGGATCCATTGGGAAGCCCAACCCCCGAAGGAAGTGAGACATGAACACCACGCTCTCACCGGGCTGGGGACTGGGGATGACCTGCCCTTGAGCAGGCAACCTATGCCAAATTTCGCCGGTCAGGAACTTAGCCTCTCTCAACTTTAGCACGTCCTCCTCCGTGATGGAGGAGGGCATCCATCGGCCTTGAAGGTCGGAACTGGACATCGTCGAAGGTCCGAGGTGCCCGGAATCTAGAGCCTGGGGTGTTGGAACTCGAGGCGACGGGCGAACTTGTTGAAGAAAAGATAAGGCCCTGGTCTCTTTATAAGAGGCTGAATACCAGGAGCCCTCCCCGTAACCATTTGGGACTCGCCTTTAATCGAGAAAATATGCTAATGGGCACGATTGGGTTACCCACGTCCGTATTGATGAGAATCCCGTAAGGGGGGGGGGTACATGATCTCTGCTTTGACAAGACGTGCCAAGGAAACCGCCTCGCAAAACACGCTGAGGTGAAAAAGTAAAAACGATTCGTAAAAGACTTGGCCGTAGTGTGATGGCGCACTGCAGAATACGTCGGCAGATTTGATTTGTGTTAATATTATTCTCTCTATGGCAATATGTGGAAGCTTATTTTGCAGAGCCGGACACTACTCTTGGTGTTTACAATCTTCTATGAAGGACTTGGAGGAGGAACCCGCCTTGCAATGCCGAAGACAATTTGCACGCCGGACTCGTCGTCATTGAAGCCTGGTTCAGGGGCTACTGAGGGAGTCCTGAATTAGGGGGTGTTCGGGTAGCCGGACTATACCTTTAGCCGGACTCCAGGACTATGAAGATACAAGATTGAAGACTACGTCCCGTGTCCGGATGGGACTTTCCTTGGCGTGGAAGGCAAGCTTGGCGATGCGGATATTCGAGATCTCCTACCATTGTAACCGACTCTATGTAACCCTAACCCTATCTGGTGTCTATATAAACCGGAGGGTTGTAGTCCGTAGGCAATCATAATCAACTCCATAGATATCAATCATACCATAGGCTAGCTTCTAGGGTTTAGCCTCCTTGATCTCGTGGTAGATCTACTCTTGTACTACCCATATCATCAATATTAATCAAGCAGGACGTAGGGTTTTACCTCCATCGAGAGGGCCCGAACCTGGGTCAAACATCGTGTTCCCTGCCTCCTGTTACCATCCGGCCTAGAAGCACAGTTCGGGACCCCCTACCCGAGATCCGCCGGTCTTGACACCGACACTCTCCTTTTTGGATGCATACTCTGGGTATCATTAGATCTTCATGTCCAAGGAGGACGAAAAGAAGACCTCGTTCATCACCCCATGTGGTACGTACTGCTTTGTGCACATGCCTTTCGGGTTAAAGAGTGTCGGTCCACTTTTGCAAGAGCAGTCTAGATTGGTTTTGAACCGCAGTTGCACAGAAACATTGAGGCTTATATGGATGACATCATGGTTAAAACCAAGGACAGATCAACCCTCATCCAGGATTTAGAGCAAACATTTGCCAATCTGCATAAGATCAACTTGAAGCTACTTAGGTTCCCTCCGGCAAGCTACTTGGGTTCTTCGTATCCCATCGAGGGATCAAAGCCAACCCTGACAAGATCAAGGCTATCGAGTAGATACAGGTGCTACGTCTTGAGCTTGCGTTGGTTTTCCCCGAAGAGGAAGGGATGATGCAACAGAGTAGCGTAAGTATTTCCCTCCGTTTTTGAGAACCAAGGTATCAATCCAGTAGGAGGCCACACTCAAGTCCCTCGTACCTGCACAAAACGATAGCTACTCGCAACCAACACGATTAGGGGTTGTCAAGCCCTTCACGGTCACTTACGAGAGTGAGATCTGATAGATAGAATATTTTTGGTATTTTTGGTATAAAGATGCAAAGTAAAAAAGTAAAGGCAAAGTAAATAGCAAAACAATATTAAAGTGATGGAGATTGATATGACGAGAATAGACCCAAGGGCCATAGGTTTCACTAGTGGCTTCTCTCAAGAGCATAAGTATTCTACGGTGGGTGAACAAATTACTGTTGAGCAATTGACAGAATTGAGCATAATTATGAGAATATCTAGGCATGATCATGTATATCGGCATCACGTCCGTGACAAGTAGACCGAAACGATTCTGCATCTACTATTACTACTCCACTCATCGACCGCTATCCAGCATGCGTCTAGAGTATTAAGTTAAAAACAGAGTAACGCCTTAAGCAAGATGACATGATGTAGAGAGATAAATTCATGCAATATTAAATAAACCCCATCTTGTTATCCTCGATGGCAATGATGCAATACGTGCCTTGCTGTCCCTTCTGTCACTGGGAAAGGACATGGCAAGATCGAACCCAAAGCTAAGCACTTCTCCCATGGCAAGAACTACCAATCTAGTTGGCCAAACCAAACGGATAATTCGAAGAGACTTGCAAAGATAACCAATCATACATAAAAGAATTAAGAGAAGATTCAAATATTATTCATAGATAGACTTGATCATAAACCCACAATTCATCGATCTCAACAAACACACCGCAAAAAGGAGATTACATCGAATAGATCTCCACAAGAGAGGGGGAGAACTTTGTATTGAGATTCAAAGAGAGAGAAGAAGCCATCTAGCTACTAACTATGGACCCGAAGGTCTAAGGTAAACTACTCACACTTCATCGGAGGGGCTAGGATGATGTAGAAGCCCTCCGTGATGACGGCCCTCTTCCGGCGGAGCTCCGGAAGAGGCCCCAAGATGGGATCTCGTGGATACAGAAAGTTGCGGCGGTGGAATTAGGTTTTTGGCTCCTGTTCTGATCGTTTGGGGGCATGTAAGTATATATAGGAGGAAGGAGTACGTCGGTGGAGCACCGAGGGGCCCACGAGGCAGGGGGCGCGCCCCCCACCCTCGTGACCTCCTCTTTGATCCCTTGCACTAGGGTCCAAGTCTCTTGGATCACGTTCGGTGAGAAAATCACGTTCCCGAAGATTTTATTCTGTTTGATATTCTGTTTCTTCGAAACACTGAAATAGGCAAAAAACAACAATTCTGGGCTGGGCCTCCGGTTAATAGGTTAGTCCCAAAAATAATATAAAAGTGGAAAATAAAGCCCAATATAGTCCAAAACAGTAGATAATATAGCATGGAGCAATAAAAAATTATAGATACGTTGGAGACGTATCAGGCATCCCCAAGCTTAATTCCTGCTCGTCCTCGTGTAGGTAAATGATAAAAAGAGAATTTTTGATGCGGAGTGCTACTTGGCATAATTTCAATGCAAATCTTCTTAATTGTGGTATGAATATTCAAATTAGAAATATTCAAGACAAAAGTTTATATTGACATAAAAATAATAATACTTCAAGCATACTAACAAAGCAATTATGTCTTCTCAAAATAACATGGCCAAAGAAAGTTAACCCTACAAAATCATATAGTCTGGCTATGCTCCATCTTCCCCACACAAAGTATTTAAATCATGCACAACCCCGATGACAAGCCAAGCAATTGTTTCATACTCTAACTTTTTCAATCTTCATGCAATACATGAGCGTGAGCCATGGATATAGCACTATGGGTGGAATAGAATGGTGGTTGTGGAGAAGACAAAAAGGAGAAGATAGTCTCACATCAACTAGGCGTATCAACGGGCTATGGAGATGCCCATCAATAGATATCAATGTGAGTGAGTAGGGATTGCCATGCAACGGATGCACTAGAGCTATAAATGTATGAAAGCTCAACAAAAGAAACTAGTGGGTGTGCATCCAACTTGCTTGCTCACGAAGACCTAGGGCAATTTGAGGAAGCCCATCATTGGAATATACAAGCCAAGTTCTATAATGTAAAATTCCCACTAGTAAATTAAAGTGACAACATATGAGACTCTCTATATGAAGAACATGGTGCTACTTTGAAGCACAATATATGAGACTCGCTATATCAAGGTGCTACTTTGAAGCACAAGTGTGGAAAAAGAGATAGTAGCATTGCCCCCTTTTTTTGGGCCTTCTTTTTTTCTTTGGCCTTTCTCTTTTTTATTGGGACAATGCTCTATTGAATGATGATCATCACACTTCTTATTTATTTACAACTCAATGATTACAACTCGATACTAAAACAAAGTATGACTCTATATGAATGCCTCCGGCGGTGTACCGGGATATGCAATGAATCAAGAGTGACAAGTATGAAAATTATGAACGGTGGCTTTGCCACAAATACTATGTCAACTACATGATCATGCTAAGCAATATGACAATGATGGATGTGTCATGATGAACTAGATGATGGAAAGTTGCATGGCAATATATCTCGGAATGGCTATGGAAATGCCATAATAGGTAGGTATGGTGGCTGTTTTGAGGAAGGTATATGGTAGGTGTATGATACCGGCGAAAGTTGCGCGGTATTAGAGAGGCTAGCAAAGGTGGAAGGGTGAGAGTGCGTATGATCCATGGACTCAACATTAGTCATAAAGAACTCATATACTTATTGCAAAAATCTAGAAGTTATCAAAGCAAAGTACTACACGCATGCTCCTAGGGGGATAGATTGGTAGGAAAAGACCATCGCTCGTCCCCGACCGCCACTCATAAGGAATACAATCAATAAATAAATCATGCTCCAACTTCATCACATAATGGTTCACCATACGTGCATGCTACGGGAATCACAAACTTCAACACAAGTATTCTTTAAATTCACAACTACTCAACTAGCATGACTTTAATATTATCACCTCCATATCTCAAAACAATTATCATGCTTCAATATTTTCTTAGTATTCAACACACTCAAAATAAAGTTTCACAAATCTTGAATACCAAGCGTACTATTATTAAGCAAATTACCATGCTATTAAGAGACTCTCAAAATAATTTAAGTGAAGCATGAGAGATCAATAGTTTCTTTAAAACAAATCCACCACCGTGCTCTAAAAGATCTAAGTGAAGCACATAGAGCAAAATTACTTAGCTCAAAAGATATAAGTGAAGCATATAGAGCAAAATTATAACGCTCAAAAGATATAAGTGAAGCACATAGAGCAAAACTACTTAGCTCAAAAGATATAAGTGAAGCACATAGAGTATTCTATCAAATTTTAATTCATGTATGGCTCTCTCAAAAGGTGTGTACAGCAAGGATGATTGTGGCATACTAACAAACAAAGACACAAATAATACAAGACGCCCCAAGCAAAACACATATCATGTTGGTGAATAAAAATATAGCTCCAAGTAAAGTTACCGATGGAAGTGGACGAAAGAGGGGATGCCTTCCGGGGCATCCCCAAGCTTTGACTTTTTGGTGTCCTTGGATTATCTTGGGGGTTCCATGGGCATCCCCAATCTTAGGCTCTTGCCACTCCTTGTTCCATAATCCATCAAATTCTTACACAAACTTGAAAACTTCACAACACAAAACTCAAAATAGAAAACTCGTGAGCTCCGTTAGCGAAAGAAAACAAAAGACCACTTAAAGGTACTGTAATGAACTAATTATTTATTTATATTGGTGTTAAACCTAATGTATTCCAACTTCTCTATGGATTATAAACTATTTTACTAGCCATAGATTCATCAAAATAAGCAAACAACACACGAAAAACAGAATCTGTCAAAAACAGAACAGTCTGTAGTAATCTGTAGCTAGCGCAAGATCTGGAACCCCAAAAATTCTAAAATAAATTTCTGGACGTGAGGAATTTATCTATTAATCATCTTCAAAAAGAATTAACTAAATAGCACTCTCCAAATAAAAATGACAGCAGTTCTCGTGAGCGCTAAAGTTTCTGTTTTTTACAGCAAGTTCAACAAGACTTTCCCCAAGTCTTCCCAACGGTTCTACTTGGCACAGACACTAATTAAACACAAAAAACACAACCAAAACATAGGCTAGATAAATTATTTATTAAATAACAGCAAGGATAAATATTGGGTTGTCTTACAACAAGCGCTTTTTCTTTAAAGCCTTATAGCTAGGCATAATATTTCAATGATGCTCACATGAAAGACAAGAATTGAAGCACAAAGAGAGCATCATAAAACACGTGACAAACACATCTAAGTCTAACATACTTCCTATTCATAGGCATCTTATAGGCAAACAAATTATCAAGGCAAGCAAAAACTAGCATATACAAGGAAGCGGAAAGAAACAATAGCAATCTCAACATAACGAGAGGTGATTTAGTAACATGAAAATTTCTACCACCATATTTTCCTCTCTCATAATAATTATATGTAGGATCATAAGCAAATTCAACAAAATAGCTATCACATAAAATATTTTCAACACGATCCACATGAATGCAAAGTTGACACTCTTCCAAAATAGTGGGATTAACATTAACTAAAGTCATGACCTTTCCAAACCCACTTTTATCAAAAATTAGGCTTTTTAATAGTAGAATCTGTCAAGTGCAAATTTAACATTCTTCAAGATCGGTGAGACCAAGCACATCACATAAAGATTTCGGAATTGTAGAAAAACTAGCACCCAAGTCACACAAAGCAAAGCACTCATAATTTTTAATCTTGACTTTGATAGTAGGTTCCCACCCATCATGCAATTTTCTAGGAATTGAAACTTATAATTCCATTTTTTCTTCAAGAGCTTTCATCATAGCATCAACAATATGTTTAGTAAAAGCTTTATTTTGTTCATAAGCATGGGGTGAATTTATAATGGATTGCAACAAATAAATACAATCAATCAAAGAGCAACTATCATAATTGAAGTCTTTGTAATCCAAAGGAGTGGGCACATCACTAGTTAAAGTTTTACCTCTTCAAACCCACTTTCATCAATTTTCTCAACAAGATTTTCACCCTCCAAAATATTGGGACGCCTTCAACCTAAAGTTGACTCTACTCCAGTCCCTTTTCATCAACCTTAACTTCACTAAACAAGGAATAAATAGAAGAAACACCAATCATTTTAAGATCTTCATCACGTTTGCGAAAGAAATCACTAGAAAATGCTTTTTCTAAACATTCTCTTTTAGCTCTAAGCATAGCGGTTATTTTCTTACTTTCATCCATAGAAACATAAAGAGATTTAATTGATTCATTTACTTTAGGCACAAAAAATTTCATCTTGAGATTTTCACATCATGAGCAATTCTATCAACACTTCTAGACAAATCATCAATCTTACTCAACTTTTATTCTATGGAAGTGTTGAAAACTTTTTGCGTGTTGCCGTGGCCGTATATCGGCAGAGGGAAGCAGATCCGAGGTGGCAAAGGACGGCGTAGCAGGAACAACTCCTGTGTGGTGGAGGGTGGCGAAGTTGGAGCGGCAGCGGTGAGGCGCAGGACGGCGTGGTTGAACTCAATCGGGTACGGACGACTCGGCCTCGGCTTCAACTACTAGCTATGGAGGGTGTTGCAGTTGAGGTTGCGGTGGACGACGACGTCGGGGTATCAGCTCCGGTGTGATGGAGGAGGGCGGCGGTTGATGGGTGGGATGGGGTGGCAGACGGAGGACGCCGGGGTTTCACGACTGGTGGAGAGGTAGTTTTTGCGCCCATGGAGTACGAATGGGGAATCAGACAGGTGGGCAGGGGGGGGGGGAGGGGGGAACCATGTTTCGGTCTGGGACGCGCTTGTTTTTGGCTTTTTTGAATAGAAGATGGGCCACGCTTGTTTGAAATTTGGGGAAAGTACAAACTTTGCCCCCTCTTAATTTTTGGACCTACTGCAGGTCGGGGGTAGGATGATAATCCCAGGTTTCCCAAATAGTGGGCGGGAGCGATTTCGGCCGCACGCATGTGTGCTTAGGCGGCCATTGTGTATGAATATTTTTCAGAGGCGGTTGCATGGCGTCTAGATGAAGCTACAAACCTACACTGGTTTAGACCTTTGGACGTCGGGCCGGTAGGTTTCACGGGTCGGAGTTATTAGAAAAGTAATTTCCTTGTACTACCAAACATTGGTCTCACGCGGTTTCGAGCGAGTAGAGGCTGTTTTGGCACTTCGTTCGAAATTTTGAAACACAAGCATTCACGTTTAGAGTACTCTTGAACTTTGAGGATTAACCTAAATTGACAATGTTAAATTTGACCTTGTATGTTTGAAAACCTCATTAAATTATCCGCTTCTTTTTGAAATTTTGACACTTGAAAAATCCTATAACTACAATTATTTTGGAATGGAGGAGCTAAATTTGAATCTATTTTGTACACGACTACATATGTTATTATGTACAAAATCAGAGCAAATATTGGTGCCCCCATAATTTAGGTATGATTTACAAATGCCATGATATCAAATTCAAATAATTGAATGGACTTCATGTTGAATTCGATTTTTTGTAAACCACCTTAAGTTGAATTTAAATGTATGCTAGTTCATAGGTAGCTATTTATAATGTTCATTGTGTAACTTTCGTATGTATAATGTGCTTTACACACACAACATGAACTATACTCACGTTTATATTCGATTGCTAAAGCAATGCATTGTCTGGAGTTCAAAATACTAACTATGTGGATCAATTGTGTCGAATAATAACATAGGCATGCTCAAATTTGACAGAATCTAGATGTCTGATCGATCAATGACCGTTCCTTACACGAACTGCAAATATCATGATCCCATCCTAATATTTGGATACAATTTATATCTTTATAATCAATGTGTACAACAGTCTTTTATGTGTAGTTTCACTCTCCATCGATGGTCTCTCACACATGCTTACACACTCTTCTCTCCCGAGGTGTCTTTCTCGCACACATGCTCTCGATATAACCCTCCCTCCCTCTCGTAACCATTGATGACCGTTTTCACTAACCTTTATCACAAGCACTCTTCCTCTCGCAAGCATACACACGCACAATCCCCATCGACCCTTTCTATATACATAGACCTGCCTACGTGTCTCCTGTATGTACATTATCTTTAGGCCTGTCTCTCACGCATTGTCTCACACCTCTCTTTCTAATCGACGAGTATGATTCTAGCAGAGCATTCTGTAGGATGCCCCTTAAAGTTAGGTTGGATGAATTGTAATATCATAGATAAAGGGGTTACCTTAGTCCGAGAACCTAGGGTTACAAATCCTAGCCGGCTTTGTCAGCGGACACAGAGTCCTTCACAATTATGCTATCTTTGTCTTGTATGACTAGTCATCCATGGGTCTCCCTAAATGCGTCACTGGCCGACCAATGTGGCGTAGGACGGAACCGAACGAAGGGCCTCACCTCGACCCACCGGACCTCACGCGATGACACACCCTCTGCCCCCACGTCACGTTATCTTCTCACACCCACACATACCAACACATACACCACACACACACAAAAAATATTCTCCTGGTGCCTCTATCCACTCCCCCCTTGCATATACACACTAAAGGAAATCTCTCGCCGTGACATCATATTCATCTCTCTCTCTAGACCACTCTCATTTCTCGTGCTATCTCTCCCACGCCCACACACACATACCTCTCTAGGCCCTGCCAAATGCATCAACTACACATTCACACATGTTACATCACATACCCCAATGATCTAAAAAGCCCTCTCTTCACGTTTACTTCGCATACAAAATTCCTTTTGAATAAAGTGTGGCCAAAAAATTATTTTAGAATTTCTACATATATACAACATTACAAAGTTATATGGAGGAGTATGAACGCTAATTTGCATTGCATGGTGCCCACAATGATATTTATTCCGCACTGTGAATTTGTATATTTTATACTATACATAAAGTTAGTCATAATAAAGAGAAACTAAGAGCATCTCTCTCTCTCCATCGCATACCCCCCTCTACGCCCCTTTCACGTATGCACAAAAACTATCTCCAGGTCCTCTAAAAGTAAGCCCCCAGCACATTCACGCATGTTTCATCTTTCTCTCACAATATATACAGTGATGATCATTGTATATGAAACGAAAGCACGATACGTACATTGGACTTCAGAATCCACTCATTACGGTCACCATTTACGTTTTGTGGTTATTATACGGTCACGGGCTCACCCTACAACTCTGTATTTGCTCTAGACACGACTAGTTGACCAGTTAAACGCTCCATGTGGCAGCTCTAGTGTTGCATCACATTATCTCACTACCATCGGGCCCACCTGTCGGCTTGTATCTACTCTACATCTACACTCTAATAAAATACACTCTTATAAAAAATAGAGTTGGTGATGATGGTGTGCTTGCCATCCTGCAATATAGGCCGTCCGATTTATATCTGACGGATAGGAAAGAATATGGCAATTTTGCAAAAAGGTACCCACACACCTCTCCACATTTGCAAATAAGGCCTTTCCTCGTTCATCCTTTTCTCTCACAAGATAAACTAGTCATACGAATGCATCTTGATGTTACGTGCAATGCACGAGCATCTTGCTAGTAAGAATGAAAACAAACAACAAAAAAAATATTGGACAGTGGTTCGAAGTCATGACCCGGGCACAGCGAACAAGGTGACCTTGTATTGGTATGCTGAGCCGTCTGTTTTAACACACATGAGCTGGTGTGGTGATTATACACACACGCACGCATGCACACGAACTGCATGCACACAACACTCACACGAACACATGCACTCACGCACGCACGCAACACTCACATGTACACACGCAGCCATGCACGCACGCAACACTCACACGCACACACGCACACATGCATGCACACACCAGTACACCACACGACCAACACACACTCTCACGCTCAAGTGCTCAACCTACACGTGCATGCGCACACATCAGGCCCTGACAAACACATACACAACCAGGTGATTCCCGCGCACGGGCTGGAGTCTTGTCACGCTTGCGTACATTTGTGTTTATCTCACCTTTTCCCTATGCGAACTGACAGGTGGGACCCACAAGGAACGTGGTCAATTTAACTAGTCAACATGGTTCCACACATACTATTTGGCCGGTCAACAGAGTGCAATCCGATGCTGAACCATGAGCAAGTGACCGTATAAACACCGCAAAACGTATATAGTGACCGTAATCAGCTTATTTTGAAGTACGGTGAATGTATTACGTTTTTCTCTCTGTAGGCCCTCCAAAACTACATCTCTACACGTTCTCGCATGTTACATCTAACAAACTATGCAATACAGCACTACTACTACACTCTAACACAATAAATCATATGTGTTTTTAGTTTTACTAGATATCATACTGTTACTTAATTATTCAATTTGCATACATTAAAAATGCCTTTGAAATGTATGGCCAGTATCATATACCACGCGGGAAAAATCCCGCCCTTTCTTGTTTAATCAGGTTTGTATCGATGGATCGTACGAAACAGCAAAACTATAGTACTATACAGTACAAGTGACAGTTCACTGGGTCGTCGTGTCGTGTACTCCTCCGTCGTAAGAGTGGAGCGCTCGCTTTCATAAATCTTCTAGTCCCTTTCGCCAACATGTGGGACATCAAGCTACCGGGTCCACGTGCCATACCGGAATACAGTGCAGAGCAGCCGGGGTGAAGCACCCAGTCATGGCGCCGGCGTAGTAATGAGCAATGAGCGTCAAATCACAAAGCTGCACCTTTCCCGTAGTTAAGTTGGAGGGACTAAGTAATCATGCTAAAAAAAGAAGTTGGAGGGATGAATCAACCATCATTTCACTCATTGCTGAATCCGCTTCTCCCTCATCTTCTTCAAGTTAACCATGTGATGCTTCTGCCGTTGTTCTGCCTCATGTGGGACACGGATCGGCTTTGTAAAGCACTAACACGTGGGAGCGCATGTTAGCAAATCGTTAGGAAAACGTCCTCTAAAAATAAGAAACCTCCCCCGCCATCCGCGCGGCAAAATCACCTTCTTTTTACTAATCTTGATTCTATAATTTTTTAGATCAATATAAATGAGATTTGTATAGATAGCACACAGGAGCAAAACCAAGTCGTACGGTTAAGGGCATCCACAATGTATAGCCAAATGTGAAAATAGCTTCTAGCATCGTGGGGACCATTGTGGACGGTGTTGCCAAAGCCAAAAGGATGGAACCGAACCTCCGTGATTGACTGATTGTAGGAATAGAAAAATGCAACGTCTTTCCACTTTCTCCCGTGCTTGGACGCATGTACATTATAGAGCACAAAGTCTACTCCCCTGTCCCTTCTATCACAAATCATAAAGCAGTGAGGCGTCAAATCACAAAGCACGGATGAAGCAACCATCATTTCACTATTCGCTGACTCCGCTTCTCCATCGTCTTCTTCGAGAAACCATCTCACCGCACTAAGATGGACGGATGACGCTATTGTGTACTAGTACTAGTACATTTACGCGTCGTTTGGTTCAACGGACTTCCTGGATGCAAATAAGGCGGTTGCCTCGGCTTGCAGGCGGCACTTGTGAATGACTTACCGTGGTCTCCCTCAATGGTGTTCTCCGTCGAATGCACTTCGCCAAACCACAACGTTTGAGATATCGTCGACGTCACCGCAATGGGGAAGGAAGTCAAATATAATAGTTACTACCTCCATTTTTTTGTACACAAGGCCAGTATATCAAAATTACAATTTGCAAAAGGCCACTAACACTAATTGAGAGAAAATTGATGGTTTTTTTACCCTTGCTTTATAGCTGTGCATGCAGCCCGGGAGTGATGACAGACCAAATGCATGCATGCATCATGCATATAAGAGGCAGGGGAAGCGTGCTTGGGGAGAATCCGAGAAGACTCAAGCAGGAATCAAGGAAAAGGAGCCAATGACTCCATGCGTATTAAGATCCATACGTTTCTCCAGGTCCTTGCATGCAGGGGTAAAATTGTCCAAAATAATGCACGGGGTGGTCTGCTTGGTATGCGTGCGCCGAGTTATACGCAAACTAAAAAAGAACGGAGGGAGTATACTAGCAACCAAGGACATTAATATCCCTTGCATGAATGGGGAACTGAGAAGGTTGGTTTGCATGGCGCTGCATTAATCAAGCGATGAGGAGTGAGATGGTTAGCTCTTTGGGCTTTGCAGAAAAAATACGCATTAATTGACACATGAAACGAGGATTTGTATCGATTAATCCCGCGAAGGAAAACCCTGCCTTTCTTTTCAACATTAGTACTCCTAGTAAGTAATTATCCTGTTTGGGTCTAGGCCTTGCATTGCCATACTTTGCCACACATTTTTACCAAGATTGCCTAAAGTTTTCAAAATGAAAAGGAGGTACACTTACGCACGGCTGTCGCGGTCGCACCGCACCCTCACACGGTCGCTCCTGCACACCGCGGTCGCACCGCACCCTCACACAGTCGCTCCTGCACACCGCAAACCCAACCAAGGGAACGCACCTTCACTGACACGTGATCTCGCATGTGAACAAACCAAACTCAGCCATCCTATCGCTGACACATAATTTTCATTCATAGAGTATGTTTATCCAACCGCATGTTGGGGAGTATCCGTACGACCTGTGCGGTGGTCTGTTGGGGAAGAAGAAGAGGTGAGGAAGAAGGGTTAGGAGACGTAGGATATTCATCCAACCGCCTGAAATGGTAGACTGACCCAAGTCAGGCTACTTGCATAACAATATATGTTTTTACACAACAAAAGATCCATAAAAACAACAACATAAAGAAAACTATCACTGCTCGCGGAACGAGACGACCTCGTCGTCTTTGGATGCCGGCGCGAACCAGCCATAGCTCACGACGTGTGTCTCCGCACCGTGGTTGTCCTTGGCCTCTAGCTACTCGTTCACGTGGAGCATGCCAGTGCTCTGCACGCACGAGAGCACCGCCCAGTTCAAGTCGAGGATGTCCGGTTCCACCTGCAGGAGGGCCTCGATGGCAGCGGCATCCGCGCGCTCCGTGTTGAGTCGAGCCTCTGCCGCCCGGTTCAAGTCCAGGACGTCCGGTTCCACCTGCAGGAGGGCCTCGATGAGAGCGGCATCCGCGCGCTCCGCATCGAGTTGAGCCTCTGCCGCCTGGTTCAAGTCCAGGACGTCTGGTTCCGCCTGCAGGAGGGCCTCGATGGCAGCGGCATCCGCGCGCTCTGCCTCAAGTTGAGCCTCCGCCGCCCGGTTCACATCCACGGCATCCGGTTCCGCCTGCAGGAGAGCCTCGATGGCAGCGGCATGCGCGTGCTCCGCGTCGAGTTGAGCCTCTGCCTCCCGGTCCTCCTTTAGTATCGCCAGGTTGAACCGCTGGTCCGCCTGCACCATGGGGGACTCGGACGCCGACACGAAGTCGACGTCCATCGTCTCATACCCATCGGGGGCCTTCTGCGTCGCGACCTCCTCCATGAACATTGGACCGGCTTCCTCCTCCTCATAGCTTTTCTCCAGAGAACTCAGGGATTGGCCCACCGCAAAGCGAGCTTGGGAACGGAGGTCTGTGGCGCAGACCACCGCCGCGATTTCTGCGCGGTGCTCCGGCGTCAGCATCTTGTAGTACGTGATCTTGTGGCGCACCATGGCTTTCCGGCGAACTAGGGGACACTTGATGCGGGCTAGGGGATCGAAAGGTTGGGAAGGGGCTGGAGATTAGGTGTGGTTTTAGGGCAGTGGCTGGTGTAGGCAGATCAGCGAAGGTTCTTGTGTGAATAGTGGTTCCGGTGACGACCGGTCAATCAGTTTTGACTGTACATTGCTCTTGTCGCGTTCGCGTTGCAGCCCGGCAAGCTGGACCCTCCATGTCGCTCACCGAATGGAACACACTTTGTCTTGCGTTTTCGCTCGCTTGTGGGACCGTAGTTGAGAGCAAACCGACGTCCCATCTCCTCCCCCGCCTGCGTCATTTCTACTACCACTCCCTCCGTTTTATGCGGAGTAAATAAAAACAGAGGGAATATACTACGGATGAGGATACCCTGACGTGGCCGAACCCATTGAGTAAATGACATGCGGGGCCTAGCAAGCATGGGGTCCACCAGTAAGTGACCAAAAGGGAGGGTAAGGCAGGGATACCTACGTTAGAGGATCCACTTCCACTACTACTCCCTCCTTCCATTTACTATAGAGGGCCTAATGCATTTTTCGAGGCTAACTTTGACCAAATGTTAGAGTAATAATATATGACATGCAACTTACACAAAGCATACTCCCCTTACTTTTTCACATCTCTCTCCTCCACATAGGCCCTATATAAATGGAAGGAGGGAGTGCTGCTATGAGCACTACATACTCTAGTACACATGTTGTCAGTACTCCACTAGTACTATTGGACATGGAGCTTAAAAAAGTTACTATTGGACTGGCTATATACGTGGCAAAATCCTAGTAGGAAGAGCATGCGCGAGAACAAGCACATTCACGTGGTTGAAAACAAATTGGAAACTGTCGGCATTCTGGGAACGGGGGTCCCCAGACTTGCCTGCCTGCGGCCTGCGGCGTGGCTCAAAGGAGGCCCAGCACGGCTCATCTTCATCAACACAAGACTCAAGACCCTCGCGAGGGGCCAAGCCTCGCAAGGCGGGCGACACGGAGCTTCCTCAGGCACGGCCT
Organism: Triticum monococcum; assembly: GCA_034509565.1. Lineage (NCBI taxonomy): Eukaryota > Viridiplantae > Streptophyta > Magnoliopsida > Poales > Poaceae > Triticum > Triticum monococcum. Next base: position 415,006,533 of record CM067845.1, read on the forward strand.
CGTCAGTCTGGCTTGCGAGGAGGCGGAGAGATCAAGGCGGGGTACCTCGCGAGGTGCCCGTGACGCAAGCCATGACGACTCAGGGCGCCAGGCGGGTGCCAGCGCGCGTAGCGTCCTTCTTTCCTCTTTGGTGCAAAGGGGGCAAGCGCAACCGCGGAGTACCGAGGCATCAGGCAAAGGTTGCCATTTTGGTGCAACGAGACCAAGACCAGGAGGACTACGAGGTGGAGGTCACCGTGGAGCCCAAGGCGGCGTCATCACCAGAGCTTTGCGCAGGCGAAGACTGCTTTTGTCAGGATAGTTGATACTTGCTGTCCCCCTTCAAATTAGCCCGCCATTGTTGGCTCCCTTCCCGCTCAATATTTGGGAAGAGGACCAGGGCCTCTATAAATAGAACCAGCCACCCACATAGTAGGGGCCCCCAGGGGTTTTTTGGTTCATTCGGTTTGCAAGCAGAGAGAGAGAGAAGAGAGCAAGGTGGCTGAACTCCTCCTAGCAGTTCATCACCCCAGCCAAGAACAGACCCTCGCGAGGATGTTCTTCCTTGTATTGTTCTTCATCATCAGCCCCAAGAGGCAATCCACCAACCACACACTGGAGTAGGGTATTACACCACAACGGTGGCCCGAACCAGTATAAATCTTGTGTCCCTTGTGCAGTTCTTTTAGTAGCCTAGATCTTTGCGATACGGGGAGGTAGAAGGCGTAATCTCCGCGTGCACCCCAGTGTTCGAACCTTAAGGGTCTGCCGGAACCCGAAATCCGACATTTGGCGCGCCAGGTAGGGGTGCGCCGGAATTCGTCGTTCACCGCTCCGTTCTCCTACGACCGTCGCATCCATGTCCGACGCTCGTCGGGCCCGCGCCGAGCGCCGGGCCGCCATCGCTTCTCGCGTCGCCCAGACGGCGCCTGTCGGCGGGCGTCCTCGCCGTTCCCCGTCGCCCGCCCTCAATGCCTTCACCGGCCCGGCGGGGGGCGAGCAGCAAGCGTCGTCCCAGCATCCATCCGTGCGGCAAGACGGCCGCACCGCTACTCCATCGCTCGCACCAGCTGGTTCTTCGTCCCGCGCGCTCCGCGCACCCATGGAGGCTTGAGCTGCACTCCTCGCGGTAAACGAGCTCCTGCGCTACCGTCCCGTTGACGACGTCTATGAGGAGTGGCTCGGCCGCGTCGCCGAGCTTGTCCGCACTGCAGGGGGCTCTCCCTCGTCGTCCGTTCCTCTGCGCCACACCCCGCCCCGCGCGGGCAATGAAGCTCCGGAGGCATACCAGCCGCCTCCTCTTCAAGAAGACGCTATGGCTCCAAGGCGCGTGGCCCCTGGGCGGAACCTGCTCCGTCAGGTGCCAGCGCAGCAAGAACGGAGCTGCCAAGAGATCCCACACCCGCAAGGGGCTGCCCGGGCGCTCCCTGCTCCGGCACGCCGCGACCCTGCTCCAGCTCTGGCACGCCAAGACCCCGCGCTGCTCCTAGCTGCAGCGCGTGGGGACCCTCAAGACCAAGCTCTCCACCAGCCGAGGCCTTTCGTGGCCACCGCAGGCTGCCGTGCCTACACCACCGAGTTGCGTAGTGTCGCGTGGCCCGGCAAGTTCAAGCCAGACATGCCTCCTCGTTACGATGGCACGACTGACCGTGCAGAGTTCCTCCAGCTCTACGAGCTGGGCATAGAAGCTGCCAGCGGGGACGAAAAGGTCATGGCGAACTGGTTCCCCATGGCGCTCAAGGAAGGAACTCGCACCTGGCTCCTGAATCTGGCTCCAGGCACGATCTCTTCCTGGGACCAGATGCGCACCCGCTTCATCGCCAACTTCCAAGGTACCCGCGACCGGCCGCCCGCCGTGAGCGACATGCACCGCATCAAGCAACAACCCGGAGAGACCCTGCAAAAGTACATCCAGCGCTTCAACAACGCGCGCCTCAAGATCCCCAAAGTGTCCGAGGAGGCCATCATCTCGGCCTTCTCCGATGGTGTGCGCGACGTCAAGATGAAGGAGGAGCTGGCGATGCATGAAGACCTGTGCACCTCCCTGGAGCTGTTCAACTTGGCGACCAAGTGTGCCAGGGCTGAGGAGGGACGCCTCTCCCTCCTCGAGCTGCCTGCCGCAGAGCCAGAGGAGAAAAAACCCAAGGCCAAGGACGTGAAGCGCAAGGGGGCTGCCGTGCTCGCAGCAGAACCAGACACCAAGCAGGGCAAAGACCTGCCTGAGTCCTCCAGGGCAGCCGGTACTGTGTGTACCATGACCTCCACACCCACAACACCAACAAATGCCAGGAACTCTGCGCCGTGCGGGAAGGAAGGATCGTCCATCGTCCCGATCGCGCTGATCGGGGCTACGGCCGAGGAGGAGGAAGAAACGCAGGACGCTGGGAAGACCATGGCCCGCGCCAAGGGTGGCTCGATCAGCCTCGCGAGGATTGCTGGTGAGACCTGCCTCGCGAGGGGGACTGGAGGGATCAGCCTCGTGAGGATCGCCCACAAGGCAACGCAGGCCTCCCTCCACTGCCGCCTCAGCCAAGGAGGAACAAGGACCGCCATCAAGACGAGGGGCTGGGGGCTTCCAGGAGCCACGCACAATCGCCTGCATCCTGGGCGGAGCTCAAGCCCCAGCCTCCCAACGCATCTTCAAGCAGTTTTCCCGCGAGGTGAACGCAGCCCTCCCCAGGCTCGAAGCAAGGCGCCCTCTCAGGTGGTCGGCGTGCGCCATCACATTCAGCTCAGCGGATCAACTCAAGTGTGCAGCCACAGCTGGCGTCCTCCCGATGCTCTGCTCCCCAGTCATCAGCAATGTACTGGTCACCAAGACCCTCATCGATGGTGGGGCAGGGCTCAACGTCCTGTCTGTGGAAACGTTCAACAATCTCCAAGTGCCCTATGACCAGCTTCAGCCAACCAAGCCCTTCTCCGGGATCACCGACGGCTCCATGGTCCCGATTGGGCAGGTCCGCCTCCCTGTCACCTTCGGGGCACGCGACAACTACCGCACCGAGCTCATCGACTTCGACGTCGCCCACATCCGCCTGCCGTACAACGCCATCCTCGGGTACCCAGCGCTGGCCAAGTTCATGGCCGTGACTCACCATGGCTACAACGTCCTCAAGATGCCAGGGAGTGGCGGAGTCATCACGGTGCCCTGTGAAGAGAGGGATGCAGTGTGTTCCCTGGAGCGAGCCTTTGAGGCCGCGTCGCTGGAAGACCCGGATCGCGGAAGCAGGAGGCTTTCCAAGACCACCCCCAAGAAGACGAAGACATCATCCGGACCGGCCCCTCGGGAGGCAGGCCCCTCAGGGCCCGCGTCTGTCCAGGGGGAGCCTCCTTCCATCGCATAGGAAAGCGCGCCCGGCGCCCTCCTCAGGCAGGGCTCGGGGGCTCTCCCCTGGAGGGCCACCGACCTAGCCAGGGTCACGAGGGAGGCGCTTGGGCACCACGTGGAGGCGTGTTTCGAAGCACGTTTCCCTCAAGAAGGAGCAAGGCAAGGAAGGTCAGACCCGCAGGAGTTCGTCGACAAAGCCATTCAAGAACTACAGGAATCAAGGATCATGAGAGGTTGCCGCCGTCTACCGGCTGTGGCTCCCCATCCAGGCGAGGATGGTGGGCTGCGCGTCTGCGTCGATGTACCAGGGATCAACCAAGCCGCTACGATGGAACGCCTCTGGCCCTCGCGAGTGGGGCGCTGCCGGGGTCCGCCCCATAGCTACGTTCGCATGCCTTACGGCCTGGCGAGCGCGGTTGCTACGTGCCAGCGCCTCATGAGGGGCATCACGGAGGCTCAAGAAGACAGGCGTTCCGCAGCCTTGGCGGAGATGGAGATGATTCACGAAGAGCTGCCAGTGCCTCCGGAGCCTCCCGAGGCCCCTGAGCCTGGGGGCTCGTGAGGATCGGCTTCCGCAGCCTCCCGAGTCTGCTGCACCAACACCCCTTCGCCCTCGACACCCTCAGGTGACATCTTACAAGTTTCATTTCCAGCTGGGAGCGCCCTCCCAGGGCCGCATTGCCCCCAGGCTGCGTGGGTCCGTCCCTGCGGTATGTATCCCTTTTACTTCATGTCGTTAGCTTGCTCTGTTGGGGGCGCCCCTCGGGCTGCATCATCCCCAAGTCGCTCGGGCCAGGCCCAGCGGCATGTATCTCCCTTGTGTTTATTTCCGGCTATGCATTCACCCATCATGCTTGATTACTTGATGCCTGCCCACGGCACCTCTTCTTCTCGATGTCGACCACTTGCACGTTAAAGGGGGGGGGGGTACCTGAGCATCGCAACTCAGGGCTCTTACCGGCTCTCCAGCCCTCACCCTCTAGCTACGTCCACGGCATCGCGACCTGGCATACCAGCGACGGCTGAGACAAGCTCGAGGGCCGGGACCCGAGGACGTAGAGTGCCGGCATCTAACCAAGTTTGCAGGAACACAATCCAAGATAAGGCCCAGTGCCAGGCGCAGCCCGCCTAGAGGTAGGGCCCCGTGAGTCCCGCGCTGGCTCACGGGTGCCCAGATACACCTCACCTAGCCCTACCGTGCCGGCCACGTGTCAGGGCGGGGCTGTACACACCCCGGGGGCTCCTCCCGGAGGGGAGCCCCCTCCCACGTACCAGTGGAAGCACCATGCTCCGCGCTGGCTGACGACACTGCCGAGGAGCGGCTATGCCCATACACATGCGGAAGCGCTATGCTCCACGCTGGTGATAAACAACTGAGGGTGGCCCCCGGGCCGCATCAACCTCAGGGAGCCCAGAGCTCAGTGTCTAGCCTCATCGCAACGCCTCCCCTCGGGAGCGCCGCACGAGGGGGCTGGGCACGGGGGCTGCGCCTGGGTCACGCCCAGACGTATGCCACCCACCCAGGCCCCTCGGGCCTGGTTTGTCGCGCGCCTCTCCCCGAGCGGAGCCAAGGTATGAAGGCCGTTTGAGCGTCAAGGGGGACCCCTGAGCATCGCGACTCACGGGCCTAACTGGTCCCGTAGCCCCTCACTCCTTAGTTCCGAAAGGCTATGCTGGGTGAGGCACGCGCGAGGCCGGGCTCTGCAGACGTAGAACGGCGGTCCCACTCGCATCTCACCTAATCACTTGCTGTTTGCGCGTCAAGGGGGACTCCTGAGCATCGCGACTCAGGAGCCTAACTGGTCCCGTAGCCCCTCACTCCTTAGTTCCGAAAGGCTATGCTGGGTGAGGTACGCGCGGGGCCGGGCTCTGCAGACATAGAATGAAAGATCCACCTACATCACACCTCCCTACTTATTGTTCGTGTGCCAAGGGGGACTCCCGAGCATCGCGACTCAGGAGCCTAACTGGCTCCGTAGCCCCTCACTCCTTTGGTCCCGTCCTAGTTTCCGGTCGGGGCTAATGCTGGGTGAGGTACGCGCGGGGCCGGGCTCTGCCGGCGTAGAACACAAGCAAGTAGGGAAGGAAAGCATAAAATCCAAGGAACTTAAAAGCAAATATTACAGTCCATACTGTTGTCTCAATACCAAACGCAAGTTTAAACGCCTCCCCGAGGCATGATGCATGATGCAGGAATTAAGAGCAGGGCAGGAGCAGTAGCGGAGTCACTTGGCAGCGGTGGAGCAGCGCGGGTGGCCCCGCCTCATGGAGCAGCAGAACCGGAAGCATCCTTCTTCGACTTGGTACTGAAGGCCCGGAACTTCCCCAGCAGAGCCTCCGCGCGACCCTTCACGGCCTCGGCAGCGGCAGCAGCACTACCCCCGCACCTAATGCAATTCCGTGTCAGCAACGCCGCTCTCCTTTCTCGCTGAACGACGACTGCTTGGGTGCCAAAGGGGACCTCCTGAGCATCGCGACTCAGGGGCTCTTACCGGACCCCGGGTCACTCACCTCCTGGCCTTGACCACGGCATCGCGACCTGGCATACCAGCGACGGCTGATGCCGCCTTGGGACTGGGACCTATCGGCACAGAGCACCAAGCCCTCGCGAGGTTTGAAAGGGAAAACTGAGCTAAGACGGAATTAGCAACTCGCACAGCTCTGCAACAAAGGTTATGTATTAACAAACGGGACTACATGCACCTTACAAGCCCCCATGGGGCGCATTTTGATTCCTCGCAGGGAACGGATCCTAAGGGATGCTAACTACACGTGCTCGTGTAAAAGATGCCATCATTAACAGTGGGCCGTCAAGCGCCGGCGCCAACCCCGTCCAGATCAGAGCCGGCGACGGCCAGACGAGCCCGCCCTGCTCCAGGAGCGGCGCCGACTCGGGGGCTTGTAGCTGTCGTCGCTTGTCTCCGGAGTCGCGAAGATCTCGCCGGAGTCACTAGACCCTCCGGCGCCTCCGCCAAGGGAGCGGTCGACGGGCCTAGCCCTCACCAGGGCAAGGTCCCGGCCACCTCTCCCGGGGCAACACTCCAGCCGGCGCCCGTTCGCGTCGAAGACCTTGATGAACATCGCCGAAGCGCCATCATACTCCAAGTGGACCGCGAAGACGCCCCTTTCCCTGCAAACCCGAGCGATCTCTCTCCAGCCGCGGGACATGTAGACCTCGCCCGGGGCAGCGAGCACGACCTCTGCCTCGGTCGCGAGGGTGCTATAGCCGGCATGCTGCAGCCAGAGTTCCAGGGGCTCCCCAGGCGGAATGACGGAGGTGAAGAAGGAAGGAAGACGGATCCAAGACTGGAGAGGAATGGCGACGTGGAGCATGAACTCTTGGGAGGAGCCCCCGGCATGAACCCCAGGAGGAACAACCCACGCCTTCGTGACCCGACGGCGCCGACGACGGTGCTGACCGCGGCGATCGGCATCGACACCTTCGGGGCCCTCGACATGGGCATACAAGGGAAGTGGGAACCCCGGCGGAGCCCGCTCGCACCAGGGCCACGGCGCCGCCCGATGGTCCTCCTCGTTCCGGCTGCAAAGGGCGAGCCGCTTCTTGGGCGGGAGCGGGTCCGGTCCCTCTCGAGGGGCCTCCCCCTTCTCCGCTACAGAGAACCGGCGGATCGGAGCCATCGCTGCAAGACAGAGCAAGGATTAGGAAGAAGGAGAAGCAAGGAGGAATGGACTGGAAGGGCACGCGCAGTTCCGTACTTATAGCCAGCGAAGGCCAACCGCCGGCCTCCACGATCACAGGTAATCATGACACGATTTGCATGCAGGGACTTGTCCAACTCACGTGATCACCGAGGTGTCGTGGGGAAGTGGAGACGCCCACGCCCCATCAACCGCCATGCGGCGCCCAAGGCTGCAGGCTGTTAGGGCCTGCGGCGCTTCGCCCTTGCCCTTTCGCCTCTCGGCACGGCCAAGTCCAGGCGCGCCTTGGGCCCGGGGGCTACTGTCGGCATTCTGGGAACGGGGGTCCCCAGACTTGCCTGCCTGCGGCCTACGGCGTGGCTCAAAGGAGGCCCAGCACGGCCCATCTTCATCAACACAAGACTCAAGACCCTCGCGAGGGGCCAAGCCTCGCGAGGCGGGCGACACGGAGCTTCCTCAGGCACGGCCTCGTCAGGCTGGCTCGCAAGGAGGCGGAGAGATCAAGGCGGGGTACCTCGCGAGGTGCCCGTGACGCAAGCCATGACGACTCTGGGCGCCAGGCGGGTGCCAGCGCGTGCAGCGTCCTTCTTTCCTCTTTGGTGCAAAGGAGGCAAGCGTAGCCGCGGAGTACCGAGGCATCAGGCAAAGGTTGCCATTTCGGTGCAACGAGACCAAGACCAGGAGGACTACGAGGTGGAGGTCACCGTGGAGCCCAAGGCGGCGTCATCACCAGAGCTTTGCGCAGGCGAAGACTGCTTTTGTCAGGATAGTTGATACTTGCTGTCCCCCTTCAAATTAGCCCGCCATTGTTGGCTCCCTTCCCGCTCAATATTTGGGAAGAGGACCAGGGCCTCTATAAATAGAACCAGCCACCCACATAGTAGGGGCCCCCGAGGGGTTTTTGGTTCATTCGGTTTGCAAGCAGAGAGAGAGAAGAGAGAAAGGTGGCTGAACTCCTCCTAGCAGTTCATCACCCCAGCCAAGAACAGACCCTCGCGAGGCTGTTCTTCCTTGTATTGTTCTTCATCATCAGCCCCAAGAGGCAATCCACCAACCATACATTGGAGTAGGGTATTACACCACAACGGTGGCCTGAACCAGTATAAATCTTGTGTCCCTTGTGCAGTTCTTTTAGTAGCCTAGATCTTTGCGAGACAGGGAGGTAGAAGGCATGATCTCCGCACGCACCCTAGTGTTCGAACCTTAAGGGTCTGCCGGAACCCGAAATCCGATAGAAACCATCTCGAGTACAAATCTAGGAGTACTTATGAATCTAACAATATTGATTGGGCGTTGTTGAATGTTGATACTTTTTTGATCAAAGTAGAGATACTTTGACTACACATAAAACTTATATGTAAACTAGAAAGGATAGGAGGGAGTATATTGTACGTTCAAAAATGAAACAAACATTGAATACCCTTTATATATGATTTGTGGATGCTATGATCACCGGTTCAAAATTTTGAATCCGCCTTAGGTATCACACATGCCCCCACTCGTTCTCTCTCGATTTCATCTCGGGGTCCGGAGATCGATTGAAAGAGGACTAGGGTGGGTGCTACCTCTTGAGCACTGCGTTGGTTTTCTCTTGAAGATGAAAGGGTAGAGTGATACATCCATTTTGCATCATGCTTTTATATCGATATTTATTGCATTATGGGCTGTTATTACGCATTATGTCATAATACTTATGCCTATTCTCTCTTCTTTTACAAGGTTTACATAAAGAGGGAGAATGCCGACAGCTGGGATTCTGGGCTGGAAAAGGAGCAAATATTGGAGACCTATTCTGCACAGCTCCAAAAGTCCTGAAACTTCACGGAAGTCAATTTCAGAATATATAAAAAATACCGAGCGCAAGAAATTCACCAGGGGCCCACACCCTGCCCACGAGGGTGGGGGGCGCGCCCTACCCCCTGGGCGCGCCCCCTACCTCGTGGCCCCCCTGGTGGCCCTCCGATGGCCATCTTTTGCTATATGGAGTCTTTCGATGAGGAAAAAATCATAAGCCATCTTTCCAGACGAGACTCCGCCGCCACGAGGCGGAACCTTGGCGGAACGAATCTAGGGCTCTGGCGGAGCTGTTCTGCCGGGGAAACTTCCCTCCGGGAGGGGGAAATCATCGCCATCGTCATCACCAACGCTCCTCTCATCGGGAGAAGGCAATCTCCATCAACATCTTCACCAGCACCATCTCCTCTCAAAACCCTAGTTCATCTCTTGTATCCAATTCTTGTCTCCAAGTCCGGAATTGGTACCTGTGGGTTGCTAGTATTGTTAATTAATCCTTGTAGTTGATGCTAGTTGGTTTATTTGGTGGAAGATCATATTTTCAGATCCTATATGCATATTAATACCCCTCTGATTATGAACATGAATATGCTTTGTGAGTAGTTACGTTTGTTCCTGAGGACATGGGAGAAGTCTTGCTATTAGTAGTCATGTGATTTTGGTATTCGTTCGATATTTTGATGAGATGTATGTTGTCTCTCCTCTAATGGTGTTATGTGAACGTCGACTACATGACACTTCACCATTATTTGGGCCTAGAGGAATGCATTGGGAAGTAATAAGTAGATGGTGGGTTGCTAGAGTGACAGAAGCTTAAACCCTAGTTTATGCATTGCTTCGTAAGGGGCTGATTTGGATCCATATGTTTCATGCTATGGTTAGGTTCACCTTAATACTTTTGTTGTAGTTGCAGATGCTTGCAATAGATGTTAATCATAAGTGGGATGCTTGTCCAAGTAAGGGCAGCACCCAAGCACCGGTCCACCCACATACCAAATTATCAAAGTACCGAACGCGAATCATATGATCGTGATGCAAACTAGCTTGACGATATTCCCATGTGTCCTCGGGAGCGCTTTACATCATATAAGAGTTTGTCCAGGCTTGTCCTTTGCTACAAAAAGGATTGGGCCACCTTGCTGCACTTTATTTACTTTTGTCACTTGTTACTCGTTACAAATTATCCTATCACAAAACTATCTGTTACCTATTATTTCAGTGCTTGCAGAGAATACCTTGCTGAAAACCGCTTATCATTTCCTTCTGCTCCTCGTTGGGTTCGACACTCTTACTTATTGAAAGGACTACGTTAGATCCCATGTACTTGTGGGTCACCAAGACTCTTTTCTGGCGCTGCTGCCAGGGAGTGAAGCGCCTTTGGTAGGTGGAATTTGGTAAGGAAAAGTTTATATAGTGTGCTGAAATTTACTGTCACTTGTTACTATGGAAAGTAATCCTCAGAGGGGTTTGTTCGGGGTATCTTCACCCCGACCAGTAGAGCAAAGAGTTGCTCCTTAACCTACTGAACCTGCTGAAAATGAAATTGTCTGCTTCGAAATTCCTTCGAGTATGTTAGAAAAACTGCTAGCTAATCCTTTTGCAGGAGATGGAACAAAGCATCCTGATGAGCACCTAATATATGTGGATGAAGTTTGTAGATTATTTAAGCTTGCAGGTGTGCCCGGAGATGTTATTAAGAAGAAGGTCTTCCCTTTATCTTTGGAGGGAGATGCATCGACATGGTATAGGCTATGTGATGATACGGGGTCATGGAATTACAAATGATTGAAATTGGAATTTCATCAGAAGTTTTATCCTATGCATCTTGTTCATCGTGATCGCAATTATATATATAATTTCTGGCCTCGCGAAGGAGAAAGCATTGCTCAAGCTTGGGGGAGGCTTAAATCAGTGTTATATTCATGCCCAATCATGAGCTCTCAAGAGAAATGATTATTCAAAATTTATATGCTTGGCTTTCTGATAACAATCGCAACATGCTCGATACTTCTTGTGCAGGCTCTTTCATGACGAAGACTATTGAATTCAAATGGGATTTATTGGAAAGAATTAAATGCAACTCTGAAGATTGGGACCTCGACAAAGATAAGGAGTCAGGTATGACACCTAAGTTTGATTGTGTTAAATCTTTTATGGATACCGATGTTTTCTGTAAATTTAGCACTAAATATGGACTTGACTCTGAGATAGTAGCTTCTTTCTGTGAATCTTTTGCTACTCATGTTGATCTCCCTAGGGAGAGGTGGTTTAAATATCATCCTCCCATAGAAGTAAAAGTAGCTGCACCTATTAAAGTTGAAGAAAAGACTATCACTTATAATGATCCTATCGTTCCTACTGCCTATGTTGAGAAACCACCTTTTCCTGTTAGGATAAAAGATCATGCTAAAGCTTCAACCGTGGTTCGTAAAAGCAATATTAAGACTTATACACCTCCTGAGCAAGTTAAAGTTGAACCTAATATTGCTATTGTTAAAGATCTCTTATCTGATAATATTGATGGGCATGTTATTTATTTCTGTGATGAAACTGCTAGAATTGCTAAACCTTGTGCTCAAGATAAACCTAGATCTGTGGTAGGCATGCCTGTTATTTCTGTTAAAATAGGAGATCATTGTTATCATGGCTTATGTGATATGGGTGCCAATGCTAGTGCAATACCTATTGGCCTATATAGAGAAATTATGCATGATATTGCACCTGTTGAGTTAGAAGATATTGATGTCACAATTAAACTTGCCAATAGAGATACTATTTCACCAATGGGAATTGTTAGAGATGTTGAAGTCTTGTGTGGGAAAACTAAATATCCTGCTGATTTTCTTGTTCTTGGTTCCCCACAAGATAGCTTTTGTCCCATTATATTTGGTAGTCCCTTCTTAAACACTGTTAATGCTAGGATAGACTGCAACAAGGATGTTATTACTATTGGTTTAGGTGATATGTCTCATGAGTTTAATTTCTCTAAATTTAGTAGACAACATCGTGAAGAGGAATTGCCTAGTAAAGATGAAATTATTGGTCTTGCTTCTATTGTCGTACCTCCTAGTGATCCTTTAGAACAATATTTGGTAGACCATGAAAATGATATGTTTATGAATGAAAGAAGGGAAATAGATGAAGTATTCTTTAAACAGGAACCCATCCTGAAACGCAATTTGCCTATTGAAATCCTAGGGGATCCTCCTCCACCCAAGGGTGATCCCGTGTCTGAGCTCAAACCGTTACCTGATACTCTTAAATATGCTTATCTTGATGAGAAAAATATATATCCTGTTATTATTAGTGCTAACCTTTCAGAGCATGAAGAAGAGAGATTATTGAAAACTCTGAAGAAGCACCGTGCTGCTATTGGATATACTCTTGATGATCTTAAGGGCATTAGTCCCACTCCGTGTCAACACAAAATAAATTTGGAGGAAGATGCCAAACCAGTTCGTGATCATCAACGATGGCTGAATCCTAAGATGAATGAAGTGGTAAGGAAGGAAATACTAAAGCTTCTTGAGGTAGGTATAGTCTACCCCGTTGCTGATAGTCAGTGGGTAAGTCTTGTCCATTGTGTCCCTAAGAAGGGAGGTATTACTGTCGTTCGTAATGATAAAGATGAGTTGATCCTGCAAAGAATTATTACAGGATATAGGATGGTAATTGATTTTCGCAAATTAAATAAAGCTACTAAAAAGATCATTACCCCTTACCTTTTATCGATCAAATGCTAAAAAGATTATCCAAACATACACATTTTTGCTTTCTAGATGGTTATTCTGGTTTCTCTTAAATACTTGTGTCAACCAATGATCAATCAAAGACTACTTTTACTTGCCCTTTTGGTACTTTTGTTTATAGACGTATGCCTTTTGGTTTATGTAATGCACCTGCGACCTTTCAAAGATGCATGACGGCTATATTCTCTGACTTTTGTGAAAAGATTTGTGAGGTTTTCATGGACGATTTTTCCGTCTATGGATCCTCTTTTGATGATTGCTTAAGAAACCTTGATCGAGTTTTGCAGAGATGTGAAGAAACTAATCTTGTCTTGAATTGGGAAAAGTGCCACTTTATGGTTAATGAAGGTATTGTCTTGGGGCATAAAGTTTCTGAAAGAGGCATTGAAGTTGATAAAGCCAAGGTTGATGCTATTGAAAAGATGCCATGTCCCAAGGACATCAAAGGTATAAGAAGTTTCCTTGGTCATGCCGGTTTTTATAGGAGGTTCATTAAGGACTTCTCAAAAATTTCTCGGCCTCTGACTAATTTATTACAAAAAGACACACCATTTGTTTTTTATGATGATTGTGTAGAAGGATTTGAAATGCTTAAGAAAGCACTGATCTCTGCACCTATTGTTCAGCCACCTGATTGGAATTTACCTTTTGAAATTATGTGTGATGCTAGTGATTATGCTGTAGGTGCTGTTTTAGGACAAAGAGTTGATAAGAAATTAAATTTTATTCAATATGCTAGTAAAACTCTAGACAATGCTCAGAGAAATTATGCTACTACTAAAAAAGAATTCTTAGCAGTTGTATTTGCTTATGATAAGTTCATACCTTATATTGTTGATTCTAAAGTAACTATTCACACGGATCATGCTGCTATTAAATACCTTATGGAAAAGAAAGATGCTAAACCTAGACTTATTAGATGGGTTCTCTTGCTACAAGAATTTGATTTGCATATTATTGATAGAAAGGGAGCTGAGAACCCCATCGCAGACAACTTGTATAGGTTAGAAAATGTTCTTGATGACCCACTACCTATTGATGATAGCTTTCTCGATGAACAATTAAATGTCATAAATGCTTCTCACACTGCCCCATGGTATGCTGATTATGCTAATTATATTGTTGCTAAATTTATACCACCTAGTTTCACATACCAGCAAAAGAAAAAGTTCTTCTATGATTTGAGACATTACTTTTGGGATGACCCACATCTTTATAAAGAAGGAGCAGATGGTGTTATCAGACGTTGTGTACCTAAGCATGAATAGGAACAAATCCTACGCAAGTGTCACTCCAAGGCTTATGGAGGACACCATGCATGATGGAGATAGAACTGCACACGAGGTATTGCAATCCGGTTTTTATTGGCCTACTCTCTTCAAGGACGCCCGTAAGTTTGTCTTGTCCTGTGATGAATGTCAAAGAATTGGTAATATTAGTAGACGTCAAGAAATGCCTATGAATTATTCACTTGTTATTGAACCATTTGATGTTTGGGGCTTTGATTATATGGGACCTTTTCCTTCCTCCAATGGATATACACATATTTTAGTTGCTGTTGATTACGTTACTAAGTGGGCAGAAGCTATTCCAACTAGTAGTGCTGATCATAACACCTCTATTAAGATGCTTAAAGAAGTTGTTTTTCCATGGTTTGGAGTCCCTAGATATTTAATGACTGATGGTGGTTCACATTTTATTCATGGTGCTTTCCGTAAAATGCTTGCTAAGTATGATGTTAATCATAGAATTGCATCTCCTTATCACCCACAGTCTAGTGGTCAAGTAGAATTGAGCAATAGAGATCTCAAATTAATTTTGCAAAAGAATGTTAATAGATCTAGAAAGAATTGGTCCAAGAAACTTGATGATGCATTATGGGCCTATAGAACTGCATATAAGAATCCTATGGGTATGTCTCCGTATAAAATGGTTTATGGAAAAGCATGTCACTTACCTCTCGAACTAGAACATAAGGCTTATTGGGCTAATAAAGAGCTCAACTATGATTTCAAACTTGCCGGTGAGAAGAGGTTATTTGACATTAGCTCACTTGATGAATGGAGAACCCAAGCCTATGAGAATGCCAAATTATTTAAAGAAAAAGTTAAAAGATGGCATGACAAAAGGATACAAAAGCGTGAGTTTAATGTAGGAGACTATGTATTGCTATACAACTCTTGTTTAAGATTTTTTGCAGGAAAACTTATCTCTAAATGGGAAGGTCCTTACGTTATCAAGGAGGTCTATTGTTCCGGTGCCATAAAAATCAACAACTTCGAAGGCATAAATCCGAAGGTGGTGAACGGTCAAAGAATTAAACATTATATCTCAGGTAATCCTATAAATGTTGAAACCAATGTTATTGAAACCGTAACCCCGGAGGAATACATAAGGGACACTTTCTGGAATGTTTCAGACTCCGAAAAGGAATAGGTATGTGGTACGGTAAGTAAATCGACTCCAAAACAGTTCTAATGGCAATATTTCTCCGTTTTGGAATATTTAGAAAAATAGAAAAATAAGAAGCAGTACGGGAAGGACACGAGGGCTCCACAAGGGTGGAGGGTGCGCCCTACACCCCTAGGCGCCCCCTACCTCGTGGGCACCTCGTGTGCTCTCCGGACTCTGTTTTCGTACATGACACGTATTTTGGTCGGTAAAAATTCATTATATAACCTCCTGAAGGTTTTGACCACCGTATCACGCAAAAATACTTTGTTCTTGTTTCGAGCTGTTTTCTGCCAGGGTTGTCAACACCAAGCATCATGTCGTCTCCCTCCTCCTCGAACAATGAGGGAAACAATGCTTGGCTAATGAAGATAGAGCTGAAGAGAGAAGAACCCATGGAGATCAACAAGGATGAAGGGATCAAGAAGGCCACGTAGGACCAAGTTCCGGCAACAGAAGACATCCTTCAACTTAATCACAATCTTCTTACCCCAACTGAGATCGAAGCTTTCAAGATGATTGAGTTAGCTCGTATACAAAATAAATATCTCACACGTGAAAATATTTTGTTGAAGGAGCATATCATTGCACTCAAGGGCATTATCCGCAAGTTGGAAGACCTCCTACACTCGATGTGCGACTATCCATCATCACCAACAACTCCTTCACCGAAAAAAGAGATATAATCACATGGGTATGGGCACCCCCTTGGCAACTGCCAAGCTTGGGGGAGTGCCCCGGTATCGTATCACCATCACTTTTATCTTTACCGCTTCTCTTAGTTCGACCCTTTTGATAATATTTTGATCTAGTAGAATAAAAGTTCTTAGTATGATCTAGTTGTGAGTTTTGCTTTATGATCCTTCTATGTAATCAAGTCCGTGAGCTATATATAATAAAGATTAGTGTTGAATCAAGGGCCTGATTATTTTGCCATGATCTTAAGTGAATAAAAGAAAAGAGAAAGAATAAAAAGAAACAAAGAGATCATATGGATCTTATGGAGAGTAATGAGCTCACATAGAAAGAGTATGATGAATAAAAGTTGTTGAGAGTTGACAAACATAGTTTTGGTCATCGTTGCAATTAAAAGGAAGTAATAAGAAAGAGAGGTCTTCACATATAAATATACTATCTTGGACATCTTTTATGATTGTGAGCACTCATTAAAATATGACATGCTAAAGAGTTGACGTTGGATAAGGAAGACAGCGTAATGGGTTATGTTTTCTTGCATCTGAGATAAATTATATTGTCTTGGATCACCCAACATGATTGAGATTGCCTTTCCCCCTCATGCTAGCCAAATTCTTTGCACCAAGTAGAGATACTACTTGTGCTTCCAAACACCCTTAAACCAGTTTTGCCATGAGAGTCCACCATACCTACCTATGGATTGAATAAGATCCTTCAAGTAAGTTGTCATCGGTGCAAGCAATAAAAATTGCTCTCTAAATATGTATGACTTATTAGTGTGGGAGAAAATAAACCTTATACGATCGTGTGATATGGAAGAAATAAAAGCGACGGACTGCATAATAAAGGTCCATATCACAAGTGGCAATATAAAGTGACGTTCTTTCGCATTAAGATTTTGTGCATCCAACCATAGAAGCACATGACAACCTCTGCTTCCCTCTACGAAGGGCCTATCTTTTACTTTTATCTCCTACCTTGCATAAAAGTCATGGTGATCTTCACCCTTCCTTTTTACATTTTATCTTTTGGCAAGCACAACATGTTGGAAATATCCTGGTATATATGGCTAATTGGATGTGAGTTTTCATGAACTATTATTGTTGACATTACCCTTGAGGTAAAATGTTGGGAGGCAAAACTATAAGCTCCTATCTTTCTCTGTGTCTGATTAAAACTCCATACCCATAAGTATTGTGTGAGTGTTAGCAATTGTGAAAGACTATATGATAGTTGAGTATCCGGACTTGCTGAAAAGCTCTTATGTTGACTCTTTCGTATGTTATGATAAATTGCAATTGCTCCAATGACTGAGATTATAGTTTGTTAGTTTTCAATGAAGTTTATGATTCGTACTTGAAATTGTGATTGAATTGTTACTCTAGCATAAAATATCATATGACAATAATTATATAAGTTGCTGTTCTAAGTATGATCATGATGCCCTCATGTCTGTATTTTATTTTTTATCGACACCTCTATCTCTAAACATGTGGACATATTTTTCGATTTCGGCTTTCGCTTGAGGACAAGCGAGGTCTAAGCTTGGGGGAGTTGATACGTCCATTTTGCATCATGCTTTTATATCGATATTTATTGCATTATGGGCTGTTATTATGCATTATGTCACAATACTTATGCCTATTCTCTCTTATTTTACAAGGTTTACATAAAGAGGGAGAATGCCGACAGCTGGGATTCTAGGCTCGAAAAGGAGCAAATATTGGAGACCTATTCTGCACAGCTCCGAAAGTCCTGAAACTTCACGGAAGTCAATTTTAGAATATATAAAAAATACTGAGCACAAGAAGTTCACCAGGGGGCCACACCCTGCCCACGAGGGGGGCGCGCGCCCCCTACCTCGTGGGCCCCCTGGTGGCCCTCCGATGGCCATCTTCTGCTATATGGAGTCTTTCGATGAGGAAAAATCATAAGCCATCTTTCTAGACGAGACTCCGCCGCCACGAGGCGGAACCTTGGTGGAACCAATCTAGGGCTCTGGCGGAGCTGTTCTGCCGGGGAAACATCCCTCCGGGAGGGGGAAATCATCGCCATCGTCATCACCAACGCTCCTCTCATCAGGAGAGGGCAATCTCCATCAACATCTTCACCAGCACCATATCCTCTCAAAACTCTAGTTCATCTCTTGTATCCAATTCTTGTCTCCAAGTCCGGGATTGGTACCTGTGGGTTGCTAGTAGTGTTAATTAATCCTTGTAGTTGATGCTAATTGGTTTATTTGGTGGAAGATCATATGTTCAGATCCTATATGCATATTAATACCCCTCTGATTATGAACATGAATATGCTTTGTGAGTAGTTACGTTTGTTCCTGAGGACATGGGAGAAGTCTTGCTATTAGTAGTCATGTGAATTTGGTATTCGTTCAATATTTTGATGAGATGTATGTTGTCTCTCCTCTAGTGGTGTTATGTGAACGTCGACTACATGACACTTCACCATTATTTGGGCCTAGAGGAAGGCATTGGGAAGTAATAAGTAGATGATGGGTTGCTAGAGTGACAGAAGCTTAAACCCTAGTTTATGCGTTGCTTCGTAAGGGGCTGATTTGGATCCATATGTTTCATGCTATGGTTAGGTTCACCTTAATACTTTTGTTGTAGTTGCGGATGCTTGCAATAGAGGTTAACCATAAGTGGGATGCTTGTCCAAGTAAGGGCAGCACCCAAGCACCGGTCCACCGACATACCAAATTATCAAAGTACCGAACGCGAATCATATGATCATGATGAAAACTAGCTTGACGATATTCCCATGTGTCCTTGGGAGTGCTTTACATCATATAAGAGTTTGTCCAGGCTTGTCCTTTGCTACAAAAAGGATTGGGCCACCTTGCTGCACTTTATTTATTTTTTTCACTTGTTACTCGTTACAAATTATCCTATCACAAAACTATCTGTTACCTATTATTTCAGTGCTTGCAGAGAATACCTTGCTGAAAACCGCTTATCATTTCCTTCTGCTCCTCGTTGGGTTCGACACACTTACTTATCGAAAGGACTGCGATAGATCCCCTATACTTGTCGGTCATCATGGAGCAGTAAAGCAGTGTAAGTATTTCCCTTAGTTTTTGAGAACCAAGGTATCAATGCAGTAGGAGACCACGCGCGAGTCACCTCGTACCTACACAAACAAATAAGAACCTCGCAACCAAGGCGATAAAGGGGTTGTCAATCCCTTCAGGGCCACTTGCAGGAGTGAGATCTGATAGAGATAATAATGATAAGATAAATATTTTTGGTATTTTTATGATATAGATTGAAAGTAAATAAAGCAAAATAAATGGCGCAAGAAATATGTTGACGGAAGATTAATATGATGGAAAATAGACCCGGGGGCCATAGGTTTCACTAGTGGCTTCTCTCAAGATAGCATAAGTATTACGGTGAGTGAACAAATTACTATTGAGCAATTGATAGAAAAGCGAATAATTATGAGAATATCTAGGCATGATCATGTATATAGGCATCACGTCCGTGACAAGTAGACCGACTCCTGCCTGCATCTACTACTATTACTCCACACATCGACCGCTATCCAACATGCATCTAGAGTATTAAGTTCATAAGAACAGAGTAACACCTTAAGCAAGATGACATGATGTAGAGGGATAAACTCATCCAATATGATATAAACCCCATCTTTTTATCCTCGATGGCAACAATGCAACACGTGTTGTTTCCCTTTCTGTCACTGGGATCGAGCACCGCAAGATTGAACCCAAAGCCAAGCACTTCTCCTATTGCAAGAAAGATCAATCTAGTAGGCCAAACCAAACTGATAATTCGAAGAGACTTGCAAAGATAAACCAATCATAAATAAAAGAATTCAGAGAATATTCAAATATTGTTCATAGATATACTTGATCATAAACCCACAATTCATCGGATCTCGACAAACACACCGCAAAAGAAGATTACATCGAATAGATCTTCAAGAGAATCAAGGAGAACTTTGTATTGAGATCCAAAGATAGAGAAGAAGCCATCTAGCTACTAGCTATGGACCCGAAGGTCTGAAGTAAACTACTCACACATCACCGGAGAGGCGATGGAGTTGATGTAGAGGCCCTCCGTGATCAATGCCCCCTCCGGCGGAGCTCCGGAAAAGGCCCCAAGATGGGATCTCTTGGGTACAGAAGGTTGCGGCGGTGGAATTAGGTTTTCGTGGTGCTCCTGGATGTTTGGGGGTACGTGGATATATATAGGAGGAAGAAGTACGTCGGTGGAGCAACGAGGGGCTCACGAGGGTGGATGATGCGCCCAGGGGGGTAGGTGCTCCCCCCTGCCTCGTGGCCTCCTCGATTGTTTCTTGACGCCCACTCCAAGTCTCCTGGATCACGTTCGTTGAGAAAATCACGTTCCCGAAGGTTTCATTCCGTTTGGACTCCGTTTGATATTCCTTTTCGGCGAAACACTGAAATAGGCAAAAAAAAACAACAATTTGGGTTGGGCCTCCGGTTAATAGGTTAGTCCCAAAAATATAATAAAAGTGTAAAAATAAGCCCAATAACATCCAAAATAGATAATATAATAGCATGTAGCAATCAAATATTATAGATACGTTGGAGACATATCAGTGGGTACAATACATTCGTTTCGCTTATGAACGTACAATATACTCCCTCCGATCCCCACAGACTCCCCCCCGCGGGTCATTTCTATCATAGAAATAGACCAAACCTTTATCTCCCTGCATGACATGCAATTGATCTCTGAACATCAATCGATCTCGTCAACATGTGTCGAGGCATGAACCTGTCAAAACTAAGACGCGAAGCGACACGTAGTGGAGGCAAAGTGAAACTTTAAACGAACCGTTTGTTTGTATGCATGTTGGATAAATTACAAAACATTAGAAATACAAGCATGGTCTAGGCCCACATGCGAATGATACTCGGCGGGATGTTCAAATGAGGCATCTGGGAGGATGGACTCGACCGGAGGGCGACATGATCGATGGAGAAGAGGGTTGGAGAGGAATGAGAAATAAGAAAACGCCACATGATTATACTTGGACGGCTCAAATAAACAATAAGTTGTCTCGCTTGGCCTACATAGTGAAAGGCCTAATGCGCAACGTGGATCACTGACGCTCAAATATGGCCGGGAAAATAGGGAAACCAACATGTGGGAAACACCCGTCGGGACGAGGTAGCGCAGACTAGTCCAATGGAGGAGCTGGCCCACGACCTCCTCGCCACTGGTAACCGTTCATGTGGGTCGTGGGGGCCAACAACGTGGCGCAGCTCCAGCACCGCCTCTGGACATGGCGACTGTGGTGAGGGACACACTCATCGTCGCTAGACACGGTTGGTTTCAGTGTGCCAAGGGTGGGGTTAGTGCGGTGGCACGACCAGTAGTATGTTTGGTTTGTGCCCAAGGTTGCCCCATCAAAGCATTGGGTAGCCAAAATTTTGGTTGCCCATGATTTGGCCGACATTGGCAAGAAAAATGAACTAGAGTTGGCTAGAGTTCATTGGCATGCCAAAAAAAATGGCAACCATCCAAACAAAGACCAATCTTTGGGTCATGACCAAAATTTTGGTAAGGTGCACTTTAGCCATAATCCAAACACACCCCAACACCCGGCTCGTCGAGGATGCATGGGGTGCCGGGATGCGTCCGCGGAGTGGTGTAGCGCGGCCAACTGCATCCTCAGGACCTAAGACCATGCTGTGTCATCTTGCTTTTTGAATGACATGCGGGATCGCATGTGAGCAAAGGGCATCTCCAACATTGCCACGACCGCAACTGACTACCCTGGCACACCAAAAACCCTCGTCCCTTGCGCCGTCGCGCAGTGCGTTCCCAGCCGGCGCCAGCTGCCCGCATTCATGTCGTTCGTCCGTATGCCCTCGTTAAGAGGCTCGGTGCCTAAGGAACCAACTCCGGCGACTTAATGACGCACCAAGACGCTTGGCCTCACCAAAATCCGGTACTTAAAGCAGCAACGCCCAGCTAACCTCCACACCATAGCACATCGTCCTCCTTCCTGGCACCACATCCGCCATGACCGCAAGCACGAATGCTCTGCCGGAGAGCTTGTCTTCGGGGATGAAGCTCGAGGTTGCCGCCCTCGCTCAAGTCGCCTCTCGCGACGCAATAGCAGCGTAGCCGGACGCGGATGCAACCGCACAAGCGGTGGCCACGCTGGCGGCCGATGACGGGAGCACCGTCAGCCACGCGTCCTACTTGCCACCGTCCAACGTCCGGCACCGCTGAGGTCGGGGACTCCTCCGAGGATGAGTAGGGCATGGGAGGCGGCACGGCATGCATGGTGTGCCAACTGGCCAATCTATATCCCGTGTTCTACTCTTCCTCGCCGGGGACCACACCTTCACTTCACGGGTCTTGAACCCCGCCCTCGTACATAGAGATCGCAGATGGAGGATGTCGGTTGCCACCGTAGAATAGGTTTAGGGTCGGGTTTCTTTTATTTTTCTATCCTATAAAAGTTCGAAATGTAATAAAAATATGCCGTGTTGCATTAATCCCGGCTGGTGTATATGAACTTTCACAATAATATAGTATATTGTAGGAGTACTAGAAAGATGCCCGTGCGTTGCACGGAAGATCAAGATCTTGTGGGAGAAAAGGATGAATGAGGGAAGGCCTTATCTGCAAATGTGGAGAGGAGTGCGGGTGAATTGTCATAGTTTCCTTCCTATCCATTAGATATAGATCAGACGACCTATATTGCAGGATAACAGGCACACCATCATCACCAACTCTGCTTTTTATTGAACCGAGACAAAGCTAACATGCGAAGTAAAATAAGCACATAGGGTCTATACATACACAAATTATCTTAGGCACTCCAATAGTACGTCCACTACACATTCACACATTTCACATCTTTCTACATCTACGGGAACCTATGAAAGGGTTAATGTAAATTGCCTCTCTCTCTCCTCCCCTGATTTTCATGGTGGTGGGCCCATCCCTCCCCCCAATCTACAATCAACAGCTCACACATTTCACATTACGTTAATTACGTAACTAGGATTACGTAGGTGTAGCATTACTCGTCCTAAAAAACCCAACTAAGCCAACCTCCCAGCATATCGCACGGCAAAAGACCCAGCCACGCCGTTTTAGTCGGGATTACCGGATTACTAGTAGTAGTATCGATGCATTGCGCAAAGCAACACGTTTTTAGGGGGAAAAGCACCTAGTTTAAAAGGAAAAAAGGCAGTACACTCACAGCACCCCTGTCGCGGTCGCATTGCACCCCACACACGTTCGGTCCTGCACACGCCTCACGCAAACGGAACGCCCTTCGGCTTGCCTCTTCCCTTACATGTGGGACTGCACTTGGAGAAACCGACCATGCGCCAAACTCCCCCCGCCCATCGCACGAAAATCCCCCCCAAATCCTAGATTCAACCGCCCTTCAACCAACTAGCCAATAATATTCCCCAACCCCCCCTCCCCCGTCCCCTCCACTCCATTTGCTACGCCAAAGCCACCCTCCCCGCCGCTACGATACGTCGGTGCCGAGGTTCGTAGAGGGGATGCATAGTGATCCTCTTGCTCCCACAGTATGCTCTCGTAGACTGCCGTCCTCTAGCCGCGCCGCCACCACTGGCGACATTCTTGTGGAGGCGCATGGCGGTTAGTGCCGCCACCGCTGGCGACGTTCGTGTGGAGACGCACGGCGGTCAGCTTCTCCCACGGTACGTGCATTCTAGACTGAGGCCCCGTGCATGTCGGTGTAGAGCTGAATGTTAGCTGATAGACGCTGTTAATCTCACTGTTTGCCGAAGTAGTTTACAGTCAATATGCTGAGCTTAAGAAGCTTCCTTGCCCTGTTATGCACTCAATCTGCTTAGCTGAGATGGCATGCCAAGGCCGATTAGTTGCTAAAATATCCTGCCATATATTTATTGTGACGTAGATTGCACTGGTCTAGTAGCCAATCTGTTAGGTGAAATAGCTCTACATCATTTTATACTCGATCTTTGTTGCTGTGATGGCCTTCGATAGTTCGATTGCTATGTGCTTGGCCTCATTGACTGCTGAAACAGCCTGCCATAATTTAGCACTCAAATCTGTTTACTGAATTAGCTTTACATATATTTCGTTACTTAGATCTGCTCATCCAAATATCTTGCCATAGCTTTAGACATCGACCTAGGTATTTTTTTCTGGACTTCATAAAAAACATATATGTTTTTCCTGTAATATCTAGTAGAAGAACTAATTTGTATGTCTAACAGATCGACAAGACTTGGATAACTTCTACTCGAAGATTCTCCGCTGCATATGTCGAGGGGGTTGAAAACTTCATGAACTTTATCAGATCAGAGTACGGTGGTCCGAAATCAGATGTGCTATGCCCGTGTAGCAGTTGTATGAATTCAGTTACAAGACCCCAGTCAACTGTGCAAAATCATCTACACTTGTATGGGATGTCGGTCACAAATACTAGGTGGGTTCATCATGGTGAAGCTGTGAACGTCAATGTTATTGACTACGTGGAAGCAGCAGATCACCATCTTGATCTGCCTGATGCTCAGGTGGAAGAGGAGGAGGAGGTGGTGGTGGAGGAGCCAGTGAGTTTGACCAACATTGAAACAATGCTACGAAATGCTCGAGCATTCCGTGAACTTTCACCTATAGAAGAAAAACGGTGGGCCCGCATGTTGGAACAATGCAACATGGCTGTCACCCCAGGAAATAAGCTGTCAGTATTCTCAGCTATGGTCACCTTTCTTCAGGTGAAGACATCTGAGTGGATGACCAACAAATCATTCGATGTGATGTTGTCTGCTTTCCGCAAAGCTTTCCTAGATGCGTCTGAGCTACCACACACCTACAGTAAAATGAAGAATTTCTTTCGTGCAGTTGGAATTGGATATGATATGATCCATGTTTGTAAGAATAATTGTGTTCTGTTCCAGAAGGATTATGCCAACTTAAGTGAATGCCCGAAATGCAAATCATCAAGATGGAAAGATGGCGATGCTGTGAAGAAGATTCCTCATAATGTTCTGAGACATTTTCCAGTTACACCAAGATTGCAGAGGTTGTTTCATGATGCTGAAACAAGAGAGGATGTACTATGGCATTCTAGGAACCAGGAGTACAAAGATCAGAATGTAATGAGCCATCCATCACATGGTAGTGAGTGGAAAAGCTTCAATCAGAAACACAAAAAGTTTGCTGCTGACCCGAGAAACATTAGACTTGGCTTAGCTTCAGATGGATTTAACCCATTTGGCCACCAGAGCGCCACATATAGCATGTGGCCAGTGCTTGTTATCCCTTACAACATGCCTCCAAATGTCTGTACTGAAGAATCAAACTACATGATGGCCTTGCTCATCCCAGGTCCAAAAAGTCCTGGAAAGGATTTTGATTTGTTCATGGAGCCTCTTGTGGAGGAACTTCAACAGCTATGCAGGGGTGTTCTCACTCGAGACCTATATAGCAGCCCACCACCTGAGTTCTTTCTGCGTGCTGTTATAATTTGGCGCATCCATGATTATCCGGCTTTGGGCACTATGTCAGGGCGAACGGCACATGGTTACAATGCATGTGTTTGTTGTGACAGGAATCCGCTGTCATACACAATACTTAGCAAGATCTGTTACATTGGACACCGCAGTTTCCTTGCCAAGGACAAGCCACATCCTAGAAAATACCAAAGACATGTGTTCAATGCAACACATGAAAACGTGATGCGCCAAAGAGGTCACCGCCGATGAGTTGCAAGTGGAATTAGAGAAGGTCAGGCATATTACACCAGGAAACCATCCTGGTAATGGTAGCGGGAAAAGGAAGCATGGCAGGGAAGAAGAGAGATTATTGTTTACCCACAGGTCCACTTTGTGGGACTTGGAGTATTGGAAAGATTTGGATCTGCGGCATAATCTTGATGTGATGCACATCGAGAAAAATATATGTGACAGCATTATCGGCACACTTCTTAATATTGAAGGCAAGACGAAAGATACCTTAAAATCTAGGATTGATTTGACACACCTGGGTACCAGACAGGATTTGCAGGTGCAAGATGAAGGTAAACCACGGGATATGGCACCAGCTGTGTACGTCTTGGACAAGGTAAAAAGAAAAGAATTCTGCGAGGTCCTATCATGTGTGAGATCCCCACATGGATTTGCTTCCAACCCTGAAAGGAGAGTCAGTGCAGATGGAAACAAGGTACAAGGGTTGAAAACTCATGACTGCCACGTCCTACTTCAAAGGGTTTTACCTGTTATCTAGAGGATTGGGCCGCCCTGACTTATACAGAGCAGTTGCAGAGTTGGGACTATTCTTCAGGGAACTCTGCAGTAGAAATATCAGGATAGATGCTTTGGAGTGTCTTAGAGACAAGATACCAACTATCCTATGCGACCTTGAGAAGATATATCCTCCAGCCTTCCTTGATGTGATGATGCATTTGGCTGTTCATCTACCTGATGAGGCACTACTTAGAGGTCTAGTACAGTATGGCTGTATGTACCCTATTGAAAGGCGGCTAGGCACTTTCATGTTAGGAACAGAGCTTGACCCGAGGGTTCCATTGCAGAGGCCTACACTGCTACAGAAGCATTGACATTCTTCTCAAAATACATTGAAACAGCTGATCAGCTTAGCAAAGAGGTGAGTGAAGACAATCCCGGGCTCAATGTTTTTTATTATTCTGTTCGAGTTACAGGGAAGAGTTGACAAGAGGACAAACCTAAAGATTTGGACAAAATGGTTTGGTATGTGTTGAATAACTGTCCTGAGATACTACCTTATATCAAGTAAGTGCTAAGTACTGCAACTTATACATCGTAATTGTAACATCCCAAATTTTCAATTTGGAATGTTATACATTAGATCATCAATGTATATCATATTTTATTTGCTTTTGGTTTGGATCCAAGAAATTCTACGCAACTCAAGGACCCACGGAGAGAGTTGGGGATTTCGTTATTTTCATATTTGAGTTTTCTCAAATTTTGAGAATAGGATCATTTGATTTTATTTATTTTATCATCAATTATTTCTATTACAAAAATATGAGCGAGGGAACAAAATGACTTTCCCAAAATAAAGAAATATTGAGGATTTAATAAAAAATCAAATAAGATTTTATTTCGGAGTTTTTCGTTATTTTATTTGAATTTAGGAAAAATGTGCGTTTTCAAAATTGCATTTAGCCCCAAATAAATGTTCACCTTGTGCGGCTTGATTTTAGAAGCCCGGGAAAATTTATTTCGGGATTTTTGCAGTCCGTTTAGTATTTCTTTTTATTTTTCTTCCGCGCGTAATTATTTAAAAAATATCGAACAGACCTACGGGCCGTGTCCGACCCGGACTCCGGCCCGACTCGCCCTTATAAGCCGGCCCACCCCAGGCCGAACCCTAGCTCCGAGCCGGCCCAAGCCCCGCCCGCCGCTGCCGCCACCAGCGCCCCCGCCGCCGCCGCACGCCGCCGCCGCCCGCCGGAGCCGCTGCCGACTCGCCGCCCAAGGTCGCCTCGAAATCCGCGCCGTTTTTTCCCAAAAAACTATTTTTTCCGTCAGTTTTTTTAGTTTCGGTTTTTTTAAATAGATCGGTTTTTCTGATTTTTTTAATTAGCGAGCATTCGTCCGTTCGTTCGTTCTAACGAACGTTCGTCGTTTTTCTTTTTCTCGGATTAAACCCGCGATTTTTCTGATCGTGATTCGTGATCCGATTTTCGTTTTAGTATAACTTTTCGCTCGTTTATCGGAATCAGGCGATTCAAGCGCCTGGAGTTTCGTCTCGAAACCCTCTATCCGATTAACCAACTTAAATAAGTTTTTGCTACTGTAAAAATTGCCCTAGATCCAGAGTAGTAGAACGAAGTTGGTTTCTTTCGCCGTTTGACTTTCATTGCTTCGTTCGATTTGATTCTTTTTGCAAACCGGAGTTCTTAAGTTGAACCTTCTGGTTAGATCTCTTATTTGACTTTTACCTGTGCATTAGATGAGTACTTATTGTATGCTTGTTTGTGTGTTTGCGATAGAATACCCGGAGTGCGCCGCCTGTTACTTCGAATCCCTAGGTTTCGTGGATCATCAGCAAGGCAAGTAACACTTTGATCATACCTTTTCTACTACCCAGTTTTATTGCATTACATCAATCCTCAAACATTGCATGATTAGGATCTAATCAAAATGTGGGATGGGAAGTAGTTGAGGTAGTACCTATCACCTGTTATATATCAAACCTTTGGGAGTCACTTCTAAGTTTGCTTATTGCTATGCTATGCTAGTAGACGTGGATTGGGTGAGTGATATCCATGACAGATGTGAGTATTGTTAATTAATGGTTTATCTAAGGTGGCAACTTAAACACACATCTGGGTGGATTGAGGAACCTGGGTAATCCAGGACTTGCTTGTTTTCTTTTGGACCGCCACCCAGGCTCAAAGGGATCATGAGATTATTCATGCTAGAAACTTCCGTGTGCAGCCACAAGCTATTATGGGCTCTAGCATAGTTGACTAAGTCATGCGAACTCTGACAGTGGTAGACTAGCAGATGTAGGGGATGTAGGTGGTACAGTCTACCCGATCGTAAGGTGCGAGCGCTTCTGAAAGACTATGTCTCGGTCATCCGTCTTCTCAAACACCATGTAGTGCGAGAAACCAAGCGGAGGCGATTGAGTCTTGTGGGGAAAAGTGCGCAAACCTCTGCAGAGTGTATTAAACTAATCATGATTAGCCGTGTCCCCGGTTATGGACATCTTGAGTATCTAGTACCTGGATTATCATGTGAATCTAAACATGTTACCCTAAATTAATTTTGTTGGGCTTTGTTAATGATCATGCTTAATTGGGATTGAGAATGGTGTCAACCATTCTCAATGTTTAACAACTACCATGATAGTTAAATAAATTTATTCCTTTGCAGTAGGGAAAAATTGGCTTTACGCAAAACTGTAACCATAGAGCTTTCCACCAGCCAAATATGCATATAGAATAGCTGTTTCATTCCACTACTCTCTATGTGTTACATTGCCAGCATATTCCATGTGCTGACCCGTTTTCGGGCTGCAACGTTAATGTTGCAGACTTTTCAGACGACGATTAAGGAGTTTTTAGGTCTTGGTTCTATACTCAGTGATGCTGTTGGAGTTGATGGACTCACTTATCTTCCAAGCCTTCCACTGTTATCGTTATTAGATGGCCTTAAGCATATTTATTGTAATAAGTTCTCTATTGAGACACTCGATGTAATAAGTGTGTGATTGCTACTCTGCTATAAATCCTCCGAGTACTGTGTGGTGTCAGCATTACTGATCCAAGGATGACACCGGAGCACAGAGATCAGACTGTTTGAGGTCTGGTCGCTACAGAGATGGTATCAGAGCACACGCTGACTGTAGGACACGACCACTAAGCTAAAGACCTAGATCACTATTCACTCTCTTCTCTTCTGACTCCTCATCTTTCCTACTCTTTTAGGATGGCGGATGCAAGGAACAAGTTCACGCAACCGGATGAAGATACACCCTTTGGACGTCACTTGAAGGAAGTCACTAGATACCTGAACATAGGAGTATCAAGCTTCACCGGAACCTACAACACCACTTTACCTGAAGAAGAGCACTGGATGATTCAAGTTCAAGTTCCAGGAAGGACGTTCATGCCAGTCACTGAGCCCATAGAGTTTTCTTTTGATGCACCAACTTGGAATCTAGGTAAGAGCATGTCAGCTCACATCGCCATGGGACGCATTGGAGAAGTCTACCGCAAGGATCTCAAGGATACTATCTACCAGATTTGTGGGCGCCGAGATGAGCACTGGGAGATGATCAGTACCAGGAAGGATAGATCAATTGCATCTTTTATCCAGGAGTTAAACCAGCACATTCGACGACAGGAGAACCAGATGTGCGCTGACATGATAGATCTGAAGAAGGCAAGGACAAGAATCAAGGAACTAGAGGAAGAACTCAAGGCTACACGTGAAGATTATGAAGAAGAAATTGAAGTATTGGTGGATAAGAATGCCGGCCTAACAATGAAGATCGGGATATTTATGGGAGGCCCTACACCAGTAGATGAAGACGAAGAACCCAAGGAGATTAGCCCGGAAGACTACATCATCATCGACGACACCGATTCGGACCCAGATAGTAGCGATGATGACTATGTTGATGAAGTTGGAGCAGATATCATGGAGTCTGCAACCGAAGAATATATCTAGTAGACCACCTCATCAGTAGTAGTAGTCCACCATGTAAATAAAGTAGTCCGAGCACTTTTGTGATAGTTAGATTGATCGTATGCCCTTGTTTGATTGAATGAAGTGAATTGTTTGCTTTTGTCTCATGTGCATATGGGTAGTGTTTTCTCTTAGACCCCCTCTATTCTTACATCTCATCTTTTCTAAACCCTCAGATGCCTCCGAGACATGACCCCGGATCTACTTTTCCACCGGAGCTCACCCAGTTGATCCAGCAACAGAACACATTGATGCAGTTGCTAGTCCAGAATCAGAATCAGGGGAACAACAACAACAACAACCCACCACCACCACCACCTGTTGATCACTTAGCCCATTTTCTTAGGCTGAATCCGCCGGTGTTTTCCAGTAGCACCGAGCCGATAGTAGCAGATGATTGGCTCTGCAAGACAGCTAGAGAGTTGACCACCGCAGGATGCATAGATGCGGAGAAGGTGAAGTTTGCCGCACATCAGCTTGAAGGACCCGCAACATCATGGTGGGAGAATTTCACAGCCACTTTCCCTATCGACACTGTCACATGGGACCAGTTTCAGCAGGCTTTCCATACTGCCCATGTTTCAACAGGAGCTATGGCCATGAAGAAGCGAGAGTTTCACAACTTGCGCCAAGGAGGACGGACAGTTGGCCAATATGTGAAGGACTTTAGTAAATTAGCACGTTATGCCCCAGATGACGTTGCTACGGATGCAACTAAGCAGGAGAAGTTTCTGGAAGGACTAAATGATGAGTTGAGCATGCAGTTGATGGTAGCAACCTTCAACAACTACCAGGAGTTGGTAGATCATGCTCTTATGATTGAAGGGAAGCAGCAGCAAATTGAAAATCGCAAGAGGAAGTATGGACAAGGAAAGTACAATTCAGGAGCTCAGCAGAAGCCACGTTTTACCCCTAGATCGGGAGGACATTTTCAGCATACCCATGGAGGAGGTAGCTCGCACAACCACAATGGCACCAAGAATGGTAATGGGAATGGAGGAAGCAACGGCCAGAATCGCACCAACCCATCAACCCCAGCCAAGAAAGACCTGAGCCAAGTCACTTGCTTGAAGTGTTCGAAGACCGAACATTATGCCAATGAATGCCCTGAATTACAAAATGGAAATAGCAATGGAAGCTCTGGGAAGAAGCCGAACCCTTTCAACAGAGGACAGGTGAACCACGTTAGCGTGGAGGAGGTTGAAGCTCAGCCTGATGCAGTAATAGGTAAGTTTTTGGTTAAGTCATTTACTGCACTCATTCTTTTTGATACTGGTGCATCGCATTCATACATCTCAAGGGGATTTGTGGATAAGTATAACCTGTCAACCCAAGCCCTTAGGTCACCCATGTTAGTAACCTCGCCTGGAGCAGAATATATGGCTTGTAGATGGTGTGATCGGTTACCATTAAGGATTGGTAACTATGTTTTTCCCTCAGACCTAATAGTATTGGAATCCAAAGGATTGGATGTGATATTAGGCATGGATTGGTTGTCAAAGTATGAAGGGAACATTGAATGTGCCAGTAAGTCAATTTTGCTTACCACCCCAGAAGGGAGAAGGATAAAGTATGTATCCCGACATGTGCCAAAAAGGACTCAAGTAAATTGCTTAATAGGAGTTGTGCAGGAGGAAGTACCAGTAGTGAAGGATTTCCCCGATGTATTCCCAGAAGAGTTGCCAGGCATGCCACCGAATAGAGATATTGAGTTTTTGATTGAGCTATTGCTAGGCATAGGGCCAATATTGAAGAGACCATACAGAATGCCTGCAAAGGATTTGGTGGAAATTAAGAAGCAGATTAATGAGTTACTGGATAAGGGATATATTCGCCCAAGTTCTTCGCCTTGGGGATTGCCAGTACTTCTAGTGGAGAAGAAGGATGGATCGTTAAGGATGGTTGTAGATTATCGAGGATTGAATGAAGTAACAATCAAGAACAAGTACCCACTACCAATGATCAATGATCTGTTTGATCGATTGCAAGGAGCTAAGGTATTTTACAAGATCGATCTGTGATCAGGATACCACCAGTTGAAGATTCGAGAAGAGGATATACCTAAGACAGCTTTTACCACCAGGTATGGGCTGTACGAATATACCGTTATGTCATTTGGTCTGACTAACGCACCTGCATATTTCATGAACATGATGAACAAAGTGTATATGGAGTTCTTGGATAAGTTCGTCGTAGTGTTCATTGATGATATCCTGGTTTACTCGAAGAATGAAGAGGAACATAAGGAACATTTGCGTTTGGTTCTTGGAAAGCTCAGAGAACATCAGTTGTATGCCAAGTTCAGCAAATGCGAGTTTTGGCTGAAGGAAGTAGGATTTCTCAGACACGTTATATCCGGAGAAGGTATAGTAGTTGATCGCACTAAAGTTGATATCGTGACCAAGTGGGAAGCACCAACCACCGTGGGAGAGATCCGGAGTTTTCTTGGACTCGCAGGATACTACCGGAGATTTATTGAGAATTTCTCAAAGATTGCGAAACCTATGACTGAGTTGTTGAAGAAAGATACCAAGTTCATATGGACGGAGGAATGTGAGGCTAGTTTCCAGGAGTTGAAGAAACGTTTGGTTACCACACCAGTGTTGATTTTGCCAGACCAGACCAAGGATTATGAGGTGTATTGCGACGCTTCACGTCGAGGACTTGGAGCAGTGCTTATGCAGGAAGGGAGAGTTGTTTCATATGCCTCAAGACAGCTTAAGCCTCATGAGTTGAATTATGCTACGCATGATTTGGAGTTAGCAGCCGTAGTGCATGCACTGAAAACTTGGAGACATTTTCTGATTGGAAACCATTGCGAGGTGTATACGAATCATAAGAGTTTGAAGTATATTTTCACACAGAAGGAGTTAAACCTCAGACAAAGGAGATGGTTGGAGCTCATCAAGGATTACGATATGAAATTGCATTATCATCCCAGAAAGGCTAATGTAGTAGCTGACGCCTTAAGCCGTAAGAGCCATGTCAATACGTTAATGACGGGAGAAATACCAAAGGAGTTAGCAGAAACTCTTCGTGAACTATGTTTGGAAATAGTCTCGAGAGGCTATGTAGCAGCATTGGAGATTCAGTCTACATTGATGGATAAAATCAGAGAAGCTCAAAGGAATGACAAGGAGATTGCTTCTATTAAGGAGAAACTTAGCAAAGGAAATGCTAAGGGATTTCGTGAGGATGAGCACGATACCCTATGGTTTGAAGACCATGTTTACGTGCCTAATGACCCGGAGATCAGGAAGTTGATACTACAAGAGGCACATGATTCTCCATATTCGATTCACCCAGGAAATACCAAGATGTATTTGGATTTGAAGGATATTTTCTGGTGGATCGGAATGAAGAAGGATATTGCGGAGTACGTAGCAGTTTGTGATGTATGTCAGAGAGTGAAGGCAGAGCATCAGAAACCAGCAGGATTGCTGCAGCCATTGCCGATACCCGAATGGAAGTGGGATAAGTTAGGCATGGATTTTATCACGGGATTACCCAGGACGCGTACAGGCTATGACTCGATTTCGGTTGTAGTTGATCAATTAACGAAGGTAGCTCATTTCATCCCGGTAAAAACCACTTACACCAGTGCTAAGTTAGCGAAGATATACATGACCAGGATCGTATGTCTGCATGGAGTTCTGAGGAGTATCATATCAGATAGAGGAACCCAGTTTACCTCAAAGTTCTGGAAGAAGTTGCACGAAACTTTGGGTACTAGGCTAGAATTCAGTACAGCTTTTCATCCACAGACAGATGGACAGACCGAGAGAATCAATCAGATTTTGGAGGATATGCTGAGAGCTTATGCGCTAGATTATGGATCTAGTTGGGACGAAAATTTCCCATATGTAGAGTTCTCTTACAACAACAGTTATCAAGCCAGTTTAAAGATGGCCCCTTTCGAAGCCTTGTACGGAAGGAGGTGCATGCCACCGTTGTCATGGGACGAAGTTGGAGACCGCCAGTTGTTTGGACCTGATTTGATTAAAGAGTCTGAACAGAAGGTGAAGTTGATTCGCGATAGGCTCAAGATAGCCCAGTCCAAACAAAAGAGTTATGCAGATTCTAAACGCAAGGAGACTGTTTACGAACTTGGAGATATAGCTTATCTTCGAGTATCACCACTTCAGGGAACAAAGAGTTTTGGAGTTAAAGGAAAGTTAGCGCCACGATTTGTAGGACCATATCGAGTTTTAGAGCGTATGGGAGAAGTGGCCTACAAGTTGAAATTGCCCGAAGGATTGTCGGGAGTTCATGATGTGTTCCACGTTTCTCAGTTGAAGAAGTGCCACGCGGAGATGGCTGACATACCTTTGAGAGATACAATGCCATTGGAAACAATTCAATTGGACAGCGATTTGACCTATGAGGAGAAACCAATTAAGATTCTAGAGTATACCAGTCGAGTCACTCGCAGCAAGGTTATCAAGTTTTGCAAAGTTCAGTGGAGCCACCACACGGAGGACGAAGCCACCTGGGAACGAGAGGAAGATTTGCTCAAGGACCACCCTCACCTATTTTCTTGCCAACCCGAATCTCGAGGGCGAGATTCATCTTAAGGGGGGTAGGTTTGTAACATCCCAAATTTTCAATTTGGAATGTTACACATTAGATCATCAATGCATATCATATTTTATTTGCTTTTGGTTTTGATCCTAGAAATTCTATGCAACTCAAGGGCCCATGAAGAGAGTTGGGGATTTCGTTATTTTCATATTTGAGTTTTCTCAAATTTTGATAATAGGATCATTTGATTTTATTTATTTTATCATCAATTATTTCTATCACAAAAATATGAGAGAGGGAATAAAATGACTTTCCCAAAATAAAGAAATATTGAGGATTTAATAAAAAAATCAAACAAGATTTTATTTCGGAGTTTTTCGTTATTTTATTTGAATTTAGGAAAAATTGCGTTTTTCAAAATTGCATTTAGGCCCCAAATAAATGTTTACCTTGTGCGGCTTGATTTTAGAAGCCCGGGAAAATTTATTTCGGGATTTTTGGAGTCTGGTTAGTATTTCTTTTTATTTTTCTTCCACGCGTAATTATTTAAAAAATATCGAACCGACCTACGGGCCGTGTCCGACCCGGACTCCGGCCCGACTCGCCCTTATAAGCCGGCCCACCCCAGGCCGAACCCTAGCCCCGAGCCGCCCCAAGCCCCGCCTGCCGCCGCCGCCACCTGCGCCGCCGCCGCCGCCGCCACCTGCGCCGTCGCCGCCGCCGCCGCCACCTGCGCCGCCGCCGCCACCGACTCGCCGCCTGAGGTCGCCTCGAAATCCGTGCCGTTTTTTTTTCGAAAAACTGTTCGGTTTTTCTGTCGGTTTTTTTAGTTTCGATTTTTTTAATAGATCGGTTTTTCCGATTTATTTAATTAGCGAGCGTTCGTCCGTTCGTTCGTTCTAACGAACATTCGTCGTTTTTCTTTTTCTCGGATTAAATCTGCGATTTTTCTGATCGCGATTCCTGATCCAATTTTCATTTTAGTATAACTTGTCGCTCGTTTATCGGAATCAGGCGATTCAACCGCCTGGAGTTTCGTCTCGAAACCCTCTATCCGATTAACCAACTTAAACAAGTTTTTGCTACTGTAAAAATGCCCTAGATCCAGATTAGTAGAATGAAGTTGTTTTCTTTCGCTGTTTGACTTTCGTTGCTTCGTTCGATTTGATTCTTTTTGCAAACCGGAGTTCTTAAGTTGAACCTTCTGGTTAGATCTCTTATTTGACTTTTACCTGTGCATTAGATGAGTACTTATTCTATGCTTGTTTGTGTGTCTGCGATAGAATAACCGGGGTGTGCCGCCTGTTACTTCGAATCTCTAGGTTTCGCGGATCATCTGCAAGGCAAGTAACACTTTGATCATACCTTTTCTACTACCCAGTTTTATTGCATTAGATCAATCCTCAAACATTGCATGATTAGGATCTAATCAAAATGTGGGATGGGAAGTAGTTGAGGTAGTACCTATCACCTATTATATGTCAAACCTTTGGGAGTTACGTCTACGTTTGCTTATTGCTATGCTATGCTAGTAGACGTGGATTGGGTGAGTGATATCCATGACAGATGTGAGTATTGTTAATTAATGGTTTATCTAAGGTGGCAACTTAAACACACATCTGGGTGGATTGAGGCACATGGTTAATCCAGGACTTGCCTGTTTTCTTTTGGACCGCCACCCAGGCTCATAGGGATCATGAGATTATTCATGCTAGAAACTTCCGTGTGCAGCCACAAGCTATTATGGGCTCTAGCATAGTTGACTAAGTCGTGCGAACTCTTACAGTGGTAGACTAGCAGATGTAGGTGATGTAGGTGGTACGGTCTACCCGGTCATAAGGTGCGAGCGCTTCTGAAAGACTATGTCTCGGTCATCCGTCTTCTCAAACACCATGTAGTGCGAGAAACCAAGCGGAGGCGATCGAGTCTTGTGGGGAAAAGTGCGCAAACCTCTGCAGAGTGTATTAAACTAATCATGATTAGCTATGTCCCCCGGTTATGGACATCTTGAGTATCTAGTACCTGGATTATCATGTGAATCTCAACATGTTACCCTAAATTAGTTTTGTTGGGCTTCGTTAATGATGATGCTTAATTGGGATTGAGAATGCTGTCAACCATTCTCAATGTTTAACAACTACCATGATAGTTAAATAAATTTATTCCTTTGCAGTAGGGAAAAATTGGCTTTACGCAAAACTGTAACCATAGAGCTTTCCACCAGCCAAATATGCATATAGAATAGCTGTTTCATTCTGTTACTCTCTATGTGTTACATTGCTAGCATATTCCATGTGCTGACCCGTTTTCGGGCTGCAACGTTAATGTTGCAGACTTTTCAGACGACGATTAAGGAGTTTTTAGGTCGTGGTTCTATACTCAGTGATGCCGTTGGAGTTGATGGACTCACTTATCTTCCAAGCCTTCTGTTGTTATCATTATTAGATGGCCTTAAGCCATATTTATTGTAATAAGTTCTCTATTGAGACACTCGATGTAATAAGTGTGTGATTGCTACTCTGCTATAAATCCTCCGAGTACTGTGTGGTGTCAGCATTACTGATCCAGGGATGACACCGGAGCACAGAGATCAGACTGGTTGAGGTCTGGTCGCTACAGTAATCTACTAAACTTGTAGCACATTCTTATATATTTAGATGTTTGAGGCGATCACTATGTTGTGCAGCATCTACAAAAAGGAGTTACTGCCGCAAAATCCAAGAAACATAACAAACTGATTATGGCAGGATTTGCGAAATGGTTCAAGAGCCATGTAAGCTTTTGAATTGCACTATCAGTTTTTTAATATATTGAGTACATAAGATGATCAGCTTGTCCATTTTCTAACCATAGGTTAAGAAGATGCGGGAGGATGGGCGTGCAGTTGATGATGCCCTTTACTCACTAGCAATGGGTCCTGATACTCGGGTAAGACATTATGAATCTTGCGTTGTTGGAGATGTGTGCTACAACACCCTTGCATGAGACGAAGGCAGGAAGACACAAAATAGTGCCATCATGAGCACATATATGTATGACAAAGAGACAACTAAAATGTATGCTAACATAACAGACATTGTTAAGTTGTAGTGTATCTCCAGTTTCGAGGATCATCGGTGTGTGGTTCTATTGTGCTGTCGTTGGTATAACCTATTTTCCAGGATCGCAAAACCCAGAGCTGATGATTATTTCAAATCCATCAATGTCCAGGCGGCGTACCAGACCAACGAGCCTTTTATTTTGGCAAATCAAGCAACACATATATTTTTCTTGGAAGACACATTTCCACGTAGCGATGACTGGAGAGTATTGCAAAGGTTTGAGCAGAGGAATTCGTTTAATGAAGTTGCACAACAAGATGATGCTTACACTGCTCCTGATGTACAAGATAACATAGATGTTCCTAATATCTTTGAGAACCATCATGTCAATTACGCCGGCGAAAAGATTTCCTGTCGTGCTGTGGACATACAAGAGTTAATCAAGAAGAAGCCAATGTTCGAGGACGTTGAGGATGAAGCAGAAGATGCCACCGTGGGGAATTACGATTCAGACTGATACACATGGCGAAGATGTTGATGCTTCTGCTGCGGATGATGATTACATTGCTTTTGTCGTACTTGCCTGTCAGAAGACGTTTTTTATCTACTATGTGAAATTGTGTTTGCTATGACAACTGAAACCTGATGAACATGTTGTTTAGTATTTTCCTGTGAGAACATACTTGTTATGTATGCTGATTTGTGTTTGGTGATTGTATGACGACTAAAACATGATGACATTGTTTTTTAGTTGTACTCATATTTGGCTGTGAAACTTGAATTTGATGACATAGTTTGTTGTTGGGCTGCAATTTGCTCGACATCTTCAAATGAGAACAAAGCTGACTCAACAGGGCCTCTGCTAATTTATTTATTTTATTACCAAAAGGGCCTTTGCTATTTATTTATTTATGAGCAAAAGGGGATACCCACCGATTTCCGTTAATATAAATCATTAGATGTTCACAACACTATGCCGAGCCTGCTACACAGGTTTCATTCATTACTAGTTTCAGCAAAGTGCTCATGTCATAGCCACTGAATACATCACGAGTGCTACATACACTGCAAATAAAGAGACAATCATCCTATAGAGCACAACGATTTTGCCCATTATCTTCACAAGCTCTTTCATCTTCTCATTGTTGTCAAGGCCGTTCAACAGCTATTGCTTGGCCATGATCAGAGGAACTGCATCTTTAACCTTCTGCTCTTCATCTTCCTCTTCTGTCGTTCCTTTAGTTACTTGTCCAACACCCCAACCTGCTGGTATTGGGATTCCTCGGCTAACCAAATAATCAGCGTAGTTGCACTCCCCCACATCAGCAACTTCCTAGAAATACAGATCACACGAATCTTCCCTTTTCTGCAGGAATCAAATTGGAAGATCATCAACCAAACTATTAAAAAAATCAGCAACTAAAAGCAGCAGAAAAACACTTAAACATATTATCACCCCATGATTCGGGCATTTGTAGAAGACTCGGCCAGGGTTGAGGATTGTGGTTGAGACGCGACGGATGACTCTGCATGATTTGCAGCAGTGGCACCACACCAACGGCAGCGGGTTGCGATGAGCAACCGGCTGCGGTGCGCGTGCCGGCGGGGGTGTAATGAGACCCACAGGCGATGGTACGGGTGGCGACTTGGTGCATATCTGGTTGTTGCCTGCTGAAGAGCAGGTGGACAAGCAACCAACGGACATGGTTGCTGCGGCCAGAGCTTCTGATGCTAGGTAGAGTAAGTAGAGAAGAGGAGAAGCAAACGTTGGATATGTCAGTTTCATTACTTGTAGAGTAGCATAGCACCATATATGGTCATAGTCTAGGTTTGGATTCGAACCAGCTACAGGAGCACGTCTCTCTTTGTTCTAAAACTCAGCAACGTCTCCTTACTGGTACACTAGCTTGTTCTGTACGCCTTCTCAAGTCTGTGATTCCTCTAGCTGACATCTGGGACCCACCAGAAGGGCCTCTGTATTTCGCAAAAAAAAACGTGCCCCCGCTGACAGGTCGGACCCACCAGCTATCTTCGCACGCAAGGAAGTGCCTCCTTATTACGCACACAAAAAATGAATACTCCCCCTGCCAGCTGGAACCCAGCATAGTGGGAGGCTGACTTGTGGGCCCACCAAGTTGACGGGGACGGAGGGCTTTGTCAACTTAGTCAATACGAACGATTCTAGCTCCAGTTATCATACGATGTTCATCCAACGACCATAGTGCTTCTTCAACCTCTGGTCTTCTTGCCCCAGTCGCCCAAACCAGCGCCGGTCGTACCTCGTGCTCCTACCTCCCGTGGCCGGCTGCGATGCCGCGGAGGCCTCACCGCCCCTACTACTCCCACCGCTGGCTAGGTCATCCCTCTACTCACCCACACCCCCTGTTACTTTGCGGCGACGGCAGCCTCACACCGCAGCCAAACCAGTGAAACCTCGTACTCCTCTCCGCGTGGGAAACCACTGCCGCGTCTTCCCCAGCTCAGCGTCGTCCCCTTCCTAGGCCTCGCCGTCGTCAACCGCCTTGGTGCTCTCGGCGCGGCATGGTCAATGTGGTTAACAACCAACTTCCATCGGAAGAGTACTGTACGTGGAGAGGCTGACAGCTGGGTCCACGGCCATAGCCCAGTTTTTTTGTGATTTGCCAAGTAAGTCACTTTGCCAGGCCTGTTGGGCTGCAAATCTTCCAAGCCGAGGAGAGCTTCATTCGGCTGGCCGAGAAAATGGCCTATCAATAATGAGAAATTGGTTGTACATTTTTAAAACACATCAAACCGGCAATTAGTTTCATTTTTTTTCATTTTGAGATTTTAAATTGCATTGATTTTTATGCGTGGACAATTTGTTGGATTTTATATTGATATACATTTATTTTTAAAATCAGTTTGAATGTGACTCGAAATTTCGGGATTAAGAACAGTTCGGACCGCACCGAAATATGCAAAATTTCATATAATTTTTTAACCATGGCCACAATATGGGCTGTAATGCTAACAAAAATAATATGGGCTCCAAAAAAACCTTAAGAATTAGCAAATGGGCTGTAAATTATTAGAAATAATGGCAGATGGGATGTATGCTGTTTTCCAAAGATTTGAGGCTTTCCAAAAAAAGGTTGACGCACAAGCAGTGACTGTTGGATGTCCATCCAACGGCCGTCATGCTTCTTCAATCTCTGGTCTTCCTGCTCCAGCCGCTCAAACAAGCACCGGCGGGACTGCCTGCTCCCTCCTCCCCGCGGCCGGCTGTGCTGCCGCGCAGGCCTCACCGACCCACCGTACTCCCATCGCTGGCCTAGTGATACATCTCCAACGTATCTATAATTTTTGATTGCTCCATGCTATATTATCTACTATTTTGGACATTATTGGGCTTTATTATCCACTTTTATATTATTTTTGGGACTAACCTATTAACCAGAGGCCCAACCCAGAATTGTTGTTTTTTTGCCCGTTTTACTGTTTCGAAGAAAAGGAATATCAAACGGAGTCCAAACGGAATGAAACCATTGGGAACATGATTTTCTCAACGAACAAGACCCGGGAGACTTGGACCCTACGTCAAGAAAGGAAACATGAGGCCACGAGGTAGGGGGCGCACCCACCCCCACCAGGCGCGCCCTCCACCCTCGTGGGCCCCTGTTGCTCCACCGACGTACTCCTTCCTCCTATATATATCCACGTACCCCCAAACGATCAGATACGGAGCCAAAACCCTAATTCCACCGCCGTAACTTTCTGTATCCACGAGATCCCATCTTGGGGCCTGTTCCGGAGCTCCGCCGGAGGGGGCATCGATCATGGAGGGCTTCTACATCAACACCATAGCCCCTCCGATGAAGTGTGAGTAGTTTACCTTAGACCTACGGGTCCATAGTTAGTAGCTAGATGGCTTCTTCTCTCTTTTTGGATCTCAATACAATGTTCTCCCCCTCTCTTGTGGAGAACTATTCGATGTAATCTTTTTTTTGCGGTGTGTTTGTTGAGACCGATGAATTGTGGGTTTATGATCAAGTCTATCTATGAACAATATTTGAATCTTCTCTGAATTCTTTTATGTATGATTGGTTATCTTTGCAAGTCTCTTCGAATTATCAGTTTGGTTTTGCCTACTAGATTGATCTTTCTTGCAATGGGAGAAGTGCTTAGCTTTGGGTTCAATCTTGCGGTGTCCTTTCCCAGTGACAGTAGGGGCAGAAAGGCACGTATTGTATTGTTGCCATCGAGGATAACAAGATGGGGTTTTCTTCATATTGCATGAGTCTATCCCTCTACATCATGTCAGCTTGCTTAAGGCGTTACTCTGTTTTTAACTTAATACTCTAGATGCATGCTCGATAGCGGTCGATGAGTGGAGTAATAGTAGTAGATGCAGGCAGGAGTCGGTCTACTTGTCTCGGACGTGATGCCTATATTCATGATCATACCTAGATATTCTCATAACTATGCTCAATTCTGTCAATTGCTCAACAGTAATTTGTTCACCCACCGTAGAATACGTATGCTCTCGAGAGAAGCCACTAGTGAAACCTATGGCCCCCGGGTCTATCTTTATCATATTGATGTCCTACTACTTAGTTATTTCCTTTGCTATTTACTTTGACTTTATTTTACTTTTCATCTTTTATCATAAAAATACCAAAAATATTATCTTATCATATCTATCAGATCCCACTCTCGTAAGTGGCCTTATAGGGATTGACAACCCCAATTTGCGTTGGTTACAAAGATTTATTTGTTTTGTGCAGGTACGAGGGACTCGCACGTAGCCTCCTACTGGATTGATACCTTGGTTCTCAAAAACTAAGCGAAATACTTACGCTACTTTGCTGCATCATCCCTTCCTCTTCGAGGAAAACCAACGCAGTGCTCAAGAGGTAGGACCTAGCCATCCCTCTACTCACCCACACCTACTGTTATTCTCTGGCGACGGCAGACGATCTAGTAAACCCTCGTACAGTCGTAGTCCCCTCCGCGTGGGAAACAACTGCCGAGTCTTCCCTGGCTCCATGTCGTTCCCTTCTTAGGCCTCGCTGTCATCCACCGCCGTGGTGCTCTCAGCGCGGCCTGGTCAATGTGGTCAACGACCGACATGCATCTGAAGTGGATTGTACATGGAGAGGCTGACATCTGGGTCCATGGCCGCACGCAAGGAAATGCCTCCTCATTACGTGCAAAATAATGATTCCTCCACCTGACATCTGGGACCCACCGAAAGGGCCTTTGTATTTCGCGAAAAAAATGTTACCGCCACTGACAGCTCGGACCCACCAGCTATCTTCGCACGCAAGGAAGTGCCTCCTTGTTACGCACAAAAAAATGAATACTCCCCCTGCTAGCTGGGACCTAGTATAGTGCGAGGCTGACTTGTGGGCCTACTAAGTTGACGGGGATGGAGGGCTTTGTCAACTTAGTCAATATGTCGTATCCTAGTAATTCCTCCAATAATTATGGTAATTCCTACAACAATTCTTATGGAAATTATAATAAGGTTCCCTCTAATTTTGAATCTAATATTAAAGAATTTATTACTTGGCAAAAGAATTTCAATGCTTTGATTGAAGAAAATTTGCTTAAGATTGATGAGTTGGCTAGGAACGTTGATAGAATTTCTCTTAATGTTGATTCTTTGAAACTTAGATCTATTCCACCTAAGCATGATATCAATGAGTCTCTCAAATCCATGAGAATTTCCGTTGATGAGTGCAAAGAAAGAACTGCTATGCTACGTGCTAAGAAAGATTGCTTTATAAAAGCGTGTTCTTCTAGTTTCCATGATAATAAAGATGAAGATCTAAAAGTTATTGATGTGTACCCTATTAAATCTTTGCTTTGCAATATTGATCTTGATAATGATGGGACTGAATATGATCCACCTTTACCTAGAAGACGTTCCAAAAATTCGGAGTCTTTAGATCTTGATGCTAAAATTATTAAAGGTGGGATTGAAGAAGTCAAAACTTTAAATATTAATGAACCCACCATTATGGATTTCAAGGAATTTAACTATGAAAATTTCTCTTTGATTGATTGTATTTCCTTGTTGCAATCCATGCTAAATTCTCCTCACACTTATAGTCAAAATAGAGCGTTTACTAAACATATCGTTGATGCCTTGATGCAATCTTATGAAGAAAAACTTGAATTGGAAGTTTCTATCCCTAGAAAACTTTATGATGAGTGGGAACCAACTATTAAAATTACAATTAAGGATCATGAATGCTATGCTTTGTGTGATTTGGGTGCTAGTGTTTCCACGATTCCAAAGACTTTGTGTGATTTGTTAGGTTTCCGTGATTTTGATGATTGCTCTTTAAACTTGCACCTTGCGGATTCCACTATTAAGAAACCTATGGGAAGGATTAATGATGTTCTTATTGTTGCAAATAGGAATTATGTGCCCGTAGATTTTATTGTTCTTGACATAGATTGCAATCCTTCATGTCCTATTATTCTTGGTAGACCTTTCCTTAGAACTATTGGTGCAATTATTGATATGAAGGAAGGAAATATTAGATTCCAATTTCCATTAAGGAAAGGCATGGAACACTTTCCTAGAAATAAAATAAAATTACATTATGAATCTATTATGAGAGCCACTTATGGATTGCCTACCAAAGATGGCGATACCTAGATCTATCCTTGCTTGTTATGCCTAGCTAGGGGCGTTAAACGATAGCGCTTGTTGGGAGGCAACCCAATTTTATTTTTATTCCTTGCTTTTTGCTCCTGTTTAGTAATAAATAAATTATCTAGCCTCTGTTTTGGTCGTTTTTTTGTGTTTAATTAGTGTTTGTGCCAAGTAGAACCGTTGGGAAGACTTGGGGAAAGTCTTGTTACTCTTGCTGTAAAAAACAGAAACTTTAGCGCTCACGAGAACTGCTGCCATTTTTATTTGGAAAGTGTTATTTAGTTAATTATTTTTGCATATGATTAATATATAAATTACTCATGTCCAGCAATTTATTTTAGAATTTTGGGGTTCCAGATCTTGCGCTAGATACAGATTACTACATACTGTTCTGTTTTTGACAGATTCTGTTTTTCGTGTGTTGTTTGCTTATTTTGATGAATCTATGGCTAGTAAAATAGTTTGTAAACCATAGAGAAGTTGTAATACAGTAGGTATAACACCAATATAAATAAATAATGAGTTCCTTACAGTACCTTGAAGTGGTCTTTTATTTTCTTTCGCTAACGGAGCTCACGAGATTTTCTACTTTCAGTTTTGTGTTGTGAAGTTTTCAAGTTTTGGGTAAAGATTTGATGGATTATGGAACAAGGAGTGGCAAGAGCCTAATATTGGGGATGCCCATGGAACCCCAAGATAATTTAATGACACCTAAAAGCCAAATCTTGGGGATGCCCCGGA
Source organism: Triticum monococcum (assembly GCA_034509565.1). Lineage (NCBI taxonomy): Eukaryota > Viridiplantae > Streptophyta > Magnoliopsida > Poales > Poaceae > Triticum > Triticum monococcum. The sequence continues at coordinate 415,051,336 of CM067845.1, forward strand.
AGGCATCCCCTCTTTCGTCTACTTCCATCGGTAACTTTACTTGGAGCTATATTTTTATTCACCACATGATATGTGTTTTGCTTGGAGAATCTTGTATGATTTGAGTCGTTTGCTTTTTAGTTTACCACAATCATCCTTGCTGTGCACACATTTTGAGAGAAACACACATGATTCGGAAATTGTTAGAATACTTTATGTGCTTCACTTATATCTTTTGAGTTATATAGTTTTTTGCTCTAGTGCTTCACTTATATCTTTTAGAGCACGTCAGTGGATTTGTTTTATAGAAACTATTGTTATCTCATGCTTCACTTAGATTATTTTGAGAGTCCTACAAAACAGCATGTTAATTTGCTTTAATTCTGTTAGGCATTCAAGATCAATAATAAAAAAAATCTTATGAGTGTGTTGAATACTATGAGAAGTTTGATACTTGATAATTGTTTTGAGCTATGGAGATGGTGATATTAGAGTCATGCTAGTTGAGTAGTTGTGAATTTGAGAAATACTTGTGTTAAAGTTTATGATTCCCGTAGCATGCACGTATGGTGAACCGTTATGTGATGAAGTCGAAGCATGATTTATTTATTGATTGTCTTCCTTATGAGTGGCGGTCGGGGACGAGCGATGGTCTTTTCCTACCAATATATCCCCCTAGGAGCATGCGCGTAATACTTTGCTTTGATAACTTGTAGATTTTTGCAATAAGTATATGAGTTCTTTATGACTAAGGTTGAGTCCATGGATCATACGCACTTTTCTTCCTTCCACCTTTGCTAGCCTCTCTAATACCGCGCACCTTTCACCGGGATCATACACCCACCATATACCTTCCTCAAAACAGCCACCATACCTACCTATCATGGCATTTCCATAGCCATTCCGAGATACATTGCCATGCAACTTTCCACCGTTCCGTTTACTATGACACGCTCCATCATTGTCATATTGCTTTCATGATCATGTAGTTGACATTGTATTTGTGGCAAAGCCACCGTTCATAATTCTTTCATACATGTCACTCTTGATTCATTGCATATCCCGGTACACCGCCGGAGGCATTCACATAGTGTCATATTTTGTTCTAAGTATTGAGTTGTAAGTAAATAAAAGTGTGATGATCATAATTTTTAGAGCATTGTCCCAGTGAGGAAAGGATGATTGAGACTATGATTCCCCCACAAGTCGGGTTTAGACTCTGGATGAAAAAAAGAGGCCATAAAAAAGAGAAGGCCCAAAAAAATGAGAGAAAAAGAGAGGACGGACAATGCTAGTATCCTTTTACCACACTTGTGCTTCAAAGTAGCACCATGATCTTCATAATAGAGAGTCTCCTATGTTATCACTTTCATATACTAGTGGGGATTTTTCATTATAAAACTTGGCTTGTATATTCCAATGATGGGCTTCCTCAAAATGCCCTAGGTCTTCGTGAGCAAGCGAGTTGGATGCACACCCACTTAGTTACTTTTGTTGAGCTTTCATATACTTAGAGCTCTAATGCATCCGTTGCATGGCAATCCCTACTCACTCACATTGATATCTATTAATGGGCATCTCCATAGCCCGTTGATATGCCTAGTTGATGTGAGACTATCTTCCCTTAGTGTCTCCTCCACAACCACCATTCTATTCCACCTAAAGTGCTATGTCCATGGCTCACGCTCATGTATTGCGTGAAGATTGAAAAAGTTTGAGAACACCAAAAGTATGAAACAATTGCTTGGCTTGTCATCGGGGTTGTGCATGATTTAAATACATTGTGTGGTGAAGATAGAGCATAGCCAGACTATATGATTTTGTAGGGATAACTTTCTTTGACCATGTTATTTTGAATAGACATAATTGCTTAGTTAGTATGCTTGAAGTATTATTATTTCTATGTCCATATTGAACTTTTGTCTTGAATCTTTCGGATGTGAATATTCATACCACAATTAAGAAGAATTACATTGAAATTATGCCAAGTAGCATTCCACATCAAAAACTCTGTTTTTATCATTTACCTACTCGAGGACGAGCGGGAATTAAGCTTGGGGATGCTTGATATGTCTCCAACGTATCTATAATTTTTTATTGTTCCATGCTATATTATATTCTGTTTTGGACATTATTGGGCTTTATTATACACTTTTATATTATTTTTGGGACTAACCTATTAACCGGAGGCCCAGCCCAGAATTGCTATTTTTTTGCCTATTTTAGGGTTTCGCAGAAAAAGAATATCAAACGGATTCCAAACGGAATGAAACCTTTGGGAACATGATTTTCGGAACGAACATGATCCAGAGGACTTGGACCCTTCGTCAAGCAATCAACGAGGAAGGCACGAGGTAGGGGGCGCGCCTACCCCCCCTCCCAGGCGCGCCCTCCACCCTCGTGGGCCCCCTGTTGCTCCACCGACATACTCCTTCCTCCTATATATACCTACGTACCCCCAAACTACCAGATACAGAGCCAAAACCCTAATTCCACCATCGTAACTTTTTGTATCCACGAGATCCCATCTTGGGGCCTTTTCCGGAGCTCCACCGGAGGGGGCATCGATCACGGAGGGCTTCTACATCAACACCATAGCCTCTCCGATGTAGTGTGAGTAGTTTACTTCAGACCTACGGGTCCATAGTTATTAGCTAGATGGCTTCTTCTCTCTTTTTGGATCTCAATAAAAAGTTCTCCCCCTCTCTTGTGGAGATCTATTCGGTGTAATCTTCTTTTGCAGTGTGTTTGTTGAGACCGATGAATTGTGTGTTTATGATCAAGTTTATCTATGAACAATATTTGAAAATTCTCTGAATTCTTTTATGTATGATTGGTTATCTTTGCAAGTCTCTTCGAATTATCAGTTTGGTTTGGCCTACTAGATTGATCTTTCTGGCAATGGGAGAAGTGCTTAGCTTTGGGTTCAATCTTGCGATGTCCTTTCCCAGTGACTGTAGGGGCAGCAAGGCACGTATTGTATTGTTGCCATCAAGGATAACAAGATGGGGTTTATATCATATTGCATGAGTTTATCCCTCTACACCATGTCATCTTCCTTAAAGCGTTACTCTGTTCTTATGAACTTAATACTCTAGATGCATGCTGGATAGCGGTCGATGTGTGGAGTAATAGTAGTAGATGCAGGCAGGAGTCGGTCTACTGGTCTCGGACGTGATGCCTATATACATGATCATACCTAGATATTCTCATAACTATGCTCAATTCTGTCAATTGCTCAACAGTAATTTGTTCACCCACCATAAATACTTATGCTCTTGAGAGAAGCCACTAGTGAAACCTATGGCCCCGGGTCTATTTTCCATCATATTAATCTTCCAATACTTAGTTATTTTACTTGCCCTTATTTTACTTTGCATCTTTATCATAAAAATACCAAAAATATTATCTTATCATATCTATCAGATCTCACTCTCGTAAGTGACCGTGTAGGGATTGACAACCCCTTATCACGCTGGTTGCGAGGATTTATTTGTTTGTGTAGGTGCGAGGGACTCGTGCGTGGCCTCCTACTGGATTGATACCTTGGTTCACAAAAACTGAGGGAAATACTTACGCTACTTTACTGCATCACCCTTTCCTCTTCAAGAGAAAACCAACGCAAGTGATCAAGAGGTAGCAGGCATCCACTGCCGTGTCTTCCCTGGCTCCGCGTCGTCCCCTTCCTAGGCCTCGTCGTCGTCCATCGCCCTGGTGCTCTTGGTGGCGTGGTCAACATGGTCAAGGAACGGCTTCCATTTGACATGGACTGTACGTGGAGAGGCTGACAACTGGGTCCACGGCCGCAGCAAGGAAGTGCCTCCTTATTACGCTAAAAATAATGATTCCTCCACCTGACAGGAGGGACCCACCGAACGGGCAACCGTATTTCGCGAAAAATGTTTCCCCCTGACTGTTGGGACCTACCAGCTACATCTTCGCACGCAAGGAAGTGCGTCCGGGCAAAAAAACGATTCGCCCCCTGACTGCTGGGACCGACCAGCTACATCTTCGCACGCAAGGAAGTGCCTGGCAGTCGGGACCCACCTGGTCAAAGCGTACGTAGCGTTGTCATTCTGTTCACCAACGTGTACGTACATACTGGTTGATGTAGAGGCACGCATGTGTCGTAGTAGAGGCGCGCACGTAGCATGTACACGTACGTACAACGGCCAGTCCGCAACAAATAAAATACGACCACGTACGTACATACGGGCAGGGTCCCAAACGCCTACTCGCGCATACATACGGCCAGGGCTCGTGTACATGGCTGGGTCGCAACGGAGAAACAATGTCGTCGTCGTGTTCATGGGGAGCCAACAGGCTGGGTCGGAATAGAATGTGTCGTCGTGTTCATCGGGAGGGCTTGGACGGAACGGCCGATGGAAATGAGGCCTGGCGTACCGCAGAACGGAGGAAACGGCCTTGTGTTCGACCGGCCACGGTCGAAACGGGATCCTGTTCATCGGGAGGGTTCTGGCATACCGCAAATCGGAGGAATCAGACTTGTGTTGGAGCGCTATGGTCTCAATGGGGGTCCTGTTCATCGGGAGCGGTGTGGCGTACCGCAAAACGGGACTCCACGGGTGTTAGTGTCAAAACCGGCGGATCTTGGGTAGGGGGTCCCAAACTGTGCGTCTAAGGCGGATGGTAATAGGAGGCGGGGGACACAATGTTTACCCAGGTTCGGGCCCTCTCGATGGAGGTAATACCCTACTTCCTGCTTGATTGATCTTGATGATATGAGTATTACAAGAGTTGATCTACCACGAGATCGTAGAGGCTAAACCCTAGAAGCTAGCCTATGATTATGATTGTTGTTGTCCTACGGACTAAACCCTCTGGTTTATATAGACACCGGAGGGGGCTAGGGTTACACAGAGTCAGTTACAAGGGAGGAGATCTACATATACGAATTGCCAAGCTTGCCTTCCACGCCAAGGAGAGTCCCACCCGGACACGGGACACAGTCTTCAACCTTGTATCTTCATAGTCCAATAGTCCGGCTGTCCGGGGACCCCCTAATCCAGGACTCCCTCAGTAGCCCCTGGACCAGGCTTCAATGATAATGAGTCCGGCACGCAGATTGTCTTCGGCATTGCAAGGCGGGTTCTTCTCCAAATTCCGAATACCTTTCGAGTAGTGTTCGGCTTCCCATGAATGTTGCACTCCTTGGCTTCTGTGCCTAATTGAAAGCACAAGTGCTCCCTGGGTGGTTTTGGTAATTAATGTCAACATATCTCTTGTTGGACTAACACTTTTACATAGTATGTTTCAGATAAGTTCAACAATGGAGTGGCATGGACTAGAGGATGTGGAACCCCTTCAAGATGCTAAGGACAAAGGATTGGCTCAAGCTTCAAGATCAAGACTCTACATTTTCTATTTTAGTGATCCAAGATCACATTGAGTCTATAGGAAAGCCAATACTATTAAGAAGGGATGAGGTGTTGCTTAATGGCTTGCTTGCTCAAAGTGCTTAGTGATATGCTCCAAAACCCTCAACTACCTTCCCACATCCACATATGACCTAAACCAAAAGTCAAACTTGGCCCCACCAATTCTTTCTATCCGGAGCCACCAAGTTCAGTTAACATAGCCACTGCCAGAAACCCTAATCAGTTCGGTCTCACCGATGGGATCTAGGTCTCACCGAGATGGGCTTGCAAACTCTCTGTTACCTGTTGCAATATTTTCGGTCCCATCGAGATATGCAATCGGCCCCACCGAGTTTGCTTGGCCAACTCTCTGTTTCGCTTATTACCCAAATCGGTCCCACCGAGTTTGAGTAATCGGTCAAACCGAGTTTTGGTTTTACCCTAACCCTAGCACATCGGTTCCACCGAGTTGAACTAGTCAGTCCCACCGAAAACCCTAACAGTCACTAGGTTTACTAAATCGGTCCGACCGAGTATTTCCCTTCGGTCTCACCGAGATTGGTAAATTGAGTGTAACGGTTAGATTTTGTGTGGAGGCTATATATACCCCTCCACCCACTCTTCATTCGTGGAGAGAGCCATCAGAACATACCTACACTTCCAATACACATTTTCTGAGAGAGAACCACCTACACTTGTGTTGAGGTCAAGATATTCCATTCCAACCATATGAATCTTGATCTCTAGCCTTCCCCAAGTTGCTTTCCACTCAAATCTTCTTTCCACCAAATCCAAATCCTGTGAGAGAGAGTTGAGTGTTGGGGAGACTATCATTTTAAGCACAAGAGCAAGAGTTCATCGTCAACACACCATTTGTTACTTCTTGGAGAGTGGTGTCTCCTAGGTTGGCTAGGTGTCACTTGGGATCCTCCAACAAGATTGTGGAGTTGAACCAAGGAGTCTGTAAGGGCAAGGAGATCGCCTACTTCATGAAGATCTACCGCTAGTGAGGCAAGTCCTTCGTGGGTGACGGCCGTGATGGAATAGACAAGGTTGCTACTTTGTGGACCCTTTGTGGGTGGAGCCCTCCGTGGACTCACGCAACCGTTACCCTCCGTGGGTTGAAATCTCCATCAACGTGGATGTACGATAGCACCACCTATCGGAACCACAACAAAAACATCCGTGTCTCCAATTGCGTTTGAATACTCCAAACCCTTCTCTTTACATTCTTGCAAGTTGCATGCTTTACTTTCCGCTGCTCATATACTCATTGCATGCTTGCTTGATATGTATTGTGTTTGTTAAACTTGTGCTTAAACTCCACTTAAACTTGAGAATATTAAAAACTACAACTTTTGGCACTTAGTGTCTAATCACCCCCCTCTAGACACCTCTTCTCGATCCTTTCAATTGGTATCAGAGCATTGGTCTCCATTGCCTTGGTTTAAACACCATTGGAGGAAGATGGATGTGTCTACTTTGGGGAGTCTTAGACATAGAGTGCCTATTCTTGATGGAGAGTATTTTCATGAGTGGAAAAATGAAATGCTTGAGATTTTCAATGAATATCATTTGAACAAGTACATTACTAGCCCTTGTGCACCTCATGTTGATCCTTTGCACCCTACCCTAGATGAAGATATTGACATGATTCACAATCTTAGAACTGTTAATCTTATCACTAGAGGCTTGCCTAGAAACTTGATTGGATGTTTGCCGACTCTTAAGTGTGCCTACACCATATGGAAATTCCTTGAGGAACTCTTTCCTAATTACTCCTTGAAAGATCTAGATGAAATCCTCCATAAGTCTATTGCTTTGATTAAGATGAGTTCCAATGATCCCAAATTTGGTGACTGCTTATTTGAGCTTACTGATCTTACGAGTGCCAAAGGAGATGTTGGAATCATTAGCAATATCATTTCCAGAGCTATTAGAATTCATAAAGATAACTATAGAAATGATCATTTATCTAATGAATTGCCCTCTGTAGGAATTGATCAATCACAAGATGATGTTGAACATGAATACTCGGATGAGGATGAGGATGATGATGATGATGATAGTGACTATGATCTCGATGATGCGATGAGACACTTTGGTCTTATGGCAAATCTTCGTGGCTACATGGCTGGAGGAAAGGAATGGGTCCTTGATAGTGGATGTACTGATCATATGACCGGAGATAAAGACATGTTCCGTGAGCTTGCTGAAAATGACGGCCCTCGAAAGTATGTCACTTTTGGTGATAATTCAAAGGGTAAGGTGGTTGGCCTTGGTAAGGAGGCCATCTCACATGATAGCTCCATACAAAATGTCATGCTCGTTGAATCTCTTGGCTACAACTTACTTTCAGTGTCTAGACTTCTTGATTTCGGTTTCAATGTCCTATTTACTGAAGTAGACTGCCAAGTGTTTGGTAGAGATAATCATAAAATGGTCTTTACCGGTATACGTAGGGGAGATCATTACATTGTTGATTTCCCTAAAAAGGCTCAACCTAAAACTTGCTTAATTGCCAAATCTTCTAAAGGCTGGTTGTGGCATAGAAGACTAGGTCATTTGGTATGCGAAATCTTGATAAGCTTATTAAAGGTGATCATATCCTTGGAATAAAAGATGTCATATTTGACAAGGATAGACTTTGTAGTGCTTGTCAAGCAGGGAAACAAGTTGGAGGAAGTCACCGCGCGAAGAACATCATGACCACAAGAAGACCACTCGAGCTACTTCACATGGATCTCTTTGGTCCAAATGCCTACAAGAGTCTCGATGGTAACTCATTTGGTCTAGTCATAGTTGATGATTTTTCAAGATTTACGTGGGTGTTCTTTCTTGTTGACAAATCGCAGGTCCAAAAGATCTTCAAAAACTTCGCTAGGAAGGCCCAAAATCAGTTTGACGTGAAGATCAAGAAGGTTCGGAGTGACAACGGAACGGAGTTCAAGAACGCAAATGTGGACATCTTTCTTGACGAAGAAGGGATTTCACACGAGTTCTCGGCTACGTACACACCTCAACAAAATGGAGTTGTTGAAAGGAAGAACCAGACTCTTATCGAGATGGCAAGAACGATGCTTGATGAGTACAAAACGCCAAAGAACTTTTGGGCGGAAGCGGTTGAGAAAGCTTGTCATGCAACAAATCGCTTGTATCTTCACAAGCTACTCGGCAAGACGGCATACGAGCTCCTCACCGGTAACAAACCCCAAGTTGGATACTTTCGAGTATTCGGCTCAAAGTGCTACATTCTTGATAAGCATCATCGTTCTAAATTTGCTCCTAAATCTCATGAAGGTTTCCTACTTGGTTATGGCTCAAACTCTCACACTTACCGTGTCTACAACAATTTCACCCGAAAGGTTGAAGAGACAGTAGATGTGAAGTTTGATGAATCTAACAGCTCACAAGTAGAGCAATTGCCAATTGATGTAGGAGACAAAGACCCTTCGGAAGCAATTCAAGACTTGTCCATTGGCAAGATTCGTCCAACGGAAGTGAAGGAGAGTACCTCATCCGCCCAAGTGGAAGCTTCTACCTCACGACAAGGTGAACCAAGAGTTGATACGGAAGCATCGACAAGTGGGACACGCCAAGATGAAGAAAACGAGGGAGCGCACCAAGATGAACATCAACAACCTCCTTCACCACGACAAGAGAACGACAACGTCAACAATGAAGAAGGCCAAGAAGAAGAACAAGATGAAGAGGATGTTCCACCCCGACCCAAGCAAAAGCTTTCACGAGTTCGAGCAAGAATTGCCAAAGATCATCCCATGAGCAAATCTACAATGATATCCAAACCGGGAGAATCACTCGCTCTAAAACTCGTTTAGCTAACTTTTGTGAACATTACTCATTCATCTCTAGCATTGAACCTATGAAGGTTGAGGAAGCATTGGAGGATCCGGATTGGATAAATGCTATGCATGAAGAGCTACACAACTTTGAGAGAAATCAAGTGTGGACTTTGGTCGAGAAGCCTGACAACAACCACAACATCATTGGTACCAAATGGGTGTTTCGCAACAAGCAAGATGAAGATGGACAAGTGGTTCGCAACAAAGCACGTCTCGTTGCCCAAGGCTACACACAAGTTGAAGGTATGGACTATGGTGAGACATATGCTCCCGTTGCTAGACTTGAGTCCATTCGCATCTTACTTGCTTATGCTAATCACCATAATATCACCTTGCACCAAATGGACATTAAGAGTGCTTTTTCTAAATGGCAAAATCGAAGAGGAAGTTTATGTTAAGCAACCTCCCGGCTTCGTCAATCCTAAGAAACCTAATCATGTTTACAAACTTCACAAAGCCCTTTATGGTCTTAAACAAGCTCCTAGAGCATGGTATAAATGCTTGACCAAGTTCCTTATTGAAAAAGGCTTTGAAATTAGTAAAATTGATTCTACTCTTTTTACTAAAAGGGTTAATGGAGAACTATTTGTGTGCCAAATTTATGTTGATGATATCATATTTGGTTCAACTAACCCTCATTTTAGTGAGAAGTTTGGAAAGCTAATGTCGGAGAAGTTTGAGATGTCTATGATGAGTGAACTCAAATTCTTTCTCGGTTTGCAAATCAAGCAAACTAAGGAAGGTACCTTTGTCTTTCAAACGAAGTACACCAATGACTTATTCAAGTAGTTCAATATGCAAGAATGCAAAGGTATGAATACACCCATGCCTACTAGTGGACATCTTGATTTGACCAAAGATGGTGAACCGGTTGATCAAAATGTTTATCGCTCTATGATTGGTTCATTGTTATATCTATGTGCCTCTCGTCCCGATATTATGCTAAGTGTGTGCATGTGTGCACGATATCAAGCTGCTCCTAAAGAATGTCATCTTAAGGCTGTGAAAAGGATACTGAGATACCTAATCCATACACCAAATTTTGGCATTTGGTATCCTAAGAGGTCCTCTTTTAATCTTGTTGGCTACTCCGATTCGGACTATGCCGGAGACATGGTTGATAGAAAGTCCACTTCGGGTACTTGTCAATCCCTTGGTAGATCTCTTCTGTCTTGGTCTTCCAGGAAACAAAACTCGGTATCCTTATCCACCGCCGAAGCGGAATACATTGCCACTGGTTCATGTTGTGCTCAATTGCTTTGGATGACCCAAACTCTTAAATATTATGGGATATATGTGAAACATGTTTCATTGCTATGTGACAATGAAAGTTCTATTAAGATTGCTCACAATCCCGTGCAACATTCTCGAACTAAGCATATTGAAGTTCGTCATCATTTCATTCGAGATCATGTTGCAAAAGGGGACAGTAACCTTAAGCACGTTTGCACCGATAAGCAATTGGCAGATATATTCACTAAACCACTTGATGAGAAAGTGTTTTGCAGGTTGAGAGGTGAATTGAACATCATTGATGCTTCAAACTTGGAGTAGGAACTCCATTTGATACATGCGGGGCATGAGCTTATGACTAATCCTCGATATTTCTCTTATGATGCTATTCATATGTCTTGGATATATTTGTACCTTGCATGTTATCTAACCTGTGTAGGTACTTGGTTGAATCTAAATCTATGAGATTGCCACACACTCATATCTTGAGCAATTTTTACATCACCAAGTCTCTACACAATGGTGGTTGAAGACAAGGAAGCACGAAACCATTCAAACATATCCTTCAGCAAATTTTATGTTGAGTCTCATGATTGTCATTTTGGATACACAAGTGCTCTTCCTTGCAAAGCTAACCCATGTAGGTAGATGAACTCAAACTCCAAGTGGTTCTCCCAACCCTTGATAACTACATCAACCTTGAGCAACCCACACAAGTTCAACTACATGAACAAGATCAACACCACCACCCAAGGTATGTTATTCCATCTTAGAGAAGCTTTACTCCAAGTCATGAGTCAAAGCAACTCGACAAGATGTGAATACATCAAAAGGCTTAAACGAAAAATGGTAACCCCATTTTGAGCTTAAACGATGAGTATGATCTATGATCAAGTGCTCTCACTTGACTCCAAAGTCAATATACTCTAACATAGGTGACTTTGTCACCGACCATTTCTAGATGAAGTTCTCTAGTGTTTCTCCATGCTTTTGCATTTGCATATTTGTTTCCCCTTTCAAACTTCATCTAGAACTTTTATTTTCTTTTCTTTCCTTTTTGTTCTGCATTTTCTGCATCCAATTCATTGCAAATCTTTCAGTTAATTCCTTGCATATCCTTGTGAGATCTTACTTGTCTAGTGAGCTGAGGTGACAAGTGGTTTCACTCTGATGAACTCGGTCACACCGGTTTATTCTCTTCGGCCCAACTGAAATCCTTCGGTGCAACCGAAGCACACAACTCGGAGTCACCTATTTCATCACAGGAAAACCAACTTGCCACTTATTCCTGATTTCTGTTTGCTCCAGCTCCACTCAATGATTCTTGTCCTCTGCCAGCATCATATTAGACATGCTGCTTTGCTCTGTGACTCAAGGACCAACCCATTTGTATCACATGTCCAGAAGAGCGCTTCTTGGAAATTGATGTCAAAGGGGGAGAGAGAAATCACATCAAATCTTAATCCTTCCTATAGGGGGAGAAAGAGAGAGTACTCAGGGGAAGAGAGTTTGTCAACTAGGAGAAAGTAATATCATCAAAGACCCCAGATGCTTGGTGTTCAAGAGGAGAGATGTCACGTGTCTTTAAGAGGGGAAAGACATGTTTGGTTGCTTGCTTTAGCTCAAGCTCTGTTGTTTCTTTTTTGTTGCTCTGATTTTCTGTTCCCTATCTTCTCCCAATATCACATGCAGATTCAGGGGGAGCAAGACATCTAAGGGAAGGAAATCTCTGATTTTATTGGATATCTTTACCTTTGGGGACATGTCTATATCCAATGTGGTACTTAGTACTCACTCTACATGTCATCCCAGTCTTGGTTCTCTTGTGGTTTCTCTTGCTTGCTCTGGTCAGTAGGTGTATCTGTGTTATTTAACCTTGTTTGCGCAAGTTCATCCCATCCTAAGCCAACTCAAGACCACAAGGTAAGTATATGCATCACAGTCATGTGAATGAGAAGTTCTTGCTGATGTACGTACTGTTTCCAAGAAGGACTCATGAGCATGAAGGTACATTTCTCACATTCGCATCATTTGCTCTGATGCATATAGCCAAGATACACGTAACACATTGCTTACTCTGTCATGTTTACGCATTCACATGCTCCTACATTCAATATTCACATGATTGCATACATGTAGGGGGATCCTATGCATGTTACATGTCTTTCCAAAGCTTTACTTGCTATTCTCTATATCTTTATCTAAAGCTTTGATGTATGTTGTCATCAATTACCAAAAAGGGGTAGACTGAAAGCACAAGTGCTCCCTGGGTGGTTTTGGTAATTAATGTCAGCATATCTCTCGTTGGACTAACACTTTTACCTAGTATGTTTCAGATAAGTTCAACAATGGAGTGGCATGGACTAGAGGATGTGGAACCCCTTCAAGGTGCTAAGGACAAAGGATTGGCTCAAGCTTCAAGATCAAGACTCTACATTTTCTATTTTAGTGATCCAAGATCACATTGAGTCTATAGGAAAGCCAATACTATTAAGAAGGGATGAGGTGTTGCTTAATGGCTTGCTTGCTCAAAGTGCTTAGTGATATGCTCCAAAACCCTCAACTACCTTCCCACATCCACATATGACCTAAACCAAAAGTCAAACTCGGGCCCACCGATTCTTTCTATCCGGAGCCACCGAGTTCAGTTAACATAGCCACTGCCAGAAACCCTAATCAGTTCGGTCTCACCGATGGGATCTCGGTCTCACCGAGATGGGCTTGCAAACTCTCTGTTACCTGTTGCAATATTTTCGGTCCTACCGAGATATGCAATCGGCTCCACCGAGTTTGCTTGGCCAACTCTCTGTTTCGCTTATTACCCAAATCGGTCCCACCGAGTTTGAGTAATCGGTCAAACCGAGTTTTGGTTTTACCCTAACCCTAGCACATCGGTTCCACCGAGTTGAAATAGTCGGTCCCACCGAAAATCCTAACGGTCACTAGGTTTACTAAATCAGTCCGACCGAGTATTTCCCTTCGGTCTCACCGAGATTGGTAAATTGAGTGTAACGGTTAGATTTTGTGTGGAGGCTATATATACCCCTCCACCCACTCTTCATTCATGGAGGAGACATCAGAACATACCTACACTTCCAATACACATTTTCTGAGAGAGAACCACCTACACTTGTGTTGAGGTCAAGATATTCCATTCCAACCATATGAATCTTGATCTCTAGCCTTCCCCAAGTTGCTTTCCACTCAAATCTTCTTTCCACCAAATCCAAATCCTGTGAGAGAGAGTTGAGTGTTGGGGAGACTATCATTTGAAGCACAAGAGCAAGGAGTTCATCATCAACACACCATTTGTTACTTCTTGGAGAGTGGTGTCTCCTAGATTGGCTAGGTGTCACTTGGGAGCCTCCAACAAGATTGTGGAGTTGAACCAAGGAGTTTGTAAGGGCAAGGAGATCGCCTACTTCGTGAAGATATACCGCTAGTGAGGCAAGTCCTTCGTGGGCGACGGCCATGATGGAATAGACAGGGTTTCTTCTTCATGGACCCTTCGTGGGTGGAGCCCTCAGTGGACTCGCGCAACCGTTACCCTCCGTGGGTTGAAGTCTCCATCAACGTGGATGTACGATAGCACCACCTATCGGAACCACGACAAAAACATCCGTGTCTCCAATTGCGTTTGAGTACTCCAAACCCTTCTCTTTACATTCTTGCAAGTTGCATGCTTTACTTTCCGCTGCTCATATACTCATTGCATGCTTGCTTGATATGTATTGTGTTTGTTAAACTTGTGCTTGAACTCCACTTAAACTTGAGAATATTAAAAACTGCAACTTTTGGCACTTAGTGTCTAATCACCCCCCCTCTAGACACCTCTTCTCGATCCTTTCTCTAATAATGGCTATCCTGCACGTGTTGAGCGAATGCGAGAATCGGGGCATTTTTACACTTGCCACCCTAACCATGCGAGTAAATCACCTATTTACAGAGACGGGGATCCTCAGATCCAGATCACACCATCCTCCCACAGCGAGTATCCATCAGAGCGCGCCCGGAACAAGGCCATCCCATCATGGCCGGCCATCGCAGCTCCTCCTCTCGCTCCCGTAGCCCTAAGCCAAGCGATTGGAAGAAGTGTTCCGTCCCCCACAGCCAATTAGTAGAGTTACAGACCCAGGGGTTTCTCCCTCTAGCGTATATGGTCCCAGTTCTAGCCGGACTTGCCACTTACAACGGCGGGGAGCAAGAGGAGAGCTTTCCCAACCCATCCATGGGGGAGCGGGTATGGCTTGTCCCTTACTTATTAAGGGGACTTGGATTTCCAATCCATCCGTTCCTCCGCGGGCTCCTGGAGTTCTACGGCCTCCAGCTGCATAACTTTACTCCCGCCTCCATATTACACATCGCTGGCTACGTCGCCTTTTGCGAGCTGTTTTTGGGCTGCGAAGCTCATTTCGAGCTATGGAAGAGGCTATTCTGCCTTGTACCCCGTACAGAGGAGGGGTCACTATATCAAGTGGGCGGAGCCGAGATATGGCGTATCGCTGGGACCGGATACCTGTCCGGTACTCTGAAGAAGACATCCGAAGACTGGCCTTCGGAGTGGTTTTATGTGGAGGACGTCCCCCTTCCGGATCTTATTCGGATGGGCCTTCCTGAGTTCAATAACACCCCTCTGAAGAAACGCCGTAGCTGGCGCCCTCGGGACCCCCAGGAGGAAGATAACAGAGAGGTCCTTTACCTGATGGGCCGGATAAAAACGCTGGCCAAATCAGGATTGACAATAATCAAGGTTATGTCAATATGTATAATGCGGGGGGTGCAGCCACTTCAATATCGGGGACAACCCATGTGGCACTTTAATGGAGAGGATGATGCTACCCGATGCGGTCGTAAGGGACCGGACTCCGTCGCTGCTCTAGCGAAAGTACTGTCTGATCTATATAAAGGAGAGGAAGAGGAGTTCATTCGCATTAAACCACGGGATGGATTCTCCATGTACAACCCCCCAAACTGGGTGAGCTGCTACTTTCTACTCCAGACCTTCCTGCATTCTTCGTCATAAGTATTTACCTTGCTATTTCATAGTAGGAACTGCGAAAAGCTGTGAGGGAGGTCCACAGCCCGCCTCCACAACTAGAGGACCCTGACCGGGCCCTCGACCCCGGACTCGAAGAAGATCCGGACACATTTGTGGAGCTCATCGACATGACGTTCTATCAGTTAAGATGCAACGGTGCCTTGGTGGCCATCATAGCTAATTATCCTGGACTGCTCCCTGCATCGCATGTAAGTAAAAACGAAGTCCCAACTTCCGAGAAGGATTCCCCCTTTTTTTGCACTTCACCTACCGCACACATGTGGTGTCTTACAGGGAAGGCCCTTGGGACACCATTCCGAACCCGCAGTGACTCACCAACAAGGGGTGCCGAAGCCGGATAGGCTTAAAAGGAAGGCGGTCAGGACTGAGACACCATCGCAGAGGTATGAAAAAGAACCCTGCTCCGTGGTTGTCGTCTTTTAAAATATAATAATGTCCATGGTTCCTGACAGGAAAAACTCTCACCGGACCATATCCGGAGAGCCTGCTGGCCAAGCTTCCACCAGTCGGGCTCCAGAGCTGGACTTAGAGGCAGATGCTAACGTGGGGACAACACTGGATGTTCCTCCTACAGAGGATGCGGATAGGCTGTCTGCTACGAATTCCGAAGTGGCGAGTGCCATGAATCACAGGCGTCGCCGGGCCGTACTCCGCGACGCTTGTTTCTCTCAAGAGGCATTCGATGCCTTCAACTTAGGAGACGCGTACATCCGAGCTGCTCAAAATGGTCTTGCCCGAGCCACGGACCAGTATGTGAAGGATATACGGGTAAGAAAATCTAATAATTATGTATATCAGTAGCCCCTAAGACTTGAAATAGTTGGCACAACTGATTTAAGGATCATTGTTTGCGTAGGTTCTTACGGAGAAGAATACCCAATTGTCTCAAGAGCTGGAGGAGTGCAAAGCCCAGCTACGGGCCGCGGTTGCCGCAATGAAGGAGTCCGAGAAGGCCCCATCTGGTAACACTTGTTTCTATCTAAAAGAATGACATGTACCAGTTAGTATTCGGCATGCATGCAAATCTAACAATAGATTCTGCAGATGATCCTGGAGTGAATCCGGAGGTCGTGCGAGGGGATGAGCAACATGCTCAACAACAGCTAAAGGTCGGCGAGTGCATGCTTACGTAGGTTAGGCGGGAGAAAAATGATCTCCAAGATGCCAATACCCGGCTGGGCGTTGAACTGAAAGATGTTCGGGCCCAGCTTGCTGACTTCGTAAAGGAGAATAAGAGGCTTCGACACGCCATTTTTAGTATGTGCTTGAACAAACTTTTATAGAGTTCGGCGAAGAAACCAGCTAACAAAATTATATCTGTAGGTATGCTGACGGGTCGTTCCGTAGAGGAGATGCTCGAGTCTGCGGGTGATCTTCTTGTAAGTGCATCTAGTGCCACCCCTAGTTGGTTTTGGAGTATTGACGACAAACCTAGTTGAGGGACTAATGTGTTTGTGAGAATTGCAGGATAACACAGGTAGAAGTCCCTCATTGATTTGGTTTTCCTACCAGAGATGACCCCTAAAAATGTATGAAGACATTGATGTCAAAGGTGGTTTATGAAGATACTCTCATTGAAGACTATGACATGAGAAGACATCGCATGAAGCCTATGGATCTCAAAGACTTAGATCTTTCGTAGTTCTTTTTCTTCTTTGTTGAGTCATAGGAACCACCGTACTGTTAAGTGGGGTCCAAGAGAACCAGTCAGAATGACTGAAGTGATGCTTAACCAAAAACATATGTCTTCGAGTGAAGACTATGAGAGCGAATCTTGTCCAGAGTCGGACAAGTCAGCTTTGCTTGTAGCCCAAGTAAAGTTGCCGTGTGAGTTTGAAATCTAACCATTGGAACACGTGGCAGTTCCTTAGTGACCCAGGGTCATTTCGGACAAATCAGGCCGGGTTGCCTAGTGGCTATAAATAGCCCACCCCCTACAACCATAAACGGTTGGCTGCTCAGAGTTAGTGTACGGCTTTTGTCGTTTGAGAGCAACCCACCTCGAAGCCTTTGAGAGAGAATTCCTTGCGAGGATAAAGCCCTAACCACCCAGAGCCAAAGAGTGTTAGGCATCACTTAAGTCTTCTTGTCTGTGTGATCTGAAGACTTATTACACTTGGGGACTGTGAATCCTCCAGCCGGTTAGGCGTCGCGTTCTAAGCATCCAAGAGACATTGTGGATCGCCGGTGAACGAAGTCTGTGAAGGTTTGGGAGTCTACCTTGAAGACTTACCAGAGTGATTGGGCGAGGTCTGTGTGACCTTAGCTCAAGGGGAATACGGTGAGGACTGGGTGTCCTGAGCTGCGTGTTCAGGACTGGGTGTTCGGGACTTTGTGTCCTCAGGTTTAAATACCTAGCCGCCCTAACCAGACGTACAGTTGTCATAGCAATTGGAACTGGTCCAACAAATCATTATCTTCAACGAGTCACTGGTTTCATCCTTCCCTTCCCTTTACTTACTTTTGGTCCTTGTGAAGTCATTGTATGATTGCACTATCTTTTGTCTTCACTGAGTGACTGCGTGTTCTGTTTGGCTTCATAATATCTTCCTACCTGATCCTTACTACCTAGCTGCTATTAGTCATTGTGCTTTCACTTCATTGAAAACTTGACTATGGTGTGCCTAGTGTAGTCTACCTTCCGCTGCATGGTGATAGGTTTATTTCTATCGTTTGTCTTCGAAACTTCCACGTTTTGAAGACTTTCATAAAAATCGCCTATTCACCCCCTCTAGTCGATATAACACACTTTCAATTGGTATCAGAGCGAGGTACTCCCTTGTTCTGTGTGATTTGGTTTAACCACCTGGAGTTTTAGCTATGTCGACTGCAAGGATAATTAAAGTCTCCGCTGCGTGCCCCGTCTTTGATGGAATTGAATATCCCTACTAGAAGAATAAGATGCGCATGCATCTTGAAGCCATTGACGTTGACCTATGGTATGTCATCAAGAACGGCCTTCCCAAGGCTGGAGAAGGTGTCACTGCTGCTGATGTCAAGAAGTTCATTCAACTGGACTCTACTGCCAAGAATATCATCTGTGTTCATCTAACCAAAGGACAGTATGGCCGTGTGAGTGCTTTGGAAACATCTAAGCTAGTATAGGACTGGCTCTCCAAGGTCAACGAAGGCGTCTCAACCCAGAGAGATCAGAGAATCAGTGTCCTTCTCAACCTCTTCAACTGCTTCAAGCGAAATGACAATGAGAATGTCCAACTTACGTTTGATCGACTCACTAACATCACAAATGAGCTTCAAGCCCTCGACGCTACTGAGATCACCAAGCATCAAGTCGTCAAGACACTACTGAGATCACTTGACAGTTCGTTTGACACCCTAGCCCCGATGATTCAAGAACGTCCTGATTTCAAGACACTTGATCTGTCTGACATACTTGAGAGGCTCAACACACATGAGTTTCAGCTTTCTGAGAAAAGAGATATCTACGGTCCAAACTATGGGCGAACTCGTGCCTTGAAGGCAAAAGCTGTCTCCTCATCTGAAGAAGAATCTGACAGCAGTTCTGATGACCCTGAAGACATTGGAAAGGAACTTGCTATGCTTGTGAAGAAGTTCCAAAAATTCACCAAGAAGAAAGGCTTCAGAAAGTCTTCACGATCAAGCTCAAGGAATGATGAAGCTTCTACTCATGACTACAAGAAGAAAACATGTCACAAGTGCAAGAAAACTGGCCACTTCATCTCTGAGTGTCCGCAGTGGGACAATGAGAACAAAAAGAAGAAGAGCAAGGAATATGACTCTGACGACAAGAATAAGAAGAAATACTCAAAGTCTTCCTCAAAGTCTTCATCACACAAGAAGAGCTCATCTGGCAAGGCACGTTCGTTTGTTGGCAAGGAAATGGATTCAGAGGAGGAGTCCGCTTCTGAGGAGGCGGAGGTGGAGTCTGAGGAGGAGTCCGATTCTGGCGTTGCAAGTCTAGCTACAACATACGTTGCCAAGTCCACCATCAACACTGAAGACAATGACTTCATCACCGACACCGATGCAAATGACAAGGACTACTCCACTCCTACCTACTGCTTCATGGCACGCGGTGCCAAGGTAAACACACGCACTACTCACTATCAAACATCTAGTGAAGATGACTCTGATTGTGGTTCAAGACCCAGCTACAAAACACTTGCTAAAATTGCAACTGAACAACAGAAAGCTATGGAACATATTCAAAAACGGTTAGACAAAAGCGATGATCTGCTAGGCACTGAAATGACTCGATCTGAGTCCTTAATTGAAGACATAAAAAATCTTCACGTTAAGTATGAGGAACTTGAAAGTCGTCATGAAACCCTCTCAACAACTCATGAAAAGCTTTCCTATGATTATCTTCAAAGGAAGCAAGATCTTGAGAAATTGAGAGCGCCTCATGAAGATCTTCAAAAGGAAAACAAGTCACTTCGCGCCGAACAGATCAGTTCCGCTCAGGAAGGATTTGAACCACCATCTCTTAAATGCATTGAGTGTGATAATGCTACTTCTGTTGCTGAATGTTCTACTGCTGCTACTGTTGCAATATCTTCAACTGTTGATGTGGGAACTAACCCCTCTGCTGAGGATACAACTGCTATTGCTGATGAGAATGCTAGGTTGAAGACATTGCTTGAAACAGGAATGTACAAAAGTCTTAAAGGGCATTAGACACTATGTGATGTCCTCAAAAGGCAGATTCTGAACCGAAACCCGAGGAAAGAGGGTGTTGGGTTCGTAAGGAAAATGAATGTTGATGGCTCTTACTGGAAACCTGAGCAGTACCCCAAAACCACATGGGTTGCTGCAAAGGAACCTTCAGCAGATCCATCCAATCTATTTGGCTTCACCAGTGCTAACCCCATTGTCATTGATGAATCCTTTGATGCAAACTATGAACTATTTAAGAATCAGCATGGTGAAGTGTTTGCCAGGTATATTGGTACTAACTACAGGAATGGGCCGCCTATGAAGAAGATCTGGGTGCCGAAAAAGTGTTTGGAAAATCTTCCTGTGAATGTCATCATGACACCACAGGTGAAGAAGACAAACCCCAGACCACAGGCTTCATACGGTCCAAAGGCTTCATACAGACAGAGGACTCACCTCAGTCGCGCTAACGCAAATGTTTTGCAGGGAAACCATACTCAGGCCTATGAATATGAGCGTGGTTCATCGAACCGCCATGTTCATAAGACCAAGAACTATTCTGCTTATTCTTATGAGTACTATTGTCCGCCTGCAAGACTTTTTGCTAGGGCTCCAAAGCCAAAGTTCTCAGACGCTGCACTTAGACTTATTGCTTCTAAGCCACCCTTGAAGATGTGGGTGGCTAAGAAAGCTTAACTCTCTTTTGCAGGGAAAGGTCTCCAGCAGAAAACCAAAATCGTCTGACGCTATTGCTGGGGACCTTAAACATCTTGTAGGGCGCAAGATCAAATGCTCGAATGGTCTTATTATGCAGCCCACCCCCTACAACCATAAACGGTTGGCTGCTCAGAGTTAGTGTATGGCCTTTATTGTTTGAGAGCAACCCACCTTCAAGCCTTTGAGAGAGAATTCCTTGCGAGGATAAAGCCCTAACCACCCAGAGCCAAAGAGTGTTAGGCATCACTTAAGTCTTCTTGTCTGTGTGATCTGAAGACTTATTACACTTGGGGACTGTGAATCCTCTAGCCGGTTAGGCGTCGCGTTCTAAGCATCCAAGAGACATTGTGGATCGCCGTTGAACGAAGTCTGTGAAGGTTTGGGAGTCTACCTTGAAGACTTACCAGAGTGATTGGGCGAGGTCTGGGTGACCTTAGCTCAAGGGGAATACGGTGAGGATTGGGTGTCCTGAGCTGCGTGTTCAGGACTGGGTGTCCGGGACTGTGTGTCCTTAGGTTTAAATACCTAGCCGCCCTAACCAGACGTACAGTTGTCACAGCAACTGGAACTGGTCCAACAAATCATTGTCTTCAACGAGTCACCGGTTTCATCCTTCCCTTCCCTTTACTTACTGTTGGTCCTTGTGAAGTCATTGTATGATTGCACTATCTTTTGTCTTCACTGAGTGACTGCATGTTCTGTTTGGCTTCATAATACCTTCCTACTTGATCCTTACTACCTAGCTGCTATTAGTCATTGTGCTTTCACTTCATTGAATACTTGACTATGGTGTGCCTAGTGTAGTCTACCTTCCACTGCATGGTAATAGGTTTATTTCTATCGTTTGTCTTCGAAACTTCCACTTTTTGAAGACTTTCATAAAAATCGCCTATTCACCCCCCTTCTAGTCGATATAACGCACTTTCACTTCTGCCAGAGCTCTCACAACTACACGAACAAGTTCGGCAGGTGATGCAGGGCATTGCCCAAGCCTTGTGGCCATCCGCCTCCCTACCAGGAGGCATGGGGGAGCTTGTAGAGATGCTCAAGGGAGCACGGCGGCGCTTCCGATTATGGAAGAAATTAGCCTGCCAACAAGGTGCAAGGGAAGCCTGGGCCATGGTGAAGACGCGATATACCAAGGCAGACCCGAACCACATGGCCGAGGTTGGACCTATGGGGTCTGATGGGAAAGAGATCCCCGTTAGTTTGGTGTATGACCAAGTGAAATTAGCCGCAAAGTATTCCCAATAGGATTGTAGGCTAGACAGCCTGTTGGACGGTATAGAAGAAGAATTTAGTCAGTCTAAGTGACTGTGTACTTCAAGTGACATATATTGTCCCTAGTCGGATTGTAAATCATTTGTCATGGCGGACCTTTTCGCTTCGACCTCCGGACCCGACAGTCCGGAGTGTATCCAAATACCTACTTAGTTATGTAAAAACCGAGGTATGCGTGGAAACCATGCGTAGGGGTCATAAGTGCTTGAACAAACAACTACCCAACTAGCTATGTTATATTACTTGGATAGTAAGAAACATCTTCCAGGGAGAATAGTTCCGTTAAGGGTTCCTTTCCCTGGGTACGCATGCATTAATGTGCATGTCCGGACTGCGAAAAGAGATGCAGGATATAAACATCTGGGGGCATGTATTACAATAAATAAAAGTCATCTTTTGTTCACCTACCGAATATTCCCTTAAGAACGCTAGCTTTCGGCTTCACCCAGTCTGAGGTACACATCCGGCTGACCCGGCAGTAACAATCGCAGAGGTGCTCCCCTTATGCCCTAGCCGAATTAACGGAACGTAGGGCATAAACACAAGAGCCAGGCAACCCAGCTTGGCCAAAACTTAAGTCATATCAATGCATATAATGGCGAAGAAAAGGTACATGTGGAAAAGTAACACATGTGCGGGGGGCATAGAGCCCGGAACATGGTTATATTAAGCTTCCGTATAAGAAGCCCCCATGTGTAATGAGCACGCCTAGCATGTCAAGATTGTGTAGTCAAGACACATTTTAACCTTTTAGGGTCGTGAAGAAAATGGGAAGAAAGAAAGAAAAAACAAATAATGGATATATAAAAAAAATTGACGGAGGTAAGGAGACGAACACAGAGTCCGGCACTAGGCGTAGAACCTTCGGAGTCTGGCTGCGTTCCATGGGTTTGGCTCGAGTCGATTGTCCGATGCATCCCATAGACGGTACGCTCCATCGGTCAGAAATTTGTCGATAACGAAGGGACCTTCCCATTTGGGCTGGAGCTTGTTCTTTTTATTCTCCGGTAGGCGTACAACGAGTTCGCCAATGTTATAAGTTTTGGCCCATACTTCTCTGCTTTGATACCGCCGAGCCTGTTGCTGATAAAATGTGGAGTGGGCTTTTGCTACGTCATGCTCCTCCTCCAGGGCGTCCGAACTATCCTGCCGATCAAGCTCGGCTTCTTTCTCTTCGTACATGCGCACTCGAGGCGAGTCATGAATGATGTCGCATGGCAATACCGCCTCTGCGCCGTACACCATAAATAACGGTGTGTATCCGGTAGTGCGATTCGGCGTGGTCCGCAGCCCCCATAGTACAAAGTCTAGCTCCTCCACCCAGTGCGTATCTGATTCCTTCAAGTATCGCACTAATCTGGGTTTAATGCCGCTCATGATAAGACCATTTTCTTGCTCGGCTTGACCGTTAGTTTGCGGGTGATAGACAAAGGCATAATCGAGCTTAATGCCCATGTTGCTGCACTAATTTTTTACATCGTCGGCTGTAAAGTTCGAGCCGTTATCGGTGATGATGCTGTGGGGGACGCCGTAAGGGTGTACAACCCCGGATATGAAGTCTATCACTGTACCAGACTCGGCCATTTTAACTGGTTTGGCTTCTATCCATTTGGTGAATTTATCCACCATGACCAATAGGTATTTTTTCTTATGGCTTCCCCCTTTAAGGGGTCCGACCATATCAAGCCCCCAGACTGCAAAGGGCCAAGTAATGGGGTGTAGGATCGAAAGTATGTCTAGAGGGGGGTGATTAGACTACTTGACCAAATAAAAACTTAACCTTTTCCCAATTTTAGTTCTTGGCAGTTTTTAGCTATCTTAGGACAAGTCAAGCAATCAATACACAATTCAAGCAAGCATGCAAAGAGTGTATTGGCAGCGGAAAGTAAAGCATGCAACTTGCAAGAATATAAAGGGAAGGGTTTGGAGAATTCAAACGCTATTGGAGACACGGATGTTTTTCCCGTGGTTCGGATAGGTGGTGCTATCCTACATCCACGTTGATGGAGACTTCAATCCACGAAGGGTAACGGTTGCGCGAGTCCACGGAGGGCTCCACCCACGAAGGGTCCATGAAGAAGCAACCTTGTCTATCCCACCATGGCCATCGCCCACGAAGGACTTGCCTCACTAGCGGTAGATCTTCACGAAGTAGGCGATCTCCTTGCCCTTACAAAATCCTTGGTTCAACTCCACAATCTTGTCAGAGGCTCCCAAGTGACACCTAGCCAATCTAGGAGACACCACTCTCCAAGAAGTAACAAATGGTGTGTTGATGATGAACTCCTTGCTCTTGTGCTTCAAATGATAGTCTCCCCAACACCTAACTCTCTTTCATATGATTTGGATCTGGTGGAAAGAAGATTTGAGTGGAAAGCAACTTGGGGAAGGCTAGAGATCAAGATTCATATGGTTTGAATGGAATATCTTGGTCTCAACACATGAGTAGGTGGTTCTCTCTTAGAACATATGAGTTGGAATGATGTATGTGTTCCGATGGCTCTCTTCTTAAGTGAAGAGGAGGTGGAGGGGTATTTATAGCCTCCACACAAAATCCAACCGTTACACACAATTTACCAATCTCGGTGGGACCGAATCAGAAAACTCAGTTGGACCGAAATGGTAAACCTAGTGACCGTTAGGAATTTCAGTGGGACTGACATGCAACTCAGTAGGACCGATTCGGTTAGGGTTTGGGCATAACGTAATCTCGGTGAGACCGATTGCACAAACTCGGCGAGACCGAGTTTGGCAATAAGCTAACCAGAGAGTTGGTCAGGCAAACTCAGTGGGACCGACTTGCTCTTTTGGTGAGACCGAAAAGTTACAAGAAGGAAACATAGAGTTTACCTTGCATTCTCGGTGGGACCGATTCGCTCTTTCGGTGAGACCGAAAAGTTACGAAAGGGAAACAGAGAGTTTGCAAGCCCATCTCGGTGAGACCGAGATCCTTATATGTAGGACCGAATTGCTAGGGTTTGGCAGTGGCAAATGACAAGTGAAACTCGATGGCGCCGGAATGAAAGAATCGATATGACCGAGTTTGGCTTAGGGTTTAGGTCATTTGTGGATATGGGAAAGTTTGAGGATTTTGGAGCATATCATTAAGCACATAACGCAAGAGGCTCATTAAGCAACACCTCATCCCTTCTTGATAGTATTGGCTTTTCCTAAAGACTCAATGTGATCTTGGATCACTAAAACATAAAATGAAGAGTCTTGAACTTTTGAGCTTGAGCCAATTATTTGTCCTTAGCATTTTGAGGGTTCCACTTTCACATCCAAGCCATGCCAATCATTGAGCTTTCCTGAAATAATCATCTTGAAATAGCATTAGCTCAATGAGCTATATGTTGTTATGAATTACCAAAACCACCTAGGGATAGTTGCACTTTCATGGGGATTGTTTGGAGAGAGGTAGGTGGCATATGGCTTTGGTTTGCAAAAAGCTGGCAACCGACGCAACGTTGAACGAGGTCCTGTGCGTTTGCTCGGGCCATCAGCCAGTAAAAACCTGTACGGAAGGCCTTGCTTACAAGGGCCCGAGCTGTGGCGTGGTGGCCGCCAAGTCCAGCATGAATTTCTGCCAAAAGTTGTCGCCCTTCCTCTTCGAAGATGCACCTTTGAAGTACTACGGTAGCGCTTTTCTTATAAATCTCTCCCTCATGGACCTTGTAGGCTTTAGACCGCTGCACAATGCAACGTGCCTCATTTGGGTCATCAGGGAGTTCTTGCCTAGTTAGGTAAGCCAAGAAGGGTTCTGTCCACGGGGCGATGACAGCCATAATCACATGGGTCGAAGGTGTTATTTTGGTGGCAGAGCCTCCGATTACGTCAGAGTGTTCGGGGTCTGGTGTTGTGGCCGGATCCAGACTGTTATTGCCGGTCTCCCCATCCCACACCATGGATGGCTTAAATAGCCTTTCCAAGAAGATATTAGGTCGGACATGGTCGCGCTTAGCACCGATGCGGGCGAGGATATCCGCCGCTTGATTGTTTTCTCGGACCATATGGTGAAACTCGAGGCCCTCGAACCGAGCTGACATTTTGAGGACGGCATTGCGGTAAGCCGACATTTTTGGGTCCTTGGCGTCAAAGTCCCCATTTATTTGAGATATTGCGAGGTTCGAATCCGCCCGCACCTATGGGTGTTGAATACCCATGGAGACTGCCATCCGGAGACCATGCAACAGAGCCTCACATTCTGCTGCATTGTTGGAGTCTGTGTATAATATTTTGAGTACGTATTGGACTCTATCTCCGGTGGGGGAAGTCAGGACGACACCTGCCCCCAGACCAGCCAGCATCTTACAGCTGTCAAAGTGCATGATCCAATTGGAGTACGTGCCGTACTCTTTAGGGAGTTCGGCTTCCGTCCATTCGGTGATGAAGTCAGCCAATACTTGCGACTTAATGGCTCACCATGTTTTATATGTTATGTCAAACGGTAGGAGCTCAATAGCCCATTTAGCAATCCGGCCCATGGCATCGCGGTTATTTATTATGTCATTGAGCGGTACTTCGGAGGCCACCGTAATTGAACACTCTTGAAAGTAGTGTCATTGAGGGAGTCCTGGATTAGGGGGTGTTCGGGTAGCCGGACTATACCTTCAGTTAGACTCCTGGACTATGAAGATACAAGATTGAAGACTTCGTCCCGTGTCCGGATGGGACTTTCCTTGGTGTGGAAGGCAAGCTTGGCGATGCGGATATTCAAGATCTCCTACCATTGTAACCGACTCTGTGTAACCCTAACCCTATCTGGTGTCTATATAACCCGGAGGGTTGTAGTCCGTAGGCAATCAACTCCATATACAACAATCATACCGTAGGCTAGCTTCTAGGGTTTAGCCTCCTTGATCTCGTGGTAGATCTACTCTTGTACTACCCATATCATCAATATTAATCAAGCAGGGCGTAGGGTTTTACCTCCATCGAGAGGGCCCGAACCTGGCTAAAACAACGTGTTCCTTGCCTCCTGTTACCATCCGGCCTAGACGCACAGTTCGGGACCCCCTAACCGAGATCCGCCGGTTTTGACACCGACATTGGTGCTTTCATTGAGAGTTCCTCTGTGTCGTCGCCTTTAGGCCCGATGGCTCCTTTGATCATCAACAACGATGCGGTCCAGGGTGAGACTTTTCTCCCTGGACAGATCTTCGTCTTTGGTGGCTTTGCTCTGCGGGCCAATTCGCTCGGCCACCTGGAGCAGATCGAAAGCTACGCCCCTGGCCATCAAGTCAGGTTTGGAAGCTTAAACTACACGGCTGACGTCCGCGGAGACTTGATCTTCGACGGGTTCGAGCCACGGCCAAGCGCGCCGCACTATCTCGAGGGGCATGATCTAACTCTGCCTCCGGACAGTCTCCTGGAGGCCGCACGCGCATCGGTTCCGACCCCTAACTCGAAGCCTATTGCACCAATCAAGGACGAGCGGTTGGACGTCACCTCAGGGGCTGCAATCTCAAAGGCGATCGAGCCGAACGCTAGCCCCGCACTCTGCATGACCCGTGTCTCCGAGGACCCGTACTCCTCCCCGGACTCCGAACCCCCCGCGCCCCTGCCAATCGAATCCGATTGGGCGCCGATAACGGAGTTCACCGCCGCAGACATCTTTC
Source organism: Triticum monococcum (assembly GCA_034509565.1). NCBI lineage: Eukaryota > Viridiplantae > Streptophyta > Magnoliopsida > Poales > Poaceae > Triticum > Triticum monococcum. Next base: position 415,079,102 of record CM067845.1, read on the forward strand.
AGCACTCGCCTTTTGGCGACATCCTGAATTCTCTTAAGTCTCTCTCTTTATCAGGAGAGCCCTGGCCGGATTACGGTCAGCGAGGGTGGGATACGGACGATGAAGAAATTCAAAGCCCACCCACCACCCACTTTGTAGCCACTATCGACGATTTAACCGACATGCTTGACTTCGGCTCCGAAGACATCGACAGTATGGACGACGATGTAGGAGACGAACAGGAACCAGCACCTGTAGGGCGCTCGAAGGCCACCTCGTCATATGACATATATATGGTGGATACTCCAAAAGATGGAGATGGCGATGGAACAGTGGGGGATGACACCCCCAAGAAACAGCCAAAGCGCCGGCGACAGCGGCGCCGCTCTAAATCCCGCCAAAGCAAAAATGGTGATTCCGGCACGGGAGATAATACTACCATGGATAGCGCCGAAGAACACCCACCTCAGCAAGATTCGGCACAGGAAGATGGAGAAGCCAGCCCTCATGAGAGAGCGGCAGACCGAGAGGTCGAGGATGATAACTATATGCCTCCCTCCGAAAACGAGGCAAGCCTCGATGACGACGAAATCGTCATACCATCAGACCCCGCCGAGCAAGAGCGTTTCAAATGCAGGCTTTTAGCCACGGCAAGAAGCCTCAAGAAAAACAGCAACAACTTAGAGCTGCCCAAGATTTGCTAGCTGACAGATGGACTGAAGTCCTTGCGGCCGAAGAGTATGAACTCGAACGCCCCTCCAAGAGTTACCCAAAGCGCAGGCCGCTACCCCGATCAGAGGAGGAAGCACCTACATCACCAGCGCATGACATGGCAGACCGGCCACCTCGCGGCCGCGATAGAGAGGCCTCTCGGACCTCCACCCAAGCCATGCCCCGACGCCGCTCAACTAAGACACGGGAAAATGCGCCAGACCTGCGAGACGTACTGGAGGATAAGGCAAGACAAACAAGATCGATCTATGGATCGCGCAGGCGCCCTACGGCACGTGACGATGATCTTCACTCCGGATACAACAAATCCGGCCGGGCCGAACACAACAGACATAGCTCTTCCGAGCTGCGTCGTGATATAGCCCAGTACAGAGGCGCTGCACACCCGCTATGCTTCATGAATGAAGTAATGGATCATAAAATCCTAGAGGGTTTCAAACCCGTAAACATCGAATCATACAATGGCACAACAGATCCGGCGGTATGGATCGAGGATTATCTCCTTCACATCCACATGGCACGCGGCGATGATCTACACGTCATCAAATACCTGCCGCTCAAACTTAAAGGACCGGCCCGGCATTGGCTTAACAGCTTGCCAGCAGACTCAATCGGTTCTTGGGAGGACCTGGAAGCCGCATTCCTCGACAACTTCCAGGGCACTTACGTGCGACCACCGGATGCCGACGACTTAAGCCACATAATTCGACAGCCAGAGGAATCGGCCGGACAATTCTGGACACAGTTCCTAACAAAGAAAAACCAGATAGTCGACTGTCCGGATGCAGAGGCCCTAGCAGCCTTCAAGCATAACATCCGCGACGAATGGCTTGCCCGGCACCTGGGACAGGAAAAGCCGAAATCTATGGCAGCCCTCACGACACTCATGACCCGCTTTTGCGCGGGAGAAGACAGCTGGCTAGCTCGTAGTAACAACTTATCAAAGAACCCTGGTAATTTGGATACCAAGGACAAAAGTGGCAGGACACGTCGAAATAAGCAAAAACGCCGCGTTAGCAGCGACAACAATGAAGACACGGCAGTCAATGCCGGATTCAAAGGCTATAAATCTGGTCAGCGGAAAAAGCCATTCAAAAAGAATACTCAGGGCCCGTCCATTTTGGACCGAATACTCGACCGCTTGTGCCAGATACATGGCACCCCCGAAAGGCCAGCCAATCACACTAACAGAGATTGTTGGGTGTTCAAGCAGGCAGGCAAGTTAAGAGCCGAAAACAAAGACAAGGGGCTACATAGCGACGACGAGGAGGAGCCCAAGCCGCCGAACAACAATGGACAGAAGGGCTTTCCCCCACAAGTGCGGACGGTGAACATGATATAATCAACCCACATTCCCAAGAGGGAGCGAAAGCATGCGCTACGGGACGTATACGCGATGGAGCCGGTCTCCCCAAAGTTCAGCCCATGGTCCTCCTGCCCGATCACTTTTGATCGAAGGGACCATCCCACTAGCATCCGTCATGGCGGCTTCGCCGCATTGGTTCTCGACCCAATCATCGACGGATTTCATCTCACAAGAGTCCTCATGGACGGCGGCAGTAGCCTGAACCTGCTTTATCAGGATACAGTGCGAAAATGGGCATAGATCCCTCAAGGATTAAGCCCACAAAAACGACCTTTAAAGGCATTATACCAGGTGTAGAAGCCAACTGTATAGGCTCAGTAACACTTGACATGGTCTTCGGATCCCCGGACAATTTCCGAAGCGAAGAGTTAATCTTCGATATAGTCCCGTTTCACAGTGGCTATCACGCCCTGCTCGGACGAACCGCATTCGCAAAGTTCAATGCAGTGCCGCACTACGCATATCTCAAGCTCAAAATGCCAGGCCCTCGAGGAGTAATCACGGTCAACGGAAACACCGAACGCTCCATCCGTACGGAGGAGCACACGGCGGCTCTCGCAGCGGAAGTACAAAGTAGCCTTCTTAGGCAATTCTCCAGTCCGGCCGTTAAAAAGCCAGACACTGCCAAGCGCGCTCGGAGTAACCCACAACAGTACCGCCCGGCACACTCTGAACAAGCGTAGCTATGCGGCCCCAACCCCAGCTCTCGCGACATAGCGAAACCAGTACCTCGCGTACATAACTATGCCCTTGAAATACCATGGGCACAGGGGAAGGGGCACAATAACGGCACGCCCAAAATACGGCTTAAAACGTACTAGGGGCTGCCGGACTCTTTTTTTTAATTTTCTCTTACTTTGAGGACTCCATACTTCGGACGACATGTTCAGCAATTAGACTGCCGCACAAACGATGCAAGCTCCAGGGAGGCAGACAAGCCATGCCGCATTATGGAACTCCCAGGTGGTCTCTGTTACGAGCGGTATACCTGTTTTAAATACAATTCCGCGGCCTGCCCCTGGTTAGGACATACTAAATAGTCCAATATCTTTTGCTTACCGCACTATTTGTATCGTTCGGCTTTGATAAATAGCCTCTCTATAAACAATGCATAGCTTTCTGTCTATTTTTTGCATTATCATCTTTTCATATATATGTTTATGACATGTTGCACCCGTACACTATGGTACAGCAAAATACGCCAGGGGCTTTAGTACCCATAAATATGGCGTGACAAGTCCGTACACTTTCACAAGTGCGGCACCCCGAACTTATAGCACTATATGCATCGGCTCTGAATCATGATTTGGGTCAATAGTTAGGTTTGCTCGGCTCCTATGTTTTGGTGCCTTACGTTCCGCTATATCGGCTAAGGTAGCACTAGGAGAACCACTGCGATTGTGCCCCGGTTGAGCTGGGTTAAGCACCTCAGTGGAGAAAGCTAAAACTGACTGTCATGATGTGGCGAGAGACCAGTCGCTGTTCGAGAGGTTTTTTGAGTCCCTAAAGACTTATGCCGCTTCGAGCGAGGAGCCGGCTTTGTCCGGCCAAGGCGTGGATAGCACCCCGAACTCGGTCTTCCGAACTTGGGGCTTCACCAAAATTTAAAATTATAGAGTTCTATGGCTAAGTGAGAGTGTTCAAGCATTATAGTCCGATTGCCTGGTTCGTTGTGCTGATCGCCTCCCTCGAAGGACCCAACTATGGGAAAAAGAGCGCTCAGGTTTATCCCGAACACCCCGGCACTAGTGGCATGGGGGCAGAAGCCGACGACTGGCCATCTCTCAATTTTTTGATAAACGACCGCACAGAAAGTAATATTTTAAATTCAACAAGCATTGCTTAGCGCATATGAACAAGTTTTCAGCGCACAGGATAAACACGAGCGAGTTCATTAAAAAATTACATCCTTGGTACATTCATCCGCCACAAGGCGGGCACCCGCAAGAACATCCTTATAGTAGTTCTCGGGCTTGCGATGCTCCTTCCCCGGCGGCGGCCCGTCCCTCACAAGCTTCTCACCGTCCAGCTTACCCCAGTGCACCTTTGCACGGGCAAGGGCCCTACAGGCACCTTCGATGCAGACAGAGCGCTTGATGACCTCGAGCCTTGGACAGGCCTCCACCAGTCGCCGCACCAGCCCGAAGTAGCTCCCAGGCAGGGCCTCTCCGGGCCACAGCCGAACTATGAAGCCCTTCATGGCCTGTTCGACCGCCTTGTGGAGCTCGACTAGCTGTTTCAGCTGGTCGCTCAAGGGCACAGGGTGTCCGGCCTCAGCATACTGAGACCAGAACACCTTCTCCATGGAGCTGCCCTCTTCGGCTCGATAGAATGCGGCGGCGTCGGATACGCTGCAGGGAAGATCTGCGAATGCCCCTGGAGAGCTTCGGATTCGGGTAAGTAACAAGTACTTTACTTTTATACTTCTGCTTTGCATAAAGAATGCCTTACCCGCCGCTATCTTTTTCATCTCCTCCAACTCTTGCAGGGCCTTTTGGGCTTCGGCCTTGGCAGACTTGGCAGTCTCAAGGGCCGCCGCGGGCTCGGACGCTTGCGTCTTGGACTCAAGCTCCAAACTCTCATGTTTTTTCATGAGAGCCTGAAGCTCCTGCTGCACCTTGCCGACCTGGGCCTCAAGTTTCTCTCGCTCGGTGCACTCCGCGGCCGTTTTCTTTTCGGCCTCGGACAGTGCCTGCTTGAGGGTCGCCACCTCAGTCGTGGCCCCTACAATAAGCAGTACAATCCTGTTATTTTTTGCAATCACGTCTTTTTATAGGCACTTTTTCTGTAAGGTATTTCTTACCTTCTTTCTCCTCGAGCTGCCATTTGGCAAGGCCGAGCTCTTGCTCGGTCCGCTCGAGGCCTTGTTTCAGGGCACCCACCTCCGCAGTCAGTGCGGCGATGGCTAGCAGCGAAGCCTGCATACGCATATTGACTCTTTGTTGTTAGACTCCTGCGAAATTTAATAGATCCTCTATTCGGCTTTTCTTTTCGAACGCCAAACAGAGCATCAGGGGCTACTGTCTATGCGGTTATATTTTTACATATTTTTTACTTACCTCGAAGCCTGTTAGAAGGCTAGCGCAAGCTTCACTCAGTCCGCTCTTGGTGGACTGAACCTTCTGGATCACCATACTCATAATAGTACGGTGCTCCTCGTCGATGGAGGCACCGTCAAGCACCTCCAGCAGATTGTCCGGCACCTCCAGTTGGAAGGAGGCTGCCGACTCAGAAGGCTTACTCCTCTTGGAAGGAGTTCTCCTACCGCGGTCCGGAACTGTTGTAGATTCCGGTGCCGTGTCCGGCTCAAAGCCGGACTTGGAGCCATGGGGGGTCTTGTCCCCTTCACTCCTGGAGTCCGGGAGGTTGCCTTGCGACTCCTCCGGGACCACCTCCTCCTACCCCGGAGCTCGTCGCGACGCCACTTCAGCGTCGTCCGCGGTGCGGGGGGAGACAGCGGGCGGAACTGAGTTCACATCCAATGAATTCAGGGAGCCGCTCGACGACTCGTCGAGTCCGGCCCAGGGCGGACTGCATAATTACATTCGACATTAGGGAAAGCTGTGCAACAAAGGAACATCACGAGTTACTCTGATATCTGAACTTACGGTTTCACCGGACGCTTGGCCCTGTTTGGCCACTCCTCTTCGCCCTCTTCGGTGTCGGGGGCATAGTCCGGCGGAGGGGTCTTCCTTTTCTTAGACCCCACGGCCTCCCCCGTTGGGGCGGCCTTCCTCTTCTCTCCTCCTTCCACTGGGGGGGGGAGAGTTTTCTTCTTCCTCCTCCTCATTTTCATGGGAGGAGGGCGTCTCGGACTCATCAGATGACGAGTCCGACACCACCACGTTGCGGGCACTCTTTCGAGTCCCCGTGGTCTTCTTCTTCTTGGCCTTCTTCTCCGGCACCACATAAGGCGCCGGAGCCAGCAGCTTCACTAGTAGAGCTGGGGCTGGATCTTCGGGCAGCGGAGCCGGACAGTTAATCGGTCCATATATCGCCCGCCAAGCCTGTCAAAGGTAAGGGAGTTTAGATCCCACATAGAGTCAAACTATGAAAAAAGCTTAACATCCTGTAAAAGGTGTAGATGGCTTACCTCGCTAGCGTGACGCGGCGAGCTGTATCCGCGGTCCTCAGAAGCGGATGTGGGAGCCTCGGCGCCCTTGAATAGCATCTTCCAGGCGTCTTCGTACGTCATGTCGAAGAGCCTGCTGAGGGTTCGATGCTGCGCCAGGTCAAACTCCCATAGATTAAAATCCCGTTGTTGGCACAGGAGGATCCGGCGGACGAGCATAACCTAGATGACGTTAACAAGCCGGGCTGGCTTGTTCACCAGGGACTGGATGCATGTTTGCAATCCGGTCACCTCTTTTTCGTCACCCCACGACAGGCCCGTCTCTTTCCAGGACATAAGTCGGGTGGGGGTCCGGATCGGAACTCGGGGGCTGCGACCCATTTCGGATCGCGTGGCTCGGTGATGTAAAATCACCCGGATTGCCACCCCTTCAGGGTCTCCACAAAAGAGCCCTCGAACCATAGGACGTTGGCCATCTTGCCCGACATGGCGCCTCCGCACTCCGCCTGGCTGCCGCACACCACCTTGGGCTTGACGTTGAATGTCTTGAGCCAGAGGCCGAAATGAGGGCGGATGCGGAGAAAAGCCTCTCACACGACGATAAACGCCGAGATGTTGAGGACGAAGTTCGGGGCCAGATCGTGGAAGTCCAGGCCGTAGTAGAACATGAGCCCCTGGACAAATGGGTGGAGCAGAAAACCCAGTCCGCGGAGGAAGTGGGGAAGGAATACTACCCTCTCATGGGGCCTTGGGGTGGGGAGAAGCTGCCCCTCCTCGGGAAGCCGGTGCGCGATGTCCTTGGACAAGTATCCGGCCTTCCTTAGCTTTTTGACATGGCCCTCCATGACGGAGGAGACCATCCACTTGCCTCCCGCTCCGGACATTGCTGGAGAAGGTTGAGGTGGGAAGTGCGGGCTTGGGCGCTGGAGCTCGAGTGCGCAGGAGATGGATAGGCAAAGGAGGAAGAAGGCGTAGGTAAAAAAGGTGGATCCTTATCCCCTTATATGGGCGGATGCGGTTGTGCGTCCCCGCCTGCCTAGTAAAACTCGCTTGCCTCCCAACCGCTGTGATAAGTGGCGCGGTTGGGTTACCCACGTCCGTATTGATGAGAATCCCGTAAAAGGGGGGTACATGATCTCTGCTTCGACAAGACGTGCCAAGGAAACCGCCTCGCAAAACACGCTAAGGTGGAAAAGTGAAAACGATTCGAGTAAAGCACTTGGCCGTAGTGTGATGAAGCACTGCAGAATATGTCAGTAGATTTGATTTGTGTTAATATTATTCTCTCTATGGCAATATGTGGAAGCTTATTTTGCAGAGCCGGACACTACTCTTGGTGTTTACAATCTTCTATGAAGGACTTGGAGGAGGAACCCGCCTTGCAATACCAAAGAAAATTTGCACGCCGGACTCGTCGTCATTGAAGTCTGGTTCAAGGACTACTGAGGGAGTCCTGGATTAGGGGGTGTTCGGGTAGCCAGACTATACCTTCAGCCGGACTCCTGGACTATGAAGATACAAGATTGAAGACTTCGTCCCGTGTCCGGATGGGACTTTCCTTGGCGTGGAAGGCAAGCTTGGCAATGCGGATATTCAAGATCTCCTACCATTGTAACCGACTCTATGTAACCCTAACCCTATCCGGTGTCTATATAAACCGGAGGGTTGTAGTCCGTAGGCAATCAACTCCATATACAACAATCATACCGTAGGCTAGCTTCTAGGGTTTAGCCTCCTCGATCTCGTGGTAGATCTACTCTTGTACTACCCATATCATCAATATTAATCAAGCAGGACGTAGGGTTTTACCTCCATCGAGAGGGCCCAAACCTGGGTAAAACATCGTGTTCCTTGCCTCCTGTTACCATCCGGCCTAGACGCACAGTTCGGGACCCCCTAACCGAGATCCGCCGGTTTTGACACCGACAGTCGTACTTTCCGGGATGCCATGAAGACCGCGTATGCTATCTTTTGATAATGTGGGTACTGTGATTTGCATGGAGTGAGGATGGTGGATACGTAGTATACCGGCTTTTGAAGCGGGAACTTATGTCCGTCTGTCTCTCGTTCGACGACGAGCACCGCGCTTACAACTTGGTGTGTTGCCGCTATATATAATAACATTGGTTCGCCGACATTTGGCGCGACTAAGATTGGGTTGGTGGCCAATATGGCCTTTATTTCTTCCAATCCGCCCGTGGCCGCATCCGTCCACTCGAAGTGTTCGGTGCGTCGAAGAAGGCGATAAAGAGGTAGTGTCTTTTTTCCTAATCGGGAGATAAAGTGGCTTAAGGCAGCAACACATCCAGTTAACTTCTGGATTTGCTTGAGGTCTGTTGGGATAGCCAACTATGACAAAGCTCAGATTTTAGGCGGATTTGCTTCAATTCCTCTATTGGAGACGATGAACCCCAAGAGCTTCCCGGCGGGCACGCCGAAAACGCATTTTTCTGGATTGAGCTTGATGTCATATGTTCGGAGATTGTCGAACGTGAGCCTCTAGTCGTCTATTAAGGATTCGACGTGTCTTGTTTTAATGACCACATCGTCTATGTATGCCTACACTGTTTTGCCGATTTGTGTTTCCAGGCATGTCTGAATCATGCGTTGATAGGTTGCACCGGCGTTTTTTAGCCCGAAAGGCATGGTGTTAAAACAGAAGGGGCCGTATGGAGTGATGAATGTCGTTTCGTCTTGATCAGGCTCCGCCATATTAATTTGATGGTATCCGGAGTATGCGTCGAGGAAGCACAATGAGACATGTCCTGCGGTAGCGTCGATAATTTGATCGATGCAGGGGAGGGGGAAGGGATCCTTGGGGCAAGCCTTGTTAAGGTCCTTGAAATCGACACATAGGCACCTGGATTTGTCCTTCTTTGGTACCATCACCAGGTTTGCTAGCCAGTCCGAATGTTTTATTTCTCTAATGAATCCGGCCTCTAGTAACTTGGCTAGCTCATCTCCCGTGGCTTGTCGCTTAGGCTCAAAGAAACGCCGAAGAGTCTGCTTGACCGGCTTGAACCCCTTTAGAATGTTAAGGCTATGCTCGACCAGCCTGTGTGGGATTCCTGGCATGTCCGAAGGATGCCAGGCGAAGATGTCCCAATTCTCGCGCAAGAACTCCCGCAGTGCGGCGTCTGTTGTGGGGTTCAGCTGTGCCCCGATGGATGCTATTTTTGTAGGGTGCGTTGGGTGGACCTGGAATTTGACTATTTCATCCACTGGTTTAAAAGAGGTGGACTTGGGTCTTTTGTCGAGTATCACGTCATCCCTATCCACCGTGGAGCGCAACGCAATTAGTTCTTCGGCCGCAACGGCTTCGGATAACGCCTCGAGGGCTAGTGCGGCGGTTTTATTTTCGGCGCAGAGTGCTATGTCCGGATCACTAGCCAGAGTGATGATTCCATTGGGCCCGGGCATTTTGAGCTTCATGTACCCGTAATGGGGTATAGCTTGGAAGATCGTGAATGCCTCCTGCCCTAAAAGGGCGTGGTATCCGCTACTGAACAGGGCCACTTGGAATGTGATTTCTTTGGACCTATAATTCTCCGGTGTGCCGAATACCACATCTAGTGTGATTTTTCCCGCACATCGTGCCTCTCGACTAGGGATGATTCCTCTGAAGGTCGTGCTGCTTTGCTCAATGCGGCTCTTGTCTATTTCCATTTTGCTAGGAGTTTCCTCATAGATGAGGTTCAATACGCTGCCGCCGTCCATGAGCACTTTAGTAAGCCGGAAGTCGTACACAATTAGACTAAGGACCAAAGTGGCTGGTGCTCGGGCTGTTTGGAATTGAGGTTTGTCACTGGCATTGCAGGTTATGGCCGTGTCATTCCATGGATTTATTGCTGCAACGTGGCAGACTTTGGCAAGGCTGCGGAGTGTTTGCTTGCGCCTATTATTTGGGGCGAAGGTCTCGAAGACTGTCAATACTATATTGTTGTTTTCCACGGGATGGTGCTCTGTTGTATTGTTCATGAGGATATCCTCACCGCTCTTGGACACCTGCCGGAGTATCCAACATGCTCTAAGGCTGTGTTTTGGCATGGTATCCGATGTACTGTGAATTTTGCATGGCCCATTGAGCCATCCCTCCAATACAGTTCTACACCCTGTAGTGGGCTTTTGTTTCTTTGTAATTGGATCGGGTGACTTATGAGAGTACACCCTTTTAGTTCGAACAGGGGGTTTAGTGAGAGCCGGAGGGTCCCAGAATTTTGTTTGGGTTTTCCAGGCGCTTTCCACCGCACAGTACTTCCATACTATGGCCGCCAAGTCAGCAAAGTGTACTATGTCATGGCGACTTATGGTGTTGAGGATTTCCTTGTCCGTGCAATTTTTGCAAAAGAATGAAATTGCGTCTACCTCGCGCCAGTCCTTGACCTTGCTCATTACAAGGAGGAATCTGGCCCAATAGTGATGTACTGTCCCTTGGGGCTCTTGTCTAATGTGGGAAAGATCACCTGAGTCTGGGTGGGTGGGCATATATAGGTCCGAACCCTGACCCAATCTGAGACCCAGGGGCGGAGGAGTTTCCTAGCTTGGCAGTTCGGACTCCGGGATGTTACCCAATAGTTCTGGCCCGCTGTCTATTTCTAGGTTCGAAGCTTGGGCCATGTCCTCCCGTGGACGGGTATCCGGATTGGAGAGCTCGGGAATCCGGACATAGTTTGTCCTCAAAATAGAGGAAGAATTGCTACATTGCTCCTCCACCACCGCTATCTGATGGGTGACCGGCGGAGAGTTAATCTCCCTTTGGTCGGGTTTAAGCCCGATCCGATCATAGTCCGTTGCGACTCCCAGGGCAGCGATGCGATCCAAGAGCTCATTCAAGGAAGAGAGCTCTATTGGATCCATCTGCTCGGCGAATCCCGAACCAACGTGGAGGCTATTTTTGATGACCCGAGAAGTCATTGTCGGTGCAACGGCCGAACGGGCGGTCATGACGAAGCCGCCCAGTCGGAGAGTTTGGCCTACAGCCAGGGCTCCCCCCGAGGTAATGTTGTCCTTGACAACAAGATGAGCCATCAAGCCTTATCGTGGCGGCACAGTGGAACTCTCAATGAAAGCATCAATGTCGGTGTCAAAACCGGCGGATCTCGGGTAGGGGGTCCCGAACTATGCGTCTAAGGCGGATGGTAACAGGAGGCAGGGGGCACAATGTTTACCCAGGTTCAGGCCCTCTCGATGGAGGTAATACCCTACTTCCTGCTTGATTGATCTTCATGATATGAGTATTACAAGAGTTGACCTACCACGAGATCGTAGAGGTTAAACCCTAGAAGCTAGCCTATGATTATGATTGTTGTTGTCCTACGGACTAAACCCTTCGGTTTATATAGACATCGGAGGGGGATAGGGTTACACAGAGTCGGTTACAAGGGAGGAAATCTACATATCTGAATTGCCAAGCTTGCCTTCCACGCCAAGGAGAGTCCCACCCGGACACGAGACGAAGTCTTCAATCTTGTATCTTCATAGTCCAACAGTCCGGCCAAAGCATATAGTCTGGCTGTCCGGGGACCCCGTAATCCAGGACTCCCTCAACGGGATACTGTTCATCTCCACCGTTGACCCCCTCCAACCTCCACGGGCTATTGTTCATCCAACGTCGACCTCCTCCAGCCTCCACCTCGATTGTTCATCCACGGGCTCCTGTTCATCCAGCTTCCACCACGCGCTACTCCACCAGCTACTGTTCAACCAATCCTCTCCATGGGCTCCTGTTCAACCACCCCTCCACGGGCTACTGTTCATCCAGCCCTCCACCATCTACTGTTCATCCAGCCCTCCACGGGGTGGTCCTGTTCATCCAGCCCTCCACGGGGTGGTCCTGTTCATCCAGCCCTCCACAGTGTCCTGTTCATCTAGCCCCAACTGGCTCGATCGATCAGGGTCCTGTTCATCCAAAGGCAACACCACGGGGTCCTGTTCATCCACCCCCACCAGGAACTTTTCATCCAAACCCCTAGCAACGCTCACTGTTCATCCCGAGGCAGCATCGATCGGCTTCAGTTAGCAGCAGTGGCGAAGGAATCACTCAGGTTCTGTAACACGTAGCCTGCAGTGCAATCACTCAGGTTCAGTTAGAGCCCAACGCCTTGCACACACGCGTACGTGTACGAGAGAAACGTGCATCGCTCGGCCCCCGACCACCCACCGTAACTGGGAACTCCCCGAAATTTTCCCCGCCCTCGCTTCTACCACGGTTTTTCCGTCATGGGCGTCCCAAAGAATGTCATGCAGCTGCGTCTCCGGCCCGCGCAGGACGAAAAGCCCATTTTCTATCATGATTTTTTTGTCATAGAAGTAGGAGCCCACCACATCTATGATGATACCGGGTTTTGTCACAATTATCGTCATAGAAGTGTCATAAGTATGACAGAAAAAAAAAACGTTCGGCCCAAAATGTCACATATGTGTCTTTTTTGTAGTGAACACTCATACTGCTTACCAGCATGTCATACTTTGATTCGGCGGTATTGTTGGATGAAGCGGCCCAAACCGACATTACATGACCATGTTCATGAGACTGGTTCTACCGACGTGCTTCGCACACAGGTGGCTAGTGGTTGTCTGTTTCTCCAGCTTTAGTTGAATCGAGTGTGACTATGCCCGATCCTTCTTGAAGGTTAAAACAGCACACTTGAGGAAAAATAGTTGTGGTTTTGATGCGTAGGTAAGAACGGTTCTTGCTAAACCCGTAACAGCCACATAAAACTTGCAACAACAAAGTAGAGGACGTCTAACTTGTTTTTGCAGGGCATGTTGTGATGTGATATGGCCAAGACGTGATGAGATATAAATTGTTGTATGAGATGATCATGTTTTATTAAAGTTATCGGCAACTGGCAGAAGCCTTAAGGTTGTCTCTTTATTGCATAAGATGCAAGTGCCATATAATTGCTTTACTTTATTGCTATGCGATAGCAATAGTTGGCGAGACGACCATGTGACTACACGTTGAAATATCAAGATGATGGAGATCATGGTGTCATGCCGGTAATGATGGAGATCATGACGGTACTTTGGAGATGGAGATCAAAGGCACAAGATGATGATGGCCATATCATGTCACATATTTTGATTGCATGTGATGTTTATCTTTTATGCATCTTAGTTTGCTTAGTACGACGGTAGCATTATGAGATGACCCCTTACTAAATTTCAAGGTATAAGTGTTCTCCCTGAGTATGCACCGTTGCGACAGTTCATCGTGCCGAGACACCACATGATGATCGGGTGTGATAAGCTCTACGTTCACGTACAATGGGTGCAAGCCAGTTTTGCACACGTGAAATACTCAGGTTAAACTTGACGAGCCTAGCATATGCAGATATGGCCTTGGAACACTGAGACCGAAAGGTCAAGTGTGAATCATATAGTAGATATGATCAACGTAGTGATGTTCACCATTGAAAACTTCTCCATCTCACATGATGATCGGACATGGTTTAGTTGATTTAGATCACGTGATCATTTAGATGACTAGAGGGATGCCTATCTAAGTGGGAGTTCTTAAGTAATATGATTAATTGAACTTTAATTTATCATGAACTTAGTCCTGATAGTATTTGCATATCTATGTTGTAGATCAACTGCTCGTGTATAGCTTCCCCGTTTATTTTTGATATGTTCCTAGAGAAAATTAAGTTGAAAGATCATAGTAGATAAGATGCGGACTAGGACCATGATCTGAGGATTATCCTCATTGCTACACATAAGAATTATTTCCTCGATGCACCGCTTGGTAACGGACCTATTGCATGAGCAGATGTAGACGTTATGAATGTTTGGCAAAGCTTGGTATGATGACTACTTGATAGTTTAGTGCACCATGCTTTACGGCTTAGAACCGGGACTTCAAAAATGTTTTGAATGCCATAGAGCATATAAGATGTTCCAAGAGCTGAAATTTGTATTTCAGACTCATGCCCGAGTCGAGAGGTATGAGACCTCTGACAAGTATTTTGCCTACGAGATGGAGGAGAATAGCTCAACCAGCGAGCATGTGCTCAAAATGTTTGAGTACTACAATCGCTTGAATCAAGTGGGAGTTAATCTTCCAGATAAGATAGTGATTGACAAAGTTCTCTAGTCACTATCACCAAGTTACTAGAACTTCGCGATGAACTATAATATATAAGGGATGACGAAAATGATACCCGAGCTCTTCGCTATGCTAAAATCAGCGAAGGTAGAAATCAAGAAAAGCATCAAGTGTTGATGGTTGACAAGACCACTAGTTTCAAGTAAAAGGGCAAGGGAAAGAATCGGAACTTCAATAAGAATGGCAAGCAAGTTGTCACTCCCATGAAGAAGCCCAAAGCTAGACCCAAGCCTGGAACTGAGTGCTTCTACTGCAAAGGAAATGGTCACTGGAAGTGGAACTGCCCTAGATACTAAGAGGATGAGAAGGATGGCAAAGTGAACAAAGGTATATTTGATATACATGTTATTGATGTGTACTTTACTAGTGTTTATTGCATCCCCTAAGTATTTGATATTGGTTCAGTTGCTAAGAGTAGTAACTCGAAACGGGAGTTGCAAAATAAACAGAGACTAGTTAAGGGCGAGGTGCTGCTGTGAGTTGTAAGTGATTCCATGGTTGATAAGATCACCATCACACACTCCCTTTACCTTCGGGGTTAGTGTTGAACCTAGCATAAATGTTATTTGCTGTTTGCGTTGAGCATAAATATGATTGGATCATGTTTATTGCAATACATCTATTCATTTAAGTCAAAGAGTAATTGTTGTTCTATTTACATGAATAAAACCTTCTATGGTCATACACTCAATATAAATGGTTTATTAAATCTCGATCGTAGTGATACACATATTCATAATATTGAAGCCAAAAGATGCAAAGTTAATAATGATAGTGCAACTTATATGTGGCACTGTCATTTAAGTCATATTGGTGTAAAGCGCATGAAGAAACTCCATGTTGATGGACTTTTGGAATCACTTGATGCTTGCGAACCATGCCTTATGGGCAAGATGACCAAGACAATGGAGCGAGCAACAGACTTGTTGGAAATAATACATACTCAATGCTCGACCACTGCAGAAGATAGAGAGAAAATGAAAGTCATTCCCTATGGTTCAGCCATAGGTTCTATCATGTATGCAATGATGTATACCACACCTTATGTGTGCCTTGCTATTAGTTTAGCATGGAGGTACCAAAGTAATCCAGGAGTGGATCACTGGACAATGGTCAAGAATATACTAAAATACTTGAAAAGGACTAAGGATATGTTTCTCGTTTATGGAGGTGACAAAGAGCTCGTCACAAACGGTTACGTCGATGCAAGCTTTGACACTGATCTGGATGACTCTAAGTCACAAACCGGATACGTATTTTTATTGAATGGTGGAGCTGTCAGTTGGTGCAGTTCCAAGCAGAGCGTCGTGGCGGGATCTATGTGTGAAGAGGAGTACATAGCTGCTTCAGAAGCAGCAAATAAAGGAGTCTGGATGAAGCAGTTCATATCCGATCTAGGTGTAATACCTAGTGCATCGGGTCCAATGAGAATCTTTTGTGACAATACTGGTGTAGTTGGCTTGGCAAAGGAATCCAGATTTCACAAGAGAACCAATCACATCAAGAGACGCTTCAATTCCATCCATGATCAAGTCAAGGAGGGAGACATAGAGGTTTGCAAGATACATACAGATTTGAATGTTGCAGATCCGTTGACTAAGCCTCTCTCACGAGCAAAACATGATCAGCACCAAGACTCCGTGGGTGTTAGAATCATTACAATGTAATCTAGATTACTGACTCTAGTGCAAGTGGGAGACTGAAGGAAATATGCCCTAGAGGCAATAATAAAGTTGTTATTTATATTTCCTTATATCATGATAAATTTTTATTATTCATGCTGGAATTGTATTAACCGGAAACTAAGTACATGTGTGAATACATAGACAAACAAAGTGTCACTAGTATGCCTCTACTTGACAAGCTCGTTAATCAAATATGGTTATGTTTCCTAACCATAGACATGAGTTGTCATTTGATTAATGGGATCACATCATTAGAGAATGATATGATTGACTTGACCCATTCGTTAGCTTAGCACGATGATCATTTAGTTTACTGCTATTCTTTCTCCAGAACTTATACATGTTCCTATGACTATGAGATTATGCAACTCCCAAATACCGGAGGAACACTTAGTGTGCTATCAAACGTCACAACGTAACTGGGTGACTATAAAGATGCTCTACAGGTGTCTCCGATGGTGTTTGTTGAGTTGGCATAGATCAAGATTATGATTTGTCACTCCGTGTATCGAAGAGGTATCTCTAGGCCCTCTTGGTAATGCACATCACCATAAGTCTTGCAAGAAATGTAACTAATGAGTTAGTTATGTGATTTAGCATTATGGAAAGAGTAAAGAGACTTTCCGGTGACAAGAGTGAACTAGGTATTGAGATACCGACGATCGAATCTCGGGCAAGTAACATACCGATAACAAAGGGAATAACATATGTTGTTGTGCGGTTTGACCGATAAAGATCTTCTTAGGATATGTAGGAACCAATATGAGCATCCAGGTTCCGTTATTGGTTATTGACCGGAGATGAGTCTCGATCATGTCTACATAGTTCTCGAACCCATAGGATCCGCACGCTTAACGTTCGGTGACGATCGGTATTATGAGTTTATGTGTTTTGATGTACCGAAGGTAGTTCGGAGTCCCGGATATGATCACGGACATGATGAGGAGTCTCGGAATGGTTGAAACATAAAGATCGATATATTGGAAGCCTATGTTCGGACATCGAAATGGTTCCGGGTTAGTTCGGGCATATACCGGAGTACCGGGAGGTTACCGGAACCCCCCAGGAAGTATATGGGCCTTATTGGGCCATAGTGGGAGAGAGAAGGGAGCCTAGGAGGGGGCACCCCCCAAGCCCAATCCAAATTGGGTGGGGGGCGGCCCCCCCTTTCCTCTCCCTCTCTCCCCCTTCCTTCCTCTCCTAATCCAACTAGGAAAGGGGGGAGGGGATCCTACTCCCGATGGGAGTAGGACTCCCCTTGGACACGCCATAGAGGGGTCGGCCCTCCCCCTCCTCCACTCCTTTATATACGGGGGAAGGGGGCAGCCCATAGACACACAAGTTGATTGTTTAGCCATGTGCGGTGCCCCCCTCCACAGATTTCCACCTCGGTCATATTGTTGCAGTGCTTAGGTGAAGCCCTGCGCCAGTAGCTTCATCATCACCATCATCACGTCGTCGTGTAGACGAGACTCTCCCTCAACACTGAGCTGGATCTAGAGTTTGCAGGACGTCACCGAGCTGAACGTGTGCAGATCGCAGAGGTGCCGTACCTTCGATTCTAGGATCGGTCGGATCATGTAGACGTACGACTACATCAACCGCGTTGTCATAACGCTTCCGCTTACGGTCTACGAGGGTACGTGGACAACACCTAGATGAAACTTGCGTGTGCATAGGATTTTTTTTGAAATTACTGCATTCCCCAACATATACATGTTCCTCTGACTATGAGATTATGCAACTCCCAAATACCGGAGGAACACCTTGTGTGCTATCAAACGTCACAACGTAACTGAGTGATTATAAAGATGCTCCTCAGGTGTCTCTGATGGTGTTTGTTGAGTTGGCATAGATCGAGATTAGGATTTGTCGCTCCGATTGTCGCAGAGGTATCTCTGGGCCCTCTCGGTAATGCTCATCACTATAAGCCTTGCAAGCAATGTGACTAAAGAGTTAGTTACGGGATGATGCATTATGGAATGAGTAAAGAGACTTTCCGGTAACGAGATTGAACTAGGTATGAGGATACCGACTATCGAATCTCGGGCAAGTAACATACCGATGACAAAGGGAACAACGTATGTTGTTATGTGGTTTGACCGATAAAGATCTTCGTACAATATGTAGGAGCCAATATGAGTATCCAGGTTCCGCTATTGGTTATTGATCAGAGATGTGTCTCGGTCATGTCTACATAGTTCTCCAACCCGTAGGATCCGCACGCTTAACATTCGATGCCGATTTGTATTATGAGTTATGTGATTTGATGACTGAAGTTTGTTCGGAGCCCCGGATGAGATCACAGACATGACGAGGAGTCTCAAAATGGTCGAGACGTAAAGATCGATATATTGGAAAGGTTTTGAGTGGTTCGGGTATTTTTCGGAGTACCAGAGAGTTACGGTAATTCGCCGGGGGAAGTATTGGGCCTTAATAGGCCATACGGGAAAGTAGATAAGGACCTCAAGGGTTGGCCGCGCGCTCCCCATGGCAAGTCCAAATTGGACTAGGGAGGGGGCGGTGCCCCCCTCTCTTTCCTTCTCCCTCTCCTACTCTTCCCCTCTCTCCCCTCTTGGAAAAGGAAGGGGACTCCAACTAGGATTGGGAATCCTGGTTGGACTCCCCCTATAGGCGCGCCCCTCCTAGGCCGGCCTCCTCCTCCTCCCTCCTTTATATACGTGGGCAGGGGGCACTCCAAAGGCACTCCAAGATTTGTCTTAGCCGTGTGTGGTGCCCCCCTCCACAGTTACACACCTCGGTCATATCGTCGTAGTGCTTAGGCGAAGCCCTGTGCCGGTAACTTCATCATCACCGTCGCCACGCCGCCGTGCTGACGGAACTCTCCTTAGGCCTCAACTGGATCAAGAGCCCGAGGGACGTCATCGAGATGAACGTGTGCTGAACACGGAGGTGCCGTACATTTGGTACTTGGATCAATTGGATCGCGAAGACGTTTGACTACATCAACCGCGTTACTAAACGCTTCCGCTTTTATGAGGGTACGTAGACACACTCTCCTCGCTCGTTGCTATGCATCTCCTAGATAGATCTTGCGTGATCGTAGGTAAATTTTTGAAATACTCCGTTCCCCAACATTAAGTTCATGGAGAAACGGAGTAATGCAATAGGAACGATGACATGATGTAGACAAGATCTATCTATGTAGAGATAGACCCCATCGGTTTATCCTTAGTACCAACGATACATACGTGTCGGTTCCCCTTCTGTCACTGGGATCAAGCACAGTAAGATCGAACCCACTACAAAGCACCTCTTCCCATTGCAAGATAAATAGATCTAGTTGGCCAAACAAAACCCAAATATCAGAGAAGAAATACGAGTATATAAGAGATCATGCATAGAAGAGATCAAAGAAACTCAAATACTTTCATGGATATAAAAAGATAGATCTGATCATACACTCAAAGTTCATCAATCCCAACAAACACACCGCAAAAGAGTTACATCATATGGATCTCCAAGAGACCATTGTATTGAGAATTCAAAGATAGACAGAGAGATGAAGCCATCTAGCTACTAACTACGGACCCGAAGGTCTACAAAGAACTACTCACGCATCATTGGAGAGGCACCAATGGAGGTGGTGAACCCCATCTGAAATGGTGTCTAGATTGGATCTGGTGGTTCTGGACTCTGTGGCGGCTGGATGAATATTTCGTCAACTCCCCTAGGGTTTTGGGAATATTGGGGTATTTATAGAGAAAAGAGGCGGTCCGGGGGCACCCGAGGTGGGCACAACCCACCAGGGCGCGCCTGGGCCTCCTGGCACGCCCTGGTGGGTTGTGCTCTCCTCAGAGCACCCCTAGGCGCAGCCAAGGCCCATTACGTGTCTTCTGGTCCATAAAAAATCCCCGTGAAGTTTCGTGGCATTTGGACTCTGTTTGGTATTGATTTTTTGCAATGTAAAAAACATGGAAAAAAACATCAACTAGCACTTAGCACTATATCAATAGGTTAGTACCTAAAAATGATATAAAATGATTATAAAATATCCAAGATTGATAATATAATAGCATGGAACAATCAAAAATTATGGATACATTGGAGGCGTATCACGCGCCCTACCGTTCTTTAAATTTTTGAAGAAGGCAAGGCCCATGAAGTGGACTCTCGAAGCAGATGCGGCTTTGCAAGAGTTTAAGGTCCACTTGTCCTCCGTGCCCACTTTGGTTACCCCTAAACCCCAAGAGCCATTGCTGCTGTACTTGGCCTAATCAGGTGGTTAGTGCAGCCCTAGTGGCACAACGAGAAGTAGAGGAAGCAGAGAGTGAACAAGGCCCGGCAAGACCAGATGAGAATCATGACGGAGAAGAGCACGACAGCAAGGGCAACCCCAAGGACGTGACAAGGAAGAAAGTGGTGCAGCACCCAGTGTACTTCATCAGTTCCCTACTGTAGGGGGCTAGATCGAGGTACTCTGGTATGCAAAATTTGATTTTTGGCCTCATCGTGGCCTCAAGGAAACTGCGCCACTATTGCCAAGCCCATGAGATCACGGCTGTCACTCCTTCCCGTTGCAAAGGATACTCCAAAACCTTGAGGCTACTGGCTGGATAGTGGAGTGGGCTTTGGAGTTATCCGGCTTTGGCCTGAAGTTTGAGAGCACATCAACAATTCAGAGCAGGGCGTTTTCAAAGTTCATTACAGAATGGATGCCAACCCGTGATGAGGAAGTGCCAAAAACAATTATTCCCGGCAAGGAAGCACCCCAAGAATGGATCATGAATTTTGATGGTGCCTTCTCCCTACAAGTTGCAGGACTGGCATACTTCTCGTCGCCCCTACAGGGGAGCACTTGAAGTACGTCGTCCAGATGCACTTTCCCCGGGACGAAGCAACTAACAATACAACAGATTTATGAAGGGCTCCTTGCCGGGCTCAGGATTGCAACGAAATTGGGAATCAAGAAGTTGATCATTCGAGGAGATTCACAACCTGTGGTGAGAGAAGTCAACAAGGATTACCAAAGTCCATTGATGGAGGCATATGTTGAGGAAGTGAAAAGATTGGAGGAACACTTTGACAGATTACAAATAGAGCACGTACCCCGTGCGAAAAATAGTAACGCTGATCATTGATGTGGCTTGAAGCTACGTCGGTATTTCCCCAAAGAGGAAGGGATGATGCAGCACAACAACGGTAGATAAATGGATCGCTGGAGCTTGCACACTTTGTTAGCACCTTTAGGATCGACAAAACCTTCTGGTTGCATCATACACAACTCTTCTTTAAGATGTCCATTAAGAATGCAATTTTGACATCCATTTGCCAAATTTCATAATCATAAAATGCGGCAATAGCTAACATGATTCAGACATACTTAAGCATCGCTACACGTGAGAAGGTCTCATCATAGTCAACTCCTTGAACTTGTCAAAAACCTTTCGTGACAAGTCGAGCTTTGTAGACAGTAACATTACCGTCAGCGTCAGTCTTCTTCTTGAAGATCCATTTATTCTCTATTGCTTGCCGATCATTAGGCAAGTCAACCAAAGTCCACACTTTGTTCTCATACATGGATCCCATCTCAGATTTCACGGCCTCTAGCCATTTCACAGAATCTGGGCTCATCATCGCTTCCTCATAGTTCGTAGGTTCGTCATGGTCAAGTAACATGACCTCCAGAACAAGATTACCGTACCACTCTGGTGCGGATCGTACTCTGGTTGACCTACGAGGTTCGGTAGTAACTTGATCTGAAGTTTCATGATCATCATCATTAGTTTCCTCACCAATTGGTGTAGTAATCACTAGAACTGATTTCTGTGATGAACTACTTTCCAATTCGGGAGAAGGTACAATTACCTCATCAAGTTCTACTTTCCTCCCACTCACTCCTTTCGAGAGAAAATCCTTCTCTATAAAGGATCCATTCTTAGCAACGAATATATTTCCTTCGGATCTGTCATAGAAGGTGTACCCAACAGCCTCCTTTGGGTATCCTATGAAGACACATTTCTCTGATTTGGGTTTGAGCTTACCAGGTTGAAGCTTTTTCACATAAGCATCGTAGCCCCAAACTTTAAGAAACGATAGCTTAGGTTTCTTGCCCAACCACATTTCATATGGTGTCGTCTCAACGGATTTAGGTGGTTCCCTATTTAATGTGAATGCAACCGTCTCTAAAGCATAACCCCAAAACGATAGCGGTAAATCAGTAAGAGACATCATAGATTGCATCATATCTAATAAAGTACGGTTACGACATTCGGACACACCATTACGCTGTGGTGTTCCAGGTGGCGTGAGTTGCGAAACTATTCCACATTATTTCAAATGAAGACCAAACTCATAACTCAAATATTCACCTCCACAATCAGATTGTAGAAACTTTATTTTCTTGTTATGATGATTTTCTACTTTACTCTGAAATTCTTTGAACTTTTCAAATGTTTCAAACTTATGTTTCATTAAGTAGATATACCCATATCTGCTCAAATTATCTGTGAAGGTTAGAAAATAACGATACCCGCCGCGAGCATCAACACTCATCGGACCGCATACATCAGTATGTATTATTTCCAATAAGTCAGCTGCTCGCTCCATTGTTCTGGAGAACGGAGTCTTAGTCATCTTGCCCATGTGGCATGGTTCGCAAGCATCAAGTGATTCATAATCAAGTGATTCCAAAAGCCCATCAACATGGAGTTTCGTCATGCGCTTTACACCAATATGACCTAAACGACAGTGCCACAAATAAGTTGCACTATCATTATTAACTTTGCATCTTTTGGCTTCAATATTATGAATATGTGTATCATTACGACCAAGTTTCAACAAAAATAGACCACTCATCAGGGTGCATGACCATAAAAGATATTACTCATATAAATAGAACAACCATTATTCTCTGATTTAAATAAATAATCATCTCACATTAAAAAAGATCCAGATATAATGTTCATGCTCAACGCTTGCACCAAATAACAAAAATTTAGGTCTAAAACAAATCCTGATGGTAGATATAGAGGTAGCGTGCCGACGGCGATCACATTGACTTTGGAACCATTTTCCACGCGCATCGTTGATATGTCTCCAATGTATCTATAATTTTTGATTGCTCCATGCTATATTATCTACTATTTTGGACATTATTGGGCTTTATTTTCCACTTTTATATTATTTTTGGGACTAACCTATTAACCGGAGGCCCAGCCCAGAATTGTTGTTTTTTGCTTGTTTTAGGGTTTCGAAGAAAAGGAATACCAAACGGAGTCCAAACGTAATGAAACCTTCGAGAACATGATTTTCTCAACGAACAAGACCCGGGAGACTTGGACCCTACGTCAAGACATGTAACATCCCAAATTTTCAATTTGGAGTATTATACATTAGATCATCACTGCATATCATTTTTTCATTTGTTTTAGGCCTAATCCAGAAATTCTACGTAACTCAAGGACCCACGGAGAGAGTTGGGGATTTTGTTATTTTCATATTTGAGTTTTTCTCAAATTTTGAAAATAGGATCATTTGATTTTATTTATTTTATCTTCAATTATTTCCATTATAGAAATATGAGAGAGGGAATAAAATGACTTTCCCAAAATAAAGAAATATTGAGGATTTAATAAAAAATCAAATAGGATGTTATTTTGGAGTTTTGGCTAGTTTATTTGAATTTAGGAAAAATTGCACGTTTTTCAAAACTGCATTTTAGGGCCAAGAAAATGTTTATCTCGTTCTAAATATTTTATTTAGACGGTGAAAATTTATTTTTGGCACTTTTAGTATTTTATTTTATTTTCTAGAATTTTTCTTAGTTTCAGCGGAATTTTTTAAAAAAATTATTTGCGCGCCCGACTGGGCCGAAGGCCCAGCCGAGCCGGGCCAAGCCCGCTCGCCGCCGTCTCCCGCACCAGCTCGGGACCGGAGTCCCGAGCGAAGCCGCCGCCGCCGCCCGAGTCCGGGAGGAGCATGCCTCCCGAGACGGCCCCTTCCCCAAGCCACCTCGCCCCCCACCCATAAATACCCACCGCCGCCACCCCGCCCCGCCTCCCACAGCCGCCGCACGCCGCCGCTTGCCGCGCCGCCACCGCCGCCACCCCACCCCGCCGGAGCCCCGAGTGCCGCCGCAGTCCGACGAGGTAGCCGCCGCCCGCCGCCGGTTTTCGAAAGAAGAGCGATTCAGTTTTTTTGAAAACCCTAGGTTTTTTATTTTATTAGGTCGGTTTATTTTTTTTCTTTTATTTAGCGAGCGTTCGCTCGTTCGTTCGTTTTAACGGACGAGTTCACCGTTTAGTTTCAGATAACGAACGATTGTTCGTTAATCTGTTCGTCAGTTTTCTTTTTCTCGGATTTTCCGTGATTATTTCTGATTGCGATTTCTGATCCGAGTTTCGTTTTAGTTTAACTTTTTGCTTGTTTATCGGAATAAGGCGATTCAAGCGCCTAGAGTTTCGTCTCGAAACCCTCTTTCCGTTTAACCAACTCAAACAATTTTTTGCTTCTGTAAAATTTGACTTAGATCGAGACTAGTAATCGAAGCTTGTTTTCTCTCGCCGTTTGACTTCCGTTGCTTCGTTTGATTTGTTTCTTTTTGCAAACCGGAGTTCTTAAGTTAAACTTTCTAGTTAGATCTCTTATTTGAGTTTTACATGTGCATTAGATGAGTTCCCAAAAATATTATCTTATCGTATCTATCAGACCTCACTCTCGTAAGTGGTCGTGTAGGTATTGACAACCCCTATTCGCCTTGGTTGCGAGGATTTATTTGTTTTGTGCAGGTATGAGGGACTCGCGTGTAGCCTCGTACTGGATTGATACCTTGGTTCTCAAAAACTGAGGGAAATACTTACGCTACTTTGCTGCATCATCCCTTCCTCTTCAGGGAAAACCAACGCAGTGCTCAAGAGGTAGCAAGAAGGATTTCTGGCGCCGTTGCCGGGGAGGTCTACGCAAAAGTCAACATACCAAGTACCCATCACATACCCTTATCTCTCGCATTACATTATTTGCCATTTGCATCTCGTTTTCCTCTCCCCCACTTCACCCTTGCCATTTTATTCGCCCTCTCTCTCTATCCTCCCTCTCTTTCTCAATTTGCCTCTTTTTGCCTGCATGTTTTTTGTTTGCTTGTGTGTTAGTTTGCTTGCTTGTTATGATGGCTCAAGATAATACTAAATTGTGTGACTTCACCAATACCAACAACAATGATTTTATTAGCACTCCTATTGCTCCTCTTACCGATGCTGAATCTTGTGAAATTAATATTGCTTTGCTGAATCTTGTCATGAAAGATCCGTTTTCCGGCATTCCTAGTGAAGATGCTGCTACCCATCTAAATAGCTTCGTCGATTTGTGTTATGTCATTTATGGAGTTTTTGGATAAGTTTGTCGTAGTATTCATTGATGATATTCTGGTTTACTCGAAGGATGAAGAAGAACATAAAGAACATTTGCGTTTGGTACTTGGTAAGCTCAGAGAACATCAGTTATACGCCAAGTTCAGCAAATGTGAGTTTTGGTTGAAGGAAGTTGGATTCCTCGGACATGTTATATCCGGAGAAGGAATAGCAGTAGATCCCACCAAAGTTGTCACTATGAAAAATTGGGAAGCCCCAACCACAGTTGGAGAGATCCGGAGTTTTCTTGGACTCGCGGGATACTACCGGAGATTCATTGAAAATTTCTCGAAGATTGCAAAACCTATGACAGAGTTGTTGAAGAAGGATACCAAGTTCACATGGACTGAGGAATGCGAGGCCAGTTTCCAGGAGTTGAAGAAACGTTTGGTTACATCACCGGTGTTGATTCTGCCAGATCAGCGCAAGGATTATGAAGTATATTGTGACGCTTCACGTCGAGGACTTGGAGCAGTGCTTATGCAGGAGGGAAGAGTTGTTTCATATGCCTCACGACAGCTTAAGCCCCATGAGTTGAATTATGCTACACACGACTTGGAGTTAGCAGCCGTAGTGCACGCATTAAAGACATGGAGACATTTTCTCATCGGAGACCATTGTGAAGTGTACACGGATCACAAGAGTTTGAAGTACATCTTCACGCAGAACGAGTTGAATCTCAGGCAAAGGAGATGGTTGGAGCTCATCAAGGATTATGATATGAGATTACATTATCATCCCGGAAAGGCTAACGTAGTAGCTGACGCATTGAGCCGCAAGAGCCAGGTCAACACACTAATGATGGAGAGTTACCAAAGGAGTTAGCCGAGGACCTTCGTGAGCTATGTTTGGACATAGTTCCGAGAGGCTATGTAGCAGCATTGGAGATTCAGTCTACTCTGATGGATAAGATCAGAAACGCTCAGAAGACCGACAAGGAGATTGCCACCATAAAGGAGAAGATGAGCAAAGGAAAAGTTAAAGGATTTCGTGAGGATGAACACGATACCTTATGGTTTGAGGACCGCGTTTATGTGCCTAATGACCTGAAGATCAGGAAGTTAATTCTGCAAGAGGCCCATGATTCTCCGTACTTGATTCACCCAGGAAATACCAAGATGTATTTGGATTTGAAAGACACTTTCTGGTGGACCGGAATGAAGAAGGATATTGCAGAGTATGTAGCAGTTTGTGATGTATGTCAGAGAGTAAAGGCAGAGCATCAGAAGCCAGCATGATTGCTACAGCCATTGCCGATACCCGAATGGAAGTGGGATAAGCTAGGCATGGATTTTATCATGGGATTATCCAGGACCCGTTCAGGCTATGACTCGATATGGGTTGTAGTCGATCGTTTGACAAAGGTAGCTCATTTCAACCCAGTGAAGACCACTTACACCAGTGCTAAGTTGGCAAAGATATACATGACCAAGATCGTATGTCTGCATGGAGTTCCGAGAAGCATTGTATCAGATAGAGGAACCCAGTTCACCTCGAAGTTCTGGAATCAGTTGCATGAAACTTTGGGTACCAGACTGGACTTCATTACGGCTTTTCATCCGCAGATCGATGGACAAACCGAGAGAGTCAATCAGATTTTGGAGGATATGCTGAGAGCTTGTGCGTTAGATTGTGGATCTAGCTGGGATGACAACTTGCCATATGCGGAAGCCTTGTATGGAAGAAGGTGCACAACAATAGTTATCAATCCAGTTTGAAGATGGCCCCTTTTGAAGCCTTGTACGGAAGAAGGTGCATAACACAATTATCGTGGGACGAAGTTGGAGACCGCCAGTTGTTTGGACCGGATTTGATTAAGGAGTCTGAACAGAAGGTGAAATTGATTCGCGATAGGCTCAAGGTAGCCCAGTCCAGGCAGAAGAGCTATGCAGATTCTAAACGCAAAGAGATAGTTTACGAAGCCGGAGATAGAGTTTATCTTCGTGTATCCCACTTCGAGGTGTTAAGCGCTTTGGAGTTAAGGGAAAGTTAGCGCCACGTTTTGTGGGACCATACAAAGTTTTGGAACGCATGGGAGAAGTTGCTTATAAGTTAGAATTACCTGAGGGATTGTCGGGAGTTCACGACGTGTTCCATGTTTCCCAGTTGAAGAAGTGCCATGCAGAAATGGCGGATATACCGCTGAGAGATACAGTGCCGCTGGAAGCGATTCAGTTGGATAGTGATTTGACCTATGAGGAGAAACCAGTTAAGATTCTCGAGTATGCCAGCCGAGTCACCCACAGTAAGGTTATCAAGTTTTGCAAACATCAGTGGAGCTACCACACCGAGGATGAAGCCACCTGGGAGCGAGAGGAAGATCTGCTGAAGGACCACCCTCACCTATTTTCTAGCCAACCCGAATCTCGAGGGCGAGATTCATCTTAAGGGGGGTAGGTTTGTAACATCCCAAATTTTCAATTTGAAATGTTATACCTTAGATCATCACTGCATATCATTTTTTTATTTGCTTTTGGCCTGATCCAGAAATTCTACGCAACTCAAGGACCCATGGGGAGAGTTGGGGATTTCGTTATTTTCATATTTTAGTTTTTCTCAAATTTTGAAAATAGGATCATTTGATTTTATTTATCTTATCTTCAATTATTTCCATTATAGAAATATGAGAGAGGGAATAAAATGACTTTCCCAAAATAAAGAAATATTGAGGATTTAATAAAAAAATCAAATAGGATTTTATTTTGGAGTTTTGGCTAGTTTATTTGAATTTAGGAAAAATTGCATGTTTTTCAAAACTGCATTTTAGGGCCAAAAAAATGTTCATCTCGTTCTAAATATTTTATTTAGACGGTGAAAATTTATTTTTGGCACTTTTAGTATTTTATTTTATTTTCTAGAATTTTTCTAAGTTTCGGCGGAATTGTTTTACAAAAACTGTTCGCGCGCCCGACTCGGCCGAAGGCCCAGCCGAGCCGGGCCAAGCCCGCTCGCCGCCGTCTCCCGCACCGGCTAGGGACCGGAGTCCCGAGCGAAGCCGCCGCCGCCGCCCGAGTCCGGGAGGAGCACGCCTCCCGAGATGGCCCCTTCCCCAAGCCACCTCGCCCCCACCCATAAATACCCACCGCCGCCACCCCGTCCCGCCTCCCGCAGCTGCCGCCGCCGACGCCACCCCACCCCGCCGGAGCCCCGAGTGCCGCCGGAGTCCGACGAGGTAGCCGCCGCCCGTCGCCGGTTTTCGGAAGAAAACCGATTCGGTTTTTTTGAAAAAACTAGGTTTTTTATTTTATTAGATCGGTTTTATCGGTTCTTTTATTTAGCGAGCGTTCGCTCGTTCGTTCATTTTAACGGACGAGTTCACAGTTTAATTTCAGATAACGAATGTTCGTTCGTTAATCTGTTCGTCAGTTTTTCTTTTTCTCGGATTTTCCGCGATTATTTCTCATCGCGATTTCTGATCCGATTTTCGTTTTAGTTTAACTTTTCGCTCGTTTATCGGAATCAGGCGATTCAAGCGCCTAGAGTTTCGTCTCGAAACTCTCTTTCCGTTTAACCAACTCAAACAAGTTTTTGCTTTTGTAAAATTTGACTTAGATCCAGATTAGTAATCGAAGCTTGTTTTCTCTCGCCGTTTGACTTCCGTTGCTTCGTTTGATTTGTTTCTTTTTGCAAACCGGAGTTCTTAAGTTGAAATTTCTTGTTAGTTCTCTTATTTGAGTTTTACCTGGCATTAGATGAGTTCCCAAAAATATTATCTTATCGTATCTATCAGACCTCACTCTCGTAAGTGGTCGTGTAGGTATTGACAACCCCTATTCGCGTTGGGTGCGAGGATTTATTTGTTTTGTGCAGGTATGAGGGACTCGTGTGTAGCCTCCTACTGGATTGATACCTTGGTTCTGAAAAACTGAGGGAAATACTTATGCTACTTTGTTGCATCATCCCTTCCTCTTCAGGGAAAACCAACGCAGTGCTCAAGAGGTAGCAAGAAGGATTTCTGGCGCCGTTGCCGGGGAGGTCTACGCAAAAGTCAACATACCAAGTACCCATCACATACCCTTATCTCACGCATTACATTATTTGCCATTTGCATCTCGTTTTCCTCTCCCCCACTTCACCCTTGCCATTTTATTCGCCCTCTCTCTCTCTCTATCCTCCCTCTCTTTCTCAATTTGCCTCTTTTTGCCTGCATGTTTTTTTGTTTGTTTGTGTGTTAGTTTGCTTGCTTGTCACGATGGCTCAAGATAATACTAAATTGTGTGACTTCACCAATACCAACAACAATGATTTTATTAGCACTCCTATTGCTCCTCTTACCGATGCTGAATCTTGTGAAATTAATATTGCTTTGCTGAATCTTGTCATGAAAGATCCGTTTTCCGGCATTCCTAGTGAAGATGCCGCTACCCATCTAAATAGCTTCGTCGATTCGTGTGATATGCAAAAGAAGAAAGATGTGGATAATGATATTGTTAAATTGAAGCTATTTCCCTTTTCACTTAGAGATCATGCTAAAGCTTGGTTTTCGTCTTTGCCTAAAAATAGTATTGATTCATGGAACAAGTGCAAAGATGCTTTTATCTCTAAGTATTTTCGTCCCGCTAAGATCATCTCTCTTAGAAACGATATTATGAATTTTAAGCAACTTGATCATGAACATGTTGCACAAGCTTGGGAGAGAATGAAACTAATGATGCGTAATTGCCCTACTCATGGTTTAAATTTGTGGATGATTATACAAAAAATTTATGCCGGATTGAATTTTGCTTCTAGAAATCTTTTAGATTCGGCCGCGGGAGGCACTCTTATGGAATAACTTTAGGAGAAGCTACTAAACTCCTAGATAATATTATGGTTAATTATTCTCATTGGCATACTGAAAGATCTACTAATAAAAAGGTGCATGCAATAGAAGAAATTAATGTTTTGAGTGAAAAGATGGATGAACTTATGAAATTATTTGCTAATAAGAGTGTTTCTTCTGATCCTAATGATATGCCCTTGTCTACTTTGATTGAGAATAATAATGAATCTATGGATGTGAATTTTGTTGGTAGGAACAATTTTGGTAACAACGCGTATAGAGGAAATTTCAACCCTAGGCCTTATCCTAGTAATCCTTCTAATAATTATGGTAATTCCTACAACAATTCTTATGGAAATTATAATAAGATTCCCTCTGATTTTGAATCTAATATTAAAGAATTTATTACTTCGCAAAAGAATTTTAATGCTTTGATTGAAGAAAAACTGCTTAAGATTGATGAGTTGGCTAGGAACGTTGATAGAATTTCTCTTGATGTTGATTCTTTGAAACTTAGATCTATTCCACCTAAGCATGATATCAATGAGTCTCTCAAAGCCATGAGAATTTCCATTGATGAGTGCAAAGAAAGAACCGCTAGGATGCATGCTAAGAAAGATGCCTTTATAAGAGTGTGTTCTTCCAGTTCCTATGAAAATAAAGATGAAGATCTAAAAGTTATTGATGTGTCCCCTATTAAATCTTTGTTTTGCAATATGAATCTTGATAATGATGGGACTGAATATGATCCATCTTTACCTAGAAGACGTTCCAAAAATTCGGAGTCTTTAGATCTTGATGCTAAAATTATTAAAGGTGGGATTGAAGAAGTCAAAACTTTAAATATTAATGAACCCACTATTATGGATTTCAAGGAATTTAACTATGAAAATTTCTCTTTGATTGATTGCATTTCCTTGTTGCAATCCGTGCTAAATTCTCCTCACACTTATAGTCAAAATAAAGCGTTTACTAAACATATCGTTGATGCCTTGATGCAATCTTATGAAGAAAAACTTGAATTGGAAGTTTCTATCCCTAGAAAACTTTATGATGAGTGGGAACCAACTATTAAAATTACAATTAAATATCATGAATGCTATGCTTTGTGTGATTTGGGTGCTAGTGATTCCACGATTCCAAAGACTTTGTGTGATTTGTTAGGTTTCCGTGATTTTGATGATTGCTCTTTAAACTTGCACCTTGCTGATTCCACTATTAAGAAACCTATGGGAAGGATTAATGATGTTCTTATTGTTGCAAATAGAAATTATGTGCCCGTAGATTTTATTGTTCTTGACATAGATTGCAATACTTCATGTCCTATTATTCTTGGTAGACCTTTCCTTAGAACTATTGGTGCAATTATTGATATGAAGGAAGGAAATATTAGATTCCAATTTCCATTAAGGAAAGGCATGGAACACTTTCCTAGAAATAAAATTAAATTACCTTATGAATCTATTATGAGAGCCACTTATGGATTGCCTACCAAAGATGGCGATACCTAGATCTATCCTTGCTTGTTATGCCTAGCTAGGGGCGTTAAACGATAGCGCTTGTTGGGAGGCAACCCAATTTTATTTTTATTCCTTGCTTTTTGCTCCTGTTTAGTAATAAATAAATTATCTAGCCTCTGTTTTGGTCGTGTTTTTTGTGTTTAATTAGTGTTTGTGCCAAGTAGAACCGTTGGCAAGACTTGGGGAAAGTCTTGTTACACTTGCTGTAAAAAACAGAAACTTTAGCGCTCACGAGAACTACTTCCATTTTTATTTGGAAAGTTTTATTTAGTTAATTATTTTTTCAGATGATTAATAGATAAATTACTCACGTCCAGCAATTTATTTTAGAATTTTTGGGGTTCCATATGTTGCGCTAGATACAGATTACTACATACTGTTATGTTTTTGACAGATTCTGTTTTTCGTGTGTTGTTTGCTTATTTTGATGAATCTATGGATAGTAAAATAGTTTATAAACCATAGAGAAGTTGGAATAAAGTAGGTATAACACCAATATAAATAAATAATGAGTTCATTACAGTACCTTGAAGTGGTCTTTTATTTTCTTTCGCTAATGGAGCTCACGAGATTTTCTACTTTAAGTTTTGTGTTGTGAAGTTTTCAAGTTTTGGGTAAAGATTTGATGGATTATGGAACAAGGAGTGGCAAGAGCCTAAGCTTGGGGATGTCCATGGCACCCCCAAGATAATATAAGTACACCTAAAAGCCAAAGCTTGGGGATGCCCCGGAAGGCATACCCTCTTTCGTCTACTTCTATCGGTAACTTTACTTGGAGCTATATTTTTATTCGCCACATGATATGTGTTTTGCTTGGAGCGTCTTGTATTATTTGAGTCTTTATTTGTTAGTTTACCACAATCATTCTTTCTTTGCACACCTTTTGAGAGAGCCATACATGATTTGGAATTTGTTAGAATACTCTGTGTGCTTCACTTATAACTTTTGAGTTATATAGTTTTGCTCTAGTACTTCACTTATATCTTTTAGAGCACGGTGGTGGATTTGTTTTATAGAAACTATTGATCTCTCATGCTTCACTTATATTATTTTGAGAGTCTTAAATAGCATGGTAATTTTCTTAAAATCCTAATATGCTTGGTATACAAGATTAATAATAAAACTTTCTTATGAGTGTGTTGAATACTATGAGAAGTTTGATGCTTGATAATTGTTTTGAGATATGAAGATGGTGATATTAAAGTTGTGCTAGTTGAGTAGTTGTGAATTTGAGAAATACTTGTGTTAAAGTTTGTGATTCCCGTAGCATGCACGTATGGTGAACCTTTATGTGATGAAGTCGGAGCATGATTTTTTTTTATTGTCTTCCTTATGAGTGGCGGTCGGGGACAAGCGATGGTCTTCTCCTACCAATCTATCCCCCTAGGAGCATGCGCGTAATACTTTTCTTTGATAACTTGTAGATTTTTGCAATAAGTATATGAGTTCTTTATGACTAATGTTGAGTCCATGGATTATACGCACTTCTCTCACCCTTCCACCTTTGCTAGCCTCTCTAATACCGCACACCTTTCGTCGGTATCATATACCCACCATACCTTCCTCAAAACAGCAACCATACCTACCTATTATGGCATTTCCATAGCCATTCCGAGATATATTGCCATGCAATTTTCCACTGTTCCGTTTATTATGACACACTCCATCATTGTCGTATTGCTTAGCATGATCATGTGGTTGACATCGTATTTGTGGCAAAGCGACCATTCATAATTCTTTCATACGTGTCACTCTTGATTCATTGCATATCCCGGTACACCGCCAGAGGCATTCATATAGAGTCATATTTTGTTCTAAGTATCGAGTTGTAATTGTTGAGTTGTAAGAAAAATAAAAGTGTGATGATCATCATTATTAGAGCATTGTCCCAGTGAGGAAAGGATGATGGAGACTATGATTCCCCCACAAGTCGGGATGAGACTACGGACGAAAAATAAAAAGAGAGAAAGAAAGCAGGCCATAAAAAAGAGAAAAGGCCCAAATAAAAAAATGAGAGAAAAAGAGAGAAGGGACAATGTTACTATCCTTTTACCACACTTGTGCTTCAAAGTAGCACCATGATATTCATGATAGAGAGTCTCCTATGTTATCACTATCATATACTAGTGGGATTTTTTCATTATAGAACTTGGCTTGTATATTCCAATGATGGGCTTCCTCAAAATGCCCTAGGTCTTGATGAGCAAGCAAGTTGGATGCACACCCACTTAGTTTCTTTTTGAGCTTCCATATACTTATAGCTCTGGTGCATCCGTTGCATGGAAATCCCCACTCACTCACATTGATATATCTATTGATGGGCATCTCCATAGCCCGTTGATACGCCTAGTTGATGTGAGACTATCTGCTCCCTTTTTGTCTTCTCCACAACCACCATTCTATTCCACCTATAGTGCGATGTCCATGGCTCATGCTCATGTATTGCGTGCAGATTGAAAAAGTTTTGAGAATGTCAAAAGTATGAAACAATTGCTTGGCTTGTCATCGGGGTTGTGCATGATTTAAATATTTTGTGTGGTGAAGATGGAGCATAGCCAGACTAGCTATATGATTTTGTAGGGATAACTTTCTTTGGCCATGTTATTTTGAGAAGACATAATTGCTTTGTTAGTATGCTTGAAGTATTATTATTTTTATGTCAATATTAAACTTTTGTCTTGAATCTTTCGAATCTGAATATTCATACCACAATTAAGAAGAATTACATTAAAATTATGCCAAGTAGCACTCCGCATCAAAAATTCTATTTTTATAATTTACCTACTCGAGGACGAGCAGGAATTAAGCTTGGGGATGCTTGATAGTCTCCAACGTATCTATAATTTTTGATTGCTCCATGCTATATTATCTACTGTTTTGGACATTATTGGGCTTTATTTTCCACTTTTATATTATTTTTGAGACTAACCTATTAACCGGAGGCCCAACCCAGAATTGTTGTTTTTTTGCCTGTTTTAGGGTTTCGAAGAAAAGGAATATCAAACGGAGTCCAAACGGAATGAAACCTTCGGGAACGTGATTTTCTCAACGAACAAGACCTGGGAGACTTGGACCCTACGTCAAGACACAAAAGAGGAGGCCACGAGGTAGGGGGCGCGCCTACCCCACCCCCCCAGGCGCGCCCTCCACCCTCATGGGCCCCCTGTAGCTCCACTGACATACTCCTTCCTCCTATATATACCTACGTACCCCCAAACGATCAGATACGGAGCCAAAAACCTAATTCCATCACCGCAACTTTCTGTATCCACGAGATCCCATCTTGGGGCCTGTTCCGGAGCTCCGCCGGAGGGGGCATCGATCATGGAGGGCTTCTACATCAACACCATAGCCTCTCCGATGAAGTGTGAGTAGTTTACCTCAGACCTACGGGTCCATAGTTATTAGCTAGATGGCTTCTTCTCTCTTTTTGGATCTCAATACAATATTCTCCCCCTCTCTTGTGGAGAACTATTCGATGTAATCTTCTTTTTGCAGTGTGTTTGTTGAGACCGATGAATTGTGGGTTTATGATCAAGTCTATCTATGAACAATATTTGAATCTTCTCTGAATTCTTTTATGTATGATTGGTTATCTTAGCAAGTCTCTTCGAATTATCAGTTTGGTTTGGCCTACTAGATTGATCTTTCTTGCAATGGGAGAAGTGCTTAGCTTTGGGTTCAATCTTGCGGTGTCCTTTCCCAGTGACAGTAGGGGCAGCAAGGCACATATTGTATTATTGCCATCGAGGATAACAAGATGGGGTTTTCATCATATTGCATGAGTCTATCCCTCTACATCATGTCATCTTGCTTAAGGCATTACTCTGTTTTTAACGTAATACTCTAGATGCATGCTGGATAGCGGTCGATGAGTGGAGTAATAGTAGTAGATGCATGCAGCAGTCGGTCTACTTGTCTCGGACGTGATGCCTATATACATGATCATACCTAGATATTCTCATAACTATGCTCAATTCTGTCAATTGCTCAACAGTAATTTGTACACCCACCGTAGAATACTTATGCTCTCGAGAGAAGCCACTAGTCAAACCTATGGCCCCCGGGTCTATCTTCATCATATTAATCTCCTACTACTTAGTTATTTCCTTTGCTTTTTACTTTGCCTTTATTTTACTTTGCATCTTTATCACAAAAATACCAAAAATATTATCTTATCATATCTATCAGATCTCACTCTCGTAAGTGACCGTGTAGAGATTGACAACCCATATTTGTGTTGGTTGCGGGGATTTATTTATTTTGTGCAGGTACAAGGGACTCGCGCGTAGCCTCCTACTGGATTGATACCTTGGTTCTCAAAAACTGAGGGAAATACTTACGCTACGTTGCTGCATCATCCCTTCCTCTTCGGGGAAAACCAACGCAGTGCTCAAGAGGTAGCAATCGTCACCTCGTCCTTAGCCAATCTTCATTTAATCCGTAGCCCCTGTTTCCAGTTGCAAATATGAGCAACAGAACCAGTATCAAATATCCAGGTGCTACTACAAGCATTAGTAAGGTACACATCAATAACATGTATATCAAATATACCTTTCACTTTGCCATCCTTCTTATCCGCCAAATACTTGGGGCAGTTCCGCTTCCAGTGACCAGTCCCTTTGTAGTAGAAGCACTCAGTTTCAGGCTTAGGTCCGGACTTGGGCTTCATCCCTTGAGCAGCAACTGGCTTGCTGTTCTTCTTGAAGTTCCCCTTCTTCCCTTTGCCCCTTTTTCTTGAAACTAGTGGTCTTGTTCACCATCAACACTTGATGCTCCTTCTTGATTTCTACCTCCGCAGCCTTTAGCATTGCGAAGAGCTCGGGAATTGTCTTTTCCATTCCTTGCATATTATAGTTCATCACAAAGCCTTTATAGCTTGGTGGTAGTGTTTGAAGAACTCTATCAAAGACACTATCATCAGGAAGATTAACTCCCACCTGAGTCAAGTGGTTATGGTACCCAGACATTCTGAGTATGTGTTCACTGATAGAACTATTCTCCTCCATTTTGCAGCTGTAGAACTTGGTTGAGACTTCATATCTCTCAATTCGGGCATATGCTTGAAATATTAACTTCAACTCCTGGAACATCTCATATGCTCCATGGCATTCCAAACATCTTTGAAGCCCCGATTCTAAGCCGTAAAGCATGACACACTGAACTATCAAGTAGTCATCAGCTTTGCTCTGCCAGACGTTCATAACGTCCGGAGTTGCTCCTGCAGCGGGTCTTGCACCTAGCGGTGCTTCTAGGACATAATTCTTATGTGCAGCAATGAGGATAATACTCAAGTTACGGACCCGGTCCATGTGGTTGCTACCATTATATTTCAACTTAGCTTTCTCTAGGAACAAATTAATATTCAAGGGAACGGTAGCACGGGCCATTGATCTACAACAACATAGATATGCAAAACTATCAAGTACTAAGTTCATGATAAATTAAAGTTCAATTAAGCATGTTACTTAAGAACTCCCACTTAGATAGACATCTCTCTTGTCATCTAAATGATCATGTGATCCATACAACTAAACCATGTCCGATCATCACGTGAGATGGAGTAGTTTTCAATGGTGAACATCTCTATGTTGATCATATCTACTATATGATGCACGTTCGACCTTTCGGTCTCAGTGTTCCGAGGCCATATCTGCATATGCTAGGCTTGTCAAGTTTAACCCGAGTATTCTGCATGTGCAAAAACTGGCTTACCCCCATTGTATGTGAACGCAGAGCTTATCACACCCGATCATCACATGGTGTCTCAGCACGATGAACTGTAGCAACGGTGCATACTCAGGGAGAACACTTATACCTTGAAATTTAGTGAGAGATCATCTTAAAATGCTACCACCGTACTAAGCAAAATAAGATGCATAAAGAATAAACATCACATGCAATCAAAATATGTGACATGATATGGCCATCATCATCTTGTGCCTTTGATCTCCATGTCCAAAGCACCGTCATGATCTCCATCGTCATCGGCTTGACACCTTTATCTCCATCGTAGCATCGTTGTCGTCTCGCCAACTTTTGCTTTTATGACTATCGCTACCGCTTAGTGATAAAGTAAAGCAATTACATGGCGATTGCATTTCATACAATAAAGTGACAACCATAAGGCTCCTGCCAGTTGCCGATAACTTTTACAAAACATGATCATCTCATACAACAATTTATATCTCATCACGTCTTGACCATATCACATCACAACATGCCCTGCAAAAACAAGTTAGACGTCCTCTACTTTGTTGTTGCAAGTTTTACGTGGCTGCTATGGGCTTCTAGCAAGAACCGTTCTTACCTACGCATCAAAACCACAATGATTTTTCGTCAAGTGTGTTGTTTTAACCTTAAACAAGGATCGGCCATAGTCAAACTCGATTCAACTAAAGTTGGAGAAATAGACACCCGCTAGCAACCTGTGTGCGAAGCACGTCGGTAGAGCCAGTCTCATGAACGTGGTCATGTAATGTCGGTCCGGGCCGCTTCATCCAACAATACCGCCGAATCAAAGTAAGCCGTTGGAGGTAAGCAGTACGACTATTATTGCCCACAGCTCATTGTGTTCTACTCGTGCATATATCATCTACGCATAGACATGGCTCGGATGCCATTGTTGGGAAACATAGTAATTCAAAAAAAATTCCTACGATCACGCAAGATCTATCTAGGAGATGCATAGCAATGAGAGGGGAAGAGTGTGCCCATGTACCCTCGTAGACCAAAAACGGAAGCGTTTAGTAACGCGGTTGATGTAATCGAATGTCTTCACAATCCAACCGATCCAAGTACCTAATGTATCGCACCTCTGTGTTCAGCACACGTTCTGCATGATGACGTCCCTCGAGCTCCGAATCCAGTAGAGGGTCGAGGGAGAGTTCTGTCAGCACGACGGTGTGGCGATAGTGATGATGAAGTTACCGGCGCAGGGCTTCGCCTAAGCACTACGATGACATGACCGAGGTGTTAAATTGTGGAGAGGGGCACCGCACACGACTAAGAGATTGCCTGTTGTGCCTTTGGGGTGCCCCTGCCCATTTATATAAAGGAGGGGGAGAGAGGCCGGCGGCCAGGAGGGGCGCGCCATGGAGGGAGTCCTACTTGGACTCCTAGTCCAAGTAGGATTCGCCCCCCCCCCTTTTCCTTTCTTCCACCAGAGGGAATAGGAAGAAGAGGGAGAGGGAAAGGGAAGGGTGGCGCCGCCCCCTCCTCCTTGTCCTATTCGGACTCCCAAGGAGGGGGGCGTGCGGCTGCTACCTCTTGAGCATGTGTTTGTTTTCCCTTGAAGAGGAAAGGGTGATGCAGCAAAGTAGCGTAACTATTTCCCTCAGTTTTTGAGAACCAAGGTATCAATGCAGTAAGAGACAATACACAAGTCACCTAGTACCGACACAAATAATCAAGAACCTCGCAACCAACGCGATAAAGGGGTTGTAAATCCCTTCACGGTCACTTGCGAAAGTGAGATCTGATAGAGATAATAAGATAAATAATTTTGGTATTTTGTTATATAGATTGGAAAGTAAAGATTGAAAAATAGTAAACGAGACGCGATGTAAAATAAAAGAGATGCAATATAATAAGAAAGAAACCCAGGGGCCATAGGTTTCACTAGTGGCTTCTCTCATGATAGCATGTATTACGGTGGGTGAACAAATTACTGTCGAGCAATTGATAGAAAAGTGCATAGTTATGAAGATATCAAAGGCAATGATCATGAATATAGGTATCACGTACGTGTCAAGTAGATCAAAACGATTCTACATCTACTATTATTACTCCACACATCGACCGCTATCCAGCACGCATCTAGAGTATTAAGTTCATAAGAACAGAGTAACGCATTAAGCAAGATGACATGATGTAGAGGGATAAACTCAAGTAATATGATATAAACCCCATCTTTTTATCCTCGATGGCAACAATACAATATGTGCCTTGCTGCCCCTACTATCACTGGGAAAGGACACCGCAAGATTGAACCCAAAGCTAAGCATTTCTCCGTTTTGCAAGAAAGATCAATCTAGTAGGCCAAACTAAACCGATAATTTGAAGAGACTTGCAAAGATATCAAATCATGCATATAAGAATTCAGAGAAGAACCAAATAATATTCATAGATAATCAAGTTCATAAACCCACAATTCATCAAATCTCGGCAAACACACCGCAAAAGAGTATTACATCGAATAGATCTCTAAGAACGTCGAGGAGAACTTTGTATTGAAGATCGAAGAGAGAGAACAAGCTATCTAGCTAATAACTATGGACCCAAAGGTCTGTGGTAAACTACTCATGCTTCATCGGAGAGGATATGATGTTGATGTAGAAGCCCTCCGTGATCGATTCCCCCTCCGGCGGGTCGCCATAAAAGGCCCCAAGATGGGATCTCACGGGTACAGAAGGTTGCGGTAGTGGAAAAGTGGTTTCGTGGCTCCCCTAATGTTTCTAGGGCATAAGGGTATATATAGGTAAAATAAGTACGTCAGTGGAGCTCCGTGGGGCCCACGAGGCTGGGGGCGCGCCTACCACCTGGGCGCGCCCTCCTGCCTCACGGAGTTCCAGACTTCCACTCCAAGTCTCTTGGTTTGCTTTTGGTCCAAGAAAGATCATCGCGAAGGTTTCATTCCGTTTGGATTCCGTTTGATATTCCTTTTCTGTGACAAAAAAACAGAAACTGGTACTGGGCCTCCGGTTAAAAGGTTAGTCCCAAAAATAATTTAAAAGAGCATATTAAAGCCCATTAAACATCCAAAACAGATAATATAATAGCATGGAACAATCAAAAATTACAGATACGTTGTAGACGTATCAGCTGCCACCCCCCGCCGGCTTCCCTCTCTCTCCCTTTGGCCCATGTCGGCCCAATACTTCCCCGGGGGGTTCCGGTAACCCCTCGGTACTCCGAAAAAATACCCGAATCACTCGGAACCATTCCGATGTCTGAATATAACCTTCCAATATATGAATCTTTACCTCTCGACCATTTAGAGACTCATCGTCATGTCTGTGATCTCATCCGGAACTCCAAACAAACTTCGGTCATCAAATCACATAACTCATAATACAAATCGTCATCGAACGTTAAGCATGCGGACCCTACGGGTTCGGGAACTATGTCGACATGACCAAGACACATCTCCGGTCAATAACCAATAGCGGAACCTAGATGCTCATATTGGCTCCTACATATTTTTCGAAGATCTTTATCGGTCAAACCGCATAACAACATACGTCATTCCCTTCATCATCGTTATGTTACTTGCTTGAGATTCGATCGTCGGTTTCCTCATACCTAGTTCAATCTCGTTACCGGCAAGTCTCTTTACTCGTTCTGTAATCCATCATCCCGCAACTAAACCATTAGTCACATTGCTTGTAAGGCTTGTAGTGATGAGCATTACTGAGAGGGCCCAGAGATACCTCTCTGATACACAAAGTGACAAATCCTAATCTGGATCTATGCCAACTCAACAAACACCTTAGGAGACACCTGTAGAGCATCTTTATAATCACCCAGTTACGTTGTGACGTTTGATAGTACACAAGGTGTTCCTCCGGTATTCGGGAGTTAGATAATCTCATAGTCAGAGGAATATGTATAAGTCAAGAAGAAAGCAATAGCAATAAAACTAAACGATCGTAATGCTAAGCTAACAGATGGGTCTTGTCCATCACATCATTCTCTTATGATGTGATCCCGTTCATCAAATGACAACACATCTCTATGGTCAGGAAACTTAACCATCTTTGATTAACGAGCTAGTCAAGTAGAGGCATACTAGGGACACTTTGTTTGTCTATGTATTCACACATGTACTAAGTTTCTGGTTAATACAATTCTAGCATGAATAATAAACATTTATCATGATATAAGGAAATATAAATAACAACTTTATTATTGCCTCTAGGACATATTTCCTTCAGGTTGTGCTCTCCTAGGAGCACCCCCAGGCGCAGCCAGGGCCCATTACGTGTCTTCTGGTCCATAAAAATTCTCCATAAAGTTTCGTGGCATTTGGACTCCGTTTGGTATTGATTTTCTGTGATGTAAAAAACATGGGGAAAATAGCAACTGGCACATGGCACTATGTTAATCGGTTAGTACCAAAATATGATATAAAATGACTATAAAATGATTATTAAACATCCAAGATTGATAATATAACAGCATGGAACAATCAAAAATTATAGATACGTTGAAGACGTATCAGCATCCCCAAGCTTAACTCCTACTCATCCTCGAGTAGGTAAGTGATAAAAACAGAATTTTTGATGTGGAATGTTGCCTATCATGTCATATCATATTTCTTTTCTATATAGCATGGACATTTGGACTTTTATATTGTTCAAAGCAATTGTCTTGTTTTGACATGATAATTTAAATACTCAAGCATATCAACAAGCAACCATGTCTTTCGAAATATCACTGCTAAAATAAGTTATCCCTGGCACATTATGCTCAATCATTGATCCATTCATGAAACACACTTGCATATTGGCTACACCCAATACTCAAGTACGATCATATTGCCTCCTAGTTGGTGCTTTTCTAAGAGAAGATGGAGACTCAAATTCAAAATAAAAGTTGCATAAAGTAAAAGAAAGGCCCTTCGTAGAGGGAAGTAGGGATTTGTAGAGGTGCCAGAGCTCAAAGCGAAAAAGTTAGAGATAAAAACATTTTGGGAGGTGTATCCATCCCACCAGCGAAAACGACTTAGAGTTCCCAACACTTTCCATGCTAGATATATCATAGGCGGTTCCCAAACAGAAAATAAAGTTTATTCCCTTTTCAACCATACTTTCACTTTCCATGGCTAGCCGTATCCACGGTTGCCCTCCATACTAACACATTCCAAGGAATTTATTATTTGACAACATAAAGTAAATTCATTTTTCATTTCGGGACTGGGCATCCCTAATACCTTTGCCGTAATCTCGTGCAATGACAAGTGAATAAACATGGGGGGACGAGCTAACAGCGGGGGGACGTTTTTTCGCGAAATACGCTGGCCCGTCCGGTGGGTCCGAGCAGTCAGGGGGAAACATTTTTTTCACGAAATAAGGTGGCCCGTTCGGTGGGTCCCTGCTGTAAGGTGGAGGAATAATTATTTTGCACGTAATAAGGAGTTACTTCCTTGCAGCCGCCTGGAGCCAGCTGTCAGCCTCTCCACGTACATTACTCTTTTGATGGAAGTCGGTCGTTGACCATGTTGACCACGCCGCGCCGAGAGCACCAGGGCGGTGGTTTGGATGACGGTGAGGCCTATAAAGGGGACAACACGGAGCCGGGGAAGACGCAGAAGTGGAAGCCCGCGCGGAGAGGAGTATGAGGGTTCACTGGTTCGGCTACGGTGTGAGGCTGCCGTCGCCGTAGAATAACAGGGGGTGTGGGTGAGTGGGGGGATGGCCTGGCCAGCGGTGGGAGTAGTATGGGGCCAGTGAGGCCTCCGCGGCAGCACAGCCGGCCATGGGAGGCAGGAGCAGGCGGCACGACCGGCGCT
This sequence comes from Triticum monococcum, assembly GCA_034509565.1. Taxonomy (NCBI): domain Eukaryota; kingdom Viridiplantae; phylum Streptophyta; class Magnoliopsida; order Poales; family Poaceae; genus Triticum; species Triticum monococcum. Next base: position 415,122,208 of record CM067845.1, read on the forward strand.
GCTTTGGGCGGCTGGACCAAGAAGACCAGAGGTTGAAGAAGCACTACGGCCGTTGGATGGACATTGTACAGTCACTGAAGCTAGAAACGTTTATTATTGACTAAGTTGACAAAGCCCTTGGTACGCTCCAACCGTAGCGACCAGACCTCAAACAGTCTGATCTCTGTGCTCCGGTGTCATCCCTGGATCAGTAATGCTGACACCACACAGTACTCGAAGCATTTATAGCAGAGTAGCAATCACACACTTATTACATAGAGTGTAGCGATCCGACCCGAATGGATCAAGTCTACTGTGCTCCAGTGTCATCCCTGGATCAGTAATGCTGACACCACACAGTACTTCGAAGGATTTATAGCAGAGTGGCAATCACACACTTATTACAACGATGTCTCATAAGAGAACTTATTACAATACTATGGCTTAAGGCCATCTAATATCGATAACAGCGGAAGACTCGGAAGATAAATGGGTCCATCAACTCCAATGGCATCACTGAGTATAGAACCACGACCTAAAAGCACCTTAATCGTCGTCTGAAAAGTCTACAACATTAACGTTGCAGCCCGAAAACGGGTCAGCACATGGAATATGCTGGCAAGGTAACACATAGAGAGTAATGGAATGAAACAGCTATACTATATGCATATTTGGCTGGTGGAAAGCTCTATGGTTACTGTTTTGCGTAAAGCTAGTTTTTCCCTACTACAAAGGAATAAATTTATTTAACTATCATGGTGGTTGTTAAACATTGAGAATGGTTGACAGCATTCTCAATCCCAATTAAGTGAACAATTAAAACCCAACAATATTAATTAGAAGTAACATGATGAGATTCACATGATATTCAAGTACTAGATACTCAAGATGTCCATAACCGGGGACACGGCTAATCATGATTAGTTTGTTACACTCTGCAGAGGTTTGCGCACTTTTCCCCACAAGACTCGATCGCCTCCGTTGGATTTCTCGCACTACTGGTGTTTGAGAAATGGATGACCGAGACACAGTCTTTCAGAAGCGCTAGCACCTTACGATGGATAGACCGGTACACCTACTTTCCCCTACATCTGCTAGTCTATCCTGTAAGAGTTCGCACGACTTAGTCAACTATGCCAGAGCCCATATTGGCTTGTGGCTGCACACGTAAGTATTTAGCATGAAAGATCTTATGATCCCTTTGAGCCTGGGTGGCGGTCCAAAATAAAACAGGCAAGTCCTGATAGACATCAGGTGCCTCAATCCACCCAGATGTGTGTTTAAGTTGCCACCTTAGATAAACCATTAAAGTTATCACACTCACATCTGTCATGGATATCACTCACCCAATCCACGTGTACTAGCATAGCATGGCATAATAAGCAAACGTAGAAGTAACTCCCAAAGGTTTCATAATAAAGAAGTAATAGGTACTACCTCATCTACTTCCCATCCCACAATTTAATTAGATCCTAATCATGCAATGTGTGAGGATTGATCTAATGCAATAAAACTGGGTTGTAGAAAAGGTATGATCAAAGTGTTACTTGCCTTGCTGATGATCCGCGAGTCCTAGAGATTCGAAGTAACAAGCGGCGCAATCCGGGTAATCTATCGCAGACAAACAACAAGCATACAATCAGTACTCATCTAATGCACAGGTAAAACTCGAACAAGAGATCGACCCAGAAAGTTCAACTTAAGAACTCCGGTTGCAAAGAAAGATCGAACCGAACAAAACAACGGAAAACAAACGGTGGAAGAAAACAACTCGGTTCTAGCAAGTTGAATCTAGGTCAAATTTTACCGTAGCAAAAACTTAGTTAAAGTTGATTAGTCGGAACGGCGGTTTCGAAACGAAACTCCAGGCGCTTGAATCACCTGATTCCGATAAACGAGCGAGAAGATAAACTAGAACGAAGATCGGATCTGAGATCACGATCGCGGAATAAATCCGACGAGAAGAAAAATAAGAACGGTTAAACAAATGGACGTTCGTTAACCGAGAACAATCCGGTGATCACGTTCATTAAGACGAATGGTCCGGCGAACGGTCTCTAGGCAACTAAATCGGAAAAGAAAACGAATCCGATCTAGGGTTTCGAGAAAAGAAAACCGAACGAAAAACCGATCTAGAAAACCGGAACGGTTTAGAAAAGAATCGGAAAGAAAACGAATCGGAAGAGAAGAAAAGAATCGGAACGGTTAGAAGAAAAACTGAAACGAGGGGAGAAAAAGAGACGCGGCACAGTACCTCCGGCGAGCGGGGCTCCGGCGGCGGCGGTGGTGTAGGGCGGCGGCGGCGCGGCACAAGGGCGGCGGTGGCGCGGGCACAAGGCGCGGGGTGGGCGCTGCTTGGGGATGCTTGGGCCTTGGTGTGAGTTTAGAGGGGGGGGGGTGAGTATTTATATAGGTGAGGGGGAGGGATTGCTTGGGGGAGGGGGCAAGAAAAAGAGAAGGAGAGGGAGTCCTAAAAAAACAAACGTTGTCCTACTAGGGCTCCTAGGGCGGTGGCGGCTTGGCGCCTGCCTGCTGGTGCGCGCACGCGATGGGGAGCCGGCCTGGCCGGCGGCTTGGGCCTTGGCCCAGGCGCTGCAGGAATTTTTTTTTTAAAATGGTTACGCGCGCAGAAAAACAAAGAAAATAAAATCTAAACGAACTCCAAAACTCCCAAAGTAAATTTTCCCCGACTCCTAAAAACGAGTCAAACAAAATGAACTTTTCTCGGGACCTAAAATGCAATTTTTGAAAACATGCATTTTTCCCTAATCCAAATAAAAGGCAAATAAATTCCGACAAATCCAATGATCCTTTCTTCAAAATTTGAGAAGACTCAAATATGAAAATAACGAAATCTCCAACTCTCTCCGAGGGTCCTTGAGTTGCGTGAAATTTCTAGGATCAACCAAAATGCAAGAAAATATGATATGCATGATGATCTAGTGCATAACATTCCAAATTGAATTTGGATGTTACAAACCTACCCCCCTTAAGATGAATCTCGCCCTCGAGATTCGGGTTGGCTAGAAAATAGGTGAGGGTGGTCCTTGAGCAAATCTTCTTCTCTCTCCCAGGTGGCTTCATCCTCTGAGTGGTGGTTCCACTGAACTTTGCAAAACTTGATAACCTTGCTGCGGGTAACTCTGCTGGCATAATCGAGAATCTTGACTAGTTTCTCTTCATATGTTAAGTCGTCATTCAACTGAATCGCTTCAAGCGGCACTGTATCTCTTAGCGGTACCTCCGCCATCTCGGCGTGACATTTCTTCAGCTGAGAAACATGGAATACATCATGAACTCCTGACAGTCCCTCTGGTAATTCCAACTTATACGCGACTTCTCCCATACGTTGCAAGATCTTATAAGGTCCAATGAAACGCGGTGCTAATTTTCCCTTAACTCCAAAGCGCTTAACTCCTCGTAGTGGGGATACTCGGAGATACACTCTGTCTCCGGTTTCGTAAACTGTCTCCTTGCGTTTAGAATCTGCGTAGCTCTTCTGCCTGGACTGGGCTACCTTGAGCCTATCGCGTATCAACTTAACTTTCCGTTCAGACTCCTTAATCAAATCGGGTCCAAACAACTGACGGTCTCCAACCTCGTCCCATGACAACGGTGTCCTGCACCTCCTTCCGTACAAAGCTTCGAAAGGTGCCATTTTCAAACTGGTTTGGTAACTGTTGTTATAAGAAAACTCCGCATACGGCAGGTTATCGTCCCAACTAGATCCATAATCTAGCGCACAAGCTCTCAGCATATCTTCCAAAATCTGATTGACCCTCTCGGTCTATCCATCTGTCTGCGGATGAAAAGCGGTGCTGAACTCTAGCCTGGTTCCCAAAGTTTCATGCAACTGATTCAAAACTTTGAGGTAAATTGGGTTCCTCTATCTGATACAATACTCCTTGGAACTCCATGCAAACAAATGATCCTAGTCATGTATATCTTTGCCAAGTTAGCACTGGTGTAAGTGGTCTTAACTGGAATGAAATGTGCTACCTTCGTCAAACGATCAACTACTACCCATATCGAGTCATATCCTGCCTTCGTCCTGGGTAGTCCTGTGATAAAATCCATGCCTATCTTATCCCACTCCCATTCGGGTATCGGCAATGGTTGTAACAATCTGGCTGGCTTCTGATGCTCTGCCTTTACTCTATGACATACGTCGCAAACTGCTACATATGCTGCAACATCCTTCTTCATTCCGGTCCACCAGAATGTCTCCTTCAAATCCAAATACATCTTGGTATTTCCTGGGTGAAGCGAATATGGTGAATCATGTGCCTCTTGTAGAATCAACTTCCTGATCTCCGGGTCATTTGGCACATAAACACGGTCCTCAAACCATAAGGTATCGTGCTCATCCTCACGAAATCCCTTTGCTTTTCCTTTGCTTAGTTTCTCCTTTATAGCAGCAATTTCCTTGTCAGATTTCTGAGCTTCTCTGATTCTATCCATCAATGTTGACTGAATCTCCAATGCTGCTACATATCCTCTCGGAACTATCTCTAAACTTAGTTCACGAAGGTTTTCTGCTAACTCCTTGGGTATTTCTTCCGTTATTAACGTATTGACATGGCTCTTGCGGCTCAATGCGTCAGCTACTACATTAGCTTTACCGGTATGGTAATGCAATCTCATATCATAATCCTTGATGAGCTCCAACCATCTCCATGTTCTGAGATTCAACTCCTTCTGCGTGAAAATGTACTTCAAACTCTTGTGATCCGTGTACACCTCACAATGATTTCCAATGAGGAAATGTCTCCATGTCTTCAATGCATGCACTACGGCTGCTAACTCCAAATCATGTGTGGCATAGTTCAACTCATGAGGCTTCAGTTGTCGTGAAGCATACGAAACAACTCTCCCTTCCTGCATAAGCACTGCTCCAAGTCCTCGACGTGAAGCGTCGCAGTATACCTCATAATCCTTGGTCTGATCTGGCAAAATCAACACTGGTGAGGTAACCAATCGTTTCTTCAACTCCTGGAAACTAGCCTTACACTCCTCAGTCCAATTGAACTTGGTATCCTTCTTCAACAACTCCGTCATAGGCTTTGCAATCTTTGAAAAGTTCTCAATGAATCTCCGGTAGTATCCTGCGAGTCCAAGAAAACTCCGGATCTCTCCAACTGTCGTTGGTGCTTCCCATTCGGTTACGGTCTCAACCTTTGCGGGGTCAACTGCTATCCCTTCTCCGGATATAACGTGTCCAAGAAATCCAACTTCCTTCAACCAAAACTCACATTTGCTAAATTTGGCATATAACTGATGTTCCCTTAGTTTCTCCAAAACCAAACGCAAATGTTCCTTATGCTCTTCTTCATTCCTTGAATAAACCAGGATATCATCAATGAACACTACGACGAACTTATCCAAAAACTCCATAAACACTTTGTTCATCAGGTTCATAAAATAGGCAGGCGCGTTAGTCAATCCAAATGACATAACGGTATACTCATATAGTCCATATCTTGTGGTGAATGCTGTCTTAGGTATGTCCTGCTCTCGAATCTTCAACTGGTGGTACCCTGATCGCAAATCGATCTTGGAAAACACTTTAGCTCCTTGCAAACGATCAAACAGATCATTTATCATTGGCAGTGGGTACTTGTTCTTGATGGTTACTTCGTTCAATCCACGGTAATCAACAACCATCCGTAATGATCCATCCTTCTTCTCCACTAGAAGTACGGGTGATCCCCAAGGCGAAGAACTTGGGCGAATGTAACCTTTCTCCAATAACTCCTTAATCTGATTCTTAATTTCTACCAAATCCTTTGCAGGCATTCGGTATGGTCTCTTTGATATTGGGCCTGTACCTGGCAATAACTCAATCAAAAACTCAATGTCTCTATCCGGTGGCATGCCTGGCAACTCTTCCGGAAATACATCAGGAAAATCCTTTACCACTGGTACTTCCTCTTGCACAACTCCTGTTAGGCAATTTACTTGTGTCCTATTTGGCACATGCCGGGATACATACTTGATTCTTCTTCCTTCTGGCGTTGTGAGCAAAATTGTCTTACTGGCGCAATTGATGTTTCCTCCATACATCGACAGCCAATCCATACCGAGAATTACATCCAGACCTTGGGATTCCAGAATAATTAAATCTGTTGGGAAAACATGCCTTCCTATGCTTAATGGCACTTGAAAGCATCCTTGACTGGCCATGTATTCTGCTCCTGGCGAACTTACTAGCATAGGTGTTTTAAGAATCCTAGTGGGCAGGCTATATTTTTCCACAAATCCCCTTGATATGTATGAATGTGATGCACCAGTATCAAAAAGAACGAGTGCGGTAAATGACTTAACCAAAAACTTACCGATTACGGCATCAGGCTGATCTTCAACCTCCTCCACGCTAATGTGGTTCACCTGTCCCCTATTGAAAGGGTTCGACTTCTTCCTTGAGCTCCCATTGCCATTTCCATTCTGGCCTTCAGGACATTCATTGGCATAATGTCCGGTCTTGGAACACTTGAAACAGGTGACTTGGCTCAGGTCTCTCTTGGATGGGGTTGATGGGGTGGTCCGATTCTGGCCGTTGCTTCCTCCATTCCCATTACCATTCCTGTGGCCGTTATGGTTGTGCGAACTACCTCCTCCATGGGTATGCTGAAACTGAAATCCCGATTTAGGGGTAAAACGGGGCTTCTGCTGGGCTCCAGAGTTATACTTCCCCTGTCCATACTTCCTCTTGCGGTTCTCAATCTGCTGTTGCTTCCCTTCAATCATGATGGCACGATCTACCAACTCCTGGTAGTTGTTGAAACTTGCTACCATCAACTGCATGCTTAACTCATCATTCAATCCTTCCAGAAACTTCTCCTGCTTGGTTGCATCCGTAGCAACGTCATCTGGGGCATAACGTGCTAACTTGCTGAAATCATCAATGTACTGGCCAACTGTCCTTCCTCCTTGGCGTAAGTTGCGAAACTCACGCTTCTTCATGGCCATAGCTCCTGCTGATACATGTGCAGTGCAGAAAGCTTGCTGAAACTGATCCCATGTGACAGTGTCAACTGGGAAGGTGGCTGTGAAATTCTCCCACCATGCTGCCGCGGGTCCTTCTAATTGATGTGCGGCAAACTTCACTTTCTCACCATCCGTGCATCCTGTAGTGGTCAACTCCCTTCCTATCTTGCGGAGCCAATCGTCTGCTACTATCGGCTCGATGCTACTAGAAAACACCGGCGGATTCAGCTTAAGAAAACGGGCTAAGTGGTCAACAGGTGGTGGTGGTGGTGGTGGGTTGTTGTTGTTGTTGTTTTTTGCTGAATCTGAACTAACATCTACATCAATTGATTCTGCTGTTGGATCAATTGAGTGAGCTCCGGTGGAAATCCATTGTCACGTCTCGGAGGCATCTGAGGGTTTAGAAAAGAAGAGATATAAGAATAGAATGAGGTATAAAGAGAAAACACTACCCCAATGCACATGAGCAAATCCACACAAAATCACTTCATTCAATTCAAACAAGGGCTTACAATCGATCTAGCTATCGAAAAAGTGCTTGAACTATAGTGTTTACATGGGGGAAAATACTACTAATAGTTGGTGGTCATCTAGAAATTTGAACCGGTGGAAGACTCCATGATGTCCGCTCCAGCTTCGTCTTCAAAGTCGGGTTCACTTGGATCCGAATCGGTGTCCTTGAGAATGATGTAGTTGTCCGAACATGCGACGTACATGTCTTCCTTCCTGGATGCTAACTCCATCTTGAGTTCTTCAATCTCTTGCTTAAGATCGCAGTTGTGTCTTGCTAGAGCTACGATCTCGTCCATGTAGTACTTGCGTGTAGCCTTCAGTTCTCCTTCTAGCTCGATGATCCTTGCCTTCGAATTCTTCAACTCTATCATATCGTTGCACATCTGGTTCTTGTGGCGTCGAATGTGCTGGTTTAACTCCTGGATGAATGCTGCAGTGGATCTATCCTTCTTGGTGGTGACTAACTCCCATTGTTCATCTCAGCGTCCGCAAATCTGGTAGATAGTGTCCTTGAGGTCTTCTTGATAAACTTCTCCAATGCGTCCTATGGTGATATGGGCTGCCATGCTCTTTCCTAGACTCCAAGTTGGTGCATTGAAAACACTATCTATTGGCTTCGTGATTGGTGCGAATGTCCTTCCCGGAACGTGAGCTTGAATCTTCCAGCACTCCTCTTCAGGCAGAGTGGCGTTGAAGGTTCCCATGAAGCTTGGTAATCCAATGTTTAGGTACTTGGTGACTTCCTTCAAGTGAAATCCAAAAGGTGTGCCTTCATCCGGTTGAGCGTACTTGATCTTCGCGTCCTTCATCCTAAAGAGTAGAAAAGATGAGGAGTTAGAAAATGAGGAGAGAATAGTGATCTATGGCTTTAACTTAGTGGTCGTGTCCAACAGTCAGCATGTGCTCTGATACCATCTCTGTAGCGACCCGACCCGAATGGATCAAGTCTACTGTGCTCCGGTGTCATCCCTGGATCAGTAATGCTGACACCACACAGTACTTCAAAGGATTTATAGCAGAGTGGCAATCACACACTTATTGCAACGATGTCTCATAAGAGAACTTATTACAATAATATGGCTTAAGGCCATCTAATATCGATAACAGCGGAAGACTCGGAAGATAAATGGGTCCATCAACTCCAACGGCATCACTGAGTATAGAACCATGACCTAAAAGCACCTTAATCGTCGTCTGAAAAGTCTGCAACATTAACGTTGCAGCCCGAAAACGGGTCAGCACATGGAATATGCTGGCAAGGTAACACATAGAGAGTAATGGAATGAAACAGCTATACTATATGCATATTTGGCTGGTGGAAAGCTCTATGGTTACTGTTTTGCGTAAAGCCAGTCTTTCCCTACTGCAAAGGAATAAATTTATTTAACTATCATGGCGGTTGTTAAACATTGAGAATGGTTGACAGCATTCTCAATCCCAATTAAGTGAACAATTAAAACACAACAATATTAATTAGAAGTAACATGATGAGATTCACATGATATTCAAGTACTAGATACTCAAGATGTCCATAACCGGGGACACGGCTAATCATGATTAGTTTGTTACACTCTGCAGAGGTTTGCGCACTTTTCCCCACAAGACTTGATCGCCTCCGTTGGATTTCTCGCACTACTGTTGTTTGAGAAACGGATGACCGAGACACAGTCTTTCAGAAGCGCTAGCACCTTACGATGGATAGACCGGTACACCTACTTTCCCCTACATCTGCTAGTCTACCCTGTAAGAGTTCGCAGGACTTAGTCAACTATGCCAGAGCCCATATTGGCTTGTGGCTGCACACGTAAGTATTTAGCATGAAAGATCTTATGATCCCTTTGAGCCTGGGTGGCGGTCCAAAATAAAACAGGCAAGTCCTGATAGACATCAGGTGCCTCAATCCACCCAGATGTGTGTTTAAGTTGCCACCTTAGATAAACCATTAAAATTATCACACTCACATCTGTCATGGATATCACTCACCCAATCCACGTCTACTAGCATAGCATGGCATAATAAGCAAACATAGAAGTAACTCCCAAAGGTTTCATAATAAACAGGTAATAGGTACTACCTCATCTACTTCCCATCCCACAATTTAATTAGATCCTAATCATGCAATGTGTGAGGATTGATCTAATGCAATAAAACTGGGTTGTAGAAAAGGTATGATCAAAGTGTTACTTGCCTTGCTGATGATCCGCGAGTCCTAGAGATTCGAATTAACAAGCGGCGCAATCCGGGTAATCTATCGCAGACAAACAACAAGCATACAATAAGTACTCATCTAATGCACAGGTAAAACTCGAACAAGATATCGAACCAGAAAGTTCAACTTAAGAACTCCGGTTGCAAAGAAAGATCGAACCGAACAAAACAACGGAAAACAAACGGCGGAAGAAAACAACTTAGTTCTAGCAAGTTGAATCTAGGTCAAATTTTACCGTAGCAAAAACTTAGTTAAAGTTGATTAGTAGGAACGGCGGTTTCGAAACGAAACTCCAGGCGCTTGAATCACCCGATTCCGATAAACGAGCGAGAAGATAAACTAGAACGAAGATCGGATGTGAGAACACGATCGCGGAATAAATCCGACGAGAAGAAAAAGAAGAACGGTTAAACGAACGGACGTTCGTTAACCGAGAACAATCCGGTGATCACGTTCGTTAAGACGAACGGTCCGGCGAACGGTCTCTAGGCAACTAAACCGGAAAAGAAAACGAATCCGATCTAGGGTTTCGAGAAAAGAAAACCGAACGAAAAACCAATCTAGAAAACCGGAACGGTTTAGAAAAGAACCGGAAAGAAAACGAGTCGGAAGAGAAGAAAAGAATCGGGACGGTTAGAAGAAAAACCGAACCGAGGGGAGAAAAAGAGACGCGGCGCGGTACCTCCGGCGAGCGGGGCTCCGGCGGCGGCGCGGCACAAGGGCGGCGGCGGCGGCGCGGGCACAAGGCGCGGGGTGGGCGCGGCTTGGGGAGGCTTGGGTATTAGTGTGAGTTTAGAGGGGGGTGAGTATTTATATAGGTGAGGGGGAGGGATTGCTTGGGGGAGGGGGCAAGAAAAAGAGAAGGAGAGGGAGTCCTAAAAAAACGGAGTCCTACTAGGACTCCTAGGGCGGCGGCGGCTTGGCGCCTGCCTGCTGGCGCGCGCGCGATGGGGAGCCGGCCTGGCCGGCGGCTTGGGCCTTGGCCCAGGCGCTGCGGGAATTTTTTTTTAAAACGGTTACGCGCGCAGAAAAACAAAGAAAATAAAATCTAAACGAACTCCAAAACTCCCAAAGTAAATTTTCCCCGACTCCTAAAAACGAGTCGAACAAAATGAACTTTTCTCGGGACCTAAAATGCAATTTTTGAAAACGTGCATTTTTCCCTAATCCAAATAAAAGGCAAATAAACTCTGACAAATCCAATGATCCTTTCTTCAAAATTTGAGAAGACTCAAATATTAAAATAATGAAATCTCCAACTCTCTCCGAGGGTCCTTGAGTTGCGTGAAATTTCTAGGATCAACCAAAATGCAAGAAAATATGATATGCATGATGATCTAGTGTATAACATTCCAAATTGAAAATTTGGGATGTTACATAGAGTGTCTCAAAAGAGAACTTATTAAAATAAATATGGCTTAAGGCCATCTAATAACGATAACAACAGAAGGCTTGGAAGATAAGTGTGTCCATCAACTCCAACGGCATCACTGAGTATAGAACCACGACCTAAAAACTCCTTAATCATCGTATGAAAAGTCTGCAACATTAATGTTGCAGCCCGGAACGGGTCAGCACATGGAATACGCTGGCAATGTAACACATAGAGAGAAATGGAAATGAAATAGCTATACTATATGCATATTTGGCTGCTGGAAAGCTCTATGGTTATAGTTTTGCGTAAAGCCAATTTTTCCCTACTTCAAAGGAATAAAATTTAATTACTATCATGGTGGTTGTTAAACATTGAGAATGGTTGACAGCATTCTCAATCCCAATTAAGCATCATCATTAAACATAATCCAACAAAATTTATTTAGAGTAACATGTTGAGATTCACATGATAATCCAAGTACTAGATACTCAAGATGTCCATAACCGGGGACACGGCTAATCATGATTAGTTTGTTACACTCTGCAGAGGTTTGCGCACTTTTCCCCACAAGACTCGATCGCCTCTGTTTGGTTTCTCGCACTACATGGTGTTTGAGAAGACGGATGACCGAGACATAGTCTTTCAGAAGCGCTAGCACCTTACGATCGGGTAGACCATACCACCTACATCCCCTACATCTGCTAGTCTACCACTGTAAGAGTTCGCACAACTTAGTAAACTATGTTAGAGCCCATAATAGCTTGTGGCTACACACGGAAGTTTCTAGTATGAATAGTCTCATGATCCCTTTGAGCCTGGGTGGCGGTCCAAAAGAAAACAGGCAAGTCCTGGAATACCCAGGTGCCTCAATCCACCCAGATGTGTGTTTAAGTTGCCACCTTAGATAAACCATTAATTAACAAAACTCACATCTGTCGTGGACATCACTCACCAAATCCACGTCTACTAGCATAGCATGGCATAATAAGCAAACATAGAAGTAACTCCCAAAGGTTTGATAATAAACAGGTAATAGGTACTACCTCATCTACTTCCCATCCCACAATTTAATTAGATCCTATCATGCAATGTGTGAGGATTGATCTAATGCAATACAACTGGGTAGTAGAAAAGGTATGATCAAAGTGTTACTTGCCTTGCTGATGATCCGCGAAACCTAACGATTCGAAGTAACAGGCGGCGCACTCCGAGTATTCTATCGCAGACAAACAAACAAGCATACAATAAGTAATGATCTAATGCACAGGTAAAACTCAAATAAGAGATCTAACCAGAAGGTTCAACTTAAGAACTCCGGTTGGCAAAAAGAATCAAATCGAACGAAGCAACGAAAGTCAAACGGCGAAAGAAAACAAATTCGTTCTAGTAATCTGGATCTAGGGAAAATTTTACAGCAGCAAAAACTTGTTTAAGTTGGTTATTCAGATAGAGGGTTTCGAGACGAATCCCTAGGCGCTTGAATCGCCTGATTCTGATAAACGAGTGAAAAGTTAAACTAAAACAAAAATCGGATCAGGAATCACGGTCAGAAAAATAGCGGATTTAATCCGAGAAAAAGAAAAATGACGAACGCCGAATATTGTTTTCGGCACGGAAATCGAGGGGCGACGAACCTCAGGCGGCAGGATCGTCGGCGGCGGCGGCTCCGGCAGCGCGCGTGGATCGAGGCAGGGCTGATGGGCTGGGGCGGCTCGGGGCGGCGCTATTTAAAGGCTGCCCCCGGGCGGTGTCCCGCTCGGGTACGACCCGAAGTCGGTCGTTTTTCTAATTATTCCGCTCGGAAGAAAAATAAAAAGAAATACTAAACTGACTCCAAAAATTCCGATATAAATTTTCACGGGCTTCTAAAATCAAGCCGCACAAGGTGAACATTTATTTGGGCCCTAAATGCAATTTTGAAAAACGCACTGTTTTCCTAAATTCAAATAAAACACCGAAAAACTCCGAAATAAAATCTTATTTGATTTTATTATTAAATCTTCAATATTTCTTTATTTTGGGAAAGTCATTTTATTCCCTCTCTCATATTTTTGTAATAGAAATAATTGATGATAAAATAAATAAAATCAAATGATCCTATTCTTAAAATTTGAGAGAACTCAAATATGAAAATAACGAAATCCCCAACTCTCTCCATGGGTCATTGAGTTGCGTAGAATTTCTAGGATCAACCAAAATGCAAAAATAAAATATGCATAATGATCTAATGTATAACATTCCAAATTGAAAATTTGGGATGTTATAAACCTACCCCCCCCTTAAGATGAATCTCGCCCTCGAGATTCGGGTTGGCTAGAAAATAGGTGAGGGTGGTCTTTGAGCAAATCTTCCTCTCACTCCCAGGTGGCTTCATCCTCCGTGTGGTGGCTCCACTGAACTTTGCAAAACTTGATAACCTTGATGCGAGTAACTCGGTTGGCAAACTCGAGAATCTTGACTGGTTTCTCCTCGTAGGTCAAATCATTATCCAACTGAATAGTTTCCAAAGGCACTGTATCTCTCAACGGTATGTCAGCCATCTCCGCATGACATTTCTTTAACTGGGAAACGTGGAACACATCATGAACTCCTTACAGTCCTTCGGGCAATTCCAACTTGTAGACCACTTCTCCCATACGCTCCAAAACTCGATATGGTCCTACAAATCGTGGCGCTAACTTCCCTTTAACTCCAAAATGCTTTGTTCCTCGAAGTGGAGATACTCGAAGATAAGCTCTATCTCCTACTTCGTAAACTGACTCCTTTCGTTTAGAATCTGCATAACTCTTCTGTCTGGACTGGGCTACCTTGAGCCTATCGCGAATCAACTTCACCTTCTGTTCAGACTCTTTAATCAAGTCAGGTCCAAACAACTGGCGGTCTCCAACTTTGTCCCACGACAACGGTGTCCTGCACCTCCTTCCGTACAAAGCTTCGAAAGGGGCCATCTTTAAACTGGTTTGATAACTGTTGTTGTAAGAGAACTCTGCATATGGCAAATTATCGTCCCAACTAGATCTGTAATCTAGCACACAAGCTCTCAGCATATCCTCCAAAATCTGATTAACTCTCTCGGTCTGTCCATCTGTCTGTGGATGAAAAGCTGTACTGAATTCTAGCCTGGTACCCAAAGTTTTGTGCAACTGCTTCCAGAACTTTTAGGTAAACTGGGTTCCTCTATCCGATACGATACTCCTTGGAACTCCATGCAGACATACTATTCTGGTCATGTATATCTTTGCCAACTTAGCACTGGTGTAAGTGGTCTTTACTGGGATGAAATGAGCTACTTTCGTCAATCGGTCGACTACAACCCAAATCAAATCATAGCCTGAACGAGTCTTGGGCAATCCCGTGATAAAATCCATGCCTAGTTTATCCCACTTCCATTCGGGTATCGGCAATGGTTGTAACAATCATGCTGGCTTCTGATGCTCTGCCTTTACTCTCTGACATACATCACAAACTGCTACATAGTCCGCAATATCCTTCTTCATTCTGGTCCACCAGAAAATATCCTTCAAATCCAAATACATCTTGATATTTCCTGGGTGAATTGAATACGGTGAGTCATGTGCCTCTTGCAAAATCAACTTCCTGATCTCCGGGTCATTGGGCACATAAACACGGTCTTCAAACCATAGGGTGTCGTGCTCATCCTCACGAAATCCTTTAGCTTTTCCTTTGCTCAGTTTCTCTTTTATAGCGGCAATCTCTTTGTCAGCTTTCTGAGCTTCTCTGATTCTATCCATCAAAGTTGACTGAATCTCCAATGCTGCTACATAGCCCCTCGGAACTATTTCCAAACATAGTTCACGAAGATTTTCGGCTAACTCCCTTGGTATTTCTCCCGTCATTAATGTATTGACATGGCTCTTACGGCTTAATGCGTCAGCTACTACATTAGCCTTTCCAGGTTGATAATGCAATTTCATATCATAATCCTTGATAAGCTCCAACCATCTCCTTTGTCTGAGATTTAACTCCTTCGGTGTGAAAATGTACTTCAAACTCTTATGATATGTGTACACCTCACAATGATTTCCAATGAGGAAATGTCTCCATGTTTTCAATGCATGCACTATGGCTGCTAACTCCAAATCATGCATAGCATAATTCAACTCATGAGGTTCAGTTGTCTTGAGGCATATGAAACAACTCTCCATTCCTGCATAAGCACTGCTCCAAGTCCTCGACGTGAAGCGTCACAATACACCTCATAATCTTTGGTCTGGTCTGGCAAAATCAACACTGGTGAGGTAACCAAACGTTTCTTCAACTCTTGGAAACTAGCCTCACATTCCTCTATCCATATAAACTTGGTATCTTTCTTCAGCAACTCCGTCATAGGCTTCGAAATCTTTGAGAAATTCTCAATAAATCTCCGGTAGTATCCTGCGAGTCCAAGAAAACTCTGGATCTCTCCAACTGTTGTTGGGGCTTCCCACTTGGTCATGGTTTCAACTTTAGTGGGATCTACTGCTATACCTTCTCCAGATATAACATGTCCGAGGAATCCTACTTCCTTTAACCAAAACTCACATTTGCTGAACTTGGCATATAATTGATGTTCTCTGAGCTTTCCAAGTACTAAACGCAAATGCTCCTTATGCTCCTCTTCATTCTTCGAATAAACCAGGATATCATCAATGAACACTACGACGAACTTATCCAAAAACTCCATAAAGACTTTGTTCATCATGTTCATAAAATAGGCGGGTGCATTAGTCAGGCCAAATGACATAACGGTATACTCATATAGCCCATACCTGGTGGTAAAAGCTGTCTTCGGAATATCCTGTTCTCGAATCTTCAACTGGTGGTATCCTGATCGCAGGTCGATCTTGGAAAATACCTTAGCTCCTTGCAATCGATCTAACAGATCATTGATCATTGGTAGTGGGTACTTGCTCTTGATCGTTACTTCATTCAATCCTCGATAATCAACAACCATCCTTAACGATCCATCCTTCTTCTCCACTAGAAGTACTGGCGATCCCCAAGGTGAAGAACTTGGGCGAATATATCCCTTATCCAGTAACTCCTTAATCTGCTTCTTAATTCCACCAAATCCTTTGCTGGCATCCTATATGGTCTCTTTGATATTGGCCCTGTGCCTGGCAATAGCTCAATCAAAAACTCAATATCTCTATCCGGTGGCATGCCTGGCAACTCCTCTGGAAATACATCAGGGAAATCCCTTACCACTGGTACTTCCTCCTGCACAACTCTTGTTAAGCAATTTACTTGAGTCCTCTTTGGCACATGCCGTGATACATACTTGATCCTTCTCCCTTCTGGTGTGGTAAGCAAAATTGTCATACTAGCACATTCAATATTCCCTTCATACTTTGATAACCAATCCATGCCTAATATCACATCCAATCCTTGAGATTCCAATACTATTAGGTCTGAGGGAAAAACATAGTTACCAATCCTTAATGGTAACCGATCACACCATAGACTAGCCACATACTCTGCTCCGGGCGAGGTTACTAACATGGGTGACCTAAGGGCTTGGGTTGGTAGGTTATACTTATCCACAAATCCCCTTGAGATGTATGAATGTGATGCAACAGTATCAAAAAGAACGAGTGCAGTAAATGACTTAACCAAAAACTTACCTATTACTGCATCGGGCTGAGCTTCAACCTCCTCCACGCTAACGTGGTTCACCTGTCCCCTGTTAAAAGGGTTCGGCTTCTTCCCAGAACTTCCATTGCTATTTCCATTTTGTAATTCAGGTATTCATTGGCATAATGTCCGGTCTTTGAACACTTAAAGCAAGTGACTTGGCTTAGGTCCTTCTTGGCTGGGGTTGATGGGTTGGTGCGGTTCCGGCCGTTGCTTCCTCCATTGCCATTTCCGTACTTGGTGCCATTGTGATTGTGCAAGCTACCTCCTCCATGGGTATGCTGAAAATGTCCTCCCGGTCTAGGGGTAAAACGTGGCTTCTGTTGAGCTCCTGAAGTATATTTTCCTTGTCCATACTTCCTCTTGAGATTCTCAATTTGCTGCTGCTTCCCTTCAATCATAAGAGCACGATCTACCAACTCCTAGTAGTTGTTGAAAGTTGCTACCATCAACTGCATGCTCAGCTCATCATTCAGTCCTTCCAGAAACTTCTCCTGCTTAGCTGCATCCGTAGCGACGTCATCTGGGGCATAACGTGCTAGCTTACTAAATTCCTCCACATACTGGCCAATTGTCCGTCCTCCTTGGCGCAAGTTGCGAAACTCACGCTTCTTCATGGCCATAGCTCCTGCTGAAACGTGTGCAGTACAAAAAGCCTGCTGAAACTGGTCCCATGTGACAGTGTCTACTGGGAAAGTGGCTGTGAAATTCTCCCACCATGATGCTGCGGGTTCTTCTAACTGATGTGCGGCAAACTTCACCTTCTCCGCATTTGTGCATCCTGCTGTGGTCAACTCCCTAGCTGTCTTGCAGAGCCAATCATCTGCTACTATCGGCTCGGTGCTACAGGAAAACACCGGCAGATTCAGCCTAAGAAAACGGGCTAAGTGGTCAACAGGTGGTGGTGGTGGTGGGTTGCTGTTGTTGTTGTTCCCCTGATTCTGATTCTGGACTAGCAACTGCATCAATGTGTTCTGTTGCTGGATCAACTGGGTGAGCTCCGGTGGAAAGGTGAATCCGGGGTCACGTCTAGAAGGCATCTGAGGGTTTAGAAAAGATGAGATGTAAGAATAGAGGGGGTTCTAAAGAGAAAACACTACCCATATGCACATGAGGCAAAAGCAAACAATCCACTTCAATCAATCAAACAAAGGCATACAATCGATCTATCTATCACAAATGTGCTCAGACTACTATATTTACATGGTGGACTACTACTACTGATGAGGTGGTCTACTAGAAATATTCTACGGTCGTTGACTCCATAATATCTGCTCCAGCTTCATCAACGTAGTCATCATCGCTACTATCTGCTTCTGAGTCAGTGCCATCAATGATGATGTAGTCTTCCGGGCTAATTTCCTTGGGTTCTTCGTCTTCATCTACTGGCGTAGGGCCTCCCATAGATATTCCAATCTTCTTGATCAGGTTGTCATTCTTCTCCACCAATACTTCAATTTCCTCTTCATAATCTTCATGTGTAGCCTTGAGTTCTTCCTCCAGTTCCTTGATTCTAGTCTTAGCCTTCTTCAGATCTATGATGTCGGCACATCTGGGTCTCCTGTCGTCGAATGTGCTGATTTAACTCCTGGATAAAAGCTGCGATTGACCTATCCTTCCTGGTGCTGATCATCTCCCAGTGCTCATCTCGGCGCCCACAAATCTGGTAGATAGTATCCTTGAGATCCTTGCGGTAGACTTCTCCAATGCGTCCCATGGCGATGTAAGCTGCCATGCTCTTTCCTAGACTCCAAGTTGGTGCATCAAAAGAAACTCTATGGGCTTAGTGACTGGCATGAACGTCCTTCCTAGAACTTGAACTTGAATCATCCAGAGCTCTTCTTCAGGTAAAGTGGCGTTGTAGGTTTCCGTGAAGCTTGGTACTCCTATATTCAGGTATCTAGTGACTTCCTTCAAGTGTCGTCCAAAGGGTGTATCTTCATCCGGTTGTGTGAACTTGTTCCTTGCATCCGCCATCCTAAAGATTAGAAAATATGAAAGGTCAGAAGAGAAGAGAGTGAATAGTGATCTAGGTCTTGTGCTTAGTGGTCATGTCCTACAGTCAGCGTGTGCTCTGATACCATCTCTGTAGCGACCAGACCTCAAACAGTCTGATCTCTATGCTCCGGTGTCATCCCTGGATCAGTAATGCTGACACCACACAGTACTCGGAGGATTTATAGCAGAGTAGCAATCATACACTTATTACATCGAGTGTCTCAAAAGAGAACTTATTACAATAAATATGGCTTAAGGCCATCTAATAACGATAACAACAGAAGGCTTGGAAGATAAGTGAGTCCATCAACTCCAACGGCATCACTGAGTATAGAACCACGACCTAAAAACTCCTTAATCGTCGTCTGAAAAGTCTGCAACATTAACGTTGCAGCCCGAAACGGGTCAGCACATGGAATATGCTGGCAATGTAACACATAGAGAGTAATGGAAATGAAACAGCTATACTATAAGCATATTTGGCTGGTGGAAAGCTCTATGGTTACAGTTTTGCGTAAAGCCAATTTTTCCCTACTTCAAAGGAATAAAATTTAATTACTATCATGGTGGCTGTTAAACATTGAGAATGGTTGACAGCATTCTCAATCCCAATTAAGCATCACAATTAAACATAACCCAACAAAATTTATTTAGAGTAACATGTTGAGATTCACATGATAATCCAAGTACTAGATACTCAAGATGTCCATAACCGGGGACACGGCTAATCATGATTAGTTTGTTACACTCTGTAGAGGTTTGCGCACTTTTCCCCACAAGACTCAATCGCCTCCGTTTGGTTTCTCGCACTACATGGTGTTTGAGAAGACAGATGACCGAGACATAGTCTTTCAGAAGCGCTAGCACCTTACGATCGGGTAGACCGTACCACCTACATCCCCTACATCTACTAGTCTACCACTATAAGAGTTCGCACAACTTAGTCAACTATGCTAGAGCCCATAATAGCTTGTCGCTGCACACGGAAGTTTCTAGTATGAATAGTCTCATGATCCCTTTGAGCCTGGGTGGCGGTCCAAAAGAAAACAGGCAAGTCCTGGAATACCCAGGTGCCTCAATCCACCCAGATGTGTGTTTAAGTTGCCACCTTAGATAAACCATTAATTAACAAAACTCACATCTGTCATGGATATCACTCACCCAATCCACGTCTACTAGCATAGCATGGCATAATAAGCAAACGTAGAAGTAACTCCCAAAGGTTTGATAATAAACAGGTAATAGGTACTACCTTATCTACTTCCCATCCCACAATTTAATTAGATCCTATCATGCAATGTGTGAGGATTGATCTAATACAATAAAACTGGGTAGTAGAAAAGGTATGATCAAAGTGTTACTTGCCTTGCTGATGATCCACGAAACCTAACGATTCGAAGTAATAGGCGGCGCACTCCGGGTATTCTATCGCAGACAAACAAACAAGCATACAATAAGTACTCATCTAATGCACAGGTAAAACTCAAATAAGAGATCTAACCAGAAGGTTCAACTTAAGAACTCCGGTTGGCAAAAAGAATCAAACCGAACGAAGCAACGAAAGTCAAACGGCGAAAGAAAACAACTTCGTTCTAGTAATATGGATCTAGGGCAAATTTTACAGTAGCAAAAACTTGTTTAAGTTGGTTATTCGGATAGAGGGTTTCGAGACGAATCCCTAGGCGTTTGAATCGCCTGACTCTGATAAACGAGCGAAAAGTTAAACTAAAACGAAAATCGGATCAGGAATCGCGATCAGAAAAATCACGGATTTAATCCGAGAAAAAGCAAAACGACGAACGCTGAATATTTTTTTTCGGCAAGGAAATCGAGGGGCGATGAACCTCGCGCGGCGGGATCGTCGGCGGCGGCTGCGGCGGCTCCGGCGGCGCACGCGGATCGAGGCGGGGCTGATGGGCTGGGGCGGCTCGGGGCGGCGCTATTTAAAGGCTGCCCCCGGGCGGTGTCCCGCTCGGGTACGGCCCGAAGTCGGTTAATTTTTTTAATTATTCTGCTCAGAAGAAAAACAAAAAGAAATACTAAACGGACTCCAAAAATTCCGAAATAAATTTTCACGGGCTTCTAAAATCAAGCCGCACAAGGTGAACATTTATTTGGGCCCTAAATGCAATTTTGAAAAACGCACTTTTTTCCTAAATTCAAATAAAACACCGAAAAACTCCGAAATAAAATCTTATTTGATTTTATTATTAAATCCTCAATATTTCTTTATTTTGGGAAAGTCATTTTATTCCCTCTCTCATATTTTTGTAATAGAAATAATTGATGATAAAATAAATAAAATCAAATGATCCTATTCTCAAAATTTGAGAGAACTCAAATATGAAAATAACGAAATCCCCAACTCTCTCCGTGGGTCATTGAGTTGCGTAGAATTTCTAGGATCAACCAAAATGCAAAAATAAAATACGCATGATGATCTAATGTATAACATTCCAAATTAAAAATTTGGGATGTTACACCAACTTACTAGGCCCACAGGTCAGCCTCCGAAACGGTGCGCCCCAGATGTCAGGGGGAGGAATCATTTTTTGGGCGGTCAAAGCTAAGAATATCCAAGATTGAAGAAGAAGCACGACATCCGTTGGATAGACATCCAACGGCCACTGCTGCTAGAACCGTGTGTTGACTATAATAAGTTGGCAAAGCCTTGCATACACGTCAACTTATTTTTTTAGGGGACGCGTCACTTAGTAGGCCCACAAGTGTGTGGCAGAGAACTTATAGCCCATTTGCGTTTTGTAAGAATGTACATCCCATTTTGGAATTCTAATGGAATTTACAACAACCCATTTACAGTTTGTTAAAAGGACATCCCATTTTCTAGCTAGGACAATGATTAATAATTTCAACCCACCGTTGAAGACAGAATTCAATAAAATTTCCCACATTTTGATGGGCTCTGAAATATTTTTATCCCGAAATTTCTAGTCAGATTAAATATAAATTTGTATTACGTAAAAAACCAATGAAACATTGCGCGTGCAACAATGAAAATTTAAGATTTTCAAAATCCATAAATAATATTTTATAAACTAATTTCATGTTTGGTGCATTTTTTTATAGTTACTGCCCAGTTTTTATAATTACATCCCATTTATTATTATTTTTAAACCCATTTTCCTGTTAAGCCTAATGCATCCCTCCTAAGAAAGATTTGCAGCCTAGCGGGATGGATAATAACACGTTGACCTTGCCTGGGTATTCCTCAAAAAGACATATAGTTGGGCTAGCCATTTTCATCTTGAAAAAATTAGTATCTGGGCTGGATATCTGGCCTGGGCTAGATGGGCCACAGCCCGCCCAGTTAATACCCCGCTCTCCTCCGAACAACAACGAAATCATCGCCAAGAAAAACTCTGCAGTGCCCACGCCTCAAAAACACAAATACTGCTCGAGCTGCTTGGTCCCAGCTGTCGGCCGCACCTTGTGCAATTCTCTCATTTATATTGACTACATAGGTTGACAATGGTGTGGGACCGTGATGTCACGAAACCAGGAGAAAGCAAAAAAAATAGTTGTACATAATAAGGAGGCACTTGCGTACGTACGGCTATGGCCCTAGTGGGTCCCTAGTGTCATCGAGTCAAAATAAAGTCATGTCATGAATCCTCATGTTCGTTGACGATGTTAACAATGCTCGGCGCCACGGCGAGCGCAACAACTCGAAGGACAACAGAGAGGGCCTCGCGGGCGCTACGGATGGTCTGATACAGCGCCCGCTACTCATTCAGGAAGCCAGGATCATCGGACACCTATGAGCACCTTCGAGAAACTGAGACGGCATGAAACGGTAAGGCCACGCTTGGGAGCTCTGGTTTATTTCAAACATGTATTAACATACAAGTGTAATTTACTCGTCATCGAAAACAACGCGTAAAATACAGGCATAATGAAACCGAGGGCCCGAGGTCTGTAAGTAAAACCGGCGGGTTACGCGTGTAATTTGAGAGACCAGTGTATATTTTACAAGCACTGCTATATGGACGACTAAGGGAGTCCTGGATTAGGGGGTGTCCGGATGGCCGGACTATACCTTCAGCCGGACTCCTAGACTATGAAGATACAAGATTGAAGACTTCGTCCCGTGTCCGGAAGGGACTTTCCTTGGCATGGAAAGCAAGCTTGGCAATACGGATATGTAGATCTCCTACCATTGTAACCGACTTTGTGTAACCCTGACCCTCTCCGGTGTCTATATAAACCAGAGGGTTTTAATCCGTAGGACAACATACAGAACAACAATCATACCATAGGCTAGCTTCTAGGGTTTAGCCTCTCCGATCTCGTGGTAGATCTACTCTTGTACTACCCATATCATCAATATTAATCAAGCAGGACGTAGGGTTTTCCCTCCATCAAGAGGGCCCGAACCTGGGTAAAACTTCGTGTCCCTTGCCTCCTGTTACCATCCGGCCTAGACGCATAGTTCGGGACCCCCTGCCCGAGATCCGCCGGTTTTGACACCGACATTGGTGCTTTCATTGAGAGTTCCTCTGTGTCATCGCCATTAGGCTTGATGGCTCCTACGATCATCAATAGCGATGCAGTCCAGGGTGAGACCTTCCTCCCCGGACAGATCTTTGTCTTCGGCTGCTTTGCACTGCAGGCCAATGCACTTGGCCATCTGGAGCAGATCGAAAGCTATGCCCCTGGCCGTCAGGTCAGATTTGGAAGTTTAAACTACACGGCTGACATCTGCGGGGACTTGATCCTCGACGGATTCGAGCAACTACCGAGCGCGCCGCACTATCACGACGAGCATGATCTAGCTCTGCCGCCGAACAGTGCCCTGGAGGCCGCACCCGCATCGGCTTCGACCCTTAATTTGGAGCCAACTGCGCCGATCGAGGATGGGTGGTTGGACGCCGCATCGGGGGCTACGATCCCAACGGCGATCGAGCTGAACACCAGCCCTGCACTCCACGAG
This sequence comes from Triticum monococcum, assembly GCA_034509565.1. Lineage (NCBI taxonomy): Eukaryota > Viridiplantae > Streptophyta > Magnoliopsida > Poales > Poaceae > Triticum > Triticum monococcum. The sequence continues at coordinate 415,145,854 of CM067845.1, forward strand.
ACTCGTGACTCCAAGGAGCCGAACTCCTCTCTGGACTACGAACCCTCCGCGCCCCTGCCGATCGAATCGGATTGGGCGCCGATCATGGAGTTTACTGTGGCGGACATCTTTCAGCACTCACATTTCGGCGATATTCTGAAGACACTAAAGTCTCTCTCTTTATCAGGAGGGCCCTGGCCGGACTACGGTCAGCAAGGTTGGGATACGGACGATGAAGAAATTCAAAGCCCACCCACCACCCACTTTGTAGCCACTGTCGACGATTTAACCAACATGCTCGACTTCAACTCCGAAGACATCGACGGTATGGACACCGATGCAGGAGACGATGAAGAACCAGCGCCTATTGTTCCCTGGAAAGCCACCTCATCATATGACATATACATGGTGGACACCCCAAAAGAAGGAGATGGCGATGGAACAGCGGAGGATGACCCCTCCAAGAAACAGCCTAAGCGCCGGTGTCAGCGGCGCCACTCAAAATCCTGCCAAAGCAAATACGGTGATTCCAGCACGGGAGATAATAATACCCCGGAGAGTGCCGAAGAAAACCCCCTCCAGCAAGATTCAGCACAGGAGGACGGAGAAGCCATCCCTCATGAGAGAGCGACAGACAGAGAGGTCGACGACGATAATTATATGCCTCCCTCCGAAGACGAGGCAAGCCTCGATGACGATGAATTCGTCGTGCCAGAGGATCCCGTCGAGCAAGAGCGTTTTCAACGCAGGCTTATGGCCATGGCAAGAAGCCTCAAGAAAAAACAGCAACAACTTAGAGCTGATCAAGATTTGCTAGTCGACAGATGGACTGAAGTCCTTGCGGCCGAAGAGCATAAACTCAAACGCCCCTCCAGGAGCTACCCAAAGCGCAGGTTGCTACCCCGATTAGAGGAGGAAGCACTTAAACCTACATCACCAGCACTTGATACGGCCGACCGGCCACCTCGTGGCCGCGACAGAGAGGCCTCTCGGCCCTCCACTCAAGCCGCACCCCGTACCAAGGCACGGGAAAATGCGCCAGGCCTGCGAGATATGTTGGAGGACAAGGCAAGGCAAACAAGATCGATCTACGGGTCGCGTGGGCGCCCCACGACTCGAGACGGTCACCGTCATGCCGGACACAAATCCGGTAAGGCTGAACACAGTAGACAAATCTCATTGGAGCTACGTCGTGATATAGCCCAGTACAGAGGCGCCGCACACCCACTATGCTTCACAGACGAAGTAATGGATCATCAAATCCCCAAGGGTTTCAAACCCGCAAACATCGAATCATATGATGGCACAACAGATCCTGCGGTATGGATCAAGGATTATCTCCTTCATATCCACACGGCCCGCGGCGATGATCTCCATGCCATCAAATACCTCCCACTCAAGCTTAAAGGACCAGCTCGGCATTGGCCTAACAGCTTGCCAGCAGGATCAATCGGTTTTTGGGAGGACCTGGAAGCCGCATTCCTTGTCAATTTCCAGGGCACTTATGTGCGACCACCAGACGGCGATGACCTAAGCCACGTAATTCAGCAGCCAGAGGAATCGGCCAGGCAATTCTGGACATGGTTCCTAACAAAGAAAAACCAAATAGTCGACTGTTCGGACGCAAAGGCCCTAGCAGCCTTCAAGCACAATATCCGTGATGAGTGGCTTGCCCGGCACCTTGGACAGGAAAAGCTGAAATCTATGGCAGCACTCATGACACTCATGACCCGCTTTTGCGTGGGAGAAGACAGCTGGCTTGCTTGTAGCAACAATATGACCAAGAACCCTGGTAATTCAGATACCAGGGACAGTAGTGGCAGGTCGCGTCGCAACAAGCAGAAGCGCCGCATTAACGGCGACAATGCTGAGGATATGGCAGTTAATGCCGGATTCAGAGGCTATAAATCCGGTTAGCGGAAAAAGCCATTCAAAAGAAATCCTAGGGGCCCGTCCAGTTTGGACCGAATACTTGACCGATTGTGCCAGATACATGGCACCCCCGAAAAGCCGGCCAATCACACCAACAAGGATTGTTGGGTGTTCAAGCAGGCAGGCAAGTTAAATGCCGAAAATAAAGACATGGGGTTGCATAGCGATGACGACGAAGAGCCCCGGCCGCCGAACAATAGTGGACAGAAGGGTTTTCCCCCACAAGTGCGGACGGTGAACATGATATACGCAACCCACATCCCCAAGAGGGAGCGGAAGCGCGCGTTAAGGGACGTATACGCGGTAGAGCCAGTCACCCCAAAGTTCAACCCATGGTCCTCCTGCCCGATCACCTTTGATCGAAGGGACCATCCCACTAGCACCCGTCATGGCGGATTCGCCGCATTGGTTCTAGACCCAATCATTGACAGATTTCATCTCACTAGATTCCTTATGGACGGCGGCGGCAGCCTGAACCTGCTTTACCAGGATTCAGTGCGGAAAACTGGCATAGATCCCTCGAGGATTAAGCCCACCAAAACGACCTTTAAAGGCATAATACCAGGTGTAGAGGCCAACTGTACAGGCTCAGTCACACTTGAAGTGGTCTTCGGATCTCTGGATAATTTCCGAAGCGAGGAGTTAATCTTCGACATAGTCCCATTCCGCAGTGGCTATCACGCACTACTCGGGCGAACCGCATTCGCCAAGTTCAATGCGGTACCGCACTACGCATACCTTAAGCTCAAGATGCCAGGCCCTCGAGGAGTAATTACGGTCAATGGAAACACCGAACGCTCTCTCTGAACGGAGGAGCACACGACGGCCCTTGCAGCGGAAGTACAAAGCAGCCTCTCCAGGCAGTTCTCCAGTCCGGCCATTAAACGTCCGGACACCGTCAAGCGCGCCCGGAGTAACCTACAACAAGACCGCCTGGCACGTTCCGAGCAGGCATAGCAATGCGGACCCAACCCCAGCCCTTGCAAAAATGCGACACCAATACTTCGCGTACATAACTACGCTCTAGAAATACCATGGGTACAGGGGAAGGGGCACCATCACGGCACGCCCGAAACACGGCTTAAACCGCACCATGGGCTGCCGATTTTTTAATTTTCTCTTACTTTCAGGACTCCACCCTTCGGAAGGCCTGTTCGGTAGTTCAATTGCCGCACAAACGATGCAAGAACCAGGGAAGCAGACAAGCCATGCCGCATTATGGAACTCCCAGGTGGTCTCTATCACGAGCAGTATACCTGTTTCGCATACCATTCCGCAGCCTGCCCCTAGAACGGACATGTTAAATAGTCCAACCTTTTGCTTATCGCATTATTTGTATCGTTCTGCTTTGATCGCAGCCCTTTTTAATAAACAATTCATAGCTTTTGTCTCTCTTTGCATTACTCTTTTTTTACAAATATATGTTCCTTAACGACATGTTGCACCCGTACACTTTGGTACGGCCAAAATACTCCAGGGGCTTTAGTACCCCTCAATATGGTGTGAGAAGTCCGAACAGTTTAACAAGTGCGGCACCCCGAACTTATAGCATTATATGCATCGGCTCTGAATCATGTCTTGGGTCAATAGTTGGGTTTGCCCGGCTCCTATGTTTTGGTGCCTTACGTTCCGCTGTGTCGGCTAAGGTAGCACTAGGAGAACTACTGCGATTGTGCCCCAGTTGAGCTGGGTCGAGCACCTCAGTAGAGAAAGCTAAAACTGACTGTCATGATGAAGCGAGAGCTGGTCGCTGTTCGAGAGGTTTTTCGAGTCCCTAAAGACTTATGCTGCTTAGAGCGAGGAGTCGGCTCTGTCCGGCCAAGGCGTGGATAGATCCCCGAACTTGGTCTTCTGAATACCAGGGGCTTCACCGAAATTTAAAATTATAGAATTCTATGGCTAAGTGAGAGTGTTCACGCATTATAGTCCGATTGCCTTGTTCGCTGTGCTGAGCGCCTCCCTCGAAGGACCCAAACATGGGAAAAAGAGCGCTCAGGTTTATCCCCGAACACCCCAGCACTAGCGGCACGGGGGCAGAAGCCGACGACTCGCCATCTCTCAGAATTGATAAACAGCCGCACATAAGGTAATATTTTAAATTCCAGCAGCATTGCTTAGCGCATATGAACAAGTTTTCAGCGCACAGGACAAAACGAGCGAGTTTTACTCAAAAATTACATCCCTGGAACATTCATCCGCCACAAGGCGGGCACCCTTCAGAACATCCGTACAATAATTCTCGGGCTTGCGATGCTCTTTCCCCGGCGGTGGCCCGTCCTTCACAAGCTTCTCAGTATCCAGCTTGCCCCAGTGCACCTTAGCATGGGCAAGGGCCCTACGGGCACCTTCAATGCAGACGGAGTGCTTGATGGCTTCGAGCCTTGGACAGGCCCCCACCAGTCCGCACTAGCCCGAAATAGCTCCCAGGCAAAGCCTCTCCAGGCCACAGCCGAACTATGAGGCCCTTCATGGCCTGTCCGGCCGCCTTGTGGAGCTCGACCAGTTGCTTCAGCTGGTTGCTCAGGGGCACGGGGTGTCCGGCCTCAGCATACTGAGACCAGAACACCTTCTCTGCCGAGCTGCCCTCCTCGGCTCGATAGAATACGGCGGCATCGGACACGCTACAGGGAAGATCTGTGAATGCTCCTGGAGAGCTCCGGATTCGGGTAAGTAACAAGTAACTCACGTTTATGTGTTTGCTTTGCATAAAGAATGCCTTACCAGCTGCTATCTTTTTCACCTCATCCAACTCCTGGAGGGTCTTCTGGGATTCGGCCTTGGCAGACTTGGCATTTTCAATAGCCATCGCGAGCTCGGACGCTCACGTCTTTGAGTCAAGCTCCAAACTCTCATGTTTTTCATGAGAGCCTGGAGCTCTTGCCGCACCTTGCCAACCTGGGCCTCATACTTCTCCCGCTCGGTGCGCTCCGAGGCCGCCCTCTTATCGGCCTCGGACAGCGCTTGCTTAAGGGTCGCCACCTCACACATGGCCCCTACAATAGCCATGATAATCCTGTCATAAGTAAACGAATGCTGGAAATGAGCCCAAGAATAAAAATGGGCTCTGAGAAGGCCGAAAGATAACATGGACTGGAAACGGCCCAACGGAATAACGGGCCGTTAGTGGGTATAAAGTGATACACCGTTCATTACGGGCCAGTTTCACCACGGGCTGTTAATGGGTGCAAAGTGATACACTGTTCATTACGGGCCAGTTTCACCATGGGTCGTTAATAGGCCAAGAGTTACATAGGGCCTCATATGGGCCGAAAGACGTCATGGGCCATACATGGGCCAGAAGTGAAAACGGGCTGGAATCATATTGGATGGCCCAGATGACACTACTGGGCCTAATTCAGATAGGACGTAACGGGCCTTAGTTTAGCGGGCTGTAAATGGGCTATATGCGAACAGGCCGTTAACAGGCTTTCGATGGGCCGGCCCGCCACCTTTTGACCAAGTCAAACGGGCCGGCCTTTTCACAGGAATGGGCCTCTATTGGGCCGTGCCACGTGTTGACGTATCACAGGCGCCTTCCGTCCAATGAGTGGTTGACATCTGTCCCAACGATGAGCCGACACGTGTTTCCTCCAGCCAATGATGATTTTACACGTGGAAAATCCCCATTGGTCGGGGTTGTTAACGGGTTATCGGATCCAAAACCCTACCCGATAGCTTAACGGTGTTCCGTTATGGTGGATGCCATGTGTCGGTCACCCTTGACGAAAGCACTTCTGTGACGCGCGATTTATCGTCATGGAAGTGGACACTTCCGTGATAATAATTTTGGTAATGTCATGGCACACTTCTACGACAGCACAGGTATGACTATCTTGATTCTGTCATAAATTTGTCATGGATGTACATGCATGACAAAAAAAGCGACCTACTATGAAAAACACGTATCATCACGGAAGTGTATTTTTTGTAGTGAATACTAAAGCACACCGTGCTCAAAAAGATATAAGTGAAGCACTAGAGCAAGTCCATAGCTCATAAAAAAATTAAGTGAAACATAGAGAGCAATTCTAACAAGTCATGACATAATTTTGGCTCTCTCAAATAGGTGTGTCCAGCAAGGAATCAAGACTTAAAACACAAAATAAAACAAACAAAGACTCATATCATACAAGATGCTCCAAGCAAAACACATAGTATGTGACGAATAAAAATATAGCTTCGAGTAAAATACCGATGGTCGTTAGAAGAAAGAGGGGATGCCACTCGGGGGCATCCCCAAGCTTAGTTTCTTGCTATCTTTCGGATAATAGCGGGGATGTTGGGGCATCCCCAAGCTTGGGCTATCCTTACTCCTTATTCCTTCATCCATCGTAACAAAACCCAAAACTTGAAAACTTCAATCACACAAAACTCAACAAAACCTTCGTGAGATCCGTTAGTAAAAGAAAGCAAATCACTACTATAAGTATTGTACCAAACCAATTCATATTTTTTTGCATTATATCTACTGTATTCGAACTTTTCTATGGTAAAAATTCATCAAAGAAAACCATAGAGCCATCAAAATAACCACACAATGCAAAGAAAACAGAATTTGTCAAAACAGAACAGTCTGTAGCAATCTGACTATTTCGAATACTTCTGTTACTCCAAAAATTCTGAAAAATTATGAAGTCCTGAGAAATTTGTATATTGATCAACTACAAAAGGAATGTGTATTTTATCTCTCTCTGGTAAAAAATGAGAATTATTTTTGTGAGCGCAAAAGTTTCTATTTTTTCAGCAAGATCAAACAACTATCACCCAAGAAGATCCTAAAGGATTTACTTGGCACAAACACTAATTAAAACATAAAAAGCACAATCATAACAGTAGAATAATTGTGATAACACTCAAGAACATAAAGCAAAAAAGCAAAAATAAAGTTTATTCATTGGGTTTCCTCCCAACAAGCGTTATAGTTTTACGCCCTTAGCTAGGCATAAAGCAAGGATCTAAGTTTTGTCATCTTTGGTTCGAGATTCATAAGATGCTCTCATGATTGATTCATAAGGTGGCCTAATTCTTGTTCTAGGAAAGTGTTCCATACCCTTCCTCAAGGGAAATTGGAACTTAATATTGCCTTCTTTCCAATGTTGGGGATATTGCTTATCGGGAACTTATCGGTCGACCCATGATAAGGGGTAAATTGGCGAGTTTATCGGCATATCGGCCAATTTATTGCCATATCAGCTGATTTATCGGCCAATTTATCTTATTGGTCAAACAACGGTAAGCGATAAATCGGCCGATTTATCGAAATATCGGAAGATATCTTGAACAGTGCTTCTTTCCTATCAATCACGACACCGATAGTGCATAAAATCGGTCTACCAAGAATAATTGGACAAGAAGGATTGCAATAAATATCTAGAACAATAAAATCTATGGGCACATAATTCCTATTTGCAAGAATAAGAACATCATTAATTCTTCCCATAGGCTTTTTAATAGTAGAATCCACCAAGTGCAAATTTAAAGAACATTCTTCAAGATCGGTGAGACCAAGCACATCACATAAAGATTTTGTAATTGTAGAAACACTAGCACCCAAGTCACACAAAGCAAAACACTCTCAATTTTTAATCTTGACTTTGATAGTAGATTCCCACTCATCGTGCAATTTTCTAGGAATTGAAACCTCTAATTCCAATTTTTCTTCAAAAGCTTTCATCATAACATCAACAATATGTTTAGTAAAAGCTTTATTTTATTCATAAGCATGGGGTGAATTTATCATGGATTGCAAAAAATAAATACAATCAATCAAAGAGCAACTATCATAATTAAAGTCTTTGTAATCCAAAGGAGTGGGCACATCACTAGTTAAAGTTTTGACCTCTTCAAACCCACTTTCATCAATTTTCTCAACAAGATTTTCACCCTCTTAAATATTGGGACGCCCTCTACCTAAAGTTGACTCTTCTCCAGTCCCTTTTCATCAACCTTAACTTCACTAAACAAGGAATCAATATAAGAAACACCAATCATTTTAAGATCTTCATCACTTTTGCGAAAGAAATCACTAGAAAACGCTTTTTCTAAAAATTCTCTTTTAGCTCTAAGCATAGCGGTTCTTTTCTTACTTTCATCCACAGAAAAATAAAGAGATTTAATTGATTCATCTACTTTAGGCACAAAAAATTTCATCTTAAGATTTTCCACATCATGAGCAATTCTATCAACACTTCTAGACAAATCATCAATCTTACTCAACTTTTCTTCTATGGAAGTGTTGAAAACTTTTTGCGTGTTGATAAATTCTTTAATATTATTCTCAAGATTAGAGGTGTTCCTATTATTATTGTATGATTGATTTCCATAGTAGTTACCATAACATTAGAGGAATTACTAGGAAAATGCCTAGGATTAAAATTACCTCTATAAGCATTGTTGTTGAAATTATTTCGAGAAATAAAATTCACATCTATGGCATCACTATTTTTCTCAACCAAAGTAGACAAAGGCATATCACTAAAATCAATAGGAGCACTTTTATTAGCAACCAATTTCATAAGAGAATCAACTTTTTCACTCAAGAAAGAAATTTCTTCAACTGAATGAACTTTTTTACTAGTAGGAGCTCCTTCGGTATGCCATTGCAAATAATTTGCCATAATATTGTCAAGCAGTTTGGTAGCCTCACCCAAAGTAATTTACATAAAAGTACCACTTGCAGCGTAATTTAAAAGATTACGAGAAACAAAGTTCAACCCCGCATAAAAAATTTGTATGAAAGGATTTAACCCATGAGTTGGGCAATTCCTTAGCATCATTTTCATCCTTTCCCAAGATTGTGCAACATGCTCATGTTCAAGTTGCTTGAAATTCATGATCTGGGTTCTAAGGGGAATAATTTTTGCGGGCGGAAAATACTTAGTGATAAAAGCATCTTTGCACTTATTCCAAGAATCAATACTATGGCGAGGTAAACAAGAGAACCAATTTTTTGCAGAATCACGCAAAGAAAACGGAAATAATTTCATCTTCACCACATCATTGTCCACATCTTTTTTATTTTGCATATTGCAATAATTCCACGAAGGTATTAAGATGGGACGAGGCATCGTCATTAGGAGTACCGGAAAACTGATCTTTCATAATAAGATTCAGCAAGGCAGTACTAATATCACAAGACTCCTCACTAGTGGCGGGAGGAGCAATCGGAGTGCCGATAAAATCATTGTTGTTGGCATTTGAGAAATCACATAACTTAGTGTTCTCTTGAGTCATGATGACCACACAACAAGATTGCACTCGAAAACAGATCCAGCAAGAAAACGGCGAACGGAGAAAGAGGGGCGAATAAAACGATAAATTTTTGTCAAGTGGGGGAGAGGAAAACAAGAGGCAAATGGAAAATAATGTAAATTGTGAGGAGATGATATTTGTGATTAGGAACCTGGTATATGTCGAAGATCCTCCCCGGCAACGACGCCAGAAATTCCTTTTGATGTGGCTTGAAGCTACGTCGGTATTTCCCCAAAGAGGAAGGGATGATGCAGAATAGCAGCGGTAGGTATTTCCCTTAGATGTGAAATTAAGGTTATCGAACTAGTAGGAGAACCAAGCAAAACAACGTAAACAAGACCTGCACACAGATAACAAATTCTCGCAACCCGATGTGTTAAAGGGGTTGTCAATCCCTTCCGAGTACGACGCCTCAAGATAGGCAAACGGACGTGAGATAAATTGTAGTAGATTGATAGATCGAACACCAAATAAAATAAATAAGAATTAATTGCAGCAAGGTATTTTTGTGTTTTTAGTTTAATAGATCTGGAAATAAAAGCAAAGGAAAATAGATTGCAAAGGCAAATAATATGAGAAAGAGACCCGGGGCCCGTAGGTTTCACTAGTGGCTTCTCTCGAGAAAAGTAGCTAACGGTGGGCGAACAAATTACTGTTGGGAAATTGATAGAACTTCAAATACTCATGATGATATCCAGGCAATGATCATTACATAGGAATCACGTCCAAGATTAGTAGACCGACTCATGCCTGCATCTACTACTATTACTCCACACATTGACCGCTATCCAGCATGCATCTAGTGTATTAAGTGAAGGAAATATGCCCTAGAGGCAATAATAAAGTTGTTATTTATATTTTCTTATATCATGATAAATGTTTATTATTCATGCTAGAATTTTATTAACCAGAAACTTAGTACATGTGTGAATACATGGACAAAACAGAGTGTCCACTATTGGTTATTGATCGGAGATGTGTCTCGGTCATGTCTATATAGTTCTCAAACCCGTAGGGTCCGCACGTTTAACTTTCAATGACGTAGATTTGTCTTAGCCGTAGATGTGTCTCGGTCATGTCTATATAGTTCTCAAACCCGTAGGGTCCGCACGCTTAACTTTCAATGACGTAGATTTGCTTTTGCGGGGCATGTTGTGATGTGATGTGGACAAGACGTGATGAGATATAAATTGTTGTATGAGATGATCATGTTTTATTAAAGTTATCGGCATCTGGCAAAAGCCTTATGGTTGTCTCTTTATTGCATGAGATGCAAGTGCCATATAATTGCTTTACTTTATTGCTATGCGATAGCAATAGTTGCAAAAGCAATAGTTGACGAGATGACCATGAGACGACACGTTGATAAAGATCAAGATGATGGAGATCATGGTGTCATGCCGTTAATGATGGAGATCATGGCGGTACTTTGGAGATGGAGATCAAAGGCACAAGATGATGACGGCCATATCATGTCACATATTTTGATTGCATGTGATGTTTATGTTTTATGCATCTTGTTTTGCTTAGTACGACGGTAGCATTATGAGATGATCCCTTACTAAATTTCAAGAGTGTTCTCCCTGAGTATGCACCGTTGCGACAGTTCGTCGTGCCGAGACACCCCGTGATGATCGGGTGTGATAAGATCTATGTTCACATACAATGGGTGCAAGACAGTTTTGCACACGCGAAATACTTAGGTTAAACTTGACGAGCCTAGCGTATGCAGATATGGCCTCAAAAAACTAAGACCGAAAGGTCGAGCGTGAATCATATAGTAGATATGATCAACATAGTGATGTGCACCATTGAAAACTTCTCCATCTCACGTGATGATCGGATATGGTTTAGTTGATTTGGATCACGTGATCATTTAGATGACTAGAGGGATGTCTATCTAAGTGGGAGTTCTTAAGTAATATGATTAATTGAACTTTAATTTATCATGAACTTAGTCCTGATAGTATTTGCATATCTATGTTGTAGATCAATTGCTCGCGTATAGCTTCCTCGTTTTTATTTCATATGTTCCGAGAGAAAACTAAGTTGAAAGATGATAGTATCAACGATGCGGACTAGGTCCGTGATCTGAGGATTATCCTCATTGCTGCATAGGAGAATTATGTCCTTGATGCATCGCTAGGTGACGGACCTATTGCAGGAGCAGATGCAGACGTTACGAACGTTTGGCAAAGCTCGGTATGATGACTACTTGATAGTTTAGTGCACCATGCTTTACGGCTTAGAACCGGGACTTCAAAAATGTTTTGAATGCCACAGAGCATATAATATGTTCCAAGAGGTGAAATTTGTATTTCATACTCATGCCTGAGTCGAGAGATATGAGACCTCTGACAAGTATTTTGCCTACAAGATGGAGGAGAATAGCTCAACCAGTGAGCATGTGCTCAGAATGTCTGAGTACTACAATCGCTTGAATCAAGTGGGAGTTAATCTTCCAGATAAGATAGTGATTGACAGAGTTCTCTAGTGACTTTCACCAAGTTACTAGAACTTCGTGATGAACTATAATATGTAAGGGATGACGAAAATGATTCCCGAGCTCTTCACGATGCCGAAATCAGCGAAGGTAGAAATCAAGAAAAGCATCAAGTGTTGATGGTTGACAAGACCACTAGTTTCAAGTAAAAGGGCAAGGGAAAGAAAGGGAACTTCAAGAAGAATGGCAAGCAAGTTGCCACTCCCATGAAGAAGCCCAAAGCTAGACCCAAGCCTGAAACTGAGTGCTTCTACTGCAAAGGAAATGGTTACTGGAAGTGGAACTACCCTAGATACTTGGCGAATAAGAAGGATGACAAAGTGAAAAAAGGTATATTTGATATACATGTTATTGATGTGTACTTTACTAGTGTTTATAGAAGCCCCTTGGTATTTGATACCGGCTCAGTTGCTAAGATTAGTAACTCGAAACGGGAGTTGCAAAATAAACAGAGACTAGTTAAGGGCGAGGTGATGATGTGAGTTGGAAGTGATTCCAAGGTTGGTAAGATCACCATCGCACACTCCCTTTACCTTCGGGATTAGTGTTGAACCTAGAATAAATGTTATTTGGTGTTTGCGTTGAGCATAAATATGATTGGATCATGTTTATTGCAATATGGTTATTCATTTAAGTCAAAGAGTAATTGTTGTTCTATTTACATGAATAAAACCTTCTATGGTCATACACTCAATATAAATGGTTTATTGAATCTCGATTGTAGTGATACACGTATTCATAATATTGAAGCCCAAAGATGCAAAGTTAATAATGATAGTGCAACTTATATGTGGCACTGCCGTTTAGGTCATATTGGTGTAAAGCGCATGAAGAAAATCCATGCTGATGGACTTTTGGTATCACTTGATTATGAATCACTTGATGCTTGCGAACCATGCCTCATGGGCGAGATGACTAAGAATCCGTTCTTCGGAACAATGGAGCGAGCAACAGACTTGTTGGAAATAATACATACTAATATGTGCCGTCCCATGAGTGTTGAGGCTCGCAGTGGGTATCATTATTTTCTGACCTTCACATATGATTTGAGAAGATATGGGTATATCTACTTGATGAAACATAAGTCTGAAAATTTGAAAAGTTCAAAGAATTTCAGAGTGAAGTGGAAAATCATCATAACAAGAAAATAAAGTCTCTACGATCTGATCGCGGAAACAAATATTTGAGTTATGAGTTTGGTCTTCAAACATTGTGGAATAGTTTCGGAACTCATGCCACCTGGAACACCACAATGTAATGGTGTGTCCGAACATCATAACCATACTTTATTTGATATGGTGCAATCTATGATATCTCTTACCGAATAACCACTATCATTTTGGGGTTATGCATTAGAGACAGTTGCATTCACGTTAAATAGGGCACCGTCTAAAAATCCGTTGAGACGACACCATATGAATTGTGGTTTAGCAAGAAACCTAAGCTGTCGTTACTTAAAGTTTGGGGTTTCGATGCTTATGTGAAAAAAAATCAATCTGATAAGCTCAAACCCAAATCGGAGAAGTGCGTCTTCATAGGATACCCAAAATAAATTGTTGGGTACACCTTCTATCACAGATCCGAAGGCAAGATCTTTGTTGCTAAGAGTGGATCCTTTCTATAGAAGGAGTTTCTCTCGAAAGAAGTGAGTGGGAGGAAAGTAGAACTTGATGAGGTAATTGTACGTACTCCCTTATTGGAAAGTAGTTCATCACAGAAATCAGTTCCAGTGATTCCTACACCAATTAGTGAGGAAGCTAACGATGATGATCATGAAAACTTCTGATCAAGTTACTACCGAACCTCGTAGGTGAACCAGAGTAAGATTCGCACCAGAGTGGTATGGTAATCCTGTTCTGGAGGTCATGTTACTTGACCATGATGAGCCTACGAACTATGAGGAAGCGATGATGAGCCCAGATTCCGCAAAATGGCTTGAGGCCATTAAATCTGAGATGGGATCCATGTATGAGAACAAAGTGTCGACTTTAGTTGACTTGCCCATTGATCAGTAAGCCATAGAGAATAAATGGATCTTAAAGAGGAAGACAAACGCTGATAGTAGTGTTACTATCTATAAAGCTGGAATTGTTTAAAAACAGTCTTTGACAAGTTCAAGGTGTTGACTACGATGAGATTTTCTCATTCGTAGCGATGCTTAAGTCTGTCTAAATCATGTTAGAAAATTGTCACATTTTATGAAATCTGGCAAATGGATATCAAAACTACATTCCTTAATGGATTTCTTAAAGAAGAGTTGTATATGATGCAGCCGGAGAGAGACCTGGGGGGCGTAGGTTTCACTAGTGGCTTCTCTCGAGAAAAATAGCGAACGGTGGGTGAACAAATTACTGTTGGGCAATTGATAGAACTTCAAATACTCATGACGATATCCAGGCAATGATCATTACATAGGCATCACGTCCAAGATTAGTAGACCGACCCCTTCCTGCATCTACTACTATTACTCCACACATCGACCACTATCCAGCATGCATCTAGTGTATTAAGTGAAGGAAATATGCCCTAGAGGCAATAATAAAGTTGTTATTTATATTTCCTTATATCATGATAAATATTTATTATTCATGCTAGAATTGTGTTAACCGGAAACTTAATACATGTGTGAATACATAGACAAAACAGAGTGTCCCTAGTATGCCTCTACTTGACTAGCTCGTTAATCAAAGATGGTTTAGTTTCCTGACCATAGACATGTGTTGTCATTTGATGAACGGGGTCACTGACGGCGTCCTAGACTAGGGGGGTACTCACCACATCGTCTCCCGACCAGGTGGATCGGGCCGAGGAACCTCATGGCGGTTCACTCATGGGCCACTTCGGGCAGCCCATGCCGCATAAAAGGAGTATTCCACAAGACTTGGTGATCAAGACAAGGACTCCTCTCCACCAACGTATTTGGCTAGGACTCTTGTTATCCTAGGCCTCTGGTGTGTTATATAAGCCGAGGCCAGGCTAGTCGATAGATTATTATGTCATTACTCATCATACCTGTAGGGTTTAGACCACAACATACGATCTCGAGGTAGATCAACTCTTGTAACCCCTATACTCATCAAAGTCAATCAAGCAGGAAGTAGGGTATTACCTCCATCAAGAGGGCCCGAACCTGGGTAAACATCGTGTCCCCTGTCTCCTATTACCATCGATCCTTAGACGCATAGTTTGGGACCCCCTACCCGAGATCTGCCGGTTTTGACACTGACAATGGTGCTTTCATTGAGAGTCCCACTGTGTGATCGGCAAATGATCAATGGCTCGCCCGCAGATCAACTCCGACGCCGACATCTTCGTCGCTGGCTCGACTGGTCACCTTGCCTCGACCGAGGACCGCGCTCCATCTCCGATCGTCATGTTCGGGCGGGGGCCTTCATCAACATCAACTCCGATCTCTATCAAGATCATGGAGGAGTCACCCATGGAGCTCGGGGGCTCAACGTCAACATTGCCCTCGGGCGACCGTGCTATTTTTCCGAACAGCGAACTTGTATCTGCTGCCACCACCTCATCGAGCATCGCTTTGACGATTCCTTTGGTGGAATTGTGCGGAATTGAGTCTACAACCATGCAAAATTTTGTCGAGTTCCGATGGAGGAATCTCCGGCAATCTACGATATACTAGAGCCCTGTCAAATCTGGACGAGTTTAGGGCGTGTCTCCAGCACCTAGCTCGGACGTCCTTTGGAAGATCCAACCATTGATCGGCTACGGAATTCCTATACCTACCATCCTCCAAAATTTCAGCTCGATCCGATCGTCAAAACTCCAGGAACCTTCCGATTAGTGCATCACTTTTCGGATCTGTTTTCTGCGCAAATACAGATCCGACCTGAATTCATGTTTCTTTATGAACGTGATATTGGACAACCTTTTTAAAGGAATTTTCTTCTATGGTATTATGCGTTGTTTTAACACGTTCCCATAAAATTTTAAGCCTTCTTTGAGGCACTCTTCACAATTGCGCTGGTGTCACACTAATCCGGTAATATTGCTCCACGCCTGCCGACCTGCACTAGATAGATCGTTGCTTCATTGAGCCGAGCCTAACCTTATCAAATCATCAGCTCGGTAAGCCTAACAAGAGTTCGGCGTCGCGAAGGATCAATCATCACCAACACCATCGCCCCACGGATTGCACGGGTCAGGCGCGCCGACATCGCCGCTCGGTCACTTCATCAATCTAGCATTGACCGTGTCACAAGTTATGACCAGCATTGGTATGGCCGCACTGTTGCTTTTTCAAGCCGATGTCCATCATGCCGAACTGCTTCAACACCTTGGCTGACATGGCAGCTGCAACATCTCCTTACTGACCCGCTCTGTCATCTCGGCTAGACCGGGGACTTTTGCTATTTCTTCATCAACATACTCCAGTGACTTCGGCGTCACCAGCCGACCAGCTTCCCCATGTTAGCTGGACCGGGGGCTTTGCCTTGGCGAGCCCACCTTTGCCAGCATCGCCATGTCGTCGCGTTATCGCCCATCAGGAAATAGGTGTGTGGATCGAGTCCCAATTTTGGGAGTAACCTTTCTTCAGATTGCTACAATAGATAAACAACGTGCTATCAATCCTAGTATTTTTTTTCTTGCTTGGGTTTATTTTTTCCAAGGAATTATTACTCTGGTTTGTTTCATCATTTGTACACGGGTCTATCAAATGGTGGCCGCATCAACAATGGTCGCGTGGTGGTTCGATCAGTTTCCGTATACAGTTCAGTGAATGCCGCATCTGGAACTCAGACCGGCCTATGAATTCAGGCTTGGTCACGCCTTCACCGCGTTACGCTAACGCCCTGCATCGACATGACTTCGGCGCCAGGCCATATCTCTTCCAATAAATTATTTTTGCAAAAAGCAATTATCCTTTTTGGATCAGACTATTTTATGTGTGTAGGTGATTGACTTCGACTGCGCCACACGGTCACTTTGGCAAGCCGACGTCGTTGACCCAATGGGCTCGCGTGATCACCTTGTTGGTCGAATCACCATACCGACATGTTCGGTTGCCTCGAGGACTCCGACATCGCTGAGAGAGCTCTACCTCATCGAGTGTTTGGCACACGGGCCATATTTCTTTTATTACTCACTTTGCATAAATTGTTAATTATGCAACAATTTTTTTTATTCCTATTATCTCTGGCTTGCACTATTTTCTGTGCACAGGCAAAGGATCCGTGTCGAGCAGCGCTGTCACCTCGACATACTTATGTACCACGTCACCTCGGCTGGACCGAGGGCTCCGTCATTACTTCATTAAGCCACGTCGGGGACTTCAGCGTCACACTGCCAACCTGCATTGGTCGTGCTATGTCGCCACTGCGGAGTGCCGAGCTCTTTGCTCCGCCACCTCGGGACTGGCTTGGGGGCTGGGACCTTGTCCCGCCATAAGCTTGGGCCGTGCATCGACACCGATCACATTAACCAACTAAGTCGCTTCCATGCTTAAGTACCTTTAGTTTTAAATTTCGTTCGGTTCAACTAAGCATTATGCTTTTTTGAAAAAAGGTCATTTGCGGAAAACTTTCTTTGTCAAAACCTTGTTTGTTGCAAGCAAATTCAAATACCCCGTTTACCTGGGGGCTTCCTTTACGAAGCCTTTCCTCTCGCATATGATTATACTTGTACGGCTTTGTTCCTTGTTTGTGTATTACGCCACAATATGCACCATGTTGACTTAAGTGTTTCGCAAGCTGGTTTCCTGGCTCTTGTGCTTACCCCTATGTTCCCGATTGTTCGGCTAGGCGGTAAAGGGAGCACCTCTACGATTGTTACTATCGGGTCATCCGAGTTAGTACCTCAGACTGGGTGAAGCCGAAAGCTAGCGCTCTTATTGTTTTCAATAATGGTCGGCACACAACGGAACACATGAGTGCAAAAAATCTATTGCACAAGTCTCATAGTAACAATGAGCAACCGAAGAAAGGTATCGGTGGAGGTACTATTTTCTTCGAAGATGCTTCTTACACTTCGTCAGTAATATAGCATAAGTTCCCTGAGCGCGCTTTGTCTGTTACAGCCTTATGGCCTGATTGCCTGGTTATCGGAAACACCGTCAATGCTTTCGACAGGTAGAGTACATGACACTTTTCTGTCCTTGGCTGAAGAGGGAGAAGCCGACGGTCGGTTAAGACGCGTTTAAAGTCCGGGTGAACACATATATGATATAAGTACATCGGTACATACAATCATTATACATAAAATTCTTTTACCCAAGTCACTTGGGGGCTCTTAAAATTTATATGAGCTGTTTTATAGTAAATGTGTTTTATTTTCGGTCGTTGCAAAGTCTTTTTCTACCGCTCCTTTTTCGACTCGAGTGTATGGTCAATAGCCGGATAGCCTGTCTTCTCTCTAAAAAGCCGCTCGAGTTTAGTTTGCTAAACTGGCCTCGAAGAAATACTCCACCTTTGGGATAAGGAGCTCGAAGCCATAGGCTGGCCCGCTTGAAGTGTTAAGATCGGGTGTGTCATGTTAAAGCATGGCAGAAACACATTTTTTTTCTTTTTCCAATTTTCGGATTGGCACCGAACACTTGATCTTGTTTGGACGTCAAATTTTTACTGGCGTTTTTGGTTTTCCAAGCTTATGGCACTTTTAAACTATTTGTGTGTTTTCAGCACAAGTCTCGCAGTGCAACACCGGACACCTTTAGAGAGTCGGCAAAAACATTCTCGGATATTGCTAAATATGCATCGGTTTCGAATTGTGTCTTTGGTCAATAGTTGGGTTGCCCGGCTCCTGCGCTTGCCTCCTGCGTTCCGCTTTTTTCGGCTAGGTGTGCAAAGGGAGAACCACTGCGATTGTGCTTCCAGCTCACATGGTTAAGCACCTCAGTGGAGAAAGCCGAAAACTAACTGACACAATAAGCGTAAACTGGTCAGCGATCCGATGACTGTGTTAAATGACGGGCCGTTCATAACATTGGTCGAAGTGTTTACGGCTTGACCTCGGATGTCACCGAACACTAACCGGGGGCTCATAGCTAACTTCCCCAGTTTAAAGCTCCTGTGACTAAGTGAAAGTTATAAAGCCCGCATATCTGATTGCCTCGTTTCCGCTAACACAACCGCCTTTGGGCACCGAGACGTCGGCTAAGGGTTGTCTTGTTATTGTGGAGACACCCTGCGTAGTATCTACAAAGGGGTAGAAGGCGACGATGGGCCACTTTTAATTGATAAACGGTCGCAACGGAGTCAAAATAAACATATCATCGTCATTTGTATTTAATATAAAGGGCTGCCTTCCGTAATGATTGTTATAAAGCCATAAATATGCATCAATTTGACTTAAGATTTTTGCCAAGCTGGGTTGCCTGGCTCCTGTGCTTATCCCTACGTTCCCGATTGTTCGGCTAGGCGGTAAAGGGAGCACCTCTGTGATTGTTACTACCGGGTCATCCGAGTTAGTACCTCAAACTTGGTGAAGCCGAAAGGTAGCGATCTTAAAGGATCACATTGGTTGGCAACGACGGAAGTAAAAAATTTGGTTCATTAATACCACAGAGTTCGGGAACTTTCCCCGAACTAAATCCTCAATATTTTCCTCCCACGTCGATCGGAGGTGAGGTTTCATGATCATGATAAGCATAACGACCCAGAGAAAGGAACCGATAGCGGGACTATTTTCCTTGGAAGATGTTTCTTACATTAAGTAATATAACATATCTCTCTGCGTACCTTTGTTTATAAAACCGTATGGCCGGATTGCCTTGTTTTCCATAAATCTTTACCCTTATAACGGCTTTATAAAGTAGGACAAACACTCCCCGACTTCTGGCCGAGGAGGTTAAAGCTGATGGTCGGTCAACAAAGTTTTGTACAATGCGGATCCAAGCATTAATGATGTAAAGTACTTGGATACGTAGAATCATTGCACATAATTTGTGGTTTTACTTTGGATATCGATCCTTAATTCGTCCACCCGTGCCCACATTAAGGCTCGGGGGCTACTGGGCTTTGGGCTTACCATTCACTAATATTGAAAGGGGCCTATCGATCCCCTGATCTGGTGTTGCCACCTGACCAGTGTCTCAGGGGCTACTGCATTGACAATACAATGCAGGAAATTTAAAGTGCAATATAGCTTTTGAGGAGATTATGATCCTCAGGATGGTAGGCCGCACCCAACCTGAGTCTCGAGGAATGTGCACACCCCTTTTTGTGTCCCGAAGTATTCTGCCGAGCTAGGAGTTGATCCTTAGGCCGATTTTGCGAATCAACCCGAGTCTCAGGGGCTACTGGGATCAGCAGTCTTATGTCATCCTTCAGGTGCATCTCAGGTTTTAGACCGATACACACCTTGAGGGCTACTGGCTATATATCTCGGCAGAGAATAAATTGCACCAATCAAAAATATTGACAAAAAATCGGCCCGCAGTTTGGGTGATGCACCACCTCGGAAGCAGTCCGGCATAAAGCTTGGGCGCCAGTGGCTGGCTCCATAGAGGGCATTTCTGGCATTAAGCTTGGCTAAACTCCTTCAACTTTTTTGAACCAAGGTGATTTATGACACCTCAGATATAGTCCGGTGTTGGAGCTCGGATACAGTCCGGCGTTGGAGCTTGGAATAGTCCGGCATTGGAGCTCGGATACATTCCGGTGTTGGAGCTCGGAAGCGGTCCGACGTTGGTGCTTGGCTGCAAAAGATACCTCGAATGCAGTCCGGCATGGGAGCTCGGACGCAAGAGGATGCTGCCACCCAGGAACAACTTCAAACCTGAGGTGTGGCATAAAAATAACAAGGCATTGATAAAGGCCTATAACTTAAAGGGGCTCCTCGGATACCTGACACGTAAACTCTTCGGATTCACTTTGGCGATCCTCAAGATCGAAGATGGAAAGATTTTTTGAACCAGTTTTCAAGACCGATGATCGAAGACGAAGAACAGTTTGAAAGAATTGAGGAGCGTCCCCAACTTGAAGACCGATTCAGGGGGCTACTGACGGTGTCCTGGACTAGGGGGGTACTCACCACATCGTCTCCCGACCAGGTGGATCGGGCCGAGGACCCTCATGGCGGTTCACTCATGGGCCACTTCGGGCAGCCCATGCCGCATACAAGGAGTATTCCACAAGACTTGGTGATCAAGACAAGGACTCCTCTCCACCAACGTATTCGGCTAGGACTCTTGTTATCCTAGGCCTCTGCTATGTTATATAAGCCGAGGCCAGGCAAGTCGATAGATTATTATGGCATTACTCATCATACCTGTAGGGTTTAGACCACAACATGCGATCTCGAGGTAGATCAACTCTTGTAACCCATATACTCATCAAAGTCAATCAAGCAGGAAGTAGGATATTATCTCCATCAAGAGGGCCCGAACCTGGTTAATCATCGTGTCCCTTATCTCCTGTTACCATCGATCCTTTGACGCATAGTTCGGGACCCCCTACTCGAGATCTGCCGGTTTTGACACTAACAATCACATCATTAGAGAATGATGTGATGGACAAGATGAAGGAAATATGCCCTAGAGGCAATAATAAAGTTATTATTTATTTCCTTATATCATGATAAAGGTTTATTATTCATGCTAGAATTATATTAACCGGAAACATAATACATGTGTGAATACATAGACAAACAGAGTGTCACTAGTATGCCTCTACTTGACTAGCTCGTTAATCAAAGATGGTTATGTTTCCTAACCATGGACAAAGAGTTGTCATTTGATTAACGGGATCACATCATTAGTTGAATGATCTGATTGACATGACCCATTCCATTAGCTTAGCACCCGATCGTTTAGTATGTTGCTATTGCTTTCTTCATGACTTATACATGTTACTATAACTATGAGATTATGTAACTCCCGTGTGTCGGAGGAACACTTTGTGTGCTACCAAACATCACAACGTAACTCGGTGATTATAAAGGTGCTCTACAGGTGTCTCCAAAGGTACATGTTGGGTTGACGTATTTCGAGATTAGGATTTGTCACTCCGATCGTCGGAGAGGTATCTCTGGGCCCTCTCGGTAATGCACATCACTTAAGCCTTGCAAGCATTGCAACTAATGAGTTAGTTGCGGGATGATGTATTACGGAACGAGTAAAGAGACTTGCCGGTAACGAGATTGAACTAGGTATTGGATACCGACGATCGAATCTCGGGCAAGTAACATACCGATGACAAAGGGAACAATGTATGTTGTTATGCGGTCTGACCGATAAAGATCTTCGTAGAATATGTAGGAGCCAATATGGGCATCCAGGTCCCGCTATTGGTTATTGACCGGAGACGTGTCTCGGTCATGTCTACATTGTTCTCGAACCCGTAGGGTCCGCACGCTTAAGGTTTCGATGATAGTTATATTATGAGTTTATACGTTTTGATGTACCGAAGGTTGTTCAGAGTCCCGGATGTGATCACGGACATGACGAGGAGTCTCGAAATGGTCGAGACATAAAGATTGATATATTGGAAGCCTATGTTTGGATATCGGAAGTGTTCCGGGTGAAATCGGGATTTTACTGGAGTACCGGGAGGTTACCGGAACCCCCGGGAGATATATGGGCCTTAGTGGAAAAGAGAAGAGGCAGCCAGAGATGGGCCGCGTGCCCCTTCCCTCCCTTGGTCCGAATAGGACAAGGAGAGGGGGCCAGCCCCCTTTCCTCTTTTCCCCCCTCCGTGAATCCTATTCCAACTAGGATTGGGGGGGGATCCTACTCCCGGAGGGAGTAGGACTCCTCCTGGCGCGCCTCTCCTAGGCCGGCCGCACCCCCCCTTGAGCCTTTATATACGGAGGCAGGGGCACCCCAGAGGAACACAAGTTGATCCACGTGATCATATTCTTAGCCGT
This sequence comes from Triticum monococcum, assembly GCA_034509565.1. Taxonomy (NCBI): domain Eukaryota; kingdom Viridiplantae; phylum Streptophyta; class Magnoliopsida; order Poales; family Poaceae; genus Triticum; species Triticum monococcum. The sequence goes on from CM067845.1 coordinate 415,168,343, forward strand.
GTGCGGCGCCCCCTACCTCCATAGTCCTCGATAATATTGTAGCGGTGCTTAGGCGAAGCCCTGCGACAGTAGTACATCAAGATCGTCACCACACCGTCGTGCTGACGGAACTCTTCCCTGACACTTTGCTGGATCGGAGTCCGGGGATCATCATCGAGCTGAACGTGTGCTAGAACTCGGAGGTGCCGTAGTTTCGGTGCTTGATCGGTCGGGCCGTGGAGACGTACGACTACATCAACCAAACGCTTCCGTTGTTGATCTACAAGGGTACGTAGATCACACTCTCCCCTCTCGTTGCTATGCATCACCATGATCTTGTGTGTGCGTAGGAATTTTTTTGAAATTACTACGTTCCCCAACAGTGGCATCCGAGCCTAGGTTTTATGTGTTGATGTTATATGCACGAGTAGAACACAAGTGAGTTGTGGGCGATATAAGTCATACTTCTTACCAGCATGTCATACTTTGGTTCGGCGGTATTGTTGGATGAAGCGGCCCGGACCGACATTACGCGTACGCTTACGCGAGACCGGTTCTCCCGGCATGCTTTGCACATAGGTGGCTCGCGGGTGACAGTTTCTCCAACTTTAGTTGAACCGAGTGTGGCTACGCCCGGTCCTTGCGAAGGTTAAAATAGCACCAACTTGACAAACTGTCATTGTGGTTTTGATGCGTAGGTAAGATTGGTTCTTGCTTAAGCTCGTAGCAGCCACGTAAAAACTTGCAACAACAAAGTAGAGGACGTCTAGCTTGTTTTTGCAGGGCATGTTGTGATGTGATATGGTCAAGACATGATGCTAAATTTTATTGTATGAGATGATCATGTTTTGTAACCGAGTTATCGGCAACTGGCATGAGCCATATGGTTGTCGCTTTATTGTATGCAATGCAATCGCGCTGTAATGCTTTACTTTATCACTAAGCGGTAGCAATAGTCGTGGAAGCATAAGATTGGCGAGACGACAACGATGCTACGATGGAGATCAAGGTGTCGCGCCTGTGACGACGGTGATCATGACAGGTGCTTCGGAGATGGACATCACAAGCACAAGATGATGATGGCCATATCATATCACTTATATTGATTGCATGTGATGTTTATCTTTTATGCATCTTATCTTGCTTTGATTGACGGTAGCATTATAAGATGATCTCTCACTAAATTATCAAGATAAAAGTGTTCTCCCTGAGTATGCACCGTTGCCAAAGTTCGTCGTGCCCAGACACCACGTGATGATCGGGTGTGATAAGCTCTACGTCCATCTTCAACGGGTGCATGACAGTTTTGCACACGCAGAATACTCAGGTTAAACTTGACGAGCCTAGCATATGCAGATATGGCCTCGAAACACTGAGATCGAAAGATCGAGCGTGAGTCATATAGTAGATATGATCAACATAGTGATGTTCACCATTGAAAACTACTCCATTTCACGTGATGATCGGTTATGGTTTAGTTGATTTGGATCACGATCACTTAGAAGATTAGAGGGATGTCTATCTAAGTGGGAGTTCTTAAGTAATATGATTAATTGAACTTAAATTTATCATGAACTTAGTACCTGATAGTATCTTGCTTATGTATGTTTGATTGTAGATAGATGGCCCGTGTTGTTGTTCCGTTGAATTTTAATGCGTTCCTTGAGAAAGCAAAGTTGAAAGATGATGGTAGCAATTACACGGACTGGGTCCGTAACTTGAGGATTATCCTCATTGCTGCATAGAAGAATTATGTCCTGGAAGCACCGCTGGGTGCCAGGCCTGCTGCTGGAGCAACACCAGATCTTATGAACGTCTGGCAGAGCAAAGCTGATGACTACTCGATAGTTCAGTGTGCCATGCTTTACGGCTTAGAATCGGGACTTCAACGACGTTTTGAACGTCATGGAGCATATGAGATGTTCCAGGAGTTGAAGTTAATATTTCAAGCAAATGCCCGGATTGAGAGATATGAAGTCTCCAATAAGTTCTATAGCTGCAAGATGGAGGAGAACAGTTCTGTCAGTGAGCATATACTCAGGATGTCTGGGTATAATAATCACTTGATTCAGATGGAAGTTAATCTTCCAGATGATTGCGTCATTGACAGAATTCTCCAATCACTGCCACCAAGCTACAAGAGCTTCGTGATGAACTATAATATGCAAGGGATGAATAAGACTATTCCCGAGCTCTTCGCAATGCTGAAAGCTGCGGAGGTAGAAATCAAAAAGGAGCATCAAGTGTTGATGGTCAAAAAGACCACTAGTTTCAAGAAAAAGGGCAAAGGGAAGAAGAAGGGGAACTTCAAGAAGAATAGCAAGCAAGTTGCTGCTCAAGAGAAGAAACCCAAGTCTGGACCTAAGCCTGAAACTGAGTGCTTCTACTGCAAGCAGACTGGTCACTGGAAGCAGAACTGCCCCAAGTATTTGGCGGATAAGAAGGATGGCAAGGTGAACAAAGGTATATGTGATATACATGTTATTGATGTGTACCTTACTAGAGCACGCAGTAGCACCTGGGTATTTGATACTGGTTCTGTTGCTAATATTTGCAACTCGAAACAGGGACTACGGATTAAGCGAACACTGGCAAAGGACGAGGTGACGATGCGCGTGGGAAATGGTTCCAAAGTCGATGTGATCGCGGTCGGCACGCTACCTCTACATCTACCTTCGGGATTAGTATTAGACCTAAATAATTGTTATTTGGTGCCAGCGTTGAGCATGAACATTATATCTGGATCTTGTTTAATGCGAGACGGTTATTCATTTAAATCAGAGAATAATGGTTGTTCTATTTATATGAGTCATATCTTTTATGGTCATGCACCCTTGAAGAGTGGTCTATTCTTATTGAATCTCGATAGTAGTGACACACATATTCATAATGTTGAAGCCAAAAGATGCAGAGTTGATAATGATGGTGCAACTTATTTGTGGCACTGCCGTTTAGGTCATATTGGTGTAAAGCGCATGAAGAAACTCCATACTGATGGACATTTGGATCCACTTGATTATGAATCACTTGGTACTTGCAAACCGTGCCTCATGGGCAAGATGACTAAAACACCGTTCTCTGGTACTATGGGGAGAGCAACAGATTTGTTGGAAATCATACATACAGATGTATGTGGTCCGATGAATATTGAGGCTCATGGCGGATATCGTTATTTTCTCACCTTCACAGATGACTTAAGCAGATATGGGTATATCTACTTAATCTCTACTCCTAATGGAGCAGTTGGTAGGATTACGTCCACGGTTTATTTTCGTCTGGTTTATTTTCGTCCGGTTTATTTTCGTCTCATATCCCACCACCATATCTCCTCACATTGATTTTTTTACACTCACAATAAAAACTTTCCTAACTTTTTCAAAGTTTCCTAACTAGACACGTTATAAACGGGCAGGTACCGATAGCACGTTATCAATTAATAAAATTTTGTTTTATGACAATCAATTCCAAATCCTAATTTTCCTAATGCATCGATCTTTGCCTTTTTTAAGTAGTTATTTTGATAGGGAGGGTTTAGCCACGAAAATCATCCCTCCATCGTCGGCTGCGACCCTCACCCACGTCGCTGTTGCAGGATCTTCATCCGTCATCCTGAGCAATTGGGGCGGTGATGCGGGCGAGCTTCACGATAGTGGGGAGGACCAGACCGCGGTGAAGGCAGGTCATCCGCTCCTCACGCTCCACGAACGGAACCTGCGCACGGAGGCGGTAGCGCGGGGTGGCAGCCGGCAATGAGGCGGCCGCGCTATGTGACGAGCTACGGGTCCCCCTTTGTGATGTTTTGGCATCGCTCCTTCATCGCACATCCTCAGGTTCCTCTTGCCCTTCCGTTCCTCTGTCCTCCTCTCCCATCTCTATGCTTTCACGTGCATCCAGTTTTGATTTCTCGTGTGATATATACCAAACATAGGTACGTCAATTCACTTCCTTCCCTTCCCTTCGTCCCTCGGTCCCACGCTCGTGGCGCTGAAGTGGTGGCAACAGGCGATGGCGGTGGTGTCGCTGATGGCGGCGAGGACAGCACGTGGCAGCTCCCGAAGCATGAACACGACCGCACCTCGGGCCTGCCGTCTGCCAAGATATGGGTGAGTTCTCATGCTGCCAACCATAGACCCTCACGTCCTACAAATTCCTCAAACCCTACCGTCTTGATCCCGTCCACGCTCTAATCCAAAGGACGATGCAGCTCCGGCCGATTGACAATGGAGGTTTGGGATCCTTCCTCTCAGCACCCACTCCTGGAAGAATCAGCGGCGCGCCACGCCGATTGAACCCCGTCGAGATCACTCGCCAAGATTTCTTTCTGAAGTTTATTGTAAAGAAAGTGAAGAGTGAGACAGGATCTGCACTTGTGCTAATATAACATATACTTGTGCAGGTGTAGGTTTTGTTTTGAAAATCCAATTTGTTTATCCTTTTGTTGTTGTATTCTTGGATTAAAGGGACTGTGTGACAAGGTGAAAGAGCTAATAGTTGTAGTTTTACACCAATGCAATTTGTTTTGTTTCAGTATTGGACATGGCGTGCGAGAGACACTTGTATTGTTGTTGCTTGATCCAATCGACACCTGTCTCATCTTCTTACGATCCGATCGGAGTTATGTTCTCAAATCCTTACTCGTGTTTCGTCTTATTTTGGTTTTCTTAGGTCCGTGGCAGCAGCGGTATCCATGCATGGTTATGAGCTCTATCACTTTGATAGCTACAAGTTGTGGAGGGCACTTCGACAGCTACAAGTTGTGGAGGTTCGGGATCCTTCCTCGCAGCAGCCACTCCTGGAAGAATGAGCAGCATGCCACACGGATCGAACCCGGTCGAGATCACTCACCAAGATTGTTATTCTAAACTTTTTTGTGAACGAAGTGAAGAGTGGGACAGGATTTGCACTTGTGTTAATATAACATATACTTGTGTAGGTGTAGGTTTTGTTTTAAAAGTCCAATTTGTTGATCCTTTTGTTGATGAAAATTGTTTACTAATTATTACATTTGTTTTATTTCTTCTAGATGTCGTATATTCTTGGATTGAAGGGACTGTCTGACAAGGCGAAATAGCTAATCTCTACTCCTAATGGACGACTTGGTTGAATAGCCCCCCCCCCCACTTTCAACCGGTTTATTTTCAACCGGTTTATTTTCAACCGGTTTTTTTCCATCAAATTACCCCCACCCCCACGCCCACCCACCGAAACGCGCCCAGCGAACCGGGGAGAGATCCGTTGATTTGGCTAAGGTAGGAAAGAATCTATTATTTGTTTGCTAAAGCAAATTGCATTAATGGAAGAGACCCGTTGATTTGGCTAAGGTAGGAAAGAATCTATTATTTGTTTCCTAAAGAAAATTGCATTAATGAGAGAGATCCGTTGATTTGGCTAAGGTAGGAAAGAATCTATTATTTGTTTCCTAAAGCAAATTGCATTAATGGGAGAGATCCGTTGATTTGGCTAAGGTAGGAAAGAATCTATTATTTGTTTGCTAAAGCAAATTGCATTAATGAAAGAAATCTGTTGATTTGGCTAAGGTAGGAAAGAATCTATTATTTGTTTCCTAAAGAAAATTGCATTAATGAGAGAGATCCGTTGATTTGGCTAAGGTAGGAAACAATCTATTATTTGTTTCCTAAAGCAAATTGCATTAATGGGAGAGATCCGTTGATTTGGCTAAGGTAGGAAAGAATCTATTATTAGTTTCCTAAAGCAAATTGCATTAATGAAAGAGATCCGTTGATTTGGCTAAGGTAAGAAAGAATCTATTATTTGTTTCCTAAAGAAAATTGCATTAATGAGAGAGATCCGTTGATTTGGCTAAGGTAGGAAAGAATCTATTATTTGTTTCCTAAAGCAAATTGCATTAATGGGAGAGATCCGTTGATTTGGCTAAGGTAGGAAAGAATCTATTATTTGTTTGCTAAAGCAAATTGCATTAATGAAAGAGATCCGTTGATTTGGCTAAGGTAGGAAAGAATCTATTATTTGTTTCCTAAAGAAAATTGCATTAATGAGAGAGATTTGTTGATTTGGCTAAGGTAGGCGGTTTTTGCGGTTTGTGGCGGCTCGGTGTGAGGTGGGGCGAGGTACAAAAAAATATCATGGAAGGTGGGACGGAAAAAAACCTGGAAGGTGGGAGTTGTCCCTGGTTAACCTACGAAATTTCATAGAATTTTTTTAGGACGAAAAAAAACCAGTGGAGGTGGGACGAAAATTGACCGGCGGAGACTACCAACTGCTCCATCTCTACTCCTAATGAAGCAGTTGGTAGCCTGGTACTCCGGTTTTATTTTCGTCCGGTTTTATTTCATCCCACCTCCCACTACATGTAAGTGCATTGTGACTAAGGAAGGATCAATAGAGAGGTAGAGAGTTTGGTGATGATCATATTAAGTTTAACCAACATTTCACAATTCACATTAGCAAAGATTAAACAAAATCATATGACAGCCCTATCAATTCCTGCTTAACACTTGGAACAAAAAGCATCAAGATAGAACTCATGAATCAGTAAGTCAGTAAGTTTACCATCGATCATATTCGAAACATATCATACGTATCTTACATATTACAATGAAAGTCTGCATTATGCAAATCATCTTACATATTACAATGATATATATTTGTTAGTCCATGGCAACGCACGGACACTTAGCTAGTGAAACATAAGTCTGAAACATTTGAAAAGTTCAAAGAATTTCAGAGTGAAGTTGAAAATCATCGTAACAAGAAAATAAAGTTTCTACGATTTGATCGTCGAAGAGAATATTTGAGTTACGAGTTTGGTGTACATTTAAAGCAATGCGGAATAGTTTCGCAACTCACGCCACCCGGAACACCTCAGCATAATGGTGTGTCCGAACGTCGTAATCGTACTTTACTAGATATGGTGCGATCTATGATGTATCTTACTGATTTACCGCTATTGTTTTGGGGTTATGCTTTAGAGATGGCCGCATTCACGTTAAATAGGGCACCATCAAAATCCGTTGAAACGACGCCTTATGAACTATGGTTTGGCAAGAAACCAAAGTTGTCGTTTCTTAAAGTTTGGGGCTGCGATGCTTATGTGAAAAAGCTTCAACCTGATAAGCTCGAACCCAAATTGGAGAAATGTGTCTTCATAGGATACCCAAAGGAGACTGTTGGGTACACCTTCTATCACAGATCCGAAGGCAAGACATTCGTTGCTAAGAATGGATCCTTTCTAGAGAAGGAGTTTCTCTCGAAAGAAGTGAGTGGGAGGAAAGTAGAACTTGACGAGGTAACTATACCTGCTCCCTTATTGGAAAGTAGTACATCACAGAAAATTGTTTCTGCGACACCTACACCAATTAGTGAGGAAGCTAATGATAATGATCATGAAACTTCAGAACAAGATACTACTGAACCTTGTAGATCAACCAGAGTAAGATCCGCGCCAGAGTGGTACGGTAATCCTATTACGGAAATCATGCTGCTAGATCATGATGAACCTACGAACTATGAAGAAGCGATGGTGAGCCCAGATTCCGCAAAATGGCTTGAAGCCATGAAATCTGAGATGGGATCCATGTATGAGAACAAAGTATGGACTTTGGTTGACTTGCCCGATGATCGGCAAGCAATTGAGAATAAATGGATCTTCAAGAAGAAGACTTACACTGACGGTAATATTACTGTCTACAAAGCTCGACTTGTCGCAAAAGGTTTTCGACAAGTTCAAGGGGTTGACTACGATGAGACCTTCTCACCCGTAGCGATGCTTAAGTCTGTCCGAATCATGTTAGCAATTGCCGCATTTTATGATTATGAAATTTGGCAGATGGATGTCAAAACTGCATTCCTGAATGGATTTCTGGAAGAAGAGTTGTATATGATGCAACCGGAAGGTTTTGTCGATCCAAAAGGAGCTAACAAAGTGTGCAAGCTCCAGCGATCCATTTATGGACTGGTGCAAGCCTCTCGGAGTTGCAATAAACGCTTTGATAGTGTGATCAAAGCATTTGGTTTTATACAGACTTTCGGAGAAGCCTGTATTTACAAGAAAGTGAGTGGGAGCTCTGTAGCATTTCTGATATTATATGTGGATGACATATTACTGATTGGAAATGATATAGAATTTCTGGATAGCATAAAGGAATACCTGAATAAGAGTTTTTCAATGAAAGACCTCGGTGAAGCTGCTTACATATTAGGCATAAAGATCTATAGAGATAGATCAAGACGCTTAATTGGACTTTCACAAAGCACATACCTTGACAAGATTTTGAAGAAGTTCAAAATGGATCAAGCAAAGAAAGGGTTCTTGCCTGTGTTACAAGGTGTGAAGTTGAGTCAGACTAAATGCCCGACCATTGCAGAAGATAGAGAGAAAATGAAAGATGTTCCCTATGCTTCAGCCATAGTCTCTATCATGTATGCAATGCTGTGTACCAGACCTGATGTGTGCCTTGCTACAAGTCTAGCAGGGAGGTACCAAAGTAATCCAGGAGTGGATCACTGGACAGCGGTCAAGAACATCCTGAAATACCTGAAAAGGACTAAGGATATGTTTCTCATATATGGAGGTGACAAAGAGCTCATCGTAAACGGTTACGTTGATGCAAGCTTTGACACTGATCCGGACGATTCTAAATCGCAAACCGGATACGTGTTTACATTAAACGGTGGAGCTGTCAGTTGGTGCAGTTCTAAACAAAGCGTCGTGGCGGGATCTACATGTGAAGCGGAGTACATAGCTGCTTCGGAAGCAGCAAATGAAGGAGTCTGGATGAAGGAGTTCATATCCGATCTAGGTGTCATACCTAGTGCATCGGGTCCAATAAAGATCTTTCGTGACAATACTGGTGCAATTGCCTTGGCAAAGGAATCCAGGTTTCACAAGAGAACCAAACACATCAAGAGACGCTTCAATTCCATCCGGGATCTAGTACAGGTGGGAGGCATAGAGATTTGCAAGATACATACGGAGCTGAATGTAGCAGACCTGTTGACTAAGCCTCTTCCACGAGCAAAACATGATCAGCACCAAAGCTCCATGGGTGTTAGAATCATTACTGTGTAATCTAGATTATTGACTCTAGTGCAAGTGGGAGACTGAAGGAAATATGACCTAGAGGCAATAATAAAGTTATTATTTGCTAGAATTGTATTAACCGGAAACATAATACATGTGTGAATACATAGACAAATAGAGTGTCTAGCTCGTTAATCAAAGATGGTTATGTTTCCTAACCATGGACAAAGAGTTGTCATTTGATTAACGGGATCACATCATTAGTTGAATGATCTGATTGACATGACCCATTCCATTAGCTTAGCACCCGATCGTTCAGTATGTTGCTATTGCTTTCTTCATGACTTATACATGTTCCTATCACTATGAGATTATGTAACTCCCGTGTGCCGGAGGAACACTTTGTGTGCTACCAAACGTCACAACGTAACTGGGTGATTATAAAGGTGCTCTACAGGTGTCTCCAAAGGTACATGTTGGGTTGACGTATTTCGAGATTAGGATTTGTCACTCTGATCGTCGGAGAGGTATCTCTGGGCCCTCTTGGTAATGCACATCACTTAAGCCTTGCAAGCATTGCAACTAATGAGTTAGTTGCGGGATGATGTATTACGGAACGAGTAAAGAGACTTACCTGTAACGAGATTGAACTAGGTATTGGATACCGACGATCGAATCTCAGGCAAGTAACATACCGATGACAAAGGGAACAACGTATGTTGTTATGCGGTCTGACCGATAAAGATCTTCATAGAATATGTAGGAGCCAATATGGGAATCTAGGTCCCACTATTGGTTATTGACCGGAGACGTCTCTCGGTCATGTCTACATTGTTCTCGAACCCGTAGGGTCCGCACGCTTAAGGTTTCGATGACAGTTATATTATGAGTTTATACGTTTTGATGTACCGAAGGTTGTTCGGAGTCCCGGATGTGGTCACGGACATGACGAGGAGTCTCGAAATGGTCGAGACATAAAGATTGATATATTGGAAGCCTATGTTTGGATATCGGAAGTGTTCCGGGTGAAATCGGGATTTTACCGGAGTACCGGGAGGTTACCGGAACCCCCCGGGAGATATATGGGCCTTAGTGGAAAAGAGAAGAGGCAGCCAGAGATGGGCCGCGCGCCCCTCCCCTCCCTTGGTCCGAATAGGACAAGGAGAGGGGGCCGGCCCCCTTTCCTCTTTTCCCCCCTCCGCGAATCCTATTCCAACTAGGATTGGGGGGATCCTACTCCCGGAGGGAGTAGGACTCCTCCTGGCGCGCCTCTCCTAGGCCGGCCGCACCCCCCCCCCCCTTGAGCCTTTATATACGGAGGCAGGGGCACCCCAGAGGAACACAAGTTGATCCACGTGATCATATTCTAAGCCGTGTGCGGTGCCCCCTGCCACCATAGTCCTCGATAATATTGTAGCGGTGCTTAGGCGAAGCCCTGCGACAGTAGTACATCAAGATCTTCACCACGCTGTCGTGTTGACGGAACTCTTCCCCGACACTTTGCTGGATCGGAGTCCGGGGATCGTCATCGAGCTGAACGTGTGCTAGAACTCGGAGGTGCCTTAGTTTCGGTGCTTGATCGGTCGGGCCGTGGAGACGTATGACTACATCAACCAAACGCTTCCGTTGTTGATCTACAAGGGTACGTAGATCACACTCTCCCCTCTCGTTGCTATGCATCACCATGATCTTGTGTGTGCGTAGGAAATTTGTTGAAATTACTACGTTCCCCAACACAAGACCCATCTGTTAGCTTAGCAGAAATGATTGTTTAGTTTTATTGCTATTGCTTTCATCATGACTTATACATGTTCCGCTAACTATGAGATTATGCAACTCCTGAATATAGGAGGAACACCTTGTGTGCTATCAAACGTCACAACTTAACTGGGTGATAATAAAGATGCTCTACAGGTGTCTCTGATGATTGATACGTCTCCAACGTATCTATAATTTATGATTGCTCCATGCTATATTATCTACTGTTTTGGATGTTTAAGGGCTTTATTATACACTTTTATATCATTTTTGGGACTAACCTATTAACCCAGAGCCCAGTGCCAGTTTCTGTTTTTACCTTGTTTTAGAATATCGCAGAAAAGGAAAACCAAACGTAGTCCAATTGACCTGAAACTTCACGAAACTTATTTTTGGATCAGAAGAAGCCTAGAAGACTTGGAGTGCACGTCAGGGGATCTATGAGGAAGCCACGAGGCAGGGGGCGCGCCCACCCCCTGGGCACGCCCTCCACCCTCGTGGGCCCCTCGTGGCCCCCCTGACGTACCTCTTCCGCCTATATATCTCCATATACCCTAAAACGATCGGGGAGCACAATAGATCGGGAGTTCCGCCACCAGAAGCCTCTGTAGCCATCGAAAGCCAATCTAGACTCGTTCCGGCACCCTGCCGGAGGGGGAATCCCTCTCTAGTGGCCATCTTCATCATCCCGGTGCTCTCCATGACGAGGAGGGAGTAGTTCTCCCTCGGGGCTGAGGGTATGTACCAGTAGCTATGTGTTTGATCTCTCTCTCTCTCTCTCTCTCGTGTTCTTGAGGTGATACGATCTTGATGTATCGCGAGCTTTGCTATTATAGTTGGATCTTATGATGTTTTCTCCCCCTCTACTCTCTTGTAATGGATTGAGTTTTCCCTTTGAAGTTATCTTATCGGATTGAGTCTTTAAAGATTTGAGAACACTTGATGTATGTCTTGCCGTGGGTATCTGTGGTGACAATGGGATATCACGTGATTCACTTGATGTATGTTTTGGTGACCAACTTGCAGGTTCCGCCCATGAACCTATGCATAGGGGTTGGCACACGTTTTCGTCATGATTCTCCGGTAGAAACTTTGGGGCACTCTTTGAGGTTCTATGTGTTGGCTGAATAGATGAATCTGAGATTGTGTGATGCATATCATATAATCATACCCACGGATACTTGAGGTGACATTGGAGTATCTAGGTGACATTAGGGTTTTGGTTGATTTGTGTCTTAAGGTGTTATTCTAGTACGAACTCTAGGGCTGTTTGTGACACTTACAGGAATAGCCCAACGGATTGATTGGAAAGAATAACTTTGAGGTGGTTTCGAACCCTACCATAATCTCTTCGTTCGTTTTCCTCTATTAGTGACTTTGGAGTGACTCTTTGTTGCATGTTGAGGGATAGTTATGTGATCCAATTATGTTATTATTGTTGAGAGAACTTGCACTAGTGAAAGTATGAACACTAGGCCTTGTTTCCTAGCATTGCAATACTGTTTACGCTCACTTTTATCATTAGTTCCCTTGCTGTTTTTTATATTTTCATATTACAAAAACTATTATCTACTATCCATATTGCTCTTGTATCACCATCTCTTCGCCGAACTAGTGCACCTATACAATTTACCATTGTATTGGGTGTGTTGGGGACACAAGAGACTCTTTGTTATTTGGTTGCGGGATGGCTTGAGAGAGACCATCTTCATCCTATGCCTCCTACACATTGATAAACCTTAGGTCATCCACTTGAGGGAAATTTGCTATTGTCCTACAAACCTCTGCACTTGCAGGCCCCACAATGTCTACAAGAAGAAGGTTGTGTAGTAGACATCAATGGTGTTTGTTGAGTTGGCATAGATCGAGATTAGGATTTTTCACTCCGTGTATCGGAGAGGTATCTCTGGGCCCTCTCGGTAATGCACATCACTATGAGCCTTGCAAGCAGTGTGACTAATGAGTTAGCTGCGGGATGATGCATTACGGAACGAGTAAAGAGGATTTCCAGTAACGAGATTGAACTAGGTATGATGATATCGACGATCGAATCTCAGGCAAGTAACATACCGATGACAAAAGGAACAATGTATGTTGTTACGCGGTTTGACCGATAAAGATCTTCGTAGAATATGTAGGAGCCAATATGAGCATCCAAGTTCCGATATTGGTTATTCATCGGAGATGTGTCTCGGTCATGTCTACATAGTTCTTGAACCCGTAGGGTCCGCACACTTAACGTTCAATGACGATTTGTATTATGAGTTATGTGATTTGATGACCGAAGTTTGTTTGGAGTCCCGGATGAGATCACGGACATGACGAGGAGTCCCAAATGGTTGAGGCATAAAGATCGATATATCAGAAGGCTATATTCGGACATCGGAAAGGTTCTGAGTGATTCGGGTATTTTTTGGAGTACTAGAGAGGTACGGGAATTCGCCGGCGGAAGTGTTGGGCCTTAATGGGCTATACGGGAAAGGAGAGAAGGACCTCAAGGGTTGGCCGCGCGCCCCCCCATGGCAAGTCTGAATTGGACTAGGGAGGGGGCGGCACCCCCCTCTCTTTCCTTCTCCCTCTCCTACTCCTTCCCTCTCTCCCCTCTTGGAAAAGGAAGGGGACTCCAACTAGGATTGGGAATCCTAGTTGGACTCCCCCTGTAGGCGCGCCCTTCCCAGGCCGACCTCCTCCTCCTCTATTCTTTATATACGTGGGCAGGGGCACCCCAAAGGCACTCCTAGATTTGTCTTAGCCGTGTGCGGTGCCCCCTCCATAGTTACACACCTCAGTCATATTGTCATAGTGCTTAGGCGAAGCCCTGCGCCGGTAACTTCATCATCGCCGTCGCCACGCCGCCGTGCTGACAGAACTCTCCTTCGGCCTCAACTGGATCAAGAGCCCAAGGGACGTCATCGAGCTGAACTTGTGCTAAACGCGGAGGTGCCGTACATTCGGTACATGGATCGGTTGGATCGCGAAGACGTTTGACTACATCAACCGCGTTACTAAACACTTCCGCTTCCGGTCTACGAGGGTACGTAGACACACTCTCCCCGCTCGTTTCTATGCATCTCCTAGATAGATCTTGCGTGATCATAGGTAAATTTTTGAAATACTGCGTTCCCCAACATTAAGTTCATGGAGAAACGGAGTAATGCAATAAGAACGATGACATGATGTACACAAGATCTATCTATGTAGAGATAGACCCCATTGGTTTATCCATAGTAGCAATGATGCATAGGTGTCGGTTCCCCTTCTTTCACCGGGATCAAGCACCTTAAGATTGAACCCACTACAAAGCACCTCTTCCCATTACAAGATAAATAGATCAAGTTGGCCAAACAAAACCCAAATATCGGAGAAGAAATACGAGGCTATAAGAGATCATGCATAGAAGAGATCAAAGAAACTCAAATACTTTCATGGATGTAAAAAGATAGATCTGATCATGAACTAAAAGTTCATCGATCCCAACAAACATACCGCAAAAGAGTTACATCATATGGATCTCCAAGAGACCATTGTATTGAGTATTCATAGAGAGAGAGAGAGAGGAAGCCATCTAGCTACTAACTACGGACCCGAAGGTCTACAAAGAACTACTCATGCATCATCGGAGAGGCACCAACGGAGGTGGTGAACCCCATCCGAGATGGTGTCTAGATTGGATCTGGTGGTTCTGGACTCTACGGTGGCTAGATGAATATTTCATCGACTCCCCTAGGGTTTTGGTAGTATTGGGGTATTTATAGAGCAAAGAGGCGGTCCGGGGGCACCCGAGGTGGGCACAACCCACCAGGGCGCGCCTGGGCCTCCTGGCGCGCCCTGGTGGGTTGTGCTCTCCTTGGAGCACCCCCCGGGCGTAGCCAGGGCCCATTACGTGTCTTCCGGTCCATAAAAATCCCCATATAGTTTCGTGGCATTTGGACTCCGTTTGGTATTGATTTTCTGTGATGTAAAAAACATGGAAAAACATCGACTAGCACTTGGCACTATGTCAATAGGTTAGTACCAAAAAATGATATAAAATGACTAGAAAGCATACAAGATTGATAATATAATAGCATGGAACAATCAAAAATTATAGATACGTTGGAGACGTATCATGCGTCCCGCCATTCTTTAAAATTTTGAAGAAGGCAAGGCCCATGATGTGGACTCCGAAAGCAGATGCAGCTTCGCAAGAGTTGAAGGCCTACTTGTCCTCCGTGCCCACTTTGGTTGCCCCTAAGCCCCAAGAGCCGTTGCTGCTGTACTTGGCGGCAACCAATCAGGTGGTTAGTGCATCCCTAGTGGCACAGCGAGAAGTAGAGGAAGCAGAGAGTGAACAAGGCCCATCAAGACTAGATGAGAATCAGGACAGAGAAGAGCACGGCAACAAGGGCAACCCCAAGGACGCGGCAAGGAAGAAAGTGGTGGAGCACCCAGTGTACTTCATCAGTACCCTGCTGTAGGGGGCTAGATCGAGGTACTCTGGTATGCAAAAATTGATTTTTGGCCTGATCATGGCCTCAAGGAAACTGCACCGCTATTTCCAAGCCCATGAGATCACGGTTGTCACTCGCTTCCCGTTGCAAAGGATACTCTGAAACCCTGAGGCTACCGGCGGAATAGTGGAGTGGGCTTTGGAGTTATCCGGCTTTGGCCTGAAGTTTGAGAGCACATCAACAATTTAGAGCAGGGTGTTGGCAGAGTTTATTGCAGAATGGACGCCAACCCCTAATGAGGAAGTACCGGAAAAAATTATTCCTAGCAAGGAAGCGCCCCAAGAACGTATCATGTATTTTGATGGCTCCGTCTCCCTACAAGGTGCAGGGGCTGGCGTACTTCTCGTCGCCCCTACAGGGGAGCACTTGAAGTATGTCGTCCAGATGCACTTTCCCAGGGAGGAGGTGATACGTCCATTTTGCATCATGCTTTTATACCAACATTTATTGCATTATGTGCTGTTATTACACATTATGTCACAATACTTATGCCTATTCTCTCTTATTTTACAGGGTTTACATGAAGAGGGGGAATGCCGGCAGCTGGAATTCTAGGCTAGAAAAGGAGCAAATATTAGAGACCTATTCTGCACATCTCCAAAAGTCCTGAGACTCCACGGGAATTATTTTCAGAATATATAAAAATATTTGGCGAATAAAATACCACAGGGGGGCCACCCACCGTCCACGCGGGTGGGGGCGCGCCCTACCCCCCTAGGCGCGTCCCCCTGCCTCGTGGGCCCCCTAGTTGCCCTCTGATGCCCATCTTTGGCTATATGGAGTCTTTCATCGAGGAAAAAATCAGAAGCTAGCTCACGGGACTAAACTCCACCGCCATGAGGCGGAACCAATCTAGGGCTCCGGCGGAGCTGTTCTGCCAGGGAAACTTCCCTTCGGGAGGGGGAAATCATCACCAACGATCCTCTCATCGGGAGGGGGTCAATCTCCATCATCATCTTCACCAGCACCATCTCATCTCAAACCCTAGATCATCTCTTGTATCCAATATTTGTATCCAAACCTCAGATTGGTACATGTGGGTTGCTAGTAGTGTTGATTACTCCTTGTAGTTGATGCTAGTTGGTTTACTTGGTGGAAGATCATATGTTCAGATCCATTATGCATATTAATACCCCTCTAATTATGAACATGAATGTGCTTTGTGAGTAGTTACGTTTACTCCTGAGGACATGGGAGAAGTCTTGCTATAAGTAGTCATGTGAATTTGGTATTCGTTCGATATTTTGATGAGATGTATGTTGTCATCCCTCTAGTGGTGTCATGTGAACGTCGACTACATGACACTTCACCATTGTTTGGGCCTAGAGGGAGGCATTGGGAAGTAATAAGTAGATGATGGGTTGCTAGAGTGCCAGAAGCTTAAACCCTAGTTTATGAGTTGCTTCGTAAGGGGCTGATTTGGATCCATATGTTTCATGCTATGGTTAGGTTTACCTTATTACTTCTGTTGTAGTTGCGGATGCTTGCAATAGGGGTTAATCATAAGTGGGATGCTTGCCAAGTAAGGGCAGTACCCAAGCACCGGTCCACCCACATATCAAATTATCAAAGTACCGAATGCGAATCATATGAGCGTGATGAAAACTAGCTTGACGATAATTCCAATGTGTCCTCGGGAGCGCTTTACTTTATATAAGAGTTTGTCCAGGCTTGTCCTTTGCTACAAAAAGGATTGGGACATATTTCTGCACCTTATTTACTTTTACTATTTGTTACCCGTTGCCAATTACCTTATCACAAAACTATCTGTTACTGATAATTTCAGTGCTTGCAGAAAATACCTTGCTGAAAACCGCTGATCATTTCCTTCTGCTCCTCGTTGGGTTCGACACTCTTACTTATAGAAAAGGCTATGATAGATCCCCTACACTTGTGGGTCATTAAGACTCTTTTATGGCGACGTTGCCGGGGAGTGAAGCGCCTTTGGTAGGTGGAATTTGGTAAGGAAAAATTTATATAGTGTGCTGAAATTTACTGTCACTTATTACTATGGAACATAATCCTTTGAGCGGTTTGTTTGGGGTATCTTCACCCTGACCAGTAGAGCAAAGAGTTGCTCCTCAACCTACTGAACCTACTGATGAAATTCCTTCGGGTATGATAGAGAAACTGCTAGCTAATCCTTTCACAGGTGATGCAACATTACATCCATGATTTGCACCTAATCTATGTGGATGAAGTTTGTGGATTATTTAAGCTTGCAGCTATGTCCGATGATGTTATCAAGAAGAAGGTCTTCCCTTTATCTTTGAAGGGAGATGCATTGACATGGCTTAGGCTATGTGATGATATTGGATCATGGAACTACCAACAATTGAAATTGGAATATCATCAGAAGTTTTATCCTATGCATCTGGTTCATCGTGATCGTAATTATATATATAATTTTTGGCCTCGCAAAGGAGAAAGCATCACTCAAGGTTGGGGGAGGCTTAAGTCAATGTCATATTCATGCCCCAATCATGAGCTCTCAAAAGAAATGATTATTCAAAAAAATTATGCTCGGCTTTCTCTCAGTAATTGCTTCATGCTTGATACTTCTTGTACTGGATCTTTTATGATGAAGACTATTGAATCAAATGGGATTTATTGGAAAGAATTAAACGCAACTCTGAAGATTGGGACCTCGACGAAGGTAAGGAGTCAGGTATAACACCTAAGTTTGATTGTGTTAAATCTTTAATGGATACCGATGCTTAGCGTGAATTTAGCACTAAATATGGACTTGACTCTGAGATAGTAGCTTCTTTCTGTGAATCCTTTGCTACTCATGTTGATCACCCTAAGGAGAAGTGGTTTAAATATAATCCCCCCATTGAAGTAAAACTAGTTGCACCTATTAAAGTTGAATAGTGGCTCGACTGCGTCGTCGAGCTCGTCCGTGCCGCAGGGGGTCCCCGGAGCCGTCCCACTCTCTGCCTCACCCTTAGCTGGTCACGGGTGACGAGGCCCGAGGCGTGCCTCCACCACCCCAGCCCAAAGACGGTGCCCTAGCACCAAGGCGCGCGGCCCCGTGGTTTGATCTGCCATGTCCGGTGCCTGCACGCAAAGAGAGAAGCTGCCAAGAAATCCCTTGGCCGCGAGGAGCTGCACCCGCGCTTCCCGCGCCGCCTCGTCAAGACCGCGTGCCGCCCACGGTGGCGCCGCGCGGACCTCATCAAGACCAAGCTCCACCTCCGAAGCGGGCCCCGATAACTACGACCGGCTATCGCGCCTTCACCCCCGAGCTGCGCAGCGTCGCCTGGCCAGGCAAGTTCAAGCCGGATCTGCCTCCTCGCTACGATGGCACCGCCGACCCCGCGGAGTTCCTGCAGCTCTACGAGATGAGCATCGAAGCAGCCAATGGTGACGATAAAGTCATGGCAAACTGGTTTCCCATGTCTCTCAAGGACGGGGCCCGCTCCTGGCTCCTGAACCTGCAGCACGGCTCGATCTCCTCCTGGGACGAGATGCGCGACCGCTTCGTTGCCAACTTCCAGGGCACTCGCGACCGCCCGCCGGCCGCGGGCGACCTGCGCCGCATCAAGCAACAACCAGGGGAGACCCTCCAGAAGTACATCCAGCGCTTCAACAACACCCGCCTCAAGATCCCCAAGGTCACGGACGAGGCCATCATCTCCGTGTTCTCCGACGGCGTCCGTGATGTCAGGATGAAGGAAGAGCTTGCTAACCACGAGGAGCTCTGCACATCTCAGGAGTTGTTCAACCTGGCGACCAAGTGCACAAGAGCCGGGGAGGGGCGCCTTTCCCTCCTTAATCTGCCAGTCGCAGGCACAAAGGAGAAGAAAGCCAAGGCCAAGGACGTGAAATTCAGGGAAGCAGCGGTGCTAGCAACGGAGCCTGACACCAAGCGGGGCAGAGATCAGCCCGAGTCATCCAAGAACAGCCGACCGTTCTGCGCCTTCCACAACCTGAACACCCATAATACGAGCGACTGCCAAGAGCTCCGAGCCCTACGCGGGGGACGCTACGGTCGACGCCCCGAGCGCAGCGACCGGGGCTACGGCCGCGGAGGAGGACGAGGAGGCGGACGTTGGGAGGACCATGGCCTACGTCAGGAATGGCGCGACAGGCCTCGTGAGGACCGCTGGCAGGACCATCCTCGCGAGGGGCCCTGGAGGGACCAGCCTCATGAGGATCGCACCCAAGGCAACGCCGGTCTTCCCCCGCTGCCGCCACCAAGAAGGAACGATGATCATCATCAGGACGAGGGGGCTGGGAGCTTCCAGGAGCCGCGTGCAATCGCCTGCATCTTGGGCGGCTCCCAGGCCCCAGCCTCTCAGCGCATCTTCAAACGGTTCGCTCGCGAGGTGAACGCGGTGCTCCACAAGCTTGAGGATGCACGCCCCTTAGGTGGTCCCAGTGCACCATCACTTTCAACTCGGCAGATCAGCTCAAGTGCGCAGCCACCACCGGCGTCCTCCCGATGTTGTGCTCCCCAGTCATCAGCAATGTGCAGGTTACCAAGACCCTCATCGACGGCGGTGCAGGGCTCAACGTCCTGTCTGTTGACACTTTCGACAACCTCCAAGTGCCATACGAGGAGCTCCAGCCTACCAAACCTTTCTCGGGAGTGACCGACGGCTCCACCACACCGATAGGGCAGGTCCGCCTGCCTGTCACCTTCGGCACACACGACAACTACTGCACCGAGCTTGTTGACTTCGACGTCGCGCACATCCGCCTATCGTACAACACCATCCTCGGGTATCCGGCCCTGGCCAAGTTCATGGCGGTCACCCACCACGGCTACAACGTCCTCAAGATGCCTGGAAGTGGTGGGGTCATCACGATCCCATGTGAGGAAAGGGATGCGGTGTGCTCCCTTGAGCGCGCATTCCAAGCTGCAGCAATCGATGACCCCGACAGTAGAAGTGAGGGCCCTCCGGAGGCCATCCCCAAGAAGAAGCAGCTGCGCCGCGCAGAACCTCGGGAGGATGGCATCGCGGCAGGAGCCTCGTCAGGATCAGCGTCCGTCCCAGGGGCGCCTCCCTCCATCGCATAGGAAGGCGTGCCCGGCGCCCTCCTTGGGCAGGGCTCGGGGGCTCTCTTCTGGAGGTCCTCAGGCCTTGCCAACCTCATGAGGGAGGTGCTTGGGCATCACTTGGAGGCATGCTACGCGGCACATTTTCCTCGGGAGAACGCAGGGCAAGGGGTTCCCACCACTTAGGAGTTCATCGCCAAGACCACAAAGGAACTGCAAGACGCAAGAGCCATGCGCGGAGACAACCGCTCACAAGGCACGGCTCGCCACCCATGCGAGGGTGCTGAGCTGTGTGTCTGCATCGACGTCCCGGGGCTCAACAGGGCCGCGTCTCAGGAGCACTTCTGGCCTTCGCGTGTGGACCGTTGCAAGGGCCCGCCACACAGCTACGTTCGCATGCCGTTCGGCTTGCCGAGCGTGGCGTCAGCCTATCAGCACGCCATGTGGCGTGACCTGCCGGCTCAAGAGGCTAGGTACCATGTCGTCCTGGAGGGAATGGAGACGGTCTTTAGGGAGCCTCCTGAGCCCCTAGAGCCTCCCGAGGCTCAGGGCTCCGGTGGCTCATGAGGAGTCATTTCTTCGACGTGCGCCTTCAGCTGCACCAACTCTACTTCGTCTTTAGAACCAGGTGACATCTTCCAAGCTTGTTTAAGCTGGGAGCGCCCCTTGGGCTGCATTATTCCCAAGTCGTGTGGGTCCGTCCTTACGGCATGTATCCCATTTGCTCATGTCTTTAGCTTACCTTGCTGGGGGCGCCTCTCGGGCAGCATCATCCCCAAGCCACTCGGGTCAGACCCAGTGGCATGTATCTTCCTGCATTTACCCAAGCTGATTTGCCTTTCCTGCTTAACCTGCCTACGGTTATCACCTGCTCGATCATCGCCTCCCATGGGGCCTCTTCACAGGCACGGCGCTGGTGCATGGGTCCGTCCCTGCCACGTCGACAAATCTGAGCGGTCGAGCTCTGGCTCGCGGCACGCCCCGCGCACATCACCTCACCAAGCCCTTAGTGCCTTCACTTCATCCAAACCAACCAGCGGCAGGCTGACGGCTGTAACGGCAAACCATGTTCTTCTTGTGCCTGTTCACAGGGACCCCGCGGGGAGGATAGCAGGCGGCACCGTGAGTCTCCTTTTCTCTCGTGCAATTCATTTGCGCGTTAAAAGGGGGGCTCCTGAGCATCGCGCCTCAGGAGCTCTTACTGGCTCTCCAGCCCTCACCCCCTGGCCTTGACCACGGCATCGTGACCTGGCATACCAGCGGTGGCTGAGCTCGCTCGAGAGGTCGGGACCTGAGGACGCAAAGCACTAAGGAGAGCATGGGAGGAGGGAAACTCGTATGGGCCGGCCTGGCTATGCCGCACAAGTTGGCGCGTAGCCCCGGCGCAACGTCAGGAATCGCCACGAGGTTCACAAGATAAGTCTCGCCCTTGGATCGGCTAAATGTCTGAGCCTTATGGACACCCATGCCTTGCCGCAATCCTATTGCGGCCATGTCAACTCCCTTTCTTCCCTTACCATGGCTGCTTGAGCGCTAAAGGGGACCTCCTGAGCATCGCACCTCAGGGGCTCTTACTGGACCTCGGGCCGCACACCTCCTGGACTTGACCACGGCACGCAACCTGGCATACTAGTGACGGATGTAGCCTGCCTGGGGACCGGGACCTGTCGGCGTAGAGCAACCTACTATCGCGAGGAAAGAAAGGGGGGACCGAGCCTTAATGGGACGCACGTTCACCAAATCTTCATAACAGGGAAGATAAGCACAAAAGACATTACAGACCCTTACATGCCCCCACGGGGCGCTTCATGATTCTTCGCAAGAAACAAAAGCTAAGACTAAGAAGGACCCTATCTACACCCTCCTATGACAGACACCATCATCAACAGTGGGCCACGAGAGGCTGGCGCCAACCTCATCCAGATCAGCAGCGGCGACGGCTGGACGCGGCAGCACCGCGCCGAGCGCAGCGAGAGCTCGGAGGCACGTAGCTGTCGTCGCTTGTCTTCGGATCTCGTAGAGCTCAGGAGAGCTGCTAGACTCCCAAGGGCTGTTGCTGCTCGAGTGGTCGCGAGCGGAGCGCGCATTAGCCTCGCGTTCCTCTCCGGAGCAGCACTCCAGGCGGCGGCCCTCGGCATTGAAGACCTTGAAGAAGAGCGTGGAGACGCCGTCATACTCAAGGTGGATCGCGAGGGCGCCCCGCCACGGCAGACCCGCGCGATCTTGCCCCAGCCACGAGTCATGCAGATCTTGCCAGCGGGGACCGCTTCGATGTCTGCTCCAGTCGCCGGAGCGCCGCAGTCAGCTTGCTGCAACCAGAGCTCGAGAGGCCCCCTCGGTGGCATCACGTCGGAGAAGAACCGCGGGAAGCGGATCCAAGAGCTTGGGGGCATCGACGCACAAAGCACCATCTCGCACGAGGAGTCCGCGGCATGGATTCCCGGGGCGATGGCGCGCATCACCACGGCGCGGTGACCCCGAGCGCGGCGCCGGCGGCGCTACCCGTCGCTCCGCCTTCCTGAGTCCTCGGCTTGGGCATATAGGGTAGCGGATACCCTGGGGGAGGCCGCTCGCACCATGGCCTCGTCACCACCTGCATCACCTCTTCTTCATGGCGGTAGATCGACCTCTTCTTCGGCGGAAGTTGCTCCGGGACATCCCTCTAGTGGTGTTCGTTCGATATTTGATGAGATGTATGTTGTCATCCCTCTAGTGGTGTCATGTGAACGTCGACTACATGACACTTCACCATTGTTTGGGCCTAGAGGGAGGCATTGGGAAGTAACAAGTAGATGATGGGTTGCTAGAGTGACAGAAGCTTAAACCCTAGTTTATGCGTTGCTTCGTAAGGGGCTGATTTGGATCCATATGTTCCATGCTATGGTTAGGTTTACCTTAATACTTCTGTTGTAGTTGCGGATGCTTGCAATAGGGGTTAATCATAAGTGGGATGCTTGTCCAAGTAAGGGCAGTACCCAAGCACCGGTCCACCCACATATCAAATTATCAAAGTACCGAACGCAAATCATATGAGCGTGATGAAAACTAGCTTGACGATAATTCCCATGTGTCCTCGGGAGCGCTTTACTTTATATAAGAGTTTGTTCAGGCTTGTCCTTTGCTACAAAAAGGATTGGGCCATATTGCTGCACCTTATTTACTTTTACTATTTGTTACCCGTTGCCAATTACCTTATCACAAAACTATCTGTTACCGATAATTTCAGTGCTTGCAGAAAATACCTTGCTGAAAACCGCTTATCATTTCCTTCTGCTCCTCGTTGGGTTCTACACTCTTACTTATCGAAAAGGCTACGATAGATCCCCTACACTTGTGGGTCATCAGGAGGCAACTAACAATACAATAGATTATGAAGGGCTCCTTGTCGGGCTCAGGATTGCAACAAAATTGGGAATCACGAAGCTGATCATTCGAGGAGATTCATAGCCTGTGGCAAGACAGGTCAACAAGGATTACCAAAGTCCATTAATGGAGGCATATGTTGAGGAAGTGAGAAGATTGGAGGAACACTTTGACAGATTGCAAACAGAGCACGTACCCCATGCGGAAAACAGCATGGCTGATCATTGATGCAGCTTGAAGCTATATTGGTATTTCCCCAAAGAGGAAGGGATGATGCAGCACAACAGCGGTAGATATTTCCCTTAGATGTGAAACCAAGGTTATTGAACCAGTAGGAGAACCAAGCAACACAACATAAACAACACCTACACACAGATAACAAATCCTCGCAACCTGACGTGTTAAAGGGGTTGTCAATCCCTTCCGGGTACGGCACCTCAAGATAGGCAAACGAATGTGAGATAAATTGTAGTAGATTGATAGATCAAAAGCCAAATAAAATAAATAAGAATAAATTGCAGAAAGGTATTTTTGTATTTTTAATTTAATATATATGAAAAGAAAAGCAAAGGAAAAAAGATCGCAAAGGCAAATAATATGGGAAAGAGAACCGAGGGTTGTATGTTCACTAGTGGCTTCTCTCGAGAAAAATAGCAAATGGTGGGTGAATAAATTACTGTTGGGCAATTGATAGAACTTCAAATACTCATGATGATATCCAGGCAATTATCATTACATAGGCATCACGTCCAAGATTGGTAGACCGACTCCTGCTTGCATCTACTACTATTACTCCACACATCGACCGCTATCCAGCATGCATCTAGTGTATTAAGTTCATGGAGAAATGGAGTAATTCAATAAGAACGATGACTTGATGTAGACAAGATCTATTTATGTAGAAATAGACCCATCATTTTATCCTTAGTAGCAACGATACATATGTGTTGGTTCCCCTTCTGTCATTGGGATCAAGCACCGTAAGATCGAACCCACTACAAAGCACCTGTACCCATTGCAAGATAAATAGATCAAGTTGGCCAAACAAAACCCAAATATAGGAGAAGAAATACGAGCCTATAAGAGATCATGCATAAAAGAGATCGAAGAAACTCAAATACTTTCATGGATATAAAAAGGTAGATCTGATCATAAACTCAAAGTTCATCGATCCCAACAAACACACTTCAATAGAGTTACATCATATGGATCTCCAAGAGACCATTGTATTGAGAATTCAGAGAGAGAGAGAGAGAGAGAGAGAGAGAGAGAGAGGAAGCCATATAGCTACTAACTATGGACCCGAAGGTCTACAAAGAACTACTCACGCATCATTGGAGAGGCACCAATGGAGGTGGTGAACCCCATCCGAGATGGTGTCTAGATTGGATCTGGTGGTTCTAGACTCTACGGCGGCTGGATGAATATTTCATCAACTCCCCTAGGGTTTTGGGAATATTGGGGTATTTATAGAGCAAAGAGGTGGTCCGGGGGTCACCCAAGGTGGGCACAACCCACCAGGGCGCGCCTGGGCCTCCTGGCGCGCCCTGGTGGGTTGTGCTATCCTCGGAGCACCCCCCCCCCCCAGGCACAACTAGGGCCCATTACGTGTCTCCTGGTCTATAAAAAATCTCTGTAAAGTTTCGTGGCATTTAGACTCCGTTTGGTATTGATTTTCTGCGATGTAAAAAACATGGAAAAAAACAACAACTGGCACTTGGCACTATGTCAATAGGTTAGTACCAAAATATGATATAAAATGAATATAAAACATCCAAGATTGATAATATAACAACATGGAACAAACAAAATTATAGATGCGTTGGAGACGTATCAACATCCCCAAGCTTAACTCCTACACGTCTTCGAGTAGGTAAGTGATAAAAATAGAATTTTTTATGTGCAATGTTGCCTATCATGTCATATCATATTTCTTTTCTGTATAGCATGGACATTTGGGCTTTTGTATTGTTCAAAGCAATAGTCTAGTTTTGACATGATAATTTAAATACTCAAGCATATCAACAAGCAACCATGTTTTCAAAATATCAACGCTAAAACAAGTTATCCCTAGCCCATCATGCTCAATCATTGATCCATTCATGAAACACACTCGCCTATTAACTGCACCCAATACTCAAGTATGATCATATTTCCTCCTAATTGGTGCTTTTGTAAGAGAAGATGGAAACTCAAATTCAAAAATAAAAATTGCATAAAGTAAAAGAAAGGCCCTTCATAGAGGGAAGTAGGGATTTTTAGAGG
Source organism: Triticum monococcum (assembly GCA_034509565.1). Classification (NCBI taxonomy): domain Eukaryota; kingdom Viridiplantae; phylum Streptophyta; class Magnoliopsida; order Poales; family Poaceae; genus Triticum; species Triticum monococcum. The sequence continues at coordinate 415,194,204 of CM067845.1, forward strand.
TGCCAGAGCTCAAGGCGAAAAATTAGAGATAAAAACATTTTGGGAGGTGTATCCATCCCACCAACGAAAACAACTTAGAGTTCCCAACACTTTCCATGCTAGATATATCATAGGCGGTTCCCAAAGAGAAAATGAAGTTTATTCCTTTTTCAACCATACTTTCACTTTCCATGGCTAGCCGTATCCATGGTTGCCCTCCATACCAACACTTTCCAAGGATTTTATTATTTGACAACATAAAATAAATTGATTTTTCATTTTGGGACTGGGCATCCCTAATACCTTTGCCTTACTCTCGTGCAATGACAAGTGAATAAACACTCATTTTGAGAATAACACATCTAGCATGGAAAATATTAGCCACCCCGCACCGCTCCGCGAGCGAAACGAACACACAAAAGAGAAGTTTATTTTGAAAATTAGAGATGGCACATACAAATTTGCTTAGAACGGCAAAAGAATACCACATATAGGTAGATATAGTGGACTCATGTGACAAAACTGTGTTAAAGGTTTTTGGATGCACAAGTAGAGATCATACTTAGTGCAAAATGAAGGCTAGCAAAAGATTGAGAAGCGACCAACCAAGAAATGGATAATCTCATAAGCGAGCATTAAGCATAATTAAAACCGAATAATGCATCACAAGTAGGATATAATTTCATTGCATAATTACTAACTTTCGTGCTTGCATAGGGAATCAAAAATCTTAACACCAATATTCTTACTAAAGCATAATTACTCATCAACATAATTCACATATCACATCATCATATCTCAAAACTATTACTAAGAATCAAGTTTATTTTGTTCAATGATCTTCATGATTTTTTTTATCCTTCGTGGATATCTATCACTTTGGGACTAATTTTTATATGTTGCTTTTGACAAGCTCAAACAAATATAAGTGAAGATCATGAGCATAATATTTCTTTCTTTCTCTCAAATTAATTTAAGTGAAGCAAGAGAGAATTTCTTGAAAATTTTACTAACTCTCAAATAAATCTAAGTGAACCAAGAGAGCATTTCTTCAAAAATACTAAAGCACACTGTGCCCAAAAAGATATAAGTGAAGCACTAGAGCAAGTCCATAGCTAATAAAAAATTTAAGTGAAGCATAGAGAGCAATTCTAACAAGTCATGTCATAATTTTGGCTCTCTCAAATAGGTGTGTCCAGCAAGGAATCAAGACTTAAAACACAAAATAAAACAAGCAAAGACTCATATCATATAGGATGCTCCAAGCAAAACACATAGTATGTGAAAAATAAAAATATAGCTTCGAGTAAAATACCGATGGTCGTTAGAAGAAAGAGGGGATGCCACTCGGGGGAATCCCCAAGCGTAGTTGCTTGCTTATTTTTGGATCATAGCTTGGGATGCCGGGGCATCCCCAAGATTAGGCTCTTCCTACTCCTTATTCCTTCATCCATCGTAAGATAACCCAAAACTTGAAAACTTCAATCACACAAAACTCAACAAAACCATCGTGAGATCCGTTAGTAAAACAAAGCAAATCACTACTATAAGTACTATACCAAACCAATTCATATTTTGTTTTTGCATTATATCTAATGTATTCCAACTTTTCTATGGCAAAAACTAATCAAATAAAACCATAGAGCCATCAAAATAAGCACACAACGCAAAGAAAACAGAATCTGCCAAAACAGAATAGTCTGTAGCAGTCTGACTATTTCGAATACTTCTGTGACTCCAAAAAATCTGCAAAATTATGAAAGCCTGAGAAATTTGTATATTGATCTACTACAATAGGGATGGGTATTTTATCGCTCTCTAGTAAAAAATGATAATTATTTTCATGAGCGTAGAAGCTTCTGTTTTCTCAACAAGATCAAACAACTATCACCCAAGAAGATCCTAAAGGCTTTACTTGGCACAAACACTAATTAAAACATAAAAACACAATCATAACAGTTGCATAATTGTGCTAACACTGAAGAACAGAAAGCAAAAGGCAAAAATAAATTTTATTCATTGTGTTGCCTCCCAACAAGCGCTATAGTTTTACGCCCTTAGCGAGGCATAAAGCAAGGATCTAAGTTTTGTCGTCCTTCTTCTTAATTTTCATAGAGGTACTTTCATCATGGGGTTTTTTAAACACAACATAAAACATATTATCCATAGAAACCTTAGCATTCCTAAGTTGGTGTTCATCATAACCTTTTTGATTTCCGGCAACAATCCAAGAGTAATGTTGATTAACATTATTGAAAACCTGTTGGACTATATCTAAAACGGGGAATTCCTTCTTAAGATTCTCATTAAAGATTTTATTGTCCCCTAGCAAATGTCTTAAAGCATAGTCACTATTGTAAAGAATTTCATCTATCACAGGTTTCTCATGATTCATACCATAAAAATTGAAGATTTCCCTAGCTTCCCATATTATATAGTCAAACTCATTCATATGGATGAGAGTGACCAACTTTTTAGCCCTAGGATTCTTTATAACGGGAAGCTCAAAAAACAACCTTTGCAAAGTAGGAAGAGTACGAATAAATTTACTTTCAAGTTTCAGAACTAGTGCTAAAATAGCATCCGCATAAGATCTAGTAGTTTTAAGTATTGGAGCATCGTCAAGACTCAAATTTCCCACACAATTTAAAAGTTCTTGGATACGTTCTTTTCCTATAACATTCCCTTGCCCCAAGATAAAAGTTTTAGCATCCAGATTGCCCGTACATCCAATCTTAGGAGTTAGACCATCATCTGTTGGTGCCATACGAAATCACTCATGATTGCAAGCAAAGGATGGATCTGACGAGAAAACGACGAACGGAAAAGAGGGCGAATAAAACGGCAATTTTTTGTGAAGTGTGGGAGAGGAAAACGATAGGCAAATGGCAAATAATGTAAATTGCGAGGAGATGAGACTTGTGATTAGGAACCTGGTATATGTTGAAGATCCTCCCCGGCAACGGCGCCAGAAATTCCTTTTGATGCGGCTTGAAGCTATGTCGGTATTTCCCCAAAGAGGAAGGGATGATGCAGCACAGCAGCGGTAGGTATTTCCCTCAGATGTGAAACCAAGGTTATCGAACTAGTAGGAGAACCAAGCAATGCATCGTAAACAACACATGCACACAGATAACAAATCCTCGCAACCCGACGTGTTAAAGGGGTTGTCAATCCCTTCCGAGTACGACGCCTCAAGATAGGCAAACGGACGTGAGATAAATTGTAGTAGATTGATAGATCGAATGCCAAATAAAATAAATAAGAATAAATTGCAGCAAGGTATTTTTGTATTTTTAGTTTAATAGATCTAAAAATAAAATCAAAGGAAAATAATATGGGAAAGAGACCCGGGGGTCGTAGGTTTCACTAGTGGCTTCTCTCGAGAAAAATAGCAAACAGTGGGTGAACAAATTACTGTTGGGCAATTGATAGAACTTCAAATACTCATGACGATATCCAAGAAATGATCATTACATAGGCATCACGTCCAAGATTAGTAGACCGACTCCTGCCTGCATCTACTACTATTACTCCACACATCGACCGCTATCCAGCATGCATCTAGTGTATTAAGTTCATGGAGAAAATGGAGTAATGCAATAAGAACGATGACATGATGTAGAGAAGATCTATCTATGTAGAGATAGACCCCATCGTTTTATCCTTAGTAGCAACGATATATACATGTCGGTTCCCCTTCTGTCACTGGGATCAAGCACCGTAAGATCGAACCCACTACAAAGCACCTCTTCCCATTGCAAGATAAATAGATCAAGTTGGCCAAACAAAACCCAAATATTGGAGAAGAAATACGAGGCTATAAGAGATCATGCATAAAAGAGATCAAAGAAAGTCAAATACTTTCATAGATATAAAAAGATAGATCTGATCATAAAATCAAAGTTCATCGATCCCAACAAACACACCACAAAAGAGTTACATCATATGGATCTCCAAGAGACCATTGTATTGAGAATTCAGAGAGAGATAGAGAGAGAGAGAGAGAGAGAGAGAGGAAGCCATCTAGCTACTAACTACGGACCTGAAGGTCTACAAAGAACTACTCACGCACAGTGGCGAAGCCACATGTTGACTGTGTAGTCAACTGACTGCATAGGTTTGTGGAAAAAGCATCATATATAGGCACAAACCATGCAAAAGATAATGCAAAATTTGTAGAAATACATAGATTTTGACTACACAACATTGAGTTGACTACACATGATTAAAATCCTGGCACCGCCACTGCTCACGCATCATTGGAGAGGCACCAATGGAGGTGGTGAACCCCATCCGAGATGGTGTCTAGATTGGATCTGGTGGTTCTGGACTCTGCGGTGGCTGGATGAATATTTCGTCGACTCCCCTAGGGTTTTGGGAATATTGGGGTATTTATAGAGCAAAGAGGCGGTCTGGGGGGCACCCGAGGTGGGCACAACCCACCAGGGCGCACCTGGGCCTCCTGGCACGCCCTGGTGGATAGTGCCCTTCTCGGAGCACCCCCGGGCGCAGGCAGGGCCCATTACGTGTCTTTTGGTCCATAAAAAATCTTCGTAAAGTCTCGTGGCATTTGGACTCCGCTTGGTATTGATTTTCTGTGATGTAAAAAACATGGAAAATACAGCAACTGGCACTTGGCACTATGTCAATATGTTAGTACCAAAATATGATATAAAATGATTATAAAACATCCAAGATTGATAACATAACAGCATGGAACAATAAAAAATTATAGATACATTGGAGACGTATCAATCATCTGTCGAAGTGTGCTGCGCGAAAGCTTTTGGTGGAACTAGGAACTTTTGTTGTCCATCTTACTCAGCCCTCCATATCCCGAGCAACAATGACACGGAAAAGGAGGAAGATGGACTCTGTTAAGCCTCTCTCGGTAGAGCCTCCCGGGGCTCCTAGTAGGGACCCTGCCGGAAACAACTCCTCATCACTTGCCCGACCGCACCCTCCAGCCTGGCCAATGTCCCCGCGAACGAGGAACGTGCCCCGCAAATGAGGAGGTGCTGCTAGTCCTTGTTGCCGAGCCTCGGGATCCAACTTGGGCAAGGCACATAGTCCATTTCCTCCAAACTGGAGAACTTCCCGATGAGCAAGAGGAAGATGAAAGAGTAGCCCGGAGGGCCAGTGTGTATCAGTTTGTCGATGACACTCTGTATAGAAGGAGGCCCAACGGTGTGAAATTGAAGCACATCTGCCGGGAAGAAGGAAAGGAACCACTGGCTGAAATACACAAAGGCATGTGCGGCTCCCACATTGGATCAAGCGCATTAGTTGGGAAAGCATTCCGGCAAGGATTCTATTGGCCCACAGCTCTCCAAGATGCAGTCGAGCTAGTCACCAAGTGTGAAGCCTGCCAGTTCCATTCCAGGAACATCCACCTACCTGCACAAGCTCTTCAGACAATCCCTTTGTCATGGCCGTTTTCGGTCTGGGGACTCGATATCCTCGGCCCTTTCCCTCGAGCTGCCGGGGACTTTGAATTCTTGTTTGTTTCTATCGACAAGTTCACAAAGTGGCCAGAAGTAGCTGCCGTGAGAAAGGTGACTACTCAGTGAGCTATCAAGTTCTTGAAAGAATTGGTGTGCCGTTTTGGAGTCCCCGCAAGGATCATTACTGACAACGGCACCCAATTCACGAGTCGCGCCTTCATGCAATATGTTTGTGCCCTCAGAAGCAAGATCTCATTCGCCTTTGTTGCACATACCAGAAGCAATAGACAAGCTGAGAGGGCGAACGCTGAAGTGCTGCAAGGACTCAAGACAAGAACCTTTGATACGCTGTAGAAGTATGGCATACGGTGGATCGATGAGCTGCCGGTAGTTCTCTGGTCCCTCAGAACGACACCAAATCAAGCTATCGGGCAAACTCCCTTCTCCCTCGTTTACGGGGCAGAAGCAGTTATCCCCACGGAACTCATTTACGGGTCCCCTCAAGTGCTTGCCTACGATGAAGTAGCGCAGGATCAGCACCGGCGTGACGACAATGTGCTTCTCGAGGAGAACTGATAACCCATAAGTATAGGGGATCGCATCAATTTTCGAGGGTAGAGTATTCAACCCAAATTTATTGATTCGGCACAAGGGGAGCCAAAGAATATTCTCAAGTATTAGCAGCTGAGTTGTCAATTCAACCACACCTGGAAACTTAATATCTGCAGCAAAGTGTTTAGTAGCAAAGTAATATGATAGTAGTGGTAACGGTAGCAAAAGTAATATTTTTGGTTTTATAGTGATTGTAATAGTAGCAACGGAAAAGTAAATAAGCGAAGAACAATATATGAAAAGCTCGTAGGCAATGGATCTGAGATGGATAATTATGTCGGATGCGATCAATCATGCAACATTTATAACATAGGGTGACACAGAACTAGCTCCAGTTCATCAATGTAATGTAGGCATGTATACCGAATATAGTCATACGTGCTTATGGAAAAGAACTTGCATGACATCTTTTGTCCTACCCTCCCATGGTAGCGGGGTCCTATTGGAAACTAAGGGATATTAAGGCCTCCTTTTAATAGAGTACCGGACCAAAGCGTTAACACATAGTGAATACATGAACTCCTCAAACTACGGTCATCACCGGTAAGTATCCTGATTATTGTCACTTTGGGGTTAACGGATCATAACACATAATAGGTGACTATAGACTTGCAAGATAGGATCAAGAACTCACATATATTCATGAAAACATAATAGGTTCAGATCTGAAATCATGGCACTCGGGCCCTAGTGACAAGCATTAAGCATAGCAAAGTCATAACAACATCAATCTCAGAACATAGTGGATACTAGGGATCAAACCCAAACAAAACTAACTCGATTACATGATAAATCTCATCCAGCCCATCACCGTCCAGCAAGCCTATGATGGAATTACTCACGCACGGCGATGAGCATCATGAAATTGGTGATGGAGGAAGGTTGATGATGACGATGGCGACGGATTCCCCTCTTCGGAGCCCCGAACGGACTCCAGATCAGCCCTCCCAAGAGATTTTAGGGCTTGGCGGCGGCTTCGTATCGTAAAATGCGATGAATCCTTCTCTCTGATTTTTGTCCTGAAAGTGAATATATGGAGTTGGAGTTGAGGTCGGTGGAGCGTTAGGGGGCCCATGAGGCAGGGGGCGCGCCCCCCACCCTCATGAACAGGGTGTGGGCCCCCTGACATGGATCTTTTTGCCGGGATTTTTTATATATTCCAAAAATAATCTCCGTTGATTTTCAGGTCATTCTAAGAACTTTTATTTCTGCACAAAAATAACACCATGGCAATTCTGCTGAAAACAACATCATTCTGGGTTAGTTCCATTCAAATCATGCAAGTTAGAGTCCAAAACAAGGGCAAAAGTGTTTGGAAAAGAAGATGTGATGGAGACATATCAAGAACTATCTCCGGGCTGCTACACGTGCTACACGCTATCAGCAAGCCCTGCGTCGATATCACAGCCGCAAGGTTCATGCCCGGTGTTTTGAGGAAGGCGACCCTGTCCTTAGGCGCGTCCAGTCCGCCAAGGGCACAAACAAGTTGACACCAAAGTGGGAAGACCCTTACCGGGTAGTTCGAGTCACCAGACCCGATGGAGTCCGTCTGGAACGGAGATGGCATTCAATTGCAAAACTCATGGAACATTGAGCATCTACGCAGGTTCTCCCCGTAAGGCGCGGCTGGCGGGCCCTACCCGGCAGCCATAAGGCAATTACACATCCCAGGTTGCTGCAGGCATGACAACCCGACACTTGGGGGCTACATATGGGGAATATTCAGTTTTAGCTAGTGACTGAGATGAACAACCCAGATTTCTTCAAAGTAGCGACATTTATATTGAAGCAAGCCTTAAGTTGTTGCTACGCTCCCTTCTTAAGACTTGGGGGCTACAAGTGATATGCATATAAAAGAGGTACATTTTCAAGCTTGATGTTAGCAAAAATTATGACCCGGTGCCATCAATATTTACAAACCGGCAATTTTGGCAATGATAAACCGGCAAGTTCTACATCTTCAAGCCGGCTGAAAATCATATGAGTATTTCAAGACCAATATTTTTGTTAAGCATTGGGAGCTGAATCAAATGAATTATTCTTCACAATATTTCTGTGAGAAACCAATGTCAGCAAATTGATTATGAAGCTGGTCTATTGACCCGGACTTTCCAGAAGGTGGAAATGACAAGGACCTAAGGATGATCAGGTGTCAGTTCAGGAAAAACTTTTAACCCGGAGCACAACCAGTCAAATATGTTCTTGTGTTTATTTTGCAGGATGAGTTTAACATGGATAAATCCAAATTAAACTGGGGGCCAATGTCGGGGATATACCCCACGGTGTAACCCGGCCAGACTTGGCGACTCACTGGTGACCTGCCCTGACCCGGTGATTCATTGGTGACCCGGCAGGCGGGTCAGGGGAGCAACAAGACCTGGTGGCCCAGAAGGAGGTTTATGGAAAGCCGGCTCATATTATGGTGGGTCGGCTTAAGAGGAAAGGCATGAGGATTTTTTTCCTTACAAGGAAGCAAGACACGGACTTGTATCCGGAATAGAAGATAGACTAGTCTTAATCCTACTAGGACTCCACATTTAACCTGCCCCTCCAGCTTATATAAGGAGGGACAGGGCACCCCAAGGGGGACAAGTCTCGCGAGTTGGACAAGTTAGAGTTAGACAGACAAGTCTATAACTCCTCAAGATAGAGCACCCTTGTAATCATGAGAACCATCATCAATATCAATGAAGCAGGATGTAGGCTTTTACCTCCACCATGAAGGGCCGAACCTGGGTAAAACCTCACGTCTCTCGTCCCGCTCAACCCCTCTCAAGCTACCACATAGATGTGTTGGCCTCACGACTAATTCCTCACGCTAAGGACATCTGCCATGACAAATCCACGACAAGTAGCATCATCAATAACTTGTGACATATCAGGATTAATAGCATGTGGTGGTGTTGCAAGTTTACTTATAGCAGAAGGTGAATCTAAAGCAGAGCTAGATGGCAGTTCCTTACCTCCCCTCGTCTTAGAGGGATAAATCTTAGTCTTAGCATACTTCAGATTCTTCATAGTGATAAATTGATAATAATCCCAAGTGACTCAACAAATATAGCTATGCTCCCCGGCAACGGTGCCAGAAAAAGGTCTTGATAACCCACAAGTATAGGGGATCGTAACAGTTTTCGAGGGTAGAGTATTCAACCCAAATTTATAGATTCGACACAAGGGGGGCCAAAGAATATTTGCAAGTATTAGCAGCCGAGTTGTCAATTCAACCACACCTAGAGATTAATTATCTGCAGCAAAGTGATCAGTAGCACAGTAATGTGATAGGTTTGATAATAGTGGCAGCAGCAATAGTGACAGTGACAGTGATAGCAGTAATTTTGTAGCAAGTGCAAGAGTAACGATAGCAGTAGTAGCTTAGCAAGAACAATATCGGATAAATTCGTAGGCATTGGATCGGTAATTTGTTGGATGATATTCATCATGTGACAGTCATAACCTAGGGTGATACGGCACTAGCTCCAGTTCATAAATATAATGTAGGCATGTATTTTGTAAATAGTCATACGTGCTTATGGAAAGAACTTGCATGACATCTTTTGTCCTACCCTCCTGTGGCAGCGGGGTCCAATTGGAAACTAAGGGATATTAAGGCCTGCTTTTAATAGAGTATCGAAACAAAGCATTAGCACACGGTGAATACATGAACTCCTCAAACTACGATCATCATCGGGAGTGGTCTCGACTATTGTCACTCCGGGGTTGCCCGATCATAACACGTAGTAGGTGACTATAACTTGCAAGATCGGATCTAGAACATGGATATAATGGTGATAACATAAACGGTTCAAATCTGAAATCATGGCACCCGGGCCCAAAGTGACAAGCATCAAGCATGGAAAAGTCATAGCAACATCAATCTCAGAACATAGTGGGTACTAGGGATCAAGCCCTAACAAAACTAACTATATTACATGATGAATCTCATCCAACTCCTCACTGACAACGAGCCTAGGAGGGAATTACTCACTCCCGGTGGGGAGCATCATGGAATTGTTGATGGAGAAGGGTTGGTGATGACGAAGATCGAAGACCCCCCTCTCCGGAGCCCCAAACAGACTCCAGATCTGGCCTCTCGGTGAAGAACAGGAGGTGACGGCGGCTCCATCTCGTGGAACGCGATAATTCTTTTCCCTGATTTTTTTCTAGAAATATGTGATTTTATAGCGTCGGTTTCAGGGTCCGCGGGGACACCAGGTGGGGACAACCCACCTGGCGCGCCTGAAGGGGGGCACGCCCTGGTGGGTTCTGCCCACCCAGGTGCCCCCTTCGGTGGTTCTTGGCTCTAGAAATTCTCTTATTTTGCATAAAAAATCCTCGCAAAGTTTCGTTCAATTCCTAGAACTTTTATTTCTGCACAAAAAACAACACCATGGTAGTTCTGCTGAAAACAGCGTCAGTCCGGGGTTAGTTTCATTCAAATCATGCAAATTAGGGTCCAAAACAAGAGGAAAAGCGTTAGAAAAAGTAGATACGTTGGAGACATATCAGGTACTGCCACTACAAAAAAATACACTTCCGTGATAATACGTGTTTGTCACAGTAGGTCACGTTTTCTATCATGCATGTACATCCATGACAAATTTATGATAGAATCAAGATAGTCATACATGTGCTGTCGTAGAAGTGTTCCATGACATTACCAAAATTATCACCATGGAAGTGTCCACTTCCATGACGATAAATCGCGCGTCACAGAAGTGCTTTCGTCAAGGGTGACCGACACATGGCATCCACCGTAACGGAACATCGTTAAGCTATCGGGTCCGGTTTTGGATCTGATAACCCATTAACAGCCCCGACCAATGGGGATTTTCCACGTGTAAAATCATCATTGGCTGGAGGAAACACGTGTCGGCTCACCGTTGGGACAGATGTCATCCACTCATTGGACCCAAAGCGCCTATGATACGTCGACATGTGGCACGGCCCAACAGAGGCCCATTCGTGTGAAAAGGCCGGCCCGTTTGACTTGGTCAAAAGGTGGCGGGCCGGCCCACGGCAAGCCTGTTAACGGCATGTTTGCATATAGCCCATTTACAGCCTGCTAACCTAGGGCCCGTTTACGGCCTATCCGAATTAGGCCCAGTCGCGTCATCTGGGCCGTCCAATATAATTCCAGCCCATTTTAACTTCCGGCCCATGTATGGCCCATGACGTCTTTTGGCCCATATGAGGCCCTTAGTAACCCTCGGCCGATGGTAAAACTGGCCCGTAATGAACAGTGTATCACTTTATACCCATTAACAGCCCATTATTCCGTTGGGCCGTTTCTAGCCCATGTTATCTTTCGGCCTTCTCAGGGCCCATTTATTCTTGGGCTCATTTCCAGCATTCATTTACTTTCGGCCCATTATTGTCATTTTTTGCTTGTGGGCCAAATACAACCCGTGGTTACAGTCGGCCTGTTTGTGGTCCGTTAATACGTTGGACCATTTTCATAGCGTCATCAAATACGGCCTATTAACAACGGCCCGTTATGGTCGGCTCATGAACGGACGATTTCAACTCTACCCCTTTTACGGCCATAATGTGGTCTGTTATTGGCCCATGTTTGGCCAACCAATCATATGGCCCGTAGAAGGCCCATTGATGATACGGCCCGTAGAAGGCCCATTGTGTCTACGCCCCGTAGAAGGCCCATTGTTTCTACGGCCCGTAGGAGGCCCATGTTAACTACAGTAAATATGTAGCCCATTGTTAATGTGGCCTAGTTTTAAAAAATATGTTATTGCGGCCACTAGCAAACCGTGGAAAAAGAACTGCACTGACCACAAGAAAACAAATAAACAAGACAACAAAAACAAATAGGCAAGCAACTACGCTAGGCTATCATGGCTATTACACATATTACATCCACTGGGCATCAAAGTTCGCCACAAGTGCAAATATAGGGAACAAAGCAGCATATAAATGCCGCAGCAAAACAAGTCCATAACTGAAACCACTTCAGAAGAGATCAAGAAACAATATCCTGGGTACCCATAATGTTGGCAAGATGCTTAGCAAGCTTATTAACTTTCCCTTGTTTGGCGCTTAAATCCTCCAGCACTTGTTGTTGCACCAGAAAGTATGCATCTGAATTCTGCAGGGGCTTCCTCAGTCCTTCGGCTTCCTGCCGCATAACATCTGATCGATGTCTTTCAACTTGAAGTTGAGACTCAAGAAGCCGAACTGATTCAGGCAGCGAGTTCGAAGAGTTGGTGCCAGCAGTAGTAGCCAGTAACTCGAACACTACATCAAGACAGGACTTTGGGGTTGTCTTAGTGTCTTCAATATAGTATTTATTAGCTTTCTTGGATAACAATAGGGATGTCTCACTATCTTGAACCTGATCTGCATTACTTCCTTTACCATTGCATAACGGGGTACTCTTCTCCAATATTATATCCGCGTTCTAAAGGAGAAACAAACAAACACATCACATGTTTACAATGTAGTATATGAAACTCATTTTGGTAAACCAGTTCAGTAGTAAGGTGGACAGGATAACAGCATGAAACAAACATATATCTATGTAGTATGGTCACTATATGGTCTATATCATTCTAGTTTATGTTGCCAAATCAAGATAGATGTAGTTCGAATCATATCTATTTAAGATAAAGCAGCATAGACAGAATATAAGTGTGGGAAACTACACAGCAATAACAACACTTGTAATGTGCATGGCATGAGAACATAATTGTTTATTCAATTGAAACTAAAATCAACATAGAGCAAGTTACAACAGCAAACACATTAAAGAAACAGGTTTAAAACATACCTGCTGCGCCATTGGAGTTTCAATTGCATCCTTCAAATTTGGAATTAGTTGGTATGAGTAAATACAGTGATGAAAGAGAAAAGTAGTATGAACCATAGCTACGGAACCTGACCTGAGAACAATTCTTCTTCTGCTTTAAGCGTTGACTTGGGGTTCGGAGTGGTGTTCCTCATGCTTTGGGCACTGCAGTTGCCTTACTAGCTGCTCGTGTTTGGGTGCTCTGTGGTGGAGATGGTGATGTGTCAACGGGAACTGGGTTGCTATCTGCTGGGGTTGGGGTTAGAAGGGGTGTAGCTGGTTCTCTGTCCAACTGGGTAGGGGTACAATTTGCGTGAGTCTGGGTTATGTGTGGTGGGGCTGGTTCTTGGGAAAGTACAACCGTGGTTCTATCTCCATCGACAGGTAGCACAATCTTTTCTGAGGACCGTGTTTTTACTCCCACGGATACTGCCATCGCCCCCTCCAATTGAAATGGATGATAAACAAGAAAAGTAATTGAATGTACAGACATTATAAGATAGACGGGTGCAATGGATAGTAGGGAAGAAAAAAGGGCATGAAATAATTCACATTTATGTTGTCTAACCAAACAAAATAGCAGGACATAATTTCAAGTATATGATGGCTAATTAAACAGGATAGCATGACACAATTTCGCATGTATGATGGCTAACTAAACAGGATAGAATGACATACTTCAAAATGTGATGACTATGTAAACAGGATGACATGATATAACTATACGATGTGTCTATTAAAGTGGTTGGCATGCCATAAATCACAAAAATGTCATCGATGGAAACATGATGGCATGATATAATTCACGGATAGAATGACATTATTCAAAATATGATGACTATGTGAACAGGATGAGATGATATAACTATATTATGTCTTTAGAAAATGGGTTGGCATGCCATAATTCAGATACATGTTGTCTATGTAAACATCATGGCATGATATAATTCAAATATATGATTTATATACGAAGGAAGTGAGCAGAGGGCAATCGCATATATGATGTGTCAACTAAGGAGATGTCATTCAATATCGTGTATATGATGTAAAAACTAAGCATTGCAATACAAAATATGCATGATATGAGTAATATAACCCTGCCAAGTTTGAGCATACACCTCAGGGGGATAATAGGACTGGTCATCTGCCTCTGAATCCTCCTCTAAAGAGCTATCTGTAACCAGCAACATATCTGCTTCACCAGGTAGCATTGTCTGCTCTGAAGACCTTGTTTTCACTCCAGATTTCTCCATCACCAATTCAAATGGCTCATGCACAGGAAGAGCAGATGAATATACAAACATTGTTGACAAAAGCAATGAGAAATAAAAAAAGGACGACATGATATAATTCACATATATGACGCTTGACTAAACAGCATGCCATTGCATAATTCACATATATAATGCCTTGCAACAAGATAGCATTGCATAAGTCACATATATAATGTCTTGCAAAAAGATGGCATTGCATAATTCACATATATGTAATTAGACACTAAACAGGTGGAATTCACACAAATCATGTCTAAACTAAGCAAATGACATAGCAATGCAAGATACCATACGCACGATATTAGCAACATAACCCTACCAAGTTAGAGCATGCACCTCGAGGGGGGGAATAGGACTGGTCATCTGTCTCTAAATCCTCCTATGAGGAGCTATCTGTAACCAGCAAGACATGCCTTCGTCAGATAGCATTGTCTGCTCTGAAGACCTTGTTTCCACTCCGGATTTTCCCATGACCATGTCGAATGGCTGATGCATAGGAAGAGTAATTGGATGTACTAAAATTGCTGACAAATTTAACACGTAATAAAAATGATGTCATGATATAATTCACATATAAGATGACTGGCTAACCAGGGTGGTATTGCAAAATTCACATATATGATGCCTGGCTAAACAAGATGGCACTGCATGATTCACATATACGATAAAGAAACTAAACAGATGGCATTAACACCAAGCATGTCTAAACTAAGCAGATGACATCTTTGATGTATATAGTAAGCAATGCAAGGCACCATATGCATGATATTACCAACATCAGCATGCCAAGTTAGAGCAAAGACCTCATGGGGTAAATAGGAGTGGTCTTCTGCTTCTGAATTCCCCTCAGAATAGTTATCTTCCTCTTGATTACGATCCGAAATGGGTGGAGGGGGCTGCCTTTGCGCCCACCATGGAGCGACGTCTGCATGAAATTTTATTGCCACGCAAGGCTCGTCTCTTTTGCTCTACATGTTCAGTTCCATTGTGTACAATAACTGACATGCGTAGGAATAAAAAATAGTGAGATTATGTAAGGAGTGCATGCACAAATCCGGAGAGAAGGTAGCAAACTGTGGATAGACCCAAAACCAATGATAGCAGGCAGATAATAGCTTTAGTTAAAAAATACAGATAATGGCTCCTTTAATGTTTGTTTGCACCCAACATGAAACTCATAGTAGACACCCAAGATTAACCAGATAGTAGACAGATAGTACTGGTTGCTACCCCAATATGTACCCCACAACCATTTAAAAACTCAAGTTTCAGCATAAGTTTGGACCTGAGTCGGAGTCTAATAGGTGAACACGACGATAAAGTAGCATGTCATCATATTAAGCGATGCGTAACATAAGCAGACACGAAAGAGTGTGACCTCTCTTGCGGACCCGTGTAGTCCTCAAGGTCATCTGCTCAGTTGATGATGGTAATGCAGTTGTCGTGGCTGCCGGCGGCGGCGAAAGACAGTCTGGAGAGCGGATCCCTGCTGTGGTGAACCCTTCCATCGTTGGAGCAGCTGAGCTGGGGTGGAACACAACATCGCAGGAGTAGGACAAACCACACAAGGTTTTCTTTGACACATATCTGTAACAGAAGTAATTGTGTAAGGGCTTGTTTGAATTTGAGGATTCTAACAATGCATGGATAGGAAGTAGACAGGAATAGGATAGGAATGCACGTGCAAAACAGAGAATTTAAAAACACGGGATTTCTGCCAATCTGGGTGTTTGGTTCACAAGAATTGGAAGATCACAGGATGCAAAGAAGCATGGTGATATTAAGTCAAACCACAAGAAGTGTACAACCTCTTTAGCGAAGCCATGTCGATCTCAGCGTGATTGGATTGGTCGGTGAGGATGCTCCGTCTGACTTGGCTGTCGCAGGAGGGGAAGAAGATCTTAGGCGTCTGGAGATGGAGCCCGAGGTACTGCTCCGCTGTGATGCAGGGTTTCGTCGTTGGAGCAGCTCCGGTGAGTTGTACGACGCCGAGGCTGAAGCAGGACAAGAGAGACAACGTTAACCTGAGTAGAATTCTAATAGCATCTCCAATAGATGACGTAAAATACATAACCACAAACTGCTAGATGTATACATCAGCCGCTCATCTCTGAACTTAACTGTCGAAATTGAATTTAACTGTCAAAACTGAACTTAACTGTCGAAACTGAATTTTGTTGTCAAAACTAAATTTTACTGTCAAAACTGAACGCACTAGAGGTGAGGCTACAAGTAAGTCGACTGACTTTTTCATCTCTGGTCAGTCGATTTTGCAGCCATTGGATACAAAATCAAGGGCCTGCAGTTCATCTTCAACATCCACCCCCCTGAGCCGCCAGCCACCACTGGCCAAACAACCGCCCCCGCCGCCCACGGCCGACGGTGCGCTACCTCGCCCGCCCCGAAAAAACTCCCCACTGTCGGTCCGCCGCCGCCCCGGCCATTCCTGTAGCCCCCCCCCCCCTTGCCGAGCTTTTTCTCCGGCGATCCCCACGCCACCACCCCACCACCCCCGGGGACCACCGCCCCCACCCTGAACCCTAAGATAGATAGTGGGGTACCTCTCCGGTGAGCCCCCATCCTCGTTGTGGCTGGTTCTTCCTTAACTTCGGTGAGCCCCCCCCCCCCACCCCCTGAAAATTGACTGACCCAAAAGTCGATTAAGTCGACTGAAGTGTAGCTAAATCGGAGTAGCATCGCAAGCAAGAGCAAGAGCGAGAGCAGCAGCACGAGCAAGAGCAGACCAGGCAGGGGACTGAGAGCAAGAGCAGAGCAGCAGTGCGAGTGAGAGCTAAAGCAGCAGCAGCTCCTACTAATGTGGACGTCGCCACCGAGGGAGCGACACCGTGGAGGAAGTGGTCGGCGACGCCGTCGTGGATGGTGTCGCGCCGTGTTGGCTCGGGACCGAGCGTCGGCAGCACCGGAGATCGAATCAAGAAGAAAATGCGGCAATTAGTGTACAACCTCTTTGGTGGCGCCGATTAGGCCGCAGCTTCATCCGAGGAAACGGTGATGATGATGCTCTTCCGGTGGTGCTGGTGAATATGGCGGTGTGGGAATGGAGGTGGCGCGAAAGACGAGGGGAATGTCGGGGCAGCACCTTGGAGGTGGAGGATGGAGTG
This sequence comes from Triticum monococcum, assembly GCA_034509565.1. Classification (NCBI taxonomy): domain Eukaryota; kingdom Viridiplantae; phylum Streptophyta; class Magnoliopsida; order Poales; family Poaceae; genus Triticum; species Triticum monococcum. Next base: position 415,211,437 of record CM067845.1, read on the forward strand.
GCTGAACCGGCGGGACGACCAGATCGATGACGGATCCTCATCCAGTACGGTGGATGAGGGACGTCGAGGTGTTGCTGTGGACGACATCGTTGGGGAAGAGGCTCCGGCTGGGTGGCGGACGGAGGAGGGTGTGGGGCTTCACGAGTTTTGCCGGCCTCGGTGTACGAATGGGTGGGCAGATGGGTGTTGGAGAACGTAGTAATTTCAAAAAAATTCCTACGCACACGCAAGATCATGGTGATGCATCGCAACGAGGGGGAGAGTCTGATCTACGTACCCTTGTAGATCGCAACGGAAGCGTTGACACAACGTAGAGGAAGTAGTCGTACGTCTTCTTCCCGATCCGACCGATCCAAGCACCGTTACTCCGGCACCTCCGAGTTCTTAGCACACGTACAACTCGATGATGATCCCCGGGCTCCGATCCAGCGAAGCTTCGGGGAGGAGTTCCGTCAGCATGACGGCGTGGTGATGATCTTGATGTTCTACCGACGCAGGGCTTCGCCTAAGCACTACAACGATATGATCGAGGTGGAATATAGTGGCAGGGGGCACCGCACACGGCTAAGGAACGATCTCAATGATCAACTTGTGTGTCTAGAGGTGCCCCCTGCCCCCGTATATAAAGGTTGCCAGGGGGAGGGCTGGCCGGCCAAAGGAGGAGGGCGCAGGAGGAGTCCTACTCCTACCGGGAGTAGGACTCCCCCCCCCCAATCCTATTCCTAATAGGATTCCTCGAGAGAGAGAGAGAGAGAGGGGAGAAGGGGGCCGGCCACCTCTCCTAGTCCTAATAGGACAAGGGGAGGGGGGAGGCGTGCAGCCCACCTTGGGCTGCCCCTTTCACCTTTCCATTTGGTTCCCGGGGGGTTCCGGTAACCTCCCGGTACTCCGGTAAAATTCCCGATTTCACCCGGAACACTTCCGATGTCCAAACATAGGCTTCCAATATATCAATCTTTATGTCTTGACCATTTCGAGACTCCTCGTCATGTCCGTGATCACATCCGGGACTCCGAACAACCTTCGGTACATCAAAATGCATAAACTCATAATAACTGTCATCGTAACGTTAAGCGTGCGGACCCTACGGTTCAAGAACAATGTAGACATGACCGAGACACGTCTCCGGTCAATAACCAATAGCGGGACCTGGATGCCCATATTGGCTCCTACATATTCTACAAAGATCTTTATTGGTCAGGCCGCATAACAACATACGTTGTTCCCTTTGTCATCGGTATGTTACTTGCCCGAGATTCGATCGTCGGTGTCCAATACCTAGTTCAATCTCGTTACTGGCAAGTCTCTTTACTCGTTCCGTAATACATCATCTCACAACTAACATCTTAGTTATAATGCTTGCAAGGCTTATGTGATGTGTATTACCGAGAGGGCCCAGAGGTACCTCTTCGACAATCGGAGTGACAAATCCTATTCTCGAAATACGCCAACCCAACATCTACCATTGGAAACACCTGTAGTACTCCTTTATAATCACCCAGTTACGTTGTGATGTTTGGTAGTACCCAAAGTGTTCCTCTGGTAAACGGGAGTTGCATAATCTCATAGTCATAGGAACATGTATAAGTCATGAAGAAAGCAATAGCAACATACTAAACGATCGGGTGCTAAGCTAATGGAATGGGTCATGTCAATCAGATCATTCATCTAATGATGTGATCCCATTAATCAAATAACAACTCTTTGTCCATGGTTAGGAAACATAACCATCTTTGATTAACGAGCTAGCCAAGTAGAGGCATACTAGTGACACTCTGTTTGTCTATGTATTCACACATGTATTATGTTTCCGGTTAATAGAATTCTAGCATGAATAATAAACATTTATCATGATATAAGGAAATAAATAATAACTTTATGATTGCCTCTAGGGCATATTTCCTTCAGTCTCCCACTTGCACTAGAGTCAATAATCTAGATCACATCACCATGTGATTAACATCGATAGTTCACATCATCATGTGATTAACACCCATATTTCACATCGCCATGTGACCAATACCCAAAGGGTTTACTAGATTCAGTAATCTAGTTCACATATCTATGTGATTAACACCCAAAGAGTACTAAGGTGTGATCATGTTTTGCTTGTGAGATAATTTTAGTCAACGGGTCTGTCACATTCAGATCCGTAAGTATTTTGCAAGTTCTATGTCTACAATGCTCTACACGGAGCTACTCTAGCTAATTGCTCCCACTTTCAATATGTATCCAGATTGAGACTTTAGATTCATTTGGATCAGTGTCAAAAACTTGCATCGACGTAACCCTTTACGACGAACCTTTTTGTCACGTCCATAATCGAGAAACATATCCTTATTTCACTAAGGATAATTCTGACCGCTGTCCAGTGATCTACTCCTAGATCACTATTGTACTCCCTTGCCAAATCAGTGCAGGGTATACAATAGATCTGGTATACAGCATGACATACTTTATAGAACCTATGGCCAAGGCATAGGGAATGACTTTCATTCTCTTTATATCTTCTGCCGTGGTCGGGCTTTGAGTCTTACTCAACTTCACACCTTATAATACAGGCAAGAACTCTTTCTTTGACTGCTCCATTTTGAACTACTTCAAAATCTTGTCAAGGTATGTACTCATTGAAAAAACTTATCAAGCGTCTTGATCTATCTCTATAGATCTTGGAGCTCAATATGTAAGCAGCTTCACCGAAGTCTTTCTTTAAAAAACTCCTTTCAAACACTCCTTTATGCTTTATAGAATAATTCTACATTATTTCCAATCAACAATATGTCATTCACATATACTTATCAGAAATGTTGTAGTGCTCCCACTCACTTTCTTGTAAATACAGGCTTCATCGCAAGTCTGTATAAAACTATATGCTTTGATCAACTCATCAAAGCGTATATTCCAACTCCGAGATGCTTGCACCAGTCCACAGATGGATCGCTGGAGCTTGCACATTTTGTTAGCACCTTTCGGATTGACAAAACCTTCTGTTGCATCATATACAACTCTTCTTTAATAAATCCATTAAGGAATGCAGTTTTGTTTATCCATTTGCCAGATTTCATAAAATGCGGCAATTACTAACATGATTCGGACAGACTCAAGCATAGATACGAGTGAGAAGCTCTCATCGTAGTCAACACCTTGAACTTGTCGAAAACCTTTTGCGACAATTCTAGCTTTGTAGATAGTAACACTACTATCAACGTCTGTCTTCCTCTTGAAGATCCATTTATTTTCTATGGCTTGCCGATCATTGGGCAAATCCATCAAAGTCCATACTTTGTTCTCATACATGGATCATATCTCAGATTTCATGGCCTCAAACCATTTCGCGGAATTTGGGCTCATCATCGCTTCCTCATAGTTCGTAGGTTCGTCATGGTCAAGTAACATGACCTCCAGAACAGGATTACCGTACCACTCTGGTGCGGGTTTCACTCTGGTTTACCTACGAGATTCGGTAGTAACTTGATCCGAAGTTTCATGATCATTATCATTAGCTTCCTCACTAATTGGTGTAGGAGTCACAAGAACAGATTTCTGTGATGAACTACTTTTCAATAAAGGAGAAGGTACAATTACCTTATCAAGTTCTACTTTCCTCCCACTCACTTCTTTCGAGAGAAACTCCTTCTCTAGAAAGTATCCATTATAAGCAATGAATGTCTTGCCTTAGGATCTGTGATAGAAGCTGTACCCAACAGTCTCCTTTTGGGTATCCTATGAAGACATATTTCTCCAATTTGGTTTTGAGCTTATCAGGATGAAACTTTTTCACATAAGCATCACAACCCCAAACTTTAAGAAACGACTACTTTGGTTTCTTGCTAAACCACAGTTCAGATTGTGTCGTCTCAACGGACTTAGATGGTGCCCCTTTTTAACGTGAATGCAGTTGTCTCTAATGCATAACCCCAAAACGATAGTGGTAGATCGGTAAGAGACATCATAGATCGCACTATATCTAATAAAGTACGGTTATGACGTTTGGACACACCATTACACTATGGTGTTCCTTGTGGCGTGAGTAGTGAAACTATTTCAGATTGTTTTTAACTGAAGGCCAAACTCGTAACTCAAATACTCTTCTCTACGATCAGATCATAGAAACTTTATTTTCTTGTTACGATGATTTTTCACTTCACTCTGAAATTCTTTGAACTTTTCAAATGTTTCAGACTTATGTTTCATCAAGTAGATATACTCATATCTGCTCAAATCATCTGTGAAGATCAGAAAATAATGATACCTGTCGCGAGCCTCAATATTCATCGGACCACATACATCAGTATGTATGATTTCCAACAAATCTGTTGCTCGCTCCGGAGAATGGAGTCTTAGTCATCTTGCCCATAAGGCATGGTTCGCAAGCATCAAGTGATTCATAATCAAGTGATTCCAAAATCCCATCAGCATGGAGTTTCTTCATGTGCTTTACACCAATATGACCTAAACGGCAGTGCCACAAATAAGTTGCACTATCATTATTAACTTCGCATCTTTTGGTTTCAATATTATGAATATGTGTATCACTAAGATCGAGATCCAATAAACTATTTTCATTGGGTGTGTAACCATATAAGGTTTTATTCATGTAAACAGAACAACAATTTATTCTTTTACTTAAATGAATAACCATATTACAATAAACATGATCAAATCATATTCATGCTCAACGCAAACACCAAATAACTCTTATTTAGGTTCAACACTAATCCCGAAAGTATAGGGAGTGTGCGATGATAATCATATCAATCTTGGAACCACTTCCAACACACATCGTCACTTCACCCTTAACTAGTCTCTGTTCATTCTGCAACTCCCGTTTCGAGTTACTACTCTTAGCAACTGAACTAGCATCAAATACTGAGGGGTTGCTATAAACACTAGTAAAGTACACATCAATAACATGTATATCAAATATACTTATGTTCACTTTGCCATCCTTCTTATCCGCCAATCACTTGGGGTAGTTCCGCTTCCAGTGACCAGTCCCTTTGCAGTAGAAGCACTTAGTCTCAGGCTTAGGACCAGACTTGGGCTTCTTCACTTGAGCAGCAACTTGCTTGCTGTTCGTCTTGAAGTTCCCCTTTTTCCCTTTGCCCTTTTCTTGAAACTAGTGATCTTGTCAACCATCAACACTTGATGCTCTTTCTTGATTTCTACCTTCATTGATTTCATCATCATGAAAAGCTCGGGATTCGTTTTTGTCATCCCTTGCATACTATTGTTCATCACGAAGTTCTACTAACTTGGTGATGGTGACTAGAGAATTCTGTCAATCACTATCTTATCTGGAAGATTAACTCCCACTTGATTCAAGCGATTGTAGTACTCAGACAATCTAGGCACATGCTCACTAGTTGAGCGATTCTCCTCCATCTTTTAGCTATAGAACTTGTTGGAGACTTCATATCTCTCAACTCGGGTATTTGCTTGAAATATTAACTTCAACTCCTGGAACATCTCATATGGTCCATGACGTTCAAAACGTCTTCGAAGTCCTGATTCTAAGCCATTAAGCATGGTGCACTAAACTATCAAGTAGTCATCATATTGAGCTAGCCAAACGTTCATAACGTCTGCATCTGCTCCTGCAATAGGTCTGTCACCTAGCGGTGCATCAAGGACATAATTTTTCCGTGCAGCAATGATGATAAACCTCATATCACGGATCCAATCCGCATCATTGCTACTAACATCTTTCAACATAGTTTTTCTCTGGGAACATATCAAAATAAACACAGGGAAGCAACAACGCGAGCTATTGATCTACAACATAGATATGCTAATACTACCAGGACTAGGTTCAAGATAAATTAAAGTTCAATTAATCATATTACTTAAGAACTCCCACTTAGAAAGACATCCCTCTTATCTTCTAAGTGATCACGTGATCCAAATCAACTAAACCATAACCGATCATCACGTGAGATGGAGTAGTTTTCAATGGTGAACATCGTTATGTTGATCATATCTACTATATGATTCACGCTCGACCTTTCGGTCTCCGTGTTCCGAGGCCATATCTGCATATGCTAGGCTCGTCAAGTTTAACCTGAGTATTCTGCGTGTGCAAAACTGGCTTGCACCCGTTGTAGATGGACGTAGATCTTATCACACCCGATCATCACGTGGTGACTGGGCACGACAAACTTTGGCAACGGTGCATACTCAAGGAGAACACTTCTTGATAATTTAGTGAGAGATCATCTTATAATGCTACCGTCAATCAAAGCAAGATAAGATGCATAAAAGGATAAACATCACATGCAATCAATATAAGTGATATGATATGGCCATCATCATCTTGTGCTTGTGATCTCCATCTCCGAAGCACCGTCATGATCACCATCGTCACCGGCACGACACCTTGATCTCCATCGTAGCATCGTTGTCGTCTCGCCAATCTTATGCTTCCACGACTATCACTACCGCTTAGTAATAAAGTAAAGCATTACATCACGATTGCATTGCATACAATAAAGCGACAACCATATGGCTCCTGCCAGTTGCCGATAACTTGGTTACAAAACATGATCATCTCATACAATAAAATTTAGCATCATGCCTTGACCATATCACATCACAACATGCCCTGCAAAAACAAGTTAGACGTCCTCTACTTTGTTGTTGCAAGTTTTACGTGGCTGCTACGGGCTTAAGCAAGAACTCATCTCACCTACGCATCAAAACCACAACGATAGTTTGTCAAATAGACTCCGTTTTAACCTTCTCAAGGACCGGGCGTAGCCACACTCGGTTCAACTAAAGTTGGAGAGACAGTCGCCCGCAAGCCATCTATGTGCAAAGCACGTCGAGGGAACCGGTCTCGCGTAAGCGTACGCGTAAGGTTGGTCCAGGTCGTCTCGTCCAACAATACCGCCGAACCAAAGTATGACATGCTGGTAGGCAGTATGACTTGTATCGCCCACAACTCACTTGTGTTCTACTCGTGCAAATAACATCAAACCATAAAACCTAGGCTCGGATGCCACTGTTGGAGAACGTAGTAATTTCAAAAAAATTCCTACGCACACGCAAGATCATGGTGATGCATAGCAACGAGGGGGAGAGTCTGATCTACGTACCCTTGTAGATCGCAACGGAAGCGTTGACACAACGTAGAGGAAGTAGTCATACGTCTTCTTCCCGATCCGACCGATCCAAGCACCGTTACTCCGGCACCTCCGAGTTCTTAGCACAAGTATAGCTCGATGACGATCCCCGGGCTCCGATCCAGCAAAGCTTCAGGGAGGAGTTCCGTCAGCACGACGGCGTGGTGGCGATCTTGATGTTCTACCGACGCAGGGCTTCGCCTAAGCACTACAACGATATGATCGAGGTGGAATATAGTGGCAGGGGGCACCGCACACGGCTAAGGAACGATCTCAATGATCAAATTGTGTGTCTAGAGGTGCCCCTGCCCCCGTATATAAAGGTTGCCAGGGGGAGGGCTGGCCGGCCAAAGGAGGAGGGCGCAGGAGGAGCCCTACTCCTACCGGGAGTAGGACTCCCCCCCCAATCCTATTCCTAATAGGATTCCTCGAGAGAGAGAGAGAGAGAGGGAGAAGGGGGCCGGCCACCTCTCCTAGTCCTAATAGGACTAGGGGAGGGGGAGGCGCGCAGCCCACCTTGGGCTGCCCCTTTCACCTTTCCACTAAGGCCCAATAAGGCCCATTTGGTTCCCGGGGGGTTCCGGTAACCTCCCGGTACTCCAGTAAAATTCCCGATTTCACCCGGAACACTTCCGATGTCCAAACATAGGCTTCCAATATATCAATCTTTATGTCTCGACCATTTCGAGACTCCTCGTCATGTCCGTGATCACATCCGGGACTCCGAACAACCTTCGGTACATCAAAATGCATAAACTCATAATAACTATCATCGTAACGTTAAGCGTGCGGACCCTACAGTTCGAGAACAATGTAGACATGACCGAGACACGTCTCCGGTCAATAACCAATAGCGGGACCTTGATGCCCATATTGGCTCCTACATATTCTACGAAGATCTTTATCGGTCAGACCACATAACAACATACGTTGTTCCCTTTGTCATCGGTATGTTACTTGCCCGAGATTCGATCGTCGGTATCCAATACCTAGTTCAATCTCGGTACTGGCAAGTCTCTTTACTTGTTCCGTAATACATCATCTCACAACAAACATCTTAGTTATAATGCTTGCAAGGCTTATGTGATGTGTATTACCGAGAGGGCCCAGAGGTACCTCTCCGACAATCGGAGTGACAAATCCTATTCTCGAAATACGCCAACCCAACATCTACCATTGGAAACACCTGTAGTACTCCTTTATAATCACCCAGTTACGTTGCGACGTTTGGTAGTACCCAAAGTGTTCCTCCGGTAAACGGGAGTTGCATAATCTCATAGTCATAGGAACATGTATAAGTCATGAAGAAAGCAATAGCAACATACTAAACGATCGGGTGCTAAGCTAATGGAATGGGTCATGTCAATCAGATCATTCATCTAATGATGTGATCCCATTAATCAAATAACAACTCTTTGTCCATGGTTAGGAAACATAACCATCTTTGATTAACGAGCTAGTCAAGTAGAGGCATACTAGTGACACTCTGTTTGTCTAAGTATTCACACATGTATTATGTTTCCGGTTAATACAATTCTAGCATGAATAATAAACATTTATCATGATATAAGGAAATAAATAATAACTTTATTATTGCCTCTAGGGCATATTTCCTTCAATGGGATGGGAGTGGGGGAACCATGGCTTCAGGACACGCTTGTTCGAAATGTGGGGTAAGTTACGAAAGTACCCCCACCGATTTGAGGCAGTTCTTTCGGTTCAAGGGTATCACGGGCATTTCGCGTGTCGGGATTTCATAGGAGGTGGGAGTTTTCGCGCGTGTTGTAATTTTGGAATAGCAAGGCGCGGGTTGAGATGGAGGGAGTTGTCGGAGCACAACGAGACAAAGTTATATCTTAAATATTTCGGGCTAACAAGGCGCGGGTTGAAATTGCCGGACAAGCCTAACGTGTACTGTAACAAATCAATTCACACTACAAATGTCATTCAAAACTTTGAATTCATGTTATGTTCAATTAAAATATTTCGCTACATGTATAATGCATGCAACCTAGTACTCAAATATACGTTTTAGTGCATTCCAAATGTATATACTACCACTTCAATATGAACTAAATTTGAATTCATTTCTCTATTTGAATAAGATCTACAATAATGATTGTTGTGAAGTCAAAGCATTTGAATTCGTCTCTCTGTTTTAATAAGATCTACAATCGTCATTATTGTCAAGTTATACCATCATTTGTGTATTATCTTCACAGCACACCACATGATTAGTCTCAAGTTACATATGAACTATGTGTACTATATGAACTCAAACTCGGTTTTTTGAATCCACTTTATGTAGATTTCAAATCATAGTACATTTCAAGCTCTAGCTAGATCTTCACAAACTAAACCATGTCTCATATGTATAATGTGTTTATCACATTATGTATGGTGCCCCGCCCCCTACGCCTACAAGTATTTAGATGTGAGTTGCAAACACCACACATTACCACAAATTCAAATAAAATGTGAGAATGTTTGATATATAGTATTGTTTAGATTGTTCGATATTTAGTTGTAAGCTGCAAACGCCACACATTATCACAAATTCAAATAAAATGTGAGATTGTTCGATGTACAGTATGGTTTAGATTGTTCGACATTTAGCTGTGAGTTGCAAACGCCATGCATCATCACATTATGGTATAACATGTGCAAAACCACAACACGCGTATCACCGCTATATTCATGCATACATATGTTCAAAACACTATGATCTCCTATTCAAATATATGAATCCACTTTCATATCAAATTATGATCTTTGTTAGTCTCTTACACCCACACAATCATCTATCCTTTGTAGCTACCACTAACTTTCTCTCGTGCATGCACACGCCCTCCTCGCCCTCCCCCTCCCTCAGCATTCTATCCATCACGCACATTCTTTTTTTCCTTTAGGTCGTTCTCCCACAGTCTCCACAACTCCTTTCCGACACACACCGATCGATAAACCTCTCCAGCGATGTCTGCCTACAACATACACACGCACCTTCAATCTCCTCCTTTATGTGTCCTTGCCTCGTGTCTCTCATAAGGTCCCACACACGTGTAAACTCTCGCCCCTCTTTTCATCATTCTCACAACCGCACACTCCTCCCCCTATCTAGCTAGTAGCAGGGCCTCTCGCACCACCTCCTAGCTCCATTCCTTCTGTCTATCCGTCTCGCCGGGCCTTATTTGCCTCTAACAAATGGACATGCACCGACCGATCTCCCGCTATGCATATAGCTAGCTAGGTCCTTATAACTCGTTTTCCCCACGCGTCGATCGATCTACCTCATTAGTTATGTCTCTCCCTTCCTCCGACAAACAACAATTGATCTACCGATCTACTTAGGTTTGCTTACCAAACACATGGTTCCCCTTCATCATCCATGGATGTGTCCCGACAGATCTATCACGCACAGGCACACACAGAAACACATCCCCACTCTTATTGATAATATTGTAGTTCCACCCTCAGTTTTTCTAGTAGGCCTCTCCCACCATCTTCGAGAAGAAACTCCATCACCCATATAGCACTCTACCCCTCTCCGTCCCTCTCTCTCTGTCCCATCCTATTTCCCGTCCTTCAGTTATGTATGGATGTTGACCGATCTTCCTCAAGACATAGCTAGGTCTCTCCTTCTCAACACATATACGAGTCGTTCTACCTCTATAGTTAGGCATCTACCTACCCCTCCCACCACCCCCTCCCACACACACACACACACACGATACATCGAGCACTCTAGTCATGTCTCCCTGCCACACACAAACTTGACCTGTGCCCTCTGACGTTCTGGTAGCTAGGTCAGTCGCCCTATATCTTTGGCTTGCACACACACACAATTTCGATGGCTCTCTTCATCGATCTCGCACCCACCCACTTGATCCTCTCTTCGACTCTATCAATATCTATGACCCCTCCCTCTCTTCTCGTGGATCGCCCGACCCTCTATATATGATATGGATAGGTCTCCATTTCACACACATTGCATGCAATTTTTTTTTGAGATGTCATCGACACATATTCCCACAAATACATTCACGAAATCAACCTCCCCCCCCAAAAAAACAAAAAACACTCATGAATGCACAAGCCATTTGTCTAGGTTTGTATCTCTCTCACACACCCACGTAGGTGGGGACGTGCACGAAGAGAAGAGGTGCATGCACATCGCACGTACTCCCGTCTCTTTCCCAACCACACCTGCGCGGGTACATGGTGGAGCTCATTTCTGTATGAAAAGGCAGCCCACGTGGTAATTTGACATGTGTACTGGTTGTCCACTAGATGGAGGGAGGATCGTCTACCACGGGTGAACAAACAAATTGCGACTTGACGCGTTATGTTAAGAAAGAGGCAAACCATGTGGGGCCTACCTTAGAGGCAAGGCTCTATACACTGGAGTACTTTTGATGTGTCCCGTCAACTCGCAGAACGAGGAGAAGCTTTCTTGTACGCCGTCTCCCCTGCCCACGGGCGCGATGGCTCGCAGGATGAGGTGAAGCTTGCTTTCTACGCCTTACGCCCGCTCCCTCGCCCACGCGCGTGGTGGCTCGCAGGACGAGGAGAAAAATTTACTAGTACTCCCTCCGTTTACTCCTTGTCCCTACCTTGGTTAGAGAGATTATCATATTGTTTGGAATATATGTCCTTTAGTATATTTCAATATGAACTATTAGTACATACTCCAAACACTGATGTATATAGACGTATTTTAGAGTGTAGATTCACTCATTTTGCTCCGTATGTAGTCCATATTGAAACGGACGTAATAGTACGCACTCTCCCTTGCCCCTCGACCCTCGCCATGTGGTGGACGTACAGCAATTCATTCGGTCTCATATAGCCAGAACGATATATACTGCAGTACCATTATTGCTCAACTTCCCGAAGAGGCGAAGAGCCAATCGCAAGGTTAATAGTTTGGAGATGCCAAGCGCAAGGTTTATAGGAGAACGAGTAGTAGGTGCTGCGTCATTTATAAATAAAGTTGTAGTGTGAGGTGGGCCATGTAATCACTGAGCCTGCGTGTTTTCACTGCTCTTGCACTCCTCCGTCGTAAGAATGGAGAAAATTGTAATCTAGTAGTACCTCCTTTTGCCGAAAGCGTGGGACATCCAGCAGTCCTACCACCTCAGTAATAATGACCAATGAGCTGTCAAATCACATAGACCCAGCAGTAAGTTGGACGGACGAAGCAACCATCACTCTTGAATCCGCTTCTCCCTTCAATGTAGGCGCCAGTGAGAGGTCACGTCCGCTCTGCCCAGGCATGAATGCGGCACCGATTCTTTGGAGCGGCGCTGGCCGTTTCGGGCGGGAAGCGCGCGCGGGCGATGGATGGGCTTTGGGTGGGCCAGGCTGGTCAGGAGCGGGCGTGGCAAATGTCCACCTGTCCCTACCGGACACTCGGAAATGAGAGGATGCACCGACTCTCGCGGATAAAATCGTACACTACACACCATCTCTCTATAGGAGTAGGTCGATCTGTCACTCTCTCTAACCCACATGTTGTTAAACACACACACGCACACGCACACACAGGTTCATAGAATAGGAAAATCGTGCGAGTGCGAAGCCACGGGAAGTGAGATACAAATGGAGTATGTACAAGAAGAGAAGAGGTGACGAATATTCGATCAAACCTGGACTGAGGAGTAGTAATCCCTCCGTCTAGGTGTTAAGTCATCCTACGGAAATCAGATATTCCCAAAATGTTTAGGCGTCGTCCATTAACTTCGCATCTCAATCCCCTCCTGGCCTCATTGCTAGCGAGTAACAATACTTAGGGAGCGTTTGGATCCTTAGCAAGAACAGCTTATAGCATAGCCGGGCAAGGTTAGGCGTTTGGAACTGTTAAAATATGTTAGCTTTTGTGGGCCAGCTAGCTTGGGTGGGCTAGAAAAACCTTGCTAGCTCAGGAGAGCCAGATCGGCTCGCTTCCGCCGGCAAACTTCGCGTAGTAGTAACATAGACTAGTAACATATGCATGTTGTACTAGTCCAAGTTACTCACCACTATGACCAGCCTAAGCAATGTTACCAAACGCTCCTTACTCTGCCTTGTTATCTCCCCCGGAAACCCAATGCACGAAGCGCAACTACGCGTTGATCAGTCAAGAAATCAAAGTCGGCTTGCATGCGAGTTAATATGTGGCCCTGCATGGTAGCTAAAACGGCATCTCTTAGTTGTTTGGATTAATTGTTGCATTTAGAGACAGAAATCAGGGCTTTGGTTGGAGGAATGATCGGTCAAGTTTCTCCTTCTCCTCCAATCTGCTTGCACCTTGGTCCCGCTGCACCTTCCAACGTGACTTATTACACCTAAATGGAGGGAGTCGTACGAGATACGGTGGCACGCTAACTTAGGTCGAATACAGGTGCCCAAAATTGTGTGCATGTTATAATAAGGATTCACTTAAAATAGTACGTGAGCAAACAGAGGGATCAATTGGACAGTGTTCCCGAGCAGTAGCGAGATGTGTGAGGTAAGATACACCGCTTGCGCTTTTAATTTTTCTTATTAATTTGTTTGTTTCACCCTCTGACTGGTGGGACCCAACGTACTATGTGGAGAGAGGTAAGGTGACTAAGGCTGCATTATTTCTGCACCACTGTGGATAGTCTTACCACCAAAGCCACATGACACAGTTATGATTTAAATCCCAATGACTCCCACACACAAAAAAACACAGCATGCTTGTCACACGAATGCAGGAATGTATAAAAGGTTATTTTCCTCTCGTTGAACATAACAGGAGGGTTGTGTAGCTGGTTAGCCTATTCGCTCATCAAACTTGAGGTCTCGGGTTCGATAACTACACTTGAGCATAATTCGTGCCAGGAGGATTCTTTGACTGGTCAAAATGGATGGATACGGAGCTATACAATCTCGTAGTGACCGTATAATCACCTCATCACATATAAGTTGCAGCCTCGGCGCTTGTTTTCTAGGGTTTGCACTCTTCACACTCTCTCCAGTATATATATACACGCTAGAGCCGCAGCGCTTGTAGTTGCTCTCTTCACACTCTCTCACCCTCTCCAGATCTAAACAAGACTTTGTTGGCCTCTCTCTCTCCCCTCACTGTTGGTCTACTTGTAGTTGCTCTCTTCACACTCTCTCACCCTCTCCAGATCTAAACAAGACTTCGTTGGCCTCTCTCTCTCCCCTCACTACTGGTCAAAGAGCCGGCAGGATCCGTCCGCCGGGAAGGGAAGGAGGCTTAACGCTGTCGCTGTCGACGAGGAAGGGAATCCACTACCGGCGCAGCTATTCACTTTCACCCAGAGGCGGCGCGGGAGGGACACCGACCCCTTCTTCTTCGCCGTCATACATAGTGTGGGTCGAACGGCCTCCGGTCGCCCACCGAACCACACCCCAAGAACCTTAAGGTATAATTTACTTATTCCACATGCATTGCTCTAGCTGCATGTGGGCTTTTTCCGCTTCTACACTTGAATCTAGGTGTTGGATCAAACAGGAAAGTAGTGGGGAAAGTTGTATACCATGAATCTTGGACGTGGTTCAAAGAGGAAAGGAATGGGGGAAAGTAGTGGGAAAAGTTGTATAGCATGAATCTAGGATGTGGTTCAAAAAGGAAAGGAGGGGGGAAAGTAGTGGGGAAAGTTGCATCGCATGAATCTAAGACGTGGTTCAAAGAGGACATGAGTGGGGGAAAGTAGTGGGGAAAGTTGTATAGCATAAATCTAGGACGTGGTTCACAGAGGAAAGGAAGTGGGAAAAGTACTAGTACAGACTGGCTATCCAGCACCTACGTTGGTCGAAAAGGGAAAACAATGACAAACGCAGTATGCACATCAGTAATGAACTAGTCTTTTGTTTTGGGGGACAAGGCTGTAGAGTTTGAGCAGGACAAGATTTGTTGCGCTCACATAGGGAAAGGTGTCTAAAGATAATAAAACTGGGACCAACACAAATATGCTCCTTGGTTGTTTGTTCTTTGTTGCAACAGACTGTGCATCACCCCAGTACATCGGTAGATGCACATGGTGCTGGTGCGTCCACTGTCCCGTGCTACTCTTTAGCTGTTGTTAATCTAAGGCCCTGTTTCGTTAAAAACTCCCTAGTCCCTACCTGCTTGGTTCCAGGGACTAAACATGGACTAGAGGTTATTAAATGACATGCTAAAAGACCATGTTACCCCTAGTAATGAACTAATAGAGACAAGGTGCGACGCATGGCAGGGGCAACTATTGGAAAAAGTCCCAAAAAGACTCTCCCTCGGGGTCTTCTTTCTTTAGTCCCAAATGCCCACTTTTAGTCCCTAAAAGTCCCTCATGTTTGGTTTAGATGGGACTGACATGGAGTGTTTTTAGTCCCTCCACCAAAATGTCCCTGTAAACAAGCACCCTCTAATAATGCCGCTGGAAAATTGATGCAATGCCACGGTTAAAAGAAAATTACATGTTTAACGAATTTTATTGTTAATATAATCTCTCTGTTAATATTAATCAATGCCGCCGTTTGAGAAATGCTATTGTCTTGCTTTCTTTCCCATTTAGATAAGGTAGATGCTTCTTTTTGTTGGCTTCTGTGTCATCCATTGTTATTGACCACTACTTGTTTCCTTTGCACCTCTGTGTAAACAGGGTTATCTACTTCACCTCGTTGCCATTGTGACCTTTTGTTGCACTGCACAAAACACTTTTGTTTTAAGAGTGTTTTGTGCAGCTCAACCAAAGTGTCACACCAACAACGTTGCTTGATTGCTTGATCTTAGTGGAACTACACAAGAGGAGATCTTACTTCCTATCCGTGTTGGCAAATTTGGTTCAGATCTTCTTCTTGTGAGTTGTTTGAATTCCGCGTCATGAGAGGTCAGTACTAGCCTTCTTTCACATGATTCTGCAGTGTGCTTTCATATGTTGTGCTACGTGTACGGTAATATTTCTTAATTTTAGTGAACTGCACAAATGGATACAAGACTTCCAATCTATATGTGCACAGCAATATCCCATTGAGGTAAGATAAGGATATTTCACAACTGTTGGCCTGTATTTTGCCAATTTCATCACAAAATTAATGTCATTGTTTAGTGCTATACTTGTGCAACCTAATTGGCATGCCAAATACATTGAAGGCGAAGCTTGTCTGTTATTGAACCAAGTGATGAAGGGGAAGAACAAGCGAAAGAAAAACAAAAATCAACTCCTGGTGCTGTAATGAAGCATTGGAACTGTGATGACACAAGTAATGATATAGTTTTGCATCTTAATTTTTTGCTATGGCTGGAATGAGCAATTGTTTTGCCACTGATTTGATGCCACTCTGAATTTAATATGTAATTATCTCTACTTGTGCAAATAGGGATCTTCTTTGAAGATACCATATATTTTAGTGGAACTGCACAAGAAGATGTTGGAAACATTAATCTAATCGAGGAGTATATAGTAAGCATGGCCACCATAGTAGATAGCAACAGATGGTTCCGGAGAAGTGCTTCATCTATATGCTCTACACAATAAGCCTCCTGACAAAGGTTGGTACTCGCCCACTGATTTCATCCATATGATTGAGCTTTGTCATCTCTATTGGTGTTGTGCTACTGTTTAGATACCATCATCAAAAGGTGGTATTGTCCTTGAGAAGTGCTTCATCTGTGTTGTTTTAAATATTTCCTTTCCTTTTTTCGAGCAAATAGGGATGCTAGCATTTAGTTATCCTCTTGTCTTTGCACAACATGATCATCCTCCTCTGAAGAAGAATATGGAGTACGTGAAGTGACTAGTTCGACTATGCCGGGATGAAGAAGCCCTGTCTATCTTCTCATCAGAAGGAGCAGTTGAAGGATGGTTACATTACCCCCACAAGACCAAACTAACTTCAGCTTAGAAGGACTGACAAATCTCCATTTTCTTGTTGTGATGCGCGAGTACAATGTTGTTCTAGCATTCTTTCCGGTGAGTTCCATTTTTCTAAAAGTGTGCTCTACATGGACCATGTAGGTGCATGTTTAAATTGTCAATTCATAGTACAGTTTTCTTTATACTAATCACTCTTTTTGTATTTGTGCAAACAAGGGTGCTCAGCTTGATTTCAATGGGAATTGCACAAAATGTTCATGAATACATCGAATCATTCATTTCCACCACAAGAAAGGAGGTGCCGATAAGTTCAAGGTGTTGCAACATATAAGGGCGAAACCATACAAGCTACGTGCGAATTTTGTTGATTTTGGTGGAACTGCACAAAAAGAACAGCTGGTTTATTTAGCACGAGGTGCCATGTCAATGTCCGAACTGATGGCAAACCCTGCCCATTCCACAATCGTAGGCATTTGATATTTTGGAATGGGAAAACCTTGTCAAATTTTGCTCATTGATTTTAGCAAGAAGACATGCGTTTGATATTTTCGAATGGGACGCCCTTTGCTGCCAGCAGCATCGATCCATTTTTTCTTTATTCTTTAGTTGTGAAGTAAATATTGGCTCTGACATGTGAATCGCTGAGATGCATAATCATCGATTGTTTTGAATGTTCTCTATGAATTGCCAGGCCTGTGTGTTTGATTGCAATGTACAGGAACGCTAAAAAGCTGCTCAAACTCTTTGTACTCCTTCTGTTCCTTTTTACTTCGCACATTGCGAAAGTGCATACTTTTTTCTATAATATTGGTCAAAGTAGAGATACTTTGACTACAGACAAAACTTGTGTGCAGACTAGAAAGGACCGCAGGGAGTACATGTGAAACTGCTGCAAACGAGGTGATCACCCTGGGAATAATGCTAGTACGTATTGTTTTGCATGTTCATCCAATGCCAGTGATACAAGAATTCGAACTAATCAAAATAAATTTATTCATACATGGACGGATTTCATATAAATATGCAGGATTTCATTACATTTCATGCATTCTTCAACTAAAAAGGGGTGCGCTGGAGGTATAATTAATTAACCTAAGCTACCCACCTGTGTCCAGCTGAGCCGAACAGAAGCTTCAGTAACTTAACTGCAGGTGAAGTTGCATAACTGACATGTGGCCCAGATGCCTGTTGGGCCCACGTGTCAGTTAGCCAACTACACCAGCAGTTAAATAGAAGCAGCGTCCTTCTCCAACATAGCTCTCCGACTCCACGTCGCCGCCAAGAAGCTAACCGGTATCAGTGGTCAACCCGCTTAGCTTGTCATAGTGATTATGGCAACTAGGAGCCCATTGATCAGGATCCCCACATGACAAACACCTTTCTTCTTGTCATTCTTCTTCTTGAAGTTCGTGTGTTGCACAACCTTGTTCTTCTCAAACTTTGCTTTACCATCAAACTTGCCCTTGTTCTTGAACTTGTGGGGCTGGAAGTTCTTCTTCTATACCAGATTGGCACTAGATCCTCCCTCAATTCCTCGAGCATATGTGTCCTTTGCTCTCGCCTTTTCTTCCACATCAAGAGTGCCAAGGAGATCCATGAAGGAGGAAGCTTAGTGATGATACCTCTGGCAACAAACTTGTCCGGTAGCATACAACTAAAGTGCTCAAGTTTTCTAGCAAATGATTGTATCTCATGAGCTTGCTCAACCACGGAGCGCTCTTCAATCATCCTATAATCATAGAATTGCTCCATGATGTAAAGCTCAGTGCCAGCAACCGGAGGGTAGCAGCATGGCCTTACTTGGACCCGAACGGTGGTGACCTACCGTGTTCTACTCTTCCTCGTTTTCTATGTGGCGCGGCCTCATTGGCAGTGGGGCGGGGCCTCGGCGGAGCCGGCGATGTCATCTGTCTCATTGCCGGTGGGCGGCGCCTCGGCGGAGCAGGGGAAATCCTCCCCCTCGTCCTCGGTCTCGCCAAATAGCGCCTCGCCCGCTTCATCGCCCTCTTTGTAGGCAACCGCAACCTCCGCCACCCACATGCGGTACCGCCAGCGCTC
This sequence comes from Triticum monococcum, assembly GCA_034509565.1. Taxonomy (NCBI): domain Eukaryota; kingdom Viridiplantae; phylum Streptophyta; class Magnoliopsida; order Poales; family Poaceae; genus Triticum; species Triticum monococcum. Next base: position 415,230,443 of record CM067845.1, read on the forward strand.
GAGGCAGCCCTCGCGCGCGGAGCGGTACGAGTCGAGCAGCGCCTCCTGCTCCGCCCGCTCTGCGGTGATCTGCTCCTCCGCCTGCAGGTGCTCCTGGAGGAGATGGTGGTTGTAGGCGGCGTCGGCCTGCGCCTCCCGGAACTGCTCCTCACGCTTCTGCCTCACCGTGTTCATATATTGGGCACGGGCCTCGTCGATGGTCATGGTGCAATGCACCGGCGAGGATGGCGCGGAGGAGGGGGTTGGCGCCGGATCGTCGACTACCATGTTCTCCATTGGGACGTCATCGTCCTCCGGCTGCCTGCCGGCCAGCCAGTCGGCAGCAATGGCTGCCATCTCCTTGTGGTCCATCGTCCGCCCATCCCAAAGAGCGCTGGAGCGCGAGGAAGCCATGGTGGGCAGTAGTGGTGTGGACAGGAGAATAGGAACGGATGCGGATGACTGCGGCTATGGCCGGCGCAACAGTTTATATAGCAATGGTGGGCGGAGGAGGGATGGACGTGTGGCACCGCAGTAGCCGCCTCGGCAACCGCCTATCATTAATGTGGGCGGCAGAAGGACGGACAGGTGGCACTTGTGTCGTTTGAAGGCGGAGCAATCGCATGCACCAGGAAGCGGGGCGGGTGGCGCTGACCATTTCGGGCGGAAAGCGTGTGCGGGCAAGGGAGGTGGTCTGGGTGGGCCAGGGCAGTCAGACTCGTGCTTGGCAGCGGGTCAGTCCAGCAGCCGGACATGCTGGCTCGCCAGCTACCTCGCCGAACTGAGCGACGACAATCGGACGATGGACGTAGCTTCCGACCAGGAGCCGGCGCCACTGTCCAAGCCGGTTCATGCCGTGTTCACCATAGAGCAGGTGCGGCCGCACTTCGACACCCTAATGGCAGAAGATCTACCAGTGCAAGAGGACCTGTGCTGCAACCTTCATCTCCTCAACGAGCATCGGTGAACAAGCGAACGACAATGTCGTCGCGGACATGTGGCCCTATGATCCTGGCGTCCCGAATGAGCAGCTGGTGCTGTATCAGACCATCCGTAGGGCCTGCAAGGCCCTCTCCGTAGTACTTCGAGTTGTTGCGCTCGCCGTGGCGCCGCCGTCTCGCGTTGTCAACATGGTCAATGGACATGAGGATAAGGAGATGACTTTACTTGGAGAGGATGACAGTGGGGACCCACCAGGGCCATAGCCGCACGTACGCAAGTGCCTCCTTATTAGTATATAAAATTATAATTTTTTTGCTTCCTCCTGGTTTCCTAACATCACGGTCCCGCACCATTGTCAACCCATGTAGTCCATAAACGAGAGAATTGCACAAGAAGCGGCTGATAGCTGGGACCAAGCAGCTCGAGCAGTATTTGTGTTTTTGAGGTGTGAGCACTGCAGAGTTTTTCGTGAGCGATGTTTAGCCCAGATATTATTTTTTCTCCTTTGAACAACAACCAAAACATCACTGCAGCTATTAACTGGGCGGGCTGTGGCCCATCTAGCCCAGGCCAGATATCCAGCCCAGATCTTAATTTTTTTCAAGCTGAAAATGGCTAGCCCAGCTATACTTTTTTTAGGAATACCCACGCAAGGTCAAGTTGTTATTCTCCACCCCGCTGGGCTGCAAATCTTTCCTAGGAGGGATGCATTAGGCTTAACAAGAAAATGGGCTTTAAAAATAATAAATGGGATGTAATTATAAAAACTGGGCACTAACTATAAAAAATGCACCAAACACGTAATTACTTTATAAAATATTATTTTTGGATATTGAAAATTTTAATTTCATTAATTATTGCGAGCGCAATGTTTCGTTGGATTTTTATGTAATATAAATTTATATTGAAATTGTATTTAATCTGACTAGAAATTTCGGGATAAAAATATTTCAGATCCCATCAAAATGTGGGAAATTTTATTGAATTCTGTTTTGAACGGTTGGTTGAAATGTGATGTACTTTTAACAAACTGTAAATGGGTTGTAGTAAATTCCATTAGAATTCAGAAATTGGCTGCGCATTCTTACAAATCTCAAATGGGCTATAAGTTCTCTGCCACACACTTGTGGCCTTACTAAGTTGACGCGTCCCCTCAAAAAAAAGAGTTGATGCGTATGCAAGGCTTTGTCTGAAGGAAATATGCCCTAGAGGCAATAATAAAGTTATTATTTATTTCCTTATATCATGATAAATGTTTATTATTCATGCTAGAATTGTATTAACCGGAAACATAATACATGTGTGAATACATAGAGAAACAGAGTGTCACTAGTATGCCTCTACTTGACTAGCTCATTAATCAAAGATGGTTATGTTTCCTAACCATGAACAAAGAGTTGTTATTTGATTAATGAGGTCACATCATTAGTTGAATGATCTGATTGACATGACCCATTCCATTAGCTTAGCACCCGATCGTTTAGTATGTTGCTATTGCTTTCTTCATGACTTATACATGTTCCTATGACTATGAGATTATGCAACTCCCATTTGCCGGAGGAACACTTTGGGTACTACCAAACGTCACAATGTAACTGGGTGATTATAAAGGAGTACTACAGGTGTCTCCAATGGTAGATGTTGGGTTGGCGTATTTCGAGATTAGGGTTTGTCACTCCGATTGTCGGAGAGGTATCTCTGGGCCCTCTCGGTAATACACATCACATAAGCCTTGCAAGCATTATGACTAAGATGTTAGTTGTGAGATGATGTATTACGGAACGAGTAAAGAGACTTGCCGGTAACGAGATTGAACTAGGTATTGGATACCGACGATCGAATCTCGGGCAAGTAACATACCGATGACAAAGGGAACAACGTATGTTGTTATGCGGTCTGACCGATAAAGATCTTCGTAGAATATGTAGGAGCCAATATGGGCATCCAGGTCCCGCTATTGGTTATTGACCGGAGACATGTCTCGGTCATGTCTACATTGTTCTCGAACCGTAGGGTCCGCACGCTTAACATTACGATGACAGTTATTATGAGTTTATGCATTTTGATGTACCGAAGGTTGTTCGGAGTCCCGGATGTGATCACTGACATGACGAGGAGTCTCGAAATGGTCGAGACATAAAGATTGATATATTTCAAGCCTATGTTTGGACATCGGAAGTGTTCCGGGTGAAATCGGGAATTTTACCGGAGTACCGGGAGGTTACCGGAACCCCCCGGGAACCAAATGGGCCTTATTGGGCCTTAGTGGAAAGGTGAAAGGGGCAGCCCAAGGTGGGCTGCGCGCCACCCCCCTCCCCTAGTCCTATTAGGACCAGGAGAGGTGGCCGGCCACCTCTCTCCCTCTCTTTCCACTTGGGAGTCCTATTAGGAATAGGATTGGGGGGAGTCCTACTCCCGGTAGGAGTAGGACTCCTCCTGCGCCTTCCTAGCTTGGCCGGCCAGCCCTCCCCTGTCAACCTTTATATACGGGGGCAGGGGGCACCTCTAGACACACAAGTTGATCCTTGAGATCGTTCCTTAGCCATGTGCGATGCCCCCTGCCACCAAATTCCACCTCGATCATACCGTTGTAGTCCTTAGGCGAAGCCCTGCGTCGGTAGTACATCAAGATCGTCACCACGCCGTCGTGCTGACGGAACTCCTCCCCGAAGCTTTGCTGGATCGGAGCCCGGGGATCGTCATCGAGCTGAACGTGTGCTAAGAACTCGGAGGTGCCGGAGTAACGGTGCTTGGATCGGTCGGATCGGGAAGAAGACGTACGACTACTTCCTCTATGTTGTGTCAACGCTTCCGTTGCGATCTACAAGGGTATGTAGATCAGACTCTCCCCCTCGTTGCTATGCATCACCATGATCTTACGTGTGCGTGGGAAATTTTTTGAAATTACTACATTCCCCAACAGTGGCATCCGAGCCTAGGTTTTATGGTTTGATGTTATTTGCACGAGTAGAACACAAGTGAGTTGTGGGCGATACAAGTCATACTGCCTACCAGCATGTCATACTTTGGTTCGACGGTATTGTTGGACGAGACGACCCGGACCAACCTTACGCGTACGCTTACGCGAGACCGGTTCCCTCGACGTGCTTTGCACATAGATGGCTTGCGGGCGACTGTCTCTCCAACTTTAGTTGAACCGAGTGTGGCTACGCCCGGTCCTTGAGAAGGTTAAAATGGAGTCTATTTGACAAACTATCGTTGTGGTTTTGATGCGTAGGTGAGATGAGTTCTTGCTTAAGCCCGTAGCAGCCACGTAAAACTTGCAACAACAAAGTAGAGGACGTCTAACTTGTTTTTGCAGGGCATGTTGTGATGTGATATGGTCAAGGCATGATGCTGATTTTATTGTATGAGATGATCATGTTTTGTAACCAAGTTATCGGCAACTGGCAGGAGCCATATGGTTGTCGCTTTATTGTATGCAATGCAATCGCGATGTAATGCTTTACTTTATTGCTAAGCGGTAGTGATAGTCGTGGAAGCATAAGATTGGCGAGACGACAACGATGCTACGATGGAGATCAAGGTGTCGCGCCGGTGACGATGGTGATCATGACGGTGCTTCGGAGATGGAGATCACAAGCACAAGATGATGATGGCCATATCATATCACTTATATTGATTGCATGTGATGTTTATCCTTTTATGCATCTTATCTTGCTTTGATTGACGGTAGCATTATAAGATGATCTCTCACTAAATTATCAAGAAGTGTTCTCCCTGAGTATGCACCGTTGCCAAAGTTCGTCGTGCCCAGACACCACGTGATGATCGGGTGTGATAAGCTCTACGTCCATCTACAACGGGTGCAAGCCAGTTTTGCACACGCAGAATACTCAGGTTAAACTTGACGAGCCTAGCATATGCAGATATGGCCTCGGAACACAGAGACCGAAAGGTCCAGCGTGAATCATATAGTAGATATGATCAACATAACGATGTTCACCATTGAAAACTACTCCATCTCACGTGATGATCGGTTATGGTTTAGTTGATTTGGATCACGTGATCACTTAGAGGATTAGAGGGATGTCTGTCTAAGTGGGAGTTCTTAAGTAATTTGATTAACTGAACTTAAACTTATCATGAACTTAGTACCTGATAGTATCTTGCTTGTTTATGTTGATTGTAGATAGATGGCTCGTGCTATTGTTCCGTTGAATTTTAATGCGTTCCTTGAGAAAGCAAAGTTGAAAGATGATGGTAGCAATTACACGGACTGGGTCCGTAACCTGAGGATTATCCTCATTGCTGCACAGAAGAATTACGTCCTGGAAGCACCGCTGGGTGCCAGGCCTGCTGCTAGAGCAACACCAGATGTTATGAACGTCTGGCAGAGCAAAGCTGATGACTACTCGATAGTTCAGTGTGCCATGCTTTACGGCTTAGAATCGGGACTTCAACGACGTTTTGAACGTCATGGAGCATATGAGATGTTCCAGGAGTTGAAGTTAATATTTCGAGCAAATGCCCGAATTGAGAGATATGAAGTCTCCAATAAGTTCTATAGCTGCAAGATGGAGGAGAACAGTTCTGTCAGTGAGCATATACTCAAAATGTCTGGGTATAATAATCACTTGATTCAGATGGGAGTTAATCTTCCAGATGATTGCCTCATTGACAGAATTCTCCAATCACTGCCACCAAGCTACAAGAGCTTCGTGATGAACTATAATATGCAAGGGATGAACAAGACTATTCCCGAGCTCTTCGCAATGCTGAAAGCTGCGGAGGTAGAAATCAAGAAGGAGCATCAAGTGTTGATGGTCAACAAGACCACTAGTTTCAAGAAAAAGGGCAAAGGGAGAAGAAGGGGAACTTCAAGAAGAACAGCAAGCAAGTTGCTGCTCAGGAGAAGAAACCCAAGTCTAGACCTAAGCCTGAAACTGAGTGCTTCTACTGCAAGCAGACTGGTCACTGGAAGCGGAACTGCCCCAAGTATTTGGCGGATAAGAAGGATGGCAAGGTGAACAAAGGTATATGTGATATACATGTTATTGATGTGTACCTTACTAGAGCTCGCAGTAGCACCTGGGTATTTGATACTGGTTCTGTTGCTAATATTTGCAACTCGAAACAGGGACTACGGAATAAGCGGACACTAGCAAAGGACGAGGTGACGATGCGCGTGGGAAACAGTTCCAAAGTCGATGTGATCGTGGTCGGCACGCTACCTCTACATCTACCTTCGGGATTAATATTAGACCTAAATAATTGTTATTTGGTGCCAGCGTTGAGCATGAACATTATATCTGGATCTTGTTTAATGCGATACGGTTATTCATTTAAATCAGAGAATAACGGTTGTTCTATTTATATGAGTAATATCTTTTATGGTCATGCACCTTTGAAGAGTGGTCTATTCTTGTTAAATCTCGATAGTAGTGATACACATATTCATAATGTAGAAGCCAAAAGATGCAGAGTTGATAATGATAGTGCAACTTATTTGTGGCACTGCCGTTTAGGTCATATCGGTGTAAAGCGCATGAAGAAACTCCATACTGATGGGCTTTTGGAACCACTTGATTATGAATCACTTGGTACTTGCGAACCATGCCTCATAGGCAAGATGACTAAAACACCGTTCTCCGGTACTATGGAGAGAGCAACAGATTTATTGGAAATCATACATACCGATGTATGTGGTCCGATGAATATTGAGGCTCGTGGCGGATATCGTTATTTTCTCACCTTCACAGATGATTTAAGCAGATATGGGTATATCTACTTAATGAAACACAAGTCTGAAACATTTGAAAAGTTCAAAGAATTTCAGAGTGAAGTTGAAAATCATCGTAACAAGAAAATAAAGTTTCTACGATCTGATCGTGGAGGAGAATATTTGAGTTACGAGTTTAGTGTACATTTGAAAAATTGTGGAATAGTTTCGCAACTCACGCTACCCGGAACACCACAGCGTAATGGTGTGTCTGAACGTCGTAATCGTACTTTACTAGATATGGTGCGATCTATGATGTCTCTTACTGATTTACCGCTATCGTTTTGGGGTTATGCTTTAGAGACGGCCGCATTCACGTTAAATAGGGCACCATCAAAATCCGTTGAGACGACGCCTTATGAACTATGGTTTGGCAAGAAACCAAAGTTGTCGTTTCTTAAAGTTTGGGGCTGCGATGCTTATGTGAAAAAGCTTCAACCTGATAAGCTCGAACCCAAAGCGGAGAAATGTGTCTTCATAGGATACCCAAAGGAGACTGTTGGGCACACCTTCTATCACAGATCCGAAGGCAAGACATTCGTTGCTAAGAATGGATCATTTCTAGAGAAGGAGTTTCTATCGAAAGAAGTGAGTGGGAGGAAAGTAGAACTTGACGAGGTAACTGTACCTGCTCCATTATTGGAAAATAGTACATCACAGAAAACTGTTTCTGCGACACCTATACCAATTAGTGAGGAAGCTAATGATGATGATCATGAAACTTCAGGACAAGATACTACTGAACCACGTAGATCAACCAGAGTGAGATCCGCACCAGAGTGGTACGGTAATCCAATTCTGGAAGTCATGCTACTAGATCATGATGAACCTACGAACTATGAAGAAGCGATGGTGAGCCCAGATTCCGCAAAGTGGCTTGAGGCCATGAAATCTGAGATGGGATCCATGTATGAGAACAAAGTATGGACTTTGGTTGACTTGCCCGATGATCGGCAAGCAATTGAGAATAAATGGATCTTCAAGAAAAAGACTGACGCTGACGGTAATGTTACTGTCTATAAATCTCGACTTGTCGCAAAAGGTTTTCGACAAGTTCAAGGGGTTGACTACGATGAGACCTTCTCACCCGTAGCGATGCTTAAGTCTGTCAGAATCATGTTAGCAATTACCGCATTTTATGATTATGAAATTTGGCAGATGGATGTCAAAACTGCATTCCTGAATGGATTTCTGGAAGAAGAGTTGTATATGATGCAACCGGAAGGTTTTGTCGATCCAAAGGGAGCTAACAAAGTGTGCAAACTCCAGCGATCCATTTATGGACTGGTGCAAGCATCTCGGAGTTGGAATAAATGCTTTGATAGTGTGATCAAAGCATTTGGCTTTATACAGGCTTTTGGAGAAGCCTGTATTTACAAGAAAGTGAGTGGGAGCTCTGTAGCATTTCTGATATTATATGTGGATGACATATTGCTGATTGGAAATGATATAGAATTTCTGGATAGCATAAAGGGATACTTGAATAAAAGTTTTTCGATGAAAGACCTCGGGGAAGCTGCTTACATATTAGGCATAAAGATCTATAGAGATAGATCAAGACGCTTAATTGGACTTTCACAAAGCACATACCTTGACAAGATTTTGAAGAAGTTCAAAATGGATCAAGCAAAGAAAGGGTTCTTGCCTGTGTTACAAGGTGTGAAGTTGAGTCAGACTCAATGCCCGACCACTGCAGAAGATAGAGAGAAAATGAAAGATGTTCCCTATGCTTCAGCCATAGGCTCTATCATGTATGCAATGCTGTGTACCAGACCTGATGTGTGCCTTGCTATAAGTTTAGCAGGGAGGTACCAAAGTAATCCAGGAGTGGATCACTGGACAGCGGTCAAGAACATCCTGAAATACCTGAAAAGGACTAAGGATATGTTTCTCGTATATGGAGGTGACAAAGAGCTCACCGTAAGAGGTTACGTTGATGCAAGCTTTGACACTGATCCGGATGATTCTAAATCGCAAACCGGATACGTGTTTACTTTAAACGGTGGAGCTGTCAGTTGGTGCAGTTCTAAACAAAGCATCGTAGCGGGATCTACATGTGAAGCGAAGTACATAGCTGCTTCGGAAGCAGCGAACGAAGGAGTCTGGATGAAGGAGTTCATATCCGATCTAGGTGTCATACCTAGTGCATCGGGTCCAATGAAAATCTTTTGTGACAATACTGGTGCAATTGCTTTAGCAAAGGAATCCAGATTTCACAAAAGTACCAAACACATCAAGAGACGCTTCAACTCCATCCGGGATCTAGTCCAGGTGGGAGACATAGAGATTTGCAAGATACATACGGATCTGAATGTTGCAGACCCATTGACTAAGCCTCTTCCACGAGCAAAACATGATCAGCACCAAGGCTCCATGGGTGTTAGAATCATTACTGTGTAATCTAGATTATTGACTCTAGTGCAAGTGGGAGACTGAAGGAAATATGCCCTAGAGGCAATAATAAAGTTATTATTTATTTCCTTATATCATGATAAATGTTTATTATTCATGCTAGAATTGTATTAACCGGAAACATAATACATGTGTGAATACATAGACAAACAGAGTGTCACTAGTATGCCTCTACTTGACTAGCTCGTTAATCAAAGATGGTTATGTTTCCTAACCATGAACAAAGAGTTGTTATTTGATTAACGAGGTCACATCATTAGTTGAATGATCTGATTGACATGACCCATTCCATTAGCTTAGCACCCGATCGTTTAGTATGTTGCTATTGCTTTCTTCATGACTTATACATGTTCCTATGACTATGAGATTATGCAACTCCCGTTTGCCGGAGGAACACTTTGGGTACTACCAAACGTCACAACGTAACTGGGTGATTATAAAGGAGTACTACAGGTGTCTCCAATGGTAGATGTTGGGTTGGCGTATTTCGAGATTAGGGTTTGTCACTCCGATTGTCGGAGAGGTATCTCTGGGCCCTCTCGGTAATATACATCACATAAGCCTTGCAAGCATTATGACTAAGATGTTAGTTGTGAGATGATGTATTACGGAACGAGTAAAGAGACTTGTCGGTAACGAGATTGAACTAGGTATTGGATACCGACGATCGAATCTCGGGCAAGTAACATACCGATGACAAAGGGAACAACGTATGTTGTTATGCGGTCTGACCGATAAAGATATTCGTAGAATATGTAGGAGCCAATATGGGCATCCAGGTCCCGCTATTGGTTATTGACCGGAGACGTGTCTCGGTCATGTCTACATTGTTCTCGAACCGTAGGGTCCGCACGCTTAACGTTACGATGACAGTTATTATGAGTTTATGCATTTTGATGTATCGAAGGTTGTTCGGAGTCCCGGATGTGATCACTGACATGACGAGGAGTCTCGAAATGGTCGAGACATAAAGATTGATATATTGGAAGCCTATGTTTGGACATCGGAAGTGTTCCGGGTGAAATCGGGAATTTTACCGGAGTACCGGGAGGTTACCAGAACCCCCCGGGAACCAAATGGGCCTTATTGGGCCTTAGTGGAAAGGTGAAAGGGGCAGCCCAAGGTGGGCTGCGCGCCACCCCCCTCCCCTAGTCCTATTAGGACTAGGAGAGGTGGCCGGCCACCTCTCTCCCTCTCTTTCCACTTGGGAGTCCTATTAGGAATAGGATTGGGGGGGGGAGTCCTACTCCCGGTAGGAGTAGGACTCCTCCTGCGCCTCCCTAGCTTGGCCGGCCAGCCCTCCCCCTGTCAACCTTTATATACGGGGGCAGGGGGCACCTCTAGACACACAAGTTGATCCTTGAGATCGTTCCTTAGCCGTGTGCGGTGCCCCCTGCCACCAAATTCCACCTTGATCATACCGTTGTAGTGCTTAGGCGAAGCCCTGCGTTGGTAGGATATCAAGATCGTCACCACGCCATCGTGCTGACGGAACTCCTCCCCGAAGCTTTGCTGGATCGGAGCCCGGGGATCGTCATCGAGCTGAACATGTGCTAAGAACTCGGAGGTGCCGGAGTAACGGTGCTTGGATCGGTCGGATCGGGAAGAAGACGTACGACTACTTCCTCTACGTTGTGTCAACGCTTCCGTTGCAATCTACAAGGGTATGTAGATCAGACTCTCCCCCTCGTTGCTATGCATCACCATGATCTTGCATGTGCGTAGGAATTTTTTTGAAATTACTACGTTCCCCAACATTGTCAACTTATAGTCAACACACAGTTCTAGCAGCAGTGGCCGTTGGATGTCCATCCAACGGATGACGTGCTTCGTCTTCAATCTCGGATATTCTAGCTTCACCCGCCCAAAAAATGATTCCTCCCCCTGACACCTGGGGCACACCGTTTCGGAAGCTGACCTATGGGCCTATTAAGTTGACGCGTACGAAGGGCTTTGTCAACTTAGTCAATATAAACAATTCTAGCTGTAGTGACCGTATGATGTCCATCCAACGGCCGTCGTGCTTCTTCAACCTCTGGTCTTCTTGCTCTAGCCGCCCAAATCAGCGTCGGTCGTGCCGCCTGCTCCTGCCTCCCGTGGCCGGCTGTGCTGCCGCGCAGGCCTCACCGCCCCCTACTACTCCCACCGCTGGCCAGGGCATCCCTCCACTCACCCACACCCCCTGTTATTCTGCGGCAACGGCAGCCTCACACCGCAGTCGAACCAGTGAACCCTCATACTCCTCTCCGCTTGGGCATCCACTGCCGCGTCTTCCCCGGCTCCGCATTGTCCCCTTCCTAGGCCTCGCCGTCGTCCACCGCCCTGGTGCTCTCGGTGCGGCATGGTCAACATGGTCAAGCAACGACTTCCATCGGAAGAGTACTGTATGTGGGGAGGCTGACAGCTGGGTCCACGACAGCCGCAAGGAAGTGCCTCCTTATTACGCGGAAAATAATTACTCCTTCACCTGATAACAGGGACCCATCGGACGGGCCACCGTATTTGGCGAAAAAAACGTTTCCCCCCTGACTGCTGGGACCCACCAGATGGGCCAACGTATTTCGCAAAAAAAACGTTCCCCCCGCTGTCAGCTCGGACCCACCGGAGGTGCCTCCTTATTACCCACAAAAAATGAATACTCCCCCTGCTAGTTGGGACCCACCTTGGTGGGAGGCTGACTTGTGGGCCTACTAAGTTGACGGGGACGGAGTGCTTTGTCAACTTAGTCAATATGAACGATTCTACCTCCAGTGACCGTACGATGTCCATCCAACGGCCGTAGTGCTTCTTCAACCTCTGGTCTTCTTGCTCCAGCCGCCCAAAGTTGCACCGGTCGTGCCGCATGCTCCTGCCTCCCGTGGCTGGCTGTGCTGCCATAGAGGCCTCACCGCCCCCTACTATTCCCACCGCTAGCTAGGCCTTGCGGCGATGGCAGCCTCACACCGCAGCCGAACCAGTGAACCCTTGTACTCCTCTCCGCGCGAGCTTCCACTGTCGCGTCTTCCCCGGCTCCGCATCGTCCCCTTCCTAAGCCTCACCGTCGTCCACTGCCCTGGTGCTCTCGGTGCGGCGTCATCAACGTGGTCAAGGAACGACTTCCATCGGGAGAGTACTGTACGTGGAGAGGCTGACAGCTGGGTCCACGACGGCCGCAATGAAGTGCCTTCTTATTACACAGAAAATAATTATTCCTCCACCTGACAGTAGGGACCCACCGGACGGGCAACTGTATTTCCCAAAAAAAACGTTTCCCCTTGACTGCTGGGACCTACCAGCTACATCTTAGCACGCAAGGAAGTGTGTCCAAAAAAACGATTCGCCCCCTGACTGCTGGGACCCACCAGCTACATCTTCGCACGCAAGGAAGTGCATGACAGTCGGGACCCACCTGGTCGAAGCGTGCGTAGCGTTGTCATTCTGGATGTAAACGTGTACGTACATATTGATCGATGTAGAGGCACACACGTGTCGTAGTAGAGGCGCGCACGTAGCATGTACACGTACGTACAGCGGCCAGTGTGCAAGAAAGAAAATACGGCCACGTACGTACATACGGGCAGGGTCTCGAACGCCTACTCGCGCATACGTACGGCCAGGGCTCGTGTACATGGCTGGGTCGGAACGGAGAAACTGCGTCGTCGTCGTGTTCATGGGGAGCCAACCGGCTGGGTCGGAACGGAATGCATCGTCGTGTTCATCGGGAGGGCTTGGATGGAACAACCGATGGAAACGAGGTCTGGCATACCGCAGAACGGAGGAAACGGCCTTGTGTTCGATTGGCCACGTTCAAAACGGGATCCTGTTCATCGGGAGGGGTCTGGCGTACCGCAAAACGGAGGAAACGGACCTCCTACGGTCGAAACGGGGGTCCTATTGATCGGGAGGGGTGTGGCATACCGTAAAACGGAGGAAACAGACTTGTGTTGGAGCGCTACGGTCGAAACAGGGGTCCTGTTCATCGGGAGGGGTGTGGCGTACCGCAAAACGGGACTCCACGGGATATTGTTCATCTCCACCGTCGACCCCCTCCAGCCTCCACGGGCTACTATTCATCCATCGTCGACCTCCTCCAGCCTCCACCTGCGATTGTTGATCCACGGGCTCCTATTCATCCAGCCTCCATCGCACGCTACTCCACCGGCTACTGTTTAACCAGCCCTCTCCACTGGCTCCTGTTCAACCACCCCTCCATGGGCTACTGTTCATCCAACCCTCCACCGTCTACTGTTCATCCAGCCCTCCACGGGGTGGTCCTGTTCATCCTGCCCTCCATGGGGTCCTGTTCGTCCAGCCCCAACCGGCTCGATAGATCGGGGTCCTGTTCATCCAGAGGCAACACCATAGGGTCCTGTTCATCCACCCCCATCGGGAACTGTTCATCCAAACCCCCCAACAATGCTCACTGTTCATCCAGAGGTAGCATCGACCGGCTTCAGTTAGCAGTAGTAGCAAAGGAATCGCTCGATCGGGTTCAGTTAATAGCCATCGATCGATCGCTCGGGTTCAGTAATGCGTAGCCTGCAGTGCAATCGCTCGGGTTCAGTTAGAGCCCAATGCCTCACTCGGGTTCAGTTAGAGCCCAACGCCTCGCACCCACGCGCGTGCGTGTACAAGAGAAACGCGCATCACTCGGCCCTGACCACCCACCGTAACCGGGAACACCCCGATATTTTCCTCGCCCTTGCTTCTACCATGGTTTGTTCCATCATGGACGGCCCAAAGAATGTCATGCAGCTGCGTCTCCGGCCCGCCCAGGACGAAAAGCCCATTTTCTGTCATGATTTTTTGTCATAGAAGTAGGACCCCACCACATCTATGATGATACCAGGTTTTGTCACAATTATCGTCATAGAAGTGTCATAAGTATGACAGGAAAAAATTCGTTCGACCCAAAATGCCATGGATGTGTCTTTTTTTGTAGTGTACCGCTCCGTTGGAGCGGTAGTTCCGCTGTACAATTAGTAGCCCAGAAGATCTGCTGTAGTAGGGTGCAAGTCAGGGTCATAGTATCGTGGGAGCGGTACTACCGCGCTGAACTACCGCCCATTTACAGAGCACTAAAAATAAGCGGAAGTGCTAGTAGCACCGATTTGCGGCAGTATCGTTGGAGCGGTAATACCGCGGGGCAGAGGGGTATTACCGCTTATATGCCTCAAGAAAGTCCATGCATAAGAAAGGGCATACTCCGGTGTCGGGAAGGAAGGTGGGTGCAAAAAGACTGTGTACGTGTTGATTGGGCTCTTTATCATCAGTGTTTGTTGTGGGGAAGTTGCGGGCTCTAGTAAGTTGGAAATATTCCCTAGTGGCCAATAATGTGATGGTGTTTGTTTCCTTATGTATTCATGAATTATTTGTATTGTTCTTGAACATCATCATTGGTATGTATCAATAAGTATGTGACTTATTTGTGAGATATATATTGTATGATGATTGATCTAATGGACCCTAGTTGACAAGGTTATGATGATTACTAGTATATGATTTGGTTGATGACTATGTGAGCGGATCAATATGGTTGACTAGGGGGGTGTGAATAGGCAACTACCAATTTTTAGCTTTTCTTAACAAATTAGGTTTAGCAACAAATAAGTTGTCTAGATATGCAACTAGGTGAGCAACCTATATGATGCTAGCAATAATGACAACACAAGCAAGCAAGAGGTACAACACAAGTAAAGCTTGCTCAAAGTAAAGGTAAGAAGTAACTATAAGTGGAGCCGATGAAGACGAGGATGTGTTACTGAAGTTCCTTCCCTTTGAGGGAAAGTACGTCTCTGTTGGAGCAGTGTGGAGGCACAATGCTCCCCAAGAACTCACTAGGGCTACCGTATTCTCCTCACGCCCTCGCACAATGCAATATGTCGTGATTCCACTAGTGGTGCCCTTGAAGCGAGCAACCGAACCTTTACAAACAAGGTTGGGGCAATCTCCACAACCGAATTGGAGGCTCCTAACACCACCACGAAGCTTCACCATAATGGATTGTGGCTCTAAGGTGACCTCAACCGTCTATGATGCTCAAACACCCAACATTAATAAGATCCGCAAGGGCTTAACGGGGAGAATCAAATTCCTCTTGGTGGAAGTGTAGATCGAGGCCTTCTCAAACAATCCCTAGAGAATCAACAAGTTTGATTGGCTAGGGAGAGAGATCGGGTGAAAATGAGCTTTTGAGAAACAATGGAGCTTGGAGGAGGAAGAGGTGAGTCCACTAGAGGAAGAAGACTCACTTATATAGTGAGGGAATGAATCCAACCGTTAAGCACATCCAGCCCGTGCATAAGCGGTAGTACCGCTTGGGCGAGCAGTACTTTCGCTGAAATGGAAGTTCCAGTATCGTATGTTCAACTGAGCAAGTCAGAGAGGCGGTAGTGCCGCCGGAGCAATACTACCGCTCTCACCAGTGGTACTACCACGTAGTGTTGAGCGACCGGCAGGAATTGCAGTAGTAGAGAAGGACAACGCGGTAGTGTTGCACAAAGCAGTGCTACCGCTAGGTACAGTCGTGCTACTTCCGCTCAAAGGAGAGAGCAGTACAGAGGGCTAAAAATAAGTGGTACTCCAAATGGTAGAGAAATACTGGTAGTACACTATAGGGATCAGGAACTTTGTCGTCAGCCATGGCGGACGGCAAAGGCACACATGGCGGACGGCAAAGACCTTTGCCGTCAGCTAGCTGACGGCAACACGTCCAGCTGAACAGGCTATAGCAAAGGCTTCTTTGCAGTCTGCTGGCGGACAGCAAAGATACAAAGGCCTTTGTTGTCTGCCAGCCGACGGCAAAGAGCCTGGATGGCGCACGTGTCAGCTTAGGTCTGTTAAGGGGTTAACGGCGTGCATTGTCGTCGGCTGGCGGATGGCAAAGACCTTTGTATCATTGTCGTCCACCAGCGGACGGCAAATAGCATTTAATCATTGCCGTCAGCCAGCGGACGGCCAAGCGTGCCATGTGCCAGCACCTGGGGGGCTGGCCTATTTGGTAGCGTTGTCGTCAGCTGGCTAACGGCAAGTATTAAACGTTCTTTGTCGTCCGCTGGCCGACGGCACAACAACAAAATAGGTAGCCTACTCTCCCAGGTTGCACAGGTAGCTGACACGTGGCATGTTTGCCGTCCACTAACCGATGGCAAAGCTCGTTGTCGTCCGCCAGCAGACGACAAAGAGTCTATATAGCCCCTTTTTCTGTTTTTTCTTGAAATCATTCAATTTGAAAAAAATTCACATATATATACACATATGAAAATACTTTCAACAAGCATACCAACACATATACATACCAAATCATATCCCTGCCATATGGATATGATCATCCAACACATATACATAGCAAATGGTTTCATCCAACACATATAAATAGCCAACCTATCCAACAACAACCATACAATGTTTTCATCCATACATACATCTATAGGTACCAAGTTTGATAGTGTTCATCGTACAAAATCAAAACAAGAAGGAAGCATAAAGAGAAGAGTAGACTCCATCAACACAAGCTTCCTCATCTAAAGCAAATATGCAAATTGGGAAAGAAGCAAGTTAGAAGAAGAAGGAGAAGAAGAAGAAGACTATCAAGAAAAAGAAGAAGAAGAAGAAGAAGAAGAAGAAGAAGAAGAAGAAGAAGAGGAAGAAAAGGAAGAAGAAGAAGAAGAAGAAGAAGAAGAAGAAGGATTTTTTTTCTTCTCTTTCTTTTTCTCATCTCCTCTATTTTATCTTCTTCTTCTAACTAAGGTAGGTAAAAATGCCATTTTATTGCTAAGCTAGGTAAAAATGCTAAGTGTAGGTCATTTTAGAGCTAAGCTTGGTAAATAGGTCATTTTGGAGCTTACTAAGGTTATTATGTCATTTTCGAGGGAAGTAAGGTAAGTCTATATCATTTTGGAGGTAACAAATATTATCATGACATTTTTGAGGAAAGAAAGCTAACTATAGCTTATTTTTTGTCTAGCTTAGGTAGTTATGCCATTTAGGAGGAAAGTAAGCTAAGTATGCATTTGTTAAGAAAAACACTAGAGAAAACTAACCCTCATCACAACAAATTTAACTTCTCGACAAGAGGGTCGGTTTCAAATTTCGGTTCACATACCTCCTAGATTAAAATATCTCTATGTCAACTTGATGGCCATAATTGTCATAAATGAGAAATGCAACAAATAGTTATGAAAGAGAATTTACCACATCTGAATCATAAAGCGGGCAAGGGCTGACAGGGACAGACATCAAGACCATGACACTATGTATAAGAAACAATCATACAAAGTAACAAAAATATATAAGTAACTATATAAATCATGCAATCATACAAGTAACTACATAAATCAAGTACAACATAAAAAATTGAATACCTAGTCATAATCTGGTTCAATAAATGCTCCGGGATCAATAAATGCATCATCATCATCACTATCAGTAATGATGTGCTCATTATCATCATTAATAAATTCATCATCATCATGTGGAAGGCCACCTCTATGTAATCTGTCAAGCATTGACAGGTCATCCGTAGCAGTAACCTCTTCTAGTTCAGGCTCTTCTTGTTCCGGCTAAGGGGTGAAGTCGGGTTCACTGTTGCTGTCTATTCAATGTTCTGGGGTGAAGTAGAGCGGTTCTTGAAACGTTTTTTGGAAAGACGCATTTCTTGGAAGAATGCTCCTTCATATGTGTCTGGGTTAATGTGAGGTGCATAATCATCTTCATTGGGGGGAGGTTGTAACGCCCCGAGACCGATGTGCCAGGTGTCTTCCAGCTATTCCGAGTTTCTCCGTGTGTTTCTTTTGTGCTTGCTCTTTTACTTTTGCATTGCATCATGTCATCATGCCATCATGTCATTAACCTTGGCATCTCAACTCAACTAATAAATTGCATGGATCTTTGATCCATTTAAATCGAGGGAAGGATGACTTCTCTTTATAACATATCCTCCCGATATTAGTGGGGCTATTATAAAATATTCCATTAACTTTGGAATCACCATAACGCACTTGCAATTCAATTCTCATGCCTTTTGCTTCATGTTTGTTCTCCAAACCTTCTCCATAATTCTTTCTCCATTTATCGAGGCTCCTCCTAATTTCTCAACATTTTTGGGCATTTTGAAATCCTAGTCCTTGTTCAAACCATTTGATTTAAATTCAAATGAATTTGAATTTAAATCTTGCATTCATGCTCACTTCTATTTTCTTGGGATAAGCGCATTTTTGTGAGTCCGGGAAAATTATCCCAGTGCCCGAATTCCTTCTCCAACCTTTTCTTTCTCTTATTTATGCCTTTGTTATTTGCTATTTTGGCAAATAAAAGGAAATGGGGAGGAGAGTAGGAGAGAGAGCAGCCCAGCTGCAACCTGCCAAGCCGGCTCCATCCGCGCTGGACCGTTTGGCCCAAGGCCTCCCGCAGCCCACCTAAGCATCCTAAACCTAGCTCGACCGCACCTTAGGCCCCGACCCTCATCTCCCTCGAACACCCTCTCTCTTGATACCCAGCGCCGCCGCCATCTCCCTCGATCTCTCTTTCACGCGCGCTGCCATCCCTCTCCCCTCGACCCGATCCCCTCGTTCTCTTCCTCCCCCTCGTCTCTCTCCCTCACCTTCTCCTCCACCGAGCTAACCAGAGGCCTCCTTGAGCGCTTCCTTGCCTGCAGCCACCAGGACGCCATGGATGCACCAACTCGACTCGATCCCGGCAACCTCGACCCTGCGCTGACTATTGCCTCTGCTCCGGTTGCCCTCGCGTCTCCAGGCCGCCGTCACGCACTCTACCTCCTCTGCCCCGAGCTCCAAGCACTGCCCCATGATGCCCGAGGCCCCCCTGCTCCGGTGAAGCCTAGCTCCGCCGCCAACGAAGGCCTACCATGGCCCCGCCTCTCCTTCACGCAGCTCTGCACGCCGCCCCGCCTCCAAGTTCGTCGCCACCGACAGCAACAGCAACTACTGCACCCTCTCGTCGCCCGCAACCTCCTCCTCCCGGATCTGCTCGGGTCTGCCGAGGCCCATCGCCTCCCGATCCGGTGACCTGCGCCCAGGTCGGCCCTCCTTCGCCCGGATCCCGCCGGACCAGCTTCCCGTGACCTCCTCTGCCTCCGATCCGGTCGCTCACCACCGCCTTTCCCCGCTGCTCTAAGACACCAGGTCGGCCGCCCGCTCGCCCGTCGTTCTGCTTCGTTGGAGCAGAGAACCAGCGCCGCCCTTCATGCCCATCGTGCCGTGCTCGTTGCATGCCAAGTCAGTCCCGTGGATTTTGTCAAGAGTTCCACTTCGACCCGTGAACGCCTTGTAGATTCGCCGAGTACATCTACCACCTTCTTCGGAATCCCCAAGAACGCCAAGCACCCCTACGAACCATGTACGACTACCGGCACCGAAGTCCGCGAGTACCACTACGTTTGTGATGTACATCTACACCAAGACCGGACCGACAAGTACCGCGAGAACATTTGTACCTCTACCGTCGTCGTGGATCCGACAAGTACCCCTACAACAAGTGTACCTCTACCTCGTCTTCGGAATCGCTAAGAACGTCAAGTACCCCTTTGAGATGACGAGATCGGCAAGTTCGAATGACCCCAAGTACCTCTTCGAAATGACCGAGTACTATTACCATCGGACGCTTGAATGACTACTTCCTCTACTTCCCACGACGAACCGTGAACAACTACTTTCCCCTTCGACAAGTGTACCCCTACCACCAAACTCGATCCGTTCCGATAATGCACGCTTCAAAGGTATAACCCCGAGACGATGCCCGTAAATGGATGCATGTTGTATGAGATGCACCCTTGTTCGATAACGTCGCCCCTCTTTTGCCTTGCCACCGACATGTGGGAACTCGGTATTCGAGAGCACCCCGCATTCTATCGCATGTCACGCTCTCATCGCATTTTCTTTTGCACCGGGATCTCAATCGAGTTACCGGAACCGATATGTTGCCGTGGCATCATTTTCAGATTCGTTGCCGTGGCACCCCTTTTCTTTCCACCACGGTGGCAAATGCTTCATAATATGCTCTTATCAACATTTTCTTAAAAACTTGCATAAACTTGTTCATGTCATCCGCATCATGATAACAACAATTAAAATGTTTAAATTGTTGTTGCATTAAATTACTAATGCATATGGGGATTTACCGGATTTGTCGTTTGCTATATCCGGCCCCATTTAAATTGTTTAGATAGATAATCCCTTTATGTTTTACCTCTTGACATGCTTAACAACATTTAATATTGTTGGGTACATAACCGGGAGAGAACTAAATAATTGATGTGGTGTTTCGTCAATATGCAACTCGTTGCATATTGAGCTCCACTTAATTTGTAGGGTTGTTTGTGCACTTTGCCATGCCATGCCTCTTTA
The DNA here is from genome assembly GCA_034509565.1 of Triticum monococcum. Lineage (NCBI taxonomy): Eukaryota > Viridiplantae > Streptophyta > Magnoliopsida > Poales > Poaceae > Triticum > Triticum monococcum. The sequence continues at coordinate 415,250,861 of CM067845.1, forward strand.
ATCCGGACATGCATCATACTTGGTTGTGCATCATGTCATGTTTATGTGTTGGTTGTTTACTATGTTGTGTGCTTCTTTCCGGTGTTTGCTTCTTCGGGTTGGTTCCGGAAACGTCGCGTTTGTGAGGATCCGTTCAACTTCGTCCGTTTGTCTTCTTCATGGACTCGTTCTTCTTCCTTGCGGGATCTCAGGCAAGATGATCATACCCTCGAAATCACTACTATCTTTGCTATGCTAGTTTGCTCGCTCTTTTGCTATGCCAATGCTACGATGCCTACCACTTGCTTGTCAGCCTCCCAAATTGCCATGTTCAGCCTCTAACCCACCATGTCCTAGCAAACCGTTGATTGGCTATGTTACCGCTTTGCTCAGCCCCTCTTATAGCGTTGTTAGTTGCAGGTGAAGATTGAAGTTTGTTCCTTGTTGGAACATGGAGATGTTGATCCTTGTTGGAACATGTATTTACTTGTTGGGATATCACTATATATCTTATTTAATTAATGCATCTATATACTTGGTAAAGGGTGGAAGGCTCGGCCTTATGCCTGGTGTTTTGTTCCACTCTTGCCGCCCTAGTTTCCGTCATATCGGTGTTATGTTCCCGAATTTTGCGTCCCTTACGCGGTTGGGCTATAATGGGAACCCCTTGACAGTTCGCCTTAAGTAAAGCTTTTCCAGCAATGCCCAACATTGGTTTTACCATTTGCCACCTAGTATTTTTCCCTTGGGAGTCGCGCATCCCGAGGGTCATCCTTATTTTAACCCCCCCCCCCCCCCCCGGCCAGTGCTTGTCTAAGTGTTGGTCCGAACTAGAGTCCTGTGCAGCGCCCCCTCGGGGAAACTCGAGGTTTGGTTTTAGTTGTATGGAGAGCTCATCTGAGTGTGCCCTGAGAAAGAAGTATGTGCAGCTCCTATCGGGATTTGTCGGCACATTCGGGCGGTGTTGCTGGTTTACTTTTACCCTGTCGAAATGTCTTGTTGTACCGGGATACCGAGTCTGATCGGAACGTCTCGGGTGGAGGTCTATTCCTTCGTTGACCGTGAGTGCTTGTGATGGGATAAGTTGGGACACCCTGCAGGGATTTGAACTTTCGAAAGCCGTGCCCACGGTTATGGGCAGATGGGAATTTGTTAATTTCCGGTTGTAGAAAACCTGAAGTTGACCTTAATTAAAATGAATCAACAGCGTGTGTAACCGTGATGGTCTCTTTCCGGCGGAGTCCGGGAAGTGAACACGGTTGTTGGAGTTATGCTTGACGTAGGTAGTCCAGGATCACTTCTTGATCATACTTTTATCGATCGTGCTTTGCCTTCTCTTCTCGCTCTCATTTGCGTATGTTAGCCACCATATATGCTAGTCGCTTGCTGCAGCTCCACCTCATACCTTTACCTTACCCATAAGCTTAAATAGTCTTGATCGCGAGGGTGCGAGATTGCTGAGTCCCTGTGGCTCACAGATTACTTCCAAAACCAGCTTACAGGTGCCGATGATACCTTGCAGATGACGCAACCAAGCTCAGGAGGAGCTCGTTGAAGATCTTGTCCTTTATGTTGTTTCGTTCTAGTTGATCAGTAGTGGAGCCCAGTTGGGGTCGATCGGGGACCTTTGTCGCATTTGGGGTTCTTCTTTTATTTTGGTTCCGTAGACGGACCTTGAGTGTATTTGTATGATGTAATGCTTTATTCATGTAATTGTGTGAAGTGGCAATTGTAAGCCAACTATGTATCTCTTATTCCTTATTGTATTACATGGGTTGTGTGAAGATTACCTCACTTGCGACATATGCCTTCAATGCGATTATGCCTATAAGTCGTGCCTCGACACGTGGGAGATATAGTCGCATCGAGGGTGTTACAAATTGGTAATCAGAGCCTTCCCCGACCTTAGGAGCCCCCATTGCTTGATCGTTTTTAGCGGCCGAGTTGTGTCTTGAAAAATGTTTTGAGTCCTTTAGGAATTATATATCGGAGAGTTTAGGAATTCTTTTTACTTCCCAGTCCCTTCATCGCTCTGGTGAGGCATCCTGACGTAGAGTTTTGACTCTTCTCTTCTCAAAATTTTACTAAATTTTTTTTAGGATCACGCGGGTATCTTGGAATCGTTTCGATGGTTTTATGATGAGAACATTGTCTTGGTGCCTCCTGTCAGGGGTTTAGTGGAAGTGTCCCGGTGAGTTGAGCTCTGAGGTGTTGTCATCATAATTTTATCGTTGCAATTCTGGTATACTTGAGATATGTTCACGACATCGAAAATCTCCTTTATGCAGTTCGTTGGTGAGATAACCTCGACGCCACCCAGTACTGGGGCGGGAGTTCGGGAGTATCACCATAACTTGTATAACGGATGCTTTTCGAAGGTTGAGGTAGATGATTTCCGAAGGTTTCTTGGTTATGTGTTGAAGGATGGATACAGCTGGATGTAGGATTTGCTAGTTTGGGTGAGATATTATGCTTCCCCTGTATCCCCAACACCCGATTGCATAACCGGAAAGTTTCGGGAGTTTCATAGGTGGGAATTCAAGTAGCTCTTAGGATATCCTTCCGACAGATGTATGATATGAAATTGGGGTTCGACGTCTAGTGGTTCGCCTATTCACGGTCGATTTTATAGTGGTCTCGTTGTGTCTTAAAGAGTCCTTGGCTATGCCGACTCGGGGACGCTTCGTATGTCATGTGCACTGCCTTGTACATGATGGTGCTGTACGATCGAGCCCGTGTAGGTCCCACCACGAAAATTTCGGATGAAATCTCTATCATATGTTTGTTCCGGCTTATTTTGCAAGCCAATTCTTTGTTTTGTTTTGAGTTATGGTATTCGAGTTGCTTCGAAGTCAAATGTTGATTCCATACCTTCTCTAAGTGGTGTTCTCATATTCCTATGTGAATACTAATCCTTCTTGATCATCAAGATTGTTTTGTCAATCCTTTTTAATCGGTGTGCTTCTCTTCAAGTGGATCCGATTATTTCAACTTCCGCAAGATCAATTATCACTTCTTCTCAACGGTGTTCATTTCATCCATCCCAAATTGTCTTTGTTTTCCCGCCCACCCACCCTTGTTTCTTCGACGACTCAGATTTCTTAATCAAGCATCCTTTTATTCTTGTGAAGTCTCTTCATTCTTTTCTTTCAATGTTCTACCCGGTGATTCTCATGAAGATCCTGACGGAGCCTCAAGTTCATCATTCTTCATTCTTTTCTTCTCCGGTGGATTCAATTCAAGTTTTCTGTGTTGGTCACATCCTTTCCTCGTTTTAAATGTTTTCTCATGCCGGTGCAATTCATAATCATTCCCCACTTGCTATTCTATTCTTCCGGAGTGCTCAAGATATTTCTAAGATTCATGTTACCACTCTGCTTTCGCTCAAACTCTTTTGAGGATGTTATATCATTTAAGCCTTTTAATTCAACCAGTGCAATCTCTCTTTTCAAGTAATCGTTCAACGGTGTATCTTTTGAGTGGGCCCTAACCCACAGGTCTTTTCCCAGGATCTTACCTGACTCTTCTTATTCTCCCGGAGTTAGCCTAAATTCTTTCGAAGTTTGACGTAAGAATGATTTATCATCAGTCAAATGCCCTTCTCCAAGATCTTTCTAATTCTTTTCATCATTGGATCAACCTTTCTATTCTTCATTCCGGAGTGCCTCTACAATTATTGTTGGTGTTTCTCGTCGTCATTTGAAGACCGAAGAAGAGTTTTACCTCCATATCTTATCCGTTCTCTCAGAGAATCGTGGTTCTAATTCGAGGTCATCCTCTCATAATTGTTTGATTGTGAGAATTCTTTTTATCCAGCCGGAGTAATTCAAGAGTCTTTTCAGTTTGATTATCCGGAGCCCATCATCTCAGAAATTTATTCATTCTCAGTTTTCAGCCCTCATTCTCCAAATCTTACCGGTGCAGCGTTCAGGTGATCTCTAATCGGTCAATGATCTATTATATTCACTTGTATCTAAATTCTCTCAAGTATCTTCGTTCATTTCATAATTCTTCCCGATGTTTCTTTATCCTTACTTCGTTCATAACCTATTCTTACGGTGGTTCGTTCAAGAGTTTCTTCTTCCTTCGTTTATCATATCTATGTATTCGTTGTCCCAAACTCTAACGGTGGTTCGTTGAAGATCTTCCAAGTTTGCGCCATATCTATCTTAATTTTTCTACGAGAATAAGTAGTATGCCAAATCCATTGCTTGTCATCAATTTAAATTGGTGAAGGATAAGCATAATGTAATTCTTAGTCTTCTTTCATCGAGTGAATTTAATTCCTTATTCCGGAGGCTCATAAAAAAATTCTTGGCTTCACTTGTTTCATCTTTTTTTTCTCCGGAGTTCCAAGTTCTCAATTATATCACCACGGAGATTTATCTAAATCTTTACAAGGTTTCACCTTGTGTTTTCAATTTCCCTTTCTTTCATCATCCTTTTGTTTACCGGAGTACTTCATCAAGGTGCTACATGATGTTTCATCAAGGATTTATTTCCTTCTCGAAGTTTTCATCGAGATTCTTTTAAGGAGCTCAAGCAATCTTCTTCTTGTAATCCAGAGTGCAATTCTTCCTTCCGTATCATTGGAGGTGGTATTATGTCATTCTTGATAATTTGAGTTCATGTTTTCTTGATTCACATGTTGTCAAGAATGAGATATTTTAAATCCATCAATCTCGTCATTGGAGTTATCTTGGGTTATATTTCACCTTAAGCCTTCCCTAAGGATGGTTGTTATTATGGTGCTTATATATGATCCAAGTTTTTCATCTATCCTCCCGGTGAGATAAGCTCTCGTCTTCTTGTTCATATCAATCCAATTCTTTTCCCGTGAGTGGCAGGTTGTCACCTCATAATTTGGGATGTATTCCATAAGACCATATCAACCTTATTCTTTTCGTTGGTGGTTTTTTCCAACAACTCCGTTCAACCCTTCTCCTAAAGATGCCTTTCCAAACTCTTTTGTGGCAGAAATTGGCATTTTCTTCTCAATTCTCTTATTTCAATTATCTATCTTCTATTCTTTTGTTCCGGAGGCTTTCTGATGTTGCTCTCTTCAACCCATGTTTTCGTTCTGTCAGGATCATGTTTTTTTTCGTGCCTATCCTTTTAACCGGAGTGTTGTGTCCTCTTTTCAAGTATCCTCTCATCTTGTCAAGTTCAATTCATTCCATTTACAGGCGGAGTGCTGTCCAAATTATATCACTCTTATTCCTTCTGTTTCTTGCTTAACCGGAGTATTGTGCCCCTTTGTTCAAGTTCTTTTCGCCTTATCAAGTCTTGCATCCCTTTCTCAACCGGAGTGTCGTGTTTTCATTTGAGCTCTCTCATCTTATCAAATTTTGACTCCCTTCTCAACCGGAGTGCTGTCTGAGATCTTTCTTACCCCTTGTTCCATTCATTCAATAGTTCCGGTGGCAGTGTGTTGTGATTTCATCAAGTATCTTCTCATCTTATCGAGTTATTATTCAATTCCTTTTCTTTTCAACCGGAGTGCTGCCCGAATTTTGGTTTTTCCTTGATCCCCTTCCTTAACCGGAGTGTTTTTCTATATATATCTTCCCTTCAACCTAAAGGTTTTTTGCAATGCTCGTTGTCCCTCTTTTCTAACGGAGTGTTTTTGACTTTTTTCTCCTTCGTTCTATTCTTTTCTCGAACTTGTTCAACCTCTTCAAGGTTCGTGGTTTCACTCGTTTGTCAAAGAAGCAACTTTTGTTTTACCGCTTCTCTTTCTCCTCCGTTTTCCCTCCGGTGCCACTCTAGAACCGAGACAGAATTTACAACTTGCTATCCTCTTGCCTAATAGGCAAAGATTGACCTCTGTAGAAAGACTGATTCATTCGGATCGATATGAGGACCCTCTCGGGACGAGATCCTCTCGTAGTGGTGGAGTGTTGTAACGCCCCGAGACCGATGTGCCAGGTGTCTTCCAGCTATTCCGAGTTTCTCCGTGTGTTTCTTTTGTGCTTGCTCTTTTACTTTTGCATTACATCATGTTATCATGCCATCATGTCATTAACCTTGGCATCTCAACTCAACTAATAAATTGCATGGATCTTTGATCCATTTAAATCGAGGGAAGGATGACTTCTCTTTATAACATATCCTCCCGATATTAGTGGAGCTATTATAAAATATTCCATTAACTTTGGAATTGCCATAACGCACTTGCAATTCAATTCTCATGCCTTTTGCTTCATGTTTGTTCTCCAAACCTTCTCCATAACTCTTTCTCCATTTATCGAGGATCTCCTAATTTCTCAACATTTTTGGGCGTTTTGAAATCCTCGTCCTTGTTCAAACCATTTGATTTAAATTCAAATGAATTTGAATTTAAATCTTGCATTCATGCTCACTTCTATTTTCTTGGGATAAGCGCATTTTTGTGAGTCCGGGAAAATTATCCCAGTGCCCGAATTCCTTCTCCAACCTTTTCTTTCTCTTATTTATGCCTTTGTTATTTGCTATTTTGGCAAATAAAAGGAAATGGGGAGGAGAGTAGGAGAGAGAGCAGCCCAGCTGCAACCTGCCAAGCTGGCTCCATCCGCGCTGGCCCATTTGGCCCAAGGCCTCCCGCAGCCCACCTAAGCATCCTAAACCTAGTCCGACCGCACCCTAGGCCCCGACCCTCATCTCCCTCGCGCACCCTCTCTCTTGATCCCAGCGCCGCCGCCATCTCCCTCGATCTCTCTTTCACGCGCGCTGCCATCCCTCTCCCCTCGACCCGATCCCCTCGTTCTCTTCCTCCCACTCGTCTCTCTCCCTCACCTTCTCCTCCACCGAGCTAACCAGAGGCCTCCTTGAGCGCTTCCTTGCCTGCAGCCACCAGGATGCCATGGATGCACCAACTCGACTCGATCCCGGCAACCTCGACCCTGCGCTGACTATCGCCTCTGCTCCGGTCACCCTCGCGTCTCCAGGCCGCCGTCACGCACTCTACCTCCTCTGCCCCGAGCTCCAAGCGCTGCCCCATGACGCCCGAGGCCCCCCTGCTCCGGTGAAGCCTAGCTCCGCCGCCAACGAAGGCCTACCATGGCCCCGCCTCTCCTTCATGCAGCTCTGCACGCCGCCCCGCCTCCAAGTTCGTTGCCACCGACAGCAACAGCAACTACTGCACCCTCTCGTCGCCCGCGACCTCCTCCTCCCGGCTCTGCTCGGGTCTGCCGAGGCCCATCGCCTCCCGATCCGGTGACCTGCGCCCAGGTCGGCCCTCCTTCGCCCGGATCCCGCCGGACCAGCTTCCCGTGACCTCCTCTGCCTCCGATCCGGTCGCTCACCACCGCCTTTCCCCGCTGCTCTAAGACACCAGGTCGGCCGCCCGCTCGCCCGTCGTTCTTCTTCGTTGGAGCAGAGAACCAGCGCCGCCCTTCATGCCCATCGTGCCGTGCTCGTTGCATGCCAAGTCAGTCCCGTGGATTTTGTCAAGAGTTCCACTTTGACCCGTGAACGCCTTGTGGATTCGCCGAGTACATCTACCGCCTTCTTCGGAATCCCCAAGAACGCCAAGTACCCCTACGAACCGTGTACGACTACCGGCGCCGAAGTCCGCGAGTACCACTACGTTTGCGATGTACATCTACACCAAGACTGGACCGACAAGTACCGCGAGAACATTTGTACCTCTACCATCGCCGTGGATCCGACAAGTACCCCTACAACAAGTGTACCTCTGCCTCGTCTTCGGAATCGCTAAGAACGTCAAGTACCCCTTCGAGATGACGAGATCGGCAAGTTCGAATGACCCCAAGTACCTCTTCGAAACGACCGAGTACTATTACCATCGGACGCTTGAACGACTACTTCCTCTACTTCCCACGACGAACCGTGAACAACTACTTTCCCCTTCGACAAGTGTTCCCCTACCACCGAACTCGATCCGTTCTGATAATGCACGCTTCAAAGGTATAACCCCGAGACGATTCCCGTAAATGGATGCATGTTGTATGAGATGCACCCTTGTTCAATAACGTCGCCCTCTTTTGCCTTGCCACCGACATGTGGGAACTCGGTATTCGAGAGCACCCCGCATTCTATCGCATGTCACGCTCTCGTCGCATTTTCTTTTGCACCGGGATCTCAATCGAGTTACCGGAACCGATATGTTGCCGTGGCATCATTTTCGGATTCGTTGCCGTGGCACCCCTTTTCTTTCCACCACGGTGGCAAATGCTTCATAATATGCTCTTATCAACATTTTCTTAAAAACTTGCATAAACTTGTTCATGTCATCCGCATCATGATAACAACAATTAAAATGTTTAAATTGTTGTTGCATTAAATTACTAATGCATATGGGGATTTACCGGATTTGTCGTTTGCTATATCCGGCCCCATTTAAATTGTTTAGATAGATAATCCCTTTATGTTTTACCTCTTGACATGCTTAACAACATTTAATATTGTTGGGTACATAACCGGGAGAGAACTAAATAATTGATGTGGTGTTTCGTCAATATGCAACTCGTTGCATATTGAGCTCCACTTAATTTGTAGGGTTGTTTGTGCACTTTGCCATGCCATGCCTCTTTAATCCGGACATGCATCATACTTGGTTGTGCATCATGTCATGTTTATGTGTTGGTTGTTTACTATGTTGTGTGCTTCTTTCCGGTGTTTGCTTCTTCGGGTTGGTTCCGGAAACGTCGCGTTTGTGAGGATCCGTTCAACTTCGTCCGTTTGTCTTCTTCAGGACTCATTCTTCTTCCTTGCGGGATCTCAGGCAAGATGATCATACCCTCGAAATCACTACTATCTTTGCTATGCTAGTTTGCTCGCTCTTTTGCTATGCCAATGCTACGATGCCTACCACTTGCTTGTCAGCCTCCCAAATTGCCATGTTCAGCCTCTAACCCACCATGTCCTAGCAAACCGTTCATTGGCTATGTTACCGCTTTGCTCAGCCCCTCTTATAGCGTTGTTAGTTGCAGGTGAAGATTGAAGTTTGTTCCTTGTTGGAACATGGAGATGTTGATCCTTGTTGGAACATGTATTTACTTGTTGGGATATCACTATATATCTTATTTAATTAATGCATCTATATACTTGGTAAAGGGTGGAAGGCTCGGCCTTATGCCTGGTGTTTTGTTCCACTCTTGCCGCCCTAGTTTCTATCATATCGGTGTTATGTTCCCGGATTTTGCGTCCCTTACGCGGTTGGGCTATAATGGGAACCCCTTGACAGTTCGCCTTAAGTAAAGCTTTTCCAGCAATGACCAACATTGGTTTTACCATTTGCCACCTAGCCTTTTTCCCTTGGGAGTCGCGCATCCCGAGGGTCATCCTTATTTTAACCCCCCCCCCCCCGGGCCAGTGCTTGTCTAAGTGTTGGTCCGAACTAGAGTCCTGTGCAGTGCCCCCTCGGGGAAACTCGAGGTTTGGTTTTAGTTGTATGGAGAGCTCATCTGAGTGTGCCCTGAGAAAGAGATATGTGCAGCTCCTATCGGGATTTGTCGGCACATTCGGGTGGTGTTGCTGGTTTAGTTTTACCCTATCGAAATGTCTTGTTGTACCGGGATACCGAGTCTGATCGGAACGTCTCGGGTGGAGGTCTATTCCTTCGTTGACCGTGAGAGCTTGTGATGGGCTAAGTTGGGACACCCTGCAGGGATTTGAACTTCCGAAAGCCGTGCCCACGGTTATGGGCAGATGGGAATTTGTTAATTTCCGGTTGTAGAAAACCTGAAGTTGACCTTAATTAAAATGAATCAACAGCGTGTGTAACCATGATGGTCTCTTTCCGGCGGAGTCCGGGAAGTGAACACGGTTGTTGGAGTTATGCTTGACGTAGGTAGTCCAGGATCACTTCTTGATCATACTTTTATCGACCGTGCTTTGCCTTCTCTTCTCGCTCTCATTTGCGTATGTTAGCCACCATATATGCTAGTCGCTTGCTGCAGCTCCACCTCATACCTTTACCTTACCCATAAGCTTAAATAGTCTTGATCGCGAGGGTGCGAGATTGCTGAGTCCCTATGGCTCACAGATTACTTCCAAAACCAGCTTGCAGGTGCCGATGATACCTTGCAGATGACGCAACCAAGCTCAGGAGGAGCTCGTTGAAGATCTTGTCCTTTATGTTGTTTCGTTCTAGTTGATCAGTAGTGGAGCCCAGTTGGGGTCGATCGGGGACCTTTCTCGCATTTGGGGTTCTTCTTTTATTTTGGTTCCGTAGACGGACCTTGAATGTATTTGTATGATGTAATGCTTTATTCATGTAATTGTGTGAAGTGGCGATTGTAAGCCAACTATGTATCTCTTATTCCTTATTATATTACATGGGTTGTGTGAAGATTACCTCACTTGTGACATATGCCTTCAATGCGATTATGCCTCTAAGTCGTGCCTCGACACGTGGGAGATATAGTCGCATCGAGGGTGTTACAGAGGTGGTCTAACACGTGGCGGCACTTCATAAACGACATCCCAACCTTTGATATTAGGATCACTTTGACAGGCCCACGGTAGATAGAAAACTTGGGTTGCCTGTTGAGCCATAATATAGACATCAGGAACATCCAGATGGGTGCTTTGATTGATTTCCACTAGCCATGTATGTTCACGAGTTCTTCTAGTCTCCTTCGGCTAGAACCAATAACATTTTAAGACTACGACGTTTGGTGGGTTTGCACCATATAATTGAAGTTCATAAATTGCTTCAACTCTTCCATAATACTCGGTATCTCCTTCGCCGATAGCAGAGACACAACAATTTGTAGACTTTCGGTCGGCCATAGATAGCTCTTTGCCATAGGAACAAAAGCGATACCCATTGATGTCGTATTTGTCAAATGAATGGACCTTATAGTCAAAACCATTAGCGACTTGTCTCAATTCGGTGTCCATAATCTCTAAATTAGCCTACAAGTTTAATACGAAAGGGATTTTTGCATTAGCCACAAATTAGATGAAGAAATGAAATTGTCTAATGGAAATTACCGTTTGTTTGAACCAAGAGATGAAACCGGGATAGCCGCGTCCATTCTTTGCCAGAAGCTCATACTCTTCGACAGAATCCTTTTGGATCACCGTTCCATACGAGAATATGGCGACATATCGACTGTATCAAACTTATCCGGGAAGAACAGTAGTTCAAAGGAATTAGAAGTTGTGAAACAATGTACTGAGAACTTACTCGATGTACGGCTGCACTCCTGTTAGGTTGGTGAAGATATACAAAGAAATGATCTGCCATTCTTTGAAATCCAATGTTAAGGAATTAGAAGCACCGGCTGGTGCGAGATCCCCTTTGAATAGGCTGAGGTTGGATCCACCCTTTTTAGGTTCGTCAGCATTGTTCCAAGGCTTCGGATTATGAAAATGACGATTTTTTTCTTCGTAGTGTGCTGTCACGAAGTTTGCCGCCTCCTCAATAATGAATGCCTCAGCCATCGATGCTTCAATTCTATGTTCATTTTTACATTTGCTCGTAGCATCTTCTGAATCCTCTTAGTGGTGTAGCACCAACGATTTTGCACAGCCCCCCCCCCCCCAATCTTGCCTCGGTTGGGAGATGCAAAATCAAGTGTTGCATTGCATTAAAGAAGCCCGGCGGAAAGATCTTATCTAACTTGCAGATCAACTCTGGCGCCAACTCTTCCGTTTCTTCTAGCGGCCAGGCGATAGTTCTTTCGCATAGAGAACACGGAAGAAATAGCCCAGCTCTGCCAGTACTAGCCATTCATCCTCAGGGATGAAGCCACGAACATCACCGGCATTAGCCGCTCAATCCATATGTGCCAATCATGACTCTTGAGACCAAATATCTTTAATTTATCAAGACTCGCTCCCCTCTTTAGATTCGCTGCATACCCATCGGGGAACATCAACTACCGTTGCACCGACAAGATAATTTCCCTCATACCTGGCCTTCCAAGATTGAACCATGCCTTTGGATTCGTCTAGTTCTGCTTTCCTTTCGGTTCTTTCATGTTTTGTAACGGCCTATCACATAGCGCCTCCAGATCGACTCTAGCCTTAGTATTATCCTTTGACTTTCCATCTCTGCCGAACAATGCACCAAAAAGTGCCTCAGCGATATTCTTCTTAGTGTGCATCACGTCGATGTTGCGTGGGCAAAGGAGGTCTTTGAAGTAAGGCAGATCCCACAAGCATGTCTTATGAGTTCAGGCGTGTTTCAAATTATACCCCTTGAAGTACCCTGGACGCTCTGGATCTAGCTTGAGAGCGTTTAACTGATCTAGTGTCTCTTGGCCTGTCAACGCAGGTGGTGCAGAGTGATACGACTTCGTCGTATCGATTTTTCCAAACACTTTTGCCCTTGTTTTGGACTCTAACTTGCATGATTTGAATGGAACTAACTCGGACTGACGATGTTTTTAGCAAAATTGCCATGGTGTTATTTTTGTGTAGAAATAAAAGTTCTCGGAATGACCTGAAAATCAACGGAGATTATTTTTGGAATATATAAAAAATACTAGAAGAAGAATCCACGTCAGGGGGCCGACACCCTCTCCACGAGGGTGGGGGCGCGCCCCCTGCCTCGTGGGCCCCCTGATGCTCCACCGACGTCCACCTTGACTCCATATATTCACTTTTGGGCAGAAAAAAATTAGAGAGAAGGATTCATCGCGTTTTACAATACGGAGCCGCCACCAAGCCCTAAACTCTCTCGGGAGGGCTGGTCTGGAGTCCGTTCGGGGCTCCGGAGAGGGGAATCCATCGCCATCGTCATCATCAACCTTCCTCCATCACCAATTTCATAATGCTCACCGCTGTGCGTGAGTAATCCATCATAGGCTTGCTGGAGGGTGATGGGTTGGATGAGATTTATCATGTAATCGAGTTAGTTTTGTTAGGTGTTTGATCCCTAGTATCCACTATGTTCTGAGATTGATGTTGTTATGACTTTGCTATGCTTAATGCTTGTCACTAGGGCCCGAGTTCCATGATTTCAGATATGAACCTATTATGTTTTCATGAATATATGTGAGTTCTTGATCCTATCTTGCAAGTATATAGTCACCTATTATGTGTTATGATCCGTTAACCCCGAAGTGACACTAATCGGGATACTTACCGGTGATGATCGTAGTTTGAGGAGTTCATGTATTCACTATGTATTAATGCTTTGGTCCGGCACTCTGTTAAAAGGAGGCCTTAATATCCCTTAGTTTCCAATAGGACCCCGCTATCACGGGAGGGTAGGACAAAAGATGTCATGCAAGTTCTTTTCCATAAGCACGTATGACTATATTCGGAATACATGCCTACATTACATTGATGAACTGGAGCTAGTTCTGTCTCACCCTATGTTATAACTATTGCATGATTGATCGCATCCGATATAATTCTCCATCACAGATCCAATGCCTACGAGCTTTTCATATATTGTTCTTCGCTTATTTACTTTTCCGTTGCTACTGTTATAATCACTATAAAACCAAAACTACTACCGTTACTTTTACCACTGTTACCACTACTATCATATTACTTTGCTACTAAATACCTTGCTGCAGATATTAAGTCTCCAGGTGTGGTTGAATTGACAACTCAGCTGCTAATACTTGAGAATATTCTTTGGCCCCCCTTGTGTCGAATCAATAAATTTGGGTTGAATACTCTACCCTCAAAAACTGTTGCGATCCCCTATACTTGTGGGTTATCAAGACTATTTTCTAGCACCGTTGCTAGGGAGCATAGCTCTATTCTTTGAGTCACTTGGGATTTATATCTGCTTATCATTATGAAGAACTTGGAAGATCAAAGAACCAAGATTTTTCCCTCGACTACGAGGGGAGGTAAGGAACTACCATCTAGCTCTGCACTTGATTCACCTTCTGTTTTGAGTAAACTTGCGACACCTACTGCTGCTATTGATTCCGATAGGTCGCATGTTATTGATGATGCCACTTCTGCTATGCGTGATATTTATGATGAAACTACTTCTATGCTTGATAATATTGTGCCACTAGGTGAATTTCTTGATGAACAACTTGCTAGGGTTAGAGAGAATGAAAGTGATGATGAAGATTCTCCCCCTAGATATGAATTGCCTGTTGTGCCCGAGGGTTATGTTTTGGATGAAGAAACTGCTAGAGACTTCTTAGCTTGCAATGATAGATCTGATCTTAAGAAAATATTAGCTAAGCTTAAAGAAAAGTCTTTGAATGCTAGAATGAAATATGACCCTGCTTTTGCTACTTAACCTATCTTTATTACTGATAAGGATTATGATTTCTCTGTCGATCCTGAGTTAATTACTTTTGTTGAATCTGATCCTTTCTATGGCTATGAATCTGAAACTGTTGTGGCACATCTTACTAAATTAAATGATATAGTGAAAGTGCGTTATATCGACTAGAGGGGGGTGAATAGGCGATTTTTATGAAAGTTTTCAAAACGTGGAAGTTTCAAAGACAAACGATAGAAATAAACCTATTACCATGCAGCGGAAGGTAGACTACACTAGGCACACCATAGTCAAGTATTCAATGAAGTGAAAGCACAATGACTAATAGCAGCTAGGTAGTAAGGATCAGGTAGGAAGATATTATGAAGCCAAACAGAACATGCAGTCACTCAGTGAAGACAAAAGATAGTGCAATCATACAATGACTTCACAAGGACCAACAGTAAGTAAAGGGAAGGGAAGGATGAAACCAGTGACTCGTTGAAGATAATGATTTGTTGGACCAGTTCCAGTTGCTGTGACAACTGTACGTCTGGTTAGGGCGGCTAGGTATTTAAACCTGAGGACACACAGTCCCGGACACCCAGTCCTGAACACGCAGCTCAGGACACCCAGTCCTCACCGTATTCCCCTTGAGCTAAGGTCACACAGACCTCGCCCAATCACTCTAGTAAGTCTTCAAGGTAGACTCCCAAACCTTCACAGACTTCGTTCACCGGCGATCCACAATGTCTCTTGGATGCTCAGAACGTGATGCCTAACCGGCTAGAGGATTCACAGTCCCCAAGTGTAATAAGTCTTAAGATCACACAGACAAGAAGACTTAAGTGATGCCTAACACTCTTTGGCTCTGGGTGGTTAGGGCTTTATCCTCGCAAGGAATTCTCTCTCAAAGGCTTCGAGGTGGGTTGCTCTCAAACGACAAAAGTCGTACACTAACTCTGAGCAGCCAACCGTTTATGGTTGTAGGGGGTGGGCTATTTATAGCCACTAGGCAACCCGACTTGATTTGTCCGAAATGACCCTGGGTCACTAAGGAACTGACACGTGTTCCAATGGTCAGATTTCAAACTCACACGGCAACTTTACTTGGGCTACAAGCAAAGCTGACTTGTCCGACTCTGGACAAGATTCGCTCTCATAGTTTTCACTCGAAGACATGGGTTTTTGGTTAAGCATCACTTCAGTCATTCTGACTGGTTCTCTTGGACCCCACTTAACAGTACGGTGGTTCCTATGGCTCAACAAAGAAGAAAAAGAACTACGAAAGATCTAAGTCTTCGAGCTCCATAGGCTTCATGCGATGTCTTCTCATGTCATAGTCTTCAATGAGAATATCTTCATAAACCACCTTTGACATCAATGTCTTCATACATTTTTAGGGGTCATCTATGGTAGGAAAACCGAATCAATGAGGGACTTCTACCTGTGTTATCCTGCAATTCTCACAAACACATTAGTCCCTCAACTAGGTTTGTCGTCAATACTCCAAAACCAACTAGGGGTGGCACTAGATGCACTTACAATCTCCCCCTTTTTGGTGATTGATGACAAACTAGTTGAAGTTTTCAACGGGGAATATAATATGTGAAATTGCAAAAGGATAAGGAATTGTCTTCATAAGATGCAAGGGCTCCCCCTGAAGATGTGCATATAAGTAATTTGCTTTTGGAATGCAAATGCACATGGCAGGTTGTACTCGTGGAGATCCGCTTCAACTTATGATGACAATTCATTATGCATGAGAGGGTATGTGAAGATAATGATATGCATAATGGAAAATGGACGTCTGCAAAATGATCTAAGTGCGGAATTTATCGTCGCACATGCGGAATTTATCATTGCATCACAAAGTGGCAAATAAGTAGCAGACGACCATCGAGTTTAAGTGTTACAACTCAAAGAACCAAATGTATCAAAATGAGAGTTGTAAACACGAAGCAAAATATAAAGCAACCGCCCATATGGACCCGCTTGAAGACTATCAAACTCATATGCTTCTCCCCCTTTTGTCAGTAAGGACCAAAAAGGTTGGAAGACATAGAGCATCTACTCGTTCCCATGAAGAGTAGGTGAAGCAGCAGGGTCGTCGGTGGTGTTCGGCGGTGCAGAAGAACTTGGAGCAGTGACGAAGCATGCTGAAGGAGGTGGCGGTGAAGTAGCATCGTCTTTGTCCTCGATCACTCTGGCATTCACAGTTGCAGCAGAGGAAGAGAACTCAGAGTCTTCAAGAGATGGAGTTCGTCGCAGCACTGCCCTTCGAGGAGGTGTGGAGTCAAACTTGAAGCATTCGGAGAAGCCATCCTCTTGAAGATCATCTTCAGAGTGTCAGCCCTTTCCATGTGCGTTGAGAGGTTTCATGTGCAACAAAGTCATTCTTGGTGGCAAGATTGCGAATACGGTTGGCATCCACCAAGAGGCTTTGCATATGGCGCTTCAGCCAGTCATGATGCCTATCCTGTTTCTGATGAAGAGCCACCAGAAGCTCTCGGTCATTGAGAACACGAATGCGCTTCTTGGGTCGTTGGGCAATTGTGCTATCGGTGGCTTCAGTAAGGGCAGGATGTGGTGCACGTGTAGTTCCAGCCAAAGGATACACACAAGTGACTGCTTCAACTCCTTCAATGTTCTAAGAAAAACTTTGATGCTCTGCATTCTGAAGACTTAGAGGTTCCTTGGCAGGCTCAGGATAAATGGCTTCAACAGACATATCCACATCAGGTAGAAAGATCCGATGATTGCGAGCAGATGGCTGATATGAGATGGCGGAGTGGAGTTTAATCAGCCGCATTATCCATGGAGCGTAGAACTTCAAGCCAAAAAGGTCAGAGCCTGATGCAGCAAGTTGGCGGATGAAGAAGTCCTGTGCATTGAAGCATTTTCCATGAAGAATATAGAAGACCAAAGTCTTCATTGCACCTTCCAGCTTGGCATGTGGAGAATGTCCTTTGATGGGCCAGAGAGTTTGCCTTATGATGTGATAAATAGTCCTGGGCAGATACTCAAGGTCTTCAACGAAGAAATCCTTGGGATATGCAGCATCTTGGGGCAATGGCTTCATCATACTGAGCATCTGACTCATGTTAGGTTCAGGCTTCTGAAAGATGCTCTCCACAGCTTCACTGTGAAGCTGACAGCCATGTTCGTAGAGATCGCCAGGAGTGGGCAGACCAGTGAGCTCAATGATATCAAAGGCTTTGGCTTCGTGATGAACATTTCCTGTCATCCACTCCAGGACCCAAGTCTTCGGATCTCTGTTGTACCCACGGATGTGAAGTGTGGCATAGAATTGGAGCAGCAACTCTCCATTCCAGTGCTCTTGGTCGGTGACAAACGGCAGCAATCCAACTTCTTTGAAGCAATCCAGAGCTTCTTCCAGACAGGGCAGACCAGCTATTGCTTCAATGTCAAGACGCTTATGTGGGAAGATGCGACCTTGATTGTACAGAATGCAGGAGTAATAGCTTCGCTGCGGATAGCTCCAGAACCGATCAGAAGATATTCTTTCCCTTGAGTAGGGGTTCCTGGAGCTATTGAAGAAAGTGTTGTCTGCTTTGAAGCCATTGACATTGAAGGATCCAGGTGCTGATGCAGGACCTGGAAACTTGGGCAATCTGGGGATTGGCTTCTGTACCTGAGGCCTGTGCTCAACATGGTAGTCAAACTAAGGACCAGCAGTAGGCGCAGGAACAGAAGCAGTAGCATCATTGGCTTCACTGACTTCTGGTGCTTTTGTTGGTGTAGGCTCCACATTGGCTTCAGCCATGATAGCGTCAGTGGCGTCGGTGGCAGCCTCAAGATTCTCAACCTCCACTTGACGAGCTGGAGGGTCGGTCACAGTCACGTTCTCCTCGAGAACAGCTTCTTGGTGAGACGGGGGTGTAGCTGCGCTTGGGGTTTCTTCTTTATCGGCTGATGCAGCCGGAATGTCTTCAGCAGCTGTAGCTTTAGACTCAGATACTGGAGGCCTTGGTCCTTTGCGAAGCCTGCATAACGCTGGCGACGCCTGTGGAGTTGGAGTTGGCTGGGCCTCAGAGTCTTCTTCCTCTTGTGCTTGTGGGTGATCAGCCCATGATGCATCCTGAGCAATTGGCGTTAGAGGACGACCAATGCTGATGAGCTCACTATGCGTTAGCACAGGCGATGATACCTGTTGGTGCTCGAGCTGAGGAAGAACTACATCATCTTCAACATGGTCATGGTGACCAATGTCTTCAGCAGCGATGGGATCAGCTGCTGGAAAGTCTTCAGCTTCATGAGCCCCTGTGAAAGTAGGCTCATGGACAGTCAGTTGGCGCTCTTGAGGTTCAGCGTCAGGGCGAACCATGGAGATGGGTTCAACAATCAAGGGCTCTGTGGGAGCAGCCCGTTCCTTCTTGGTCTTCTGCTTCTTCTTGGAGGGAGCAGTAGCAGAGGCTTCAGGATGTTTCCTCTTTCTGGCTTCAGCCTCAGCAGTCCTCGTCTTCTTCAGCTCTGAAGCGGTTGACCGGGCCTTTGGCTTCGAGCCAGTCATGCTAGTCGGGAAGACAATGGGATCTGCTTCCTGCCTTGGTGCGTTGGGTTCGGCCACAGTGGGCTTCTTCTTCTGCTTGGCAGCCATCCTGGGATCAATGCCCGGACGTCCAAGGGCCTTGCGCTTCTCAACCTCGTTGTAGCCTTGCACACACTTGTCAGCCAGGCTCTTCATGCGCTCACGAGAACCCTGAGCTTCTGCGCGTTTCTTGAGAAAGGCTTCTTTGAGCTCGTGCAGCATAATCTTGAAGTTTTTCACCTCTTGCACGCTGAGCTTGGCCATATGCTTCTTGACCTGAGCTTTTTCATAGTCAATCTTTTGCTTCAGTTCAACAATGCGCTGGGCGATAGCTAATTCTGAAGCAATGGCGCCATGGAAGGCGACATTGAGGCCAATGGGAAGTTGCAGATCTTCGAATCTAAGATTGGTTGTGTCAAACCACTCATCAATGAAATTGTGGATGATAGCTACATCAAAGAGAGGCAGATCATTGAAGATTTTTGCTTCTTCTTTGCTCTTGATCAATTGCTCAAGAGCGTCATCTGCAAGATCTTCATCACTAGACAGATAGATGGCATCGTTGCGCAGAATGGCAGCAGCTGTCAGTTCTTGGCCGGTGTGTGGCAGAGGCATCTTGACTTTCTGGACTTTTTGGGGCTTGGAGATGCGTGATAAATCTTCAGACTACACACTGTCTTCAGGAGGTGCAGTAGGCAGTGGCTTCGCCCGTGAGACTTTTGGTGCAGAGGCAGGCTTTGAAGCTTTAGGCTGCTTCTTTGGCTTCGGCGCTGCAGGCGCTTCATCTGATTCAACATCATTTGCAGGCTCATGCACGGCTGTGCCTTGAACCACGATATGAGTGATGAGACCCTCTAAGTTGTAGAAGGGCCCAACTAGATTGGGTTCAGCTTCGCGGGTTCCATCGGCACGAGGAGCAGACGAACCAGGGTTGAAGTCTAATCCCAAAGACTTCTTGTTCTGCTTTGCTGAGTTCTGGGCAAACTAGAAGTTGCGCTTAAACAGATTATCGTCACGACACCATAGCAGTGACGATGGGTCAGCATCCGCAGGCTGTGGTCCACGGACCATGCAGGGATAGAAGCCTTGTTCAATGGCTTCATCTCTGGTCCTGGGTTGAAGATTTTTGTAGAGGATGTCTCCCCATGGTCGCTTGATGGCATTCTTTTCAGCATATTCCTTTGTCACAAATCTGTACTTGAACCACTGTTCTGCCCAATAGCGTCGAATCCACTGGATTCATGTCTTGCGCTGATTGTAATCCTCTTCAGGATCTGTTTTTTACAGCACTGAGAGGTCATCGGGCAGATCTCTTGATGTTTCTCCTTGACGCTTTCTGCCACCCTTCCTTGCTGATTTCTCTGAAGCCATGAACTTTAAACTGAATGGCTTCAATATGTTCAAAGGCTTCAAAGGCTTTCGCTTGCTGGACAAACAGGAACTGGCTTTGGGAGAATTTATGTGATACTGTAAGAATTCTGCAAATGAATGCAGACTATGAGAACCAAGGGATTCTCCCACGGACATGTACCTGTGACAGCATTAAGGCGCGAGGGAAGGGGAAGAGGTCATATGCATTCTCAGAAGATTTTGAAGATAAATCAGTTTAGAAGATATTGACCTCATCGTGCGAAGACATTCACTCATAGATAAGGAGTTGGTTCCAGATTTGTACGAATCCACGGATCAGTACAAGTGAGGAATCTAACTACTTTGTGAAGCATCAGTGAATATACTAGGCATCTTATGAGATGCAGTATGAAAGAGATCCAACTTGTGTGAATAGAAACTGCTTGTGGTAGAAAGTGACGAAGCTATAGGATCAAAGGGGCCGTAAAAAGGAAGTTTTATTTACCACACGAAGAACTGCTAGACGGAGTGGAAGAGCAGGCCGAGCAGTTTGATCGTCCGTGCCCTAACTTGGCGACGGAGGACACCTACGGCGACGGCGGAGAGGACGCTGTCCGCGGTCGGCGTCGGAGAGGTTGCGGCAGCGAAGCGCTTCGTCGCCGGCGTCGTCGAGAGCTAGCGGTGGCGCTAGGGTTCGTGCGAGAGTGGAAGAAGAGATAATGACTGCGGTGAGGCGTGTATTTATAGGGACAGGGGCGGCTCAGTGTTATTACACAGGTGCCCCTGGCGATTCACATCTGAGGAACACGTGGCCATCATGCAGCATGTCGGAGGTTGTTCCACGTCCCACGCACGCCTGGATTGTCGGGGGGTCGTTCCCACTTCTCCGGGTTTCAGGTGAAGGAATTAGCATTGAAAGCAGACTTAATGTTTGCCTCTGTATCTTCTGCTGACAAGGACGCAGAGAAGACATTTGACAGTTTCAAAAGAATGCATATAATTTGGAGAGATAGAATTTGAGATAAAAAGCATAGAGAGGTTAGGGTCCGATCACATTCACTTAGTTCAAAAGATTCAGCAAGAAGACATAGCTATAAGTGAATGCTGTAGAGGACAGAACACTAGTATATGTATGTATAATCATGAAGACATGTTGAGATTGAAGCCAAACCAAATGTGAAGACATAGCAAATGTAACGCCATGAGTGAAACACTTCAAACAGAACATTTGGTGGTGGCGTTACCCACCGTATAGGAAGTATTAGACCCAGACACGGCACACAATTATCGTGGCGCTCTGAAGTCAAATTCCACATTAATGTATTCACACTTAGAATGTATGTCTTCATTGATTGAAGATATACTTTACTTTGTGTATTGCACATCTAAGTCATCAATATGCATAAATGTTAGGATGTGTGCCTGATCACAGGACATTTGAGGATTCCAAGATATTTAGCTCACACCGTAACTTGCAAAATCTCTTCTCATCCAAGGGCTTGGTGAAGATATCTGCTAATTGCTCTTCAGTGTTGACGTGTATGATATCAATATCTTCCTTCACAACATGATCTCTGAGAAAGTGATGACGAATTTCAATGTGCTTTGTCTTCGAGTGCTGAACTGGGTTGTTGGCAATCTTGATGGCGCTTTCGTTGTCGCAGTAGAGTGGCACTTGCTTCAGATGAATGTCATAGTTCTTGAGTGTTTGCTTCATCCATAGAAGCTGAGCGCAGCAAGATCTAGCAGCAATGTATTCAGATTCAGCAGTGGAGAGAGATACACAGTTCTGCTTCTTTGAAGACCAACATACAAGTGATCGTCCCAGAAAATGACATGTGCCTGATGTAGACTTGTGATCCACCTTGTCACCAGCATAATCAGCATCCGAGAATCCAACCAGATCAAACTCTGAGCCCTTTGGATACCATAATCCTAGAGTTGGGGTGTGAGCCAAATATTGAAGAATTCGCTTCACAGCTAAGTGATGCGACTCCTTTGGTGCCGCTTGGAATCGAGCACACATGCAAACACTCAGCATAATATCTGGCCTAGATGCACATAGATAAAGTAAAGAACCAATCATGGAGCGGTATACCTTTTGATCGAACTCTTTACCATTGTCGTCGGGACCCAAATGATGTTTGGCTGGCATTGGCGTCGTGAAGCCTTTGCAGTCTTGCATACCGAACTTCTTCAGGCAATCTTTGAGATACTTCTCTTGAGATATGAAGATGCCATTGCGTTGCTATCGAATTTGAAGATCGAGGAAGAACTTCAGCTCTCCCATCATGGACATCTGATATTGCTCTTGCATCATATATCCAAACTCTTCACTGTACTTCTGATTGGTGCAGCCGAAGATAATGTCATCCACATATATTTGGCATACAAATAGTTCAACATCATATGTCTTCGTGAAGAGAGTGGGGTCGAGGGAACCAGGTATGAAGCCTTTGCTCTTTAGGAAGTATTTGAGTGTGTCATACCAAGCCAGAGGGGCTTGTTTGAGGCCATACAGTGCCTTGTTGAGCTTGTATACCATGTCAGGATGTTTTGGATCTTCAAAGCCAGGCAGTTGTGCAACATACACTTCTTCTTCAATTTTGCCATTGAGAAAAGCGCTCTTCACATCCATTTGATATAGAAGTATGTTATGATGATTTGCATAGGCCAGCAGTATGTGTATGGCTTCAAGTCGAGCCACGGGAGAAAATGTTTCATCGAAGTCAATCCCTTCCACTTGAGTATATCCTTGAGCAATGAGACGATCTTTGTTTCTGACAACTTGACCATGCTCATCTTGCTTGTTGCGGTATATCCATTTGGTGCCTATTATATTGTGCTTCCGAGGGTCAGGACGCTTAACCAGTTCCCATACATTATTCAGCTCAAACTGTTGAAGCTCTTCTTGCATAGCTTGAATCCATTCAGGTTCCATGAAGGCTTCTTCAACTTTCTTGGGTTCTGTTATTGAGACGAATGCGAAGTGCCCACAGAAATTTGCTAGCTGAGTTTCCCTTGAACGAGTGAGCGGACCGGGTGCATTGATGCTATCAATTATTCTCTCAATCTGCACTTCATTGGCAACACGAGGATGTATAGGGCGAAGATTTTGCTCTTGCTGATCATTGTCATTGTTAGAGGGATTGTCTTCAGGCTGAGCATTGTCTTCAGGTTGATCAGGTGCGGATATGATAAGTTCCTCTTCAGGTTGAGCTTCAGAGGGTATGATTTCTCCAGTTCCCATTAGTTTGATTGATTCACTGGATGGAACTTCATCTAGCACATTTGGCAGGTGCTCTCTTTGTGAACCGTTAGTCTCATCGAACCGCACATCCATTGTTTCAACCACTTTATAATGAAAGAAATTGAAGACTCTGTAGGAGTGCGAATCCTTTCCATATCCAAGCATAAAACCCTCATGTGCTTTTGGAGCAAATTTTGAAGTGTGATGTGGATACTTGATCCAGCACCTGGCGCCAAATACTCTGAAGTAACTGACATTTGGCTTCTTGCTAGTAAGGAGCTCATAAGATGTCTTATTCAGAAGCTTGTGAAGATAAACATGATTGATTGTATGGCATGCAGTATCAATGGCTTCAGGCCAGAATTTTCTTGGAGTCTTGTATTCATCAAGCATCGTTCGGGCCATCTCAATGAGTGTTCTGTTCTTGCGTTTGACGACGCCATTCTGTTGTGGCGTGTAAGGGGCTGAGAATTCATGTGTGATGCCCAAAGTATCAATATATGTATCAAGGCCAGTGTTCTTGAATTCAGTGCCATTGTCACTTCTGATGTGCTTTATCTTGGCGCCATAGTTGTTCATTGCTCGATTGGTGAAGCGTCTGAAGACATCCTGTACTTCAGTCTTGTAGAGGATTATGTGCACCCAAGTATATCTAGAATAATCATCAACAATGACAAAGCCATAGAGACAAGCAGTAGTAGTAAGAGTTGAGTAATGAGTGGGACCGAAAAGATCCATGTGGAGCAGTTCGAAGGGTCGAGTAGTTGTCATGATTGTCTTCGAGGGATGTTTGGCCCTCGTCATCTTTCCTGCTTCACAGGCACCGCATAAGTGATCTTTCTTGAACTTAACACCCTCGATGCCTATGACATGCTTCTTCTTTGCAAGGGTGTGGAGGCTCCTCATGCCAGCATGCCCTAGCCTCCGATGCCAGAGCCAACATTCTGAAGCTTTTGCTAGAAGACATACGGCAAGCTGTGGTCCTGCTGAGAAATCTACCACGTACAAATCATCTTTCCGATAGCCTTCAAACACTAGAGACTTGCCAGATTCCATTAGAACAAGGCAACGATATTTTCCAAATATTACGATCATGTTCAAATCGCAAAGCTTTGAGACAGACATTAAGTTGAAGCCAAGGGATTCAACAAGCATGACTTTATCCATGTGTTGATCCTTTGAGATTGCAACTCTACCTAGACCCAATACCTTACTTTTACCAGTGTGAGCAAATGTGATGTGACTCTTGTTAGATGGACGTAAGGTTGAGTCCATAAGAAGGCTTCTTTTGCCAGTCATGTGATTGGTACACCCACTATCAATAATCCATTCTGAAGACGCTGGTGTCGTACCCTACAGTGCAGTTAGGGGGATAGGCTTCACAAAGAGAATTGTGAAGCAAAAACATTTGACGAACCAGTGGGTTATGAAAGCTTTGATCCAGATTAGGACTGATAGGGAGAGTAGCAAGCGATTCAGGAACGAAGTACATAATAAGACAATTCGGGCATTTGATCTTGCGCCCTACAAGATGTTTAAGGTCCCCAGCAATAGCGTCAGACGATTTTGGTTTTCTGCTGGAGACCTTTCCTTGCAAAAGAGAGTTAAGCTTTCTTAGCCACCCACATCTTCAAGGGTGGCTTAGAAGCAATAAGTCTAAGTGCAGCGTCTGAGAACTTTGGCTTTGGAGCCCTAGCAAAAAGTCTTGCAGGCAGACAATAGTACTCATAAGAATAAGCAGAATAGTTCTTGGTCTTATGAACATGGCGGTTCGATGAACCGCGCTCATATTCATAGGCCTGAGTATGGTTTCCCTGCAAAACATTTGCGTTAGCGTGACTTAGGTGAGTCCTCTGTCTGTATGAAGCCTTTGGACCGTATGAAGCCTGTGGTCTGGGGTTTTTCTTCTTCACCTGTGGTGTCATGATGACATTCACAGGAAGATTTTCAAAACATTTTTTCGGCACCCAGATCTTCTTCATAGGCGGCCCATTCCTGCAGTTAGTACCAATATACCTGGCAAACACTTCACCATGCTGATTCTTAAACAGTTCATAGTTTGCATCAAAGGATTCATCAATGACAATGGGGTTAGCACAGGTGAGGCCAGATAGATTGGATGGATCTGCTGAAGGTTCCTTTGTAGCAACCCATGTGGTTTTGGGGTACTGCTCAGGTTTCCAGTAAGAGCCATCAGCATTCATTTTCCTTATGAACCCAACACCCTCTTTCCTCGGGTTTCGGTTCAGAATCTGCCTTTTGAGGACATCACATAGTGTCTGATGCCCTTTAAGACTTTTGTACATTCCTGTTTCAAGCAATGTCTTCAACCTAACATTCTCATCAGCAATAGCAGTGGTATCCTCAGCAGAGGGGTTAGTTCCCACATCAATAGTTGAAGATATTGCAACAGTAGCAGCAGTAGAACATTCAGCAACAGAAGTAGCATTATCACGCTCAATGCATTTAAGACATGGTGGTTCAAATCCTTCCTGAGCGGAACTGATCTGTTCGGCGCGAAGTGACTCGTTTTCCTTTTGAAGATCTTCATGAGCCGCTCTCAATTTCTCAAGATCTTGCTTCCTTTGAAGATAATCATAGGAAAGCTTTTCATGAGTTGTTGAGAGGGTTTCATGACGACTTTCAAGTTCCTCATACTTAACGTGAAGATTTTTTATGTCTTCAATTAAGGACTCAGATCGAGTCATTTCAGTGCCTAACAGATCATCGCTTTTGTATAATAGTTTTTGAATATGTTCCATAGCTTTCTGTTGTTCAGTTGCAATTTTAGCAAGTGTTTTGTAGCTGGGTCTTGAACCACAATCAGAGTCATCTTCACTAGATGTTTGATAGTGAGTAGTGCGTGTGTTTACCTTGGCACCGCGTGCCATGAAGCGGTAGGTAGGAGCGGAGTAGTCCTTGTCATTTGCATCGGTGTCGGTGATGAAGTCATTGTCTTCAGTGTTGAAGATGGACTTGGCAACGTATGCTGTAGCCAGACTTGCAACGCCAGAATCGGACTCCTCCTCAGACTCCACCTCCGCCTCCTCAGAAGCGGACTCCTCCTCTGAAACCATTTCCTTGCCAACAAACGCATGTGCCTTGCCAGATGAGCTCTTCTTGTGTGATGAAGACTTTAAGGAAGACTTGGAAGAAGACTTTGAGTATTTCTTCTTCTTCTTGTCGTCAGAGTCATATTCCTTGCTCTTCTTCTTCTTTTTGTTCTCATTGTCCCACTGCGGACACTCAAAGATGAAGTGGCTAGTTTTCTTGCACTTGTGACATGTTTACTTCTTGTAATCATGAGCAGAAGCTTCATCATTCCTTGAGCTTGATCGTGAAGACTTTCTGAAGCCTTTCTTCTTGGTGAATTTTTGGAACTTCTTCACAAGCATAGCAAGTTCCTTTCCAATGTCTTCAGGGTCATCAGAACTGCTGTGACATTCTTCTTCAGATGAGGAGACAGCTTTTGCCTTCAAGGCACGAGTTCGCCCATAGTTTGGACCGTAGATATCTCTTTTCTCATAAAGCTAAAACTCATGTGTGTTGAGCCTCTCAAGTATGTCAGACGGATCGAGTGTCTTGAAATCAGGACGTTCTTGAATCATCAGGGCTAGGGTGTCAAACAAACTGTCAAGTGATCTCAGTAGTGTCTTGACGACTTCATGTTGGTGATCTCAGTAGCGCCGAGGGCTTGAAGCTCATTTGTGATGTCAGTGAGTCGATCAAACGTGAGATGGACATTCTCATTGTCATTTCGCTTGAAGCAGTTGAAGAGGTTGCGAAGGACACTGATTCTCTGATCTCTCTGGGTTGAGACGCCTTCATTGACCTTGGAGAGCCAGTCCCAAACTAGCTTAGATGTTTCCAAAGCACTCACACGGCCATACTGTCCTTTGGTCAGATGACCACAGATGATATTCTTGGCAGTAGAGTCCAGTTGAATGAACTTCTTGACACCATCAGCAGTGACACCTTCTCCAACCTTGGGAACGCCATTCTTGACGACATACCATAGGTCGACGTCAATGGCTTCAAGATGCATGTGCATCTTATTCTTCCAGTAGGGATATTCAGTTCCATCGAAGACAGGGCATGCAGCGGAGACTTTAATTATCCCTGCAGTCGACATAGCTAAAACTCCAGGTGGTTAAACCAAATCACACAGAACAAGGGAGTACCTCACTCTGATACCAATTGAAAGTGCATTATATCGACTAGAGGGGGGGGTGAATAGGCGATTTTTATGAAAGTCTTCAAAACATGGAAGTTTCGAAGACAAACGATAGAAATAAACCTATCGCCATGCAGCGGAAGGTAGACTACACTAGGCACACCATAGTCAAGTGTTCAATGAAGTGAAAGCACAATGACTAATAGCAGCTAGGTAGTAAGGATCAGGTAGGAAGATATTATGAAGCCAAACAGAACACGCAGTCACTCAGTGAAGACAAAAGATAGTGCAATCATACAATGACTTCACAAGGACCAACAGTAAGTAAAGGGAAGGGAAGGATGAAACCAGTGACTCGTTGAAGACAATGATTTGTTGGACCAGTTCCAGTTGCTGTGACAACTGTACGTCTGGTTAGGGCGGCTAGGTATTTAAACCTGAGGACACACAGTCCCAGACACCCAGTTCTGAACACGCAGCTCAGGACACCCAGTCCTCACCGTATTCCCCTTGAGCTAAGGTCACACAGACCTCGCCCAATCACTCTGGTAAGTCTTCAAGGTAGACTCCCAAACCTTCACAGACTTCATTCACCGGCGATCCACAATGTCTCTTGGATGCTCATAACGCGACGCCTAACCGGCTGGAGGATTCACAGTCCCCAAGTGTAATAAGTCTTCAGATCACACAGACAAGAAGACTTAAGTGATGTCTAACACTCTTTGGCTCTGGGTGGTTAGGTCTTTATCCTCGCAAGGAATTCTCTCTCAAAGGCTTCGAGGTGGGTTGCTCTCAAACGACAAAAGCCGTACACTAACTCTGAGCAGCCAACCGTTTATGGTTGTAGGGGGTGGGCTATTTATAGCCACTAGGCAACCTGATTTGTCCGAAATGACCCTGGGTCACTAAGGAACTGACACGTGTTCCAACGGTCAGATTTCAAACTCACACGGCAACTTTACTTGGGCTACAAGCAAAGCTGACTTGTCCGACTCTGGACAAGATTCACTCTCATAGTCTTCACCCGAAGACATAGGTTTTTGGTTAAGCATCACTTCAGTCATTCTGACTGGTTCTCTTGGACCCCACTTAACAGTACGGTGGTTCCTATGACTCAACAAAGAAGAAAAAGAACTACGAAAGATCTAAGTCTTCGAGCTCCATAGGCTTCATGCGATGTCTTCTCATGTCATAGTCTTCAATGAGAATATCTTCATAAACCACCTTTGACATCAATGTCTTCATACATTTTTAGGGGTCATCTCTGGTAGGAAAACTGAATCAATGAGGGACTTCTACCTGTGTTATCCTGCAATTCTCACAAACACAATAGTCCCTAAACTAGGTTTGTCGTCAATACTCCAAAACCAACTAGGGGTGGCACTAGATGCACTTACATATAGCCACTCTGTTCACTAATGATGAGAAAACTCGCTATTACTTTATCCTTAAGTTGTTTCCGTTCTCATTAAAGGGTGATGCTAAAACATGGTTTAATTCTCTTGATCCTGGTTGTGTGCGTAGTCCCCGGAATATGATTTATTACTTCTCTGCTAAATATTTCCTCGCTCATAAGAAACAAACTGCTTTAAGGGAAATATATAATTTTGTGCAAATTGAAGAAGAGAGTCTCCCACAAGCTTGGGGAGGCTTCTCCGATTACTTAATGCTTTGCCTGATCATCCTATCAAGAAGAATGAAATACTTTATATCTTTTATAATGGACTAACCGATGCTTCCAGAGACTACCTGGATAGTTGTGCTGGTTGTGTTTTCAGGGAAAGAACTGTTGATCAAGCTGAATTACTATTGAGTAATATGTTGACTAATGAAAATAATTGGACACTTCCTGAACCAACTCCTAAGCCAACTCCGAAGAAAAGGGGTATTCTATTTCTCAGTCCTGAAGATATGCAAGAGGCAAAGAAATCTATGAAAGAAAAAGGTATTAAAGCTGAAGATGTTAAGAATTTACCGCCTATTGAAGAAATACATGGTCTTGATAACCCGACACAGGTAGTAAAGGTAAATTCTCTCTATAGATTTGATAAATGTGAAATTCTAGTTACTAAGTTTGCTAGCCAATGCTTGGATGAGTTTGATGACTTTATGGTTGAACAAGAAAATTTCAATGCTTATGTTGGTAGACAATTGAAACACAATGCTGATATGCTTGAACAATTGAGTGATTATATGGCTAGTGTTAAAAGTGAACTTAAACTTATTAGTAAACATGCTTCTATGGTTACCACTCAAGTAGAATAAGTGCTTAAAGCTTAGAATGATTTGCTCAATGAATTAAATAATAAGAGAAATGATAATGCTATTAGAGTTATGACTAGAGGTGGTAAAATGACTCAGGAACCTTTGTATCCTGAGGGCCATCCTAAGAGAATTGAGCAAGATTCTCAGAGAATTAATATTGATGCACCTAGTTCTTCTAAGAGGAAGAAAAAGAAAAATGATAGGACTTTGCATGCTTCTAGTGAACCTATTGTTAAGACACCTGAGAATCCCAATGATATTTCTATTTCTGATGCTGAAACACAATCTGGTAATGAACATGAACCTAGTGATAATGTTAGTGATGATGTTCATGTTGATGCTCAACCTAGCAATGACAATGATGTAGAGATTGAACCTGTTGTTAATCTCGATAACCCATAATCAAATAATCAACGCTATGATAAGAGAGAGTTCGTTGCTAGGAAACACAGTAAAGAAAGAGAACCATGGGTTCAGAAACCCATGCCTTTTCCTCCTAAACCATCCAAGAAAGGGATGATGAGGATTTTGAGCGCTTTGCTGAAATGATTAGACCTATCTTTTTGCGTATGTGTTTGACTGATATGCTTAAAATGAACCCTTATGCTAAATACATGAAGGAAATTGTTACTAATAAAAGAAAGATACCGTAAGCTGAAATTTCCACCATGCTTGCTAATTATACTTTTAAGGGTGGAACACCAAAGAAACTTCGAGATCCATGAGTACCAACTATACCATGCTCCATTAAAAGAAACTATGTTAAAACTGCTTTATGTGATCTTCGAGCCGGTGTTAGTGTTATGCCTCTCTCTTTATATCGTAGACTTGATTTGAATAAGTTGACACCTACTGAAATATCCTTGCAAATGGCTGATAAATCAACTGCTATACCTATCGGTATTTGTGAGGATGTGCCTGTTGTGGTTGCAAACGTTACTATTTTAACGAACTTTGTTATTCTTGATATTCCCGAGGACGATAGTATGTCTATTATTCTTGGAAGACCCTTTTTGAATACTGCAGGGGCTGTTATTGATTGCAACAAAGGTAATGTCACTTTTCATGTTAATGGTAATGAGCATACGATACACTTTCCGAGGAAACAATCTCAAGTCCACAGTATCAATTCTATTGGAAAAATTTCGACAATCACTATTGGAGGTTTTGAATTTCCTCTCCTACTGTCAAGAAGAAATATGATATTCTTATTGTTGGGGATGTGCATATCCCCGTTGAGGTAACCTAGTGTTATTCGAAATTTCTCCGGTTTCAAGTTATTCGAAATGAGTTTGTTAACAAGACCTGATCAACCTTGTTAGTGGATTCCTTTTGATGAGCATGAGATGGATGAAGTTAGAAAGCACAACTCTCTGTACCCTCTTTTTACTTTCTGTTATTTATATTAAATAAAGTGCAAATAGTCTTTTCTGTCTGTTTTCTGAATTATCCATGCAATAAAAAATACCCCGAAAATAAAAGTTATCCAAATGCCCTGAAAATTAAATATGATTTTTTCTAGAATATTTGAGAATATCTCGCATTGAGAACACAACAGGGGGAGCAGCCATGTGCCCACGAGGGTGGAGGGCGCGCCTACCCCCCTGGGTGTGCCCCCTGCCTCGTGGACCCCACGTGGGTCCCATCCACTTATCCTTGCACCCACACACTTCTTCTTGCTCCAGAAAAAAATCACCAGCCAGCTCAAGCCCGAGTTCTTGCTCATCTTGCTGCCATTTTCGATCTCCTTGCTCAAAGCTCCTCTCACAAAACTGCTTTGGGGGATTGTTCTTTGGTATGTGACTCCTCCAATGGTCCAATTAGTTTTTGTTCTCGTGTTTTATTTATTGCAAATTTTTGCTGTTTAGGTGACCCTGTTCTTGAGCTTGCATGTCAAATTTATGTGGTCAAAAGTAGTTTTAATGCATGATATAGCCTCTAGGCACTTGTAGGAGTAGTTGCTATCAAACTTGTTGAGTTTGGTTCACTTTTATTTTAAGTTACTAAAAAATTCATAATTTTTCAGAAAAAGATGAAGAGATTTTTGAGGGGCTCATCGAGCCGAAGCTCGAAGGATAAACAAAGTGAAGAGAACAAGAACCCCAAGTATAATCTCCCTCGTACTATGGAGGTTCGGCCATGTGATTGGCCTTGTGATGAGTTCTTGAGAGAAGCTGGGATTCATGAAGATTTTTATCATTTGGCTGAGAATGCAGGCCTCACCGCCTTCCTCCACGACCAGCATGAACAGTACCTCTTACTCACCAATATCTTTGTGCAAAATTTTCGTTTCCATGCTAGGAGATCACCACCTTCGGCGGAATTTTATTTGTATGATGAGCATAAGGAGATGTCACTTTATGATTTTTGCCGGGTCTGTTTGATACCCTTTGAGGGCAGCATAGAGGAACCACATCGTAATGATGTGGAGGGATTTATTGATATGATTGTTGTAGGGGAAATGAGGAAAGTTTCCGATGCGAGAATCACTAGCATACATTTTTCCTGTTCTACTTACTTCGCAATATTTGCTAGTAGATGCTTAATTGGTCACAGGAACTGTGGAAACCTTAGTGCCCCTGATATAGTTATTTTGCATCATGCCTTGTTTCAGGATACTACTTTCAGTTTAGGCGCTATTGTTGCTAAACGGTTAAATATGAACCGTACTAAGGGCCCCATCCTCGGAGGCATCTTTGCCTCGCGCCTTGCTGCACACTTTAACATACCTATCAGGCATTATGAGAAAGAGGAAAAGTTGCCGCCTCCTATTGCTCTAGGTTATAAGAGTATGGTAGCACATGAGTTTATTGTTAAGGATAAGAATAATACACTCAAATATAAATTGATATTTAACAAAAAATATTGTGAGTTTATTACCTTGCGTGCGCCCTCTTTGTTCAACATATTTTCAGGCATATACCTTGTTCTGCCGGAGGCCATTCATGCCTACCGGAGCCAGATGTCAGCTGCAGAGCCGGAGCCACCATCTAACCCTCACCGTCAGTCCATTTATCAGTGGAATCCGGAGGAGATCGCCAGCCAGTGGCAATCTGAGGACCCTTCTCAGTACGACCCCAGCTATAGTTTTGATCCATGGGCATAGTGTTGGGGAACGTAGTAATTTCAAAAAAATTCCTACGCACACGCAAGATCATGGTGATGCATAGCAACGAGAGGGGAGAGTGTGATCTACGTACCCTTGTAGACCGACAGCGGAAGCGTTAGCACAACATGGTTGATGTAGTCGTACGTCTTCACGGCCCGACCGATCAAGCACCGAAACTACGGCACCTCTGAGTTTTAGCACATGTTCAGCTCGATAACGATCCCCGGACTCCGATCCAGCAAAGTGTCGGGGAAGAGTTCCGTCAGCACGACGGCGTGGTGACGATCTTGATGTACTACCGTCGCAGGGCTTCGCCTAAGCACCGCTACAATATTATTAGGGATTATGGTGGAAGGGGGCACTGCACACGGCTAAGAATATGATCACATGGATCAACTTGTGTGTCTAGGGGTGCCCCCTGCCCCCATATATGAAGGAGCAAGGGGAGGAGGCCGGCCGGCCCCTATTGGCGCGCCAGGAGGAGTCCTCCTCCTACTAGGAGTAGGACTCCTACTAGGAGGGGGAAGGAAGTGGGGGGAGAAGGAAAGGGGGGCGCCCCCCCCCCCTCTCCTAGTCCAATTCGAACCCAGGGGGGAGGAGGCGCGCGGCCCACCCTGGCAACGGTGCATACTCAGGGAGAACACTTCTTGATAATTAGTGAGAGATCATCTTAAAATGCTACTGTCAATCAAAGCAAGATAAGATGCATAAAAGATAAGCATCACATGCAATCAATATAAGTGATATGATATGGCCATCATCATCTTGTGCTTGTGATCTCCATCTTCGAAGCACCGTCGTGATCACCATCGTCACCGACGCGACACCTTGATCACCATCATAGCATCATTGTCGTCTCGTCAATCTTATGCTTCCACGACTATCGCTACCGCTTAGTGATAAAGTAAAGCATTACAGCGCAATTGCATTGCATACAATAAAGCGACAACCATATGGCTCCTGCCAGTTGCCGATAACTTGGTTACAAAACATGATCATCTCATACAATAAATTTAGGATCATGTCTTGACCATATCACATCACAACAAGCCCTGCAAAAACAAGTTAGACGTCCTCTACTTTGTTGTCGCAAGTTTTACATGGCTGCTACGGGCTTAAGCAAGAACCAATCTTACCTACGCATCAAAACCACAACGATAGTTTGTCAAGTTGGTGCTGTTTTAACCTTCGCAAGGACTGGGCGTAGCCACACTCGGTTCAACTAAAGTTGGAGAAACTGTCACCCGCTAGCCACCTTTGTGCAAAGCACATCGGGAGAACCGGTCTCGCGTAAGCGTACGTGTAATGTCGATCCGGGCCGCTTCGTCCAACAATACCGCCGAACCAAAGTATGACATGCTGGTAAGCAGTATGACTTATATCGCCCACAACTCACTTGTGTTCTACTCGTGCATATAACATCAACACATAAAACCTAGGCTCGGATGCCACTGTTGGGGAACGTAGTAATTTCAAAAAAATTCCTACGCACACGCAAGATCATGGTGATGCATAGCAACGAGAGGGGAGACTGTGATCTACGTACCCTTGTAGATCGACAGCGGAAGCGTTAGCACAACGCGGTTGATGTAGTAGTACGTCTTCACGGCCCGACCGATCAAGCACCGAAACTACGGCACCTCCGAGTTTTAGCACACGTTCAGCTCGATGACGATCCCCGGGCTCCGATCCAGCAAAGTGTCGGGGAAGAGTTCCGTCAGCACGACGGCGTGGTGACGATCTTGATGTACTACCGTCGCAGGGCTTCGCCTAAGCACCGCTACAATATTATCGAGGATTATGGTGGAAGGGGGCACCGCACACGGCTAAGAATATGATCACGTGGATCAACTTGTGTGTCTAGGGGTGCCCCCTGCCCCCGTATATAATGGAGCAAGGGGAGGAGGCCGGCCGGCCCCTATTGGCGCGCCAGGAGGAGTCCTCCTCCTAGTAGGAGTAGGACTCCTACTAGGAGGGGGAAGGAAGTGGGGGGAGAAGGAAAGGGGGGCGCCCCCCCCCTCTCCTAGTCCAATTCGGACCCAAGGGGAGGAGGCGCGCGGCCCACCCTGGCTGCCCTTCTCTCTCTCCACTAAGGCCCATATGGCCCATTACTTCTCCCGGTAGGGTTCCGGTAACCCTCCGGCTCTCCGGTTTTCTCCGAAATCACCCGAAACAATTCCGGTGTCCGAATATAGCCGTCCAATATATAAATCTTTATGTCTCAACCATTTCGAGACTCCTTGTTATGTCCGTGATCACATCCGGGACTCCGAACTGACTTCAGTACATCGAAACTCATAAACTCATAATATAATTGTCATCGAAACCTTAAGCGTGCGGAGTTCTAAGTCTGACAGTGAGGTAGGGGGTGTGTATGGAGAGGCTAGACCTTAGCTATTGGGAAGTTGTAAGAACGCAAGGTTTACGAGTCCAGGCCCTTCTCGAAGGAAGTAACAGCCCTACGTCTCGATGCCCGGAGGCGGTCGACTGGATTATGCGTGTGTAAAAGGACAAGGGTGCGAACCCCTGATACTGAGGAGGGGGTGGCTTATATAGAGTTCGCCAGCCCTCTCCTACCCTCAGTAATGCAGGGTTTAAGGTACATTTAAGGTGGGCGTTACTGATAACGTCCCTAATAAAGTGTCATAATAATCATAAAGGCTACTTAATAGCCGACCGTTTGCCTGCGGAGTGACTTGAGGTTTTTCTGGCAGTCGAGTGGTTGGCTTCTTGGTCGAGTGGCAGCTTCTTGGTCGAGTGTCTTCAACCCATCGAGTGGGATATCTTCAAGCTGTTTGAAAGGTGACTTCTTCTTAGGATGTCCTATGGTAGGACTCTTTAGGACGGGTCCGTGTCCCTACCGTAGGTACATGGCTTCATCATTAGCCCCCGAACGGATCGAGGTTGGAATGAGAAAAGGGGTTAGGGACCTTTCCAACCGACCCTTCGGGTTATTATGGGTGCTTCGTTCTGGGTCGACTGTCACGGATGACGTCATTAACCTCTTTCAGTCGCCTTGATCCGTTCCAGGTCTTTCGTCGCCTTGATCCGTTCCAGGTCTTTCGTCGAATGGATTTCTTTACCTGTGAGGCATCGAGCGCCGGCATGCGCGGGATTTCCGTTTCGTCAAGTTGTTCTGCAGCCAGCGGAGATCGCGGGATTCGGATTTTTTGGGAAGCGCGCAGAACGGGGGCGGCCGCAGTAATCGGGAGCGACAGTGCGAAGGCTCCTCGATCTCCGCGCCGCCTTTTTCGCCACGTACAGCGCGCGCGCCTGCCACGGGATTTGACTGGATAGCTCAGGCCTACCTGCCAGCCACTCGGGAGCGGCCCCTTATAAGTAGTTGGCCCGGAGCCCTTCAACAGTACGCATGCTCATCTCTTCCTCTTCCTTCTCTGTTTCTCCGTTGCCTCCCCCGCTCCCTTCGCTCTCGCCCCGCCACCACAAACCAGCTCGAGACCTCGTGCAGCGACGATGGTGAAGCGCAAGACGACCGCTTTGGAGCGCGCGAAGAAGGCGGCGGCGGGGGGAAGGGAAAGAAGTCTGCGCGCGGCGGATCTTCCTCTCGGACGGCCCTGCCCAAAGGGTGGATCCAGGGCGACTGGATGCCCTCGGTGCTCCGTCAGGAGGACCTCGACGACCTGGTCGAGGGAGGAGCCATCCCCCACAAGGCTGCGCGTCTTCCAGGGGGAGAAATCGAGCCCCAACCACGTGACGGTGAGTGCGTCCTCCTGGCGACTCATATTGACCGAGGGTTCTCTCTGCCGCCCCACTCTTTCTTCCGCAACTTCCTGAATTTCTTCGGAGCGCAGCTCCATCACTTTACTCCGAACTCCATAGTCTATCTTGCCGCCTTTATTTCTATGTGTGAGGCGTTCCTGGGGTGCCGCCCACACTGGGGACTTTTCAAGCACATCTTCACCTGTCGCTCTCAGTCGGTTAAGAAGGCTAAGTCGAGTGACGAGAGGACACAGGTGATCCAGCTGTGTGGGGGTTTGGCGATCCAGACGAGGGGGAAAAGCTGTTTTCCCTCCATTACCTTCCCGGAGTCAGTTCGAGGATGGCAGGCGACTTGGTTCTACTACCAGGATCAGGTGACCCCAGGGCAGTCGACTGGACTTCCACCCTTCACCCTCGACCGAGCCAAAAAACCGGCTTCTCTGAAGGTGACGCCCGAAGAAAAGGCCCAGGTCAAGATACTGGTGGGTCGAGTGGTTGAACTTGTCCGTGAGGGCGTGACGGGGATGGATCTGCTGGAAGTCTTCCTCAAGAGGCGAATCCAACCACTCCAGGCTCGGGACCACCCGATGTGGCTGTACTCTGGCCTCGAGGACACCACTCGGATCCACCCGGAGGAGGTCACCGACAAGATGTTGGAGGGGTGGCTGTCAAGCATCACGGGGAACAAGGACAACCCCCGAGGAGCTAGGAGGGTCATTCCACTCGACAGCTCATATGAGGTCGACCAGGTGCGTCTTTATGTTTCCGACTGAAATCTTCGTTTTCTGCATTGGTCTTCTTTTGAGCGGGTCGACTGACTTTCCATTTTGTCTGTTGTCTTTCAGGCGACCACTGAGATGTATTCGACGCCCAACGGGGCACAGGGGTCGACTGAGGAAGGAGAAGGGAGCGGAGGTGAGAGCGGGGACGACCAGGGCGAGTGGGAGTCAGACGGCGAAGGAGAGGGAGGCGATGACGTCTTCTCCAATGAGGAGGAGGAGGAGGAGGCCGAACCTCCCCGCCCGGAAAGGCGATCCAAGCTCGCACACGACCCGGCGCAGGGACGTGGCCAGGCGACTGCCTCCATCGGGCCATCGTCGAAACGCCCTCGGACTTCTTCTCCAACACCGACTGGGAAGGTCCCCAAGCAACCACGCACGACGCTATCCAAGCCGCCCAAGACTCTGCCCAAGATGAAGATAACTGTCCCTGTTATTTCCGGGTAACAAGTCTTGTCTTCTTTCGTCGATTGGAGGACGGATCCTCGGTCGACTCGTTATGCTTAACTGGCTGATTCTTTGAAATTTGCAGTGCTGCTACCTCCGAGGTCTCTGCCAAAGACGACGACCAAGAGATGGGGGACGCTGCTACCTCCAACCCTGGTACGATTATTGTCGTTCTGTTTTTGAGTTGGCTTGGTCATTTCTTGCAATTCTGGTCGATTGAAAGTTCTTCCTGCAGCCCCTCCTCATGTTATCGACCTCCCGGATGACGACGACAACGAGCCGCTGAGGATAGGGAGGACCAAGAGGCCGTCGACTGACAGGGCTCCCCAGCCTGCTCCGGCGCCTGAGGCCGTGGCTCGGGATGGCGGCGATGCCCCCCGGGCTTCTGTGTCCTTTGCCAATCCCCTATCGAGTGTGCAGCCCTCGGCGTCGACTGCCAATCCGACTTCGCTCTTTGTCGCGTACTCTGTCCCTGAAGACGAAGTGGCCGCTGCGAAGGAGGCCATACACCAGGCAGGGGTCATGATGGAACAAGTGAAGAAGGCTCGAGAGGCCAGCCAGGCAGCTTACGACGCAAGTTCGGCGCTTCAGAGCAACGTCCAGGTCAGTCGACTTGATACTTGTTTGTTTGAAGAGTCTTTCTCCCTCTTTCTTTTTCTTTTTGAAGATCTTTGTATCTGTATCTGTACACCCACTGGGTGTGTTTTCTCTTTCTTGGACTAGTGGGGGCACGCTGAGTGCACCCACTGGGTGTAGTCCCCGAGACTACGGTGGACTGCTGGCAATCGACTATAGTCTGTATATTGCGTTTGTGAATCTGTACTTCTTCACTCGGTTTGGTCTGGCCGGGTCGAGTGGGACCGTGTCCTATCGACTGCGGGCAGTCGATTTTTTTTGGTCGAACCAGTGGGGGCACGCTGAGTGCACCCACTGGGTGTAGTCCCCGAGACTACTGTCGAATGTTTTTGATTCGGCTGTGGTCTTAGAAACGTCACCATTGTTCCTTAGTTACTCGGAAGCAACTTATCTCGAACGTTTGTCGACTGGTTTTTCTTTTTGCAGAGATCCTACGAACTTGCCGCTCGCTATGCTGAATTGGAGAAACAGAAGATTCAACTGGACCTTGATCTAGAGCTGGCCAGGACGGAGTTGCAGAAGGTCAGGGAGGGCGCCGCAGGTAAAGCGACTTTGTCGACTAATTTTGTTTTTAGGCTTGAGCATTCCTCTGCTGTTTCCGATTCGATCACCATTTCTTTGTAGGAGAATTGGAAAAAGCTTTGGCGAGGAAGGACCAGGACCTGGCTGCTGCCCGCAAGGAGGCTGACGACAAGACGGCTCTGGCCGAACAGAAGCTGGCTTCGGTCGACCAGTTAGAAAAAGAGAACACCAGGTTGCAGACCGCTCTGACTGATGCCAACAGGCTGACTGCTAATTGGAAGAAGAAGAACCTCCTCTTGGGCGAGGAGATGGAAGGCATCGCTCGTAGGAGGGACGACCTGGAGAGCTACCTGAGGAGCCTCGCCAAGAGGCTGTACATCAAACTTGAAGGTGCACATCCAATTTTGACTGTTTTGTACTTTTGTGTCGACTCAATCTTGCGATTGTTGGCTTATCTTTAGGTCTTGTGTGCAGAATTCTGTCAGAACTTCGAAGAGGAGACTGGGCAGATCGAAACGGGTCTGGACCCAATCAATTCTCCAGTGAAAGATGATACTGCTATGAACCTGCTCCGACTGGAATCTCGAATCGACGGCGCCGTGGATTACTTGGCTCGACTGAAGGTCGCCATGTCGTGAATCGACTCGACGCTTTGGCCAGAGTCCACGCTCCAGAACGATCTCGAGTCTCTTATGGCTCGACTTGACAAAATCCCCGATCGAGTGCAGGAGTGGAAGAAGTCTTCTACCCGGTGCGGTGCTGATGTGGCTCTATCTTTAGTCCGCGTCCACTGCAAGGAGGCGCGAGAAGAAAAGCTGGCCGCCATCCAAGTCGCCAATACCAAGAGGCACAGCTTCCAAGACTTCATGGAGACCTTCATTGCTGCTGCCACTCGCATTGCGGACGGAATTGACCTGGATGAGTTCGTCGCTCCTGCCAGTCCTCCTCTTGAGGAATGAGAAAACTTTTATGCCTTCCCTTAAATTAGCCTCGGAATGCCGAGTGGACTTGTAATCGTTTAAACTCTGCCGAGCTGAGGGCTCGAGTACTTTGATTCGGGGCCCAGGGCCTTTTAAGCTTTATCCGAACTTAATTTTTTGCTGAATGTGGGCGCCAACTGTCGTGTGGGGCTTGATGGCCGACCCACACCCTGTTGTTGTACATTGTATTTGTGGCGGAGCTCTCAGGAAAAGGTGGCACCCACACCCTGTTGTTGTACATTGTATTTGTGGCGGAGCTCTCAGGAAAAGGTGGCAGTCGACCCACGCCTTGTTACTGTAGAGTGGGACGAAGCTCACATTGTATTTGTGGCGGAGCTCTTTAGGAGAAGGTGGGTTTCAAACTTAGGCGAGTATCTGACTGCAGCTAAGTCTCTTCATGGAGAGCTTAGGCGAGTGCTGAACTGCAGCTAAGCCTCCGAGTGGGAGGTTTGCTCTCCACTCGGTAGGGTTTTTCAAACTTAAGCGAGTGCCTGACCGCAGCTAAGTCTCTTCGTGGAGAACTTAGGCGAGTGCCGAACTGCAGCTAAGCCCCCGAGTGGGAGGTTTGCTCTCCACTCGGTAGGATTTTTCAAACTTAGGCGAGTGTCTGACTACAGCTAAGTCTCTTCGTGGAGAACTTAGGCGAGTGCTGAACTGCAGCTAAGCCCCCGAGTGGGAGGTTTGCTCTCCACTCGGTAGGATTTTTTAAACTTAGGCGAGTGTCTGACTGCAGCTAAGTCTCTTCGTGGAGAACTTAGGCGAGTGCTGAACTGCAGCTAAGCCCCCAAGTGGGAGGTTTGCTCTCCACTCGGTAGGATTTTTCAAACTTAGGCGAGTGTCTGACTGCAGCTAAGTCTCTTCGTGGAGAACTTAGGCGAGTGATGAACTGCAGCTAAGCCCTCGAGTGGGAGGTTTGCTCTCCACTCGGTAGGATTTTTCAAACTTAGGCGAGTGTCTGACTGCAGCTAAGTCTCTTCGTGGAGAACTTAGGCGAGTGCTGAACTGCAGCTAAGCCCCCGAGTGGGAGGTTTGCTCTCCACTCGGTAGGATTTTTCAAACTTAGGCGAGTCGGATTCGCAGCTAAGTCACCCACTGGGGGATTTTGGATACATACAACAGTGACAGCAATTATTGGAACACTCTTATTTCTGATAAAAATGAACTTCAGGAGTTTTTCTTATTACATCTGGTTTGAGGGCGGACTCAAGTGTAAAAGGGGCGGAGAAGCTCCGCGTTCCAAGCTCGAGGTTCGTCGATCTGTCGATCAACATTGTAAAGGTGATATGCTCCATTGTGGAGGACTCTGGTGACGATGAAGGGGCCTTCCCAAGTGGGAGCGAGCTTGTGAGGTTTCTGTTGATCCACTCGGAGGACCAGATCTCCTTCTTGAAAGGCTCGACTCTTCACATTCCGGGCGTGGAATCGACGTAAGTCCTGCTGATAAATGGTCGACCTGATCATTGCCATCTCCCTCTCTTCCTCCAAGAGGTCGACTGCGTCTTGCCGGGCCTGCTCCGCTTCATCTTCAGTGTAAAGTTCGACTCGGGGCGCATTATGAAGAAGATCGCTTGGCAGGACAGCTTCGGCTCCATAAACCAGAAAGAATGGGGTCCTTCCAGTCGACCGGTTAGGGGTGGTCCTTAATCCCCACAGAACTGACGGAAGCTCGTCGACCCAAGCGCCTGCCGCGTGCTTGAGATCGCGCATCAGCCAAGGTTTTAGCCCTTTGAGAATCAGACCATTTGCTCTCTCAGCCTGTCCATTCGACTGGGGGTGAGCGACTGAGGCGTAGTCGACTCGTGTGCCTTGAGAAGCGCAAAATGCTCTGAACTCGTCCGAATCAAAGTTTGACCCGTTATCAGTGATGATGCTGTGCGGGACTCCATATCTGAATGTCAATCCTCTGATAAAACTGATAGCGGTGCCAGCATCGAGGCTCTTTATGGGCTTAGCTTCGATCCATTTGGTAAACTTGTCGACTGCCACAAGCACATGAGTGAATCCACTCCTGCCCATTCTCAGGGGGCCAACCATGTCCAATCCCCAGACGGCAAAGGGCCAGACGAGCGGAATGGTTTTCAGGGCCGACGCGGGCTTGTGTGACATGTTGGAGTAGAACTGGCACCCCTCGCACTTGTCAACTATCTCTTTCGCCATCTCATTTGCCCTTGGCCAGTAAAACCCAGCTCGGTATGCTTTAGCCACAATAGTCCGAGAGGACGCATGGTGACCGCAGGTTCCCGAGTGGATATCATTGAGGATTATTTGACCCTCTTCTGGCGTTATGCATTTCTGGCCGACTCCGGTCGCACTTTCTCTGTACAGCTGTCCCCTTATGACCGTGAAGGCCTTAGATCGGCGGACGATCTGTCGAGCCTCCTCCTCGTCCTCCGGGAGTTCTTTCCTTAGGATATATGCAATATACGGTATTGTCCAGTCAGGGGTGACTGCCAAGACTTCCATGATTAGGTCGACTACTGCAGGCACTTCAACTTCAGTCGGATCCGTGGCACTTTTCGGCTGCGGGGCTTCTTCTGTGAAAGGATCTTCTTGGACTGACGGCGAGTGAATGTGTTCCAAGAACACGTTGCTTGGAATGGCTTCTCTCTTGAAGCCTATCTTTGCCAAGTCGTCAGCTGCCTGGTTTTTCAGTCGGGGGATGTGGTGGAGTTCCAACCCCTCGAACTTCTTCTCTAGCTTCCGCACTGCATTGCATTATCCAGTCATTGCCGGACTCCTGACGTCCCACTCCTTCATCACTTGATTAACCACCAGATCTGAGTCGCCATAGACCATGAGGCGACGGACGCCGAGCGAAATGGCCATGCGCAACCCATACAAAAGTGCTTCATACTCTGCTTCGTTATTGGAGGAATCGAAGTGAATCTGGAGAATGTATCTGAGCTTATCTCCTCGGGGGGAGACCAAAACTACCCCCGCGCCCGAACCATTCAGCATCTTGGATCCATCGAAGAACATAGTCCAGTGTTCCGAGTGAACTTGAGTCGGAAGTTGTTGTTCAATCCATTCGGCGATGAAATCCGCGATTGCTTGGGACTTGATGGCTTTCTTTGCTTCAAACTTGATATCTAAAGGAAGGAGTTCAATCGCCCACTTGGCCACTCGACCAGTTGCATCTCCGTTATGCAGGATCTCCGATAATGGGGCGTCGCTGACGACTGTAATGGAGTGGTCAGAGAAATAATGTGCAACTTTCTTCGTGGTCATATAAATCCCATATACGAGCTTCTGGTAGTGGGGGTATCTTTGTTTTGAGGGGGTCAAAACTTTAGACACATAATATACAGGGCGTTGAACTTTGAAGGCCTTCCCTTCCTCTTCCCGCTCGACCGTAAGTACTGTACTGACAACTTGTCCCGTGGCTGCAATGTAAAGCAGCAGAGGCTCTTTGCTGATTGGGGCAGCTAGCACTGGCTGGGTGGAGAGCAGAGCTTTGAGCTCTGCAAACGCTGCATCAGCTTCTGGAGTCCACTCGAACTTGTCAGACTTTTTCATCAGTCGGTAAAGAGGCAACGCTTTTTCACCGAGTCGAGAAATGAATCGACTTAAGGCGGCCAAGCAGCCTGTAAGTTTTTGGACATCATGCACACGTACAGGACGCTTCATCCGAAGTATGGTGCCAATTTTTTCAGGATTGGCGTCGATTCCCCGTTCGGAAACGAGAAAACCGAGTAGCTTGCCACCTGGAACTCCGAAAGTGCACTTTGACGGATTGAGCTTGATATCGTACCTCCTGAGGTTGGCGAAGGTTTCAGCAAGGTCAGCCCGCAGGTCGGAACCTTTCCGGGACTTGACTATGATATCGTCCATGTACGCCTCCACATTCCGACTGATTTGAGTGAGTAAACACTTCTGGATCATTCTCATGAATGTGGCTCCGGCGTTCTTGAGGCCGAATGGCATGGTGACGTAACAGAAGCATCCGAATGGAGTGATGAAAGCTGTTTTGATTTCGTCGGGCCCATACAGACGGATCTGATGGTACCCGGAGTAGGCATCTAGGAAAGACAATC
This sequence comes from Triticum monococcum, assembly GCA_034509565.1. Classification (NCBI taxonomy): domain Eukaryota; kingdom Viridiplantae; phylum Streptophyta; class Magnoliopsida; order Poales; family Poaceae; genus Triticum; species Triticum monococcum. The sequence continues at coordinate 415,294,792 of CM067845.1, forward strand.
TCTCGCATCCCGTAGTTGAGTCGACAATCTGGTCGATGCGAGGGAGAGGAAAATGATCTTTCGGGCAGGCCCGATTGATATGCTTGAAATCAATGCACATACGGAGCGACTTGTCCTTCTTGGGGACCATAACGACATTGGCGAGCCACTCGGAGTGGTAGATCTCTCGAATGAACTTAGCTGCTAAGAGCCGAGCCACTTCCTCGCCAATGGCTTGTTTTTTCTGGACGGCGGACCGTCGAAGATGTTCCTTCATGGGCTTGAACTTTGAGTCGACTCGTAGGCGGTGCTCAGCCAGCCCCCTGGGAACTCCAGGCATGTCAGAGGGTTTCCATGCAAAGATGTCCCAATTCGCACGGAGGAGCTGGATGAGCGCTTCTTCCTATTTGGAGTCGAGCGTCGTCGAGATGTGAGTCGGAGCAGCGTCGGGATCGGTCGGGTGAATGTGGACTGTCTTTGTTTCGCCAGCCGACTGAAAAGCTGACTCGGAGGCAGGCTTCTTAGCCCGTAGCAATTCACTCGGGTCGGCAGTCTTTTGGTACTCTTTCAGCTCGACCACTACCATTTGAGCGTCGGCGATCTTTGATCCCTTCTGGAAACATTCCTCTGCTTTCTTCCGGTTGCCCGTAACAGTGATCACACCTTTGGGGCCAGGCATCTTTAATTTAAGATACACGTAGCATGGTCGAGCCATGAAGCGTGCGTAAGCTGGCCTGCCCAAGATGGCGTGATAAGCACTCTGGAAGTCCACAACTTCAAACGTTAACTTTTCCTTGCGGTAATTCTTTGAATCACCGAAAACCACATCAAGAGCAATCTGGCCGAGTGACTCGGCTTTCTTCCCAGGAATGACTCCGTGGAAGCTCATGTTACTGGTGCTGAGTCTGGACATCGGAATGCCCATTCCTTTCAAGGTTTCAGCGTACAGTATGTTCAGGCCACTGCCGCCGTCCATCAGGACTTTGGTCAGTCGAGTGCCTTCGACAACTGGGTCGACCACCAAAGCTTGCCTCCCAGGGGTGGCAATGTGCGTCGGGTGATCGGACTGGTCGAACGTGATGGCAGTCTGAGACCACTTCAGGTAACTGATAGTCGCCGGGGCAACCATGTTGACCTCACGGTTAATGATTTTCAGTCGACTTTTGCTTTCGACATCAGCAAAAATCATCAAGGTAGAATTGACTTGGGGGTATCCATCGTCACTATCCTCCTTGTCTTCAACTCTGTCTGGCTCTTTTTCCTTATCCTTGGGCTGCTTGCCCTGGAACTGCTGAATCAGAAGCCGACACTGTCGAGTGGTATGCTTCGGGAAAATAAAATTTCCTTCTTCATCTTTCTTGGTATGGATGTGACATGGCAGGTCCAGAACATCATTCCCATCCTGATCTTTAACCTTCTTGGGCTTCCATGTGCCCTTGGGCTTTCCCTTGAAATTTCCCTGGGCCACAGCCAGGGCCTCCCCAGGGGCGGCTGGCTCGGCCTTCCGCTTCTGCTTCCGACTGGAGTTTCCTCCGGTTTCTTGGGCGACTGACTTAAGTTTGCCACTTCGGAGTCGGTCCTCGTCTTCTCCATTAGCGTACTTGGTGGCAATCTCCATCATCCGATTAAGGGACATCTCTCCGGTCCGGCCAAACTTCAGATTCAACTCCCTGTACTTGACGCCTTCCTTGAAAGCGCAAACTGCTTGATGGTCTGGCACGTTCTCGACCGAGTGGTGCAGTGTGATCCACCTCTGGATGTATTCTCTCAGAGTTTTGTTTGGCTTCTGTACGCAAGACCGCAGCTCCGTAAGGCCTGCAGGGCGCTTGCATGTCCCTTCGAAGGTTGTGATAAACACTCGGGAGAGATCCTCCCAAGTGTAAATGCTGCTGGGCGCCAACTGATTCAGCCACGCCCTAGCTGAGCCTTCCAACATGAGGGGTAAATGCTTCATGGCCACCTCATCGTTGCCGCCGCCAATCTGCACAGCCACTCGGTAATCCTCGAGCCACATGTCAGGCTTGGACTCACCGGTGAACTTGCTGATTCCAGTCGCCAGCCGGAAGTTGGGAGGGATCACCGCAGCTCTGATGGCTCGACTGAAACATTCAGGCCCCGAGGCGTGTGTCCTGCTGCCGGTGGGCGTATCTCTGTTGTGGCCCTCTCGATGAGCCCTGTTCCTGTCCACCAGACCTTGAACGAGGATGGATCTCGCGTCAAAGCCTGGGTCTCTGGGGTCGACTGGGATCCTCTGCCCAGTGTTATGGGGGCGCCTGTCGTCTCGATGTCGAGGTGCATATGATCCACTCCTCGGCGGAGGGGACGGCACCCGACGCCCATCATCACGGTCGGGTCGGTGATCATATTGTTCATTTCTCCTATACTGATCGTGCCGGTCTCCACGCCCCTCACGCCTCGGGGGTGATCTCGGGCTGTGAGCCGACTGGACGGTTTTCGTTGCGACGGATCGACTGTGGATCCTGTCCCGCGACTGAGATATGGCGGAATTCTGATTTCCCGCCGCTCGGAGCAATGCTCTGATCTGCAGCAATCCTCTGCCGGCCTCCGACTGGGAGGGCTGGATTGACTCCTCTATGCGGGCCGCGGCAGCCAGGTTCTGAACCGGAGTTCGGTACACCTGCGGCGGTGGGAAGAGCTGACGTCGACTGGGTTCGGGAGCTTGCTGGCGTCGACTGGACTCGGGAGCCTGCTGGCGTCGACTGGACTCGGGAGCCCGCTGACGCGCCCGCTCGTCGAGAGCTCGCTATAGATTCTCCAGTCGAGTGCGCTCGGCTAGATTAGCCAAGCGCGCGTCCTCCAAGGCCCGGGCCTCGGGGGTTTCTCCAACAATAGGGGTGTAGAGCGCGTCCATGTTCCGGCGACGAAGCTCCTCCCGCTGCAATGACGTAAGAGGCTTAGGGAGGTATTCGTCGTGAGGGTGCAACGGATCGCCCCTATCGGCACCATCATCAGCGCGATGGAATCCAGGGGGACTGCGTGTCCCCTCGACCGCCAGAACCTCCGCCAAAGGGTCGCTGTTGTCACACTCGGAAGCGGTCTCCGTGGAGCCAGTCGACAGATCGAACAGGCCGCAGAGGGATTCGTCAGGCTCGATTGCCGCGACTTGCGGGGTCGCCGACTGGCGGGCCGCGGCGTGCTTCATCCACCGCTGGAGCCTCGACCGACCCGAGCGCTTGCGCTGGCGGGAGACAGGACGGGGAGATGACACGGGAGTCGACCGATATGGGGTCGACGGCTGCCTCAGGAGGAAGCCACGGACGCACGCGCGGAAGTGCGTCGCACCGCGGACGGGGAGCGTGTCGACGTCAAGCGGCGCCTCCTGGAGCCAGGCGGAGTCGTCGGCGATGAAAGTGAGTCCACTGAGACGGATCTCGCGGCCCTCCGCCAAAGCTCCGCAGGAAAACATGATCAAGTGGATCGGAAAAATCGCAACTTCTCCAATTAGGCGCTAAGACTAATGCCCCAAGGTGGGCGCCAACTGTCGTGGTTCTAAGTCTGACAGTGAGGTAGGGGTGTGTATGGAGAGGCTAGACCTTAGCTATTGGGAAGTTGTAAGCACGCAAGGTTTACGAGTTCAGGCTCTTCTCGGAGGAAGTAACAGCCCTACGTCTCGATGCCCGGAGGCGGTCGACTGGATTATGCGTGTGTAAAAGGACAAGGGTGCGAACCCCTGATACTGAGGAGGGGGGTGGCTTATATAGAGTTCGCCAACCCTCTCCTGCCCTCAGTAATGCAAGGTTTAAGGTACATTTAAGGTGGGCGTTACTGATAACGTCCCTAATAAAGTGTCATAATAATCATAAAGGCTACTTAATAGCCGACCGTTTGCCTGCGGAGTGACTTGAGGTTTTTCTGGCAGTCGAGTGGTTGGCTTCTTGGTCGAGTGGCAGCTTCTTGGTCGAGTGTCTTCAACCCGTCAAGTGGGATATCTTCAAGCTGTTTGAAAGGTGACTTCTTCTTAGGATGTCCTATGGTAGGACTCTTTAGGACGGGTTCGTGTCCCTACCGTAGGTACATGGCTTCATCAGGCGCCGCCCCCCCTCTCCTAGTCCAATTCGGACCCAGGGGGAGGAGGCGTGCGGCCCACCCTGGCTGCCCTTCTCTCTCTCCACTAAGGCCCATATGGCCCATTACTTCTCCCGGTAGGGTTCCGATAACCCTCCGGCTCTCCGGTTTTCTCTGAAGTCACCCGAAACAATTCCGGTGTCCGAATATAGCCGTCCAATATATCAATCTTTATGTCTCAACCATTTAGAGACTCCTCGTTATGTCCGTGATCACATCCGGGACTCCGAACTGACTTCGGTACATCAAAACTCATAAACTCATAATATAATTGTCATCGAAACATTAAGCGTGCGGACCCTACGGGTTCGAGAACAATGCAGACATGACCGAGACACGTCTCCGGTCAATAACCAATAGCGGAACCTGGATGCTCATATTGGCTCCTACATATTCTACGAAGATCTTTATCGGTCAGACCGCATAACAACATACGCTGTTCCCTTTGTCATCGGTATGTTACTTGCCCGAGATTCGACCGTCGGTATCTCAATACCTAGTTCAATCTCGTTACCGGCAAGTATCTTTACTCGTTTCGTAATACATCATCTCGCAACTAACTCATTAGTTGCAATGCTTGCAAGGCTTATGTGATGTGCATTACCGAGAGGGCCCAGAGATACCTCTCCGACAATCGGAGTGACAAATCCTAATCTCGAAATATGCCAACCCAACATTTACCTTTGGAGACACCTGTAGAGCTTCTTTATAATCACCCAGTTACGTTGTGACGTTTGGTAGCACACAAAGTGTTCCTCTGGCAAACGGGAGTTGCATAATCTCATAGTCATAGGAACATGTATAAGTCATGAAGAAAGCAATAGCAATATACTAAACGATCGGGTGCTAAGCTAATGAAATGGGTCATGTCAATCACATCATTCTCCTAATAATGTGATCCCGTTAATCAAATGACAACACATGTCTATGGTTAGGAAACATAACCATCTTTGATTAATGAGCTAGTCAAGTAGAGGCATACTAGTGACATTTGGTTTGTCTATGTATTCACACAAGTATTATGTTTCCGGATAATACAATTCTAGCATGAATAATAAACATTTATCATGGTATAAGGAAATAAAATAATAACATTATTATTGCCTCTAGGGCATATTTCCTTCACATAGACCAACTTAGGCCAAAAGCCTAAGCTTGGGGGAGTACGTATTTCTCACCAACATTACATTCATGTTCACACACTCATGTGAGTTGTCGGTGCTCGTACTTTTTCATTGTATCATCCATGCTAGTTTATTTTCATTTTCTCGCTTTATTCTTGTGTGTTTGAAAAACCTTAAGAAAACCCAAAATAATAATTAGTTGTAGCTTTTAGTTAATTTACTTTCCATGCCTGTAGCAGTAGTAATTAAAAAGAAACCCAAAAAGATTTCTCGCTCTTCTTTTGCTTGTTGGGAGCTTTCCTATGTAAATAGTTTTGTTTCTTTTCTTTCCTTTGGGGGTCGAGAGGATAAGACTATAATGAAAATATTGAGTGGCTCTCTTATGCATTATTGTTGATCTAACAAAGAGCCCATATTACCCTGTCTTCTCCTATTTATTGAATGCTTGCAAATTCCAGCTTAGTCCAATGCATGTGCACTATTATTATTACACACACTATTTGGTCGCTCAAGTGAAAGGCAATAATGACGATATATGTTGAACTGATTGAGATGAGAAAAGCTGGTATGAACTCGACCTCTCTTGTTTTTGTAAATATGATTAGTCCATCGTTCCTGATTCAGCCTATTATGAATGAAACATGTTTGCAATGACAATTAGATATTATAGTTGCTTATTCCATGCTTAATTAGCTAGGAGTTTATAATGGTTTACCTTGCATGCCAACATGCTATTAAAATGGTTGTGATGTGGTATGATGGGGTGGTATCCTCCTTTGAACGATTCGAGTGGCTTGACTTGGCACATGTTCACGCATGTAGTTGAAACAAAATCAACATAGCCTCTACGATATTTATGTTCATGGTGAATTATATCCTACTCATGCTTGCATTCGGTGTTGGTTAATTTTAATGCATGTTCATGACTGTTGTCGCTCTCTAGCTGGTCGCTTCACAGCCTCTTTCTAGCCTTCACTTGTACTAAGTGGGAATACTGCTTGTGCATCCAATTCCATAAACCCCAAAGTCATTCCATATGAGTCCACCATACCTTTCTATATACGGCATCTACCTGCCGTTCCAAGTAAATTTGTATGTGCCAAACTCTAAACCTTCAAATAAACATTCTGGTTGTATGCCCGAATAGCTCATGTATCAACTAGGGTTGTATGTATCCTCCATGCTAGGCGGGTTATTCTCAAGAGGAGTGGACTCCGCTCCTCATTCACGAGAAAATGTCTAGTCACCGAGATGCCCAGTCCCATGCTCAAATCAAATCCAAATAATTGCAAACAAAACTCCCCCGGGATTGCTGTTAGTTGGAGGCACCCGTTGTTTCGGGCAAGCCATGGATTGATGCTTGTTGGTGGTGGGGGAGTATAAACTTTACCATTCTGCTTGGGAACCACCTATAATGTGTGTAGCATGGAAGATATCGAGATCTCTTGGTTGTTATGTTGACAATGAAAGTATACTGCTCAAAATATTATTCATCTCTATTTCAATCGAGCTCTGGCACCTCTACAAATCCCTGCTTTCCTCTGCGAAGGGCCTATCTATTTACTTTTATGCTGAGTCATCATCCTCTTATTAAAAAGCACCAGTTGGAGAGCACTGCTGTCATTTGCATGTATTATTGTTAGTTTACATTGAGTATGACTTGACTGGATCACTTTTACCATGAATTACAATGTCGAGTCAGTCCTTAATCTTTAAAGGTGCTCTGCACTTATGTTTTGCGGTCTCAGAAAGGGCCAGTGAGATACCATCTTGTTATATCATATTATGATTGTTTTGAAAAAGTGTTGTCATCCGAGATTTATTATTATTGCTCGGTAGCTGATTATGCCATTGATATGAGTAAACATGAGACCTAAGTGTTATTGTAAATATGGTTAGTTCATAATCTTTGCTGAAAACTTGAATGCTGGCTTTACATATTTACAACAACAAGAGCAAACGGAGTTTGTAAAAGTTTTTCTTTTACCACTTTTAGTTTATCAACTGAATTGCTTGAGGACAAGCAAAGGTTTAAGCTTGGGGGGAGTTGATACGTATCCGTCGTATCTATTTTTCCAAACACTTTTGCCCTTGTTTTGGACTCTAACTTGCATGATTTGAATGGAACTAACCCGGACTGACATTGTTTTCAGCAGAATTGCCATGGTGTTATTTTTGTGCAGAAATAAAAGTTCTCGGAATGACCTGAAAATCAACGAAGATTATTTTTGGAATATATAAAAAATACTGGAAGAAGAATCCACATCAGGGGGCCCACACCCTATCCACGAGGGTGGGGGCGCGCCTATCCCCCTGGGGGCGCCCCCTGCCTCGTGGGCCCCCTGATGCTCCACCGACGTCCACCTTGACTCCATATATTCACCTTCGGGGAGAAAAAAATCAAAGAGAAGGATTCATCGCGTTTTATGATACGGAGCCGCTGCCAAGCCCTAAACTCTCTCGAGAGGGCTGATATGGAGTCCGTTCCAGGCTCCGAAGAGGGGAATCCGTCGCCATCGTCATCATCAACCTTCCTCCATCACGTGAGTAATTCCATCATAGGCTTGCTGGACGGTGATGGGTTGGATGAGATTTATCATCTAATCGAGTTAGTTTTGTTAGGGTTTGATCCCTAGTATCCACTATGTTCTGAGATTGATGTTGCTATGACTTTGCTATGCTTAATGCTTGTCACTAGGGCCCGAGTGCCATGATTTCAGATCTGAACCTATTATGTTTTCATGAATATATGTGAGTTTTTGATCCTATCTTGCAAGTCTATAGTCACCTATTATGTGTTATGATCCGTTAACCTCGAAGTGACAATAATTGGGATAATTACCGGTGATGACCGTAGTTTAAGGAGTTCATGTATTCACTATGTGTTAATGCTTTGGTCTGACACTCTATTAAAAGGAGGCCTTAATATCCCTTAGTTTCCAATAGGACCCCGCTGCCACGGGAGGGTAGGACAAAAGATGTCATGCAAGTTCTTTTCCATAAGCACGTATGACTATATTCGGAATACATGCCTACATTACATTGATGAACTGGAGCTAGTTCTATGTCACCCTATGTTATAACTGTTGCATGATTGATCGCATCCGATATAATTCTCCATCACCGATCCAATGCCAACGAGCTTTTCATATATTGTTCTTCGCTTATTTACTTTTCCCTTGCTACTGTTATAATCACTATAAAACCAAAACTGCTACCGTTACTTTTACCACTGTTACCACTACTATCATATTACTTTGGTACTAAATACCTTGCTGCAGATATTAAGTTTCCAGGTGTGGTTGAATTGACAACTCAGCTGCTAATACTTGAGAATATTCTTTGACTCCCCTTGTGTCGAATCAATAAATTTGGATTGAATACTCTACCCTCAAAAACTGTTGCGATGCCCTATACTTGTGGGTTATCACAGAGTTTTTGACAACTCTACCTCTGATGAAATTCTTCTTGTCTTTCCTGAATTTATGGCGAGGATCCAGGAACTGTCTATGCATGTCGAAGCAAGAAAACTTGCGACCGGCCTGAAGCCAATGAAACTCAAGAGCTCCCTTGCATGTGGGACACGGGAACCTTCCATGCACACACCAGCCAACGAATAGCGCATACGCCGGCAAGTCATGCGTCGAGTACATGTACCAGACACGCATTATGAAGTTCCGTTTGCTAAAGGCGTCGTATGCCTTGAACCCATTATCCCAGGCTTCTTGCAATTCGTCCTTCAGCGGCTGCATGTACACATTCATATTCTTCCCCGGATAGTTGGGTCCTGGAATTATCAACGTCAGCAAAATGTTCTTTCTTTGCATAATCGGTCCGGGGGGAGATTGAGTGCAAAGACAAATACGGGCCAACAACTGTATTGGGCTGCCGTCAGACCAAACACACTGAACCCATCCGTGCTGATGCCGACTCGAGGATGCCTCAGATCTGCCACTTTGTCATCATGTAATGCATCGAAGCTCTTCCATGCTTCACCGTCCGATGTGTGCACCATCATTAGCTTCCCATCTCCATCTAGTTGGGTTCTTTTGCCCGTTTGTGCCATGTCATCTGTCTTGCCGTCTCTTCAACCATGAAAAGACGTTGAAGTCTTGGTACAATTGGCATATACCGAAGAACATTAACGGGATTTTGGTCTACGTCTTCCCACCCATACCGTTGTCTACCACAACATACCTGGATGACTTGCAAATGGGACAATAGTTCAAGTCTGCATACTGAAGCCTAAATAAGGCACATCCTTTCTCACATGCATGTATCTTCTCATAGGGCATCTTAAGAGCACCCATAATTTTGTCTGACTGGTACAGGTTTGCAGGTAGTACATGGCCTTTTGGGTAGAAAATGTCCAAATATTGTCATAAATGCGTCATAGCATTCTCTTCCCAAGTTGAATTGAGCCTTCAGAGCCATTATTTGTGAGATGGCATCCAGCTGACAAAGCTCGGTGTGCTCGTGGAGAGGACGTTTTGAAGACTCCAACATTTCATTGAAGGCCTTTGCAGATTCCTCCATCTCATCGTCTGAGTCCCGAGCATCATCAGAGTCTTGCACCATGTCTTGCATCCCGATACCATGCTCGTCGGTGCGACGACGAAGCACCTCAGCTCTGGCATGTTGGGCAGACTCGCCATGAAATGTCCACACCGTATAATCTGGCGTAAAACCCCACTTCTGCAGGTGTTTGCCCATTTCATCCTCTGTCCTCTTGTGCTAATTGTTGCACCCGGCGCAGGGGCACCATGTTGTCCTCTGGCCATTTGCAAATGCGGCTCTCAGAAACCCCTTATTTTTTGTTAACCATTTAATTGTCATGTTTTTCTGACTAGTGTGACCGGTGTAAATCCACGCACGATCAGTCATCTTGCCTAGGTATTGGACACATAAGAAATATATATATATAAATCAGCATGTATATATTCATTAGTTAATGGAGTTTGTCACTTTTATTACATCCATGCAACCTAGACGCTAATGGGTAAAGATAGGTCCTAATCCCACCCGAGTATGTGTAGATTGGGTTCATTTTCCCATTCTCTGCTCCGGATCCGACGCAAAATTTTGGCAGCACCTCCCCGATGTTCTCCTGATACACGTCTCAGCAATAAGCAGAGATGATGTGTACCCGGAGAACAACAGGGAGGCACTGACGAAATTCTGCATCGGATCCGGAGCAGAGCATATGGGAAAACGAACCCAATCTACACATACTCGGGCTGTCCATGGATAACGTTGGACAATTCGAAAGAATCACGGTTATAAATATGCAAATGCATGCATATTTATAGATGTAACCCTTTCGAACGAAAGACACATAGTGGTCGCGCATACTGATGATTGAAGACACCTATAGCTAGCAAGTTTCATCGGCACAAAGACCGGAATAGAGCAAATCAAGGGGGGAGGAGATGTCATTTGTGGTAACCCACGAACGCAGGGGCGGAGCTCGTCGAACACTAGACCCTCGCAGCGACGAAAAAATTGCACATTTAAATCGAAAGATGAGTTTCATAGCAATATTGTTTTTTCCGTCAACCTAACTAAATATTTACAACAGGACGAGCGGGTTAGGGGTTCCTCGGCGTTGATAGAACCCTAAATAGCAAGTATCATCAGTGCAAGATACATGAGGCGCTCAACGTTGAACACTAGATCCACGTCCCACAAGTGACGTTGGCGCCCGGCGTCCCGCAACAATAGTTCTGGTGGCCGATGATGGTCGAACACCTTGCCAAATTTGTCTGGCAGCCTCTGCGATGAGGATTGAAGCCAACTTTTGAAATTTCAAACAACCAAACCGACTTGAGTCAGTTTGGGTGTTTCAAGTTTCAACACTTAGCTTTCAATCGTCATCTCAGAGGCTTCCAGACAAATTTGCAATGGTGTTCGACCGCCATCGACGCCGAGAACTGTTGCTGCGGGGCGCAGGACCCCTGTGTCACTTGTGGGACGTGGATGTAGTATTTGACATCGACGGCCACATGTATCTCGCACTGACGATACTTGCTATTTAGGGTACCGTCGATACCAAGGAACCCCCTAACCTGCTCTTCCCCGAGTAAACTAAATTAGCATGCATTCAATAAGCAAAACTACATAATCTCTTGCGTCCATACATCGTCGAATATTATCACTACTACATCTCGAATAGTATCATACATATAGCATTACTAATACAGCTAGAACCGTAGCGAACGACGGGTATCGGCGCGGGCGGTGGACACCCAAAGAGAAGGAACCATCACAGGATCATAGATCCAATGAGATCCCTGAAGAACCTGCCAGGTATTGTCGAACCTGCCCTCCAACGCAACCATGTAGCGACGGACGTGCTCGTCCTCCTTGCTGACACGGTGATGTACCACCTCCGCGTTGTCCGAAAGCCTCGACACCGTCACTGGCCCACGCGACCGCCACCAAACAAGGTTTGGGTCAACGACGGGTTGGCTCCTCACCAACCTGCGCCCCCCGGAAGGTAGAACCTCCTAGTACCAGCCCAGCGGAGCCTAGTCTCGGACATGGCCCCTTTGATCAAGCGGGCCTCCTCCACCGAGTCGACGACGAGGATGCAGGATAGGCATCGTCGACGTCGAAGAGGGAATAAATGCTTGAACTATAACGACAAATTTCGCATGTTCAAAATAAACTAGAAACTTAACCTAAAGTAAATAAACTAAACCTAAACTAGACTAACTAAATAAAACAAGAAACTTGACCTAAACTAAACTAAAGTAAACTAACTAAAGTAAACAAAACCTAAACTAAATTATACTAAACCTAATTAAACTAAATCTAAAAAACAGAAAAAATGAAAATGTCTCACCTTGGAGCGGCAAGGGCGGCGAGGCGGGGCGGGCCGGCGCGGAGGGGCGGGGTGGTCGGGCGGGGTCGGCGCGGCCTGTCGGGGCAGCTGGGGCAGCGAGAAGGCCCGGGCAAGGTGGCCGGGGTGGGGCGGGGCGACCGAGGCAGGGCGGGGCGGGGCGGAGCGGCCCGGTGCGGCGGGGCGGGGTGGCCGGGGCGACGGCGAGGCCCGGGGCTGCGCGGGGAGGGGGCCGGCCGGGGCGGGGCGGCGGCGCGAGGTTGGGATGAGGGGAGGGAGAGAGAGGGGCAGGGCGCGAGGGCGTTTTGTCACATATAGGGCACAACTCTTTGCCGTCCGCTTGCGGGCGGCAAGTCCGCTAGCGGACGACAAGCCACTTTCTTTGCCGTCTACTAGCGGACGTCAAAGTTTCTTTTCCATCAGCTAGCTGACGGCAAAGAAAGTGGCCGTTAGCTGCCCCTCACTATCGGCCCATCCCTGCATCTTTGCCGTCCGCTAGGTTAAGACGGGGCTGACGGCAAACACTTTCTTTGTCGTCAGCTGCTAGCTGCCCCTCACTATCGGCCCATCCCTGCATCTTTGCCGTCCGCTAGGTTATATGCCGTCAGCTAGCTGACGGCAAAGACGGGGCTGACGGCAAACACTTTCTTTGTCGTCAGCTGCTTCTTTGCCATCAGCTAGCTGACGACAAAGAAACGGCTGACGGCAAAGTTCCTGATTCCAGTAGTGGTACTTCCGTTGTACAATTAGTAGCCTAGAAGATCTGTTGTAGTAGGGTGCTAGTCAGGGTCGCAGTACCGCGGGGGCGGTACTACTGCGCTGAACTACCGCCCATTTTCAGAGCACTAAAAATAAGCGGAAGTGCTAGTAGCACTGATTTGTGGCAGTATCGTTGGAGCGGTACTACCGCGGGGCAGAGCGGTACTACCGCTTATATGCCTCAAGAAAGTCCATGCATAAGAAAAGGCAAACTCCGGTGCCGGGAAGGAAGGTGGGTGCAAAAAGACTGTGTACGTGTTGATTGGGCTCTTTATCGTCAGTGTTTGTTGTGGGGAAGTTGCGGGCTCTGGTCAGTTGGAAACATTCCCTAGTGGCAAATAATGTGATGATGTTTGTTTCCTTATGTATTCATGAATTTTTTGTATTGTCCTTGAACATCATCATTGGTATGTATCAATAAGTATGTGACTTATTTGTGAGATATATATTGTATGATGATTGCTCTAATGGACCCTAGTTGATAAGGTTATGAGGAGACGTATCCTTTCACTAGTATATGATTTGGTTGATGACTATGTGAAAGAATCGATATGGTTGACTAGAGGGGGGGGGGGTGTGAATAGGCAACCACTATTTTTTTAGCTTTTTTTAACAAATTAGGTTTAGCAACAAATAAGTTCTCTAGATATGCAACTAGGTGAGCAACCTATATGATACTAGCAACAGTGACAAGACAAGCAAACAAGAGGTACAACACAAGTAAAGTTTGCTCAAAGTAAAGGCAAGAAGTAACTATAAGTGGAGCCGATGAAGACGATGATGTGTTACCAAAGTTTCTTCCCCTTTGAGGAAAAGTACGTCTCCGTTGAAGCGGTGTGGAGGCACAATGCTCCCCAAGAAGCCACCCAGGACATCGTATTCTCCTCACGCCCTCGCACAATGCAAGAATTGTGTTGTGATATTGACGCGAGTCACCGTTCGTGATTGTGCATGATGCATGTATGATCAATGCATGATTATAAACGAGGGCGTCACACTTTTCTGAACAATATGCAAATCAAACTCTTGTAATAAAAGAACCCACCTAATCAGTCTAGGCTTATCATATTTATTTTTTATAAGATATTTAATAGTAGCATGATCGGTGTGAATAGTAACTTAATCAATAATGTAAGGACTGAATTTGTCACATGCAAACACAACTGCTAAAAAAATCGTCCTCAGTAGTAGCACAATTTTCTTGAGCATTGAGTCTTACTAGCATAATGAATAACATTCAATTTCTTATCAACTCTTTGACTTAGAACAACGCCAATAGCATAATCACTAACATCTCACATAATTTTAAAGGGTATGTTCCAATCAGATGGTTGAATAATGAGTGCAGAAATTAAATCTTTTTTAAGTATTTCAAAGGATTCTACACAATCATCGTAAAAAACAAATAGAACATCTCTTTGCAAAAGATTAGTAAGAGGCCTCGAAATTTTTGAGAAGTCTTTTATGAACCTTGTATAGAAATCAGTATGAACAAGAAAACTTTGTATGCCTTTGATATAATTTACGACATGACATTATCTCAATTGCATCAATTATAACTTTATCTTCCTCAATACCTTTTTCAGAAATTTTATATAGTTTTTACGTTATATATCTCTTTTGCCTAGTTCATGAGAATGAAATTACTTTGGACAATTTATTATGTTGATTGTCTTGCATGGATGCGTACTATTGGGCACTTAATTTTCTTGATTGTATTGTTGCTTCAATTTTTTGTTTATTCAAAAGTTCATTTCGGGTAACTTCTAATCCGGGATCTGCCGCCAAAACGCTATGATTTAAGAGTTAATGTGCCACTAATGCTCGGTCTGCAACGATCAAACTAAAATTATGATTCACTAACTTATGGAATTGTATGCTGGTACGAGTTTGGATCAACATCAAGCATTGCTAAAAAAAAGGAGACCCACATGAAATATACAGTAATTTGAACCATTGTTTTGTTCGAGACGAAATGCAAGAGCACGAAAACGTGACACTGGATCGCTCAAACTTTACGGACGCTTCCCAACCGGCAACCTCTATCCGATTATCCGCACAGCTGGACCCGCCACTCGCACCACGTTCCATCCAGCTGACGCACACCGCAGCGCCGCCCTGGGCTGGGTCCGTCCGTCCGTCCGTCCGTGGGATTTTTTCCCCATGCGGCCGAGCACGCCGGGTGCGAAGGGGGAAGCGCACCGGCAATTTCCCACCAATAGCAACCAGACAAAAACCGGCGAAGGAAGGAGACGAGATATAGAAGGAAAAAACCATTCCCGTATTTATAACCCCGCTTCCAGTTCCGGGCACGCAGCCCAAACCCCCCTGCCCACCCCTCGCAAATCCCATCCAGATTTGGCCGCTCCACCGCCGCTGCCCCGCCGCCAGATCGGAGCGCGGCCCCGGTCCGATCCCGCTCCGCCCACCCCAGGTAAGCCCCCGCCCCCGCTCTCGGCTGCCGTCTACTCGAACCGCGTTCGCGTCTGCTCCGATCCGCGTCCCTGAGCGGGAGGCGCGCGTGATCTGATGCGCTGGTGCAAGTTGATACGTGTTTTTTTTTGTTTGGTTTCCTTTTGCGATCCGCGGTGCCCGATTTCGGGGCCGGGAGCCAGGCAATGCGACGACGCGCGCGTGGGAATTGCCGCGGCTGGCTCCGTAGATCTGGATCATCCGGCCGCCTGAACTTGGACTGCGTGCTGGACGGAGGAGACGGGCCTGTGATCGGCGGCGCCTCGTGAACCACGCCCGAGGTTGACCGGGTAGTGGATCCGCGGTGGATTCCGCCGGTGCTTCCGATGCGGAATTCTCTGCGCCCGCGACGAGTTCAAACCAGGCCCATACGCGCTCGTTTATCGCGATCCGTACCGTCTTTTGCAGTGATGAGACTTGCAGCTGTTGATACCCGCATGCCACAGCCTCGCAGACGATGGCAAACTGGAGTGCCTGGTGGCTGGTGGTGCGTGTGGTGGTTTGAGTTCGTTCCATGGCAACCTAGGATCAGTTAATTTGACACCTAGACCGGGTAACCTATAGTATTTCCCCTATCATCATGGATAGAAAGGTGCTTCACTTTTTTTTGGAAGAAATAGATCTATTGATGGGAAGTGAAGCATGAGTTTGTCTGATTATAATTATTCATTTTATCGCTTTAGCCTTGATGTCTCCATTTCCTGCTAATTCCGCTAGTATTGGCACCTCAAATTAGCTCGTTATCATTTATTTTTTGAAACAAGAGCTTGTTATCATTTTGAAGTGTACTCTTCTTATTAGCCCAGTCAAACATTTCTCCAATTGGACAATGATAATGCTGATTGATTGCTTTAAATTACATGCCAACTTAGTTTCACTAAACTGCATGTTTTCCCCACCAGAAACCAACGCAACTCAAGTACCACATTAACTATGTTTTTATAAAGTATTACCATAAACATACAATTCCATGCAATCCCATCATCTTGCTGTCCTGCAATGTGGTCAGTGGCCTGCATTTACTTGACCAGTTGTTTAGTGTACAACACCACCTTGGCTACACAATGTGACCCTTGAGTTATGACATGCACCGAAACCCATGTGCACTTGCCTTGTAAAACTGTAACTCAACCCAGCCAAGATTGCGTTAAACAACTTCTAGAAATTTCCGACTATCACAGAAATGGCAAAACATAAAACCAACTATAACCACTGTGTCTACTGTTTGTATAATGCCCCCTCTCACTTTGCATATAAATACTAAGTTCCTCTTCCAGACCTGTTGCCCCTGAATTTGCAGACTCCCTATCTGAACCAAATTGGTCCCCCTTTTCTTTCTTGCAGAAAAAGCATTGAGTAGATTTGGTTGTGGTCCTGTGTGGCCCCGTAAATCACAAATGATTAGGTCATGATTTCATAATCTGCATGCCTTGTGATTTGCTTCTCAATCTAGCCTAGGTTCAGTTATATGCTAGATGTTTGGGTTATTTGATTGTCTAGTTCATGGTGAGATGAAAATGCTCTGTACATGAGGGCTCTGTCTATTATGTTCTTTGTTCCTTCTCTTGGGTATAGTCTCCGTGCACTATGGTGGTGCATCTGCTACTTCTGCATCTTAGATTTTGAGTTAGTAACTTTGATGAATTATACTCCCTCCATTCCGAATTACTTGTCGTAGGTATGGATGTATCCAGATGTATTTTAGTTCTAGATACATCCATTTCTGCGACGACTAATTTAGAACGGAGGGAGTAGCAAGTAATGTTCTCCCGTACATCCAGTTTTTTTGTTCTTGTTATTGAGTTCCCGGGGAATCCGTTAAACAGCTTTTCCTTAAACGGTTCTGTAGAATTTGTGCCAGTTGCTTTTGTTACTGCTCAATGCACACACGTACTGTTTCTCCTAAGTTTTGAGGACGAGAAGGGAAAAGATAGCCAAGTAAAACTGTACTATTTTCTGTTGGATCATAACCATGGTTGCCTGTTTTGGTAACAGTTTATGTACACCTATCTGCAGGGACATGGGAATGGAGGTCGCCGGAGCTGAAGCTGCACCAGCACAGGTTAAAGTAGCTGATGAGGAAGTGACCCTTTTTCAAGACAAGGAAAGCCAAGCAACTGCAAAGGAGCGGGAGGAAGCAGCTGTTTTTGGTTCAGACAATGGCAAAGCTGCGGCAAATGACATGGCACCTCCAAAGGACGCAGCGGAGGAGTGGCCTGAACCTAAGCAAACTTATACCTTCTACTTTGTCAAGATCCGCTCATTTGAGGACCCTAAGCTGAGAGCAAAACTCGAGCAGGCTGAGAAGGACTTCCAAAATAAGATCCAAGCTCGGGCCAAGATTATTGATGCTATAAAAGCTAAGAAGGTATTCTTCTTAAAACTCAACATAGAAGTAGGATCTACCTCTTTTAGTCCTAATTCTAATTTGACTAGATGTTTCATGCCCTGAAACTTATTTAAAGTGACTCTTTGCACTATTGCCTGCCTCTATGTGTTCTCATTGAAGTAAACCAGGGGATCAGTGTGCCTGCTTTAGCCTTTAAGCATAGTGATGAAACTTACTTCACACTTCCTCTGCAGACCGAGCGTGCTGCTGTTCTCGCGGAGCTAAGGCCATTGAGTGCTGAGAACAGGCAGTACAATGAAGCTTTTAATGAGAAGTTAGAGGAGATGAAACCTTACAGAAATCGTTTAGGCAAGTTCCGTGATGAAAATAATGCTATGCGGGCGGAGAGTGCAGGCTTGTGCTCTTCACTCGAAGAGCTTGAGCATGAGGTATGATCAGCCCTTTGATAACTCAACCACTTCTCATTCAGTATTCTGATTTTTTGTTTGTTTTTTCTCCAATTCTCCCTAGATCAAGAGGTTGAATCACCGCATAAGTCATGAGAGCATATCTTTAGATGAGGAGAAGCGGCTGATCAAAGAAATTAAGACCCTTGAAAAAACCAGACCGAAGGTCAGTTCCAATGCTGCTAAACGAGCTAAAATGCAAGATACAGTGGTTGAAAGAGATGCCATACAGGATCAGGTGAAAGTAAGTATCTCATGCCGTGACTTTGTCTTTTATTGTGCATTTACCTCCTGCATAAATAAAATATTAAATACCATTTTGATTGTCACTTCCCATTCAGATCATCGGGGATGGTATAGATGGAGTAAAGAAGGAGCGACAAGCAGTCAGGTCTAAGATTAAGGTCCTGGACGATGAGATGAGGGTTGTTGATGGCGAGATTGCTTTGCTTCAAGAAGATTTAAATGCAGCTACCGCCAGAAAGGATAAAGCGTACGAGTCATTGACCGAATTGAGAAAAGCGCGTGATCTTGCCGTAAGTCAGCATACCTTCAACCTCTCTCATGCTCATCATTATGTTTACTCTTGTAATGTTGTTGAGAGTGACTACCCCATTTTCTAAGTACTTTAGTTGTGTTGCAGTTTTAATTAAATAACATGTGTACGCAATGAGGCATCATCTTTTTGCATGCCTGAACAGCACTTGAACTCCCTCTCTTGATTGTGGAGATATATGATCAGCCATTGCCTTTTCAAATTTGAAGCTCGGTCACAGGCTCACAGCCACATGTTGTTGATAGGCCGAATTCTCTGCGTCATACCTGTGCATTTTGGTATCAGGAAAAGTCCTTGTTGCCTTAAATGTAGCATTGGATTATGTTAGTCGCTTAATGAAATATCTGAGATGGCACTGCCAGTGGCAGTGGTTGG
Organism: Triticum monococcum; assembly: GCA_034509565.1. Lineage (NCBI taxonomy): Eukaryota > Viridiplantae > Streptophyta > Magnoliopsida > Poales > Poaceae > Triticum > Triticum monococcum. The sequence continues at coordinate 415,313,780 of CM067845.1, forward strand.
AACATGCTTTATTGTAAGTCTGTCACAAATAATGGTTATTTTCCGCTCTGTCTTATCAAATTCTTTTGATTTTTCTTAATATTTATGTAGAGAGACTGTATCTATTGACAATGTTGCCTTCATCTTGATCAGAATGCATCCTTCCATCAAAACCGCATAGTTCTGAACAGAGCCAGGGATCATTCTTCTAGGAATGAGGTGGAAGAATTGCAAGAGCTCCACAAGACTGAGGTTTGCTTCCACAACCACCTCCCGTAACCTCATCTTTCATTTACTTAAAGTATTTCTATACTTAATTATGACATGCTTTGGTAGGTTGAGAAGTTCATGACACAATGGTGCAGCAGCAAGACCTTTAGAGAGGACTATGAGAAGAGGATCCTCACTTCCCTCAATGGACGGCAGCTGACCCGAGATGGCCGGATGAGGAATCCTGATGAGAAGCCCATATTTATTGAAACACAGCAGCCAGCAGCACCTGTGCAACAGGATCCTATCCCATCAAAAGCGCCTTTGAAACAAGCAAAGGAAGCTGCTGCTCCTCAAGTCGTCGCTCCCAAAGAAGAGCCCCTTGCAAAAGCATCTGCCAAGTCAGCTAAGGTAAAAGCTGCTGTGGATGCTGATGATGATGCCTATGAGGCTGAGCCTCCAAAGGAGAAGCCCAAGCCTAAAGAGGTTGATGTAGCAAAGTTGAAAGAGATCAAGAGACAGGAGGAAATCGAGAAGAATAGACTTGCTTTGGAAAGGAAGAAGAAGCAGGCTGAGAAGCAAGCGGCGAAGGCTGCAGCCCGAGCACAAAAGGAAGCTGAGAAGAAGCTTAAGGTAGACACATTAGTATCTCTCTCTCTTTCTCTCTCTCTCTCCCCTGTAGTGTAACAATGGTGACAAACTTTTTCAGAAAGAGGAGAAGAAAACCAAGAAGAAAACTGAGGCAGATACGGACGAGCCAACTGACTCAGACACCAAGTCTGATGAAGCAGCAGAAACCCAAGCAGAGGATGAGTTCACTCCAGTTTCTGTGGTAAACAAAGAACAGAAGCAGAACACACGGACCAGGAATGTAGTCACCAAGACTAAGGCCCCGCTGCCAAAGGCGATCCTGAAGAGGAAGAAAGCCCAGTCGTACCGGTCATGGGCCACCCCAGCCGTGATGATATCCGCCGTCACCGTGCTCGTCGCCCTGCTTGCGGCGCTGGGCTACTACCAGTACTACCGCCCGGCGAGCACCAGCAACTGATGGAAGGAAAAGGAGGCCCGTGCACCCGCCGCCCTCGAGTATGAATCTTACTAGACCAATTTTGCAGGTGAGAGCAACAGAGTGCGTGGTCTGCCGAGACCTGAATGAACTGAAAAGTCTGAGAAGCTATTCGTTTCTGTTCTGTTTGTTGGGTGGAGTCGGATAAAAAGTTGCAGTTAATTTTGGTTGGCACAGTTAATTTCGTCCGGGACTTGAGAGTCTATATACTGCCAGTGAACTCAGTTGTACTTTAAAGTGGAGAATAGATTGCGATCTGAAATAAGTATGCATGTAAACGTGCTGTTTGTGTATGTGTATGCATGGAAATGGAGGCGTCTCAGTTGGTCCGTCGTCCTTGCATTGGTTGGTTCCCATGATTTCGATTTGGCAGGTACTCCCTCCGTTCAAATTACTCGTCGGAGAAGTGGATATATCTAGAACTAAAATACATCTAGATACATCCATACATGTGACAAGTAATTCAGAACGGAGGGAGTACCTCCTGTGCGTGTTGCTTACAACTGCATGAATTTCACTAGACATGGATTATATTTTCAGCATATTAGGACGAATTCACCAAGAAGAGGGCGATAGGATGAATTAACCGGATGAATCTTTTTGGTTGGATGACTCATGTAACCACTTTTTTTTTACAAATTATTAAACCCCTCGGGAAGCGGGATTCCTCGCGGCAGCAGGGGCGAGCCCCAGGAGGACGGCGGCCGTCGGTAGATTGAGTTCAGGTTCTTGTGAGATGACAACTTTTTCATTGCAAGGGATGCAAGGGATTGGTCGGTCCTGATAATACACATAGAGTACCATTTGGATCTCTATGATTGGTGCTTTATTAGATGTTCATATGCATGGCCTGGAATATGCACATTTGGCAATATTTGGCAAGCCAACATTTGGCAAAATCAATAGTTGATAGCCATTCAATTACTAGCCAACATTTGGTATTTGCCAAATATTGATATGCCAACTTTTGGCATCGAACATCATGCTCATATTCTTCAGAATGTTGAGTATTAGCAGCACTATTTGACAGTATCATCTTGTGTCACTATCATCTTGTACTGCCAGATATGGTAACGAACAATCAGTCTTTCAGAGCAGGAGCCCATACTTCCTGAACTCTTGGGGTAAGCACGGGCAGCAATGGTCGCTGCAGTTCGATTGGTCCTTATTGTTTATTTATTTATTTTGAGAAACTTTTGATCTATTTATCTTTAATTATGTCAGTAGAGCAAACACCAAAAATAATTAAAATTATATTCAGATTCATAGACCACCTAGCGACGACTACAAACATTGAAGCAAGCTGAAGGCGCGCCGTCCTCATCGCCTCTCCCGCGTTGAAGTCGGGCACAATTAGTAGTAGTAGACAGTCGGGAAGTATATTGCTCTACCATAGGATTTTTCAGTCCTGGAGCAAACGTCAGTGTACACAATATCAAAAACATTTTCTGCACGGTGTGGAGGGAATGTACGAAAATGTAACCCTATGTTGTTTTCGAGCAAAACAATATGCACAGAGTTTTAAGAATATACCTTTTAACTTAGGGAGGTAATCCATGCGAGCATGAGTATGCATGTCGTTCTCACTCATATGCTCATGCCTCTTGTGCCCTCCCACCTCGGAATTCCTCAAGGTTAATGTTGATGCAAGTTTTGTGGAGGCCATTAGCGTTGTGAGCGTTGGGGTGATTGTCAGAAATCATATTGGAGACGTTCTTATTTCTTCTTGGGATTATATTGATACTTGTCTTAGTGCTGAGGAAGCGGAACTTCGAACAACCATCTCAGGGCTTTACATTGGTATCACTCTTCACAAGCCCATTCTTTTAGAAACTGGCCGCTCTTTCGTGGCCTTGATTTTTGCAAATGATAATTTGGACAGGTCAAACCTTGTTGATTTGAAGAAGGAAGCATTGAGTGTCTCCAAGATGATGAGTATTTTAAAAATCATCAAGATAAACAGGAAGGCGGATATGGTGGTGCATGAGATTGCAAAAAATAGTTTTATAAATAGGTTTGATGGTATTCTTATTAATAGTGTTCCGCCTTGCCTGGCTAGAGCTTTAACAAATGATTGTACGAACATTTGTGTTAATTAATTAATACTCCCTCCGGTCCTTTTTAGTTCGCATATAAGTTTTCTCCGAAGTCAAACTATCTCTACTTTGACCAAACTTATAGAAAAAAGTACCAACATTCACAATGCCAAATCAATATTGTTAGATTCATTATGAAATGTAGTTTCATAGTATATATATTTGGTATTGTAGATGTTGGTATTTTTGAACATAAATTTGGTCAAACTTTGCAAAGTTTGACTTGACACAAATCTAATATGCAGAGTAAAAAAGATCGGTACTGAGTATATGGGTGAGGTTTAAAAAAAATCAAGCTTGCCCACTGATAATAAATTCAGTCTTATGTCAAGAGCATGCCTCACATCATCGAGCATCAATCTGCAACCTGTGTTTGTTTCAATGCATATAGAGCCCTTGCCAATAGTTGTTGATGAACGACTATTTTCCATCCTCACTTGGCCAGGAACATCGCTAGTGTAAGATGCGAAATACTCCTTGTGTGATGTGATATGGAAGGACACACCTGAGTCCACAACCCACCTCATGGCATCATCACAAACAACACTATAGCATTCTTCTTCTTCAATGACAATATAGTCCTTATCTGTTGTAGTCATGGCCGAGCTGCTCTTAGCCTTTTGCTCGGTTTTCTTTGCAAGTTTCCCCTCTGCAAGCTCTCTTTTATACTTATTGCACTCGCTCTTTATGTGCCCAGATTTCCACAGTGAAAGCAAGTAAAATCTTTTTCCTGTCCTGACTTTGATCTCCCTCTGGATTTACTTCTGCCTTGCTGAAATCTTGTGTGAGCGCGTCCACTGTTGTCATTCTTCCATGGGCTTCAATCACATATGCATCACAAGAAGAGGCACCATCACCCTTTTCTTCTTTCTGACTTCTTCATTCAACATGTTGTTCTTCACCATATCCAAAGTTAGCTTTCCATCTGGAGCTGAATTTCTAAGTGACACAACAAGCGTGTTCCAACTATTAGACATGGAACTCAGCAGCAACAATGCTTGCACCTCATCCTCAAAGTTGATCTTCATGGCTGAAAGTTGGTTTATATGGAATTGAAAGACATTCAAGTGCTCAATCACACTCGTGCCATCTCGGTACTCAACCTTTGCAAGTCTTTTGATCACCAAGGTCTTGTTCATTGATGTCCTCCTCTCATACATAGACTCCAACTTCTGCCATATCTCATACATATTTGTGTCATTTGCAACATGGTGGAGTATATTGTGGTTGATGTGAAGGAAATATTGTAAGGGCTTATTTATCCCTACGGTGTTTTGGTGATTGATGACATGCATTTGCGGACTAATCATGTGCTTTGAGTGCTTTCAGATATTCATTCTTCGGCACGGAACGATTATTTCCCCTCGGCGCTCTACTCAAGACGGTGTAGTCTATTCCGTGACTTTGTTGGTGGACTAAGTTTCATAGTAGTCACCGTACTATCAAGAGGGGGTCCGCTTCGGTATGGCTTGGGTGGAATCAACACGTACACGTTCTCATCACACCCTCCGTTTCTTTCCGCACCTATGGGGCCTTTCTTTTCTTCCTTCTTCTGCTTGTCCAGGACCCAGCGGTAGTACCGCGGGCCACAGTGGTAGTACGGCTGAGACTCACTAAGCAGCAGTACCGCTCCCCGGAGCGGTAGTACCGCTTGGTGGCCTCAGCAGCAGTACCTCTGCGGTTCCGTGCTCCTACCGTCCTGCCACTGCGTTTGTAGCGGTAGTACCGCTCCTCGGAGCGGTAGTACCGCTTGCTGGGCTCAGCCGCAGTACCGTTGTGGCTTTGTGCTCCTTCCGCTTCGATTCGTGCGCGCATTTTCTCGTGTCGGGTTTTGCGGTACTAGCTGCGGCAGTAGTGGCGGTAGTGCTGCTTGTGAGCGGTAGTACCGCTCTGCCTCCGCGGTAGTACCGCCCTGGGCCCCAGCCCCAGCCCTTCTCTTCTGGCGCGGCAGTACCGCTGAGGGGGAGCGGTAGTACCGCTTAAGGGCGGCAGTACCGCTCTGCCTTCGCGGCAGTACCGCGCTCTGCGGGGCTGAGTGGGGGGTAACGGTTGACTTGTTTCCCCCACTATAAAAGGGCTCCTTCTCCTCCCTCTTTGACCTACCTCTTCCCCCAACCTTCATTATTGCCCAAGCACCATTTATTGCTCAAGCTCCATTGAATACCCCAAGCTTCTTCTTGCCCGATCTATCTCCCTAGCCAATCAAACTTGTTGATTTGCTCGGGAGTGGTTGAGAAGGCACCGATCTACACTTCCATCAAGAGAATTTTGATTCCCTCACTCATCCTTAGCGGATCTTGTTACTCTTGGGTGTTTGAGCACCCTAGACGGTTGAGGTCACCTCGGAGCCATATTCCATTATGGTGAAGCTTCGTGGTCTTGTTGGGAGCCTCCAATTAAGTTGTGGAGTTTGCCCCAACCTTGTTTGTAAAGGTTCGGTTGCCGCCTTCAAGGGCACCAATAGTGGAATCACGGCATCTCGCATTGTGTGAGGGCGTGAGGAGAATACGATGGCCCTAGTGGCTTCTTGGGGAGCATTGTGCCTCCACACCGCTCCAACGGAGACGTACTTCCCTTCAAAAGGAAGGAACTTTGGTAACACATCCTCGTCTTCACCGGATCCACTCTTGGTTATTTCTTACCTCTTACTTGTGCAAGCTCTTTAGTGTTTATCCCCTTGCTTGCTTGTGTGCTCGTTGTTGTTGCATCATATAGGTTGTTAATCTAGTTGCACATCTAGACAACTTACTTTGATGCAAAGTTTAATTTGGTAAAGAAAAGTTAAAAATTGGTAGTTGCCTATTCACCCCCCCTCTAGTCAACCATAACGATCCTTTCAATTGGTATCAGAGCCTCGTCTCTTTATTAAGGACTTTACCGTCCAAAGAGTATGGTTGATACCATAGACCGTGCGGAGGAACACTCCGGTGTGAATCCTATCTCGTCTACGGGCGATGGGGGAACTTCGGTCTCTCGTGAGGATTTCAATGTAGCCTTGGAGACATTGAAAACCTCCATGATGACCGAAGTTGAAAGCATGTTTACTAAATTTCTTGAGGGGCTTAAACTATCCACCGCACCGTTGAAAGTGGGGGATCCCGCCAACAAGGTGTCGGATGCTACCCTCGACAAGGGGGAAGCTAGTAGTGAAAAGGCTCCGTCTTATAGTGGCAAGAATGGCACCGGCATCTTTGCCCATGTGGAACCACCACTTGTTTATGGTGGACCGGTTCCCTCTACTCATTTGAATCATGCCGGTCCTCCTCCTAAGATTGTGAAAAATGAGGATTTTGATTCTTGGGTTTACCGCTTTAAACGTCATTTAAATCATGTGAACACTAACCTTTGGAGAATCATTGAAGAAGGTTTCTACCCACATGATCCAAGCAACCTCACTCCTCGAGAAGCCGCAGACAATCAATTCAATGAGAATGCTCTCTTCATCATTCAAGATGCAATTCCACCCGAAGACCTACCTCATCTTCGCCCTTTCTCCTTGGCCAAAGATGCATGGCATTGTGTCGTGTCTCTCTACCGGGGAAGCGCAAGCATTCAACGCTCCAACTATGAAGTGGTACAAGATGAGGCCGATGAGTTTGCAATGAAGGAAGATGAAGAGCCTCGTGAGCTTTATAGGAGAGTCACCAAACTCGCGGTCTCACTACGAGATCACGGGAGCAAGGACACGGATGATAATTGGATCAAGCGCAAATTCCTCAAGGCAATGATGCCCTACCACAAGGCCATGTCCTCCGTCATCCGCCAAAGACCGGACTTCCACACTTTGACCTCAAGCGAGGTGTTGGATGAGTTTGTGGCCATGAACATTTTGGACAAGACCGCCGACAATGCGGTGCTCCGGTCTCAACGGGCAAAGAAGCCCAACCTTGCTTTGAAGGCCAAGCTCACCGTGGAAGAAGAAGAAGAGGAGAGCAACCCCGAAGATACAAAGTATGCATATCATGAACACATGGATCTTGCTTCAAGGCAATTTTGGAGCAAGAAAAACTCGAGGCCCAACTTTAGCAAAAACAACTCGAGTGGGACAAGGGGCAAGCAACGTGTGAGGACTTGCTACAATTGCGGCAACGTGAGTCATTTCGTTGTGGAATGCCCATATGAGAAGAGGGAAGACAATGGTGGCAAACTCATCCGAAAGGACAAGGCCAAGTCGTTCCCCAACAAGAACAACTTCACCAAGAAGACTCCTCCCAAGGCCTTGGTTGTGCAAGAAGAGTACAATGAGGATGATGACGATGATGAAGATGATGAGACGGTTGCCATGGCCTCCGTTGCCATTGCAACTACGTCACAAGTGTCTCTCTTCGACTCACCCAACGAGAGCATCAACGCCAAGTGCCTCATGGCTAAAGCCACCAACAAGGTAACCCCCAACATAAAAACTACCATCATTAATCATCCTTCCCCATTGGATTGCATTAATGAAGTTGAGGGAGCTAATGTGGAGGCTAACGAGTTTGAGGCCTTTATGGGTAAACTCAAGGGAAAATCCAAGAAGCACTTTGTTGCTCTCTTGGAACAACTTGGTGAGGCCAATGACATGATCGAGGCTCACGAAGACTGTTGGGGAACGCAGTAATTTCAAAAAAATTCCTACGCACACGCAAGATCATGGTGATGCACAGCAACGAGAGGGGAGAGTGTTGTCTACGTACCAACGCAGACCGACTGCGGAAGCGATCACACAACGTAGAGGAAGTAGTCGTACGTCTTCTTCCCGATCCGACCGATCCAAGCACCGTTACTCCGGCACCTCCGAGTTCTTAGCACACGTTCAGCTCGATGACGATCCTCGGGCTCCGATCCAGCAAAGCGTCGAGGAAGAGTTCCGTCAGCACGACAGCGTGGTGACGATCTTGATGTACTACCGACGCAGGGCTTCGCCTAAGCACTACAATGGTATGATCGAGGTGGAATTTGGTGGCAGGGGGCACCGCACACGGCTAAGGAACGATCTCAAGGATCAAGTTGTGTGTATTGGGGTGCCCCCTGCCCCCGTATATAAAGGTTGGAGGAGGGGAGCCGGCCGGCCAAGGGAGAGGAGGCGCAGGGGAGTCCTACTCCCACCGGGAGTAGGACTCCTCCCCCCAATCCTAATCCTATTAGGACTCCCCGGGGGAAAAAGAGAGAGAAGGGGGGCCGGCCCCTATCCTAGTCCTACTAGGACTTTGGGAAGGGGGGCGCCGGCCAGCTTGTGGGCTTTTCCTTTTTCTCCTTTTTCCACTAAGGCCCAATAGGCCCATTAGTCTCCCGGGGGGTTCCGGTAACCCTCCCGGTATTCCGGTAAAATCCCGATTTCACCCGGAACACTTCCGATGTCCAAACATAGGCTTCCAATATATCAATCTTTACGTCTCGACCATTTCGAGACTCCTCGTCATGTCCGTGATCTCATCCGGGACTCCGAACAACCTTCGGTACATCAAAATGCATAAACTCATAATAACTGTCATCGTAACGTTAAGCGTGCGGACCCTACGGTTCGAGAACAATGTAGACATGACCGAGACACGTCTCCGGTCAATAACCAATAGCGGGACCTGGATGCCCATATTGGCTCCTACATATTCTACGAAGATCTTTATCGGTCAGACCGCATAACAACATACGTTGTTCCCTTTGTCATCGGTATGTTACTTGCCCGAGATTCGATCGTCGGTATCCAATACCTAGTTCAATCTCGTTACCGGCAAGTCTCTTTACTCGTTCCATAATACATCATCTCACAACTAACATATTAGTTGCAGTGCTTGCAAGGCTTATGTGATGTGCATTACCGAGAGGGCCCAGAGATACCTCTCCGACAATCGGAGTGACAAACCCTAATCTCGAAATACGCCAACCCAACATATACCATTGGAGACACCTGTAGTACTCCTTTATAATCACCCAGTTACGTTGTGACGTTTGGTAGTACCCAAAGTGTTCCTCCGGTAAACGGGAGCTGCATAATCTCATAGTTATAGGAACATGTATAAGTCATGAAGAAAGCAATAGCAACATACTAAACGATCGGGTGCTATGCTAATGGAATGGGTCATGTCAATCAGATCATTCTACTAATGATGTGACCTCGTTAATCAAATAACAACTCCTTGTTCATGGTTAGGAAACATAACCATCTTTGATTAACGAGCTAGTCAAGTAGAGGCATACTAGTGACACTCTGTTGGTCTATGTATTCACACATGTATTATGTTTCCGGTTAATACAATTCTAGCATGAATAATAAACATTTATCATGATGTAAGGAAATAAATAATAACTTTATTATTGCCTCTAGGGCATATTTCCTTCAGTCTCCCACTTGCACTAGAGTCAATAATCTAGATTACACAGTAATGATTCTAACACCCATGGAGCCTTGGTGCTGATCATGTTTTGCTCGTGGAAGAGGCTTAGTCAACGGGTCTGCAACATTCAGATCCGTATGTATCTTGCAAATCTCTATGTCTCCCACCTGGACTAAATCCCGGATGGAGTTGAAGCGTCTCTTGATGTGTTTGGTCCTCTTGTGAAATCTGGATTCCTTTGCCAAGGCAATTGCACCAGTATTGTCACAGAAGATTTTCATTGGACCCGATGCACTAGGTATGACACCTAGATCGGATATGAACTCCTTCATCCAGACTCCTTCGTTTGCTGCTTCCGAAGCAGCTATGTACTCCGCTTCACATGTAGATCCCGCTACGACGCTTTGTTTAGAACTGCACCAACTGACAACTCCACCGTTTAAAGTAAACACGTATCCGGTTTGCGATTTAGAATCGTCCGGATCAGTGTCAAAGCTTGCATCAACGTAACCTCTTACGGTGAGCTCTTTGTCACCTCCATATACGAGAAACATATCCTTAGTCCTTTTCAGGTATTTCAGGATGTTCTTGACCGCTGTCCAGTGATCCATTCCTGGATTACTTTGGTACCTCCCTGCTAAACTTTATAGCAAGGCACACATCAGGTCTGGTACACAGCATTGCATACATGATAGAGCCTATGGCTGAAGCATAGGGAACATCTTTCATTTTCTCTCTATCTTCTGCAGTGGTCGGGCATTGAGTCTTACTCAATTTCATACCTTGTAACACAGGCAAGAACCCTTTCTTTGCTTGATCCATTTTGAACTTCTTCAAAATCTTGTCAAGGTATGTGCTTTGTGAAAGTCCAATTAAGCGTCTTGATCTATCTCTATAGATCTTTATGCCTAATATGTAAGCAGCTTCCCCGAGGTCTTTCATCGAAAAACTTTTATTCAAGTATCCCTTTATGCTATCCAGAAATTCTATATCATTTCCAATCAGCAATATGTCATCCACATATAATATCAGAAATGCTACAGAGCTCCCACTCACTTTCTTGTAAATACAGGCTTCTCCAAAAGTCTGTATAAAGCCAAATGCTTTGATCACACTATCAAAGCGTTTATTCCAACTCCGAGATGCTTGCATCAGTCCATAAATGGATCGCTGGAGTTTGCATACTTTGTTAGCTCCTTTTGGATTGACAAAACCTTCTGGTTGTACCATATACAACTCTTCTTCCAAAAATCCATTCAGGAATGCAGTTTTGACATCCATCTGCCATATTTCATAATCATAAAATGCGGCAATTGCTAACATAATTCTGACGGACTTAAGCATCGCTACGGGTGAGAAAGTCTCATCGTAGTCAACCCCTTGAACTTGTCGAAAACCTTTTGCGACAAGTCGAGCTTTATAGACAGTAACATTACCGTCAGCGTCAGTCTTTTTCTTGAAGATCCATTTATTCTCAATTGCTTGCCGATCATCGGGCAAGTCAACCAAAGTCCATACTTTGTTCTCATACATGGATCCCATCTCAGATTTCACGGCCTCAAGCCACTTTGCGGAATCTGGGCTCACCATCGCTTCTTCATAGTTCGTAGGTTCATCATGATCTAGCATCATGACTTCCAGAACTGGATTACCGTACCACTCTGGTGCGGATCTCACTCTGGTTGATCTACGTGGTTCAGTAGTATCTTGTTCTGAAGCTTCATGATCATCATCATTAGCTTCCCTACTGATTGGCATAGGTGTCGCAGAAACAGTTTTCTGTGATGTACTATTTTCCAATAAGGGAGCAGGTACAGTTACCTCGTCAAGTTCTACTTTCCTCCCACTCACTTCTTTCGAGAGAAACTCCTTCTCTAGAAATGATCCATTCTTAGCAACGAATGTCTTGCCTTCGGATCTGTGATAGAAGGTATACCCAACAGTTTCCTTTGGGTATCCTATGAAGACACATTTCTCCGCTTTGGGTTCGAGCTTATCAGGTTGAAGCTTTTTCACATAAGCATCGCAGCCCCAAACTTTAAGAAACGACAACTTTGGTTTCTTGCCAAACCATAGTTCATAAGGCGTCGTCTCAACGGATTTTGATGGTGCCCTATTTAACGTGAATGCGGCCGTCTCTAAAGCATAACCCCAAAACGATAGCGGTAAATCAGTAAGAGACATCATGGATCGCACCATATCTAGTAAAGTACGATTACGACGTTCGGACACACCATTATGCTGTGGTGTTCCGGGTGGCGTGAGTTTCGAAACTATTCCACAATTTTTCAAATGTATACCAAACTCGTAACTCAAATATTCTCCTCCACGATCAGATCGTAGAAACTTTATTTTCTTGTTACGATGATTTTCAACTTCACTCTGAAATTCTTTGAACCTTTCAAATGTTTCAGACTTATGTTTCATTAAGTAAATATACCCATATCTGCTTAAATCATCTGTGAAGGTGAGAAAATAACGATATCCGCCACGAGCCTCAATATTCATCGGACCACATACATCGGTATGTATGATTTCCAACAAATCTGTTGCTCTCTCCATAGTACCGGAGAACGGTGTTTTAGTCATCTTGCCTATGAGGCACGGTTCGCAAGTACCAAGTGATTCATAATCAAGTGGTTCCAAAAGCCCATCAGTATGGAGTTTCTTCATGCGCTTTACACCGATATGACCTAAACGGCAGTGCCACAAATAAGTTGCACTATCATTATTAACTTTGCATCTTTTGGCTTCTACATTATGAATATGTGTATTACTATCTTCGAGATTCAACAAGAATAGACCACTCTTCAAAGGTGCATGACCATAAAAGATATTATTCATATAAATAGAACAACCATTATTCTCTGATTTAAATGAATAACCGTCTCGCATTAAACAAGATCCAGATATAATGTTCATGCTCAACGCTGGCACCAAATAACAATTATTTAGGTCTAATATTAATCCCGAAGGTAGATGTAGAGGTAGCGTGCCGACCGCGATCACATCGACTTTGGAACCGTTTCCTACGCGCATCGTCACCTCGTCCTTTGCTAGTGTCCGCTTATTCCGTAGTCCCTGTTTCGAGTTGCAAATATTAGCAACAGAACCAGTATCAAATACCCAGGTGCTACTGCGAGCTCTAGTAAGGTACACATCAATAACATGTATATCACATATACCTTTGCTCACTTTGCCATCCTTCTTATCCGCCAAATACTTGGGGCAGTTCCGCTTCCAGTGTCCAGTCTGCTTGCAGTAGAAGCACTCAGTTTCAGGCTTAGGTCCAGACTTGGGTTTCTTCTCTTGAGCAGCAACTTGCTTGCTGTTCTTCTTGAAGTTTCCCTTCTTCTTCCCTTTACCCTTTTTCTTGAAACTAGTGGTTTTGCTAACCACCAACACTTGATGCTCCTTCTTGATTTCTACCTCCGCAGCTTTCAGCATTGCGAAGAGCTCGGGAATAGTCTTGTTCATCCCTTGCATATTATAGTTCATCACGAAGCTCTTGTAGCTTGGTGGCAGTGATTGGAGAATTCTGTCAATGACGCAGTCATCTGGAAGATTAACTCCCATCTGAATCAAGTGATTATTATACCCAGACATCTTGAGTATATGCTCACTGACAGAACTGTTCTCCTCCATCTTACAGCTATAGAACTTATTGGAGACTTCATATCTCTCAATTTGGGCATTTGCTTGAAATATTAACTTCAACTCCTGGAACATCTCATATGCTCCATGACGTTCAAAACGTCGTTGAAGTCTCGATTCTAAGCCGTAAAGCATGGCACACTGAACTATCGAGTAGTCATCAGCTTTGCTCTGCCAGACGTTCATAACATCTGGCGTTGCTCCAGCAGCAGGCCTGTCACCCAGCGGTGCTTCCAGGACGTAATTCTTCTGTGCAGCAATGAGGATAATCCTCAGGTTACGGACCCAGTCCGTGTAATTGCTACCATCATCTTTCAACTTTGCTTTCTCAAGGAACGCATTAAAATTCAACGGAACAATAGCACGAGCCATCTATCTACAAGCAACATAAACAAGCAAGATACTATCAGGTACTAAGTTCATGATAAGTTTAAGTTCAGTTAATCAAATTACTTAGGAACTCCCACTTAGATAGACATCCCTCTAATCCTCTAAGTGATCACGTGATCCAAATCAACTAAACCATAACCGATCATCACGTGAGATGGAGTAGTTTTCAATGGTGAACATCGTCATGTTGATCATATCTACTATATGATTCACGTTCGACCTTTCGGTCTCTGTGTTCCGAGGCCATATCTGCATATGCTAGGCTCGTCAAGTATAACCTAAGTATTATGCGTGTGCAAAACTGGCTTGCACCCGTTGTAGATGGACGTAGAGCTTATCAAACCCGATCATCACGTGGTGTCTGGGCACGACGAACTTTGGCAACGGTGCATACTCAGGGAGAACACTTCTTGATAATTTAGTGAGAGATCATCTTATAATGCTACCGTCAATCAAAGCAAGATAAGATGCATAAAAGGATAAACATCACATGCAATCAATATAAGTGATATGATATGGCCATCATCATCTTGTGCTTTGTGATCTCCATCTCCGAAGCACCGTCATGATCACCATCGTCACCGGCGCACCACCTTGATCTCCATCGTAGCAACGTTGTCGTCTCGCCAATCTTATGCTTCCACGACTATCACTACCGCTTAGTAATAAAGTAAAGCATTACATCGCGATTGCATTGCATACAATAAAGCGACAACCATATGGCTCCTGCCAGTTGCCGATAACTCGGTTACAAAACATGATCATCTCATACAATAAAATCAGCATCATGCCTTGACCATATCACATCACAACATACCCTGCAAAAACAAGTTAGACGTCCTCTACTTTGTTGTTGCAAGTTTTACGTGGCTGCTACGGGCTTAAGTAAGAACTCATCTCACCTACGCATCAAAACCACAACGATAGTTCGTCAAATAGACTCCGTTTTAACCTTCTCAAGGACCGGGCGTAGTCACACTTGGTTCAACTAAAGTTGGAGAGACAGTCTTCCGCAAGCCATCTATGTGCAAAGCACGTCGAGGGAACCGGTCTCGCGTAAGAGTACGCGTAAGGTTGGTCCGGATCGTCTCAACCAACAAAACCGCCGAACCAAAGTATGACATGCTGGTAGGCAGTATGACTTGTATCGCCCACAACTCACTTGTGTTCTACTCGTGCATATAACATCAAACCATAAAACCTAGGCTCTGATGCCACTGTTGGGGAACGCAGTAATTTCAAAAAATTTCCTACGCACACGCAAGATCATGGTGATGCACAGCAACAAGAGGGGAGAGTGTTGTCTACGTACCAACGCAGACCGACTGCGGAAGCGATCACACAACGTAGAGGAAGTAGTCGTACGTCTTCTTCCCGATCCGACCGATCCAAGCACCGTTACTCCGGCACCTCCGAGTTCTTAGCACACATTCAGCTCGATGACGATCCTCGAGCTCCGATCCAGCAAAGCGTCGAGGAAGAGTTCCATCAGCACGACGGCGTGGTGACGATCTTGATGTACTACCGACGCAGGGCTTCGCCTAAGCACTACAATGGTATGATCGAGGTGGAATTTGGTGGCAGGGGGCACCGCACACGGCTAAGGAACGATCTCAAGGATCAAGTTGTGTGTCTTGGGGTGCCCCTGCCCCCGTATATAAAGGTTGGAGGAGGGGAGCCGGCCGGCCAAGGGAGAGGAGGCGCAGGGGAGTCCTACTCCCACCGGGAGTAGGACTCCTCCCCCCAATCCTAATCCTATTAGGACTCCCGGGGGAAAAAAGAGAGAGAAGGGGGGCCGGCCCCTATCCTAGTCCTACTAGGACTTTGGGAAGGGGGGCGCCGGCCAGCTTGTGGGCTTTTTCTTTTTCTCCTTTTTCCACTAAGGCCCAATAGGCCCATTAGTCTCCCGGGGGGTTCCGGTAACCCTCCCGGTATTCCGGTAAAATCCCGATTTCACCCGGAACACTTCCGATGTCCAAACATAGGCTTCCAATATATCAATCTTTACGTCTCGACCATTTCGAGACTCCTCGTCATGTCCGTGATCTCATCCGGGACTCCGAACAACCTTCGGTACATCAAAATGCATAAACTCATAATAACTGTCATCGTAACGTTAAGCGTGCGGACCCTACGGTTCGAGAACAATGTAGACATGACCGAGACACGTCTCCGGTCAATAACCAATAGCGGGACCTGGATGCCCATATTGGCTCCTACATATTCTACGAAGATCTTTATCGGTCAGACCGCATAACAACATACGTTGTTCCCTTTGTCATCGGTATGTTACTTGCCCGAGATTCGATCGTCGGTATCCAATACCTAGTTCAATCTCGTTACCGGCAAGTCTCTTTACTCGTTCCATAATACATCATCTCACAACTAACATATTAGTTGCAGTGCTTGCAAGGCTTATGTGATGTGCATTACCGAGAGGGCCCAGAGATACCTCTCCGACAATCGGAGTGACAAACCCTAATCTCGAAATACGCCAACCCAACATATACCATTGGAGACACCTGTAGTACTCCTTTATAATCACCCAGTTACGTTGTGACGTTTGGTAGTACCCAAAGTGTTCCTCCGGTAAACGGGAGCTGCATAATCTCATAGTTATAGGAACATGTATAAGTCATGAAGAAAGCAATAGCAACATACTAAACGATCGGGTGCTATGCTAATGGAATGGGTCATGTCAATCAGATCATTCTACTAATGATGTGACCTCGTTAATCAAATAACAACTCATTGTTCATGGTTAGGAAACATAACCATCTTTGATTAACGAGCTAGTCAAGTAGAGGCATACTAGTGACACTCTGTTGGTCTATGTATTCACACATGTATTATGTTTCCGGTTAATACAATTCTAGCATGAATAATAAACATTTATCATGATGTAAGGAAATAAATAATAACTTTATTATTGCCTCTAGGGCATATTTCCTTCAAAGACACCATCTCGAAGATGGAAGGGCATAGTCATGACTATGCCGATAAGATTTCGGATCTTTCCAATGCTCTTGAGGAAGAGCGTGGTCTTCGTTTGGCTCTTGAGGAGTCACACAACGTTGATCATGCTAAGTTAGAGAAAGATTATGATCATGCCCTAGTTGTGTCTCGTGTACTAAACTCCGAGAAGGCCAAACTCGGGGTTGATCTTGCTAGACTCAAAGAGGAGTTTGATATACTTGACAAGGCCCACAAGGCCTTGAAGGGTATTCACGCTAGTCTCAAGGAGTCTCATGATCAACTCCAAGTGAAGCTAACTAAGGAGAAAGCAACTTTTCCTCATATGTTTTTACTTGATAACGCAAATGCTACTAACCCGTGTTGTGAGCATATACATCTTGTTGAGGAAAATGCTAAGTTGAAGGAACAACTTAAGAGAGGCCTTGCGACTTGCATACAAGGCAAGAAGAACCTCAATGATCTCTTGATTAACCAGAAGGGAGGTGTGGTGAAGGAAGGGGTTGGGTACGTCCTCGACTCCAAAAACAAGAAGAAGAATGACAAGACCAAACGACCTCCTCCCCTCATGCAAACCTTTGTGAGGGCGGGAGAGAGTGTTCCCGAGGAGAAGAAGAAGAACAAAGTCAAGAAGGGAAATGTCACCTCACCCAACAAGGTCGGCGATTTTAATCCTTCTTATGTGTTGTGCCGTGCTAGTGATGGGCATGTTTATGCCAAATTTGTTGGCTCTCTTCATGAGTACATTGAATGGTCTATTTGGGTTCCTAAGACCCTAGTTACTAACATCAAAGGACCCATTACAAAATGGGTACCTAAAACCAAGCATTGATCTCTTGTAGGTGTTTGCTTCCGGTGGTGGATCATGGTTGCTCGACAGCGGAGCTACAAATCATATGACCGGAAGCAAGGACTTGGTGGTGGACGTGCACACGGTTCCATCTATGCCCACCAATGTCGAGTGGGGTGACGCCTCATCTTCTAAGGTATTGGGACTTGGCAAGGTGGCCATCTCTCATGATCTCACGATCGAGAAGGTCATGCTTGTTGAGTCCCTTGCATACAATTTACTTTCCGTTCGTCAACTTGCAATCATGGGCTTTGCCACTTTCTTTGATATCGATACCGTGGCCCTCTTGTGGAGCAAGACTCTTAAAGTAGCCTTTGTTGGGCATGTTGAGAACGGTCTATATGTGATTAACTTTTCGGAGCGACCCACTAAGACCGCGACATGCCTAATGGCTAAAGTTGATGTGGGATGGCTTTGGCATCGCCGTTTAGCCCATGTCAATATGAGATCTTTGCAAAGTCTCCTAAAGGGGGACCATGTCCGTGGACTAACGAATGTTAGTTTTGCTAAAGATCGTGCTTGCAGTGCCTGTATCGAAGGAAAGCTACATGAGAAGGCTCACCCTCCCACGACTATCATTTATTCAAAAAGGCCTTTGGAGCTCCTTCACATGGATCTCTTTGGGCCTCCGTCCTTCGATAGTCTTGGAGGTAGAAAGTACTGCTTGGTGATTGTGGATGACTACTCAAGGTACACGTGGGTGTATTTCTTCAAGAGGAAGAGTGAGACCCAACAAACCGTCATTGACTTTGCAAATGAAGCACAACGTCAACACAATGCAAAGATTTTGACAATAAGAAGTGACAACGGCACCGAGTTCAAGAACTACACCTTGGATGAATTTCTTAGTGATGAGGGAATCAAGCATCAATATTCCGCACCATACACCCCTCAACAAAACGGTGTTGCGGAGAGGAAGAACCGGACGTTGATGGATGCGGCAAGGACCATGATGGCGGAGTTCAAGTCTCCGTACAACTTTTGGGCCGAAGCCATCAACACTGCGTGTCATGCATCAAATCGGCTCTACCTCCGCAAGGGTTTGAACAAGACTCCTTATGAGATACTCACCGGTAACAAGCCCAACCTCAAGTACTTCCGGGTATTCGGGTGTAAGTGCTTCATTCTCAAGAAGGGTGTTCGTTTGTCTAAATTTGAGGCTAGAGCTTATGAGGGCATATTTGTTGGTTATGCTACAAACTCTCATGCTTACCGTGTCCTCAATAAATCCACGGGACTTATTGAGGAGACGTGTAACGTGGAGTTTGATGAGAATAACGGCTCCCAAGTGGAGCAAAGTGGCACTTATGATGTAGGTGATGAAATTCCTCCTCAAGCCATAAGAAGAATGGGTGTTGGTTTCATCCTACCCATTGAGGAACCCCTTGTGGCCGAAGGAGAAGGACAATGCTCCACTCAAGTGGAGCCATCACCAACCCAAGGCCCACACGCTTCCGAAGAACAAAGTGAAGGCCCTCAACCTCATGAACAAGACCAAGGGCAACATCATACTCAAGACGGTGTTGACACACCAAGTGATGCCCAAGGTCAAGTACTCTCCCTCGAGCAAGTTCAAGACCAAGAACAAGTTCATGATGACACTCAAGATGATCAAGTAACCGCTCCTCAACTCACTACCGAGGAGGAATTAGAGCGTCGTGCCGCCAAGGTTGCTTCCAAGCTCTCCACCAAAGACCATCTCATGACAAATGTGCTTGGAAGCTTAAGAAAGGGGGTAAGCACTCGTAGACAATTAGCAAATTATTGTGAGCATCACGCGTTTGTCTCTTGTGTGGAACCCCACAAGGTTTATGAGGTGCTAGAAGATCCGGATTGGCTTAATGCCATGCATGAAGAACTCAACAACTTCGAGCGCAACAAAGTGTGGAGATTGGTGCCAAGGCCAACGGGGACCCACAATGTTATTGGAACCAAGTGGATATTCAAGAACAAGCAAGATGCCCATGGGATTATCATTCGCAACAAGGCTCATTTGGTAGCACAAGGCTACTCCCAAGTCGAGGGTATCGACTACGGTGAAACCTTTGCTCCCGTTGCTCGTCTTGAATCCATTCGCATGTTGATTGCATATGCTTCTCATCATAACTTTAAGTTACATCAAATGGATGTGAAGAGTGCTTTTCTTAATGGTCCCATTAATGAATTGGTGTACGTCAAGCAACCCCCCGGGTTCGAGGATCCCTACTTTCCCGATCATGTGTATCAACTCGATAAGGCACTCTATGGCCTTAAACAAACCCCACGTGCGTGGTATGACCACCTTACCGAGTTGTTACAAGACCGTGGGTTTGAAGTTGGGGTAATCGACCCCACTCTTTTTACTAAGAAGGTCAAAGGGGAGTTGTTTGTGTGCCAACTATATGTTGATGATATTATCTTTGGTTCTCCTAACAAAGCCTTCAATGAGGAATTTGCCGCTCTCATGACCTCAAAGTTCGAGATGTCCTCCATGGGGGAGTTAAAGTTCTTTCTAGGGTTCAAAGTGAAGCAAAGAAGAGAAGGAACCTTCATCAATCAATCCAAATACACTCAAGACATGCTCAAGAGATTCAAGCTAAGTGACGTCAAGCCGGCTTCCACCCCAATGCCCACCAAGTGCCAACTTGACCTTGATCCAAATGGTAAAGTGGTGGATCAAAAGGTATATCGTTCCATGATTGGCTCCTTGCTTTACCTTTGTGCATCTAGACCAGACATCATGTTGAGTGTGGGAATTTGTGCACGGTTTCAAGCCGCACCTAAGGAAAGTCACCATGTGGCGGTCAAACGAATCTTTCGATATTTGGCTCATACCCCAAACTTTGGCCTATGGTACCCAAGAGGATCAAACTTCAATCTTGTAGGGTACTCGGATTCCGATTGGGCGGGAGACAAAGTGGATAGGAAGTCCACTTCCGGAGGATGCCAATTCCTTGGTTGCTCTTTGGTAAGTTGGTCTTCCAAAAAGCAAAGTTGTGTGTCTTTCTCGTCCACCGAAGCGGAGTATGTTGCGGCCGGTAGTTGTTGTGCACAACTCTTGTGGATGAGGCAAACTTTGAAGGATTACGGTGTCACTTGTGACAAAGTGCCTCTTTGGTGTGACAACGAAAGTGCCATCAAGATTTCTCTCAACCCGGTGCAACACTTCAAGACGAAGCATATTGAGATTCGGTATCACTTCATCCGGGATCACATTAGGCGAGGAGAGATCGAGCTCAACTATGTCAACACTCATGACAACCTTGCAGATATTTTCACGAAGCCCTTGGATGAAGCAAGATTTCGTGAGTTAAGGCATGAGCTAAATATCATTGATTCGAGCAATGTTGCTTGAACCCGTGCACACCCTACCTCACTCAATTTGTTGTCTAGTTTAGGTGTAGGCATGGACATAGGGGGAGTGTTGTTCTCTCAATGAACTCTCCCTCCCCCCATTATGCATAAATTGATCAAGTCTTTCACTTTTTGCCATTGTTGATGGCACGTGTGCTTAAAAGACGAGTTTTGGTCATGGGCCCAAGGTTAAAATCTTCGCGGCGCCATACCTCTTGACTCAAACATAGGTGGCTTTGGCCACCGCCCTCTCTTGGCCTCTTGCTGGTGTGCTTCTTTCTGCTTTTTCGTTGCAGTTTCTTTTTGAGCTAGGCCTTGTGATTTAGTTGTCGCCGTGTGCTGGGGCGGTACTGCCACTGCTGGCGAGCGGTACTACCGCTGATAAGCGGTACTACTGCTCCCAGCGCGGTACTACCGCTGTGGGGCGGGGGCCAGGGGTTTTTATCGGGGCAGGGGAGGTTTCTTCCTCCCCATACCCATTCGCTCGCCCCCTCGTGCCTCTCTCTCTCCAGCACAGTTCCGACG
Organism: Triticum monococcum; assembly: GCA_034509565.1. Classification (NCBI taxonomy): domain Eukaryota; kingdom Viridiplantae; phylum Streptophyta; class Magnoliopsida; order Poales; family Poaceae; genus Triticum; species Triticum monococcum. Next base: position 415,335,170 of record CM067845.1, read on the forward strand.
CGGAAGGGCTCCGGTGGATCTCCTCCTCCGGGGCATTCCTCTCCATTTCCTTCGGTGGAGTCGATCCCCACCTCGTCCTCTTGCCATGGATGCCAGTATTGCCCCCGTTCCTTCTCTCTTTTGGTCTTGTGTTTAGATCTTGTGCTTTAGGGGCAATGTTGGTTGCATCTCTAGATTTTTGGCTAAATCTAGGCTTGAGTTGGTTGGAGTAGGCAACTAGATCATTGAGATTGTTGTTTGGTAGGATTATGTTTGAATTTGGTAGGCCGGTAGTACCGGATCTGTCCACGGTAGTAGCAAGCCACTGTTTCACCGCCTCGCGCTTTGAAACTGCTGTGCATCCGCCTCAAGCCGTACTACCGCTCTCTTTGGAGCGGTACTACCGCTTGACCTCGCGCGGTACTACCGCTCCCTTTGGGGCGGTTCTACCGCTCGGGGCGGTACTACCGCGGGTAGGTCACGGTACTACCGCTGCATGCCAACTTCCATCATTCTCCTACATTTCCTTTGTTGTGTTTGTTGGCTTATGCTCGTCTCTTCTGTTTGTTTTGCGTCTTTTGTGTGCTTGGCTCCAGGTGATGACACTTCTGAGCAGCAAGGTCGCCGTATCAACCCTGGACGTGCCACCTCCAAGCGTTACCGGACCTCAGAGCCTGCCGGTGTTTCTTCAAGCACTCAACCGCCTCTAGCGAATGTTTCAGCAAGTGTTCCTCCTCCTCCTCAGCACCAGAAGCGAGCCGCCAACAAGCCAAAAGGGAAGACTGTGACTGAGATGAACAACAAGGAGTTCTAGGAGAAGCGTCGTCGCAACCCCTATACGGTGGACCAAGAACCCACTTTGATCAACCGCCCGTTCTGGAACCGTTTTCAGTTTGCCATCTATTTTGATGTGATCAAGGCCAAGAAGAATCTATTTGTTGATGTTCGCTCTATTGACATTGATGCCATGGAGAAGGATCCAGAGTACTTTGGGGAAGCCCTTCAGATGTGCACTCAGCTGAACATTCTCAGGATCATGCAGTTCAACAAGGATTTCGATGCGGATTTGTTGGCTCAGTTCTTTGCCACCGTTCACCTTGGAACAGATGGTGACCGGACCCTGACTTGGATGACCAATGGCAAGATGCTTTCTGTCAAGTGGCGGGCGTTCATGGAGTTGCTTGATGTGGTGGATAACGGGCTTGAGACTCCTGTCGGTTTCCGTCCTCACCGCAATGTTACCTCCACCCATAAGCAAGCCCTTTGGCCCTACTGCACTGTCAAGATCCACCCTGTCACTGAGAAGAAGACCTACAAGCTGTGTCCATATCTGGACATTCTTCATCGCATTTTCCGTGAGACTCTCTTCCCTCGCATTGGGAATCTGGATCGGGTTCACTCCTACCTCGTGGACATGCTCCTTTTCTGTCAGCATGAGAAGGAAGCCAACACTGGAGAGAGCCTGGATATCTCTCATGTCATGTGGTCTGAACTTGTCTCCGCCGTGTCTGAGCGCAAGTGTCCTATCTATGGTCCCTTCATCATGAGGCTCATTGAGAGGGCCTGGGCACAGACCTACCCCAGAGTGCTGCTAGAGACTGGAGATTTAGTTTCCCATGAGGTCAAGCGTCTGAGGAAGAAGGACAACTGGACTGCACCTCACATAGGGGGTCCTTCTGCTGCTACTGCTGCCACAGGGGGCTCGTCTGCTACTGCTGCCACAGGGGGCCCGTCTGCCACTTCAACTGCCATGGACACTGAGGGTGAGGATGCTCCTGATGGCCACTCCGGTGCAGAACCATCATGGGCCCAAAAACTCAAGCGCAAGATGAAGAAGCTCTTCTGCCTGGAGTCCCATGGTCAGTATATGACTCATGTGGCGGAGAAGAATGCCAGGTCGCGCCACAAGGAGATCATGCGCCAGCTGGGCACCACAGTTGTCAGTGGATCTGAGGGACAGATCACTGAAGAGGAGGACTGGATTCATCAGAACTGCCACTGGACCGACTCCAATGCCGAGCAGTTCTCTCCCCACGATGCAGATGCAGAGATGTGATGATCACCTGGAGTCGTAGTGTCTCTCTCGACCTTTTTGGTGTCTCGCTGCCAAAGGGGGAGAGAGTGTAGGGATTTGATTTTCTCGTTTCGCTTCTTGTGTCGTGCTTTGCTTTTAGTCTTGTGCGTTTCCCTTGGTTTGGTTTGTTGTGAGACCTAAGTTCCCGTCATATGGTGTAAGACATATGCTACGTTAGTTATCTTATCTATGTTTATGCACCTCGGTATCTTATAGCTTGCTTATCCTATCATATATGTTGTTCTCATGTATCTTACTTAGGTTGTTTGGTCTCTAAAATATAGGGGAAGCTGTGATCCTAGTGTGTGTGCCCTTCAGTCCTTAGTACTCATCTAGTTTGCACACATCTAGGGGGAGCCTATCTATATTTTAGAGGCGTGAGCTCTCTTGCATTCTTTGTCATTACTCTTTTTTGTGCAAATCCCGTATTGTCATCAATCCACCAAAAAGGGGGAGATTGTAAGGGCTTATTTATCCCTACGGTGTTTTGGTGATTGATGACATGCATTTGCGGACTAATCATGTGCTTTGAGTGCTTTCAGATATTCATTCTTCGGCACGGAACGATTATTTCCCCTCGGCGCTCTACTCAAGACGGTGTAGTCTATTCCGTGACTTTGTTGGTGGACTAAGTTTCATAGTAGTCACCATACTATCAAGAGGGGGTCCACTTTGGTATGGCTTGGGTGGAATCAACACGTACACGTTCTCATCACACCCTCCGTTTCTTTCCGCACCTATGGGGCCTTTCTTTTCTTCCTTCTTCTGCTTGTCCAGGACCCAGCGGTAGTACCGCGGGCCACAGCGGTAGTACGGCTGAGACTCACTAAGCGGCAGTACCGCTCCCCAGAGCGGTAGTACCGCTTGGTGGCCTCAGCAGCAGTACCTCTGCGGTTCCGTGCTCCTACCGTCCTGCCACTGCGTTTGTAGCGGTAGTACCGCTCCTCGGAGCGGTAGTACCGCTTGCTTGGCTCAGCCGCAGTACCGTTGTGGCTTTGTGCTCCTTCCGCTTCGATTCGTGCGCGCATTTTCTCGTGTCGGGTTTTGCGGTACTAGCTGCGGCAGTAGTGGCGGTAGTGCTGCTTGTGAGCGGTAGTACCGCTCTGCCTCCGCGGTAGTACCGCCCTGGGCCCCAGCCCCAGCCCTTCTCTTCTGGCGCGGCAGTACCGCTGAAGGGGAGCGGTAGTACCGCGCTCTGCGGGGCTGAGTGGGGGGTAACGGTTGACTTGTTTCCCCCACTATAAAAGGGCTCCTTCTCCTCCCTCTTTGACCTACCTCTTCCCCCAACCTTCATTATTGCCCAAGCACCATTTATTGCTCAAGCTCCATTGAATACCCCAAGCTTCTTCTTGCCCGATCTATCTCCCTAGCCAATCAAACTTGTTGATTTGCTCGGGAGTGGTTGAGAAGGCACTGATCTACACTTCCACCAAGAGATTTTTGATTCCCTCACTCATCCTTAGCGGATCTTGTTACTCTTGGGTGTTTGAGCACCCTAGACGGTTGAGGTCACCTCGGAGCCATATTCCATTGTGGTGAAGCTTCGTGGTCTTGTTGGGAGCCTCCAATTAAGTTGTGGAGTTTGCCCCAACCTTGTTTGTAAAGGTTCGGTTGCCGCCTTCAAGGGCACCAATAGTGGAATCACGGCATCTCGCATTGTGTGAGGGCGTGAGGAGAATACGGTGGCCCTAGTGGCTTCTTGGGGAGCATTGTGCCTCCACACCGCTCCAACGGAGACGTACTTCCCTTCAAAAGGAAGGAACTTCGGTAACACATCCTCGTCTTCACCGGATCCACTCTTGGTTATTTCTTACCTCTTGCTTGTGCAAGCTCTTTAGTGTTTATCCCCTTGCTTGCTTGTGTGCTCGTTGTTGTTGCATCATATAGGTTGTTAATCTAGTTGCACATCTAGACAACTTACTTTGATGCAAAGTTTAATTTGGTAAAGAAAAGTTAAAAATTGGTAGTTGCCTATTCATCCCCCCTCTAGTCAACCATAACGATCCTTTTAAATATACCCTAGAGGCAATAATAAAGTTATTATTTATTTCCTTATATCATGATAAATGTTTATTATTCATGCTAGAATTGTATTAACCGGAAACATGATACATGTGTGAATACATAGACAAACAGAGTGTCACTAGTATGCCTCTACTTGACTAGCTCGTTGAATCAAAGATGGTTATGTTTCCTAGCCATAGACAAAGGGTTATCATTTGATTAACGGGATCACATCATTAGGAGAATGATGTGATTGACTTGACCCATTCTGTTAGCTTAGCACTTGATCGTTTAGTTTGTTGCTATTGCTTTCTTCATGACTTATACATGTTCCTGTGACTATGATATTATGCAACTCCCATTTACCGGAGGAACACTTTGTGTGCTACCAAACGTCACAACATAACTGTGTGATTCTAAAGGTGCTCTACAGGTGTCTCCAAAGGTACTTGTTGGGTTGGCGTATTTCGAGATTAGGATTTGTCACTCCGATTGTCGGAGAGGTATCTCTGGGCCCACTCGGTAATACACATCACTTAAGCCTTGCAAGCATTGCAACTAATAAGTTAGTTGCAGGATGATGTATTACGGAACGTGTAAAGAGGCTTGCCGGTAACGAGATTGAACTACGTATTGAGATACCGACGATCGAATCTCGGGCAAGTAACATACCGATGACAAAAGGAACAATGTATGTTGTTATGCAGTTTGACTGATAAAGATCTTCGTAGAATATGTAGGAACCAATATGAGCATCCAGGTTTCGCTATTGGTTGTTGACCGGAGACGTGTCTCGGTCATGTCTACATAGTTCTCGAACCCGTAGGGTCCGCGCACTTAAAGTTCGATGACGGTTATATTATGAGTTTATGTGTATTGTTGTACCGAAGGTAGTTCGGAGTCCCAGATGTGATCACGGACATGACGAGGAGTCTCGAAATGGTCGAGACATGAAGATTGATATATTGGACGACTATATTCGGACACCAGAATGGTTCCGAGGGTTATCGGATATATACCGGAGTACCGAGGGATTACCGGAACCCCCGAAGGTTATTGGGCCTCATGGGCTGTAACATCCCAAAATTCTAAATTTTGGAATGTTATAAACAAATAGATAGATTTGATTGATTGTTTGATTGATTGTATGAAAGTGAGTGAATTCGAAGCTTTTGAAAGTTAAATGAGAGGGAATAAAAGGACTTTCCCAAACTTTCATTTTTGGTTTCTGCTCTCTGTAAATTCAAATTCTTTTCACCACGAAACCCTGGAGAGAAGATGACATGACTTCTTCCATTTAGTTAAATGACAAGGGGTGCTGAAAACATTTGAATTTCATTTGGAAAAATATTTCCAATTCTGCAACTCTATGCGACTCAATGATTTTCACGAGAGAAGATAAAATGACTTCTTCAAATTATATGAAATATGAGTTGGGAGTTTTCTCAATTTTGAGAAGAGGATCTTTTGATTTATTTATCTCATCTTCAATAATTTTTCCGATGTCAAAATATGAGAGAGAGAAATAATATGACTTTTTCCAATTTCGGAAAAATGAAGATTTAATAAATAGATCAAATTTTGTTTTCCGGTGTTTGTTTGCATTTTATTTGGATAGGGAAAAATGCGCGTTTTCAAAAAAAATTCTTTTAGGTCCGGAGAAAAGTTCATTTTGTTCGGCTCATTTTTAGGAGTCAGGGAAAATTTACTTTTAGAATTTTAGAGCCCTTTTCGTTAGTTTTCTTTTAGTTTTTCTGCGCGCGAAATCTGTTAAAAAAAACTGGACCAAGGCCAACCGGGCCAAGGCCCAGCTAGCCAATCGCCGCAGCTCCCTGCGCCGTGCGCCAGGAAGCCAGGAGGCCGCCGCTTCGCCTCTTGCTCGCCGAATCCTTTTAGGACTCTAGGGCGCGCCTTTGCCTTTTTTTTTCTTAGTAGGACTTTTGTCCTATTTCCGTTTATTTTCTAGATCTTTCCTACTCCTATTTCAATTCCTTAATCCCTCCTCCAAGTTTCCTCATCCCTCCCCAATATAAATACCCAAGCACCTCTCCCCTCTAAACACATCAAATTCAAGGCCCCAAAGCCCCAAGCACACCGCACCCTAGTGCGCCGCCGCACCACCGCGCCACCCCACCACACCCGCGCCCAACGCCGCCACCCTGCGTCACCGTGCCGCCGCCGCCCTGCGTCTCCGCCGCCGCCGCCCTACGTCACCGCCGCCGCCGCCGGAGCCCCGTTCGCCGGAGACCTCGCCGGAGGTACCGCGCCGCGTCTCTTCTTTTCCCTCGGATCGGTTTTCTTCTAGATCGTTCCGTTTCTTCCGATTCGTTTTCTTTCCGGTTCTTCGCTAAACCGTTCCGGTTTTCTAGATCGGTTTTTCGTTCCGATTTCTTTTCCGAAAACCCTAGATCGGTTTTCGTTCTTCTTTCAGACCGTTCGTTTCAACGAACGTGATCATCGATTCTTCTAGGTTAACGAATGTCCGTTCGTTTAACCGTTCTTCGTTTTCTTTCTCGTCGGATTTATTCCGCGTTCTCTCCGATCGCGATCTCAGATCCGATCTTCTTTCTAGTCTTTTTTCTCGCTCGTTTATTGGAATCAGGTGATTCAAGCGCCTGGAGTTTCGTCTCGAAACCGCCGTTCTATCTAATCAACTTGAACAAGCTTTTGCTACAGTAAAATTTGACCTAGTTTCAACCTTCTAGAATCGAGTTGTTTTCTTTCATCATTTGTTTTCCGTCGTTTGTCGGTTCTTTCTTTCTTTGCAACCGGAGTTCTTAAGTTGAACTTTCTGGTTCGTTCTCTTGTTCGAGTTTTACCTGTGCATTAGATGAGTACTTATTGTGTGGTTACAATTGCTTGATTACGATAGATTGACCGGAGTGTGACGAGTAGATCTATCGAGAGTTTTGAGTGCGCATCATCTTCATCAACATTGCAGGCAAGTTCACACTTTGATCATACCTTTTCTACAACCCAGTTTTATTGCATTAGATCCATCCTCACACATTGCATGATTAGGATCTAATTAAATTGTGGGATGGGAAGTAGATGAGGTAGTACCTATTACCTGTTATTATGAAACCTTGGGAGTTACTTCTATGTTTGCTTATTATGCCATGCAATGCTAGTAGACGTGGATTGGGTGAGTGATATCCATGACAGATGTGAGATTGATAATTTTAATGGTTTATCTAAGATGGCAACTTAAACACATCTGGGTGGATTGAGGCACCTGATGTCTATCAGGACTTGCCTGTTTTTTTGGACCGCCACCCAGGCTCAAAGGGATCATAAGACTATTCATACTAGAAACTTCCGTGTGCAGCCACAAGCCATTATGGGCTCTGGCATAGTTGAGTAAGTTGCGTAAGCTCTTGAAGAGGTGGACTAGCAGATGTAGGGGATTGTAGGTGTACCGGTCCGCCCGGAGTAGAGAGCAAATGCTTCTGAAAGACTGTGTCTCGGTCATCCGTTTCTCAAACACCCTGTAGTGCGAGAAAACCAACGGAGGCGATCGAGTCTTGTGGGGAAAAGTGCGCAAATCTCTGCAGAGTATAACAAACTAATCATGATTAGCCGTGTCCCCGGTTATGGACATCTTGAGTATCTAGTTCTTGGATTATCCTGTTGATCTCATCATGTTACTTTAATTAAATTATTGGGTTTTAATGATTACTTTTAATTGGGATTGAGAATGCTGTCAACCATTCTCAATGTTCAACAACCACCATGATAGTTAAATAAATTTATTCCTTTGTAGTAGGGAAAAATTGTCTTTTCGCAAAAACCTTATAACCATAGAGCTTATCCACCAACCAAATATGCATGTAGTGATAGCCATTGTTCATCATTATTCTCTATGGTGTGAATTTGCCAGTACATTCAATGTACTGACCCGTTTTCGGGCTGCAACGTCTCATGTTGCAGGTTTCTTACGACGAGTAAGTGATACGTTAGGGTTATGATTTCTACACTCAACTTTGCCGTTGGTGTTGATGGGAATCCACAACCTTGTTGTTTCTGCTATATGGATTGAGGTAATAGTATTTACGTTACTTTATACATGTGATTTACCTCTGTTATAAATCCTTCGAGTACTGTGTGTGTCGGCATACTGATCCAGGGATGACACATAAGCACAGAGACTTGATCCATTCGGGTCGGGTCGCTACAAGATGGTATCAGAGCACATGTTGACTGTAGGACGTGACCCTAGAAACTGGCAAACCATAGCAAAGATTTTCTCTACAATTTTCCCTTTCAAAAAGACCTTTTACCTCTCTTCTCTTCTGAGTTTATTCAAAAATTCCCTATAGTGAGACCACACCCCTTTTCCCTTTTGACCACACGAAGATTCGACCGATGAGACCACTCCAAGAAGTACAAGATATTGGACAACTAAGACCATTTAGAAGGAAGAAGATTTTACCGTGCATGGAAACTAACAACTGTTGAAGACTCCGAAGACTAGGGGAATCTGAAGGCTCTAAAGAATCCCTAGATTTGTATGACCTAGGAAGGCTATCCTTATGGAACTTGGCAGACTATGGAAGCTGTCAATACCCGAGATCAAGGTGTATGGGAGAAAGACCGGGACATGAAGAGTTGAGAACTCGAAGTTTTGTCAAAGAAAACCCTAAGGCAGGAGATATCAACTATGGAATGAAAGCTCATGGAAATGACAAGAGCAGGAACATGGTTATCCGTGATGTCATCGCCCGCTGATGCCACTGTCACCATGCTAAGTTAAGGATGCATTTCTTCAGAATGGATTTGATGGAAGAAGGCTGATGGAGCACCTATTAGTAAGATAAAGTTTTATCCTTAGTCGGTGTATCACCAGGATCTGGAGTAGTACATCAAGAAGTTAAGGTGGAGCTCCATGAAGCCGTATTAGACAAGGAGCATTTCGTGAAGAACTTAGGACCCAGAAGTTGAAGTAGCCAAGCTGGAGGAGCTACAACCTCGAGATACCGGAGATTTGTCAGGAACTGAAGGACAGTATGACCATGGCTCATGCCAAGGATGTTGAAACCAGAAGTTTGGAACACAATTCCAGAATATTCAATGATGTCACGAGAGACTTCGCGTCAACAGAGATGGTCTGGCAAAAGAACTGGAAAAGGACAAGCACGATTGAATGAAGCCATTGGAGGCATGAACAAAACTGGAAGAGTTTGACGACGTTGACTTTAGAAGACCAAACCCCTGTTATATACCTACGTTAGATGCGATGATTGTGAGCTATCATTTGTTTGATGTTTTTCCGACAGCCACAATAAAATCTGTCTTTCAAAACTTTGTTTGTATTGTGTGTATCCCTCTCTATCTCTCTTATCTTACCCCAAACCCACATGGACCAAATAGAGGATGAATGAAGATGAGCTTGTATTTTCTGGACCGATGAGTCAGTTGAAGACAGACCGATGGATTCAGAACTTGGAGGATCACATGGAGAACAACCCCGTAGTCGGAAAGGATATGGCACAGCATGCTCTTCAATGCTTTGAAAGAGGTGCTGCTACTTGGTGGAGAATGTACCAAACCATCAATGGATGGCAAGGAGTAACCACTTGGAAAGAATTAAAGTTGACTCTGCCAAAGTCTTGGCTTGTTTCCCAGAAGTTGAAGTCTTATGGAAAGGATATGAGGAAACCATGTGCATGCAAGATTTGTGGAGAAATAGGACACAACCATAAAGAACACAAGGATGAATGCCCTAACTGTGAATGAAGTCACCCAGCTGAAGAATGCCCAACTAGGCAGATCACTTGTTTCTTGTGTGAAGGGACTACCCACTACCCTGCTCAGTGTCACATTTACCCCTTGGTACAAAGAACCATCCAGCAGAAGGAAGAAACAATGAAAGGAGCTCTTATGGAAAGTTTAGAAGAACCTGCGATGAAGGAAGAGGTGAAGGACACACCGAAAGAGGAACCAATTAAACCCTGCACCAAGTCATGCTATTCATGTGGAGAAGAAGGACACATCTCCCAAAATTGTTTGAATGGGGATCTAGTAGAATTCCCGACAGAGGAAGTAGAATATGACCCACAGGAAATAGAAGCCTTGATTGGAATGGAAAAGTCCAGGAAGAGAAACCGATTGGAGCCCAGGAGGAACCTGAGTCATATCATCTGTTACAGGTGCAAGGAGTCAGGGCACTACCTCAACAGTTGCCCAAAAAGGAAACCTCGATACTTGTCAGAAGTAATATGTTTCCGTTGTAATGAAGCAGGGCACTTTGCCAGAGTTTGTCCGAAGGAGAAGGAGACTTGTGATAAATAGTTGAGTTTGTGACAGAAGAAATGGAGTAGTAGAAGTGAGAAACTTTTTATTTTCTATTGAGGTGTTGAGTTGAGGCATGTAATGGAAAAACAGGAGATTGTAATAATTTGAGAAATCAATAAAGTTAGCAGTGTTGGTACTGATTTGGATTTTATGAGTTACTCTATGAGGAAAGATTTTGGCCATTTTGAGGATATGAGATTTGTGCATTTTAAGGGTGGTATTTCCCTGTAAAAACCGTTGACCCCTGGAAAAGATAAGGCTACTCCACTGAGTGGATTTCGGACAAAATGAATACGAGTTTTGTCTCGATATGTGTGATGCCCCAAGAGTATGTGGGATGAAGTTAGAGACGTCAGTTGTTTGGACTAAATGTGATCAAGGAGTCAGAAGAGAATGTTAAGTTGATTCAAGATAGACTGAAGGTAGCTCAGTCCAGGCAGAAGAGTTATGTAGACTCAAAAACTCAAGAAGGTAGTCTATGAAATTGGAGACAGAGCATGTCTTCGCGTGTCCCCTATGCGAGGAGTTAAATGGATTGGAGTTAAGGGAAAGTTAGCCCCGAGATTTGTAGGACCATACCGAGTTTTGGAGCATATGGGAAAAGTGGCGAACAAGTTGGAGTCACCCGAAGGACTGTCAGGAGTTCATGATGTGTTTCACGTTTCCGAGTTGAAGAAGTGCCATGCAGAGATGGCCAATATTTCCCTGTAAGGACGCTTGACCCTGGAAAGGATAATGATGTTCCATGAAGTGGAATATGGACTCCATAAGTATAAGTTTTTATCTCGGTATGAGGGATATCCCACGAGGATGAAGAGATGAATTACTATTGGATATAAAGGAGGTATGATGTTGGAAATATGGACCAAGGGAAATTCCATGATGAGTCTGAGTAATCATGTCCTAGTTGATGCCAATAGAAGGAAGGAAGATAGTATAATTGGATGGATTTAAAGAATAATAGGAAGTTGGAAGTTGGAATAGTGATTAGTTGCCCGATGATAAGTTCAAGGACTACAAGTGATGAGATGGGCCATAACCCGCAGGCCCAGGACCTGCCAAGAAGCAAGCACACTCTTGCTGAAGGAAAAACCCTGGAAGAAGTTACGATTTTATCGATAGACAATTTTATAGGAGTGACGCAAAACCTGAGAGTTGTGAAGGAACGATAGATGTTTGTCTGGCTTGCAGAATCTATGGATATATCCGAACTTGATTCGTCGACAAGAGAAATTCTGCAATGCTTGTGAGGATGACCAAGTGTTAGTATGCGAGATTCGCTAAACTGTATACAGGGTAATGATTTGGGTGCGGGATGGATTGATCACCATGCCGACTTACTCTTATTATTCGCCCTGCTATATGGGATGGTAAATCTGAGTGACTTACCTATAGTAGAGAGACAACGATATTAAACCTTGTTTAAACCTTAGAATGGTATAAGTATTTTTCCCTTGTACACGGCAAGCTTTTGCCAACCGTAGGTTATAAGGTGAGGATCAACCAAGACCCATTTCCTGCAGGAGAAACCATAAATTGTTGACCACCATGAGATATCGATAGTTTTTTTAGTTTGGCGCCAGACCCGTCAGCTAAGAAGACCCAATCTCGGAATAACCTTACCAAGATGAAAGGACAAAGGAATTGTGGTAAAGGTTATGCCACCACCGGAAGAGCACAGAGAAGGAAATTTTCTCGAGGATCTGAGAAGACCGACACTGTCAAGAATAAGGATGGACTATATGAGATTCGATGGAGCTGTAACCATGCTTCTAAGGGTGGTAGCACCCTAGACCCCGGAGACGAGCGTTGGATTTTGAGAAGACCCCCAAACCCTAACCTATTTCTTGCTAGCCTCTCCGAATCTCGAGGACGAGATTCATTTTAAGGGTGGTAGGTTTGTAACATCCCAAAATTCTAAATTTTGGAATGTTATAAACAAATAGATAGATTTGATTGATTGTCTGAAAGTGAGTGAATTCGAAGCTTTTGAAAGTTAAATGAGAGGGAATAAAAGGACTTTCCCAAACTTTCATTTTTGCTTTCTGCTCTCTGTAAATTCAAATTCTTTTCACCACGAAACCCTGGAGAGAAGATGACATGCCTTCTTCCATTTATTTAAATGACAAGGGGTGCTGAAAACATTTGAATTTCATTTGGAAAAATATTTCCAATTCTGCAACTCTATGCGACTCAATGATTTTCACGGGAGAAGATAAAATGACTTCTTCAAATTATATGAAATATGAGTTGGGAGTTTTCTCAATTTTGAGAAGAGGATCTTTTGATTTATTTATCTCATCTTCAATAATTTTTCCGATGTCAAAATATGAGAGAGGAAAATAATATGACTTTTCCCAATTTCGGAAAAATGAAGATTTAATAAATAGATCAAATTTTGTTTTCCGGTGTTTGTTTGCATTTTATTTGGATAGGGAAAAATGCGCGTTTTCAAAAAAATTTCTTTTAAGTCCGGAGAAAAGTTCATTTTGTTCGGCTCATTTTTAGGAATTGGGGAAAATTTACTTTTAGAATTTTGGAGCCCTTTTCGTTAGTTTTCTTTTAGTTTTTCTGCGCGCGAAATCTGTTAAAAAAAACTGGACCAAGGCCAACCGGGCCAAGGCCCAGCTAGCCAATTGCCGAAGCTCCCTGCGCCGTGCGCCAGGAAGCCAGGAGGACGCCGCCTCGCCTCTTGCTCGCCGAATCCTTTTAGGATTCTAGGGCGCCCCTTTGCCTTTTTTTTTCCTAGTAGGACTTTTGTCCTACTTTTGTTTATTTTCTAGATCTTTTCTATTCCTATTCCAATTCCTTGATCCCTCCTTCAAGTTTCCTCACCCCTCCCTAATATAAATACCCAAGCATCCCTCCCCTCTAAACACATCAAATCCAAGGCCCCAAAGCCCAAGCACACCGCACCCTAGTGCGCCGCCGCACCACCGTGCCACCCCACCACACCCGCGCCGCTGCACCACCGCGCCCTACACCACGCCGCGCCCAACGCCGCCACCCTGCGACACCGCGCCGCCGCCCCCTGCGTCACCGTGCCGCCGCCCTGCGTCACCGCCGCCGCCGCCCTGCGTCACCGCCGCCGCCGCCGGAGCCCCGTTCGCCGGAGACCTCGCCGGAGGTACCGCGCCGCGTCTCTTCTTTTCCCTCGGATCGGTTTTCTTCTAGATCGTTCCGTTTCTTCCGATTCGTTTTCTTTCCAGTTCTTCGCTAAACCGTTCCGGTTTTCTAGATCGGTTTTTCGTTCCGATTTCTTTTCCGAAAACCCTAGATCGGTTTTCGTTCTTCTTTCGGACCGTTCGTTTCAACGAACGTGATCACCGGTTCTTCTAGGTTAACGAACGTCCATTCGTTTAACCGTTCTTCGTTTTCTTTCTCGTCGGATTTATTCCGCGTTCTCTCCGATCGCGATCTCAGACCCGATCTTCTTTCTAGTCTTTTTTCTCGCTCGTTTATCGGAATCAGGTGATTCAAGCGCCTGGAGTTTCGTCTCGAAACCGCCGTTCCGTCTAATCAACTTGAACAAGCTTTTGCTACAGTAAAATTTGACCTAGTTTCAACCTTCTAGAACCGAGTTGTTTTCTTTCGTCATTTGTTTTCCGTCGTTTGTCGGTTCTTTCTTTCTTTGCAACCGGAGTTCTTAAGTTGAACTTTCTGGTTTGTTCTCTTGTTCGAGTTTTACCTGTGCATTAGATGAGTACTTATTGTGTGGTTACAATTGCTTGATTACGATAGATTGACCGGAGTGTGACGAGTAGATCTATCGAGAGTTTTGAGTGCGCATCATCTTCATCAACATTGCAGGCAAGTTCACACTTTGATCATACCTTTTCTACAACCCAGTTTTATTGCATTAGATCCATCCTCACACATTGCATGATTAGGATCTAATTAAATTGTGGGATGGGAAGTAGATGAGGTAGTACCTATTACCTGTTATTATGAAACCTTGGGAGTTACTTCTATGTTTGCTTATTATGCCATGCAATGCTAGTAGACGTGGATTGGGTGAGTGATATCCATGACAGATGTGAGATTGATAATTTTAATGGTTTATCTAAGGTGGCAACTTAAACACATCTGGGTGGATTGAGGCACCTGATGTCTATCAGGACTTGCCTGTTTTTTTGGACCGCCACCCAGGCTCAAAGGGATCATAAGACTATTCATACTAGAAACTTCCGTGTGCAGCCACAAGCCATTATGGGCTCTGGCATAGTTGAGTAAGTTGCGTAAGCTCTTGAAGAGGTGGACTAGCAGATGTAGGGGATTGTAGGTGTACCGGTCCGCCCAGAGTAGAGAGCAAATGCTTCTGAAAGACTGTGTCTCGGTCATCCGTTTCTCAAACACCCTGTAGTGCGAGAAAACCAATGGAGGCGATCGAGTCTTGTGGGGAAAAGTGCGCAAACCTCTGCAGAGTATAACAAACTAACCATGATTAGCCATGTCCCCGGTTATGGACATCTTGAGTATCTAGTTCTTGGATTATCCTGTTGATCTCATCATGTTACTTTAATTAAATCATTGGGTTTTAATGATTACTTTTAATTGGGATTGAGAATGCTGTCAACCATTCTCAATGTTCAACAACCACCATGATAGTTAAATAAATTTATTCCTTTGTAGTAGGGAAAAATTGTCTTTTCGCAAAAACCTTATAACCATAGAGCTTATCCACCAGCCAAATATGCATGTAGTGATAGCCATTGTTCATCATTATTCTCTATGGTGTGAATTTGCCAGTACATTCAATGTACTGACCCGTTTTCGGGCTGCAACGTCTCATGTTGCAGGTTTCTTACGACGAGTAAGTGATACGTTAGGGTTATGATTTCTACACTCAACTTTGCCGTTGGTGTTGATGGGAATCCACAACCTTGTTGTTTCCGCTATATGGATTGAGGTAATAGTATTTACGTTACTTTATACATGTGATTTACCTCTGTTATAAATCATTCGAGTACTGTGTGTGTCAGCATACTGATCCAGGGATGACACATAAGGACAGAGACTTGATCCATTCGGGTCGGGTCGCTACATGGGCCCAATTGGTGGAAGAGGAGAGGCGACCAAGGGGCAGCCGCACGCCCCTCCCCTCCCAAGTCCGAATTGGACTAGGAAGGGGGGCGCGCGGCGCCCCCCTTTCCTTTGTCCCTCTTTCTCCTTCCCTCTCCTCTCCTACTCCAACATGGAAAGGGGGGAGTCCTACTCTCGGTGGGAGTAGGACTCCTCATGGGTCGTGCCAAGGGTGGCTGGCCCCCTCCCCCTCCTCTACTCCTTTATATACGGGGAGGGAGGCACCCCCTAGAGACACACCAATTGATCCCTTGGATCTCTTAGCCGTGTGCGGTGCCCCCCTCCACCATAATCCACCTCGGTCATATCGTAGTGGTGCTTAGGCGAAGCCCTGCGTCGGTAGAACATCATCATCGTCACCACGCCGTCGTGCTGACAGAACTCTCCCTCAAAGCTCGGCTGGATCGGAGTTCGAGGGATGCCATCGAAATGAACGTGTGCAGAACTCATAGGTGTCGTGCGTTCGGTGCTTGATCGGTCGGATCGTGAATACGTATGACTACATCAACCGTGTTGTGCTAACGCTTCCGCTTTCGGTCTATGAGGGTACGTGGATGATATGTCTCCAACGTATCTATAATTTTTGATTGCTCCATGCTATATTATCTACTGTTTTGGACTATATTGGGCTGTATTTTCCACTTTTATATTACTTTTGGGACTAACCTATTAACCGGAGGCCCAGCCCAGAATTGCTATTTTTTTTGCCTGTTTTAGGGTTTCGAAGAAAAGGAATATCAAACGGAGTCCAAACGGAATGAAACGTTCGGAAATGTGATTTTCTCATCAGATAAGATCCAGGAGACTTGGACCCTCTGTCAAGAAAGCCACGAGGCGGTCACGAGGGTCGAGGGCGCGCCCCCCTAGGCCACGCCCCCTGCCTCGTGGGCCGCTCGAAGCTCCACCAACATACTTCTTCCTCCTATATATACCTACGTACCCCCAAACGATCGGGTACGGAGCCAAAAACCTAATTCCACCGCCGCAACTTTCTGTATCCACGAGATCCCATCTTGGGGCCTGTTCTAGAGCTCCGCCGGAGGGGGCATCAATCACGGAGGGCTTCTACATCATCATCATCCAAGCCCCTCCGATGAAGTGTGTGTTGAAGTTTGCAAGTCCCGTAGCATGCACGTATGGTAAACGTTATGCAACAAATTTGAAACATGAGGTGTTATTTGATTGTCTTCCTTATGAGTGGCGGTCGGGGACGAGCGGTGGTCTTCTCCTACCAATCTATCCCCCTAGGAGCATGCGCATAGTGCCGAGGTTTTTGATGACTTGTAGATTTTTGCAATAAGTATGTGAGTTCTTTATGACTAATGTTGAGTCCATGGATTATATGCACTCTCACCCTTCCATCCTTGCTAGCCTCTTCGGTACCGTGCATTGCCCTTTCTCACATTGAGAGTTGGCGCAAACTTCGCCGGTACATCCAAACCCCATGATATGATACGCTCTTTCACACATAAACCTCCTTATATCTTCCTCAAAACAGCCACCATACCTACCTATTATGGCATTTCCATAGCCATTCCGAGATATATTGCCATGCAACTTTCCACATTCTGTTCATCATGACACATTCATCATTGTCATATTGCTTAGCATGATCATGTAGTTGACATAGTATTTGTGGCAAAGCCACCGTTCATAATTCTTTCATACATGTTGTAAGGGCATATTTATCCCTAAGGTGTTTTGGTGATTGATGACAATGCATTTGCGGACTAATCGTGTGCCTTGAGTATCCCAGACATTTCATCGCTAGGCACAAGATGGTTGGGTGCCCCTCGAAGACTGTTGAAGACGACGTCTTTTCTACGTTTCTTTTTGGTGGATTTGAGTCGTAGGAAAGCCGTACTATTAAGAGGGGGTCCGCGTCGGAAAGGTTTGGGTGGAATCATCACGTACGCGTTTCTTCCTTGCCCCCTCCTTTCCCTTGCACCTTGGAGCTTCCTCCGTTGTTTATCTCGTCACCTTGTTTCCGGCTGCTGTGTTGGCTCGCGGTAGTACTGCTCCTAGGTGAGTGGTAGTACCGTAGGCACCAGCGGTAGTATCGTGCTGCGGCGCGGTAGTACCGCAGGTGCCCATGGTAGTACCGCTCCCCTGGAGCTGCACTACCGTGGCCCACCAGGCTAGTACCGCTCCCCCGCGGTAGTAGGGGCGGATGTAATTTTTTACATCCGCGCCCACCAGGTAGTACCGCTTTCCTTCCATGGTAGTACCGTGCTCAGCTGTCAGGCGGTAGTACCGCCCCTCTGCGGTAGTACTGTGTCGGGTTTTTGCTTCTTCCGTTCTTCCATGGAAGTAGGCACGGTTGTTTCCTTATCCACACTCTTCCCAAGCTAGGGGGTTCCTGCCTTGCGGTAGTACCGCAAGGGGGAGGGGTAGTACCGCGCCCGCGGAAGTACCGCCCTTAGCACTTGTGCTATAGGTTCTCCCTAGCTATTGCTGGTGCAACGGTAGTACCGCATGCCTGTACGGTTGTACCGCGTGACCTTGCGGTAGTACCGCTTGGCAGCAAACGGTAGTACCGCTTGGCAGCAAGCAGTAGTACCGCGTGGCCCTGCGGTAGTACCGCTGGCCTGGAGCGGTAGTACCACTGGCCGCGGGCTGGTAGGTGGATAACGGTTGGATCTTTGTTCCACACTATAAAAGGGGCCCCTTCTTCCCCATTGACCCATCTCTTCCAACCCTAAGCTCCATTGTTGCTCTAAGCTCCATTTTCGCCCGATCTCACTCCCTAGCCAATCAAACTTGTTGATTTGCTCGGGAGTGGTTGAGAAGGCCTCGATCCACACTTCCACCAAGAGAAATTTGATTCCCCCCACTAATCCCTTACAGATCTTGTTACTCTTGGGTGTTTGAGCATCCTAGACGGTTGAGGTCACCGCGGAGCCATAGTCCATTGTGGTGAAGCTTCGTGGTGTCGTTGGGAGCCTCCAATTGAGTTGTGGAGATTGCCCCAACCTTGTTTGTAAAGGTTCGGTCGCCGCCTCCAAGGGCACCAATAGTGGAATCACGGCATCTCGCATTGTGTGAGGGCATGAGGAGAATACGGTGGCCCTAGTGGCTTCTTGGGGAGCATTGTCCCTCCACACCGCTCCAACGGAGACGTACTTCCCCACAAAGGGAAGGAACTTCGGTAACACATTCTCGTCTCCACCGGCTCCACTCTTGGTTATCTCGTGCCTTTACTCGTGCAAGCTTATTTGTGTTATATCTCTAGCTTGCTTGTGTTCCTATCCTTGTTGCATCATATAGGTTGCTCACCTAGTTGCATATCTAGACAACCTACTTTGATACAAAGTTTAAATTGTTAAAGAAAATCCAAAAATTGTTAGTTGCCTATTCACCCCCCTCTAGTCAACCATATCGATCCTTTCAATTGGTATCAGAGCCTCGTCTCTTTATTAAGGGCTTTACCGTCCGAAGAGTATGGTTGATACCGTAGATGGTGTGGAGGAACACTCCGGTGTGAATCCGACCGCATCTACGGGCGATGGGGGAACCTTGGTCTCTCATGAGGAGTTCAATGTGGCCTTGGAGACATTGAAAACCTCCATGACGACTGAGGTTGAAAGCATGTTTACTAAATTCCTTGAGGGGCTTAAACTATCCACCGCACCATTGAAAGTGGGTGATCCCACCGACAAGGTGACGGATGCTATCTCCGACAAGGGGGAAGCTAGTAGTGAAAAGGCTCCTTCTTCTAGTGGTAAAAATGGCACCGACATCTTTGCTCATGTGGAACCACCACTTGTTTATGGTGGACCAGTTCCTTCCACTCATTTGAATCATGCCGGTCCTCCCCCTAAGATTGTGAAAAATGAGGACTTTGATTCTTGGGTTTACCACTTTAAACGTCATTTAAATTATGTGAACACTAATCTTTGGAGAATCATTGAAGAAGGTTTCCATCCGCATGATCCAAGCAACTTCACTCCTCGAGAAGCCGCGGATAACCAATTCAATGAGAATGCTCTCTTCATCATTCAAGATGCAATTCCACCCGAAGATCTACCTCATCTTCGGCCCTTCGCCTTGGCCAAAGATGCATGGCTTTGTGTTGTCTCGCTCTACCGGGGAAGCGCAAGCATTCAATGCTCCAACTATGAAGTGGTGCAAGATGAGGCCAGTGAGTTTGCAATGAAAGAAGATGAAGAACCTCGTGAGCTTTATCGGAGAGTAACCAAACTCGCGGTCTCACTCCGAGATCACGGGAGCAAGGACACGGATGACAATTGGATCAAGCGCAAATTCCTCAAGGCAATGATGCCCTACCACAAGGCCATGTCCTCCGTCATTCGTCAGAGGCCGGACTTCCACACTTTGACCCTCAAGCGAAGTGTTGGATGAGTTTGTGGCCATGAACATTTTGGACAAGACCGCCGACAATGCGGTGCTTTGTTCTCAAAGGGCAAATAAGCCCAACCTTGCATTGAAGGCCAAGCTCTGCGTTGAAGAAGAAGAGGAAGAAGAGGAGAGCAACCCCGAAGATACAAAGTATGCATATCATGAACACATGGCACTCGCTTCAAGGCAATTTTGGAGCAAGAAAAACTCAAGGCCAAACTTTAACAAGAACAACTCAAGTGGCACGAAGAGCAAGCAACGTGTAAGGACTTGCTAAAATTGTGGCAACGTGAGTCATTTTGTGGTCGAGTGCCCATATGAGAAGAGGGAAGACAATGGTGGCAAGCTCATCCGAAAGGACAAGGCCAAGTCGTTCCCCAACAAGAGCAACTTCACCAAGAAGACTCCTCCCAAGGCATTGGTGGTACATGCAAGAAGAGTACACTGAGGATGATGACGATGATGAAGATGATGAGTTGGTTGCCATGGCCTCTGTTGCCATTGCGACGACTCCACGGGTGTCTCTCTTCGACTCACCCAATGAGAGAATCACCGCCAAGTGCCTCATGGCTAAAGCCACCAACAAGGTAACCCCCAACATCAAAACTACCATCATTAATCATCCTTCTTCGACGGATAGCATTGATGAACATGAGGGAGCTAATGTGGAGGCGAATGAGTTTGAGGCCTTTATGGGTAAACTTAAGGGTAAATCCAAGAAGCACTTTGTTG
This sequence comes from Triticum monococcum, assembly GCA_034509565.1. Classification (NCBI taxonomy): domain Eukaryota; kingdom Viridiplantae; phylum Streptophyta; class Magnoliopsida; order Poales; family Poaceae; genus Triticum; species Triticum monococcum. The sequence continues at coordinate 415,355,694 of CM067845.1, forward strand.
CTCTCGTGGAACAACTTGGTGAAGCCAATGACATGATCGAGGCTCACGAAGATACCATCACTAAGATGGAAGGGCATAGTCGTGACTATGCAGATGAGATTTCGGATCTTTCCAATGCTCTTGAGGAAGATCGTGGTCTTCGTTTGGATCTTGAGGAGTCACACAACGTTGATCATGCTAAGTTAAAGAAAGATTATGATCATGTTCTCATTGTTTCTCATGTGCTAAACTCCGAGAAGGCCGAACTTGAGGTTGATCTTGCTAGACTCAAAGAGGAGTTTGATCTACTTGACAAGGCTCACAAGGTCTTGAAGGGTGCTCATGCTAGCCTCAAAGAGTCTCATGATCAACTTCAAGTAAAGCTAACCAAGGAAAAAGCCACTTTTCCTCGTATGATGCTAATTGATAATGCAAATGCTGCTAACCTGTGTTGTGAGCATGTGCATCTTGTTGAGGAGAACACTAAGCTAAAGGTGCAGCTTGAGAGAGGTCTTGCGACTTGCATACAAGGCAAGAAGAACCTCAACGACCTCTTGATCAACCAAAAGGGAGTCATGGCCAAGGAAGGGATTGGGTACGTGCCCGAGTCCAAGAACAAGAAGAAGAATGACAAGACCAAACAACCTCCTCCTCTCATGCAAACCTTTGTGAAGGAGGGAGAGAGTGCTTCCAAGGAGAAGAAGAACAATGCGAAGGGTGGCGGTGTCAAAAAGGGCAATGCCACTCCTCCCATCAAAGCCAGCGACTTTAATCCTTCTTATATGTTATGTCGTGCTAGTGATGGGCATGTCTATGCCAAATTAGTTGGTTCTCCTCATGAGTACATTGAATGGTCTATTTGGGTTCCAAAGACCCTTGTTACTAACATCAAAGGACCCATTACAAAATGGGTACCTAAAACCAAGCATTGATCTCTTGTAGGTGTTTGCTTCCGGTGGGGGATCATGGTTGCTCGATAGCGGAGCTACAAATCATATGACCGGAAGCAAGGACTTGGTGGTGGACATGCACAAGATTCCATCTATGCCCACCAATGTCGAGTGGGGTGATGCCTCATCTTCTAAGGTATTGGGACTTGGCAAGGTAGTCATCTCTCATGATCTCACGATCGAGAAGGTCATGCTTGTTGAGTCACTTGCACACAATTTACTTTCCGTTCATCAACTTGCAATCATGGGCTTTGCCACTTTCTTTGATATCGATACCGTGGCTCTCTTGTGGAGCAAGACTCTTAAAGTAGCCTTTGTTGGGCAAGTCGAGAACGGTCTATATGTGATTAACTTTTCGGAGCAACCCACTAAGACCGCGACATGGCTAATGGCTAAAGTTGATGTGGGATGGCTTTGGCATCGCCGTTTCGCCCATGTCAATATGAGATCTTTGCAAAGTCTTCTCAAGGGGGACCATGTCCGTGGACTAACGAATGTTAGTTTTGCTAAAGATCGTGCTTGCAGTGCTTGTATCGAAGGAAAGCTACATGAGAAGGCTCACCCTCCCACGACTATCATTTACTCAAAGAGGCCTTTGGAGCTCCTTCACTTGGATCTCTTTGGGCCTCCATCCTTTTATAGTCTTGGGGGTAGGAAGTATTGCTTGGTGATTGTGGATGACTACTCAAGATACACGTGGGTGTATTTCTTCAAGAGGAAGAGCGAGACCCAACAAACCGTCATTGACTTTGCAAATGAAGCACAACGTCAACACAATGCAAAGATCTTGACAATAAGAAGTGACAAAGGCACCGAGTTCAAGAATTACACCTTGGATGAGTTTCTTAGTGATGAGGGGATCAAGCATCAATATTCCGCACCTTACACCCCTCAACAAAACAGTGTTGCAGAGGGGAAGAACCGGACATTGATGGATGCGGCAAGGACCATGATGGCGGAGTTCAAGTCTCCATACAACTTTTGGGCCGAAGCCATCAACACCGCGTGTCATGCATCCAATCGGCTCTACCTCCGCAAGGGCTTGAACAAGACTCCATATGAGATACTCACCAGTAACAAGCCCAACCTCAAGTACTTTTGGGTGTTCGGGTGTAAGTGTTTCATTCTCAAGAAAGGTGTTCGGTTGTCTAAATTTGAGGCTAGAGCTTATGAGGGCATAGTTGTTGGTTATGCTACAAACTCTCATGCTTACCGTGTCCTCAATAAATCCACGGGACTTATTGAGGAGACATGTAATGTGGAGTTTGATGAGAATAACGGCTCCCAAGTGGATCAAAGTGGCACTTGTGATGTAGGTGATGAAATTCCTCCTCAAGCCATAAGAAGAATGGGTGTTGGTTTTATCCTACCCATTGAGGAAACCCTTGTGGCCGAAGGAGAAGGACAATGCTCCACTCAAGTGGAGCCATCACCAACCCAAGGCCCACACGCTTCCGAAGAACAACATGAAGGCCCTCATCCTCAAGAACAAGACCAAGGGCAAGATCATGCTCAAGACGGTGGTGACACACCAAGTTATGCCCAAGGTCAAGTTCTCTCCTCCGAGCAAGTTCAAGAATAAGAACATGCTCAAGACGACGCTCAAGATGATCAAGTGACTACTCCTCGTCTCACCCCTGAGGAGGAATTGGAGCGTCGTGCCGCCAAGGTTGCCTCCAAGCTCTCCACCAAGGATCATCTCATGACGAATGTGCTTGGAAGCTTAAGAAAGGAGGTAAGCACTCGTAGACAATTAGCAAACTATTGTAAGCATCACGCATTTGTCTCTTGTGTCGAACCTCACAAGGTCTATGAGGCGCTCGAAGATCCAGATTGGCTCGATGCCATGCATGAAGAACTCAACAACTTCGAGCGCAACAAAGTGTGGAGATTGGTGCCAAGACTGATGGGGAATCACAATGTCATTGGAACCAAGTGGATATTTAAGAACAAGCAAGATGCCCATGGGATTATCATTCACAACAAGGCTCGTCTGGTAGCACAAGGCTACTCCCAAGTCGAGGGTATTGACTACGGTGAAACCTTTGCTCCCGTTGCTCGTCTTGAATCCATTCGCATGTTGATTGCATATGCTTCTCATCATAACTTTAAGTTACAACAAATGGATGTGAAGAATGCTTTTCTTAATGGTCCTATTAATGAATTGGTTTATGTCAAGAAACCCCCCGGGTTCGAGGATCCCTACTTTCCCGATCATGTGTATCAACTCGATAAGGCACTCTATGGCCTTAAACAAGCCCCAAGTGCGTGGGATGACCACCTTACCGAGTTGTTACAAGACCGTGGTTTTGAAGTTGGGCTAATCGACCCCACTCTTTTTACTAAGAATGTCAAAGGGGAGTTGTTTGTGTGCCAATTATATGTTGATGATATTATCTTTGGTTCCCCTAACAAAGCTTTCAATGAGGAATTTGCCGCTCTCATGACCTCAAAGTTCGAGATGTCTTCCATGGGAGAGTTGGAGTTCTTTCTAGGGTTCGAAGTGAAGCAAAGAAGAGAAGGAACCTTCATCAACCAAGCCAAATACACTCAAGACATGCTCAAGAGATTCAAGCTAAGTGATGCCAAGCCGGCTTCCACTCCAATGCCCACCAAGTGCCAACTTGACATAGATCCCAATGGTAAAGCGGTGGATCATGATACGTCTCCAACGTATCTATAATTTTTGATTGCTCCATGCTATATTATCTACTGTTTTGGACTATATTGGGCTTTATTTTCCACTTTTATATTACTTTGGGACTAATCTATTAACCGGAGGCCCAACCCAAAATTGCTGTTTTTTGCCTATTTCAGTGTTTCGAAGAAACGGAAAATCAAACGGAGTCCAAACGGAATAAAACCTTCGGGAACGTGATTTTCTCACCGAACGTGATCCAGGAGACTTGGACCATGCTCCAAGGAACAAAAGAGGCGGTCACGAGGGTGGGGGCTCCCCCCCTAGGGCGCGCCCCTGCCTTGTGGGCCCCTCGGAGCTCCACCGACGTACTCCTTCCTCCTATATATACCTACGTACCCCCAAACGAACGGATACGGAGCCAAAAACCTAATTCCAGCGCCGTAACTTTCTGTATCCACGAGATCCCATCTTGGGGCCTGTTCCGGAGCTCCGCCGGAAGAGGGCCGTCATCACGGAGGGCTTCTACATCATCATAGCCTCTCCGATGAAGTGTGAGTAGTTTACCTCAGACCTTCGGGTCCATAGTTAGTAGCTAGATGTCTTCTTCTCTCTCTTTGAATCTCAATACAAAGTTCTCCCCCTCTCTCGTGGAGATCTATTCGATGTAATCTTCTTTTTGCGGTGTGTTTGTTGCGACCGATGAATCCTGGGTTTATGATCAAGTCTATCTATGAATAATATTTGAATCTTCTCTGAATTCTTTTATGTATGATTGGTTATCTTTGCAAGTCTCTTTGAATTATCCATTTGGTTCGGCCAACTAGATTGGTAGTTCTTGCCATGGGAGAAGTGCTTAGCTTTGGGTTCGATCTTGCGGTGTCCTTTCCCAGTGACAGAAGGGGCAGCAAGGCACGTATTGCATCGTTGCCATCGAGGATAACAAGATGGGGTTTATTTCATATTGCATGAATTTATCTCTCTACATCATGTCATCTTGCTTAAGGCGTTACTCTGTTTTTAACTTAATACTCTAGATGCATGCTGGATAGCGGTCGATGAGTGGAGTAATAGTAGTAGATGCAGAATCGTTTCGGTCTACTTGTCACGGACGTGATGCCTATATACATGATCATGCCTAGATATTCTCATAACTATGCTCAATTTGGTCAATTGCTCAATAGTAATTTGTTCACCCACCGTAGAATACTTATGCTCTTGAGAGAAGCCACTAGTGAAACCTATGGCCCCCGGGTCTATTCTCATCATATCAATCTCCATTACTTTAATCTTGCTTTGATTTTTTACTTTGCCTTTACTTTTCACTTTGCATCTTTATACCAAAAATACCAAAAATATTATATCTATTAGATCTCGCTCTCGTAAGTGACTGTGAAGGGATTGACAACCCCTAATCACGTTGGTTGCGAGTAGCTATCGTTTTGTGCTGTACGAGGGACTTGAGCATGGCCTCCTACTGGATTGATACCTTGGTTCTCAAAAACTGAGGGAAATACTTACGCTACTCTGCTGCATCATCCTTTCCTCTTCGGGGAAATCCAACGCAAGCTCAAGAGGCAGCAAGAAGAATTCCTGGCGCCGTTGCCGGGGAGTCTATGCAAAAAGTCAACATACCAAGTACCCATCACAATCCCTATCTCTCGCATTACATTATTTGCCATTTGCCTCTCGTTTTCCTCTCCCCCACTTCACCCTTGCCGTTTTATTCACCCTCTCTCTCTATCCTCCCTCTCTTTCTCTGTTTGCCTCTTTTCCCTTGTCATGTCAGAACCAAAAAGAGTTGGGGGTTCTCTCCCAAGTTCTAGTGCTTTAGACAATCCTGCTATCTTATCTAAACTCATGAATCAGAATGCTATAGAACAACTTGTCGGAGTTATCAATGAGAACCTTAGTAATTTTGATGAAGATGATTCTGGAATTTTTTGCTATTTACTTGATGAATCCTCGAAAGATGCTTGGGATAGGCTGTTCAGGATCCGGGCTAGCTATGTACCCCAATATCAAATTGAGGTTTACTAAAAAAGCTTTTATGTTGGGCTACCCGCTTCGTTCAAACAAATTTTAGATTCTATTTTCGAGGGGAGTTTTCTTGAAGGGGACCCCATAGATACCTATGAGAGGATGAAAACTATATTTGGGCACCCCATTAATGAGAAAACTGAAATCACATCTCTCTTGCTTTCTTACCAAAACGAATCTATTAAAGAGATAAAGGCTAGCTTAGATACAAACTTCCGTAACATACTTAATCTTTATTCTACCATTAATGGCCATGTGCTTTATCAAAATAGAAAGATTAATTCTATAGATAGCAAGCTTGCTCTTTCCTTTTCTACTACCAAAGATGGCAATACCTAGATCTATCCTCGCTTTTATGCCTAGCTAGGGGCGTTAAACGATAGCGCTTGTTGGGAGGCAACCCAATTTTATTTTTATTCCTTGCTTTTTGCTCCTGTTTAGTAATAAATAAATTATATAGCCTCTGTTTTGGTTGTGTTTTTTGTGTTTAATTAGTGTTTTTGCCAAGTAGAACCGTTGGGAAGACTTGGGGAAAGTCTTGTTGAACTTGCTGTAAAAAACAGAAACTTTAGCGCTCACGAGAACTGCTGTCATTTTTATTTGCAGAGTGCTATTTAGGTAATTATTTTTTAAGATAATTAATAGATAAATTCCTCACGTCCAGTAATTTATTTTAGAATTTTTGGGGTTCCAGATCTCGCGCTAGCTACAGATTACTACAGACTGTTCTGTTTTTGACAGATTCTGTTTTTCGTGTGTTGTTTGCTTATTTTGATGAATCTATGGCTAGTAAAATAGTTTATAATCCATAGAGAAGTTGGAATAAAGTAGGTTTAACACCAATATAAATAAAGAATGAGTTCATTACAGTAACTTGACGTGGTATTTTATTTTCTTTCGCTAACAGAGCTCACGAGTTTTCTGCCTTAAGTTTTGTGTTGTGAAGTTTTCAAGTTTTGGGTAAGGATTTGATGGATTATGGAACAAGGAGTGGCAAGAGCCTAAGCTTGGGGATGCCCATGGCACCCCCAAGATAATCTAAGGACACCTAAAATCCAAAGCTTGGGGATGCCCCGGAAGGCATCCCCTCTTTCGTCCACTTCCATCGGTAATTTATTTGGAGCTATATTTTTATTCACCAACATGATATGTGTTTTGCTTGGAGCGTCTTGTATTATTTGTGTCTTTTATTGTTAGTGTGACACAATCATCCTTGCTGTACACACCTTTTGAGAGAGCCATACATGAATTAGAATTTGATAGAATACTCTATGTGCTTCACTTATATCTTTTGAGCTAAGTAGTTTTGCTCTATGTGCTTCACTTACATCTTTTGAGCGTTATACTTTTGCTCTATGTGCTCCACTTAGATCTTTTAGAGCACGGTGGTGGATTTGTTTTAAAGAAACTATTGATCTCTCATGCTTCACTTAAATTATTTTGAGAGTCTTAATAGCATGGTAATTTGCTTAATAATAATATGCTTGGTATTCAAGATTTGTGAAACTTTCATTTGAGTGCGTTGAATACTAAGAAAAGTTGGATGCTTGATAATTGTTTTGAGATATGGAGGTGATAATATTAAAGTCATGCTAGTTTAGTTGTTGTGAATTTAAAGAATACTTGTGTTTAAGTTTGTGATTCCGGTAGCATTCACGTATGGTGAACCGTTATGTGATGAAGTCGGAGCATGATTTATTTATTGATTGTCTTCCTTATGAGTGGCGGTCGGGGACGAGCGGTGGTCTTTTCCTACCAATCTATCCCCCTAGGAGCATGCGCGTAATACTTTGCTTTGATAACTTCTAGATTTTTGCAATAAGTATATGAGTTCTTTATGACTAATGTTGAGTCCATGGATTATACGCACTCTCACCCTTCCACCTTTGCTAGCCTATCTAATACCGCGCACCTTTCGCCGGTATCATACACCCACCATATACCTTCCTCAAAACAGCCACCATACCTACCTATTATGGCATTTCCATAGCCATTCCGAGATATATTGCCATGCAACTTTCCACCGTTCCGTTTATTATGACACACTCCATCATTGTCATATTGCATATCCCGGTACACCGCCGGAGGCATTCATATAGAGTCATATTTTGTTCTAAGTATCAGGTTGTAATTGTTGAGTTGTAAGAAAAATAAAAGCGTGATGATCATCATTATTAGAGCATTGTCCCAGTGAGGAAAGAATGATGGAGACTATGATTCCCCCACAAGTCGGGATGAGACTCCGGACGAAAAATAAATAAAAGAGGCCAAAGAAGCCCAAATAAAAAAAGGAGAGGCCATAAAAAAAGAGAAAAGGCTCAAATAAAAAAAATAAAAAAATGAGAGAAAATGAGAGAAGGGGCAATGTTACTATCCTTTTACCACACTTGTGCTTCAAAGTAGCACCATGATCTTCATAGTAGAGAGTCTCTCATGTTATCACTTTCATATACTAGTGGGGATCTTTCATTATAGAACTTGGCTTATATATTCCAATGATGGGCTTCCTCAAATTGCCCTAGGTCTTCATGAGTAAGCAAGTTGGATGCACACCCACTTAGTTTCTTTTTGAGCTTTCATATACTTATAGCTCTAGTGCATCTGTTGCATGGCAATCCCTTCTCACTCACATTGATATCTATTGATGGGCATCTCCATAGCCCGTTGATACGCCTAGTTGATGTGAGACTATCTTCCCCTCTTTTTGTCTTGTCCAAAACCACCATTCTATTCCACCTATAGTGCTATGTCCATGGCTCACGCTCATGTCTTGCATAAAGACTGAAAAAGTTTTGAAAAAGTTAGAGTATGAAACAATTGCTTGGCTTGTCATCGGGGTTGTGCATGATTTAAATATTTTGTGTGCTGAAGATAGAGCATAGCCAGACTATATCATTTTGTAGGGATAACTTTCTTTGGCCATGTTATTTTGAGAAGACATAATTGCTTTGTTAGTATGCTTGAAGTATTATTATTTCTTATGTCAATATAAACTTTTGTCTTGAATCTTTCTAATCTGAATATTCATATCACAATTAAGAAGATTTACATTGAAATTATGCCAAGTAGCACTCCGCATCAAAAATTCTCTTTTTATCATTTACCTACTCGAGGACGAGCAGGAATTAAGCTTGGGGATGCCTGATATGTCTCCAACGTATCTATAATTTTTGATTGCTCCATGCTATATTATCTACTGTTTTGGACTATATTGGGCTTTATTTTCCACTTTTATATTACTTTTGGGACTAATCTATTAACCGGAGGCCCAGCCCAGAATTGCCGTTTTTTGCCTATTCCAGTGTTTCGAAGAAACGGAATATCAAACGGAGTCCAAACGGAATAAAACCTTTGGGAGCGTGATTTTCTCACCGAACGTGATCCAGGAGACTCGGACCCTGCTCCAAGGAACAAAAGAGACGGTCACGAGGGTGGGGGGGCGCGCCCCCCTGCCTCGTGGGCCCCTCGGAGCTCCACCGACATACTCCTTCCTCCTATATATACCTACGTACCCCCAAACGAACGGATACGGAGCCAAAAACCTAATTCCACCGCCGCAACTTTCTGTATCCACGAGATCCCATCTTGGGGCCTGTTCCGGAGCTCCGTCGGAAGAGGGCCGTCATCACGGAGGGCTTCTACATCATCATAGCCTCTCCGATGAAGTGTGAGTAGTTTACCTCAGACCTTCGGGTCCATAGTTAGTAGCTAGATGGCTTCTTCTCTCTCTTTGAATCTCAATACAAAGTTCTCCCCCTCTCTCGTGGAGATCTATTCGATGTAATCTTCTTTTTGCGGTGTGTTTGTTGAGACCGATGAATTGTGGGTTTATGATCAAGTCTATCTATGAATAATATTTGAATCTTCTCTGAATTCTTTTATGTATGATTGGTTATCTTTGCAAGTCTCTTCGAATTATCCATTTGGTTCGGCCAACTAGATTGGTAGTTCTTGCCATGGGAGAAGTGCTTAGCTTTGGGTTCGATCTTGCGGTGTCCTTTCCCAGTGACAGAAGGGGCAGCAAGGCACGTATTGCATCATTGCCACCAAGGATAACAAGATGGGGTTTATTTCATATTGCATGAATTTATCCCTCTACATCATGTCATCTTGCTTAAGACGTTACTCTGTTTTTAACTTAATACTCTAGATGCATGCTGGATAGCGGTTGATGAGTGGAGTGATAGTAGTAGATGCAGAATCGTTTCGGTCTACTTGTCACGGACGTGATGCCTATATACATGATCATGCCTAGATATTCTCATAACTATGCTCAATTCGGTCAATTGCTCAACAGTAATTTGTTTACCCACCGTAGAATACTTATGCTCTTGAGAGAAGCCACTAGTGAAACCTAAGGCCCCCAGGTCTATTCTCATCATATCAATCTCCATTACTTTAATCTTGCTTTGATTTTTACTTTGCCTTTACTTTTCACTTTGCATCTTTATACCAAAAATACCAAAAATATTATATCTATCAGATCTCACTCTCGTAAGTGACCGTGAAGGGATTGACAACCCCTAATCGCGTTGGTTGCGAGTAGCTATCATTTTGTGCAGGTACGAGGGACTTGAGCGTGGCCTCCTACTGGATTGATACCTTGGTTCTCAAAAACTGAGGGAAATACTTACGCTACTCTGCTGCATCATCCTTTCCTCTTCGGGGAAATCCAACGCAAGCTCAAGAGGTAGCACATCAAAAGGTATATCGCTCCATGATAGGCTCCTTGCTTTAGCTTTGTGCATCTAGACTGGATATCATGTTGAGTGTGGGAATTTGTGCACGGTTTCAAGCCGCACCTAAGGAAAGTCACTATGTGGCGGTCAAACGAATCTTTCGATATTTGGCTCATACCCAAACTTTGGCTTATGGTACCCAAGAGGAGCAAACTTCAGGCTTGTAGGGTATTCGGATTCCGATTGGGCGGGAGACAAAGTGGATAGGAAGTCCACTTCCGGAGGGTGCCAATTCCTTGGTTGCTCTTTGGTAAGTTGGTCTTCCAAAAAGCAAAGTTGTGTGTCTCTCTCGTCCACCGAAGCGGAGTATGTTGCGGCCGGTAGTTGTTGTGCACAACTCTTATGGATGAGGCAAACTTTAAAGGATTACGGTGTCATTTGTGACAAAGTGCCTCTTTGGTGTGACAATGAAAGTGCCATCAAGATCTCTCTCAACCCGGTGCAACACTTCAAGACGAAGCATATTGAGATCCGGTATCACTTCATCTGGGATCACATTAGGTGAGGAGAGATCGAGCTCAACTATGTCAACACTCATGATAACCTTGCAGATATTTTCACGAAGCCCTTGGATGAAGCAAGATTTCGCGAGTTAAGGCCTGAGCTAAATATCATTGATTCGAGCAATGTTGCTTGAACCCTTGCACACCCCATCATACTCAACTTGTTGTCTTGTTTAGGTGTAGGCATGGGCATAGGGGGAGTGTTGTTCTGTCAATGAACTCTCCCTCCCCCCATTATGCATAAATTGATTAAGTATTTCACATTAGCCATGTTTGATGGTACTTGTGCCTCAAAGACGAGTTTTGGTCATGGGCCCAAGGATAATTCTTCGCGGTGCCATACCAATTAACTCAAACATAGGTGGCTCCGGCCACCGCCCTCTCTTTGGAAGAGGTGGTGTCTCGTGGTTGTTTCGTGTTGTCGTTTGCCTCTCTGCCTTCGTGTGTCGCGTGGTCTTGTGGTGTCTTGTTGCCTTGAAGTTTTCATGCAAAGTCCTGCTTGAAACTGGCAACTTTTTGAGCCCACGGTACTACCGCGGCTTGCCGCGGTACTACCGCATTGAGAGGGCACGGTACTACCGCTTAGTAGAGCGGTACTACCGCTCCGATGCGATACTCCCGCCGAGCGGTACTACCGCGACGACGCACGGTACTACCGCGCCGTCGAGTGGGTGTGGGGGTTATGACTCGGGCAGGGGAGTTCCAACTCCCCATACACATCCATTTGTCTCTCTCCCCACGTCTCTCTCTCTCTCTCTCTCTCTCTCGCTCAAGAACTGCGCCGGAGGTCCTCGCCGGATCTCCGTCTCCGGCCACTCTCCTCGGATTCCGACCGGTGGGATCGTTCCCTACCACTTCCTCTTGCCATGGACCAAGGTTTTTCCCCAAATCCCTCTCTTTCCTGGTTGTTCTCTCGCTTCTAGATTTTTGGGGAGATGCTTGTTGTTCTTGAGATTTTAGGCCAAATCTAAGCAAGAGTCGGATGTAGGAGAGTCGTGTTGCGTAGGAATTTTACTTGAGATATTGTCCTGTGATAGATTTGTCCAACCGTAGTACAGCCGTGGTTTCGCGGGCTTTCTCATATTTGAACTTGTTTGGATCTGACGCGGTGCGGTACTACCGCGACTCACGTGCGGTACTACCGCCCATCAGGTGCGGTACTACCACGCTATCGTGTGGTACTACCGACCATCAGGTGCGGTACTACCGCACTAGCTGTGGCACTAAGATCCTACTACCGCTCCCAGACCCGGTACTACCATGCTCTTACACGGTACTACCATGACTAGGAGCAGTACTATAATCATAGTACCGCAGCACTTGGCTGTTCTACCGTAGGGGTCAAATCTCTCTCATGGCAATTATCTTGTATGCTTTCTACATGTTTCTTTTGCTGTGCTGTGGTCTTTGCATTGATCCTTCCTGCTTGTCGTGTGTGTTTTGCCTTTTGTGTCTCAGGTGGTGGCTCTCACCGCTCCAATCCCATTCGTGACACTGGCTCCAAGCGTCTGCGCAATCCCCAAGATGAAGCACCAGAGGGCTCCAATGCCCCCAAGCGCAATGTCAAGACCACTGCCAGCAAGCAAAAGGAACCTGCTAAGGGCATGGATGAGATTTCCCTCAATGAGTATGTCAAATGCCGGAAGATCAACCCCTATGTGAATCCTCGTGCTGTCCTCAGAGGCACTGAGTTGTTTTGGACCAAGCAGCAGGCTCTTATCTATCTGGATGTGATCAAGAACAAGCAGAATACCTTCATGGATGTCAAGTGGATAGACAAGAATCACATGAGGAAGGACAAGTTTCGTGACTATTTTGGAGAGGCTCTGGACTTGGTGGAGCAGTTTGCTATTGAGCCTGTGATCTCCTTTCACCTTGACTATGACCCTGAGCTTATCTGTCAGTTCTTTGCCTTAGTTTACTTTCATCCCGGGGATGAGCGGAGGATGACCTGGATGACCAACGGCCGTCAGCTGTCTGCTACATGGAAGGAGTTCATGGATCTGCTTCACATTCCTAATGATGGGCTTCACACACCCATTGGTGTTCGCCCCATGCCAACTCTGAGTCTGCTAACAAGAACTTGCTCCAGCCGCACTATGTTGAGAAGGTGCTTCCCAATGGCAAGTCGACTTGGGTACTGAACTCTTTTCTGGATATCATGCATCGCATCTTCCGCAACACTCTGTTTCCTCGCATTGGCGACAAGGACAGGGTTCATTCCTATCTGGTGGACATGTTGCTCCTGTGCGCGGAGGCACGTTTGTCCCAGACTCAGCCACTTGATGTCTCACACATCATGTGGTGTGAGCTTCGGTTTGCCGTGTTCACCCGCAAGGTACCTATCTATGGACCATACCTTTTTCTGCTGCTCTCCTCAACTTGGGAGAAGATATACCCTGGTGATGAGTTCCTTGCTCTAGACTGGATTCAGCATGAGTCCATCAGTCTCCGTGTCAAGCCCAACTGGGCCAACACCACTACTCGTGCTGAGGCGTCTGCTTCTAGGAGGACTGTTGGTGAGGAGGAGGCTGGTGCAGAGACTGTCGCTGAGGACCGTGCTACTAGGTCTACCACACCTTCCTCTGAGCCGTCATGGGCCAAGAAGCTGAAGGACAAGATGAAGACTCTCTTCTGCATGCAGGCGAAGGGGCAGTACAGGTCTCACGTGGCAGACAAGCAGAGTCGCCGCCGCGACAAGAAGGTCATGAGGCTCTTTGGAGAGGAGATCTCTGGCGATTCTGAGGATTCCATCATGCTAGAGGCTGCATGGATGGCGAAGCAGGGGTACAAGTGGACTAGTTCTGAGGAGGACATCAAGGAGACCGTCCCCGCCGCCGAGTCTGATGAGGAGCACGAGGAGCAGTGGGATGACTTCTCCGCCTGAGCCACCCCGTGTGTGTAGGTGTCCTCTCTGCCTTTTTGGCGTCTCGATGCCAAAGGGGGAGAGAGTGTAGGGATTTGCGTTGTGTCATGCTTGGTGTGTTTGCTTTGTGGTGTGTTTGCTTTGTCGTTTGAACCTCGGTTGCCTTTGTTTGGTTTGTGCCTTCGAGACTTATCCTTCATATGGTGTAAGACATATGCACTCTATCTATCTTAGTTAACTTATGTTTGTGCTATCTTGTCAAGTGTTAGCCTTCCTATTACTAGATATGCCTTGTCTCTATAATATAGGGGGAGCTTTGATCCTAATATGTGTGTCGTGCAGTCCAAAGCACCCATCTAGTTGGCACACATCTAGGGGGAGCCCGTCTATATTCTAGAGAGGAGGGGTTTGAGTTTGCTTAATATTATTTCCCTTGTGCAAATCCCGTATTGTCATCAATCCACCAAAAAGGGGGAGATTGTAAGGGCATATTTATCCCTAAGGTGTTTTGGTGATTGATGACAATGCGTTTGCGGACTAATCGTGTGCCTTGAGTATCCCAGACATTTCATCGCTAGGCACAACGCGGTTGGGTGCCTCTCGAAGACTATTGAAGACGGCGTCTATTCTACATTTCTTTTTGGTGGATTTGAGTCGTAGGAAAGCCGTACTATTAAGAGGGGGTCCGCGTCAGAAAGGTTTGGGTGGAATCATCACGTACACGTTTCTTCCTTGCCCCCTCCTTTCCCTTGCACCTTGGAGCTTCCTCCTTTGTTTATCTCGTCACCTTGTTTCCGGCTGCCGTGTTGGCTCGCGGTAGTACTGCTCCCAAGTGAGCGGTAGTACGGTAGGCACCAGCGGTAGTACCGTGCTGCGGCGCGGTAGTACCGCAGGTGCCCACGGTAGTACCGCTCCCCTGGAGCTGCACTACCATGGCCCACCAGGCTAGTACCGCTCCCCTGTGGTTGTAGGGGCGGATGTAATTTTTTACATCCGCGCCCACCACGGTAGTACCGCTTTCCTTCCGTGGTAGTACCGTGCTCAGCTGTCAGGAGGTAGTACCGCCCCTTTGCGGTAGTACTGTGTCGGGTTTTTGCTTCTTCCGTTCTTCCATAGAAGTAGGCACGGTTGTTTCCTTATCCACACTCTTCCTAGGCTAGGGGGTTCCTGCCTTGCGGTAGTACCGCGCCCGCGGAAGTACCGCCCTTAGCACTTGTGCTACAGGTTTTCCCTAGCTGTTGCTGGTGTGGTGGTAGTACCGCAGGCCTGCACGGTTGTACCGCGTGACCTTGCGGTAGTACCGCGTGGCCCTGCGGTAGTACCGCTGGCCTGGAGCGGTAGTACCGCTGGCCGCGGGCTGATAGGTGGATAACGGTTGGATATTTGTTCCACACTATAAAAGGGGTCCCCTTCTTCCCCATTGACCCATCTCTTCCAACCCTAAGCTCCATTGTTGCTCTAAGCTCCATTTTTGCCTGATCTCACTCCCTAGCCAATCAAACTTGTTGATTTGCTCGGGAGTGATTGAGAAGGCCTCGATCCACACTTCCACCAAGATAAATTTGATTCCCCCCACTAATCCCTTGCGGATCTTGTTACTCTTGGGTGTTTGAGCATCCTAGACGGTTGAGGTCATCGCGGAGCCATAGTCCATTGTGGTGAAGCTTCGTGGTATCGTTGGGAGCCTCCAATTGAGTTGTGGAGATTGCCCCAACCTTGTTTGTAAAGGTTCGGTCGCCGCCTCCAAGGGCACCAATAGTGGAATCATGGCATCTCGCATTGTGTGAGGGCGTGAGGAGAATACGGTGGCCCTAGTGGCTTCTTGGGGAGCATTGTGCCTCCACATCGCTCCAATGGAGACGTACTTCCCCTCAAAGGGAAGGAACTTCGGTAACACATCCTCGTCTCCACCGGCTCCACTCTTGGTTATCTCGTGCCTTTACTTGTGCAAGCTTATTTGTGTTATATCTCTAGCTTGCTTGTGTTCCTATCCTTGTTGCATCATATAGGTTGCTCACCTAGTTGCATATCTAGACAACCTACTTTGATACAAAGTTTAAATTGTTAAAGAAAAGCCAAAAAATGTTAGTTGCCTATTCACCCCCCCTCTAGTCAACCATATCGATCCTTTCACATGTCACTCTTGGTTCATTGCATATCCTGGTACACCGCCGGAGGCATTCATATAGATTCATCTTTGTTCAGTATCGAGTTGTAATCATTGAGTTGTAAATAAATAGAAGTGTGATGACCATCATTATTAGAGCATTGTCCCTAGTGAGGAATAAATAAATAAAAAAAGAAAGGCCATAAAAAAGAGAAGGCCCAAAAAAAGAAAGGCCATAAAAGGCCCAAAAATGAGAGAAAAAAGAGAGAAGGGACAATGTTACTATCCTTTTACCACACTTGTGCTTCAAAGTAGCACCATGATCTTCATAGTAGAGAGTCTCTCATGTTATCACTTTCATATACTAGTGGGAATTTTACATTATAGAACTTGGCTTGTATATTCCAACAATGGGCCTCCTCAAGTGCCCTAGGTCTTCATGAGCAAGCAAGTTGGATGCACACCCACTAGTTTCTTTTGTTGAGCTTTCATACATTTATAGCTCTAGTGCATCCTTTGCATGACAATCCCTACTCCTTGCATTAACATCAATCGGTGGGCATCTCCATAGCCCATTGATTAGCCTCGTTGATGTGAGACTTTATCCTTTTTTTGTCTTCTCCACATAACCCCCCTCATTATATTCTATTCCACCCATAGTGCTATGTCCATGGCTCGCGCTCATATATTGTGTGAAAGTTTATAGGTTTGAGATTACTAAAGTATGAAACAATTGCTTGGCTTGTCATCGGGGTTGTGCATGATGAGAGCATTCTTGTGTGACACAAATGAAACATGACTAAACTATATGATTTTGTAGGGATGAACTTTCTTTGGCCATGTTATTTTGAGAAGGCATAATTGCTTAGTTAGTATGCTTGAAGTATTATCATTTTTATGTCAATATGAACTTTTGTCTTGAATCTTTCGGATCTGAATATTCATACCACAATTAAGAAGAATTACATTAAAATTATGCCAAGTAGCACTCCGCATCAAAAATTCTCTTTTTATCATTTACCTACTCAAGGATGAGCAGGAATTAAGCTTGGGGATGCTTGATACGTCTCCAATGTCTCTATAATTTTTGATTGCTCCATGCTATATTATCTACTGTTTTGGACTATATTGGGCTTTATTTTCCACTTTTATATTATTTTTGGGACTAACCTATTAACCGGAGGCCCAGCCCAGAATTGTTGTTTTTTTGCCTATTTTAGGGTTTCGAAGAAAAGGAATATCAAACGGAGTCCAACCGGAATGAAACCTTCGGAAACGTGATTTTCTCATCAGATAAGATCCAGGAGACTTGGACCCTCCGTCAAGAAAGCCACGAGGCGGTCACGAGGGTGGAGGGCGCGCCCCCTGCCTCGTGGGCCCCTCGAAGCTCCACCGATGTACTTCTTCCTCCTATATATACCTACGTACCCCCAAACGATCGGGGACGGAGCCAAAAACCTAATTCCACCGCCACAACTTTCTGTGTCCATGGGATCCCATCTTGGGGCCTGTTTCGGAGCTCCGCCGGAGGGGGCATCGATCACGGAGGGCTTCTACATCATCATCCAAGCCCCTCTGATGAAGTGTGAGTAGTTTACTTCAGACCTACGGGTCCATAGTTAGTAGCTAGATGGCTTCTTCTCTCTTTTTGGATCTCAATACAATGTTCTCCCCCTCTCTCGTGGAGATCTATTCGATGTAATCTTCTTTTTGCGGTGTGTTTGTTGATACCGATGAATTGTGGGTTTATGATCAAGTCTATCTATGAATAATATTTGAATCTTCTCTGAATTCTTTTATGTATGATTGGTTATCTTTGCAAGTCTCTTCGAATTATCAGTTTGGTTTGGCCTACTAGATTGGTAGTTCTTGCCATGGGAGAAGTGCTTAGCTTTGGGTTTGATCTTGCGGTGTCCTTTCCCAGTGACAGAAGGGGCAGCAAGGCATGTATTGTATCATTGCCATCGAGGATAACAAGATGGTTTTTTTATCATATTGCATGAAACTATCCCTCTACATCATGTCATCTTGCTTAAGGCGTTACTCTGTTTTTAACTTAATACTCTAGATGCATGCTGGATAGCGGTCGATGAGTGGAGTAATAGTAGTAGATGTAGGCAGGAGTCGGTCTACTTGTCTCGGACGTGATGCCTATATACATGATCATACCTAGATATTCTCATAACTATGCTAAATTCTGTCAATTGCTCAACAGTAATTTGTTCACCCACCGTAGAATACTTATACTCTTGAGAGAAGCCACTAGTGAAACCTATGGCCCCCAGGTCTCTTTCTCATAATATCAATCTCCATCACTTTATTATTGCTTTGCTTTTACTTTGCTTTTACTTTGCATCTCTATACTAAAAATACCAAAAATATTATTTATCATCTCTATCAGATCTCACTTTCGTAAGTGACCGTGAAGGGATTGACAACCCCTAAGCACGTTGGTTGCGTTGAGCTATTGTTTTTGTGTAGGTACGAGGGACTCGCGCATAGCCTCCTACTGGATTGATACCTTGGTTCTAAAAAACTAAGGGAAATACTTGCACTACTTTGCTGCATCATCCTCTCCTCTTCGGGGAAATCCAACGCAGTGCTCAAGAGGTAGCAGTGGACAACACTCCCCCTCTCGTTGCTATGCATCACCATGATCTTGTGTGTGCGTAGGAATTTTTTTGAAATTACTACGTTCCCCAACAGTGGCATCCGAGCCTGGTTTTATGCGTTGATGTTATATGCACGAGTAGAACACAAGTGAGTTGTGGGCGATACAAGTCATACTGCTTACCAGCATGTCATACTTTGGTTCAGCGGTATTGTTGGATGAAGCGGCCCGGACTGACATTACGCGTACGCTTATGCGAGACTGGTTCTACCGACGTGCTTTGCACACAGGTGGCTGGCGGGTGTCAGTTTCTCCAACTTTAGTTGAACCGAGTGTGGCTATGCCCGCTCCTTGAGAAGGTTAAAACAGCACTAACTTGACGAACTGTCATTGTAGTTTTGATGCATAGGTAAGAACGGTTCTTGCTCAGCCCGTAGCAGCCACGTAAAACTTGCAACAACAAAGTAGAGGACTTCTAACTTGTTTTTGCAGGGCATGTTGTGATGTGATATGGTCAAGGCATGATGCTATATTTTATTGTATGAGATGATCATGTTTTGTAACCGAGTTATCGGCAACTGGCAGGAGCCATATGGTTGTCGCTTTATTGTATGCAATGCAATTGCCCTATAATGCTTTACTTTATCACTAAGCGGTAGTGATAGTCGTAGAAGTATAAGTTGGCGAGACGACAATGATGCTACGATGGAGATCAAAGTGTCGCGCCAGTGACAATGGTGATCATGACGATGCATCGGAGATGAAGATCACAAGCACAAGATGATGATGGCCATATCATATCACTTATATTGATTGCATGTGATGTTTATCTTTTATGAATCTTATCTTGCTTTGGTTGACGGTAGCATTATAAGATGATCTCTCACTAAATTATCAAGGTGTAAGTGTTCTCCCTGAGTATGCACCATTGCGAAAGTTCTTCGTGCTGAGACACCATGTGATGATCGGGTGTGATAGGCTCTACGTTCAAATACAACGGGTGCAAAACAGTTGCACACGCGGAATACTCAGGTTAAACTTGACGAGCCTAGCATATGCAGATATGGCCTCAGAACACTGAGACCGAAAGGTCGAGCATGAATCATATAGTAGATATGATCAACATAGTGATGTTCACCATTGAAACTACTCCATCTCACGTGATGATCGGACATGGTTTGGTTGATTTGGATCACGTGATCACTTAGAGGATTAGAGAGATGTCTATCTAAGTGGGAGTTCTTAAGTAATATGATTAATTGAACTTAAATTTCTCATGAACTTAGTACCTGATAGTTTTTTGCTTGTCTATGTTGATTGTAGATAGATGGCTCGTGCTGTTGTTCCGTTGAATTTTAATGCGTTCCTTGAGAAAGAAAAGTTGAAAGATGATGGTAGCAATTACACAAACTGGGTCCGTAACTTGAGGATTATCCTCATTGCTGCACAGAAGAATTACGTCCTGGAAGCACTGCTGGGTGCCATGCTGCAGATGCTGCTGACAACATTAAGAACGTTTGGCAGAGTAAAGTTGATGACTACTTGATAGTTCAGTGTGCCATGCTTTACGGCTTAGAACCGGGACTTCAACGACGTTTTGAACGTCATGGAGCATATGAGATGTTCCAAGAGTTGAAGTTAATATTTCAAGCAAATGCCCGGATTGAGAGATATGAAGACTCCAATAAGTTCTATAGCTGCAAGACGGAGAATAGTTCTATCAGTGAACATATACTCAAAATGTCTGGGTATCATAATCACTTGACTCAACTAGGAGTTAATCTTCCTGTTGATAGTGTCATTGACAGAGTTCTTCAATCACTACCACCAAGCTACAAAAGCTTCATGATGAACTATAATATGCAAGGGATGGATAAGACAATTCCGGAGCTCTTCACGATGCTAAAGGTTGCGGAGGTAGAAATCAAAAAGGAGCATCAAGTGTTGATGGTCAACAAGACCACCAGTTTCAAGAAAAAGGGTAAAGGGAAGAAGAAGAGGAACTTCAAGAAGAACGGAAAACAAGTTGCTGCTCAAGAGAAGAAACCAAAGTCTGGACCTAAGCCCGAAACTGAGGGCTTCTACTGCAAACAGACTGGTCACTGGAAGCGGAACTGCCCCAAGTATTTGGCGGATAAGAAGGATGGCAAGGTGAACAAAGGTATATGTGATATACATGTTATTGATGTGTACCTTACTAATGCTCGCAGTAGCACCTGGGTATTTGATATTGGTTCTATTGCTAATATTTTCAACTTGAAACAAGGACTACGGATTAAGCAAAGATTGACTAAGGACGAGGTGACGATGCGCGTGGGAAATGGTTCCAAAGTCGATGTGATCGTAGTCAGCACACTACCTCTACATCTACCTTCGTTATTAGTTTTAGACCTGAATAATTGTTATTTGGTGCCAGCGTTGAGCATTAACATTATATCTGGATCTTGTTGGATGCGAGACGGTTATTCATTTAAATCAGAGAATAATGGTTGTTCTATTTATATGAGTAGTATCTTTCATGGTCATGCACCCTTGAAGAGTGGTCTATTCTTATTGAATCTCGATAGTAGTGATACACATATTCATAATATTGAAGCCAAAAGATGCAGAGTTGATAATGATAGTGCAACTTATTTGTGGCACTGCCGTTTAGGTCATATTGGTGTTAAGCGCATGAAGAAACTCCATACTGATGGACTTTTGGAACCACTTGATTATGAATCACTTGGTACTTGCGAACCGTGCCTCATGGGCAAGATGACTAAAACGCCGTTCTCCGGAACTATGGAGCGAGCAACAGATTTGTTGGAAATCATACATACAGATGTATGTGGTCCGACGAATGTTGATGCTCGTGGCGGGTATCGTTATTTTCTCACCTTCATAGATGATTTAAGCAGATATGAGTATATCTACTTAATGAAACATAAGTCTGAAACATTTGAAAAGTTCAAAGAATTTTAGAGTGAAGTTGAAAATCATCGTAACAAGAAAATAAAGTTTCTATGATCTGATCGTGGAGGAGAATATTTGAGTTACGAGTTTGGTCTTCATTTGAAACAATGCGGAATAGTTTCGCAACTCACGCCACCCGGAACACCACAACGTAATGGTGTGTCCGAATGTCGTAATCGTACTTTACTAGATATGGTGCGATCTATGATGTCTCTTACTGATTTATCGTTATCATTTTGGGGTTATGCTTTAGAGACAGCTGCATTCACGTTAAATAGGTCACCATCAAAATCCGTTGAGACGACGCCTTATGAACTGTGGTTTGGCAAGAAACCAAAGTTGTCATTTCTTAAAGTTTGGGGCTGTGATGCTTATGTGAAAAAACTTCAACCTGATAAGCTTGAACCCAAATCGGAGAAATGTGTCTTTATAGTATACCCAAAGGAAACTGTTGGGTACACCTTCTATCACATATCTGAAGGCAAAACATTTGTTGCTAAATTTGGATCCTTTCTAGAGAAGGAGTTTCTCTCGAAAGAAGTGAGTTGGAGGAAACTAGAACTTGATGAGATAATTGTACCTGCTCCCTTATTGGAAAGTAGTTAATCACAGAAACCGGTTCCTGTGACACCTACACCAATTAGTGAGGATGTTAATGATAATGATCATGAAACTTCAGATCAAGTTGTTACTGAACCTCGTAGATCAATCAGAGTGAGATCCGCACCAGAGTGGTACAGTAATCCTGTTCCGTAGGTTATGTTACTAGACCATGACGAACCTACGAACTATGAAGAAGCGATGGTGAGCCCAAATTCCGCAAAATGGCTTGAGGCCATGAAATCTGAGATGGGATCCATGTATGAGAACAAAGTGTGGACTTTGGTTGACTTCCCCGATGATTGGCAAGCCATCAAAAATAAATGGATCTTGAAGAAGAAGACTGGCGCTGATGGTAATGTTACTGTCTATAAAGCTCGACTTGTTGAAAAAGGTTTTCGACAAGTTCAAGGGATTGACTACGATGAGACCTTCTCACCCGTAGTGATGCTTAAGTCTGTCCGGATCATGTTAGCAATTGCCGCATTTTATGATTATGAAATTTGGCAAATGGATGTCAAAACTGCATTCCTGAATGGATTTCTGGAAGAAGAGTTGTATATGATGCAACTGGAAGGTTTTGTCGATCTAATGGGAGCTAACAAAGTGTGCAAGCTCCAGCGATCCATTTATGGACTGGTGCAAGCCTCTCTGAGTTGGAATAAACGTTTTGATAGTGTGATCAAAGCATATGGTTTTATACAGACTTTTGGAGAAGCCTGTATTTACAAGAAAGTGAGTGGGAGCTCTGTAGCATTTCTAATATTATATGTGGATGACATATTGTTGATTGGAAGTGATATAGAATTTCTGGATAGCATAAAAGGATATTTGAATAAGAGTTTTTCAATGAAAGACCTCGGTGAAGCTGCTTATATATTGGGCATCAAGATCTATAGAGATAGATCAAGACGCTTAATTGGACTTTAACAAAGCACATACCTTGACAAAGTTTAGAAGAAGTTCAAAATGGATCAAGCAAAGAAAGGGTTCTTGCCTGTGTTACAAGGTGTGAAGTTGAGTAAGACTCAATGCCCGATCATTGCAGAAGATAGAGAGAAAATGAAAGATGTTACCTATGCTTTATCCATAGGCTCTATCATGTATGCAATGTTGTGTACCAGACCTGATGTGTGCCTTGCTATTAGTTTAGCAGGGAGGTACCAAAGTAATCCAGGAGTGGATCACTGGACAGCGGTCAAGAACATCCTGAAATACCTAAAAAGGACGAAGGATATGTTTCTCGTTTATGGAGGTGACAAAGAGCTCGTCGTAAATGGTTACGTCGA
Source organism: Triticum monococcum (assembly GCA_034509565.1). Classification (NCBI taxonomy): domain Eukaryota; kingdom Viridiplantae; phylum Streptophyta; class Magnoliopsida; order Poales; family Poaceae; genus Triticum; species Triticum monococcum. Next base: position 415,378,971 of record CM067845.1, read on the forward strand.
TGCAAGCTTTGACACCGATCCGGACGATTGTACATAGCAAACCGGATACATGTTTTTATTAAACGGTGGAGCTGTCAGTTGGTGTAGTTCTAAACAAAGCGTAGTAGCGGGATCCACATGTGAAGCGGAGTACATAGCTGCTTCGGAAGCAGCAAATGAAGGAGTCTGGATGAAGGAGTTCATATCCGATCTAGGTGTCATACCTAGTGCATCGGGTCCATTGAAAATCTTTTGTGACAATACTGGTGCAATTGCTTTGGCAAAGGAATCCAGATTTCACAAGAGAACCAAGCACATCAAGAGACGCTTCAACTCCATCTGGAATCAAGTCCAGGTGGGAGACATAGAGATTTGCAATATACATACGGATCTAAATGTTGCAGACCCGTTGACTAAGCCTCTTCCACGAGCAAAACATGATCAGCACCAAGGCTCCATGGGTTTTAGAATCATTACTGTGTAATCTAGATTATTGACTCTAGTGCAAGTGGGAGACTGAACGAAATATACCCTAGAGGCAATAATAAAGTTATTATTTATTTCCTTATATCATGATAAATGTTTATTATTCATGCTAGAATTGTATTAACCGGAAACATGATACATGTGTGAATACATAGACAAACAGAGTGTCACTAGTATGCCTCTACTTGACTAGCTCGTTGAATCAAAGATGGTTATGTTTCCTAGCCATAGACAAAGAGTTGTCATTCGATTAACGAGATCACATCATTAGGAGAATGATGTGATTGACTTGACCCATTCCGTTAGCTTAGCACTTGATCATTTAGTTTGTTGCTATTGCTTTCTTCATGACTTATACATGTTCCTGTCACTATGAGATTATGCAACTCCCGTTTACCGGAGGAACACTTTGTGTGCTACCAAAAGTCACAATGTAACTGGGTGATTATAAAGGTGCTCTACACGTGTCTCCAAAGGTACTTGTTGGGTTGGCGTATTTCGAGATTAGGATTTGTCACTCCGATTGCCGGAGAAGTATCTCTGGGCTCACTCGGTAATACACATCACTTAAGACTTGCAAGCATTGCAACTAATAATTTAGTTGCGGGATGATGTATTACGGAACAAGTAAAGAGACTTGCCGGTAACGAGATTGAACTAGGTATTGAGATACCGACGATCGAATCTCGGGCAAGTAACATACCGATGACAAAAGGAACAACATATTGTAACGCCCCGAGACCGATGTGCCAGGTGTCTTCGAGTTATTCGTTGTCGTTGCCGTGTCATTTGCTGGCGTGTTGCATTTCATCATGTCATCATGTGCATTGCATCATCATGTTTTCAAAACTTGCATCAGTCCCGGTCTCCTCGTTCCTTCCGTTGTCCGTTCTGAGCCCAGACACACTTGCACGCGCCCGCGGCACGTCCGAAATATTATTTTCTAAGTGGCCGGGAAATGTTCTCGGATTGGGTTGAAATTTGGTGTGGGGTCTTATTATAGTGTAGACAGACCGCATGTCAAGTTTCATCGCAATCGGAGTTCGTTTGACGCCCCAACGGATAAATATAGCGGCAATAGTAGCCGGTCTTACGTCGGACGTTTTCGGTCTCCGGAAACAGTCGCCGGGCCTCTCTCTTCTCTTCTCTCAGTTCGAGACCCTCTACACATCTCACTACCTATCGCCAGGCCCTACCTAACCCCTCTCGTCAGCCCGCAGCCCCCCTCGCGCACGTCCGAAAATTTGTCCCGGACCCGACCGAGCAGTCGTCACCGCTGTGTCCGGATCATCCCCAAACATCTACAAAACGTCACCGTTTTCTCTTTTGGTCTCCCTAAGCTTTTATTTCGCGACCGTATGATTTTGATCGGAGGGACTAGGTAGCCCCTAATCTTACCCACTCACTATATAAATAGGTCCAACCCTAGATCCTAGGCAGTCTGTCCCTTCCATCCATCCCATCCGCCGCCATTTTCCTTGTTTTCAGTGACGAGCCAATCACCTACCAGATCGAGCCGGCCAACCCGAGCCCCTCCGGCGCCCGAGCCCCGTCCTTGATCCCGAATCGCCAGGCCAGCCCTCGCCATCCCTGGCCTCCCCCTCGCTCTCTCTCATCTCTCTCTCTCATCTCCTTGCTCCCTCTCTCTCTTGCAGGGAACACAGGAACCAGGGAGCGCCGCCGCCCGGAGCCTTCCCGAGCTCGCCGTCGTCGGGAATGAGGCCCCCGGGGCCAGATTGATCCTCCCCAGTCTTCCTCGTCCCCGGCAGTGCTTCGCCTCGGCCCTCCTCGACCTCCTTCGCCCAGGACCCGGCCAGATCTCACCATTCCCGGTCACCCTCCGTGTGCCAAGTCCATCCAGCCGCCGCTGCAAGTCCCGTCGCTGTCGCGCCTCCGTCGTCCTGCCTCGAGCGCCATCGTTCCCCTGCTTGCAGCCGCGACGCCCACTGGCTCCTCTGCTTCGTGCTACAGGACGAGCGCCGCCCCTCGTTGACTCGATCCGGTGATGGACGAGCGCCACGGCCCGTCTCTCCTCGGCCTCGTCCTGCCCTGCTTCCCCGACCGGCCTAGCCTCCTCCCAGGCCAGCTCCAGCGCGTGGGCCGCCTCCAGCCCCGAATCCGGCCCAGCTCCAGATCCGGTGGCCCACCTCCTCGCCTCAGCCTGCCTCTCCCTCCTTCCTGGGCCGCGCCCGCCTTCGGCCCAACGCGCTGCCCCCGCCTCGACCTGCTTCCCCTCCAGCCGGGCCATGGCCCATGGTGAGACCCCCAGCGCCTCCCCTGTTCCTGTTGGGCCGGCCAGATTCAGCCCGTTGACGTTTTTTTTTAGATCTGTGAATTTGTCCATTTATCCAGAGTATTACAGAATTGCAGAAAACCCCCTATACTTCATGCATTTAATAACTAATTAACTGTGCATCGGATTAAAACAATTTATATATGAAACTTGCTCAGAATTTTGTGTAGATTAATAATATGCCACTTTCATCCATGTTCAAAATATTTAAAATGCTGTTTGCATATATTTGCCCCTATGCCATGCTAAATGATTTAATTCATAACTAAATAACCGTAACTCCGTTTTTAATCAACTTTATATGTAAATGGGGTAGAATTTTGCCTAGTTTGTCATGGTGGCCTTACTTTGCATGTTAAACAACTCTAAAATTGTGTTTAGGACAGATCAGGACCAAACCTTAAATTATGCATATGAGGATTTTCCGGAATTGTTGTTCGTTGCTTCCGGCCTCATTTAAACTTGCCTAGATAGGTAGTTTTGTTGTGCTTCACCTCTTGCCATGTTAATCAACATTTAATATTGTTGGGGTACATAACCGAGAGAGAACTAAATAATTGATGTGGTGTTTTGTCAATATGCATCCCGATGCATATTGAGCTCCACTTAATTTGTAGGATTGCTTGTGCTCTTTGCCATGCCATGCCTCTTTAAACCGGACATGCATCATTCTTGTTTGTGCATCATGCCATGTTGATGTGTTGGTTATTTACTATGTTGTGTGCTTCTTTTCCGGTGATTGCTTCTTCGGGTTGGTTCCGGTAACGTCGAGTTTGTGAGGATCCGTTCATCTACGCCCGTTTGTCTTCTTCATGGATTCGTTCTTCTTCCTTGCGGGATTTCAGGCAAGATGATCATACCCTCGAAATCACTACTATCTTTGCTATGCTAGTTTGCTCGCTCTTTTGCTATGCCAATGCTATGATGCCTACCACTTGCTTGTCAGCCTCCCAATTGCCATGTTCAGCCTCTAACCCACCATTGTCCTAGCAAACCGTTGATTGGCTATGTTATTGCTTTGCTCAGCCCCTCTTATAGCGTTGTTAGTTGCAGGTGAAGATCGAAGTTTGTTCCTTGTTGGAACATGGAGTTGTTGTTCCTTGTTGGAACATGTTTACTTGTTGGGATATCACAATATATCGTATTTAATTAATGCATCTATATACTTGGTAAAGGGTGGAAGGCTCGACCTTATGCATGGTGTTTTGTTCCACTCTTGCCGCCCTAGTTTCCGTCATATCGGTGTTATGTTCCCGGATTTTGCGTCCCTTACGCGGTTGGGCTATAATGGGAACCCCTTGACAGTTCGCCTTGAGTAAAGCTTCTCCAGCAATGCCCAACATTGGTTTTACCATTTGCCACCTAGCCTTTTCTTTTCCCTTGGGAGTCGCGCTCCTAAGGGTCATCATTATTTTACCCCCCCCCCCCGGGCCAGTGCTCCTCTGAGTGTTGGTCCAACCTGTCAGCTGCCGGTGGCCACCAGGGGCAACTCTGGGCTGGCTTGCCCGTACCTAGGACAATCTGAGTGTGCCCTGAGAAAGAGATATGTGCAGCTCCTATCGGGATTTGTCGGCACATTCGGGCGGTGTTGCTGGTTTAGTTTTACCCTGTCGAAATGTCTTGTTGTACTGGGATACCGAGTCTGATCGGAATGTCTCGGGTGGAGTTCTATTCCTTCGTTGACCGTGAGAGCTTGTCATGGGCTAAGTTGGGACACCCCTGCAGGGATTTGAACTTTCGAAAGCCGTGCCCGCGGTTATGGGCAGATGGGAATTTGTTAACGTCCGGTTGTAGAAAACCTGAAGTTGACCTTAATTAAAATGAATCAACTGCGTGTGTAACCGTGATGGTCTCTTTCCGGCGGAGTCCGGGAAGTGAACACGGTTGTTGGAGTTATGCTTGACGTAGGTAGTCCAGGATCACTTCTTGATCATACTTTTATCGACCGTGCTTTGCCTTCTCTTCTCGCCCTCATTTGCGTATGTTAGCCACCATATATGCTAGTCGCTTGCTGCAGCTCCACCTCATACCTTTACCTTACCCATAAGCTTAAATAGTCTTGATCGCGAGGGTGCGAGATTGCTGAGTCCCTGTGGCTCACAGTTACTTCCAAAACCAGCTTGCAGGTGCCGATGAGTTCGTCCAGGCGACGCAACCAAGCTCAGGAGGAGCTCGATGAAGATCTTGTCCTTTATGTTGTTTCATTCTAGTTGATCAATAGTGGAGCCCAGTTGGGGTCGATCGGGGACCTTTGTCGCATTTGGGGTTCTTCTTTTATTTTGGTTCCGTAGACGGACCTTGAGTGTATTTGTATGATGTAATGCTTTATTCATGTATTTGCGTGAAGTGGCGATTGTAAGCCAACTATGTATCTCTTTCCCTTATTATATTACATGGGTTGTGTGAAGATTACCTCACTTGCGACATATGCCTTCAATGCGATTATGCCTCTAAGTCGTGCCTCGACACGTGGGAGATATAGTCGCATCGAGGGTGTTACAAGTTGGTAATCAGAGCCTTCCCCGACCTTAGGAGCCCCATTGCTTGATCGTTTTTAGCAGCCGAGTTGTGTCTAGAAAAAAATGTTTTGAGTCCTTAGGAATTATATATCGGAGAGCTTAGGAATTCTTTTTACTTCCCAGTCTCCTCATCGCTCTGGTAAGGCATCCTGATGTAGAGTTTTGACTCTTCTCTTCTCAAATTTCACTAAAAAAAATTTAGGATCACGCGAGTATCTTGGTTTTGTTCCGATGGCTTATGATGAGAATACTGTCTTGGTGCCTCCTGTCAGGGGTTTAGTGGAAGTGTCTCGGGGAGTTGAGCTCTGAGGTGTTGTCATCATAATTCTATCGTTGCAATTCTGGTATACTTGAGATATGTTCGCGACATCGAAAATCTCCTTTATGCAGTTCGTTGGTGAGATAACCTCGACGCCACCCAGTACTGGGGCGGGAGTTCGGGAGTACCGCCATAACTTGTATAACGGATGTTTTTCGAAGGTTGAGATAGATGGTTTCCGAAGGTTTCTTGGTTATGTGTTGAAGGATGGATGCAGCTGGATGTAGGATTTGCTAGTTTGGGTGAGATATTATGCTTCCCCTGTATCCCCAACACCTGATTGCATAACCGGAAAATTTCGGGAGTTTCATAGGTGGGAATTCAAGTAGCTCTTAGGACATCTTTTTCGACAGATGTATGATATGAAATTGGGGTTCGACGTCTAGTGGTTCGCCTATTCACGGTCGATTTTACAGTGGTCTCGTTGTGTCTTAAAGAGTCCTTGGCTATGCTGACTCGGGGATGCTTCGTATGTCATGTGCACTGCCTTGTACATGATGGTGATGTACGGTCGAGCCCGTGTAGGTCCCACCACGAAAACTTCGGACGAAATCTCTATCATATGTTTGTTCCGGCTTATTCCGCAAGCCAACCCTTTGTTTTTGTTTTGAGTTGTGGTATTCGAGTTGCTTCAATGTCAAGTGTTGATTCCATACCTTTCATAAATGGTGTTCTCATACCTCTATGTGAATACTAATCCCTCTTGATCATCGAGTTTGTGTTGCCAATCCTTTTCAAACCGGCGTGTTTCTTTTAAAGTGGATCCGATCATTCCAATATCAGCAAGATCTTTTATCACTTCTTCTCAACGGTGTTTGTTCCATCCGGCTCCAAGTTGCCTTTGTTTTTCCCTCCCACCCACCCTTTTTCTTCAAGGATTCAGATTTCTTAATCACTAATTCACTATCCATTTTATTGATGGAAGTCCCTCCGTTCTATTTCCTTCAATGTTCGTATCCGATGTTTCTCATGAAGATTCTAACAGAACGTCAAGTTTGTCACTCTTCACTCGTTTTTTCTTCTCCGATGGATTCAATTCAAGTTTTCTGTGTTGGTCACATCCTTTCCTCGTTTTAAATGTCTTCTCTTGCCGGCGTACCTCCTAATCATTCCTCGTTTGCTATTCATTTGTTCCGGAGTGCTCAAGATATTTCGAAGATTCATGTTACCACTCTGCTTTCGCTCAAACTCTTTTGAGGTTGTTATATCATTTAACCCTTTTAATTCAACCGGTGCATTCCCTCTTTTAAATCATTTCAACGGTGTTCCTTTGAGTGGGCCCTAACCCACAGGTCTTTTCCCAGGATCTTACCTGACCCTTCTTATTTTTTCCGGAGCTTTTCAAATTCTTTTCTAAAGTTTGACGTAAGAATGAATTGTCATCAGTCAAATGTTTTTCTCCAAGATCGGTTAAATTCTTTTCATCGTTGGCTCAACCTCTTCGTTTTGACTCTTCCAGAGTGTCTAAATAAGTCTTGATGGTATTTCTCGTCGTCATTCTCAGTTTTGAAGACCGAAGAAGATTTTTCTCTCAATCTTGCTCCATTGTCTTCAAGTTTCACGATTCTGTCTTGTTGCCATCCTCTCATAATTATTTCCGATTGTGAGATATTCTTTTCAACCATCCGGAGTAATTCAGGAGCCTTTTCAGTTTGTTCATTCGGAGCCCATCATCTAAGATTCATTAATTCTCAGCTTTCAGTTATCATTCTCCAATCCTACCGGTGCTTCGTTCAAGTGATCTTTAATCGGCTCGTGTTCTCTTCGTTTCTCATGTATATAAATTCCCTTAACTATCTTCTTTTGTTCTATAATTCTTCCCGGTGTTTCTTGATATTATCTTCATTCATTTTCTTTTCTCACGGTGTTTCGCTGAAGACCTTCTCAAGTTGGCGCGATATCTATCTTAATCTTTTCTACGAGAATAAGTAATATGCCAATTCCATTGATTGTCATCAATTTAAATTGGTGAAGGATAAGCATAATGTAATTCTTACTCTTGTTTCATCCAAGTGATTTAATTCCTTATTCCAGAGGTTCATCAAAATTCTTGTTTCCAATTGTTCATCTTCCTTTTTTTTCTGGAGTTCCAAGCTCTAATTATCACGGAGATCCATCTAAATCATTACAAGGATTCACCTTGTGTTTTCAACTTCTTTTTTTCCTTCCGTTTGTTCATCCTTTTGTTTACCGGAGTTTGTTCTCGATGATTAAATTCTTGGGTTCAAGTGCTCATCTTTCTTTCCCGGAGTTCCAACCTCTTTCAACTATATTACCATGGAGTTCTCTATTTAAATCATTGAGAGGCTTCAATCTTATTCTTTTCATCATTCAATTATTTTGGATCATTCTTTTATTACCGGAGTTCTTCATGGAGACTCTACATGGTGGTTCATAAAGGATTTAATTCATTCTCTAAATGTTCATCAAGTTTCTTTTCTCAGAAACTCAAGCTTTCTTCGTATTGCAATCCGGAGTGCAATTATTCTTTTTTCCGTATCATTGGAGGTGGTATTATGTCATTCTTGATAATTTGAGTTCATATTGTCATGATTCACATGTTGTCAAGATTGGGATATTTTAAATCCATCAATCTCGTCATTGGAGTTATCTTGGGCTATATTTCACCTAAAGCCTTCCCTAAGGAATGTTGCTATAATGGTGCTCATGAATGACCCAAGTTCTTCTTTTATCCTCTCGGTGAAATAAGCTTCTCCTATCCTTGTTCTTATCAATCCAATTCTTTTCCCGTGAGTGGCAGGTTGTCACCTCATAATTTTGAGATGTATTCCATAAGACCATATCAAGCTTATTATTTTCGTTATTGGTTTTCCAACAACTCCGTTCAACCCTTCTTCTAGAGATGCCTTTTCAGGCTCTTTTGTAGCAGAAGTTGGCATTGTCTTCTACTTTCGCTTGTCTCAATTATCTATCTTCTATTCTTTTGTTCCGGAGGCATTATGGTGTTGCTCTCTTCAACCCATCTTCTTGTTTTATCAGGATCGTGTTCTTGTCGTGCCTATCCTTTTAATTGGAGTGTTGTGTCCTCTTTTCAAGTATCCTCTCATCTTGTCTTGTTCAATTACTTCCATTTACAGACGGAGTGCTGTCCAAATTATATCACTCTTATTCCTTCCCTATCTTGCTTAACCGGAGTATTGTGCCCCTTTGTTCAAGTTCTTGTCAAGTCTTGCATCCCTTCCTCAACCGGAGTGTCGTGTTTTTCATTTGAGCTCTCTCATCTTATCAAATTTTGACTCCCTTCTCAACTGGAGTGCTTTCTGAGATCTTTCTTACCCCTTGTTCCATTCATTCAATAGTTCCGGTGGTAGTGTGTTGTGATTTCATCAAGAATCTTCTCATCTTATCAAGACCTTATTCAATTCTTTTTCTTTCCAACCGGAGTGCTGCCCGAATTTTGGTTTCTCCTTGATCTCCTTCCTTAACCGGAGTGTTTTTTTCTATATATATCTTCCCTTCAACCTCAAGGTTTCGCAATGCTCTTTGTCCCTAGTTTATAACGGAGTGTTTTCGACTTTGTTCACCTTCGTTGTATTCTTTTCTCGATTTTGTTCAACCCTTCAAGGTTCATGGTTTCACTCATTTGTCAAAGAAGAAACTTAGTTTTACCTCTTCTTTTTCCCTTCCGTTGTTTCCCCGGTGCCATTCTAGATCTCGGGACGAGATCCTCTCGTAGTGGTGGAGTGTTGTAACGCCCCGAGACCGATGTGCCAGGTGTCTTCGAGTTATTCCTTGTCGTTGCCGTGTCATTTGCTGGCGTGTTGCATTTCATCATGTCATCATGTGCATTGCATCATCATGTTTTCAAAACTTGCATCAGTCCCGGTCTCCTCGTTCCTTCCGTTGTCCGTTCTGAGCCCAGACACACTTGCACGCGCCCGCGGCACGTCCGAAATATTATTTTATAAGTGGCTGGGAAATGTTCTCGGATTGGGTTGAAATTTGGTGTGGGGTCTTATTATAGTGTAGACAGACCGCATGTCAAGTTTCATCGCAATCGGAGTTCGTTTGACGCCCCAACGGATAAATATAGCGGCAATAGTAGTCGGTCTAACGTCGGATGTTTTCGGTCTCCGGAAACAGTCGTCGGGCCTCTCTCTTCTCTTCTCTCAGCTCGAGACCGTCTACACATCTCACTACCTATCGCTAGGCCCTACCTAACCCCTCTCGCCAGCCCGCAGCCCCCCTCGCGCGCGTCCGAAAATTTGTCCCGGACCCGACCCGAGTAGTCATCACCGCTGTGTCCGGATCATCCCCAAACATCTACAAAACGTCACCGTTTTCTCTTTTGGTCTCCCTAAGATTTTATTTCGCGACCGTCTGATTTTGATCGGAGGGACTAGGTAGCCCCTAATCTTACCCACTCACTATATAAATAGGTCCAACCCTAGATCCTAGGCAGTCTGTCCCTTCCATCCATCCCATCCGCCGCCATTTTCCTTGTTTTCAGTGACGAGCCAATCACCTACCAGATCGAGCCGGCCAACCCGAGCCCCTCCTGCGCGCGAGCCCCGTCCTCGATCCCGAATCGCTAGGCCAGCCCTCGCCGTCCCTGGCCTCCCCCTCGCTGTCTCTCATCTCTCTCTCTCATCTCCTTGCTCCCTCTCTCTCTCACAGGGAACACAGGAACCAGGGAGCGCCGCCGCCCGGAGCCTTCCCGAGCTCGCCGTCGTCGGGAATGAGGCCCCCGGGGCCAGATAGATCCTCCCCGGTCTTCCTCGTCCCTGGCAGTTGTTTAACAAAGTGTGCAAGCTCCAGCGATCCATTTATGGACTGGTACAAGCATCTCGGAGTTGGAATATACACTTTGATAGTGTGATCAAAGCATATGGTTTTATACAGACTTTCAGAGAAGTCTGTATTTACAAGAAAGTGAGTGTGAGCTTTGTAGTATTTCTAATATTATATGTGGATGACATATTGTTGATTGGAAATGATATAGAATATCTGAATATCATAAAAGGATACTTGAATAAGAGTTTTTCAATGAAATACCTCGGTGAAGTTGCTTATATATTAGGCATCAAGATCTATATAGAGATAGATCAAGACGCTTGATTGGACTTTCACAAAGCACATACCTTGATAAAGTTTTGAAGAAGTTCAAAATGGATCAGTCAAAAAAAGGGTTCTTGTCTGTGTTACATGGTGTGAAGTTGAGTCAGACTCAACGCCCGACTACTGCAGAAGATAGAGAGAAAATGAAAGTCATTCCTTATGCCTTAGCCATAGGTTCTATCATGTATGCTATGTTGTGTACCAGACCTGATGTGTGCCTTGCTATAAGTCTAGCAGGGAGGTACCAAAGTAATCTAGGAGTGGATCACTGGACATCGGTCAAGAACGTCCTGAAATACCCGAAAAGGACTAAGGATATGTTTCTCATTTATGGAGGTGACAAAGAGCTCGTCATAAATGGTTACGTTGATGCTAGTTTTGACACTGATCCGGATGACTCTAAGTCACAAACAGGATACATATTTATATTGAATGGTGGAGCTATCAGTTGGTGCAGTTCCAAGCAAAGCGTCATGACGGGATGTACGTGTGAAGTGAAGTACATAGCTGCTTCGGAAGCAGCAAATGAAGGAGTCTAGATGAAGAAGTTCATATCTGATCTAGGTGTAGTACCTAGTGCACCGGGTCCAATGAAAATCTTTTGTGACAATACTGGAGCAATTGCCTTGGCGAAGGAATCCAGATTTCACAAAAGAACAAAACACATCAAGAGATGCTTCAACTCCATCCGTGATCAAGTCAAGGAGGGAGACATAGAGATTTACAAAATACATACAGATCTGAATGTGGCAGACCCGTTGACTAAGCCTCTTCCACGAGCAAAACATGATCAGCACCAAGACTCCATGGGTGTTAGAATCATTACTATGTAATCTAGATTATTGACTCTGGTGCAAGTGGGAGACTATAGGAAATATGCCCTAGAGGCAATAATAAAGTTGTTATTTATATTTCCTTATATCATGATAAATGTTTATTATTCATGCTAGAATTGTATTAACCTGAAACTTGATACATGTGTGAATACATAGACAAAACACTGTGTCCCTAGTAAGCCTCTACTAGACTAGCTCGTTAATCAAAGATGGTTAAGTTTCCTAGCCATGGACATGTATTGTCATTTGATGAACGGGATCACATCGTTAGGAGAATGATGTGATGGACAAGACCCATTCGTTAGCTTAGCATGTTGATCATTCAGTTTTATTGCTATTGCTTTCTTCATGTCAAATACATATTCCTTCGACTATGAGATTATGCAACTCCCGGATACCGGAGGAATACCTTGTGTGCTATCAAACATCACAACGTAACTGGGTGATTATAAAGATGCTCTACATGTATCTCCGAAGGTGTTTGTTGGGTTGGCATAGATCGAGATTAGGATTTGTCACTCTGAGTATCGGAGAGGTATCTTTGGGCCCTCCCGGTAATGCACATCATAATAAGCCTCGCAAGCAATGTGACTAATGAGTTAGTCGCGGGATGATGCAATATGGAACGAGTAAATAGACCTGCCGGTAACGAGATTGAACTAGGTATGAAGATACCGACGATCGAATCTCGACCAAGTAACATATACCGATGATAAAGGGAATAACGTATAATGTCATTACGGTTTGACCGATAAAGATCTTCGTAGAATATGTAGGAACCAATATGAGCATCCATGTTCCGCTGTTGGTTATTGACCGGGGAGGTGTCTCGGTCATGTTTACATAGTTCTCGAAATCATAGGGTCCGCACGCTTAACGTTCGATGACGATTTTGTATTATATGAGTTATGTGATTTGGTGACCGAATAATGTTGGAGTCCCGAGTGAGATCACGGACATGACGAGGAGTCTCGAAATGGTCGAGAGGTAAAGATTCATATATAGGATGATGATATTTGGACACCGAAAGTGTTTCGGGATATATCGGAGTACCAGGGGCGTTACCGGAACCCCCGTGGGAATAATGGACCTTATGGGCCATAGGAGGGAAGCACACCAGCCCACAATGGGTGGTGCGCCCCCCTAAGGAAGGAGGCCGAATAGGAGAAGTAGGTGGGGGTTCGGCCCCCCTTTCCTTCCTCCCCCTCTCTTCCCTTTTCCCCCTTCTGGTAAAAGGAAAGGGGGGAGGCCGAATTGAACTAGGGGCCCAAGTAGGATTCCTCCTACTTGGGCGCCCCCTTGGCTGCCTCTCTCTCTCTCTCTATATATATATATATAATATATATATAGGACTCCTCTTCTATACTCCTGGTAGTATGTACTCCCATTCTCAATATACCTCATATACGCATTAATTATACCCCTTTATTATTCTCAATATACTTCATTAAATATTCTAAGATACCCCAATACGAGTTTTGTTGAAAAAATATCATCTGCGATGTACTTTTTGTAATATACATTTTTCACGTACAAACACATCAGTATATACATAAACATTTAAAAATATGTAGACTCACATGAATTTTTTCATGGAACTCATTTTGGGTATCTAATAATTACTAATGAAGTATATTAAAAATAATAAAGTGGTATAAAAGATTCATCTATGTGGTATATGAGAAGCGAGAGTACGTACTCCCAGGAGTACACAACCATTTTCCTATATATATATATATATATATATAGGGTGGGTCTATTCTCATAACACCCCTTAAGACCTTATTCTCCTAACAAAAACCTTATTCTCCTAACACCCCTCCCCCTCCACTCCCCGCTACCTAGCGCCAGCGCCCCGACGCCGGGCGTCCTACCCCTCCACTCCCCGCTACCTAGCGCGGGAGCGCCCCGGCGGCCGGCGTCCTCCCCCACCCCTCCTCGCCTTCTAGCGCGGGAGCGCCACGGCGGCCGGCGTCCTCCCCCACCCCTCCCCGCCTTCTAGCGCGGGAGCGCCACGGCGGCCGGCGTCCTCCCCCACCCCTCCCCGCCTTCTAGCGCGGGAGCGCCACGGCGGCCGGCGTCCTCCCCCACCCCTCCCCGCCTTCTTCCGCGCCCAGCACCGCGGCGGCCGGCGGCGACCCGCACCCCTCCCCGCCTTCTTCCGCGCCCAGCACCGCGGAGCGCGCGCCAAGCGGCCGGCGATGCAGTCCGTCCGCGACGATATTTCCGCGGCGGCGTTTAGGAAGCGACGCCGCACCTCACCTTCGCCCCAACACCACCTGGGGGATCCGCCACTGAAGCATCCAGCCTCAGTCATGCATGACAAGGGAAAGCGAACTGCAAGGATGACTACTCCATCACATTCGTCGTGGATGCGAACTGCAATGGTGCACGTCCAGCCTTCTCCCGCAACAATGGCGAAGGTGGAAAAAGCGCATGAGTTCCTACAGCGGAGGTGGACTGCACGCCAACAGCAGCAAGAGCTGCATCTGTAGAAGGGGGGATTGCATATAAGGTAAGAAAATCACATACCAAACCCCCACATCCAGTTTGCAGTGCCGTTTTTATACCCATGCAGTGCCCCATCTTGCGTCGACTGCAGTCACATGTGTCTCCAAAAGTAGAAAAACAGAAAAGGATACTTCGAAAAATAAAAAACGCTATATGGATCAAAATTGCAGTCCACAATGACTTTAATATGTAGAGCGCTGTGCCTAGAACTGAAGTGCATTGTTTCTTCATGTTAACTAACAGTGCCCCTGCTGTAGAATGACAAATTGAAGTGCAAGTTCTTACAGTTGCAAAAATATAATGATATATAGTACGAAAGATGCAGTTCATTTCACTGTTGACGTGCATAAAAAAGCTTTGGCTTAATAACCTGCAAGAATTTACTATGCCTCAAAAACAGAAGATGCCTCGAATCATTTACGACCCCGAGCCCCTGAACTGCATTGGAAGAGAAGAGTGGGAGATGCCTGGATGGATAACACCTGAAATACCTAGGGGTTTCTTTAACACAACAAACAGAACTGCATACTCCATGAAGGAAGATGTAGAGGATAAAGATGAAAACAGTGAACCAAACATCATTCGAGATGGAGAAGGCAGTGAAACAAAAAACCCGCAGGATGAGAAGGAGGACGACGACGATCTGGTCTTCATAGGGGAGCACACGCAGAAAAATGATGAGGAGGAGGATGATGACGAAGAGCAAATCATAACAGTTATGCAGCCAAGGTACACGCGTGTCTTTCAAACATTTGGTCAGCAGATCAGAACGGATGATATAGCACCTCCAGAAGCCGATGTTGAAACCCAGCAAGTTCGGCAGGTCCATGAGCAAACGATTCATCAACAAAGGGACAGTGGAATTCCACCAAGGCTGCCTACTGCCCAACAAAAGAATCGGAAGCAGAATCAAGGAGGGCCGCAAGCAACCAAAAAAGTAAAGTTCTCCACACTCCTGCCTCCTCGCGATCCTCAATTACACAGATCTGTTGTCACCCCTCCATGCCCAATAAACATCGGTGAGCTGCAAACACCGTTATAAGAAAAACAGTACACGCACGTAAGCATCCTTACCTAATTACTGCAGTTCACTTATTACGCATTCTTTCAGCTTGTGCATTCTCATTAACAAAAAAAAAACATTCCATATTGTGTGTGTGCAGGATGAGAACATGCTCCAAGAACTTGTGCCTGTGAAAGGTATGCAGTTCACATCACAAGATGCGGCGCGAGAATTCTACAACACGTATGCGAGGCATGAAGGCTTCGGCACATGCAAAAACGGCGGATATAGAACAAACAGATACATCGTGTGCTCAAAGGAAGGCAGAAGCAAAGAAACTGTCACAGATTATGACAGAAAGCGAGAAAAAACATCAAAGAGGACTGGCTGCAAGGCGGGAATGAGATTGAAAAAAAAATCAAGGATGTGTTTGTGATAGCAGAGATTGAGCTCAATCACAACCACAGGATGATTGACAGCCCGGCTATGCTTCTGCACATGCACTCGCATAAGACGGATGATCCGTTGCTCGATAAACTAGTGAAGGACATGCAGAGCGACAACCTAACGCACACGCAGATGATGTCAACCCTGTCAAGGATGTCAGGAGGGCTGCACTTTATGGGGCGCACTAGCCGTGACTGGGTGAACAGGTACATTCACTAAAACAAAAAAACGATATATCGTCTATTTCATGCAGTCCGCTTTGTGCATTTTCTATATGTCCATAATGCTGCAAGTATATTGTTATTTCGAACTGCAGGAAGCATCAATTCGCGTGGGAGGAAACAGAGGACGATGTGAAGAAACTCCTGGCTTTCTTTGAGAAGATGAAGCAAATAAACCCGGAGTTCTTCTATGATTACGACAAAGATGTCGATAACCGTGTGCGGAACATATTCTGGGCGAACGCCAGCTGCAGGGGATCGTACGAAGATTTTGGAGATTGTGTCACATTTGACACGACCTACAAGACCAACAAGTTTCACATGCCTCTCGCCGTCTTCGTTGGAGTCAACCACCACCTCCAAAGTACAATATTTGTTGTGGCTCTCATCAGAGACGAAACAATACCGACTTTCGAGTGGGTGTTCCGGACGTTATTGCGTTGCATGAACAACAAGCGGCCAATCTGCATACTCACAGGTATGCTGGAAAAAAAGAGTGAAATTAAATAACAATGCAGTTCACTGCCAACTTTTGTAGTCCATTTCTTACATCCAATGAAAAAAAGAAAAAAAGCAGAAAAAGGATATGCGGTTCTCTCAATAACTCGCTGCTTGGTTTTTTTTCAAAAACATGCAGATCAATGCCCCTCCATGGATGCCGCGATAAAAAGTACGCTAATAGGCGCGCTGCACAAGTTATGCCGTTGGCATATACTGAAAAAATACAAGGATCACCTGTCCTTGCTGTACAAAGCGTATGAGAAATTCAAGGATGAGCTGACCTCCGTTCTCAACCACCCGCTGATGCCATCAGAGTTTGAACGCGCTTGGCATGAGCTCATGGAAAAGTATAACCTGCAAAATGATGAGATTATGAAGGCGCTCTGGACAGACAGAAAAGAATGGATATCGGCTTACTACAAGGAGGTGTTCTGTGCACGGATGACGTTGACACAGAGAAGTGAAAGCATGAACCGGATCTTGAAGAGGAACTTTGTCAAGGAAAGACACGACCTACACATCTTTGCGTCGCAGGTGGACAGGTGCATCCAGACAAGGAAGGGCGTCGAGCACGCGGAGACCATAGCTAATGAGGTATATAAACAGAGCAAAGTTTTTAAGATGGATGAGCAATTAATAAAAAACACTACTCGCTTTCTTGATTTTTGCTGCGAAAAGACAACTACTTAACTGGTTTTCTTTGTTTCACAGACGGAAATAAAGACTACTACTCAGTTTGGTTTCGAGGTTCAGCTCTCCAAGATTTACACCAGGGCGGTCTTTGCTGACTTCAAGCAAGCGCACTACCGCAGCACTGCATTCAGATCAGAGCAGTCCACTAACAACCCGACAAAATATTTGGTGCGCCACTACAACCGGTATGATGATTTTGATTGGGCAAGACACGAGTTCCAGGTGGATGCTGATGTGACGAACGGTATCTACGAATGCGAATGCAAGCTGTGGACACACACAGGTAAGTGAGACAGGAAACCAAAAAAATAAGCACACATAAAACATAATGAAGTTCACTTATTGCTGGTAGCAAAAAAGAGATGAAAAACAAAAAAATATTTAGTGAAGTTCACTATAGCAGCAGACCCAGGACCTATTTATAATGCAGTTCACAAAACCAAAAAAATGAAAAAATGTTGCCTATTTATGTGAAGTTTGCTGGCACGAATAACCCAAAAAATTTCTTTTGCTGCAGGCCTGTTCTGCGTGCACATCATTTGCATGTTGGATCAGCTGCGGGTGGACAAGATACCTGAAGAGTACATATTGAAGAGATACACACGGAACGCACGCCAAAATCCAACTTTTGACCGCAGAGACTATGAGCAAACTGCTCCAGATGGGAGTTCGATGTTCTGCCGTAGGAGACGACTTGCAGAAACTGCAATGGACCTGGCGAACAGAGGTGTCAAATCGGATAGAGGGTACAACAGAGCTTTAGCTGGGATGAGAGAACTCATACAAGAAGTGAACGTAATAAGCGAAGAAGAAGAGGCAGAGAAGATCATGGATGCGCGGGGTGAAGAACAAGGAAAGGAGCGCGAGCATGCTGCTGATGGTGCAGTTCATAATATGGATGACACAATTCTTCCCCCGCCTGTTTCAAACACAAAAGGGAGAAAGAAAGATAGCAAATTAGCCAATAAAAAGCTGCAGCAAATGAAAAAAGCCCTGAAAAAATAGCAGGCCTGAGCCAGAACTAGACAGCGGAGGAAGACCACTAGGGGTAAGGATGTGTAAATCATGCAATAAGATTGCGGGACACAACTCAAGAACATGTAAGGAGAGGCTGAAACAAAACCAGGCTGAAAATGCCACCACAAATCACCGAGCTGACCAACAAAATGATACGACAAAGAGAAGACTACGTAGCGTCTGCAACAAGAGAGAGAAGCATAACGCGAGAACTTGTCCAAATAGAACAGAGGAAAAAGATGAAGAAGATGACGAAGAAGATGCTGACAGAGAAGAGAGCGAGGAAGCGAGCGAAGCTGATGAAACCGAGGAGGAAGATGAGGAAGAAGAAGAAGAAGAAGAAGACGAGGAAGAAGAAGAAGCAGATGAAGAAATCGAAGAACCATCATCAAAAACGAGTGGGGGAGACAGAACGCAGAATCCAGCGCGTAGGCAAGCATCGCGGTCGCACGGTCCCGTTACGAGGGGTAATGCGAACAACAAGAGCAAGACAGAAGCAGCAACAACCATTGAAACAAATGCAGTGCACAATCTGAGAAGAAGCACCAGGAAAAGGACGTAGATCAACA
The DNA here is from genome assembly GCA_034509565.1 of Triticum monococcum. Lineage (NCBI taxonomy): Eukaryota > Viridiplantae > Streptophyta > Magnoliopsida > Poales > Poaceae > Triticum > Triticum monococcum. The sequence goes on from CM067845.1 coordinate 415,397,444, forward strand.
CATATGCAGTTTTACATTTTAAAAAACATATTAACTTCATCCTTTATATATATCGTATCGTATATAATATATATAGCTTGTGTTCAGTGGGTTGCAAAAAAAAGAATTCAACATGTAATACTGAAGTTAAAAAATGAAAAGATACAACATATGCCATACATACTTTGTGACCAATGTGCTGCGGGGGGGGGGGATGCTTGATAAAATGCAGTTCTCTTCTATATGAAAAGAAAATAAGATGAGAATGCCACTCTCAGAATGCGGTTCTCTTCTGTATGAAAAACCTGAGATCGGAATGTCATTTTGAGAATGCAGTTCTCTTTGTCGTATAGAATCTGACATGACCGTGAATCAATACAGAATGCAGTTAGAAAAGAAAAAAATGTAGAGTCAGACTAGGATTTACGTACACTGCAGTGCGTGCGTGGTGCGTTTAAAGCTTGCAGTGCAGTACGCTTCGAGTACACAGTGCAGTGCGCTTAATGCAAAAAATGTAAAAAAAACTTGCCTGCAGTGCGGATGAATTTTGAAACTCGACGACAAACACGTAGAATTCGTCTTGGCAGTCCCATGTGATAAGGTGAGATGCAGTGCGGATGCGTATATTTAAAAAAAACTTGGCTGCTACTCATATGAGAGAATGCAGTGCGCTGCGAACATGTTACAACTCACAAGGAGGAGTTGGCTGAAATCTCCATTATGTACATATTTGACATTGTCACCATCTGCCACCAAAAAAACACAAAAACTAACTAGACCGGTATATACAAAAGCACACAGCATGGTGTTAATAGTTTTGCACATCGAGAACTACACACAGCGACCATACATTACTGTTTACATAAAGTTCTGGAGCACACACGAAAAAGACATCAACACACATAGAAAAAGATCTGCTATCATTTATGCCTCATCCTGCTCCTGCGAATGCAGTCTTGGAGAGAAGCCAAGAGAAATGCAGTTCTTAGATCCTCCGGGAACTCGGTGACAACGACCATGTTTCCTGGGTGGAACAGAATCTGGAACAAAAACTCAGCCTTCCAATCCTGAATAACAGCTTCCTGCGATGAAGAAAAAAATAAAATAAACAAATATACAACATCATCTACGAAAAAAGAAACTGACGAAAAAAATATCAAGGAATGAGGAGATATTGCTGGGTTAAAAAGAAGATACTTGCACTACGCTTTGCGAATTTCACAACAAAGGTTTTGCCGTCGTAATATTGGGCCATCTTCAGAACATAAAAGCCGCACTCGTTGGGGCCCTGCTCAGGGGTGCCCAAATAGCTAGCTTTCTTTGAAACATCGACCCAGTCTACCGACTCCTTTCTCTTGTACTCCTTTTCTCCATAAACCTTCTTCAACAATGCAGTCATCCTGATCATCTGGTGGAAAATAAAAAAAATAAAAATACACATCACAACAAATATTGTTCAACACGCACACGCATGAAAAAAAACAAGAAAGGTGACAAAAGGAAAAAATTTACCATTTCAATGCGGTCGCTGTGGTATTCAGACTTATGCCACCTCGTCCTTTGATCAACCGGTCCGTTGTACCTCCTAGTGTCATGAATGTCAAGGGTCTCGCGGTGCCTATTCATCATGTATAGCGAATAATGCTGGTCTTTCATCCGTGGTAACAGAATCTGATTTTGTTTCATCAAATTTGTTGTGGGTTTGATGAGTGAAAAAGGATTACTGGGAAAAATAGGGAGAGAAAATAAATACAAAAAGGCTGAACAAAAGCAAATCTGATAACTTACTAATTTGCAATCAAGAAGGTTCTCGTCATCACGAACATAACGTTCGAACTGCTGTGCTGCATCTTCGACGTTAAACTTGCCGTGGACAAAAGGCAACACAACATTTCCATCTTCATCTCTATCCGCGTGATCATTCATTTGAAGCACATACTGCGTGTGGGTAATTCACAAAGAGAACGTTAATGCAGTTCACCTTAAGATGTTCGCTCCAACGCTTAATAAAAAAACGGATCACGCTTCTCTAAAAAACAGTATGCAGTTCACAAAATTCTCACCGTAAATTTGTTTCATTTGAGATGCATGGGTTAAGACACAAAAAAAATGTATGCAGTTCAGTACATTCTAAAAATGAATTATTATACACTATTTACTGTAGTTCACTCGAGCAGAAAAAAAATAAGAAAAAAGAGAAATACCGTGATAAACAAAGGGGACAGCAGAACGCGTTCCCCAGATCGATACCACATTCATACTCTCGTCATTCTTCCAGAACCTGATGATATGATCCATCAATTCCGAGTCCATAAAACCACCTTTGGTGAAAGTTAGGAACATGTAGTCCACAGTCACGGTGTAGACTTCGATAGGATTCCTGTGCATGAAAAGCGTGCACCTGCACAAAAGAAACGGCGAAGGTGGGGGGGTTAGTAGCACAAAAGCAAAACACAGAAAAGAACATTACACACATTAAAAATCAAAAAAATATAAAAAAACTAATGAAAAAAGAACTGACTCGCTGTATTTCTGCCTGAATTGTGTGCTCGTGATGAGTTGCAAGACTTTCCTCATCTCCACAAGATAGCTGAATCTCGCAGGATTCAACTTCTGTATAGGAGATCGAAACTTTGATGGCTTTTGCACAGGCCTCCTATTTGATAGAATTAGTGCCTCGCTGTCCGTCGGGCGTTCCACAGCTGCGCTCCTGGTCCTCCTAGGCACTGGTGGTGGCCTCTCAAAATCATCATCGCTATCTTCAGCATTAGGAGGGCTCACAGCTTTCTTCCCATGCTTGACATTGACAGGAGATTTCTCAAGAGCTTTTTCATTCGAAGTGCCGGCGCCACTCCTCAACATCTTACTGTTGGGGAACGCAGTAATTTCAAAAAATTTCCTACGCACACACAAGATCATGGTGATGCACAGCAACGAGAGGGAGAGTGTTGTCTACGTGTTGGGGAACGCAGTAATTTCAAAAATTTTCCTACGCACACGCAAGATCATGGTGATGTACAGCAACGAGAGGGGAGAGTATTGTCTACGTACCAACGCAGACCGACTGCGGAAGCGATCACACAACGTAGAGGAAGTAGTCGTACGTCTTCTCCCGATCCAACCGATCCAAGCACCGTTACTCCGGCACCTCCGAGTTCTTAGCACACGTTCAGCTCGATGACGTTCCTCGGGCTCCGATCCAGCAAAGCGTCGAGGAAGAGTTCCGTCAGCACGACGGCGTGATGACGATCTTGATGTACTACCGACGCAAGGCTTCGCCTAAGCACTACAACGGTACGATCGAGGTGGAATTTGGTGGCAGGGGGCACCGCACACGGCTAAGGAACGATCTCAAGGATCAAGTTGTGTGTCTATGGGGTGCCCCCTGCCCCCGTATATAAAGGCCAGGGGCAAGGGGGTCGGCCGGCTAGGAGGGAGGCGCAGGGAGGAGTCCCACTCCTACCGGGAGTAGGACTCCTTCCCCCAAATCCTATTCCTAGTAGGACTCTTCGGGAGAAAGAGAAGAGAGGGGGGCCGGCCCCTTCTCCTAGTCCTAATAGGACTAGGGAAGCGGGGTTCGGCCGGCTAGCTTGTGGGCTGCCCCTTCTCTCTTTTCCACTAAGGCCCAATAGGCCCATTTGCCTCCCGGGGGGTTCCGGTAACCCTCCCGGTAATCCGGTAAAATCCCGATTTCACCCGGAACACTTCCGGTGCCCAAACATAGGCTTCCAATATATCAATCTTTACGTCTCGACCATTTCGAGACTCCTCGTCATGTCCGTGATCTCATCCGGCACTCCGAACAACCTTCGGTACATCAAAATGCATAAACTCATAATAACTGTCATCGTAATGTTAAGCGTGCGGACCCTACGGTTCGAGAACAATGTAGACATGACCGAGACACGTTTCCGGTCAATAACCAATAGCGGGACCTGGATGCCCATATTGGCTCCTACATATTCTACGAAGATCTTTATCGGTCAGACCGCATAACAACATACGTTGTTCCCTTTGTCATCGGTATGTTACTTGCCCGAGATTCGATCGTCGGTATCCAATACCTAGTTCAATCTCGTTACCGGCAAGTCTCTTTACTCGTTCCGTAATACATCATCTCACAACTAACTTATTAGTTGCAGTGCTTGCAAGGCTTATGTGATGTGCATTACCGAGAGGGCCCAGAGATACCTCTCCGACAATCGGAGTGACAAACCCTAATCTCGAAATACGCCAACCCAACATCTACCATTGGAGACACCTGTAGTACTCCTTTATAATCACCCAGTTACGTTGTGACGTTTGGTAGTACCCAAAGTGTTCCTCCGGTAAACGGGAGTTGCATAATCTCATAGTTATAGGAACATGTATAAGTCATGAAGAAAGCAATAGCAACATACTAAACGATCGGGTGCTAAGCTAATGGGATGGGTCATGTCAATCAGATCATTCTACTAATGATGTGACCTCGTTAATCAAATAACAACTCCTTGTTCATGGTTAGGAAACATAACCATCTTTGATTAACGAGCTAGTCAAGTAGAGGCATACTAGTGACACTCTGTTGATCTATGTATTCACACATGTATTATGTTTCCGGTTAATACAATTCTAGCATGAATAATAAACATTTATCATGATATAAGGAAATAAATAATAGCTTTATTATTGCCTCTAGGGCATATTTCCTTCAATCTCCCACTTGCACTAGAGTCAATAATCTAGATTACACTGTAATGATTCTAACACCCATGGAGCCTTGGTGCTGATCATGTTTTGCTCGTGGAAGAGGCTTAGTCAACGGGTCTGCAACATTCAGATCCGTATGTATCTTGCAAATCTCTATGTCTCCCACCTGGACTAAATCCCGGATGGAGTTGAAGCGTCTCTTGATGTGTTTGGTTCTTTTGTGAAATCTGGATTCCTTTGCCAAGGCAATTGCACCAGTATTGTCACAGAAGATTTTCATTGGACCCGATGCACTAGGTATGACACCTAGATCGGATATGAACTCCTTCATCCAGACTCCTTCGTTCGCTGCTTCCGAAGCAGCAATGTACTCCGCTTCACATGTAGATCCCGCTACGACGCTTTGTTTAGAACTGCACCAACTGACAGCTCCACCGTTTAAAGTAAACACGTATCCGGTTTGCGATTTAGAATCGTCCGGATCAGTGTCAAAGCTTGCATCAACGTAACCTCTTACGGTGAGCTCTTTGTCACCTCCATATACGAGAAACATATCCTTAGTCCTTTTCAGGTATTTCAGGATGTTCTTGACCGCTGTCCAGTGATCCATTCCAGGATTACTTTGGTACCTCCCTGCTAAACTTATAGCAAGGCACACATCAGGTCTGGTACACAGCATTGCATACATGATAGAGCCTATGGCTGAAGCATAGGGAACATCTTTCATTTTCTCTCTATCTTCTGCAGTGGTCGGGCATTGAGTCCTACTCAACTTCACACCTTGTAGCACAGGCAAGAACCCTTTCTTTGCTTGATCCATCTTGAACTTCTTCAAAATTTTGTCAAGGTATGTGCATTGTGAAAGTCCAATTAAGCGTTTTGATCTATCTCTATAGATCTTTATGCCTAATATGTATGCAGCTTCCCCGAGGTCTTTCATCGAAAAACTTTTATTCAAGTATCCCTTTATGCTATCCAGAAATTCTATATCATTTCCAATCAGCAATATGTCATCCACATATAATATCAGAAATGCTACAGAGCTCCCACTCACTTTCTTGTAAATACAGGCTTCTCCAAAAGTCTGTATAAAGCCAAATGCTTTGATCACACTATCAAAGCGTTTATTCCAACTCCGAGATGCTTGTACCAGTCCATAAATGGATCGCTGGAGTTTGCATACTTTGTTAGCTCCTTTTGGATCGACAAAACCTTCTGGTTGTATCATATACAACTCTTCTTGCAGGAATCCATTCAGGAATGCAGTTTTGACATCCATCTGCCATATTTCATAATCATAAAATGCGGCAATTGCTAACATAATTCTGCCGGACTTAAGCATCGCTACGGGTGAGAAAGTCTCATCGTAGTCAACCCCTTGAACTTGTCGAAAACCTTTTGCGACAAGTCGAGCTTTATAGACAGTAACATTACCGTCAGCGTCAGTCTTTTTCTTGAAGATCCATTTATTCTCAATTGCTTGCCGATCATCGGGCAAGTCAACCAAAGTCCATACTTTGTTCTCATACATGGATCCCATCTCAGATTTCATGGCCTCAAGCCACTTTGCGGAATCTGGGCTCACCATCGCTTCTTCATAGTTCGTAGGTTCATCATGATCTAGTAGCATGACTTCCAGAACTGGATTACCGTACCACTCCGGTGCGGATCTCACTCTGGTTGATCTACGTGGTTCAGTAGAATCTTGCTCTGAAGTTTCATGATCTTCATCATTAGCTTCCTCACTGATTGGTATAGGTGTCGCAGAAACAGTTTTCTGTGATGTACTATTTTCCAATAAGGGAGCAGGTACAGCTACCTCGTCAAGTTCTACTTTCCTCCCACTCACTTCTTTCGAGAGAAACTCCTTCTCTAGAAATGATCCATTCTTAGCAACGAATGTCTTGCCTTCGGATCTGTGATAGAAGGTATACCCAACAGTTTCCTTTGGGTATCCTATGAAGACACATTTCTCCGCTTTGGGTTCGAGCTTATCAGGTTGAAGCTTTTTCACATAAGCATCGCAGCCCCAAACTTTAAGAAACGACAACTTTGGTTTCTTGCCAAACCATAGTTCATAAGGCGTCGTCTCAACGGATTTTGATGGTGCCCTATTTAACGTGAATGCGGCCGTCTCTAAAGCATAACCCCAAAACGATAGCGGTAAATCAGTAAGAGACATCATAGATCGCACCATATCTAGTAAAGTACGATTACGACGTTCGGACACACCATTACGCTGTGGTGTTCCGGGAGGCGTGAGTTGCGAAACTATTCCACAATTTTTCAAATGTACACCAAACTCGTAACTCAAATATTCTCCTCCACGATCAGATCGTAGAAACTTTATTTTCTTGTTACGATGATTTTCAACTTCACTCTGAAATTCTTTGAACCTTTCAAATGTTTCAGATTTATGTTTCATTAAGTAGATATACCCATATGTGCTTAAATCATCTGTGAAGTTGAGAAAATAACGATATCCGCCACGAGCCTCAATATTCATCGGACCACATACATCGGTATGTATGATTTCCAACAAATCTGTAGCTCTCTCCATAGTACCGGAGAACGGTGTTTTAGTCATCTTGCCTATGAGGCACGGTTCGCAAGTACCAAGTGATTCATAATCAAGTGATTCCAAAAGCCCATCAGTATGGAGTTTCTTCATGCGCTTTACACCGATATGACCTAAACGGCAGTGCCACAAATAAGTTGCACTATCATTATTAACTTTGCATCTTTAGGCTTCTACATTATGAATATGTGTATCACTATCTTCGAGATTCAACAAGAATAGACCACTCTTCAAAGGTGCATGACCATAAAAGATATTATTCATATAAATAGAACAACCATTATTCTCTGATTTAAATGAATAACCGTCTCGCATTAAACAAGATCCAGATATAATGTTCATGCTCAACGCTGGCACCAAATAACAATTATTTAGGTCTAATATTAATCCCGAAGGTAGATGTAGAGGTAGCGTGCCGACCGCGATCACATCGACTTTGGAACCGTTTCCCACGCGCATCGTCACCTCGTCCTTTGCTAGTGTCCGCTTATTCCGTAGTCCCTGTTTCGAGTTGCAAATATTAGCAACAGAACCAGTATCAAATACCCAGGTGCTACTGCGAGCTCTAGTAAGGTACACATCAATAACATGTATATCACATATACCTTTGCTCACTTTGCCATCCTTCTTATCCGCCAAATACTTGGGGCAGTTCCGCTTCCAGTGACCAGTCTGCTTGCAGTAGAAGCACTCAGTTTCAGGCTTAGGTCCAGACTTGGGTTTCTTTTCCTGAGCAGCAACTTGCTTGCTGTTCTTCTTGAAGTTTCCCTTCTTCTTTCCTTTGCCCTTTTTCTTGAAACTAGTGGTTTTGTTAACCATCAACACTTGATGCTCCTTTTTGATTTCTACCTCCGCAGCTTTCAGCATTGCGAAGAGCTCAGGAATAGTCTTGTTCATCCCTTGCATATTATAGTTCATCACGAAGCTCTTGTAGCTTGGTGGCAGTGATTGGAGAATTTTGTCAATGACGCAGTCATCTGGAAGATTAACTCCCATCTGAATCAAGTGATTATTATACCCAGACATCTTGAGTATATGCTCACTGACAGAACTGTTCTCCTCCATCTTACAGCTATAGAACTTATTGGAGACTTCATATCTCTCAATTCGGGCATTTGCTTGAAATATTAACTTCAACTCCTGGAACATCTCATATGCTCCATGACGTTCAAAACGTTGTTGAAGTCCCGATTCTAAGCCGTAAAGCATGGCACACTGAACTATCAAGTAGTCATCAGCTTTGCTCTGCCAAACGTTCATAACATCTGGCGTTGCTCCAGCAGCAGGCCTGTCACCCAGCGGTGCTTCCAGGACGTAATTCTTCTGTGCAGCAATGAGGATAATCCTCAGGTTACGGACCCAGTCCGTGTAGTTGCTACCATCATATTTCAACTTTGCTTTCTCAAGGAACGCATTAAAATTCAACGGAACAATAGCACGAGCCATCTATCTACAAGCAACATAAACAAGCAAGATACTATCATGTACTAAGTTCATGATAAGTTTAAGTTCAGTTAATCAAATTACTTAGGAACTCCCACTTAGATAGACATCCCTCTAATCCTCTAAGTGATCACGTGATCCAAATCAACTAAACCATAACCGATCATCACGTGAGATGGAGTAGTTTTCAATGGTGAACATCGTTATGTTGATCATATCTACTATATGATTCACGCTCGACCTTTCGGTCTCTGTGTTCCGAGGCCATATCTGCATATGCTAGGCTCGTCAAGTATAACCCGAGTATTCTGCGTGTGCAAAACTGGCTTGCACCCGTTGTAGATGGACGTAGAGCTTATCACACCCGATCATCACGTGGTGTCTGGGCACGACGAACTTTGGCAACGGTGCATACTCAGGGAGAACACTTCTTGATAATTTAGTGAGAGATCATCTTATAATGCTACCGTCAATCAAAGCAAGATAAGATGCATAAAAGGATAAACATCACATGCAATCAATATAAGTGATATGATATGGCCATCATCATCTTGTGCTTGTGATCTCCATCTCCGAAGCACCGTCATGATCACCATCGTCACCGGCGCGACGCCTTGATCTCCATCGTAGCATCGTTGTCGTCTCGCCAATCTTATGCTTCCACGACTATTACTACCGTTTAGTAATCTAGTAAAGCATTACATCGCGATTGCATTGCATACAATAAAGCGACAACCATATGGCTCCTGCCAGTTGCCGATAACTTAGTTACAAAACATGATCATCTCATACAATAAAATCAGCATCATGCCTTGACCGTATCACATCACAACATACCCTGCAAAAACAAGTTAGACGTCCTCTACTTTGTTGTTGCAAGTTTTACGTGGCTGCTACGGGCTTAAGTAAGAACTCATCTCACCTACGCATCAAAACCACAACGATAGTTCGTCAAATAGACTCCGTTTTAACCTTCTCAAGGACCGGGCGTAGTCACACTTGGTTCAACTAAAGTTGGAGAGACAGTCTTCCGCAAGCCATCTATGTGCAAAGCACGTCGAGGGAACCGGTCTCGCGTAAGAGTACGCGTAAGGTTGGTCCGGATCGTCTCAACCAACAATACCGCTGAACCAAAGTATGACATGCTGGTAGGCAGTATGACTTGTATCGCCCACAACTCACTTGTGTTCTACTCGTGCATATAACATCAAACCATAAAACCTAGGCTCGGATGCCACTGTTGGGGAACGCAGTAATTTCAAAAAATTTCCTACGCACACGCAAGATCATGGTGATGTACAGCAACGAGAGGGGAGAGTATTGTCTACGTACCAACGCAGACCGACTGCGGAAGCGATCACACAACGTAGAGGAAGTAGTCTACGTCTTCTCCCGATCCAACCGATCCAAGCACCGTTACTCCGGCACCTCCGAGTTCTTAGCACACGTTCAGCTCGATGACGTTCCTCGGGCTCCGATCCAGCAAAGCGTCGAGGAAGAGTTCCGTCAGCACGACGGCGTGATGACGATCTTGATGTACTACCGACGCAGGGCTTCGCCTAAGCACTACAACGGTACGATCGAGGTGGAATTTGGTGGCAGGGGGCACCGCACACGGCTAAGGAATGATCTCAAGGATCAAGTTGTGTGTCTATGGGGTGCCCCCTGCCCCCGTATATAAAGACCAGGGGCAAGGGGGTCGGCCGGCTAGGAGGGAGGCGCAGGGAGGAGTCCCACTCCTACCGGGAGTAGGACTCCTTCCCCCAAATCCTATTCCTAGTAGGACTCTTCGGGAGAAAGAGAAGAGAGGGGGGCCGGCCCCTTCTCCTAGTCCTAATAGGACTAGGGAAGGGGGGTTCGGCTGGCTAGCTTGTGGGCTGCCCCTTCTCTCTTTTCCACTAAGGCCCAATAGGCCCATTTGCCTCCCGGGGGGTTCCGGTAACCCTCCCGGTAATCCGGTAAAATCCCGATTTCACCCGGAACACTTCCGGTGCCCAAACATAGGCTTCCAATATATCAATCTTTACGTCTCGACCATTTCGAGACTCCTCGTCATGTCCGTGATCTCATCCGGGACTCCGAACAACCTTCGGTACATCAAAATGCATAAACTCATAATAACTGTCATCGTAACGTTAAGCGTGCGGACCCTACGGTTCGAGAACAATGTAGACATGACCGAGACATGTTTCCGGTCAATAACCAATAGCGGGACCTGGATGCCCATATTGGCTCCTACATATTCTACGAAGATCTTTATCGGTCAGACCGCATAACAACATACGTTGTTCCCTTTGTCATCGGTATGTTACTTGCCCGAGATTCGATCGTCGGTATCCAATACCTAGTTCAATCTCGTTACCGGCAAGTCTCTTTACTCGTTCCGTAATACATCATCTCACAACTAACTTATTAGTTGCAGTGCTTGCAAGGCTTATGTGATGTGCATTACCGAGAGGGCCCAGAGATACCTCTCCGACAATCGGAGTGACAAACCCTAATCTCGAAATACGCCAACCCAACATCTACCATTGGAGACACCTGTAGTACTCCTTTATAATCACCCAGTTACGTTGTGACGTTTGGTAGTACCCAAAGTGTTCCTCCGGTAAACGGGAGTTGCATAATCTCATAGTTATAGGAACATGTATAAGTCATGAAGAAAGCAATAGCAACATACTAAACGATCGGGTGCTAAGCTAATGGGATGGGTCATGTCAATCAGATCATTCTACTAATGATGTGACCTCGTTAATCAAATAACAACTCCTTGTTCATGGTTAGGAAACATAACCATCTTTGATTAACGAGCTAGTCAAGTAGAGGCATACTAGTGACACTCTGTTGGTCTATGTATTCACACATGTATTATGTTTCCGGTTAATACAATTCTAGCATGAATAATAAACATTTATCATGATATAAGGAAATAAATAATAGCTTTATTATTGCCTCTAGGGCATATTTCCTTCACTACGTACCAACGCAGACCGACTGCGGAAGCGATCACACAACATAGAGGAAGTAGTCGTACGTCTTCTTCCCGATCCGACCGATCCAAGTACCGTTACTCCGGCACCTCCGAGTTCTTAGCACACGTTCAGCTCGATGACGTTCCTCGGGCTCCGATCCAGCAAAGCGTCGAGGAAGAGTTCCGTCAGCACGACGGCGTGATGACGATCTTGATGTACTACCGACGCAGGGCTTCGCCTAAGCACTACAACGGTACGATCGAGGTGGAATTTGGTGGCAGGGGGCACCGCACACGGCTAAGGAAAGATCTCAAGGATCAAGTTGTCTTGGGGTGCCCCCTGCCCCCGTATATAAAGGACCAGGGGAGGGGGTTCGGCCGGCTAGGGGGAGAGGGCGCAGGAGGAGTCCTACTCCCACCGGGAGTAGGACTCCCCCCCTCAATCCTATTCCAATTAGGACTCAAGGGGGGAAAGAGAAGAGAGGGGGCCGGCCCACTTCTCCTAGTCCAACTAGGACTTGGGGAAAGGGGGGGCGCCGGCCAGCTTGTGGGCTGCCTCTTTTCTCTTTTCCACTAAGGCCCAATAGGCCCATTAGCCTCCCGGGGGGTTCCGGTAACCCTCCCGGTATTCCGGTAAAATCCCGATTTCACCCGGAACACTTCCGGTGTCCAAACATAGGCTTCCAATATATCAATCTTTACGTCTCGACCATTTCGAGACTCCTCGTCATGTCCGTGATCTCATCCGGGACTCCGAACAACCTTTGGTACATCAAAATGCATAAACTCATAATAACTGTCATCGTAACGTTAAGCGTGCGGACCCTACGGTTCGAGAACAATGTAGACATGACCGAGACACGTCTCCGGTCAATAACCAATAGCGGGACCTAGATGCCCATATTGGCTCCTACATATTCTACGAAGATCTTTATCGGTCAGACCGCATAACAACATACGTTGTTCCCTTTGTCATCGGTATGTTACTTGCCCGAGATTCGATCGTCGGTATCCAATAACTAGTTCAATCTCGTTACCGGCAAGTCTCTTTACTCGTTCCGTAATACATCATCTCACAACTAACTTATTAGTTGCAGTGCTTGCAAGGCTTATGTGATGTGCATTACCGAGAGGGCCCAGAGATACCTCTCCGACAATCGGAGTGACAAACCCTAATCTCGAAATACGCCAACCCAACATTTAACATTGGAGACACCTGTAGTACTCCTTTATAATCACCCAGTTACGTTGTGACGTTTGGTAGTACCCAAAGTGTTCCTCCGGTAAACGGGAGCTGCATAATCTCATAGTTATAGGAACATGTATAAGTCATGAAGAAAGCAATAGCAACATACTAAACGATCGGGTGCTAAGCTAATGGAATGGGTCATGTCAATCAGATCATTCTACTAATGATGTGACCTCGTTAATCAAATAACAACTCCTTGTTCATGGTTAGGAAACATAACCATCTTTGATTAACGAGCTAGTCAAGTAGAGGCATACTAGTGACACTCTGTTGGTCTATGTATTCACACATGTATTATGTTTCCGGTTAATACAATTCTAGCATGAATAATAAACATTTATCATGAAGTAAGGAAATAAATAATAACTTTATTATTGCCTCTAGGGCATATTTCCTTTAGTCTCCCACTTGCACTAGAGTCAATAATCTAGATTACACAGTAATGATTCTAACACCCATGGAGCCTTGGTGTTGATCATGTTTTGCTCGTGGAAGAGGCTTAGTCAACGGGTCTGCAACATTCAGATCCGTATGTATCTTGCAAATCTCTATGTCTCCCACCTGGACTAAATCCCGGATGGAGTTGAAGCGTCTCTTGATGTGTTTGGTTCTTTTGTGAAACCTGGATTCCTTTGCCAAGGCAATTGCACCAGTATTGTCACAGAAGATTTTCATTGGACCCGATGCACTAGGTATGACACCTAGATCGGATATGAACTCCTTCATCCAGACTCCTTCGTTTGCTGCTTCCGAAGCAGCAATGTACTCCGCTTCACATGTAGATCCCGCTACGACGCTTTGTTTAGAACTGCACCAACTGACAGCTCCACCGTTTAAAGTAAACACGTATCCGGTTTGCGATTTAGAATCGTCCGGATCAGTGTCAAAGCTTGCATCAACGTAACCTCTTACGGTGAGCTCTTTGTCACCTCCATATACGAGAAACATATCCTTAGTCCTTTTCAGGTATTTCAGGATATTCTTGACCGTTGTCCAGTGATCCACTCCTGGATTACTTTGGTACCTCCCTGCTAAACTTATAGCAAGGCACACATCAGGTCTGGTACACAGCATTGCATACATGATAGAGCCTATGGCTGAAGCATAGGGAACATCTTTCATTTTCTCTCTATCTTCTGCAGTGGTCGGGCATTGAGTTTGACTCAACTTCACACCTTGTAACACAGGCAAGAACCCTTTCTTTGCTTGATCCATTTTGAACTTCTTCAAAATCTTGTCAAGGTATGTGCTCTGTGAAAGTCCAATTAAGCGTTTTGATCTATCTCTATAGATCTTTATGCCTAATATGTAAGCAGCTTCCCCGAGGTCTTTCATCAAAAAACTTTTATTCAAGTATCCCTTTATGCTATCCAGAAATTCTATATCATTTCCAATCAGCAATATGTCATCCACATATAATATCAGAAATGCTACAGAGCTCCCACTCACTTTCTTGTAAATACAGGCTTCTCCAAAAGTCTGTATAAAGCCAAATGCTTTGATCACACTATCAAAGCGTTTATTCCAACTCCGAGATGCTTGTACCAGTCCATAAATGGATCGCTGGAGTTTGCATACTTTGTTAGCTCCTTTTGGATCGACAAAACCTTCTGGTTGTATCATATACAACTCTTCTTGCAGGAATCCATTCAGGAATGCAGTTTTGACATCCATCTGCCATATTTCATAATCATAAAATGCGGCAATTGCTAACATAATTCTGCCGGACTTAAGCATCGCTACGGGTGAGAAAGTCTCATCGTAGTCAACCCCTTGAACTTGTCGAAAACCTTTTGCGACAAGTCGAGCTTTATAGACAGTAACATTACTGTCAGCGTCAGTCTTTTTCTTGAAGATCCATTTATTCTCAATTGCTTGCCGATCATCGGGCAAGTCAACCAAAGTCCATACTTTGTTCTCATACATGGATCCCATCTCAGATTTCATGGCCTCAAGCCACTTTGCGGAATCTGGGCTCACCATCGCTTCTTCATAGTTCGTAGGTTCATCATGATCTAGTAGCATGACTTCCAGAACTGGATTACCGTACCACTCCGGTGCGGATCTCACTCTGGTTGATCTACGTGGTTCAGTAGAATCTTGCTCTGAAGTTTCATGATCTTCATCATTAGCTTCCTCACTGATTGGTATAGGTGTCGCAGAAACAGTTTTCTGTGATGTACTATTTTCCAATAAGGGAGCAGGTACAGCTACCTCGTCAAGTTCTACTTTCCTCCCACTCACTTCTTTCGAGAGAAACTCCTTCTCTAGAAATGATCCATTCTTAGCAACGAATATCTTGCCTTCGGATCTGTGATAGAAGGTATACCCAACAGTTTCCTTTGGGTATCCTATGAAGACACATTTCTCCGCTTTGGGTTCGAGCTTATCAGGTTGAAGCTTTTTCACATAAGCATCGCAGCCCCAAACTTTAAGAAACGACAACTTTGGTTTCTTGCCAAACCATAGTTCATAAGGCGTCGTCTCAACGGATTTTGATGGTGCCCTATTTAACATGAATGCGGCCGTCTCTAAAGCATAACCCCAAAACGATAGCGGTAAATCAGTAAGAGACATCATAGATCGCACCATATCTAGTAAAGTACGATTACAATGTTCGGACACACCATTACGCTGTGGTGTTCCGGGTGGCGTGAGTTGCGAAACTATTCCACAATTTTTCAAATGTACACCAAACTCGTAACTCAAATATTCTCCTCCACGATCAGATCGTAGAAATTTTATTTTCTTGTTACGATGATTTTCAACTTCACTCTGAAATTCCTTGAACTTTTCAAATGTTTCAGACTTATGTTTCATTAAGTAGATATACCCATATCTGCTTAAATCATCTGTGAAGGTGAGAAAATAACGATATCCGCCACGAGCTTCAATATTCATCGGACCACATACATCGGTATGTATGATTTCCAACAAATCTGTTGCTCTTTCCATAGTACCGGAGAACGGTGTTTTAGTCATCTTGCCTATGAGGCACGGTTCGCAAGTACCAAGTGATTCATAATCAAGTGATTCCAAAAGCCCATCAGTATGGAGTTTCTTCATGCGCTTTACACCGATATGACCTAAACGGCAGTGCCACAAATAAGTTGCACTATCATTATTAACTTTGCATCTTTTGGCTTCTACATTATGAATATGTGTATTACTATCTTCGAGATTCAACAAGAATAGACCACTCTTCAAAGGTGCATGACCATAAAAGATATTATTCATATAAATAGAACAACCATTATTCTCTGATTTAAATGAATAACCGTCTCGCATTAAACAAGATCCAGATATAATGTTCATGCTCAACGCTGGCACCAAATAACAATTATTTAGGTCTAATATTAATCCCGAAGGTAGATGTAGAGGTAGCGTGCCGACCGCGATCACATCGACTTTGGAACCGTTTCCCACGCGCATCGTCACCTCGTCCTTTGCTAGTGTCCGCTTATTCCGTAGTCCCTGTTTCGAGTTGCAAATATTAGCAACAGAACCAGTATCAAATACCCAGGTGCTACTGCGAGCTCTAGTAAGGTACACATCAATAACATGTATATCACATATACCTTTGCTCACTTTGCCATCCTTCTTATCCGCCAAATACTTGGGGCAGTTCCGCTTCCAGTGACCAGTCTGCTTGCAGTAGAAGCACTCAGTTTCAGGCTTAGGTCCAGACTTGGGTTTCTTCTCTTGAGCAGCAACTTGCTTACTGTTCTTTTTGAAGTTTCCCTTCTTCTTCCCTTTGCCCTTCTTCTTGAAACTAGTGGTTTTGTTAACCATCAACACTTGATGCTCCTTCTTGATTTCTACCTCCGTAGCTTTTAGCATTGCGAAGAGCTCGGGAACAGTCTTGTTCATCCCTTGCATATTATAGTTCATCACGAAGCTCTTGTAGCTTGGTGGCAGTGATTGGAGAATTCTGTTAATGACGCAGTCATCTGGAAGATTAACTCCCATCTAAATCAAGTGATTATTATACCCAGACATCTTGAGTATATGCTCACTGACAGAACTGTTCTCCTCCATCTTACAGCTATAGAACTTATTGGAGACTTCATATCTCTCAATTCGGGCATTTGCTTGAAATATTAACTTCAACTCCTGGAACATCTCATATGCTCCATGACGTTCAAAACGTCGTTGAAGTCCCGATTCTAAGCCGTAAAGCATGGCACACTGAACTATCGAGTAGTCATCAGCTTTGCTCTGCCAGACGTTCATAACATCTGGCGTTGCTCCAGCAGCAGGCCTGTCACCCAGCGGTGCTTCCAGGACGTAATTCTTTTGTGCAGCAATGAGGATAATCCTCAGGTTACGGACCCAGTCCGTGTAATTGCTACCATCATCTTTCAACTTTGCTTTCTCAAGGAACGCATTAAAATTCAACGGAACAATAGCACGAGCCATCTATCTACAAGCAACATAAACAAGCAAGATACTAGCAGGTACTAAGTTCATGATAAGTTTAAGTTCAGTTAATCAAATTACTTAGGAACTCCCACTTAGATAGACATCCCTCTAATCCTCTAAGTGATTACGTGATCCAAATCAACTAAACCATAACCGATCATCACGTGAGATGGAGTAGTTTTCAATGGTGAACATCGTCATGTTGATCATATCTACTATATGATTCACGCTCGACCTTTCGGTCTCTGTGTTCCGAGGCCATATCTGCATATGCTAGGCTCGTCAAGTATAACCTGAGTATTCTGCGTGTGCAAAACTGGCTTGCACCCGTTGTAGATGGACGTAGAGCTTATCACACCCGATCATCACGTGGTGTCTGGGCACGACGAACTTTGGCAACGGTGCATACTCAGGGAGAACACTTCTTGATAATTTAGTGAGAGATCATCTTATAATGCTACCTTCAATCAAAGCAAGATAAGATGCATAAAAGGATAAACATCACATGCAATCAATATAAGTGATATGATATGGCCATCATCATCTTGTGCTTGTGATCTCCATCTCCGAAGCATCGTCATGATCACCATCGTCACCGGCGCGACACCTTGATCTCCATCGTAGCATCGTTGTCGTCTCTCCAATCTTATGCTTCCACGACTATTACTACCGTTTAGTAATCTAGTAAAGCATTACATCGCGATTGCATTGCATACAATAAAGCGACAACCATATGGCTCCTGCCAGTTGCCGATAACTTAGTTACAAAACATGATCATCTCATACAATAAAATCAGCATCATGCCTTGACCATATCACATCACAACATACCCTGCAAAAACAAGTTAGACGTCCTCTACTTTGTTGTTGCAAGTTTTACGTGGCTGCTACGGGCTTTAAGTAAGAACTCATCTCACCTACGCATCAAAAGCACAACGATAGTTCGTCAAATAGACTCCGTTTTAACCTTCTCAAGGACCGGGCGTAGTCACACTTGGTTCAACTAAAGTTGGAGAGACAGTCTTCCCCAAGCCATCTATGTGCAAAGCACGTCGAGGGAACCGGTCTCGCGTAAGAGTACGCGTAATGTTGGTCCGGATCGTCTCAACCAACAATACCGCCAAACCAAAGTATGACATGCTGGTAGGCAGTATGACTTGTATCGCCCACAACTCACTTGTGTTCTACTCGTGCATATAACATCAAACCATAAAACCTGGGCTCGGATGCCACTGTTGGGGAACGCAGTAATTTCAAAAAATTTCCTACGCACACGCAAGATCATGGTGATGCACAGCAAGGAGAGGGGAGAGTGTTGTCTACGTACCAACGCAGACCGACTGCGGAAGCGATCACACAACATAGAGGAAGTAGTCGTACGTCTTCTTCCCGATCCGACCGATCCAAGTACCGTTACTCCGGCACCTCCGAGTTCTTAGCACACGTTCAGCTCGATGACGTTCCTCGGGCTCCGATCCAGCAAAGCGTCGAGGAAGAGTTCCGTCAGCACGACGGCGTGATGACGATCTTGATGTACTACCGACGCAGGGCTTCGCCTAAGCACTACAACGGTACGATCGAGGTGGAATTTGGTGGCAGGGGGCACCGCACACGGCTAAGGAAAGATCTCAAGGATCAAGTTGTCTTGGGGTGCCCCCTGCCCCCGTATATAAAGGACCAGGGGAGGGGGTTCGGCCGGCTAGGGGGAGAGGGCGCAGGAGGAGTCCTACTCCCACCGGGAGTAGGACTTCCCCCCTCAATCCTATTCCAATTAGGACTCAAGGGGGGAAAGAGAAGAGAGGGGGCCGGCCCACTTCTCCTAGTCCTACTAGGACTTGGGGAAAGGGGGGGCGCCGGCCAGCTTGTGGGCTGCCTCTTTTCTCTTTTCCACTAAGGCCCAATAGGCCCATTAGCCTCCTGGGGGGTTCCGGTAACCCTCCCGGTATTCCGGTAAAATCCCGATTTCACCCGGAACACTTCCGGTGTCCAAACATAGGCTTCCAATATATCAATCTTTACGTCTCGACCATTTCGAGACTCCTCGTCATGTCCGTGATCTCATCCGGGACTCCGAACAACCTTCGGTACATCAAAATGCATAAACTCATAATAACTGTCATCGTAACGTTAAGCGTGCGGACCCTACGGTTCGAGAACAATGTAGACATGACCGAGACACGTCTCCGGTCAATAACCAATAGCGGGACCTGGATGCCCATATTGGCTCCTACATATTCTACGAAGATCTTTATCGGTCAGACCGCATAACAACATACGTTGTTCCCTTTGTCATCGGTATGTTACTTGCCCGAGATTCGATCATCGGTATCCAATACCTAGTTCAATCTCGTTACCGGCAAGTCTCTTTACTCGTTCCGTAATACATCATCTCACAACTAACTTATTAGTTGCAGTGCTTGCAAGGCTTATGTGATGTGCATTACCGAGAGGGCCCAGAGATACCTCTCCGACAATCGGAGTGACAAACCCTAATCTCGAAATACGCCAACCCAACATTTACCATTGGAGACACCTGTAGTACTCCTTTATAATCACCCAGTTACGTTGTGACGTTTGGTAGTACCCAAAGTGTTCCTCCGGTAAACGGGAGCTGCATAATCTCATAGTTATAGGAACATGTATAAGTCATGAAGAAAGCAATAGCAACATACTAAACGATCGGGTGCTAAGCTAATGGAATGGGTCATGTCAATCAGATCATTCTACTAATGATGTGACCTCGTTAATCAAATAACAACTCCTTGTTCATGGTTAGGAAACATAACCATCTTTGATTAACGAGCTAGTCAAGTAGAGGCATACTAGTGACACTCTGTTGGTCTATGTATTCACACATGTATTATGTTTCCGGTTAATACAATTCTAGCATGAATAATAAACATTTATCATGAAGTAAGGAAATAAATAATAACTTTATTATTGCCTCTAGGGCATATTTCCTTCACTTACACACAGGTTCTTTCACAACCTTAACGGGGGGTTCATCAAGGACAACTTTCTGAATAGTTGGAGTATGAACCTGAGTTTCAAACAAGGAAATACCACCTTGGTGTGTGCCTTCATCAAAGCCTGCACAAAAAAATGGATAATGAGCAAAATGAAAAAACAATCATCAAGTTCCCTAAGGAAAAGTCATTTTAAACACACAAATGGGGTTCTACTAAAAAGCTTAACAAAAGTAGTGGACCTCCCCTCTCTGTACCAATGAAGTTCACTTAATAAAAAAGGTGTGTGACTGGAAAAAAAATGTAATAACCTTCTTTAAAAATTAAAAGTGAAGTCAGGTCCATACAGCAATGCGACGACGTCAGCCAACTATAGAGCATAGCCTTCCTGATGTAGCCAATGTGCTCCTTCCCAAACTTGGCAATCATTTCACCATCCCAGGTCTGCATGAATTGGAACATGTAAAATCCACAATCATGCCTGCAAATAAAACCAACACAAAACACATTAATAATGCAGTTCACTCAGTAATGAAAGAGCTACTCATGTTAGAAAACAATGCAGCTCCATACACACAAGAGACCGAGGGAGAACAACCAATAACACATTAGTAATGCAGTTCGCTCAAGGGAAAAGGTGCCTCTAATTTAGTAAAAACAATGTAGCTCACTTACACAAAAAAAATGAAGGAGGAAAAAGAAAAAAGGAGAACAGGTACAAACCCGTTTCCCTGTTGCGGGACATTAATATGAGTCAGCGCAAAGCCGTCCAGGGTGGGAGGGTTCAACGGCTCGTCGCAGCTTGCGCCGCCATCTTTCCAGACTTTTTTGATGTTCCTGACCATTTTCCTGAAGACAACATTTGCAGCAGCGTTGTCTCCTTCATTCAATGAGTCGAGAAGCTCAAAGCGCTTCTCTCGCAGGTTCAAAGTGACCAAGCAGTAGTGGCCTATCGCGTCCTTCATTGTTGCGGGAGGAGGGTCAAATGTTGCAAACATAATCTGAAATAAAAAAAAGAATAAAACAAACCGGATGAGAAAAAATAGAAAAAACAGAAAACTTATTTTCAAGATGACGAAATATGGTCAAGATGCGTTACCAAGTTTTTCTTGTCCACACGTTCCTCTGCGCTTGAAGAAAACATCTTTTTCAAAGCCCTATTTGTGGCACCGCCGTTCCAAATGGAATTCTGCAAAAAAGACAAAACCAGAGAGTTAATGAAAATGGTTATAGCACAAATAAAAATTGGATGAGGGGATAAAATATAAATTAATGAAAATGCTTACACATAGGTTGTACGGGACAATCATAGTTTGAGATTCTTTGAACCTTTCAGCTAGCATAGACACGCCAATGTTTGCGAGGCGCGTGCTCAGCGTTCCATACGACCAAAAAGACTCGCCAACATGACCGATAGTAATATCACCAAACTCGCCCTTGAACGCAACTAGATGCCTTCAGACAAGAAGAAAAAAGCACAGCAAAAAGTGATAAGATGGGAGCGTCCCTGAAAAAAATAATATATTAATTAACCGGGGCGTAAGACAAAAAATGTCGTACTGCTTCTTCTTGTCCCACCTAGCCCTCGTAACAGCGTCATACAACTCATTGTATCTTCTCATAAGAGCTGGATCAATCCTTGAAGGAGTAACAACAGGTAATTCCTCATCTGCATACAGAGTGGGAACGATATCAGATGATAAAACACACACGGTCCATTTCGCCCCCGGGAAAAAGAACAAAAATAATGCAGTTCGCTTACCTTCGGTTTCAGAATAAACTTCCTTCTGCTGCTCATATACATCTTCGCTGAGCGTCAAGTGCTCCAGCCCGGTAATATCATCGTCAAGCGGCGCTTGATTGCTCATGTCCTGAGAAAGTCTTGGCTGTTCCTCTTCGGAATCAATCGAAACTGTCTCAGGTGGGACTTTGGTTGTATCGGCTGGGAAAGCCAGATTGCCGACAGATTGCTCGGGGGCGCGAGGGACCACACAAAATTTCTCAGGCACCTCATCGCCAACCAACAAAATAGTAGGCACAACAACACCATCGATGCCAGCGGATGTCCCGGCATCGTCAAATCCGACTCTACGAGTTCCTTCTGTCTCTTCTGCAACTTCAACTGTAACACCAGGAGCTCCTTCTTTCTCTTCATGCTTATCACAATCCAGGATATCCTCCCTTCCTTCTCTCTCTTGTGCCTTATCAGCCTCAACAGGACACTCCCCTCCTTCTCTACCTTCTGCCTTATCAACCTCCGCATCAGGCTCCTCCCCTCCTCTCCCTTCCACATTATCATCCCCAATGTTGCGCTCCGCTTGGATTTCAACATTTAATCCGCAGTTCTGATGAGTTAAAAAATAAAACACATTACACAAAAAAGATAGAATGCAGTTCACTAATAAAACGGACCATGAAGCTCCCACGAAAAATAAAAAATAAAACACAAAAATGCAAAAATTCTCTATACTCACCAGGGAAGCATCGTCGCCTTCCATCTCTTTACACTTGTCAGCCTCCTCATCCTTGCCAGCGTCGTCACCATCTGCCTCCTTCACATGTATCTCCACGTTTGATTCGGCAACCTAAAAAACATTAAAACATAAATAAAACTATTATCCAAATCTGCAGTTCCACAACTAAAAAACCAACACCAGATCATGCAGTTCACTGCTAAAAAAAAGATGATGCTTCTTCTCTAGACAACAACTGCAGTGCACTACCACTTCTGGTGCATAAAAATACAAAAAAAGTTAAAAACTGCAGTTCGCTGCCACTGCTGGTGCAAAAAAAATATGATTGTTTGTTTTGGACACTACAAAAAAATCAAACAATGAAGTTCACTGTAACAAAAAAATAAAATAGGAAGAAATCAAACCTTGTCGATGACGACTTCGTCAATAGGATTGTCTTTGGCAGCTTCGTCAACGGGGGATAATGGCCTGTCAAACAAGTAATCAGAATCAACACCGTCGTGGTCCTGGTGGTCATCAACACGACAAGCGTTAGCCTTGGAAGATTCTCCAACACACTGCGAAAAGAACAAAAGGATAGAAAAAACAAATAGTCAATGCCACAAACGCACGGAAAAAATAGATAGCAAAATATGGGTAAAAAAATTGTTCACATATGGAAAAAAGACATACATCCACATCTGCGGGGTCGGGCAAAGAAGGCCGGACAACATCTTCATGCCTGTTCATTTCCTTCACGATTGCATCCGCTTCCTGCTCATATGTAGCACACCTGTCATCCTGAGACTGCTTAAACTGAACGAATGAAGATCTGATATTCGTTACAGCCTGCTTAAGGAATTCAAGCTGCCCACGGTCAAAGTTATGAGCGGCCTCGATTTCTGCTTCAGAAGGGCCTTTGCCTTCAGGAAACAACCCGGCAATATTCCTCATCCTGGAACCGGATGTTGGGAAATCACTAGTTATATTGATGACCCTATCGAGAAGCTCATCGACCTGAACAAATTTATTACGATCAGTAGAAGCATGGCCAGAAAAACCTCCAGCAGCCGCCCTAGCAAGAGGCTCCCTAGCAAGAGGCTCACAAAACATTTCAGGGGCTTCGGCAACTGCAGTCCGCTTGTACACAATATCCGCTTCCGCCTTCCACTGAAAAAATTAACAAAAAAAAAGAGATGCAGTTCACAAAAAAAGTACATAAGAGGTTCACATTTAGCATGCGCGAAAAAAAGGAATAAAAACAAAAACAAAGCATGGCTATGCACTTACCGGCAGCTTGCCAAACTTGTAAGAGTCCAGGTGTATCTTTCCCCTGACAATGATGTCGGCGTTGTGAATCTTCTTCAACTGCACATGGGACAGTATTGCGGCGCGTGGAGTGCGTTTATCCATCACCGATACTTTTCGAAGATTCAAGGAATCCAGGTACATGAACAGGGGAACGATGGTGCAACCCTCAGCGCAGTTCTGCTTGCTCCCTTTAGAATTCCACTTGTACACAGCGGCCTGCAGCTCGTCGACAACAAGCTGACAAAAGTCCATGCTAGCCATAGATGCAATATCCAAGTTTTCAACCATAGCAGCTACCCTGGACAACCGAGTTGCGGGGCTAGGACAAAGCAAGCACTGGAAGACAATGAGAAAAAAAACCTTCACCGTCTTATCAACCTTCGCAGGGTCAGCAGCCAGCGTGCGAAGTAAGGTAAGCAGGTCCTTCGCATCTATGCTACGAGAACGGTTGAAACCGAGTTCATCCTTCAGATTAGTCAGCGAATCATCATGGCCGCTGGCAGCAGGCCTGGGAGCAGTGTGAGAACCCATAGGGAAGTCAAAAATGTGATGGACAGCCTCGCGATTGATTTCCAGAACCTTGTTTGGCCCACAGTCCAATCTCATCGTGTCGGGGTCGATCTTTCCCATCAGCTTGCACATCAAAACACGAGAAACATTCTTCTCTAATTTTAGGTCAAAGACAATGCCAAAACCTGCTTGCTGCACCAAAGTTCTGTGCACCTCACCCAGCAAAGCGA
The DNA here is from genome assembly GCA_034509565.1 of Triticum monococcum. Classification (NCBI taxonomy): domain Eukaryota; kingdom Viridiplantae; phylum Streptophyta; class Magnoliopsida; order Poales; family Poaceae; genus Triticum; species Triticum monococcum. The sequence goes on from CM067845.1 coordinate 415,422,245, forward strand.
CAGCTTTGATTACATTTGGAATGGACAGCCGAACAGTCTTGTTGAAACGCCATTCATGCGCAACATCATCTTCAGACCTCTTCCTCTTCGTACTCTTAGCAGCCTACAAAAAAACAAAGAATAAAAAATGCAGTTCACATCAGCAAACTCATGCCAAAACAACTTAAAAAACACACAAGAAAAAGTAAATAAACAGCATATACCTTACTAACATCAACATCCTCCTCATCAGAATCGCTGTCCAGAGCTTCTTCAGCTGCATTTTCCCGCGCAAGCTTAGATCGACGCTCAGAATCAACACCAGAGTGATCGTCCGCACGTATCCGCTTTCCTTGAATCCCACCCACATCAACCTCGGCGTAATTAGGTCTCTTTGAGTAATCAACACGCGGGCTCCGGCGTGGAGAACTTAAACCTTGCTCTGCGACAGTGTTGAGTTTCCTCTTCACAGGATCCTTTGCGGGGGCAGATTTAGCAGACTTCTTTGAATCTGCAATCCTCCTTCCTATCTCCTTACCCTCCCCTAACTTTACTTGCTTCGCCCTATGAGCCTTCACGAAAGTATTACCGAGCGCAATAGCTTTCTGCCTTCTCCTCTCAACATCGGTTGCAATCTGATCAGGGACCATCCAATCCTGTGTAACTCGCTCTGTGCCATCAACAGATTGCGACTGGGTTTCACTCAATTCAGGTGGAATGTTGACCTGATCAGATGTACCGCCACAGACAACATCGGCTGTGAAATAACGTGTAATCAAATAGTTAACGCCACCACCCCCTGACCCACCAGGAGATAAAACTATGGGTGAGAAAAAAACATAAGAAAAGATGTGTGTGTGAGATGAAGACCTAAACTTAATGCAGCTCATATCAACTTGGAAAAACAAAAAAAATGTAGAAATGCAGTGCACTTTTCTAGCAGTTTATGTTTAACAATTAAAAACATAACAGTAAACCTAAAAAATGTAGTTCATGTCGCTTGAAATATCATATTCACGCGTGTCTGAAAGTGGACATTGGTACAGGGATATATGATGCAGTGCAATAATTCGTTCAAGCGACCAATTGACCGCATATAAAAAAAGAAGTGCGCTTAGATATGCAAAACAAAACAAATTCATGCAGTTCTGTGAGAGGCAAAAACTAAAACTTAATGCAGCTCATATCGATTTCGCAAACCGCATAGTGGATAGACAAAAAACAATACAAAGCAGTGTCCAAAATGCAGTGCTCTTTTAGCAGTTTATGTTTAACAAAAAACATAACAACTAACTTAATGTCCTTCCAAAAAAGTAAAAAAAAATTAACTTGACGCAGTTCATATCAGTTTGCCGCACGTGTCTTAAAAAAGGCCTTACTAAAAAGGAATCTAAGATGCAGTGCACTATTTCGTTCAACAAAAAGAAGTAAATTGACCCTGAATGAAAACTGCAGTTCACTTTGATGTAGTTACCAGATGGAGAAGCCGTTCTAATTGGTGACGCATCAATTGGGGAGGAAGAAGCCATACTGTGCCTCCAATCAGCAAGGGATAATAATTAAACCCTAGACAGCAAACCCCAAATTCAGGCAGAGAAAAACTTTCAATCCATAGGGCGTTGCAATTTCAAGCATACAAAACAACCTTAAGAAGAGAATGCTGGCACGAAAAATAACCCTAGCACAAGATTTGGAACGGATTAGGGGCGATTTGGGGCTCACCGTGGGACGAAGTGACGGCCGGAGGAAGCGCCCTACGGACGGTGGCGGCTGCGGGCGTCGTCGCCCTCCACCATGAGAGAGCCCCTACGGACGGCGGCGGCTGCGGGCGTCGTCGCTCTCCACCACGAGAGCACGAGGGCGGGGGGATTTCTGTGCGGGCACGGGGGAGAGGGAAGCGGAAGCGGGCAAGGGGGCTGCAAGAGAGACTTAATGAATAAAAGCCCGACCAACAGGCCCACAGGTCATAGACAAAGAATAAAAAAACGTCTCGGTGTTGTAACACGATCAGTTCGCTTACGGAAAACCGCCTCGGCTTCTAAAGCGTTGCAGTTCGTTTACGGGAAACGATTTCGCTTCTAAAGCGATGCAGTTCGCTTACGGCGGACGATTCGGTTCGCCTGCCCTAAAATAAATGCGCCCACTATCGCCCGAAGCGCCCCCCCCCTCCTCTATCCCGCCGGTTGCACGCTGCACGAACGCCATGATCATCACGAACCCACGATCGCCAACACGGTTGGGAGACAAGATCGTGGCCTCGGCAGAAGTTGCTGCCGCTCCCATTTAAATCCCGCGCTCCATCAACTAGACCGTCCGCACAAAACACACGACGCTGCCCCTTCCTCCTCCTCTTCCTCCTCTTTGCAGCCATGGGGTTCAGCAGGACCTACGACGACGTCCATGCGCACGGGAACACGAAGCTGAAGGTGATCTACACCACCGACGTCGCCGCCATGGCGACGTACGTCGAAGAGTTCAAGACAGTTCTCCAGCAGCGCCGCCAGAAGATCGTCGGCATCGACGTGGAGTACACACCCGACCACGACAGGGCGGCCCTGGTTCAACTATCCATCGGCAAGTACCACCCAGTGCTTCTTTTCTAGGTATGTGGTACATTGGGCAAGAGATGCATCCCCTTCGACAGGTTCCTCGGCGACCCAAAGTAAGCAATTCTCTCTGCCGAGTACGTGTTGCAGTTCTATATGCCTATGTATGCAGTTTCGAAAGGTATAACTTGCGGTTCACTTTCCTTAGGTTCGAGTTCGCTGGCTTCGCCATCAAGCAGGACAAGGAGAAGCTCGCACGCTGCAACCTCCACATCCCCAACTTCGTCGACATCCAGACGAATTGGAGGGTGCCTGATGGAACGAAGCCACTGGACTCGCTTGGCGATGTAGCTGCTGCCATCATCGACGATGAGTACGCAAACATGAAGACGAAGATGTCAGACCACGACCACAGCCTGTGGACTTCGATTCTCAGCACCAGGCACATCGAGTATGCTGCCAAGGACGCCTACACTGCGTTCGAGATATGGAGCCGAATCACCACAATGAAGAAAGGCCTCGCGCGCGCTGAAACAGAGAAGACCAGGAAGCGCCCGAGGTCATCCTAGAGGGGGTGGGACAAGGGGGCATCAACTTCCACCTCCAACTCCAACGGGTGGAACTAGTGAAGCAGGCCAGATGCTGAAAGCCAAGGATTCCCTGTCGCAAGTGCTCGATTAGTTTCCCTCTGCGCATGTAGATTAGTTTGCTTTCGTTGTAGTTTGCTTTGGGACAATGTTTGCTTATGTTGCGTTAGTTTGCTTGATGATGCACTATGTTAATTATGAGCGCAGAACCTTGGTTTCTATCTATCAACTATATGCAGTTCTCAGTAGTCTGTTTTCAGTATGTATATTGCTTCAAAACTGCTGCTGTAGCTAGGATACACATAAAAAACAAAACTATGAGAGCAGTTCACATAGAGTATTCTTTCACAAAACTGCTGCTATTAAGAAGGTTGATGCAGTCCTCTTTTATTAAAAAAACTTACATTCTTCAAAATTAACAACTTAATCCGCTCCAATTCATACAGATAGATCAAAGGCAGCCCGTAATTGCCGAAAACAACAGAATATTACATACAAAACGCAACAATTTCGATCCGGACGGGGAAGAACAGAGAACAGACGTTTTTCCGCTAGAACAGAGAGATACTCGACAAATTATACTGAAATTTCAATCCTATTAGCAGATTAATCTGTCGCGGAATAACACAAACATCAACGCGATAATGGTAACACACTAGGACCATGCTATAAAATCGAATACGAATAGCCAAAAACGCTGCTCCATGAAGGTTTCCTGCTGCACCTCTATGTGGTTCGCAACAGAAGAAGGAAGCAGTGCGCATAGCTTTCCAATGCAGTTTTTCAATGTAGTTCAGAAGTGTTATGAGAATATTATTCTCATAATGTTATGAGAATAGACCGGCTGTATATATATATATATATATATATATATATATATATATATATAGGGTGGGTCTATTCTAATAACACCCTTAAGCCTTATTCTGCACACCAAAACTTCTTATTCTGATAACACCACACACGAACGTCACCGCCCCTCCCCTCCCCACCTTCTACCGCGGGAGCGGCCTGGAGTGCCGCCGGCCCTCCCCTCCCTGCCTTCTACCGCGGGAGCGGCCTAGAACGCCGCCGCCCCTCCCCTTCCCACCCACCCTTCCCCCATCCCCGCCGACCACCACCACCACTGCGGCGGCCTACTCCACCACCACCTGCCTCCCCACCTTCTTTCTCCCTCACCCTGCCTTCCCCCACCCCAAAGGTCGGATCCCACCTTGGTGATCGCCGGATTCGCGCCAGATCCGTCGCTCCTCGTCAGTCCAACCCACACATGCGGGCTCCAAGAGGGCCGGTCCCAGTGCAGGGCTTCCGATTTAACGCCAGTGAGGTTCCTCCGTGTGCTCCCCACGACCTCCTCCTGCCAGCGCGCCGCCGCACCACCTACCTCCCGCTCCGCGCCGCCTCGCCGCCTCCCTCCTCCCACTCCACGCCGCCTCCCTTCCCCGCCGCCGCACCGCATTCCTCCCCGCACCGCTTCCCTCCCCGCGTCGTGCCCCACCCCGCAGGTTTGCACCGCCTTCCTCCCCGCGCCGCTTCCCTCCCCTGCACCGCTCGCCCCATCCCGCAGGTTTGCGGCGTCGGCAATGGCTGTGCAGCTCCTCGGTCGTCGGGCGTACCACGTTTGACTGCAGTCCATTGAAGGGGCGCCTGCAGCTCTCTCTCCGCCTCGAGGAAGTACATCGCCAACAAAGGCAGTTGGAGGTGAGCTCGCCATCGACCCAGTGCAAGGACTGCTCTCCTCTCCAGCAACACCCCCACCACCACCACCCATCCACGCGGTCCACGCCCACTCTGCTGCAATACACTCTTGCTGTAAAAATCTGGCCGTCTCCAACGACATGGGAGTCAACACCTTGGGTGCCCGTGTGCAGCTCTGATAACCTCTTTTTGCTCCCCTTTTTTGTAGATTTTGGATTGTGCACATCACATCATGCGGATTCAGTGTTGCGCTGCGGTGGTGCACGACTTGCGGCTCTTCTTTGTTTTATACACCTTTTTGCTAACATCATATACGAGCGTGCAGTCTGCCCACAACGGAGTGCAGCACGACCAAACGGGGGCATGCAGTTCGGCGACCTTCTCTTTTCCATGGTTTCTGCTCCCCAGTTTCTCCTCTGTATCCCACTGGTAGCCAAAAAACCTTCTGAATGTGATTAGGCAGCGGAGACAACAACACATTACCACTGGATCTGGAAAAGTGAAGCCCTCCTTGTGCCATTCGCACAGAGCACGGTGAATACCCCCCTTGCAGTGCACAACCGCTGCGTTGCAGCCCACCTCCCATGTGCTTGGGTCTCCCGGTGAGGGCCTCGGTCGGCAGTGGTCGTAGTAGCTACGGGAGCACAGTTGTAGCTGCCGGTGTGGCATCATTGCTTCTGCTACTAACTGCAGCTTTGCCTCCTGCCCGTGACCAAGTGTTAGTTTTTTCCTCTGAACCGATTCCTCTCTGCTGCAGACCACTTCGTTGCAGCTTGCAGCCCACATCAGGGGAGTGAGCAGCTCCCATGCGGGAGTTCAGGGTCGGCAGTGCACTCTGGTCATGGTGCAGTGCACCCCGTTTCAGTATGCCATATCAAGACATATTTGGCATTGGGATTTCTATCAGCTAGTGAAAACAGCTTGCTTGTGGCCAGCTGGTGTGTGCTTGAAGCAGTCGTGTGTGTGTGTGGATGTGCAGTGCAGTCAAGCGATGTGTGCAGGTTGGGCGGGAGGGTGTTGCAGTTCGGCAACCTGAAACGATGTAGTTTCAGAACGTGCATGTAACGCCCTCGATGTGGCTATATCTCCCACGTGTCGAAGCACGACTTAGAGGCATAACCGCATTGAAAGCAATGTCGCAAGTGAGGTAATCTTCACACAACCCATGTAATACATAAGGAAAAGAGATACATAGTTGGCTTACAATCGCCACTTCACACAATTACATGAATAAAGCATTACATCAACCAGATACAATCAAGGTCCGACTATGGAACCAAAATAAAAGAAGAACCCCAAATGTGACAAAGGTCCCCGGTCGACCCCAACTGGGCTCCACTACTGATCAACTGGAACAAAACAACACAAAGGACAAGATCTTCATCGAGCTCCTCCTGAGCTTGGTTGCGTCATCGGCACGGACTCATCGGCACCTGCAAGCTGGTTTTGGAAGTATCTGTGAGCCATGGGGACTCAACAATCTCGCACCCTCGCGATCAAGACTATTTAAGCTTATGGGTAAGGTAAAGGTATGAGGTGGAGCTGCAGCAAGCGACTAGCATATATGGTGGCTAACATACGCAAATGAGAGCGAGAAGAGAAGGCAAAGCACGTTCGAAAAAGTATGATCAAGAAGTGATCCTATAACAACCTACGTCAAGCATAACTCCAACAACCGTGTTCACTTCCCGGACTCCGCCGGAAAGAGACCATCACGGTTACACACGCGGTTGATTCATTTTAATTAAGGTCGACTTCAAGTTTTCTACAACCGGACATTAACAAATTCCCATCTGCCCATAACCGTGGGCATGGCTTTCGAAAGTTCAAATCCCTGCAGGGGTGTCCCAACTTAGCCCATCACAAGCTCTCACGGTCAACGAAGGAATAGACCTCCTCCCGAGACATTCCGATCAGACTCGGTATCCCGGTACTCCAAGACATCCTCGACAATGGTAAAACAAGTCCAGCAAGACCGCCCGATGCGCCGACATCCTGATAGTCGCTGCACATATCTCGTTCTCAGGGCAACACCGGATGAACACTACGTACAGCTAAAACCAGCCCTCAAGTTTCCCCGAGGTGGCGCCGCAAGTGGCTCTAGTTTGGACCAACACTTAGAAAAGCACTGGCCCGGGGAGGTTAAAATAAAGATGACCCTCGGGATGCATGACTCCCAAGGGGAAAAAAGGCTAGGTGGCGAATGGTAAAACCAAGGTTGGGCCTTGCTGGAGGAGTTTTATTCAAAGCGAACTGTCAAGGGGTTCCCATTATAACCCAACCACGTAAGGAACGCAAAATCCGGGAACATAACACCGATATGACGGAAACTAGGGCGGCAAGAGTGGAACAAAACACCAGGCATAAGGCCGAGCCTTCCACCCTTTACCAAGTATATAGATGCGTTAATTAATAAGATATATAGTGATATCCCAACAAGTAAACATGTTCCAACAAGGAACAACATCTCCATGTTCCATCAAGGAACAGACTTCAACCTTCACCTGCAACTAACAACGCTATAAGAGGGGCTGAGCAAAGCGGTAACATAGCCAATCAACGGTTTGCTAGGACATGGTGGGTTAGAGGCTTGGTTCAACAATATGGGAGGCATGATAAGCAAGTGGTAGGTAACGCATCATAGGCATAGCAAAAGAGCGAGCAACTAAGCAAGCAAAGATAGAAGTGATTTCGAGGGTATGGTCATCTTGCCTGAGATCCCGCAAGGAAGAAGAACGAGTCCATGAAGACGACAAGCGGACGTAGTCGAACGAATCCTCACAACACGACGTTATCGGAACCAACCCGAAGAAGCAACACCGGAAAAGAGCAAATAATATAGTAAACAACCATCACATAAACATGGCATGATGCACAATCAAGTATGATGCATGTCCGGTTTAAAGAGGCATGGCATGGCAAAATGCACAAGCAATCCTACGAATTAAGTGGAGCTCAATATGCAACGAGTTGCATATTGACGAAACACCACATCAATTATTTAGTTCTCTCTCGTTTATGTACCCAACAATATTAAATGTTGATTAACATGGCAAGAGGTGAAGCACAACAAAACTACCTATCTAGGCAAGGTTAAATGAGGCCGGAACAACAAAACAACAAGTCCGGAAAATCCTCATATGCATAATTTAAGGTTTGGTACTGTTCTGCCCTAAACACAATTTTAGAGTTGTTAAACATGCAAGATGAGTGCACCATGTTAAACTAGGCAAAATTCTACCCCATTTACATATAAAGCTTATTAAAATCGGAGTTACGGTTATTTAGTTATGAATTAAATCATTTTAACATGGCATAGGAGCAAATTAATGCAAACAACATTTTAAACATGGATGAAAGTGAAATATAATTAATCTACACAAAATTCTTAGCAAGTTTCATATATAAAACATATTAATCCAATGCACGGTTTGTGAGTTTTTATATGCATGAACATGAGGGACTATACTGCAAAACTGCTGTCTCAGGATAATTGGACAAATTCACAGAACGAGAAAAAAACATGAATCGGGCCGAATCTGAGGCAAGCCCAACAGCAGGAAAAAAACAGAGGCGGGGCGCTAGAGGCGGCTCACCCATGGGCTTCGGCCCGGTAGCAGGAGTGGCCTGGCAGGGGGCGCGCTGGCGCGCTGGGCCGGATCTGGCACGGCGGCCCAGCAAAGAGGAGGGGCTGGCGCTGGGCCTTGGCGCGGAGAAAGGTGGCAGGCTGGGCCTCGCGCAGGACGCGGCCCACGTCAGGTACAGGCGGGCGCTCGTCATCTCCCTCAACAGGAGGTCGAGCGAGGCCATGGCAGGGGCGCCAGCGGCGATCCATGGCGATGGCGGGCGATGGAGAGGCAGGGGATCGACGGGGACGACGGATCTGGAGTGGTGGAGGCTGGATCGGGCTCCGAGGACCCATTTCCGGCGAGGGCGAGGGCCGGTGAAGCTCCGGCGAGGACGCGGCTTGGATGAGGCAGGGGCAAGTACTGGCTGTCCATGGAAGTTCTCTGGTCGCCGGCAGCTCGAACCGGTGGCCAGACGACGAGCGAGCGGCTCGTGGCGATGCAGGCGTGGCAACAGGGCGATGCAGGGGCGCAACACCGAGTTGGGACGCGGTCTCCTCGGCTGGGAGCTCGGGCTCCTGGACGGCAGCGCGCTGGAGGCAGATCAACGCGGAGATGAGCTCCTGTCCATGGCAACAGAAAAGAGAGAGAGGATTGAGAGAAAGAAAACAGAGGAAGGAGAAGAAGGAAGAGAGGGGCGCGAGGGAGGAGGAAGGGCCTCGATCCAATCGGGATTGAACTCTGGCTGGCTGCGGGTTGGTAGATCGGAGGAGGCGCTGGTTGGCTCGGGTGAGATCCCGAGGGAGATGGCGGCGCTGCGGATGGAATGGATGGGACAGGGTCCTAAAAACTAAGGTTAGACCGAATATATAGCAAGGATTTTTTACAAGGGCTAATCGGACCCTCCGATTAAAATCAAACGGTCGAGATAAATAGGTTGGGGAGTCCAAATAATAAAATGGTGATATTTTGTAGACGTTTAGGGATGATCCAGACATGACGGTAGCGACAGTCCGGGTCGGGTCCGGGACAACTTTCGGACGCACGTGAGGGGGGTCGCGGGCTGACGAGAGAGGTTAGGTAGGGCCTGGCGGTGAGTAGTGGGCTGTGTAGACGGTCTCAAGCTAAGAGAAGAGAAGAGAGGGAGGCCCGGCGACTATTTCCGGAGACCGAAAATGTCCGACATTAGACCGGCTATATTGCCGCTATGGTTAATCGGTTAGGCTATCAAACGAACTCCGAATGCGATGAAATTTGGCAGGCGGTCTACCTACACTATAATAAGACCGCATGCCAACTCTCATCCCATTCCGAGAACATTTTCCAGCCACGTAATAAAATACTATTTCGGACATGCCGCGGGCGCGTGCAAGTGTGTCTGGGCTCAGAACGGACAACGGAGAGAACGAGGAGGCCGGGACGGATGCAAGTTTTGAAAACATGATGATGCAATGCACATGATGAAATGCAACACGCAAGCGAATGACATGGCAACGACAACGAATAACTGGAGGACACCTGGCATATCGGACTCGGGGCGTTACAACACTCCACCACTACGAGAGGATCTCGTCCCGAGATCTAGAATGGCACCGGAGGGAAAACAAAAGAGAAAGAGAAGAGGTAAAACTAAGTTGCTCCTTTGACAAACGAGTGAGACCAAAGAAACTTGAGAGTTTGAACAAAATACAGAAACAAGCAACGGAGATGACTAAGTTGAAAACACTCCGCTAGAAAAAGAGGAACAAAGCACATTGCGAAAAACCTTGAGGTTGAAGGGAAGACATGTATTGAAAAACACTCCGGTTACGGAAGGGGATCAAGGAAACCAAATTCGGGCAGCACTCCGGTTGAAAGAAAATAATTGAATAAGAACTTGATAAGGTGATAAAACTTGAAAAGAGGGCACAACACTCCGGTTAAATGGACAATCATGGAAAGAACATGAACTTAGACAACCGAGATGATGGGTTGAACAGAGCAACATCATAATGCCTCCAGAACAAAAGAATAGAGGATAGATAATAGAAGTAAAAGAATGGAGAGAAAAATGCCAACTTCTGTCACAATTGAGCTTGAAAAGGCATCTTTAGGATAAGGGTCGAACGGAGTTGTTGAAACAATCCACAACGAAAAGAATAAACTTGATATGGTCTTGTGGAATACATCTCAATTATGAGGTGACAACCTGCCACTCAAGGGAAAAAGAATTGGATTGATATGAACAAGGAGACGAGAAAACTATTCCACCAGAAGGATAAATGAAGAACTTGGATCATTTATAAGCACCATAGATAGCAACGATCCTTAGGGAATGCTTTAGGTGAAATATAACCCAAGATAGCTCCAATGACGAGATTGATGGATTTAAAATACCTCATTCTTAACAACGTGTGAATCATGAGACATGAAATCAAATTATCGAGAATGACGTAAAACCACCTCCAAAGATACGGTAGAAAGAAATTGTACTCCGGATAGCAAGATGAAGAAACTTGAGCTCCTTAGAAAAGAATCTCGATGAAAACTTTGAGAAGGGAATTAAATCCTTGATGAACCATCCTGTATAACCTCCATAAAGAACTCCGGTAAACAAAAGGATGAACAAACGGAAGGAAAAAGAAGTTGAAGACACAAGACGAATCCTTGTAAGGATTTTTGATGGACCTCCGTGATAATTAGATCTTGGAACTCCGGGAAAGAAAAAATGAACACTTGAACCCAAGAATAAGTATGATGAGCCACTCCGGAAAAGAATTGAATTAAGTCGATGAAACAAGAATAAGAATTACATTATGCGTATCCTTCACCAATTTAAATTGATGACAATCACGGATTTGACATATTACTTATTCTCGTAGAAAAGATTAAGAGAGATATAACATAAACTTGAGAAGGTCTTCAAGGAACCACCGGTAGAATTTGAAATAATGAATAAATTGATATGATAACGAAAGAAGAGGGATCTTGTACGAACCACCATAAGAATTGGTTATGAACGAAGTAAAGATAAAGAAACACCGGGAAAACTTAACAAATGAATGAAGATGCTTGAGAGAAATTATATATGAGAGAACGAAGAGACCATGCACTGATTAGAGGATATTTGAATGATGCATCGGTAAGATTTGGATAACGAGAGCTGAAAGCTGGAATGAATAATCCCGAAATAATGGCCTTCGGAGAATCAAACTGAAAAGACTTCTGAATTACTCCGGATGGTTGAAAAGAATATCTCACAATCGCAAATAATTATGAGAGGATGGCAACAAGCTAGAATCACGAATCTTGAAGATAATGGAGCAAGATTGAGAGAAAAATCTCTTTGGTCTTCAAAATCCGAGAATGACGACGGGAAATACCATCAAATTGTTGAGACACTCCCGAAGAATCAAAACGAAGAGGTTGAGCCAACGATGAAAAGAAATTGAGAGATCTTGGAGAAAGACATTTGACTGATGATAAATCGTTCTTTGCGTCAAACTTCGAAAAGAATTTTGACAACACCTCCGGGAAAATAAGCAGAGTCAGGTAAGATCCTGGAAAAAGACCTGTGGGTTAGGGCCCACTCAAAAGATACACCGTTGAACGATTTGAAGGAGAGATTGCCCCGGTTGAATTAAATGGCTTGAATGAGATAACAACCTCGGATTAGGTTTGAACGGATCTTGAAGGAAAAGACGAGCCTTCCGAGATATCTTCAGCACTCCGGAATAAAAGAATAGCAAGCGGGGAAGATTAAGAGGTGCACCGTCAAAAGAAAAACAATAGAAGTACGGAAAAGAATATGATAAATAGCTTGATTTGAAACCACCGGAGAAGAGAACGAGTGAAGAGTGACAGACTTGAAGCTTCGCTAGAATATTTATGAGAATCACCGGATAAGAATATTGATAGAAAAGAATGGAGAGACTTCACATCAGTAAAAATGGATACTTGATTAAGAAATCCGAGTCGTCGAAGAAGAAGGGTGGGTGGGCGGGAAAAACAAAGACAACTTGGAATGGATGAAACAAACACCGTTGAGAAGAACTGAGATTGGATCTTGCGGGTGTTGAAATGATCGGATCCACTTGAAGAGAGACACACCGGTTGAAAAGGATTGACATGACAAACTCGACGATCGAGAAGGATTTGTATTCACATAGGAATATGAGAACACCATTTGGGGAAGGTATGGAATCAACACTTGACATTGAAGCAACTCGAATACCACAACTCCAAACAAAAACAAAGGGTTGGCTTGCAGAATAAGCCGGAACAAACATATGATAGAGATTTCGTCCGAAGTTTTCATGGTGGGGCCTACACGGGCTCGATCGTATAGCACCATCATGTACAAGGCAGTGCACATGACATACGAAGCGTCCCCGAGTCGGCATAGCCAAGGACTCTTTAAGACACAATGAGACCACTGTAAAACCGACCGTGAATAGGCGGACCACTAGACGTCGAACCCCAATTTCATATCATACATTTGTCGGAAAGATATCCTAAGAGCTACTTGAATTCCCACCTATGAAACTCCTGAAATTTTCCGGTTATGCAATCAGGTGTTGGGGATACAGGGGAAGCATAATATCTCACCCAAAACTAGCAAATCCTACATCCAGCTGTATCCATCCTTCAACACATAACCAAGAAACCTTCGGAAATCATCTACCTCAACCTTCGAAAAGCATCCGTTATACAAGTGATGGCAATACTCCCGAACTCCCGCCCCAGTACTAGGTGGCGTCGAGGTTATCTCACCAACGAACTGCATAAAAGAGATTTTCGATGTCGGCATACTAAACTCAGGTATTCCAGAATTGCAACGATAAAATTATGATGATAACACCTCAGAGCTCAACTCCCCGGGACACTTCCACTAAACCCCTGACAGGAGGCACCAAGACAATGTTCTCATCATAAAACCATCGGAACGATTCCAAGATACCCGCGTGATCCTAAATTTTTTTTAGTGAAATTTGAGAAGAGAAGAGTCAAAACTCTACGTCAGAATGCCTTACTAGAGCGATGAGGAGACTGGGAAGTAAAAAAGAATTCCTAAACTCTCCGATATATAATTCCTAAATGACTCAAAACATTTTTCTAGACACAACTCGGCCGCTAAAAACGATCAAGCAGTGGGGGCTCCTAAGGTCGGGGAAGGCTCTGATTACCAACTTGTAACGCCCTCGATGCGGCTATATCTCCCACGTGTCGAAGCACGACTTAGAGGCATAACCACATTGAAATCAATGTCGCAAGTGAGGTAATCTTAACACAACCCATGTAATACATAAGGAAAAGAGATACATAGTTGGCTTACAATCGCCACTTCACACAATTACATGAATAAAGCATTACATCAACCAGATACAATCAAGGTCCGACTATGGAACCAAATAAAAGAAGAACCCCAAATGCGACAAAGGTCCCCGATCGACCCCAACTGGGCTCCACTACTGATCAACTAGAACAAAACAACACAAAGGACAAGATCTTCATCGAGCTCCTCCTGAGCTTGGTTGCGTCATCGGCACGGACTCATCGGCACCTGCAAGCTGGTTTTGGAAGTATCTGTGAGCCACGGGGACTCAACAATCTCGCACCCTCGCGATCAAGACTATTTAAGCTTATGGGTAAGGTAAAGGTATAAGGTGGAGCTGCAGCAAGCGACTAGCATATATGGTGGCTAACATACGCAAATGAGAGCGAGAAGAGAAGGCAAAGCACGTTCGAAAAAGTATGATCAAGAAGTGATCCTATAACAACCTACGTCAAGCATAACTCCAACAACCGTGTTCACTTCCCGGACTCCGCCGGAAAGAGACCATCACGGTTACACACGTGGTTGATTCATTTTAATTAAGGTCGACTTCAGGTTTTCTACAACCGGACATTAACAAATTCCCATCTGCCCATAAGCGCGGGCACGGCTTTCGAAAGTTCAAATCCCTGCAGGGGTGTCCCAACTTAGCCCATCACAAGCTCTCACGGTCAACAAAGGAATAGACCTCCTCCCGAGACATTCCGATCAGACTCGGTATCCCGGTACTCCAAGACATCCTCGACAATGGTAAAACAAGTCCAGCAAGACCGCCCGATGCGCCGACATCCTGATAGGAGCTGCACATATCTCGTTCTCAGGGCAACACCGGATGAACACTACGTACAGCTAAAACCAGCCCTCAAGTTTCCCCGAGGTGGCGCCGCAAATGGCTCTAGTTTGGACCAACACTTAGAAAAGCACTGGCCCAGGGGGGTTAAAATAAAGATGACCCTCGGGATGCGTGACTCCCAAGGGAAAAAAGGCTAGATGGCGAATGGTAAAACCAAGGTTGGGCCTTGCTGGAGGAGTTTTATTCAAAGCGAACTGTCAAGGGGTTCCCGTTATAACCCAACCGCGTAAGGAACGCAAAATCCGGGAACATAACACCGATATGACGGAAACTAGGGCGGCAAGAGTGGAACAAAACACCAGGCATAAGGCCGAGCCTTCCACCCTTTACCAAGTATATAGATGCATTAATTAATAAGATATATAGTGATATCCCAACAAGTAAACATGTTCCAACAAGGAACAACATCTCCATGTTCCATCAAGGAACAGACTTCAACCTTCACCTGCAACTAACAACGCTATAAGAGGGGCTGAGCAAAGCGGTAACATAGCCAATCAACGGTTTGCTAGGACATGGTGGGTTAGAGGCTTGGTTCAACAATATGGGAGGCATGATAAGCAAGTGGTAGGTAACGCAGCATAGGCATAGCAAAAGAGCGAGCAACTAAGCAAGCAAAGATAGAAGTGATTTCGAGGGTATGGTCATCTTGCCTGAGATCCCGCAAGGAAGAAGAACGAGTCCATGAAGACAACAAGCGGACGTAGTCGAACGAATCCTCACAACACGACGTTATCGGAACCAACCCGAAGAAGCAACACCGGAAAAGAGCAAATAACATAGTAAACAACCATCACATAAACATGGCATGATGCACAATCAAGTATGATGCATGTCCGGTTTAAAGAGGCATGGCATGGCAAAATGCACAAGCAATCCTACGAATTAATTGGAGCTCAATATGCAACGAGTTGCATATTGACGAAACACCACATCAATTATTTAGTTCTCTCTCATTTATGTACCCAACAATATTAAATGTTGATTAACATGGCAAGAGGTGAAGCACAACAAAACTACCTATCTAGGCAAGGTTAAATGAGGTCGGAACAACAAAACAACAAGTACGGAAAATCCTCATATGCATAATTTAAGGTTTGGTACTGTTCTGCCCTAAACACAATTTTAGAGTTGTTAAACATGCAAGATGAGTGCACCATGTTAAACTAGGCAAAATTCTACCCCATTTACATATAAAGTTTATTAAAATCGGAGTTACGGTTATTTAGTTATGAATTAAATCATTTTAACATGGCATAGGAGCAAATTAATGCAAACAACATTTTAAACATTTTAAACATGGATGAAAGTGACATATAATTAATCTACACAAAATTATGAGCAAGTTTCATATATAAAACATTTTAATCCGATGCACGGTTTGTGAGTTTTTATATGCATGAACATGAGGGACTATACTGCAAAACTGCTGTCTCAGAATAATTGGACAAATTCACAGAACGAGAAAAAAACATGAATCGGGCCGAATCTGAGGCAAGCCCAACAGCAGGAAAAAAACAGAGGCGGGGCGCTGGAGGCGGCTCACCCATGGGCTTCGGCCCGGTAGCAGGAGCGGCCTGGCAGGGGGCGCGCTGGCACGCTGGGCCGGATCTGGCACGGCGGCCCAGCAGAGAGGAGGGGCTGGCACTGGGCCTTGGCGCGGAGAAAGGTGGCAGGCTGGGCCTCGCGCAGGACGCGGCCCACGTCAGGTGGAGGCGGGCGCTCGTCATCTCCCTCAACAGGAGGTCGAGCGAGGCCATGGCAGGGGCGGCAGCTGCGATCCATGGCGATGGCGGGCGATGGAGAGGCAGGGGATCGACGGGGACGACGGATCTGGAGTGGTGGAGGCCGGATCGGGCTCCGGGGACCCATTTCCGGCGAGGGCGAGGGCCGGTGAAGCTCCGGCGAGGACGCGGCTTGGATGAGGCAGGGGCAAGTACTGGCTGTCCATGGAAGTTCTCTGGTCGCCGGCAGCTCGAACCGGTGGCCAGACGACGAGCGAGCGGCTCATGACGATGCAGGCGCGGCAACAGGGCGAGCGGCTCATGACGATGCAGGGGCGCGACGGCGAGTTGGGACGCGGTCTCCTCGGCTGGGAGCTCGGGCTCCTGGACGGCAGCGCGCTGGAGGCAGATCAACGCGGAGACGAGCTCCTGTCCATGGCAACAGAAAAGAGAAAGAGGATTGAGAGAAAGAAAACAAAGGAAGGAGAAAAGGAAGAGAGGGGCGCGAGGGAGGAGGAAGGGCCTCGATCCAATCGGGATTGAACTTTGGCTGGCTGCGGGTTGGTAGATCGGAGGAGGCGCTGGTTGGCTCGGGTGAGATCCCGAGGGAGATGGCGGCGCTGCGGATGGAATGGATGGGACAGGGTCCTAAAAACTAGGTTAGACCGAATATATAGCAAGGATTTTTTACAAGGGCTAATCGGACCCTCCGATTAAAATCAAACGGTCGAGATAAATAGGTTGGGGAGTCCAAATAATAAAATGGTGATATTTTGTAGACGTTTGGGGATGATCCGGACATGACGGTAGCGACAGTCCGGGTCGGGTCCGGGACAACTTTCGGACGCGCGTGAGGGGGGTCGCGGGCTGACGAGAGAGGTTAGGTAGGGCCTGGCGGTGAGTAGTGGGCTGTGTAGATGGTCTCGAGCTGAGAGAAGAGAAGAGAGGGAGGCCCGGCGACTATTTCCGAAGACCGAAAACGTCCAACGTTAGACTGGCTATATTGCCGCTATAGTTAATCGGTTAGGCTATCAAACGAACTCTGAATGCGACGAAATTTGGCAGGCGGTCTACCTACACTATAATAAGACCGCACGCCAACTCTCATCCCATTCCGAGAACATTTTCCGGCCACTTAATAAAATACTATTTCAGACATGCCGCGGGCGCGTGCAAGTGTGTCTGGGCTCAGAACGGACAACGGAGAGAACGAGGAGGCCGGGACGGATGCAAGTTTTGAAAACATGATGATGCAATGCACATGATGACATGATGAAATGCAACACGCAAGCGAATGACATGGCAACGACAACGAATAACTGGAGGACACCTGGCATATCGGACTCGGGGCGTTACAGTGCATGCATGTCCGTGTGGTCTCTGTTGTTCACTGAGTCCAACCTTTTTTTTATTTTGTTTGATGCTTGCTATGTAAAATTTCCAAGCTCTCTTTTTTGTAATTATTGAAAAAGTAATGTTGTTCGTTGTGCCATACTCAATGGTTTTAGTCTAAGTGCACTCCACCTCGTTTGGGAAAATTTACGTCCCACAAAAAATAAATCATGCAGTGCACTTGTCTGTCCAATGAAGTGCGTTTTTTAGTCTAAATAAGTGCGGTTTTCTGTCTGATGCAGTACGGCTTGTTTACGGTAGTCTCGAGGTTCACTTTTCATAGTATTGTAGTTCACCAACACTCGACAAGAAGTGCACTCCACCTCGTTTAGGAAAATTTACGTCCCACAAAAAAGAAATCATGCAGTGCACTTGTTCATCATATGAAGTGCGGTGTCGTGACCCGTTTACGGTAGTCTCGAGGTTCACTTTTCATAGTAGTGTGGTTCACCAACACTCGATATGAAGTGCACTCCACCTCATTTAGGAAAATTTATGTCCCACAAAAAAAACCATGCAGTGCACTTTGTTCGTCTGATGACGTGCGGTTTTTAGTCTGAAGCAGTGCGCTTTTCTGTCTGATGCAGTACCCACGTCGATTTGGGTGTCGCGAAAAACAGAGTGTCCGCATTTCGGTAAATTTAAAACTGCTCTTAAACTGTAAGGAATTAGAGAGAGTGTTCTACATGAAAAGGTTGCGTCTCGTCGATATCTTTCCAACGGCGTATGATTTGAATTATTCCGACCAGCCGTTCATAAAAATTTTCCTAAAAAATAGCCGCTGCCTCTCGAAGTCAGCCGCACGATTTCAAAATTAACTAAAAACCGTAAGGAATCTCAAAACCATTTCAACATATGAAAGTTGCGCCTTGTCCGTAGCTTTCCAACGGCGTATCATATCTCTCGTTCCGACAAACGGTTAGAAAATTGGAGCAAAAACAGTACCGAAAATTTCAAAAAAATTGAAAAACAGAGTTCCGCGATTTAGTAATTTGAAACTGCTCTTAAACCGTAATGAATTAGAGAAAGATTTATATATGAAAAAGATGCGCCTCGACGATATCTATCCAACGGCGTATCATTTGCTTCATTCCAACGAGCGGTTTAGAAAAAAACACGAAAAAACGCTCGTTGCCACTCGTCATCCGCCGCACTATTTTCAAAACTGCTCTTAAACCGTGTAGAATCTCGAAAAGTGTTCAACACTCGAAGTTGCGCCTAATCCATAGCTTTTCAATGGTATATTACACGCCTCATTCCGATAAACGGTTAAAAAATTAGAGCGAAAACAGTACCGAAAAAATAACGCGTGCAGTTTTTTCCGACGAGAAGTTCACTAGTCTCTATTGCAGTGCGCTTCTGTTGAGCGTGCAGTGCGGAAGTGGTGTGCAGAATAGTTATTCTGCTAATATTAGCAGAATAGACCGTCTGTATATATATAGTGATACTATTCATCACCCAGGGTGCAGAATAAGTTATTCTTCACCCGAGGTAATCTTACGATCATTTGATAATTAAATTACGTTTGGAATTTAAATAGTTACATTCCTATTGATTCACTACGTAAAATTTGGCATAAAAATAAAAATATAGATCATAAGACAAGAAAATTTGTAATTTATATGTATTTTACACTATGTTTTTATGTTTGTAATTTTACATAACATAAAATATTTTTTACGATGACTATATATTTTCTTACGGTCTCTTTTCCCGTCGGAAATAAGACAAAACTTACGGAACGTAAAATTACGGTGCATTGATGGTAAAATAGAGGGGGTGAAAAATAACTATTCCTCACCCAGGGTGACGAATAGTCAATCCATATATATATATATATATATGGAGGGGAGGGACACCGCTAGAACACACAACAACGATTGTTAGCCGTGTGCGGCGCCCCCCTCCATAGTTTACGCCTCCGGTCATATTGTCGTAGTGCTTAGGCGAAGCCCTGCGCGGATCACTTCACCATCACCGTCACCACGCCGTTGTGTTGATGAAACTCTTCCTTGACACTTTGCTGGATCAAGAGTTCGAGGAACGTCATCGAGCTGAACTTGTGCAGAACTCGGAGGTGTCGTACGTTCGGTGCTTGATCGGTCAAAATGAGAAGAAGTTCGACTATATCAAACGCATTGTCAAACGCTTCCGCTTTCGGTCTACGTGGGTACATGGACACACTCTCCCCCTCTCGTTACTATGCATCTCCTAGATAGATCTTGCGTAAGTGTAGAACTTTTATGAAATTGCATGCTACGTTCCCCAAAAGTGTGCTTGTGTGGCACCCCCTCCCCATGTATATATAGGTGGGAGGGGAGAGGGAGGCACCCAGGGCAGCCAGGGTGCCGGCCCTAGGGCTCCTGCCCTCCTGCACCCCCCCTTTCCTTGTATGGACAAGGGGGAAAGGAAAGAGGGGGAGAGGGGAGGAAGTGGGAGTCCAAGTCCACACTTTCCTTTCCTCCTCCCTTTCCTTTCCCTCCCCATAGGGCCGGCCCCTATAGAGGGTGCACCAGCCCCTTGTGGGCTTGTGTGTTCTCTCACTTGGCCCATAAGGCCCATAACTTTGTTGGGGATACCCGAAACTCCTTTCGGTGACCCGATAATTATCTGGTACCCTCTGAAAGACTTCCGGTGTCCGAATACCATCGTCCTATATATCAATCTTTACCTCTCGACCATTTTGAGACTCCTCATCATGTCCGTGATCTCATTCAGGACTTCTAACAACATTCGGTCACCAAATCATATAACTCATATAACACTATATCATCAATGAACGTTAAGCGTGCGGATCCTACGGGTTCGAGAACTATGTAGACATGACCGAGACACCTCTCCGGTTAATAACCAATAGCGGAACCTGGATGCCCATATTGGCTCCTACATATTCTACGAATATCTTTATTGGTCGAACCGTTATGACAACATACGTAATTCCCTTTGTTCATCGGTATGTTACTTGCCCGAGATTCGATCGTCGGTATCTTCATACCTAGTTCAATCTCATTACCGGAAAGTCTCTTTACTTGTTATGTAACACATCATCCGTAACTAATTCCTTAGTCATTTGCTTGCAAGCTTATGATGTGTATTACCGAGAGGGCCCAGAGATACCTCTCCGATACTCGGAGTGACAAATCGTAATCTCGATCTATGCCAACTCAACAAACACCTTCGGAGATACCTGTAGAGCATATTTATGACCACCCAGTTACGTTGTGACGTTTGATAGCACACAAGGTATTCCTCCAGTATCTGGGAGTTGCATAATCTCATAGTCGGAGGAATATGTATTTGACATGAAGAAAGCAATAGCAATAAACTGAACGATCAATATGCTAAGCTAACGGATGGGTCTTGTCCATCACAACATTCTCCTAATGATATGATCCCGTTATCAAATGAAAACACATGTCTATGGTTAGGAAACATTAACCATCTTCCATCAGCGACCTAGTCTAGTAGAGGCTTACTAGGGACACGCTATTTGTTTATGTATTCACACATGTATTTAAGTTTCCGATCAATACAATTCTAGCATTAATAATAAACCTTTATCATGAATAAGGAAATATAAAATAACAACTTTATTATTGCCTTTAGGGCATATTTCCTTCAGAAAATGACTCTAGTCATAACCCGAATAGGTAGTGGGCTTTTGCACCTCTTTGGGCTGCCTAAAAGTCTTCAAATGATCATCTCCTCACAGCCCACATAGGAGGATATCCCAATGAATTTAGTATCTAATTTTTACTTTGGAGTTTGAAAAAATTAAGTCAATTTTGAACAATATTAATATGAAGAAGCACCCAATATGAGCAAGAGCACAAGGGCAGGTGCTTGGTACAGATCAGTGTCAATCACTACCGCATCAAAAGCTACAATGTGTCGATTGATTCAAGGCTGGTACCGTGAACAGCTAAGGGCCAAAACACTCAGATATGCAAATGACATTCACGCTCCGTTTGTATGTATGTATTGAGAGCCTCTGAACTACATTGGGTCTAATACCAAATCAGTGTTGTTTCGGAAATATGCTACAATACCAAATCTATTGTTTGCTTGCACATGAAATTCAACAAAGGAGGCAATACCAATTTCACGTCTGGATGTTCTGTTGATGAATTGGGAGGGAGATGTTCTCCGGATCTTGAGATTCAGGCAGGGGCAACAGTTGCGAGCGGGAGAGGAGGGACAGCGGTGGCGAGCACCGAGCAGGAAACGATTAGCGGAGATGATGGCGAGCGGGGAGAGGAAGAACCGTCGTGGTCGAGCTCCTAGTGGTCACTCCTTTGTCGTTGTTTCTTTTTCACTGTGGGCGAGCCGGTATGTATGTTTCACGGGGCGAGCGCTTTCAAGAGGAAAATGTTGGTCTGGAGCTTGGTATCGTGGAGAGAAATCACTCTCGGTATTGAATCCGTTTCCAGGAAGTGTCTTAATTCCTTATATTTTTTAGGAAATATAGGATCTGTTAGATAAGGCTTAATTCCCCAAAACCCCAAAAAATCCTTCAAATATGACTTTTAGGGGATCTGCTAGAGATGCTCTCTGTATCATTCCAATTTTATCAGATGTCTCCGAAGGGACTGCTAGAGATGCTCTAACGATGCCAAATTTACAAGCTGGTTCAACCAGTCCTCGATTCACAGTCTCTAAGCCGCAGTTCTCGGAGCAACGCTGAAGATGCTGCCCACAGCTTCTTGGCTATCTCGATGTCATAGGACAGCACAGAAGACCTGATGGTTCTTCCCTTCCCTCCAAAAAAATACTTCCCAGATGCTTCCTGCGATATAACAACTAAAACTCAGAGATGGTACTAGACGTTGATGCATCTTTTTTTTCATTGTGAAATGGTAGAAGCTTTGAGAGGGTTTTGACAGGAAGGTTACAGGCGGCGCCAAGGCTGCGTCAAGGACAGCATCAATCCCCGTATCTGGCTGCTGTAGGAGATTCAGGGTGCGCAGAATAAAGAACGCGAACCGAGAAAGGCATGGAGGGAGCTCCCGCATGATGCGTGTTTCTACCACACCTGGATCCGCAGCCCTATAAGCATGAAATTTAAGACTTTAAAGACAAGAATAAACAAGCTCAAATGATAAAAAAAACTAAAAGGGCTTAAGGTAGCATAGCACGACAGAGAGATGAGCCTTCGAAATCCATCCTTGTACCAAAGATAATTAACGAGTTTCGGTAAAAAGGAAAAGACAACAGAACTACAGAAGAACATAATTTTGCAAGGACTTTGACATTTGGGTCAGACATGTTTTAGTAGAGGTTTACTTGGTGGGCAATGGGCAAAAAGCGCTGCTACACATCTCATCATGTGAATCAAATACGACTGCATGAAGAATAAATGGAAGGGTTAAACACAAGACAGGACTAAATGGCACATACATGACAGAGATACCAGAAGAGATGTGAAGTTGTCGATGAAGTTCATATGAGAACATAAGTAAACAAACTGCAATGGGAGAAAATGAGACAGATTTTGTAGATAAGAGCTGCATGAAGTGAATACTAAAGCAAGAGGCGTACATTTGGTATACTCGTAAGTACTAGCTAAGGGGTAACTTCCCCCAACTGAATGCTGACCAAACTTCACTCCTTGCAGTGCCTCCTCGGACACATCAATTTCTGACACTGGAGGTGTAATAATTGCACGTGTTAATCAAAGAGAATGTGTACAGGGAGAGGGAAACTGTTAGAATGGTGGTACGATGTGACCAGCTGCAAGAACAAATGGTACAGTGTACCAGATTCAAAATAGACGCGACAGGGAAATATGTGGTACACTAGATTTTGACAATAGAGCTACTACAACCAAAAAATCCACAGACAGTTAGACGAGCTCCAACGGAGTCCAGGAATTGGCAGGTGGGCTCGGCATGCACTCACGCACCTAGACACCTGAGCGACGTCAGTTCTCAAAAATATGCATAATGTGGCAATGTTCATGCAACAATAGTTCAACATAGGCTGAGAAAAAGTTCATACAGTTGGTGTACTATATACAATAGGAAAAACTTCAAACTTACCACATCTGTGTGTGAAAGATGTTAGATTAACCACCCGGGAAGGTACCGGGCTGTTCTTCAGCAGTGGTAGAAGAATGCTGGTCAGGATAAATGGACCAATGTAGTTTGTCTGCATCACTCTGAAAGTCGCACGCATTAAGGTTCACTCAGAGAATTGGCTAGATAAAAGAAAGCATAATACTGATATTAAGAGAACATGTGGTTTCAAGACCACAGAATTCTTTCACAAGAATAATTGCAAGGAAAACACATACTCATCAATCCCATCCTCGGTAACTCTATGTGATTTTGCAAGCATCCCAGCATTATTGATCAAAAGCTGAATGGAAGGCTCCAGATTCGAATCCCGAATCCACTGATTGAGCGAAGCTTCAAACTTCTTAATTGACCTGTAGGATGACAAGTCCACTTGAAAGGCTTCAACACAGGCATCCGGCTGTTGCCTACGAATTTCTTTAGTGGTCTGGTTTACACAGAGTGCAGCAGTGTTGACAATGGCAAACAAAAGCAAACAGGCACCCAACTGAAGCTCCAAACAATACCTCACTCAGCAATTGCGCAGAACGTCCAGCTGAGGCAAAATAGAACATGTATCATTTTAGTCCGCTGAATACAAGTCCCACAACAAGGACAAAATAAAGAATGAACATGAACCTAATCGAGAATTCAAGATGCAGCAGAGAATCAATTTATCTGTAGAGCAGGTGGTGAGTAATGACATGAAACATGACATCCGCGTTTGCAGATTCATCGAATGTCAGATATATAGCGTTCAACAAAGGGCACTCTATTTTGCAAGAGACCAGGCGCGCCAAGTGCTCGACGAAATGCCCGCACGAGCACGACAAGACACGCGCGACTCACCGAGCACGACATGGTATCCCTCCCGTGCCAGCGCCGCCGCAGCCGCCCGGCCGAGCCCCGACGTCGCCTGCGAGCACGCGCCATGGACGGAGCACCGTGAGAAGGCCGCGCACCATGGAAAACAGTACAGTAAAATACGATAAAATAGGCGGGCGTGACTGGTAGGGCAGTTCCAGATTACCCCGGTGACCACGCAGATGGGACGGCCGCCGCGACCTACGTCTTCCCGGCGGCGAGGGGCGGCGGTCCGGCCACGGAGGAAGAGGAGGAGGTAGGAGTAGAGGAGGGAGAGGGTCCACAGGACGCCCATGCGCCAGAACTGGGGCGAGCAGACCATGCGGAGCGCGTCGCGGTCCATGGCGGGGCGGCGGGTCTGGCGATGGCGGCGTCGTGGACCCGTGGACCCGGAGTCACTGCGTCAACTCAAACGAACGGCTGGATCTTTGCTGGAAGCTGCGGGGAGCGAGTTGGCAAACTGCCTGCTCCAGACATCCAAACCGTGTTTTCTTATTTTGAATACATGTTTTGTTGAGTCTACGTTTTTCTCAGGCCCAGACATCCGACCAAAACACATTTTTCTAATACTTCCACTCGAAAACAAATTGTGCGCTAGAAACATGCAGCGTTTCTGACCAAAATTTTACACAGACATGTTAGAGCGATTCCAAAGGGTCGACCTATTTTGTCCGCCTGCGTCCGTTTGAATCGATGCGGACAAAAGTGGCGGTCCAACGCGTCGACCCAAACTCAAATCACGTCCGCGTCGTGTCCGCGCCGACGCATTTGCGGCCCAAATTTGCGTCCCAAATGCGCCGGCGCGAACGCCGAATGGACGCTTCGCGCGCCTTCTCGCTGTCCGCCGCGTCCCCACATGGCGGCTGTCCAACTATCCGTTGCCCACGCGGTCAGCTTAATTTATGACCACGGGCCCACGCTTCAGCGACGGCGCTCGTCCTTTTTTAAGCCGACCGTGCGGCGGGGCCGTCCTCATCCAAACTCGCCGTCCTCATCTGCCCACCCTTGCTCCCTCGTCGCCTGGAACACGGCGTTTGCCTGGGCCGGGCCGGCGCCGACGCTCATCGACCTCACGGATCCCGAGGACGACGACGACGACGACGTCTAAGGCAGCGCACCGCCTCGTAGTTTAGGCTGTTTTTATTTTTTTTAAATGCAAATATGGACGCGTGGGCTCTCGCCGGCCTTCGTGGTCGGCTTTAATGTTTAATTAATGTAGTTTCCTTTTTTTAAATATGCATGCGTTCATTTTTTTTGGCGCCGTCTAAAATGGGTCGCAGGCCAGCGTTTGGCGCAGGTGCCGACCCAAATGCGGAAGCGGGCATCCGTGTCCCTCTGGCCGATCCAAACGGACGTCGATTTCGCCCGCTTTTTGTCCATTTGGGTCGGCCCGTTGGAGTTGCTCTTAGTATCTTCCTAATAAACATTCACGGCAAATCTTTTCTTTTAGGACAAAGCTAAGCTTTATTAATCATAATTCACATGGAGTGGGATACGATTCAGATTATGAGGCTTAGCCAACCACATGTGGCGCCTCGCATCAAGAGAGAGTGCATGCTTAGTTAAGCTGTAAGCTTCACCGTTTGAATGACATGTCATGATGGGAATGGACGAACGTTACTCATTGGGACACTGATTCGGCCCATAATTTCAAGGTCGATGACTTCTAGGTCGGCTTCACAAAAAAAATTGGGCTAGGGGAGCCGGTCACCATCAGCCCACCCAAACAAGCGGGTCGATCCAAATTTAGTTGCTCAAAGTTATAGCCTGCGCCCTGCAGTTACAATGCATATAAATTTGCAAGGTTGTTACCCTTGTGCTTATATGAAAACTTTAAATTATTGCGGTTACAACACCAAATCCCTATAAACACATCCAAAAAACTAAGCCAATAAGCTTGAGATTGACAGGTCACCACGGACACATCGCTATCAACAAAAACGTCACCTCCGACTGAATGAATATTCCACCATTGTGAGGCAACAAAGCGTAAAAACCTAGGATTTGAACCCTGATAGTACTGCCCTCCGGATCAACCAACCACATGTTGGTTCTCCGTAACCAAGAACATCTACAACACAGAGTTCTACAAACAGGAGAGCGAGGAGCCAACAACCAATGAAATGCCAAAACGCAGTGCATTGCATATAGCAAGCTAAAACCAGCGCCAAACGAACGGGGCCATGCCAACACAAAACACATAACTTATTCACAAAGATGAATGGATATACCTGTTGCAAACTAGTAAAACGGAATCGAGATATATCTGTTACAAACACGGGCGCACAAAGGCTAACATCAGCAAAAGAACTGGGTCAGAGAAACATGTATACAAATAATAATCAACAAATACCCCCACCCTCCAAAAAAGGGTGAGAAAAGAAAAACAAAACCCCCTCCCCTCTGTGGAACCTTTACAATGGTGTTACTCGCAGGGTCGTGCCATACCCAATACATTATCCCGAGCAAATATCTGTTGTGATAGATAGCGGCGGCGGCTGGAAATGTACAACCTGTGTGTCATGAGCTGTCATCCCATGCGTCAAAGCTTCTTGGGAAGGCCATAGGTTTTCTTGAGGAACCTTGTAGCCGCCTCCTCGTGCCGGTAGCACAGGACCCGCAGGACCGTGTTCGCATCATTTGGACTCCAGTGGCCTGTAGTCGTTGGCATCGGCAACTTGCCCCTGGAGGCAGTTCGGCTTTGATCCGAATCGGCAATCAGTCGTTTGAACCGCTCGATGAGGCCTTCCGAGTCTGTTCGTAGGAGGGGCAGGACATTCTTTACCTGGGAGGACGCCTTGTCGACCAGCTCCTCCGGCAAACCATCTCCGTCGGCCAGAAACAGGTCTCTGAGGGACCTGAAGTCGCCCTCTATTATCTGAGAGTCCTGCCGGGTAAAAGCACGCAGAGGCCCACCAGCAAGGATAACCAGCAAGAAGCCGTCGAATGTGGCTTTCATCAATGCCGTTATGGCACGGTTCCGCACCTTGATGTGCACCGTACCTGATATTGTCTCCAGGATAGGATCAAGCTCTCTCAACAATAAGTCCACCCTGCTCGATGCAATATCACCGATGTAGAGGGTGTCCCACAGAATATGGCCCAAGTCGAAAAAGGTGACCTTGTAAGCAGTCGTCTCACACAAGTGTTGTATACCTTCTTGACAGGCCGCCTGACAAAGTTCAAACTTGAACTCCAATCCATTAGTAATATCTGCCTGAGCTGACTCGACGTTCCGCAAGCATGTTTTAATCTTCTTCTCTAGGTTCTCCAGTTCGCTTCGGATGTACTGAAGTGTATTCAGGCGTACACAAAGTTGAGGAAGGCCCAAGGGGTCAGTTCCATTGGTTGCTCCATTTTGTGGTCCTCGATGCTGTGGATTCTGTGGCTTCTCCTTTTTCTTGAATAGTAGTTTAGAGCCAACCTCACATCGTGTTAGTGGAGGCAGTTCGGGCATAAAAGAACTCCTTGACCCTGTAATTAAATCGGAGGGAAATTTTACTCAGCATCCAAACACCAAGTTACAGAAAACGATTCCATCTTTTGTGTACGTAGTACTTACCACAGCCAGATTTTGCTTTAGACACATAAAGCTGTAAGCTTCTATCCAGACCTGCTGTCAGATCAGGAAGAAGAGCTGGATGCATTGGTATGGGCAATTCGAAAAATGCATCCAGTGTTTCCCCAATAATCCGAAGCATCTCCACAGACGAGGGAGCAAAGTTATCTCTGTTGGCACCTGGACTCCATGTCTGCATAGAAGATATTGCCAGGCTTAGTGGAACAGAAAACTTAGACTAGGCACATGTTTTAAGCTAAACCTAACAGAACTGCTACTGTGAAAATTGTTTCTATAGAGCAACAAATTGTGTTGGCATAATCCTCACATAGGGATCGTTCAGACTCAAGACGCATGAGTCAATATATTGCTTGGGTTTGTACACACAGCTCTTATTGTGCCAACTAGACGGAACAAAACTAATATGGTGGCATGATTTTATTTTATTTTTGACAGCGAACTGAAAACTAACCACATGAACACTAGCCATATGCAGATATAGAGTAACTTAATCTTGCAAGCCATAACATCATGCAACATCAAGTACTAAACTATGAAGGTTTCTATTTATACTGGGAAAATAAGACATGGCAGTAAAGCAAAATAACAGCACCTCTTGCTTCAGATTCCGGTCAACCCATCCCTTGAGTCTATCCACCCTTTCTTTTATCCACAGTTTCACAAGATTAGCAATTGCATTTTCAGCTTCATATGGTGGCATCTCTCTGATTAATGACTTGCCTCCATCATCACTATCCACAGAATCTTCGACAGCAATATTAACGAGATCCTTTTCTAATTTGTCTGCAGACTTGAGCACTTGAACTGTCTCCGGGGTTAACTCTGTAAGCCCAGCTATGAACTGCTTCAGCTCACTTCCATAACATGAATGAAGCGTTGCAACAGCAACACCTGAAGCAAGGGGATGCCATGTCTTCAATATTGGACTGTACAGATTTTTCTCCTTAATTGCTAGGTCACCAATGTCCTTTGCAAGGATAGACATAACTGGGGTAGGGTTCCTTGATGATCGCTTTGAATCTGCTTCTTCCATTCTCTGTACAGGTGAAAGGTGTGTCACATACATTTCTGTAAGATTTGCAGCTCAAATTGTCTAGTAAGAAAAGATTATTAAATGTACTGTTTGGGTTTCAGCAAAATAATTTCTTGGGGATTAGGTACCAGGAATGTACTTCTAAAAGTTTTGTTGCCAAAATAGCACTAGCATGAGCAGTGACGCGGTTGACATAATCAAAATAATTAATGAAGCAACTGGACATTTTCAGCAAATGAGGTAAAGGCATAGTTTTCAGCGGAAGGGGACTTACTTGAGCAAAAGCTGTACGGAGTGAAGACCTTACATATGTTTCTATCCTACTTCGAGCTACATCAGTCTCTTCTTTCCTTCTACGGCGGTATTCATGGGATATATCTTCAACAAGCACCTTTGCAGCTGTCACTCCAATTGAGACAATACCTTGCATGGACTCGATGTTACTTGTATTAAATGTTTCATGGTACGCCAGAAGTCTTTTTTCTGTCCAGCCCATTATCGAGCTTAATGTTGAACTCAATACTTTACAGTAATTTGGATCCTTGGTGGTTTTGGCATCCTTTGCAACTTCAACCAACTGATTCTCAGCAGCAGAAAGCAGCTCGATATCAACTTGGCCTGACATAACAAAATGATTGAACAGTGCCCAAGCGAAGCAAAGATTATGAAGCATCTGGTTAATTCCAAGAATAACCCAAGTCTTCTTCAAGAGCTCAATCACCTCATCAATCTCGTCAACCACAGTGCTATCATCACTATCAAAGCAAGCTTCTACCAGCATTTGGTAAAGATGGAGATTCAAGGGGAAACCATCTGCCCAGTGGCATCCATCAGAAGTTCCATCATGGGACCTTCCAGCAAGGGACGTGACAGCAGTGCGTAAGACCTGCATTGACTCTGAGTTTTTCCCAGTTTCAAGTGGCCTATCATATGCTCCACGTATGATTTGCTTCAGCCGTTGTGCAGAACTGTCTGATTTGTTCAGCGGAACAAACGGGTGAACAAGCAAACCAGCCTCAATAAGCTTTAAGTTCCTGCCCTGCCATGCCTCGTGTTCTTGAAGATCAGGGAAATCTGATGCCTTGAACTGCTGCAGGAATTCCAAGGGTAAAACCATAGCTTCCGCTCGCCTGCCAAGCTGCCAAGAAAATTGGAGTTCAAACTAAGTATACACAAGTTCTACATGACTACAGAAATGGACATTAATTTCATCAATGTTTACATGGATTTAGTAGGACCATCAAAACAATAGAGACTCCACTATCTTAGCTAAAAAATCTTATCTGAATTTATTCTCTACAGGAATGTGAAGCAGCAGATGACATACTATTAGGTTGTATACATACATATATAGACATAAAGTTCATGTTTAGCATGTTGACATCAACCTGAAGTCCAAAACAAGCATTCCAAAGAAGTTCACCGAGATGGATGTGAGCACTAAAGAAGATGTTAGTGTGTGCAACGGTTCACATGTTCATGAATCAACCAAGCAAAAAAATGTCAGAAGCATTGCTAGAAATGCATCCGTTAAACCAAAGTTCTACAGCTAAAGCTACACTGCTAAGATGAATGCATTGCCAGAATGCCAATACAATTCAAGTTGCCAAGGAAGCTCAAGGTGTGGTTTGTATCAAGAAAACCCAGTCATAATTACACCCTCTTATTCAGCCAATCCAATGACACTTCATTTTCTTTAACCTACTCCACAAGTCCTAACACACACCTCTGCACTCACAGAAATGCTCATGGATGCAGTCAAATTCATTGTCATGAGTCGTTATACTGTCTCCATTCCTTGCAAGGACGGCGAAAGAGGAGGCTTATTTGTTGGCGCAAGACCAAAATGCATTTTTGCAGTGGCATGTCAAGTTAATAGCTTGTTGGAACTGGCATAAGTAATAGCTCACCCCAAACATTTTTTCCCTCGATCTTCTAAAAGCAAATGATAGTTCAGCAAGTTGTTAGAAGTTCTATTGTATATATCATCAACTTCTTATCCTCATTGATGCAATTAATATACACTGCTCTTTGCATGGTGGACTGGATTAGCATCCATGTCACTGATTTCTCCCCTTTTGTGGTATATTTTCCCATTTCCTCCCCTTACTTCCACAGCACTTTGTCACTGAAGCAAAACCCGGTATCAAGATAAGAATCCATGCAACTTACCACGGTTTCTGGTTCCCACTAATTATATAATTAAAAATCCTATTATATAATCAATGGTACGATCAAATGATGCACGGGAAAGTGAATTATTCCATTTCAGCCGACAATTATGAGATTCAAGCTAAAAAAAGGAAAGAAAACTATTTTCACACCCCTCGAGAAAAGGCTCGCACACTCGCCAGTTGTATTTCAGCTCAACTTGAGATACGGAAACCAAAAATAGAAAGTGAGAAAATAAGCATGTTTTCAGGTAAATTTGAACTTTATCGAGCCCTCCAACTAACTGCGAAGAACACTAACTAAACTAGTAGAACCAAAGCGAAGATCAAATTTTCTATGCTTTTGCCGCGGCACGCTGAACCCACCCCAGATCTACCACAATCTGCCGACACGGAATTCAAGCAAGCACGAAAATGGCGATCAAATGAGCAAACTTTAAGCTGCATTTCAGCTCGAATCCCACGGATTGACGCGCTAACAACCGCAACCAAGTCATAGATCCTACCTGACCCGCGGCGATGCGGAGGAGGCCCCTCCGGATCCTGGCGTCGGCGGGCTCCGACACGCGCATCTGCGCCCGCATCAGCTCCCCGACCGTCGCCGGCCGGCGCGGGGCCGCCTTGACCCCGGCGCCGCCGCTCCCGGGGCTGCCTCCCTTGGAGGAGGCCGAGGACTTGAGCCCGAGCGCCTTCTTCATCTTGCTGGCGGCGGCCGAGGTGAGCGAGCGCTGGAGCGACGAGGAGGAGCTGTTGGCGGAGGACGCCG
The DNA here is from genome assembly GCA_034509565.1 of Triticum monococcum. Taxonomy (NCBI): domain Eukaryota; kingdom Viridiplantae; phylum Streptophyta; class Magnoliopsida; order Poales; family Poaceae; genus Triticum; species Triticum monococcum. The sequence continues at coordinate 415,454,371 of CM067845.1, forward strand.
AGGAGGCCGAGGCCGGGGAGGCGGGGCCCGCCTGGGGGATGTAGGTGAGGGGCTTGCCGCCGGTGGTGCGGGACGCGGCGACGAGGACCTCGTAGGCGGTCTCGCGGAGCTCGGCCGGGGAGAGCTGCACGCCGAGGTCGGGGAACGGCGACGGGAGCGCGGAGGCGGCGGGCGACGCTGCCGGGGGCGCGAAGCCATTGGAGGAGGAGGAGGCGGAGTCGCGGCGGGGGTCGCGGAACAGGCGGGCCATCGCGTCGGCAGCGGCGGCGGTCGGCAGGGCAGCTTGCCTCTCGCTCTCTCTCTCTCTCTCTAGCTGGTGGGGGGAGAGAGAAAGGGAGGGAGGTGGGGGTGTGTATGCGCGTGCCGCTTTTGCTCTCCAGCCCAGGGATGGATGATGAGGAGAGAGAAAGTGAAGAGACACCCATGGTGAATTGCTAGATGTACCACGTTTTTACCTCGGTTATTATACATGTTGTTCTACAAAGTTAGTGTAGTAAGCTGTGTAACTTTGAAAATTAAAACGTTTTAAAAATAGATTTTTCATGAAAATGGTTTAATCTTTTACTAATATATGCAAGTGACAATTACCTGACCAGATGTCCAAAACGACATGTATTTACGAATAGTGGGAGTGCCTTTTATTACTATGTGCACTCATGTGAACCATAAGTGTATGAGTTTGTGGCTTTCATTTGATGTGAATGGTAGTTCTATTTCTCATTCGAGGGCTCAGTAATAAAATTGGACCCTTGTAAATTTGACTATTGAGCCACTGATTGCATTTACTTCCCCTATAATTCTATATTGTTTATCCTTAGGACTCACTTTTTTTAGCTTGTAGTGTTAGAAATATGCCGTGTGGCATCTGCATAAAGTATATATTTTCTCTTTTTGCGGGGAATAAAATAATATTTTCATTCTAAGTAGTAAAGTACTTTGCAAAAGCAAAAGTAATCTCAGGTCGCCTTTAATTAGAAGAAAAGAAGGTGTTACAAACCAGGTGAGCATCTAAGACATATTAGCCACATATATTAAAACATGAGGTTTACAAAATTTATAACAGTGCCAATTGTATTATTGGGGGGTATATGCGCAAACAAATATATTACCCCCCCCCCCTCCCCCCCCCCCCCCCCCCTCTTAATGCAAGACGTTTTTTAGTGTAGTGTCAAATTCTGATGTGGGCCCAAATTTTGTTGGTTTGTATGCATTGGATTATATTGTATTGTATATGTGGTTTCAATTTTTTGTAGTTGGTGTTTCCAATGCTTGAAATATGGTTAGGAATTTTAGTACAAAATTACAAAGTATTAGCCTAATTAATTTGATGCCAAAAACTAACAAAATTTTGCTTTTGCCACAGGAGTGACAATTATGATGTCAAAAACTAAGAATGGCAAAAGTGAAATGTCAAAAATCTAGAGTGGCATAATTTTTTTTGGCAAAATTTAGAGTGTCAAAAACAAAATTCTCCCATCTCTGAAATGTTGTCATTTTTGGCAACTTTGGTTTTGCCTCTCTGAAGTCGGGATTTGTTGCACGCATTACCTCAACCTAAAAAGCTTCAAATTTATTGCAGTTCTAGTCAAATGAACCATGCCGAGTAAATGTGCTATTCGGGGTATAGATCAATCGCATTTGAGCGGCTATGTGAGTAGGTAAGGCAAACCCTATACGAGCATGCATTGTTCCGGAATATACACGTCCTAATTTACACGTTCCATTGAAAAATTGGGAGGTGTATAATTTAGCAAGGTGTATAGGGACATGTATATGAAAATATACATGTTCAAATTTACACGTTCCACTAAAGATGCTCTAAACACTGCAAAATAGCCTCCTCCTCCTTCACTGCCACCTCCATTACCGTACGTGTCAAGGCTAAGCAAAAGACTTTGTTGGGAGGAGCAGGAGCACTAGTTGTCGCCTAGTACTAGTAATCGCATGGACCAGGTCCTCCGAAGACGCGTGTGCCCGCCCAGCTGTCCCGTGCGCCGAGTCCACGGGCATGCATCGATCAGCTGAGGTGCACTCTGCAATACGCGGCGCTTTTAACCGTAGCGCAAAAAACACAAGGAAAAGGTGAGGGAATGGAGCCGTCGTTTTCAGGTGCAGTTTTCAGTTCTGGAAAACGACGAGCGGTTCAGACGAGCGTGAGTTTCACGCAACAAGTCAACACGCACAGGACTGTAGTTTTCGCAACCTTGCAAACGCGCACTGAGCATCACCAGTGGCGCCGCGCGCCTGAAACAAAGATTTTTTAGCGCGCGATCGAATCGGCAGCTCCAGCAGACACGTAAAAATCACACGCGTGTTAAAAATCACTTCGAGCGCCGAACAGAACTGCATCGTGCGCTGTTTTTTTCGAGGGCCCGCTACCACGCGCTGTACAGCGACTTGCCCGCAAGAATGTCCATGAACCGCCGGATCTGAAATATCCACTCGTGCGCGCCTTTTTCATCCTCTCCAGCGACCCGTCGGCGCTCGCTCTGCCGTTCCCCACCACGCGTGTCGCTTCCCCCTCTTCCTTGGTGGTCGTCGCTGCTTCCTCCGCCGCGGCCGCCCCTCGAGCGCCCCGTTCCGCCGACGAACAGCGCCCGGCGGGGGTTTGCAGCTCGGCGCCCACAAGGTGTTTGACAAAACGCTTGCCGCTTCTAACTTCTTTTTTGTAGATGAAGTCGCAGCATGTTGTTTGTAGTGTTAAATTTTAGTTAATTCAAATTTGTAGATGGGTTCATCCCACGATTCTTTCGATGAAGAATTTGATCTTCAAGAGGAGGAGGACCTCGCAATGGTCCTAGCTATGCACATCAACAGAAAGCTGAAGCACGATGGTTCGGTTTTTGGTCATCAGATGTGGAGGGAAATGAACGATGCCCACAACAGATTGATGAGGAACTATTTTGCGGAGAATCCCACATACCCCGTGTCGTACTTTCGGCGTCGTTTTAGGATGATCATCGAGTTGTTCAAACACATTACAGAGAGACTAGCGAGCCATGATCGGTTTTTTTAGCAAATGAGGAATGTCGCCGGAGAACTCGGGCATAGCACCTTTCAAAAGGTGGTTGCCGCTTTGCGTATGTTGGCATATGATATTCCGGCGGATCTAGTTGATGATCACTTGGCCATGGGTGAGAGCCAAGCCATCATGTGTGTCAAGTGCTTCGTGGTTGGAATCGTGCAAGTGTTTGGTCCGGAATATTTTGAGAGTTCCCAATGCTGAAGATGTCGCAAGGCTTTTGGAGATGAATAAAGCTCGCGGGTTCCCTGGTATGCTTGGCTCAATAGATTGTATGCACTGGAGTTGGAAGAACCGCCCTAAGGCATGACACGGACAATTCCACAGCCAAAAAAAGGTTCCACTATAATCCTTGAAGCGGTGGCCGATCAGGAGACTTAGATTTGGCATGCTTTTTTAGGAATGCCAGGATCTTTGAACGACATCAATGTTGTTCAATGGTCACCACTCATGAATAGGGTTGCAAATGGTGAACTGCCACCGGTGCAGTTTGTAGCAAATGACCATACATACAACTATGGCTGCTATCTTGCGGATGGTATCTACCCAAGGTGGCAAACATTTGTGAAGTCGTTGAAAAAACTGGAAGGTAAGAAAAATGTTGATTTTCACAATGCTCAGGCGGCGGCTACGAAAGATGTGGAGAGAGATTTGGGGATTTTTGCAAGCTTAATTTGCTATTGTGAGAGGACCAGCTAGATTTTGTTGAAATATTAGGGTGGGTCTAAGGCCCATCTAACAATTTCTGGAAATCTCTAAGGGCCCATATGGGTTTAATTGGCACTAGGTGTAGTTGGAAGTTTAGTCTCACCTCAGAAGTTGGAGAGGAGTTGGACCTCCTTATAAGGGTTTCTCTTCCACATGCTATTGGAGCTTGAGAATAGAAGAGGCCCTCGCGCACTCCTCCTCCGCCCGCCTCGCCATGCCACGCCTCGTCACGACGCGCCACGGGTTACGTGAATGAGCCGAGTCGAGATCACACCTACGCGTTTATTTTTGCCAGTCAGTAACGGAGAGTTTAGTTTTCTAACAACTGGGCCACGATCTAAGACGTCAGATCGTGGGTTGTCACGGACTCGGATGTGGGTCGAGCCCACATCTCTCCACGCGGCTGCGTTTATATAAGTGTGAGGTGTCTCCTAACCCTAGCCGCCACTAACAGATCACATCTGCTCCCGCGCGCACCGCCCATTGTCATTCCTTTGTTGCTGCTGCCGCCGGTGACTGCATCCCATCCGCCGCATATGCGGTCGACTGAAGAGCAGGTCTCTGAAACCCCGCCTCTCCGGATCCTGTAGGATAGAGGGGCGAATAGGTTTTTCGGAAGCGACTACGCGACTTCTCGCCTTTGTTCGTCTGTTTCCTCTACGTCCGCATCACCTTCATCATCACCATGTCTCAGTCCGACACCGACCGTCTCGCTGCTGAGAAGCTCGAGGCCGACAAGAAGGCCGCCGATGCTGCCGCCACTACCGCCGCTGCTACCGCCACCGTCGCCACGGCTTCTGCCTGGTCTACTCGAGGGTATAACACGTTTATCCCGCTCCTGATTATTTCCGCATTAGTAGTACTAGCATTACGTGTAGATGTGTTATTGCTTTCGTAGTACGTGCTTGTTTAGATTAGAATTAGTATGTCATTAATTCTGTCAATGCCATGCTAGTGATTTGTATGGATTAAATTAGTTGAAAAATTGCCTACTTATTCAACAATCCAAAAACCTATTATGTGTAAGAATTTTTCGGCAAGTGACTTTGCTGTTGCACTAAAAACGGATAAGTTTACCAGTACGTACTTTAAGCGTTGGCAGACTAAGACCACTTTATGACTCACGGCTATGAACATGTTTTGGGTCGCCAATGTCTTCACAGGAACAAATTGCTCCTGAACAGGAGAAGGCGTTCAGGGAGGCCACCATCGTATTTCTCTGCGTAGTTCTTAGCATGATCGGAGATAAATTGGTTGATGCATATTTACATGTGCATGTTGTCAAGGACTTGTGGGAGGCTCTCGAATCTAAATTCGGGGCCACCGACGCTGGGAGCGAGATGTACATTATAGAGCAGTCCCATGATTACAAGATGGTTGAGAACCGTCCTATATTGGAACAGGTTCATGAGATAATATGCATCATTAAGGAGGTTGACCTTCTTAAGTGCGATTTATTGGGCAAGTTTGTCGCGGGTTGTATAATCGCTAAGCTCCCTAATTCGTGGAGAAACTTTGCTACCACTTTGAAACATCAGAGGCGTGAGTTCTCAGTAGAGGACGTCATCGGCCATCTGAGTGTTGAGCAGAACTCGAGGGCAAAGGACTCACACGAAAAAGGGGTCGAAGGAATTTATGTTGCCAACATGGTTAACCAGAGGAACTTCAACTCCCACAAGCCCAATGGAAAGAACGGTGTCCAACACAGTACCGACTTTAAGAAGAAGGGCAAGAATACCTTCAAGAAGAACACGAAGGATGAGGGCTACTTTACTTGTGGTTCGGTTAAACATTGGGCCAACAAGTGTCCAAACAAGTATAAGAAGCAAGAACGGGACTCCAAGTCTGTCAACATGATTGTGGGCAACAATGAGAATGATGCATCTGGGTATGGTAATTTGTTTGTTGTTTTTTCAGTGTTTCAGCCCACCGATTGGTGGGTGGACACATGTGCGAGTGTTCATGTGTGTGCAGATATTTCATTGTTTTCTTCTTACAGGTCACAGACCACGGGCCCATATTGATGGGGAATGGTGCGAGTGCTTCTGTTCATGGTGTTGGCACGATCGATCTGAAGTTTACTTCGGGAAGGATCGTGCAGTTGAAGAACGTGCAGCATGTCTTGCCATCAAGAAGAACCTCGTTAGTGGCTCCCTTCTATGTAGAGAAAGGTTTTGGTTGGTTTTCGAGTCTAATAAATTACTTGTTAATAAGTATGGACTATTTGTTGGAAAAGGTTATGAGAGCGGAGGGATGTTCCGCCTTTCCCTTGTAGATTTTTGTAATAAAGTCGTGGATCATATTCATTCAAGTGTTAATGAATCTGAGTTTGGCATTCACGTCTTTGTCACATTAGTTTCGGTGTTATGACATGGCGAGCTAAGTTGAATTTAAACCCGAGTTTTACTTTAGCCAAAGGTTTTAAGTGCCTTTTATGTGTGCAAGCTAAGCAACCTCGCAAGCCTCACAAGGCTGCGGAGGAGAGACACTTGGCACCATTAGAACTCATACAATTCTGATTTTTGTGAGATGAATGGTGTGTTGACTAAAGGTGGAAAGAAATACTTCATGACATTGATAGATGATTCCACTAGATATTGCTATGTGTGTCTGTTAAATACTAAAGATGAGGCTCTACACTACTTTAAAATCTATAAGGCAGAAGTTGAGAATAAACTTCAAAAGAAAATTAAATGAGCCCGATCAGATCGTGGTGGAGAGTACTTCTTGAGTGATTTTGATTCTTTTTGTGTGGAACACGACATTATTCATGAGAGGACGCCTCTCGATTGGTGGGTGGACACAGGTCCGATCAGATCATGACATTGATAGATGGTCCAAAAAGCATAAGTTTGGACCAAAGACTGTGGACTGCGTTAATTTGGGATACGCTAAGAATATTGTTGGCTATAGATTTCTAGTAGTGAAATCACAGGCACCTGACCAGAAGGACGGTACAATTATAGAGTCTAAGGATGCTACATTCTTCGAGGATATTTTTCCTATGAGAGATATGCAAAGCACTTCTAGACAGGAATATGAGGAGACTCCTAAGCCTGCCATTTTTATGGAATATTATGAGCAAACACATGATGAAAATCCTGAGGAGGATGACGAGGAAACCCTTAGTAGGGCAAGAGACAAAGGACTGCAAAGACCTTTGGTGATGATTTCTTCGTGTACCTCATGGATGATACTCCCACTTCTGTTTCAGAAGCATATGCCTCTCCAGAAGCTGACTACTGGAAGGATGCAGTCTGTAGCGAGATGGATTCCATCATGGCTAACGGGACATGGGAGATCACTGACCATCCCTATGGTTGCAAACCATTGGGGTGTAGGTGGGTGTTTGAAGAAGCTTAGGCCCGATGGTATGATTGAAAAGTACAAGGCGAAGCTTGTGGCCAAGGGCTATGACCAGAAAGAAGAGGAAGATTTCTTCGATACTTATTCACCTATGGCAAGACTGAACACCATTCGAGCATTACTCTTGTGACGGCCTCGCGTGGTCTTCTCATCCACCAGATGGATGTTAAGACGGCTAAACGAGGAAATCTACATGCAACAGCCAGATGGCTTTGTGATAGATGGTCAGGAAATAAAAGTGTGTAGGTTGCTGAAATCTTTATATGGCCTGAAACAAGCACCTAAGCAGCGACATGGTAAGTTTAATACAACTCTGACATCTGTTGGCTTCGTTGTTAATGAAGCTGACAAATGTGTATACTATCGCCATGCACTGGTACAACGAGGTGCTATACAAACAGTTTTTAACCCCTTTTCATGATGGCATTTGGAACCGTCGCCAAGTGAGTGTGGGCGACACACACACACACACACTCGGCAAAATGAGGTCGTGTGCGACGGGCGAGCGATCAAATGCGATTATACAGGCTCAATCGGTTCCGGTCGTAAGTACATCCCACACAGTCAGTCCGAAATAAACGTTTTCATTTGTTATGTACATTTCACACAGTCAATCCAAGGAATACATTTCCGTTCTTATGTACATCCCACATAGTCAATCCATGGAAATCGTTTCCGTTCGTATGTACATCCCACATAGTCAATCGAGGGAAAACGTTTCCGTTCATATGTACATCCCACACGGTTTTATGTATAGGCTCGTGTGTGATAGGTGTAACTATCACACATGCTCTGCCCTGGTTAATCGTTTGCTTTTATTCAACTACATCACACATGATTTGATGAAGAAAATTGTGTGGCATTGGACTATCCATCACAAGCGTTTTTACTGTTAGAACCGTTTGCAAAATTCCATGACCCATTTAGCAGGTTTATTAGCTTACAATTAATAATTCCAGTATTACGCAAATTCACATTTCATATCAAGCAACTGTTTGCCAATTTCATATCAGGCACATAAATATATTTTAACATCACAGTGTGATAGCTACCTGAAAACAGCACATTACAACATATAGCTAGTTCAACTTCATAAAAACAATATATTCATTTCCCTAATCGAGATCATCCAGGCTTGTCTTATCCACCTCTGCTTTCAGTTCAGTAAGAACCTGTTTTGCACTAGCCAACTAAGAAAGTGCTTCCTCCTTCGCCAAAACCATCTTAGCAAAGTCTGATTTAAAAAATTTGAGCTCATTTTCCACCTTCCTCTTATTATCCCGCATCTTAAAATATTCTTCAGTGTTGACAACACTTTCTCTAACCCTACCTCTGTTCTCTTCCTCATACATGCTCCAGAGCTTTGCTAGGCACATCTTCAAAGACTGTGCCCACTCTTGATCAACCACTCCAAGTAAGAACACTTCCGCTCATCCTATAATATTTAAAACTAGATCAGTAACAATTGTAGGGGAAATGGGTTTATAGCAACATAGAAAATCACCAATCCTTATTTTGAAAAACTGAAGAAACAAATTAATTATGACATATCTTCTCAAAAAGATCAATGTGCAAATGAATTAACTGCTACTGAGACAACAACCAAATTTTGAAACATCAGAAGCTATAATTAACCACAACAATGCTACAAGTTCTTACTCATGTACTATAAATAACAAATTGAACATTTTATGAGGGAGCTAAATGTAACTGCAACAACAAAGCGATAGTGTTTGGATGACAGCAAATTGATACTAACAGCTGTGTACATGCACAAATTTAGTAACATAGAACTAATAACACTAAGGCCGACTACTATGTATGCCAAAACCAGTGTAAAGACAACTGTTGCTACATTTCGCACCGGTGCCCTGCGCTGGCGAGCCGATGCAGCGGAAAAAAAATCAGGGACCCAGACTCGGGAGCACCTAGTTGCTTCGATGCCCAGTTCCTTCATGCCATAAAGATTTAGTATTTTACTGCTTGGCCACTCGGATGCGTGGACCAAAGTTGGCTGCACAAACTGCTGAAGCGGTGCCAAATAATTTTCTAATGGCACCGCCGATGAGATGGCAACATTTTTAGATACTAGGTACAAACTGTGATACTGTCTTAGGATGCGTTTGGTTGAAGGTGTGGTATGAATGGGTTGGGACCGTGACAGTGTGATGCCCGGGTAATTATGCTACAGTAAACTCCTATTAATGGTGACACATCATTATAATTAATTTTTGCTAATCATCACTTTGTTCCAAACCGACCTCATATTCAAATAAAAAAACAAGTTAAATTATCATTTCCTCAAACTATAAAACTAAAATGTTCGGATATTAATATAAACCCCCCTAAGCAATTGTCATGTTGACACCAACGTCATTTGACTCATCGGGTAATCCCTAGTAAAATATAAAGATGTCCAACGACAAATAAAATAGCCCTTTCATTTTGAACAATTAATTATACAATTCCATTTAACCTCAAACTTTGTGGGCCTCTTCAATTTATTGCCTAATAATTATGTCCTGATTTTCACATTTAATTAAAGTCACTTGATGGCAAAAACTAAATAGAAAACAACATCTAAAATGTAAGCAGTTAAATAAATAAATGAAAACAGGCTGGGCCTAATCTACTGGCCAATTTGGCCCATATAGCTCAATGGTAGGCCTAACCCACCTAACCTCCTGTCATCCCCTTCCTCTGTTCACCTCAACCCCGGTGGACACATAGCGATCGTCCACGGCACCGATGGCCACGGGGCGGCCATCCAGGCCCCCCGGCGCCCTACTAAGTTGCCCCCGCACGCCCCGCTAACCCTAGAACCCCATGGCCCCTTCCCCTCGCTCGCTCTTTCTTCCCCCGCTCAAGCCCGACGCGGCTACCGCCGCGGCCAACCTCACCGGCGTGGCCATCGAGCTTCCCGGCGTCTAGGAGCTGGTCCAGGAGATCCGCTCGCCTCTGCTGCTTCGACTATGCCACCGAATCGATCCCAGGGAGTCGTACCTTCGACGCCCGCCGATCCCCTCCGCCTCGGCCACCACCGCCATAGCTCGACGCCGAATTCGCGCTGCCCCGACCACCTCCGGCCTCCCCGAGCCTCTCCCCATCAACGATGTGAGCTGTCGCGCTTTTCCCCTCTGCCTCCCCCTTGATCTACCTCCTCTAGCCGCCATGCTCGCCGTTGCCGTCTCGCGCTAGAAGTCGCCATGGTTGGCACCCCACTCACCTCGCCTCTTTCCCGCTCCGCTCTGCATCGATGCGTCCCGGGCCGTGCCCCTACCTCGCGCGCACGCTGCTGCCCGCGAGCGCCCCGCCCCTGCCCGCTCGCTGCCACCCCGTGCCTTTCCCCGTCGGCGTCCGCCACTGCTCGCCGAGGCCGCCCCTACCGAGCACCGCCCATCGCTGCCGGCTACGCCGCGCGCCCCGCGCTTGCTCGCCATAGCCCCTGGTCGCGCCCTCCCTCCCGCGACGACCCGCGCGCGCGACCGCGCCTCCCCTGTTGTGCCGCTGCTCTGCCTAGCCCCGCCGCCGCCCCCGCCCGTCGCTCCTCCTCGCCGCCGCAACGCCGCCCTGCGCGCCCGTCGCTTCGCTCCCCCTCACGCGAGCCTGCGCTGTCCCAGCTCATGCCAACCGGCTCCGCCGCCCGCGGCCACGCGCCCGACGCAGCCGCCCTTGCGGCGCGCTCCCGCAGCCGCCCCCCTCCTCCGGCCGGCCGCGCTCGCCACACCGCCTACCGATGGCTGCCGCCCGCGCCTAGTCCTGACCGGCCTTGCCGGCCCCGCTGCCCGCTGCTGCCGCCGGCCATGGTCGTGTGCCCGAGTGCCCGTGTGTGTTGTGTGTGTGCGTGTGTGTGGCTCAGCTGAGCCACTGTTTAGTGGGGCCACCCCCTTTTAGTTAGTGCTAACTAGTTTTAGTTAGTTTAATTAGGACCTAATTTGCCCAATGATCCTATGGCAGAAGGGCCCCACTATTGTTAAACAAAAATTATTGTTATAATAAAGCCAGAGACAATGACAAGTGGGAACTAAACACTATTCACCTTTTGACCAGTCAAATGTTGACTGGGTCAACTCTGCTGACTGGACCACTCCTGGACGCCACTGGTCATACACTCAGGGTAGTATAGAGCTAGGTGACAAATGTTTATTCTGTTTTTAATTCAAATTAATAACAAATCTAGAAAAACATTAAACTTTAGAAATTAATATAAAATAAACCGTAGCTCGGATGAAAAAACTTTGTACATGAAAGTTGCTCAGAACGACGAGACGAATCCGGATACGCAGCCCGTTTGTCCACCACACGCCCCTAGCATATCGAACTCGCAAAAATTCCCCCTCTGGCTCCTCTACCCGAAAACGCGAAACACCGGGGATACTTTCCCGGTTGTTTCCCCCCTTCACCGGTATCACCTCATACCGCGTTAAGGCACGCCTAGCATCACGCTTTGCTTTGTCATGCATCGTTATGCATCTGTTTGCATTGTATTCATTGTTTCTTCCCCCTCTTCTCTCGCTAGACACCGAGACCGACGCCGCTGCTACCCAGTACGACTACGATGTTGACGACCCCTCTCTCTTGCCAGAGCAACCAGGCAAGCCCCCCCTTGATCACCAGATATCGCCTACTCTTCTATATACTGCTTGCATTAGAGTAGTGTAGCATGTTACTGCTTTTCCGTTAATCCTATCCTGATGCATAGCCTGTCATTGTTGCTACAACTGTTGATACCTTACCTGCAATCCTACATGCTTAGTATAGGTTGCTAGTGTTCCATCAGTGGCCCTACACTCTTGTCCGTCTGCCATGCTATACTACTGGATCGTGATCACTTCGTGAGGTGATCACAAGTTGGTATCAGAGCCGACTGCCTGTAGGAATCCCCCTTCCACACTCCTTGGCCGAAGTCGAGTCTAGACTTTACAAAACTTTTATTAACATGGCTGTGCAGCCCATGGGCCCACGTCGCCATTAGGTGGTATTAGGATCTTTTATTCCTCGTCTATACTCTGGGATTCTAATCTCTCTTCTATTCGGGTTAAATGATTTTCTAAAATCTAACTTTAGGTTCTCGAAAACACTTCCTCCCGAAGAGCCCCTTCAGTCCAGAGGATCGCCGACTGCACCAGAAGATTTCGAAGTTACTCCCCGATACTCTTTTGAGACTTTGTGCCCGTTGCTTTTGCAATTCCCTATCACTGAAATATCCCTATGGATAAATACATACACTTGTCGTTCTTACTTTTATTCCCAGTTGATGTTGTTATTACAAGATACCTTGAAATCCTTTCTATTGTTCCGAGAATATTTTGTCCCTACTGCCTTGCAACTCCTTGCCATTTGAATACCCCTACGGATAATTTCTCGCCCTTATCGAGTATCCATTCATCCCCAGTTGTTCACGTGTTTCACAATGGTCTTCGAAATACTATTCGATCCTCCAAAAATCCTTAGTAGCTTATTGCTCTACAATACTTGTCTCCTTGCATTATGGATGCTTTCCATATGTCTGGCAATATTCGTTAGTATCCTTAGGCACTGTCATTTTGATCATATTGATTCAACATGTGTGCGAATGCACGCAATCATCAGCTGATCCTTTTAAATCATCTTTCCGGCTCAGACGACATTTTAAACATGAGCTTGTTCTCGACCAATCTATTTGTCGTCAATTGTACCCTTAGGTCTATTGAACTTATCCACCCTTGATCAGAGTGTCCTCTTTTGATCCTTCGATTTGGAAATCATAATTCGTTTGATATCTAAGCATCGAATCATTCAGATGTTCTATAATATGATGCCCTTGCATTCTTTATTCAACTGGTTGTGTGCCGATGCTCACATCAGCTCCGCTATCGACCGTCAAATCCTTTGTTGGATTATTATTCAGCAATGTCCTTTATATTTAATGGCATTGTGAATTCTTCCCTGATACATAATGCCATTAGTAAATCCTATTCTCTGATTTGGCCAACCATGATCTACTTTCGAGCTGGTGATATTTACTCTTGAAACTTGTGGTATGTGTTCCTAAGATGCCTCGATGGGTTGAACCTATACCTTCCCTAAAACCGTATGAACCCGAAAGTTTTCACAAGTTATGCCCTTCTGGTGTTTTACTAGATAATTTTCTACCCTGCAGCTTCTTTGAAGACGAGAAGTGAATGAAAGGTTATGCATTAAAGAAGTGGGAGTCGACCTTGAACTTTGTGTTCATGCCCATGGACCCAATGCGGAACTTATCATGGAAGCTTCTTGCAAAATAATTAATCATTTGGGTAATTCTTTTGGTGTCATTAAATTGGATCCCTTGCAGCTATGGTTCTGACCATATTGTTCTTTGATCCCATTTCTCGGCCAAGTTTAAGCATTTGTCTTCTGCGGATCAATACCCCAGTCCAACCTTTACTTTGATCTACGGTCGAGTATTACAGTCTGGTATCTCGAGAATATCATGGGACCACATAACTTCTTATGGTTTCTTCATGAACTGTTATTTCTTACCGATTTCAGATTTCCTCCGGGTTCTGAGTTGTTAGTCACTCGAGAACACCAATAAGTGAATCAATTCCGCACTTTGATTCGATAACTCTAAGTAATTTTCATTGCTTACGAGTTTAATAAACCTTCAAGTCATTCCTAGCCTTATCGGCTATATCACTATCATGCTAATTTTAACTGTGCTACCTGGTCCTTCCCGGAGCCAAAAATTTCGACGGTGAGCTAATCTTATGCCGATCTTCCTCGTCATATCATTGTCCTTGAACAACAAGCTTGATTTAGAGTTTGTGTCATACCCATGGTTTCAATAACTTTTCGCTTCATCATTCCGTTGACTTGATGTCATCGCCAATCGGTTACGTCTTCTTGAAACCTCTCGCCAAATGTGTCGTGATCATTATCAACATTCTGAGGTCTTCCAAGATACCTATCGAATTCTTGATGAGAAATACCATCCTTGCCCTCGATGATTTGTGTTTGTCATCGACCACTTTATGGCCTTCCCTCCAACACAAACTTGTTCATGTTTTGTGTTATACCTTGAGTTCCTTACTATCCAACATTTGTTCTTCTTTACCTTGGAGTATTACCATCTTTTATATCCAGGATGTCGTGCTTAGCACACCCGGCCGGAGGCCCTATGGTTATAGATTCCTTTTCAGCAAGGTTATCCATTCTTCCATGAGGAAATTGTAAGACTTATTCTACAAGTTATTCCTGATGGATCCTTTGTGTTTCCAAAGTCTGACCTTTGCCTGAAGACCATGTCAATGCTATCTCGAAGCATATATATTTTACTCCAATTATCAACAAGAACATTTAAAGCCTAATGTAAAACGTTTCCTGCGCAATTATCCAAGCACCGCTGTATGGGTAATGTCATGAAATTTCTCTCCCCTTACCTAAAGGGTTTTCTACATTATATCTTGTCACGAATATCATGCTCTACTTGTCCTTGGAAAGGATATACCCCTGAAATATGTGTTTAAACACATTTTCTTTTCCATTGTTTTGTTTGATCTTTCTTATGATCTATGTTATCTAAGCAGTAATATTCTCCTGCTTATGTAAACACCCCGGTGTACAATTCTATCAGCAAGACCCTGTTGCATTTGTCGATAGCATTCCGGTAACCACCGATGGACGAGAACTTTGCCTATTGGCCCGCCTCGTTCAACAAGCAGGAAAATGGTTCTCTTCGTCCCTCGCCCTTGGTACCGATGTTGTTGCCGACATAACTGACATGGTACCCTCTGACATGCCTTGCTTTCGTGACCGTGCAAGATGTCAGCCCCCTTTCTACTTTAAACCACATGGTGGGCCCATAACCCACAATTCCACAGGATCGAAACCTGACTCTCCCGTACACCCTGTTGCCAAAGTTATTCCTAGATCTTGACTTCGTATGTAGTTCACGGGCCACCTGCCTAGTGATCTATTCTGGTATCAGACACAAAACTTATTCCCATTGCTCTGGACCTCTTTTACACTTGTTTCAGGCATCGGACGATTGCCTATCCGCTTGATACTTCTTACTATACCTTCTTGCTTGGCTCTCGATGTGTTTCATTTGACCAACTCGAGAGATACCCAGTGTTCATTCATGGGATAACCCCCGATGGTTAACCCTTATAGCATTCTATCATTGTCGAACTGCCCCTTACCTATTCGGAAGTATGAGACAGACCCCGAAGAAAGGATGCCGAGTTCATCATGATGACCTGAAGCAGAGAAATGAAGACATCAATGTATTGGACCGGCCTCTTCAAGACGAGCAAGCCAGAATGAGAAGACCCGCTAGATTCGTTACCAAACCTTCCCCCGTTCACTACCTCTTAAATCTCGGGACGAGATTTCTTGTAGTAGAGGAGAATTGTGACGCCCGGGTAATTATGCTACAGTAAACTCCTATTAATGGTGACACATCATCATAATTAATTTTTGCTAATCATCACTTTGTTCCAAACCGACCTCATATTCAAATAAAAAAACAAGTTAAATTATTATTTCCTCAAACTATAAAACTAAAATGTTCAGATATTAATATAAATCCCCCTGAGCAATTGTCATGTTGACACCAACGTCATTTGACTCATCGGGTAATCCCTAGTAAAATATAAAGATGTCCAACGGCAAATAAAATAGCCCTTTCATTTTGAACAATTAATTATGCAATTCCATTTGACCTCAAACTTTGTGGGCCTCTTCAATTTATTGCCTAATAATTATGTCCTGATTTTCACATTTAATTAAAGTCACTTGATGGCAAAAACTAAATAGAAAACAACATCTAAAATGTAAGCAGTTAAATAAATAAATGAAAACAGGCTGGGCCTAATCTACTGGCCAATTTGGCCCATATAGCTCAATGGCAGGCCTAACCCACCTAACCTCCTGTCATCCCCTTTCTTTGTTCACCTCAACCCCGGTGGACACATAGCGATCGTCCACGGCACCGATGGCCACGGGGCGGCCATCCAGGCCCCCCGACGCCCTACTAGGTTGCCCCCGCACACCCCGCTAACCCTAGAACCCAGGGCCCCTTCCTCTCGCTCGCTCTCTCTTCCCCCGCTCAAGCCCGCCGCGGCTGCCGCCGTGGCCAACCTCACCGGCGTGGCCATCGAGCTTCCCGGCGTCTAGGAGCTGGTCCAGGAGATCCACTCGCCTCTGCTGCTTCGACTATGCCACCGAATCGATCCCACGGAGTCGTCCCTTCGACGCCCGCCGATCCCCTCCGCCTCGGCCACCACCGCCACAGCTAGACACCGAATTCGCGCTGCCCCGACCACCTCCGGCCTCCCCGAGCCTCTCCCCATCAATGATGTGAGCTGTCGCGCTTTTCCCCTCTGCCCCCCTCGACCTACCTCCTCTAGCCGCCGTGCTCGCCATTGCCGTCTCGCGCTATAAGTCGCCATGGTTGGCACCCCACTCACCTCGCCTCTGCCCCGCTCCGCTCTGCGTCGACGCACCCTGGGCCGCGCCCCTACCTCGCGCGCACGCTGCTGCCCGCGAGCGCCTCGCCCCTGCCCGCTCGCTGCCACCCCGTGCCTTTCCCCGTCGGCGTCCGCCACTGCTCGCCGGGGCCGCCCCTACAGAGCGCCGCCCACCGCTGCCGGCTACGCCGCGCGCCCCGCGCTTGCTCGCCATAGCCCCTGGTCACGCCCTCCCCCCCCCCCCCGCAATGACCCGTGCGCGTGACCGTGCCTCCCCTATTGTGCCGCTGCTCTGCCTAGCCCCGCCGCTGCCCATGCCCGTCGCTCCTCCTCGCCGCCGCAACGCCGCCCTGCGCGCCCGTCGCTCCGCTCCCCCTCACGCGAGTCTGTGCTGTCCCAGCTCGCGCCAACCGGCTCCGCCGCCCGCGGCCACGCGCCCTACTTAGCCGCCCCTGCCATGCGCTCCTGCAGCCGCCCCCTCCTCCGGCCGGCCGCGCTCGCCACACCGCCTATCGCTGGCCGCCGCCCGCGCCTAGTCCTGACCGGCCTTGCCGGCCCTGGTGCCCGCTGCTGCCGCCGGCCATGGTCGTGTGCCCGTGTGTGTTGTGTGTGTGCGTGTGTGTGGCTCAACTGAGCCACTGTTTAGTGGGGCCACCCCCTTTTAGTTAGTGCTAACTAGTTTTAGTTAGTTTAATTAGGACCTAATTTGCCCAATGATCCTATGGCAGAAGGGCCCCACTATTGTTAACCAAAAATGATTGTTATAATATAGCCAGAGACAATGACAAGTGGGACCTAAACACTATTCACCTTTTGACCAGTCAAATGTTGACTGGGTCAACTCTGTTGACTGGACCACTCCTGGAACCAACTGGTCATACACTCAGGCTAGTATAGAGCTAGGTGACAAATGTTTATTCTGTTTTTAATTCAAATTTATAATAAATCTAGAAAAACATTAAACTTTAGAAATTAATATAAAATAAACCGTAGCTCGGTTGAAAAAACATTGTACATGAAAGTTGCTCAGAATGACGAGACGAATCCGGATACGCAGCCCGTTCGTCCACCACACGCCCCTAGCATATTGAACTCGCAAAATTCCCCCTCCGGCTCCTCTGCCCGAAAACGCGAAACACCGGGGATACTTTCCCGGTTGTTTCCCCCCTTCACCGGTATCACCTCATACCGCGTTAGGGCACGCCTAGCATCATGCTTTGCTTTGTCATGCATCGTTATGCATCTGTTTGCATTGTATTCACTGTTTCTTCCCCCTCTTCTCTCACTAGACACCGAGACCGACAATGCCGCTACCCAGTACGACTACGGTGTTGATGACCCCTCTCTCTTGCCAGAGCAACCAGGCAAGCCCCCCCCCCTTGATCACCAGATATCGCTTACTCTTCTCTATACTGCTTGCATTAGAGTAGTGTAGCATGTTACTGCTTTTCCGTTAATCCTATCCTGATACATAGCCTGTCATTGTTGCTACAACTGTTGATACCTTACCTGCAATCCTACATGCTTAGTATAGGTTGCTAGTGTTCCATCAGTGGCCCTACACTCTTGTCCATCTGCCATGCTATACTACTGGGTCGTGATCACTTTGGGAGGTGATCACGGGCATATGCTATATACTTTATACTGAACATTACTTATGATACTGTTCGGAGTTGGGGGCTGAAGGGGCAGGTGGCTCCATCCCGGTAGAGGTGGGCCTGGGTTCTCGACGGCCCCCGTCTGTTACTTTGTGGCGGAGCGACAAGGCAGGTTGAGACCACCTAGGAGAGAGGTGGGCCTGGCCCTGGTCAGCGTCCGTGGTTATTTCAAAATAACACGCTTAACGAGATCTTGGTATTTGATCTGAGTTTGGCCACTGGCCTATACGCACTAACCATCTACGAGGGGACAGTTATGGGCACTCGATGTCGTGGTATCAGCCGAAGCCTTCGTGACGTCAGCGACTAAGTGGCGTGCGCCGGATTGGACTGGAACACTTGCTAGGCTAGGTCTGCTTTCGGCCGCCCTCGCAACATGCAGGTGTGCAATGGGCGATGGGCCCAGACCCCTGCGCCATAGGATTTAGACCGGCGTGCTGACCTCTCTGTTGTGCCTAGGTAGGGCTGCGGCGTGTTGATCTTCCGAGGCAGGGCATGACCCAGAAAAGTGTGTCCGGACAAAGGGGATCGAGTGCGTTGGGAAATGTGGTGCACCCCTGCAGGGAAGTTAATCTATTCGAATAGCCGTGATCTTCGGTAACAGGACGACTTGGAGTTGTACCTTGACCTTATGACAACTAGAACCGGATACTTAATAAAACACACCCTTCCAAGTGCCAGATACAACCGGTGATTGCTCTCTCACAGGGCGACGAGGGGAGGATCATCGGTTAGGATTATGCTACACGATGCTATTTGGTGAACTTACCATCCACTCTCTTCTCCCGCTGCAAGATGGAGGTTACCAGAAGCGTAGTCTTTGAAAGGACTAGCTATCCCCCTCTTATTCCGGCATTCTGCAGTATAGTCCACATATGGTACCCTTATTCCATTTTGATACCAATGCATACATATGTAGTATAGCTCCTTGCTTGCGAGTACTTTGGATGAGTACTCACGGTTGCTTTGCTTCCCCCTTTTCCCCTTTCCTATACTCGATTGTTGTGACCAGACGTTGGAGCCCAGGAGCCAGACGCCACCGTCGACGACGGCTACTACTACTCGGGAGGTGCCTACTACTACGTGTAGCCCACTGACGACGACCAGGAGTAGATTAGGAGGATCCCAGGCAGGAGGCCTACGCCTCTTTCGATCTGTATCCCAGTTTGTGCTACCCATCTTATGGCATCTTGTTTAACTTATGTCTGTACTCAGATATTGTTGCTTCCGCTGACTCGTCTATGATTGAGCTCTTGTATTCGAGCCTTCGAGGCCCCTGGCTTGTAATATGATGCTTGTATGATTTATTTTATTTGTAGAGTTGTGTTGTGATATCTTTCCGTGAGTCCCTGATCTTGATCGTACACGTTTGCGTGTATGATTAGTGTATGGTCAAATCGGGGGCGTCACAGACAGTGTCTGAATCACATCTAACAAATGATTTGTAATAACGAAAGAGGGGCTAACCTTCTCTGCACATGCCAGAAACTTCCTCCCACCGTCCACAGATTCAAACGGAACTAGCTTTACACATGGAGATTGATGGTGACAACAAGCAGGCAGATCCTCAGCCACCCCGCTCCATTCATTGCAACTGATGGTCCTAGGGAGCTACAAGAGGAAGAAATGACTCAAATCGACCATCGGGTTAAAATCCTTAATTCCAAGTTATAGCCTAAGAAGAACCCCTGGAGAGGTCATTGAAGAAGACCATGGTGACCCCAGCGGTAGGATGCGAGACGACGAGAGCGAGGAAGCGGCTATAGCTTACGAAGGAAGGAAGGAGGAAACATGGGAAATGTGACTTGTGATCGGGGAGAAAAGGGGGTGGGGAAGGGGGGGTAGATATTTCGGCGGTAGGCCAAAAAATTCGAAATGTGGAGGAAAACTTTGAACGATTGTGTGCATCGCAAACGATTCTTCTGCTTTACGCGCATGGGATGAGTTTGATAATTCAAATTTTGGTGGAAATTTCCCCGGGTACTGTCCATATCCACGTCATTGCATAATTTAACATCGCATGCTAATTTGGGCACACAAAAGAGCGTACAACACACATACAACACTTATTGAATCGAGCAGTTTTAGTAATTAAACAGAGCTAGTTGACTGATACGTCTCCAATGTATCTATAATTTTTTATTGTTCCATGCTGTTATATTATCAATCTTGGATGTTTTATAATCATTTTATAGTCATTTTATATCATTTTTTGGTACTAACCTATTGACATAGTGCCAAGTGCTATTTTTGCATATTTTTTACATCACAGAAAATCAATACCAAATGGAGTCCAAATGAAACGAAACTTTACAGAGATTTTTATGGACTAGAAGACACCTAATGGGCCAAGGCTACGCCTGGGGGGGGGGGGTGCTCCGAGGAGGACACAACCCACCAGGGTGCGCCAGGAGGCCCAGACGTGCCCTGGTGGGTTGTGCCCACCTCGGGTGCCCCCGGACTGCCTCTTTTCTCTATAAATACCCCAATATTCCAGAAACCCTAGGGGGGTCGACGAAAATCAATTCCAGACGCTGCAGAGTCCAGAACCACCAGATCCAATCTAGACAACATCACAGATGGGGTTCACCACCTCTATTGGTGCCTCTCCAATGATGCGTGAGTAGTTCTTTGTAGACCTTCGGGCCTGTAGTTAGTAGCTAGATGGCTTCCTCTCTCTCGTTTGATTCTCAATACAATGGCATCTTGGAGATCCATATGATGTAACTCTTTTTGCGGTGTGTTTGTTGGGATCAGATGAACTTTGAGTTTATGATCAGATCTATCTTTTTATATCCATGAAAGTATTTGAGTTTATTTGATCTCTTTTATGCATGATTGCTTATAGCCTCGTATTTCTTCTCTGATATTTGGGTTTTGTTTGGCCAACTTGATCTATTTATCTTGCAATGGGAAGATGTGCTTTGTAGTGGGTTCGATCTTACGGTGCTTGATCCCAGTGACAGAAGGGGAACCAACACGTATGTATCGTTGCTACTAAGGATAAAACGATGAGGTCTATTATAACGCCCTCGATGCGGCTATATCTCCTACGTGTCAAAGGACGACTTAGAGGCATAACCGCATTGAAAGCAATGTCGCAAGTGAGGTAATCTTCACACAACCCATGTAATACAATAAGGGAATAGAGATACATAGTTGGCTTACAATCGCCACTTCACACAATTACATGAATAAAGCATTACATCATCCAGACACACACAAGGTCCGACTATGGAACCAAAATAAAAGAAGAACCCCAAATGCGACAAAGGTCCCCGATCGACCCCAACTGGGCTCCACTACTGATCAACTAGAACGAAACAACACAAAGGGACAAGATCTTCATCGAGCTCCTCCTGAGCTAGGTTGCGTCATCTGCACGGTCCCATCGGCACCTTCAAGCTAGTTTTGGAAGTATCTGTGAGCCACGGGGACTCAGCAATTTCGCACCCTCGCGATCAAGACTATTTAAGCTTATGGGTAAGGTAAAAGGTATGAGGTGGGGCTGCAGCAAGCGACTAGCATATATGGTGGCTAACATACGCAAATGAGAGCGAGAAGAGAAGGCAAAGCACGGTCGATAAAAGTATGATCAAGAAGTGATCCTATAGCAACCTACGCCAAGCATAACTCCAACAACCGTGTTCACTTCCCGGACCCCGCCGGAAAGAGACCATCACGGTTACACACGTGGTTGATTCATTTTAATTAAGGTCGACTTCAGGTTTTCTACAACCGGATGTTAACAAATTCCCATCTGCCCATAACCGCGAGCATGGCTTTCAAAAGTTCAAATCCCTGCAGGGGTGTCCCAACTTAGCCCATCACAAGCTCTCACGGTCAACGAAGGAATAGACCTCCTCCCGAGACATTCCGATCAGACTCGGTATCCCGGTACTCCAAGACATCCTCGACAATGGTAAAACAAGTCCAGCAAGACCACCCGATGCGCCGACATCCCGATAAGAGCTGCACATATCTCGTTCTCAGGGAACACCAGAGAAGCTAAGCATACGGGAGCCAAAGTAACCCAAGTTGCCAAGGGACGGCCCCGCACGGTGCTCTGGGTTGGACCAACACTTAGACAAGCACTGCCCCCCCCCCCCCCCCCCGGGGGGGGGGTTTAAAATAATGATGACCCTTGGGCACGTGACCCCCAAGGGAAAAGAAAAGGCTAGGTGGCGAATGGTAAAACCATTGTTGGGCCTTGCCGGAGGAGTTTTATTCAAAGCGAACTGTCAAGGGGTTCCCATTATAGCCCAACCGCGTAAGGAACGCAAAATCTAGGAACATAACACCGATATGACGGAAACTAGGGCGGCAAGAGTGGAACAAAACACCAGGCATAAGGCCGAGCCTTCCACCCTTTACCAAGTATATAGATGCATTAATTAAATAAGAGATATAGTGATATCCCAACAAGTAAACATGTTCCAACAAGGAACAACATCTCCATGTTCCAACAAGGAACAAACTTCAATCTTCACCTGCAACTAACAACGCTATAAGAGGGGCTGAGCAAAGTGGTAACATAGCCAATCAACGGTTTGCTAGGACAAGGTGGGTTAGAGGCTTGGTTCAACAATATGGGAGGCATGATAAGCAAGTGGTAGGTATCGCAGCATAGGCATAGCAAGAGAGCGAGCAACTAGCAAGCAAAGATAGAAGTGATTTCGAGGGTATGGTCATCTTGCCTGAAATCCCACAAGTAAGAAGAACGAGTCCATGAAGAAGACAACCGGACGTAGTCGAACGGATCCTCACAAACGCGACGTTATCGGAACCAACCCGAAGAAGCAACACCGGAGAGAAGCAAACACCATAGTAAACAACCACCACATAAGCATGACATGATGCACAACCAAATATGATGCATGTCTGTTTAATGAAGCATGGCATGGCAAAGTGCACAAGCAATTCTACAAATTAAGTGGAGCTCACTATGCAACGGTGCATATCGACGAAACACCACGACAAGTTATTTAGTTCGATCTTGTTTGTGTACCCAACAAGATTGAATGTTGTTAGCATGGAAAGAGGTGAAGCAAATGAAAACTACCTATCTAGTCAAGGTTAAATGAGGCCGGAAGCAACGAACAACAATTCCGGAAACTCCTCATGTGCATAAATTAGGTTTGGCACTGTTATGCCCTAAACATAATTTTAGAGTTGTTAAACATGCAAAGTAAGGCCACCATGTTAAACTAGGCATTTTTCTACCCCATTTACATATAAAGATTATTAGAATCGGAGCTACGGTTATTTAGTTGTGAATTAAATCATTTTTACATGGCATAGGGGAAAATATAAGCAAACAACATTTTAAACATTTTAAACATGGATGAAAGTTGCATATTATGAATCTAGACAAAATTCTAAGCAAGTTTCATATATAAAACATTTTAAACCGATGCACCAATTGTGAGTTATTATATGCATGAACTAGAGGGACTAATCTGTAAAACAGCAGTCTCCGGATAATTAGACAATTCGCAGAACGGAAAAAACATGACATGGGCCGAATCTGGCCGGCCCAAAAGTGCACAGGGGCAGGGCTGCCTCACCATGGGCTTCGGCCCGTTGCTAAAGGAGGCTGGCTGGGAAGGAAGTGACTGGGCCTTGGGGCGCATCTGGTGGTAGCTCGCGTGCGAGGCGCAGTCAACGCGAGCGTCGACCGCGTCATCCTCCTCTCGAACAAAGGTGGCATCTGTACTTGGAGGCGGCAAGAGCGCAGGCGGGCGTGGACTCCAGGGCGCGGGGAGGCGAGGGACTTGGCGCGGCGGCGGCTTGCGGAAGAGCAACAACGACGGAACTAGGTGCGGGCGAGGGACTTCGCGCTCAAGAAGGACAGGAGGGCGCCGTCCTCGTCAGGAACCCTCGAAGGCGACGACGACAGAGACTGCGGCAGGCGACGACGCATCTTGGGTGGCAGAGCAGGAGCGAGGGAGGCGGCTGAGGGAGCGTGGTTGCCGGAGACGCGATCCAGGGCGGCGGGACTTGGGGCTCCATGGCCACGGCGAGGAGTTCCATGGGAGGCGGCACTGTTCGTTCCTGCAGGGAGGCGGGGTGAGAGGCAGAGAGATCGTGAGCGAGAGAGAGGAATAGAGAGGGAAAAAAGGAGAGGTAAAGGGAGGCGCTGGCGTAGAATCTCATGTGCATGCTCGCACACGAGCGCGAGGCTCTCCTCGGGTGGCTCCTGGAGGCAGCGCAAGGTCGAGGTGCTCGGGGATGGCGCAGGTCACCGTAGACGAGGTGGCAGAGGCAGGAGATGAAGCTGCTCAAAGCTCTCGCATGGCGGCGTTGAGGGAGCTCGAGAGGAGGCTCGGATGGATTGGCTGGATCTGAACACGAGGAAGGAAAGTGGTTGCTGCGATTCGTCTCGGGTGGAACTGGATCGGGAGGGGATCCCGATGTGGGAGAGGAGTGGCGGCGGGGAGGGACAAGCCTCCTAGGTTTTAGGGTTAGGCTGGATTTGGTAGGTGGTGGTCTATAAATATAAGGAAAATAGGGAGTTTGGATCCTCCGATCAAAATCGGACGGTTCAGAAAGAATAGGCTAGGGAGTCCAAACAAGAAAACGGTGACGTTTTGTAGATGTTTGGGGATAATCCGGACACAACGGTGATGACTCCCCGGGTCGGGTCCGGGACAGCTTTTCGGACGCGCGCGCGAGGGGTCGGTTGGAACTCGTGGGCTGTGAAGAAGGGCTCGAGCTGAGAGAAAAGAAGAGAGAGAGGCCCGGCGACTGTTCTCGGAGACCGAAAACGTCCGACGTTAGACCGGCTATATTGCTGCTATAGTTTAACGATTGGGCTATTAAACGAACTACGAATGCGATGAAACTTGGCAGGCGACCTACTAACAACATAACAACACCGCATGCCAACTTTCAACCCATTCCGAGTACATTTTCCGGCCACTTATAAAATAATATTTCGGACATGTCGCGGGCGCGTGCGAGTGTGTCTGGACTCAGAACGGACAACGGAAGGAACGGGGAGAACCCGGACGGATGCAAGTTTTGAAAACATGATGATGCAATACACATGATGACAAGATATGCAATGCATGACATGCAAGCGACGACAACACAACAACAACGAATAACTGAAGGACAACTGGCACATCGGTCTTGGGGCATTACAACACTCCACCACTATGAGAGGATCTCGTCCCGAGATCTAGAATGGCATCGAAGAGAAAAACGGAAGAGAAAAGAAGAGGTAAAACTAAGTTGCTTCTTTGACAAACGAGTGAGACCAAAGAACCTTGAAAAGGTTAAGCCATTTCGAGAGAAAAATACAACGGAGATGAACGAAGTTGAAAAAACTCTTTTATAAAAGAGGGACAAGGAAGAACAACTTCGAGCAGCACTCCGGTTGAGAAGTTATGCAAGACTTGATAAGGCGAAACGAGCTTGAGGAGAAAGGACACAACACTCCAGTTAAATGGATAATCCAAGACAAGAACACGATCCTGACAAAACGAAAAGATGGGTTGAAGAGAGCAACATCACAATGCCTCCGGAACGAAGGGAAACAAGATCTTGAGAGAGCACGGTTATAACAAATGTTAGAACAGAGTTGTTGGAAATCCAACAACGAAAAGAATAAGCTTGATATGGTCTTATAGAATACATCTCAAATTATGAGGTGACAACTTGCCACTCATGGGAAAAAGAATTGGATTGGTATGAACAAGGAGACAAGAAAATATTTCACCGGGAGGATAAATGAAGAACTTAGATCATATATTATCACCATTAATAGCATTAATCCTTAGGAAAAGCTTTAGGTGAAATATGACTCCAGATAACTCCAACGAAGAGATTGATGGATTTAAGATACCCCATTCTTAACAACCTGTGAATCATGAAACATGAACTCAAATTATCAAGAATGACATAATACCACCTCCAATGATACAGAAGAAAGAATTGCACTCTGGACTGCAAGATGAAGAAAAAACTTGAGCTTCTTAGAAAAAAATCTCGATGAAAAGTTGGAGAAGGCATTAAATCCTTGATGAACCAATCATGTAGAACCTTCATGAAGAACTCCGGTAAACAAAAGAATGATCAAACGGAAAGAAAGGGTAGTTGAAAACACAAGGTGGAGCCTTGTAAAGATTTAGATAGATCTCCGTGATGAACTAATTGAAAAAAAAGGTTGGAACTTCGGGAAAAAGAGAAGATGAAACAATTGAGATCAAGAATTTTGATGAACCTTCGGAATAAAGAATAGATCACTTGGATGAAACAAGAATAAGAATTACATTATGCTTATCCTTCACCAATTAAATTGATGACACTCAACGGATTTGGCACACTACTTATTCTTGTAGAAAGGATTAAGATAGATATAGCGCCACTTGAGAATGCCTTCAACGAAACACTGGTGGAATCGAAACAACGAATGAATTGATATGATAACGAAAGAAGAGGAATCTTGTACGAACCACCGTAAGAATTGAAAATGAATGAAGAAAAGAGATGAATCACCGGTAAGAAATAGCAAATGAACAAACATACTTGAGGAAATCTAGATACATGAGAACGAAAGGATCACGAATTGATTAGAGAATATTTGAATGATGCACCGGTAAGATTTGGAGAATGATAGCTGGAAGCTGAGAATGACTAAACCTGAATTGATGGACTCCAGATAGATAAAAGGAATTCTCACAATCAAAAACAATTATGAGAGGGTGGCCTCAAACCTTGAAGAAAAAAGAGCAAGATTGACAAAAAAAAATCTTCTTCGATCTTCAAATGATGAGAATGACAACGAGAAACACCATCATGAATAATTTAGACACTCTAGGAGAATCAAAAGCGACGGGGTAGAGCCAACTATGAAAAGAATTTGAAAAATCTTGGAGAAATACATTTGACTCATGATAATTCATTCTTACGTCAACTTTAGAAGATTTGAGAATAACTCCGGGAGAATAAGAAGAGTCAGGTAAGATCCTGGAAAAAGACTTGTGGGTTAGGGTCCACTGAAAAGATACACCGTAGAACGATTCAAAAGAGAGAAAGCACCGATTGAATTAAATGGCTAGAATGAGATAACATCCTCGAAAGAGCTTGAACGAATGCATAGTGGAAACACGAATCTTCTGAGATATCTTTAGCACTCCGGAACAATTGAATAGCGAGAGGTGGAATGATAATGAGGTGCACCGGCATGAGAAAGCATTGAAACGAGGAAAAGATATGATCCACAAATCTTGACTTGGTTCCATCGAAGAAGAAAAATGAGTGAAGGTTGACGAACTTGACGCTCCGTTAGAATATACATGAGAATCACCAGATAAGAATATTGACGGGAAAAGAATGGAGAGACTTCACAAGAATAAAAGGATAGTTGACTAAGACATCTGAGTCCTTGAAGAAAACGGGTGGGTGGGCGGGAAAACACTGTTGAGAATGAAACAAACACCGTTGAGAAGAAATGATAATTGGTCTTGCTGATGTTGAAGTGATCGGATCCACTTGAAGAGAAAACACGCCGGTGAGAAAAGGATTGACAAAACAATCTCGATGATCAAGCGGGACTAGTATTCACATCGGAGTATGAGAACACCATTTGGGGAAAGGTATGGAATCAACATTTGACTTTGAAGCAACTCGAATACTACAACCCAAAACAAAACAAAGGATTGGCTTGCAGAATAAGCCGGAGCAAACATATGATCGAGATTTCGTCCGAAGTTTTCGTGGTGGGGCCTACACGGGCTCGATCGTACAACACCATCATGTACAAGGCAGTGCACATGACATACGAAGCGTCCCCGAGTCGGCATAGCCAAGGACTCTTTAAGACACAACGAGACCACTATAAAACCGACCGTGAATAGGCGGACCACTAGACGTCGAACCCCAATTTCATATCATACATTTGTCGGAAAGATATCCTAAGAGCTACTTGAATTCCCACTTATGAAACTCCCGAACCTTTCCGGTTATGCAATCAGGTGTTGGGGATACAGGGGAAGCATAATACCTCACCCAAATCTAACAAATCCTACATCCAGCTGTATCCATCCTTCAACACATAACCAAGAAACCTTCGGAAATCATCTACCTCAACCTTCGAAAAGCATCCGTTATACAAGTTATGGCGATACTCCCAAACTCCCGCCCCAGTACTGGGTGGCGTCGAGGTTATCTCACCAACAACTGCATAAAAGAGATTTTCGATGTCGGCGAAACTAATCTCAGGTATTCTAGAACTGCAACGATAAAATTGTGACGACAACACCTCAGAGCTCAACTCCCCAGGGCACTTCCACAAAACCCCTGACAGGAGGCACCAAGACAATGTTCTCGTCACAAAACCATCGGAACGATTCCAAGATACCCGCGTGATCCTAAATTTTTTTAGTGAAATTTGAGAAGAGAAGAGTCAAAACTCTACGTGAGGATGCCTTACCAGAGCGATGAGGAGACTGGGAAGTAAAAAGAATTCCTAAACTCTCCGATATATAATTCCTAAATGACTCAAAACATTTTTCTAGACACAACTCGGCCGCTAAAAACGATCAAACAGTGGGGGCTCCTAAGGTCGGGGAAGGCTATGATTACCAACTTATAACGCCCTCGATGCGGCTATATCTCCTACGTGTCGAAGCACGACTTAGAGGCATAACCGCATTGAAAGCAATGTCGCAAGTGAGGTAATCTTCACACAACCCATGTAATACAATAAGGGAATAGAGATACATAGTTGGCTTACAATCGCCACTTCACACAATTACATGAATAAAGCATTACATCATCCAGACACACACAAGGTCCGACTACGGAACCAAAATAAAAGAAGAACCCCAAATGCGACAAAGGTCCCCGATCGACCCCAACTGGGCTCCACTACTGATCAACTAGAACGAAACAACACAAAGGGACAAGATCTTCATTGAGCTCCTCCCGAGCTAGGTTGCGTCATATGCACGGTCCCATCGGCACCTGCAAGCTGGTTTTGGAAGTATCTGTGAGCCACGGGGACTCAGCAATCTCGCACCCTCGCAATCAAGACTATTTAAGCTTATGGGTAAGGTAAAAGGTATGAGGTGGGGCTGCAGCAAGCGACTAGCATATATGGTGGCTAACATACGCAAATGAGAGCGAGAAGAGAAGGCAAAGCACGGTCGATAAAAGTATGATCAAGAAGTGATCCTATAGCAACCTACGCCAAGCATAACTCCAACAATCGTGTTCACTTCCCGGACCCCGCTGGAAAGAGACCATCACGGTTACACACGCGATTGATTCATTTTAATTAAGGTCGACTTCAGGTTTTCTACAACCGGACGTTAACAAATTCCCATCTGGCCATAACCGCGGGCACGACTTTCGAAAGTTCAAATCCCTGCAGGGGTGTCCCAACTTAGCCCATCACAGGCTCTCACGGTCAACGAAGGAATAGACCTCCTCCCGAGACATTCCGATCAGACTCGGTATCCCGATACTCCAAGACATCCTCGACAATGGTAAAACAAGTCCAGCAAGACCACCCGATGCGCCGACATCCCGATAGGAGCTGCACATATCTTGTTGTCAGGGCACACCAGATAAGCTAAGCGTACGGGAGCCAACATAACCCAAGTTTCCAAGGGACGGCCCCGCACGATGCTCTGGGTTGGACCAACACTTAGACAAGCACTGGCCCGGGGGGGGGGGGGGTTAAAATAATGATGACCCTTGGGCGCGTGACCCCCAAGGGAAAAGAAAAGGCTAGGTGGCGAATGGTAAAACCATTGTTGGGCCTTGCCGGAGGAGTTTTATTCAAAGCGAACTGTCAAGGGGTTCCCATTATAGCCCAACCGCGTAAGGAACGCAAAATCCGGGAACATAACACCGATATGACAGAAACTAGGGCGGCAAGAGTGGAACAAAACACCAGGCATTAGGCCGAGCCTTCCACCCTTTACCAAGTATATAGATGCATTAATTAAATAAGAGATATAGTGATATCCCAACAAGTAAACATGTTCCAACAAGGAACAACATCTCCATGTTCCAACAAGGAACAAACTTCAATCTTCACCTGCAACTAACAACACTATAAGAGGGGCTGAGCAAAGCGGTAACATAGACAATCAACGGTTTGCTAGGACAAGGTGGGTTAGAGGCTTGGTTCAACAATATGGGAGGCATGATAAGCAAGTGGTAGGTATCGCAGCATAGGCATAGCAAGAGAGCGAGCAACTAGCAAGCAAAGATAGAAGTGATTTCGAGGGTATGGTCATCTTGCCTGAAATCCCACAAGTAAGAAGAACGAGTCCATGAAGAAGACAACCGGACGTAGTCGAACGGATCCTCACAAACGCGACGTTATCGGAACCAACCCGAAGAAGCAACACCGGAGAGAAGCAAACACCATAGTAAACAACCACCACATAAGCATGACATGATGCACAACCAAATATGATGCATGTCCGTTTAATGAAGCATGGCATGGCAAAGTGCACAAGCAATTCTACAAATTAAGTGGAGCTCACTATGCAACAGTGCATATTGACGAAACACCACGACAAGTTATTTAGTTCGATCTCGTTAATGTACCCAACAAGATTAAATGTTGTTAGCATGGCAAGAGGTGAAGCAAATGAAAACTACCTATCTAGTCAAGGTTAAATGAGGCCGGAAGCAACGAACAACAATTCCGGAAACTCCTCATGTGCATAAATTAGGTTTGGTATTGTTATGCCCTAAACATAATTTTAGAGTTGTTAAACATGCAAAGTAAGGCCACCATGTTAAACTAGGCATTTTTCTACCCCATTTACATATAAAGATTATTAGAATCGGAGCTACGGTTATTTAGTTGTGAATTAAATCATTTTTACATGGCATAGGGGAAAATATAAGCAAACAACATTTTAAACATTTTAAACATGGATGAAAGTTGCATATTATGAATCTAGACAAAATTCTAAGCAAGTTTCATATATAAAACATTTTAAACCGATGCACCAATTGTGAGTTATTATATGCATGAACTAGAGGGACTAATCTGTAATACAGCAGTCTCCGGATAATTAGACAATTTGCAGAACGGAAAAAAACGTGACATGGGCCGAATCTGGCCGGCCCAAAAGTGCACAGGGACAGGGCTGCCTCACCATGGGCTTCGGCCCGTTGGTGAAGGAGGCTGGCTGGGAAGGAAGTGACTGGGCCTTGGGGCGCATCTGGCGGTAGCTCGCGTGCGAGGCGCAGTCAACGCGAGCGTCGACCGCGTCGTCCTCCTCTCGAACGAAGGCGGCAACTGTACTTGGAGGCGGCAAGAGCGCAGGCGGGCGTGGACTCCAGGGCGCGGGGAGGCGAGGGACTTGGCGCGGCGGCGGCTTGCGGAAGAGCAACAACGACGGAACTAGGTGCGGGCGAGGGACTTCGCGCTCGAGACGTACAGGAGGGCGCCGTCCTCGTCAGGAACCCTCGAAGGCGACGACGACGGAGACTGCGGCAGGTGACGACGCATCTTGGGCGGCGGAGCTGGAGCGAGGGAGGCGGCCGAGGGAGCGTGGTTGCCGGAGACGCGATCCAGGGCGGCGGGACTTGGGGCTCCATGGCCACGGCGAGGAGTTCCATGGGCGGCGGCGCTGTTTGTTCCTGCAGGGAGGCGGGGTGAGAGGCAGAGAGATCGTGAGCGAGAGAGAGGAACAGAGAGGAAAAAAAAGGAGAGGTAAAGGGAGGCGCTGGCATAGAATCTCATGTGCATGCTCGCACACGAGCGTGAGGCTCTCCTCGGGTGGCTCCTGGAGGCAGCGCAAGGTCGAGGTGCTCGGGGATGGCGCAGGTCGCCGTAGACGAGGTGGCAGAGGCAGGAGACAAAGCTGCTCGAAGCTCTCGCATGGCGGCGTTGAGGGAGCTCGAGAGGAGGCTCGGATGGATTGGTTGGATCTGAACACGAGGAAGGAAAGTGGTTGCTGCGATTCGTCTCAGGTGGAACTGGATCGGGAGGGGATCCCGATGTGGGAGAGGAGTGGCGGCGGGGAGGGACAAGCCTCCTAGGTTTTAGGGTTAGGCTGGATTTGGTAGGCGGTGGTCTATAAATATAAGGAAAATAGGGAGTTTGGATCCTCCGATCAAAATCGGACAGTTCAGAAAGAATAGGCTAGGGAGTCCAAACAAGAAAACGGTGACGTTTTGTAGATGTTTGGGGATGATCCGGACACAACGGTGATGACTCCCTGGGTCGGGTCCGGGACAGCTTTTCGGACGCGCGCGCGAGGGGTCGGTTGGAACTCGTGGGCTGTGCAGAAGGGCTCGAGCTGAGAGAAAAGAAGAGAGAGAGGTCCGGCGACTGTTCTCGGAGACCGAAAACGTCCGACGTTAGACCGGCTATATTGCTGCTATAGTTTAACGATTGGGCTATTAAACGAACTCCGAATGCGATGAAACTTGGCAGGCAACCTACTAACAACATAACAACACCACATGCCAACTTTCAACCCATTTCGAGAACATTTTCCGGCCACTTATAAAATAATATTTCGGACATGTCGCGGGCGCGTGCGAGTGTGTCTGGACTCAGAACGGACAACGGAAGGAACGGGGAGAACCCAGACGGATGCAAGTTTTGAAAACATGATGATGCAATACACATGATGACAAGATATGCAATGCATGACACGCAAGCGACAACAACACAACAACAGCGAATAACTGAAGGACAACTGGCACATCGGTCTCAGGGCGTTACATCTATCTATACATAGATATATCTTGTCTACATAATTTCATCGTTCTTATTGCATTACTCCGTTTCTCCATGAACTTAATACACTAGATGCATGCTGGATAGCGGTCGATGTGTGGAGTAATAGTAGTAGATGTAGGCAGTAGTCGGTCTACTAATCTTGGACGTGATGCCTATATAATGATCATTGCCTGGATATTGTCATGAGCATTTGAAGTTCTATCAATTGCCCAACAGTAATTTGTTTACCCACCGTTTGCTATTTCTCTCGAGAGAAGCCACTAGTGAAACCTACACCCCCGGGTCTCTTTCTCATATTATTTGCCTTCGCGATCTATTTTATTTGCCTTTTATTTTCAGATCTACTAAACCAAAAATACAAAAATACCTTGCTGCAATTTATTTTATTTGGCGTTCGATCTATCTTTATTTACAACTTTCTCCCGTCAACACACCAATTTCTGGCACCGTTACCCAAAAGGGATTGATAACCCCTTTAACACGTCGGGTTGCGAGTATTTGTTATTTGTGTGCAGGGGCTGTTTATGTTGTGTTGCTTGGTTCTCCTACTGGTTCAATAACCTTGGTTTCATATCTGAGGGAAATACCTACCGCCGTTGTGCTGCATCATCCCTTCCTCTTTGGGGAATACCAACATAGCTTCAAGCGACATCATTGACCTAAACATTGCTCTAACAAAAGACCAGCATTAAAAACAAAGCCTAAGTACGCATAATTTTAACAAATCCGTCGCCGCGCCGGCCTATGCATCATCGGTGTGAGATGAGACGTCGATGACTTGTCCTGGGGACATGTCGCCATTGGTGGACTCCGCGCCCCCTGCTGAAGTCGACTATGTCCTCGTCCTTGTCGTCGACGCCGCCCTCAAGGTTGTAGTACTCGTAGTAGTGGCTGCGCCAGAGCTCGCGTTGGTACTCCACCATCGATTCCTTGACGGACAAACTCTTCTCTACCTCGACCTCGGCCATGCGCAACTCCTCCTCTCGGCGCTTCTCGATCTCCGCCGCCTCCTGCATCTCCAGCTCCCACTCGACGATCTCTTGAGGAAGCAGGTGCTCCATGGCCACCGCCACCTTTTCAAACATGGGTTGCATGCTAGATTTTGAGGCGGCCTAGAATATCTTGGCGTATGTGTCCTCGATCTTGGCGTGGATGGCCTCGACCCGGGCCAAGGCGACATCGGCGGCACGGATGGTAGCTCGAGCACTCTCGGCGTTTGCAGCCGCCGTCGCAGCAGCTGAGACGGCTGCTGTAGCTACCATGTCGGCTCCCACAGACGCCTGCTCGGCGGATGCAGCCGCGTTCAATGCGGATGCGGCGGCACTCTCGGCGTAGGCGGCTGTGCTCGGGGAGGACGCGGCCATCGTACGGGCCATCATGAAGTGTTTCCATGGTGTCATCTTTGCAAGAATGGGTTGCGGGAATGGGGATCAGGGTTCGTGGATTCAGGTGTTGCCGACACTGGAGCAGACAAGCCGGCGAAGCTTAAGGAGGAAGACTTAAATAGACCTAGGAATTTTCATCGCAAGCGGTTCCTACAAAAAACTGTGTGATGTTGTTAATATTTTTTATTAGCTGTGAAAGACGAATTTGGAGTAAAGTGGCAATGGATGGTGTTTTAAATGTACGAGAAAATTTGTAGTACTAATACAACTGTCGTGTCAAATTTTGAAAATTTCAGGGGTCATTTGGCCTTTCAAGACATTTTATTGATTTTCTAGCCATTTAATGACCGTAATTCAAATTTCAACTACATGTACATGCAACAACTAACCATAACGGTTTGAAAAGTCATATTTTGTGTACTTGTGTGCGTGTTAATTCCATGTGCAGTAAATTAGAAGGAATTTTCAAATATATTGGTCTCATGGCTATGACAAAATTAAGCATGGAGTGCCATGGCATTGAAATTCCAAAAAAATCTAAAAAATATCAGGAACACATGAAACCTCGCTTGATGTAATGTCATGCCACCAAGATGATGTGGTAAACAATTTGGCATGTTTGACGAAAGTTTGGACACACACCCTCACAAACCGAAGGAACTCACTAGAAGGCTCATGGTTCCGAGAGGGAACAATGCATGTTTGATGACGAACGGGCGATAGCTTCCTCTTACGGGCTTCAAATTTTTTCTAAAGTTAACGTGCACTAATACAACTGTCGTGTCAAAATTTAGAAAATTTCAGGGGCCATTTGACCTTTTAAAGACATTTAAATGATTTTCTAGCCATTTAATGATCGTAATCCAAATATGGACTACATCTACATGCAATGGCTAACCATAACGGTTTGAAAAATCATATTTGTGTACTTGTGTGCGAGTTAATTCCATGTGTATTAAATTGGAAGGAAATTTCAAACATATTGGTCTCACACCCTGGACACATGCATGGAGTGCCATGGCATTTAAATTCCAAAAAATCAGAAACACATGAAACCTTGCTTGATGTAATTTCATGACACCAAGATGATGTGGTAAAAAAATTGGCATGTTTGACGAAAGTATGGACACACACCCCTCACAAACCGAAGCAACTGACTAGAAGGCTCATGGTTCCGAGAGGGAACAATGCATGTTTGATGACGAACGGGAGATAGCTTCCTCTTATGGCCTTCAATTTTTTTCTACATTTAACGTGCACTAATACAACTGGCATGTGAAAATTTGAAAATTTCAGGGGTCATTTGGCCTTTTAAAGACATTTAAGTGATTTTCTAGCCATTTAATGACTGTAATTCAAATTTGAACTACATCTACATGCAATAGCTAACCATAACGGTTTGAAAAATCATATTTGTGTTCTTGTGTGTGAGTTAATTCTATGTGCAGTAAATTAGAAGGACTTTTCAAACATATTGGTCTAACGACACACATGCTTGGAGTGCCATGGCATTTTACTTCCAAAAAATAAAAAAATGATCAGAAAAACATGAAACCTTGCTTGATGTAATGTCATGCCACCAAGATGATGTGGCAAAATAATTGGCCTGTTTGACAAAAGTTTGGACACACACCCCTCACAAACCGAAGCAACTAACTAGAAGGCTCATGGTTCCGAGATGTAACAATGCATGTTTGATGATGAACGAGAGATGGCTTCCTCTTACGGCCTTCAATTTTTTTCTACATTTAACATGCATTAATACAACTGTCATTTGAAAATTTGGAAAATTTTAGGGGCCATTTGACCTTTTAAAGATATTTAAGTGATTTTCTAGCCATTTAATGACCGTAATTCAAATTTGAACTACATCTACATGCAACGGCTAACCGTAACGGTTTGAAAAATCATATTTGTGTACTTGTGTGCGAGTTAATTCCTTGTGCAGTAAATTGGAAGGAAATTTCAAACATATTGGTCTCACGCCCTGGACACATGCATGGAGCGCCATGGCATTTAAATTCCAAAAAAAGATCAGAAACACATGAAACCTTGCTTGATGTAATGTCATGACACCAAGATGATGTGGTAAAAATTGGCATGTTTGACGAAAGTTTGGACACACACCCCTCACAAATCGGAGCAACTAACTAGAAGGCTCGTGGTTCCGAGAGGGAATAATGCATGTTTGATGACGAACGGGAGATAGCTTCCTCTTATGGCCTTCAAATTTTTTTCTACATTTAACATGCACTAATACAACTGGCATGTGAAAATTTGAAAATTCCAGGGGTCATTTGGCCTTTTAATGACATTTAAGTGATTTTCTAGCCATTTAATGACTGTAATTCAAATTTGAACTACATCTACATGCAACAGCTAACCATAACGGTTTGAAAAATCATATTTGTGTTCTTGTGTGCGAGTTAATTCCATGTGCAGTAAATTAGAAGAATTTTTCACACATATTGGTCTAACGGCACACATGCATGGAGTGCCATGGCATTTTAATTCCAAAAAATTAAAAAATGATCAGAAAAACATGAAACCTTGCTTGATGTAATGTCATGCCACCAAGATGATGTGGTAAAATAATTGGCCTGTTTGACAAAAGTTTGGACACACACCTCTCACAAACCGGAGCAACTCACTAGAAGGCTCATGGTTCCGAGATGTAACAATGCATGTTTAATGACGAACGGGAGATGGCTTCCTCTTACGGCCTTCAATTTTTTTCTACATTTAACATGCACTAATACAATGTCATGTGAAAAATTGGAAAATTCTAGGGGCCATTTGACCTTTTAAAGACATTTAAGTGATTTTCTAGCCATTTAATGACCGTAATTCAAATTTGAACTACATCTACATGCAACAGCTAACCGTAACGGTTTGAAAAATCATATTTGTGTACTTGTGTGCTGATGACCCACAAGTGTAGGGGATCTATCATAGTCCTTTCGATAAGTAAGAGTGTCGAACCCAACGAGGAGCAGAAGGAAATGATAAGCAGTTTTCAGTAAGGTATTCTCTGCAAGCACTGAAATTATCGGTAATAGATAGTTTTGTGATAAGGTAATTTGTAACGGGTAACAAGTAATAAAAGTAAATATGGTGTAGCAAGGTGGCCCAATCCTTTTTGTAGCAAAGTACGAGCCTGAAAAACTCTTATATAAAGGAAAACGCTCCCGAGGACACATGGGAATTATCGTCAAGCTAGTTTTCATCACGTTCATATGATACACGTTCGGTACTTTGATAATTTGATATGTGGGTGGACCGATGCTTGGGTACTGCCCTTCCTTGGACAAGCATCCCACTTATGATTAACCGTTATTGCAAGCATCCGCAACTACAACAGAAGTATTAAGGTAAACCTAACCATAGCATGAAACATATGGATCCAAATCAGCCCCTTACGAAGCAACGCATAAACTATGGTTTAAGCTTCTGTCACTCTAGCAACCCATCATCTACTTATAACTTCCCAATGCCTCCCCCTAGTCCCAAACAATGGTGAAGTGTCATGTAGTCGATGTTCACATGACACCACTAGAGGAGAGACGACATACATCTCATCAAAATATCGAACGAATACCAAATTCACATGACTACTTATAGCATGACTTCTCCCATGTCCTCAGGAACAAAGTAACAAACACAACTTCTCCCAAATCATATTCATTTTCATAATTAGAGGGGTATTAATATGCATAAAGGATCTGAACATATGATCTTCCACCGAATAAACCAACTAGCATCAACTACAAGGAGTAATCAACACTACTAGCAACCCACAGGTACCAATCTGAGGCTTTGGGACAAAGATTGGATAAAGGAGATGAACTAGGGTTTGAGATGAGACGGTGCTAGTGAAGATGTTGATGGAGATTGACCCCCTCCCGATGAGAGGATCGATGGTGATGACGATGGTGATGATTTCCCCCTCTTGGAGGGAAGTTTCCCCGGCAGGACAGCTCCGCCGGAGCCCCAGATTGGTTCCGCCAAGGTTCGGCCTCATGGCGGCGGAGTTTCGTCCCGTGAGCTAGCTTGTGATTTTTTCCTCGACGAAAGACTGCATATAGCCAAAGATGGACATCAGAGGGCTGCCAGGGGGGCCACGAGGCAGGGGGCGCGCCCCCACCCTTATGGACAGTGGGTGGCCCCCCTCTGGTACTTCTTTCGCCCAATATTTTTTATATATTCTGATACGTGCTGCCGTGAAGTTTCAGGACTTTTGGAGTTGTGCAGAATAGGTCTCTAATATTTGCTCCTTTTCCAGCCCAGAATTCCAGCTGCCGGCATTCTCCCTCTTCATGTAAACCTTGTAAAATAAGAGAGAATAGGCATAAGTATTGTGACATAATTTGCAATGACAGCCCATAATGCAATAAATATCAATATAAAATCATGGTGCAAAATGGACGTATCAACTCCCCCAAGCTTAGACCTCGGTTGTCCTCAAGCGAAAGCCGATATCGAAAAATATGCCCACATGTTTAGAGATAGAGGTGTCGATAAAATAAAATACGGACATGAGGGCATCATGATCATTATTATAAAAGCAACATATATATATTGTCATATGGTTTCTTATGCTAAAGTAACAATTCATTCACAATTTCAAGTATGAATCAGACACTTCTTGAAAACTAACAAACTATAATCTTAGTCATTGAAGCAATTGCAATTTATCATAATATCAGAAAGAGTCAAAATAAGAGCTTGTCAGCAACTCCACATACTCAACTATCATTTAGTCTTTCACAATTGCTAACACTCACGCAATATTTATGGGTATGAAGTTTTAATCGGATACAGAGAAAGATAGGGGCTTATAGTTTTGCCTCCCAACCTTTTACCTCAAGGGTAATGTCAACAATAATAGTTCATAAAAAATCACATCCAATTAGCTATATATATATATATATATATATATCTGGA
The DNA here is from genome assembly GCA_034509565.1 of Triticum monococcum. NCBI lineage: Eukaryota > Viridiplantae > Streptophyta > Magnoliopsida > Poales > Poaceae > Triticum > Triticum monococcum. The sequence continues at coordinate 415,493,616 of CM067845.1, forward strand.
TCTTTCCAACACATTGTGCTTGCCAAAGGATAAAATGTAAAAAGGAAAGGTGAAGATCACCACGACTCTTATATGAAGTAATAGACAAGAATAAAAGATAGGCCCTTCGTAGAGGGAAGCAGAGGTTGTCATGTGCTTTTATGGTTGAATGCACAAAATCTTAATGCGAATGAACATCACTTTATATTGCCACTTGTGATATGGACCTTTATTATGTAGTCCATCGGTTTTATTTCTTCCACATCACAAGATCGTACAAAGCTTATTTTCTACACACTAATAAGTTATACATATTTAGAGAGCAATTTGTATTGCTTGCAACTATGACAACTTACTTGAAGGATCTTACTCAATCCATAGGTAGATATGGTGGACTCTCATGGCAAAACTGGGTTTAAGGATATTTGGAAGCACAAGTAGTATCTCTACTTGGTGCATATAATTTTGGCTAGCATGAGAGATAAAGGCAAGCTCAACATGTTGGATGATCCATGACAATATAATTTATTTTAGATGTAAGAAAACATAACCTGTTACGTTGTCTTCCTTGTCCAACGTCAACTCTGTAGCATGTCATATTTTAATGAGTGCTCACAATCATAAAAGATGTCCAAGATAGTATATTTATATGTGAAAACCTCTCTTTCTTTATTACTTCCTATTAATTGCAACGATGACCAAAACTATGCTTGTCAACTCTCAACAACTTTTATTCATCATACTCTTATATGTGAAGTCATTACTCTCTATAAGATCCATATGATCTCTTTAATTCTTTTTATTATTTCTCTTTTATTTTATTCCCTCAAGATCATAGCAAGATAATCAAGCCCTTGACTCAACACTAATCTTTATTATATATAGTTCACGGACTTGATTACATAGAAGGATCATAAAGCAAAACTCAAGACTAGATCATACTAAAACTTTATTCTAGTAGATCAAGATATTACCAAAAGGATCGAAGTAAGAAAAACGGTAAAGATAAAAGTGTGATGATGATACAATACCGGGGCACTCCCCCAAGCTTGGTAGTTGCCAAGGGGAGTGCCCATACCCATATGCTTATGTCTCCTTCCTCGGAGGTGGTGATGATGGAGTTGTTGATGATGTAGGCTTGTTGTCCATCTTCCAAGGCATAGGCTCGCCATTATGGAAAGATGATTGAGTCTCCGAGATCCTCAAATCTACAACCAAACTCATCCTCTTGAATCTATATTCATACTCACAGTTTTGGTTTTGCAGGTCATAGATCTGGGCTTGGAGGCGCTCAATTTTCTCGTGAAGCTTGAAGATGGCCTCCCCAATGTTCTTGTTGTCCAGCTTGTGGTTGTTGGTGAACTCCACGACCATTATGTGATTAGAGTCGAGTCCATGTTCCACCATCTCCTGGCACTTGAAAACTTGTTGCTCCATTGCTTCGAGTCTTGTCTCCACGCTTCCGGTCCTCCTTGGTCCCTCAACATCCCGGATGTGCAGCAACCCCTCACCCATCTCAATGGTTTGAGGATGTTGCAGCACCTCCGTGAGGTAGGGGTTGATGACCTTCTCGAAGAACTTGTCCTTGGGGGCAGTTGAAGACGCCATGGCGATCTAGATCTGTCAGAAAAACAGCTCGAAACAAAGACAAAAGGTATTTGCGATACAGTGGTCAAAACCTTCGGGAGATTATATAATGAATTTTGACCGACCGAAAGAAGTATCATGTAAGAAAACGGAGTCCGGAGAGCACACGAGGTGCCCACGAGGCAGGGGGGTGCGCCTAGGGGGGGTAGGGTGCGCCATCCACCCTCGTGGACACCTCGTGTCCTTCCCGGACTACTTCTTATTTTCCTATTTTCTTAAATATTCCAAAACAGAGAAAAATTGCTATTAGAACTATTTTGGAGTCGGTTTACTTACTGTACCACGTACCTATTCCTTTTCGGAGTCTGAAACATTCTGGAAAGTGTCCCTTATGTATTCCTCCGGAGTTACAGTTTCAATAACATTAGTTTCAACATTTATAGGATTACCTGAGATATAATGTTTGATTCTTTGACCGTTCACCACCCTCAGATTAGTGCTGAAGTTGTTGATTTTTATGGCACCGGAACGATAGACCTCCTCGATGACGTAAGGACCTTACCCATTTAGAGAGGAGTTTGCCTACAAAAAATCTTAAATGAGAGTTGTATAAAAATACATAATCACCTACATAAACTCACATTTTTGTATCCTTTTGTCATGCCATCTTTTAACTTTTTCTTTAAACAGTTTGGCATTCTCATAAGCCTGGGTTCTCCATTCATCAAGTGAGCTAATGTCAAAAAGCCTCTTCTCACCGTCAAGTTTGAAATCATAATTGAGCTCTTTAATGGCCCAATATGCCTTATGTTCTAGTTAGAGAGGTAAGTGACATGCTTTTCCATAAACCATCTTATATGGAGACATACGGATTTTTGTATGCAGTTCTATAAGCCCATAATGCATCATCAAGTTTCTTGGACCAATTCTTTCTAGATCAATTAACAGTCTTTTGCAAAATTAATTTAAGCTCTCTATTACTTAATTCTACTTGACCACTAGACTGTGGATATATGGAGATGCAATTCTATGATTAACATCATACTTAGCAAGCATTTTACGAAAGGCACCATGAATAAAATGTGAACCACCATCAGTCATTAAATATCTAGGGACTCCAAACCTCGGAAAAATAACTTCTTTAAGCATCTTAATAGAGGTGTTATGATCAGCACTACTAGTTGGAATAGCTTCTAACCACTTAGTAACGTAATCAACAGCAACTAAAATATGTGTATACCCATTAGAGGAAGGAAACGGTCCCATATAATCAAAGCCACAGACATCAAATGGTTCAATAACAAGTGAATAATTCATAGGCATTTCTTAACGTCTACTGATATTACCAATTCTTTGACATTCATCACAAGACAAGACAAACTTACGGGCATCCTTGAAGAGAGTAGGCCAAGAAAAACGGGATTGCAATACCTTATGTGCAGTTCTATCTCCAGCATGGTGTCCTCCATAAGCCTCGGAGTGACACTTGCGTAGGATCTGTTCCTGTTCATGCCCAGGTACACAACGTCTAATAACACCATCTACTCCTTCTTTATAAGGTGTGGGTCATCCCAAAAGTAATGTCTTAAATCATAGAAAAACTTTTTATTTTGTTGGTATGTGAAACTAGGTGGTATAAATTTAGCAACAATATAATTAGCATAATCAGCATACCATGGAGCAGTGCGAGAAGCATTTATGACAACTAATTGTTCATCAGGAAAGCTATCATCAATAGGTAGTGGGTCATCAAGAACATTCTCTAACCTAGACAAGTTGTCTGCAACAGGGTTCTCAGCTCCCTTTCTATCAATAATATGCAAATCAAATTCTTGAAGAAAGAGAACCCATCTAATAAGTCTAGGTTTAGCATCTTTCTTTTCCATAAGATATTTAATAGCAGCATGATTAGTGTGAATAGTTAGTTTAGAATCAACTATATAAGGTCTAACTTATCACAAGCAAATACAACTGCTAAAAATTCCTTTTCAGTAGTAGCATAATTTCTCCAGGCACTGTCCAGAGTCTTACTAGCATATTGGATAACATTTAATTTCCTATCAACCCTTTGTCCTAAAATAGCCCCTACAGCATAATCACTAGCATCACACATAATTTTAAATGGTAAATTCCAATCAGGAGGCTGAACAATAGGTGCAGAGATCAAGGCTTTCTTAAGTATTTCAAATGCTTCTACACAATCATCATCAAAAACAAAAGGAACATCTTTTAGTCAGAGGCCGAGAAATTTTAGAGAAGTCCTTAATGTACCTCCTATAAAAACTGGCATGACCTAGGAAGCTTTTTATACCATCAATGTCCTTAGGACACGACATCTTTTCAATAGCATGAACTTTAGCTTTATCAAATTCAATACCTCTTTCAGAAATTTTATGCCCCAAGACAATACCTTCATTAACCATAAAGTGGCACTTCTCCCAATTCAAGACAAGATTAGTTTCTTCACATCTCTGCAAAACTCGATCAAGGTTGCTTAAGCAATCATCAAAATAAGTTCCATATACGGAGAAATCATCCATGAATACCTCAACAATATTTTCACAAAAGTCAGAGAATATAGCAGTCATACATCTTTGAAAGGTAGCAGGTGCATTGCATAAACCAAAAGGCATATGTCTATACGCAAAGGTACCGAAAGGGCAAGTAAAAGTTGTCATTTCTTGATCCTCTTTTGACACAGGTATTTGAGAGAAACGAGAATAACCATCTAGAAAGCAAAAATGTGTATGTTTGGATAATCTTTCTAGCATTTGATCAATACAAGGTAACAGGTAATGATCCTTTTTAATAGCTTTATTTAATTTGCGGAAATCAATTACCATTCTATAACCTGTAACAATTCTTTGTGGGATCAATTCATCTTTATCATTAGGAACAATAGTAATACCTCCCTTCTTAGGGACACAATGGACATGACTTACCCACTGACTATCAGCAACGGGATAAATTATACTTGCCTCTAGAAGCTTTAGTATTTCTTTTCTTACCACTTCTTTCATCTTAGGATTTAACCGTCATTGGTGATCAACAACCGGTTTCGCATCTTTCTCCAATTTTATTTTTTGTTGGCATAGAGTGGGACTAATGCCCTTAAGATCATCAAGAGTATATCCAATAGCAACACGATGCTTCTTTAGAGTTTTCAATAATTTCTTTTCTTCATGCTCTGAAAGGTTAGCACTAATAATAATAATAGGATATATCTCTTTCTCATCAAGATAAGCATATTTAAGAGTATGAGGCAATGGTTTAAGCTCAAACACGGGATCACCCTTGGGTGGACGAGGATCCCCTAGGATTTCAACAGGCAAGTTGTGTTTCAAAATAGGTCCCTGTTTAAAGAATACTTCATCTATTTCCCTTCTTTCATTCATAAACATATTATTTCCATGGTCTAGCAAATATTGTTCTAAAGGATCGCCAGGAGGCACGGCAATAGAAGCAAGACCAATAATTTCATCTTTACTAGGCAATTCTTTATCATGGGGTTGTCTATGAAATTTAGCAAAGTTAAATTCATGAGACATATCCCCTAAACCAATAGTTACAATATCCTTATTGCAGTCTATCTTAGCATTAACAGTATTCAAGAAGAGTCTACCAAATATAACGGGACAACAGCTATATTGTGGGGAACCAAGAACTAGAAAATCAGTAGGATATTTAACTTTCCCACACAAGACTTCAACATCTCTAACAATCCCAACTGGTGAAATAGTATCTCTATTGGCAAGCTTAATTGTAACATCAATTTCCTCTATCTCAGCAGGCGCAATATCATGCATAATTTCTTTGTATAAGGAATGAGGTATTGCACTTGCACTAGCACCCATATCACACAAGCCATGATAGCAATGATATCCTATTTTAATAGAAATAACAGGTCTATGCTTATTTTTAGTATCAGGTCTAGCAATTCTAGCAGCTTCATCACAGAAGTAAATAACATGCCCGTCAATATTATCCGGCAAGAGATCTTTAACCATAGCAACACTAGGTTCAACTTTAATTTGCTCAGAGGGTGTAGGAGTTCTAGTATTACTCTTACGAACCATAGTTGAAGCTTTAGCCTGATCCTTTATTCTAACAGGGAAAGGTGGTTTCTCAATATAAGCAGTAGGAACAACAGAATCATTATAAGTGATAGTCTTTTCTTCAGCTTTAATAGGTGCAACTACTTTTACTTCAATGAGAGGATTATATTTAAACCACTTATCCTTAGGGATATCAACATGAGTAGCAAAGGATTCACAGAAAGAAGCTACTATCTTAGAGTCAAGTCCATATTTAGTGCTAAATTCACGGAAAGCATCGATATCCATAAAAGATTTGACACAATCAAACTTAGGCGTTATACATGACTCATTACCTCCGTCGAGATCCCAATCTTCAGAGTTGCGTTTAATTCTTTCTAACAAATCCCATTTGAATTCAATAGTCTTCATCATAAAAGAACCAGTACAAGAAGTATCGAGCATGGAGCGATTATCGAGAGAAAGCCGAGCATAAATTTTTTGAATAATAATTTCTCTTGAGAGCTCATGATTGGGGCATGAATATAACATTGACTTAAGCCTCCCCCAAGCTTGAGCGATGCTTTCTCCTTCGCGAGGCCAAAAATTATATATATAATTACGATCACGATGAACAAGATGCATAGGATAAAACTTTTGATGAAATTCCAATTTCAATCGGTTGTAGTTCCATGATCCCATATCATCACATAGCCTAAACCATGTCAATGCCTTTCCCTTCAAAGATAAAGGGAAGACCTTCTTCTTGATAACATACTCAAGCATACCTGCAAGCTTAAATAATCCACAAACTTCATCCACATAGATTAGGTGCAAATCGGGATGTAATGTTCTATCACCTGTGAAAGGATTAGCTAGCAGTTTCTCTATCATACCCAAAGGAATTTCAAAGTAAACATTTTTAGTAGATTCAGTAGGTTGAGGAGCAACTCTTTTCTCTACTGGTCGGGGTGAAGATACCCCAAACAAGCCCCCTAAAGGATTATGTTCCATAGTAACAAGTGACAGTAAATTTCAGCACACTATATAAATTTTTCCTTACCAAATTCCACCTACCAAAGGCGCTTCTTCCCCTGCAACGGCGCCATAAAAGAGTCTTGATGACAATCAAGTGTAGGGGATCTATCATAGTCCATTCAATAAGTAAGAGTGTCGAACCCAACGAGGAGCAGAAGGAAATGATAAGCAGTTTTCAGTAAGGTATTCTCTGCAAGCACTGAAATTATCGGTAACAGATAGTTTTGTGATAAGGTAATTTGTAACGGGTAACAAGTAATAAAAGTAAATAAGGTGCAGAAAGGTGGCCCAATCCTTTTTGTAGCAAAGGACAAGCCTGTACAAACTCTAATATAAAGGAAAACGCTCCTGAGACACATGGGAATTATCGCCAAGCTACTTTTCATCACGTTCATATGATTCGCGTTCGGTACTTTGATAATTTGATATGTGGGTGGACCGGTGCTTGGGTACTGCCCTTCCTTGGACAAGCATCCCACTTATGATTAACTGCTATTGCAAGCATCCGCAACTACAACAGAAGTATTAAGGTAAACCTAACCATAGCATGAAACATATGGATCCAAATCAGCCCCTTATGAAGCAACACATAAACTAGGGTTTAAGCTTCTGTCACTCTAGCAACCCATCATCTACTTATTACTTCCCAATGCCTTCCCCTAGTCCCAAACAATGGTGAAGTGTCATGTAGTCAACGTTCACATGACACCACTAGAGGAGAGACAACATACATCTCATCAAAATATCGAACGAATACCAAATTCACATGACTACTTATAGCATGACTTCTCCCTTGTCCTCAGGAACAAACGTAACTACTCCCAAATCATATTCATTTTCATAATTAGAGGGGTATTAATATGCATAAAGTATCTGAACATATGATCTTCCACCGACCAACTAGCATCAACTACAAGGAGTAATCAACACTACTAGCAACCCACATGTACCAATCTGAGACTTTGGGACAAAGATTGGATACAAGAGATGAACTAGGGTTTGAGATGAGATGGTGCTCGTGAAGATGTTGATGGAGATTGACCCCCTCCCGATGGGAGGATCGATGGTGATGATTTTCCCCTCCCGAAGGGAAGTTTCCCCGACAGAACAACTTCGTAGGAGCCCTAGATTGGTTCAACCATGGTTCCGCCTCGTCGTGGCGGAGTTTCGTCCCGTGAGCTAGCTTGTGATTTTTCCTCGACGAAAGACTCCATATAGCCAAAGATGGGCATCAGAGGGTTGCTAGGGGCCCACGAGGCAGGGGGCGCGCCCAGGGGGTAGGGTGCGCCCCCCACCCTCGTGGACGGTGGGTGGCCCCCTTTGGTACTTCTTTTGCCCAATATTTTTTATATATTCTGAAACATGCTCCCGTGAAGTTTCAGGACTTTTGGAGTTGTGCAGAATAGGTCTCTAATATTTGCTCCTTTTCCAGCCCAGAATTCTAGCTGCCGACATTCTCCCTCTTCATGTAAACCTTGTAAAATAAGAGAGAATAGGCATAAGTATTGTGACATAATGTGCAATGACAACCCATAATGCAGTAAATATTGATATAAAAGCATGATGCAAAATGGACGTGTCATGTGCGAGTTAATTCCTTGTGCAATAAATTGGAAGGAAATTTCAAACATATTGGTCTCACGCCCTAGACACATGCATGGAGTGCCATGGCATTTAAATCCCCCCAAAATAAAAAAGATCAGAAACACATGAAACCTTGCTTGATGTAATGTCATGCCACCAAGATGATGTGGTAAAATAATTGGCATGTTTGACGAAATTTTGGACACACACCCCTCACAAACCAGAGCTAACTAGAAGGCTCGTGGTTCCGAGAGGGAACAATGCATGTTTGATGACGAATGGGAGATAGCTTCCTCTTACGGCCTTCAAATTTTTTTCTACATTTAACGTGCATTAATACAACTTGCATGTGAAAAATTGAAAATTTCAGGGGTCAGTTGGCCTTTTAAAGACATCTAAGTGATTTTATAGCCATTTAATGACCTTAATTCAAATTTGAACTACATCTACATGCAATAGCTAACCATAACGGTTTGAAAAATCATATTTGTATTCTTGTGTGCGAGTTAATTCCATGTGCAGTAAATTAGAAGGACTTTTCAAACATATTGGTCTAACGGCACACATGGATGGAGTGCCATGGCATTTTAATTCCAAAAAAATAAAATATGATCAGAAAAACATGAGACCTTGCTTGAGGTAATGCCCTGCCACCAAGATGATGTGGTAAAATAATTGGCCTGTTTGACAAAAGTTTGGACACACACCCCTCACAAACCAGAGCAACTAACTAGAAGGCTCGTGGTACCGAGATGTAACAATGCATGTTTGATGACGAACGGGAGATGGCTTCCTCTTACGGCCTTCATTTTTTTCTACATTTAACATGCACGAATACAACTGTCATGTGAAAATTTGGAAAATTCTAGGGGTCATTTGACCTTTTAAATACATTTAATTGATTTTTAGCCATTTAATGACCGTAATTCAAATTTAAACTATATCTACATACAATAACTAATCGTAACGGTTTGAAAAATCATATTTGTGTACTTGTGTGCGAGTTAATTCCGTGTGCAGTAAATTAGAAGGAATTTTCAAATATATTGGTGTCACGGCATCGACACATGCATGGAGTGCCATGTCATTTTAATTCCAAAAAATTAAAAAATGATCAAAAAAACATGAAACCTTGCTTGATGTAATCTTATGCCACCAAGATGATGTGGTAAAAAATTGGCCTGTTTGATGAAAGTTTGGACACACACCACTCACAAACCATAGCAACTCACTAGAAGACTCTTGTTTCCGAGAGGGAACAATGTATGTTTGATGACGAACATGAGATAGCTTCCTCTTATGGCCTTCAATTTTTTTCTACATTTAACGTGCACTAGTACAACTGTCATGTGAAAATTTAGAAAATTCTAGGGGTCATTTGACATTTTAAAGGCATATAGGTGATTTTCTTGCCATTTAATGACCATAATTCAAATTTGAACTACATCTACATGCAACAGCTAACCATAATGATTTGAAAAATCATATTTGTGTACTTGTGTGTGAGATAATTCCATGTGCAGTAAATTAGAAGGAATTTTCAAACATATTGGTGTCATGACATCGACACATGCATGGAGTCCCATGACATTTTAATTCCAAAAAAATTTAAAAATGATCAGAAAAACATGAAACCTTGCTTGATGTAATGTCATGCCACCAAGATGACGTGGTAAAAAAATTGGCCTGTTTGACGACAGTTTGGACACACACCCCTCACAAACCGTAGCAACTGACTAGAAGGCCCGTGGTTCCGAGAGGGAACAATGCATGTTTGTTGACGAATGGGAGATAGCTTCCTCTTACGGCCTTCAAATTATTTTCTACATTTAACATGCATTAATACAACTGCCATGTGAAAATTTGGAAAATTTCAGGTGTCATTTGGCCTTTCAAAGACATTGAAGTGATTTTCTAGCCATTTAATGACCGTAATTAAAATTTGAACTACATCTACATGCAACAGCTAACCATAACGGTTTGAAAAATCATATTTGTGTGCTCGTGTGCGTGTTAATTTCATGTGCAGTAAATTGGAAGGAATTTTCAAACATATTGGTGTCACGGCATGGACACATGCATGGAGTGTCATGGCATTTTAATTGCAAAAAATTAAAAAAATGATTGGAAAAACATGAAACCTAACTTGATGTGAAGTCATGCCACCAAGATGATGTGGTAAAAAAATTGGCCTATTTGACAAAAGTTTGAACACACACCCATCACAAACCGTAGCAACTCACTAGAAGGCTCGTGTTTCTGAAAGGGAACAATGTATGTTTCATGACGAACATGAGATAGCTTCCTCTTATGGCCTTCAATTTTTTCTACATTTAACATGCACTAATACAACTGTCATGTGAAAATTTGGAAAATTCTAGGGGTCATTTGACCTTTTAAAGACATTTAAGTGATTTTCTAGCCATTTAATGACCGTAATTCAAATTTGAACTACATCCACATGCAACAGCTAACCATAACGGTTTGAAAAATCATATTTTTGTGTACTTGTGTCCGAGTTAAAAAATCATCAGACGATGTAAATATCTGGTGTTCAAAAAAGAAAATGTAAAGATTTGGCAAGACAACCGACCCCCACACGATTGGCACTCTATTTCGCGGCTCGAGGTTTGGTAGGTGAGTGGCGGGGGTTATTAATCATACATGGTTCTGTATTGGAAACCATCGGCTATTAAGTTCACACACGGATTTTGCTGCTGGAAGCATGTGTAATTCAAACTACAATACTCGTAAATTCCGGCGACTGGCGTGTGTACTATTCCCGTCGATCTAGATTCTGGCCGCCAATAAAAGTACCTTGCTCATGTCGTTCCGCCTACATTCTCATCTACATCCTCCCCTCCTCACCCTCTCTCTCACTACTGCAGGATGCTACTAACGCGACACTACGATCAGAGACCCTTTCTCGAAACTATGTGCGATGCATTAATCACAAACGGGGATGTAAAATAACCGTCAAAAAAGGTGCAAAACATTTGCAATGGAGGATGCATCAAACATGGTTCATATTTTAGTTGCGTGTGCGATCCAGGGCATACGATTCAGTCCAATGAACCGTTTGCGATGAGGCGGAACAAAAGAAACGGGCAGCCTGATGAAGGCGTGTGCGATGTACATCATATGGTTCACTTGGATGAACTATTTGTGATTAGGCAACACAAAAGAAACGGTCAGCCAGATCAAGGTGTGTGCGATGTACAACATACAGTTCACTCGGATGAACTATTTGCGATGAGGCGGAACAATAGAAACGGGCAACCTGATGAAGGCATGTGAGATGTACAACATACGGTTCACTCGAATGAACTATTTGTGATTATGCAACACAAAAGAAATGGTCAGCCAGATCAAGGTGTGTGCGATGTACGACATGCGGTTCACCCGGATGAACAGTTTGCGTTGAGACAAGAGAACAGAAATGGTTCAATATAACAAATACCATAAATATTGCAAGGTTCAAGTTCAAAGATTACAACACCCAAATTCAGACATTGCAAGCTGCGTCATTTCTGAAAAGGGATCAGCCGCTGACAAGTCATGTAAGGGTTTGACACAATAACTTCCAATTGCTTTGCCATATGCTCTTCCAGTATGAAGTTTGGCATTTTTGGAGGCACTTCCATTCCGGAGTACCAGCTGCCTATGATAAACATACCATTGATCTTTTCTAATTAAATGTGTGTTCAACCTCAGTACCCTCAGCAACTTTGCTCTGGCAAGAAAGAACATGGCGAGTGTAATCTCCGGTGGGGTCCCTCGGTAGGAGTTCAAAGTAATATTTGAGAGATGCAGATCCAGGCATTCGATGTGATTGTCGTTATCAACATCTTCCACCAGGCCTAATATGCACTTCAAAAGAAGAGAATGTGTTAGTGCCTACATGCAGTTTTGAACAGTGCTACACGCCCATTTGGTTTGCAGGATTTGTAAAATGCACCAACGTGCCATCTTCGATCGGTCATGATTAACATGGGCATTAATTTGATTACAATATAGAAACATGTATCCTTCTTCACAAGAGGTTGGATTGGATGAAAAATTCCCTAAGAAAACTAGTACAGATGAATCCAAAGGAGAAATGCTTATGGACAATTGTAACCATATGAGTGAAGCAACCAATACGGGGTGGGGGTGTATGTCCTAAAATCCTCCAAAATTCCTTCAGAAATAGCAGTACATAATCATTGCAAACTTGGGAAAAGGTGCAAAAAAATTGAACTCCCTTATGGTTAACATTTAACAGGAAAGGAACATCACCTCGATATACAGCTTCTTCAGGCACGGAAAGCATCTCAGGCAACTGAAAACTTGGTCCAGGTTGGGGACGACATATTCTAGTGCCAAGACCTTCACTATGCCCAGAGTCTGGGTGAAGCTTCGCTGGATGACAAACGAACATACATCTTCAAAACTAGTTATAACGTTGATATCAAGAAGGAGAGGTATATAAGGCAACTGTTGTACCTGAAAGTTGTAGTATTTGACAGACGAGTAGCCCACCACTTTCAATTTCGGTGCAGAAATGACATTGATTCTTGTTGGACCTTGTTGATCAACTACAAGTAATCTCTCAAGTGAAGGTGTGTCATGGATGACCATATTGTGGTCCACCTTTTGTGATCTCTCGTTGCAGCACCAGCAACACACATAAATAGTGCGGAGAGTCCTGGAGGTGATGTGCAAGGCACTTGACCAATTCATCGCCTGAAGACGAAGGAACTCGAGTGCAGTACAGCCGTGGAGCAGGCGCTCCATGTCATCCTTTGGGATGCGGACGATGACGAGCTCGAGGTGCTTCAGTCGTGGTAGAAAAAGAGAAGGCGTGTCATTAAGGGGGGATGGCAGTTCATGAACTTGGCGAGGCGCAGCGTGGGCGCGAAGCGGAGTGCGGACGTTGGCAACAAGCTCATATGCCCATCATTATAACTTAGTTTCTCGAGCTGATCTATGGCACGAGATCAGAACCACTTGTCAAGCTTGGCTCGCTCCTTGCCATTGGAATGGAACTTGCCCGCGGTAAGGCCCTTGATTGGGCCATCGTGACTGCCGAGGATCTGGGAGAACGCATCCAAGCTTTGGTGATAGCCATGGCAGAGCTTGTGGGCATGGAGGAGGTCGACAGGGGTGCAGAGCCATAGGGTGCGCCACCGCCGGGAAATGGCGGCTGTCCTCGCCATATTTCTGATTGGGAGGAGGGATATGATGACTATCAACATATCATCGGGGAGGTTGTTGATGAAGTCTAGGCCTGCTGGAGTCGCTTGTGGTTCTTTCTCGACCCGCCTCCGCTTGTTGGCAGCCTCTTCTCCACCTCATCGGCAGGGACGGGAACCTCTGTCTCCATATTCACGCCGTGCTCCGGTGCTTCAGTAGCTCCGGCGTCGCTACTCCCTCCAATGGGGCGCTTCGGCGGCATCCTCGTACACTGACGACTTTGAGGACCCAGAGCGGCGTTGAGGATGCAGGCGGAGAGAGAGAGGAATTGTGTGTGTGGCGAGGATGGGGGGGTGCGGCCGCTCGGCAGTGCCATTAATATAGACCAGTGGGAGCGAGGCGGGAGGCGGTCCAAGGTTGTCTCGCTTCCCGGTGAGAACGACTGCTTAATCTCTAGTATGAATGAAATCTATGCTTAATTACTGAATTTTAGTTGCAAAAAATAGATGGTGATATTGATTTTTAGCTGCATATTTTGACAAATTACAGTGTCTCTTGGCTTAGCGCCGAAGTCTGTCTTTAATTTGCATACCGTAATCTGAATCGTTTGCGTTGAAGAGATGCACAGATCCTGTGTTGAGCAGCTTGTATGCTTCCCGGTGAGCCTGCGCACCGGCTGCGCTCGCACGCCTCCCGTTCAGTTAAGCAGCTGTCCACATGGCACCTCCTATAGCCATTAAAACCAAGACACGTGGTGTCACGTGAATGGTTAACCGAACGCACACGGTTTGAATTATACAAACATTTGAGATATTAAATTGGCAACTTTTTTTTCAAAATGCCTTTGTTGGCTGTCATTATTCGAGTGCGCCTTCTCTCAAAATGGACATGAAAAATACCACAGCATGTCAGGTGCCCTTCCATTATAGCATGCCAAGTTTCATGAATTTCAGACGAGTTTTAAATTTACTAGAATTTAAAAACCAGGCATCTCAATGTTTTGCCGGCAATCAACGGTGCCCTGGTGTTTGAAATTCATTCCTATTTCTTGCATGGGACCTAAGCATGCACCCAAGGACACAGATTTGATTTTTCAATCAATTTATATGCACTGGAGCATGCACATGTAGTTCAAATTTGAATTATGCACACAAATGCATTGAAAACTCAGTTAATGCATAAAAATGTCCAAACGAACCCCCAAAAATCACAAAAAATCACACAACACTCATGTTGTTCTATGTTGACACAAGAAAAAAACTTGAAAGCAATAAGAGGCAATGGATATCGTTTCGTCCCCAAAGGTGGGACATTCCCTACCGAAAATCATCATGCTTGTTGTGAGAAGCTCCGGTTTGTGAGAAGCATATACCCAAACCTGCCCCAAATGGGACAAAATTTGTACCACGACATGTTGATGCCGCTCCATGATAGCATGCCGAGTTTCATGAATTTTAGACGAGTTTTGGATTTAATAGAATTTAAAAACCAGGCATCTCAATGTTTTGCCGGCAATCAACGGTGCCCTAGTGTTTGAAATTCATTCCCATTTCTTGCATGGGACCTAAGCATGCACCCAAGGACAGATATTTGATTTTTTAACCAATTTATATGCATTGGAGCATGCACATGTAGTTCAAATTTTAATTATGCACATAAATACATTGAAAACTCGGTTAATGCATAAAAATGTCCAAACGAACCTCGAAAAATCACAAAAATTCACACAACACTCCTGTTGTTCTATGTTGACACGAGAAAAAACTTGAAAGCAATAAGAGGCAATGGATATCGTTTCGTCCCCAAAGGTGGGACGTTCCCTACCGAAAACCATCATGCTTGTTGTGAGAAACTCCGGTTTATCAGAACCATATACCCAAACCTAGCCCAAATGGGACAAAATTTGTACCACGGCATGTTGATGCCGCTCCATGATAGCATGCCAAGTTTCATGAATTTCAGACGAGTTTTGGATTTACTAGAATTTAAAACCAGACATCTCAATGTTTTGCCGGCAATCAACGGTGCCCTCGTGTTTGAAATTCATTCCCATTTCTTGCATGGGACCTAAGGATGCACCCAAGGACAAAGATTTGATATTTCAACCAATTTATATGCACTGGAGCATGCGCATGCAGTTCAAATTTGAATTATGCACATAAATGCATTGAAAACTCACTTAATGCATAAAAATGTCCAAATGAACCCTAAATAATTCCAATTCTTTTATGATCACTGCAGATAAAAGGTCTAGCAATTCAAACACTGTCCATGACCGCTGTGACCCCATTATGTAATTCAAATCAAGACCAAAAATCAAGTAGATCCCACATAGTTTATTATAACCAACCATGTGAGATGCAGCACAAAATATCTTCAGGCCGTGTCTGAATAAGGGACCGTGTCTGATGACACTTTGCGCGCCAGTTTTTTGTCTGAAGCGATTCCAAATTTTCGGCTTCCGCAGAAATATCTACCACCCACCCCCTCCCCCTTACCAAAAGCCACATTTCCCCTCTTACCGCCTTCCGTTCCAAGTTGAAACCTTCACTCCTTGCTTGCAGCGTTGCCGCCTCCTCGCCGGTGACCCTCCTTCACGCTGCTCGGCCTTGCCTATCCAGGCAGGTAATCCACACCGACCCCCATCCTCCTCCTCCTTCGACAACCCACATGCCCCGACCGCCGACGCGAGCACGACACCTTCCACAGAAATCACCGACCCCTCCACCAAATAAGTGCCGGCCTAAGCCATGGTGCACGCAGTATAGCCAGGACCTCAAGGAGCATTTGGCAGCGGGGAAGCAAATCGCGGCCGCACGCGCGGATGAGGTCGCGATGGCTGCCATTCGTGCCGAACCCCAGATCTTGGAGGAGCACCTCATCGTCAAGGCCACCGTTGACGCCTCACGCGCCGACGCCATGACGCGGTTGGCTGCTTTAAATGACAATTCGTGGCGTTTTCTCGAGGCCACCGTCGGTGCCTTCGACAAAGACTACGAGGTGTTTTCTCAACATGCACGTGCTTACCTCATCTCGAGAGCCAGTAGGTTGGTGCCCGGAGTGGCTCAGGAAACTCACCACTACAACGAGGGCACCCACGATGCGGAGGCCTCGCACTCTTCCATGTCCAAGGAGCCAATCGTCATCGATATCTCCAACAATGAGGAGTAGCTTGTCTTATTAGCTCACTATAAGGACCCATGTTCAGTTTGCTAGCTACTGCCTTTCACAAATTCTAGTGAATTGTGCTATCTAATTTTACCATGTGGTGTTCACTTAACTGCATGGTTCAATTATGCAAATGTGATGTTCAATTCTTCAGGGTGCAATATTTCCAAGTTGTTAAGCATGCTTGGTTTGGTTAACTATCTGATCTTCTATTAGGAGTATGTTATATTGTGCAATGTGGTGCTCAGTTAACATTTGGTTCATTTGTTATGGTGTTTAGTTAACTGCTTGGTTCAATTCTACAATGCGATGTTCAATTGTTGTGGCTGCATTCTGTTATTGTATACCATGTGAGGAATAAATCAAATTTGGCTGCACTTAATACATGAGAAACATATACAAGTTCTATATTTCCTAGTTCTTAATCATGCTTGGTTTGGATAAATGGGTTTTCCATGTGGCTTGAATTAATCTGATGAATCTGCAATGTGCTTATTTTTCATCAACATATTTTACTGATAGCATGCGAACCCTTACTTAACCTGATGACTAACTACCTTATACATTTTGCAGGGAAACAATTGGAAGCACCGAGGTTTACAAGATGGTACTAACTATTATACCTTGCCTTTTTGTATTCCTTTGCCCCATTTCCAATATAGAGAAGATATTTATGCACATCCTTGTTTTCAAGCTTCACTGATGATTACCTCTCAAACCACCTCTGTGGTTAGGAGGCGAGGAAAGTTTTCATACAACACCAGCAGTTCAATATTGAAGTGTTCCTGAAGAGGTCGAAGGATGGGCAGTCAATCATCCATAGGCATTGGCCTAAAGTTGCAAAGACCTTCAACATGAATGAAGGCTCAATATTCGCCTTCCGCTTCAGCAGTTTTCCAGATGAGATGCATCTCTCTATGTACCGTCTATGATGCTAATTTCGAAAGGTTCTAGATGTTGCATGTGAAACTTGCTGCTGGTGCAGTTGTATAATGGGGTAGCTGAGTGCTGAAGCTATATCATGTTGTACTCTGATGTATTTCAATTATGAAATCCTGCTTCCTTAATATGAAATGGAATATATTATGTGCTTAATATGAATGCCAATTAGATTAGTAAATGGATTATTAATAATAGGGCAATTAGCTCGCTAGTGGCCAATTAGCTTGCTAATTGGGTTTTGCTATTGCAAACGGTTGTTGAAAAAATACCGTGGGCGATGACCTCAGGCAATGCACACAGTTTCTAGGAATAAACCGTGTTGGATCAATGAACAATCACACACGACATTCTCTTCAAAAATGTCCGCGTTACGCCACCTTGCGCAAACGTTTTCCTTGTAGTGACTGTGTGTTATGTATATACGAACGGAAACATTTAGTGGTGACTGACTGTGTGGGATGTACTTACGACCGGAAATTATTTTGCCTGTATAATTGTATTTTTAGCACTGTTGTACGTATTTCTGTATTTGAGTGCTCGACAGTCGCACACGACCTCACTTTGCTGAGCATGTGTGCCAGGAGAGCATATCCACAACGGTTTCTGGGTCGTGTGGGAATGTGCCCCTTATCGCCCACACTCACTTGGCGACGGTTCCGAATGCCGTCGCGGAAAGGGGTTAAAAACGTTTGTTTAGGACCGACGCGTACCAGTGTCTCTCAAGTCTGCCATGGTGCCGCCGATCTGCCCACACGCTGACGAGGAGTCGCCGCCCCCCCCCCCCCCGAGGATGCTTAGTCGAAGAGTAGCAACGAGGAGGACCCATACGCGCCGCCGGGCGAGGTTGCGCTGGACCACCCAACCTTGGATTGGTTTTAGGGCCAGTACAATCTTTGCATGTGGAAGTCGTTGTCGCCAGCTGAGAAAGCTAGGCAAGTGGCGTTCAAGAAGGAGATGGCGGAGGAGGAAGCCAGATACCAGGCGACATGTGAAGCCCGTGATGCCGCCTGGAAAAAAGAGGCGGTGGAGCTTTGGGGGCGGGCGCGTCGTCGTGCAGAGGAGGTGTACAAAGACAGGTAATTCGCGAGGAAGGTCAAAGGCGTTAGGCGGCTCATCGCTGCATGGAGGTTGGCCGATAAGCTCCAGGGTGCCACTAACGAGGAGCTCTGGTGGGTGCCCAAAGAAATGGCAAGATCATTCGCTCGTCCGCCAGCAAGAGGCAGATCGGTATGTCAAGCGCTGCGAGGCGGAGGAGGCGGAGTACTGCCTCCGTGCTGGGATGACGCCGGGCACCAGGGAGCTGCTAGCGAGGGGCTGCCGGAATACTGCCCCCAGGAGGGATTATTAGTTTTTAGTATTGTTCATTTTCAATTTTATGCATTGTACCTAGTAGTTAAGTATCATCACGTATATGTGATGATATTATATATATTCTGTGATGAACTAATGAACAATTAATATATCTATATATATATATTATGAATTCCATTTTCTATCTATTTTTGTATACTAATCTGTATCTAGCTGTTATCATCCACATATACGGAATGGAAAGCATATATACACACATTGAAACAGTACATATAAGAATGGAAAACGAGTACACACATTGAAACAGAGCAGTATTATGATTGCTGTGAATACATAGCGACCCACATCAAAACAACTCAACAAAATAAAACGCGTCCACGAGACCATGACCAGTAGCCCTTGCCTACGGTAGCTCTTGGCTCTGCCTGAACTCGTGCAGGCGTTTGTCCAAGTGGTCGACACACTTGTGATACATCTGGAGCGTGATCTCGAGCTCCAAGTTGACTATTTCATCGGAGATCACCAGCTCGAGGATGTGATGGCCATGTTCCTCCACTGCGCCTAGGTGGACACCTGGGCCAAGGAGGCGGTCGAGCCTAGCGACCAACGCGTTGGCATCGAGCGGGCCACGGACAAGGCAAACGACGCGGCGGGCATCCAGTGCAAGTACGGCGCGGCTGACCTCTGGTGCAAGTACAACGCAGAGGGCCTCTGCCCACTCCCAACGAGGAATGGGGGTATTGACAAGATGTGTACCCAGCTGCGACGCCTTGTCGACAACAGGCAAGCGATGATGGATCCGCTCTTGCTGTGTGGCATGCCGTGCCTCTTGCTCTGCGGCGAGCCGCATCCTATTGGCGCAGATGCGCCTAGCTTGCTCCGCGGCGCGCCATCGATCATGTTGTGCGGCGAGCTGCAGCCTCTCGGTGCTAACATGCCTATCTTGATCCGCGACGCTGAAGCACCATGCGCCAAGGGCCTGCTCAATCCTGGTGATGACACGCATCATGGCGTCGTCCATTGCGTTGCCAGGGAGCGCCTCGGCCTCGACGGGCCGTGGCGCTTGCTCGTTTTCCTCGTCGACGAGTTTGATGGCAGATGCGATGCTTTTGTGGGTTGGCATGCTTAGAAAAGGTGGATGTGCTACATGCTGCATTTGCTGCCTCCGTGTGTCGCGCGCTGATACGTCTCCAACGTATCTATAATTTTTGATTGCCCCATGCTATATTATCTACTGTTTTGAACATTATTGGGCTTTATTATCCATTTTTATATTATTTTTGGGACTAACATATTAACCGGAGGCCCAGCCCAGAATTGTTGTTTTTTTTTCCTGTTTTAGGGTTTCGAAGAAAAGGAATATCAAACGAAGTCCAAAAGGAATGAAACCTTCGGGAACGTGATTTTCTCAACGAATAAGACTAGAGAGACTTGTACCCTACGTCAAGAAAGGAAAGAGGAGGCCACGAGGTAGGGAGGCTCGCCCACCCCCACCAGGCGCGCCCTCCACCCTCGTGGGCCCCCTGTTGCTCCACCGACGTACTCCTTCCTCCTATATATATCCATGTACCCCCAAACGATCTGATATGGAGCCAAAACCCTAATTCCACCGCCGTAACTTTCTGTATCCACGAGATCCCATCTTGGGGCCTGTTCCGGAGCTCCGCCGGAGGGGGCATCAACCATGGAGGGCTTCTACATCAACACCATAGCCCCTCCGATGAAGTGTGAGTAGTTCACCTCAGACCTACGGGTCCATAGTTAGTAGCTTGATCGCTTCTTCTCTCTTTTTGGATCTCAATACAATGTTCTCCCCCTCTCTTGTGGAGATCTATTTGATGTAATCTTCTTTTTTGCGGTGTGTTTGTTGAGACCGATGAATTATGGGTTTATGATCAAGTCTATCTATGAATAATATTTGAATCTTCTCTAAATTATTTTATGTATGATTGGTTATCTTTGCAAGTCTCTTCGAATTATCAGTTTGGTTTGGCCTACTAGATTGATCTTTCTTGCAATGGGAGAAGTGCTTAGCTTTGGGTTCAATCTTGCGGTGTCCTTTCCCGGTGACAGTAAGGGCAGCAAGGCACGTATTGTATTGTTGCCATCGAGGATAACAAGATGGGGTTTTCTTCATATTGCATTAGTCTATCCCTCTACATCACGTCATCTTGCTTAAGGCGTTACTCTGTTTCTAACTTAATACTCTAGATGCATTCTGGATAGCGTTCGATGAGTGGAGTAATAGTAGTAGATGCAGGCAGGAGTCGGTCTACTTGTCTCGGACGTGATGCCTATATACATGATCATACCTAGATATTCTCATAAATATGCTCAATTCTGTCAATTGCTCAACAGTAATTTGTTCACCCACCGTAGAATACTTATGCTCTTGAGAGAAGCCACTAGTGAAACCTATGGCCCCCAGTCTATCTTTATCATATTGATCTCCTATTACTTAGTTATTTCCTTTGCTATTTCCTTTGCCTTTATTTTACTTTGCATCTTTTATCATAAAAATACCAAAAATATTATCTTATCATATCTATCAGATCTCACTCTTGTAAGTGGCCTTATAGGGATTGACAACCCCTATTTGCGTTGGTTGCGAGGATTTATTTGTTTTGTGCAGGTGCAAGGGACTCGCACGTAGCCTCCTACTGGATTGATACCTTGGTTCTAAAAAACTGAGGGAAATACTTACGCTACTTTGCTGCATCATCCCTTCCTCTTCGGGGAAAACCAACGCAGTGCTCAAGAGGTAGCAATAAGGATTTCTGGCGCCGTTGCTGGGGAGGTCTATGCAAAAGTCAACATACCAAGTACCCATCACATACCCTTATCTTCCGCATTACATTATTTGCCATTTGCCTCTCCCCCACTTCACCCTTGCCGTTTTATTCGCCCTCTCTCTCTATCCTACCTCTCTATTTGCCTCTTTTTGTTCGCTTGCTTTTTGTTTGCTTGTGTGTTAGTCTATTTGCTTGTCATTATGGCTAGTCCCTTATCTTCTCTGTTGTCTCCCGAGAATGAAATTCTAAATTTTAAGCAAAGGGAGGGTGAAAATCTAAAAGATGCTTGGTATAGAATTTGCAATGCTCAAAATAAATCTACTAGGAAGCAATCTACTACCATTCTCCTTCACAATTTTTATGTAGGCATTACTCCTTGGCACCGTTATGTTCTTGATACTATTACCGGAGGGAAATTTTTGGGTAGCCATACTTTTGATTCTTATAATGCTATGTTAGATTTATTTGGCTCACCCCCTCTCTTGGTTAATGGAACTATATTAACTTTGGAGCATGTAATGCAAAGGCTTGAGATTATTGAAAATAAGGTTGCTACCGCAGAGTTAATTGAAAATTTGGATAAAAATATCCACATCCCAATCTCTCAATATGGATCTAAAGTAGGAGTTACTTTGAAAGATATTAAAGAAAAAGGAACCCATAGTTAATGGGAAAATAAATCACGATTCCGTTAGGATCGATAAACTTGAGAATATTATTACCAACTTGGGAACTGCTTTTTCTTCCGTAAAGAATACTCCAAGTCCTTCCACTAAAGTTGCCAAGCTTATGTACATTTCTAAAAATAAGGGTGAATCATCTAGTAAGGAAAATGCGGATCTCAAATCTATAAGTGTTCATCACAATCTTTTTGCTATCATTAAGGAACCATTTGTTGCAAATGAATTTTTCGATCTTGCGCCTAAAAGTTTGATAATTAATAAAAAGAAAGAAATTCCTAAAGATGGTAGATGCCTCATCGAAGAATTGCCTACCAAAGATGGCAATACCTAGATCTATTCTTGCTTGTTATGCCTAGCTAGGGGCGTTAAACGATAGCGCTTGTTGGGAGGCAACCCAATTTTATTTTCATTCCTTGCTTTTTGCTCCTGTTTAGTAATAAATAATTTGTCTAGCCTCTGTTTTGGTTGTGTTTTTTGTGTTTAATTAGTGCTTGTGCCAAGTAGAACCGTTGGGAAGACTTGGGGAAAGTCTTGTTGAACTTGCTGTAAAAAATAGAAACTTTAGCGCTCACGAGAACTGCTATCATTTTTATTTGGAAAGTGCTATTTAGTTAATTATTTTTGAAGATGATTAATAGATAAATTCCTCACGTCCAGAAATTTATTATAGAATTTTTGGGGTTCCAGATCTTGCGCTAGCTACAGATTACTACAGACTGTTCTGTTTTTGACAGATTCTGTTTTTCGTGTGTTGTTTGCTTATTTTGATGAATCTATGGCTAGTAAAATAGTTTATAAACCATAGAGAAGTTGGAATACAGTAGGTATAACACCAATATAAATAAAGAATGAGTTCATTACAGTACCTTGAAGTGATCTTTTGTTTTCTTTCGCTAACAGAGCTCACGAGATTTTCTACTTTAAGTTTTGTGTTGTGAAGTTTTCAAGTTTTGGGTAAAGATTTGATGGATTATGGAACAAGGAGTGGCAAGAGCCTAAGATTGGGGATGCCTGTGGAACCCCCAATATAATCTAGGGACACCTAAAAGCTAAAGCTTGGGGATGCCCCGGAAGGCATCCCCTCTTTCATCTACTTCTATCGGTAACTTTACTTGGAGCTATATTTTTATTCGCCACATGATATGTGTTTTGCTTGGAGCGTCTTGTATGATTTGAGTCTTTGCTTTTTAGTCTACCACAATAATCCTTGCTGTACACACCTTTTGAGAGAGCCATACATGATTTGGAATTTGTTAGAATACTCTATGTGCTTCGCTTATATCTTTTGAGTTATATAATTTTGCTCTTATACTTCACTTATATCTTTTAGAGCACGGTGGTGGATTTGTTTTATAGAAACTATTGATCTCTCATGCTTCACTTAGATTATTTTGAGAGTCTTAATAGCATGGTAATTTTCTTAAAATCCTAATATGCTAGGTATTCAAGATTAGTAAAATTTTCTTAAGACTGTTTTGAATACTAAGAGAAGTTTGATGCTTGATGATTGTTTTGAGATATGGAGGTAATAATATCAAGTCATGCTAGTTGAGTAGTTGTGAAATTGAGAAATGCTTGTGTTGAAGTTTGCAAGTCCCGTAGCATGCATATATGGTGAACATTATGCAACAAATTTTAAACATGAGGTGTTATTTGATTGTCTTCCTTATGAGTGGCGGTCGGGGACGAGCGATGGTCTTTTCCTACCAATCTATCCCCCTAGGAGCATGCGCGTAGTACTAAGGTTTTTGATGACTTGTAGATTTTTGCAATAAGTATGTGAGTTCTTTATGACTAATGTTGAGTCCATGGATTATACGCACTCTCACCCTTCCATCCTTGCTAGCCTCTTTGGTACCGTGCATTGCCCTTTCTCACATTGAGAGTTGGCGCAAACTTCGCCGGTGCATCCAAACCCCGTGATATGATACGCTCTTTCACACATAAACCTCCTTATATCCTCCTCAAAACAGCCACCATAACTACCTATTATGGCATTTCCATAGCCATTCCGAGATATATTGCCATGCAACTTTCCATCATTCCGTTCATCATGACACATTCATCATTGTCATATTGCTTAGCATGATCATGTAGTTGACATAGTATTTGTGGCAAAGCCACCGTTCATAATTCTTTCATACATGTCACTATTGGTCCAATGCATATCCCGGTACACCGCCGGAGGCATTCACATAGAGTCATCTTTTGTTCTAGTATCGAGCTGTAACCATTGAGTTGTAAACAAAAAAGAAGTGTGATGATCATCATTTTCTAGAGCATTGTCCCAAGTGAGGAATAAAAAAGAAAGGCCAAAAAAGGGGAAGGCCCAAAAAAAGAGAAAGGCCATAAAAAATGCCATAAAAATGAGAGAAAAAGAGAGAAGGGACAATGTTACTATCCTTTGCCACACTTGTGCTTCAAAGTAGCACCTTAATCTTCATGTTAGAGAGTCTCTTGTTTTGTCACTTTCATACACTAGTGGGAATTTTTCATTATAGAACTTGGCTTGTATATTCCAACAATGGGCCTCCTCAAGTGCCCTAGGTCTTCATGAGCAAGCAAGTTGGATGCACACCCACTAGTTTCTTTTGTTGAGCTTTCATACATTTATAGCTCTAGTGCATCCGTTGGATGGCAATCCCTACTCCTTGCATTAACATCAATCGGTGGGCATCTCCATAGCCCATTGATTAGCCTCGTTGATGTGAGACTTTCTCCTTTTTCGTCTTCTCCATATAACCCCCCTCATTATATTCTATTCCACCCATAGTGCTATGTCCATGGCTCGTGCTCATATATTGCGTGCAAGTTTATAGGTTTGAGATTACTAAAGTATGAAACAATTGCTTGTCTTGTCATCGGGGTTGTGCATGATGAGAGCATTCTTGTGTGACGAAGATGAAACATGACTAAACTATATGATTTTGTAGGGATAAACTTTCTTTGGCCATGTTATTTTGAGAAGACATAATTTCTTAGTTAGTATGCTTGAAGTATTATTATTTTTATGTCAATATGAACTTTTGTATTGAATCTTTCGGATCTGAATATTCATACCACAATTAAGAAGAATTACATTAAAATTATGCCAAGTAGCACTCGGCATCAAAAGTTCTGTTTTTATCATTTACCTACTCGAGAACGAGCAGGAATTAAGCTTGGGGATGCTTGATACGTCTCCAACGTATCTATAATTTTTGATTGCTCCATGCTATATTATCTACTGTTTTGAACATTATTGGGCTTTATTATCCACTTTTATATTATTTTTCGGACTAACCTATTTACCGGAGGCCCAACCCAGAATTGCTGTTTTTTGCCTGTTTTAGGGTTTCGAAGAAAAGGAATGTCAAATGGAGTCCAAACGGAATGAAACCTTCGGGAACGTGATTTTCTCAACGAATAAGACTAGAGAGACCTGGACCCTATGTCAAGAAAGGAAACAGGAGGCCACGAGGTAGGGGGGCGCGCCCACCCCCACCAGGCGCGCCCTCCACCCTCGTGGGCCCCCTGTTGCTCCACCGACATACTCCTTCCTCCTATATATATATATATATATCCACGTACCCCCAACCGCTCAGATACGGAGCCAAAACCCTAATTCCACCGCCGTAACTTTCTGTATCCACGAGATCCCATCTTGGGGCCTATCCCGGAGCTCTGCCGGAGGGGGCATCGATCACGGAGGGCTTCTACACCATAGCCCCTCCGATGAAGTGTGAGTAGTTCACCTCAGACCTACGGGTCCATAGTTAGTAGCTAGATGGCTTCTTCTCTCTTTTTGGATCTCAATACAATGTTCTTCCCCTCTCTTGTGGAGATCTATTCGATGTAATCTTCTTTTTGCGGTGTGTTTGTTGAGACCGATGAATTGTGGGTTTATGATCAAGTCTATCTATGAATAATATTTGAATCTTCTCTGAATTCTTTTATGTATGATTGGTTATCTTTGCAAGTCTCTTCGAATTATCAGTTTGGTTTGGCCTACTAGATTGATCTTTCTTGCAATGGGAGAAGTGCTTAGCTTTGGGTTCAATCTTGTGGCGTCCTTTCCCGGTGACAGTAAGGGCAGCAAGGCACATATTGTATTGTTGCCATCAAGGATAACAAGATGGGGTTTTCTTCATATTGCATGAGTCTATCCCTCTACATCATGTCATCTTGCTTAAGGCGTTACTCTGTTTCTAACTTAATACTCTAGATGCATGCTAGATAGCGGTCGATGAGTGGAGTAATAGTAGTAGATGCAGGCAGGAGTCGGTCTACTTGTCTCGGACGTGATGCCTATATACATGATCGTACCTAGATATTCTCATAACTATGCTCAATTCTGTCAATTGCTCAACAATAATTTGTTCACCCACCGTAGAATACTTATGCTCTCGAGAGAAGCCACTAGTGAAACCTAAGGCCCCCGGTCTATCTTTATCATATTGATCTCCTATTACTTAGTTATTTCCTTTGCTATTTCCTTTGCCTTTATTTTACTTTGCATCTTTTATCATAAAAATACCAAAAATATTATCTTATCATATCTATCAGATCTCACTCTTGTAAGTGGCCTTATAGGGATTGACAACCCCTATTTGCGTTGGTTGCGAGGATTTATTTGTTTTGTGCAGGTGCAAGGGACTCGCACGTAGCCTCCTACTGGATTGATACCTTGGTTCTCAAAAACTGAGGGAAATACTTACGCTACTTTGCTGCATCATCCCTTCCTCTTCGGGGAAAACCAACGCAGTGCTCAAGAGGTAGCACGCGCCGCCTAGGTTTATGCGCAATATCGCTTGGTGGCGGGAAACCGGTGAGGAAATGGCGTGAAACAGTGATGTGTTCATAAAACACCATCAATTAATGGAAACTTATCATAGAAGGAACATCGAGCTAGCACAAGAAGTAGATGATGATCAGATGATCGTTTATCCTAGTTAATTATGCATGTAATAGTTTACTTTGGTGTGTGGAAATGTTACGTGTGTACTAGGCACCTATGTAATTGGATGTTTGCCGCGTATTAAACACATCTTGTTTATGTGAAACATTTCTGGTCTCTTGGATCAACACAAACAGTTTATCAGAATGAATTGTATGCCCTCCATTGCACACACCTTGATTTGGCTGAACCATTTCTGTTGTGTTGCCTAATCGAAAACAGTTCATCCGATTGAATCATATGTCGTATATCGCACACACCTTGATCTGGTTGACTATTTCATTTGTGTTGCCTAATCACAAGCAGTTCATCCGAGTGAACTGTATGTCGTATATTGCACACGCCTTCATCTGGCTACCCGTTTCTTTTGTTCTATCACATCACAAACAGTTAATTGAACTGAACCGTATGCCCCGCATTGCACACGCAACTAAAATCTGAACCGTGTTTGATTTATCCTTCATCCCAAACGTTTTGCATCTTTTTTGACGGGTTTTTTACATCACTGTTTGCGATTAATGCATTGCACACAGTTTCGTCAAAGGGTCTCTGATCGTAGTGTTGCGTTAGCAGCATCCTGCAGTAGTGATGGTGGGGGGGGGGGAGTTATACTGTGCTTGTATGTTGATGCCATACTGATATTCGGAACAAATCTCAAAGTCATTGAGGAGGTCAAGTCATTTCTATCTCAGAACTTTGAGATGAAAGTCCTTGGTGTGGCTGATGTTATCTTGAACATCAAGCTACTGAGAGATAATGATGGTGGGATTACACTTCTGCAATCCCATTATGTTGAGGAGGTGTTGAGTCATTTTGGATATTCAGACTGCACACCATCTCAAACACCATATGATCCTAGCGTGTTGATTCGGAAGTTCAAAGGCACGACAAAAGATCAATTGAGATACTCTCAAATCATTGGTTCACTTATGTACCTAGCGAGCGCAATGAGGCCTTACATCGCATTTGCTGTGAGCAAACCGAGCCGATTTGTTTCCAAACCGGGTGATGTACACTGGCATGCTGTTGAAAGAGTTATGCGCTATCTGAAAGGTACTATGGACTTCACTATACTGAATATCCATCGGTACTTGAAGGGTATAGTGATGTGATACGTCTCCAACGTATCTATAATTTTTGATTGTTCCATGCTATTATGTTATCTGTTTTGGATGTTTTATATGCATTAATATGCTATTTTATATTATTTTTGGGACTAAACTATTAACCTAGAGCCCAGTGCCAGTTCCTGTTTTTTCCCTGTTTTTGAGTTTCATAGAAAAGGAATACCAAACGGAGTCCAAACGGAATAAAACCTTCGCGATGGTTTTTCTTGGACCAGAAGACAACCGGGAGATTTGGAGATGAAGTCGGAGGAGCCACGAGGTGGCCACAAGGACGGAGGGCGTGCCCCCACCCTTGTGGGTGTTGGGGAACACAGTATTTCAAAAAATTTACCTACGATCATGCAAGATCTATCTAGGAGATGCATAGCAACGAGAGGGGAGAGTGTGTCTATGTACCCTCGTAAACTGAAAGTGGAAGCGTTTAGTAACGCGGTTGATGTAGTCGAACAACTTCGGATCCAACCGATCAAGTACCGAACACATGATAACCCACAAGAATAGGGGATCACAACAGTTTTCGAGGGTAGTGTATTCAACCCAAATTTATTGATTCGACACAAGGGGAGCCAAAGAATATTCTCAAGTATTAGCAGCTGAGTTGTCAATTCAACCACACCTTGCAACTTAATATATGCAGCAAGGTATTTAGTAGCAAAGTAATATGATAATAGCGGTAACGGTAGCAAAAGTAATATTTTAGTTTTACAGTGATTGTAATAGTAGCAACGGAAAAGTAAATAAGCAAAGAACAATATATGAAAAGCTCATAGGCAATGGATCAGTGATGGATACTTATGTTGGATGCGATCAATCATGCAACAGTTATAACATAGGGTGACACAGAACCAGCTCCAGTTCATCAATGTAATGTAGGCATGTATTCCGAATATAGTCATACATGCTTTTGGAAAAGAACTTGCATGACATCTTTTTTGTCCTACCCTCCCGTGGCAGCGGGGTCCTATTGGAAACTAATGGATATTAAGGCCTCCTTTTAATAGAGTACCGGACCAAAGCATTAACACATAGTGAATACATGAACTCCTCAAACTACGGTCATCACCGGTAAGTATCCCGATTATTGTCACTTCGTGGTTAATGGGTCATAACACATAATAGGTGACTATAGACTTGCAAGATAGGATCAAGAACTCACATATATTCATGAAAACATAATAGGTTCAGATTTGAAATCATGGCACTCGGGCCCTAGTGACAAACATTAAGCATAGCAAAGTCAAAGCAACATCAATCTCAGAACATAGTGGATACTAGGGATCAAACCCTAACAAAACTAACTCGATTACATGATAAATATCATCCAACCCATCACCGTCCAGCAAGTCTACAATGGAATTACTCACGCACGGCGGTGAGCATCATGAAATTGGTGATGAAGGAAGGTTGATGATGACGATGGCGACAGATTCCCCTCTCCGGAGCCCCGAACGCCCTCCAGATCAGCCCTCCCGAGAGAGATTAGGGCTTGGCGGCGGCTCTGTATCGTAAAACGCGATGAATCCTTCTCCCTAATTTTTTCTCCCCGAACGTGAATATATAGAGTTGGAGTTGAGGTCGATGGAGCATCAGGGGGCCCACGAGGTAGGGGGCGCGCCCCCACCCTCGTGGACAGGGTGTGGGCCCCCTGGTGTTGATTCTTTTGCCAGTATTTTTTATATATTCCAAAAATATTCTCCATGAAGTTTCAGGTCATTCCAAGAACTTTTATTTCTGCACAAAAATAACACGATGGCAATTATGCTGAAAACAACGTCAGTCCGGGTTAGTTCCATTCAAATCATGCAAGTTAGAGTCCAAAACAAGGGCAAAAGTGTTTGGAAAAGTAGATACGACAGAGACGTATCAACTCCCCCAAGCTTAAACCTTTGCTTGTCCTCAAGAAATTCAGTTCATAAACTGAAAGTGATAAAGAAAAACTTTTACAAACTCTGTTTTCTCTTGTTGGTGTAAATATGTAAAGCCAGCATTCAAGTTTTCAGCAAAGATTATGAACTAACCATATTCACAATAACATTTAGGTCTCATCTTTACTCATATCAATGGCATAATCAACTAGCGAGCAATAATAATAAATCTCGGATGACAACACTTTCTCAAAACAATCATAATATGGTATAACAAGATGGTATCTCGCTAGCCCTTTCTGAGACCGCAAAACATAAATGCAGAGCACCTTTAAAGATCAAGGACTGGCTAGACATTGCAATTCATGGTAAAAGAGATCCAGTCAAGTCATACTCAATGTAAACTAACAATAATACATGCAAATGACAGCGGTGCTCTCCAACTGGTGCTTTTTAATAAGAGGATGATGACTCAACATAAAAGTAAATAGATAGGCCCTTCGCAGAGGGAAGTAGGGATTTGTAGAGGTGCCAGAGCTCGGTTTTGAAATAGAGATGAATAATATTTTGAGCGGTATACTTTCATTGCCAACATAACAACCGAGAGATCTCGCTATCTTCCATGCTACACACATTATAGGCGGTTCCCAAGCAGAATGGTAAAATTTATACTCCCCCACCACCAACAAGCATCAATCCATGGCTTGCCCGAAACAACGGGTGCCTCCAACTAACAACAATCCTGGGTGAGTTTTGTTTGCAATTATTTTGATTTGATTTGAGCATGGGACTTGGCATCCCGGTGACCAGCCATTTTCTCATGAGTGAGGCGCGGAGTCCACTACTCTTGAGAATAACCCGCCTAGCATGGAGGATACAGACAGCCCTAGTTTATGCGTGAGCTATTCAAGCATACAAAATAGAATGTTTATTTGAAGGTTTAGAGTTTGGCACACACAAATTTACTTGGAACGGCAGGTAGATACCGTATATAGGAAGGTATGGTGGACTCATATGGAATAACTTTGGGGTTTATGGAATTGGATGCACAAGCAGTATTCCCGATTAGTACAAGTGAAGGCTAGAAAGAGACTCAGAAGCGACCAGCTAGAGAGCGACAACAGTCATGAACATGCATTAAAATTAATCAACACCGAATGCAAGCATGAGTAGGATATAATCCACCATGAACATAAATATCGTAGAGGCTATGTTGATTTTGTTTCAACTACATGCGTGAACATGTGCCAGGTCAAGCCACTCGAATCGTTCAAAGGAGGATACCACCCCATCATACCACATCACAACCATTTTAATAGCATGTTGGCACGCAAGGTAAACCATTATAAACTCCTAGCAAATTAAGCATGGCATAAGCAACTATAATCTCTAATTGTCATTGCAAACATGTTTCATTCATAATAGGATGAATCTGGAATGATGGACTAATCATATTTACAAAAACAAGGGAGGTCGAGTTCATACCCGCCTTTTTCATCTCAATCAGTTCATCATATATCGTCATTATTGCCTTTCACTTGCACGACCGAATAGTGTGGATAATAATGATAGTGCACGTGCATTGGACTAAGCTGGGATCTGCAAGCATTCAACTCAAGAGAGAAGACAAGGTAATATGGGCTCTTTGTTAGATCAACAATAATGCATAAGAGAGCCACTCAACATTTTCATCATGGTCTTCTCCCCTCGACCCCCAAAGAAAAAGAAAAGAAACAAAACTATTTACACGGGAAAGCTCCCAACAAGCAAAAGAAGAACGATAAATCTTTTTGGGTTTTATTTTTAATTACTACTACTACATGCACGAAAACTAAACTAGCTAAAAGCTACAACTAATATTTTTGGTTTTTCGTAAGGTTTTTCAAACACACAAGAAGAAAGCTTAAAAAGAAAATAAACTAGCATGGATGATACAATGAAAAAGTATGAGCACCGACAAGTGGCATGAGTGTGTGAACATGAATGTAATGTCGGTGAGAGATACATACTCCCCCAAGCTTAGGCTTTTGGCCTAAGTTGGTCTATGCCCATGGATAGCCTGGTGGATATCTGAAGTTGAAGCCAGGGTCGTACTGAGATGCATCAACTACTGCCTGAAGAGCTGCAGCTTGGAGACGAGCTGCCTCCGTCCTCCTCTCGTACTCGTTCGCCTCCTCCCTGGTTATAACATATATCCTTTTTGCCTGAAAGTCCAAGAAAGTAGGAGCAGGAAGAGCGACGTGATAGGTGCATAGTCTGTCAAAGATTAGTCGGTACTGGAGGGACTGATCGTTCCTCTCAACAAACTGATGAAGAACCATAGCATCATAATCTAAATAAGCAGGAGGCAACTCAATATCATCTCCGTGTATGGGTATCTCAAGAAAATTAGCTAAACAGGTTGCGTAAATTCCACCAAACAAATCTCCATTAATACTGTTATTATGCATCCTACTAGCAACAATGGCCCCAAGTTGTATTGTCTATCTCCTAATACATCACTCTTGAGAACACTAAGATCCGGAACACACATATGACATGCCTCATCCTTACCGTTTATGCATCTACCTATAAAGAGAGCAAAATAATGTATGGCAGGAAAATGAATGCTCCCTATGGTAGCTTGTGTTATTTCTCTAGATTCCCGCACAATGATA
Source organism: Triticum monococcum (assembly GCA_034509565.1). NCBI lineage: Eukaryota > Viridiplantae > Streptophyta > Magnoliopsida > Poales > Poaceae > Triticum > Triticum monococcum. The sequence goes on from CM067845.1 coordinate 415,526,494, forward strand.
CTAGCAAGGAAGTCTTTAAATTGAGATTTGCGAGGCTCACCAGCACTACCCCACTGAGGGAGTTTACAAGCAGTATTAAAATCTTCTAAGTCCATGGTATAAGATTTATCATAAAGATAAAACAGGATAGTTTGAGAATTTCGCGATGATGTAAATTTGAACCTTCTCACAAATGAATCAGTTAAATAGAGGTACTAACGACACTTATCTGACTCGAAGCTCTCAAGATCAGCGTTACGCATATATGCTTCAAATTCCTCCTTAATTCCTGCCTGGACCATGAAATTTTCTAACGGCCATTCACAAGGCCGCACTTGAGCATCTCTTGGTAGTTCATTGTCCGGCTCACGTATCGCGGGCCTGGGTCCTTGCTTCCTTGAGGAACCACCTTGGTACATTTTCCTAAACATATTTCTTCCTCTGAAAAATTTCTGAAATTTTTAGTGACTCAAAATAGAAGTGAACCAAACTCAACAAAATTGATAGCAACTACTCCTACAAGTGCCTAGAGGCTATATCATGCACTAAAACTACTTTTGACCACATAAATTTGACATGCAAGCTCAACAACAGGGTCACCTAAGCAGCAAAAATTTGCAATAAATAAAGCACGAGAACAAAAACTAATTGGACCATTGGAGGAGTCACATACCAAAGAACAATCCCCAAAGCAGTTTTGTGAATTGAGCTTTGAGCAAGGAGATCGAAAATGGCAGCAAGATTAGCTAGAACACGGGTTTGAGCTGGTGGATGATTTTTTCTGACGGAGGACGAAGTGTGTGGGTGCAAGGATAAGTGGAGGGGACCCACGTGGGGTCCACGAGGCAGGGGGCACGCCTAGGGGGTAGGGCGCGCCCTCCACCCTCGTGGGCACATGGCTGCTCCCCCTGTTGTGTTCTGAGTGCCTAAAATTCTTAAATATTCTGGAAAAAATCATATTTCATTTTCGAGGCATTTGGAGAACTTTTATTTTTGGGGTAAATTTTAATTGCATGGATAATTCAAAAAACAGACAGAAAATACTATTTTTGCTTTATCTATATCTATACCTACTAGGTGCGTTTCTCCGCTTTTTTCATCCGTTCACCAATGAAAAGATTTTTCTTTTATCCAAGGTGGTACTAAATTTTTGTGCTTTCGTGTGCTAGAAAAGAAAAACGGGTTGTCCAGATTTCGTACCTGGGCTGGGCCTTGAGGCCCAGTGCAGCAAGACCACTTATTTTCCTACGCACACAGCTGGCAGAACCCTATTTACCGCATAGAGCATCAAATACCCAAAGTTTCGCACAAGTCGCCCAATACTGGGCCGGCCCATTTTTGTTTTATCCTGTATTCAGTCTTTTTTCTCTTTCTTTCTTTCTCCTTTTCTTTCCTAATTACTTTTACGTTTTACCCTTCCAAGTTTAATTTCGTTTTTTCTTTTTTAATAAATACGAAATTTTCAAAAAACCTCATAATTTCAATTTTTGGTTCAAGTTTTCGATAAATATTCGAATGTATAAAAAACAATTGTTTTATAAAAGTTTAGAACTTTGTTTTTGTTCTGAAATTTGTTAAAAATAAAACAAAAGTTCCCAATTTTTCAAAAAATGTTTATATTTTATGCAAGTATTCACAATTTCCAATGTTTCTTGTTGCATTTAGAAAAATGTTCCAAATTTGAAAAAAAAATTGTGAAATGGTTACAAAATTAAATTATTTTTCTTAATTGAAAAAACATTTTCAAAAACTTTCTGAATGTTCAAAACATGTTAATATTTTAAAAAAATTGTTCACTAATTCAAAAAATGTTCAATTTATTATAAAAGGTTCATGCTTTCAGAATTTGTTTGTGAATTTTGGAAAATATATTCCAATTTGAAATGAGTGAAGTCTAATTTAAACCCCTTCGACTCCGACCTCGTGTGCGGTATGCGCGGTCGCCGGTGCCGTTCGCGACAGCAGCACCACGGGGAGTACGCTTTGTTGTCACTCGTGGAGGCCAAAAAGCCAACGCTATAGGAGCAGGATTCAGGCTGCTCCAACAAGGAGCACGGAGTACCCGCTGCTGTTAAGAGAGAACGTCACCACTGTTACCAACTAAGCCCACATCCAAGCCCATTTGGTATGTGTGTACCAATTTGTTTTATGCACGGTTGCCTTCGGAGCTTGATTAATTTGCGCCCGGCGACGACGAGCTCGCCGGTGACCTGACTGGTGATACCAGCCCACGCTCAGATCTCGAGTCCCCTCACCACCTCCAGCCCTTCTTTCCCAGTACGCCATCGCTGAACTGCAACCCCTGCGCTAGCCCCATATGTAAGGGTTGCTTCTTTGCAGTAACCATGCCCACGTCAGCAATCCCGGCCTAGAAAGGAGACGAGGTGAGTAACGAACATGAATTACAAGTTTAGGTTATCGATTTCAGGGATTAAGACGTTGAGGTTTGATTTTAACCACGGATACAAATTCAGGGTTTAAAATAAACTTCACCCATTTAAAATTTTGCTCATGCCTTTTGGGAATATTCAGAATTGTCAAAAACGGTTTGAAATTTCAAAAAATGTTCATGTTTCAAAGAATATACACAAATTCATTCTTATTTTTTATGATAGGTTTGAAAAAAATTAAAATATGTTTCAAATCTGATGCTGCATTATGTTCTTACATATCCGCGCTTGCCATTGGTTAATAGAACGTGTTTGTTCAACTAGCTAGCAGCATGTCGTCGAGTCTTTGATTTATGCGCTGCAATTAGTAATACATTTTGTTACGCCGTGATAGGAGACGCCCACCAACCCCACCACTATCAATATCTCATAGGCCAAACATGACCCACGAGAAGATCGCAGCTCCTAGCTCTGTCGGCCACCGCTACGGAGACTATTTTCGGAGGACACATCATTTCTCTCCCGTTGCTTGTCGTAATAAATATCTCCCGTTGCAATGCACGGGCGTATGCGCTAGTTTAATATAAATAACAGAAAGTAAAAAGAGGGTATAGAGAGTTGTGTTTTCTAACTTCATCCATCTCACGCTCATCAAAAGGAATCCACTAACAAGGTTGATCAAGTCTTGTTAACAAGCTCTTTTCGAATAACATGAAACCGGAGAATTTTCGAATAACACTAGGTTACCTCAACGGGAATATACATGTCCCCAACAATAAGAATAGCATATTTCTTCTTGGCAGTAGGAAGAGAAAATTCAAAACATCCAATAATAATCGTTGAATTTTTTTCCAATAGAATTGATACTATGGACTTGAGGTTGTTTCCTCGGAAAGTGTACCATATGCTCATTACCATTAATATGAAAAGTGACATTGCCTTTGTTGCAATCAATAACAGCCCCTGCAGTATTCAAAAAGGGTCTACCAAGGATAATCGACATACTATCATCGTCGGTAATATCAAGAATAACAAAGTCCGTTAAAATAGTAACATTTGCAACCACAACAGGCACATCTTCACAAATACCAACATGTATAGCAGTTGATTTATTGGCCATTTGCAAAGATATTTTAGTAGGTGTCAACTTATTCAAATCAAGTCTACGATATAAAGAGAAAGGCATAACACTAACACCGGCTCCAAGATCACATAAAGCAGTTTCAACATAGTTTCTTTTAATGGAGCATGGTGTAGTTGGTACTCCTGGTTCTCCAAGCTTCTTTGGTATTCCACCCTTAAAAGTGTAATTAGCAAGCATGGTGAAAATTTCAGCTTTCGATATTTTTTTGTTAGTAACAATATCCTTCATGTATTTAGCATAAGGGTTCATTTTAAGCATATCAGTCAAACGCATACGCAAAAAGATAGGTCTAATCATTTCAGCAAAGCGTTCAAAATTCTCATCATCCTTTTTCTTGGATGGTTTAGGAGGAAAAGGCATGGGTTTCTGAACCCATGATTCTCTTTCTTTACCGTGCTTCCTAGCAACAAAGTCTCTCTTATCATAATGTTGATTATTTGATTGTGGGTTATCAAGATCAATAGTAGGTTCAATCTCTATGTCATTATTATTGATAGGTTGAGCATCAACATGAACATCATCATTAACATTATCACTAGGTTCATGTTCATTACCAGATTGTGTTTCAGCATCAGAAATAGAAATATCATTGGGATTCTCAAGTGTGTCAACAACAGGTCCACTAGAAGCATGCAAAGTCTTATCATTTTTCTTCTTCTTCTTCTTCTTCTTAGAAGAACTAGGTTCATCAACATTAGTTCTCTGAGAATCTTGCTCAATTCTCTTAGGGTGGCCCTCAGGATACAAAGGTTCCTGAGTCATTTTACCCCCTCTACTCATAACTCTAACAACATTACCATTCTTCTTATTATTTAATTCATTGAGCAAATCATTCTGAGCTTGAAGCACTTGTTCTACTTGAGTGATAACCATAAAAGCATGTTTACTAATAAGTTTAAGTTCACCTTTAACTCTAGACATATAATCACTCAAGTGTTCAAGCATATTAGCATTGTGTTTCAATTGTCTACCAACATAAGCATTGAAGTTTTCTTGTTTAACAATAAAATCATCAAACTCATCTAAGCATTGGCTAGCAGACTTATTATGAGGAATATCACCTTCATCAAATCTATAGAGAGAATTTACCTTTATTACCCGTGTCGGGTTATCAAGACCATGTATTTCTTCAATAGGTGGTAAGGCCAACTCCACCGCGCGACCCCATCATGTCCGCGCGCGTCCGTTTGGGGTAAAACGGACGAATAGCGCGGCCCAGCGCACGGCCTCAAACGGACAAATGTCTGGATTCCGTCCGTTTTCGACCCATCCCCGGCCCAAACTTGCGCTCGGTTTGGGGTGAAACGGACGCGCGCGGACGGCCTGGACGCATGCCCTTGTCCCCCCCGTGGCCCGCCTGTCGGGGACACTACCAGTCCCTCTGCTCCCAACGCTTCCACCCTCTCTCTCCCGCCCCGCCCCGCCGCCGGCGCCGCCCTATCCTCCGGCCGCCTCCTCACCGCGCAGCCCCCGGCCGTCCCTACCAAACCACGTCTCGACATGGCCGCCACCACGCCCGCGCTTTGGCTGTAGTTTTGGCCGTCGATCGAGGTGTTTTGCCGTCACCGTCTTTCTGGTCGTAGAGGGGAGACGACTGCCGGCGATGTACCACGGCGGCCTCGGCAGCTTCCGACGAGAGCTCCAGAGCGGCCAGTAGCCGGCCGGCAACCACCCCTGCTGCATCGAGGTGATCATCGCGGCCTCTTCGCCACCACGACCGCAAGGTGTTCGAAAATTTTCCCACAAAGGTATGGACAGTGGAGATGAGTTTTTCTTCCATCACTTCCTTTGTTCATCGGATGATTCGTCGCCGGATGATGAAGATCTCGTGGTGGCTACACTGGTCGTTCATGACCACATTCAACGGCAGCTTCCTCGGTACAGGGGGTCAGTCCCTGGCCGTGCTCCCAACCTGAACTGCAACAGGGAGAGAGGCCACGCCTGCTCTATGCCGATTACTTTGCCAACACCCCGCTCTTCAAGCCGGACAAATTCCGTCGCCGTTTTCGAATGGCAAGGCATGTGTTCAATCGTATCTGAGAGGGAGTGGTTGCTCATGACCCATACTTCGAGTGCAAGACGGATGCCCTTGGCAAGCTTGGATTCTCCTCTTACCAGAAATGCACCGCAGCCATCCGCGTGCTTGCATATGGAATTCCACGCGATCTGGTGGATGAGTATGAGTGAGACAACATGTCTAATGTCAATGTACAAGTTTTGCCAGGCTGTGATTGAGGTGTTTGGCCAAGAGTACTTGAGGCAGCCAACTGCCGCTGATACAGAGAGATTGTTGGCGACCAACGCAGCTAGAGGCTTTCCAGGCATGCTTGGCAGCATATATTGTATGCACTGGGAGTGGAAGAACTGTCCATTTGCTTGGCAGGGCCAGTACATAGGGCATGTCAAGGCGTGCACTGTCATATTAGAAGTGGTGGCATCACATGATCTTTGGATATGGCATTCTTTCTTCGGCATGGCAGGTTCTCACAATGATATCAACGTGCTGCAGCATTCTCCAGTCTTCGTGAGGCTTGCAGAAGGCCACTCCCCACCTGTCAGCTTTGATATCAACGGCCACCAGTACAACAAGGGATACTATCTAGCAGCTGGTATATATCCTCAGTGGTCAACTTTTGTGAAGACAATCTCGAAACCCCAAGGTGAGAAGAGAAAGAGATTTTCCCAAATGCAAGAGAGTGTTAGAAAGGATGTGGAACGTGCTTTTGGTGTGCTTCAATCCCGCTGGGGTATCGTTCGAAACCCTGCATTGTCATGGGATGAAAGGAAGCTTTGGGAGGTGATGACTGCTTGTGTGATCACGCACAACATGATCGTCGAGGACGAGCATGATGAGAGTATCTTCGACCAAGGATTTGATTATCAAGGTGAAAATATTGAGCCCCTGCACCAAGACCCAACCACATTTGAATAGTTTGCCCAATTCCATCGTGAGATGCGTGATTGGCACACTCATTTGAATCTTCAAAATGACTTGGTAGAGCACGTGTGGGATCACATTGGCAACCAATATATGTATTGGTCCATTTTATGTTCAGTGTAGACAATTTCGATTTGGTTGTAAAACTATTTTAATTTTCAGACAAACATTTGGGTTGTAAAAACTAGTTTTGATGGAAATATGGACATTTTTGGCCGTGATGGATAGGATGGGGCAAAAGGGATGGGGCCGTGCGCTGGGCGCACGGCCGCCGCATCCCAGGACACGCTCGTACACTACCCCAAATCCCTACCCAAACGGACAGAATCCGGACAAAACGGGCGTCCGTTTGGGGTCGCGTGGTGGAGTTGTCCTAAATTCTTAACATCTTCAGCTTTAATACCTTTTTCTTTCATAGATTTCTTTGCCTCTTTCATATCTTCGGGACTGAGAAATAGAATACCCCTTTTCTTCAGGGTTGGCGTAGGAGTTGGTTCAGGAAGTGTCCAATTATTTTCATTAGTCAACATATTATTCAATAGCAATTCAGCTTGATCAACAATTCTTACCCTGAAAACACAACCAGCACAACTATCCAGGTAGTCTCTGGAAGCATCGATTAGTCCATTATAAAAGATATCAAGTATTTCATTTTCTTAAGAGGATGATCAGGCAAAGCATTAAGTAATCGGAGAAGCCTCCCCCAAGCTTGTGGGAGACTCTCTTCTTCAATTTGCACAAAATTATATATTTCCCTTAAAGCAGCTTGTTTCTTATGAGTGGGGAAATATTTAGCAGATAAGTAATAAATCATATCCCAGGGACTACGCACACAACCAGGATCAAGAGAATTAAACCATGTTTTAGCATCACCCTTTAATGAGAATAGGAATAACTTAAGGATAAAGTAATAGTGAGTTTTCTCATCATGAGTAAACAGGGTGGCTATATCATTTAATTTAGTAAGATGTGCCACAACAGTTTTCGATTCATACCATAAAAAGGATCAGATTCAACCAAAGTAATTAACTCAGGATCGACAGAGAAATCATAATCCTTATCAGTAGTAAAGATAGGTGAAGTACCAAAAGCAGGGTCATATTTCATTCTAGCATTCAAAGACTTTTCTTTAAGATTAGCTAATAATTTCTTAAGATCAGATCTACCATTGCAAGCTAAGAAGTCTCTAGCAGTTTCTTCATCCATAACATAACCCTCAGGCACAACCTGCAATTCATATATAGGGTGAGAAGCTTCATCATCACTTTCATCAATATTATCAGTTTCAATAATTTCATTCTCTCTAGCCCTAGTAAGTTGTTCATCAAGAAATTCACCTAGTGGCACAGTATTATCAAGCATAGAAGTAGTTTCATCATAAGTATCATGCAAAGCAGAAGTGTCATCATCAATGACGTGCGACATATCAGAATGAATAGCAGGTGTAGGTGTCGCAAGTTTACTCAAAACAGAAGGTGAATCAAGTGCAGAGCTAGATGGTAGTTCCTTACCTTCCCTCATAGTTGAGGGAAAAATCTTGGTTTGTGATCTTTCAAGTTCTTCATAGTGACCAGCAGATATAAATCCCAAGTGACTCAAAGAATAGAGCTATGCTCCCCGGCAACGGCGCCAGAAAATAGTCTTGATAACCCAAAAGTATAGGGGATCGCAACAGTTTTCGAGCGTAGAGTATTCAACCCAAATTTATTGATTCGACACAAGGGGAGCCAAAGAATATTATCAAGTATTAGCAGCTGACTTGTCAATTCAACCACACCTGGAAACTTAATATCTGCAGCAAGGTATTTATAGCAAAGTAATATGATGATAGTGGTAATGGTAGCAAAAAAGTAATATTTTTAGCTTTATAGTGATTGTAACAGTAGCAATGGAAAAGTAAATAAGCGAAGAACAATATATGAAAAGCTCGTAGGCAATGGATCAGTGATGGATAATTATGTCGGATGCGTTCAATCATGCAACAGTTATAACATAGAGTGACACAGAACTAGCTCCAGTTCATCAATGTAATGTAGGCATGTATTCTGAATATAGTCATACGTGCTTATGGAAAAGAACTTTCATGACATCTTTTGTCCTATCCTCCCGTGGCAGTGGGGTCCTAATGAAAACTAAGGGATATTAAGGCCTCCTTTTAATAGAGAATCGGACCAAAGCATTAGCACTTAGCGAATACATGAACTCCTCGAACTACGGTCATCACCGGGAAGTGTCCCGACTATTGTCACTCCGGGGTTGCCGGATCATAACACATAGTAGGTGACTATAAATTGCAAGATCGGATCAAGAACACAAATATATTCATGAAAACATCATAGGTTCAGATCTGAAATCATGGCACTTGGGCCCCAGTGACAAGCATTAAGCATAGCAAAGTCATAGCAACATCAATCTCAGAACATAGTGGATACTAGGGATCAAACCCTAACAAAACTAACTCGACTACATGATAAATCTCATCCAACCAATCACCGCCCAGCAAGCCTACGATGGAATTACTCACGCACGGCGGTGAGCATCATGAAATTGGTGATGGAGGAAGGTTGATGATGATGATGGCAACAGATTCCCCTCTCTGGAGCCCCGCACAGACTCCAGATCAGCCCTCTCGAGAGAGTTTAGGGCTTGGCGGCGGCTCCGTATCGTAAAACACGATGAATCCTTCTCTCTGTTTTTTTTTCTTCCCGAACACGAATATATGGAGTTGGAGTTGAGGTCGGTGGAGCACCAGGGGGCCCACGAGGCAGGGTGCACGCCCAGGGGGTAGGCGTGCCCCCACCCTCATGGACAGGGTATGGGCCCCCTGGCCTTGATTCTTTCCCCAATATTTTTTATATATTCCAAAAATAATCTCCATTGATTTTCATGTCATTCCGAGAACTTTTATTTCTGCACAAAAATACACCATGGCAATTCTGCTGAAAACAGCGTCAGTCCGGGTTAGTTCCATTCAAATCATGCAAGTTAGAGTCCAAGACAAGGGCAAAAGTGTTTGGAAAAGTAGATACGACGGACACATATCAACGCATGGCACCTCTGCGATCTGCACACGTTTAGCTTGGTGGCGTCCCTCGAACTCTTGATCCAGTTGAGGCCGAGGGAGTGTTCCATCAGCACGACGGCGTAGTGACGGTGATGATGAAGTTACCGACGTAGGCCTTAGCCTAAGCACTACGACAATATGACCGAGGTGTAAAACTATGGAGGGGGGCACCGCACACGGCTAAAGATCAACTTGTGTGTCTATGGGGTGCCCCCTCCCCTGTATATAAAGGAGGGGAGAAGGAGGCCGGCCGGCCCTAGGGGGCGTGCCCAAGGAGGTGAGTCCTACTAGGACTCCAAGTCCTAGTAGGATTCCACCAAAAGGGAGAGAGGGGGAAGGAAGGAGAGGGAGAGAGGGAGAAGGAAAGGGGGGCGCTGCCCCCCTTCCATTGTCCAATTCGGACTGCAATGGGGGGGCTGGTTCCCCTCCTCTCTCTCCAATAAGGCCCATGGTGGCCCATTAGTTCCCCCGGGGGTTCCGGTAACCCCTCCGGCACTCCGGTTTTACCCGAAACCATTCGGAACACTTCTAGTGTCCGAATAACACGGTCCAATATATCAATCTTTATATCTCGACCATTTCAAGACTCCTCTTCATGTCCGTGATCTCATCTGGGACTCCAAACAACATTCGGTACATCAAATCACATAACTCATAATACAAATCTTCATCGAACATTAAGCGTGCGGACCCTACGGGTTCGAGAACTATGTAGACATGACCGAGACACATCTCCGGTCAATAACCAATAGCGGAACCTGGATGCTCATATTGGCTCCTACATATTCTACGAAGATCTTTATCGGTCAAACCACATAACAACATACGTTGTTCCCTCTGTCACCGATATGTTACTTGCCCGAGATTCGATCGTCGGTATCCTTATACCTAGTTCAATCTCGTCACCGACAAGTCTCTTTACTCGTTCCGTAATGCATCATCCCGCAACTAACTCATTAGTCACATTGCTTCCAAGGCTTAGAGTGATGTGCATTACCGAGAGGGCCCAGAGATACCTCTCCGACAATCGGAGTGGCAAATCCTAATCTAGATCTATGCCAACTCAACAAACACCATCGGAGACACCTGTAGAGCATATTTATAGTCACCCAGTTATGTTGTGACGTTTGATAGCACACAAGGTGTTCCTCCAGTATTCAGGAGTTGCATAATCTCATAGTCATAAGAACATCTATAAGTCATGAAGAAATCAATAGCAATAAACTAAACGATCATAATGCTAAGCTAACAGATGGGTCTTGTCCATCACATCATTCTATAATGATGTGATCTCGTTCATCAAATGACAACACATGTCTATGGCTTGGAAACTTAACCATCTTTGATTAACGTGCTAGTCTAGTAGAGGCATACTGGGGACACTCTATTTGTCTATGTATCCACACATGTACTAAGTTTCCGGTTAATACAATTCTAGCATGAATAATAAACATTTATCATGATATAAGGAAATATAAATAACAACTTTATTATTGCCTCTAGGACATATTTCCTTCAGTCTCCCACTTGCACTAGAGTCAATAATCTACATTACATAGTAATGATTCTAACACCCATGGGGTCTTGTTGCTGATCATGTTTTGCTCGTGAGAGAGGCTTAGTCAACGGGTCTGCAACATTCAGATTTGTATGTATCTTGCAAATCTCAATGTCTCCCTCCTTGACTTGATCGCAGATGGAATTGAAGCGTCTCTTGATGTGCTTGGTTCTCTTGTGAAATCCGGATTCCTTTGCCAAGGCAATTGCACTAGTATTGTCACGAAAGATTTTCATTGGACCCGATGCACTAGGTATTACACCTATATTGGATATGAACTCCTTCATCCAGACTCCTTCATTTGCTGCTTCCGAAGCAGTTATGTATTCCGCTTCACACGTAGATCCCGCCACGACGCTCTGCTTAGAACTGCACCAACTGATAGCTCCACCATTCAATAATAATATGTATCCGTTTTGTGACTTAGAGTCATCCGGATCAGTGTCAAAGCTTGAATCGACATAACTGTTTACGACGAGCTCTTTGTCACCTCCATAAACGAGAAACATATCCTTAGTCCTTTTCAGGTATTTCAGGATGTTCTGGACCGCTGTCCAGTGATCCACTCCTGGATTACTTTGGTACCTCTTTATTAAACTAATAGCAAGGCACACATCAGGTCTGGTACACAACATTGCATACATGATAGAACCTATGGCTGAGGCATAGGGAGTGACTTTCATTTTCTCTCTATCTTCTGCAGTGGTCGGGTATTGAGTCTGACTCAACTTCACACCTTGTAACATAGGCAAGAAACCTTTCTTTGCTTGATCCATTTTGAACTTCTTCAAAACTTTATCAAGGTATGTGCTTTGTGAAAGTCCAATTAAGCGTCTTGATCTATCTCTATAGATCTTGATGCCCAATATATAAGCAGCTTCACCGAGGTCTTTCATTGAAAAATTCTTATTCAAGTATCCTTTCATGCTATTCGGAAATTCAGTATCATTTCTGATCAACAATATGTCATCCACATATAATATCAGAAATGCTATAGAGCTCCCACTCACTTTCTTGTAAATACAGGCTTCTCCAAAAGTCCATATAAAACCATATGCTTTGATCACACTATCAAAGCATATATTCCAACTCCGAGATGCTTGCACCAGTCCATAAATAGATCGCTGGAGCTTGCACACTTTTTTAGCACCTTTTGGATCGACAAAACCTTCTGGTTGCATCATATACAACTCTTCTTTAAGATATCCATTTAGGAAGGCAGTTTTGACATCCATTTGCCAAATTTCATAATCATAAAATGCGGCAATTGCTAACATGATTCGGACGGACTTAAGCATCGCTACGGGTGAGAAGGTCTCACCGCAGTCAACTCCTTGAACTTGTCGAAAACCTTTCGCAACAAGTCGAGCTTTGTAGACATTAACATTACCATCAGCATCAGTCTTCTTCTTGAAGATCCATTTATTCTCTGTGGCTTGCCAATCATCGGGCAAGTCAACCAAAGTCCACACTTTGTTCTCATACATGGATCCCATCTCAGGTTTCATGGCCTCAAGCCATTTCGCGGAATCTGGGCTCATCATTGCTTCCTCATAGTTCATAGGTTCGTCATGGTCAAGTAACATGACCTCCAGAACATGATTACTATACCACTCTGGTGCGGATCTTGCTCTGATTGACCTATGAGGTTCAGTAGTAACTCGATCAGAAGTTTTATGATCATAATCATTAACTTCCTCACTAATTGGTGTAGGAATCACTGGAACTGATTTCTATGATGAACTACTTTCCAATAAGGGAGAAGGTACAGTTACCTCATCAAGTTCTACTTTCCTCCAACTGACTTCTTTCGAGAGAAACTCCGTCTCTAGAAAGGATCCATTCTTAGCAATGAATATCTTGCCTTCAGATCTGTGATAGAAGGTGTACCCAACAGTTTCCTTTGGGTATCCTATGAAGACACATTTCTCCGATTTGGGTTCGAGCTTATCAGGTTGAAGCTTTTTCACACAAGCATCACAGTCCCAAACTTTAAGAAACGACAACTTGGGTTTGTTACCAAACCACAGTTCATATGGTGTCATCTCAACGGATTTCGATGGTGCCCTATTTAACGTGAATGCAACCGTCTCTAAAGCATAACCCCAAAACGATAGCGGTAAATCAGTAAGAGACATCATAGATCACACCATATCTAATAAAGTCTGGTTACGACGTTCGGACACACCATTACACTATGGTGTTCCAGGTGGCGTGAGTTGCGAAACTATTCCGTATTGTTTTAAATGAAGACCAAACTCATAACTCAAATATTCACCTCCATGATCAGATCGTAGAAACTTAATTTTCTTGTTATGATGTTTTTCCACTTCACTTTGAAATTCTTTGAACTTTTCAAATGTTTCAGACTTATGTTTCGTCAAGTAGATATACCCATATCTGCTCAAATCATCTGTGAAGGTCAGAAAATAATGATACCAGCCACGAGCATCAACATTCATCGGACCGCATATATCAGTATGTATTATTTCCAATAAAACGGCAGTGCCACAAATAAGTTGCACTATCATTATTAAACTTATATCTTTTGGCTTCAATACTATGAATATGTGTATCACTACTATCGAGATTCAATAAAAATAGACCACTCATCAAGGGTGCATGACCATAAAAGATATTGCTCATATAAATAGACCAACCATTATTCTCCGATTTAAATGAATAACCATCTCGCATCAAGCAAGATCCAGATATAATGTTCATGCTCAACGCTGGCACCAAATAACAATTATTCAGGTCTAAAACTATTCCCGAAGGTAGATGTAGAGGTAGCATGCTGACCGCGATCACATCGACTTTGGAACCATTTCCCACCCGTATCGTCACCTCGTCCTTAGCCAATCTTCGCTTAATCCGTAGCCCCTGTTTCGAGTTGCAAATATGAGCAACAGAACCAGTATCAAATACCCAGGCGCTACTGCGAGCATTAGTAAGGTACACATCAATAACATGTATATCAAATATACCTTTCACTTTGCCATCCTTCTTATCCGCCAAATACTTGGGGCAGTTCCGCTTCCAGTGACCAGTCCCTTTGCAGTAGAAGCACTCAGTCTCAGGCTTAGGTCCAGACTTGGGCTTCTTCACTTGAGTAGCAACTTGCTTGCCGTTCTTCTTGAAGTTCCCCTTCTTCCCTTTGCCCTTCTTCTTGAAACTAGTGGTCTTGTTGACCATCATCACTTGATGCTCCTTCTTGATTTCTACCTCAGCAACCTTTAGCATCGCGAAGAGCTCAGAAATTGTCTTATCCATCCCTTGCGTATTATAGTTCATCATGAAGCTTTTGTAGCTTCGTGGCAGTGATTGAAGAACTCTATCGATGACACTATCATCAGGAAGATTAACTCCCAATTGAGTCAAGTGGTTGTGGTACCCAGACATTCTGAGTATATGTTCACTGACAGAACTATTCTCCTCCATCTTGCAGCTATAGAACTTATTGGAGACTTCATATCTCTCAATTCAGGCATTTGCTTGAAATATTAACTTCAACTCCTGGAACATCTCATATGCTCCATGACGTTCAAAACGTCGTTGAAGTCCCGATTCTAAGCCATAAAGCATGGCACACTGAACTATCGAGTAGTCATCAGCTTTGCTCTGCCAGATGTTCATAACATCTGGAGTTGCTCCTGCAGTGGGCTTTGCACCTAGCGGTGCTTCCAGGACGTAATTCTTCTGTGAAGCAATGAGGATAATCGTCAAGTTATGGACCCAGTTTGTGTAGTTGCTACCATCATCTTTCAACTTAGCTTTCTCTAGGAACGCATTAAAATTCAAAGGAACAGTAGGATGGGCCATTTATCTACAACAACATAGACATGCAAAATACTATCAGGTACTAACTTCATGCTAAATTAAAGTTCAATTAATCATATTACTTAAGAACTCCCACTTAGATAGACATCCCTCTAGTCATCTAAATGATCACGTGATCCATATCAACTAAACCATGTATCGATCATCACGTGAGATGGAGAAGTTTTCAATGGTGAACATCACTATGTTGATCATATCTACTATATGATTCACGCTCAACCTTTCGGTCTCAATGTTTCGAGGCCATATCTGCATATGCTAGGCTCGTCAAGTTTAACCCGAGTATTCTGCGTGTGCAAAACTGGCTTGCACCCGTTGTATATGAACGTAGAGCTTATCACAGCCAATCATCACGTGGTGTCTCGGCACGACGAACTGTAGCAACAGTGCATACTCAGGGAGAACTCTTATACCTTGAAATTTAGTGAGAGATCATCTTATAATGCTACCGCCGTACTAAGCAAAATAAGATGCATAAAAGATAAACATCACATGCAATCAAAATAAGTGATATGATATGTCCATCATCATCTTGTGCCTTTGATCTCCATCTCCAAAGCACCGTCATGATCACCATCGTCACCGTCTTGACACCTTGATCTCCAATGTAGCATCATTGTCGTCTCGCCAACTATTGATTCTACGACTATCGCTACCGCTTAGTGATAAAGTAAAACAATTACATGGCGATTGCATTTCATACAATAAAGTGACAACCATATGGCTCCTGCCAGTTGCCGATAACTATTACAAAACATGATCATCTCATACAACAATTTATATAATCATGTCTTGACCATATCACATCACAACATGCCCTACAAAAACAAGTTAGACGTCCTCTACTTTGTTGTTGCAAGTTTTACGTGGCTGCTATGGGCTTCGAGCAAGAATCGTTCTTACCTACGCATCAAAACCACAATGATTTTTCGTCAAGTGTGCTGTTTTAACCTTCAACAAGGACCAGGCATAGTCAAACTCGATTCAACTAAAGCTGGTGAAACGGACAACCACTAGCCACCTGTGTGCGAAGCACGTCGGTAGAACCAGTCTCATGAACGCGGTCATGGAATGTCGGTCAGGGCCGCTTCATCCAATAATACCGCGAAATCAAAGTAAGACATGCTAGTAAGCAATATGACTATATCACCCACAACTCATTGTGTTCTACTCGTGCATATAACATCTACGCATAGACCTGGCTCGGTTGCCACTGCTGGGGAACGCAATATTTCAAAAAAAATTACCTACGATCACGCAAGATCTATCTAGGAGATGCATAGCAATGAGAGGGGAGAGTATGTCTACGTACCCTCATAGACCGAAAGCGAAAGCGTTTAGTAACGTGGTTGATGTAGTCGAACATCTTCGCGATCCAACCGATCAAGTACCGAACACACCACACCTCCGCGATCTGCACACGTTCAGCTCGGTGACGTACCTCGAACTCTTGATCCAGTTGAGGCCGAGGGAGAGTTTCTTCAGCACGATGGCGTGGTGACGGTGATGATGTAGTTACCGACGTAGGGCTTCGCCTAAGCACTACGACAATATGACCAAGGTGTAAAACTATGGAGGGGGGCACCACACACGGCTAAAGATCAACTTGTGTGTCTATGGGGTGCCCCCTCCCCCGTATATAAAGGAGGAGAGGAGGAGGCCGGCCGTTCCTACGGGGCGCGCCCAAGGAGGGGAGTCCTACTAGGACTCCAAGTCCTAGTAGGATTCCACCAAGAGGGAGAGATGGGGAAGGAAGGAGAGGGAGAGAGGGAGAAGGAAAGGGGGGCACCGCCCCCCTCCCCTTGTCCAATTCAGAATGCAAGGAGGGGGCGGCCTGCCCTGGTTCCCCTCCTCTCTCTCCAATAAGGCCCATGGTGGCCCATTAGTTCCCTCAGGGGTTCCGGTAACCCCTCAGGCACTCCGGTTTTACCCGAAACCACCCGGAACACTTCTGATGTCCGAATAACATGGTCCAATATATCAATCTTTTTGTCTCGATCATTTCGAGACTCCTCGTCATGTCCGTGATCTCATCCGGGACTCCAAACAACCTTCGGTACATCAAATCACATAACTCATAATACAAATTGTCATCGGACATTTAAGCGTGCGGACCCTACGAGTTCGAGAACTATGTAGACATGACCGAGACACATGTCCGGTCAACAACCAATAGTGGAACCAGGATGCTCATATTGGCTCCTACATATTCTACGAAGATCTTTGTCGGTCAAACCGCATAACAACATACGTTGTTCCCTTTGTCATCGGCATGTCACTTGCCCGAGATTCGATCGTCGGTATCCTTATACCTAGTTCAATCTCGTCATCGGCAAGTCTCTTTACTCATTCCATAATGCATCATCCCACAACTAACTCATTAGTCACATTGCTTGCAAGGCTTATAGTGATGTGCATTACCGAGAGGGCCTAGAGATACCTCTCCGACAATCGGAGTGACAAATCCTAATCTCGATCTATGCCAACTCAACAAACACCATCGAAGACACCCATAGAGCACATTTATATTCACCTAGTTACGTTGTGACATTTGATAGCACGCAAGGTGTTCCTCTGGTATTCAGGAGTTGCATAATCTCATAGTCATAGGAACATGTATAAGTCATGAAGAAAACAATAGCAATAAACAAAACGATCATGATGCTAAGCTAACAGATGGGTCTTGTCCATCACATCATTCTCCAATGATGTGATCTCGTTCATCAAATGAAAACACATGTCTATGGCTAGGAAACCTAACCATCTTTAATTAACGAGCTAGTCTAGTAGAGGCATACTAGGGACACTCTGTTTGTCTATGTATTCACACATGTACTAAGTTTCCGGTTAATACAATTCTAGCATGAATAGTAAACATTTATCATGATATAAGGAAATATAAATAACAACTTTATTATTGCCTCTAGGGCATATTTCCTTCAGTGGGTGCCTCGTGCACGTCCTGACCTAGTTTCTTTGTCTTATATTCCCATATATCTCCAAACCAATATGGGGAGCCACGAAAACACTTTTCCACCTCCGCAACCTTCTGTACCCGTGAGATCCCACCTAGGGGCCTTTTCCGGCGTCCTACCAAAGGGGGATTCGATCATGCATGGCTTATACATCAACTCCATTCCCTTTCGAAGAAGCATGAGTAGTTTACTACATACCTACGGGTCCATAGCTAGTAGCTAGATGGCTTCTTCTCTTTCTTTGATTCTCAATCCCATGTTCTCCTCGATGTTCTTGGAGATCTATTCGATGTAATACTTTTTTACGGTGTGTTTGTTGAGATCCGATGAATTGTGGATTCATGATCAACTTATCTATGAATAATATTTGAATCTCCTCTGAATTCTTTTATGCATGATTTTATATCTTTGTAATTCTCTTTGAACTATCGGTTTGGTTTGGCCAACTAGACTGGTTTTTATTGCAATGGGAGAAGTGCTTAGCTTTGGGTTCAATCTTGCGGTGTCCTTTCCTAGTGACAGTAGGGGTAGCAAGGCACGTAATGTATTGTTGCCATCGAGGATAAAAAGATGGGGTTTTCATCATATTGTTTGAGTTAATTCCTCTACATCATGTCATCTTGCTTAATGCGTTACTCTGTTCTTTATGAACTTAATACTCTAGATGCATGCTGGATAGCTTTCGATGTGTGAAATAATAGTAGTGGATGCAGATTCGTTTCGGTCTACTTGACACGGACGTGATGCCTATATTCATGATCATTGCCTTACATATCGTCATAACTTTGCGCTTTTCTATCAATTTCTCGGCAGTAATTTGTTCACCTACCATAATATTTTCTATCTTGAGAGAAGCCTATAGTGAAACCTATGGCCCCCGGGTCTATTTTCCATCATATAAGTTTCCGATCTACAATTTTAGTTTCCACTCTACTCTTTTTTCAATCTTTTACTTTCCGATCTATAAACCAAAAATACCAAAAATATTTACTTTCTATTTATCTATCTCTATCAGATCTCACTTTTGTAAGTGACCGTGAAGGGATTCACAACCCCTTTATCGTGTTGGGTGCAAGTTGTTTGATTGTTTGTGCAGGTATTCGGTGACTTGAGCGTTGTCTCCTACTGGATTGATACCTTGGTTCTCAAAACTAAGAGAAATACTTACTCTACTTTGCCGCATCACCCTTTCCTCTTCAAGGGAAAAACCAATGCAAGCTCAAGAAGTAGCATCATGCGAATTGGATCTCTGATGCTGATGATATGAAGGCCACAACTAGGTATATGTTTACTCTTGGAGGTGGCACTGTTTCCCAGAAGTCTTGCAAGCAAACGATATTAACAAGATCGATAATGGAAGCAAAATTAACAGCATTAGACACATCTGGTGTCGAAAAAGGATGGCTTCGAGATCTTTTGATGGACTTTCCATTGGTTGATAAACCGGTTCCGGCTATCCTTATGAACTGTGACAATTAGACTGTCATCACCAAGGTGAAGAGTTCAAAGGACAACATGAAGTCCAACAAACACATAAGAATGAGATTAAAAGCTGTTAAGAAATTAAGAAACTCCGGAGTGATAGCGTGGGAGTATGTCCAAACGGCTAAGAATATGGCAGATCCCTTTACAAAAGGGCTATCACGTGTTGTTATAGATAGTGCATCGAGGGTGATGGGTATGAGACCCACATGAGTTGCCATGGTGATAACTCAACCTATGTGATCGGAGATCCTGTGAAGTAGGATCTAGGAAAACAAGCTAGTGGTGAACTGAGGAGAATAACCATATTAACCCACTCCGTTGGAGATGCAATACTCTC
The DNA here is from genome assembly GCA_034509565.1 of Triticum monococcum. Classification (NCBI taxonomy): domain Eukaryota; kingdom Viridiplantae; phylum Streptophyta; class Magnoliopsida; order Poales; family Poaceae; genus Triticum; species Triticum monococcum. The sequence continues at coordinate 415,546,204 of CM067845.1, forward strand.
GATATTGTATGGTAGGATGACTATTGTCTTAATGTGTTCCAAAGCTTATATAAGCAAGATGCTATCTATAGAGCGATCTTTGAAGGAACACACCTATATGAGCCCGACTGCTGGTCACAGTCTGTGAGATTGGGGTGATCTATAGTAAGCTCATGAATAGGCCAGGAGTGTGACTTATATGATCCACCCGAGGGGTCAGCCTTTGGCAGCCTAGTACTAGTAAGACATGTGGTGAAGCTTCTTTACGCCAAACTGACAATTCAAGGCATAGTCCATTGTTCAGTTGTGAAGGAGTGTAGCTGCTTGCTCTAGGCGAAGTTCAACCTTAACAGGTCTTCACTGAAATGCTGGTATATTGAAACAACAATTGGAACAGAGGACACAATGGGCCCTCGAGATCTGGTGGGGGACTGTTGAAATATTAGGGCCTAAGGCCCATCTAAGAATTTCTAACAATCTCTAAGGGCCCATAAGGTTTTAATTGGCACTAGGTGCAGCAGAAAGTTTAGTCCTACCCCAAAAGTTGGAGACGGAGTTGGACCTCCTTATTAGGGTTTCTCTTCCACATGCTATTGGAGCTTGAGAATAGAACAGGCCCTCATGCACCCTCCTCCACCGCCCACCTCGCCACTGATACGTGTCCAATGTATCTATAATTTATGAAGTATTCATGTTGTTATATTATCGTTCTTGGATGTTTTACAATCATTTTATAGCAGCTTTATATCATATTTTGGGACTAGCCTATTGACATAGTGCCCAGTGCCAGTTGCTGGTTTTTGCTTGTTTTTTACATCGCAGAAAATCAATACCAAACGGAGTCCAAATGCAGCAAAACTTTTTGGAGAATTTTTATGGACCATAAGACACAACTTGGGACAAAGAAGTACCAGAGGGGTGCCCCAAGGGGGGCACAACCCACCTGGGCGCGCCTGGGGGCCCAGGCACGTGATACGTCTCCGTCGTATCTACTTTTCCAAACTTTTTGCCCTTGTTTTGGACTCTAATTTCAGCAGAATTGCCTTGGTGTTATTTTTGTGCAGAAATAAAAGTTCTCGGAATGACCTAAAACTTCACGGAGAATATTTTTGGAATATATAAAAAATATTGGTGAAAGAATCAACAGAAGGGGCCCACCGACTGTCCACAAGGGTGGAGGGCGCCCCCTAGGGCGCTCCCCTATCTTGTGGGTCGCCTGGACCTCCACCGACCTAAACTCCAACTCCATATATTCACGTTCGGCGAGAAAAAAATCGGAGAGAAGGATTCATCGCGTTTTACGATACGAAGCCACCGCCACCTCCTGTTCCATTTTGGGCTCCGGAGAGGGGAAATCATCGCCATCATCAGCAACAACCATCCTCCATCACCAATTTCATGATGCTCACCGCTATGCGTGAGTAATTCCATTGTAGGCTTGCTGGACAGTGATGGGTTGGATGAGATTTATCATGTAACCGAGTTAGTTTTGTTAGGGTTTGATCCCTAGTATCCACTATGTTCTGAGATTGATGTTGCTATGACTTTGCTATGCTTAATGCTTGTCACTGGGGCCCAAGTGCCATGATTTCACATCTGAACCTATGATGTTTTCATGAATATATTTGTGTTCTTGATCCGATCTTGCAAGTTACAGTCACCTACTATGTGTTATGATCCGGCAACCCCGGAGTGACAATAGTCGGGACACTTCTCGGTGATGACCGTAGTTTGAGGAGTTCATGTATTCGCTAAGTGCTAATGCTTTGGTCCGATTCTCTATTAAAAGGAGGCCTTAATATCCCTTAGTTTTCATTAGGACCCCACTGCCACGGGAGGGTAGGACAAAAGATGTCATGAAAGTTCTTTTCCATAAGCACGTATGACTATATTCGGAATACATACCGACATTATATTGATGAATTGGAGCTAGTACCGTGTCACCTTATGTTATAATTCTTGCATGATGAATGCCACCCGACATAGTTATTAATCATCGATCCATTGCCTACGAGTTCGTTTCATATTGGTCTTTGCTTCATTACTTTTCCATTGCCACAGTTACGATTGCTACAAAACTGCTACTATTACTTTTGCCACTGCTACCGTTACTTCCATACTAATTTGCTACTAAATACTTTGCTGCAGTTATTAAGTCTTTCAGGTGTGGTTGAATTGACAACTCAGCTGCTAATACTTGAGAATATTCTTTGGCTCCCCTTGTGTTGAATCAATAAATTTGGGTTGAGTACTCTACCCTCAAAAACTGTTGCGGTCCCCTACGCTTGTGGGTTATCAAGACCTTTTTCTGGCACCTTTCCTGGGGAGCATAGCTCTATTCTCTGAGTCACTTGGGATTTATATCTATTGATCACTATGAAGAATCTGAAAGATCAAAGAACCAGGATTTTTCCCTCAACTACGAGGGGAGGTAAGGAACTACCATCTAGCTATGCACTTGATTTACCTTCTGTTTTGAGTAAACTTGCGACACCTACACCTTCTATTGATTCTGATACGTCGCATGTTATTGACAATGCCACTTCTGCTATGCATGGTGCTTATGATGAAACTACTTCTCTGCTTGATAATACTGTGCCACTAGGTGGATTTCTTGATGAACAACTTGCTAGGGTTAGAGAGAATGAAATTACTGAAACTGATGATATTATTGAAACTAAAGATTATGATTTCCCCTAGATATGAATTGCCTAAGGTACCTGATGGTTATATTATGGATGAAGAAACTGCTAGAGACTTTTTTTCTTGTAATGATAGAGATGATCTTAAGAAACTGTTAGCTAAGTTGAAAGAAAAAAAATCTTTGAATGCTAGAATGCAATATGATCATAAGTTTGCTACTTCACCTATCTTTCTTACGGATAAGGATTATGAATTCTCTGTCGGTCCTGAGTTAATTACTTTGGTTGAATTTGATACTTTCCATGGTTATGAATCTGAAACTGTTGTGGCACATCTTACTAAATTGAATGACATAGCCACCCTATTTTCTCATGATTTTTTTCGCTATTACTATATTCTTAAGTTCTTTCCTTTCTCATTAAAGGGTGATGCTAAGTTATGGTTTAATTCTCTTGCTCATGGCTATGTGCGTAGTCCCCAGGATATGATTTACTACTTCTCTGAAAAATATTTCCCTGTTCATAAGAAACAAGCTGCTTTAAAGGAAATATTTAACTTTGTGCAAATTGAAGAAGAGAGTCTCCCACAAGCTTGGGGGAGGTTCCTCCAACTACTTAATGCTTTGCCTGATCATCCTCTCAAGAAAAATGAAGTACTTGATATCTTTTATAATGGACTAACCTATGCTTCGAGAGACCACCTGGATAGTTGTGCTGGTTGTGTTTTCAGGGAATGAACTATTGATCAAGGTGAATTGCTATTGAATAATATATTGAGTAATGATAATGATTGGACACTTCCTGAGCCAACTCTGAAGAAAAGGGGTATTCTATTTCTCAGTCCTGAAGACATGCAAGAGGCAAAGAAATCTATGAAAGAAAAAGGTATTAAAGCTGAAGATGTTAAGAATTTACCACTTATTGAAGAATACATGGTCTTGATAACACGACACAAGTAGTAGAGGTAAATTCTCTCTATAGATTTTATGAAGGTGAACTTCCTCATAATAAGTCTGCTAGTCAATGCTTGGATGAGTTTGATAATTTTATTGTTAAACAAGAAAACTTCAATGCTTATATTAGTAGACAATTGAAACATAATGCTCACATGCTTGACTGCTTGGGTGATTATATGAGTAGAACTATTGATGATCTGAAGCTTATTAGTAAGCATGCTTCCATGGTTAAAACTCAAGTAGAACAAGTACTTAAGGCACAAGATGATTTGCTCGATGAGTTGAATAGTAAGAACAATGATAATGATGTTAGGGTTATGACTAGAGGTGGTAAGATGACTCAGGAACCTTTGTATCCCGAGGGCAATCCTACGAGAATTAAGCAAGATTCTCATAGAATTAATACCGATGCACCTAGTCCTAGTAATAAGAAGAAAAAGAAAACTGATAGGAGTTTGCATGCTTCTAGTGAACCTATTATAGATAAACCTAAGAATCCAAATGATATTTCTATTTCCGATGCTGAGACACAATCTTGTGATGAACATGAACCTAGTGATAATGTTAATGATCATGTTCATGTTGATGCTCGACCTAGTAATGATAATGGTGTGGAGATTGAACCTCCTGTTGATCTTGATAACCCACAACCAAAGAATCAACGTTATGATAAGAGAGACTTTGTTGCCAGGAAACATGGTAAAGAAAGAGAACCATGGGTTCAGAAACCCATTCCCTTTCATCCTAAACTATCCAAGAAAAAGGATGATGAGGATTTTGAGCGCTTTGCTGAAATGATTAGACCTATCTTTTTGCGTATGCGTTTGACTGATATGTTGAAATTGTCTCCTTATGCTAAGTATATGAAATATATTGTTACAAATAAAAGGAAGATATCAGAAGCTGAAATTTCCACCATGCTTTCTAATTAAACTCTTAAGGGTGGAATACCAAAGAAACTTGGAGATCCAGGAGTACCCACTATACCATGCTCCATTAAAAGAAACTATGTTAAAACTGCTTATGTGATTTGGGAGCCGGTGTTAGTGTTATGCCTTTCTCTTTATATCGTAGAATTGAATTGAATAAGTTGACACCTACTGAAATATCTTTGCAAATGGCTAATAAATCAACTGCTATACCCACCGATATTTGTGAGGATGTGCCTGCTGTGGTGGCAAACGTTACTATCTTAATGGACTTTGTTATTCTTGATATTCCCGAGGACGACAATATGTCGATCATCCTTGGTAGACCCTTTTTGAATACTACAAGGGATGTTATTGATTGCAACAAAGGAAATGTCACTTTTCATGTTAATGGTAATGAGCATATAATACACTTTTCGAAGAAACAACCTCAAGTTCATAGTATCAATTCTATTGGAAAATTTTCAACTATTACTATTGGAGGTTTTGAATTCCCTCTTCCTACTGTCAAAAAGAAATATGATATTATTATTGTTGGGGACATGCATATCCCCATTGAGCTAATCTAGTGTTATTCTAAAATTCTCCTGTTTCATGTCATTCGGAAGAAGTTTGTTAATAAGACTTGATCAACCTTGTTAATCTATTCCTTTTGATGAGCATGAGATGGATGAATTTAGAAAGCACAACTTTCTGTACCCACCTTTTACTTTTTGTTATTTACAATAAATAAAGCAAAAATACTATTATCTGCCTGTTTTCTGAACTATCCGTGCAATAAAAAATGTCTCGAAAATAAAAGTTCTCCAAATGCCTTGAAAATTTAGTATGATTTTTTATAGAATATTTTAGAATTTCTGGCACTAAACATGCACTAGGGGGATGCACCAGTGGGCCACAAGGGTGGAGGGCGCCCCCTGCCTTGTGGGTCCCCTTCACTTGTTCCAGCACCCATCCACTTTGTCTTCCTCCAGAAAAAATCATCCCGTTGCTCAAACCCATGTTCTTGCTCTTCTTGCTGCCATTTTCGTTCTCCTTGTGCAAAGCTCCATTTGCAAAACTATTTTGGGGGATTGTTTTTTGGTATGTGACTCCTCCCATGGTCCAATTAGTTTTTGTTCTAGTGCTTTATTTAATGCAAATTTTTGCTGCTCTAGTGACCTTGTTCTTGAGCTTGCATGTCAAATTTATATGGTCCAAAGTAGTTTTGATGCATGATATAGCCTCTAGACACTTGTAGGAGTAGTTGCTATCAATTTTGTTGAGTTTGGTTCACTTTTATTTTGAGTCACTAAAGATTTCAGAAATTTTTGGAGGAAGAAAATGATGAGGAGATTGTGAAGAGTCTCTTCAAGTCGGGGTTCTAAAGGAAATGAAAATGAAGAGAAGAAGAAGCCCAAGTATACCCTTCCTCGCACCGCGGAGGTTCGGTTGTGTGAATGGCCATGTGATGCATTCTTGGAGGCGGCCGAAATTTATGAGGATTTCTATTATTTGGCTAGGAATGCAGGCATCACCGACTTTCTCCATGATAAGTGTGATCAGTACCTCCTACTCACTAATACTTTCGTGCAAAATTTTAACTTTCATGCTAGGAGATCACCACCCACGGTAGAATTTCACTTATATGATGAGCATAAGGAGATGACGCTTTATGACTTTTGTGAGGTTTGAAAATTACCTTATGAAGGCAGCGTCGAGGAGCCACATCCTAGAGATGTGGAAGATTTTATTGATGAAATTACCGTGGGGGAAAGGAGAAAGGTGTCGGAAGCGAGAGTGTCTAGTTTACATTTTCCTATTTTGCGCTACTACTCATTATTTGCTGGGAGATGTTTAATTGGTCACGGGGAGAGTGGAGGCCTTAGTGCTCCTGACCTTGCTATTTTGCGCCATGCTTTACTTCATGATAAAACTTTTAGTTTTCGCGCTATGGTTGCTCGACGGTTGAGTTTAAACCGTTCGAAAGGCCCTATTTCTGGAGGTATCTATGCTTCCTATCTTGCTAGACGCTTCGAGATACCCATTAGGCATGATGAAAAAAAGGAGAAGCTGCTACCCACTATATACTTAGATTATGACAATATGGTAGCACATGACTTTATTAAGAAAGACGATGACAAGAGACTCATATATAACCTGGGATAGAAGACTTGTCAGATTATTACCTTGCCGACACCTTCTTTGTTTGATATTCATTCAGGAAAGTATCTCATCATGCTCGAGGACATTTATGCATACTGGGAGCGGATGCGATCCCCAGTTCTTGAGCCAGAGCAATCACCTGATCCATATCAGGAGTCTATTTATCAGTGGGAGCCACAGGAGCTCGCTAACCAGTGGAACCCTAGGACCCCCCCTTAGTACAATGGAGAGGGCTACTTTGATCCATGGGCATAGAGCAACTTAGGACAAAAGCCTAAGCATGGGGCAGTACATAGTTCTCACCGACATTACATTCATGTTCACACACTCATTCCAGTTGTCAATGTTCATACTTTTTCATTGTACTATCCATGCTAGTTTGCTTTCTTTTCCCCACTTTCTTCTTGTGTGTATGAAAATCTTTGAGAAAACCCCAAAAAATTAGTTTTAGCTTCCTCTTAGTTTAGTTTCCATGTTTACTTGTAGTATTAAAAGAAAACCCAAAAAGATTTCTCATTCTTCTTTTGCTTGTTGGGAGCTTGCCCTGTAAATAGTTTTTCTCGTGCTTGTTTTACTTCCTTCAGAAAAACAAAAACTCAAAAATATTTCAGTGTGTTTCTTTGAAATTATTTTCCTTTCTTTGGGTCGTGAGGAGAAGACCACGATGAAAATATTGAGTGGCTCTCATATGCATTGTTGTTGATCTAACAAAGAGCCCACATTACCTTGTCTTCTCCTTTGAATAAATGTTCACAGATTCCAACTTAGTCTGATGCACGTGCACTATTATTATTGTCCACACCGTTCAATCGTGCAAGTGAAAGGCAATAATGACGATATATGATGAAATGATTGAGATGTGGAAAAGTTGGTATGAACTCGACATATCTTGTTTTTGTAAATATGATTAGTTCACCGTTCTTGATTCAGCCCATTATGAATGAAACATGTTTGCAATGACAATTAGATATTATAGTTACTCATGCCATGCTTAATTAGCTAGGGGTTTATAATGGTTTACCTTGCGTGCCAACATGCTTTTAGAATGGTTGCGATGTAGTATGATAGGATGGTATCCTCCTTTGAATGATTCGAGTGGCTTGACTTGGCACATGTTCACACATGTAGTTGAAACAAAATCAACATAGCCTCCATGATATTTATGTTCATGGTGATTTATATCCTACTCATGCTTGCACTCAATGTTGGTTAATCTCAATGCATGTTCATGACTGTTGTCGCTCTCTAGTTGGTTGCTCCCAATCTTTTTCTAGCCTTCACTCATACTAAGAGGGAATACTGATTGTGCATCCACTTCCATAAACCCAAAGTTGTTCCATATGAGTCCACCATACCTACCTATATGTGGCATTTACCTGCCGTTCCAAGTAAATTTGCATGTGCCAAATTCTAAACCTTCAAATGATAATCTGTTTTGTAAGACCGAATCACTCATGTGGCAACTGGGGGCTGTCAGTATCTTCCATGCTAGGTGCGTTATTCTCACGATGAGTGGACTCCGCTCATCATTCACCAGAAAATGGCTGGTAATTGGGATGCCCAGTTCCATACTCAAATCAAATCAAAATATAATTGCAAACAAAACTCCCCCAGGATTGTTGTTAGTTGGACGGTACACATTGTTTCGGACCAGCCGTGGAATGTGCTTGTTGGTGGTGGGGGAGTATAAACTTTACCATTCTGTTTTGGAACCGCCTTTAATATATCTAGTATGGAAGATACCAAGATCTCTTGGTTGTTATGTTGACAATCAAAGCATACCGCTCAAAATATTATTTATCTCTATTCTAAAAACTCGAGCTCTGGCACCCCTGCAAATCCCTGCTTCCCTCTGCGAAGGGCCTATCTATTTACTTTTATTGCTGAGTCATCATCCTCTTATGAAAAGCACCAATTAGAGAGCACCACTATCATTTGTATGCGTTGTTATTAATTGATATTGAGTATGACTGTGAGGATCTCTTTTACCATGAATTAAAATGTCTAGTCAGTCCTTGATCTTCAAGGGTGCTCTGCATTTATGTTTTCCAGTCTCAGAAAGGGCTAGTGAGATACCATCTTGATATATCATATTATGATTGTTTTGAAAAAGTGTTGTCACCCGAGATTCATTATTATTGCTCGCTAGTTGATTACGCAATTGATATGAGTAAACGTGAGACCTAAATGTTATTGTGAATATGGTTAGTTCATAATCTTTGCTAAAACCTGAATGCTGGCTTTACATATTTGCAAGAACAAGATCAAACAGAGTTTGTAAAAAATTTTATTTATCACTTTCAGTTTGTCAAGTAAATTGCTTGAGGACAAGCAATGGGTTAAGCTTGGGGGAGTTGATACGTCTCTGTCGTATCTACTTTTCCAAACTCTTTTGCCCTTGTTTTGGACTCTAATTTGCATGATTTGAATGGAACTAACTCAGAGTGTCACTGTTTTCAGTAGAATTGCCTTGGTGTTATTTTTTTGCAGAAATAAAAGTTCTCGGAATGACCTGAAACTTCACGGATAGTATTTTTGGCATATATAAAAATATTGGCAAAAGAATCAACAAAGGGGGACCGACCGATTGTCCACAAGGGTGGAGGGCGCGCCCTCCCCCGTAGGGCGCGCCCCCTGCCTTGTGGGTCCGCTGGACCTCCAACGACCTAAACTCCAACTCCATATATTCACGTTCTAGGAGAAAAAAATCAGAATGAATGATTCATCGCGTTTTAAGATACAGATCCACCGCCACCTCCTATTCTTCCTCGGCAGGGTCGATCTAGAGTCTGTTTTGGGCTCCAGAGAGGGGAAATCGTCGCCATCGTCATCATCAACCATCCTCCATCACCAATTTCATGATGCTCACCGCCGTGCGTGAGTAATTCCATCGTAGGCTTGTTGGATGGTGATGGGTTGGATGAGATTTATCATGTAATCGAGTTAGTTTTGTTAGGGTTTGATCCCTAGTATCTGATATGTCTCCAACATATCTATAATTTTTGATTGTTCCTGCTGTTTTATTATCAATCTTGGATGTTTTATAATCATTTCATAGTCATTTTATATCATTTTTTGGTACTAACCTATTATATTGTGACAAGTGCCTGTTGTTTTTCCCATGTTTTTTACATCACAGAAAATCAATATCAAACGGAGTCCAAATACCACGAAACTTTACGGAGATTTTTTATGGGCTAGAAGGAAGGCAATGGGTCGTGGTTGCACCCGGGGGTGCTCTAAGGGGGAACAACCCACCAGGGCGAGCCAGGAGGCCTAGGCGCGCCCTGGTGGGTTGTGCCCACCTCGGGTGCCCACCGGGCCGCCTCTTTGCTCTATAAATACCCCAAAAATACCAGAAACCTAGGGGAGTTGATGAAATATTCATCCAGCTGCCGCAGAGTCCATAATCACCACATCCAATCGAGACACCATCACGGAGGGGTTCACCACTTCCATTGGTGCCTCTCTGATGATGCGTGAGTAGTTCTTTGTAGACCTTCCGGTCCGTAGTTAGTAGCTAGATGGCTTCATCTCTCTCTCTTGATCCTCAATACAATTGTCTCTTGGAGATCCATATGATGTAACTCTTTTTGCGGTGTGTTTGTTGGGATCGATGAACTTCGAGTTTATGATCAGATCTATGTTTTTATATCCATGAAAGTATTTGAGTTTCTTTGATCTCTTTTATGCATGATCTTTTATAGCCTCGTATTTCTTCTCAACTTGATCTATTTATCTTGCAATGGGAAGAGGTGCCCGGTAGTGGGTTCGATCTTACGGTGCTTGATCCCAGTGACAGAAAGGGAACCGACACGTATGTATCGTTGCCACTAAGGATAAAAAGATGAGATCTATATCTACTGCCATATAGATAAACGGATCTTGTCTACATCATGTCACCGTTCTTATTGCATTACACCATTTTCCCATGAACTTAATACACTAGATGCATGCTGGATAGCGGTCGATGTGTGGAATAATAGTAGTAGATGCAGGCAAGAGTCGGTCTACTAATCTGGGACATGATGCCTATGTAATGATCATTGCCTGGATATCGTCATAATTATTTGAAGTTCTATCAATTGCCCAACAGTAATTTGTTTAACCACCATTGGCTAGTTTTCTCGAGAGAAGCCACTAGTGAGACCTACGGCTGTAGCGACCAGATCTCAAATGGTCCAATCTCTGTGCATCAGTGTCATCGCTGGATCGGTAATGCTGACACACACCGTACTTGGAGGATTTATAACAGAGTAGCAATCAAACACTTATTACATCGAGTGTCTCAAAAGAGGATTTATTAGAATAAATATGGCTTAAGGCCATCTAATAACGATAACAGCGGAAGCCTTGGGAGATAGGTGAGTCCATCAACTCCAACGGCATCACTGAGTATAGAACCACGACCTAAAGGCACCTTACTCATCGTCTGAAAAGTCTGCAACATGAACGTTGCAACCCGAAATGGGTCAGCACATGGAATATGCTGGCAAGGTAACACATAGAGAATAATGGAAGAATAAAGCTATACAAAATGCATATTTGGCTGGTGGAAAGGTCTATGGTTACAGTTTTGCATAAAGCCAATTTTTCCCTACTTCAAAGGAATAAATTTTATTTAACTATCATGGTGGTTGTTAAACATTGAGAGTGTAGACACCCTCTCAATCCCAATTAAGCATCAACATTAAAACCCAGCAATATTAATTAAAGTAACATGATGAGATTCACATGATAATCCAAGTACTAGATACTCAAGTGTCCATAACCGGGGACACGGCTAACCATGATTAGTGTATACACTCTGCAGAGGTTTGCGCACTTTTCCCCACAAGACTCGATCTCCTCCATTGGGGTTCTCGCACTACATGATGTTTGAGAAACGGATGACCGAGACATAGTCTTTCAGAAGCACTAGCACCTTACGAGCGGGTAGACCGTACCAACCTACATCCCCTATATCTACTTAGTCTACCACTGTAAGAGTTCGCACGACTTAGTCAACTATGCTAGAGCCCATAGTAGCTTGTGGCTGCACACGGAAGTTTCTAGTTTGAATAATCTCATGATCCCTTTGAGCCTGGGTGGCGGTCCAAAAGAAAACAGGCAATCGCTGGAATACCCAGGTGCCTCAATCCACCCAGATGTATGTTTAAGTTGCCACCTTAGATAGAACATTAATTTAACAATCTCACATCTATCATGGATCCACTCACCCAATCCACGTCTACTAACATAGCATGGCAATATAAGCAAACGTAGAAGTAACTCCCAAAGGTTTGATAATCAAACATGTAATAGGTACTACCTCATCTACTTCCCAAAACCCATAATTTAATTTGATCCTAATCATGCAATTGTTTGAGGATTGTTCTAATGCAATAAAACTGGGTAGTAGGAGGTATGATCAAAGTGCTACTTGCCTTGCTGATGATCCGCGAAACCTAGCGATTCGAAGTAGCAAGCGGCGCAATCCGAGTACTCTATCGCAAACAAACAAACAAACAAACATACAATAAGTACTCATCTAATGCATGGGTAAAACTCAAATAAGAGATCAAACCAGAAAGTTCAACTTAAGAACTCCGGTTGGCAAAAAGAATCAAATCGAACGAAGCAACGAAAAACAAACGGCGAAAGAAACAAACTTCATTTACTATTCTGGATCTAGGTCAAATTTTACAGAAGCAAAAACTTGTTTGAGTTGGTTAAACGGAAAGAGGGTTTCGAGACGTTACTCCACGCGCTTGAATCGCCTGATTCCGATAAACGAGCGAAAAGTTATACTAGAACGAAAATTGGATCAGAAATCGCGATCAGAAATAATCGCGGAAAATCCGAGAAAAAGAAAAATGACGAACAGATTAACGAACGAACGTTTGTTTTTTTGTAACTAACCGATGAACGTGTCCGTTAAAACGAATAAACGAGCGAACGCTCGCTAAATAGACTAAACCGGAAAAAAACCGATCTAACAAAAAAACAGATATAAAAAAAGCGGTCGAAAACCGGCGGAAAAACCGGCGGCAGCAGACCTCGGCGGCGAGCGGCGGTGCGGCGTGGCGGCGGCGACGGCTAGGGCGCGGCTAGGGTTAGGGTTTGGTGCGGGGTGGGATTGGGGCTCGGGGTCGGCTCCTTATAAAGGCCCGGCGGACAGAGTCCTGGCCGATTACGGCCCAAGGTCGGTTTCACGTTTTTTTAAATAATTTCGCGTAGAAAAACAAACAAAAGAAATACTAAACAGACTCCAAAAATCCCGAAATAAATTTCCCCGGCTTCTAAAATCATGCCACACAAGATGAATATTTATTTGGGGCCTAAATGCAATTTTGAAAAACTGCATTTTTCTTAAATTCAAATAAAATAGCCAAAAAAATTCAAAATAAAATCTTGTTTGATTTTATTATTAAATCCTCAATATTTCTTTATTTTGGGAAAGTCATTTTATTCCCTCACTCATATTTTTATAATAGAAATAATTGCAGATAAATTAAATAAAATCAAATGATCCTATTTTCGAAATTTGAGAAAACTCAAATATGAAATAACGAAATCCCCAACTCTCTCTGTGGGTCCTTGAGTTGCGTAGAATTTCTAGGATTAGACCAAAGGCAAAAAAATATGATATGCAGTGATGATCTAATGTATAACATTCCAAATTGAAAATTTGGGATGTTACAAACCTACCCCTTAAGATGAATCTCGCCCTCAAGATTCGGGTTGGCTAGAAAATAGGTGAGGGTGGTCCTTCAGCAGATATTCCTCTCGCTCCCAGGTGGCTTCATCCTCGGTGTGGTGGCTCCACTGAACTTTGCAAAACTTGATAACCTTGCTGCGGGTGACTCAGCTGGCATACTCAAGAATCTTGACTGGTTTCTCCTCATAGGTCAAATCACTGTCCAACTGAATCGCTTCCAGCGGCACTGTATCCCTCAGCGGCATTTCAGCCATCTCCGCGTGGCACTTCTTCAACTCGAAAACGTGGAATACATCGTGAACTCTTGACAATCCTTCGGGCAATTCCAACTTGTAGGCTACTTCTCCCATACGCTCCAAAACATTGTATGGTCCTACAAAACGTGGCGCTAACTTTCCCTTAACTCCAAAGTGCTTAACTCCTCGAAGTGGAGATACTCGAAGATAGACTCGGTCTCCGACTTTGTAAACTGTCTCCTTGCATTTAGAATTTGCGTAGCTCTTCTGCCTGGACTGGGCTACCTTGAGTCTATCGCGAATCAACTTCACCTTCTGTTCAGATTCTTTAATCAAATCCGGTGCAAACAACTGGCGGTCTCCAATTTCATCCCACGACAACGAGGTCCTGCACCTCCTTCGTACAAGGCTTCGAAAGGGGCCATCTTCAAACTGGATTGATAACTGTTGTTGTAGGAGAACTCCATGTATGGCAAATTCTCGTCCCAACTAGATCCGTAATCTAGCGCGCAAGCTCTCAACATATCCTCCAAAATCTGATTGACTCTCTCGGTCTATCCATCTGTCTATGGATGAAAAGCTGTGCTGAACTCTAGCCTGGTACCTAAAGTCTCGTGCAACTAATTCCAGAACTTTGAGGTAAACTGGGTCCCTCTATCTGATACAATACTCCTTGGAACTCCATGCATACATACGATCTTGGTCATGTATATCTTTGCCAACTTAGCACTGGTGTAGGTAGTCTTCACTGGAATGAAATGAGCTACCTTAGTCAAACGATCAACTACAACCCAAATCGAGTCATAGCCTGAACGAGTTCTAGGCAACCCTATAGTAAAATCCATGCCTAACTTAGCCCACTTACATTTGGGTATTGGCAATGGCTGTAGCAATCCCGCTGGCTTTTGATGCTCTGCCTTTACACTCTGACACACATCACAAACTACTGCATACTCCGCAATATCCTTCTTCATTCCGGTCCACCAGAAAATATTCTTCAAATCCAAATACATCTTGGTATTTCCTAGGTGAATTGAATATGGTGAATCATGGGCCTCTTACAGAATTAACTTCCTGATCTCTGGGTCATTGGGCACATAAACACGGTCTTCAAACCATAAGGTATCGTGCTCATCCTCACGAAATCCTTTAGCTTTTACTTTGCTCATTTTCTCTTTAATAGAAGCAATCTCCTTGTCAGTCTTCTGAGCTTCTCTGATCTTATCCATCAAAGTAGACTGAATCTCCAATGCTGTTACATAGCCTCTCTGAACTATCTCCAAACATAGCTCATGAAGATCCTCGGCTAACTCCTTCGGTAAATCTCCCGTCATTAGAGTGTTGACATGGCTTTTACGGCTCAACACATCTGCTACTATGTTAGCCTTTCCGGGATGATAATGCAATCTCATATCATAATCCTTGATGAGCTCCAACCATCTCCTTTTCCTGAGATTCAACTCCTTCTGCGTGAAAATATACTTCAAACTCTTGTGATCCGTGTACACCTCACAATGGTTTCCAATGAGAAAATGTCTCCAAGTCTTCAATGCATGCACTACGGCTGCTAACTCCAAATCATGCGTGGCATAATTCTACTCATGAGTCTTAAGCTGTCGTGAGGCATATGAAACAACTCTTCCCTCCTGCATAAGCACTGCTCCAAGTCCTCGACGTGAAGCGTCGCAATACACCTCATAATCCTTGTTCTGATCCGGCAAAATCAACACTGGTGATGTAACCAGACGTTTCTTCAACTCCTGGAAACTGGCCTCACATTCCTCAGTCCATTTGAATTTGGTATCCTTCTTTAACAACTCCGTCATAGGTTTTGCAATCTTCGAGAAATTTTCAATAAATCTCCGGTAGTATCCTGCGAGTCCAAGAAAACTCCGGATCTCTCCAACTGTTGTTGGGGCTTCCCAATTTGTCACAGTGTCAACCTTGGTGGGATCTACTGGTATACCTTTTTTCGGATATAACGTGTCCGAGGAATCCAACTTCCTTCAACCAAAATTCACATTTGCTAAACTTGGCATATAGCTGATGTTCTCTGAGCTTCTCAAGTACCAAACGCAAATGTTCCTTGTGCTCCTCTTCATTCTTCGAGTAAACCAGAATATCATCAATGAACACTACGACGAACTTATCCAAAAACTCCATAAACACTTTGTTCATCATGTTCATAAAATATGCAGGTGCGTTAGTCAGGCCAAATGACATAACGGTATACTCGTACAACCCATACTTGGTGGTAAAAGCCGTCTTAGGTATATCCTATTCTCGAATCTTCAACTGATGGTATCCTGATCGCAGATCGATCTTGGAAAATACCTTAGCTCCTTGCAATCGATCAAACAGATCATTGATCATTGGTAGTGGGTAGTTGTTCTTGATTGTTACTTCATTCAATCCCCGATAATCAACAACCATCCTTAACGATCCATCCTTCTTCTCCACTAGAAGTACCGGCGATCCCCAAGGCGTAGAACTTGGGCGAATATAACCTTTATCCAGTAACTCCTTAATGTGCTTCTTAATCTCCTCCAAATCTTTTGCGGGCATTCTGTATGGTCCCTTAGATATTGGCCCTGTGCCTGGCAAAAGCTCAATCAAAAAATCAATATGTCTATCCGGTGGCATGCCTGGCAACTCCTTTGGAAATACATCCGGAAATCCTTCACCAATGGTACTTCCTCCTACACAACTCCTGTTAGGGAATTTACTTGAATCCTCTTCGGCACATGCCGGGATACATACTTGATCCTTCTTCCTTCTGGCATAGTAAGCAAAATTGACTTACTGGCACATTCAATGTTCCCTTCATACTTCGATAACCAATCCATGCCTAATATCACATCCAATCCTTGCGATTCCAATACTATTAGGTCCAAGGGAAATACATAGTTACCAATCCTTAATGGTAACCGATCACACCATAGACTAGCCATATACTCTGCTCCAGGCGAGGTTACTAACATGGGTGACCTAAGGGCTTGTGTCGGTGTCAAAACCGGCGGATCTCGGGTAGGGGGTCCCGAACTGTGCGTCTAGGCCGGATGGTAACAGGAGGCAGGGGACACGATGTTTTACCCAGGTTCGGGCCCTCTTGATGGAGGTAAAACCCTATGTCCTGCTTGATTAATATTGATGATATGTGTAGTACAAGAGTAGATCTACCACGAGATCAGAGAGGCTAAACCCTAGAAGCTAGCCTATGGTATGATTGTATGTTATTGTTGTTGTCCTACGTACTAAAATCCTTTGGTTTATATAGACACCGAAGAGGGTTAGGGTTACACAAGGTCGGTTACAAAGGAGGAGATATCCATATCCGTATTGCCTAGCTTGCCTTCCACGCCAAGTAGAGTCCCATCCGGACACGAGACGAAGTCTTCAATCTTGTATCTTCATAGTATAACAGTCCGGCCAATGGAGATAGTCCGGCTGTCCGGAGACCCCCTAATCCAGGACTCCCTCAGTAGCCCCTGAACTAGGCTTCAATGACGATGAGTCCGGCGTGCAGTATTGTCTTCGGCATTGCAAGGCGGGTTCCTTCTCCGAATACACTGCAGAGGAATTTGAATACGAGGATAGTGTCCGACCCTGCAAAATAAGTTCCACATTCCACCGTAGAGAGAATAATTTTTTCGCAAATCTAATTTGCTGACTTGTTTTGGCAGCATGACATTATGTCATGGCCCGGTGATTATTCGAACCGTTTCTTTAAACCAGCCCCGCACATAACGCGAGGCAGTTTTTCGACACGTCTTGTCAAAGCAGAGATCGTGTCCCCTTATTACGGGATTCTCATCAATACGGGCGTGGGTAACCCAACCGCGCCATCAATTGCGGCGCTTGGGGGGATAAGTGAGTTTTACCAGGCAAGTGGGGACGCTTAGTTTCGTCCGCCCATATAAAGGGATAAGGATTGACCTTTCTATCCACGCCTTCTTCCTCCTTTGCTCATCCGTTTCCGCACACTCGAGCTCTAGCGCCCAAGTCCTCACTTCCACCTCAACCTTCTCCAACCATGTCCGGAGCGGGAGGCAAGTGGATGGTCTCCTCCGTCACGGAGCGAGACATCAAGAAACTGAGGAGAGCCGGATACCTGCCCGACGACATCGCGCACCGGCTCCCAGATGAGGGGAAGCTCATCCCCACCCCCAGGCCCCATGAGAGGGTAGTATTCCTCACCCATTTCCTCCGCGGACTGGGGTTCCCTCTCCATCCCTTTGTCCGCGGGCTCATGTTCTATTACGGCCTGGACTTCCACGATCTGGCCCCGAACTTCGTCCTCAACATCTCGGCGTTTATCGTCGTGTGCGAGGCCTTCGTCCGCATCAAGCCCCACTTCGGCTTATGGCTGAAGACCTTCAATGTCAAGCCAAAGGTGGTGGGCAGCCGCCAGGAAGAGTGCGGAGGCGCCATGGTGGGCAAGATGCCCAACATAACATGGCTCGAGGGCTCCTTTGTGGAAACCATAAAGGGGTGGCAATCGGGGTGGTTCTATATCACCGAGCCGCGCGACCCTGCATGGGTAGCGGCCCCCGAGTTCCGATCTGGCATCCCCACGTGGCTCACCTCCTGGAAAGAGTAGGGCCTGTCCTGGGGTAATTTGAAAGAGCTGACCGGACTCCAAACATGTATTCAAAACATGGTGGACAAGAAGCTCAAGCTTGTCAACATAGTCCAGGTTATGCTCATCCGCCGGATACTCCCGTGCCAACAACGGGAGTTCACCTTGTGGGAGTTCAATCCGGCGCAGCACCGGACTCTGAATAGGCTCTTCGACACGACTCATGAAGACGCCTGGAGGGTGCTGTTCAAAAGTGCCAAGGTCCCCCCCCCTATTACTGAGGATCGCGGATTCAGCGCGAAGCGCCAAGCCAGTGCGGTAAGCTGCTTTACCTTTCACAGGATACTTTTTTTATATAGATTGACTCTATGCGGGATCTAAACTCCCGTACTTTTGACAAGACTGGCAGAAGATGGCCGGACAGATCGACTGTCCGGATCTCTTGCTCGAAGGCCCCGCAGACACTCTTCGGACGAAGATGCTGACTCCTGCCCCTTATAAGGTGCCGGAGAAGACCAAGAAGGCCAAGGGAGCTCGAAAGAGTTCCCGACGCCAGGCGTCGTCAGACTCACCGTCCGAAGACTCGGCGGCGCACTCTTCCCCTGAAGACGAGGAAGAAGAAGAAGATGCTCCCCCACTGACTGGGGGAGACAGAAAAAGGAAGGCCGCCCCAACTGGGGGGCCGAAGGGTCCAAGAAGGGAAGGACTCCCCTTCCGGACAGCTCCACCGCTGCCGACGAAGGCGAAGACGAGTGGTTGCCCAGGGCCAAGCCCTAGGGGAGATCGTAAGTATTCGGATACCAAAGTAACCCATAGGATTCCATTGTCGCACCGCTTTCCCTAATCGCCGAACATAATTACGCAGGCCGCCACGAGCCAATATCGAGGTATCATCGGACGACTCCCTGGGCTCGTCGGACATGGATAGCGATCCAGTCCCAACCGCCACCTCCCCTCATCCTGCCGACGACGCCGAGGTGTTGTCTCAAGAGGCACCGGATCGAGGGGAGACAGTCCCGGAGGTGCCTCAAGGCGACCTTCCGGACTCTGGGAGCCGAGGGGACGGGGCCCCCGAGAGCTCCGAGTTCGGCCCTCAGCCGAACACCGCGTCAGACCCTCTAGCGGTTCCGGGCTCGGGCATGCGGCCTCCTTCTAAGAGGGGCGAGATGCCTGTGCCGGTGACCTCTGTCCATCCAGAGGCGCCGGACAACCTGCTGGAAGTGCTTCGCAGCGCTTCCATCAACGAGGAGCACCGCACCATCATGAGTACGGTGATCCAGAAGGTTCAGTCCGCCAAGAGCGGATTGACTGAAGCCTGTGCTAGCCTTCTAACAGGCTTTGAGGTAAGTGTTTTAAAATGTAGTAGAAATATTACCGCAGACAGTAGCCCCTGATGCTTTGTTCGGTGTTCACAAAGAAAAGCCGAACAGAGGATCAAATAATATCGAGGAGTCTAATATAAGTATGTCAATATGCATATGCAGGCTTCGCTGCTGGTGTCCGCTACACTAACTACGGAGGTCGCCGTACTGAAGTAGGACCTCGAGGGGTCCAAGAAAGAGCTCGGCCTTGCCAAGAGGCAGCTCGAGGAGAACAAGGGTAAGTAATACCCCGTCTATACATATGTATGTATAAAAAAGGACGCGATTGCAAAATGACAGGATCATTGTATGTTTGCCAGGGGCCACGACCGAGGTGGCGACCCTAAAGCAAGCGCTGGCCAAGGCCGAAGATACAACGGCCAAGGAGCACACCGAGCGAGAGAAGCACGAGGCTCGGGTGGGCGAGGTGCAGCAAGAGCTCCAGGCTCTCGTGACAAAGCACGAGGCATTGGAGCTTGACTCGAAGATGCGAGAGTCTGAGCTTGCCGCAGCCCTTGAGAGTGCAAAGAGTGCCAAGGCCGAGGCCCAGAAGGCCCTCCAGGAGATCGACGTAATGAAGAAGATAGCGGTGGGTAAGGCTTTCTATATGCAAAGCAAGCATGTAAAAGTAAATTACCGATTACTTACCCGGATCCGGAGCTCTTCAGGCGCATTCGCATATTTGCCCCGTAGTGTGTATGATGCCGCACAATTTTACCAGGCCGAGGACGGAAGCTCGACGGAGAAGTTGTTCTGGTCTCAGTATGCTGAGGCCGAACATCCGGTGCCGATGAGCGACCAGCTGAAGCAGATGGTCGAGCTACATAAGGCGGCTGATCAGGCCATGAAGAGCTTTATAGTCCGGTTGTGGCCTGGCGACGCCCTTCCGAACAGCTTTTTCGGCCTAGTGAGGCGGCTCGTGGATGCCTGCCCGTGGCTGGAGGTCGTCAAGCAATCCGTCTGCATTGAAGGTGCACGCCGGGCTTTTGCCCGTGTAAAAATGTAGTGGGTCAAGCTAGACGCCGTGAAGCTGATCAAGGAGGGGCCGCCAGAGGGCAAGGAGCACCGCCACCCCGAGATGTACTACAAGGGTGTTCTGCCGGGCGCCCGTCTCATCGCGGACGAGTGTTCGAAAGATGTAATATTTGAGTAAACTTGCTCGTTTTATCCTGTATGATGAAAACTTGTTTCATATGCGCTATGCAACGCTTGTGTGAATTTAAAATATTACCTTCTGTTTGGCCGTTTATCCAATCTGAGAGATGGCTAGTCCTCGGCTTCTGCCCCCATGCCACGAGTGCCGGGGTGTTCGGGATAAACCTGAGCACTCTTGTTCCCATATTTGGGTCCTTCAAGGGAGGTGCTCAGCACAACGAACAAGGCAACCGGACTAATAATGCTTTATCACTCTCACTTAGCCATAGAATTCTATAATTTTAAATTTCGGCGAAGCCCCTGGTATTCGGAAGGCCGAATTCGGGGCGCGATACATGCCTATAAGCCGGACAGGGCCGGCCCCTCGCCCTCAGCGGCATAAGTCTTTAAGGACTCGAACAAACCTCGCCGAACAGTGACCAGTTTCTCGCCTTATCATGACAGTCAATTTTAGCTTTCTCTACTGAGGTGCTCAGCCCGGCAGAACCGGGGCACAATCGCAATAGTTCTCCTAGCGCTACCTTAGCCTATAGAGCGGAACATAAGGTACCAAAACATAGGAGCTGGGCAAACCCAATATTTGACCAAAGACATGATTCGGAGCTGATGCATATAATGCTATAAGTTCGGGGTGCCGCACTTGTGAAAGTGTTCGGACTTTTCACACCATATTGTGGGATATGTAAGCCCCTGATGTATTGGCCGTACCAGAGTGTACGGTTGCAAGGTGTCATTAATGAACACACACACACACACACACTCACACACACACACACACACACATATATATATAACAAAAATGCAATAATAGTCGTAATGTCATGCATTGTTTATTAAAAAATTGCGTTAAAGCAGAGTGATACAGATAGTGCGATAAGCAAAGAGTAGGACTATGTCCCTTCCAAGGGCAAGCTGAGGAATGATATTAAATTGAATATTTCACTCGTTACTGTAATCAACCTGTGAATTCCGTGGTATAACGTAGCTGTTTGCCTCCTTGGTTGCTGCATCATGTGTTCGGCAATAGTGCTGCCGGACAGTGTTTCCAGAGATTAAGGTCCTGAAAGAAAAAGAAAAATAATCAATCGGGAAGCCCCTAGTGCGGTTTAGGCCGCGTTTTGGGGTGTGCCGCAGTTGTGCCCCCCTCCCCACCTATGCCCATGGTATTTTTAATGCGTAATTATGTACGCACGGCACGAATATCGCCGTTGGGCTGGGATTGGGGTGGCCAATGTATTGCTACACGAGCTCAGATCGCGCCAGGCGGTCTATTTGCCGATTGCCCCGAGCGCGCTTGAAGGTGTCCAGGCTTTGAAACCCCGAACTGGTTGATTGCCTTGAGATGCTGCTTTGCGCTTCTGCTGCAAGGGTCGCGGTGTGCTCCTCTGTTCGGAGAGAGCGTTCTGTGTTTCCATTGACTGTAATAACTCCGTGGGGTCCTGGCATCTTGAGCTTGAGGTATGCATAATGCGGTACCGCATTGAATCTAGCAAATGTGGTTCGCCCAAGCAGTGCGTGATAACCACTGTGGAACATGACTATATCGAAGATTAACTCTTCGCTTCGGAAATTAGCCGGTGATCCGAAGACCACTTCCAGTGTAATTGAGACTGTGCAATGGGCCTCTACGCCTGGAATGACGCCCTTAAAGGTCGTTTTTGTGGGTTTGATCCTTGAGGGGTCTATGCCCATTTTGCATACTGTGTCCTGATAAAGCAGGTTCAGGCTGTTGCCGCCGTCCATAAGGACTCGAGTGAGGTGAAATCTGTCGATGATTGGGTCTAGGACCAGTGCGGCGAATCCGCCATGATGGATACTAGTGGGGTGGTTCCTGTGATCGAAGGTGATCGGACAGGAGGACCAAGGGTTGAACTTTGGGGCGACTGGCTCCAACGCATAGACGTCCCTAAGCGCACGCTTCCGCTCCCTCTTGGGGATGTGGGTTGCGTATATCATGTTCACCGTCCACACTTGCGGGGGAAACCTCTTCTATCCTCGAGTGTGCGGCTGCCGGGGCTCCTCCTCGTCATCGCTATGCGGCCCCTTGTCCTTGTTTTGGGCAATTAACTTGCCGGCCTGCTTGAACACCCAACAATCCTTGTTGGTGTGATTGGCTGGCCTGTCTGGGGTGTCGTGTATTTGACACGAGCGATCGAGTATACGGTCCAAGTTGGACGGACCCGGCATACTTTGTTTGAATGGTTTTTTCCGCTGACCGGGTTTAGAGCCTTTGAATCCGGCATTGACTGTTGTATCCTCAGTATTTTCGCTGTTAATGCGGCGCTTATGCTTGTTGTGACGTGACCTTCTATTGTCGTCCTTGGTATCTGAGGTACCATGGTTCTTTGATATGTTATTACTGCGAGCCAGCCAGCTGTCTTCTCCCGCACAAAAGCGGGTCATGAGCGTCGTGAGAGCTGCCATAGATTTCGTCTTTTCCTGACCAAGGTGCCGGGCTAGCCATCGTCTCGGATGTTGTGCTTGAAAGCCGCTAAGGCCTCCGCATCCAGACAGTCGATGGTTTGATTTTTTCTTTGTAAGGAACCAAGTCCAGAATTGCCTGGCCGACTCTTCTGGCTGCTGAATTATGTGGCTCAAGTCATCGGCGTCTGGTGGTCGCACATAATTGCCCTGAAAGTTGTCGAGGAATGCGGCTTCCAGATCTTCCCAACAGCTAATGGAGTCCGCTGGCAAGCTGTTAAGCCAATACCGCGCTGGTCCTTTGAGCTTTAGTGGGAGGTATTTGATGGCATGTAAGTCATCACCGCGGGCCATGTGGATATGGAGGAGGAAGTCCTCAATCCATACTGCGGGATCTGTTGTGCCGTCGTATGATTCAATATTTACAGGTTTGAAACCTTCTGGGAATTGATGTTCCATTACTTCGTCTGTGAAGCATAAGGGGTGTGCGGCGCCTCTGTATTGGGCTATGTCGTGACGCAGCTCGAATGGGTCATGACGGTTGTGTTCGGCCCGGCCGGATTTGCTTTTACTGTATCCGGCGTGACGTTTGTCGTCTCGCAGAGTGGTGCGCCCTCGTGATCCGTAGATCGATCTTGAATGCTTTGCCTTGTCCTGCAATATGTATCATAGGTCTGGCGTATCTCCCCATGCCTTTTTATTTGAATGGCGTTGGGGTGGGGGCTGAGCTATTGGCTGGAATGCCTCTCTATCGCGGCCGCGAGGTGGCCGATCAGCCGTATCATACGCTTCTTCCTCCAGTCAGGGTAGTAACCTGCGCCTTGGGTAACTCTTGGAGGGGCGCTCGAGTTTATATTCCTCGACCGCGAGGACTTCAGTCCATTTGTCAGCTAGCAGATCTTGATCAGCTTGAAGCTGCTGCTGCTTTTTCTTCAGGCTATTTGCCGTGGCCATAAGCCTGCGCTTGAAGCGCTCTTGTTGGACGGGATCCTCTAGTACGGCGAATACATCGTCGCCGAGGCTTGCCTCGTCTTCGGAGGGGGGATGTAATTGTCATCCTCCTCCTCTCCGTCTGCCGCTCTCTCAGGAGAGCTGGCTCCTTCATCCTCCTGCTCTAAATCTTGCTGGAGGGGATTGTTGTTGTCTTCGGCACTGTCCGGAGTGTTATTATCTCCTGTGCCGATATCACCACTTTTGCATTGGCGGGACTTAGAGCGGCGCCGCTGACGTCGGCGCTTGGGTTGCTTCTTGGAGGGGTCATCTTCTGCTATCTCGTCGCCCTTGCCTTCATTGGGTGTATCCACCATGTATATGTCATATGACAAGGTGGCTTTCCAGTGCCCTATATGTGCTGGTTCATGTTCGTCTCCTGCATCGTCGTCCATACCGTCGATGTCTTCGGAGTCGAAGTCGAGCATGTCGGTTAAATCATCGACAGTGGCTATGAAGTGGGTGGTGGGTGGGCGTCGAATTTCTTCATCGTCCGCATCCCAATCCTGTTGGCCATAATCCGGCCAGGGCTCTCCTGACAAAGAGAGAGACCTTAGTGAATTCAGAATGTCGCTGAAGGGTGAGTGCTGAAAGATATCCGCGGCGGTGAATTCCATGATCGGCGCCCAATTGGATTCGATTGGCAGGGGCGTGGATGGTTCGGAGTCCGGAAAAGAGTCCGGCACCTTGGAATCACGGGCTGCGCAGAGGGTTATGCTGGTGTTTGGCTCAATCGCTGTTGAGACTGCAGCCCCTGAGGCGGTGTCTAGCCACCCGTCCTCGATTGGCGCAGTTGGCTCTGGGCTAAGGGTCGGAGCTGATGCGGGCGCGGCCTGCGGGTACTGTTCGGCGGCAGAGCTAGGTCATACCCATCACGACAGTGCGGCACGCCCGACCGTGGCTCGAATCCGTCGAAGATCAAGTCTCCGCGGATGTCGGCCGTGTAGTTCAAACTTCCAAATCTGACCTGACGGCCAGGGGCGTAGCTTTCAATCTGCTCCAGATGGCCAAGCGAATTAGCCCACAGTGCAAAGCCGCCGAATACGAAGATTTGTCCGGGGAGAAAAGTCTCGCCCTGGACCGCATCGCTATCGATGATAGTGGGAGCCATCAAGCCTAATGACGACGACACAGAGGAACTCTCAATGAAAGCACCAATGTCGGTGTCAAAACCGGCGGATCTCGGGTAGGGGCTCCCGAACTGTGCGTCTAGGCCGGATGGTAACAGGAGGCATGGGACACGATGTTTTACCCAGGTTCGGGCCCTCTTGATGGAGGTAAAACCCTACGTCCTGCTTGATTAATATTGATGATATGTGTAGTACAAGAGTAGATCTACCATGAGATCAGAGCGGCTAAACCCTAGAAGCTAGCCTATGGTATGATTGTATGTTATGGTTGTTGTCCTACGGACTAAAACCCTTCGGTTTATATAGACACCGGAGAGGGTTAGGGTTACACAAGGTCGGTTACAAAGGAGGAGATATCCATATCTGTATTGCCTAGCTTGCCTTCCACGCCAAGTAGAGTCCCATCCGGACACGAGACGAAGTCTTCAATCTTGTATCTTCATAGTCTAACAGTCCGGCTAATGGAGATAGTCCAGCTGTCCGGAGACCCCCTAATCCAGGACTCCCTCAGCTTGGGTTGGCAATTTATACTTATCTACAAATCCCCTTGAGATGTATGAATGCGATGCACCAGTATCAAAAAGAATGAGTGCAGTAAATGACTTAACCAAAAACTTACCTATTACCGCATCTGGCTGAGCTTCAACCTCCTCCACGTTAACGTGGTTCACCTGTCCCCTGATGAAAGGGTTCGGCTTCTTCCCAGAGCTTCCATTGCCACTTCCATTCTGGGCTTCAGGACATTCATTGGCATAATGTCCGGTCTTCTGGCACTTAAAGCAAGTGACTTGGCTCAGGTCTCTCTTAGCTGGGGTTGACGGGTTGGTACGGTTTTGGCTGTTGCTTCCTCCATTCCCATTACCATTTTTGGGGCCATTATGATTGTGCGAGCTACCTCCTCCATGGGTATGCTGGAAAGGTCCTCCCGGTCTAGGGGTAAAACGCGGCTTCTGCTGAGCTCCAGAATTGTACTTCCCTTGTCCATACTTCCTCTTGCGGTTCTCAATTTGCTGCTTCTTCCCTTCAATCATAAGAGCACGATCTACCAACTCCTGGTAGTTGTTGAAGCTTGCTACCATCAACTGCATGCTCAACTCATCATTCAGTCCTTCCAGAAACTTCTCCTGCTTAGCGGCATCCGTAGCATCGTCATCTGGGGCATAACGTGCTAGCTTACTAAAGTCATCCACATACTGGCCAACGGTCCGTCCCCCTTGGCGTAAGTTTCGAAACTCACGATTCTTCATGGCCATACCTCCTGCTGAAATATGGGCAGTACGGAAAGCCTGCTGAAACTGATCCCATGTCACCGTGGCTATAGGGTAGGTGACAGTGTAATTCTCCCACCATGATGTTGCTGGTCCATCCAACTGATGTGCGGCAAAGCGCACCTTCTCAGCATCAGTACATCCTGTAGTGGTTAACTCCCTTCCAATCTTGCGGAGCCAATCATCTGCTACTATCGGCTCGGTGCTACTGGAGAACACCGGCGGGCTCAGCCTAAGAAAACGGGTTAAGTGATCAACAGGTGGTGGTGGTGGTGGTGGGTTGTTGTTGTTGTTGTTGTTGTTGTTGTTGTTGTTCCCCTGATTCTGATTCTAGACTAGCAACTGCATCAACGTATTCTGCTACTGGATCAATTGAGTGAGCTCCGGTGGGAAAGCAAATCCATTGTCACGTCTCGGAGGCATCTGATGGGTTTAGAAAAGATGATATTTAAGAATAAAATGAGGTCTAGAGAGAAAACACTACCCATATGCACATGAGGCAAAAGCAAACAATATCACTTCATTCAATCAAACAAGGGCATACAATCGGTCTAACTATCGCAAAAGTGCTCGGACTACTATATTTACATGGTGGAATACTACTACTGATGGGGTGGTCTACTAGAAATATTCTTTGGTTACAGAGTCCATGATATCTGCTCTAGCTTCATCAACATAGTCATCATCGCTATCATCTGGGTCTGAGTCGGTGTCGTCGATGATGATGTAGTCTTCCGGGCGAATCTCCTTGGGTTCTTCGTCTTCTTCTACTGGTGTAGGGCCTCCCATGAATATTCTGATCTTCTTGATCAGGTCGTCATTCTTCTCCACTAATACTTTGATTTCCTCCATATAATCTTCACGTGTAGCCTTGAGTTCTTCCTCCAGTTCCATGATTCTTGTCCTCGCCTTCTTCAGATCTATCATATATGCGCACATCTGGTTCTCTTGTCGTAGAATGTGCTGGTTTAACTCCTGGATGAAAGCTGTGATTGATCTAGCCTTCTTGGTGCTGATCATCTCCCATTGCTCATCTCGGCGCCCACAAATCTGGTAGATAGTATCCTTGAGATCATTGCGATAAACTTGTCCAATACGTCCCATGGCGATGTGAGCTGCCATGCTCTTTCCTAGACTCCAGGTTGGTGCATCAAAGGAAAACTCTATGGGCTTGGTGACTGGCATGAACGTCCTTCCTGGAACTTGAACTTGAATCATCCATCGCTCCTCTTCAGGTAAAGTGGCGTTGTAGGTTCTGGTGAAACTTGGTACTCCGATGTTTAGATATCTAGTGACTTCTTTCAAATGGCGTCCAAAGGGTGTATCTTCATCCGGTTGCATGAACTTGTTCCTTGCATCCGCCATCCTAAAAGAGTAGAGAAGATGAGGAGTCAGAATGAGAAGAGTGAGTAGTGATCTAGGGCTTTAGATTAGTGGTCGTATCCTACAGTCAGCATGTGCTCTGATACCATCTTGTAGCGACCAGAGCTCAAACGGTCCAATCTCTGTGCATCAGTGTCATCCCTGGATCGGTAATGCTGACACGCACAATACTTGAAGGATTTATAACAGAGTAGCAATCACACACTTATTACATCGGGTGTCTCAAAAGAGAACTTATTACAATAAATATGGCTTAAGACCATCTAATAACGATAATAGCGGAAGGCTTGGTGAGTCCATCAACTCCAACGGCATCACTGAGTATAGAACCACGACCTAAAGGCACCTTACTCGTTGTCTGAAAAGTCTGCAACATGAACGTTGCAGCCCAAAATGGGTCAGCACATGGAATATGCTGGCAAGTTAACACATAGAGAATAATGGAAGAATAAAGCTATACTACATGCATATTTGGCTGGTGGAAAGCTCTATGGTTACAGTTTTGCGTAAAGCCAAATTTTCCCTACTTCAAAGGAATAAATTTTATTTAACTATCATGGTGGTTGTTAAACATTGAGAGTGTAGACACCCTCTCAATCCCAATTAAGCATCAACATTAAAACCCAACAATATTAATTAAAGTAACATGATGAGATTCACATGATAATCCAAGTATTAGATACTCAAGTTGTCCATAACCGGGGACACGGCTAACCATGATTAGTTTATACACTCTACAGAGGTTTGCGCACTTTTCCCCACAAGACTCGATCTCCTCCATTGGGGTTCTCGCACTACATGATGTTTGAGAAATGGATGACCGAGACATAGTCTTTCAGAAGCGCTAGCACCTTACGAACGGGTAGACCATACCAACCTACATCCCCTACATCTGCTAGTCTACCACTGTAAGAGTTCACACGACTTAGTCAACTATGCTAGAGCCCATAGTAGCTTGTGGCTGCACACGGAAGTTTCTAGTTTGAATAATCTCATGATCCCTTTGAGCCTGGGTGGCGGTCCAAAAATCACTGGAGTACCCAGGTGCCTCAATCCACCCAGATGTGTGTTTAAGTTGCCACCTTAGAAAAACCAATAATTTAACAATCTCAAATCTATCATAGATACACTCACCCAATACATGTCTACTAGCATAACATGGCAATATAAGCAAATGTAGAAGTAACTCCCAAAGGTTTGATAATGAAACAGGTAATAGGTACTACCTCATCTACTTCCCAAAACCCACAATTTAATTTGATCCTAATCATGCAATTGTTTGAGGATTGTTCTAATGCAATAAAACTGGGTAGTAGGAGGTATGATCAAAGTGTTACTTGCCTAGCTGATGTTCCGCGAAACCTAGCGACTCGAAGTAGCAAGCGGCGCAATCCGGGTACTCTATCGCAAAAAAACAAACATACAATAAGTACTCATCTAATGAACGGGTAAAACTCAAATAAGAGATCAAACCAGAAAGTTCAACTTAAGAACTCCGGTTGGCAAAAATAATCAAATCGAACAAAGCAACGAAAGACAAACGGAGAAAGAAACAAACTTCGTTTACTATTCTGGATCTAGGTCAAATTTTACAGAAGCAAAAACTTGTTTGAGTTGGTTAAACGAAAAGAGGGTTTTGCTACCTCTTGAGCTTGCGTTGAATTTCCCCGAAGAGGAAGGGATGATGCAACAAAGTAGCGTAAGTATTTCCCTCAGTTTTTGAGAACCAAGGTATCAATCCAGTAGGAGGCCACGCTCAAGTCCCTCGTACCTGCACAAAACGATAGCTACTTGCAACCAACGTGATTAGGGGTTGTCAATCCCTTCACGATCACTTACGAGAGTGAGATCTCATAGATATAATATTTTTGGTATTTTTGGTATAGATATGCAAAGTAAAAACTAAAGGCAAAGTAAAAAAGCAAAGCAAAATTAAAGTGATGGAGATTGATATGATGAGAATAGACCCGGGGGGCATAGGTTTCACTAGTGGCTTCTCTCAAGAGCATAAGTATTCTACGGTGGGTGAACAAATTACTGTTGAGCAATTGACAGAATTGAGCATAGTTATGAGAATATCTAGGCATGCTCATGTACATAGGCATCACGTCCGTGACAAGAAGACCGAAAAGATTCTGCATCTACTACTATTACTCCACTAATCGACCGCTATCCAGCATGCATCTAGAGTATTAAGTTAAAAACAGAGTAACACTTTAAGCAAGATGACATGATGTAGAGAGATAAATTCATGCAATATGAAATAAACCCCATCTTGTTATCCTCGATGGCAATGATACAATACGTGCCTTGCTGCCCCTTCTGTCACTGGGAAAGGGCACCGCAAGATCGAACCCAAAGCTAAGCACTTCTCCCATGGCAAGAACTACCAATCTAGTTGGCCAAACCAAACGGATAATTCAAAGAGACTTGCAAAGATAACCAATCATACATAAAAGAATTCAGAGAGGATTCAAATATTATTCATAGATAGACATGATCATAAACCCACAATTCATCGGTCTCAACAAACACACCGCAAAAAGAAGAAGATTACATCGAATAGATCTCCACAAGAGAGGGGGAGAACTTTGTATTGAGATCCAAAGAGAGAGAAGAAGCCATCTAGCTAATAACTATGGACCCAAAGGTCTGAGGTAAACTACTCAGACTTCATCGGAGAGGCCATGGTGATGTAGAAGCCCTCCGTGATGACGGCCCTCTCCGGCGGAGCTCCGGAATAGGCCCCAAGATGGGATCTCGTGGATACAGAAAGTTGCGGTGGTGGAATTAGGTTTTTGGCTCCTATTCTGATTGTTTGGGGGTACGTAGGTATATATATAGGAGGAAGGAGTACGTCAGTGGAGCAACGAGGGGCCCACGAGGCAGGGGGTGCGCCCTAGGGGGGTGGGCGCGCCCCCCACCCTCGTGACCGCCTCTTTGACTCCTTGGAGTAGGGTCCAAGTCTCCTGGATCACGTTCGGTGAGAAAATCACGTTCCCGAAGGTTTTATTCCGTTTGGACTCCGTTTGATATTCTGTTTCTCCGAAATACTGAAATAGGCAAAAAAACCGCAATTCTGGGCTGGGCCTCCGGTTAATAGGTTAGTCCCAAAAATAATATAAAATTGGAAAATAAAGTCCAATATAGTCCAAAACAGTAGATAATATAGCATGGAGCAATAAAAAATTATAGATATGTTGGAGACATATCAGGCATCCCCAAGCTTAATTCCTGCTCGTCCTCGAGTAGTCAAATGATAAAAAGAGAATTTTTGATGCGGAGTGCTACTTGGCATAATTTCAATGCAAATCTTCTTAATTGTGATATGAATATTCAGATTTGAAAGATTCAAGACAAAAGTTTATATTGACATAAAAATAATAATACTTCAAGCATACTAACAAAGCAATTATGTCTTCTCAAAATATCATGGCCAAAGAAAGTTATCCCTACAAAATCATACAGTCTGGCTATGCTCTATCTTCACCACACAAAGTATTTAAATCATGAACAACCCCGATGACAAGCCAAGCAATTGTTTCATACTCTAACTTTTTTCAAAACTTTTTCAATCTTCTCGCAATACATGAGCTTGAGCCATGGATATAGAACTATAGGTGGAATAGAATGGTGGTTGTGGAGAAGACAAAAAGAGGGGAAGATAGTCTCACATCAACTAGGCGTATCAACGGGCTATGGAGATGCCCATCAATAGGTATCAATGTGAGTGTGTAGGGATTGCCATGCAACAGATGCACTAGAGCTATGAGTATATGAAAGCTCATAAAGAAACTAAGTGGGTGTGCATCCAACTTGCTTGCTCATGAAGACCTAGGGCAATTTGAGGAAGCCCATCATTGGAATATACAAGCCAAGTTCTATAATGAAAGATTCCCACTAGTATATGAAAGTGATAACATGAGAGACTCTCTATTATGAAGATCATGGTGCTACTTTGAAGCACAAGTGTGGTAAAAGGATAGTAACATTGTCCCTTCTCTCTTTTTCTCTTTTTTTATTTGGGCCTTTTCTCTTTTTATGGCCTCTTTTCTTTCTCTTTTTATTTGGGCTTCTTTGGCCTCTTTTATTTATTTTTCGTCCGGAGTCT
Source organism: Triticum monococcum (assembly GCA_034509565.1). Classification (NCBI taxonomy): domain Eukaryota; kingdom Viridiplantae; phylum Streptophyta; class Magnoliopsida; order Poales; family Poaceae; genus Triticum; species Triticum monococcum. The sequence goes on from CM067845.1 coordinate 415,578,189, forward strand.
CATCCCGACTTATGGGGGAATCATAGTCTCCATCATTCTTTCCTCACTTGTGAAAATGCTCTAAAAATGATGATCATCACATTTTTATTTTTCTTACAACTCAACAATTACAACTCGATACTTAGAACAAAATATGACTCTATATGAATGCCTCCGGCGGTGTACCGGGATATGCAATATGACAATGATGAATGTGTCATGATAAACGGAACGGTGGAAAGTTGCATGGCAATATATCTCGGAATGGCTACGGAAATGCAATAATAGGTAGGTATGGTGGCTGTTTTGAGGAAGGTATATGGTGGGTGTATGATACCGGCGAAAGGTGCACGGTATTAGAGAGGCTAGCAAAGGTGGAAGGGTGAGAGTGCATATAATCCATGGACTCAACATTAGTCATAAAGAACTCATATACTTATTGCAAAAATCTAGAAGTTATCAAAGCAAAGTATTACGCGCATGCTCCTAGGGGGATAGATTGGTAGGAAAAGACCATCGCTTGTCCCGACCGCCACTCATAAGGAAGACAATCAATAAATAAATCATGCTCCGACTTCATCACATAACGGTTCACCATACGTGCATGCTACGGGAATCACAAAATTTAACACAAATATTCTTTAAATTCACAACTACTCAACTATCATGACTCTAATATTATCACCTCCATATCTCAAAACAATTATCATGCTTCAATCTTTTCTTAGTATTCAACACACTCAAAAGAAACTTTCACAAATCTTGAATACCAAGCATATTATTATTAAGCAAATTACCATGCTATTAAGAGACTCTCAAAATAATTTAAGTGAAGCATGAGAGATCAATAGTTTCTTTAAAACAAACCCACCACCGTCCTCTAAAAGATCTAAGTGAAGCACATAGAGCAAAATTATAACGCTCAAAAGATATAAGTGAAGCACATAGAGCAAAACTACTTAGCTCAAAAGATATAAGTGAAGCACATAGAGTATTCTATCAAATTTTAATACATGTATGGCTCTCTCAAAAGGTGTGTACATCAAGAATGATTGTGGCATACTAAAACACAAAGACACAAATAATATAAGACGCTCCAAGCAAAACACATATCATGTTGGTGAATAAAAATATAGCTCCAAGTAAATTACCGATGGAAGTGGACGAAAGAGGGGATGCCTTCCGGGGCATCCCCAAGCTTTGACTTTTTGGTGTACTTGGATTATCTTGGGGGTTCCATGGGCATCCCCAAGCTTAGGCTCTTGCCACTCCTTGTTCAATAATCCATCAAAAGAATTCACCCACAACTTGAAAACATCACAACATAAAACTCAATAGAAATCTTGTGAGCTCCGTTAGAGAAAGAAAACAAAAGACCACTTCAAGGTACTGTAATGAACTCATTATTTATTTATATTGGTGTTAAACCTACTGTATTCCAAATTCTCTATGGATTATAAACTATTTTACTAGCCATAGATTCATCAAAATAAGCAAACAACACACGAAAAACAGAATCTGTCAAAAACAGAACAGTCTGTAGTAATATGTAACTAACGTAAACTTCTGGAACCCCAAAAATTCTAAAATAAGTTTCTGGACGTGAAGAATTTATCTATTAATCATCTTCAAAAATAATTAACTAAATAGCACTCTTCAAATAAAAATGACAGCAGTTCTCGTGAGCGCTAAAGTTTCTGTTTTTACAGCAAGTTCAACAAGACTTTCCCCAAGTCTTCCCAACGGTTCTACTTGGCACAAACACTAATTAAACACAAAAAACACAACCAAAAAAGAGGCTAAATAATTTATTTATTACTAAAGAGGAGCAAAAGGCAAGGAATAAAAATAAAATTGGGTTGCCTCCCTACAAGCGCTATCGTTTAACGCCCTAGCTAGGCATAAAAGCGAGGATAGATCTAGGTATTGCCATCTTTGGTAGGCAATCCATAAGTGGCTCTCATGATGGTTTCATATAGCAATTTTATTCTCTTTCTAGGAAAGCGTTTGATTCCCTTTTTTAATGGAAATTGAAATCTAATATTCCCTTCCTTCATATCAATAATCGCACCAATTGTTCTAAGGAAAGGTCTACCAAGAATAATAGGGCAAGAAGGATTGCAATCTATATTAAGAACAATGAAATCTACGGGCACATAATTCCTATTTGCAACAATAAGAACATCATTAATTCTTCCCATAGGTTTCTTAATAGTAGAATCCGCAAGATGCAAGTTTAGAGAGCAATCATCAAAATCACGGAAATCTAGTAAATCACACAAAGTTTTGGGGATAGTGGAGACACTAGCACCCAAATCACACAAAGCATAAAACTCATGATCTTTAATTTTAATTTTAATAGTTGGTTACCACTCATCATAGAGTTTTCTAGGGATAGAAACTTTCAACTCAAGTTTTTCTTCATAAGATTGCATCAAGGCATCAACAATATGTTCGGTGAAGGCTTTCTTTTGACTATAAGCATGTGGAGAATTTACCACGGATTGCAACAAGGAAATACAATCAATTAAAGAGCAACTTTCATAATTAAATTCCTTGAAATCCAATATAGTGGGTTTAGCAACATCTAGATTTTTATTTCTTTCAATCCCACTTTCATCAATTTCATCATAAAGATCTAAATACTCTGATTTTTTAGAACGTCTTCTATGTAAAGGAAGATCATATTCAGTTTCATCAAGATTCATATTGCAAAACAAAGATTTAATAGGAGACACATCAATACCTTTTAGATCTTCATCTTGATTTTCATAGGAATTGGGTTTAGCGGCCATCTTATTGACGAAGGTGGCTTGCATATCTGAAATTTCAGCAGTCATCTTTTCTTAACGAGCAATTTGGGATCTTGTACCATCAAATTCTTTAGACATATCATCAAGCTCTTTATTCATATAACTCATAAAACTTTTTTGTTCCTTAAGCTTGTTTCTAAAGAAATTATTATGCTCAAATTGCAAAACCATAAACTTCCTAACGTTGTTTTCGATCTCCTCTAACCTTTTAAGGTGAAGATCACCAAATCTCGGTTGAGCCACCGCGACAAACAAGCAATCCAACAAACGAGAAAACAAAAGGCAAGCGGGCAAAAAGAGGCAAATAGAGAGGGAGGATAGAGAGAGAGAGGGCGAATAAAACAGCAAGGGTGAAGTGGGGGAGAGGAAAACGAGAGGCAAATGGCAAATAATGTAATGCGAGAGATAGGGATTGTGATGGGTACTTGGTATGTTGACTTTTTGCGTAGACTCCCCGGCAACGGCGCCAGAAATCCTTCTTGCTACCTCTTGAGCTTGCGTTGGATTTCCCCGAAGAGGAAGGGATGATGCAGCAAAGTAGCGTAAGTATTTCCCTCGGTTTTTGAGAACCAATGTATCAATCCAGTAGGAGGCCACGCTCAAGTCCCTCGTACCTGCACAAAACGATAGCTACTCGCAACCAACGCGATTAGGGGTTGTCAATCCCTTCACGGTCACTTACGTGAGTGAGATCTGATAGATATAATATTTTTGGTATTTTTGGTATAGAGATGCAAAGTAAAAAGTAAAGGCAAAGTAAAAAAACAAAGCAAAATTAAAGTGATGGAGATTGATATGATGAGAATAGACCCGGGGGCCATAGGTTTCACTAGTGGCTTCTCTCAAGGGCATAAGTATTCTACGGTGGGTGAACAAATTACTGTTGAGCAATTGACAAAATTGAGCATAGTTATGAGAATATCTAGGCATGATCATGTACATAGGCATCACGTCCGTGACAAGTAGACCGAAACGATTCTGCATCTACTACTATTACTCCACACATCGACCGCTATCCAGCATGCATCTAGAGTATTAAGTTGAAAACAGAGTAACGCTTTAAGCAAGATGACATGATGTAGAGAGATAAATTCATGCAATATGAAATAAACCCCATCTTGTTATCCTCGATGGCAATGATACAATACGTGCCTTGCTGCCCCTTCTGTCACTGGGAAAGGACACCGCAAGATCGAACCCAAAGCTAAGCACTTCTCCCATGGCAAGAACTACCAATCTAGTTAGCCAAACCAAACGGATAATTCGAAGAGACTTGCAAAGATAACCAATCATACATAAAAGAATTCAGAGAAGATTCAAATATTATTCATAGATAGACTTGATCATAAACCCACAATTCATCGGTCTCAACAAACACACCGCAAAAAGAAGAAGATTACATCGAGTAGATCTCCACAAGAGAGGGGGAGAACTTTGTATTGAGATCCAAAGAGAGAGAAGAAGCCATCTAGCTAATAACTATGGACCCGAAGGTCTGAGGTAAACTACTCACACTTCATCGGAGAGGCTATGGTGATGTAGAAGCCCTCCGTGATGACGGCCCTCTCCGACGGAGCTCCAGAACAGGCACCAAGATGGGATCTCGTGGATACAGAAAGTTGCGGCGGTGGAATTAGGTTTTTGGCTCCTGTTCTGATCGTTTGGGGGTACGTAGGTATATATAGGAGGAAAGAGTACGTTGGTGGAGCACCGAGGGGCCCACGAGGTAGGGGGCGCGCCCTAGGGGGGTGGGCGTGCCCCCCCACCCTCGTGACCGCCTCTTTGACTCCTTGGAGTAGGGTCCAAGTCTCCTGGATCACGTTCGGTGATAAAATCACGTTCCAGAAGGTTTTATTTCGTTTGGACTCCGTTTGATATTCTGTTTCTTCGAAATACTGAAATAGGCAAAAAACAACAATTCTGGGCTGGGCCTCCGGTTAATAGGTTAGTCCCAAAAATAATATAAAAGTGGAAAATAAAGCCCAATATAGTCCAAAATAGTAGATAATATAGCATGGAGCAATCAAAAATTATAGATACGTTGGAGACGTATCAGGTTTTGAGACGAAACTCCACGCGCTTGAATCGCCTGATTCCGATAAACAAGCGAAAAGTTATACTAGAATGAAAGAGTTAAATGCACTGGAGGTCCTAAAAGTTTCATCTGGGTGTCACTTTAGTCCTAATTCTTCCAAAATGCACCTTTAGGTCCTAATTCTTTAGTAAGTGGCTCATCCAAGGTCCTTTTTTCACAAGCGCTTGCTAACCTGCCTGCGTGGCACATTGACCCATGCCACATCGACAGAGGGCCCAACTGCTTGGCGAGAAAAATACATTGGAGGTCCTAAAAGTTTCTGGGCAGTGTAACTTTAGTCCTACTTCTTTCAAAATGCACGTTTAGGTCCTAATTCTATAGTAATTGGTTCACAAGAGGTCCTTTTTTGCACGATCATTCGCTGACATGCTTGGTTGTGCGTTGGCCCGCTGAGGATGCTCCAACGCTCCTCTTCATCACCCGCTTCCCCGTTGCCCTAGCCATGGCAACATTGTGGGCACGAGAGGGAGAGAGAGAGAGAGAGATTCGGCAGGGACCAGGAAATGTCAAGAGGGGAGGATTACAAGGGTATTTTTGTCAAAAAAAGAGCAACTACAGCGGCCTCTAAGTTGACGTGGCATGGGTCAACATGTCACACAAGCAGGTCAGTGAACGATTGAGCAAAACAGGACCTCGGGTGGACCACTTACCATAGAATTAGGATCTAAACGTGCATTTTGAAAGAAGTAGGACTAAAGTGACACTGCCAAGAAACTTTTAGGAACTCTAGTGTATTTTTCTCGCCTGGCGGTTGGGACCTCAGTCGGCGTGGCATCGGTTAACGCGCCACGTGGGCAGGTCAGTGAGCGCTTGTGAAAAAGGACCTCGTATGAACCACTTACTACAGAATTAGGACCTAAAGGTGCATTTTGGAAGAATTAGGACTAAAGTGACAAAACGACAAAACTTTTAGGACGTCCAGTGCATTTAACTCAGAATGAAAATCGGATCAGAAATCGCGATCAGAAATAATCGCGGAAAATCCGAGAAAAAGAAAAACGACGAACAGATTAACGAACGAACGTTCATTTTTTGTAACTAACCGATGAACATGTCCGTTAAAATGAACGAACGCTCGCTAAATAGACTAAACCAAAAAAAACCGATCTAACAAAAAACCAGATCTAAAAACGGTCGAAAACCGGCGGGAAAACTGAACGGTTTCCCGGGAAAAACCGGCGGCGGCGCGGCGCGGCGGCGGCAGCTAGGGCGCGGCTAGGGTTAGGGTTTGGTGCGGGGTGGGCTTGGGGCTCGGGGTCGGCTCCTTATAAAGGCCCGGCGGACAGAGTCCTGGCCGGTTACGGCCCAAGGTCGGTTTCGTGTTTTTAAAATAATTTCACGCGGAAAAACAAACAAAAGAAATACTGAACGGACTCCAAAATTCTCAAAATAAATTTTCCCCGGCTTGTAAAATCAAGCCGCACACGAGGAACATTTATTTGGGGCCTAAATGCAATTTTGAAAAACGCGCATTTTTCCTAAATGAAAATAAAATAGCCAAAAATCTCCAAAATAAAATCTTATTTGATTTCATTATTAAATCCTCAATACTTCTTTATTTTGGGAAAGTCATTTTATTCCCTCTCTCATATTTGTATAATAGAAATAATTGAAGATAAAATATATAAAATCAAATGATCCTATTTTCAAAATTTGAGAAAATTTAAATATGAAATAACGAAATCTCCAACTCTCTCTGTGGGTCCTTGAGTTGCGTAGAATTTCTAGGATCAGACCAAAGGCAAAAAATATGATATGCAGTGATGATCTAATGTATAACATTCCAAATTGAAAATTTGGGATGTTACAAATGGCCCCCGGTGATACGTCTCCAATGTATTTATAATTTTTGATTGCTCCATGCTATTATATTATCTATTTTTGATGTTAATGGGCTTTATTTTACACTTTTATAACATTTTTGGGACTAACCTACTAACCGGAGGCCCAGCCCAAATTGCAGTTTTTTTTCCTATTTTAGGGTTTCGAAGAAAAGGAATATCAAACGGAGTCCAAACGGAATGAAACCTTCGGGACATGATTTTCTCAAAAAACGTGATCCAGGAGACTTGGAGTGGTCGTCAAGAAACAAGGGAGGAAGGCACGAGGCAGGGGCGCGCCCTCCACCCTCGTGGGCCCTCCGTTGCTCCACCGACGTACTTCTTCCTCCTATAAATATCCACGTACCCCCCAAACATCCAGGAGCACCACGAAAACCTAATTCCACCGCCACAACCTTCTGTACTCGAGAGATCCCATCTCGGGGCCTTTTCCGGAGCTCCACCGGAGGGGGCATTGATCATGGAGGGCCTCTACATCAACTCCATGGCCTCTCCAGTGATGTGTGAGTAGTTTACTTCAGACCTACGGGTCCATAGTTATTAGCTAGATGGCTTCTTATCTCTCTTTGGATCTCAATACAAAGTTCTCCTCAATTTTCTTGGAGATCTATTTGATATAATCTTCTTTGCGGTGTGTTTGTCGAGATCCGATGAATTGTTGGTTTATGATCCAGATTATCTATGAACAATATTTGATTCTCCTCTGAATTATTTTATGTATGATTGGTTTATCTTTGCAAGTCTCTTCGAATTATCATTTTGGTTTGGCCTACTAGATTGATCTTTGTTGCAATGGGAGAAGTGCTTAGCTTTGGGTTCAATCTTGCGGTGTTCGATCCCAGTGACAGAAATGGAATCGATACGTATCGTATTGTTGCCATCGAGGATAAAATGATGGGTTTTATATCATATTGCATGAGTTTATCCCTCTACATCATGTCATCTTCCTTAAAGCATTACTCCGTTCTCTTGAACTTAATACTCTAGATGCATGCTGGATAGCGGTCGATGTGTGGAGTAATAGTAGTAGATGTAGGCAGGAGTCGGTTTACTTGTCTCGGACGTGATGCCTATATACATGATCATACCTAGATATTCTCATAACTATGCTCAACTCTATCAATTGCTCGACAGTAATTCGTTTACCCACCATAATACTTATGCTCTTGAGAGAAGCCACTAGTGAAACCTATGCCCCCCCGGGTCTACCTTCCATCATATTAATCTTCCAATACTTAGTTATTTCCTTTGCCGTTTTTTACTTTGCATCTTTATTTCTCTTTATCATAAAAATACCAAAAATATTATCTTATCATATCTATCAGATATCATTCTCGTAAGTGACCGAGAAGGGCTTGACAACCCCTTTATCGCGTTGGTTGCGAGGTTCTTATTTGTTTGTGTAGGTGCGTGGGACTTGAGCGTGATCTCCTACTGGATTGATACCTTGGTTCTCGAAAATTGAGGGAAATACTTACGCTGCTTTATTGCATCACCCTTTCCTCTTCAAGGGAAAACCAACGAAGTGCTCAAGAGGTAGCACCCGGGTCTTCTTTCTCATATATTTGCCTTACGATCTACTCTTCCTATGCATTTTTATTCAGATCTATTAAACCAAAAATACAAAAATACCTTACTGCAATTTATTTTATTTGGCGTTCGATCTATCAATCTACTACAATTTACCTCACGCCTGTTTCCCTATCTTGAGGCGCCGTACCCCGGAAGGGATTGACAACCCCTTTAACACGTCGGGTTGCGAGGTGTTGTTATTTGTGTGCAGGTGCTGCTTATGTTGTGTTGCTTGTTTCTCCTATTGGTTTGATACCTTGGTTTCATAACTGAGGGAAATACTACCATCGCCGTGCTACATCATCCCTCCCTCTCCAAGGAAATACCGACGTAGTTCTAGCTACCATCAAGGAGAATTTCTGGCGCCGTTGCCGGGGAGGATCAAGTCAAGATAGTTTCCCGTCAACTCACCAATTTTGGGCGCCATTGCCGGGGAGGATCTACAACATATAGTAGGTTCCTAATCACAAATCTCATCTCCTCGCAATTTACAATATTTTCCATTTTCCTCTCGTTTTCCTCTCCCCCACTTCACAAAAAATTGCCGTTTTATTCGCCCCTCTTGTTCCGTTTGCCGTTTTCTTACCGGAACTGTTTTTGAGTGCAATCTTGTTGTGTTGTCATCATGACTCAAGAGAACACCAAGTTTGTGCTTTATCAAATACCAACAATGATGATTTTATTGGCACTTCGCTTGCTCCTCCCGCCACTAGTGCGGAGACTTGTGATATTAATACTTCTTTGCTGAATCTTGTTATGAAACACCAATTTTCCGATACTCCTAATGAGGATGTCGCGTCCCATCTTAATACCTTTGTGGAATTATGTGATAGGCAAAAAAAAGGATGTGGACAATGATGTGGTCAAGATGAAATTATTTTTGTTCTCTTTGCGTGATTCTGCAAAAATTTGGTTCTCTTCTTTGCCTCGCAATAGTATCGATTCTTGGAATAAGTGCAAAGATGCTTTTATCACTAAGTATTTTCCTCCCGCAAAAATTATTTCCCTTAGAACCCAGATCATGAATTTCAAGCAACTTGAACATGAGCATGTTTTGCAATCTTGGGAAAGGATGAAAATGATGCTAAGGAATTGCCCAACTCATGGGTTAAATCTTTGGATGATCATACAATTTTTTTACACGGGATTGAATTTTGTTTCTCGTAATCTTTTAGATTCCATCGCGGGTGGTACTTTTATGGAAATTACTTTGGGTGAAGCCACCAAATTGCTTGATAATATCATGGCAAATTATTCACAATGGCATACCGAAAGGGCTCCTACCACTAAAAATGTTAATTCTGTTGAAGAAATTTCTTCTTTGAGTGAAAAAGTTGATGCTCTTGTGAAATTGGTTGCTAGTAGAAGTGCTCCTATTGATCTTAATGATATGCCTTTGTCTACTTTGATTGAGCAAAATAGTGATGCTATTGATGTGAATTTTATTTCTCGCAATAATTTCGACAATAATGCTTATAGAGGTAATGTTAATCCTAGTCCTTTTCCTAGTAATCCCTCTAACAATTATGGCAATTCCTATGGAAATCAATCTTATAATAATAATAGGAACACCTCTGACCTTGAGAACAATATTAAATAATTTATCAACACACAAAAAGTTTTTAACATTTCCATAGAAGAAACGTTGAACAAGATTGATGATTTGTCTAGAAGTGTTGATAGAATTTCTCATGATGTGGAAAATCTCAAGATGAAAATTTTTGTGCCTAAATTAGATGAATCAATTAAATCTCTTTATGTTTCTATGGATGAAAGTAAGAAAAGAACTACTATGCTTTGAGCTAAAAGAGAATTTTTGGAAAAAGCCTTTTCTAGTGATTATTCTTGCAAAAGTGATGAAGATCTTAAAATGATTGGTGTTTATTCTATTGATTCCTTGTTTTTTAAAGTTAAGAATGTTGAAAAAGGGACTGGATAAGAGTCAACTTTAGGTAGAAGGCGTCCCAATATTTCGGAGGGTGAAAATCTTGTTGAGAAAATTGATGAAAGTGGGTTTGGAGAGGTCAAAACTTTAGCTAGTGATGCACCCACTATTTTGGATTACAAATACTTCAATTATGATAGTTGCTCTTTGATTGATTGTATTTCTTTGTTGCAATCCATGATAAATTCACCCCATGCTTATGAATAAAATAAAGCTTTTACTAAACATATTGTTGATGTTATGATGAAAGCTTTGGAAGAAAAGTTGGAATTAGAAGTTTCAATTCCTAGAAAATTGTATGATGAGTGGGAACCTACTATCAAAGTCAAGGTTAAAAATTATGAGTGTTTTGCTTTGTGTGACTTGAGTGCTAGTGTTTCCATAATTCCGAAATCTTTATGTGATGTGCTTGGTCTTACCAATCTTGGAAAATGTTCCTTGAATTTGCACTTGGCGGATTCTACTATTAAAAAGCCTATGGGAAGAATTAATGATGTTCTTATTATTGCAAATAGGAATTATGTGCCCATAGATTTTATTGTTCTTGATATTGATTGCAATCCGTCTTATCCTCTTATTCTTGGTAGACCGTTTTTACGCACTATCGGTGCCATGATTGATATGAAAGAAGGCAGTATTAAGTTCCAATTTCCTTCAAGGAAAGGTATGGAACACTTTACTAGAACTAGAATTAATCCACCTTATGAATCAATCACGAGGGCATCTTATGGATCTCGAACCAAAGATGACAAAACTTAGATCCTTGCTTTATGCCTAGCTAAGGGCGTAAAACTATAGTGCTTGTTGGGAGGAAACCCAATGAATAAAATTTATTTTTTGCTTTTTGCTTTCTGTTCTTCAGTGTTAGCACAATTATTCTACTTTTATAATTGTTTTTTATGTTTTAATTAGGTTTTTATGACAAGTAAAGCCTTTAGGATCTTCTTGGGTGATAGTTGTTTGATCTTGCTGAAAAACAGAAGATTTTACGCTCATGAAATTAATTTTCATTTTTTTTACCATAGGGTGATAAAATAGCATTCCAATTATAGTATATCAATATAAAAATTTCTTAGGTCTTCCTAATTTTTCCGACTTTTTTGTGTTACAGAAGTATTCGAAATAGTCAGATTGCTACAGACTGTTCTGTTTTGATAGATTCTGTTTCTTTGTGTTGTGTGCTTATTTTGATGGCTCTATGGTTTTCTTTGATGAGTTTTTGCCATAGAAAAGTTGGAATACAATATATATAATACAAAAACAAAATATTAATTGGTTTGTACATCACTTATAGTACTGGTTTATTATTCTTATACTAATGGATCTCACGAAGGCTTTGTTGAGTTTTGTGTGATTGAAGTTTTCAAGTTTTGGGTTATCGTATGATGGATGAAGGGAGGATGTAAGAGCCTAAGCTTGGGGATGCCCCAACATCCCAAGCTATTATCCAAGAATGATCAACCGACTAAGCTTGGGGATGCCCCCGAGTGGCATCCCCGCTTTCTTCCAACAACTATCAGTATTTTACTTGAGACTATATTTTTATTCATCACATGATATGTGTTTTTCTTGGAGCGTCTTGTATGATCTGCGTCTTTTCTTGTTTTATTTTTTATTTTAAGTCATCAATCCTTGCTGGACACACATATTTGAGAGATCAAAATTATGTCATGACTTGTTAGAATTGCTCTCTATGCTTCACCTAAATCTTTTATGAGCTAGGACTTGCTCTAGTGCTTCACTTATATCTTTTTTAGCATGGTGTGTTTTGCTATTTTTAAAGAAATGCTCCCTTGCTTCACTTAGATTTGTTTGAGAGTTAGTGAAAATTTTAAGAAATTCTCTCTTGCTTCACTTAAATTATTTTGAGAGAAAGAAAATTCGTTATGCTCATGATCTTCACTTATATTAGTTTGAGCTTATGAAAAGAAACACATGAAAATTAGTGCCAAAGTGATAGATATCCAAGAAGGATAAAGAAAAATAAAATGTCATGAAGATCATTGGACAAAATAAACTTGATTCTTAGTAATAGTTTTGAGATATGATGATGTGATATGTGAGTCATCTTGATGAGTAATTATGCTCTAGTAAGAATATTGGTGTTAAGGTTCGTGATTCCCTATGCATGCACAAAAGTCAATGATCATGTAATGAAAATTATATCCTACTTGTGGTGCATTATTCGGTGTTAATTATTCTTAATGCTTGCTTATGAGATTATTCGTTCCTTGGTTGGCCGCTTCTCAATCTTCTTGCTAGCCTTCATTTTGCACTAAGTATGACCTCTACTTGTGCATCCAAAATCCTTTAAACCAGTTTTGCCACATGAGTCCACTATATCTACCTATATGTGGTATTCTTTCGCCGTTCTAAGAAAATTTGCATGTGCCATCTCTAATTTTCAAAATAAACTTCTCTTTTGTGTGTTTGTTTCGCTCGCGGAGCGGTGAGGGGTGGCTAATATTTTCCATGCTAGATGTGTTATTCTCAAGATGAGTGTTTATTCACACTGGTGCGCGTGGGTCCTAAACAGACGGTTTTTAACCCTTTACGCAATGTCATTTGGAACCGTCGCCAAGTGAGTGTGGGCGATAGGACGGTCCTTACCACACGACCCAGAAACCGTCGGGGATATGCCCTCCTGGCACGCAGGCTCGGCAAAATGAGAACATGTGCGACCGACAAGGGCTCAAATACGGAAATACTTACATTAGAGCTAAAAAAATACAATTATACGGCAAAATTGTTTACGGTCGCAAGTACATCCCACATAGTCAGTCCCCGCTAAACGTTTCCGTTCGTATGTACGTCCCACATAGTCGCTACAAGGAATACGTTTCCGTTCACAGGTACATCACACACAATTTTTCTCGTTAAATCGTTTGCATTATTGAATGTATCACACACGATGCGTAGAAGAAACTTTGTGGCAAAGGCTATCCATCACACACACTTTTTATGTGGTAAACATTTGCGCAAGGTGGCCTAACACAAACAGTTTTCAAGAGAAAGCCGTGTGTGTAGTGGAGATTGATCGCACACGTAGTGGATCCTAGAAACGTTTCTGATCTCCACGTATATCGCACACGTTTCATTTTCGCAAACCATGTGCAGTGTAATCCCTAATTATTCCATAATTAATCCAATTAATCCCTAATTTAAAAATCACATTATTTGAATTTGAAAGTAGGCAATCACTTATTTCATATCCAACCATGTTTATTACAAATATAGGTTCAACCACGAATCCATAATTCGATGCACATGTACATATACTGAAGAACTACAGAAGCACCAAGTAAAGAATGATGAACCACAGTTGTACTAAAGACTGTAAATAAAGAGGCGAAAGACATTCTCGTTGTTGGAGAAGGTGAAGCAGAATGCCCATATTGTGCCCTCCTCCATGCGTAAGGCGCGCAAGACTCTAGGCCAACCCCTTGTGATGGCTGCACGTCCATCCTTCACTGTCTTCATTAGGACTTCTTGATGCTCATTGTAGTTTGGTTGAAATACTTTAACCTTCATTGCATGTCCACCAATCATGTACTTTGCGAGGTAATCTTGAATGAACTGCTTCGGGAACCACTGGGAACGAAAAAGATTCAGACCTTGTTGTCTAACAACTCATTATGGGTAGTAAAAAGAGAAGGCTATAGAGTTTGTAGTTACCATCCTACAGCTCACTGTTGTGTTGGATAGAGCATAAACAAATAATTTGCTTGCCACCATTCATATCTTTTTGCTAATAATCCTTATCAGTTTCCTCACTTGATGCTTGTTCATCAATATCTCATTTCCCCATACGCAAAAAGGGTCGATGCGTGGATCCTTGCCAAGGGCATATGTACCTACAAGCAACAAGTCAATATTAGAAGATAACTAGTGTCCGGGCCTGGATCTATATGCACTACATTATGGAACGACGGGGGGAGTACAAGCCGAGGGATGAAGCTAACCTCGGCGGAAAATGGTGGCCACTCCTGTTGTTGTCCTGCATAATTAGTGGAAAGGCATGATAAGTACAACAATCTTAACATCAAACAAATATAGCAAAGGTAAACAACATCATCTGCAAATGATAGCTTGAATGTGTTGGTTTCAGCATGCTGTTAAAGCAGATATAAAATGGAAGGCAATGTTACCGACAGCAGGCTTAACAGCCATCAAATATTGCAATTCGAACTGGTATTGTTGAAAATGAATAGAACGTAGGTAATGCTTATACATCACACTGGATAAATGTGTAAAACTGAAATAAAGGGCATGTGTTAACTACACCAGGAATAACTGGAACCAAATATAGCCGTTCAAACTGGTATTGATATAGTCGAGCAGCACAGTTCCGACTTGCACATAATGAACACCACATTGTGAATGACTGAAATAAACAAGGCATAAATGACCAGTATAACAACCAAATATAGCCATTGAAAACTGGACAGAGTCTCGCTGCAACCAACCTAACAAGCAAATACAGATAAACAGGGCATATGCTTGAAAACTGGACAAATGCTCGCTGCAACCAACCTAACAAGCAGATAAAGATAAACAAGGCATCTGCTTGATAACTGGACAAATGCTAAAAAAGCAACCTAACAACCAAATACAGATAAACAAGGCATCTGCTTGATAAATGGACAAATGATAAAAAAGCAACCTAACAACCAAATACAGATAAACAAGGCATCTGCTTGATAACTAGACAAGTGCTAAAAAAAGCAACCTAACAACCAAATATAGATAAACAAGGCATCTCCTTGATAACTGGACAAATACTCACTGCAATCATACTAAGAACCAAATACAGATAAACAAGGCATCTGCTCGAAAACTGAAAAATGCTCACTCAAACCAACCTAACAACCAAATATAGATAAACAAGGCATCTACTCACTATAAACAACAAAATATACCCATTCATGAAACTAAAGTGGACAATTCATACTTAAACATCACATAGACCTATTGAACAATACATTTTTGCATAACTGAAATAATTAAACACGACACAGTTAAAGGACCGCATGACAAATGCTACTACAACAAAGGATACGGGTTGGCAAGCTAGAAAAGGTAAGATTTGCTGATAGAATGTTGCCTCACATTTCATGCACAGGATCCTTCCAGTTGGAAGAGCACAGACCCATGGTGCGCTCTCTGATGTCACAGATGGGCTATTTCACCTTGGGAAGAACCTTCGTGGGTGCCCTCTGAGGGAGTTCTGGGCTAAGGGGTCCTCGGGCGTCTGACCTATTGGATATGGGCCGGACTGATGGGCTGTGAAGACACGAGGCCGAAGACTCTGCCCGTGTCCGGATGGGCCTCTCCTTGACGTGGAGGGAAAGCATGGAGACCAAAAATGAATATTCCTTTCTTTGTAACCGACCTTGTGTAACCCTAGATCCCTCCTGTGTCTATATAAACCAGAGGGCTAGGTCCGTAGATAGATCCCTCATAATCATAGCCAGGCTAGACTTTTAGGGTTTAGCCATTACGATCTTGAGGTAGATCAACTCTTGTAATACTCATATTCATCAAGATCAATCAAGCAGGAAGTAGGGTATTACCTCCATAGAGAGGGCCCGAACCTGGGTAAACATTATGTCCCCCGTCTCTTGTTACCATCGATCCTAGACGCACAGTTCAGGACCCCCTACCCGAGATCCGCCAGTTTTGACACCGACATTGGTGCTTTCATTGAGAGTTCCACTGTGCCGTCAAAATATAGGATCGATGGCTCGCCTTGTTCTCAAGGACAAAGTCACCTCCGGAGGAGCACTGGCCCCAGGCCAAACCCTCCGGCTGGGCGGCTTCATTATGACCGCCCGTTTGGCCATTAAGCCGACGAAGACTTCTCGGGTCATCAAAAATCCTCTTCAGGTTGACTCTAAGTACTCCAATCAGATTGATCCGGTGGAGTTGTCGTATTTAAACGAGCTCCTAGATTGCATCGCTGCCCTGGGGATCGCTACGGACTATGATCGGATTGGGCTTATACCCGACCAGAGAGAAATTAAAACTCCGCCGATCACCCATCAAGTAGCGGTAGTAGAGGAGCAAGACGACAACTCTTCCTCTATATTAAGGACGAACTACGTTCGGATCTCTGAACTTGAAGAGCCGAACACCTATCTGCATAAAGACAGGTCGTGTCCTCCGAACATAGAATCGGACGACAAGCCCAAAAAATCAGCTGACAACCCGGGGCCCGAACTACTAAATCCGGAGATTCTTCAAACTCTGGATCCTAATTTGGGTCATGGTTCAGACTTCAATCCACCCACCCACCCAGACATAAGCACTCTCAGGGGCATACAACAGTAGTATAAGGAAACGGCCCACCACTTCTGGGCCAAATTCCTCCTTGTCAAAGATAAGATTGAAGATTGCCACGACGAAGATGCGATCACAGTGTTCCACAGCAATTGCACGAATGAAGGAATCCCTAACCCATCAACCGTTTTCACATAACACGCTTCACAGACTTGGCAACCATAGTATACAAGTACTGCGCAATGGAAAGCGCCTGGAAAACTCAGGCAGCCGGCTAGGAACCGCCGGTTTCCACCCAACCCCTTGTTCAGCTGAAAAGGACGCACCCTAGTGGCACGCCCGGCCCAATAACAAAGAAATATAAGCCCATTACGGAACGTGGAACCGTTCTGGAGGGATGGCTCGACGGACCATGCAAGCTACACACAACACCATATACTATATCAACTCACAGCCTTAGAGCATGTTGGATACTCCGGCAAGTGGCCAAGAGCGGTGAGGATATCCTCACCAAAAATAACCCAGAGCAATATACTCCAGAAGCCAACGACCCCAGAGTACTGATGGTCTTCAAAACCTTCGCTTCAAACAATAAGCGTAAAAGGGAGCGACCTTGCCGAAGTTTGCCAAATCGCAGCAACAAACCCTTGGAACGACACAGACATAACTTTCAATGCCGAGGACGAACCAAAATTCAGGACAATTCAGGCACCAGCCGCCTTGGTCCTCAATCTAATCGTGGACGGCTTCCGACTCACCAAGGTTCTCATGGACGGCGGCAGCGGACTAAATCTCATCTACAAGGATACACTCAGTAAAATGGAAATAGACAAGAGCCGCATCAAGCAAAGTAGCATGACCTTCCGGGGAATTATTCCCAGTCGGGAGGCGCGATGCACGGGAAAAATCACACTCGACGTGGTGTTCGGCACACCGGAGAACTATCGTACCGAAGAACTAACCTTTCAAGTGGCCCCTTTCAACAGCGGATATCACGCCCTATTGGGGCGGGACACATTTACATGCTTCCAGGCTATACCTCACTATGGGTATATGAAGCTCAAGATGCCACGGCCCAATGGCATAATCACTCTCGCTAGTGATCCGGACATAGCACTCCACGCCGAAAACAAAACCGCATCGCTGGCCCTTAAGGCATTATCTGAAGCCCTCGCGGCCAAAGAATTAACCGCATTACGCTCCATGGTGGATAAGGACGACGTAATCTTGGACAAACGACCCAAATACACCTCCTTCAAACCAGCAGAAGAAATAGTCAAATTCCAAGTCCATCCAATAGACCCCAAGAAGACAACATCTATTGGGGCACAACTGGACCCAACGGTCGACACCGTGGTACGAGAATTTCTGCGCGACAACTGGGATATATTTGCATGGCACCCTTCTGATATGCCAGGAATTCCATGCAGATTGGCCGAACACAGCCTCAACATATTGCAGGGATTTAAACCGGTCAAAGAAACACTACGGCGTTTTTCCAAACCCAAATGTCAAGCAATGGGGGAGGAGCTAGCCAAGCTAATCAAGGCCGGATTCATTAGAGAAATAAAACACCCGGACTGGCTACCAAACTTGGTGATGGTGCCAAAGAAGGATAAATCCTGGCGCCTGTGCGTCGATTTCAAAGACCTCAATAAGGCCTGCCCTAAGGATCCATTCCCCCTCCCCCGCATCGACCAGATTATCGATGCCACCACAGGACACAATTCGTTATGCTTCGTCGACGCATATTACGGATACCATCAAATCAAAATGAAGGAGTCCGATCAAGCCGCAACGGCATTCATTACCCCATACGGGCCATTCTGCTTCAACACCATGCCCTTTGGACTCCAAAACACAGGGGCCACCTACCAACGCATGATTCAAACATGCCTGGAGAAACAGATCGGGAAGACAATTGAAGCATATGTGGACGACGTCGTCATTAAAACTAGGCACGTCGACTCACTAATAGACGATACACATCTTACATTCGACAACCTCCATGCATATGACAAAAAGCTCAATCCGTACAAGTGTGTTTTCGACGTTCATGCTGGAAAGCTACTGGGCTTCATCGTTTCCAAGAGAGGAATTGAAGCAAATCCAGCCAAAATCCGAGCCTTGTCGCAATTAGCTACACCAACGGACCTTAAACAGGTCCAAAAATTCACTGGGTGTGTGGCAGCGTTAAGCCGCTTTATCTCCAGATTGGGGGAAAAGCATTGCCATTGTATCGCCTCCTCCGGTGCACCGATCACTTCGAGTGGACGGATGCGGCAACAGCCGGACTTGAAGAAATAAAAACCCTTCTGGTGAGCAACCCAATCCTGGCCGCACCAAACGTCGGTGAACCCATGTTATTATACATATCGGCAACACACCAGGTGGTGAGCGCCGTGCTCGTCGTGGAACGAGAGCATGACGGACACAAATTCCCACTTCAAAAGCCGGTATATTACGTATCCACTGTCCTCACACCATGCAAATCCCGGTACCCTCATTATCAAAAGATAGCATACGCGGTCTTCATGGCATCCCGGAAGCTATGACACTACTTCCAAGAATGTTCTATCACTGTGGCTTCCGAAGTACCACTCAATGATATAATAAACAGCCACGATGCTACGGGCCGGATAGCCAAATGGGCCATTGAGCTCCTTCCATTCGACATAACATACAAACCGTGCCGAGCCATCAAATCCCAAGTACTGGCGGACTTCGTTGCCGAATGGACAAAGGCCGAACAACCTAAAGAGTACGACACATATTCCAATTGGGTTATGTATTTTGATGGTTCCAAAATGCTGGCAGGACTAGGAGCGGGCGTCTTTTTACCGTCCCCCACTGGAGACGTAGTCCAGTACGTACTCCAAATATTATACACAGACTCCAACAACGCAGCCGAATACGAAGCCTTATTACATGGTCTCCGAGTGGCTGTCTCTATGGGTGTACAACGCCTGCAAGTGTGCGGGGACTCAAACCTTGCAATATCTCAAATAAATGGAGATTTTGATGCCAAATATCCGAAGATGGCGGCTTACCACAACGCCGTCCTAAAAATACCAGCTCGATTTGAGGGGCTTGAGTTTCATCATGTGGCTCGAGAAAGCAATCAAGCGGCGGACGTCCTCGCTCGCATTGGCGCCAAGCGCGACCCCGCCCCACCTAATATCTTTCTAGAAAGGCTCTTTAATCCGTCCGTGGTGTGGCAAGGGGAGAGCGGTAACACCAGTCCGGATCCAAACACAACCCCAGCCTCCAAACAAAACGATATCATCGGGGGCTCAGTCACTGAAATAACACCGTCGGCCCATCTAATCATGGCAGTCATTGCCCCATGGACCGAACCCTTCTTGGCCTACCTCAATAGGAAGGAACTCCCCGAGGACCAGAATGAGGCTCGCCACATTGTTCGGCGCTCGAAGGCCTACAAACTTCATGAAGGAGATTGATGACCCACATGTATAGGGGATCTATCGCAGTCCTTTCGATAAGTAAGAGTGTCGAACCCAATGAGGAGCAGAAGGAAATGATAAGCGGTTTTCAGCAAGGTATTCTCTGCAAGTACTGAAATAAGTGGTAACAGTTAGTTTTGTGAGAAGATAATTTGTAAAGAGCAACAAGTAACAAAAGTAAATAAAGTGCAGCAAGGTGGCCCAATCCTTTTTGTAGAAAAGGACAAGCCTATACAAACTCTTATATAAGGAAAAGCGCTCCCGAGGACACATGGGAATATCGTCAAGCTAGTTTTCATCACGTTCATATGATTCCCGTTCGGTACTTTGATAATTTGACATGTGGGTGGACCGGTGCTTGGGTGCTGTTCTTACTTGAACAAGCATCCCACTTATGATTAACCTCTATTGCAAGCATCCGCAACTACAAAAAAAGTATTAAGGTAAACCTAACCATAGCATGAAGCATATGTATCCAAATCAGCCCCTTACGAAGCAACACATAAACTAGGGTTTAAGCTTCTGTCACTCTAGCAACCCATCATCTACTTATTACTTCCCAATGCCTTCTTCTAGGCCCAAATAATGGTGAAGTGTTATGTAGTCGACGTTCACATAACACCACTAGAGGCTAGACAACATACATCTCATCAAAATATCGAACGAATACCAAATTCACATGACTACTAATAGCAAGACTTCTCCCTTGTCCCCAGGAACAAACGTAACTACTCACAAAGCATAAACATGTTCATAATCAGAGGGGTGTTAATATGTATATAGGATCTGAACATATGATCTTCCAGCAATTAAAACAACTAGCATCAACTACAAGGAGTAATTAACACTACTAGCAATCTACTAGCACCAATCCCGGACTTGGAGATAAGAATTGGATACAAGAGATGAACTAGGGTTTTGAGATGAGATGGTGCTGATGAAGATGTTGATGGAGATTGCCCTCTCCTGATGAGAGGAGTGTTGGTGATGACGATGGCGATGATTTCCCCCTCCGGGAGGGAAGTTTCCCCGACAGAACAGCTCTGTCAGAGCCCTAGATTGGTTCCGCCAAGGTTCCGCCTTGTGGCGGCGGAGTTTCGTCCCGAAAGGTTGCTTCCCCTTTTTTTTCTCGACGAAAGACTTCATATAGCAGAAGATGGTCATCGGAGAGCCACTAGGGGGCCCACGAGGTAGGGGGCGCGCCCTAGGGGGGGGCGGGGCGCCCCCCACCCTCGTGGACTGGGTGTGGCCCCCCTGGTCTTCATCTTTGGCAAGGATTTTTCATTATTTATTATAAGGTATTCCGTGGAGTTTCAGGACTTTTGGAGTTGTGCAGAATAGGTCTCTAATATTTGCTCCTTTTCCAGCCCAGAATTCCAGCTGTCAGCATTCTCCCTCCTTATGTAAACCTTGTAAAATAAGAGAGAATAGCCATAAGTATTGTGACATAATGTGAAATAACAGCCCATAATGCAATAAATATCGATATAAAAGCATGATGCAAAATGGACGTATCAACTCCCCCAAGCTTAGACCTCACTTGTCCTCAAGAGAAAGCCGATAACAACAAATATGTCCCCATGTTTAGAGGTAGGGGCGTCGATAAAAATAAAATACGGACATGAAGGCATCATGATTATTCTCATAACGGCAACATATATAGATATTGTCATATGATTACTTGTGTTCTAGTGATGATCTATTCACAATGCAAAAGTATGAATCAAAAACCTTATTGAGAACCAACAAACTATAACCTCAGTCATTGAAGCAATTGCAATTTATCATAACATCAGAAAGTGTCTATGTCAGGGCTAAAAAGCAAGTCCACATACTCAACTATCATCTAGTCCTTCATAGTTGCTAACACTCACGCAATACTTGTGGTTATAGAGTTTTAATCGGACACAGAGAAAGATAGGGGCTTATAGTTTCGCCCCACAACATTTTACCTCGAGGGTAATGTCAACAATAATAACTCTTGCCCCCCTACATCCAATTAGATATATCTATCAGGATCTTTCCAACACACTGTGCTTGCCAAAGGATAAAATGTAAAAAGGAAAGGTGAAGATCACCATGACTCTTGCATAAGGTAGAAGATAATAATAGAAGATAGGCCCTTCGCAGAGGGAAGCAGAGGTTGCCATGCGCTTTTATGGTTGGATGTACAAAATCTTAATGCGAAAGAACATCACTTTATATTTGCCCCTTGTGATATGAACCTTTATTATGCAGTCCATCGCTTTCATTACTTCCACATCACAAGATCGTGTAAAGCTTATTTCTCCTGCACTAATCATACATATTTAGAGCAATTTTTATTGCTTTGCACCGATGACAACTTACTTGAAGGATCTTACTCAATCCATAGGTAGATATGGTGGACTCTCATGGCAAAACTGGTTTAAGGGTATTTGGAAGCGCAAGTAGTATCTCTACTTGGTGCTGAGAATTTGGCTAGCAAGAGGGGGAAAGGCAAGCTCAACATGTTGGATGGTCCATGACAACATACTTTATCTCAGATATAAGAAAACATAACCCATTACATTGTCTTCCCTGTCCAACATCAACTCTTTAGCATGTCATATTTTTATGAGTGCTCCCAATCATAAAAGATGCCAATAATAGTATATTTATATGTGAAACCTCTCTTTCCTTATTACTTCCTATTAATTGCAATGATGACCAAAGCTATGTCTGCCAACTCCCAACAACTTTTAATCGTCACACTCTTTCTATGTGAAGTCATTACTACCAATAAGATCAATATGAACTTTTGTTTCTTCTTATTCTTTTTCTCTTTTCTTTTATTCACCCAAGATGATAGCAAGAAAATCAAGCCCTTGACTCAACACTAATCTTTATTATATAGCTCACGGACTCGATTACATAGAAAGATCATAAGGCAAAACTCAAAACTAGATCATGCCATAAACTTTATTCTACTAGATCAAAATACTACTAATAGGATCAAACTAAGGAAAACGGTAAAGATAGGAGTTGTGATTGTGATACGATACCGGGGCACCTCCCCCAAGCTTGGCAGTTGCCAAGGGGAGTGACCATACCCATGTGATTATATCTCCTTGGTTGGTGAAGAAGGTGGAGGTGTTGTTGATGATGCGGGCTTGTCATCCATCTTCCAAGGCATAGGTTCACCATCATAGAAGGATGATCAATCTCCGGAATCCTCGAATCTGTAGCCAAACCCATTCTTTTGAATCTATATTCATACTCACAGTTTTGGTTTTGCAGGTCATAGATTTGGGCTTGGAGGTGCTCGATCTTCTCATGTAGCTTGAAGATGGCCTCCTCGGTGTTCTAGGCATCCGGCTTGTAGTTGTTAGTGAACTCCGCGAGCATCGTGTGGCTAGCATTGATTCCACGCTCCACCATCCCCTGGCACTTGAAAACTTGTTGCTCCGTTGCTTCGAGCCTCGTCTCCATGCTTCCGGTTCCCTTTGGTCCCTCAGCATCGCGGATGTGCAGCAACCCATCACGCATCTCAATGGTTTGAGGGTGTCGTAGCACCTCCGTGAGGTAAGGGTTGATGACCTTCTTGAAGAACTTGTCCTTGGAAGCACTTGGGGACGTCATGATAATCTAGATCTGTCAGAAAAACAGCTCGAAACAAGAACAGAGAATATTTGCATGATACGGGAGTCAAAACCTTCGGGAGAATATATAGTGAATTTTTACCGACCAAAATACGTATCGTGCAAGAAAATGGAGTCCGGAAGGCACACGAGGAGCTCACGAGGTAGGGGGCGCGCCCTCCACCCTCGTGTCCTTACCGAACTGCTACCTAATTTTCTATTTTTATAAATATTCCAAAACGGAGAAATATTGCCTTAAAAATTGTTTTGGAGTCGGTTTACTTACTGTACCACATAGCTATTCCTTTTCGGAGTCTGAAACGTTCTGGAAAGTGTCCCTTATGTATTCCTCCGGGGTTACGGTTTCAATATTTATGGGATTACCTAAGATATAATGTTTAATTCTCTGACCGTTTACCACCTTCGGATTTGTGCCTTCGAAGTTGTTGATTTTTATGGCACCGGAACGATAGACCTCCTCGATAACATAGGGGCCTTCCCATTTAGAGAGAAGTTTTCTTGCAAAAAATCTTAAACGAGAGTTGTATAGCAATACATAATCACCTACATTAAACTCACGCTTTTGTATCCTTTTGTCATGCCATCTTTTAACGTTTTCTTGAAACAACTTGGCATTTTCATAAGCTTGGGTTCTCCATTCATCAAGTGAGCTAATATCAAATAACCTCTTTTCACCAGCAAGTTTAAAATCATAGTTGAGCTCTTTAATAGCCCAATATGCCTTATGTTCTAGTTCGAGAGGTAAGTGACATGCTTTTCCATATACCATTTTATACGGAGACATACCCATAGGATTTTTATATGTAGTTCTATAGGCCCATAATGCATCATCAATTTTCTTGGACCAATTCTTTCTAGACCTATTGACAGTCTTTTGCAAAATTAATTTGAGTTCTCTATTACTCAATTCTACTTGACCACTAGACTGTGGGTGATACGGAGATGCAATTCTATGATTGACGTCATATTTAGCAAGCATTTTACGGAAAGCACCATGAATAAAATGTGAACCACCATCAGTCATTAAATATCTAGGGACTCCAAACCTCGGAAAAATAACTTCTTTAAGCATTTTAATAGAAGTGTTATGATCAGCACTACTTGTTGGAATAGCTTCTACCCACTTAGTAACGTAATCAACAGCAACTAAAATATGTGTATATCCATTAGAGGCAGGACAAGGTCCCATATAATCAAAGCCCCAAACATCAAATGATTCAATAACAAGTGAATAATTCATAGGCATTTCCCGACGTCTACTAATATTACCAATTCTTTGACATTCATCACAAGATTGGACAAACTTACGGGCATCCTTGAAGAGAGTAGGCCAATAAAACCGGATTGCAATACCTTATGTGCAGTTCTATCTCCCGCGTGGTGTCCTCCATATGTTTCGGAGTGGCACTTGCGTAGGATCTATTCTTGTTCATGCTCAGGTACACAACGTCTAATAACACCATCTACTCCTTCTTTATAAAGATGTGGGTCATCCCAA
Source organism: Triticum monococcum (assembly GCA_034509565.1). NCBI lineage: Eukaryota > Viridiplantae > Streptophyta > Magnoliopsida > Poales > Poaceae > Triticum > Triticum monococcum. The sequence continues at coordinate 415,603,295 of CM067845.1, forward strand.
AAGTAATGTCTCAAATCATAGAAGAGCTTTTTCTTTTGTTGGTATGTGAAGCTAGGTGGTATAAATTTAGCAACTATGTAATTAGCATAATCAGCATACCAAGGGGTACTACGAGAAGTACTTATGACATTTAATTGTTCTTCAGGAAAGCTATCATCAATAGGTAGTGGGTCATCAAGAACATTCTCTAACCTAGATAAGTTGTCTGCAACGGGGTTCTCAGCTCTCTTTTATCAACAATATGTAAATCAAATTCTTGTAGCAAGAGAACCCATCTAATAAGTCTAGGTTTAGCATCTTTCTTCTCCATAAGATATTTAATAGTAGCATGATCAGTGTGGATAGTTACTTTAGAATCAACAATATAAGGTCTGAACTTATCACGAGCAAATACAACTGCTAAAAGTTCTTTTTCAGTAGTAGCATAATTTCTTTGAGCATTGTCTAGAGTCTTACTAGCATAATGGATAACATTTAATTTCTTATCAACTCTTTGCCCTAGAAAAACACCTACGACATAATCGCTAGCATCACACATAATTTCAAAGGGTAAATTCCAATCAGGTGGCTGAACAATAGGTGCAGAGACTAATGCTTTCTTAAGTATTTCAAATGCTTCTACACAATCATCATCAAAGACAAATGGTATATCTTTTTGTAATAAATTAGTCAGAGGCCGAGAAATTTTTGAGAAGTCCTTAATGAACCTCCTATAAAATCCGGCATGACCAAGGAAACTTCTTATACCTTTGATGTCCTTGGGACATGGCATCTTTTCAATAGCATCAACCTTGGCTTTATCAACTTCAATAGCTCTTTCAGAAACTTTATGCCCCAAGACAATACCCTCATTAACCATAAAGTGGCACTTTTCCCAATTCAAGACAATATTAGTTTCTTCACATCTCTACAAAACTCGATCAAGCTTGCTCAAGCAATCATCAAAAGAAGATCCATAGACGGAAAAGTCGTCCATGAAAACCTCACAAGTCTTTTCGCAAAAGTCAGAGAATATAGCCATCATGCATCTTTGAAAGGTAGCAGGTGCATTACATAAACCAAAAGGCATACGTCTATAAGCAAAGGTACCAAAAGGGCATGTAAAAATCATAGAAAGCAGTAATGGGGTAATGTGTATGACCAGAATAACCATCTAGAAAGCAGTAATGTGTATGTTTGCATAATCTTTCTAGCATTTGATCGGTAAAAGGTAAGGGGTAATGATCTTTCTTAGTAGCCTTATTTAATTTGCGGAAATCAATTACCATCCTATATCCTGTAATAATTCTTTGTGGAATCAATTCATCTTTATCATTAGGAACAACAGTAATACCTCCCTTCTTAGGGACACAATGAACATGAGTTACCCACTGACTATCAGCAACAGGATAAATTATACCTGCCTCCAGAAGCTTTAGTATTTCTTTTCTTACCACTTCTTTCATTTTAGGATTCAGACATCATTGAGGATCACGAACTGGTTTGGCATCTGCTTCCAAATTTATTTTATGTTGACATAGAGTGGGACTAATGCCCTTAATATCATCAAGAGTATATCCAATAGCATCACAGTGCTTCTTCAGAGTTTTCAATAATCTTTCTTCTTCATGCTCTGAAAGGTTAGCACTAATAATAACATGATATATCTTCTTTTCATCAAGATAAGCATATTTAAGATTATCAGGCAACGGTTTAAGCTCAAACATGGGATCACCCTTAGGTGGAGCGGGATCCCCTAGGATTTCAACAGGAAAATTGTGTTTCAGAATAGGTTCCTGTTTAAAGAATACTTCATCTATTTCCCTTCTTTCATTCATAAACATATCATTCCCATGGTCTAGCAAATATTGTTCTAAAGGATCACTAGGAGGTACGGCAATAGAAGCAAGACCAATAATTTCATCCTTACTAGGCAATTCTTCTTCACGATGTTGTTTACTAAATTTAGAGAAATTAAATTCATGAGTCATATCATCTAAGCCGACAGTAACAACATCCCTTGTGCAATCTATGGTAGCATTAACAGTATTTAAGAAGGGTCTACCAAATATAATGGGACAAAAGCTATCTTGTGGGGAACCAAGAACAAGAAAATCAGCAGGATATTTAGTTTTCCCACACAAGGCTTCAACATCTCTAACAATTCCCATTGGTGAAATAGTATCTCTATTAGCAAGTTTAATGGTAACATCAATTTCTTCTAACTCAACAGGTGCAATGCCATGCATAATTTCTTTATATAAGTTAATGGGTATTGCACTAGCACTAGCACCCATATCACATAAGCCATGATAACAATGTTCTCCTATTTTAACAGAAATAATAGGCATGCCTACCACAGGTCTATTTTTATCTTTAGCACAAGGTTTAGCAATTCTAGCAGTTTCACAACAGAACTGAATAACATGCCCATCAATATTATCAGACAAGAGATCTTTAACAATATCAATATTAGGTTCTACTTTAACTTGCTCCGAAGGTGTATATGTTTTAATATTGCTTTTACGAACCACAGTCGAAGCTTTAACATGATCCTTTATCCTAACAGGGAAAGGTGGTTTCTCAACATAATAAGTAGGAACAATAGGATCATTATAAGTGACAGTATTTTCTTCAACTTTAATAGGTGCAGCTACTTTTACTTCTATGGGAGGATGATATTTAAACCACTTCTCCTTAGGGAGATCAACATAAGTAGCAAAATATTCACAGAAAGAAGCTACTATCTCTGAATCAAGTCCATATTTAGTGCTAAACTTACGGAAAATATCGGTATCCATAAAAGATTTAACACAATCAAACTTAGGTGTCATACCTAAGTCCTTAGCTTCGTTGAGATCCCAATCTTCAGAGTTGTGTTTAATTCTATCCAATAAATCCCATCTAAATCCAATAGTCTTCATCATAAAAGAGCCAACACAAGAAGTATCGAGCATGGTGCGATTATTTTCAGAAAGCCGAGCATAAATTTTTTGAAGAATTGTTTCTCTTGGGAGCTCATGATTGGGGCATGAATATAACATTGATTTAAGCCTCCCCCAAGCTTGAGTGATGCTTTCTCCTTCGCGAGGCCAAAAATTATATATATAATTGCGGTCACGATGAACAAGATGCATAGGGTAATACTTTTGATGAAATTCCAATTTGAATCTTCTATAGTTCCATGATCTCGTATCATCACATAGCCTATACCATGTCAATGCGTCTCCCTTCAAAGACAAAGGGAAGACCTTATTCTTAGCAACATCATCGGGTATACCTGCAAGCTTAAATAATCCACAAACTTCATCCACATATATTAGGTGTTCATTAGGATGCTTTGTTCCATCTCCTGTAAAAGGATTAGCTAGCAGTTTTTCTATCATACCCGAAGGATACTCATAAGGAATTTAATTTTCAATAGGTTCAATAGGTTGAGGAGCAACTCTTTGCTCTACTGGTCAGGGTGAAGATACCCCGAACAAGCCCCTCAGAGGATTACTTTCCATAGTAACAAGTGACAGTAAATTTCAGCACACTATATAAATTATTCCTTACCAAATTCCACCTACCAAAGGCGCTTCACTCCCCGGCAACGGCGCCAGAAAAGAGTCTTGATGATCCACAAGTATAGGGGATCTATCGTAGTCCTTTCGATAAGTAAGAGTGTCGAACCCAACAAGGAGCAGAATGAAATGATAAGCGGTTTTCAGCAAGGTATTCTCTGCAAGTAATGAAATAAGTGGTAACAGATAGTTTTGTGATAAGATAATTTGTAAAGAGCAACAAGTAACAAAAGTAAATAAAGTGCAGCAAGGTGGCCCAATCCTTTTTGTAGCAAAGGCCAAGCCTGGACAAACTCTTATATGAGGAAAAGCGCTCCCGAGGACACATGGGAATATCGTCAAGCTAGTTTTCATCACGTTCATATGATTCACGTTTGGTACTTTGATAATTTGACATGTGGGTGGACCGGTGCTTGGGTGCTGTTCTTACTTGAACAAGCATCCCACTTATGATTAACCTCTATTGCAAGCATTCGCAACTACAACAAAAGTATTAAGGTAAACCTAACCATAGCATGAAACATATGGATCCAAATCAGTCCCTTACGAAGCAACGCATAAACTAGGGTTTAAGCTTCTGTCACTCTAGCAACCCATCATCTACTTATTACTTCCCAATGCCTTCCTCTAGGCCCAAATACTGGTGAAGTGTTATGTAGTCGATGTTCACATAACACCACTAGAGGCTAGACAACATACATCTCATCAAAATATTGAACGAATACCAAATTCACATGACTACTAATAGCAAGACTTCTCCCTTGTCCTCAGGAACAAAGGTAACTACTCACAAAGCACAAACATGTTCATAATCAGAGGGGTGTTAATATGTATATAGGATCTGAACATATGATCTTCCACCAATTAAAACAACTAGCATCAACTACAAGGAGTAATTAACACTACTAGCAACCTACTAGCACCAATCCCGGACTTGGAGACAAGAATTGGATACAAGAGATGAACTAGGGTTTTGAGATGAGATGGTGCTGATAAAGATGTTGATGGAGATTGCCCTCTCCTGATGAGAGGAGCGTTGGTGATGACGATGGCGATGATTTCCCCCTTCGGGAGGGAAGTTTCCCCGGCAGAACAGCTCAGCCGGAGCCCTAGATTGGTTCCGCCAAGGTTCCGCCTCGTGGCGGCGGAGTTTCGTCCCGAAAGGTCGCTTGCCCTTTTTTCTCAAGAAAGAATTCATATAGCAGAAGATGGTCATCGAAGAGCCACCAGGGGGCCCATGAGGTAGGGGCGCGCCCTAGGGGGCGCCCCCACCCTCGTGGACAGGGTGTGGCCCCCCTGGTCTTCCTCTTTGGCGAGGATTTTTCATTATTGATTATAAGGTATTCCATGGAGTTTCAGGACTTTTGGAGTTGTGCAGAATAGGTCTCTAATATTTGCTCCTTTTCCAACCCAGAATTCCAGCTGCCGGCATTCTCCCTCCTTGTGTAAACCTTGTAAAATAAGAGAGAATAGCCATAAGTATTGTGACATAATGTGAAATAACAGCCCATAATGCAATAAATATTGATATAAAAGCATGATGCAAAATGGATGTATCAGAGATCTCTACAAGAAAAGCACTACCAGAGTTCTTCAAAGATGTATCTCCGAGGAAGAGGGGCGGCAGCTCTTGTCTGAAATTCACGCCGGACTCGGCGGTCACCACGCTACAGCTCGGGCCCTTGTTAGCAAGGCCTTCCGTACAGGTTTTTACTAGCCGACGGCCCGAGCAAATGCACAGGACCTTGTCCAACATTGCATTGGATGCCAGCTATTTGCCAACCAAAGCCACATGCCCGCCACCGCTCTACAAACGATCCCCATCACTTGGCCTTTTGAGGTCTGGGGGCTCGATATGGTCGGACCCCTTAAAGGAGGAAGCCATAAGAAAAAGTATCTGCTGGTCATGGTGGATAAATTCTCTAAGTGGATAGAGGCCAAACCGGTCAAAACGGCCGAGGCGGGGCCAGTAATAGACTTCATATCCAGCGTAGTGCACCGTTATGGTGTTCCACACAGCATCATCACTGATAACGGCTCCAATTTCACAGCCGATGAGGTGAAAACTTGGTGTGCTAATCTAGGCATTAAGCTCGATTACGCCTCTGTCTATCACCCGCAAACAAACGGTCAGGTCGAACGGGCTAATGGTCTTATTATGAGCGGCATCGAACCTAGGCTAGTGCGGTCTCTGAAAGAATCAGACAAGCACTGGGTTGAGGAGCTTGACTCCGTACTCTAGGGGCTGTGGACCACGCCCAACCGCACTACTGGATATACACCTTTTTTCATGGTGTACGATGTGGAAGCTGTGTTGCCATGTGATAATATCCATGACTCACCTCGAGTGCGCATGTACTAAGAGAGAGAGGCCGAGCTTGATCAGCAGGACAACCTAGATACCCTAGAGGAGGAGCGCGATGTTGCAAAAGCCCGTTCCGCATTTTATCAACAACAGGCCCGCAGATACCAAAGTAGAGAAGTACGGGCCGAGACTTATAATGTCGGCGAACTCGTCCTACGCTTGCCGAAGAAGAAAAAGGACAAACTCAAGCCCAAGTGGGAGGGTCCTTTCATAATTGATCAGGTTCTCACGGGAGGAGCGTACCGCCTGCGTACTGCATCAGACAATCGCCTAGAGCCAAACCCCTGAAACGCGGCCAGACTCCGAAGATTCTATGCCTAGCGCTGAACTATGTGTTTGTCTCCTTTATTTTTTTTCTTCTCTTTTTGTTTTTTCTTTTTCCTAGCACTTAAACTCTTTTGCATGGCTAAACGATGCACCTGTGATGTACATATCCTAGAGAATGTACGTCCACTATACCTGGGGGCTTCCCGGACAGAAGCTTATTTTCCGAGCATCAAGCTCATCACATATGTGTTTTTTCTCATATGTACCTTTTCTTTGCCATTATATGCATCGATATGACTTAAGTTTTGGCCAAGCTGGGTTGACTGGCTCCTGTGCTTATGCCCTACGTTCCCGTTAGTTCGGCTAGGGCATAAAGGGAGCACCTCTGCGATTGTTACTGCCGGGTCATCCGGATGTGTACGTCAGACTGGGTGAAGCCAAAAGCTAGCGTTCTTAAGAGAATATTCGGTCGAGGGACTAAAGATTCTGTATATTCCTTCCATCATGAACCCTAGATGACTACCTATACTGCACTGTTATCAATCAAAGTTCGGACATGCATTTTAATGCATGCACACCCAGGGAAAGGAACCCCTAACGGAACTATTCTCTCTGGAAGATGTTTCTTACAATCATAATGTAATATAACATAACTAGCCGGATACCTATTGTCTGTTCAAGCAACTATGACCCCTACGCCTGGTTCCCATGAATACAACGGTCTATTTTACCGCTAAGTTATTCGGAAACACTCCGCACCTTCGGGTCCAGAGGTCGAAGCAAAAAGGTCTGCCATGACAATTGTTTTTATAATTCAGCTAGAGTCACATATGTCAAGGAAAGTACATAGTCACTAGGACTCAAAAACTTCCTCCTCTATGACGTCCAGTAGGCGGTCTAATTTCCAATCCTGCTGGGAATACTTGGCGGCTACTTCTACTTGGTCACATACCAAATTAATGGGAACTTCTTTTCCATCTGACCCTAGAGGTCCGACCCGAGCCATATGATTCGGATCAAGCTTGGTATACCGTGTTTTCACCATGGCCCAGGCTTCCCATGCACCTTCTCGACAGGCCGATGTCTTCCATAGTCGAAAGCGCCGCGGCACTCCCTTGAATAGCTGTATCAGCTCCTCCATCTTTCCCGGAGGGGAGGCGGATGGCCATAGGGCCTTGGCAACACTTCACATTGCCTGCCGAGCTTGCTCGTGCACCTACGACAGCTCTTGTAGCAAATCGCTCGAAGATCCGGACATCTCCTCTTCGGGACAGATAGTCAGCATACCTGCAGACATAACTATATCAATCCTTTCTACCTCCGAATTATTCGAAGGTAAGTTCGACGACATACTAAATATGCTGCCCCGCAGCCTTTTATTCTCCTTTACATAGTCCGCCAGCTGGGCCAGTACATCTTTCAGTTCCTCGCCCAGTTGGGTATTTGAATCCCGTAGCTTGTTTTTCTCCACAACGACCTTTGCTAGCACACGCTCGCCCGCGGCTAACAGTTTTTTGGCACCTTGTTCTCCGCTTTGAGCGGCTTCCAGATTTTCTTGCACTTGACCTAATGATCCTATTAAGAGGTAAGCATCCGTGCTAGCATTATTGGTATACCATTATTCTTCCTCGATGGAGGGAAACATTACCAGGGATGCCTTCTTGGATTTTTCCAGTTCGGCATTGGTAGTAGCTAGCTGGGTCCGACACTTTTCTAGCTCTTGAGATAACAGACTGTTCTTCTCCGTAAGCACCTGGTTATACATTGATCCTTAAATCAGCTGTATCAACTACTTTAAGCCTCAGGGGCTACTGGTGTATGATTATTAAATCTACGCTTACCCGCATATCTTTCAGATGCTGGTCTGTGGCTCGAACAAGACCATCCCGAGCAGCTCGGATGTATGCATCGGCCGAATTGAAGGCATCAAATGCCTCTTCTGAAAAAACGGCGGCCCTCCAATGACGATGATTCATAGTGCTCTCCACTTCAGAGTTAGTGACGGACATGTCGTTCAAATCCTCTGTGGAAGGACAGTTCGGTGCCACTCCCGTGTCAGCCCCCGTCCTTTGGGCAGGGTCCGGAACCTGATTGGTGCATGAACGTTCGGCCGGATCCCCTGACACAGTCTGGCGGATACTTTTCCTGATAGAAAGTGGTGAATGGCATTACAATTTGATGTGACGATCAGAAATGGTATTCTTGAAAAGAAAAGCCTTAACTCTTTAATGAGGGTTCTGCTGTGTTATTGTTTGCCTTCCTCTTTGAAGATGCGCCAGGCGTGGGCGCTGCGCCCCTCAGAGATGCTTCTGGTGCATGTTGCAGTGCTGAGCGCCTCCCCTTTGGAACACGGAATAGTGTGGTGGGTGAGGCATAGTAAGGTAGCTCTTTCAAAGAAAGTGCCTTTTAAAGTACTTACATGCGAAGCGGGAAGGAGGCCGGGGTAATCGGTGATGATGGGTACATCCGTACCATCATAGCTCATCTAACAGAATATTCCATCCTCGAGCTCCACAAATATGTCCGGATCTTCTTCATATCCAGGGTCAAGATCCCGGTTGCGATTCTCCGGCTGAGGGCCAGGGTCATGGATCCCCTCGACAACCTTTCGCCATTCCTGTTATAAGCGGGTAGGATACTGCCTATCAAGAATAATTCAGAGAGAGGAGTAAAATAGTGGAGTTAGAGCTTACCCGGCTAGGAGGATTATACATGGAAAATCCGTCTTGATATTGGAGACAGGTGAACTCCTCCTTCTCCCCTTTATACAGTTCGGCTAATATTTTGGCCAGAGTGGTGGGGGTCTTTGGGCCCTTCCGACTATAGCGCGAGGCGTCGTCTTCCCCGTTGTAGTGCCACATAGGCAGCCCTCTGTATTGGAGTGGTTGGACCCCCCGCGCTATGGAGATTGCCATTACCTTGACTATTGACAATCCGGACTGGGCAAGCATCTTAATCTTGCCCAGCAGCAGACTGATCTCTATGCTATCCTCTTCCTCGTGGCTCCGAGGACGCCAGCTATGGCGTTTCATCAACGGAGCATTTGAAAATTCGGGAAGGCCCATATGGACAGGGTCGAGAAGAGAGACGTCATCGATATAGAACCATTCGGAAGGCCACTCTTCAGAAGCCTTCTTTGGCGTGCCAGACAGGTATCCGGTGCCGACGATGCGCCACACTTCGGCTCCCCCCACTTCAAATATTGACCCTCCTTGATTACGAGGGACGAGGCAGAGCAGTGTTCTCCATAAATCGAAATGGGCCTCGCAGCCCAGGAATAGCTCGCATAGAGCAACATAACCCACAATATGCTGGATAGAGGCAGGAGTGAGATTGTGCAGTTGGAGGCCGTAATACTCCAGCAGACCTCGGAGGAAGGGATGGATCGGAAATCCGACACCTCTTAACAAGAAGGGGACGAAGCATACTCGTTCCCCCTGGACAGATTGGGGAAGTTCTCCACTTGAGCCCCACCATTGAAGGATGTCACCCCTGTACGGGGACCAAATCCGCGGGGGGGGGGGGGGGAGAAAGCCCTGTGTTTGCAGCTTCACCAGCTGACTGTGAGAAACTGAACATCTCTCCCAATTCCCCTTTTTAGAGTTGTGGGGACGAGAGGAAGAGCTAGGAGCGCTAGCCATGTTGGGGTGGATCTGCTCCGCAAGCTCTGAGGATGTCTTCCATGGGATTTGGAGGGGATCTGAGATCTATTCTCTTTAAATAGGCACCTTTCTGGTACGGTCAGGGTGGTATATGTAAAAATACCCCGACCTCTTGTATTCACTCAACACGTGGAAGCTGAAGACAGGAAGGTGTGAAAGCCGAGGGGTGCGACATTAAATGGAAAGCCGAATACATCACTTTAAAGTCATAGGAAGAAGAACCCGCCTTGCAATGCCGAAGACTATGTGTATGCCGAACACCTCGTCATTGAAGCCTGGTTCGGGGGCTACTGAGGGAGTCCTGGACTAAGGGGTCCTCGGGCGTCCGACCTATTGGATATGGGCCAGACTGATGGGATGTGAAGATACGAAGACCGAAGACTCTGCCCGTGTCCGGATGGGACTCTCCTTGGCGTGGAGGGCAAGCATGGTGACCAAATATGAATATTCCTTTCTTTGTAACCGACCTTGTGTAACCCTAGATCCCTCCTGTGTCTATATAAACAGGAGGGCTAGGTCCGTAGATAGATCCCTCATAATCATAGCCAGGCTAGACTTTTAGGGTTTAGCCAGTACGATCTTGAGGTAGACCAACTCTTGTAATACTCATATTCATCAAGATCAATCAAGCAGGAAGTAGGGTATTACCTCCATAGAGAGGGCCCGAACCTGGGTAAACATTGTGTCCCCCGTCTCTTGTTACCATCGATCCTAGACGCACAGTTCGGGACCCCCTACCCGGGATCCGCCGGTTTTGACACCGACACCCTCCTCGAGGTCGTGGTCGTGGTCGATGAGATCTGACTTGGCAATTGAGGATCCCAAGCCACCACCGTAGAACCTGTTCTTCAGAAGTGACAAAATGGGCTCGATGGCGTATAAAGCTCACAAATCCTTGACCGCTTGGCGGAGGAGATCAGCGGCAGGGCCGTCGAAGAGATCGACGGCGGTTGAACCAGAGGGGTTGGGGATGGACCACTTAACCTGTGACATGGCCCGCGTGAAGCCGTCGGTGTGGACAAGCTTGATGTCATACCCAGCTTTCCTGAGATACAGTAATACGCTAGCCCGCTGAGATGAAGCCTTAGGCATGGCAATGTAGTCAACGTCTTCACCGGCTTCCGTGCCAACATGTTGCTCCGGGGTCGACGGGTCGGGGTGAACGGCGGCCACCTCGCCAACGTCTACCGGAGAGGCCATGATAAACCTCTTCTTGGCTGAACGCTCGTCGGGTCCCCGGGATACGTGGTCAAGCTTAGGCTGCGACATTCTGGAGCAGGGGATGTGGATCTGGCTGGGAGGGACACCACAAGCCTCATCTAAAAACTCAAGGGAGTGGGGCGACGGTATTTGAATCGCCGGGTAACCTGAACTTTATTATCTAAGCTAGGAGGAACGGGCAGACCGGTAGGGGTTGGCAGCGGTGGCCGCGAGCTAGGGTTCGAGGGGGGGTGGGGACTGTGGAAGGGGGGTGGTGTTTGAGGATACGCCGCGGCTATTGAAAATTTTAGTAATGGTGGGTGGAGATGGTGGTGGACGAGGGAGGGCGACGGTTCAAATGCCTCGGCTACTGCAATTTTACTATAAGGCCGGTGCTGGAGGAGTGTGGGCGACGGTTGAAGTACGGCGGCTACTAAAATTTGGGTAAAGGAATTGATGCGGGTGGGAGTGCCCAAGATCACGCACAGTTCAATAACAACATACGTGTATGATAATAAGGAAAAGTGGCGCTGATCCACCGATTTTTGCAACGCTCAAGGCAGGTAGTTTGTTTTTTATATCTCTAGCTAGCTGGTCTATCGCACATAGTTCGTCCTAATTTCCAAATAAACTTACCCGCCTTTAGCTTGCATAGGTGGTGGTTTTACAGCGCACTTGCATCACACACGGTTAAGCCAGTACCCCCACTCTTTGCTCGCGCTTGCGCGGTCGTGGTGATTTCAGCGCACTTGCATCGCACAAAGTTGAGCCAGTACATCTACCCTTTGCTCGCGCTTGCACGGTCATGGTGATTTCAGCGCACTTGCATCGCACATGGTTGAGCCAATACCTCCACCTTAATTTGCTCGCGCTTGCGCGGCCGTGATGATTCACATTGCACTTGTATCACACCCGGTTAAGATATTATACCCCATGTCCGTTGAGGGTCATCAGAGTCTTTGCAGCAAAAAATAACGTTAGACAGGGCCAAAAGACAGCCACACCAACATGTGTCCCAAATATATATGAGTGAAAAGGGTGGTCTGTGATGTTGAAAATTCCAATGCACAACTTTGACCCCGAGGGCCCACGGTTGGGTGCGTCATTGAAGATCGATGAGAGGGGCCAGAACTCAAGAACCACCTGAAAGTGGCCAAATATATGTACGAATATTAGGGATGTTTAAAACTTTAAATACACAATGCATAACTTTGGTGGAACCTGCCTCGCAAACCCGAAAGCACCCTAACAACCACCTAGCTAGGATATATATAATGACATAATGTCGTACCTAGCTAGGATGCTTGGCCCACCACCTCCCACTTTGTGTCAGCGGGGCGGATGCACGTAATGATCGATACTTTGGTCATACATGCATGTCGCCATGACCTACCATAAGACGAACCAATGAATCTTTCGTTTGGTCAAATGACAGTTGTTGTTGTCGATAAACCGCTTGGGCCAATAGATTGAACCATCATAGAAATCGCACGAGAGGGACCACTAAACCAGCACCTCTTGCATGACGCCCAAAATGATGTATGTTGGGAAGGGGTGATGTGTGTTTTGAATATAGAATAATGTACAATTTAGATGTGGTGCCTACCTCTCGATACAGACAACAACCATGAAGGAAAGGTAGTTAAGGACGAGATACGTACGCAGGGTTTGATGTAGGTCGAACCCAGCAATCCGAGCATCTGGGAGGGAATCCTGACACCGCATGAGCTCGAGCTTTGGTTAACCGACATTTGATGGTGACCGGCCCTAACATGAGCTAGGAGGAATCCATTCATGGCCAACACATACCCCTCATTATCGGTCAAAGGGATGATATATATACACTCGGGGAGCCCACAGATATCCGTGACGTCACACAAAACCGCACAAGGGAGACGTGGTCGATCAGAAGACCCCGTATACACTGCATGCGGCCCGAAAATTTGTATGGGTATGACGGTGTATGATGTGTTCAAATCCCAAATGCACAAATTCGATGGGCCACACCAACTACATTACAAACCAAACACCGTACCCAACTCCAAGCCTAGTTCAATACCTATGATGTCAGTTTCCCAACTTCGAGGTGGCGGCGGGGGGGGGGGGGGGGGGGTCGTCCCACGCATGCGCTCAAACTTTATTTTGTCTAGCATGGGACACATCTATATATATATACATATATACACCTATATAGTGTGCGAATAACCATGAAAGTTTCTCGTTGGATGAAGCCAATCCGACGGTAGATAGATGGCAAATCCGAGCACTACTGGCCGTTGGATATCATCTACATTCCACCAGATTCTGCCACATGTACAATCTAGAAGACTCAATGGTTGAACTTAGGCATAATGCACAAACCTCAAAACACAAGCACTTCTCCTTTGTTCTCTAGAATCTTCCATATCTTAATTGCCCAAACCTTTTTTTTCTAAATGAATTGTCACCTTTTGTTTTCACCTTTACAATGCACAATTCCATGAATCATAAAATAGTTTTTTATAAAACTAATTGATTTTGGATGAGATGAACTATAAGAATTAAACGAACATCTACATCATGCATATCTGGGAGAAGAGGCGGGAAACCGGTGAGAGGAGTGGCAAGAAACGGTAGCCTGTTTCGAATGAAAACCTAGTAGAGAAGGAAGCGTGAGCTACACTACACATGCGCACAGTGCTTACCCATGTACTGCATGTGCTATCGAAAGGGCTCAGGGTTGCCGTTAGATCTGGGAGCATACAACGGTGCACACGTACGATCCATGGGGTTTGGGTTCTCGCCAGTCAGAACGCAGGACTCAGATCGCGCGCACAGCGGGGGGGGGGGATATCATACGGAAACCAACATTCGGTGGAAACCGATGAAAACCACGAGAAAAAGATGTTTTGAAGTTTCAAAAAAATGCAGGATGTTAAGAGGATGATGTTTTATTGCCACACAAAATATCAAGTTGAAACACATCACGAGATGTGAGCTATGAAAAAGACAAAATCAGTGTTGAATAGTGCCGAATAGTAATGTCACTATTGAAGGCGGAATTTCCCTTTTCCATAGCTCACATCTCGTAATGTTTTTCAACTTGAAATTTTGTGTCGCAATAAAACATCACCTTCCTAACATCCCACATTTTTTTCAGATTTTTATGAAACTTTAAAATATGGTTTCCACAAAGTTTTCATTGAATATTGACTTTTGTGAGTGAACCGTGTGCAATTTGAAAACATTTCATGAGAAGAATCTCGGTTTTTAAATCCCCGTAAATCCAAAACTAAGCTGAAAATCGTGAAACCTGCCATGGTGTCACGACATCGCACTTATATGTCGAGGAATTTTTTCGTCCATTGTGGCACAAGTTTTATTACAAGCCTCTTACAAACCGGAGCTTCTCTCGAAGAAGCCTTGTTGTTCCAATAGGGAAACGTGTCCCCCTTGTGGGCGAAACATAATCACTGCCTCTTTTCACCTTGTATTTTCTTCTACGGGCAACATGGAATGACAGGATATCCATGCTGAAATTTAAACTTATTCAGGGTTCGTTTGACCTTTTTATACACTAATTGAGTTTCCTAGGCATTTAATGTCCATAATTCAAATCTGAACTACAAATACATGCTCCAGTTCACCAAAATGGCTAGAAAAATTATACATGTGTCCTTGGGTGCATGTTTAGGTCACATGCCAGGAATGGGAACGAATTACAACCGTACTGGTGTCATGGCTCGTCCTCAAACATTTCGAATCTCGGTTTTTAAGTCCCCATTAATCCTAAACTCACCAGAAAGCCATCAAAGGTGGCATGGTGTCACGTCATGGCACATATATGTCGTGGTAAAACATTGTACAATTTGGGCCAAGCTTTATTACAAACCTCTTACAAAAACTGGAGCTTCTCTCAAAGAAGCCTCGTGGTTTTGATAGGGAAATGTGTTCCCCTTTGGGCGAAATGTAATCACTGCCTCTTTTCGTCTTGTATTTTCTTCCACGGGCAACATGGAACAACAGGATATCTATGCTGAAATTTAAACTTATTCAGGGTTCGTTTGGCCCTTTATACACTAATTGAGTTTCCTAGGCATTTAATGTCCATAATTCAAATCTGGACCTAGAACAACTCCAAATAGGCTAAAACTTCACAGAGAATTTTTATGGAATATATGATGAATATTGGAGCAAATAATTACCAGCGAAGGCCCACCAGGTGGGCACAACCCACCTGGGCGCGCCAGGGAGCCCAGGCGCACCCACCGTGCTCATCCAGGCCCACCTCCAGTGCCCATCTTCTGGTATATAGGTCATTTTGACCTAGAAAAAAAGGAGAGGACTTTCAGGACGGAGCACCACCGTCTAGAGGCGGAAGTTGGGCAGGAGCACTTTTGCCCTCCAGCGGAGCGATTCCGCCGGGGGAACTTCCCTCTTAGAGGGGGAAATCATCGTCATCATCATCACCAACAATTCTCCCATCCTGGGGAGGGCAATCTCCATCAACATCTTCAACATCACCATCTCATCTCAAACCCTAGTTCATATCTTGTGTTCAATCTTGTTACCGGAACTATAGATAGGTGCTTGTGGGTGACTAGTAGTGCTGATTACATCTTGTACTTGATTACTATATGGTTCATTTGGTGGAAGATTATATGTTCAGATCCAGTATGCTATTTAATACCCCTCTGATCTTGAGCATGATTATCATTGATGAGTAGTTACTTTTGTTCTTGAGGTCATGGGAGAAATCATGTTGCAAGTAATCATGTGAACTTGTTATGTGTTCGATATTCTGATAGTATGTATGTTGTGATTCCCTTCGTGGTGTCATGTGAACGTCGACTACATGACACTTCACCATATTTGGGCCTAAGGGAATGCATTGTGGAGTAGCAATTAGATGATGTGTTGCGAAAGTGACAGAAGCTTAAACCCCAGTTTATGCGCTATTCCGTAAGGGACCGATTGGATCCAAAAGTTTAATGCTATGGTTAGAATTTATTCTTAATACTTTTCTCATAGTTGCAGATACTTGCGGGAGGGTTAATCATAAGTAGGAGGTTTGTAGTAAGAACATCACCTAAGCACCGGTCCACCCACATACCAAATTATCAAAGTAGCAAACACAAATCGAACCAACATGGTGAAAGTGACTAGATGAAATTCCCGTGTACCGTCAAGAACGCTTTGCTTATCATAAGAGATCGTTTTGGCCCGTCCATTGCCTCGAAAGGATTGGTATACCTTGCTGCACTTTTGCTACTACTAGCTTTACTTGCTCGTTACAAATTATCTTGCTATCAAACTACTCTGTTACTTACAATTTCATCACTTGCAAGCATTACCTTGCTAAAAACCACTTGTCATTTCCTTCTGCTCCTTGTTGGGTTCGACACTCTTTCTTATCGAAAAGAGCTAAAATTGATCCCCTATACTTGTGGGTCATCACTAGTTCTATGTCCCCTTATGTTATAGTTGTTGCATGATGAATGCCATCCAACATAATTATCCATCATTGATCCATTCCCTTCGAGTTCGTTTCATATTGATCTTTGCTCCGTTACTTTTTCGTTGCCACCGTTATGATTGCTACAAAACTGCTACTGTCACTTTTTCCACCGTTTCCGTTACTTCCATACTACTTTGCTCCTAAATACTTTGCTGCAGATATTAAGTCTTTCGGGTGTGGTTGAATTTGTTGGGGGACATAGCAGAAATTCAAAATTTTCCTACGTGTCACCAAGATCTATCTATGGAGAGACCAGCAATGAGGGGAAGGAGAGTGCATCTACATACCCTTGTAGATCGCTAAGCGGAAGCGTTCAAGAGAACGGGGTTGATGGAGTTGTACTCGTCGTGATCCAAATCACCGATGATCCTAGTGCCGAACGGACGGCACCTCCGTGTTCAACACACGTACAGCCCGGTGACGTCTCCCATGCCTTGATCCAGCAAGGAGAGAGGGAGAGGTTAGGGAAGACTCCATCCAGTAGTAGCACGATGGCGTGGTGGTGGTGGAGCAGCGTGGTACTCCAGCAGGGCTTCGCCAAGCACCGCAAGAAACAAGGAGAAAGAGAGGTAGGGCTGCGCCAACAAGAGGAGAGGAACTCATGTGTATTGGGCAGCCCAAACCTCAACTATATATAGGGGGAGGGGAGGGGCTGCGCCCCCACCTAGGGTTCCCTCCCTAGGGGTGGCGGCAGCCCCCTAGATCCCATCTAGGGCGGCCAAGGGGAGGGGAGAGGGGGAGGCGCACCAGGGTGGGCCTTAGGGCCCATCTGCCCTAGGGTTTGCCCCCTTCCCCTCTTCCTTGCGCCTTGGGCCTTGGTGGGGGCGCACCAGCCCACCTGGGGCTGGTCCCCTCCCACACTTGGCCCATGCAGCCCTCCGGGGCTTTTGGCCCCACTTGGTGGACCCCCGGGACCCTCCCGGTGGTCCCGGTACGTTACCGATAAAACCCCAAACTTTTCCGGTGACCAAAACAGGACTTCCCATATATAAATCTTTACCTCCTGACCATTCCGGAACTCCTCATGACGTCCGGGATGTCATCCGGGACTCCGAACAACATTCAGTAACCACAAGAAACTTCCTTTATAACCCTAGCGTCATCGAACCTTAAGTGTGTAGACCCTACGGGTTCGGGAAACATGTAGACATGACCGAGACACTTCTCCGGTCAATAACCAACAGCGGGATCTGGATACCCATGTTGGCTCCCACATGCTCCACGATGATCTCATCGGATGAACCACGATGTCAAGGACTTAATCAATCCCGTATACAATTCCCTTTGTCTAGCGGTACGATACTTACCTGAGATTCGATCGTCGGTATCCAGATACCTTGTTCAATCTTGTTACCGGCAAGTCTCTTTATTCGTTCTGTAACACATCATCCCGCGATCAACTCCTTGATCACATTGTGCACATTATGATGATGTCCTACCGAGTGGGCCCAGATATACCTCTCCGTTTACATGGAGTGACAAATCCCAGTCTCGATTCGTGCCAACCCAACAGACACTTTCGGAGATACCTGTAGTGTACCTTTATAGCCCCCCATTTACGTTGTGACGTTTGGCACACCCAAAGCACTCCTACGGTATCCGGGAGTTGCATAATCTCATGGTCTAAGGAAATGATACTTGACATTAGAAAAGCTTTAGCATATGAACTACATGATCATGTGCTAGGCTTAGGATTGGGTCTTGTCCATCACATCATTCTCCTAATGATGTGATCCCGTTATCAATGACATCCAATGTCCATGGTCAGGAAACCGTAACCATCTATTGATCAGCGAGCTAGTCAACTAGAGGCTTACTAGGGACATGGTGTTGTCTATGTATCCACACATGTATCTGAGTTTCCTATCAATACAATTCTAGCATGGATAATAAACGATTATCATGAACAAGGAAATATAACAATAATCAATTTATTATTGCCTCTAGGGCATATTTCCAACAGTCTTCCACTTGCACTAGAGTCAATAATCCAGTTCACATCAATATGTGATTAACACTCAAGGTCACATCCCCATGTGACTAACACCCAAAGAGTTCTGGGTTTGATCATGTTATGCTTGTGAGAGAGGTTTCAGTCAATGGGTCTGCAACATTCAGATCCATATGTACTTCACAAATTTCTATGTCATCTTGTAGATGCAACTACTACCCTATATTTGGAGCCATTTCAAATAACTGTTCTACTTGGAGCTATTCTAAATTGTTGCTCCATTATAGTATCCGGTATCTTTACTCAGAGCTATCCGGATAGGTGTTAAGCTTGCATCGACGTAACTCTTTACGTCAAACTCTTTATCACCTCCATAACCGAGAAACATATCCTTATTCCTCTAAGGATAATTTAGACCGCTATCTGGTGATCTACTCCTAGATTACCTTTGTACCCTCTTGCCAGATATGTGGCAAGGCACACATCAGGTGCGGTACTCAGCATGGCATACCGTATGGAGCCTATGACAAAAGCATAGGGGATGACCTTCGTCCTTCCTCTTTCTTCTGCCGTGGTCGAGCTTTAAGTCTTAACTTCATACCTTACAACTCAGGCAAGAACTCCTTCTTTGACTGATCCATCTTGAACACCTTCAAGATCATGTCAAGGTAGTGCTCATTTGAAAGTACCATTAAGCGTTTTGATCTATCCTTATAGATCTTGATGCTCAATGTTCAAGTAGCTTAATCCAGGCTTCCCATTGAAAAACACTTTCCAAATAACCCTATATGCTTTCCAGAAATTCTACGTCATTTCTAATCAACAATATGTCAACAACATATATTCATCAGAAATTCTATAGTGCTCCCACTCACTTCTTTGGAAATACAAGTTTCTCATAAACTTTGTATAAACCCAAAAAATCTTTGATCATCATCAAAGCATACATTCCAACTCCGAGATGCTTACTCCAGTCCTTAGAAGGATTGCTGGAGCTTTGCATACTTATTAGCATCTTTCAGGATTGATAAAACCTTCCGGTTGTATCACATACAACCTTTCTTCAACAAAATCGTCGTGGAAACAATGTTTTGACATCCTATCTGCAAGATTTCATAAATAATGTAGTAATCGCTAACATAATTCCAACAGACTCTTAGCATCGCTACGAGTGAGAAAGTCTCATCGTAGTAAACTCCTTGAACTTGTCGGAAAACATCTTAACGACAAGTCGAGCTTTCTTAATGGTGATACTTACCATCATTGTCCGTCTTCCTTTTAAAATCCATATGTACCTAACAGCCTTACGACCATCAAGTAGTTCTTCCAAAGTCTACACTTTGTTTTCATATATGGATCCTCTCTCGGATTATATGGCCTCGAGCCATTTGTTGGAATCCAGGCCCACCACCGCTTCTCCATAGCTCGTAGGTTCATTGTTGTCTAGCAACATGACTTCCAAGACAGGATTACGTACCACTCTGAAGTAGCACGCATCCTTGTCATCCCACGAGGTTTGGTAGTGACTTGATCTGAAGTTTCATGATCACTATCATAAGCTTCCACTTCAATTGGTGCAGGTGCCATAGGAACAACTTCCTGTGCCCTGCCACACACTAGTTGAAGAGACGGTTTAATAACCTCATCAAGTCTCCACCATCCTCCCACTCAATTCTTTCGAGAGAAACTTTTCCTCGAGAAAGGACCCGATTCTAGAAACAATCCCTTATTGCTTTCGGATCTGAGACATGAGGTATACCCAACTATTTTGGGTGTCCTATGAAGATGCATTTATCCGCTTTGGGTTCGAGCTTATCAGCCTGAAACTTTTTCACATAAGCGTCGCAGCCCCAAACTTTTAAGAAATGACAGCTTAGGTTTCTCTAAACCATAGTTCATACGGTGTCATCTCATCGGAATTACGTGGTGCCCCTTTTAAAGTGAATGTGGTTGTCTCTAATGCCTAACCCATAAACTATTGTGGTAATTCGATAAGAGATATCATGGTATGCATCATATCCAATAGGGTGCAGTTATGATGTTCGGACACACCATCACACTATGGTGTTCCAGGCTGTATTAGTTGTGAAACAATTTCCACAATGTCTTAATTCTGTGCCAAACTCGTAATTCAGATATTCATCTCTATGATCATATCATAGATATTTATCCTCTTGTCACGATGATCTTTCAACTTCACCTTGAAATTACTTGAACCTTTCAATAATTCAGACTCGTGATTCATCAAGTAAATATATTCAACATCTACTCAAATCATCTGTGAAGTAAGAACATAATGATATCCACTACACGCCTCAGCACTCATTGGACTGCACACATCAAAATGTATTACTTCCAACAAGTTGCTTTCTAGTTCCATTTTACTGAAAACGAGGCTTTCAGTCATCTTGCCCATGTGATATGATTTGCATGTCTCAAGTGATTCAAAATCAAGTGAGTCCAAATGGTCCATTTGCATGGAGTTTCTTCATGCATATACACCAATAGACATGGTTCGCATGTCTCAAACTTTTCAAAAACGAGTGAGCCCAAAGATCCATCAACATGGAGCTTCTTCATGCGTTTTATACCGATATGACTTATGTGGTAGTGCCACAAGTAGGTGGTACTATCATTACTATCTTATATCTTTTGGCATGAACATGTGTATCACTATGATCGAGATTCAATAAACCATTCATTTTAGGTGCAAGACCATTGAAGGTATTATTCAAATAAACAGAGTAACCATTATTCTCCTTAAATGAATAACCGTATTGCGATAGACATAATTCAATCATGTCTATGCTCAACGCAAACACCAATCTCGATGGTAGAGGGAGCGTGCGATGCTTGATTACATCAAGCTTGGAAAAACTTCCAACACATATTGCCAGCTCACCTTTAGCTAGTCTCCGTTTACTCTGCAGCCTTTTATTTTGAGTTTACTAACATTTAGCAACCGAACCGGTATCTAATACCATGGTGCTACTAGGAGTACTAGTAAAGTACACATTAACACAATGTATATCCAATATACTTCTATCGACCTTGCCAGCCTTCTCATCTACCAACTATCTAGGGTAATTCTGCTCCAGTGGCTGTTCCCCTTATTACAGAAGCACTTAGCCTCGGGTTTGGGTTCAACCTTGGGTTTCTTCACTAGAGCAGCAGCTGATTTGCCATTTCATGAAGTATCCCTTCTTGCCCTTGCCCTTCTTGAAACTAGTGTTTTCACCAACCATCAACAATTGATGCTCCTTCTTGATTTCTACTTTTGTGGTGTCAAACATCGCGAATATCTCAAGGATCATCATATATGTCCCCGATATATTATAGTTCATCACGAAGCTCTAGCAGCTTGGTGGTAATGACTTCAGAGAAACATCACTATCTCATCTGGAAGATCAACTCCCACTCGATTCAAATGATTGTTGTACTCAGACAATCTGAGCACAAGCTCAACAATTGAGCTTTTCTCCCTTAGTTTGCAGGCTAAGAAAATCGTCAGAGGTCTTATACCTCTTGACGTGGGCACGAGCCTGAAATCCCAATTTCAGCCCTCGAAACATCTCATATGTTTCGCGACGTTTTAAGACGTCTTCGGTGCCTCAACTCTAAACCGTTTAACTGAACTATCACGTAGTTATCAAAATGTGTATGTCAGATGTTCGCAACATCCACAGACGACGTTCGAGGTTCAGCGCACTGAGCGGTGCATTATGGACATAAGCCTTTTACTGTCGGCATAATTGCTACTATCAACTTTCAACTAATTTTTTCTCTAGGAACATATCTAAACAGTAGAACTAAAGCGCGAGCTATGACATAATTTGCAAAATCCTTTTGACTATGTTCAGGATAAACAAGTTCATCTTATGAACTCTCACTCAAATAGACATCCCTCTAGTCATCTAAGTGATTACATGATCCGAGTCAACTAGGCCGTGTCCGATCATCACGTGAGACGGACTAGTCAACATCGGTGAACATCTTCATGTTGATCGTATCTTCTATACGACTCATGCTCGACCTTTCGGTCTCTTGTGTTCCGAGGCCATGTCTGTACATGCTAGGCTCGTCAAGTCAACCTAAGTGTTTCGCGTGTGTAAATCTGGCTTACTCCCGTTGTATGTGAACGTAAGAATCTATCACACCCGATCATCACGTGGTGCTTCGAAACGATGAACTTTCGCAACGGTGCACAGTTAGGGGGAACACTTTCTTGAAATTTTAATGAGGGATCATCTTATTTACTACCGTTGTTCTAAGCAAATAAGATGTACAAACATGATAAACATCACCTGCAATCAAATAATAGTGACATGATATGGCCAATATCATATAGCTCCTTTGATCTCCATCTTGGGGCTCCATGATCATCTTGTCACCAGCATGACACCATGATCTCCATCATCGTGTCTTCATGAAGTTGTCTCGCCAACTATTACTACTACTACAGCTAACGGTTAGCAATAAAGTAAAGTAATTACATGACGTTTATGTTGACATGCAGGTCATAAATAAATTAAGACAACTCCTATGGCTCTTGCCGGTTGTCATACTCATCGACATGCAAGTCGTGATTCCTATTACAAGAACATGATCAATCTCATACATCACATATCATTCATCACATTCTTCTTGGCCATATCACATCACATAGCATACCCTGCAAAAACAAGTTAGACATCCTCTAATTGTTGTTTGCATGTTTTACATGGCTGCTTTGGGTTTCTAGCAAGAACGTTTCTTACCTACGCAAAAAACCACAACGTGATATGCCAATTGCTATTTACCCTTCATAAGGACCCTTTTCATCGAATCCGATCCGACTAAAGTGGGAGAGACAGACACCCGCTAGCCACCTTATGCAACTAGTGCATGTCAGTCGGTGGAACCAGTCTCACGTAAGAGTACGTGTAAGGTCGGTCCGGGCCGCTTCATCCCACGATGCCGCCGAATCAAGATAAGACTAGTAACGGCAAGTAAATTGACAAAATCAACGCCCACAACTACTTTGTGTTCTACTCGTGCATAGAATCTACGCAATAAACCTGGCTCTGATACCACTGTTGGGGAACATAGCAGAAATTCAAAATTTTCCTATGTGTCACCAAGATCTATCTATGGAGAGACCAGCAACGAGGAGAAGGAGAGTGCATCTACATACCCTTGTAGATCGCTAAGCGGAAGCGTTCAAGAGAACGGGGTTGATGGAGTTGTACTCGTTGTGATCCAAATCACCGATGATCCTAGTGCCGAACGGACGGCACCTCCGTGTTCAACACACGTACAGCCCGGTGACGTCTCCCATGCCTTGATCCAGCAAGGAGAGAGGGAGAGGTTAGGGAAGACTCCATCCAGTAGCAGCACGACGGCGTGGTGGTGGAGGAGGAGTGTGGTACTCCAGCAGGGCTTCGCCAAGCACCGCAAGAAACAAGGAGAAAGAGAGGTAGGGCTGCGCCAACAAGAGGAGAGGAACTCATGTGTATTGGGCAGCCCAAACCTCAACTATATATAGGGGGAGGGGAGGGGCTGCGCCCCCA
Organism: Triticum monococcum; assembly: GCA_034509565.1. NCBI lineage: Eukaryota > Viridiplantae > Streptophyta > Magnoliopsida > Poales > Poaceae > Triticum > Triticum monococcum. The sequence continues at coordinate 415,627,331 of CM067845.1, forward strand.
CCTAGGGTTCCCTCCCTAGGGGTGGCGACAGCCCCCTAGATCCCATCTAGGGGCGACCAAGGGGAGGGGAGAGGGGGAGGCGCACCAGGGTGGGCCTTAGGGCCCATCTGCCCTAGGGTTTGCCCCCTTCCCCTCTTCCTTGCGCCTTGGGCCTTGGTGGGGGGCGCAACAGCCCACCTGGGGCTGGTCCCCTCCCACACTTGGCCCATGCAGCCCTCCGGGGCTTGTGGCCCCACTTGGTGGACCCCCGGGACCCTCCTGGTGGTCCCGGTACGTTACCGATAAAACCCGAAACTTTTCCGGTGACCAAAACAGGACTTCCCATATATAAATCTTTACCTCCGGACCATTCCGGAACTCCTCGTGATGTCCGGGATCTCATCCGGGACTCCGAACAACATTTGGTAACCACAAGAAACTTCCTTTATAACCCTAGCGTCATCGAACCTAAAGTGTGTAGACCCTACGGGTTCGGGAAACATGTAGACATGACCGAGACACTTCTCCGGTCAATAACCAACAGCGGGATCTGGATACCCATGTTGGCTCCCACATGCTCCACGATGATCTCATCGGATGAACCACGATGTCAAGGACTTAATCAATCCCGTATACAATTCCCTTTGTCTAGCGGTATGATACTTACCCGAGATTCGATCGTTGGTATCCAGATACCTTGTTCAATCTCGTTACCGGCAAGTCTCTTTACTCATTCCGTAACACATCATCCCGCGATCAACTCCTTGATCACATTGTGCACATTATGATGATGTCCTACCGAGTGGGCCGAGAGATACCTCTCCGTTTACACGGAGTGACAAATCCCAGTCTCGATTCGTGCCAACCCAACAGAAACTTTCGGAGATACCTGTAGTGTACCTTTATAGCCACCCAGTTACGTTGTGACGTTTGGCACACCCAAAGCACTCCTACAGTATCCGGGAGTTGCACAATCTCATGGTCTAAGGAAATGATACTTGACATTAGAAAAGCTTTAGCATACGAACTACATGCTTTTGTGCTAGGCTTAGGATTGGGTCTTGTCCATCACATCATTCTCCTAATGATGTGATCCCGTTATCAATGACATCCAATGTCCATGGTCAGGAAACCGTAACCATCTATTGATCAACGAGCTAGTCAACTAGAGGCTTACTAGGGACATGGTGTTGTCTATGTATCCACACATGTATCTGAGTTTCCTATCAATACAATTCTAGCATGGATAATAAATGATTATCATGAACAAGGAAATATAAAAATGATCAATTTATTATTGCCTCTAGGGCATATTTCCAACAGAATTGACAACTCAGCTGATAATACTTGAGAATATTCTTTGCCTCCCCTTGTGTCGAATCAATAAATTTGGGTTGAATACCCTATCCTCGCAAATTGTTGTGATCCTTATACTTGTTGGTTAGCAGCGCGCCCTAGTGGGTTGTGCCCACCTAGGTGGACTCCCGCACCGCCTCTTCACCCTATAAATTCCCAAATATTCCAAAAAACCCAGGGTTATCGATAGATCCGAAGTTCCGTTGCCGCAAGCCTCTATAGCCATGAAAAACCAATCTAGATGCCGTTCTAGCACCCTGCCAGAGGGGGAAATCATCACCGGTGGCCAACTTCATCATCTCGGCGGCCACCATGATGAGGAGGGAGTAGTCCACCCTAGGGGCTGAGGGTTTGTACCAATAGCTATGTGTTTAATCTCTCTCTCTCGTGTTCTTGATGGCACGATCTTGATGTATCACAGGCTTTGTTAATATAGTTGGATCATATGGTGTTTCTCGCTCTCTCTCTTGTTGTGATGAATTGAGTTGTCCCTTTGAGATTTCATTTTATCGGATTGAATATTTTTATGGATTGAGAGCACTTTATATATGTCTTGCATATGAATACCCATGGTGACAATGGGGTACTATATTGATTCACTTGATATATGTTTTGGCACTCAACTCGCGGATTCCCAAGGTGACATTGGGGTAATCTATGCATAGGGGTTGATGCACATTTTCGTCCTATTTTTTCCAGTAGAAATCTTGGGGCACTCTTTGAGGTTCTTTGTGTTGTATCGAGTATTATGAACCTGAAATTGTTTGATGCATCTCGTATAATTAACTCATGGATACTTGTGGTGACATTGGAGTATCTAGGTGACATTAGAGTTGGTTGTTGCGTAGCATATGGTGTTATTTTAGTACGAACTCTTGGATAGATTGAACGGAAAGCATAACTTTGTGTTATTTTAGTATGAACTCTTGAATAGATCGAACGGAAAGAATAACTTTAAGGTGGTTCCATACCCTACAAACAATTTCTTATTATGTTCTCCGCTAGATAAGAACTTTGGAGTGATTCTTCATCACATGTTGAGGGATGGTTATATGATCCAATTAGATTAGCATTGTTGAGAGATTGCACTAGCCGAAGTATGGACCCTAGGCCTCATTTTCAAGAATTTCAATACCATTTGTGCTCTATTTTATCAATTGCTACCTTGTTGTTTTTATTGTTCCTATTACAGAAAACAATATCTACTATCATTACTACACTTGTATCACCATCTCTTCGCCGAACTAGTGCACCTATACAATTTACCATTGTATTTGGTGTGTTGGGGACACAAGAGACTCTTTGTTATTTGGTTGCAGGGTTGTTTAAGAGAGACCATCTTCATCCTACGCCCTCCACGGATTGATAAACCTTAAGTCATCCACTTGAGGGAAGATTGCTACTGCCCTACAAAATTCTGCGCTTCGAGGCCCAACACGTTGTGTAGTAGACATCAGCCACGCCTCACTGATATGTCTCCAACGCATCTATAGTTTATGAAGTATTCATGTTGTTTTATTATCATTCTTGGATGTTTTACAATCATTTTATAGCAACTTTATATCATTTTTTGGGACTAACCTATTGACCCAGTGCCCAGTGCCAGTTGCTGTTTTTTGCTTGTTTTTTACATCGCAGGAAATCAATATCAAATGGAGTCCAAACACCGCGAATTTTTATGAGGAGTTTTTATGGACCAGAAGACCCCTGATGGGTCAGAGCGGCACCTGGGGGGTGCCCCGAGGGGGGCACAACCCACCAGGGTGCGCCTGGAGGCCCAGGCGCCCCCTGGTGGGGTGTGCCCACCTCGGTGGCCTCCCGCACCCCCTCGTTACCCTATAAATTCTCAAATATTCTGAAAACCCTCGGGGTTAACCTAGATCAGAAGTTCCACTACTACAAGGCTCTGTAGCCACCGAAAACCAATGTAGACCCATTCCAGCACCCTACCGGAGGGGTGAATCATCACCGCTGGCCATCTTCATCATCCCGGCGGCCACCATGATGAGGAGGGAGTAGTTCACCCTCGGGGCTGAGGGCTTGTACCAGTAGCTATGTGTTTAATCTCTCGCTCTCTCTTTCTCTCTCTCGTGTTCTTGAGATGTCACAATCTTGATGTATCACAGACTTTGTTAATATAGTCAGATCATATGGTGTTTTCCCCTCTCTATCTTGTTGAGATGAATTGAGTTTTTCCCCTTGAGATTTTGTTGTTATTGGATTGAATACTTTATGGATTTGAGAACACTTGATATATGTCTTGCAATTGAATACTCATGGTGGCAATGGGGTATTGTATTAATTGACTTGATATATGTTTTGGCACGCAAGTCGCGGATTCCCGAGGTGACATTGGGGTAATCTATGCATAGGGGTTGATGAACGTTCTTGTCTTTGTTTCTCCAGTAGAAATCTTGCGGCACTCTTTGAATTTCTTTGTGTTGGATTGAATATTATGAATCGGAATTTGCTTTGGTGTTATTTTAGTACGAACTCTTGGTTAGATCGATCAGAAAGAATAGCTTCGTGTTATTTTAGTACGAACTCTAGGATAGATTTATCAGAAATAATAGCTTTGAGGTGGTTTCGTACCCTACACTACAAAAAAAGACACATACGTGACATTTTGGGCCGAACGAATTTCTTTTCTGTCATGCTTATGACACTTCTATGACGATAATTGTGACAAAACCCGGTATCACCATAGATGTGGTGGGCTTCTACTTCTATGGCAAAAAATCATGACAGAAAATGGCTTTTCGTCCTGGGTGGGCCGGAGATGCAGCTGCATGACATTCTTTGGGCCGTCCATGACGGAAAAAACCGTGGTAGAAGGAAAATATCGAGGGAGTTCTCGGTTACGGTGAGTGGTCGGGGGCTGAGCGATGCGCGTTTCTCTCGTACGTACGTGCGTGTGTGCGAGGTGTCGTGCTCTAACTGAACCCGAGCGAGGCGTTGGGCTCTAACTGAACCCGAGCGATTGCACTAGCTACGTTACTGAACCCGAGCGATCGATCCCTTGCTGTTAAGTAAACCCGAGTGATTCCTTCGCTACTGCTGCTAACTGAAGCCGATCGAACCCTGCTGCCTCCTTCCCTTGATGAACAGTGAGCGTTGTTGAGGGGTTTGGATGAACAGTTCCCGGTGGGGGTTGGATGAACAGGACCCCGTGGTAGTAGAGGCCGTTGCCGCTGGATGAATAGAACCCCGATCGACCTGGTTGGGTGTGGATGAACAGGACCCGTGGAGGGCTGAATGAACAGGACCCCGTGGAGGGCTGGTTGAACAGTAGCCGGTGGAGGGCTGGATGAACAGTAGCCCGTGGAGGAGCGGTGGAGGCTGGATGAACAGTAGCCCGTGGAGGAGCGGTGGAGGCTGGATGAACGGTTCAACGCTGCAGTCTGCAGATAGACCGATCGACCAGTATGTACGTACACATTCCGACCAAAATGACAACGCTACGTACGCTTCGACCAGGTGTGTCCCGACTGTCAGGCACTTCCTTGCGTGCGAACATGTAGCTGGTGGGTCCCAGCAGTCATGGGGTGAATCATTTTTTTGCCCGTAATATGGACGCACTTCCTTGCATGCGAAGATGTAGCTGGTGGGTTCCAGCAGTCAGGGGGGAAACATTTTTTTTTCATGAAATACGATGGCCCGTCCGGTGGGTCCCTCCTATCAGGTGGAGGAATCATTATTTTTTGTGTAATAAGGAGGCACTTCCTTGCTGCGGCCGTGGACCCAACTGTCGGCCTCTCCACATACAGTACTCTTCTGATGGAAGTCGTTCCTTGACCACGTTGACCACGCCGTGCCAAGAGCACCACGGCGGTGGACGACGGCGAGGCCTAGGAAGGGGACGACACGGAGCCGGGGAAGACGCGGCAGTGGATGCCCACATGGAGAGGAGTACGAGGGTTCACTGGTTCAGCTGCGGTGTGAGGCTACCGTTGCCGTAGGGACTGGCCAGCGGTGGGAGTAGTAGGGGCCGGTGAGGCCTCTGCGGTTGGACAGCCGGCCATGGGAGGCAGGAGCAGGCGGCATGACCGGCGCTGCTTTGGGTGGCTGGAGCAAGAAGACCATAGGTTGAAGAAGAACTATGGCCATTGGATGGGCATCATGCGGTCACTGCAGCTAGAATCATTCATATTGACTAACTTGACAAAGCCCTCAGTCCGCGTCAACTTAGTAGGCCCACAAGTCAGCCTCCCATATGCTGGGTCCCAGCTAGCAGGGGGAGTATTCATTTTTTATGCGTAATAAGGAAGCACTTCCTTGCATGCGAAGATATAGCTAGTGGGTTCGAGCTGTCAGCGGCGGGAATGTTTTTTCGCAAAATACAGAGGCCCTTCTGGTGGGTCCCAGATGTCAGGTGGAGGAATCATTATTTTGCACGTAATAAGGAGGCATTTCCTTGTGTGCGTCCATGGACTCAGCTGTCAGCCTCTCCACGTATAGTCCACTTCCGACGGATGTCGTTCATTGACCATGTTGACCACACCGCGCCAAGAGCACCAGGGTGGTGGATGACGGTGAGGCCTACGAAGGGAATGACACGGAGCCGGGGAAGACACGGCAGTGGCTGCCCATGCGGTGGGGAGTATGAGGGTTGAATGGTTCGGCTGCCGTCGCCGAAAAATAACAGGAGGTGTGGGTGAGTAGAGGGATAGCCAGGCCAGGGATGCGAGTATATATGGTGGGGCCATGAGGCCTGCCCGGCAGCACAGCTGGCCACGGGAGGCGGGAGCAGGCGGTTCCGCCGGCACTGGTTTGGCCGTTTGGAGCAGGAAGATCAAAGACTGAAGAATTACGATTGCCGTTAGATTGACATCTAACGGTCTGACGCTGGTAGAGTCGATTGTTTACTAAGTTTCTTTTTTTGAGAAACCTTGTGTACACATGAACTTAGTAGGGCCACAAGTTAGCCTCCAAATCTGTGGCAGACAACATAGAGCCCATTTGCTATTTTTAATAATTTGCAGCCCATTTGCTAATTCTTAAGTAATTTATTACAGCCCATTTTCTGCCCAGGACCATGGTTAAAAAGTTCAACCTTATTTTGCATATTTCGGTGGATTCCGAACTGTTGTAATCCCGAAATGATAAACATTTTTAAGAACTTATTGAATTGCCAAAAATCGTTTTGTTTTTGTAAGCAAACAAGACGTGGGACAATTGAGTTGGTTTAAGGGAAAACCAGTGGTAAAAAAATCAGCGCTGGGAGGGAAAACAACAACAAAAATAAGGATGTAAATATGAATATGGAACTTTATTTATTTTCAATATAATGATATGTGTATATGAACTAGTAAAACTATATGTAGAGATTAGAAAACGGAAGTAGGACATGGCGTTTCAAGAGGAAAATAGAACTGGGTTGTGTGTTTGATTCAGTAAAAAAACTGCCCGCAGATGTTGTAAGACAAAATATAACTAACGCTGGCGGGCCAGAGGCCAGTACATACCTGCTGGATCTTTGTGCCCCATTGTCGTCGTGGGCTGGGCCTGTTAAAAACAAAACCAAGCCTGGGTAGTCTATAGCCCAGTTGAAACTTGCTCGACCTGAAAAAACAATATACCTGCTCAATAAACGATAGAATTCGGCAAGTACAGACTGATAAGTGGGATGCAGCAGGTATATTGTATTTTCATCATGATAATAAGTGCATGTAGTTGTTTCGAAAAATTTGGAGAACTGGGAATTCAAACGGCAGGTGCTTATGCTACCCATCAAATAGAAATCAGGTGCCTGAAAATCCGTTTCGAAACAGATGATTCAGCTTTATATCCACGTTGACCCTCGGCATGATGGTTGGAAGAAAATGCCAAGTTCATACCGAAAGATCATTGACAACAATACCAACTTGCGGTCGACAAGGTAGTACAAGTTCCAATACCAAACTAACTTATAATATTTTTACTCCTGGCCCTAGTATTCATCTGGTAGAAAATCTTGTAGAGGACTAGCTCCCGCTCCTTCTCTTGCTCCAGGTCCCCGAGGTGGTACTGGTGCATCACCCAGTTGGTCCTCTGCTGGTCGAAGTTCTTGTTGGTGTGCACCAGAACCTTTTAGCTGCCCGTCTGCCGGCCGTCGACCGTCACCGGCAAGGTATTGCCGGTCTTGTGCCACATCGCGTGCATGCCGCACTCCAACTATATCTTGCGAGGCGTCCACGTGTCCCTTTTGAACGCCCTGGAATTGCGCTGGAAGAAATGCTTGCTTAGGCCACTCAGTGTGATACCTGCAGTATTGTCGAATACAGGTTTTAGTGTACGTAGTTGGCCTTTTCATAACATCTTTGGCATGTTGCAGTACTTTTTTTACTTTTTATTAACTGTCAAATTGTAATTGCTTCACTAGGTCTGCGTCTAAAAAGGAAAATAGAGCTATAAACAAAGGAATATGTTTGTGCAAGTAGACGGCTGAACGGTGTCTTACCTGGAAGCTTCTCAGGATGGGTGTAGCATATGCCGTGCTCGCTGTCGATGGTTGGTATGATCAAATCAATGAGAGGGTGAGATCTCGCGTTGTCAGCACTCACTTTGGCCTCAAGGTGCTCGATCAGCTCCTGATCCGTGGGATCGAACTTGATGCCAGCCGACAGCACCGGCCAATCCTTCTTGGAGTTGCATCGGTTAATTACAGTTATATGATACTCAATGTATGATCAATCTTCTGTTTTAAGTGAATGATGAAAGATTTCGCCAGATAAGTGGTAGTACTCCAAATCTGAAGTCCACAATACCCGAACACGCCGCCGGGATTCTCGTGTCACCTCACGTGTAGCGTGTTGTCACGTCAATTCAATGTGAGGACATGATGAATAATTTAATCGACATACAGCGAGTAGTAGTGAGTACTTACTAGTCGTATTTAGTGTCACATTTTAACCATAGGTTTAACTAACAAAATGACAATGCATGTCACGGAAAATTATTCCATTGGAAACTATGTTCAAATACGAATAAAACGATATAATTCTTTGTGACATGCATTAACATTTAGTTAGTGAAATTTATGGTCAAAATTTGACACAAATTACGAAGGGGACCAATAAACTAGGACGGAGGTAGTAGTACGAGTAGCGCAATATACGGTATAGAGAACTAGTACAAATTAAGAAATGGAGTAAGAAGTTACAAGATTGTGCGACAGACTTTGTAGGGTACATGAGTAATACAAAATATAATTCCCATTAGACAACACTTTCTTCAACAAATACGCACTTGAAGCCTATTTGATATATATATATGATAGCACTATTCTAATCCCAGAATTAGAATAACTATTCGGATAACAGCTGCCCCTATAAGGGCCCGTTTACATGTTCGTGGGATTTCAGAAAACGCACACCTGATAGAACGACCCGTGGCCGCACCTCCCGCAGCTCGCTCTCCCCTAATTCCTCCTCTCGCTCTCCCCCGATTCGTCCTGCGATGAGGTCACCGCCCCGCCCTGGATCTCCTCCCTCACCCCTCGCTCTCCCCCGCCCTGGATTGCGCCCCACCGCCGTGCCCCGCCCCAAAGAGGCGCGCCGCCATCGACCCCCGGATTAGGCCGCCGCGCCCCGCCCCAGGTATTGGATCCGGCCGCCGCGTTGGCTATCCCTGCTCCTCGCCTGTCCGCCTCCACGCCCGCGTGAGGGGATGCCAAGCCCTCGTGCTCCTCCATCGGCAGCCACATGAGGGCCTCTCGCGCACCTTCCCGTCCTCTCTTCCTTCTCCTTCCTTCTCCCTCACACCCTCTCACTTCTCTCTGTTCTCCCGCAGGTACCCGCCATAGCCACCATGGACAGCAGCCATGCGGCAGGAGCTCGCCATCGAAGTCCCCCGAGCACCGTCCGCCCTGAATCTGGCCGGGAACCGGACGAGGCCGAGCCCTCGCGCCCAGATCCGCGCGTGGCTCAGCGCCACAACCACCATCACTGGAGATTCGACAGAGATCAGCAGCCCCACGACCTCTACCTCCCAACCCCCGCCTACCCACCGCCCCAGCCAGCGCGTCGCCCTGTGCACTCCGTCGCCGGCAGCAAGAGCTTGGACGCCGCCACCACGCAGACTCCTCCCGATGGGGCACAACCACCGCAGCAATATGGAGGTTCGCCGCGGCCACCTCGGGCGGTTCAACTGATGCGCCCCCGCTTCTGGAACCACCTGCCGGGACAACCACCACCCTCCCTCCTCCTGTTGCAGGTGACCTTCCTGCTCCTGCTGAAGCTAACCTTCCTTCCTCCTGCTGCTTAATCCTGTTGTCTTGGATGATTAAACCACGTCACATTCTGCTCGTTTCAATTCTGCAGCGGCGTATCACATAGAGAAGTTCGACCCGGACAACCGCTTCAGTTCGATGTCACTGCATAGTGTAGCTTTTTTATGCTCTATTCTTGTTTTGACAAAAATGTTCTTTTTGTAGATTTGTGCACATAAAGTTCAAAAAATATAATGGAGATAAGCATCAAGTATGCGTGTGTGTGGTGGTGAGGTTGAGGTTCAGAAAACGTGTGTGGTGATGGTGAGGTTCAGAAGAACATGTGTGTGGTGGAGAAATTCACTAGCTTTTTTAATGGGACACAAGTAATAGCTTATTTTGTGCAAACATAAAGACAAAAAAATGTATCCGTATTTTATAAAAAGAAATTAACAAATGGTCATGTATCATCCCATGAAAATTCATGCATATGAAAAAGGTAAATTCGGAAGGTCGGGGGTGACGAACAGAGAAGTTCATGTATCAATGTCGACGAAGGTCGGGACAAAGGTACTTAACCCACTGTGGTGTCTCACACCAACTATACATGCTCAACGACCTCTCTGTTCATCAAGAAATTCGAGTTTCCTTAAGACACATTGTTGTGCTGTGAAAAATGCGTTGGTTCTATGCGCCTTGGAGAAAAATGGGTTTGAAAATCTTGTTTTCGTGTTGTCCCATTGAAAAATGCCTTCATTTCTTTCTTAAACAAGTTAAGTGTTGTGAGAATTGTTGGTTTTTTATCTCTCTATCAGTACATGATAGTGAACATATCAACTAAAAAAACACGTCTGATGATTCATACGTTTTTAGAATTTGGAGAGTTCAAGGTGTGTCTGGTGAGAAAGTTTGTACACTATAAAAAAATGTGGCTAACAATTCGAGGGAGTGCACATTGTTCAATTCTGGAACATCAAAGACAAAAATATGAGAAAGTTAAAAAAATCAAATAATATAAAAAAGAAGTTCAAATTAAAAAAGAGAGTAGTCCAATCTATATAAAAAACTAAGATTTTCCTTCTTACTAAATAAATATAACCAAGAAGTTCTATTAAAAAAGCGAAGCAGTTCGATATTAACTACAAAACTCGGATTTTTCCCGTTACTCAAAAATAAAAACCAAGAAAGTCCAAATTTAAAAAATGCACACAATTCAATGTTTAATTATGAACAAAAACCATGACGGAAGTTCAAAAGTAAATACACAGAGCAATTCAAAAACCGATATGATGAAGCGCAGTTTTCTGGCAAAGAAGGTTGTTCCTAAAAAACGTAGAAGTTCAAATTCAAATAATGGTGTAGTTCGAAGTTAAAAAAAATCCAGAATTTCGCTTTTGAAAAAATAAATAAAAACCTAGAAGTTCAATTTAGAATACCAAAGCATAAAAATACGTCACATAAAATGCTCTGTTATTCTAAATTGAATTTCGCTTTTGAAAATATAAGAAGTTCATAGTGAGAACAACGAGAAGTTCAAGTACTGCAAGGATTGCATTTCAGGTGAGAATAAAAGTATAGAAAAAAGTTTAAAAAGTTTGTTGAAAGAAGTTCAAGTGATCTTTCCGGGGAAGTTCAAAAATTCTTGCGAGAGAGGTTCACCTTGTATTTCCTTGTTCGATTTTTTCCGTATAAAAATCGAATACAATTCTTTACTCAAAATAAAAAAAGGTGAAGTTCAAATTGAAATAACAGAGAAGTTCGGAGTTTATTAAAACCAAGGATTTACCTGTTCAAAAAATAAAAAACACACGCCATTTTTTGCACTTTTAAAAACAGCTCATAAACGAAAAAATGGTTGCTAGAAGTTCAAGTGCTCGGCGAGGAAAAGTTCAAAAATTCTTGTGAGAGAGGTTCACCGTCTATTTAGATGTCCAAAATACGGAAATAAATATGTTGTTTTTTGTGTCTTAAAATAATTCTCTCAAACCAGAGAGAAGTTCAAAGTGATAACAACCGGAAGTTCACGTACTACATGGTGTGTATTTCATATAAGAAAAATACAAAAAAAGTGAAACAAGGTGAAGTTCAAACAGACATGCCCCAGAAGTTCAATGTAACACCCCGGATATGATTTTCCCAATATGTAATCCAACTCTTGTCGTTTCCGGCGTTAAGTTATTCTATTTTCTCGGGTTCGGGTCATTGTCTCCGTGTGTTGTTGTCTTTGTCATGCATCTCATATCATGTCATCATGTGCATTGCATTTGCATACATGTTCATCTCATGCATTCGAGCATTTTCCCCGTTGTCCGTTTTGCATTCCGGCGCTTCGTTCTCCTCCGGTGGTCATTTCTACCTTTCTTTCGTGTGTGGGGATTAAACATTTCCGGATTGGACCGACACTTGCCAAGCGGCCTTGGTTTACTACCGGTAGACCGCCTGTCAAGTTTCGTACCATTTGGACTTCGTTTGATGCTCCAACGGTTAACCGAGGGACCGAAAAGGCCTCGTGTGTGTTGCAGCCCAACAACCCTCCATTTTGGCCCAAAACCCTCTCCATCATCTAGAGCGTTCGATCACGATTGCGTGGCCGAAAACCGCACCTCATTTGGACACTCCTAGCTCCCTCTACCTCTATAAATAGACCCCCTCCAAAATCCGGATCCCCTTCTCCCCCGAAACCCTAAAATCTGCTCGCGCCGCGCCAGACACGTCCGATTCCGGCCGGACACATCGCCGCCGCCCTCTCCCGTCGCGCCACGTGGCAGGCGCCGCCGCCCTGCGCCACCGGCCCGACAAGCCCGCGGGAGGCCCTCCCGGCCCGGTTCCCGCGCGCCGCCGCCCGCGCGTGCCTTCTCCAACTCCAGCGCGCCCCGCCGCCACACGCCAACGTCGGCCAAGCTCCGGCGCCGCCCCGCCGCACCGCTTCCGGCGACGTCCCGCGCCGCGGCTCGCCTCCACCGCGACCCCCTCGCCGTCCCTCGTCGCCCGGCCGCAGATCCGGCCACCGCCGCCTCGCCCTCGCCTCCCCTCGCCGGATCTGGGCTCCGGTGACCTCCGACCTCGGCCCCAGCGACGGTGATCCTCGGGAGTCGCGCCAGCTACAGTACCGGCTGATCCGATCTGGAAACACTAATCTCCCTCGGTTGACTTTACCCTCTCTCCCCTATTTTTTTGCATATTTCACAGCATCGTAACTCCTCATCCGTAGCTCCGTTTTGCGCATGCAGAATATTAAAATGTTCGTCTCAAAGAGCACATCATTTCATCTCATTGCATCATTTTCATTTGAGTTCATCTTGATGCTCGAAATGCTGCTAGAAGAATGCTATTTGAGATAATTGTCAGATCTGCTGCTCCAATTAGATATTTGTCATTTTTGCCATGATTATTGTGTGCATGATATGCCCATGAGCTCTACATGTGTTTTGTTATATGTTTTGCCATGTATCTAGAGGTGCAACTCATGTATTTTTGTGATGTGTGTGGTGACTAGCACAAGCTTGCAAAGTGAGGCATTTGTTAATGCTGATTTCAGGGACTTAGCATTTCCACTAAGTCCTTGACCTGTTTATCTCATATGGCCATATGTTCATGTTGTTTCCTAGTGATCCGTGCCTCTTTTGAGGATGATCAGTAAGGATTTTTGTTAACCTTGTAGTTCTCTATCCATCCATGTCTTTGTTTGCAATTATGGAGCACCCTAGCTTGAGTCAATCGAGCTCTACTTTTGTCATTTCGTCAATCTGGGCAGATTGTCTACTTGTTAGCGATTTTGCCGAGGATAGTGTAGTTGATCCATGCATGCTATGTTATTGTTCTTGCCATGTCTAGCTTGCATTCTGTGTATTCTTGATGGGTGTATTCTTAGATTGTCATGACTTGCTCTGTAGTGAGTGCATCGAGCTCGTAAACATGCCTACTTGATATCTGTTTTCAGCATGCTCCAGTTTTCACCAAGTCTGAGAACTGATTATGTTTTTTCCATGTTCACATGCTTGCAAATGTATTTTCTGATCCCTTTTGGCTCAAGGTCACTAAGGGACTTTTGTTAAGCTCTTTGAGTAGCTCCATGCCATGCTTTACTTTGCCATGTTCAGGTCCTGTAGCATATTGTTTTCATGCTCCGAAAAGTGCTATCTGATCTGAAATTTCAGACAAGTGTTAATTTCACTAAGTCTGAAATCTGTTTACCAAATGCATTTTTGCCATGCTTGTTTGAACCTGCTAATGGATGAATTGGCCGTAGCTCAGTGTTCATCTTTTGTTAAGTATCATGAATGGATCCCTTCCATGTATTTTGATGCCATGTTTGAGTGCCGTAGCATGTTCATCTTGTTGCATTTAGTTGGTTACTTGCTGTAAATCGCAGAACGTGGCCATATTTGAATCACTTGCCATTTCCAAACCGTAACTCCGATTCCGGTGATCTTTATATCGTTTTCAAGTGATTTCATCCCATCTTTACAGTGGCGCACTTGGTTTTCCAAGCTGAGACCAGGTTCATGCATTCCTTGTGAAATCTTGCATATGCATCACATATTGCGTCCCGCATAGCATACCATCTTTGCATCATGTTGTTTGACTTTGCACGTGGTTGATTGTGTCCTTGTTGCTTGTTTGTCTTGTTTGGGTAGAGCCGGGAGACGAGTTCTCTAACAAGGATCCCGTTGAGTTTGCTTTCGAGGATCCAGTCAACTCTGACAACTTTGCAGGCAAGATGATCATACCCTCGAAATCACTACTATCTTTGCTTTGCAAGATGCTCGCTCTTTTGCTATGCCTATGCTACGATGCCTACCACTTGCTTTCAAGCCTCCCAAATTGCCACGTCAAACCTCTAACCCTCCTTGTCCTAGCAAACCGTTGATTGGCTATGTTACTGCTTTGCTCAGCCCCTCTTATAGCGTTGCTAGTTGCAGGTGAAGATTGGAGACCGTTCCTTGTTGGAACATTATTTACTTGTTGGAATATCATTATATTGCCATGTTATCTTAATGCACCTATATACTTGGTAAAGGGTGGAAGGCTCGGCCTCTCGCCTAGTGTTTTGTTCCACTCTTGCCGCCCTAGTTTCTGTCATATCGGTGTTATGTTCCCGGATTTTGCGTTCCTTACGCGGTTGGGTTATAATGGGAACCCCTTGATAGTTCGCCTTGATTAAAGCTTTTCCAGCAATGCCCAACTTTGGTTTTACCATTTGCCACCTAGCCTCTTTTTCCCTTGGGTTTCCAGAGCCCGAGGGTCATCTTATTTAAACCCCCCCGGGCCAGTGCTCCTCTGAGTGTTGGTCCAACTCGTCAGCCGCCGGTGGCTACCAGGGGCAACTCTGGGCTGGCCTACCGGAAGTTTGGACAATCTGAGTGTGCCCTGAGAAAGAGATATGTGCAGCTCCTATCGGGATTTGTCGGCACATTCGGGCGGTGTTGCTGGATTTGTTTTAACCTGTCGAAGTGTCTTGAAGAACCGGGATACTGAGTCTGATCGGAATGTCTCGGGAGGAGGTCTATTCCTTCGTTGACCGTGAGAGCTTGTCATGGGCTAAGTTGGGACTCCCCTGCAGGGATTTGAACTTTCGAAAGCCGTGCCCGCGGTTATGGGCAGATGGGAATTTGTTAATGTTCGGTTGTAGATAACTTGAACCTTAATTTAATTAAAATGAATCAACTGTGTGATTTACCGTGATGGTCTGTTCTCGGCGTAGTCCAGGAAGTGAACACGTTGTTGGAGTAATGCTTGCCGTAGGTTTTCTCTCTAGTTACTCGCTCGCGCTTTGCCTCCTCTTCTCGCTCTCTTTTGCGAATAGGTTAGCCACCATACATGCTAGTCGCTTGCTGCAGGTCCACATATATTTTCCTTACCTTACTATTAAGCTTAAATAGTCTTGATCGCGAGGGTGCAAGATTGCTGAGTCCCTGTGGCTCACAGATTACTTCCAAACCAGATGCAGGGCCTGATGATTCCGCTCCAGATGGCGCGATTGAGCTCAAGTGGGAGTTCAACGAGGACTCTCAACGATACTACGTGTCTTTCCCTGATGATCAGTAGTGGTGCCCAGTTGGGGTGATCGGGACCGTGTTGCATGTTGGGTTTATCTTTTATTTTGGCGCCGTAGTCGGGCCATGAGTGTTTGAATGTTGTAATGCTATTTATGTACTTTGTTTGACGTGGCGAGTGTAAGCCAACTATGTTATCTCCCCTTTTATTATCTATATTACGTGGGATGTTGTGAAGATTGCCTAACTTGCGACATTGCTTTCAATGCGGTTATGCCTCTAAGTCGTTCCTCGACACGTGCGATATATAGCCGCATCGAGGGCATTACAAGTTGGTATCAGAGCCTTCCCCGACCTTAGGAGCCCCCACTGATTGATCGTTTTTAGCAGCCGTTTGTTGAGTCTAGAATTTTTTTTGAGTCATTTAGGAATTATATATCGGAGAGTTTAGGAATTCTTTTTTACTTCCCAGTCTCCTCATCGCTCTTGTAAGGCATCCTGAAGTAGAGTTTTGACTCTTCTCTTCTCATATTTCACTAATAAAAATTTAGGATCACGCGGGTATCTTGGAATCGTTCCGATGGTTTTGTGACGAGAACATTGTTCTTGGTGCCTCCTGTCTTTAGGGGTTATGGCAGTGTCCCGGGGAGTTGAGCTCCGAGGTGTTGTCGTCACAATTTTATCGTTGCAGTTCTGGAATACCTGAGTTTAGTACACCGACATCGAAAATCTCTTTTATGCAGTTCGTTGGTGAGATAACCTCGACGCCACCCAGTACTGGGGCGGGAGTTCGGGAGTATCGCCATAACTTGTATAACGGATGCTTTTCGAAGGTTGAGGTAGATGGTTTCCGAAGTTTTTCTCGGTTATGTGTTGAAGGATGGATACAGCTAGATGTAGGATTTGCTAGATTTGGGTGAGATATTATGCTTCCCCTGTATCCCCAACACCTGATTGCATAACCGGAAAGGTTCGGGAGTTTCATAGGTGGGAATTCTTGTAGCTCTAGTTCTTCTTCCACGGATATTTGGTTTGAGATTGGGATTTCTTACCGAGTATTCGTTCTTGATCCGTACCTTGTTGATTTATTTATCTACCCAAATTCTAAGTGGCTTCTCAATTTATGGATATGTGACCATTTCAAGAGGAATGCATTCGTTCATTTTGTTCGGATGTGAAGACTTTATGTTGCAATTTTCATTCTATTGGATTCAGCTTCAATATTTGTCTATCTATGTGCTAATGGTTGTCACCCTCTTCAGGATGGCTCCCATTAAGAGCACCAATCAGAATCAAAATCAAGATCCGCCACCACCTCCACCTCCTCCGGAGGCATGGCAAGCTGTGATGGCCGCAACGAATGCAAACACGCAGTTGATCATGCAAATTCTTCAAGAGCGCAATCAAGCAAACCAAGGCAACCTAGGCAACAATCAGAATCACTTTGCTACACTCAACCAGTTCCTTGCTAACGGGCCAAAGACTTTCAGCAATTGTGTTGAGGCAACTGATGCTGACGATTGGCTCATGGATCTGTGCAAGCATTTCAAGTGCAGTAACGTCAGGACTAAGGACTTTGTCAAGTTCGCTTCCTTCCAACTCAAAGACCAAGCTGTAGAGTGGTTCCAGCAGTACAAGGATTCCAGAGGAGGACATGTGATTACCTGGGATGAATTCCGTCAAGATTTCAAAGCTCATCATATTCCTCAGAGCGTGGTTGAAAGCAAGCGTGAGGAATTCCGCAACCTGAAGCAAGGTTCTTTGTCTGTCTATGACTACAACAAGTTGTTCCAGAAGCTCGCCCGCTTTGCCAAGCAGGACGTCCCTGATGAGAAGATCATGATATACCAGTTCAGGGGTGGTCTCAGAGAAGAAATCCAGCTAGCTCTTGTTCTCTTTGAGCCCTTGAGGTACGATGATTCTACAACATGGCATTGAACGAAGAGGCCGCTCAACTGAGGTGTGATGCTTCCAAGAAGCGAGTCAGAGATGTTACTCCTTCTTCCTCTACTCAAGTGGCCAAGCAGCAGAAGTATTGGCTTCCTCCTCCTCCGTCTCGTCAGCCATATCAGAAGAACAAAGGTGGCAGTGGATCTTCCCACCCACCCAACCCTGGCTTTCAGAACAAGACTTCGTCTCAAGCTCCAATTTCGAGTGCTCCGTATCACCGTCCGCTTTCAGAGGTCACGTGCAACAAGTGCCAATAGAAGGGTCACTATACCAACAAGTGTTTCAATCAGAGGCGTCTTCCTCCTCCTCCTCCTGTCAGATCGGCAAGTACAGCTGTGGTCAAGCATAACCCCAAGTACGCCAAGGTTAATATGGTGAATGCAGCTCAGGCAGAGGATTCGTCAGATGTCATCATGGGTAACCTTCCTGTTAACGATGTTCCCGCAAAAGTTCTTTTTGACACTGGTGCATCGCATTGTTTCATCTCGAAGCCTTTTGCATCTAAGCATGAGTTGACTTCCCAAGTTATGCATAAACCGTTAGCAGTTGTCTCTCCGGGTAGATGTTTGCTCGCTAACTATGAGGTTCCGGATATTTCTATCTCGATGGGTAATTTCAAGTTTCTGGCTTCTCGAATGATCCTTGGTAACTCGGATATTGATCTTATTCTCGGAATGGATTGGCTTTATAAGCACAAGGCTCAGCTTGATTGTGCAGCCAGGCAGATTCAATTGACTCATTCGTCTGAGGATGTAATTGTCTTTGCCGCTCGTGATAATACTATCCGTCTGTTTTCTCTCAATGAGAAGGGTGAACTGGATGCTATCTCGCAGATTCCAGTCGTTTGCGAATATCAAGACGTCTTTCCAGAAGAGCTTCCAGGAATGCCTCCGCACCGGCCAGTTGAATTCTTCATTGATCTTGAGCCTGGCACGGAACCAGTGTGCAAGTGTCCTTACAAGCTCGGACCTGAAGAGTTGAAGGAGCTGAAGAAGCAACTCGATATTCAAGAGAGAATGGGTCTCATTCGACCTAGTTCTTCTCCGTGGGGTTGTGGTGTTCTTTTTGTGAAGAAGAAGGATGGAACGGACCGACTTTGTGTTGATTACCGTCCATTGAACAAGAAGACTATCAAGAACAAATACCCACTTCCCAACATCAACGAGCCGTTCGAACAACTTAAAGGTGCCCAAGTATTCTCCAAGCTTGATCTCCATATGGGTTATCATCAGATTCGAATCCGTGAGCAAGATATTCCCAAGACGGCTTTCAAGACAAGCTATGGTTCATATGAATACACTGTCATGTCTTTTGGCCTCGTCAACGCTCCTCCGACATTTTCTCGCATGATGAACTTCATCTTCAACGCCTACACCAATGACTTTGTTTTGGTCTATCTCAACGACATTTTGGTTTTCTCGAAGAACAAGGAAGATCATGCCAAGCACTTGCGTTTGGTACTCGATAAGCTGAGGGAACACCAGTTCTACGCCAAGTTCTCCAAGTGCGAATTTTGGCTCGATGAGGTTCTTTATCTTGGTCATATCATCTCTGCCAAGGTGAATCCTGAGAAGGTGTCTGCAATTGTGAATTGGGAACCTCCTCAGAATGTGAAGCAACTCCGTAGCTTCCTCGGTCTCGCAAGCTACTGTCGAAGATTCGTTGAAAACTTTTCTAAGATCGCGAAGCCTCTCTCAAATCTTCTCCAGAAGCACGTCAAGTACGTTTGGTCTCCGGAGTGTGACATTGCCTTCAACACTTTGAAAGAGAAATTGGTCACCGCTCCAGTTCTGACTCCGCCTAATGAATCCAAGCCGTACGAGGTCTTTTGCGATGCCTCTCTCCAAGGTCTTGGTGCAGTGTTGATGCAAGAGAAGAAAGTTGTGGCTTATACCTCTCGCGAGTTGAAGCCCAATGAGAAGAACTACCCCACTCATGACCTCGAGTTGGCGGCAGTTGTGCATGCTCTTTTGACTTGGAGACATCTCTTATTGGGAAGAAAAGTGGACATTTTCACTGATCACAAGAGTCTCAAGTACATCTTCACTCAGCCTAATCTCAACCTCAGGCAGACTCGATGGGTCGAAATGATTCAAGAGTATAATCCGAGTATCGAGTATACTCCAGGCAAGGCCAATGTGATTGCTGACGCATTGAGCAGGAAGGCTTATTGCAACAGTCTGATTCTCAAGCCTTATCAACCCGAGCTTTGCGAAGCTTTCCGCAAACTTAATCTGCAAGTTGTTCCTCAAGGTTTCCTCACCAACCTTCAAGTCTCTCGTACCTTGGAAGACCAGATTCGCCAAGCCCAGCTTCTTGATGCTATGGTGAAAAAGGTGAAGATTGGGATTGCCAAGAGTCAACCCAAGTACAAGTGCTACCGCCTTGATGACAAGGATACTCTCTTCTTCGAGGATCGTATTGTTGTGCCCAAAGGTGACCTTCGTAAAGTGATCATGAACGAGGCTCACAATTCTCTCCTCTCCATCCACCCTGGGAGCACGAAGATGTATCAGGACCTCAAGCAGGCTTATTGGTGGACTCGAATGAAGCGCGAGATTGCTCAATTCATGAATGAATGTGATGTCTGCAGAAGGGTGAAGGCAGAACATCAAAGGCCAGCTGGTCTCCTCCAACCTCTTGCCATTCCAGAATGGAAGTTTCACCACATTGAGATGGACTTCGTGACTGGGTTTCCAAAGTCCAAACGTGGCAATGATGCTATATTCGTTGTCATTGACAAACTCACTAAAGTGGCCCACTTTCTGCCTATCAAAGAGTCAATCACTGCAGCTCAATTGGCGGAACTCTATACCTCTCGAATTGTCTCTCTGCATGGTATTCCACAAGTGATCTCTTCAGACCGTGGCAGCATCTTTACCTCCAAGTTTTGGGATTCTTTTCAGAAGGCCATGGGCACCAACATCCGCTTCAGCACAGCTTTCCATCCTCAAACTAGCAGTCAAGTCGAGCGTGTCAACCAGATTCTTGAAGATATGCTCAGGGCTTGTGTGATCTCCTTCGGCATGAAGTGGGAGGATTGTCTTCCTTATGCTGAATTCTCCTACAACAACAGTTTTCAAGCAAGTTCGGGCAAGGCCCCATTTGAAATTTTGTATGGCAGGAAGTGCCGTACCCCTCTCAACTGGTCTGAAACCGGTGAACGTCAGCTTTTGGGAAATGACTTAATCACAGAGGCAAAGGAAATGTGTAAAGTCATTCGAGATAACCTCAAAGCAGCCCAATCCCGCCAGAAGAGCTACTATGATAGTAAGCACCGTGATTTGGCTTTCGAGATCGGAGATCATGTTTACCTCCGCGTCTCTCCTATGAAAGGTACTCGTCGCTTCGGTATCAAAGGGAAGCTTGCCCCTAGATACGTGGGACCTTTCAAGATCGTTAGCAAGAGAGGCGATCTCGCCTATCAACTCAAGCTTCCATCAAACTTTGCAAATGTGCATGACGTGTTCCATGTCTCTCAGCTCCGAAAGTGCTTCAAGACTCCTCACCGCACTGTCAACTTCGAGGACATTGAGCTCCAAGAAGATCTCTCATATCGTGAGCACCCCGTTGCTATTCTTGAAGAGACTGAATGCAAGACTCGCAACAAGTCAATCAAATTCCTCAAAGTCAAGTGGTCACACCATTCCGACCGTGAAGCTACCTGGGAACGCGAGGATCACCTCCGTTCTGAGTACCTCGCGTTCTTTCAGTCCTAGATCTCGGGACGAGATCCTTTTGTAGTGGTGGAGTGTTGTAACACCCTGGATATGATTTTCCCAATATGTAATCCAACTCTTGCCATTTCCGGCGTTAAGTTATTCTATTTTCTCGGGTTCGGGTCGTTGTCTCCATGTGTTGTTGTCGTTGTCATGCATCTCATATCATGTCATCATGTGCATTGCATTTGCATACATGTTCATCTCATGCATTCGAGCATTTTCCCCGTTGTCCGTTTTGCATTCCGGCGCTTCGTTCTCCTCCGGTGGTCATTTCTACCTTTCTTTCGTGTGTGGGGATTAAACATTTCCGGATTGGACCGAGACTTGCCAAGCGGCCTTGGTTTACTAGCGGTAGACCGCCTGTCAAGTTTCGTACCATTTGGATTTTGTTTGATGCTCCAACGGTTAACCGAGGGACCGAAAAGGCCTCGTGTGTGTTGTAACCCAACACCCCTCCATTTTGGCCCAAAACCCACCAAAACCCTCTCCATCATCTAGAGCGTTCGATCACGATCGCGTGACCGAAAACCGCACCTCATTTGGACACTCCTAACTCCCTCTACCTATATAAATAGACCCCCTCCGAAATCCCGATCCCCTTCTCCCCCGAAACCCTAAAATCTGCTCGCGTCGCGCCAGACACGTCCGATTCCAGCCGGACACATCGCCGCCACCCTCTCCCTTCGCGCCACATGCCAGGCGCCGCCGCCCCGCGCCACCGGCCCGGCAAGCCGGGGGGAGGCCCTCCCGGCCCGGTTCCCACGCGCCGCCGCCCGCGCGTGCCTTCTCCAACTCCGGCGCGCCCCGCCGCCGCACGCCAACATCGGCCAAGCTCCGACGCCGCCCCGCCGCACCGCTTCCGGCGACGTCCCGCGCCGCGGCTCGCCTCCACCGCGACCCCCTCGCCGTCCCTCGTCGCCCGGCCGCAGATCCGGCCACCGCCGCCTCGCCCTGGCCTCCCCTCGCCGGATCTGGGCTCCGGTGACCTCCGACCTCGACCCTAGCAACGGTGATCCTCGGGAGTCGCGTCAGCTATAGTAGCGGCCGATCCGATCTGGAAACCCTAATCTCCCTCGGTTGACTTTACCCTCTCTCCCCTATTTTTTGCATATTTCACAGCATCGTAACTCCTCATCCGTAGCTCCGTTTTGCGCGTGCAGCATATCAAAATGTTCGTCTCAGAGAGCACATCATTTCATATCATTGCATCATTTTCATTTGAGTTCATCTTGATGCCCGAAATGATGCTAGAAGAATGCTATTTGAGATAATTGTCAGATCTGCTGCTCCAATTATGTATTTGTCATTTTTGCCATGATTATTGTGTGCATGATATGCCCATGAGCTCTACATGTGTTTTGTTATATGTTTTGCCATGTATCCAGAGGTGCAACTCATGTATTTTTGTGATGTGTGTGGTGACTAGCACAAGTTGGCAAAGTGAGGCATTTGTTAATGCTGATTTCAGGGACTTAGCATTTCCACTAAGTCCTTGACCTGTTTATCTCATATGGACATATGTTCATGTTGTTTCCTAGTGATCCGTGCCTCTTTTGAGGATGATCAGTAAGGATGTTTTGTTAACCTTGTAGTGCTCTATCCATCCATGTCTTTGTTTGCAATTATGGAGCACCCTAGCTTGAGTCAATTGAGCTCTACTTTTGTCATTTCGTGAATCTGGGCAGATTGTCTACTTGTTAGCGATTTTGCCGAGGATGTTGTAGTTGATCCGTGCATGCTATGTTATTGTTCTTGCCATGTCTAGCTTGCATTTTGTGTATTCTTGATGGGTGTATGCTTAGATTGTCATGACTTGCTCTGCAGTGAGTGCATCGAGCTCGTAAACGTGCCTACTTGATATCTGTTTTTAGCATGCTCTAGTTTTCACTAAGTCTGAGAACTGATTATGTTTTTGCCATGTTCACATGCTTGCAAATGTATTTTCTGATCCCTTTTGGCTCAAGGTCACTAAGTGACTTTTGTTAAGCTCTTTGAGTAGCTCCATGCCATGCTTTACTTTGCCATGTTCAGGTCCTGTAGCATATTGTTTTCATGCTCCGAAAAGTGCTATTTGATCTGAAATTCCAGACAAGTGGTAATTTCACAAAGTCTGAAATCTATTTACCAAATGCATTTTTGCCATGCTTGTTTGAACCTGCTAATGGATGAATTGGCCATAGCTCAGTGTTCATCTTTTGTTAAGCATCATGAATGGATCCCTGCCATGTATTTTGATGCCATGTTTGAGTGTTGTAGCATGTTCATCTTGTTGCATTTAGTTGGTTACTTGCTATAAATCGCAGAACATGGCCATATTTGGATCGCTTGCCATTTCCAAACCGTAACTCCGATTCCGGTGATCTTTATATCGTTTTCAAGAGATTTCATCCCATCTTTCCAGTGGTACACTTCGTTTTCCAAGTTGAGGCCAGGTTCATGCATTCCTTGTCAAATCTTGCATATGCATCACATATTGCATCCCGCATAGCATACCATCTTTGCATCATGTTGTTTGACTTTGCACGTGGTTGATTGTGTCCTTGTTGCTTGTTTGTCTTGTTTGGGTAGAGCCGGGAGACGAGTTCGCTAACGAGGAGCCCGTTGAGTTTGCTTTCGAGGATCCAGTCAACTCTGACAACTTTGCAGGCAAGATGATCATACCCTCGAAATCACTACTATCTTTGCTTTGCTAGATGCTCGCTCTTTTGCTATGCCTATGCTACGATGCCTACCACTTGCTTTCAAGCCTCCCACATTGCCATGTCAAACCTCTAACCCTCCTTGTCCTAGCAAACCGTTGATTGGCTATGTTACCGCTTTGCTCAGCCCCTCTTATAGCGTTGCTAGTTGCAGGTGAAGATTGGAGACCGTTCCTTGTTGGAACATTATTTACTTGTTGGGATATCATTATATTGCCATGTTATCTTAATGCATCTATATACTTGGTAAAGGGTGGAAGGCTTGGCATCTCGCCTAGTGTTTTGTTCCACTCTTGCCGCCCTAGTTTCCGTCATATCGGTGTTATGTTCCCGGATTTTGCGTTCCTTACGTGGTTGGGTTATAATGGGAACCCCTTGATAGTTCGCCTTGATTAAAGCTTTTCCAGCAATGCCCAACCTTGGTTTTACCATTTGCCACCTAGCCTCTTTTTCCCTTGGGTTTCCGAAGCCCGAGGGCCATCTTATTTAAACCCCCCGGGCCAGTGCTCCTCTGAGTGTTGGTCCAACTCGTCAGCCGCCGGTGGGTACCAGGGGCAACTCTGGGCTGGCCTACCGGAAGTTTGGACAATCTGAGTGTGCCCTGAGAAAGAGATATGTGCAGCTCCTATCGGGATTTGTCGGCACATTCGAGAGGTGTTGCTAGATTTTTTTTAACTTGTCGAAGTGTCTTGAAGAACCGGGATACCGAGTCTGATCGAAATGTCTCGGGAGGAGGTCTATTCCTTCGTTGACCGTGAGAGCTTGTCATGGGCTAAGTTGGGACTCCCCTATAGGGATTTGAACTTTCGAAAGCCGTGCCCGCGGTTATGGGCAGATGGGAATTTGTTAATGTCCGGTTGTAGATAACTTGAACCTTAATTTAATTAAAATGAATCAACTGTGTGAGTTACCGTGATGGTCTCTTCTTGGCGTAGTCCGGGAAGTGAACACGTTGTTGGAGTAATGCTTGCCGCAGGATTTCTCTCTAGTTACTCGCTCACGCTTTGCCTCCTCTTCTCGCTCTCTTTTGCGAACAGGTTAGCCACCATACATGCTAGTCGCTTGCTGCAGCTCCACATATATTTTCCTTGCCTTACCTATTAAGCTTAAATAGTCTTGATCGCGAGGGTGCGAGATTGCTGAGTCCGTGTGGCTCACAGATTACTTCCAAACCAGATGCAGGGCCTGATGATTCCGCTCCAGATGGTGCGCTTGAGCTCAAGTGGGAGTTCGACGAGGACTCTCAATGATACTACGAGTCTTTCCCTGATGATGAGTAGTGGTGCCCAGTTGGGGTGATCGGGACCATGTCGCATGTTGGGTTTATCTTTTATTTTGGCGCCGTAGTTGGGCCATGAGTGTTTGAATGTTGTAATGCTATTTATGTACTTTGTTTGATGTGGCGAGTGTAAGCCAACTATGTTATCTCCCCTTTTATTATCTATATTACATGGGATGTTGTGAAGATTGCCTAACTTGCGACATTGCTTTCAATGCGGTTATGCCTCTAAGTCGTGCCTCGACACGTGGGAGAAATAGCCGCATCGAGGGCGTTACATTCAACTATTCCATGGAGTGCAAAAAACACCACGTCAAAAACAACATGTCAAAACATGGTGAAGTTCAATCAGACATGCCCGAGAAGTTCAACTATTTCATGCAGTGCATTTCCATTTGCGATTAAGGCAGAAATCACGATCTCGTCATTTTCTAATTTATTTCAAAACGGCAAGTCCTTAGTCAGAGAAAGTTAAAAAAATATTGTGAGAGAGGTTTGTACAAAAAGAATATCATTTGTGTAACACTGACGAAATGGATGAGAAAATTACAAACGAAAATATGTCACAGAAGTTCAACCTGAAAACAGGACGAAGTTCGACTACTATAGTGAATGAATTTGAGATGGAAAACTATTAAAATTGCCGCGAGTATGAAAAAACGATTAACACAGGAAAGTTGCGTGTTTACAGCAGCTTTCCATCGGTATATCGCTTGCTCAATTCCGGTGAGTGGATGGAGAGATACAAGCAGTGGATGGAGACCTACGAGCAAAAAAAGCACGTGAAAAACAGAGTGAAGTTCAAGTAGACATGCCAAGAAGTTCAGGTTCTTCATGCGGTGCATTTTCGAAGAATCTGTTTCGCGATAAAGGGAGAACGCATGATCGCTCTATTTTTGAAATTACTTAAAAACGGCTAGGAATCAGAGAAAACCATCAACATGAAAAAGTTTCGCATTTTTCGTAGCTTTGCAACGATATATTATTTGCCCCATTCCGATAAAGTTTGTAGAAATTATGGCAAAAATACGTTTTAGCCATTTTCAAAACTGACATAAAACCGTAATGAATTAGGAGAAACAATATATACAAATTGTTCTCGCATTTATTCAAGCTTTCCAACGTCATATCATTTGCTGCATTTGGACATACGGTTAAAAAATTAGCTCAAAAATACGAACTCGGTGGAACTTGTACCGTTTTCTAAATTACTTTTAAACCGTTAAAAATTAGAAAAAACTTTTAACATGAAAAAGTAGCGCATTTTCATAAGCTTTCTAACGCCATATTATTTGCCTCAATTGGATTAGCCGTTTGTATATGGCATCAAAAATACAAACTCGGGTGTTCCGTTTGCGAAATTCTACGATTTTCTGAATTACTCTTTGACCGTAGGGAATTAGAGAAAACTTTCAACATGTGGAAGGAGTGGTTTTGCAGCAGATTTCCAATGCCATATTATTTGCCTCATTCTGATAAACGGTTTTAAAATGTGATCGAAAATACGATTCACGTTTTTTGTATGAAGAAAAAACGGTTTTCAAAAATGCTCTTAAACCGCTTACATTGTGCCAAAAATTTAACTCGGGTCATGATACTGGTGTCCATAGCTTTCCAACGGTATATAGCAAGCCGCATTTGGACACCTTTTAGCTAAAGTTCAACCTAGCACACGGGGAAGGTCACGCACGTTACTCGAGAAGTTCATGTTGTGATCAGAATATTATTCTGATCCCGTGATCAGAATAGTGTTTATATATATGGCGTTGGAAAGCTATGGACACCAGTATCATGACCCAAGTTAAATTCCAGTATCATGAATCCCATGATCAGAATAGTGTTTATATATAGTTTCCATGCATGATCGTCCTTTAATGGGTTTGAATCCACGAGGCATTAATGAAAAACCAGCTAGGTGCCCAGGCACCTAGGTGCCCCAAATATATATATATATATATATATATATATATATATATATATATATATATATATATATATATATATAGACACACACACACAGATGGTCTATTCTGATAATATTACCAGAATAACTATTCTGATAACATTTCCGCACTGCATGCTCAACGCGAGTGCACTGCACTTTCTTTAGTTAGAGCACTGCATTACACACACTAGTAAACTTCGTGTCGTAAAAACTGTACGCAGTGTTTTTTCGGTACTGTTTTTGCTCTAATTTTTTAACCATTTATCGGAACGAGGCGTATGATATACCGTTGGAAATCTATTGATTAGGCGCAACTTCTCCATGTTGAACACTTTTCGAGATTCCTCACGGTTTAAGAGCAGTTTTGAAAATGGTGCGGCCCATAACGGGTGGCAGCGAGCATTTTTCGCGTTTTTTTTCTAAACAGCTCGTCGGAACGAAGCAAATGATACACCGTTGGAAAGATATCGTCGAGACGCATCTTTTTCATATCTATTATTTTCTCTAATTCGTTATGGTTTAAGAGCAGTTTCAAATTTACTAAATCACGGAATTCTGTTTTTCAAATTTTTTAAAATTTTCGATACTGCTTTCGCTCCAGTTTTTTAACCGTTTATCGAAACGAGGCGTGTAATATACCGTTGAAAAGCTATGAACGAGGCGCAACTTTCATATGTTGACATGTTTTTGAGATTCCTCACGGTTTTAAGTTAATTTTAAAAATCGTACGATGGACGACGAGTGACAGCGGCCGTTTTTCGCGAAATTTTTACAAATAGGTTGTTGAAATGATTCAAATGATATCCCGTTGGAAATATATCGACGAGACGCAACTTTTTCATGTAGAATACTCTCTCTAATTCCTTACGGTTTAAGAGCAGTTTTAAATTTACCGAAAAGCGGACACTCTGTTTTTCACGAGACCAAAATCATCATGTGTACTTCATCGGACAGAAGAACGCACTGATTCAAATGGAAAACCGCACTGCAGCAGGCGGTCAAGTGAACTTCATGATTCTTTTTGTCGTACATAAACTTTCTCACAAAAGTTTTTGTTGTGTTTTTCCAACTTTTTTTTGAGCGAGAGTGGACCGCAACACTATCAAAAGTGAACCTCATGAGTTTTTGTTGTATTTTTTTCATACTTACTAATTTTTTACGCGTGTTGACCAAGCGAGTGGACCTTTCATCGGACAGAAGAACGCACTGCTTCAAATGGAAAACCGCACTGCAGCAGTCAGCCAAGTGAACTTCATGATTTCTTTTTGTTGGACATAAACTTTCTCGCCAAAGTTTTTGTTGTCTTTTTTTCAACTTTTTTTGAGCAAGAGTGGACCGCAACACTCCCGAAAATGAACTGAAACACTACCAAAAGTGAACCTCATGAATTTTTGTTGTATTTGTTTCATACTTCCTATTTTTTACGCGCTTCACCAAGCGAGTGGACCGCAGGGACTGAGCGAGTGAACTACATCTAATATAGAAGCGAGCTTCATTTTGAGATCTTTTTTGTTTTGTGTTTACCAAGTGGACAACAGAGGAGTTTTATAGCAAACTTTGGGAGAGAACAAATGCAGCCTCAAAACATACATATCCATTTCTTATTTTTCTATTTCTTTTTTCTCGTTTTACAAAATGAACCACAAAGGAATTTTAAAAAATGAACGGCATCCCGGGTAACATTTTCTTACAAAACAAGTCCCTACAAATTTACACATATCAGTCTTTTAACACAAGCAGTGCACATAGAAACCTGGATCCACAAACTAGCCGAATTGCATTGCCTATCGAGCAAAACTGCACCGAGACACCTATCTGCAAGAAAGGTAATACCAAACTGCAATGGGGCGCTACCGGACTGCACGAATGTGGCATCTAGAGTCATAAGCACTTCGGTGATTGTTCTATACAAATTTAATAGCTACTGGCCACAAAAACAAGCGCTGCACAAACCATTGCATCCCCCACCCCAAAAAAACAAAGTGTGAACCGCCGGGGCACCCAGCCGAACTATACTTGACCATCTCAAGTGGCTGGCCATTCTTATTGGTCTTCTTCCACCGATCACTTCTTTCTATGCAAATAAGAATTGCACAGCTAATGTGCTAATCACTGTTTGCTCCATGAAACCATTTGCCCATGTAAATTAAACTAAACTTCAATATTATACACACCGAGAAATAAACAAAACTACATTGCTTCAGTTCAGTAGTAACCATTTTGCCATGACCTGTGAGCTGCACCGCACGGGATGTTTCTCAAAAAAGCAAGGAAATCAGGAACTGCAGTGCACGCCGAGCTGTACACCATAGATAGAGCAGGTGAACAGGGGAGGATCTCATGGGAAGGAAGCCAGGGGATTCCCGGGGGTGAGGACTACATGCCCGACCACGGCACACTGCAGGTCTGGACGCCTGGACTGCACGACGGGGCGTGGTGATTTGCTCAAAGGATCCAGATGCACTGCAATGCCACAGCCAGGGATCTCTCTCCAACCACATCACCTGGAGTTCGTTAGTGAACTGCAACACCCCCTACGCGCTGCGCGTCGTGATGAACTAAATGGTGCAACTCGCAAGTCGTGCACCCGATCGAGATGCAGGAGACACGAGCCGAGCGTTGGTGGTGGTGAACTTTGTCGGTGACGCGTTGGGTCCCGGTGGTGGCAAATTTCGGCAACGACGGCCATGGATGCATCCCTGCCACGGCACAGAGAAAGATTGAGAGAGAGGCAAGGGATGAGCGAGAGAAGATGGAGAAGGGGAAGAAGGGAGGGGCGAGCAGACGATGATGGTCTCACCGGCAGCGGCAGGCGCTGGCGAACTACTCAGCGGCGGGTCGGGTCTGGCCCGATGGCAGGAGCACCGAACACCACGCGTGAGGTGGACTCTGTGTCGACGTGGGCCTCACCATGTGTCCGTCTTCGCCTTGGCCGGAGACAGCAGACTCGCATGCCTCGTCAGGTGGTCGTCATCCTCCTCTCAGGGGATGGAGGGGGAGGGGGAGCTGCTGGCCGGAGCACATACGGGAGTGGAGATGGTTGCTCCCCGGGACTGCAGCTCATGGCCGTGGTGCGGTCGTCCTCGATCTGAGGAAGACACCGACGAGGGGCGGCCCGATTGGTGAAGGTCGTGCACAGATCCGTCCTGCCATTCGCGAGCGTGGCGGTGGAGGTCCGATTCGTCGCCTCCCGTGTGCGGCCTGGCGGTGGTGCCCGGATCCATCTCTAGGGGAGAGTGGGGTGGCGAGGAGGGCCGGTGACAGATCCGGCGTAGGAGAGGATTGGGCGGCGCGGGAGGGGCCGAGGCCGCCTTGGATCCGGCGTAGGGGAAAGTGGGCGGCTAGGAGGGGCGGGGATGGTGCGAGGCGAGCTGGGGCGCGGTGGCCGGCAGCGGGGTGGCTCCGGCGGGGCTCCGACACGCGGAAGAAGGTGGTAGGAGGGGGCGGTGGTTGGGTTAGGGGTGGGTCGCCGGTTGCATCGGGGGAGCGGGAGGATGGAGGGATGTGGGCTGTCGGGGCATGGGGAGGAGAGAGAAGAAGGTGCGATGGGGTGGGCACGGTGCAGTTTATTCGGGTATTTTTGCAGTGTGAAAGTGTTATGAGAATAAGCGTTTTTGTTAGCAGAATGAGGTCTTAAGGGGTGTTATCATAATAGACCCACCCTATACATATACATATATATATATATACACACACATCTGGGCTATTCTGTTACGCGTAACAGAATATTATTCTGTTACCCTTCTTGAACTGATGGTTTCAGGCGGTTGTACTGATGAATTCGAGACGGTTGAACTGATGCTTTCACCTTATAGAAAAATATATCCCCCCTCCTCTTCCTTCCGCCGACCACCTCGCCTGTGACTAGCCGCGCCGCCCCACCTCCCCGCACATAGCTTCCGCGGAGGCCTCTACCAGTTCCGGCGCTCGGCTCTCATGCACCGGCACGAAAGGACGTCGCGGTGGCCGAGGCGGCGGGCTAGCAGGTTTGGCTTTTCCTGCCGCACGCGCGCGGTGTAATAGCTTGCTCCGGCGACCTCCGTCTCGGCTCTTGCTACTTTTCTAGAAGCTTCGAGGAGGTTCTACAGCTCCCCCCGCTGAGCTTCTTGTCTCTTTCCAGGTCATTGAGAGATGCACGCGCCGCGGAGTGCACTAAGTTTTCTGGAATTCCGAGAATCTCACACACGGGCTAGGCCTGGAGCTCCGTTTGTTTCCAGGAGATTGGTGCATTTGTTTGGGGAATCCAGTTCCTCTTATGCCCGAATTTTGTTGGTGGAATCGGTTGGCCAGAGGAGCAAGGTAATGCCCCGCCTTCTAGAACCTTCTGGAGTTATCTCGATGTACTATATGCTCAGCTCCGCATCTGTGTGTTTGCGCGCGTGCGCCCGTTTAGGTTAGGGCAGTGACGGGAAGAGAGGCTGGTCGCGATAACGTCCCTGTCGCGGATGCTCTCCCTGGCCGGCCCGATGCAGCCGTCGGGGCCTCGCCGGATTCTGAGGATGTAGACCGCCATCAACCTCGGCGAGCCCATCTTCAACAGCGAGGTGTTGCCGTCGTCGCTCGTGGAGATCGCGCCCATCCTCCGTGTCGCCAACAAGGTCGAGGCGGCCAACCCCCGCGTCGCCTACCTCTTTAAGCTACCATTCCTCTCCTCTACTTTTTTCAGCACTGCTAGACGGATATTGTCAGTCAACACAACACTCTGCTAAACTGTATTGCCTTCTTCTAGCGTGAAAGTTAGCCTGTGTTACGAATTGCTTTTTCTGTAAAATGAACCTAACCATATTTTGTGCCGACTTATGTCATGCCTCAATAGTCAATACTAGTCATGTGCATCAGCTTATAGGACTACAATTGCTCATTTTTTATATAAAGCTCTACGAATCGCACGCAGCTTTTGCCAAAATTACTGCTAGAAACCCACACTTCTCTTTCCCGAAGCCACACTTCTAAACTTGTGGTACGACAAATCTTTGAACTGCTTGAGCGCTGCGGCGTGGGGTTGTTGGGGGTGAACGGCTTGAGCGCTGCGGAGTTGAACAGGCTCTGGTGACCATGGTGAACGGCCTGGGGTGGCGTAGGTGAACGGCCTTTGCGCTGAGGCGGCGACATTCGAGGAAGCCATGGCTCACTAGCCTGTTCGGGTCATTGAGGATCAATGTTTGAACTCGCATATGTAGAGCATGTATAACATCCATGTGCAATGTTCTGAGCTATTTCACGGCTGGAACAAACAGAATCAATCATCACGTATGTGGTCGCTTGTGATTTTTGAAGAAACAGAACCAGTCGAACTTTAGCTTTCATTAGAAGGGAATGTCACCTGTAAGTGAATAGATACATTTTTCTGTAAATCTGGTTAGACTGCAAATTTGGACACAGGAATGCCGCGCCAAGGAACTGACCATGTTGCTTTCTTTATTATAGTTTTTCTGGCAGTTTGGGCCTTTTCTAATTAGTGAAGCTCAACTCGTACTGTGCATGTTATTTATCCCTTTTTATCTCAAAAAAATTTATCCCTTTTTTGTGTTTTTTTCAAATATAATCTGGCAGCACATTGTTCTAAATAGAAAAAAAGTGTCATAATTTGTTTCCCTAATTTTCAACTTTTTTGTGTGGCTGTGGCCGTGGGGTAGGTGTCTGAGAGGGCAACATTTTTAATAAACAATATGTTTTTCGTGAAGTTTAATTTTTTAACACCATTTTTTCTGAACCTTCGAACTGTTCCACCTAAAGAGTTTGAACATTTGCTGGAATTGAGCAAAAATCTTTTTCCAAACTTTTCAAACGCTTCAAATGGAATTTTTTTATTTTGAACTTACTGGGATTCTGCATTAAAATCTTTTCAAAACACAGAACTGATCATTTTTTTAATTCAGACTTCTATGTTTCTATTTTTTGAAACCGATTTTTCTTGTTTTTAATTTGAATATATCATTGCTTTTAATTCAAAATGTTTTTTAATTCGAACTGGTCATTGTTTTTTATTTGAACTGATTATTCTCTCTAATTTAAAATGATCATTCATTTTTTAATTCGAACTAATCATGGTTTTAATTCAAATTGACCATTTTTTTTATTTCAAACTGATCATTGTTTTTAATTTGTACTGATCAATGTTTTTAATTCAAATCATTTTGTTCATTCTTGCACGCACATCAAACTGTCATGTATACCTTCTTTCAAGAAGTAGCAATTATATCATGAGACATAAATTTTTCCATATATAATACATGTACAAGAATGACATATACACCGCTCAGACCGCACATTTTCATACATGAATGACATAACACGCTCCCTACTGTTCAGATTGATGCGGAACTTGATGCACCAGAGTGTACATGATGCACCTTCCCTACTGTTCAGATTGGGTAGATCGTTCGGTTCCATAACACGCTCATCCACGCGACGCACGGAGGCAGACACATTAGTCACCTGGAAGACAGAGCAGGAGCAGCTGCGCAAGGCGGACCTCGGGAGGACGCCGCACCCAGCGGACCATGGGACGGCGCGCCTTGGGGCCCGGTGGGGTGGCACGTCGTGGGTGCCGGCATGTGCGGCTGCAAGTGGCTTCTAAGGTCTACTCTACCTACAATAATCAATAATGTATTAATCCTGCAGTCATGTATCCAAAGTGATATTCTAACAAATTACTGGAGTTCGGCTGCTCCCTTACATAGCAATACTGCTACTACTACTACTACAGATTAAATGTCGTATACATGTAGCCTATACTAACATAGAAGAGATTAAACATTGTCAATTTGATGTAATTTTTTTTGTTCTGTGTAGTGACATAGCAGTACTATAAGGCAAGACATTTGAAGGATTGCTCACACTAAAATAAGAAATTGTACTAAACTTAAAATAAGATTTGCACTGAACTAAAACTAGAATTTGAACTGAACTAAAATAGATCTTTGTTTAGGCATTTAAGCAAACACCTGACGGCAAAAAAAAGTGGCTGACATTTAGAAATAAAGACGATGGTATAGAAAAAATTCATGCAAGAATGAGAAGTACGACTCCGACATTTTAGCAACAAACAAATGACTAGGGTAGAAAATGTTCAAACTGAAACAGACCCATCTCTCTCTCATATTGACTCTTTGTCCGTGGATCCATGTGCTGTAGCATGTGAACTCCAAAGCTAGCAATAGTAGTAGTAGCTTCCATCTTGTATATCCCAATCCCAGGCTGCATGACTACCATGGACTCATAACAAACCGCTTATGCATTTTAAACAAACACCTAGAAGGCACGACAATGGGAAAAAAATTAATTGTTGAGTTGCAGACTAGTGAGCCAACCATATAATAGAGCGAATGGAAGAGCCTGAACAATCCACAACATATACACACGAGAATTGAGTTTCTGAAAAGAATTTTAGTTATGATGTACTGAACTAAAACCACGTCAACAATTTGCAAACAGAGGTAATAATATACTATAGGAGGAATTTATTTCAATGTTTTTCAATATTTTGAACTTACGGTTCTCGCGATTCCAAACATCTATATTTCTGTTCTGCGAAGATCTTGACTTTTTCCTGGCGACAAATAAAAATGCTATAAGAAGTAGTACCGAATTCCTGCATCACGCCTTCAAGGGTGAACCACACAGGAAGCTTGACCAAAATCCTGATGGGAGTTTATATTTGAACTAGCTACGGTTTATTTTTTGAACTTACCTGGCAATAATACATGAACTCTAGCACCCAATACAAGGATCATGCGACAATCTGTAAACAAAAAAAAGATGTAGGTTAAAACAAAAGTTGAAATAGCCGACAAACTCAAAGAAGCTAGCATCAACGATCTTCTAACTGAAGCACCATAGGTTCCCAATTTAATACCACTAAAGAGTACTACAATAATTCTGTCAAAATTAAGTACACAAAGAACCTTCACATCAATCCATCATAGGATCATCCATTTTACATTCCATCCCCAAATATGCAAGGCAAGTTTCAGAGTTGGAAGCTATCTAAATTAAGCCATCTAAAAACTAAGTGATACATATATGCAGGAACAAAACTAGCTCTAAATGAGTAAAAACAGAGTATCAAGAAGATTCATCAAATTCATACCAAAAATGCTGAAGAAGGGAGAAAGTTGAGCTGGATCAGGACGTGAAACACGGGTGGCCTGCACGCGGCTCTTTGAGTGACCGGCGCCGGAGCAAGAAGTTGGACTGATGAGCGGGAGGGAAGGCTGGGCTGGCTGCTGGAATAAGCCAACAACCATGTGCTGCTGCTCATGACGAACTCGACCTCCCTAATGCCATGGAGTTGGACCGAACACATCTCAACTGTGCATGTAGAGACTACAATATACACACCCATTCCTCATATTGCAATAAATAGTCACATATTACATCTGGGTGATATCTCTGTACTTAGAAAGTTATTGAAGGTGAACTATATTAAATGTTTATAGTCCACATGTCCATGGTTGTGGCGAAAATACTTAATTATATATATGAATCTGTTGTTCATATTGTAATATACAGTCTGCATGTCCATGATTAGCAGAAAATGCTAATCTTTTGACACATGGAAACCAATAGCTGTGGCGAAGATACTTAATTATATATATGAATCACAACACACACAGTGTTTGTTCTTCTATTACACATATGGAACTGGGTATGTGCTAACATTTTTGAACTTAGATATAAACTTGAGCAGTACCAACTACTAAACAAAAAGTTCGGTATATTGATCTTAGAGATTATATATTGGTGAACTTTTTCTCCCTACAGAATCGTTAATCAAATAGATGTACTGTTCGTGGGGTTTTATCAACATGATAAGTAGTAGCAGTACTACCCTAGGTGCCAAAGTAATAGCGGCACAAAAGAAGGCCACCATCAACAGTGAGTACTACTGCGACACCTAAACTATGTGTTGTACACGCTTGCTTTACACAGTACTACAAGATTTTTATGGAAAAAAGTACTAAAACATTTGTGAACACGAGGGCATACAGAAGTTGTACTGAGGGTGTGAATTAGAGCGACCGGAAGAGGATGCAGCAGCCGCACACACCACCAGATAAGTTCTCCTGTCTCCAGAACACATGTGTACATACACACATCTCCATGTACAACAAACAAAAGAAATAGTTGACCTCCAGAGTTTTTGCAAAGTTAATTATTTTTTGCAACTAGAGAACTTTCTACACTTAGCAAAGGTTAACTACTAATTTCCAAAAACTGCAGGATGTCTACTTCCCTGAAACTAGAACTTTTGAACTTCACGTATGCTCATATATGCTGTTTCTTTTGAATTCCCTATCAAATGATCGGTTTAAGTAGCTGAGAAAATTGGCTCAACCTCATAGCTACGAAAATGAATTTGACTGAACCTTCAAACATAGAAAGTTTGAACTTCGCTCAAAAGCTAAATAGTTCAACCACATACATACAAGCATAAAACATGTAAATTTTGGTCCTGTTTAGACATATATCAGGAGAATATCTAGAGACCTCCGCTCAAATTTTTGTGTGTGAACTGTCAAGCGAGCAGCAACTGAACACACAGTAGATGTGGGGATGAGATGATGAAACATGACCTTCAGGTGTTGGCAAAGAAGAACTGTCGTCGAGCCAGTAGTGGATAGAGGAAGAAGGCCACATGGGAGGAAGCAGGGGCAGCTTCGATCGACGGTCAGCCATGGATGGGGTGGAGCAGAGGCGTACCACCACCCATTACCACCATCTTGCGTTGCGCGTCGTGCGTGTCCTCTAGATCCCTAGCGCGGACGTGACCGCTGCGTCCTCTGCCTCCTATCTCGCAGAAGATCTCGCCGCCGGGAATCGTCACGCGGAGGACATCGGTGGTTGAGGCGTAGTTCTCCGTGGGGAGGGGGCCATCGGCGTGCGGTGACAGGGAAAGGGGTGGTGGCTCCTGACGGTGGGGCGAAGGATGGTGGCGCGCGGCCTTGGGGCGAGGGGTAGTGGTGCGCAGCGGTGGGGCGAGGGATGCTGGCGCGCGGCGGTAGCTGAAGGGGTGGTGGCATGCGGCGATGGGGCAAGAGGTGGTGGCGCACGACAACGGGGCATGGGGCGGCAGCGAGATGCGATTGGGAAGTGGGTGGTTTGGGGTGAGGCAGGTTGGTGTGTTGTGCGGGATCGAGCTGGTGGGCTGGATTCGGGAAGCTGTAGGTGTGTCGCGCGTGCTATATAGGGCCGAGGGGTAACAGAATAATATTCTGTTACTAGTAACAGAATAGTCCAGTCCTATATATATATAGCCGGTCTATTCTGATAATATTATCAGAATAGTTATTCTGATAATACTTCAGCACTGTATGCTCAACGCAAGTGCATGTCTGTCACATCCCTAGTTCTGGTATGACCTAGACCAGCTAGCCACGTGTGCATCATGTTTAAATTCCATTTAAATTTGAAATGGGGATTTGTGAAACCCTCAGAATCATTTCTGGAAATGACCCAGATAAAAATTGTTTCAATTTGGCCCAAGAAAATGTTCCTGATTTTCTCTAAAAATATTGGCCAGAGGTAAAATCCCAACTAATATTTTTGGGAGCTCAGAAGTATTTATTTTTGGCCATTTGAATTAATCCAGTAATTATTTGCATTGTATAAATATTTTATTATATATAAAATATTGTCCAATAATTCTGATTTTTACTGTGGGGCTTTGGAATAATCCAATTAAGTTCCTACATTAATTTACAGAATAAAATAATTTGATTTAGCATTATTAATAAATCAAAACAAATGTCAGAAAAATAGAAAAGAAAAACAAAAATGGAAAAACCTACTTGGAGCTTACCTGCGGCCAGCTCCTGTGCTGGCCCAGCACTGTGCGGCCTGGCCCGGCCCAACTGGCCAAGCCAGTCATCCTCCTCCTTGCCAGGAGGAGGCGAAGGAGGGCACAGCGAGCGCGCGCATGCACGCCACGCTCCTGCCTGCCTGCCCCCACTTCCCCTCGGCGCTGTCCACCCCAGAGAGCTCCACCGAGTCCCCTAGCCTCTCCTCACTCTCTCCCGAGCTCTCTCCTCTCCTCTGCTCGTCTTCTCTCCCGTGCCCGAATGCCACCGCAGCACGTAGTCGTGAGCCACCGCGACCATCGCCACCGCCTCGTCCCTTGCTGCTGTCCAGGAGCACCGCCGCCCTCGACTATGCCTCCTCGTCGAGCTGGACGACGCCAGGAGAACTGCAGCGTTGCCACCGCCATCATCCCCTTCGTCGGAGCCGTGGATCGCCGCCACTAAATTCGTCGCCGACTGGTCCTCCCCGAGCTCACCGACGACGCCTTCAAGTTCGCTGTGAGCTCCCCTTCCCCCTCCCCCTAGCCCCGTAGCTCGAGTGCCCCCTAGCCCTGTCGGCCACCTTGGCCGAGAGCTCCGCTCCGCCGTTCATGTCGCTGCCGTGGCCACAACTGCCATAGCTCACAACCGAGCACACCGCCGTTCTCAGTGCCCTCCTGCGCGTCGTTTGCACCCAATCACAGCCCCCCTAGTGCCCCGTAGCGCTGAACCCGCTGTTCCCGTAGCTCCGGTCAGCGTGGATGACCTCACCGCGGTCGTCTCCGGCCACCCCTCCTCCTCCTACCTACCCCACTGGATGCAGACGACGACGGGCTACGCCCCGGTGGTCTCCGCGCGCTCTTCTGCCGCCTGTAGCGCATTCCGGCGAAGCACCGCCGCGCAGTTTGGTCGTCGCCGGCCGAACTCCGGCAACTGCCGACGTGGCACGATCATTAGGACTAATCCCGCAGCCTAATCCCCCCCTTGAGACCCACAGTGGGCCCCAGAGCCAAGTCAAACCCCGGTCAGTGCGGGTTTGACCCGGGGTTAACCCCAGTGTCACTGACGTGTGGTCCCCACACGTCAGGTTTGACCTGGTCAGCCCTGCTGACACCTCTATGACGTCACGCTGGCGCAATAAGCTAATTTTCTGGATTTAAAATAAATTAGGAAATTCCAGAAAATGGGTAAAACTTCTAAAAATCATAGAAATTAAACCGTAGCTCAGAATTAAATAAATTATATATGAAAAATAATCAGAAAAATGCAAGGAATCCATTTATGCCAGTTTCATGCATGAAAAACCAACTTATACTTGCTGTTTAAGTGAAAATGTAATAATGGCATGTTATATATTTAATTTGGGGTTTGCATATGAACCCTTGGTTCATATGGACTTCAACCAAATTGATGCTAGATGCATTAGGGCAAATCATAGCATCTTCGAAATGTCACCTTCATGCATCATATTGTTGCATATGGTTGTATATTGACTGCCGGCACCGTTCCCTCTTGATAGGTTCTGCTCCGGAAGGTGTCCGGAGTACCTGTCTGAGGAGCAGTGCTTCTTCGTGGAT
This sequence comes from Triticum monococcum, assembly GCA_034509565.1. Taxonomy (NCBI): domain Eukaryota; kingdom Viridiplantae; phylum Streptophyta; class Magnoliopsida; order Poales; family Poaceae; genus Triticum; species Triticum monococcum. The sequence goes on from CM067845.1 coordinate 415,666,803, forward strand.
CTATCAAGCAAGCAAACCCCCTTGAGCATCTCGATAAAGTCCCACTCTCTCGCTCCTGCTCCTTTTACTGCATTACGACAACAACGATTCAAACTGCTACTTTCTGTTGCGGTAGCTGAACCCATTCCTCTGCATGACCTGTCATTGCCACAGTAAATAGTTGAAACCCACTAGCATGAGTAGGAGTTGCTTGAGCCTTATTTGCCTGCTCATCCATGCTTGTTTTCTTTATGCCAGCTATGCTTAGAGTTGTGTCAGGTCTGATTCATCGGGAATGAATTGGAGTGGTACGATATGTTCTGGTGCTGAGAGTTAAGCGTGTGAACACGATTTGGTAAAGGTAGCGGTGAGAGGCCATGTAGGAGTACATGGTGGGTTGTCTCACTGGAACCGTCCTTAAGCACCGAGTTCTGTGTATGTTGTCCAATGACTAGCTACTACCACACATTGGAATGCTTAAGTGCCCCTCTCGACTTATTAGCCAACTTGATCTCTGTCCAGGAGTCGCAAATAGTCTCTGGTGTTTGTAGGTAGTGTTAGTAGTCTACCAAGTGGCACCCGGCCAGGTGGGCTTGGGACAGACTAGGCACAAGTGGCACGGTGTACCAAGCGCAGATCCATCCGGCGAGGTGGGCTTGGGAACCCTGCACATATCGTTTGGGGCCGTGAGCGACACTCCGGCCGGATCTCCTTGCGGATGGAACCCGAATAGGCGATAAACCTGGACTAGAGTCTTGTTTGGTTAGTCAGGTCGTGGCCGACACCCTCGTTAGGCTTCCGTTTGAAGGTTGCCGAGATACATGACGTGTACATGGCGGTAAGTGGCGAGAGCGTGTGTGAAGAAGTACACCCCTGCAGGGTTATCATGATCTATTCGAATAGCCGTGTCCTCGGTTATGGACTTCTTGGATGCTTACGTGGTACATAGAAAACTTAACGTGGACACTCTAAAATGCTCAAGACAAGTGTGAGTGCTATGGATGGCCTTCTTGTAAGGAGACGAGGATGAATCCATAGTAGTGTATTGATGTGGTGACTAGTGGACTCGTGTGCGCTGCCTCACCTCAAAGAAGTTTCTCGTTGTCGTAGAACAGAATAGCCACTGAGTCAAAGCTGGCTTGCTGCAACTAAACCCCACATTACCTTATTGATACAAATGCATATATGATAGGATCTGATGTAAGTCTTGCTGAGTACCTTTGTACTCACATTTTCTTTATTTATGTTTTGCAGATGAGACATCTGTCTTACTAGTAGTTCTGCTTGGACTTCGACGAGTAGCTTGTTACCTCAGCTACGATCTTGTACCCTTGGGAGGGTCTTGTAGATAGTCAGGCTTCTCAGCCCTTTTCTTTTGTAGTTGTCTGTACTCAGACATGTAATGCTTTTGTTGCTTGTATGCTCTGAATGATGGGTCATGTGACCCCTGTTTGTATTTATGCTATGTGGCTCTTCTGAGCCTTTATCTATATGAGTTTGCGTTATGTTGTGATGCCATGTTGTACCGCACATACTTGCATGTTATGCGGACGTGTAACGTGTATTGCTATGTGTGGGATCCGACAATCTGGTTGTTTATCCTTGGCAGCCTCTCTTGTGGGGAAATGTAGTCTAGTGCTTCCTTGAGCCATAGTAGTCCGCTACAGCCCGGTTTACCAGAGTCCTGCTAGCCCAGCACTACTGCTCAGGACACATGACTGGCCAGCATGTGTTTCACTTCATTCTTGTGTCTGTCCCTTCGGGGAAATATCACGCGGTGACATCCGGAGTCCTGTTAGCCCAGTGCTACAGCCCGGATTCACACGTTGATGACCGACATGCTCGATGTGATTCATGTATGCCTGTCCTCATGAGTTAGTGCCACTTTGGATTCACGACTAGCCATGTTGGCCCGGGTTCTTTGTCATATGGATGCTAGCGACACTATCATATACGTGAGCCAAAAGGCGCAAACGGTCCCGGGCCAGGTAAGGTGGCAGCCGTGGGAATACCGTGCGTGAGGCCGCAAAGTGATATGATGTGTTACATGCTAGATCGGTGTGACTTAGGATCGGGGTCCCGACAGCTTTGGTATCAGAGCCTGACTGCCTGTAGGATTTCCAAGCCAACCTGGTCGAAGTTGAGTCTAGAAATTCTTTAGTTATGTAAGGGAATTGATTGTGGGAAGGAACGTAAGGCTCTTTTACTCCTTATACCTCATGGCCTTCTGATCTGAGTCGTCCTACCTTTCCTACGGGGTTAAGGAACTAGGCTTTCTCTTCCGTCTATCAGGATCACGTGTTACTACTCCGTAGTTCCATAGGACTGGTTGATCAGAGTCATATCCCAGTTTTCGAGTACTTCCGGTGTAGTCTGTTTGGCAATATCTCAGAACCTTGAGTGATGATGTTTAGTATGGTGCTACTTCGTCTTTTGCAGAATGTCTCATTTTGAGCATTTTACTGCCGTTATGCTGCCGGAATTGTCCTAGGAGTTCAAGAGATAGTATCTTTTCTCGTACTATAATCTACATCCTTATGATGAAGCTGAATCCATCCTTGTTCCCTTGGTTGGTTCTTCAGGATATTGCTGGTTAACCGAAGTTCTGTTGCTTGTATCCGGAACCACGGAGATGGTAGGGATGAGGATCCTCCCGATCAGTCTTTGTTGGCAGAGTTCATGCTAGAGATGGAGAGGAACAAGCGTGAGTCTAACCGCTTGCTAGCACGTATTGAGGAGAACACCTCCCAGCAGCACAAAGAGTTTGTGTCCATTCATGACTTCATTGGCCTGAAACCACCTACCTTCCATCATTCCATTGAACCACTTGATGCAGATGACTGGCTCCGTAGTATCACACACAAGCTGCGTTCTGCGAACGTAGCTGAAGGTGACAAGGTCACCTATGCTGCTTATCACCTGGAAGGTCCTGCTAGTATTTGGTGGTAGAACTATGAGGCTATGCTTCCAGCTGGCCACATACCCACCTGGAGAGATTTCATTGAGGCTTTTTGCGAGCATCACATCCCTCAGGCTCTCATTGACCGCAAAAGAGAAGAGTTTTGTAGTTTCACACAGAGTAAGATGGCTATTGATGCTTATAGTAGAGAATTTGAGAACCTTGCCCGCCATGCTACAGAAGAAGTGTCCACAGATGCCAAGAAGCAGGCTAGATTCCGGAAGGGTCTCAACCCCAAGTTGCGTCGTGATCTCCACTTGCACCATTGCAATACATTCCAGGCTCTTGTGAACAAGGCCATTAATGCAGAGACAGCTCAACTCACTTACGAGGAGTCTCGTAAGCACAACCGTGATTTGGTTTCTTCCTCCGGTTCTAGTTCTCAGAAGTGCCGAATTTGGGTCCCGTACTCCGCTCTTCCACCCGGTTATACACCAAGGCCTTCTTGTGTGGCACCTCACCCAGTTAAATCGTATGTTACACCCATGCCTATTGGTAGACCACTTGCCAATGCGGGTCCACGTCCTACCTCCAAGATTTGTTACAAGTGTGGAGAGCCAGGCCAAATTGCCCGTATTTGCACTCAGACCCATGTTGCTCCACCCCAGCCCGAGAAGTCTGTTGGCCGCGGTAGTAAGCCTTCACACCAGATGATCAGTGCCAAGTCAGCACCCACTGAACTTGGACGTGTGCATCACGTCTCAGCTAAAGACGCTCATGATGATCCAGATGTCGTTTTGGTACACTCCTTGTCAACTGTCACCCAGCTTCGATTCTATTTGATACCGGTGCATCTCACTCCTTCATTTCCAAAAGTTATGCCCGTTTGCACGACATGTCATTTTGTGATATTCCCTCCCCACTACTCATTCAAACTCCTGGATCCAAGTGGCAAACATCTAGGATAAGTTATGGCAATGAAATACATGTTGACAGACTTGTATTTCTAGCTTCCTTGATATCCCTCAAGTCTTCAGATATTAACATCATCTTGGGTATGGACTGGATGAAGGCTCATTATGCCAAGATTGACTGTTACACCAGGTCTGTTCAGCTCACACACCCCTCTGGCAAGATAGTCACTGTCTCCACCAAAATTGCAAGGCGTCAGCTATATTCTCTAAATGCCAGCCCTCTTCCAGACCTTAAAGATATCCCGATAGTCCGTGACTTTCCGGATGTCTTTCCAGAGGAACTGCCAGGTATTCCACCTGACAGAGATGTAGAGTTTGTTATAGATCTTATCCCCGGAACCGCCCCAATTTCTAGGAGACCTTACAAGATGGCACCCTTAGAGCTAGCCGAGCTTAAGAAACAACTTGATGAGTCCTTGCAAAAGGGTTTCATCCGTCCTAGTTCTTCTCCCTGGGCTTGCCCCGTTCTCTTCGTCAAGAAGAAGGATGGTACAGACCGAATGGTTGTGGATTATCGTCCCGTTAATTTGGTCACGATAAAGAACAAGTATCCGCTCCCCAGGATCAACGATCTATATGATCAGCTCGCTGGATCCTCAGTCTTCTCCAAGATGGATTTGAGGTTGGGCTACCACCAAATCAAGATCAGAAACAGGGACATTCCTAAGACGGCTTTCGTCACTCGTTATGGCCAGTACGAGTACACCGTCATGTCCTTCGGTCTAACCAATGCTCCAGCTACATTCTCTCGTTTGATGAACTCGATCTTCATGGAGTACCTAGATAAGTTCATCGTGGTTTACCTCGATGATATCCTTATTTACTCGAAGAACGAGGAAGAGCATGCCGAACATCTTAGACTTGTGTTAGAAAACTCAGAGAACACCGCCTTTATGCCAAGTTCTCCAAGTGCGAATATTGGTTGCCAGAAGTGACCTACCTCGGCCACGTAATCTCTGGTAAGGGCATTGTTGTCAATCCCGAAAGAGTTCAGGCCGTTCTTGAGTGGACTCTGCCTGAAACAGTTAAGCAAGTTAGGAGTTTCCTTGGTCTAGCCAGTTTTTGTCGCCGATTCGTTGAGAACTTCTCCAAAGTGGACAAACCTCTCACGGAACTTCTCAAGAAAGATAAAAAGTTTGAGTGGTCCCCACAGTGTGAGTACAGTTTTCAGGAACTGAAAAGACGCCTGACTTCTACTCCCGTACTTGTGCCACCAGATTTCACTAAAGACTTTGTTATCTACTGCGACGCCTCACGATAGGGACTAGGTTGCATCCTTATGCAAGATCGCCATGTGATTGCCTATGCATCTCGACAGTTGCATCCACATGAGGAGAATTATCCTACACATGATCTAGAGCTTGCAGCCGTAGTCCATGCACTTAAGACCTGGCGACATTACCTTCTCGGTAAACGTTGCGAGATATACACTGACCACCAGAGTCTCAAGTATATCTTCACCCAACCAGACTTGAACCTTAGGCAAAGACGTTGGTTGGAGTTGATCTCAGATTATGACTTAGGGATTACCTACACCCCAGGCAAGGGAAATGTCATGGCTGATGCGCTAAGTCGTAAGTCCTATTGCAACAATATCATGTTGCAACAGGGCCAGCCACTTATCCATGAGGAATTATGTAAGCTTAACCTCCACATTGCTCCTCACGGATTCCTTTCTACCTTGGTGGCGAAACCTACCCTTGAGGATCAGATCATTACTGATCAGAAGTTTGATAGAGGTGTTATCCGCATCAAGAGAAACATTAAGAAGGGAGTTGGTGGATGTTTCTCTATGGATGATCGAGGTGTTGTTTTCTTTGGGAATCGCTTGGTGATTCCCAAGAACCAACATCTGAGACAACTGATTCTTAAGGAGGCACACGAATCCCCTCTCACGATTCATCCCGGTAGTACTAAGATGTATCAAGACCTACGCCAGAGGTTCTGGTGGACTACGATGAAGAGAGAAATCGCTGAGTTCATTGCTAACTGTGACGTTTGTCGTCGCGTTAAGGCAGAACATCAGAGGCCTGCTGGCACTCTTCAGCCTTTAGCTATTCCTGAATGGAAATGGGATCAAGTTGGTATGGACTTCATCACCGGCTTTCCCAGGACCAAGAAAGGGACTAATGCTATCTTCGTAGTCATTGATCCTCTTTCCAAAGTGGCTCACTTCCTACCTGTTCGAGAGAGTATCACCGCTAGTCAGCACGCTGACTTATATATTTCTCGAATAGTGTCACTTCATGGTGTTCCACTAGAGATCAATTTAGACTGTGGTAGTCTTTTCACTTCTCACTTCTGGGAGAGTTTCCAAACTGCCATGGGCACCCATCTTTCTTTCAGTACCGCTTTCCACCCTCAGTCGAGTGGTCAGGTGGAAAGGGTAAACCAAATTCTTGAAGACATGCTCAGAGCTTGCGTTATCTCATTCGGTATGGATTGGGAGAAGTGTCTTCCTTACGCCGAGTTCGCTTATAACAATAGCTACCAATCTAGTCTTAAGAAAGCTCCATTCGAGATTCTCTATGGACGAAGATGTCGAACACCTTTGAACTGGTCAGAAACCGGGGAAAGACAATTCTTTGGACCGGATATGATTCAGGAAGCAGAAGAGCAAGTTCGCATCATTCGTGAGAATTTGAAAATAGCCCAATCTCGTCAAAAGAGCCAGTATGACCGTCATCATAAGGAAGTGGCTTATGAAGTTGGTGACAAGGCTTACCTTCGGGTTACCCCTTTGAAGGGTACCCATCGTTTCGGTATCAAGGGCAAGTTGGCTCCTCGTTACATTGGTCCTTTTCGCATTCTCGCTAAACGAGGAGAGGTTGCCCACCAGTTGGAACTACCGCCACATCTTTCTCGAGTACATGATGTCTTCCACGTCTGTCAACTCAGGCGTTGCTTCTCGGATCCCATCCGCGGAGTGGACCACCAAACGCTTGATCTCCAAGATAACCTCACTTATCAAGAGTACCCTATCTGCATACTTGATCAACCAGAGCGTGCCACCCGACGTCATAACATCAAGTTTCTCAAGGTTCAGTGGTCTCATCATTCCAAGAGAGAAGCTACTTGGGAGCGTGAAGATCGTCTTCGACTTGAGTACCCCGCTTTCTTCCCACCGACTCCTGAATCTCGGGACGAGATTCTTCCGAGTGGGGGCGAGTTGTCACATCCCTAGTTCTGGTATGACCTAGACCAGCTAGCCATGTGTGCATCATGTTTAAATTCCATTTAAATTTGAAATGGGGATTTGTGAAACCCTCAGAATCATTTCTTGAAATGACCCAGATAAAAATTGTTTCAATTTGGCCCAAGAAAATGTTCCTGATTTTCTCTAAAAATATTGCCAGAGGTAAAATCCCAACCAATATTTTTGGGAGCTCAGAAGTATTTATTTTTGGCCATTTGAATTAATCCAGTAATTATTTGCGTTGGATAAATATTTTATTATATACAAAATATTGTCCAATAATTCTGATTTTTACTGTGGGGCTTTGGAATAATCCAATTAAGTTCCTACATTAATTTACAGAATAAAATAGTTTGATTTAGAATTATTAATAAATCAAAACAAATGATAGAAAAATAGAAAAGAAAAACAAAAATGGAAAAACCTACCTGGACCTTACCTGCAGCCAGCTCCTGTGCTGTCCCAGCACTGTGCGGCCGGGCCCGGCCCAACTGGCCAAGCCAGTCATCCTCCTCCTTGCCGGGAGGAGGCGAAGGAGGGCACGGCGAGCGCGCGCATGCACGCCACGCTCCTGCCTGCCTGCCCCCCACTTCCCCTTGGCGCTGTCCACCCTAGAGAGCTCCACCGAGCCCCCTAGCCTCTCCTCACTCTCTCCTCTCCTCCGCTCGTCTTCTCTCCCGTGCCCGAACGCCACCGCAGCACGTCACCGTGAGCCACCGCGACCATCGCCACCGCCTCGTCCCTTGCTGCTGCCCAGGAGCACCGCCGCCCTCGACTACGCCTCCTCGTCGAGCTGGACGACGCCAGGAGCACTGCAGAATCGCCACCGCCATCATCCCCTTCGTCGGAGCCGCGGATCGCCGCCGCTAAATTCGTCGCCGACTGGTCCTCCCCTAGCTCACCGACGACGCCTTCAAGTTCGCTGTGAGCTCCCCTTCCCCCTCCCCCTAGCCCCGTAGCTCGAGCGCCCCCTAGCCCTGTTGGCCACCTTGGCCGAGAGCTCCGCTCCGCCGTTCATGTCGCTGCCGTTGCCACAGCTGCCATAGCTCGCAACCGAGCTCACCGCCGTTCTCAGTGCACTCCTGCGCGTCATTTGCACCCAATCGCAGCCCCCCTAGTGCCCCGTAGCGCTGAACCCGCTGTTCCCGTAGCTCCGGTCACCGTGGATGACCTCGCCGCGGTCGTCTCCGGCCACCCCTCCTCCACCTACCTACCCCACTGGATGCGAACGACGACGGGCTACGCCCCGGTGGTCCCCGCGCGCTCTTCCGCCGCCTGTAGCGCATTCCGGTGAAGCACCACCGCGCGGTTTGGTCGTCGCCGGCCGAACTCCGGCGACTGCCGACGTGGCACGATCATTAGGACTAATCCCGCAGCCTAATCCCCCCCTTGAGACCCACAGTGGGCCCCAGAGCCAAGTCAAACCTCGGTCAGTGCGGGTTTGACCCGGGGTTAACCCCAGTGTCACTGACGTGTGGTCCCCACACGTCAGGTTTGACCTGGTCAGCCCTGCTGACGCCTCTATGACGTCACGCTGGTGCAATAAGCTAATTTCTGGATTTAAAATAAATTAGGAAATTCCAGAAAATGGTTAAAACTTCTAAAAATCATAGAAATTAAACCGTAGCTCAGAATGAAATAAATTATATATGAAAAATAATCAGGAAAATGCAAGGAATCCATTTATGCCAGTTTCATGCATGAAAAACCAACTTATACTTTCTGTATAAGTGAAAATGTAATAATGGCATGTTATATATTTAATTTGGGGTTTGCATATGAACCCTTGGTTCATATGGACTTCAACCAAATTGATGCTAGATGCATTAGGGCAAATCATAGCATCTTCGAAATGTCACCTTCATGCATCATATTGTTGCATATGGTTGTATATTGATTGTCGGCACCGTTCCCTCTCGATAGGTTCTGCTCCGGAAGGTGTCCCGAGTACCTGTCTAAGGAGCAGTGCTTCTTCGTGGATCTATCAAGCAAGCAAACCCCCTTGAGCATCTCGATAAAGTCCCACTCTCTCGCTCCTGCTCCTTTTACTGCATTACGACAACAACGATTCAAACTGCTACTTTCTGCTGCGGTAGCTGAACCCATTCCTCTGCATGACCTGTCATTGCCACAGTAAATAGTTGAAACCCACTAGCATGAGTAGGAGTTGCTTGAGCCTTGATTTGCCTGCTCATCCATGCTTGTTTTCTTTATGCCAGCTATGCTTAGAGTTGTGTCAGGTCTGATTCATTGGGAATGAATTGGAGTGGTACGATATGTTCTGGTGCTGAGAGTTAAGCGTGTGAACACGATTTGGTAAAGGTAGCGGTGAGAGGCCATGTAGGAGTACATGGTGGGTTGTCTCACTGGAACCGTCCTTAAGCACCGAGTTCCGTGTATGTTGTCCAATGACTAGCTACTACCACACATTGGAATGCTTAAGTGCCCCTCTCGACTTATTAGCCAACTTGATCTCTGTCTAGGAGTCGCAAATAGTCTCTGGTGTTTGTAGGTAGTGTTAGTAGTCTACCAAGTGGCACCCGGCCAGGTGGGCTTGGGACAGACTAGGCACAAGTGGCACGGTGTACCAAGCGCAGATCCATCCAGCGAGGTGGGCTTGGGAACCCTGCACATATCGTTTGGGGCCGTGAGCGACACTCCGGCCGGATCTCCTTGCGGATGGAACCTGAATAGGCGATAAACCTGGACTAGAGTCTTGTTTGGTTAGTCAGGTCGTGGCCAACACCCTCGCCAGGCTTCCATTTGAAGGTTGCCGAGATACATGACGTGTACATGGCGGTAAGTGGCGAGAGCGTGTGTGAAGAAGTACACCCCTGCAGGGTTATCATGATCTATTCGAATAGCCGTGTCCTCGGTTATGGACTTCTTGGATGCTTACGTGGTACATAGACAACTTAACGTGGACACTCTAAAATGCTCAAGACAAGTGTGAGTGCTATGGATGGCCTTCTCGTAAGGAGACGAGGATGAATCCATAGTAGTGTATTGATGTGGTGACTAGTGGACTCGTGTGCGCTGCCTCACCTCAAAGAAGTTTCTCGTTGTCATAGAACAGAATAGCCACTGAGTCAAAGCTGGCTTGCTGCAACTAAACCCCACATTACCTTCTTGATACAAATGCATATATGATAGGATCTGATGTAAGTCTTGCTGAGTACCTTTGTACTCATGTTTGCTTTATTTATGTTTTGCAGATGAGACATCTGTCTTACTAGTAGTTCCGCTTGGACTTCGACGAGTAGCTTGTTACCTCAGCTATGATCTTGTACCCTTGGGAGGGTCTTGTAGATAGTCAGGCTTCTCAGCCCTTTTCTTTTGTAGTTGTCTGTACTCAGACATGTAATGCTTCTGTTGCTTGTATGCTCTGAATGATGGGTCATGTGACCCCTGTTTGTATTTATGCTATGTGGCTCTTCTGAGCCTTTATCTATATGAGTTTGCGTTATGTTGTGATGCCATGTTGTACCGCACATACTTGCATGTTATGCGTACGTGTAACGTGTATTGCTATGTGTGGGATCCGACAATCTGGTTGTTTATCCTTGGCAGCCTCTCCTATGGGGAAATGTAGTCTAGTGCTTCCTTGAGCCATAGTAGTCCGCTACAGCCCCGTTTACTGGAGTCCTGCTAGCCCAGCACTACTGCTTAGGACACTTGACTGGCCGGCATGTGTTTCACTTCATTCCTGTGTCTGTCCCTTCGGGGAAATGTCACGCGGTGACATCCCGAGTCCTGTTAGCCCAGTGCTACAGTCCGGATTCACACGTTGATGGCCGACATGCTCGATGTGATTCATGTATGCCTGTCCTCATGAGTTAGTGCCGCTTTGGATTCACGACTAGCCATGTCGGCCCGGGTTCTTTGTCATATGGATGCTAGCGACACTATCATATACGTGAGCCAAAAGGCGCAAACGGTCCTGGGCCCGGTAAGGTGGCACCCGTGGGAATACCGTGCGAGAGGCTGCAAAGTGATATGATGTGTTACATGCTAGATCGGTGTGACTTAGGATCGGGGTCCCGACAACGTCATTGTTTGAACCAAGTGTGCTGCACTACTGAGGCGAGTGAACTTCCCGTGGCAAAAAACTGCACACAGTGTTTTTTCTGTTACAGTTTTCGCTCTAGTTTTTTAACCGTTTGTCGGAACAAGGCATGTAATATATCGTTGAAAAGCTATGGATTAGGCGCAAGTTCTCCATGTTGAACACTTTTCGAGATTCCTCACGGTTTAGGAGCAGTTTTGAAAATGGTGCGGCCCACAACGAGTGGCAGCGAGTGTTTTTTGCATTTTTTTCCTAAACCGCTTGTCGGAATGAAGCAAATGATACACCGTTGGATAGATATCGTCGAGGCGCATCTTTTTCATATCTATTTCTTTCTCTAATTCGTTACGGTTTAAGAGCAGTTTCAAATTTACTAAATCGTGGAATTCTGTTTTTCAAATTTTCGATACTGTTTTCGCTCTAGTTTTTTAACCGTTTGTCGAAACGAGGCATGTAATATGTCGTTGGAAAGCTATGGACAAGGCGCAACTTCCACATGTAGAAATGGTTTTGAGATTTGAGGGAGTCTTGGATTAGGGGGTGTCCGGATGGCCGGACTATACCTTCAGCCGGACTCCTGGACTATGAAGACACAAGGTTGAAGACTTCATCCCGTGTCCGGAAGGGACTTTCCTTGGCGTGGAAGGCAAGCTTGGCGATACGGATATGTAGATCTCCTACCATTGTAACCGAATCTATGTAACCCTAACCCTATCCGGTGTCTATATAAACCGGAGGGTTTTAGTCCGTAGGACAACACATTCATACACAACAATCATACCATAGGCTACCTTCTAGGGTTTAGCCTCTCCGATCTCGTGGTAGATCTACTCTTGTACTACCCATATCATCAATATTAATCAAGCAGGACGTAGGGTTTTACCTCCATCAAGAGGGCCCGAACCTGGGTAAAACTTCGTGTCCCTTGTCTCCTGTTACAATCCGGCCTAGACGCACAGTTCGGGACCCCCTACCCGAGATCCGCCGGCTTTGACACCGACATTGGTGCTTTCATTGAGAGTTCCTCTATATCGTCGCCGTTAGGCTTGATGGCTCCTACGATCATCAACAGCAATGCAGTCCAGGGTGAGACCTTCCTCCCCGGACAGATCTTCGTCTTCGGCGGCTTCGCACTGCGGGCCAATTCACTTGGTCATCTGGAGCAGATCGAAAGCTATGCCCCTGAAAGTTTAAACTACACGGCTGACATCCACGGGGACTTGAACCTCGATGGATTTGAGCCACAGCCGAGCACGCCGCACTGTCACGACGAACATGATCTAGCTCTGCCGCCGAACAGTGCCCTGGAGGCCGCACCCGCATCGACTTCGACCCTTAATTCGGAGCCTACTGCACCGATCGAGGATGGGTGGTTGGACGCCGCCTCGGGGGCTGCGATCCCAACGGCGATCGAGCCGAACACCAGCCCCGCACTCCGCGAGACTCGTGACTCCAAGGAGCCGGACTCCTCTCCGGACTCTGAACCCTCTGCACCCCTGCCGATCGAATCTGATTGGGCGCCGATCATGGAGTTTACTATCGCCGATATCTTTCAGCACTCGCCTTTCGACGATATTCTGAAGAAACTAAAGTCTCTCTCTTTATCAGGAGAGCCCTGGCCGACCTACGCTCAGCAAGGTTGGGATACGGACGATGAAGAAATTCAAAGCCCACCCACCACCCACTTTGTAGCCACTGTCGACGATTTAACCGACATGCTCGACTTCGACTTTGAAGACATCGACGGTATGGACGCCGATGCAGGAGACGATAAAGAACCAGCGCCTATTGGGCCCTGGAAGCCACCTCGTGATACGACATATACATGGTGGACACCCCGAAAGAAGGAGATGGCGATGGAACAACGGAGGATGACCCCTCCAAGAAACAGCCTAAGCGCCGGCGTCAGCGGCGCCGCTCAAAATCCCACCAAAGCAAATACGGTGATTCCAGCACGGGAGATAATAATACTCCGGAGAGTGCCGAAGAAAACCCCCTCCAGCAAGATTCAGCACAGGAGGATGGAGAAGCCAGCCCTCATGAGAGAGCGGCAGACAGAGAGGTCGAGGACGATAACTATACGCCTCCCTCCGAAGACGAGGCAAGCCTCGACGACGATGAATTCGTCGTGCCAGAGGATCCCGTCGAGCAAGAGCGTTTTCAACGCAAGCTTATGGCCACGGCAACAAGCCCCAAGAAACAACAGCAACATCTTAGAGCTGATCAAGATTTGCTAGTCGACAGATGGACTGAAGTCCTTCCGGCCGAGGAGCATAAATTCGAACGCCCCTCCAAGAGCTACCCAAAGCGCAGGTTGCTACCCCTATTAGAGGAGGAAGCACTTAAAACTACATCACCAACACTTGATACGGCCGACCGACCACCTCGTGGCCGTGACAGAGAGGCCTTTTGACCCTCCACTCAAGCCGCACCCCGTACCAAGGCACGGGAAAATGCGCCAAACCTGCGAGATATGTTGGAGGACAAGGCAAGGCAAACAAGATCGATCTAAGGATCACGTGGGCGCCCCACAACTCGAGACGATAACCGTCACGCCGGACACAAATCTGGTAGGGCCGAACACAGTAGACAAAGCTCATTAGAGCTACGTCGTGATATAGCCCAGTACAGAGGTGCCGCACACCCATTATGCTTCACAGATGAAGTAATGGATCATCAAATCCCCGAGGGTTTCATACCCATAAACATCGAATCATATGATGGCACAACAGATCCTGCAGTATGGATCGAGGATTATCTCCTTCATATCCACATGGCCCGCGGCGATTATCTCCACGCCATCAAATAGCTCCCACTCAAGCTTAAAGGACCAGCTCGGCATTGGCTTAACAGCTTGCCAGCAGGATCAATCAGTTGCTGGGAGGACCTGGAAGCCGCATTCCTCGACAATTTCCAGGGCACTTATGTGCGACCACCAGACGCCGATGACCTAAGCCACGTAATTCAGCAGCCAGAGGAATCGGCCAGGCAATTATGGACACGGTTCCTAACAAAGAAAAATCAAATAGTCGACTGTCCGGACGCAGAGGCCCTAGCAGCCTTCAAGCACAATATCCGTGACGAGTGGCTTGCGCGGCACCTTGGACAGGAAATGCCGAAATCTATGGCAGCACTCACGACACTCATGTCCCTCTTTTGCGTGGGAGAAGACAGCTGGCTTGCTCGTAGCAACAATATGACCAAGAACCATGGTAATTCGGATACCAGGGACAGTAGTGGCAGGTCGCGTTGCAACAAGCAAAAGCGCCGCATTAACGACGACAATATTGAGGATACGCAGTTAATGCCGGATTCAGAGGCTATAAATCCGGTCAGCGGAAAAAGCCATTCAACAGAAATCCTAGGGGCCCGTCCAGTTTGGACCGAATACTCGACCGCTTGTGCCAGATACATGGCACCCCCGAAAAGCCGGCCAATCACACCAACAAGGATTGTTGGGTGTTCAAGCAGGCAGGCAAGTTAAATGCCAAAAATAAAGACAAGGGGCTGCATAGCGATGACGATGAAGAGCCCCGGCCGCCGAACAACATTGGACAGAAGGGTTTTCCTCCACAAGTGCGGACGGTGAACATGATATACGCAACCCACATCCCCAAGAGGGAGCGGAAGCGCGCGTTAAGGGACGTATACGCGGTAGAGCCAGTCGCCCCAAAGTTCAACCCATGGTCCTCCTGCCCGATCACCTTTGATCGAAGGGACCATCCCACTAGCACCCGTCATGGCGGATTTGCCGCATTGGTTTTAGACCCAATTATTGACGGATTTCATCTCACTAGAGTCTTTATGGACGGCGGCAGCAGCCTGAACCTGCTTTACCAGGATACAGTGCGGAAAATGGGCATAGATCCCTCGAGGATTAAGCCCACCAAAACGACCTTTAGAGGCGTAATACCAGGTGTAGAGGCCAACTATACAGGCTCAGTCACAGTTGAAGTGGTCTTCGGATCTCCGGATAATTTTCGAAGCGAGGAGTTAATCTTTGACATAGTCCCATTCTGCAGTGCTATCACGCACTGCTCAGGCGAACCGCATTCGCCAAGTTCAATGCGGTACCACACTACGCATACCTTAAGCTCAAGATGCCAGGACCTCGAGGAGTAATTACGGTCAATGGAAACACCGAACGCTCCCTCCGAATGGAGGAGCACACGGCGGCCCTTGCAGCGGAAGCACAAAGTAGCCTCTCCAGGCAATTCTCCAGTCCGGTCATTAAAAGTCCGAACACCGTCAAGCGCACCCGGAGTAACCTACAACAAGACCGCCTGGCACGTTCCGAACAGGCGTAGCAATGCGGCCCCAACCCCAGCCCTCGCAAAAATGCAACACCAGTGCTTCGCGTACATAACTACGCTCTAGAAATACCTTGGGTACAGGGGGAGGGGCACCACCACAGCACGCCCGAAAAACGGCTTAAACCGCACCTGGGGCTGCCGATTTTTTAATTTTCTCTTACTTTCAGGACTCCATTCTTCGGAAGGCCTGTTCGACAGTTAAATTGCCGCACAAATGATGCAAGAACCAGGGAAGCAGACAAGCCATGCCGCATTACGGAACTCCCAGGTGGTCTCTATCACGAGCAGTATACCTGTTTCGCATATCATTCCGCAGCCTGCCCCTGGAACGGACATGTTAAATAGTCCAACCTTTTGCTTATCGCATTATTTGTATCATTCTGCTTTGATCGCACCCCTTTTTAATAAACAATTCATAGCTTTTGTCTATTTTTGCATTACTCTTTTTTTTACAAATATATGTTCCTTAACGACATGTTGCACCCGTACACTTTGGTACGGCCAAAATACGCCAGGGGCTTTAGTACCCCTCAATATGGTGTGAGAAGTCCGAACACTTTAACAAGTGCAGCACCCCGAACTTATAGCATTATATGCATCAACTCCGAATCATGTCTTGGGTCAATAGTTGGGTTTGCCCGGCTCCTATGTTTTGGTGCCTTACGTTCCGTTATATCGGCTAAGGTAGCACTAGGAGAACTACTACGATTGTGCCCCAGTTGAGCTGGGTCGAGCACCTCAGTAGAGAAAGCTAAAACTGACTGTCATGATGAAGCGAGAGCTGGTCGGTGTTCGAGAGGTTTTTCGAGTCCCTAAAGACTTACGCCGCTTAGAGCGAGGAGTCGGCTCTGTCCGGCCAAGGCGTGGATAGCGCCCCGAACTCGGTCTTCCGAATACCATGGGCTTCGCCGAAATTTAAAATTATAGAATTCTATGGCTAAGTGAGAGTGTTCAAGGATTATAGTCCGATTGCCTTGTTCGTTGTGCTGAGCGCCTCCCTCGAAGGCCCCAAACATGGGAAAAAGAGCGCTCAGGTTTATCCCTGAACACCCCGGCACTAGCGGCACGGGGGCAGAAGCCGACGACTCGCCATCTCTCAGAATTGATAAACAGCCGCACAGAAGGTAATATTTTAAATTCCAACCGCTTTGCTTAAGTGCATATGAACAAGTTTTCAGCGCACAGGACAAAATGAGCGAGTTTTACTCAAAAATTACATCCCTGGAACATTCATCCGCCATAAGGCGGGCACCCTTCAGAACATCCTTATAATAATTCTCAGGCTTGCGATGCTCTTTCCCCGGCGGTGGCCTGTCCTTCACAAGCTTCTCAGCATCCAGCTTGCCCCAGTGCACCTTAGCACGGGCAAGGGCCCTACGGGCACCTTCAATGCATATGGAGAGCTTGATGACTTCGAGCCTTGGACAGTGTAACGCCCCGAGACCGATGTGCCAGATGTCCTACAGTTATTCGCCGTCGTTGCCATGTCATTCGCTTGCGTGTTGCATTTCATCATGTCATCATGTGCATTGCATCATCATGTTTTTCAAAACTTGCATTCGTCCGGGCCTCCTCGTTCTCTCCGTTGTCCATTGTGAGCCCAACCACACTTGCACTGCGCCCGCGGCATGTCCGAAATATTATTTTATAAGTGGCTGGAAAATGTTCTCGAATTGGATTGAAATTTGGTGTGCGGTCTTATTATAGTGTAGACCGACCGCCTGTCAAGTTTCATCGCAATCGGAGTTCGTTTGACGCCCCAATGGATAATTATAGCGGCAATAGTAGCTGGTCAAAACGTCGGACGTTTTCGGTCTTCAGAAATAGTCGCTGGGCCTCTCTCTCTTCTCTTCTCTCAGCCGAGGACTTCTGCACAGCTCTCTACCTACCGCCAGGTCCAACCTAACCTCTCTTGTCAGCCCGCGACCCTCCTCGCGCGCGCCCGAATGTTGTCCCGGACCCGACCCGGGCAGTCGTCACCGTTGGATCCGGAACATCCCCAAACATCTACAAAACGTCACCGTTTTCTCATTTGGGCCCCCTAACTATATTTTTTTCCGTCCGTCCGATTACGATCGGAGGGACCGGATTAGCCCCTACCTAAAAATCCTATTGCTATATATATAGTGGCAACCCTAGACAAATCCCTAAATTATAGCCCGCTTGTCCCATCCATTCCGTGCCCGCCGCCGCCACCATCTTCTTGGGGATCCGTTCTGGCCAACCCCCAGCCGCCACCCACTCTCACTTGAATTCCTCCATGGAGCCAACCAGAGTATCACCTGATCCCCTTTGCACCATCCACCCCATCAATCCGCTGACTGCCCAGTGCCCTGGCTCCCGTGCCTCTCTCTCCAGCGTGCAGCGCCGCCGCTGGCCGGTCCCTCGCCGGAGACGCACCCCGTCAGACCTCACCGCCGACGACCCCCAGGCCTGAGGCGCCGCTCCCGTCTCCCCAACGTCGCCCGGCTCCAGTGCCCCCGCCTGCAACGCCGCTCCTTACCGTTCATCCCGCACCATCGCAGTGGATCGGGAGGTCCCGATCTAGTCGCCCTCGCCCCATTGACCTTGCCGGAGCCCGCCACCCTCGCCGCTCGTCTCCCTGACCGTCCTCGTCGTCAGATCCGGTGCCCTCGCGTCGCCCCGAGGCCGGATCCGCCGTCTCCGCTCCTCCCTGCCATCATCAGCGCCACCGTCGACCTCCCTGCTCGTGCGGGAGCACGAGGACGACGAGCACACCTCGCTCACCTGGGCCAGCCGGCCTCGTTGGCCCAACCACAGCCCAGCGCACCAGCCTCTGCACCGAGCAGGCCTCTCCAGCCGCAGCACTCCAAGGCCCAGCCTGCCGGCCTATCCCTCCAGTTGGGCCTAGGCCCAATGTGAGCACACCCCTGGCGCCCCATCCTTTTTTTCCTGTTGTTGGGCCACCAGATCCGGCCCGAGATGTATTTTTTTCCCGCAGAACGTTTTAGCTAATTTCCAGAGAACCCAGTTTTGCAAAAACCCCCTAGACATCATGTATTTAATAACTATTTAACCGTGCATCGGATTAAAATACTTTATATATGAAACTTGCTCAGAATTATGTGTAGCTTAATAATATGCCAATTTCTTGCCATGTTAAAATGCTTAAAATGTTGTTTGCATCAATTTGCCCCTATGCCATGTTGAAATGATTTTATTCATAACTAAATAACCGTAGCTCCGATTTAAATAAACCTTATATGTAAATGGGGTAGAATTTTGCCTAGTTTAACATGGTCTACTCACCTTGCATGTTAAACAACTCTAAAATTATGTTTAGGGCAGAACAGTACCAAATCTAAAATATGCTATGGGGATTTACCGGAATTGTTGTTCGTTGCTTCCGGCCTCATTTAACCTTGACTAGATAGGTAGTTTTCTTTTGCTTCACCCCTTGCCATGTTAATCAACATTTAATATTGTTGGGTACATAAACGAGGGAGAACTAAATAATTGATGTGGTGTTCCGTCAATATGCAACTCCGTTGCATATTGAGCTCCACTTAATGTGTAGGATTGTTTGTGCACTTTGCCATGCCATGCCTCTTTAAACCGGACATGCATCATACTTGATTGTGCATCATGCCATGTTGATGTGTTGGTTGTTCACTATGTTGTGTGCCTCTTTTCCGGTGATTGCTTCCTCGGGTTGATTCCGGTAACGTCGAGTTTGTGAGAATCCGTCCAACTTCGTCCATTTGTCTTCTTCATGGACTCGTTCTTCTTCCTTGCGGGATTTCAGGCAAGATGATCATACCCTCGAAATCACTACTATCTTTGCTATGCTAGTTTGCTCGCTCTTTTGCTATGCCATTGCTACGATGCCTACCATTTGCTTGTCAGCCTCCCAATTGCCATGTCAAACCTCTAACCCACCATGTCCTAGCAAACCATTGATTGGCTATGTTACCGCGTTGCTCACTTCTTATAGCGTTGCTAGTTGCAGGTGAAGATTGGAGCCGTTCCTTGTTGGGACATTTATTTACTTGTTGGGATATCTCTATATATCTTATTTAATTAATGCATCTATATACTTGGTAAAGGGTGGAAGGCTCGGCCTTATGCCTGGTGTTTTGTTCCACTCTTGCCGCCCTAGTTTCCGTCATATCGGTGTTATGTTCCCGGATTTTGCGTCCCTTACGCGGTTGGGCTATAATGGGAACCCCTTGACAGTTCGCCTTTTGTAAAGCTTCTCCAGCAATGCCCAACATTGGTTTTACCATTTGCCACCTAGCCTTTTCTTTCCCTTGGGTTCTACAGACTCAAGGGTCATCATTATTTTAACCCCCCCGGGCCAGTGCTCCTCTGAGTGTTGGTCCAACTTGTCAGCCGCCGGTGGCCACCAGGGGCAACTCTAGGCTGGCCTACCAGAAGTTTGGATGATCCGGTGTGCCCTGAGAAAGAGATATGTGCAGCTCCTATCAGGATTTGTCGGCACATTCGGGCGGTGTTGCTGGTTTAGTTTTACCCTGTCGAAATGTCTTGTTGTACTGGGATACCGGGTCTGATCGGAATGTCTCGGGTGGAGGTCTATTCCTTCGTTGACCGTGAGAGCTTGTGATGGGCTAAGTTGGGACACCCCTGCAGGGATTTGAACTTTCAAAAGCCGTGGCCGCGATTATGGGCAGATGGGAATTTGTTAACGTCCGGTTGTAGAAAACCTGAAGTTGACCTTAATTAAAATGAATCAACCGCGTGTGTAGCCGTGATGGTCTCTTTCCGGCGGAGTCTGGGAAGTGAACACGGTCGTTGGAGTTATGCTTGATGTAGGTAGTCCAGGATCACTTCTTGATCATACTTTTATCGACCGTGCGTTGCCTTCTCTTCTCGCTCTCATTTGCGCATGTTAGCCACCATATATGCTAGTTGCTTGCTGCAGCTCCACCTCACACCTTCACCTTACCCATAAGCTTAAATAGTCTTGATCGCGAGGGTGCGAGATTGCTGAGTCCCTGTGGCTCACAGATACTTCCTAAACCAGCTTGCAGGTGCCGACGAGTCCGTGCAGATGACGCAACCAAGCTCAGGAGGAGCTCGATGAAGATCTTGTCCTTTGTGTTGTTTCGTTCTAGTTGATCAGTAGTGGAGCCCAGTTGGGGTCGATCGGGGACCTTTGTCGCATTTGGGGTTCTTCTTTTATTTTGGTTCCGTAGTCAGACCTTGAGTGTATTTGGTTGATGTACTGCTTTATTCATGTAATTGTGTGAAGTGGCAATTGTAAGCCGACTATGTAACTTTTCCCCCTATTATATTACATGGGTTGTGTGAAGATTACCTCACTTGTGACATTGCCTTCAATGCGATTATGCCTCTAAGTCATGCCTCGGCACGTGGGAGATATAGTCGCATCGAGGGTGTTACAAGTTGGTAATCAGAGCCTTCCCCGACCTTAGGAGCCCCCATTGCTTGATCGTGTTTAGCAGCCGAGTTGTGTCTAGAAAAATGTTTCGAGTCCTTTAGGAATTATATATCAGAGAGTTTAGGAATTCTTTTTACTTCCCAGTCTCCTCATCGCTCTGGTAAGGCATCCTGACGTAGAGTTTTGACTCTTCTCTTCTCAAATTTCACTAAAAAAAATTTTAGGATCACGCGAGTATCTTGGATTTGTTCCGATGGCTTATGATGAGAATACTGTCTTGGTGCCTCCTGTCAGGGGTTTAGTGGAAGTGTCCCGGGGAGTTGAGCTCTGAGGTGTTGTCATCATAATTTTATCGTTGCAATTCTGGAATACTTGAAATATGTGCGCAACATCGAAAATCTCCTTTATGCAGTTCGTTGGTGAGATAACCTCGACGCCACCCAGTACTGGGGCGGGAGTTCGGGAGTATCGCCATAACTTGTATAACGGATGATTTTCGAAGGTTGAGGTAGATGATTTCCGAAGGTTTCTTGGTTATGTGTTGAAGGATGGATACAGCTGGATGTAGGATTTGCTAGTTTTGGGTGAGATATTATGCTTCCCCTGTATCCCCAACACCTGATTGCATAACCGGAAAATTTCGGGAGTTTCATAGGTGGGAAACCAAGTAGCTCTTAGGATATCTTTTCCGACAGATGTATGATATGAAATTGGGGTTCGACGTCTAGTGGTTAGCCTATTCACGGTCGATTTTACAGTGGTCTCGTTGTGTCTTAAAGAGTCCTTGGCTATGCTGACTCGGGGACGCTTCATATGTCATGTGCACTGCCTTGTACATGATGGTGCTGTACGATCGAGCCCGTGTAGGTCCCACCATGAAAACTTCGGACGAAATCTCTATCATATGTTTGTTCCGGCTTATTCTGCAAGCCAATCCTTTGTTTTGTTTTGAGTTGTGGTATTCGAGTTGCTTCAAAGTCAAATGTTGATTCCATACCTTTTCCTAAATGGTGTTCTCATACTCCGATGTGAATACCAATCCTTCTTGATCATCAAGATTGTTTTTGTTAATTCTTTTCAACCGGTGTGTCTCTCCTCAAGTGGATCCGTTCACTTCAACTTTTACAATATCAATTATCAGTTCTTCTCTATGGTGTTCGTTCCATCCATTCCAAATTGTCTTTGTTTTTCCCACCCTCCCTCCCTTTGTTTTTCTTCAAGGATTCAGATTTCTTTTTCACTA
This sequence comes from Triticum monococcum, assembly GCA_034509565.1. Lineage (NCBI taxonomy): Eukaryota > Viridiplantae > Streptophyta > Magnoliopsida > Poales > Poaceae > Triticum > Triticum monococcum. The sequence goes on from CM067845.1 coordinate 415,688,856, forward strand.
TCCATTTTATTGATGGAAGTCCCTCCATTCTATTTCCTTCAATGTTCGTATCCGGTGATTCTCATGAATATTCTAACGGAGCTTCAAGTTCGTCATTCGTCATCCTTTTCTTCTCCGGTGGAACCAATTCAAGCTTTCGGTGTTTCATCATATTCTTTTCCTCATTTCAATGCCTTTCCATACCGGTGCACCTCTTAATAATTAATTTCTCGCTATTCATTTATTCCGAAGTGCTCAAGATATCTCAGCAGATTCGTGTTTCCACTTTTAATCCGTTCAAGCTATTTCGAGGTTGTTATCTCATTCTAGCCATTTAATTCAACCGGTGCAATCTCTCTTTTTAAGTAATCGTTCAACGGTGTGTCTTTTGAGTGGGCCCTAACCCATAGGTCTTTTCCCAGGATCTTACCTGACTCTTCTTATTTTCCTGGAGGTATTCTCAAATTCCTTTCGAAGTTTGACGTAAGAATGATTTATCATCAGTCAAAATGCCATCTCCTAGTTCTTTCACAATTCTTTTCATCGTTGGCTCAACCTTTCCATTTTTCATTCCGGAGTGTCTAAATAATTGATGGTGGTGTTTCTCGTTGTCATTCTCATCATTTGAAGACCGAAGAAGAGTTTCTCTTTAATCTTGCTCCATTCTCTTCAAGATTCGTGATTCTAGCTTGTGGCCATCCTCTCGTAATTGTTTTGATCGTCAGAATTCTTTTTGTCCATCCGGTGCAAATTCAGGAGTCTTTTCAGTTTGATTCTCCGAAGGCCATTATTTCGGGATCTTTCATTCTCAGCTTTCAGTTATCGTTCTCCTAATTTTACTGGTGCATCAACTATTCTCTAATCAGTGCATGATCTCTTCTTTCTCTCATATATAATTTCTCTCAAGCATCTTCATATATTTGCTAATTTTTCCCGGTGTTTCTTTATCTTCTCTTCGTTCATTTCTAATTCTTACGGTGGTTCGTTCAAGAGCTCTCGTCATTCGTTTTCATATCAATTCATTTGTTGTTTCAATCCTACCGGTGGTCCATTAAGTTTGTGCTATATCTCTCTTAATCTTTTCTACAAGAATAAGTAATATGCCAAATCCGTTGATTGTCATCAATTTAAATTGGTGAAGGACGAGCATAACATAATTCTTATTCTTGTTTCATCCAAGTGATTAATTTCCTATTCCGGAGGTTCATCAAGATTTTGATCTCAATTGCTCTTCTTATCATTTGTTTCCGGAGTTCTTACCTTTTCTGCATTATCTCGTCGCGAAGCTCCTTCTAAATCATTACAAGGTCTCACCTTGTGTTTTCAACTTCTTTTGCTTTTATCATCCTTTCGTTATCGGAGTTCTTAATGGAGGTTCTACATAATGGTCCATCAAGGATTTAATTCCTTCTCCAACTTTTTAATTGAGATTCTTTTCTAAGGAGCTCAAGCCTTCTTCATCTTGCTATCCGGAGTGCAATTCTTTCTACCATATTATTGGAGGTGGTATTATGTCATTCTTGATAATTTGGGTTCATGTTTCATGATTCACATGTTGTTATGAATGAGGTATTTTAAATCCATCAACCTATTCGTTGGTATTGTCTTGGGTTATATTTCACCTAAAGCCTTCCCTAAGGATTGTTGCTATAATGGTGCTCATGTATGATCCAAGTTCTTCATCTACCCTCCCGGTGAAATAAGTTTCTCGTCTCTTTGTTCTTATCAATCCAATTCTTTTCCCGTGAGTGGCAGGGTTTTCATCTCTTAATTTGAGAGGTATTCCATAAGACCATATCAAGCTTATTATTTTCGTTGTGGGTTTTCCAACAACTACGTTCTAGCTTCTGTTGTAACCGTGCTCTCTCAAGATATTGTTTTCCTTCGTTCACTCCATTCCATTCTTACTTTTGTTCCGGAGGCATTGTGATGTTCATCTTTTCAACCCATCATCTCGTTTTATCAAAGATCATGATCTTTCCATGCCTATCCTTTTAATCTGAGTGTTGTGTCCTCTTTTCAGGTATCCTCTTCTTGTCTTGTTCAATTTCTTCCATTTTCAGGCGAAGTGCTGTCCAAATTATATCACTCTTATTCCTTCCCTATCTTGCTTAACCGGAGTATTGTGCCCCTTTGTTCAAGTTCTTGTCGCCTTATCAAGTCTTGCATCCCCTTCTCAACTGAAGTGTCGTGTTTTCATTTGAGCTCTCTCATCTTATCAAATTTTGATTCCCTTCTCAACCGGAGTGCAGTCTGAGATCTTTCTTACCCCTTGTTTCAATTCATTCAATAGTTACGGAGGCAGTGTATTGTGATTTCATCAAGTATCTTCTCATCTTATCAAGTTATTATTCAATTCCTTTTCTTTTCAACCGAGTGCTGCCCGAATTTTGGTTTCGCCTTGATCCCCTTCCTTAACCGGAGTGTTTTCAATATATATCTTCCCTTCAACCTCAAGGTTTTTCGCAATGTTCTTTCTTCCTCTTCTCTAAATGGCTGTTTTCGACCTTGTTCACCTTCATTGAATTCTGTCTCGAATGCATTCAACCTCTCAAGGTTGTGGTTCCACTCGTTTGTCAAAGAAGCAATTTGTTTTACCTCTACTCTTTTCTCTTCCGTTTTCCGTCCGGTGCCATTCTAGATCTCGGGACAAGATCCTCTCGTAGTGGTGGAGTGTTGTAACGCCCCGAGACCGATGTGCCATGTGTCCTCTAGTTATTCGCCGTCGTTGCCGTGTCATTCGCTTGCGTGTTGCATTTCATCATGTCATCATGTGCATTGCATCATCATGTTTTTCAAAACTTGCATCCGTCCGGGCCTCCTTGTTCTCTCCGTTGTCCGTTGTGAGCCCAACCACACTTGCACTGCGCCCGCGGCATGTCCGAAATATTATTTTATAAGTGGTCGGAAAATGTTCTCGGATTGGGTTGAAATTTGGTGTGCGGTCTTATTATAGTGTAGACAGACCGCCTGTCAAGTTTCATCGCAATCGGAGTTCGTTTGACGCCCCAACAGATAATTATAGTGGCAATAGTAGCCGGTCAAAACGTCAGACGTTTTCGGTCTCCGGAAATAGTCGCCGGGCCTCTCTCTCTTCTCTTCTCTCAGCCGCCACCCACTCTCACTTGAATTCCTCCATGGAGCCAACCAGAGTATCACCTGATCCCCTTTGCACCATCCACCCCATCAATCCGCTGACTGCCCAGCGCCCTGGCTCCCGTGCCTCTCTCTCCAGCGTGCAGCGCCGCCGCTGGCCGGTCCCTCGCCGGAGACGCACCCCGTCAGACCTCACCGCCGACGACCCCCAGGCCTGAGGCGCCGCTCCCGTCTCCCCAACGTCGCCCGGCTCCAGTGCCCCCGCCTGCAACGCCGCTCCTTACCGTTCATCCCGCACCATCGCAGTGGATCGGGAGGTCCCGATCTAGTCGCCCTCGCCCCATTGACCTTGCCGGAGCCCGCCACCCTCGCCGCTCGTCTCCCTGACCGTCCTCGTCGTCAGATCCGGTGCCCTCGCGTCGCCCCGAGGCCGGATCCGCCGTCTCCGCTCCTCCCTGCCATCATCAGCGCCACCGTCGACCTCCCTGCTCGTGCGGGAGCACGAGGACGACGAGCACACCTCGCTCACCTGGGCCAGCCGGCCTCGTTGGCCCAACCACAGCCCAGCGCACCAGCCTCTGCACCGAGCAGGCCTCTCCAGCCGCAGCACTCCAAGGCCCAGCCTGCCGGCCTATCCCTCCAGTTGGGCCTAGGCCCAATGTGAGCACACCCCTGGCGCCCCATCCTTTTTTTCCTGTTGTTGGGCCACCAGATCCGGCCCGAGATGTATTTTTTTCCCGCAGAACGTTTTAGCTAATTTCCAGAGAACCCAGTTTTGCAAAAACCCCCTAGACATCATGTATTTAATAACTATTTAACCGTGCATCGGATTAAAATACTTTATATATGAAACTTGCTCAGAATTATGTGTAGCTTAATAATATGCCAATTTCTTGCCATGTTAAAATGCTTAAAATGTTGTTTGCATCAATTTGCCCCTATGCCATGTTGAAATGATTTTATTCATAACTAAATAACCGTAGCTCCGATTTAAATAAACCTTATATGTAAATGGGGTAGAATTTTGCCTAGTTTAACATGGTCTACTCACCTTGCATGTTAAACAACTCTAAAATTATGTTTAGGGCAGAACAGTACCAAATCTAAAATATGCTATGGGGATTTACCGGAATTGTTGTTCGTTGCTTCCGGCCTCATTTAACCTTGACTAGATAGGTAGTTTTCTTTTGCTTCACCCCTTGCCATGTTAATCAACATTTAATATTGTTGGGTACATAAACGAGGGAGAACTAAATAATTGATGTGGTGTTCCGTCAATATGCAACTCCGTTGCATATTGAGCTCCACTTAATGTGTAGGATTGTTTGTGCACTTTGCCATGCCATGCCTCTTTAAACCGGACATGCATCATACTTGATTGTGCATCATGCCATGTTGATGTGTTGGTTGTTCACTATGTTGTGTGCCTCTTTTCCGGTGATTGCTTCCTCGGGTTGATTCCGGTAACGTCGAGTTTGTGAGAATCCGTCCAACTTCGTCCATTTGTCTTCTTCATGGACTCGTTCTTCTTCCTTGCGGGATTTCAGGCAAGATGATCATACCCTCGAAATCACTACTATCTTTGCTATGCTAGTTTGCTCGCTCTTTTGCTATGCCATTGCTACGATGCCTACCATTTGCTTGTCAGCCTCCCAATTGCCATGTCAAACCTCTAACCCACCATGTCCTAGCAAACCATTGATTGGCTATGTTACCGCGTTGCTCACTTCTTATAGCGTTGCTAGTTGCAGGTGAAGATTGGAGCCGTTCCTTGTTGGGACATTTATTTACTTGTTGGGATATCTCTATATATCTTATTTAATTAATGCATCTATATACTTGGTAAAGGGTGGAAGGCTCGGCCTTATGCCTGGTGTTTTGTTCCACTCTTGCCGCCCTAGTTTCCGTCATATCGGTGTTATGTTCCCGGATTTTGCGTCCCTTACGCGGTTGGGCTATAATGGGAACCCCTTGACAGTTCGCCTTTTGTAAAGCTTCTCCAGCAATGCCCAACATTGGTTTTACCATTTGCCACCTAGCCTTTTCTTTCCCTTGGGTTCTACAGACTCAAGGGTCATCATTATTTTAACCCCCCCGGGCCAGTGCTCCTCTGAGTGTTGGTCCAACTTGTCAGCCGCCGGTGGCCACCAGGGGCAACTCTAGGCTGGCCTACCAGAAGTTTGGATGATCCGGTGTGCCCTGAGAAAGAGATATGTGCAGCTCCTATCAGGATTTGTCGGCACATTCGGGCGGTGTTGCTGGTTTAGTTTTACCCTGTCGAAATGTCTTGTTGTACTGGGATACCGGGTCTGATCGGAATGTCTCGGGTGGAGGTCTATTCCTTCGTTGACCGTGAGAGCTTGTGATGGGCTAAGTTGGGACACCCCTGCAGGGATTTGAACTTTCAAAAGCCGTGGCCGCGATTATGGGCAGATGGGAATTTGTTAACGTCCGGTTGTAGAAAACCTGAAGTTGACCTTAATTAAAATGAATCAACCGCGTGTGTAGCCGTGATGGTCTCTTTCCGGCGGAGTCTGGGAAGTGAACACGGTCGTTGGAGTTATGCTTGATGTAGGTAGTCCAGGATCACTTCTTGATCATACTTTTATCGACCGTGCGTTGCCTTCTCTTCTCGCTCTCATTTGCGCATGTTAGCCACCATATATGCTAGTTGCTTGCTGCAGCTCCACCTCACACCTTCACCTTACCCATAAGCTTAAATAGTCTTGATCGCGAGGGTGCGAGATTGCTGAGTCCCTGTGGCTCACAGATACTTCCTAAACCAGCTTGCAGGTGCCGACGAGTCCGTGCAGATGACGCAACCAAGCTCAGGAGGAGCTCGATGAAGATCTTGTCCTTTGTGTTGTTTCGTTCTAGTTGATCAGTAGTGGAGCCCAGTTGGGGTCGATCGGGGACCTTTGTCGCATTTGGGGTTCTTCTTTTATTTTGGTTCCGTAGTCAGACCTTGAGTGTATTTGGTTGATGTACTGCTTTATTCATGTAATTGTGTGAAGTGGCAATTGTAAGCCGACTATGTAACTTTTCCCCCTATTATATTACATGGGTTGTGTGAAGATTACCTCACTTGTGACATTGCCTTCAATGCGATTATGCCTCTAAGTCATGCCTCGGCACGTGGGAGATATAGTCGCATCGAGGGTGTTACAAGTTGGTAATCAGAGCCTTCCCCGACCTTAGGAGCCCCCATTGCTTGATCGTGTTTAGCAGCCGAGTTGTGTCTAGAAAAATGTTTCGAGTCCTTTAGGAATTATATATCAGAGAGTTTAGGAATTCTTTTTACTTCCCAGTCTCCTCATCGCTCTGGTAAGGCATCCTGACGTAGAGTTTTGACTCTTCTCTTCTCAAATTTCACTAAAAAAAATTTTAGGATCACGCGAGTATCTTGGATTTGTTCCGATGGCTTATGATGAGAATACTGTCTTGGTGCCTCCTGTCAGGGGTTTAGTGGAAGTGTCCCGGGGAGTTGAGCTCTGAGGTGTTGTCATCATAATTTTATCGTTGCAATTCTGGAATACTTGAAATATGTGCGCAACATCGAAAATCTCCTTTATGCAGTTCGTTGGTGAGATAACCTCGACGCCACCCAGTACTGGGGCGGGAGTTCGGGAGTATCGCCATAACTTGTATAACGGATGATTTTCGAAGGTTGAGGTAGATGATTTCCGAAGGTTTCTTGGTTATGTGTTGAAGGATGGATACAGCTGGATGTAGGATTTGCTAGTTTTGGGTGAGATATTATGCTTCCCCTGTATCCCCAACACCTGATTGCATAACCGGAAAATTTCGGGAGTTTCATAGGTGGGAAACCAAGTAGCTCTTAGGATATCTTTTCCGACAGATGTATGATATGAAATTGGGGTTCGACGTCTAGTGGTTAGCCTATTCACGGTCGATTTTACAGTGGTCTCGTTGTGTCTTAAAGAGTCCTTGGCTATGCTGACTCGGGGACGCTTCATATGTCATGTGCACTGCCTTGTACATGATGGTGCTGTACGATCGAGCCCGTGTAGGTCCCACCATGAAAACTTCGGACGAAATCTCTATCATATGTTTGTTCCGGCTTATTCTGCAAGCCAATCCTTTGTTTTGTTTTGAGTTGTGGTATTCGAGTTGCTTCAAAGTCAAATGTTGATTCCATACCTTTTCCTAAATGGTGTTCTCATACTCCGATGTGAATACCAATCCTTCTTGATCATCAAGATTGTTTTTGTTAATTCTTTTCAACCGGTGTGTCTCTCCTCAAGTGGATCCGTTCACTTCAACTTTTACAATATCAATTATCAGTTCTTCTCTATGGTGTTCGTTCCATCCATTCCAAATTGTCTTTGTTTTTCCCACCCTCCCTCCCTTTGTTTTTCTTCAAGGATTCAGATTTCTTTTTCACTATCCATTTTATTGATGGAAGTCCCTCCATTCTATTTCCTTCAATGTTCGTATCCGGTGATTCTCATGAATATTCTAACGGAGCTTCAAGTTCGTCATTCGTCATCCTTTTCTTCTCCGGTGGAACCAATTCAAGCTTTCGGTGTTTCATCATATTCTTTTCCTCATTTCAATGCCTTTCCATACCGGTGCACCTCTTAATAATTAATTTCTCGCTATTCATTTATTCCGAAGTGCTCAAGATATCTCAGCAGATTCGTGTTTCCACTTTTAATCCGTTCAAGCTATTTCGAGGTTGTTATCTCATTCTAGCCATTTAATTCAACCGGTGCAATCTCTCTTTTTAAGTAATCGTTCAACGGTGTGTCTTTTGAGTGGGCCCTAACCCATAGGTCTTTTCCCAGGATCTTACCTGACTCTTCTTATTTTCCTGGAGGTATTCTCAAATTCCTTTCGAAGTTTGACGTAAGAATGATTTATCATCAGTCAAAATGCCATCTCCTAGTTCTTTCACAATTCTTTTCATCGTTGGCTCAACCTTTCCATTTTTCATTCCGGAGTGTCTAAATAATTGATGGTGGTGTTTCTCGTTGTCATTCTCATCATTTGAAGACCGAAGAAGAGTTTCTCTTTAATCTTGCTCCATTCTCTTCAAGATTCGTGATTCTAGCTTGTGGCCATCCTCTCGTAATTGTTTTGATCGTCAGAATTCTTTTTGTCCATCCGGTGCAAATTCAGGAGTCTTTTCAGTTTGATTCTCCGAAGGCCATTATTTCGGGATCTTTCATTCTCAGCTTTCAGTTATCGTTCTCCTAATTTTACTGGTGCATCAACTATTCTCTAATCAGTGCATGATCTCTTCTTTCTCTCATATATAATTTCTCTCAAGCATCTTCATATATTTGCTAATTTTTCCCGGTGTTTCTTTATCTTCTCTTCGTTCATTTCTAATTCTTACGGTGGTTCGTTCAAGAGCTCTCGTCATTCGTTTTCATATCAATTCATTTGTTGTTTCAATCCTACCGGTGGTCCATTAAGTTTGTGCTATATCTCTCTTAATCTTTTCTACAAGAATAAGTAATATGCCAAATCCGTTGATTGTCATCAATTTAAATTGGTGAAGGACGAGCATAACATAATTCTTATTCTTGTTTCATCCAAGTGATTAATTTCCTATTCCGGAGGTTCATCAAGATTTTGATCTCAATTGCTCTTCTTATCATTTGTTTCCGGAGTTCTTACCTTTTCTGCATTATCTCGTCGCGAAGCTCCTTCTAAATCATTACAAGGTCTCACCTTGTGTTTTCAACTTCTTTTGCTTTTATCATCCTTTCGTTATCGGAGTTCTTAATGGAGGTTCTACATAATGGTCCATCAAGGATTTAATTCCTTCTCCAACTTTTTAATTGAGATTCTTTTCTAAGGAGCTCAAGCCTTCTTCATCTTGCTATCCGGAGTGCAATTCTTTCTACCATATTATTGGAGGTGGTATTATGTCATTCTTGATAATTTGGGTTCATGTTTCATGATTCACATGTTGTTATGAATGAGGTATTTTAAATCCATCAACCTATTCGTTGGTATTGTCTTGGGTTATATTTCACCTAAAGCCTTCCCTAAGGATTGTTGCTATAATGGTGCTCATGTATGATCCAAGTTCTTCATCTACCCTCCCGGTGAAATAAGTTTCTCGTCTCTTTGTTCTTATCAATCCAATTCTTTTCCCGTGAGTGGCAGGGTTTTCATCTCTTAATTTGAGAGGTATTCCATAAGACCATATCAAGCTTATTATTTTCGTTGTGGGTTTTCCAACAACTACGTTCTAGCTTCTGTTGTAACCGTGCTCTCTCAAGATATTGTTTTCCTTCGTTCACTCCATTCCATTCTTACTTTTGTTCCGGAGGCATTGTGATGTTCATCTTTTCAACCCATCATCTCGTTTTATCAAAGATCATGATCTTTCCATGCCTATCCTTTTAATCTGAGTGTTGTGTCCTCTTTTCAGGTATCCTCTTCTTGTCTTGTTCAATTTCTTCCATTTTCAGGCGAAGTGCTGTCCAAATTATATCACTCTTATTCCTTCCCTATCTTGCTTAACCGGAGTATTGTGCCCCTTTGTTCAAGTTCTTGTCGCCTTATCAAGTCTTGCATCCCCTTCTCAACCGAAGTGTCGTGTTTTCATTTGAGCTCTCTCATCTTATCAAATTTTGATTCCCTTCTCAACCGGAGTGCAGTCTGAGATCTTTCTTACCCCTTGTTTCAATTCATTCAATAGTTACGGAGGCAGTGTATTGTGATTTCATCAAGTATCTTCTCATCTTATCAAGTTATTATTCAATTCCTTTTCTTTTCAACCGAGTGCTGCCCGAATTTTGGTTTCGCCTTGATCCCCTTCCTTAACCGGAGTGTTTTCAATATATATCTTCCCTTCAACCTCAAGGTTTTTCACAATGTTCTTTCTTCCTCTTCTCTAAATGGCTGTTTTCGACCTTGTTCACCTTTGTTGAATTCTGTCTCGAATGCATTCAACCTCTCAAGGTTGTGGTTCCACTCGTTTGTCAAAGAAGCAATTTGTTTTACCTCTACTCTTTTCTCTTCCGTTTTCCGTCCGGTGCCATTCTAGATCTCGGGACAAGATCCTCTCGTAGTGGTGGAGTGTTGTAACGCCCCGAGACCGATGTGCCATGTGTCCTCTAGTTATTCGCCGTCGTTGCCGTGTCATTCGCTTGCGTGTTGCATTTCATCATGTCATCATGTGCATTGCATCATCATGTTTTTCAAAACTTGCATCCGTCCGGGCCTCCTTGTTCTCTCCGTTGTCCGTTGTGAGCCCAACCACACTTGCACTGCGCCCGCGGCATGTCCGAAATATTATTTTATAAGTGGTCGGAAAATGTTCTCGGATTGGGTTGAAATTTGGTGTGCGGTCTTATTATAGTGTAGACAGACCGCCTGTCAAGTTTCATCGCAATCGGAGTTCGTTTGACGCCCCAACAGATAATTATAGTGGCAATAGTAGCCGGTCAAAACGTCAGACGTTTTCGGTCTCCGGAAATAGTCGCCGGGCCTCTCTCTCTTCTCTTCTCTCAGCCGAGGACTTCTGCACAGCTCACTACCTGCCGCCAGGTCCAACCTAACCTCTCTTGTCAGCCCGCGACCCTCCTCGCGCGCGCCCGAAAGTTGTCCCGGACCCGACCCGTGCAGTCGTCACCGTTGGATCCGGAACATCCCCAAACATCTACAAAACGTCACCGTTTTCTCATTTGGCCCCCTAACTATTTTTTTCCGTCCGTCCGATTACGATCGGAGGGACCGGATTAGCCCCTACCTAAAAATCCTATTGCTATATATATAGTGGCAACCCTAGACAAATCCCTAAATTATAGCCCGCTTGTCCCATCCATTTCGTGCCCGCCGCCGCCACCATCTTCTTGGGGATCCGTTCTGGCCAAGCCCCAGCCGCCACCCACTCTCCCTTGAATTCCTCCATGGAGCCAACCAGAGTATCACCCGATCCCCTTTGCGCCATCCACCCCATCAATCCGCTGACTGCCCAGCGCCCTGGCTCCCGCGCCTCTCTCTCCAGCGTGCAGCGTTGCCGCTGGCCGGTCCCTCGCCGGAGACGCACCCCGTCAGGCCTCACCGCCGACGACCCCCAGGCCTGAGGCGCCGCTCCCGTCGCCCCAACGTCGCCCGGCTCCAGTGCCCCCGCCTGCAACGCCGCTCCTTACCGTTCATCCCGCGCCGTCGCAGTGGATCGGGAGGTCCCGATCTAGTCGCCCTCGCCTCGTTGACCTTGCCGGAGCCCGCCACCCTCACTGCTCGTCTCCCTGACCGTCCTCGTTGTCAGATCCGGTGCCCTCGCGTCGCCCCGAGGCCGGATCCGCCGCCTCCGCTCCTCCCTGCCATCATCAGCGCCACCGTCGACCTCCCTGCTCGTGCGGGAGCACGAGGACGACGAGCACGCCTCGCTCGCCTGGGCCAGCCGGCCTCGTTGGCCCAACCACAGCCCAGCGCACCAGCCTCTGCACCGAGCAGGCCTCTCCAGCCGCAGCACTCCAAGGCCTAGCCTGCCGGCCTATCCCTCCAGTTGGGCCTAGGCCCAATGTGAGCACACCCTTGGCACCCCATCCTTTTTTTCCTGTTGTTGGGCCACCAGATCCGGCCTGAGATGTATTTTTTCCCGCAGAACGTTTTAGCTAATTTCCAGAGAACCCAGTTTTGCAAAAACCCCCCTAGACATCATGCATTTAATAACTATTTAACCGTGCATCGGATTAAAATACTTTATATATGAAACTTGCTCAGAATTATGTGTAGCATAATAATATGCCAATTTCTTGCCATGTTAAAATGCTTAAAATGTTGTTTGCATTAATTTGCCCCTATGCCATGTTGAAATGATTTTATTCATAACTAAATAACCGTAGCTCCGATTTAAATAAACCTTATATGTAAATGGGGTACAATTTTGCCTAGTTTAACATGGTCTACTCATCTTGCATGTTAAACAACTCTAAAATTATGTTTAGGGCAGAACAGTACCAAATCTATAATATGCTATGGGGATTTACCGGAATTGTTGTTCGTTGCTTCCGGCCTCATTTAACCTTGACTAGATAGGTAGTTTTCTTTTGCTTCACCCCTTGCCATGTTAATCAACATTTAATATTGTTGGGTACATAAACGAGGGAGAACTAAATAATTGATGTGGTGTTCCGTCAATATGCAACTCCGTTGCATATTGAGCTCCACTTAATGTGTAGGATTGTTTGTGCACTTTGCCATGCCATGCCTCTTTAAACCGGACATGCATCATACTTGATTGTGCATCATGCCATGTTGATGTGTTGGTTGTTCACTATGTTGTGTGCCTCTTTTCCGGTGATTGCTTCCTCGGGTTGATTCCGGTAACGTCGAGTTTGTGAGGATCCGTCCAACTTCGTCCATTTGTCTTCTTCATGGACTCGTTCTTCTTCCTTGTGGGATTTCAGGCAAGATGATCATACCCTCGAAATCACTACTATCTTTGCTATGCTAGTTTGCTCGCTCTTTTGCTATGCCATTGCCACGATGCCTACCATTTGCTTGTCAGCCTCCCAATTGCCATGTCAAACCTCTAACCCACCATGTCCTAGCAAACCGTTGATTGGCTATGTTACCGCGTTGCTCAACCCCCTTCTTATAGCGTTGCTAGTTGCAGGTGAAGTTTGGAGCCGTTCCTTGTTGGGACATTTATTTACTTGTTGGGATATCACTATATATCTTATTTAATTAATGCATCTATATACTTGGTAAAGGGTGGAAGGCACGACCTTATGCCTGGTGTTTTGTTCCACTCTTGCCGCCCTAGTTTCCGTCATATCGGTGTTATGTTCCCGGATTTTGCGTCCCTTACGCGGTTGGGCTATAATGGGAACCCCTTGATAGTTCGCCTTTAGTAAAGCTTCTCCAGCAATGCCCAACATTGGTTTTACCATTTGCCACCTAGCCTTTTCTTTCCCTTGGGTTCTGCAGACTCAAGGGTCATCATTATTTTAACCCCCCCGGGCCAGTGCTCCTCTGAGTGTTGGTCCAACTTGTCAGCCGCCGGTGGCCACCAGGGGCAACTCTGGGCTGGCCTACCGGAAGTTTGGACGATCCAGTGTGCCCTGAGAAAGAGATATGTGCAGCTCCTATCAGGATTTATCGGCACATTCGGGCGGTGTTGCTGGTTTAGTTTTACCCTGTCGAAATGTCTTGTTGTACTGGGATACCGAGTCTGATCGGAATGTCTCGGGTGGAGGTCTATTCCTTTGTTGACCGTGAGAGCTTGTGATGGGCTAAGTTGGGACACCCCTGCAGGGATTTGAACTTTCGAAAGCCGTGCTCGCAGTTATGGGCAGATGGGAATTTGTTAACGTCCGGTTGTAGAAAACCTGAAGTTGACCTTAATTAAAATGAATCAACCGCGTGTGTAGCCGTGATGGTCTGTTTCCGGCGGAGTCCGGGAAGTGAACACGGTCGTTGGAGTTATGCTTGACGTATGTAGTCCAGGATCACTTCTTGATCATACTTTTATCGACCGTGCTTTGCCTTCTCTTCTCGCTCTCATTTGCGCATGTTAGCCACCATATATGCTAGTCGGTTGCTGCAGCTCCACCTCACACCTTCACCTTACCCATAAGCTTAAATAGTCTTGATCGCGAGGGTGCGAGATTGCTGAGTCCTTGTGGCTCACAGATACTTCCAAAACCAGCTTGCAGGTGCCGACGAGTCCGTGCAGATGACGCAACCAAGCTCAGGAGGAGCTCGATGAAGATCTTGTCCTTTGTGTTGTTTCGTTCTAGTTGATCAGTAGTGGAGCCCAGTTGGGGTCGATCGGGGACCTTTGTCGCATTTGGGGTTCTTCTTTTATTTTGGTTCCGTAGTCGGACCTTGAGTGTATTTGGTTGATGTAATGCTTTATTCATGTAATTGTGTGAAGTGGCAATTGTAAGCCAACTATGTAACTTTTCCCCCTATTATATTACTTGGGTTGTGTGAAGATTACCTCACTTGTGACATTGCCTTCAATGCGATTATGCCTCTAAGTCGTGCCTCGGCACGTGGGAGATATAGTCGCATCGAGGGTGTTACAGACAGGCCCCCACCAGCCGCCGCACCAGCCCGAAATAGCTCCCAGGCAGAGCCTCTCCAGGCCACAGCCGAACTATGAGGCCCTTCATGGCCTGTTCGGCCGCCTTGTGGAGCTTGACCAGTTGCTTCAGCTGGTCGCTCAGGGGCACGGGGTGTCCGGCCTCAGCATACTGGGACCAGAACACCTTCTTTGTCGAACTGCCTTCCTCGGCTCGATAGAATGTGGCGGCATCAGACACGCTACGGGGAAGATCTGCGAACGCTCCTGGAGAGCTCCGGATGCGAGTAAGTAACAAGTAACTCACGTTTATGTGTTTTCTTTACATAAAAAATGCCTTACCCGCCGCTATCTTTTTCACCTCATCCAACTCCTGGAGGGTCTTCTGGGATTCGGCCTTGGCAGACTTGGCATTTTCAATAGCCACCGCGAGCTCGGACGCTCGTGTCTTTGAGTCAAGCTCCAAACTCTCATGTTTTTCCATGAGAGCCTGGAGCTCTTGCCGCACCTTGCCAACCTCGGCCTCATACTTCTCCCACTCGGTGCGCTCCATGGCCGCCCTCTTCTCGTCCTCGAGTAGCGCTTGCTTCAGGGTCGCCACCTCAGACGTGGCCCCTACAATAGCCACGATAATCCTGTCATTTTTTGCAATTGCACCTTTATATATATATATATATTTAAACAAGATATTTCTTACCTTCCTCATCCTCGAGCTGCTTCTTGACTTGCCCGAGCTCTTGCTCGGACTGCTCGAGGTTCTTCTTTAGCATGTCCACTTCCGCAGTCTGTGCGGCGGACGCCAGCAGAGAAGCCTGCATACGCATATTGACTCCTTTTTGTTAGACTCCTGTGAATTTCATTTGATCCTCTATTCGGCTTTTCTTCCCGAACGCCAAACAGACCATCAGGGGCTACTGTCTATGCGGTAATATTATTTACACATTCTTTACTTACCTCAAAGCCTGTTAAAAGGCTAGCACAAGCTTCAGTCAGTCCGCTCTTGGCGGACTGAACCTTCTGGACCACCGCACTCATAATGTTGTGGTGCTCCTCGTCGATGGAGGCGCCTTGGAGCGCCTCCAACAGATTGTCCGGCGCCTCCGGTTGGACGGGGGTCACCGGCACGGAGGGCTTGCTCCTCTTGGAAGGAGGTCGCCCGCCAGACTCTGGAACCTTTGAAGGTTCCGGAGCGGTGTCCGGCCTAGAGCCGGACTTGGAGCCCTGGGGGATGTTATCCCCTTTACTTCTGGAGTCTGGGAGGTCACCTTGCGGCGCCTCCAGGACCACCTCCTCCTGGCTTGGAACCTGTTGGGACAGCACCTCGGCGTCGTCCATAGGGTGGGGGAGGTAGCGGGCGGAAGTGAATTCACGTCCGACGAATCCAGGGAGCCGCTCGACGACTCGTCGAGCCCGGCCTTGTGGGGTCTGTATAATCATATTCGACATAAGGGAAAGCTATGCAATAAAGGAATACTATGAATCACTCTGGTATCCGGATACTTACGATTTCGTCAGGGGCTTGGCCCTGGGCGACCACTCCTCTTCGCCATCGTCGGTGTTGCTGGAGTAGTCCAGAGGAAGGGTTTTCCCCCTCTTGGACCCTTCGGCCTCCCCAGTTGCGGCGGCCTTCCTTTTCTTCCCTTCCCCCGCTGGAGGGGGAGAGGTCTCTTCTTCCTCCTCGTCGTCTTCATGGGAGGAGTGCGTCTTGGAGTCGTCGGATGATGGATCCGACACCTCCTGGCGCCGAGCACTCTTTCGAGTCCCCGTGGCCTTCTTCTTGGCCTTCTTCTCCGGCACCACATAGGGTGCCAGAACCAGCAGCTTCGCCAAACGAGCGTCCGCTGGGCCTTCGGGCAAAGGAGCCGGACAGTTGATCTGTCCGGATGTCTCCTGCCAATCCTGTCAAAGGGAAGGGAGCTTACATCCCACATGGAGTCAAACTATGAAAAACTGATACCCTGTAGAAGGTAAAAATAGCTTACCGCACGAGCATGACGCTGCGTGCTAAATCCGCAATCCTCAGTAGCGGATGCGGGGGCCTTGGCACCTTTGAAAAGCACCTTCCAGGCATCTTCGTACGTCGTGTCGAAGAGCCTGCTCAGAGTTCGGTGCCGTGCTGGGTCAAACTCCCACAGGTTGAAAGCCCATTGTTGACACGGGAGGATCCGGCGGATGAGCATAACCTGGACTACGTTGACAAGCTTGAGCTGCTTGTCCACCAGGGTTTGGACGCATGTTTGGAGTCCGGTCAGCTCTCCTTTTTTACCCCATGACAGGCCCATCTCCTTCCAGGAGGTGAGCCGCATAGGGGGTCCGGATCGGAACTCGGGGGCTGTGACCCACTTAGGGTTGCGCGGCTCGGTTATGTAAAACCACCCTGATTGCCACCCCTTTAGGGTGTCCACAAAGGAGCTCTCGAGCCATAATATGTTGGGCATCTTGCCCACCATGGCGCCTCCGCACTCCGCCTAGTTGCCGCGCACCACCTTCAGCTTGACATTGAAAGTCTTGAGCCATAGGCCGAAATGGGGGCGGATGCGGAGGAAAGCCTCGCACACGACTATAAACGCCGAGATGTTGAGGACAAAGTTCAGGGCCAGGTCGTGGAAATCCAGGCCATAGTAGAACATGAGCCCCTGGACAAATGGGTGGAGAGGGAAGCCTAGTCCGCGGAGGAAATGGGGGAGGAACACCACCCTCTCA
Source organism: Triticum monococcum (assembly GCA_034509565.1). NCBI lineage: Eukaryota > Viridiplantae > Streptophyta > Magnoliopsida > Poales > Poaceae > Triticum > Triticum monococcum. Next base: position 415,705,654 of record CM067845.1, read on the forward strand.
TGGGGCCTAGGGGTGGGGATGAGCTACCCCTCTTCGGGAAGCCGGTGCGCAATGTCGTTAGACAAGTATCCGGCCTTCCTTAGTCTTTTGATATGTCCCTCCGTAACGGAGGAGACCATCCACTTGCCTCCCGCTCCGGACATGACTGGGGAAGGTTGAGGTGGGGAGTGCGGACTTGGGCGTTGGAGCTTGAGTGCGCGAAAATGGATAGGAAAAGGAGGAAGAAGGCGTAGGTGAAAAGGTGGATCCTTATCCCCTTATATGGGTGGACGCGACTATGCGTCCCCACCAGCCTGGTAAAACTCGCTTATCTCCCAAGCGCCGTAACCAATGGCGCGGTTGGGTTAGCCACGCCTGTATTGATGAGAATCCCGGAATAAGGGGACACGATCTCTGCTTTAACAAGGCATGCCAAGGAAACCGCCTCGCATAACACGCTGAGGTGGGACAGTAAAACGATTCGAATAAAGGCTTGGCCGTGGTGTGATGTCACACTATGGAATACGTCAGCAGATTAGATTTGTGTAAATATTATTCTCTCTATGGCAATATGTGGAAATTTATTTTGCAGAGCCGGACACTATCTTTGTGTTCAAAATCTTCTATGAAGTACTTGGAGGAGGAACCCGCCTTGCAATGCCGAAGACAATCTGCGCGCCGGACTCGTCGTCATTGAAGCCTGGTTCAGGGGCTACTGAGGGAGTCCTGGATTAGGGGGTGTCCGGATGGCCGGACTATACCTTCAGCCGGACTCCTGGACTATGAAGATACAAGATTGAAGACTTCGTCCCGTGTCCGGAAGGGACTTTCCTTGGCGTGGAAGGCAAGCTTGGTGATACGGATATGTAGATCTCCTACCATTGTAACCGACTCTATGTAACCCTAACCCTATCCGGTGTCTATATAAACCGGAGGGTTTTAGTCCGTAGGACAACACATTCGTACACAACAATCATACCATAGGCTAGCTTCTAGGGTTTAGCCTCTCCGATCTCGTGGTAGATCTACTCTTGTACTACCCATATCATCAAAATTAATCAAGCAGGACGTAGGGTTTTACCTCCATCAAGAGGGCCCAAACCTGGGTAAAACTTCGTGTCCCTTGTCTCCTGTTACCATCCGACCTAGACGCACAGTTCAGGACCCCCTACCCGAGATCCGCCGGTTTTGACACCGACAAGATTCCTTATAGTTTTAAGTTTAATTTTGAAAATCGTGTGGCAGACGACAAGTGGCAGCGGCCGTTTTTCATGAAATTTTTACAAACTGGTCGTTGAAATGATTCAAATGATATGCCGTTCGAAACATATCGACGAGATGCAACTTTTTCATGTAGAACACACTCTCTAATTCCTTACGGTTTAAGAGCAGTTTTGATTTTACCGAAAAGCGGACACTCTATTTTTCGCGAGACCAAAACCGTCGTGTGTACTTCATCGGACAGAAGAACGCACTGCTTCAAACGGAAAAGTGCACGCCAGTAGGCAGTCAAGTGATCTTCATGATTTCTTTTTGTCGGACATAAACTTTCTCGCACAAGTTTTTGTTGTCTTTTTTTCAACTTTTTTTTGAACGAGAGTGGACCACAACACTTCCGAAAGTGAACCGTAACACTACACAAAGTGAACCTCATGAGTTCTTGTTGTCTTTTTTTCATACTTATTAATTTTTTTACGCGCGTTGACCACACGAGTGGACCTTTCATCGGACAGAAGAATGCACTGCTTCAAACGGAAAACCGCACTACAGCAGGCAGTCAAGTGAACTTCATGATTTCTTTTTGTCGGACGTAAACTTTCTCGCGCGAGTTTTTGTTTTCTTTTTTAAACTTTTTTTGAATGGGGATGGACCGCAACACTTCTGAAAGTGAACCACATCACTACCAAAAGTGAACCTCATGAGTTTTTGTTGTCTTTTTTGTACTTATTAAGTTTTTACGCGTGTTGACCAAGCGAGTGGACTGTAGGGACTAAACGAGTGAACTACATCTAATATAGAAGCGAGCTTCTTTTTAGAGATGTTTTTGTTTTGTGTTTACCAAGTGGACAACATAGAAGTTTTATAACGAACCGCATCAGAGAACAAAGTGAGCTTCAAAAGACGGACATCCATCTGATTGTTAGACACAGCTATACACACATACAGAATCTGCACTCTCCACCAGCCGAATCGCGGTAATGAACTGCAGTGTTTTACAATGAAGTAATGAAGTACAATTTTCAACAACAACAAATTTGAGCAATGGGGCATCCAATAGAACTGCATCACTCCATCTTTCCCTGCAGAAATGAGTAAAACGAACCTCAATAGCAAACCACAACGGACTTCATTTGCACTTTTTTTTGTCTTCAGAAACAACAAAATCAGTGAAGTGCAGAAGAGCACTGCCGAACCACATGGCAAGCCCAATCATAATGCACAGTGGAGGCCAGTAGCACGCTGGACCGCGGGCACACCCATTTTTACAAATAGGCAGAACTCAAAAATGCACAGTGAGCTATCGAGAGTAAGGAACTCCATGGTTTTTCTTTTCCTCTTTTCCTCCTTGCGACATGGTAGAAATTTGCAATCGAGTCTCTGAACCCCGCATCTACACAGTGAGCTGCTTTTGTTATCGTCAAAACCAAAACCGCACTGCATCCACGTTTATGTGCATGAGCTCGTCGCCGGCTGTACGACCAAACTACAGTGGGGTTTCTCCTCGCCGAGGATGGTCATGGGGGAAGGAGACAAGGAGAGTAAGCGATGCAGAAGGGTAGGGGCTTCTGCAGCGACCCCGCAATCGTGCCACGCGCAAAAACTGTTCTGAGCCGCACCGCACGGCAAGGTGCACTGCACCATGTATCCCCGGCTAACCGTGCTGGCACGGGAACCACGTACAGCAGCCAGAGGCCAACGGCACAGGGGTGGCGAGGCAGTTCGGAGAAAGAGCAGCATAGGAGGTCGGGAGGTTCGCCAGAGGCCAATGAGCAACAATCCATGGAGGGGAAGAAGTAATCCACGAAGGGGGGATTTGGGGCTCCATGGATCCATGGCGGAGGAGGTGGGCGCTGCGCCATGTGCTCTTTTGGATCCGAGGCGGAGAAGGTAAGGAGGTGTGGCAGCGATGCGTCAGCGGCGGCGCGTCGCAGGAGGACGCGGATCACCGGATCCGAAGGCAGGGGCGCGTCGTAGGAGGGCGGCACTGGAGCTAGAGTTGGAGGCGGCGGATCTTGGGTGGCTAGATTAGGAGGTGGGAAGGGGGGCTGCACTGGACATCACATAGGGTAGGGTGGCGGCATGTTGGGTAGGGCGGCCGACGGCGGGGTTGCTCCGGTGGGGCTCTGGCGCGCTGAAGAAGGCGGTAGGAGGGGGCGGTGGCTGGGGAGGAAGAAGGTCAGAGGTGGGCACGAGAAGCGGGAGGGGAGGGAAGGTGTGTAGGTCGGGGAGGTTGGTGAGATGCGGGAAGGGCTGGGGTGGGGGGGGGGTGTTCGTTTCTGTGTTGCGTTTGTTGTTTTCAGTTCAGGGGCTAAGCCGGTTGGGCAGGTGTTATCAGAATAAGGAGGTGTTATTAGAATAAGAATCTATATATATGTATATATATATGGCTTCTGCACAGCATCTCCATCATCATTATCAGTACATCCTACGTAGGTGAGTTAGGATGCACTTGACCCCAGAAAGGTATCTATCCTTCAAACTAGAGTAGTGCTTCAAACTAACAACAGTACATAATATTCAACAAAAGAGGGTCATGCTACAACAGCAGGATACATGGCTCAGTCTAGATATCAGTACGAATCAAGTTGTGCATATTTGTTGTTGGCATGAACCACATCGCCGCATGTCGGGTTTGCGAAAGCCATCCATCGCATGGAAGCTTGATGCCTTTCACACACTGAAGATTATCTGGTAACAAGCTGATTCGACGAATCTCTGGATATGGTGGTTCATGAAACCCATGGTATGATGTGTAAACATAGCCCCCCCTGGCAAATGGAAGTTGCATAGCACGGTAATCATCGCCGATGATATAATCGATGATTGGTTGGATGATCGGATAATTGAGCCCGAGGAACATGGAGTGGTTGCCGAGGCTGTAAACCCGCCTCCAGTTGAATACGCCTGGCCCAATGGAGCTGGGATCTTTCTCGAACACGGAGCAGCCATAGCCATCAATGTCACGAACGCCCCATGCATTGTACTGCATGTGGTTTGATGAAATGGTTTGGTCAATTTTGTACGTGCAAATGAGCATCAAATGACCCACGTCAGCTGAACGAGCGATAAACCACAACCCATCGGCTGGTATGATTCCAGGTCCTGGAATCATGAAGGCCAGCGCATTTGCGTCTGCTGCAACAATTCAAATTGGAGACCATAAGGACAAAAATAAACAATCATGTTCAGAGTATGTGTGGAATTAAGATTATTATGACAATGACACATATCATAGATAGAGAATTGCAATGTCGTGGTCATAATCATACCCCAAGTTAAAAAAATAAGCCAATGGCTTTCATATTCTAGCAATATATCATGGTTCAAACATCATGTAACAATGAGAGGAAAACAGCTATGAAAGCACCAATGTCGGTGTCAAAACCGACGGATCTCGGGTAGGGGGTCCCGAACTGTGCGTCTAAGGCAGATGGTAATAGGAGGCAGGGGACACGATGTTTACCCAGGTTCGGGCCCTCTTGATGGAGGTAATACCCTATGTCCTGCTCGATTGTTCTTGATGATATGAGTATTACAAGAGTTGATCTACCACGAGATCTTAGAGGCTAAACCCTAGAAGCTAGCCTATGGTATGATTGTATATTGCCCTACGGACTAAAACCCTCCGATTTATATAGACACCGGAGGGGGCCAGGGTTACACAAGGTCAGTTACAAGGGAGGAGATATACATATCCGTATTGCCTAGCTTTCCTTCCACGCCAAGTAGAGTCCCATCCGGACACGGGACGAAGTCTTCAATCTTGTATCTTCATAATCCAACAGTCTGGCCGAAGGATATAGTCCGGCTGTCCGGAGACCCCCTAATCCAGGACTCCTTCAGTAGCCCCTGAACCAAGCTTCAATGACGATGAGTCCAGCGCGCAGTATTGTCTTCGGCATTGCAAGGCGGGTTCCTCCTCCGAATACTCCATGGAAGAGTTTGAACACAAGCATAGTGTCCGGCCCTGAAAAATAAGTTCCACATACCACTGTAGAGAGAATAATATTTCTACAAATCTAATCTGCTGACACATTTTGACAACATGACATCACGCCACAACCCGGTCATTATTCAAACCGTTTTTATCAACCAGCACCGCACATATCACGAGGCAGTTTTCTTGACACGTCTTGTCAAAGTAGAGATCGTGTTCCCCTTATCACGGGATTCTCATCAATACAGACATGGGTAACCCAACCGTTCCTGTTGGTATGACTCCCAGATCTTAGGCAAGTCCCAGATGACCACGAGGAGGACGCCTGATATTCACCTTCAAGGTCGGTGGATGCCCTCCTCTGTAACGGAGGAAGAAATCAAGAAGCTGAGAGAGGCCAGATATCTGACCGCCGGAATTTCACATAGGCTGCCTGCCCGAGGGCAGGTCGTCCCTACTCCCGAACCCACCAAGAGTGTCGTGTTCATCTCCCACTTCCTCCGAGGACTAGGCATCGCTCTGGATCCCTTTGTTAGGGGTCTTATGTTCTATTATGGGCTGGATTTCCATGATCTAGCCCCGGACTCCCTTCTTCACATCTCGTCATTTATTGTCGTATGTGAGGCCTTCCTCCGCATTACCCCTCACTTCGTCCTGTGGCTCAAGACCTTCGATGTGAAGCCGAAGATGATCGAGGGGCGGCACGCAGAGTGCGGAGGTGCTTTAATAAGCAAAATCGCTGATGCTCCATGGCCAGAGGGTTCCTTCCCAGAGGTGTCCAGATTGTGGCAGCGGGAGTGGTTTTACATCACAGCTCCCCGAAGTGCCAAGTGGGTAGCCGCCCCACCTTTCGCTCGGGCCCCCACCGCAACTGATGTCATGGATCAGCAGGGGGCTGAGCTGGGGTCCAGCAAAGGACGTGCCAATACTGTAGAGCCTTATCCGAGATCTCTTTGAGAGAAATTTCAGTCTGATTATGGTAATGCAAGTTATGCTAGTTTGTCGAGTCCAGCCTTGCAAACGTCAGCCCCTCCGTATGTGGGAATTCAACCCAGAAGGACCGCGAGCTATTCAACATTTCCTCGGCATGACGCTCGAAGAGATGTACAAATCATTCTTCGGACCCCAAATAAAGTGTCCGGACACCTCCGAGGATGTGGGTTTGAGCTGCAACCGCCCTGCTAGCCAAGTAAGTAATCCCATGGCCGAACCCGCCGTCCTTTTATTTATCATGGCATCATTCTAAAGAGTCGCTCTTTGACAAGGTCTGGATAACAAAGGCGAAGATGATCAGGTGTTCGGCCCCCCTTCCTGAGGGCTTGGACAATCCGATGCTGGAAAAGATGCTCGAGCCGGCACCTTATCTAGTGCCCTCAAAGGAAGATGAAGGGGGGAATAAAGAGGGCGAAAGCGGGCCTCACTCGCTACTTACTCCAACCGAGGGAATGAGCACCTCTGCGAGGGAGGATAACCAAGGGGAAGAATCTGACATTTTCTCTCCCCGGGGAAGGTGGAGGACTACCTCTGAAGATCCGGAAACTAAGGTTTCCAAACGGGAGAAGAAATCTTTGCCAGAGGGTCCTTCCTCGGAGGGTATTCTTGCCGCACAATGTCCGCGCGGGGATCAGCCCTCTACCGAGCTGTAAGTAATCGCAAAGTACTTAATAGTGAAAATATCCTACCTTACTTCCGGAGACAATAACCGATGCTTATAAATTGTAGTCCGGATCGTAGCCCTTCTCGACAGAGTTCGTCTTCGGGGGATCTCCTTCCAGAGATGATGGAGAGAGAAACGCCTCCCCCCTGACACCCTGCCTCTAGAGGCGGGCGACCCTGAAGTATCGTTGCGGAGGATATCTCTAGATCCGCCAAGGCCAGAGGATAACCCTTTGGCTACCCGAAATCCCCAGTATCTGGCTTCTAAGGAGAGCGGCATCGAGGGTCCGGAACCATACCGCGTGCGGTCGGACGCGCCGAAGGATCTTCTAGGGAAAGCGGCCGTCTCGGAAGCACATCGTACGCTAATGGGTATGGTAATTGAAAGGATTTCATCCGCTGAAAGCGGTTTGCAGGAAGCCTTTATGAGTCTGCTGAAGGGCTTTGAGGTTCGTGAAATAGTGTATGTTTTTGATAGTACCACACACGTTAGGTGTGCCCTATGCAAATAGTAGCCCCTGAGACTCTGGTTATCATCAAGAACGGTGGCAACCCGAGGATCATATACCCGGGTAATAACCCGACAGCCTTTATGTGCAGGTGGCTGAGGCTACGGTGGCTAGCCGAACTGATGGGTTTACCGAGCTAAAGCGGCAACTTGATGCGACCGATGCCGATATCGTGCTTGTCAACCAGCGGCTTGATGAGGTACAGGCTGAGTGATTTCTCTGGTGATCGTCACATAATAAGAGGAGCATGATGCCAGTATCTTTAATATGTTGCGACTGCAGATGGAGCTGCCATCGTGGAGACCCTTCGGGTAGAGCTGGCCCGAGCCAAGGAGCAAGCAAGGAGTAGCAATGTGGCCGCTCTAAAGGTGGCCGGAGAGTTAAGGGCCGAACGTGCCGCGCATTGCGAGAGCAAGGAAATAATAGCCAAAATGGTTGTAGAATTAAAAGATGCCGCTGACCGTTACTAGCTTCTTGAAGAAGAAAGCAGAGCGAGGGCAACGGACCTAGAGAAGGCCCTTGTAGCTGCCAAGGAAGCCCGCTCCAAAATTAGAGCGACGAACGAGGAGCTGCATCAAGCTGCAGATATCGTGTCTGGGAAGCCCTTCTTGTTGCGGACTAAATTCGGAGATCCGAAGTATGCTCCTCTTGACCGACTATGGAGTTTTGCGGACGCCTACGTGGATTTGGCTGCAAGTGCTGCTGATGCGGCCGAGTACTTCAAGGATCAGAAAGATCACGAAGTGGAGAAGCTGTTCTGGTCACAGTTTCATGCTCCAGTCCGTCTGCTGCTGTTGAATGAGCGAATGGCCGAGTGGACCGAGCTCCATAGGTTGTCCGGACTTCCCATGAGGTCCATTGTAGATCATCTGTGGCTGGGAGGGCCAAGGCCGAATAGCTACTTTAGTTTAGTGCAACAATTCCTTGGTGCTATGCCACGCATTGATGCTGCAAAGAGATTGTCGTGCATAGAGGGTGCGCGGATGGCCTTTGCCCGTGTTAAGACATACTGGGCGGAGATGGAGGCCACCACTGTTGCGACACAGGGTTAGGCCATAGGCCGAGTGGCTGCCGACTACTACTTTGAAGAAGTTCTTGAAGGCGCTCATTCGATAGAGGCGCAGTGCTCGAAGAATATTATGCTGTAGTAACATGTACTCCCATTGTAGAAACAATGTTTATTGAATTATCAAGGCTATATTTATACTTTTGCCTGAAAGTATTGTGATGCCTCCTGTGCGGCCGTTTATGTATATATGTATATAACCTGAAAGTTTGCAGTCGTCGGCTTCCGCCCCCACGCATATAATGCGGGAGCGTTCGCAGAAAGGCATATCCACACTTGATCCGACGTCTTGGTCCGTTAAGGAGGTGATAGCACAGCGAACGAGGCAATCGAACTATATTGCTTTAACACTTTCACTTAGCCATAGGAGTTTGACGCTGGGGCTACTATATAGCCCCTGGTACTTCTGCGCTCGTCCGTATACGGGGCGCGTGCGTACCTGAACGGGAAACGGCCCTTCGTTAATGCAGAGGAATCCCGAAGATTCCGCTGAGTCATCAAGTGGTTGACCAGTCTCTCGCTATATCATGACAGTCAGTTTTCGGCTTTCTCTACCAAGGTGCTCATCCGGATGAACCAGAGCACAATCGCAGTAGTTCTCCCAGTGCTACCTTAGCCGATATAACGGAACATAAGGTACCAAAACGTGGGAGCCGGGCAAACCCAACATTTGACCAAAGACATGATTCAGAGCTGATGCATATAGGGCCAAACTCGCAACGCCGAACACTCCCTAAGGTGTTCGGTCTTTATAATATATACCAGGCTAAACAATGTCCTCAATAATAAACCCCATGTGTCCAGGTACGTGCAATATCCTGACGTGGCCACGTGCCAATAACGTTAGCATCCGTCTTGGTTGTGTGGAGTATCCGGAGGATGAGAGCAACAAGAGACAGTAAAAAAGGTTTACGCAGGGTCTTAATCTAAAAAGAAACCTTTGGGCGGGTCCCTGCTGCACGTCTACGCCTGTGTGTCCGTTGTGCCGTGTCCTGGACGGGTGTAGCACGATTGTCATCTATAAAAGGAAAGAACTTAGGTGAAAGTTGCCATGCCAAAAAAAAGAATTGGTTATTATCAATGAACTATCAAAATTCAAGAGAAGTCAAGTTGAGCCGGGCTGGCCCTGATTACACGCGACAAGCCCCTGGTATAGTCTTTGAGGGTTTGATCATCAAACCAATCTTATGTATATGTGATGGAACGCCGGACTCGTCTAACCGTGTCCGTGGTCTTGACGACCTGCCATTTTTTCTGGTTGGTGAGGCCGTCTAGTTCCCGGCTGTTAGAGCTGCCGCATCCTCTTCCGGACGTAAGAAATGTTCGGTATTTCCGCTAACTGTGATGATGCCACGTGGACCGGGAATTTTAAGCTTGAGAAAGGCATAATGAGGTATTGCGTTAAAACGAGCGAAAGCCGTTCTTCCAAGTAGTGCTTGATAACCACTTCGGAATGGAGCGACATGGAAAGTTAACCTTTCGCTTCGGAAGTTATCGGGAGAACCGAATACCACATCTAGCAGTATAGAGCCCGTACAGCGGGCCTCTTGGCCTGGTATTACTCCCTTGAAGGTAGTATTACTGTGGCTTATTTGTAACGGGCCTATCCCCATTTTGCGGACTGTGTCCTGATATATCAGATTTAGATCACTGCCGCCGTCCATGAGGACTCGTGTAAGATGGTACCTGTTTATTATTGGGTCTAACACCAAGACCGCCAGTCCTTCGTGCTGGATATTTGTCGCGTGAGCCCTACAATCAAAAGTGATCGGGCAGGCCAACCAGGGGTTGGTCCTAGGGGTGACGGGCTCGATGGCGTGTGTGTCTCGGAGTGCATGCTTGCTTCTCCTCTTCGTCACATGGACCACATTTACCGTTTTAACCTCTGGTGGGAACTTTTTCTGTCCTCCGCTGCTTTGCTGGCGAGGTACATCCTCGTCTTCACTTGGTGTGTCCTCCCCTTTGTGTTTGGCGTTTAGCTTACCGGCTTGCTTGAAGACCCAACATTCTTTGTGGGTATGATTTGCAGGTTTGTCGGGGGTGCCGTGAATCTGACAGAGCTTGTCAAGAATTTTGAAAGGCCTTTTCCGCTGACCTGGTCGAGAGCCCCTGAATCCGGCGTTTACCGCCGCGTTATCTGGGCTACCTTCTTTATTTCGATGCTTGTTTTTGTTGCGTCGTGGTTTACCATTGCCAACCCTGACTTCGGATGTGCTTGGGTCGCTGGTGCTGCTACAGGCCAACCAGCTGTCTTCGCCCACACAAAAGCGGGTCATGAGGCTTGTTAGGGCTGCCATTGTTCTCGGCTTTTCTTGGCCATGGTGTCTAGCGAGCCATTCGTCTCGGACGCTGTGTTTAAAAGCTGCTAAGACTTCAACGTCCGGACAGTCGACGATTTGGTTCTTCTTAGTGAGGAACCTATTCCAAAGCTTTTGGGTGGACTCTCCAGGCTGTTGGATTATATGACTTAAATCGTCTGCATCCGGAGGTCGGACATAAGTCCCTTGAAAATTAGACCGAAAAGCGTCCTCAAGCTCCTCCCAACTTTTCAGCCAGTGCTGAGCTGGCCCCTTAAGCTTGAGGGGCAAGTATTTAATGGCATGGAGATCGTCTCTGTGAGCCATATGAATATGGAGGATAAAGTCCTCGATCCAGACTCCAGGGTCTATGCTCCCGTCGTACGCCTCTATGTTCACCGGTCTGAATCCTTCTGGGAATTCGTGATCCAGCACCTCATCAGTGAAACATAAGGGGTGTGGGGCACCCCTGTATTGGGATGTGCCATGGTGTTCGGACGGTTGTAGTATCCGGTTTTGGTTTTGTACCGTAGCGCGCTTCCTAGATCCATAGATGGATCTAGTCGTGCCGGATTTTTGGCGCAAGTTCTCACGTAGATCGTGTGTTGACTTATGTGCAACTTTGTTAGCTGCTCTATCGCGTTCACAAGGTGGTGGATCCGGCCGGCTGGTCATATCATTCTTCGACTGTGTGGGCTCTAAGGCCTCATCGTCGAATTCCGGTAATAGCTTGCGCTTTGGATAGCCATTTGTGTGGTAACTTCCAGCGTACTTTGTTTCCTTGTCGAGCACTTTGTTCCACCTGCCATTGAGCGTATCTTGTGCGGCCTTAAGCCTTTGCTTCTGTTTCTTCAGGCTCCTCGCTGTGGCAATAAGCCTTCTGCGGAGGTTCTCTTGTTCCAGGTGTGTTTCTGGGATGATGTGTGCATCTTCGTCCGGACTGTTTTCCTCTTGCGCTGTTATCGCCATTTTTGCTATGGCAGGACTTAGAGCGGCGCCGTTGACGTCGGTGCTTGGGTTGCTTGGAGGGGGCATCCTCCGTTGTCTCTTCGCCATTGCCCTCTGTGGGTGTATCCACCATGTATATGTCATGTGATGAAGTGGTGGTCCGGCGCCCCGTGGGCGGTGGTTCCTGTTCATCTCCTGCATCGTCGTCCATACCGTCGATGTCTTCGGAGTCGAAGTCGAGCATGTCGGTTAAGTCGCCGACAGTGGCTACTAAGTGGGTGGTGGGTGGGCAGTGAATTTCTTTGTCGTCCGCATCCCATTCTAGCCGGACATAGTTCGACCAAGGTTCTCCTGACAGGGAGAGAGACATTAATGAATTTAGCACATCGCCGAAAGCTGAGTGCTGAAAGATATCCGCGGAGGTGAACTCCATGATCGGCGCCCAATCGGATTCGATGGGTGCGGATGCAGGCGGCTCGGAGCCCGTGGCCGGAGAAGAATCCAGTGGTTCGGCAACGGGGCTCTCGCAAGGGGTAAAGTCAGTATCCGGCTCTATCGCCACTGAGAGTGCAGCCTCCATGGCGGGTTCTATCCCTCCGCTCTCTGATGGCGCAATTTGTTCCGGATTGGTAGCCGGAGTAGTGGCAGCTACGATCTCCCGAACATTGTCCGACGGTAGAGTTACGTCATGCTTGTCGCGACTGTGCGGCGCGTCCGACATGGGCTCGAATCCGTCGAAGATCAAGTCTCTACGGGTGTCGACCGTGTAGTTCAAGTTTTCGAATCTGACCTGATGGCTAGGGGCGTAGCTCTCGATCTGCTCCAGATGGCCAAGCGAATTGGCCCGTAGTGTGAAGCCGCCGAATACAAAAATCTACCCGGGGAGGAAAACCTCACCTTGGACCGCATCGCTAGCGATGATTGAAGGATCCATCAAGCCTTACGGTGACAACACAGTGGAACTCTCAATGAAAGCACCAATGTCGGTGTCAAAACCGGCGGATCTCGGGTAGGGGGTCCCGAACTGTCGCCTAAGGCGGATGGTAACAGGAGGCAGGGGACATGATGTTTACCCAGGTTCGGGCCCTCTTGATGGAGGTAATACCCTACGTCCTGCTTGATTGTTCTTGATGATATGAGTATTACAATAGTTGATCTACCACGAGATCGTAGAGGCTAAACCCTAGAATCTAGCCTATGGTATGATTGTATATTGTCCTACGCACTAAAAACCTCCGGTTTATATAGACACCGGAGGGGGCTAGGGTTACACAAGGTCGGTTACAAGGGAGGAGATATACATATCCGTATTGCCTAGCTTGCCTTCAACGCCAAGTAGAGTCCCATCGAGACACGGGATGAAGTCTTCAATCTTGTATCTTCATAATCCAACAGTCCGGCCGAAGGATATAGTCCGGCTGTCCGGAGACCCCCTAATCCAGGACTCCCTCAGTGACGGTATCCAACGATGGAAGGGTGATCTATCGCTGGGTGTAGATATCCACGAGATGCCACGGACTACCGGATTGGTGGATGAGGACAATCCAGTTGGCCTTCATGCCCGCCCAGTAGTGGCCGCGCATGAAGGACAGGTGGACGGGTAGTGGTAGCATGTCGAGGGGCACCATGGCAATCTCCGCAGGATTGTCAAGTCGGTGTCTTGAAAAGAGTCGGTCGTTGCATACGAGTAGACGGTACAAAGACACCGAGCATGCGGCCAGACGGACGGTGCTGAGCAGGTCCATAAGATTACAGATCTGCTCCAAGAGAACACCAGGGAAGGAATTCCAATCATGGCTCTGCGTGTCAGTCGGTTCTGCCATAGGGTTTTTTAGGGCGCTGAGTGATTGGAGGTGTTTGGTGCCTACGAGCCAGCGGGGAAGTGAATTCGGGCAGGAGAGCGAAGAAGATGGCGTGTTTGGCCGAGCAGTGAGCGGGGGGATATGGTATGCACGAGCTACCAAGGAAGATGGCGCGGGCGGGCAAGCAGTGACCGGGGGGAAATGGTGTGTGGCCGATGATGGGGAAGAGAGGAGGAAGAATAAAAGAGGAGGAAGAAGAGTGAAATACGGCGAAGAAAGTGCATTAAATCTCAATTCTACTACTACCAGGATATACCGTCCTTCGGAGTGTAAATAGTTATGGCGATGACATGTGGGTCTACCTCAAGAGGGCCCATATGTCAGTTAATGGAGGAGAGAGGTGCGTAGGCGTATTTGCGGAAGCGTGCTCCAGTGGAAAACATGATGGCAGTACTGGGTAAGGCTGATTTAGTAACACCAACACACTGGTTCAGCTTATTAATTAAGTGTCCCATCTGCTGCAGCATGTATTGTCGCTTCACTGTGAAGACTAGTTGAATAGTTCACTCTAAACGAGATGGGGAATAATTGGATCGCGAAGACTTCCTATCTACAGTATCCCTATGCATGTATGCTCATTCGGTCCAACAAGATAAAACATTGGCCAAGGCACCCGACGCCAATAATGTAGGAGTACTAGTACTACCTCCTTTCTGGTTTATAGGGATCGATTCAAAAATCTCATCAACCAAGGTAGATGATGGGTGGTAGAATAATTTTTGTAGTTTGCAAAAACACTCAATTAATGCATGTGTTTTCCTCAAAAAATTATGTTTACCAATGCATTAATTTAGTGTCAAACTTTGACCATCTACTCCCTACATCCAGGTGAATAAGTCATCTTTGGTTGTGCACCGTGACCAAGGAGGGAAAAACAAGAGAACTTAATGTTTATTTGCTACCCCCTCCGTTCCTAAATATAGTCTTTTTAGACATTCAAATGGAATACAACATACAGATGTATGTAGACATATTTTAGAGTGTAGATTCACTCACTTCACTCCATACGTAGTCACTTGTTGAAATCTCTAGAAAGATAAATACTCCGTATTTGGGAACAGAGGGAGGCTTTTACTCCGTATTTGGGAACAATGAGAGTATCACCATATGGAGGGAATAGAGGAAGCTTGAAATATGAACATGTCAATGGGAGGGAGTAAAAGCCTCATGCATGCATGCATGCATGCAACATGCAACACTCACACGTACACATGGACGCACGCAACACTCACGCACCCATGCGGCACACAACACATGATGCAACACACACACTCATGCTCAAGTGCTCAACCTACTCCCTACGTCCATGAAAGACTGTACATTTAGAGATTTACACATTGACCATGGCATAATTAACGCCCAAAAGTAGCAGACTTATGTGTGCATGCGACCATTCAGAGAAGAAGATTAAATGAAGGTTGTTGCATGCTGTAATTAAGGATAGACATGTGGTAGCCTATAGCTAGAGCACAAATTGGTGCATTAGTCAATCAATATCGATTAAGATTAAAGGCTAAATGCATTGGAAGTGTAGATGTACACTCTTTGTTTTTTAGCCGATGTACACTCTTTGTTGGAAGACCGAGGGAGTACACGTGCATGCACTCACAGACACAGCCAGGGTGGTTCGCGCGCAAGGGTTGGACTCCTATCGCGCCTGCGTAAAGTTTTGTTTAATTGATTTCTTTTCTCTACCAACTGACAGGTGGGACCCAGAAACCAGGTGACAATTTAACCAGTCAACAAAGTGCCACGTCGACTATGTGGCCGGTCAGTAGGGTGCAATACGGTGCTCTACGATGAGCTAGGGATCGTATAATCACCGCAAAACTATATATAGTGACTGTAAAGAGCGTACTGTTACATACGTTGACCGCCAGTGTATTTTTCTCGTCTCAAATTAAGCCATATTAATCGGAAAGGATGCAGTATGGACTAGTACTAATATTGCTTTGATGTGTCCTGTCAAGTCGCCGAACGAGGAGAAGCTTGCTTACTACGCCTCTCCCTTGCCAATGCGCGTGGTGGCTCACAGGACGAGGAGAGGGTTTTGACTACAGCGCCCTCTCCCTCTCACTCGCCCTCGCCCTTGCGGTGGACGTGCATCACTTCAATCGATGTCAGATTACCAGAAGCATATTGTACTGTAGTATCATCATTGTTGGACCCAAGGTTGTCAGAATCGCGATTCTGTTGTACGATTCTACGACTTTACGATCCAAACTAACCCCTCCGATTCTACGACTTTAGTCTCTAGAATCTACGTTTCTACGATCCTGATAGTGAAGATTCTATGATTTGCGATCCTACCATCGGAGCTCCAATTCAATTCAGAATCACGATTCTGACAACCTTGGTTGGACCTTCCGAAGAGGCGAAGAGCCAAGTGCAAGGTTCACACGAGTACGAACTGTTGAACCTCCCGAAGAGGCAAAGAGCCAAGCGCAAGGTTTTATAGGAGTTGTCGTCCTTGTAGGAGTATACTACAACTATAGCGAACGATGCTACTGTATGATGCCGCCACATCACCTATATCCAAAGATGTGCCACCTTTTTTTTCTCAAAGAGCGTGTTAGAGGCCGTGCAACAACCACACAAGTTGCACATACACATAACACATTTACTAGTAATAAATTCTAAAGGACAAATGCCAGTATGCCACACAAGTTGATCTCCAATTCATGTGATAAGTTTGTGCACGACTAGTCTACATATATTCATAGCGCTACGGTTCACAATTTACAATACTCCACTTACACGTTATAGATGGGATACATGTCCTCCTCCAGCTTCCAGTCCCAGGTGTTCTTCATGGATGTCACGATCCATAGCGGTGGGAAACAGGAATCATTGCTGCAGCTTTCTAGTCCGGTTCCACACAATGGAGACTCATCCAAGCTGAAGCGGCATAAATCAGGGATAGTGTGTCCCAGCATGTCGTTCATCCGGCGGTGCGCACTAAAGACACAACCATGCTTCATGAACGGTAGGCCTTCGGTGTCATGCACGGAAGGTGGCATCCACTTCACAATGGGGTAGTTGTCCCCAATGAAAAGCGAGTACTCTCCAAGAGTGTTCCTCGGCACCCACGTACCATCACGGGGGTCCAATTTGGCACCGTTGTAGGATCGAAAGTATGTCTAGAGGGGGGGTGATTAGACAACTTGACCAATTAAAAACTTAGCCTTTTCCCAATTTTAGTTCTTGGCAGATTTTAGCTATCTTAGAGCAAGTCAACCAATCATCACACAATTCAAGCAAGCATGCAAAGAGTTTATTGGCAGCAGAAAGTAAAGCATGCAACTTGCAAGAATGTAAAGGTAAGGGTTTGGAGGATTCAAACGCAATTGGAGACACGGATGTTTTCCCGTGGTTCGGATAGGTGGTGCTATCCTACATCCACGTTGATGGAGACTTCAACCCACGGAGGGTAACAGTTGCGCGAGTCCACGGAGGGCTCCACCCACGAAGGGTCCACGAAGAAGCAACCTTGTCTATTCCACCATGGCCATCGCCCACGAAGGACTTGCCTCACTAGCGGTAGATCTTCACGAAGTAGGCGATCTCCTTGCCCTTATAAACTCCTTGGTTCAACTCCACAATCTTGTCGGAGGCTCCCAAGTGACACCTGGCCAATCTAGGAGACACCACTCTCCAAGAAGTAACAAATGGTGTGTTGATGATGAACTCCTTGCTCTTGTGCTTCAAATGATAGTCTCCCCAACACTCAACTCTCTCTCATAGGATTTGGATCTGATGGAAAGAAGATTTGAGTGGAAAGCAACTTGGGGAAGGCTAGAGATCAAGATTCATATGGTAGGAATGGAATATCTTGGTCTCAACACATGAGTAGGTGGTTCTTTCTCAGAACATATGAGTAGGAATGATGTATGTGTTCTGATGGCTCTCTCTTCAAATGAAGAGGAGGTGGAGGGGTATTTATAGCCTCCACACAAAATCCAACCGTTACACACAATCTACCAATCTCGGTGGGACCGAATCAGAAAACTCGGTCTGACCGAAGTAGTAAACCTAGTGACCGTTAGGAATTTCGGTGGGACTGAGATGCAACTCGGTAGGACCGATTCGGTTAGGGTTTGGGCATAACGTAATCTCGGTGAGACCGATCGCACAAACTCGGTGAGACCGAGTTCGGCAATTAGCTAACCAGAGAGTTGGTCGGGCAAACTTGGTGGGACCGACTTGCTCTTTCGGTGAGACCGAAAAGTTACAATAGGAAACATAGAGTTTACCTTGCATTCTCGGTGGGACCGATTCGCTCTTTCGGTGAGACCGAAAAGTTACGAAAGGGAAATAGAGAGTTTGCAAGCCCATCTCGGTGAGACCGAGAACCTTATCGGTAGGACCGAATTGCTAGGGTTTGGCAGTGGCAAATGACAAGTGAAACTCGGTGGCGCCGGATTGACAGAATCGGTATGACCGAGTTTGGCTTAGGGTTTAGGTCATTTGTGGATATGGAAAGGTGGTTGAGGATTTTGGAGCATATCACTAAGCACATAAAGCAAGAGGCTCATTAAGCAACACCTCATCCCTCCTTGATAGTATTGGCTTTTCCTAAAGACTCAATGTGATCTTGGATCACTAAAATATAAAATGAAGAGTCTTGAACTTTTGAGCTTGAGCCAATTCTTTGTCCTTAGCATTTCGAGGGTTCCACTTTCATATCCATGCCATGCATATCATTGAGCTTTCCTGAAATAATCATCTTGGAATAGCATTAGCTCAATGAGCTATATGTTGTTATGAATTACCAAAACCACCTAGGGATAGTTGCACTTTCAGTCTCCCCCTTTTTGGTAATTGATGACAACATATAGATCAAAGCTTCGACAAATAATAATAATCATGAAATACATCGTCGCTTTGAGAAGTATGTGATAAGTAAGAGCTCCCCCTAAATTTGTGCATATTTAAAATTTGCTTTGGACTGCAAATGCACAAGGAGTTAGAATCATGGGTTACTCTTCCATGTCACATACATCTTGGTGGAGCGCTCAAAAATGATAAGATTCAAATACATGCACTCATCACCAAGAATAGTGAATAATCACAGACAATAGATAGAATGATAACATATAGCAAGCATTAAGCAACCATTAAGTGTAGCTTATGATCAAACACATGATCGTCGATGTCTCACAACCATAAGGGCATAGTATCTCACACACAAGCAAACAAAGTTCGAAAAACCACCAAATAAAACAAGAGAGAATAAAAGCAACACTCTCTCTCGAAGCCTATGATCTATACATTTTCTCCCCCTTTGGCAACAAGTTACCAAAAAGTTCCTAGAAAATGCATAGTGCTAAGTCGACGCTCAGGCTTGATCTTCAGGTGGTGGTGGAGTCCGGAGCATGCCAAGGATGAAGCCTTCAGTAGAAGTGGTCGGAGTCGAGGCTGTGGTGGATGCTGGAGCTGGTGGAACGGAGGCTGTAGCTGGTGCAGACATTGTAGCTCTAGTGTCAGCAACTGGCAGTGCAGACGACCTCGGACCTCGTGGCACCCTCGCAAATGCATCAGTTGTGGTCCTGCCTCTCCTCTCGTTCATGTCCTCCTGAAGCTGCTCCACGGCGGTCTGTATTTCTGTCACCTTGATGTCCATGTCATAGAACCTCTGTTCCATGATCCTCTCTAGGCTCGCCTGGTTCTGAGTCAGGGTGGCAAGTCCTTGCTCAATACGCAGGGTGGACGCTATCAGGTAACCGAGCTGCTCTTGTTTGGTCTTCAAGAAGTATTCAGATGCCTCCGCTTGAGTAGGCATCCTGGCAGCTTTCTCCTTCTTCGCCTTCTCCTTCTGAGCTTGTGCATGGGCAGAAGAGGGTTCATTCTCAGTCATAACCACTTGGTTATCCTCAAAATCTGGGCGGATGGGCAGGTGTTCCTTATCCAATAAATACACGCCCGTTCCCATCTTAGAGTTGATGAGCTCCTGAATCTGTGGGGCATACCCACAACTCCTCTTCTGGTCTGTAGCTGTCCTCTTGATTGTTTCCACGATGAGACTCATGACCTTGAATTTCTGAGGCACGTCAAAGACATGAAGCAAGTTGATCGCGTGACCTCTGATCATCTTGTGATCTCCAGATTTGGGCAGAAGGGTGTGCCTAAGGATCCAGTTGATCATAGGCAATCCTGAGAGCAGATAGTGCACTGAGCCAAACTTGAACGTGTCAAGCGCTTCATTCGGGATCTCCTTGTATATGTTGGACATGGAGTTGTGATCCATCTTTTTCTTGGCATAAATGTCCAAGTCATCCGCTTGCTCCTCTGGGGCATTGATCAACTTCGCCCATTCTTCCATAGTGGATTGGTACCTTGTACCCTCTGACATCCATGTGATCCTGCCATCCGGATAAAAGTGTGCTGTGGAGTAGAATTGCATGATCAGCTCCTCGTTCCACTTTGTGAGCTTCTGCCCAACAAAGTCTGCAACTCCACAAGCACTAAAGCTGTCAAATACACTGGGGTAGTACTCTTCATTGTCCTTGATGTAGGTCCAGTCGACCCATTTCATGTCACAAACGATCGGCTTCTTGTCAAGCAAAACAGTCTCATAGAAATCTTGCTGCTCCTTGGTGTGAAATCTGTAATCCACGGCAGTCCTTCTCCTAGAAGCATACGGATCTGCTTCTCTCCATTTCCTCAGCCCTGAATCTCTCCTGAGCTTCATATCCTCAACCACAGGATGAGCATCGTTGTGGTCTGGGATCTTGGGCTTGAGCTTCCGAAGGACACTCTCTTCCTCTTCTTCGATAGCTTCAGGCACTGGGGCCTTGTTCTTTTCTGCAGCTGGGATGCTTCGTGTGTTTCGCTTTGGTGCACTCTTAGGCTTAGATGTATCCTTAGGTGCTTCCTTGGGCTTGGATGCAGCTGTTCCTGACCTTATAGCATCTCCCATGAATTTGGCTGCCTTGGGTGCTGGTGCAGCAACCTCTTCTTCTTCTTCCTCCTCATCTACCATGATGGAGGCCTTCCCAAGCACTCTTGCTACAGTCTTCTTGACCCTCTCTTTCCTTTTCTTGCCCTCAGCAGCAATGGGCTCAATGGGAGCAGGCTTCATAGTTGAAGCCCTAGCCTTTGACATGGGCTGCCTGCCTGCTGGCCTTTTGATTTTCAGGCCTGGCTTTGTGCCTGCTGCTGGCTCAGCTCTCTTTGATGTGGCCTCTTCCTCTGCCACATAGTCTTCATCCTCAGAATCAGACGTTCTCTTCTTCCTTTGACGTGTGGTAGCCTTAGGTAGATTGCTGGGGGTGCTCCTGCTGCCATCATCAGAAGAACTTGAGGGGCTAGTGCCCTCACTCATCACAACTTGCTGCTTAGACACATTCTGGCTGTCACTTTGATCAGACATGTTGCAAACTGACTGCTGACCCTGTGAATGGATTATGGATAAGATAGAGTGGATGAGCATCACAAAAAGCAGAGATTTTTGCAAAAGATTAATTCAAAAACTTAGTTTTAGTTTTCCACAGAAAGAATCTCGGATCTACCGATTTTCAAACTCGGTGACACCGAAGCAGTTTTGGCACCAGAACTGGTAAACTCGGTCAGACCGAGTCATAGTTCGATGGCACCGAGACTGCTAGGGTTTCACAGAATTCCAAAATCGGTCGCACCGATAAGTTATTCTCGGTCAGACCGAGTTTCACTTGTGCAATGGCAAAAGCCAGATCGGTGGGACCGAGTTTTTCAACTCAGTGGGTCCGAGATGGTTTCGGTGGAAACCTAACCCTAAAATTTTCGAATTAAACCTAATCTACGAGATCGTTGACTGGATAGGAGTGTTTCAATCATGGCAAGAATCATAATGATCACAATGTGCTAGGAATCGGAGTGGAGAATAGCACAAAGATCGAGTCCATACCCTAGTTCGGCGGAGACTCGCTACGGCGGCAACGGCGGGGCAGAATTCCGTTGACGGCGGCGGAGACCAGCGACTGGAGGCTGCTGGCGGCGATAAGACGATCCGGAGACCATGAAGGCAGAGCAGGCTATCGCGCGGGCGAAGAGGTTCTGGAGAAATTTCCAAAATTTTGCCCGTCACTATATATAGCCCGACCCTGTTGGTGTGACCGAGTGGAACAACTCGGTGGCACTGAGATGCAAAACTGTGTGCAGTTATTGCAACTCGGTGTGACCGAAAAGTTCAAATCGGTTGCACCGAGATCGAAAACCTAGATCAACTTAGTGAACTCGGTAGGACCAAAAATGGAGCATCGGCCAGACCGAGATTCATAAAGAGGTTTTGGAGGTTTAAGTCTATGACGAATCGGGGACTCCGAGCGCTCCTCACACAGAGTGGTTCGAATCTGACTTGATCAAGTTTTGTGATGCAGCATGAATAGAGTTTGAGACGAGAAAAGCATAGATAGATAGAGGAGGTTCTAAGGCATTCTTGTCCATCCACTTGGCAAAAGAAGAAAGCCAAACAATCAAAACAACAAGTGGATGTCCTCGAATGAGTAAAATATGCAACCAACATGCTCACACAATAAGATGGCAAATGAAATATGTGGCAAAGCATGCACAACCAACTCTAGCATCTATCAAGAAATTTGCGATGACTGGGTCATCTATATATGAGCATATTGACTTAGGAGTCAAGTGAGAACACTTGATCGTAGGTCATACTCATCGTTTAAGCTCAAGTGGGGTTACCACTTTTACATAAAGCATTGTTGTATTCACATCTTTAGAGTTGCTTTAGCTCAAGTCTTAGAGTAAAGCTCCCCCTAGATGTGATATCCCCCCTAAGAGGGATGAACTAACCTTGGGTTTTGTCGATGATGACTTCATGTAGATATTGAAGATGTGGATGCTCAATGTTGATGTAGATCACTTGGAGCTATCCATTTGAGTGAATTGCACTTTCAATACCTACATGGGTTAGTCCCTCAAGGAACAAACAAGGATATCCATAGACATAGAGTGATGCACACACAAGATGATGTCCATGAAAACTTTAGCTTACCTTGTCCCTTGTCTTACCAACAAGAGTGTTTGTGACTCCTTGAACTAGTGCAAGATGTGGAAGTTGATTGCACTTGTTCTTTCCAAAATGATAAGAGTGAAGTATGTTGGCGGAGTCACCCTCAAGAGCTCTCTAGTTCTTCTTCTTTTGGATCCACACCATCTTGATGGGAATCCTTGGAGTTGTAGTCATACTTGATGAAGTGGAACTTGAAGTAGTCTTGGGAATCCACTTGACTAAGGTCTTAGGAGCTTCTTCAAATGCATCAATCTCCTCTTGAAGCTTGTCCTTGCCTTTTTGCTTGTAGTCTTGTGGTGGAGGATCATCTTGAGCTTGTGTACCCTTGAAATAAGTGTCATACTTCTCTTGTTGAGGAACAAACTTTGTCTTGGGGTATTGATCTTCTTCCCATTCAACTCCATTGGCATTGAACTTTCGTTCAAAACCAACACCTTGATTCTTCCGGTGCATTCCTTGCTTGCGCACAATTTCCTCGAATTGCTTACTTCCGGCAAGGCTCTTGTAAACACCTTTCTCTATAATTCCCTCCAATAAGCTATTTTCTTGCTCAAGTATAAATTGGCTAAGAGAATCATTAGTGGAATCAAGAGAACTACTAGAAGCAACAATATTGGATTTCGCATGATCATTGTTACTACTAGAGGAAGAATCTTTCTTATTCTTGTTACTAGTCTTGACTTGAGGCATGTAGGTGGATAAAAGTAAACGCTTGGCAATGTGAGAAGAACTTTTCTTGCGGAGATCATCATTGATTGCTTTTAAGAACTCATGCTCTTGCTCAAGATTGAGCTTTTCAAAGTGTAGTTTCTCATGAGCTCTTAAAAGTTCTCGATGATCTTTGAAGATAGTTTCATGGGCTAACTTAAGAGTGTTTAGTTCTTTAGTTAGAGCCTCAATCTTCTCCTTATCATTGTCATTCATTTTAGCATGATTAACTGATATTTCACCATAATATTCTTCACTAGAGTTGTCAACAAGCAAATCATCATCACCTAACAAGTCATCTTCATCACTATTAAAGTCAACATACTCGGGGTGTGTTACCTTAGGACCTTTGGCCATGAAGCATCTTCCAATTCCTTCATTTGGTGAGTCAAATATGTCGTAGGAGTTGGTTGACACAAGTGCTAGACCGGCAACACCTTCATCTTGAGTATCTTCGGAGTCGGAGTGATAACTTCTGTCGGAGTGGCTGTCGGAGTCGGAGCCGAATACCCATTCACCA
The DNA here is from genome assembly GCA_034509565.1 of Triticum monococcum. NCBI lineage: Eukaryota > Viridiplantae > Streptophyta > Magnoliopsida > Poales > Poaceae > Triticum > Triticum monococcum. The sequence continues at coordinate 415,729,367 of CM067845.1, forward strand.
ACATGAGCTTGATGTCTTCGTCTTGTATAGCTCCTTGATGATTTTTCCTTCCTTTCCGAATCCTTGCTTCTCCTTGAGTATCTTCATTCATAACGATCATCTCTACTCCTTCTCTCTCTTGATGGAGATTCTTTGCTTCTTCTTTTTGGAGAATCTTCTCTTCTCTTGTAGGGAGCCGTACACTCATTGGAATAGTGTCCGGGTCTTCCACAATTATAGCAGTTCCGCTCTCGACTAGAAGATCTTTTGTCATTGTAGGACCTTGACTTGAAGCTTCTATCTTTGTTTCTACTCTTGTAGAACTTGTTGAAGTTCTTCACCATTAAGCTCAATTCTTCATTGAAGTTTTGTTTCGCACTTGATGATGTGGGGACTTCACATGATGCTTTGTAGGCACCACTTGATTTATTGTGAAGTTCCTCTTTATCCTTGAGTGACATCTCATGAGCAACAATCCTTCCAATTACTTCCGTTGGCTTGAGATCTTTGTAGTTGGGCATCATTTGGATTAATGTGCACAAGGTATTATATTTCCCATCCAAGGCTCTTAGGATTTTCTTGATGATGAATCTATCGGTCATCTCTTCACTTCCTAAGCCGGCAATCTCATTTGTGATGAGAGCAAGCCTAGAGTACATTTCAGTGACACCTTCACCATCCTTCATCTTGAACTTGTCAAGTTGACTTTGGAGCACATCCAACTTGGATTCCTTGACGGAGTCGGTACCTTCGTGCATATCAATCAAAGTATCCCAAATTTCCTTTGCATTCTCAAGGCGGCTGATTTTGTTGAATTCTTCGGGGCACAATCCGTTGAAGAGAATATCACAAGCTTGAGCATTGTATTGCAACATCTTCAACTCATCCGCGGTAGCTTCACGGTTTGGTTCTCTCCCGTCAAAGAACTCACCTTGCAAACCAACACAAACAATAGCCCATACGGCGGGGTTATGTCCAAGAATGTGCATTTTCATTTTATGCTTCCAACTAGCAAAATTAGTGCCATCGAAATAAGGACCTCTACGGTGATAATTTCCCTCGCTAGACGCCATACTCTCCTAGGTTGTGAAACCAAGGCTATGACCACCAAAAGCTATGGAGATCAAGCCAAATGGAGACCAAAGCTCTGATACCACTTGTAGGATCGAAAGTATGTCTAGAGGGGGGTGATTAGACTACTTGACCAATTAAAAACTTAGCCTTTTCCCAATTTTAGTTCTTGGCAGATTTTAGCTATCTTAGAGCAAGTCAAGCAATCATCACACAATTCAAGCAAGCATGCAAAGACTTTATTGGCAGCGGAAAGTAAAGCATGCAACTTGCAAGAATGTAAAGGTAAGGGTTTGGAGGATTCAAACGCAATTGGAGACACGGATGTTTTCCCGTGGTTCGGATAGGTGGTGCTATCCTACATCCACGTTGATGGAGACTTCAACCCACGGAGGGTAACGGTTGCGCGAGTCCACGGAGGGCTCCATCCACGAAGGGTCCACGAAGAAGCAACCTTGTCTATTCCACCATGGCCATCGCCCATGAAGGACTTGCCTCACTAGCGGTAGATCTTCACGAAGTAGGCGATCTCCTTGCCCTTACAAACTCCTTGGTTCAACTCCACAATCTTGTCGGAGGCTCCCAAGTGACACCTAGCCAATCTAGGAGACACCACTCTCCAAGAAGTAACAAATGGTGTGTTGATGATGAACTCCTTGCTCTTGTGCTTCAAATGATAGTCTCCCCAACACTCAACTCTCTCTCATAGGATTTGGATCTGATGGAAAGAAGATTTGAGTGGAAAGCAACTTGGGGAAGGCTAGAGATCAAGATTCATATGGTAGGAATGGAATATCTTGGTCTCAACACATGAGTACGTGGTTCTTTCTCAGAACATATGAGTAGGAATGATGTATGTGTTCTGATGGCTCTCTCTTCGAATGAAGAGGAGGTGGAGGGGCATTTATAGCCTCCACACAAAATCCAACCGTTACACACAATCTACCAATCTCGGTGGGACCAAATCAGAAAACTCGGTCTGACCGAAGTAGTAAACCTAGTGACCGTTAGGAATTTCGGTGGGACTGAGATGCAACTCGGTAGGACCGATTCGGTTAGGGTTTGGGCATAACGTAATCTCGGTGAGACCGATCGCACAAACTCGGTGAGACCGAGTTCGGCAATTAGCTAACCAGAGAGTTGGTCAGGCAAATTCGGTGGGACCGACTTGCTCTTTCGGTGAGACCGAAAAGTTACAAGAAGGAAACATAGAGTTTACCTTGCATTCTCGGTGGGACCGATTCGCTCTTTCGGTGAGACCGAAAAGTTACGAAAGGGAAACAGAGAGTTTGCAAGCCCATCTCGGTGAGACCGAGAACCTTATCGGTAGGACCGAATTGCTAGGGTTTGGCAGTGGCAAATGACAAGTGAAACTCGGTGGCGTCGGATTGACAGAATCGGTATGACCGAGTTTGGCTTAGGGTTTAGGTCATTTGTGGATATGGAAAGGTGGTTGAGGATTTTGGAGCATATCACTAAGCACATAAAGCAAGAGGCTCATTAAGCAACACCTCATCCCTCCTTGATAGTATTGGCTTTTCCTAAAGACTCAATGTGATCTTGGATCACTAAAATATAAAATGAAGAGTCTTGAACTTTTGAGCTTGAGCCAATTCTTTGTCCTTAGCATTTCGAGGGTTCCACTTTCATATCCATGCCATGCCAATCATTGAGCTTTCCTGAAATAATCATCTTGGAATAGCATTAGCTCAATGAGCTATATGTTGTTATGAATTACCAAAACCACCTAAGGATAGTTGCACTTTCAGCCGTTCATCTAGTATATGCGACATCTAAGATCTGGACACATGGTGACGTGCATAGTCAAGGTCCATGCATAATAATGTTGTGCTCAAATATGGCGGTCAGTAATACTGTGCAGTAAATAGTACTATTTCGGTATAGAGGAAGTAAAATAACCGGCTTATTATATATAGCCACTCTTGGCTACATGGATGAGATAGTAAGACATGGAAAAACAAAATGGTGGCAGCTAGTGGGTTCAAGTCTTCAAGGGCCTAGCTAGCTATACACGTCCTCCAAGGTAAAAAGTACTCCTACTAGTACTAGTAAGTAGTACAACAATGAAAGAGAAGGCGAGAGGGTTAAAAATATAATACTAAATAGAATAACTTGGTAGATGGTGACGGTCCGATCGTGGTAGATTGTGTGACCATGTTGCACATTGGTGGTACCATGGGTAACGACTGCTAAGATAGTTGATCCCAATATGCCAAAGTCAGCTACAAGGTTCCAGGTTAGACCGAATCGCTGATGCAAATGCACTTCCAGGATAGGCGATCTTATTTTGATCAAGGGATGACTGGTCCCTTAAAAATAATGGAGTACCGTTAGGGATGCAAATGATGGTTTGTACATTCCGTTTGTAATCTCCCATATCGTAGGATGGCAACCAAATGAAACAAGTCCCATAGCTTGTCACCGCGAAGATGCGACCTAGATGGCGCACGGCGTCTTTGAACGTGTAGGGATACAAATCTGCCGCGGCCAACATGCGCCAGCCTCTGCCGTTACTGCCTCTTGCATTGATGGCAATCCTTATGTCGAACACCGTGATGACATAGTAATCGTCATAGCCGTGTCGCTTTGTTGGCCGGTCTGCAATTTCTATCTTCTTCAATCTCATGTAGGCATCATCATACGTATTCAAGCCCAGCCAGTCCGGAAGGCCGACCCCGATGGCAGAGAAGGGGTCTACGGTAACGGTCGCACTACTGTGGATGTTGTGCAAAATGATGGTGGTATCCGGCCGGAGGTATGCAAGCCAATCTTCGTTGGCACCGACCCAGACCTATATATAAGACGGTGGGCAACGGAGAAATTATGGGATGCAAATGCAATAACTAAGTACTACATGATCAAACTCCACGACTGGCCTGCTCGTCGGACAAAATCTGACTACCTCTCAACGTCGGCAACTCTAGTGAAGTCAATGTGCAACCATGGCCAGGGGCGGTGGACTATTTGAAGGATTGTCCCATAGAAGAACCTTCTCCTCGAGGACGCATGTAAGACCAACAAGCATGGCCTTTTTCCATGCCCGTTTAAGCACCGTCTTGAAAAAGTTGGTGCAGGAAGCACCGAGTCTTGCGCTAGTGTGGACGTCGGATCGGCATGCGATTTCTCCTAGAGGATCATCGTCCAAGGTCTCCCAACCCCGACGAGGAGGAGAACCACCTGGCGAATCAATGGGAGCAGCGACGAACTGCCTTCTCTTCGGGGGGAGGGGAACTGGCGAGGAGGAGATACGCGTAGTAACCGCAGGGCCTCGTCCCTTCCAACTGTAGCTACTCGATCATTCCTTAGCAAAGGGGTGTGGCTATTATTTACTATGTACTCGTACTGTAGTAGTACTAGTACTACTTTCTCAACTAGTAGTGCGATGTACTGTACTGCTAGTATAGTGCACCACTTTTGAACTCTTGAATCTCAGGGCCAAGAAGCTACAGTTGGAAGTGGAGGGTAGTACTGTTCTCTAGAACCATCGCTGTACTATCAATGTAGGGAAAGTACACCTGCGTAGTGGGTACTCTCGGTGCTCTATTCAAGCGCGTAGCTGGCCTACTCAGCCACTCCTCTCACGCACACACTAGCAGCCTATTTATCAGCGACAGTTACTGCGGGGGCAGAACATTTGAGCTATTTGATACAACGAGACTAGGCTTTTCGCTTCCATGTGTGGAGGTGTAATGGATCTCGTCGAACTTTGTTAGTAGTTCCTTCTTTATGAATGAGATGAGGCAAAGCTTTTGCCTCCGTTTCAAAAAAAATCACGTCAAGAGGAATTTCTTTTATAGAGCCGATAATGGAGTGAAGTCCATGCGTGCAACGCCACAAGCTACAGAGTAGTAGAGTACTAGCACTTTACCTATGAGCCACATTACACCGTTCCCAATGCTGCGCCAGGCTTTTCCGGCTCCTCGGGCTTAATTGGGAGGCGCTAGTTTAAATGTGTTACTAGTTGATGAGGAAGCTGCAAGCAAGGTGCGGCTAGGGCAAGCACGCGAGCCACAAGATGATGGGAAGGAAAACCCGTTCACGTGGCTGGGCTATCCAGTGCACCCAGATTGTGGTGCAACACGTCCGTTCGACTTCAAAACTCAAACTACCCGTGTACAACTCGCAGCGAAGTTACTATTTTAAAAAAGGCCGCCATGCGTTCGGCTGGGATCGAACCCACAAAACATGGTATACACTCCCGCGACCACTACTAGTACTCGTTGGAGTACAACGCAACCTAGAATCGCCTTTTGTCACTAGTAGTACATTGTTCCTTACAAGAAATCACTAATAATGCCAAGAAACTACTACCACTTGCATACGTGGCAGACTTAAGATAAGACTACATTTTCAACCATTATACATGCCCTTACCAACCATCCCTACCAAGAAACAACTACTCTACAAAGTGTCATTATAGGCACATTTCAACCCATGTCGACCCTTAAGTCAATGCCTTCTATTCGACCGACAAGTTAGGCGTTATGACTTGTGGGACCTACATGTCAGTCTGCACAAAAATCCCCGAGTGACCTCCTACCTCCGGCCCATCCACCTAGTCATCCTCGGCCATGCGACGCAGCTACCGCCGCTGGCAGAAGGCGAGGTCAAAACCGATGGCGGTGCGGAGCATAGCTTGCGACAGCCTGGATGCCAGCTCTGTCCGGCGCTCGCGGACGCTAGCTAGCCAAGATAGCTCTGTCCAGCTGCTTGTCTGCAAGGTTTGCTAGCTAGATTGGCACGGCGGCGCGGCGGCTTGCTCGCGCGCGCCGCCCTATGGCCAGCCATCTGGCTCGAGCGAAGGCCAGCGCGGTGGCTTGCTCACGCGTGAGTCACGCTCGGGCCAGCCTGCCTACCCGTGCGGAGGCCAGCGTGACATTTGGCCCGTCCAGCGGAGCGGCAGCCAACTCGCTCATCACCGGCGGCACCGACGAACACGCATCAGTACTGTTTGAAGTAATGTTCAGGAAAAATATTGATTTGAGGGGGAATAACAGGATAGAAAGTTAGATGTGGGCCCATCATGTCAACGGTCAAACAAAATGTGTTGGTTTACGCTGCCTCGTCACCACGGACGTGTGGGCCAACCGTGTCATAAACGAGTTTAAACAAGCATAATCGGCACTAGGTAGTAGTTTTTGGCGCGGATTAAGAAATTTTGGGTATGTTTTTGCTATTTTTTGTACAACAGTTTCTTCCTAGGGCTGGTTGAAAGTGGTAGTTTTTTGTTAAATACTCTATATATTGTAAATATGAGTGAAAGTTAAGCTTTGGAAGCCAATAAGCAAGGCTAGTTACATAGTGCCTATGTGTACATGATTGAAAGTAAATATCAACCATGAGTGACTAATATCTTGATGGAAAACTCGAAACTATGGAAATACTAGCATTTTATTTTTGCATGGTTGGAAATACTAGCAATGTTCACGTGCGTTGCAACGGATCATAATTAGAATAATACTTATTAAAAAATTGATACAAAACACTCTAATTTTGATATACATATATCACTAGAGATATATTATGTTTCAATCAAAATATATTCCTTGGGCTGTTTTGGTGAGGTGAGGGAGGGATTTGGTTGGTTTTAAGATACTAATTATGGGGTTTTCTACAAATTGGTAGATAAGTGAGATGTTGGTGAGAAAAGGCAACAACTTACCTCATAGTCGTTAGATGTAGATCTAATGGTCAGAAATGACGGAGGGCAGACACACCATCATCACCAACTTAGTTTTCTATAGGAGTACTAGCAAGATGTCCATGCATTGCACGGAACATCAAGATGCATTTTTTTATAAAACACTTGTTGTGATTGACCCATGCGGGAGTAATCCCATATGTAAAAACTAATGATATCTCGAGAAAGAGGGGATAAGGTGAAGAGGAGTGGGGCGTAGTGGTGATTGGTGGTCGGACTGAGCGGAGGCATGGGGTTGGACGATGCCTGCAGCGGCCACCAGGCCAGTTTGTTCCAGAGGCTTCCATTTTTAATTGCTCAATAATGAGGTTGTTGGAGATAAGGATGAACGAGGGAAAGGCCCTTGTCTGCAAATGTGGAGAGAGGTGTTGTCGGTGTCAAAACCGGCGGATCTCGGGTAGGGGGTCCCGAATTGTGCGTCTAAGGCGGATGGTAACAGGAGGCAGGGGACACGATGTTTTACCCAGGTTCGGGCCCTCTTGATGGAGGTAAAACCCTACGTCCTGCTTGAGTTATTCTTGATGATATGAGTATTACAAGAGTTGGTCTACCACGAGATCAGAGAGGCTAAACCCTAGAAGCTAGCCTATGGTATGATTGTATGTTGTCCTATGGACTAAAACCCTCCGGTTTGTATAGACACCGGAGGGGGCCAGGGTTACACAAGGTCGGTTACAAAGGAGGAGATATACATATCAGTATTGCCTAGCTTGCCTTCCACGCCAAGTAGAGTCCCATCCGGACACGAGACGAAGTCTTCAATCTTGTATCTTCATAGTCTAACAGTCCGGCCAAAGGATATAGTCCGGCTGTCCAGAGACCCCCTAATCTAGGACTCCCTCAGTAGCCCCTGAACCAGGCTTCAATGACGATGAGTCCGACACGCAGTATTGTCTTCGGCATTGGAAGGCGGGTTCCTCCTCCGAATACACCACGGAAGAATTTGAATACAAGGATAGTGTCCGACCCTGCAAAATAAGTTCCACATACCACCGCAGAGAGAATAATATTTCCACAAATCTAATCTACTGACTAGTTTTGGCAACATGACATTATGCCATGGCCCAGTGATTATTCGAACCGTTTCCTTTAACTAGCCCCTTACATAAGGCGAGATAATTTTTGACACGTCTTGCCAAAGCAGAGATCGTGTCCCCCTTATTACAGGTTTCTCATCAATACAGGCGTGGGTAACCCAACCGCGTCTAGGACTCCTAGATTTTAGGCAAGTCCCAAACGGCCACGAGGAGGATGCTTGATATTCACCCTCTTTATAAAGGGTCGAGGTTTTTACTTTTTTCCTCCTGTGCTCAATCGAATCCTTCCCCCGGCTCGAGTTCTAACACCCAAAGCCCATGTTAGGTGTTTCGGACCTTCAATCATGTTCGGATCCAGCCTCAAGGGCCGGTGGATGCCCTCCTCCGTCACGGAAGAGGATATCAAGAAGTTGAGGGAGGCAAGATACTTGACCGCCGAAGTCTCGGATCGGCTGCCCGCCCGAGGGCAGGTCGTCCCTACTCCCGAACCCAACGAAGACGCTGTGTTCATCCCCCACTTCCTCCGAGGACTAGGCCTCACTCTGGATCCCTTCGTAAGGAGTTTGATGTTGTATTACGGTCTTGATTTCCATGATCTAGCCTCGGATTCCTTTCTCAACATCTCGGCATTTATTGTCGTATGTGAGGCCTTCCTCCGCATTACCCCTCACTTCGGCATGTGGCTCAAGACCTTTGATGTGAAGCCAAAGACGGTCGAGGGGCAGTATGCAGCGTGTGCAGGTGCATTAATAAGCAAGATTGCTGGAGCTCCGTGGCCAAAAGGTTCCTTTCTAGAGGTGTCCGGATTATGGCAAAGGGAGTGGTTCTACATTACCGCTCCCAGAAGTGCCAAGTGGGTAGCTCCCCCTGCCTTTCGCTCGGGCCCTCCACCACAACTGATGTCATGGATCAGCAGGGGGCTAAGCTGGGGTCCAGCCAAGGATGTGCCCATACTGCAGAGCCGCATCCGGGATCTCTTCGAGGGAGATTGCAAGTCATGCTGGTTCGTCAAGTCCAGCCTTGCAAACGTCGGCCCCTCCATTTATGGGAATTCAACCCAGAAGGACCGCGTGCTATTCAGAATTTCCTCAGCCTGACGCACGAGGAGATGTACATGTCGTTCTTAGGACCCGAGATAGAGTGTCCGGACACCTCTGAGGACGTGGGCCTGAGCAGCAACCTCACCGCGGCCCAAGTAAGTAACCCTCTAGCCAAACACACTGTCTTTCTTTTATCATGACATCATTCTGAAGGATCGCTCTTTGACCAGGACTGGATAGCAAAGGCGAAGATGATCCGGTGTTCGGCTCCCCTTCCCGAAGGCTTGGACAATCCGGTGCTGGAAAAGATGTTCGAGCCAGCACCTTGCCTGGTGCCCACAAAGGAAGATGAAGGGGGGATAAAGAGGGCCCAAGTGGGCCTCCACCACTATCTATTCCAACCCAGGGAACGAGCACCTCCGTGAGGGAGGATAGCTAAGTGAAGGAGTCTGACATTCCTTCGCCCCGGGGGAGGAAGAGGACTACCTCTAATGATCCGGAAACCAAGGTTTCCAAATGGGAGAAGAAAACTCCACCAGAGGATCCCGTCTCGGAGGGTGCTTTTGCCGCACAAAGTTCATGCGGGGATCAGCCCTCTACCGAGTCGTAAGTGATCAAAATTTACTTAATAATAGATATATTCTACCTTACTTCCGAGGAAAATAACCGAAGCGTTTATCTTGCAGTTCGGATCTTAGCCCTTGTCAACAGAGCTCGTCTTCAGGGGACCTCCTTATGGAGATGATGGAGAGCGAAACGCCTCCCCCGGACTCCCCTTCTCAAGAAGCGGGCGACCTTGAAGTGTCGTCACGGAGGGCCTCTCCGGATCCGGTGAGGCCAGAAGATAATCCCATAGTCACCAAAGTCCCCAGCATCTGGCTCTTTAAGAGGGCAGACAAAAGAGTCCGGCGCCGTCTGGTATGCGGTCAGACGTACTGAGGGATCTACTGAAGCGAGCGACCATCTCGGAAGAACACCGTGCATTGATGGGCACGGTGATGGAAAGGATTTCGTCCGCTGAAAGCGGGTTGCATGACGCTTTTATGAGTCTACTAACGGGCTTTGAGGTACGTAAAATGATATACCTTTGTGATAGTACCGCACATTTTTAGGTGTGCCCTGTGTAGATAGTAGCCCCCGAGACACTGGTTGTCACCGAGAACGGCGGCAAACAGAGGATCGTAGTCCCAGGTAATAACCATACCGCCTTTATGTGCAGGTAGTGGAAGCTCTGGTGGCTAGCCGGACTCATGAGTTTGCCGAACTAAAGCGACAACTGGATGCGGCGGATGCCGACATCGAGCTTGTTAACAAGCGGCTTGACGAGGCACAGGGTAAGTGATATTTTTTGGTGAATGTCATGTAGTAAGAGCAGCGTGATGCCAGTATCTTTAATATTTCGTGACTGCAGATGGAGCTGCCACCGTGGAGACCCTGCGGGCGGAACTTACCCGAGCCAAAGAACAAGCAAGGAGTAGTAATGCAGCTGCTTTGAAGGTGGCCGAAGAGTTAAGAGCCGAGAAGGCCGTGCATTGCGAGAGCAAAGAGAAAATGGCCAAGATGGCTGTAAAGTTAAAAGACACAGCCGACCATTGCCAGTTCCTTGAGGAAGAAAACCGAGCGAAGGCGACGGACCTTGAAGAGGCCATGATGGTGACCAAAGACACCCATTCTGCCATGAGAGCGAAGAAGGAGGAGCTGCGCGAAGCCTGTGACATTGTGGCTGGGAATTCATTTTTGCTGCGGAGGAAGTTTGAAGATCCGCAGTATGCCCCTCTGGATCGGCTGTGGAGTTCGGCAGACGCATATCTGGACTTGGCGGCGAGCGATGTCGATGCGGCCGAATACTTCCGAGATCAAATAGATCGGGAAGTGGACAAGCTATTCTGGTCGCATTTTAACGTTCCAGAGCGTCCGCTTCCATTGACCGATCAGCTAGCCGAATGGGCCGAGCTCAATAGGTTGTCCGGACTTGCCATGAGGTCTGTCGTGGATCAGCTGTGGCCGGAAAGGCCAAAGCCGAACAGTTATTTTAGCTTGGTGCAGCAGTTCCTTGGTGCGGTGCCGCGCATCAATGCGATGAAGAGATCGGTGTGCATAGAAGGCTCGCGGATGGCCCTTACCCGTGTCATAGCATACTGGGCGGAGATGGATGCTACCACTGTCGCGGCGCAGGGTTCGGCCATAGGCCGAGTGGCTGCCGAGCACTATTTTGAAGAAGTTCTTGAGGGTGCTCGTTTGGTAGAGGCCCAGTGCTCGAAGAATATTATGTTTGAGTGACATGTATTCCCATTGTAAAAACAATGTTTTATTAATTTTGTCAAGGCTGTATTTATACTTTTGCCCGAAAGTATTGTGATGCCTCCTGTGCGGCCGCTTTTATGTATACATGTATATAACCTGAAAGATTGCAGTCGTCGGCTTCAGCCCCCACGCATATAATGCGGGGGTGTTCGCAGATTCACACTTAATCCAACGTCTTGGTCCTAATAAGGAGGTGATAGCGCAGCGAACTAGGCAACCGGACTATAAAGCTTTAACACTTTCACTTAGCCATAGGAGTTTGACAGTGGGGCTACTATATAGCCCCTGGTGGCTCCGCACTCACCCGAGTTCGGGGTGCGTACATGCCCGGCCGGGAAACGGACCTTCGTTAAGGCGGAGGAATTCTAGGATTCCGATAGGTCATCGAGTGGTTGACCAGTCTCGCGCTATATCATGACAGTCAGTTTTCGGCTTTCTCTACTGAGGTGCTCGTCCGGATGAACCAGGGCACAATCGCAGTAGTTCTCCTGGTGCCGCCTTAGCCGATAGAGCGGAACGTAAGGCAGCAAAACACAAGAGCCAGGCAAACCCAACATTTGACCCAAGACATGATTCGGAGCTGATGCATATAAGGCCAAACTCGCGACGCCGAACACTCCCTAAGGTATTCGGTCTTTATGGTGTAAACCGGGCCTAAACAGTGCCCTTTGTAAGAAGCCCCTAGTGTCCAGGTGCGTGCATTGTTCTGACGTGGCCACATGCCAAGACGTCAGCATCCTTCTCAATTGTACTGAGAATCCGAGGGATGTGTATCAACAAGAGACAGTAAAAAAGGTTGACGCAGGGTCTTAATCTAAAAAGAATCCTTGGAACGGGTCCCCGCTGCACGTCTGCGCCTGTGTCTCCGTTGTGCCATATCCTGGACGTGTGTAGCACGATTATCATCTGTAAAAGATAGGAACTTAGGTGAAAAGTTTTTGTGCAAAAAGGTGGGTTTGAAGAAACCATTTATAGTTCAAGATGAGTAAAAATTGCCACTTGTCTGCGTGCGATGAGCCCCTTGTATTTGTAATAGGGGTGTGGCCATCAAACCTGTATGAATTTCATATAGATGCGCTAGACTCGTCTAACCGTGTCCGTGTTCTTGACGACCTATCGAATGCTTTAGTTGGTGAGGCCGTTTTAGTGTGCGGCTGCCAAGGCAGCCGCACACTCTTCGACGCACAGGGATCGCTCAATATTTCCATTTACTGTAATGATCCCCCATGGACCGGGCATCTTAAGTGTGAGGGAAGCGTAATGTGGTATTGCATTAAAGCGAGCGAAAGCTTCGCGTCCAAGTAGTGCTTGATAGCCACTTTGGAACGGAGCAATGTGGAAGGTTAAATTTTCGCTACGGAAGTTATCGGGGAAGCCGAATATAACCTCTAGTAGCAGGGAGCCCATGCAATGAGCCCCTGGGCTTGGTATTACTCCTCTAAAGGTAGTATTGTTATGGCAAATTTTCGTTGGGTCTATCCCCATTTTGCGGATTGTGTCCTGATATATCAGGCTTAAGCTGCTGCCGCCGTCCATCAGGACTCGTGTGAAGTGGTATCCGTCAATTATTGGATCTAATACCAAGGCAGCCCAGCCTGCGTTCCGGATACTTGCTGAGTAATCCTGATGGTCGAAGGTGATCGGTTGAGACGGCCAGTGGTAGAACTCCGCGGTGATAGGCCCTTGGGCATGTTTGTTTGGGAGTGCCGCTTTGCTTCTCCCCTTTATCACGTGTAACACGTTTACTGTTTTGACTTCTGGTGGAAATTTCTTCTGTTCCCCAGTGTTTTTCTTGCGAGGTTCATCCTCGTCTTCGCTTGGTGTATCCTGCCCCTTATGTTCGGCATTGAGCTTGCCGGACTGCTTGAAGACCGAACATTCTCTGTGGGTATGATTTGCAGGTTTATCGGGGGTGCTATGGATCTGACATATTTGGTCCAGAATTTTGTTTAAGCTAGACAGTTCATCTCTGGTGCCTTTAGAGGGCGGCTTTTGCTGACCTCGCCGAGAGCTTCTGAACCTGGCGTTTACCGCCATGCTCTTCGGGCTGTCTTCTTTATTCGGCGCTTATTATTTTTGCTGCGTCGTGATTTCCTGTTTCCATCTCTAACTTTGGTTGTACTTGGGTCGCTAGTGCTGCATCGGGCTAGCCAGCTGTCCTCGCCCGCTGCTACATCTTGAGCTTGCGTTGGTTTTCCCCGAAGAGGAAGGGATGACGCAGCTGAGTAGCATAAGTATTTCCCTCAGTTTTTGAGAACCAAGGTATCAATCCAGTAGGAGCCCACGCTCAAGTCCCTCGTACCTGCACAAAGCGATAGCTACTCACAACCAACGCGATTAGGGGTTGTCAATCCCTTCACGGTCACTTACGAGAGTGAGATCTGATAGATATAATATTTTTGGTATTTTTGGTATAAAGATGCAAAGTAAAAAGTAAAGGCAAAGTAAAAAGCAAAACAATATTAAACTAATGGAGATTGATATGATGAGAATAGACCCGGGGGCCATAGGTTTCACTAGTGGTTTCTCTCAAGAGCATAAGTATTCTACAGTGGGTGAACAAATTACTGTTGAGCAATTGACAGAATTGAGCATAGTTATGAGAATATCTAGGCATGATCATATATATAGGCATCATGTCCGTGACAAGTAGATTGAAACGATTCTGCATCCACTACTATTACTCCACTCATCGACCACTATCCAGCATGCATCTAGAGTATTAAGTTAAAAACAGAGTAACGCCTTAAGCAAGATGACATGATGTAGAGAGATAAATTCATGCAATATGAAATAAACCACATCTTGTTATCCTCGATGGCAATGATACAATACGTGCCTTGATGCCCCTTCTGTCACTGGGTAAGGACACCGCAAGATGGAACCCAAAGCTAAGCACTTCTCCCATGGCAAGAACTACCAATCTAGTTGGCCAAACCAAACGGATAATTCGAAGAGACTTGCAAAGATAACCAATCATACATAAAAGAATTCAGAGAAGATTCAAATATTATTCATAGATAGACTTGATCATAAACCCACAATTCATCGGTCTCAACAAACACACCGCAAAAAGAAGATTACATCGAATAGATCTCCACAAGAGAGGGGGAGAACTTTGTATTGAGATTCAAAGAGAGAGAAGAAGCCATCTAGCTACTAACTATGGACCCGAAGATCTGAGGTAAACTACTCACACTTCATCGGAGGGGCTAGGATGATGCAGAAGCCCTCCGTGATGACGGCCCTCTTCCGGCGGAGCTCCAGAATAGGCCCCAAGATGGGATCTCGTGGATACAGAAAGTTGCGGCGGTGGAATTAGGTTTTTGGTTCCTGTTCTGATCGTTTGGGGGTACATAGGTATATATAGGAGGAAGGAGTACGTCAGTGGAGCAACGAGGGGCCCACGAGGCAGGGGGCGTGCCCTAGGGGGGTGCCTCCCACCCTCGTGACCTCCTCTTTGATCCCTTGCAGTAGGGTCCAAGTCTCCTGGATCACGTTCAGTTAGAAAATCACGTCCCCGAAGATTTTGTTCCGTTTGGACTCCGTTTGATATTCTATTTATCCGAAACACTGAAATAGGCAAAAAACAACAATTCTGGGCTAGGCCTCCGGTTAATAGGCTGGTCCCAAAAATAATATAAAAGTGGAAAATAAAGCCCAATATAGTCCAAAACAGTAGATAACATAGCATGGAGCAATCAAAAATTATAGATACATTGGAGATGTATCACCCGCGCAAAAGCGGGTCATGAGGCTTGTTAATGCTGCCATTGTTCTTGGCTTTTCTTGGCTGAGGTGCCTGGCAAGCCATTCGTCTCGGACGCTATGCTTAAAGGCTGCCAAGGCTTCGGCGTCCGGACAATCGACTATTTGGCTCTTTTTAGTAAGAAAACTGTTCCAAAGCTTTCGGGCTGACTCTTCGGGCTGTTGAGTTATATGACTTACATCGTCTGCATCCGGTGGTCGGACATATGTCCCTTGGAAATTTGCCCGAAAGGCATCTTCGAGCTCTTCCCAACTTCCAATGGAGCTTTCGGGGAGGCTTTTAAGCCAGTGCTGAGCTGGCCCTTTGAGCTTGAGGGGTAAGTACTTGATGGCGTGGAGATCATCTCCTCGAGCCATATGGATATGGAGGATATAGTCCTCAATCCAGACCCCAAGGTCTGTTGTTCCGTTGTATGCCTCTATGTTTACGGGTTTGAATCCCTCTGGAAATTCATGGTCCAGCACCTCATCGGTGAAACATAGGGGGTGTGTGGCACCCCTGTATCTGGGTGTACCGTGTTGTTTGGATGTTTGTTGTGTTGCATCATATGCTGGAGCGCGCTTGCGTGGTCCATAAATGGATCTGGTTGCACCTCCTTTTGATGCGAGCCCTCGCGTGGATCGCGTATTGGCTTATGTGCGGTGTTGTTCGCCGCTTTATGTTGGCCGTGAGGTCGTCTATCCGGCCGGACGGCCATTTTAATTTTTGGTTGAGGGGGATCTAAGGCCTCATCGAATTTAGGTAGCAACTTCCGCTTCGGTAGCTCTTGGTGTGGCGATTACGGCCGTACTTTGCTGCTGTGTTGAGTACTTCACTCCATTTGATTTTGAGTGTGTCTTATGCAGCCATGAGCCTTTGCTTCTGTTTTTTCAGACTCCTCGCCGTGGCAACAAGCCTTTGGTGGGCATCATCTTGCTCCTGGAGCCTATCCGGTGTGATGTCGTCCGGACTGTTATCTTTGACGGGGTTGGGTTGTTCGGCTTGATTTTCCATGTTACCGTGGTCGGGCAATGGTTCACCCTGCTCTAACGCTGGGTCTATGTGATCGTTATTTCTGCCGGGGCGGGATTTGGGGCGGCATTTACGCCGCCGCTTTGACTGCTACTCGAGGGAACCACCCATCGCTGCGTCCTTCCGTTTCTCATCGTTATTTTCTTTGGGTGTGTCCACCATGTATACGTCATGTGATGAAGTGGGTGTCCAGTGCCCTGTGGGCAGTGGTTCCCCTTCGACTCCTGCATCATCGTCCATACCATCGATGTCTTCGGAGTAGAAGTCGAGTGTGTCGGTTAAGTCATCGACAGTGGCTACTAATTGGGTGGTGGGTGGGCGGCGAATTTCTTCGTCATCCGCATCCCAATCCTATCGGACGTAGTTCGGCCAGGATCCTCCTGACAAGGAGAGAGACCTTAATGAGTTCAGTATGTCGCCGAAGGGCAAGTGCTGGAAAATATCCGCGGAGGTAAACTCCATGATAGGCGCCCAATCAGATTCGATAGGAATGGGCGCAGGCGGTTCGGAGTCCGTGGCCGGAGAAGGATCCGGCGGTTTGGCAACACGGCTCTCGTGAAGGGTAAAGTCGATATTCGGCTCGATCTCCGCTGAGGGTACGACCTCCGTGACGGGGTCCATCCACCCGTCCATGGATGGTGCAACTGGCTCCGAATCGAGGCTCGGAGCGGCTGCCGATGCGATCTCCTGAATATGGTCCGATGGTAGAGCTAAATTGTACTCATCGTGACTAAGGGAGTCCTGGATTAGGGGGTGTCCGGATGGCCGGACTATACCTTCAGCCAGACTCCTGGACTATGAAGATACAAGATTGAAGACGTCGTCCTGTGTCCGGGAGGGACTTTCCTTGGCATGGAAGGCAACCTTGGCGATACGGATATGTGGATCTCCTACCATTGTAACCGACTCTATGTAACCCTAACCCTATCTGGTGTCTATATAAACCGGAGGGTTTTTGTCCGTAGGACAACACATTCATACACAACAATCATACCATAGGCTAGCTTCTAGGGTTTAGCCTCTCTGATCTCGTGGTAGATCTACTCTTGTACTACCCATATCATCAATATTAATCAAGTAGCACGTAGGGTTTTACCTCCATCAAGAGGGCCCAAACCTGGGTAAAACTTCGTGTCCCTTGCCTCCTGTTACCATCCGGCCTAGACGCACAGTTCGGGACCCCCTACCTGAGAACCGCCGGTTTTGACATCGACATTGGTGCTTTCATTGAGAGTTCCTCTGTGTCGTCGCTGTCAGGCTTGATGGTCCTACTATCATCGATAGCGATGCAGTCTAGGGTGAGACCTTCCTCCCCGGACAGATCTTCGTCTTCGGCGGCTGCGCACTGCGGGCCAATTCACTTGGCCATCTGGAGTAGATCGAAAGCTATGCCCCTGGCCATCAGGTCAGATTTGGAAGTTTAAACTACATGGCTGACATCCGAGGGGACTTGATCTTCGACGGGTTCGAGCCACTACCGAGCGCGCCGCACTGTCACGACGAGCATGATCTAGCTCTGCCGCCGAACAATGCCCTTGAGGCCGCACCCGCATCGGCTTCGACCCTTAATTTGGAGCCTACTATGCCGATCAAGGATGGGTGGTTGGACGCCGCCTCGGGGGCTGCGATCCCAACGGCGATCGAGCCGAACACCAGCCCCGCACTCCGCGAGACTCGTGACTCCAAGGAGCCGGACTCCTCTCCGGACTCCGAACCCTCCGCGCCCCTGCCGATCGAATCCGATTGGGCGCCGATCATGGAGTTTACTGCCACGGACATCTTTCAGCACTCGCCTTTCGGCGATATTTTGAAGACACTAAAGTCTCTCTCCTTATCAAGAGAGCCGTGGCCGAACTACGGTCAGCAAGGTTGGGATACGGACAATGAAGAAATTCATAGCCCACCCACCACCCACTTTGTAGCCACTGTCGATGATTTAACCGACATGCTCGACTTCGACTTCGAAGACATCGACGGTACGCCGATGCAGGGGACGATGAAGAACCAGCGCCTATTGGGCCCTGGAAAGCCACCTCGTCGTATGACATATACATGGTGGACACCCCAAAAGAAGGAGATGGCGATGGAACAGCGGAGGATGACCCCTCCAAGAAACAGCCTAAGTGTCAGCGTCAGCGGCGCCGCTCAAAATCCTACCAAAACAAATACGGTGATTCCAGCACGGGAGATAATAATACTCCGAAGAGTGCCGAAGAAAACCCCCTCTATTAAGATTCAGCACAGGAGGATGGAGAAGCCAGCCCTCATGAGAGAGCGGTAGACAGAGAGGTTGAGGACGATAACTATACGCCTCCCTCCAAAGACGAGGCAAGCCTCGACGACGACGAATTCGTCGTGCCAGAGGATCCCGTCGAGCAAGAGCATTTTCCACGCAGGCTTATGGCCACGCAAGAAGCCTCAAGAAAAAGCAGCAACAACTTAGAGCTGATCAAGATTTGCTAGTCGATAGATGGACTGAAGTCGTTGCGACCGAAGAGCATAAACTCGAATGCTCCTCCAAGAGCTACCCAAAGCGCAGGTTGCTACCCCAATTAGAGGAGGAAACACTTAAACCTACATCACCAGCACTTGATACGGCCGACCGGCCACCTCGTGGCCGCGACAGAGAGGCCTTTTGTCCCGCCACTCAAGCCGCACCCCGTACCAAGGCACGGGAGAATGCGCCAGACCTACGAGATATGCTGGAGGACAAGGCAAGGCAAACAAGATCGATCTATGGATCGCGTGGGCGCCCCATGACTCGAGACGATAACCGTCATGCCAGACACAAATCCAGTAGGGCCGAACATAGTAGACAAAGCTCATTAGAGCTACGTCGTGATATAGCCCACTATAGAGGCGCCGCACACCCATTATGCTTCACAGATAAAGTAATGGATCATCAAATCCCCGAGGTTTTCAAACCCGTAAACATCAAATCATATGATGGCAAAACAGATCCTGCGGTATGGATCGAGGATTATCTCCTTCATATCCACATGGCCCGTGGCGATGATGTCCACGCCATCAAATACCTCCCACTCAAGCTTAAAGGACTAGCTCGCCATTGGCTTAACAGCTTGCTAGCAGGATCAATCAGTTGTTGGGAGGACCTGGAAGCCGCATTCCTCGACAATTTCCAGGGCACTTATGTCCGACCACCAGACGCCGATGACCTAAGCCACGTAATTCAGCAGCCAGAGGAATCGGCCAGGCAATTATGGACACGGTTCCTAACAAAGAAAAATCAAATAGTCGACTGTCCGGACGCAGAGGCCCTAGCAGCTTTCAAGCACAATATCTGTGACGAGTGGCTTGCCCGGCACCTTGGATAGGAAAAGCCGAAATCTATGGCAGCACTCACCACACTCATGACCCGCTTTTGCATGGGAGAAGACAGCTAGCTTGCTCGTAGCAACAATATGACCAAGAACCCTGGTAATACGGATACCAGGGATAGTAGTGGCAGGTCACGTCGCAACAAGCAAAAGCGCCGCATTAACGGTGACAATGCTGAGGATACGTCAGTTAATGCCGGATTCAGAGGCTATAAATCCGGTCAGCGGAAAAAGCCATTCAACAGAAATCCTACGGGCCCGTCCAGTTTGGACCGAATACTCGACCGCTTGTGCCAGATACATGGCACCCCCGAAAAGCTGGCCAATCACACCAACAGGGATTCTTGGGTGTTCAAGCAGGCAGGCAAGTTAAATGCCGAAAATAAAGACAAGGGGCTACATAGCGATGATGATGAAGAGCCCTGGCCTCCAAACAATAGTGGACAGAAGGGTTTTCCCCCACAAGTGCGGATGGTGAACATGATATACGCAACCCACATCCCCAAGAGGGAGCGGAAGCGCGCGTTAAGGGATGTATACGCGGTAGAGCCAGTCGCCCCAAAGTTCAACCCATGGTCCTCCTTCCCAATCACCTTTGATCGAAGGGACCATCCCACTAGCACCCGTCATGGCAGATTTGCCGCATTGGTTTTAGACCCAATTATTGATGGATTTCATCTCACTAGAGTCCTTATGGACGGCGGCAGCAGCCTGAACCTGCTTTACCAGGATACAGTGCGAAAAATGGGCATAGATCCCTCGAGGATTAAGCCCACCAAAACGACCTTTAGAGGCGTAATACCAGGTGTAGAGGCCAACTGCACAGGCTCAGTCACACTTGAAGTGGTCTTCGGATCTCCGGATAATTTCCGAAGCGAGGAGTTAATCTTCGAGATAGTCCCATTCCGCAGTGGCTATCACGCACTGCTCGGGCGAACCACATTCGCCAAGTTCAATGTGGTACCGCACTACGCATACCTTAAGCTCAAGATGTCAGGCCCTCGAGGAGTAATTACGGTCAATGGAAACACCGAACACTCCCTCCGAACAGAGGAGCACACGGCGGCCCTTGCAGCGGAAGCACAAAGCAGCCTCTCCAGGCAATTCTCCAGTCCGGTCATTAAACGTCCGGACACCGTCAAGCGCGCCCGGAGTAACCTACAACAAGACCGCCTGGCACGTTCCGAGCAGGCGTAGCAATGCGGCCCCAACCCCAGCCCTCGCAAAAATGCAACACCAGTTCTTCGCGTACATAACTATGCTCTAGAAATACCATGGGTACAGGGGGAGGGGCACCACCACGGCACGCCCGAAAAACGGCTTAAACCGCACCAGGGGCTGTCGATTTTTTAATTTTCTCTTACTTTCAGGACTCCATTCTTCGGAAGGCATGTTCGGCAGTTCAATTGCTGCACAAACGATGCAAGAACCAGGGAAGCAGACAAGCCATGCCGCACTACGGAACTCCCAGGTGGTCTCTATCACGAGCAGTATACCTGTTTCGCATATCATTCCGCAGCCTACCCCTGGAACAGACATGTTAAATAGTCCAACCTTTTGCTTATCGCATTATTTGTATCGTTCTGCTTTGATCGCAACCCTTTTTAATAAACAATGCATAGCTTTTGCTATTTTTGCATTACTCTTTTTTTCCAAATATATGTTCCTTAACGACATGTTGCACCCGTACACTTTGGTACGGCCAAAATACGCCAGGGGCTTTAGTGCCCCTCACCATGGTGTGAGAAGTCCGAACACTTTAACAAGTGCGGCACCCCGAACTTATAGCATTATATCCATTGGCTCCGAATCATGTCTTTGGTCAAATGTTGGGTTTGCCCGGCTCCTATGTTTTGGTGCCTTACGTTCCGCTATATCGGCTAAGGTAGCACTAGGAGAACTACTGCGATTGTGCCCCAGTTGAGCTGGGTCGAGCACCTCAGTAGAGAAAGCTAAAACTGACTGTCATGATGAAGCAAGAGTTGGTCGCTGTTCGAGAGGTTTTTCGAGTCCCTAAAGACTTATGCCGCTTAGAGCGAGGAGTCAGCTCTGTCCGGCCAAGGCGTGGATAGCACCCCAAACTCGGTCTTCTGGATACTAGGGGCTTCGCCAAAATTTAAAATTATAGAATTCTATGGCTAAGTGAGAGTGTTCATGTATTATAGTCTGATTGCCTTGTTCGTTGTGCTGAGCGCCTCCCTCGAAGGACCCAAACATGCGAAAAACAGCGCTCAGGTTTATCCTCGAACACCCCAACACTAGCGGCACGGGGGCAGAAGCCGACAACTTGCCATCTCTTAGAATTGATAAACAGTCGCACAGAAGGTAATATTTTAAATTCCAACAGCATTGCTTAGCGCATATGAACAAAGTTTTCAGTGCACAGGACAAAACAAGCGAGTTTTACTCAAAAATTACATCCCTGGAACATTCATCCGCCATAAGGCGGGCACCCTTCAGAACATCCTTATAATAATTCTCGGGCTTGCGATGCTCTTTCCCCAGCGGTGGCCCGTCCTTCGCAAGCTTCTTAGCATCCAGCTTGCCCCAGTGCACCTTAGCACGGGCAAGGGCCCTACGGGCACCTTCAATGTAGACGGAGCGCTTGATGACTTCGAGCCTTGGACAGGCCCCCGCCAGCCGCTGCACTAGCCCGAAATAGCTCCCAGGCAGAGCCTCTCCAGGCCACAGCCGAACTATGAGGCCCTTCATGGCCTGTTTGGCCGCCTTGTGGAGCTCGACCAGTTGCTTCAGCTGGTCGCTCAGGGGCACGGGGTGTCCGGCCTCAGCATACTCAGACCAGAACACCTTCTCTACCGAGCTGCCCTCCTCGGCTCGATAGAATGCGGCGGCATCGGACACACTACGGGGAAGATCTGCGAACGCTCCTGGAGAGCTCCGGATTTGGGTAAGTAACAAGTAACTCATGTTTATGTGTTTGCTTTGCATAAAAAATGCCTTACCCACCGCTATCTTTTTCGCCTCATCCAACTCCTGGAGGGTCTTCTGGGATTCGGCCTTGGCAGACTTGGCATTTTCAATAGCCACCGCGAGCTCGGACGCTCGCGTCTTTGAGTCAAGCTCCAAACTCTCATGTTTTTCCATGAGAGCCTGGAGCTCTTGCCGCACCTTGCCAACCTCGGCCTCATACTTCTCCCGCTCGGTGCGCTCCGTGGCCGCCGTCTTCTCGGCCTCGAGCAGCGCTTGCTTATGGGTCGCCACCTCAGACGTGGCCCCTACAATAGCCACGATAATCCTATCATTTTTTGCAATTGCACCTTTTTATATATATATTTAAACAAGGTATTTATTACCTTCCTCCTCCTCGAGCTGCTTCTTGGCACGCCTGAGCTCTTGCTCGGACTACTCGAGGTTCTGCTTTAGCATGTCCACTTCTGCAGTCAGTGCCGCAGACGCCAGTAGAGAAGCCTGCATACGCATATTGACTCCTTGTTGTTAGACTCCTGTGAATTTTATTTGATCCTCTATTCAGTTGTTCTTCCCGAACGCCAAACAGAGCATCAGGGGCTACTGTCTATGCGGTAATATTATTTACACATTCTTTACTTACCTCAAAGCCTGTTAAAAGGCTAGTACAAGCTTCAGTCAGTCCGCTCTTGGCGGACTGAACCTTCTGGACCACCGCACTCATAATGGTGCGGTGCTCCTCGTCGATGGAGGCGCCTTTGAGCGCGTCCAACAGATTGTCCGGTGCCTTTGGTTGGATGGGGGTCACTGGCACAGAGGGCCCGCTCCTCTTGGAAGGAGGTCGCCCGCCGGACTCTGGAACCTTTGAAGGTTCCGGAGCGGTGTCCGGCCTAGAGCCGGACTTGGAGCCCTGGGGTTTTTTTCCCCTTCACTCCTGGAGTCCGGGAGGTCGCCTTGCGGCGCCTCCAGGACCACCTCCTCCTGGCTTGGAACCTGTTGGGACAACAATTCGGCATCGTCCGTAGGGCGGGGGGAGGAAGCCGTCGGAAGCGAATTCACATCTGATGAGTCCAGTGAACCGCTCGACGATGCGTCGAGCCGGTCTTTGGGTGGGCTACATAATCATATTCGACATAAGGGAAAGCTGTGCAATAAAGGAATTCTATGAATTACTCTGGTATCCAGATACTTACGATTTCGCCAGGGGCTTGGCCCTGGGCGGGCACTCCTCTTCGCCGTCGTCGGCATTTGTGCAGTAGTCCGGAGGAAGGGTTTTCCCCTTCTTGGACCCTTCAGCCTCCCCAATTGGGGCGGCCTTCCTTTTCTTCCCTTCCCCCGCTGGGGGGGGGAGTGGTCTCTTCTTCCTCCTCCTCGTCTTCATGGGAGGAGTGCGTCTTGGAGTCGTCGGATGATGGATCCGACACCTCCGGGCGCCGGGCACCCTTTCGAGTCCCCGTGGCCTTCTTCTTGGCCTTATTCTCCGGCACCACATAGGGTGCCGGAACCAGCAGCTTCGCCAAACGAGCATCTGCTGGGCCCTCGGGCAAAGGAGCTGGACAGTTGATCTGTCCGGACGTCTCCTGCCAATCCTGTCAAAGGTAAGGGAG
This sequence comes from Triticum monococcum, assembly GCA_034509565.1. Taxonomy (NCBI): domain Eukaryota; kingdom Viridiplantae; phylum Streptophyta; class Magnoliopsida; order Poales; family Poaceae; genus Triticum; species Triticum monococcum. Next base: position 415,753,173 of record CM067845.1, read on the forward strand.
CTTAGATCCCGCATGGAGTCAAACTATGAGAAACTGATACCCTGTAGAAGGTAAAAATTTCTTACCGCACGAGCGTGATGCTGCATGCTGAATCCGCGATCCTCGGTAGCGGATGCGGGGGCCTCGGCGCCTTTGAAAAGCACCTTCCAGGCATCTTCATACGTCGTGTCGAAGAGCCTGCTCAGAGTTCGGTGCCGCGCCGGGTCGAACTCCCACAGGTTGAAAGCCCATTGTTGACACGGGAGGATCCGGCGGATGAGCATAACCTGGACTACGTTGACAAGCTTGAGCTGCTTGTCCACCAGGGTTTGGCCGCATGTTTGGAGTCCGGTCAGCTATCCTTGTTTACCCCATGACAGGCCCGTCTCTTTCCAGGACGTGAGCCGCGTTGGGGTTCCGAATCGGAACTCGGGGGCTGCGACCCACTTAGGGTCGCGCAGCTCAGTGATGTAAAACCACCCTGATTGCCACCCCTTCAGGGTCTCCACAAAGGAGCCCTCGAGCCATAAGGCGTTGGGCATCTTACCCACCATGGCGCCTCCGCACTCTGCCTGGTTGCCGTGCACCACCTTTGGCTTGACATTAAAAGTCTTGAGCCATAGGCCAAAATGGGGGCGGATGCGGAGGAAGGCCTCGCACACGACGATAAACGCTGAGATGTTGAGGACAAAGTTCGGGGAGATCGTGGAAATCCAGGCCATAGTAGAATTTGAGCCCCCGCACAAATGGGTGGAGAGGGAAGCCCAGTCCACGGAGGAAATGAGGGAGGAACACCACCCTCTCATGGGGCCTAGGGGTGGGGATGAGCTGCCCCTCTTCGGGAAGCCGGTGCGCAATGTCGTTAGACAAGTATCCGGCCTTCCTTAGTCTTTTGGTATGTCCCTCCGTAACGGAGGAGACCATCCACTTGCCTCCCGCTCCGGACATGGCTGGAGAAGGTTGAGGTGGGTAGTGCGGACTTGGGTGCTGGAGCTCGAGTGCGCAAAAATGGATAGGCAAAGGAGGAAGAAGGCGTAGGTGAAAGGGTGGATCCTTATCCCCTTATATGGGTGGACGCAACTACGTGTCCCCGCCTGCCTGGTAAAACTCGCTTATCTCCAAGCGCCGTAATCAATGGCGCGGTTGGGTTACCCACGCCCGTATTGATGAGAATCCCGGAATAAGGGGACACGACCTCTGCTTTAACAAGACATGCCAGGGAAACCGCCTCGCATAACACGCTGAGGTGGGACAATAAAACGATTCGAATAAAGGCTTGGCCGTGGTGCGATGTCACACTACGAAATACGTTAGCAGATTAGATTTGTGTAAATATTATTCTCTCTATGGCAATATGTGGAAACTTATTTTGCAGAGCCGGACACTATCTTTGTGTTCAAAATCTTCTATGAAGTACTTGGAGGAGGAACCCGCCTTGCAATGCCAAAGACAATCTACGCGCCGGACTCATCGTCATTGAAGCCTGCTTCAGGGGCTACTGAGGGAGTCCTGGATTAGGGGGTGTCCGGATGTCCGGACTATACCTTCAGCCGGACTCCTGGACTATGAAGATACAAGATTGAAGACTTCGTCCCGTGTCCGGGAGGGACTTTCCTTGGCGTGGAAGGCAACCTTGGCGATACGGATATGTGGATCTCCTACCATTGTAACCGACTCTATGTAACCCTAACCCTATCCGGTGTCTATATAAATCGGAGGGTTTTAGTCCGTCGTTCAACACATTCATACACAACAATCATACCATAGGCTAGCTTCTAGGGTTTAGCCTCTCTAATCTCGTGGTAGATCTACTCTTGTACTACCCATATCATCAATATCAATCAAGCAGGACGTAGGGTTTTACCTCCATCAAGAGGGCCCGAACCTGGGTAAAACTTCGTGTCCCTTGCCTCCTGTTACAATCCGGCCTAGATGCACAGTTCGGGACCCCCTACCCGAGATCCGCCGGTTTTGACACCGACAGTGACCGCGCGGCGCACAAGCCAGGGGCTCGAATCCGTCGAAGATCAAGTCTCCGCGGATATCGGCCGTGTAGTTTAAGCTTCCCAACCTGACCTGGTGCCCAGGGGCGTAACTTTTGATCTGCTCCAGATGGCCAAGCGAGTTGGCCCGCAGTGCGAAGCCGCCGAACACAAAGATCTGTCCGGGGAGAAAAGTCTCACCCTGGACTGCATCACTATCGATGATCGTAGGAGCCATCAAGCCTAACGGCGACGACACAGAGGAACTCTCAATGAAAGCACCAATGTCGGTGTCAAAACCGGCGGATCTCGGGTAGGGGTCCCGAACTGTGCGTCTAAGGCGGATGGTAATAGGAGGGAGGGGACACGATGTTTTACCCAGGTTCGGGCCCTCTTGATGGAGGTAAAACCCTATGTCCTGCTTGATTTATTCTTGATGATATGAGTATTACAAGAGTTGATCCACCACGAGATCGGAGAGGCTAAACCCTAGAAGCTAGCCTATGGTATGATTGTATGTTGTCCTACGGACTAAAACCCTTCGGTTTATATAGACACCGGAGGGGGCTAGGGTTACACAAGGTCAGTTAAAAAGGAGGAGATATACATATCCGTATTGCCTAGCTTGCTTTCCACGCCAGGTTGAGTCCCATCCGGACACGAGACGAAGTCTTCAATCTTGTATCTTCATAGTCTAACAGTCCGGCCAACGGATATAGTCCGGCTGTCCGGAGACCCCCTAATCCAGGACTCCCTCAGGTGCAGGTATCTTTTAGTTTAATTTCCATTCGTCAGATATAGATCGGATGGTCTATATTGTATGATGGCATGCGTACCATTATCACCAACTCGGTTTTATATAAGAGAAGAAATATAAGTATGGAGATACAAATGTATTACCGATACTTGTTTTTGTAAACTAGGATCTACATTCTATTCAATGGCTCAGCATGTGGGGCCTTAGCATAATGACTTCTTGACTGTGTAAAACAAAGGTTTCCCCGTCGTCGATAAGAATGGGGTGACGACGGCGCGCTTTCAGCTTGCTCTAGTCCTACGCTACAAAAAAGTACACTTCCGTGATGATACGTGTTTGTCACAGTAGGTCACGTTTTCTGTCGTGCATGTACACCATGACAAATTTATGACAGAATCAAGATAGTCATACATGTGCTGTCGTAGAAGTGTTCCATGACATTACCAAAATTATCATCACGGAAGTGTCCACTTCCATGACGATAAATCACGCGTCACAGAAGTACTTTCGTCAAGGGTGAACAACATGTGGCATCCACCGTAACGGAACACCGTTAAGCTATTGGGTCCGGTTTTGGATCCGATGACCCGTTAATAGCCCCGACCAATAGGGCTTTTCCACGTGTAAAATCATCATTGGCCGGAGGAAACACGTGTTGCCTCACCGTTGGGACAGGTGTCATCCACTCATTGGACAGGAGGCGCCTATGATAGGTCAACACGTGGCACGGCCCAACAGTGGCCCCTTCCGGTGAAAAAGGCCGGCCCAATAAAAAATAGCAGGCCGGCCCATATAAGGCCTACTTGTGTCAGGTCAATTTAAGCCCACGGCCCATACGAGATGTGCCAATTCGGCCCGTCAACGGCCCATTAAAGATTTGACACCATTGCAGCCCATCGTTAGCTCGAGCCCGTTAACAGCCCGCTATATATTTGGGCTCAATATCGTCCCGATTATATTTCGGCCTGTTAACGGCCCATTCAGTGGATGGGCCAATTTTCACGATGTACATCTTTTGGCCTTTTAGCGACCCATTTAAATATTGGGCTAATTTCCGGCCCGGTGTGTCTTTCAGCCTGTTGACGTCCCATAAATCAGTTGGGCCATTTATAGTCGGACCTGAGTTTCGGCCTTTTAGCGACCATTTAAGTGTTGTGCCAATTTCCAGCCTGGTGTTTCTTTCAGCCCGGTGACGGCCCATATATCGGTTGGGCCATTTGTAGTCGGACCTGAGTTTTGGCCTTGTAGCAACCCATTTCAGTGTTGGGCCAATTCCCGGCCCTGTGTGCCTTTCAGCCTGTTAACAAACCATAAATGAGTTGGCCATTTGTAGTCGGACCTAAGTTTTGGCCTTTTAACGGCCCATGCCCTTCATGGTCCAATACCAGCTCGGTTTCTCTTTCGGCCTGCTAAAGGCCCACAACACAGTTGGGCCATTTACAATGTGACCTGACTTCTGGCCTCTTAGCGGCCCATGCTCTTCATGGTCTAGTACAAGCCCGCTGTCTCTTTCGGCCTGCTAAAGGCCCACAGTATAGTTTGGCCATATGTAGCCCGAACTTAGTAACAGCCTGTTAACGACCCGTGAAATCAATTGGGCCCACCTATTGCCCGCTTTGATGTCAGCCTGTTAACGACCTGGGAGTTAAGAGGGCCGACAATTAACTTTCGGCCAGGTAACGGCACATTAACTTAATGGGCCCACTAAAGTTCGTACATGTATTTAGGCCAAATTAGATAATTTGAGCCCATTACGACGAACAATTATGCACAGGACCAAAACCGATCAAGCAAAGGTACGACATACAGGTAAAAACGTTGCACATCCAGCATATATTACAGGGAATTACATCCACTTGGCAATCAAAGATTGATGCTAGTGCAAATAAATGAAAAGAACCTAACGATCTACAATGTCACAATCTGCAACCTCAGCACAGATGACTCCCATAAGCATGTGGGCAAGTTCTTGCTGCTTTGCTACATTGTCTCTGAAAACATTGATCAGTTGTTGTGTCGCACGACTCTGCACCTTTGATTACTCCACCATTTCCATCATTCCTTCAGCCATTAATTGGTTCACAAACATACATTTTTTTCCGTTGCATTCGAGATAGAGGATACTGAACAGATTCAGATGGCGATTTTGGCAGGCTTGTATTATTGATAGTGGAGAGTGTCTCGACCACTGCATCATAACATAAATTAGGAGGGGAACTAAACAGATTAATCGTGAGTTATTGACATATTACCTGACCTAGATTTATTGGAAAGAAACTATAGGGTTGCCTTGCTGTTTTCAGAGTTTGTCTTCTTATCTTCAGCAGCCTGCACGAAATTAAGACATTAGCATTGCTATCATTGGCCAAGTCAGATAATAGGAAAGCAACATTGGCACAAAGAACGTTTGGGCAACTAGCCAACACCAAATTAACACAATATGGCACAGCTATCATCAGTCAGGTAAGGTAATATGAAAGCAACATTGACACAATGAATGAATGGGTAATCAGAGCAGCACTACAATTCAGTAATGTGCATGATATGAGATAGTACATTCATGCAGCTCAGTATGCAAATCTACCAGGCAGTTTTCTTTACAAAAATCAACATTGGCGCCTTTAACATTTTGCTACAACTAATTTTAGATCAGACAAAGGTTGGATTCACGCCGATTAACAAAATACATGATGATGAAAAAATATAGTGATATACAACAGGTACTTACATCAGCATTGGAGCACAGAGAATTCCCGCAAGATATTTTCCTTGAATACAATCCCAATGAAGGAAATCTTCTATCATTTTACCTTATTTTCTAAAAGAGAGATGGGAAAGAAACATTTAGAAAATATGATCAGAATGCTATAAAATTTCATGATGCGAGGATACACACACGCTTCTTAAAATGGTGTTGACATTCTTTTGCTGGACTGGAGCGGACTAGTTCTTTGGCCATTGGAATCTGCTTATTATCAGTGGGAGTTGGGTTTCTCTTTGCTGGAGCAGCATCTATGAAAAATGGAGTTGGTTTATTATCTCCTGGCGTTTGGATCTTTTGCAAAGACATGGTTTGTAACCCTTCAGATTCTAACATAGCGGTCCTCCCCTTGCATGCCTTATATAGAAGAATGGTGCTTCTATTATAAAACATGCTACATCAGAGATGGAATAGGTACTGAAGAATAGAAAGGCATGACATATTGAAATGTATTCCCTCCATCCAGAAATAAATGGATGGGTCTAGGCGTATTTCAGTTCTAGATACATCCAGTTTTATCCATTTCTGCGACATGTAATCCGGAGGGAGAGAGTATGATGTAAGAGCTAGGGATACGAAAGGACAACACAGTAAAAAACATTGAAAACCCATTGCAGAACCAAAGTAATCAAACCCACTGATATGAGATAGTACACTCATGCATCTCAGGATGCAAAAATACCAGGCAGTTTTCCTTACAAAAATCAACATTGTGGCCTTTAATCATACATTTTGCTACAACTAAATATAGATCGGAAAAAGGTTGGATTCACGCCGATTAACAAAATACATGCTGATGTAAAAATATAGTGATGTACAACAGGTACTTACATCTGCATTGGAGTACAGAGAATTCCTGCAAGAATCTTTCCTCACAGACGATACCAGTGCAGAAATTGTTCTATTTGTTAAGCTTATTTTCTAAAATAGAGCTGGGTAAGAAACATGTAGAAAATATGATCAGCATGCTATAAAATTTCATGATGCAAGGATACGCACACGCTTCTTACAATGGAGTTGACATATTTTTGCTGGACTGGAGCGGACTAGTTCTTTGGCCACTAGAATCTGCTTATTATCAGTAGGAGTTGGGTTTCTCTGTGCTGGAGCAGTATCTATAAAAAATGGAGTTAGTTTATTATCTCCTGGCGTTTGGATCTTTTGCAAAGACCTGGTTTGTAACCCTTCATATTCTAACATAGTCGTCTTCCCCTTGCATGCCTTGTATAGAAAATTGGTGCTTCAATTATAAAACATGCTATAGCAGAGAGATGGAGTAGGTACTGAAGAATAGAATGGCATGACATATTGACATGTATTCCATCCATCTGGAAAAAATGGATGGGTCTAAGCGTATTTCAGTTCTAGATACATCATTTTTTATCCATTTCGGCAACATGTAATCCGGACGGAGGGAGTATGCTATAAGAGCTAGGGATACGACAGGACAACATAGTAAAAAAACACTAGTTGAATGTAAAATTGTATGCTAGCGGAATACGTACAGAAAAAACTAAGGCAACATACACGTGTATGATTGTGAAACTAAGATGGCATTGCAACAAAGCACTAGAACAGCACTTCAATGTAAAAAAACATGGTATAGTAGACAGATGAAGTACATACTGATGAATAACAATGCATAAGATATTCAGAAGCATGATGTCCAAATTAAGTAGATGGCATTGTGATAACCCACAAGTATAGGGGATCGCAACAGTTTTCGATAAGTAAGAGTGTCGATCCCAACGAGGAGCTAAAGGTAGAACAAAAATGCCCTCAAGTTCTATCGACCACCGATACAACTATTCGCACGCTTGACGTTCGCTTTATCTAGAACAAGTATGAAACTGGAAGTACTTTGTAGGTGTTGTTGGATAGGTTTGCAAGATAATAAAGAGCGTGTAAATAAAAAGTAGGGGCTGTTTAGGTAAAGACACAACTAAGTTAGTTTTAGTAAAGAGCTTTTTGTTACGAGAAAGTTATTTGTCCCTAGGCAATCGATAACTAGACCGGTAATCATTATTGCAATTTTATTTGAGGGAGAGGCATAAGCTAACATACTTTCTCTACTTGGATCATATGCACTTATGATTGGAACTCTAGAAAGCATCCGCAACTACTAAAGATCATTAAGGTAAAATCCAACCATAGCATTAAAGCATCAAGTCCTCTTTATCCCATACGCAATAACCCCCTTACTCGGGTTTGTGTTTCAGTCACTCACGCAATCCACTATAAGCGAATCATGAACATATTGCAACACCCTACAACGGGGATCCCTCACGCTTGCGTGAAATGGAGAGCACCATAGGACAGCACCAATAATAAAACATGCAACTCAACCCAATCTTGATCATCAAATAGCCCATAGGAAAAAACGGATCTACTCGAACATCATAGGATAGCCATACATTGTAGCGACCAGACCTCAAACAGTCTGATCTCTGTGCTCTGGTGTCATCCCTGGATCAGTAATGCTGACACCACACAGTACTCGGAGGATTTATAGCAGAGTAGCAATCACACACTTATTACATCGAGTGTCTCAAAAGAGAACTTATTACAATAAATATGGCTTAGGGCCATCTAATAACGATAACAGTGGAAGGCTTGGAAGATAAGTGAGTCCATCAACTCCAACAGCATCACTGAGTATAGAACCATGACCTAAAACTCCTTAATCATCGTCTGAAAAGTCTGCAACATTAACGTTGCAGCCCGAGAACGGGTCAGCACATGGAATATGCTGGCAAGGTAACACATAGAGAGTAATGAAATGCAACAACTATACTATATGCATATTTGGCTGGTGGAAAGCTCTATGGTTACAGTTTTGCGTAAAGCCAATTTTTCCCTACTGCAAAGGAATAAATTTAATTACTACCATGGTGGTTGTTAAACATTGAGAATGGTTGACAGCATTCTCAATCCCAATTAAGCATCATCATTAAACAAACCCATCAAAATTATCTTTATAGTAACATGTTGAGATTCACATGATAATCCAGGTACTAGATACTCAAGATGTCCATAACCGGGGACACGGCTAACCATGATTAGTTTATTACACTCTGCAGAGGTTGGCGCACTTTTCCCCACAAGACTCGATCGCCTCCGTTGGATTTCTCGCACTACATGGTGTTTGAGAAACGGATGACCGAGACACAGTCTTTCAGAAGCACTAGCACCTTACGTTGGGTAGACCGGTACACCTACTTCCCCCTACATCTACTAGTCTACCCTGTAAAAGTTTGCACGACTTAATCAACTATGCCAGAGCCCATAATGGCTTGTGGCTGCACACGGAAGTTTCTAGTATGAATAATCTTATGATCCCTTTGAGCCTGGGTGGCGGTCCAAAAGAAAAACAGGCAAGTCCTGATAGAAACTAGGTGCCTCAATCCACCCAGATGTGTGTTTAAGTTTCCACCTTAAGTAAACCATTAAAATTAACAAACTCACATCTGTCATGGATATCACTCACCCAATCCACGTCTACTACCATAGCATGACGTAATAGGCAAACGTAGAAGTAACTCCCAAAGGTTTCATAATAAACAGGTAATAGGTACTACCTCATCTACTTCCCATCCCACAATTTAATTAGATCCTAATCATGCAATGTGTGAGGATTGATCTAATGCAATAAAACTGGGTTGTAGAAAAGGTATGATCAAAGTGTTACTTGCCTTGCTGATGATCCGCGAAACCTAGAGATTTGAAGTAACAGGCGGTGCACTCCGGTTATTCTATCGCAGACAAACAAACAAGCATACAATAAGTACTCATCTAATGCACAGGTAAAACTCAAATAGAAGATCTAACCAGAAAGTTCAACTTAAGAACCCTGGTTTGCAAAAAGAATCAAATCGAACGAAGCAAAAGAAATCAAACGGCGAAAGAAATCAACTTCATTCTAGTAATCTGGATCTAGGTAAAATTTTACTGTAGCAAAAACTTGTTTAATTTGATTATTCGGAAAGAGGGTTTTGAGACGAAACTTCAGGCGCTTGAATCGCCTGATTCCGATAAACGAGCGAAAAGTTATACTAAAACGAAAATCGGATCAGAAATCGCGATCAGAAAATAACCCCGGAAAATCCGACGAAAACGAGAAACGACGAACAGAGAAGAAAAAAAATATTTTTTCCCTTTTTAAAAAAAACTGCATGGAAAACGAGGCGGCGGCGGTGAACCTCGGGCGACGTGCTCCGGCGGCGGCGGCGACGGGGCTGGGGCTAGGGTTAGGGTTTGGGGCGGCTGTGGCTGTGGCTCTCGGGCCCCCGGGGTGGCGGCTTATAAAGGCGCCCCAGGCGGATTCCCGCTCGGGTACGGCCCAAAGTCGGTTCCGTTTTTTTTAATAATTCCGCTCGGAAGAAACATAAAAAGAAATACTAAACGGACTCCACAAATCACGAAATAAATTTTGTCGGGTTCCTAAAATCAAGCCCGATAAAGTGAACATTTATTTGGGCCCAAACTACAACTTTGAAAAACGCGCATTTTTCCTAAATTCAAATAAAAATACTGTCGGTGTACTAAAGTAGGGGTACCTTAGTATCCCGAACTTGTGCACGGGCAGTCGCGGCACCCCGCGGCAAGGCTTGCCGAGCGACCGCCAAGATCCTCCATGGTTCCCTTGGAGCTATTCAAGAACAAAGTATCCAAGGCCCCGGCAAGAGGAGCTTGCCGGGAAGACCACTCGAAGCACAAAGACCCCGACAAGAGGAGCTTGCCGGGAAGGAGACAAGACCCCGGCAAGAGGAGCTTGCTGGGGAGGCCCACCAAGGCATCTCGAGAAGCTTGCTGCGACGCGCTGCGCGTCCCGGCAAGACCCGGTGAGCAACAAGCTCCCAGACGCGATAAGACAACATCCGCGGCAAGCTACTACTCCGCAGCCCGCGCTCCAGCTCACCCGCCAACGTGTCGCTCTGGGACCGCTCCTAGCGTACGTGGCGGGAGGCTGTGCAGCCAGGGGCATGCGGTGGCAAGCAGGCGCTGACAAGATAGCCATCATGGCAAACGGTGGCGCCCCTGACGGTCCCTTTCCGCACCGTCTAGGCGACACAGACAGGCATTTAATGCCTTTGTCCCATGCCGTCAGGGTTAGGTATGATACAACTGTAGTAAGCGGTGGCGCCAACTACCACCTCTTTTACCTTTTTACCCTCATCTCTGTTGCCACCTGTCGGTGACCCCTTTGACATATAAAAGGAGGCCCATGCGCAACAGTGGGGGCGACGGCCATTCTCGCGCTCGGTCTCGCTAGCCATCCGAGCGTACTGTAGCATTCATCGCTCCCAAGCAAGAACACAAATACAAACCAAAGCAGGAGTAGGGTTTTACGCATCCGTGCGGCCCGAACCTGGGTAAACCGATCGCGTGTGCTCGTGCGTTCGCCTCGATCTGCTCTTTGTGCACTCTCCGCCCCCTGCCGAACGGAAAGGGGCCCCGGTCCGCCGCGGTCCCATAGGTGTCCGAGGGATCAGCACCCCCGACATCTTTGCCGCGAGTGCTGAGTGCGGAACATCAGCAACCTGCAGGCGGTGCCGCGGCCGACAAGAAACCTTGTCGCAGAGCTAGTTGCAGCTCACTTAAGTTGTTGAGCGGACTCGAAACAACAGTAAGGGTGCAACTAGCTACGAGTTGGTTCCTCCGCGCACAGGTTCTCCATACAAGGGATGGCCGTTCAAGGAAGATAACTCTATAAATTTAATTGCTATGTTATTTCCTTTACTTGACTCCTTCCTTTGTATGTTTTTACTCTACGCTTATAGGGAACTTGCCGGCGCGGGCACGCTTGCCGCGAGTGCTGAGTGCGGAACGTCAGCAATCTGCGGGCGGTGCCGCGGCCGACAAGAAACCTTGTTGCAGAGCTAGTTGCAGCTCACTTAAGTCGTTGAGCGGACTCGAAACAATAGTAAGGGCGCAACTAGCTACAAGTTGGTTCCTCCGCGCACAGGTTTTCCATACAAGGGATGGTGTCGAGTAAAGGAAATAACATAGCAATTAGTACCAAGGATAGAATATATTACAAAATAGCTTGTCGCAGCTCTAACGGACTGTTTTTTGTAACATGATTGACAGCGACAAGGAAAGAAAAAGATGGATAGCCTAATCTACACGGTCGCCTTCGACCCTCCTAATTCCGCTCACCCTGTCCACAATAGGTGCGACAAGGGCCTTGAGCTCCTCAAGATCAGCATCTGGCGGCAAGCTTCGAAGGACGTTGGTGAGGCGGAGACCTGGGTTGCGGAAGGCCACCTTCATCAGCACCTTCTGGAGAGCTCCTGCGCAAATCCTGCGCGACTCGTCGGCAAGCTGCTTTGGGATCTGCTCCCGGAGTCGCTGGAGCGCCGTCGCCACGCCCTTGAAGAACAGAGTAAGCTTGGCGCTGGGTTGGTGGTTCTCGCCGGAGGAATACCCGAGATCCACCATCCCCAATTGCGCCAGCTCCTTGTCGACGTCTGCGGCGACGTTCACCAGACCCTCCGTCCAGTGCTCCACGTTCTCCGACAAGGTCTTCTGGGCGGCAGCAGCGTTCGCCAGCAGCACCTTGCCGGCCTCGACTTCTTCCTTCAAGGCCGCCTCTCGCTCCTTGGCGCTGTCCAGAGATTGCGTCAGCGCCGCCAGCTTCACTTCGAGATCAGCGTTGGAGTTCTTGGCGGCGTCCGGTTCCTTGCCCTTCTTGGCGAAAAGGGCCTGCAGCTCCGAGTAGCTGTTGGCGTCCCTCTCCCGCTCAAGCTTGAGCGCGACAAGCTCGTCGCTGGTCGCCTTGAGGCTCACCTCCACCTGCGTTACCTTTAGCTCCAGCTCGTTCTTGGCGGCCTCGGCGGCGTCTTCAGCTTGTTTAAGGGCCCCGCCAACTTCCCGCTCGCGCGCGACAAGTTCCTCCTCGTGGCTGTCGAGGTTGACCTTCCGCTGCGTCAAGTCACCCTCCTGCAAAGACAACTTCTCCGCCGCAAGCCGTTGGCGCTCTTCGACGTCGGCCTTCTCGAGGAGGAAGGCCTGCTGCGCTTCGGCAAGTTGCTCCTGCTCCTTTGCCAGGGAGAGGAGAGCTTCCTGGTTGGCGCCCCGGAGCTCTTCTGCGCGCTTCTTGATATCTGCGCCGGCCTTCGCAACGAGCGCTTCACGGGACTCCAGTTTGGCCTGCCGGGCGCGGTAGAGCGCCACTAGCTTTCGCAGCAGGCGCTCCTCTTCAGGTTCGCCGCTGCTGCTGCTTGGCGCATCGACCAGCTTCAGCACGGCGAAGGCAAGCACCTCCCCGTCAAGCATTTCTCCCTCGACCGGCGCCCTGGAGCCCGACGCCTAGGGGAGGTTGATGAAGATGTTGTCGCCGGCCTTCATGTAGACGCCAGGCTGGGGCTCTTCGGAGCCTGGCGCGGCGGCTGCGCCGGAGGAGTCAGTGGTAGGAGCGGCGCTTGGCGCTCCTGCGGCCTCCGGGTCGTCAGTACGACCGCCAGACTCCCCGCCCGCCTCCGCGGCGGCAGCCCTGGCGGCCTCCTCGCCAGCGCCGGCTGCGTCCTCGGCGGCGAACTTAGTCTCCATCGGCTCTACGGCAGATGGACCTGACGGCCAGAAGAGGGGAGAAAATTCAAGCAAAATTTGAACAAAATCCAAGGGAAAGATCAAGAAGAAGAAGAAGCCAAGGGGAGTTTGGAAGCGAGGGGGTTACCTGTGCCAGGGTCTGCAGCTGTGGTCTCCGTTGCCGGGGGCTCCTCCCTTGCCGGAGATCCTTCCCTTGCCGGGGGCTCCTCCCTTGCCGGAGATCCCTCCCTTGCCGGGGGCTCCTCCCTTGTCGGAGTCTCCTCCCTTGCCGGAGACCTCTCCCTCGCCGGAGGACTCTCCCTTGGCACTTCAGGGGCGACTTCTAGCCGCTCCTGTTGAGGCTTCTCCGCTCCTGCACAAATCAGCAAATATCAGCAAAGCAAAGCTCTTCATGCGCGCCTGACAGCGGGAAGAAAACAAGACACTTATGCTGGGGGCTGCTCTAAAGATCAGCCGCCGGGTCTGACGGGTTTGTCTCAGGCACGTCCCCTGTTGATGCAGTGGGTTCGTCCTCGATGACGATCACCGGCACCTTGGCTCTCTTTGCCGCTCTCTGCGCCAGAGTCCTAAAAAGGAACGGATACAGGGAAAGGCAAGTGAGAAGCAAGTAGAGACAAAAACAGCAGAAATCAAGGAACTGCAAGTACAATAAGAAGAACTTACTCCTCTTCTTCCTCGTCAGAGCTAAACACGGAGAAGTCAAAATCCGGCCCGCGCCTGGCGCGGGAAGCTGGAGGAGTAGGCTCCCTTGGTCGCTTGGCGGGAGCAGAAGCGGCAGTCCAGGAAGACCCCGCTCCAGTCGAAGCAGCAGCATGGGGCGCTCCCGCGGCAACGGTGCTTGCCGCAGTGGAGCGCGTCGTGCGGCGCGGCGACTGCTGGCCCGCCTGCCGCCTCGCTACGTTCCCGGCCTTGCGGAGACGCCTTCTTGGTGGGGACGGAGACGCTGCTGGCGGCGTGCTGTCGGAGGACGAAGTGGAGGAGGAATCGATCTCCAAAGAGCCGCTCGCATCATCGGCAGGCTCGCTCGATTCAGCGTCGTGCCCGGCAACCTGGCTCGGTTCGGCATCGCGCCCGGCAACCTCCTTCTTGCTGGCAAGATCCTTTTTGCCGGCCAGGTCTTCCCGCTCGGCACGGTTTGCCGCCTCTGCCGCCGCTGCCTCCTCCAAGGTGAAGCCGAACTCGCCCGCCGCGGCAACTACCGCTGCCTCTTCCAACCTGGTGGCGATGTACGCCAACTCCGCCTCGGTGGTGTCGCGGGTGAGGCAGTCCTTCTCGTCGCCGCGGATTGGCACTTCCACCAAGTCATCGAAGAATTGCTGCACCACCTCGTCTTCTGGCTCTTGCCAAGTTGGCACGATTCGGTGTGAATCGCACAGTGGCATCATCGCCCTGATGCGGTCGAGCACCGAATTGTTGCACAAAGGGACGACGCCCTGCGGCAACCTGAAGACCTCGGGGCGATCCGAATCGTACTTGAAGAGCTCCTGCAGTATTCCGTTGAGCTCAAGGACAGTAAAATTGTAGTTGAGGCCTGGGCGCAGCCTCATGATGTCTGCCGCGTTCTTGAACTCCCAAGCAGGCCTCCTCCATTCCTGCAGGGGGGCAATGCGGCGGCGAAGGAAGTCTGCGCCAACGGCCCCAACAGTGAGCCCGGCAAGCTTGAGGTGCTGGATCCTGGTGACGGCAATCCTTAGCCTGCTGTCCTCCGTGGCCACGTCACTCCAGTCACTGCCGCGTACTGCTGCTTCTTGGCGCCGGGCGATGAATGGCTGCGGGCTCTCCTCGACAATCCAGCACCAATCAGCCCTCCACTCCTCCCACTTGCCGCGGAATTCGCCCTCCAAGTAGGAATCCTTCTTGCCGGTCCTAGTGACCCAGGCAATTCCGCCAGACAAGGGCTCTCCCCTCTCTACTCGGGGAATGAAAAAGTGGCGAAAAAGGGCTACACTAGGGTGGACTCCGACAAAGTTCTCGCAGAGATGTGCGAAAACTGCCATGGTGAGGACGGCGTTGGGGGTGAAGTCGAGGAGGCAGAGATCGTATGTATTCATGATATCATAGAAGAACTCGGAAAAAGGTGGGAAGAGCCCGCAATAGAAGAAGACAGCGAAGAAAGGGTGCCCGTCCGGAGCCGTCGCGTGAGCAACGGCCGGCAGCACCCTGGTCCGCGGGTGAGCTCGCGTCTCCGTCACCCAAAAGAGGTAGTAGTACTCACGCAGCTCCTTGGCGCCGAGCTTGGGGGGGAAGATGGCTCGCTCACTCCGCATCGCCGCGAGCCGCTGCGCCTCGGTCGACTTCACGGTCTTCGCCTTGTCGGCTTTCGGAGCCATGTTGGAGGCAGTGGAGGAGGTCGACGGCGTTGGTGGTGCTGGTGGCAATGGGGGGGGGGGCAGGGCACTGCGCTCTGTGTGCTTTGGGAAGACGGAGGCGGGGCGGAGTTTTGCAAGATTGGAGCAGAATGGGGGTGAGTGGGCGCACTACCCCTGCTTCCCTTTGCTTATGAAGGGGGAGGTGGCGGACGTTCCGCCTTTCCTGACAATGAAACCGCCCCCTTTACCACGATGTGACGCATGCGCGCGTGGCTTGGCCCCGCGCACGCCGCCCACGTCACGCACGATGCCGCGTTCGACGCGTGCCGCTCGGGGAGGGCGTGGTGGATGCGGAGTCAGGTACGGCGTGACCCAGGCCGCGCGTGCCCGTGCACTGTTTTGGGCCTGGCCCAACAGCGCTCGGCACCGTGTATGGCCCAGGCCCGGGGGCTCCTGTCGGTGTACTAAAGTAGGGGTACCTTAGTATCCCGAACTTGTGCACGGGCAGTCGCGGCACCCCGCGGCAAGGCTTGCCGGGCGACCGCCAAGATCCTCCGTGGTTCCCTTGGAGCTATTCAAGAACAAAGTATCCAAGGCCCCGGCAAGAGGAGCTTGCCGGGAAGGAGACAAGACCCCGGCAAGAGGAGCTTGCCGGGGAGGCCCACCAAGGCATCTCGAGAAGCTTGCTGCGACGCGCTGCGCGTCCCGGCAAGACCCGGTGAGCGACAAGCTCCCGGACGCGACAAGACAACATCCGCGGTGAGGCGCTCGCCGCGGCAAGCTACTACTCCGCAGCCCGCGCTCCAGCTCACCCACCAACGTGTCGCTCTGGGACCGCTCCTAGCGTACGTGGCGGGAGGCTGTGCAGCCAGGGGCATGCGGTGGCAAGCAGGCGCTGACAAGATAGCCATCGTGGCAAACGGTGGCGCCCCTGACGGTCCCTTTCCGCATCGTCTAGGCGACACAGACAGGCATTTAATGCGTTTGTCCCCTGCTGTCAGGGTTAGGTATGATACAACTGTAGTAAGCGGTGGTGCCAACTACCACCTCTTTTACCTTTTTACCCTCATCTCTGTTGCCACCTGTCGGTGACCCCTTTGACATATAAAAGGAGGCCCATGCGCAACAGTGGGGGCGATGGCCATTCTCACGCTCAGTCTCGCTAGCCATCCGAGCGTACTGTAGCATTCATCGCTCCCAAGCAAGAACACAAATACAAACCAAAGCAGGAGTAGGGTTTTACACATCCGTGCGGCCCGAACCCCGGGTAAACCGATCGCGTGTGCTCGTGCGTTCGCCTCGATCTGCTCTTTGTGCACTCTCCGCCCCCCTGCTGAACCGAAAGGGGCCCCGTTCCGCCGCGGTCCCATAGGTGTCCGAGGGATCAGCACCCCCGACAAATACCGAAAAACACCGAAATAAATCTTATTTGATTTTTTTTATTAAATCCTCAATATTTCTACTTTGGGAAAGTCATTTTATTACCTCTCTCATATTTTTGTAATAGAAATAATTTATGATAAAATAAATAAAATCAAATGATCCTGTTTACATAATTTGAGAAAACTCAAATACGTAAATAACGAAATCCCCAACTCTCTCCGTGGGTCCTTGAGTTGCTTAGGATTTTCTAGGATCAAAACCAAAAGCAAAATAAAATATGATATGCATGTTGACCTAATGTATAACATTCCAAATTCAAAATTTGGGATGTTACAAACCTACCCCCCTTAAGATGAATCTCGCCCTCGAGATTCGGGTTGGCTAGAAAATAGGTGAGGGTGGTCTTTGAGCAAATCTTCCTCACGCTCCCAGGTGGCTTCATCCTCCGTGTGGTGACTCCACTGAACTTTACAAAACTTGATAACCTTACTGCGAGTGACTCGACTGGCAAACTCGAGAATTTTGACTGGTTTCTCCTCATAGGTCAAATTGTTATCCAACTGAATTGCTTCCAATGGCACTGTGTCTCTCAAAGGTATGTCAGCCATCTCTGCGTGGCACTTCTTCAACTGAGAAACGTGGAACATCATGAACTCTTGACAATCCTTCTGGCAATTCCAACTTGTAGGCCACTTCTCCCATACGCTCCAAAACTCGATATGGCCCTACAAATCGTGGTGCTAACTTCCCCTTAACTCCAAAGCGCTTAATCCCTCAAAGTGGGGATACTCGAAGATAAGCTCTGTCTTCGACTTCGTAAACTGTCTCCTTGCGTTTAGAATCTGCGTAGCTCTTCTGCCTGGACTGGGCTACCTTGAGCCTATCGCGAATCAACTTCACCTTTTGTTCAGACTCTTTAGTCAGATCTGGTCCAAACAACTGGCGGTCTCCAACTTCGTCCCATGACAATGGTGTCCTGCACCTCCTTCCATACAAAGCTTCGAAAGGGGCCATCTTCAAACTGGTCTGATAGCTATTATTGTAGGAGAACTCTGCATATGGCAAATTATCATCCCAACTAGATCCATAATCTAGCGCACAAGCTCTCAGCATATCCTCCAAAATCTGATTGACTCTCTCGGTCTGTCCATTTGTCTGTGGATGAAAAGCTATACTAAATTCTAGCCTAGTACCCAAAGTCTCATGCAACTGCTTCCAGAACTTCGAGGTAAACTGGGTTCCTCTATCTGATACGATACTCCTCGGAACTCCATGCAAACATACGATCCTGGGCATGTATATCTTTGCCAACTTAGCACTGGTGTAAGTGGTCTTTACTGGGATGAAATGAGCTACTTTCGTCAATCGATCAACTACAACCCAAATCGAGTCATAGCCTAACGAGTCCTTGGTAATCCCGTGATAAAATCCATGCCTAGCTTATCCCACTTCCATTCGGGTATCGGCAATGGTTGCAACAATCCTGCTGGCTTCTGATGCTCTGCCTTTACTCTGTGACATACGCCACAAACTGCTACATACTCCGCAATATCCTTCTTCATTCCGGTCCACCAGAAAATATCCTTCAAATCCAAATACATCTTGGTATTTCCTGGGTGAATCGAATACGGTGAATCATGTGCCTCTTGCAGAATCAACTTTCTGATCTCCGGGTCATTGGGCACATAAACACGGTATTCAAACCATAGGGTGTCGTGCTCATCCTCACGAAATCCTTTAGCTTTTCCTTTGCTCAGTTTCTCCTTTATAGAAGCAATCTCCTTGTCAGATTTCTGAGCCTCTCTAATTTTATCCATCAATGTTGACTGAATCTCCAATGCTGCCACATAGCCTCTCGGAACTATCTCCAAACTTAGTTCACGAAGGTTTTCTGCTAACTCCTTGGGTATTTCTTCCGTCTTTAATGTATTGACATGGCTCTTACGGCTTAATGCGTCAGCTACTACATTAGCCTTTCCGGGATGGTAATGCAATCTCATATCATAATCCTTGATGAGCTCCAACCATCTCCTTTGTCTGAGGTTCAATTCCTTCTGCGTGAAAATGTACTTCAAACTCTTGTGATCCGTGTACACCTCACAATGATTTCCAATGAGGAAATGTCTCCACGTCTTCAATGCATGCACTACGGCTGCTAACTCCAAATCATGCATGGCATAATTCAATTCATGAGGCTTCAGTTGTCGTGAAGCATACGAAACAACTCTCCCTTCCTGCATAAGCACTGCTCCAAGTCCTCGACGTGAAGCGTCACAATACACCTCATAATCCTTGGTCTGATATGGCAAAATCAACACCGGTGAGGTAACCAAGCGTTTCTTCAACTCCTGGAAACTAGCCTCACACTCCTCAGTCCATTTGAACTTAGTATCCTTCTTCAACAACTCCGTCATAGGCTTCGCAATCTTTGAAAAGTTCTCAATAAACCTCCGGTAGTATCCTGCGGGTCCAAGAAAACTCCGGATCTCTCCAACTGTTGTTGGTGCTTCCCACTTGGTCACGGTATCAACTTTAGTGGGATCTACTGCTATACCTTCTCCAGATATAACGTGTCCGAGGAATCCTACTTCCTTCAACCAAAACTCACATTTGCTGAACTTGGCATATAATTGATGTTCTCTGAGCTTTCCAAGTACCAAACGCAAATGCTCCTTATGCTCCTCTTCATTCTTTGAGAATACCAGAATATCATCGATGAAAACCACGATGAACTTATCCAAAAACTCCATAAACACTTTGTTCATCATGTTCATAAAATAGGCAGGTGCGTTAGTCAGTCCAAATGACATAACGGTATACTCATACAGCCCATATCTTGTGGTGAATGCTTTCTTAGGTATGTCCTGCTCTCGAATGTTCAACTGATGGTACCCTGATCGCAAATCGATCTTGGAAAACACTTTATCCCCTTGCAATCGATCAAACAGGTCATTGATCATTGGTAGTGGGTACTTGTTTTTGATTGTTACTTCGTTCAATCCTCGATAATCAACAACCATTCTTAACGATCCATCCTTCTTCTCCACTAGAAGTACTGGTGATCCCCAAGGCGAAGAACTTGGGCGAATGTAACCTTTATCCAGTAACTCCTTAATCTGCTTCTTAATCTCCACCAAATCCTTAGCGGGCATCCTATACGGTCTCTTTGATATTGGCCCAGTGCCTGGCAATAGCTCAATCAAAAACTCAATATCTCTATCTGGTGGTATGCCTGGCAACTCTTTTGGAAATACATCAGGAAAATCCTTTACCACTGGTACTTCCTCTTGCACAACTCCTGATAAGGAATTTACTTGTGTCCTGTTTGGCATATGCCGGGATACATACTTGATCCTTCTTCCTTCTGGCGTTGTGAGCAAAATTGACTTACTAGCACAATCGATGTTTCCTCCATACATCGACAGCCAATCCATACCAAGAATCACATCTAGGCCTTGAGATTCCAGAATAATCAAATCTGTTGGGAAAACATGCCGTCATATACTTAATGGCACTTGAAAACATCCTTGACTGGCCATGTACTCTGCTCCTGGTGAGCTTACTAGCATAGGTGTTTTAAGAACCCTAGTGGGTAGGCTATACTTTTCCACAAATCCCCTTGATATGTATGAATGCGATGCACCAGTATCAAAAAGAACGAGTGTAGTAAATGACTTCACCAAAAACTTACCTATTATTGCATCGGACTGAGCTTCAACCTCCTCCACATTAACGTGGTTCACCTGTCCCCTGTTGAAAGGGTTCGGCTTCTTTCCAGAGTTTCCATTGCGGTTTGGGCCTTCAGGACATTCATTGGCATAATGTCCGGTCTTCGAACACTTAAAACAAGTGACTTGACTCAGGTCCTTCTTGGCTGGGGTCGATGGGGCGTTGCGGTTCTGTCCATTGCTTCCTCCATTCCCATTACCATTCTTGGTGCCATTGTGATTGTGCGAGCTACCTACTCCATGGGTATGCTGAAAATGTACTCCCGGTCTAGGGGTAAAACGTGGCTTCTGGTGAGCTCCTGAATTATACTTTCCTTGTCCATACTTCCTCTTGCGGTTCTCAATTTGCTGCTGCTTCCCTTCAATCATAAGAGCACGATCTACCAACTCCTGGTAGTTGTTGAAGGTGGCTACCATCATCTGCATGCTCAACGCATCATTAAGTCCTTCCAGGAATTTCTCCTGCTTAGCTGCATCCGTAGCAACGTCATCTGGGGCATAACGTGCTAGCTTACTAAACTCCTCCACATACTGGCCAACTGTCCGTCCTCCTTGGCGCAAGTTACGAAACTCACGCTTCTTCATGGCCACTGCTCCTACTGAAACATGGGCAGTACGAAAAGCCTGCTGAAACTGGTCCCATGTGACAGTATCGACTGGGAAGGTGGCTGTGAAATTCTCCCACCATGATGCTGCGGGTCCTTCTAACTGATGTGCGGCAAACTTCACCTTCTCCGCATATGTGCATCCTGCTGTGGTCAACTCCCTAGCTGTCTTGCGGAGCCAATCATCTGCTACTATCGGCTCGGTGCTACTGGAAAACACCGGCGGATTCAGCCTAAGAAAACGGGCTAAGTGGTCAACAGGTGGTGGTGGTGGTGGTGGATTGTTGTTGTTGTTCCCCTGATTCTGATTCTGAACTAGCAACTGCATCAAAGTGTTCTGCTGCTGGATCAACTGGGTGAGCTCCGGCGGAAAGGCTAATCCGGGGTCACGTCTCGGAGGCATCTGAGGGTTTAGAAAAGATGAGATATAAGAATAGAGGGGGTCTAAAGAGAAAACACTACCCATATGCACATGAGGCAAAGCACACAATTCACTCATTCAATCAAACAAAGGCATACAATCGATCTAGCTATCGCAAAAGTGCTCGGACTACTAAATTTACATGGTGGACTTCTACTACTGGTGAGGTGGTCTACTAGAAATATTCTTTGTAGACTCCATGATATCGGCTCCAGCTTCATCAACATAGTTATCATCGCTACTATCTGCTTCCGAGTCGGTGCCGTCGATGATGATGTAGCCTTCCAGGCTAATCTCCTTGGGTTCTTCGTCTTCATCTACTGGTGTCGGGTCTCCCATAAATATCCCAATCTTCTTGATCAGGTCGTCATTCTTCTCCACCAATACTTCAATTTCTTCTTCATAACCTTCACGTGTAGCCTTGAGTTCTTCCTCCAGTTCCTTGATTCTAGTCTTAGCCTTCTTCAGATCTATCATGTCGGCGCACATCTGATTCTCCTGTCGTCGAATGTGCTGGTTTAACTCCTGTATAAAAGCTGCAATTGATCTATCCTTCCTGGTGTTGATCATCTCCCAGTGTTCATCTCGGCGTCCGCAAATCTGGTAGATAGTATCCTTGAGATCCTTGCGGTAGACTTCTCCAATGCATCCCATGGCAATGTGAGCTGCCATACTCTTTCCTAGACTCCAAGTTGGTGCGTCAAAAGAAAACTCTATGGGCTCAGTGACTGGCATGAATGTCCTTCCTGGAACTTGAACTTGAATCATCACGCACTCTTCTTCAGGTAAAGTGGCGTTGTAGGTTCCCATGAAGCTTGGTACTCCTATGTTCAGGTATCTAGTGACTTCCTTCAAGTGGCATCCAAAGGGTGTATCTTCATCTGGTTGTGTGAACTTGTTCCTCGCATCCACCATCCAAAAGAGTAGAAAAGATGAGAAGTCAGAAGAGAAGAGAGTGAATAGTGGTCTAGGTCTTTTAGCTTAGTGGTCGTGTCCTACAGTCAGCGTGTGCTCTGATACCATCTCTGTAGCGACCAGACCTCAAACAGTCTGATCTCTATGCTCTGGTGTCATCCCTGGATCAGTAATGCTGACACCACATAGTACTCGGAGGATTTATAGCAGAGTAGCAATCACACACTTATTACATCGAGTGTCTCAAAAGAGAACTTATTACAATAAATATGGCTTAGGGCCATCTAATAACGATAATAGTGGAAGGCTTGGAAGATAAGTGAGTCCATCAACTCCAACGGCATCACTGAGTATAGAACCATGACCTAAAACTCCTTAATCGTCGTCTGAAAAGTCTGCAACATTAACGTTGCAGCCTGAGAACGGGTCAGCACATGGAATATGCTGGCAAGGTAACACATAGAGAGTAATGAAATGCAACAGCTATACTATATGCATATTTGGCTGGTGGAAAGCTCTATGGTTACAGTTTTGCATAAAGCCAATTTTTCCCTACTGCAAAGGAATAAATTTAATTACTATCATGGTGGTTGTTAAATATTGAGAATGGTTGACAGCATTCTCAATCCCAATTAAGCATCATCATTAAACAAACCCATCAAAACTATCTTTATAGTAACATGTTGAGATTCACATGATAATCCAGGTACTAGATACTCAAGATGTCCATAACCGGGGACACGGCTAACCATGATTAGTTTATTACACTCTGCAGAGGTTTGCGCACTTTTCCCCACAAGACTCGATCGCCTCCGTTGGATTTCTCGCACTACATGGTATTTGAGAAATGGATGACCGAGACACAGTCTTTCAGAAGCGCTAGCACCTTACGTTGGGTAGACCGGTACACCTACTTTCCCCTACATCTGCTAGTCTACCCTGTAAGAGTTCGCACGACTTAATCAACTATGCCAGAGCCCATAATGGCTTGTGGCTGCACATGGAAGTTTCTAGTATGAATAATCTTATGATCCCTTTGAGCCTGAGTGGCAGTCCAAAAGAAAAACAGGCAAGTCCTGATAGAAACCAGGTGCCTCAATCCACCCAGATGTGTGTTTAAGTTGCCACATTAAGTAAACCATTAAAATTGACAAACTCACATCTATCATGGATATCACTCACCCAATCCACGTCTACTAGCATAGCATGGCGTAATAGGAAAACGTAGAAGTAACTCCCAAACGTTTCATAATAAACAGGTAATAGGTACTACCTCATCTACTTCCCATCCCACAATTTAATTAGATCCTAATCATGCAATGTGTGAGGATTGATCTAATGCAATAAAACTGGGTTGTAGAAAAGGTATGATCAAAGTGTTACTTGCCTTGCTGATGATCCGCGAAACCTAGAGATTCGAAGTAACAGGCGGCGCACTCCGGGTATTCTATCACAGACAAACAAACAAGCATACAATAAGTACTCATCTAATGCATAGGTAAAACTCAAATAGAAGATCTAACCAGAAAGTTCAACTTAAGAACCCTAGTTTGCAAAAAGAATCAAATCGAACGAAGCAAAAAAAATCAAACGGCGAAAGAAATCAACTTCGTTCTAGTAATCTGGATCTAGGTCAAATTTTACTGTAGCAAAAACTTGTTTAAGTTGATCATTCGGAAAGAGGGTTTCGAGACGAAACTCCAGGCGCTTGAATCGCCTAATTTCGATAAACGAACAAAAAGTTATACTAAAACGAAAATCGGATCAGAAATCGCGATAAAAAAATAACCGCGGAAAATCTGACGAAAACGAGAAACGACGAGCAGAGAAGAAAAAAAAAATTTTCCCTTTAAAAAAAAACTACACGGAAAACGAGGCGGCGGCGGCGAACCTCGGGCGACGCGCTCCGTCGGCGGCGGCGGGGCTGGGGCTAGGGCTAGGGTTTGGGGCGGCTGTGGGTTGTGGCTCTCGGGCCCCCGGGGTGGCGGCTTATAAAGGCGCCCCGGGCGGAGTCCCGCTCGGGTACGGCCCAAAGTCGGTTCCGTTTTTTTAATAATTCCGCTCGGAAGAAAAATAAAAAGAAATACTAAACGGACTCCAAAAATCACGAAATATATTTTGCCGGGTTCCTAAAATCAAGCCCGATAAAGTGAGCATTTATGTGGGCCCAAACTACAACTTTGAAAAACGCGCATTTTTCCTAAATTCAAATAAAAATACCGAAAAACTCCGAAATAAATCTTATTTGATTTTTTTTTATTAAATCCTCAATATTTCTATATTTTGGGAAAGTCATTTTATTCCCTCTCTCATATTTTTGTAATAGAAATAATTGATGATAAAATAAATAAAATCAAATGATCATGTTTACATAATTTGAGAAAACTCAAATACGTAAATAACGAAATCCCCAACTCTCTCCGTGGGTCCTTGAGTTGCTTAGGATTTTCTAGGATCAAAACCAAAAGCAAAATAAAATATGATATGCATGTTGACCTAATGTATAACATTCCAAATTCAAAATTTGGGATGTTACATACATCATTGGGAAATAATATATAGCGTTGAGCTCCATGTTTAAGTAGAGATTACAGCGGGTAAGAGAGAGGTTACACCGCTGCATAGAGGGGGCAAGAGTTGGTGATGATGGCGGTGAAGTTGTTGGTGAAGATTGCGGTGATGATGATGGCCCCCGGTGGCACTCCGGTGCCACCGGAAGCGAGGGGGAGAGGGCCCCCCTTCTTATTCTTCTTCCTTGACCTTGTTCCTAGATGGGAGAAGGGTTTCCCCTCTGGTCCTTGGTCTCCATGGCATGGGAGGGGCGAGAGCCCCTCCGAGATTGGATCTGTCTCTCTGTCTCTCTCTGTTTTTGCGTTCTCCGATTCTACCCTTTCACTGTTTCTTATATTCCCGGAGATCCGTAACTACGATTGGGCTGAAATTTTAACACGATCTCTATCCGGATATTAGCTTTCTTGTGGCGAAATAAGGGCATCAACCGCCTTACGGGGTGGCCACGAGGGTCAGGGGGGCGCGCCCCTGCCTCGTGGCCCCCTCAGGCATCGTCTTGTGTGAATTTTTCTTCCCAAAAATCACATATATTCCAAAAAAAATATCCGTCAGTTTTTATCCCGTTTGGACTCCGTTTGATATGGATATTCTGCAAAACAAAAAACATGCAACAAACAGGAACTGGCACTGGGCACTGGATCAATATGTTATTCCCAAAAATAGTATTAAAAGTTGCCAAAATTATTTGAAAGTTGTGGAATATTGGCATGGAACAATCAATAATTATAGATATGATGGAGACGTATCAGCATCCCCAAGCTTAATTCCTGCTCGTCCTCGAGTAGGTAAATGATAAAAAAGATAATTTTGGATGTGGAATGCTACCTAGCATAATCTTGATCACATATCTAATCATGGCATGAATATGAAGACACGAGTGATTCAAAGCAATAGTCTATCATTTGACATAAAAACAATAATACTTCAAGCCTACTAATAAAGCAATCATGTCTTTTCAAAATAACATGGCCAAAGAAAGTTATCCCTACAAAATCATATAGTCTGGCTATGCTCCATCTTCACCACACAAAATATTCACATCATGCACAACCTCGATGACAAGCCAAGCAATTGTTTCATACTTTTCACGTTCTCAAACCTTTTCAACTTTCACGCAATACATGAGCGTGAGCCATGGACATAGCACTATAGGTGGAATAGAATGGTGGTTGTGGAGGAGACAAAAAGGAGAAGATAGTCTCAAATCAACTAGGCGTATCAACGGGCTATGGAGATGCCCATCAATATATATCAATGTGAGTGAGTAGGGATTGCCATGCAATGGATGCACTAAGAGCTATAAGTGTATGAAAGCTCAGACTAGAAACTAAGTGGGTGTGCATCCAACTTGCTTGCTCATGAAGACCTCGGGCATTTGAGGAAACCCATCATCGGAATATACAAGCCAAATTCTATAATGAAAAATCCCACTAGTATATGAAAGTGATAACTCAACAGACTCTCTATATGAAGAACATGGTGGTACTTTGAAGCACAAGTGTGGTAAAAGGATAGTAACATTGCCCCTTCTCTCTTTTTCTCTCATTTTTTTATTTTTATATTTTTTGGGCCTTCTCTCTCTTTTTTTGGCCTTTCTCTTTTTTTATTTTTTTCGTCCGGAGTCTCATCCCGACTTGTGGGGGAATCATAGTCCCCATCATCCTTTCCTCAGTGGGGCAATGCTCTAATAATTATGATCATCACACTTTTATTTACTTACAACTCGATATTACAACTCGATACTAGAACAAAAATATGACTCTATATGAATGCCTCCGGTGGTGTACCGGGATGTGCAATGATCTAGCGTAGCAATGACATCAAAAAACGGACAAGCCAGGAAAACATCATGCTAGCTATCTTACAATCATTTAAAGCAATATGACAATGAATGCTCAAGTCATGTATATGATGATGATGGAAGTTGCATGGCAATATATCTCGGAATGGATATGGAAATGCCATGATAGGTAGGTATGGTGGCTGTATTGAGGAAGGTATATGGTGGGTTTAAGGTACCGGCGAAAGTTGCACGGTACTAGAGAGGCTAGCAATGGTGGAAGGGTGAGAGTGTGTATAATCCATGGACTCAACATTAGCCATAAAGAACTCACATACTTATTGCAAAAGTCTATTAGCTATCGAAACAAAGTACTACACGCATGCTCCTAGGGGGATAGATTGGTAGGAAAAGACCATTGCTCGTCCCCGGCCGCCACTCATAAGGAAGACAATCAATAAATAAAGTATGCCCCGACTTCATCACATAACGGTTCACCATACGTGCATGCTACGGGAATCACAAACCTCAACACAAGTATTTCTACAATCCACAACTACCCACTAGCATGACTCTAATATCACCATCTTTATATTGCAAAACTATTGC
Source organism: Triticum monococcum (assembly GCA_034509565.1). Lineage (NCBI taxonomy): Eukaryota > Viridiplantae > Streptophyta > Magnoliopsida > Poales > Poaceae > Triticum > Triticum monococcum. Next base: position 415,780,524 of record CM067845.1, read on the forward strand.
AAGGAATCAAACATATCATATTCAGTGATCTACAAGTTTTATGTAGGATTTTATGACTAACCATGTGAATGACCAATTCCTGTCATCTCTCTAAATAGATATAAGTGAAGCAAGAGAGTTTAATTCTTTCTACAAAAGATATGCCCGTGTTCTAACAAATATAAGTGAAGCAAAAGAGCATTCTACAAATGGCGGTTTTCTATATAAAGAGAAACATGCAATCCAAACTTCAAATGATATAAGTGAAGCACATGAAGCATTCTATAAAGCCATACTCAAAAGATATAAGTGAAGTGCAATGAGCATTCTATAAATCAACCAAGGACTATCTCATACCAGCAAGGTTCATAAAAGAAAAATGAAAACTAAATGCAAAAGACGCTCCAAGATCTACACATATCACATGAATGAAACGAATCCGAAAACATACCGATACTTGTTGAAGAAAGAGGGGATGCCTTCCGGGGCATCCCCAAGCTTAGACGGTTGAGTTTCCTGGAATATTTACTTGGGGTGCCTCTGGCATCCCCAAGCTTGAGCTCTTGCCTCTCTTCCTTCTTCTCACATCGATACCTTCTCGATCATCGAACACTTCATCCACACAAAACTTCAACAGAAAACTCGGTAAGATCCGTTAGTATAATAAAGCAAATCACAACTCTAAGTACTGTTGCAAACCAATTCATATTTTGTTTTTGCATTGTGTCTACTGTAATATGACTTTTCCATGGCTTAATCCACTGATATAAATTGATAGTTTCATCAAAACAAGCAAACTATGCATCAAAAACATAATTTGTCTAAAACAGAACAGTCTGTAATAATCTGAACATTCACCATACATCTGTTACTCCAAAAGTTCTACTGAAATTAGGAAAAATAAACAATTTTTATAGAAAGACAGTGCAAAAAGAATCAGAACCATTTGACGTTCCAGTAAAAAATGTAAGATCGCGCACTACAGCCAAAGTTTCTGTCCTGCACCGTACAAACCAACAAGCACCTAAAACATCCTAAAGGCAAACCTTGGCACATTACTTTTATAATACAATGGAATTGTATAAGGGGATAATTATTTTTGTTGAAAAGTTTCTGTAATCAAGATTCACAAAGTTTCCGTGAGCATGAACAAAGTTCAAGGCTAGCTCCCACTTTAACAATGCTTGTCTTTCTCACTTTCGCTTTTCTTTTTGAAAAGGTTTTGGGTTCCCCTCTTTATTTTTTTTTATTTTTTAAACTATATGAAAGCACTCAACAGAAATAAATGACTCTCTAAAACTTCCGAGTTGTCTCCCTGGCAGCGCTTTCTTTAAAGCCATTAAGCTAGGCATATAGTGCTAAAGTAGTGAATCCACCTGGATCCCAAGGTATATCAAAGCCAATTTTAATCAGCAATGATTTGTAATTTAGTAGTGAGCACAAAGCAACGTATATCATGTAATGACAAAGTCTAACTCTCTTCCTATGCATCGGCATCTCATAAAAGAACAATTCATGCACACATAGTAAAGGCCAATGCATACTATAAACAGTTTCTTGCAATTTTATCGTATTGGAAACATAGAGAGCTGGAGATATAGTTCCTCTCTCATAATAATTGCAAGTAGGAGCAGCAAGCACATGCATATTATATCTATCAAAATCATCATGTGTAGTAGTAAAAGGCAACCCATCAATATAATCCTTAACAAGCACAAACTTCTCCGATATAGTGTAGTTTGGATAATTCAAAAACATAATAGGAGTATCATGTGTGGGTGCAATAGCAATAATTTCATGTTTAACATAAGGAACTATAGCAAGTTCATCTCCATAAGCATAATTCATATTGGCATCTTGGCCACAAGCATAGCAAGCATCATCAAAAAGGGATATTTCAAAAGAACCAACGGGATCATAGCAATTATCATAGCATTCATCCTTCGGTAAGCACGAACGGAAATTAAACAATGTATGAGTTGAAGAGTTACTCTCATTAGAAGGTGGGCACGGGTGATCAATCCGCTCTTCCTTCTTTTGTTCTTCGCTCTCCTCCTCATCTTTTTCATCCAATGAGCTCACAGTTTCATCAATTTCTTCTTCCATAGACTCCTGCAAAATATTAGTCTCTTCTTGGACAACGGAGACTTTCTCAATAAGTGCATTAATATAGGAATTATATTCTTAATTATCATAGCAATATTTCAATATAGCCAAATTTTCAGGCCTATAAACATCATCATCAAAAGCTTCATACTTTTCAAACAAAGATTCAATTTCATAAGCACCCTTAAAACCAACAAATTCTTCTATTTGTTCCACATCATAGTAATCATATATACCATTAGCATAAGAAGCTAGGGTTTAATTATCATTAAATTTGCATGAAAAGGGAAGGTGTGGAGCCTTCATCCTAGAGCAACAAGTATAGTCATAACTCAAGCATACTTGCCGAGCATACCACTTCAATATATAAATTTGATCCCATAATAGTTTCCCTTTATGTGTCAAGCGATAATCCCTAAAGTATTCACGTTGATCCAACGTTACTCCCATTACCAAATTGAATGGGGTTTTCTCAGGATTATCAAAGTAGTACATAATTTGTGTCACATAACGAGCATTGAGGGTTTTAGGAGGTTCCTCATCTCCATGAGTAGCAAGTACACCTAATTTTTTTTGTATTTTGTGTTCCATATCCATAACTAAAGATAGAGAACAACTGAGAACAGCAAATAAAAATTACTTAGTGATAAAGCAAACAAGCACACACGAGAACATTCACCCCACGCTATTGCTCCCCGGCAACGGCGCCAGAAAAAGGTCTTGATAACCCACAAGTATAGGGGATCGCAACAGTTTTCGACAAGTAAGAGTGTCGAACCCAACGAGGTGCTAAAGGTAGAACAAATATTCCCTCAAGTCCTATCGACTACCAATACAACACTACGCACGCTTGACATTCGCTTTACCTAGAATAAGTATGACATTAGAAGTACTTTGTAGGTGTTGTTGGATAGGTTTGCAAGATAATAAATAGCGCGTAAATAAAAAGTAGGGGCTGTTTAGGTAAAGACACAACTAAGTTAATTTTAGTAAAGAGCTTTTTGTTACGAGAAAGTTATTTGTCCCTAGGCAATCGATAACTAGACCGGTAATCATTATTGCAATTTTATTTGAGGGAGAGGCATAAGCTAACATACTTTATCTACTTGGATCATATGCACTTATGCTTGGAACTCTAGCAAGCATCCTCAACTACTAAAGATCATTAAGGTAAAACCCAACCATAGCATTAAAGCATCAAGTCCTCTTTATCCCATACGCAACAACCCCCTTTCTCGGGTCTGTGTTTCAGTCACTCACACAACCCACTATAAGCGAATCATGAACGCATTGCAACACCCTACAGCGGGGATCCCTCAATCTTGCGCGACGCGGAGAGCACCATAGGATAGCACCAATAATAAAACATGCAACTCAAACCAATCTTGATCATCAAATAGCCCATAGGACAAAACGGATCTACTCAAACATCATAGGATAGCCATACATCATTGGGAAATAATATATAGCATTGAGCACCATGTTTAAGTAGAGATTACAGCGGGTAAGAGAGAGGTTACACTGCTGCATAGAGGGGGCAAGAGTTGGTGATGATGGCGGTGAAGTTGTTGGTGAAGATTGCGGTGATGATGATGGCCCCCGATGGCACTCCGGTGCCACCGGAATCGAGGGGGAGAGGGCCCCCCCCCTTCTTATTCTTCTTCCTTGACCTCCTCCCTAGATGGGAGAAGGGTTTCCCCTCTGGTCCTTGGTCTCCATGGCATGGGAGGGGCAAGAGCCCCTCCGAGACTAGATCTATCTCTCTATCTCTCTCTGTTTTTGCGTTCTTTGATTCTACCCTTTCACTGTTTCTTATATTCCCGGAGATCCGTAACTCCGATTGGGCTGAAATTTTAACACGGTCTCTATTCGGATATTAGCTTTCTTGTGGAGAAATAAGGGCATCAACCACCTTACGGGGTGGCCACGAGGGTCAGGGGTGCGGCCCCCTGCCTCGTGGCCCCCTCGGGCATCGTCTCGCGTGGATTTTTCTTCCCAAAAATCACATATATTCCAAAAAAATCTCCATCAGTTTTTATCCCGTTTGGACTCCGTTTGATATGGATATTCTGCGAAACAAAAAACATGCAACAAACAGGAACTGACACTGGGCACTGGATCAATATGTTAGTCCCAAAAATAGTATTAAAAGTTGTCAAAAGTATATGAAAGTTGTAGAATATTGGCATGGAATAATAAAAAATTATAGATACGATGGAGATGTATCACATTGCGATAGAGTAGAATGATAGTACTTGAATTTGAAAACATGCTATCATGAATGGAATAGGTACTGAAAAACAGGAACGCATGACATATTTACATGCATGATCAGCATGCTAAGCACATGGCATTGCAACAGAGTAGATACACTCCAGGACATTATATGCATGTTGTACCCATATCACGGGCCAAGTTAGAGCAAGGACCTTGTGGGGTGAAGAGGATTCAACATCTTTCTGCAAGTCTTCTGAAGATCTGCCTTTACATGTTCCATCATATTGGGTATCATTGACATCAAGTTTATTGGCCTTTACATTGCTCGGTGAGGTTCTTGTGGATATATCAGTGTGTGCAATTATATCTGACATGCATGGAAGACAATTAGTAGTTAGATTTATGTAATGAGTGCCTGTAGGAGATGACATAAATAGTAGGACTGGGGTTAACTAGCAGCAACATGTCTCAAAAACTAAAGGGAGAACACAGATGAAAGCTACAGAATATGTATCGTTTGTACTTGAAATTAACTAGATGGCACACAAAAGTATTAAAGCACAACATAGGTAATACTAGAAGTGGTATAGTACTATAATCACCAGCCTGTGGGATAGCATTGGCTGATGGATGATAACTATGGGACAGCGCTACCTAAAGAACAAGTATCTTAGCTGAACCATGGAACAACGTTAACTCCTGAACAAGACCCATAAGAGATCAGCATGAATATATAGTGAAATGTGATAATCTATTTTCCATGCTTAGATGAATAACAAAGCCATAAATGTTGCACACAAGTAAGATGAGGGTACAACCTATCTGGCTGCCATCCATAGGAGTGAGCATCATGTGCTGACTTGTCGATGGCCATGCAGTTGTTGTGGCTGTCCATGTCGGGCACGCGCATTCGATGCAGGGAACTGTTGAGTGGGGACTATAGCTCCCTTCTGGTGTATGCTTCCCTTGTTGGAGCAGCTACGGTGAGTCGGAAGACGGTGTGGCTGAAGATGCAGATAACACATAATGTTAAGAACGACACATCTCTTTGATCTGAAGAAATACACTAAGAGATCAACAGCAAGGTACAAGAGTGGTCACACGTCTGTTGACTGAGACTAAAGTGGGGTCACACGATTTTATTTTATGTCGGTACTGTCCGATCTACGCCGGATGGCTTGATGGCCGTCTTGTGCCTCCCGGCTGATACTATTAGGAATCTTCCCCGAAGAGCCAGCGACCAACGGCAGAGCAGCTCGCCTCCGCCGTCCGTGGCCCCGGCCAAAACCCCGTTCCCCGCCCCACCGCACTGTCGTGGTTGCACCGCCCCCGGGCCAATCTACAAAGACTCCCCGTCATCCAGATCTGGCGGCGATAGTACCTTGAACCCATGCAACTCTAAGATATCCATCTAAGCGCTGCTTCTGCGGCGAACTTGCGGCCCCGCACCCTTACGTTAGACACCAGCCAACCGGCAGCCTAGGAGCTCCGCCGCCTCGAGGGGTGCTACTTCCCATTGGGAATCGATTGGCCCAGAATAAAAATTCAGACAATTGACGCCTAAATAAAGTGATCTGAGATGAGGGTGTGACCTATCTGGCGGCATGGTGAAGTAGGAAGGTCCAGCTGCCGAGTCGGTGAGGCCGGCGCGGTTGCTGTGGCCGCTCCGGCGCCATGAACAACTGCAGGGGTGAATCGGCTCCGATATGGTTCACGCGGCCGTCGTCGAGGCAGCTCCAGCAGCACGGAGTAAGAGGCACACGACCCAGTGCATGACGACAAATGGACATCGTCTCCGGCATTAGGGAGGAGGGCGGTTGTGAAATTGGTGCGGTGGGGGCGCCATGGAGGAGGGCTTGAGGTTTTGCTATCAAGAACCCATTCCTTTCCTCCAGCCATGTAGCCGTGAAGATTTTCCATAAGACCAAAGTGTCTCATTGCATCATTAAGATCATAGTCACTGTCATCATCATCCTCATCATAGTATCCATGTTCAACATCATCTTGTGATTGATCAATTCCTAGAGAGGGTAATTCATTAGATAAATGATCATGTCTATAGTTATCTTTATGAATTCTAATAGCTCTGGAAATGATATTGCTAATGATTCCAACATCTTCTTTGGCACTCGTAAGATTAGTAAGCTCAAATAAGCAGTCACCAAATTTGGGATCATTGGAACTCATCTTAATCAACGCAATAGATTTATGGAGGATTTCATCTAGATCTTTTAAGGAATAATTTGGAAAGCGTTCCTCAATAAATCTCCATATAGTGTAGGCACAATCAAGTACCTTTGTCTTGAGCAGATCCATGGGTTCATTAGCCTCCACATCGCCTCGACGAATCTCTGATGGATTTATGTGTCTTGCTGGCCCCGCAACTAGACATCAATTGGGAAGAGATCACTCCAGCTGTTCCACGTTATGGTCATTGAGAATGCGCCTTTCCTTGAGAGATTGCTTGTATCAGATCTAGAAGGTCCAACAAAAATCAGGGTCATTGACACGCCAAAATTAACAGCATTGGTGCACTCGTGTGCCAAATTCTCTGAACTCCTTATTGGATCTGTAATCGGTTAGGTACAACACTCATCTTCTTCTCCGTCTTCTTGAAATTCACATTTTTTTAATTTCTTCTTGATGTATTTACGACCATCTTCCAGAAAATTATTTCCACGAGCTTGGCCCAGTCTATGCACATAGTAAAGATCTTGGCAATAAAATCTATCGGCCCCAATTTGGATCAAGTTGTTGGATTGCTTACATGCTTTCCGTGCACAGAGAAGCTACTCATCGAGGTGAAACTTCTTTCCTATTAGTAAACGGTAATCACAACATAGCTCAAATTTTTTGTAATTTCCCAAATTACGATGACAAGTGTAGTGTTCAAAACTGCTTCAATGCACTGCACTGAAAGAAATGTTTTTAGTATTTTTTTCTCACATGATCACCTGCATCGTTTTTTTGTTGTACTACTATAGTAGCCTAGGCTAGTCATAGTGGAAAGTAACTTAGACTACTCCAGTAACTCTCTGGTTACCCTAAGAGCAAGTACTACCTCCGTCCTGGTTTACTCTTCCTATTTTGTAGTATCAAAATTTGACCATAGATTTAACTGACAAAATGTTAATGCATGTCACTAAGAACTATATCGTTGGATTCGTATTTGAACATAATTTCAAATGGTGTAATTTTTAGTGACATGCATTGGCATTTTCTTACGTAAATTTATGGTCAAAATTTTATACTAAATAAGAGGTAGTACAAAAGTGGGCTATAACGGCTGAGGGGGTCCTGGATTAGGGGGTGTTCGGGTAGCCGGACTATACCTTTAGCCGGACTCCTGGACTATGAAGATACAAGATTGAAGACTTCGTCCCGTGTCCGGACGGGATTTTCCTTGGCGTGGAAGACAAGCTTGGCGATGCCGATATTCAAGATCTCCTACCATTGTAACCGACTCTATGTAACCCTAACCCTATCCGATGTCTATATAAACCGGAGGGTTGTAGTCCGTAGAACATAATCAACTCCATAGACAACAATCATACCATAGGCTAGCTTCTAGGGTTTAGCCTCCTTGATCTCGTGGTAGATATACTCTTGTACTACCCATATCATCAATATTAATCAAGCAGGACATAGGGTTTTACCTCCATCGAGAGGGCCCGAACCTGGGTAAAACATCGTGTTCCCTGCCTCCTGTTACCATCTGGCCTAGACGCACAGTTCGGGACCCCCTACCCGAGATCCGCCGGTTTTGACACCGACAACGGCCCTCCACTATGTAGGGCAAAACACATGCCAAATTCACTTGTGATGCATTTGGCATCGATGCCCCTCCATTTCTCACCTGGTGCCCCAATCTGGATCACCTACTTTGCTCCGGCGCCAAATTAATAACTTGCGCAATGAAAAAACACTTGCGTGGGAGAGAGAAAGAGAGGACCGAGGCAATAAAAAAACACTTGTTTGGGAGAGTGAGAGGCATACTTTTGCGAAATATGGCATCGGCCACATAGTGGAAGGCAACAAATGCCCAAGCTCTTCACGTGCTTCTAGTTAAATGAGAGGAAACAGAAAGAGAGAGAGAGAGAGAGAGAGAGAGAGAGTGAAAAATATCACTGGCCAGCCAACCCTATCGTATGAGCGAGTGATATTGGTACCTCTTGATGACACGGCAATCTTATGCAACCAGCTGCTCTAATATGTTCTCTTCTTTTGCAGATAAAAAAAGACCCGAAAGTGAAAAATGTGCTGCACTATAACAATCTCATCGAATGCCTTGATCTCAACCTTATAGAAATTGATTTGATCAACTATCGAGGCAGCACATCTGAGATTAAATTGGCCAGGTTCTTTGTTCTGGAGGCAAGTGTGCTCAAGGTAATGAGGTTTGGCGCAACAATGAATGACCTGCTGATCACCGCAAGCGTCTAAGCTTAAATGACAAAGTCTCTGCAGAAGCTGAATTTGTTTTTGAAACATCAAGTGGCCAGAGACTCGAAAACTTATTTGCCCATTAGTGACTTGTTAGGGAGGTGGATTTTAGTCCACCTAAAGTAACGAAAGTTCTTACGTAAACTTCCTAGTAATTCCCTCTTCGTAGGTGCAACATTACTCCTAACATTTGTAATATCAGTTTCGAAACTTGTAATATTGCTGTGTCCTATTCATGCGTTTTCAAAATCCTGCGAATCAAACAGGTCCTAAGTTGGTGATGATCTTGTGCCTGCCATCTTTCACCAATAGCCGTCGGATCCAGATGTGACGCATACAAACCAAACTTCTCCAGTTTTGCAAAAAGATGCCCGCATTTGTTCCCTATTTACAAACAACTCCTTGTCTCTCACAATCAGCCTTATCTCCTCTTCACCACATCTAGAAGGCCATGGAAAAATCTGGCGCGATGGCCGCTGCCGGCGTCGTCCACCCCCCAATCTTGGTGTTCCGTGCAATGCACGGGCATCTACGCACGGGAAATTATGTCGAACATGGCTAGTTGTATGCAGGCTAGGTCTACAACCATGATGACAGTAACTACTGACGGTGAGGCTGACTATGGTATGCCGAACACGGCGCCTATACTCAGGTGTCATCTCCGGCGTAGGGTCTTGTCACTTCACTGTGAGGAGTAGCACGTAATAATTTGACCAACGGGTAGTACAGTGCTACTACATTGGTAGTACTACTACTAGTAGTACTAGCACCACCGTCTGGATTTAGTAGTACTACCACGTCCATCTGGATTTAGTATTTGACTAGCAATATCTAGTAATGCATGTCACAAAAAATGTACTACTCCCTCTGTAAATAAATACATGGTGTATTGTTTTATTCCTATCGGCGAGATAACTTAATGTCTTTTTGCTACTTAATAGGATTACATGCAATTAAGTAACCACTGCATGTGATGTTTGGTAGTCTCAAGTCATTGAAACCATGCACGGGCACGGAGGGGGACGCAGCTTCATTGACTTACTGCACCTGCCTTTGGGTGTATGACATGTGGGCCAAACGGGTGGCTGGTCAACCTATCATACAACCAAAGGCAAGTGCAGTAGAGGGGTGAGGAGTAGATGGCCAACACGCATGTGAATTCAATGCAGTCTACGAAATCCTACGCACCTACTCACCCAAGGGCAAGAGTGATCACTACAATCGCAAGATCAGTTGACTAGAAGCTAGACCCATGGAGGCGATGAGCGCGAGCATCAGCCGGCTGTGCCAGATGGTCCACGACGCCGGCCTGCGGCTCGACGCCGAGGAACATCTCCAGGTAGTGCTTGAGGCCGCCAGGGCGAGGGGTCGCTTGGACGATAGCTTCGTCTCCTTGTTCGACGAGGACCTCGTCAGCTTCCTCGACAAGTTCACCATCGTCAAGAAGCACGCGGACAACCTTGATGTACGCCTCCAGCCCACGCGCCCAGGCTCTGCGATGTCTGCCACCCTTAACGGCCTCTATCGTGACAACCTCTTTGATGCACTGGTGGCCCTGCGACTGCCCGCCATCGCGCTAGAGAATGTCCACCTCGAGGCCGCGCTCGCCGCACAGCACCTGGCGCAGCAAGACACCATCAACATAATCACCCACGTCTACGCGCAAATCATCCACAAGGACTACTACATGCAAGAGGAGGACGATAGGACGCTGGCCTTCTTGGACCGTAGGGCAACCTTGGACGGCATTGTTCAGAAGCACGTTGAGCTTGCCGCGAACACCATTGCTCCTCACACATCAGTTGGTGACCTGGTGCACTAGGGTTTGAGGATGTCGTTGATGGATCCATATATATCTTTATCTTTCCGTCAAATCCATGTAGTAGTATATGGTACTACTAGTAATTATCTTACCTTTCGCATCAACTTCATAATTTCCCTACGTACTCCATGTATGAACCGCACCAAAACCAAACTTCTCATTACTCTAGGGAAAATCGTTATTTCTATCTATCGGTCGCGCCATGGAGCAGAACCAAATTTTACGAGTTACAAGTTTAAAAGGAAAAGCCTGCCGTGTTCGCGTCGCACCCCCACACGGTTGGTCCAGCACGCCGCTCAAGGGGGAATGCGTGCTGTGTTGCATTTTCACTTACAAGTGGGACCACAGATGAGCAAACGGACTATCGGCAAACCCCCACCCTGCCCACCGCGCGATGGCTAAGAAAACAGGAGGGAGAAGAGATGGCTCTAGCACGGACTCCAAGAAAATTGGTGTCGGATGGGACTCATGTGGGTGGCGTGTGCCGTACTGCTAGACATGAATGCTAGTTATGGCCCATGCCACCCCACTATATCGAGGTGCTGGTTACGTAGAACAAATTTCCTGGAGTCCGTGCTCAGCCCTCCTCTATCTCTCTTCTCAGCCAGCTAGCAGACGCGCGGAGCCCATCGTCTGTTTGCTCATATGCGGTCCCACATGTTAGTGAAAACGCAAGAGGACCCACTGAACCTGCACATCTTTCACCTCGACGTGCTGGTGATGAAAAACAAATCCAATAAATATCTTCGGTGGACGCTTTTGGAGTTACTCAAGAGTAGTAAGATTCTATTTACAGTTTAACCCAAGATTCACATCGCGTGGCTTCAACTACCACTCTATTTTCTTGCATGACACGACCTGGATGCTGGATGTCCCACATGTCGCCAAAAGGAGGATGAACTCGACCAAATCTTCGGTTGTGCTCTCGGATTAGACTAGTTGTGCTAACTTAAAATTTTATTGTGTAGAATGGATGCAAGTTTTGGTATTGGGAAGAAGAGTACAACGATATATTGATAGACCGCAATTTAGTAGATGTTCTAGCACTTTTAGCTAGCATAGAGGCTAGAGATGAGGCTAGTGCACTTGTTGATAGAATAGAGGCTAGATACGTCTACTTCTTTACACTCTAAGAAGAAAGAAGCACGCAGGATCGAGCCTCCGCAGATCAACAATGAATGCATCGAGAAGGCACTAATCCAACTTACAGGAGCAGTTATGGAAGTTGGATATCTTCTAAAATGTATTCTTGTGGTTCTTGTTTTTCTAGTCAGAATTTTGGAGATGTATTTCCATGTACCAAAAAATCAATGATGAAAAAAAGATATGTGTTTGAAAAGAAAAATGTACACGGTCGGGATGCGTCCGCGCGTTCGGCGCACGGCCACCACATCCGAGAAATGGCCCGGACATGACCCCATTGCCCTACCCAAACGGACACAATCCGGGTAAAACGGAGATCCGTTTGGGGTCATGCGTTGGAGTTGGCCTTACAAGTGGGACCACAGTTGAGGAAACCGACTATCGGCAAACCCCCACCTCACCCGCCGCGCGATGGCTGAGTTAGAGAAACGACGAGGTTGAAGAGATTGATGTAGCACGGACTCCAACAAATATGGTGTCAGATGGAAGTCGTGCTGGTGGCGTGTGCCGTACTCTTGGACGTGAATGCTTGTTCTGGCCCATGCCACCCTACTACTCCTACTACTTATAGTAGTAGTATCGAGGATTCGGGGTGCTGGTTACATACAGCGAACACATTAACATATGGCCCACCTCACACCGAGGCCAAATTTCCTGGAGTCTGTGCTAGGTACAATTATGTATTCAGAAAATATTTTTTTGCCTCGTCGCAGCACCCACTCAGAGAAACGACTCGAAAGCCATTCATAAATTTAGTAAGTTTATCACAGGCATATAATTTTATTACATACAACAGGTCATCAACCCACAACGACAACGAGGATACATTATAAATACTAAAGTTTTCATCACACAACGAATAACAAGCAATGAAATGAACTTCAACTCAACCAATCCTCAGCGTTAGAAACGCTTGCTTTGAACCACAAGTGATTCTCTGGGAATGGCCAGCTACTGTCAATCTCAAGACCAACATAGGACTGATCATCCAGGCTGAACCGACCTACTATATCACGACCAGGGTAGGGAACCACCACAATGTCCGACGTATAGATACAGTGGCTTCTCATAAATGGTAGTAATGTTGTGTCAACAGTAGTTGGATCGCCTTTCACCATCATTGGATAGTTTTGTCCAAGAAAGAGCGAGTTTTCTCCAAGACTATCAATACTGTACCAAGGAGAAGGTGTTGGTGCTAGCACAGTAGTATCCATCCCGAATACCATACAACGGGTGTTGGAATAGGTCCGGAGATTGCAACCATGGGAGACAACACCTGCTTCCTTAGTAGTAACATCAGCAGTGAGCTGTATACAGACAAGAAAGGGGTGATCCATCGGAAGTTTCCAGGCGCCACTGAGTATATCGGCCCGCCTCGTCCTCATCTCCCCCTTGGTTATAAAAAATTTCAAGTATAGGTGGTGGAATGTCCACAGGACCTTGGGAACACAAGAAGAAGGTTAATTAGTAGAGAAGGGAAACTTGCTAACTCGCATGCATGTGGATGAAACAATTATAATTACGGTAGAAGACAAATGTACCAAAACTACGAGGATCCCATGCAAAAACAGTGCCACGAGTGGTGGCAGGAAACACAAGACCCTCGTATTCAATTGCATCATAGTACACATCCGTGTATAGAAACTAATTTTTGAGCAATATCCATCTAGTCGAACCATGAAGGACGTCAACAAACTTGTCGAAGATAGCAACAACTTGATAGTTCTTGTAATTCCAAGAGCGGTTGGGATCTTGAGAAATTGTTATCTTCTGTAGACGACGGTCACCATGATCATATTTGAACGTACGTAGATCATCTGTGTGCTCAACCTCAGGGCACTCGGAGATTTTTGGAAGTGGAATCCGCTGACGAGTGTACACATTCACAAGTTCCCACTCGCAATTGTACCCAATATAAACAACCCAATCTCCATTTGCGCCTGCCCAAGCCTTGCCCTCAAGCGATGGCATCTTAACATCATACGTATCATTATCAAGCGGCATCAACTTGCACAAGGCGAGGCTTCGCTCGTCCCCTCACCAGTCAGCAGGGTCACGACGAAGAAGATAGGGGAGATCAAACCGCTCCTGGACCCTTGGGTTCCTTGTAATGATGTTATTAGTTGAGTCGAGAATGTTCTTGAACGAACCTACCATGCTAGCCGAGGTGATGACGTCGCACCGATCAATGAGTTCCCCCACCACATCATCTTTCAAATCGGGGCAAAATAACGGGGTCATTTTCGGCTTGTTCCCTCCATGGAGAAAACGATCGAACAATGGCAGGAGGACGGATGAAGGCAAATGGAGGAGGGAGGAAGAGCATGCGACAACTATTCCAAATCGACAGGGAAAGGCTAAGAGTCGGTGGACGGTTGCCAGTTTGCCACTGTACACGAAGAGGCGCCCCGGCCTACACGTCCTTTCAGAAATTGCGCAAAAGGACTCACCGTCGTCTCACTGACATGTTGGAACAGGACCACATGTCAATGAAACATGGTGTGTAATTTCTCGTGCAAAATGCGATATGGCCGCGTTGGCCCAAGGTGTCGCATTAGTTATCGACCTTTATTTTTTTTAACATACAATCTGAGTGGATAGCTCATGTGGTCATCACACGTGAGCGGATATTTAGGTGGGCTAGGTGGGCAGGCGGCAACAATCTAAGTGCTAAAAGAGTTGATCTCGAAAAAAGAGTTGACCCAATGCTTGGTTTTGTTTGGATTTTCCATGTATGACCATTGGATAGAGTGAATCAATGGCTTACGTTCAAAGCTATTCTCATAATACTCTAGAATGGTATAGGAACATGGAGAGATTTGGTTGATTTTATATCGCTGAATAATATAAAATATTATGAGTGCAGACGCTCCACCCCGAGGTTTGTAGCTCCTTCTCGGTCGTCGGGAATCTATGTTCTTCCACTCTTTTGTTTAAGACACGAGCTTTGTTCATCCTGTTGCCGGCACGCGGGACATCTATATGCCTCCATTTTACAAAATCATACTATATGCCTCCATGACACGCGGGACATCTAGCATCAAGGTGGCGTGTCATGCAAGAAAATGGAGATATGCAGTGCGTAAGTGAGTCGTGCACTTCGATGGCACCTAGTACTACGCAATATTTTTTCTCCTCAATGGCACGTGAATAGTGCATGTACTCAATGACAGAGCACGGGATGGTAGCCATGGACATGGTCGGCCCTTTTTGAAGAAAGTACTAATAAATACGTAACATTGATGTGTCCCATCAACTCGCAGAATGATGAGAAGCTTGCTTACTATGCCTTCTCCCTCGCCAACGCGTGCGCGGTGGCTTGCAGCACGAGGAGAAACTTTTGCTTACAAGCGGTGGATGTGCAACAGTTCATTTGGTGTCAGATTGCCAGAAGTAGTACCATTATTATTGTTCGACTTCCGGAAGAGGAGAAGAGCCAAGCGCAAGGTCACCTACTAACCTAGTACAATACTGCTATAGCCAAAGCTGGTCCACCTTTTTAGAGCATGGTTAATTAATATAGGCGGCTCTTGCAGTGGCACATCATTTAGAGCAAGTACTCTCTTCGTAGGATCAAAGGAAGTGAAACAAAAGTTGGAGTGGATGCTAGATTGCCAATTAAAACATTATTCCATAGGAAAAAAATCCTATAGCATTCTATCCTATGAATCAAACGACCAATGTAGGAAAATTATGAGGGGGGTCTCTCCAACAGTGTTCCTCGGCTCGCACCTAGCATCACGGTGGTCGAACTTGGAGTCATTCATCTGGTACACGTGGCATCTCAGATCTAGTACTCCAATATTAGGTTGGCTCTATGTGATGTGGCAACTTCATATACTAACCGGATGCTGGCTGTACTACTGCGGTACTCACACTCCAAGAAGTGACTCGAAAACCATTCATAAATTGAGTCTATGACACACATTTGCAAATGTACCATTCATTACATACAACAAGTCATCAACACACAACGACAACGATGATACATGTTGGATTATAGATTATTTTCAACAAAACATTCTAGTAAATATTGAAGTTTTCATCACACAAAAAATAACAAGCAATGAAATGAACATCAACTCAACCAATCCTCAGCATTGGAAACGCTTGCTTTGAACCATAGGTGCTCTGGGAAGGGCCGGCTATTGTCAATATCGAGAGCAACGCAGGACTGATCATCCAGTCTGAAGCGGCATATATCAGGAGCAGGGTAGGGAACCACCGCAATGTCCGAGGTATAGATATAGTTGCTTCTCACAAATGGTAGTAACGTTGTGTCAACACCAGCTGGATCTCCTTTCACCATCATTGGATAGTTTTGTCCAAGGAAGAGCGAGTTCTCTCCAAGACTATCAATATTGTACCAGGGAGAAGGTGTTGGCGCTAGCACACTAGTATCCATCCCGAATACCCTACAACGGGTGTTGGAATAGGTCCAGAGAGGGCGACCATGGGAGACAACACGTGCTCCCTCAGTAGTAACAATCTCATTGCACTTTATATAGACAAGAAGAGGTGATCCATCGGAATTAGTTGCCAGCCGCCACTGAGTATATAAGTTCTGCTCGTCCTCATGCTCGTGATCATCACCATCTTCATCTACCCCTTGGTTACAAAAAAATTCAAGTATAGGTGGTGGAATGTTCACAAGACCTTGGAAACACAAGGAGGTTAATTAGTAAAGGGAAACTTGCTAACCCGCATGCATCTGGCTGAAACAATTATAATTACGGCGGAAGACAAACGTACAGAAACTACGAGGATCCCATGCAAAAATAGTGCCATGAGTGGTGGTAGCAAACACAAGATCCTCGTATTCAATTGCATTACAGTACTCATCCGTGTATAGAAACTGAATTTTCAGCAATATCCATGGACGAACCATGGAATCAGTAAGGAAGGCAACAAGCTTGTCGAAGATAGCAACAACTTGACAGTTCTTGTAATTCGAAGAGTGGTTGGGAACTCGACAAATTGCTATCTTCCGTAGACAACAGTCACCATGATCGTATTTGAACGTACGTAGATCATCTGTGTGCTCAACCTCAGGGCACTCTGAGATTTTTGAATGTGGAATCCGCTGACGAGTGTACACATTCACAAGTTCCCACTTGTAATTGTACCCAATATAAACAACCCAATCTCCATTTGCGCCAGCCCAGGCCTTACCCTGAAGCGATGGCATCTTGACATCACACGTATCTTTATCAAGCGGCATCAACTTGCACAAGGTGAGGCTTCTGTCATCCGCCCCCATGCGAATAGGCTTATAGCAAAGAAGATAAGGGAGACCAAACCACTCATGGACCCTTGGGTTCCTTGTAATGATGTTATTAGTTGAGTCGAGAAAGTTCTTGAATGAACCTGCCATGCTAGTTGAGGTGATGATGTCGCACTGATCAATGAGTTCCCCCACCACGTCATCTTCCAGATCGGGGCAAGAATAACGGGGTCGTTTCCGTCTTGTTCCATCCATGGAGAAGACGATCGAACAATGGCAGAAGGAAGGGTGAAGGCAAATGGAGGAGGGAGGAAGAGCGTGCGACATCAGTTCCAAATCGAGAGGGAAAGGCGAAGAGTCGGTGTCCGGTTGCCAGTTTGCCACGGTACACGAAGAGGTGATGATGTCGCACTGATCAATGAGTTCCCCCACCACATGTCAACAAAACATGGTGTGTAATTTCTCGTGCAAAATGCGATCTGGCCGCGTTGGCCCGAAGTGCCGTATTATTTCTCGATTTTATTTTTTTAATGGCATGTCATTCAGTTTTGAAGCACGGCTAACTGGTACTGTTTGCAGAGAAAATATAAACTACTCTACCACTACTCCACCTCTAGTACTAGTAGTATAAAAAAGATATATAGGTTGGAGCTTCAGAGCTTTCTTGCTAAGGGCTGCCCACTTGCTTCTCACACTATCAACCTCTCTCCTGATCTAAAAAAGACGTCATCTCTCTCCCTCCTCACCGGTGGTCACAGATCCGCTAGGGAAGAAAAGGACTTGCAGCGTTGACGCACTCTTCGTTGGCGAGCGAGGTCATGCATTGGCGACAAGGCCATCCTCTTAGACCTAGCGCCCGCGCGGGATGGCCTCCATCCCCAATCTCGTTGCCATAGTGCGTGCGGAGGACTACGACCACGAGCGAAGCTACTTCCCGCCGACCCTCAGATATGCTACCGCTTTTCGAACCATACCCTTGTTCTATTGCCCCATCTGCCATGTCGTTGCATGTGGATCTTTTTCCACTCCACCATCTTCCCAATTTGCTATCCTCTGCTCTGGTGGTCACGCAGACGAAAACCTTAATTTGCACTATTAAAGGAAACCCTACTTCATGGAGACTAATCCATGTCTAGGTTGAGTAAGGAAAGGAAGGGAGACTGTACTGTCCAAGAGAGTAGGCATCGAACCCGCATCTAGGTTGAGAAGGGGAAAATCAGTAGCTAAGGAATGAGTCTCGTGTCTCTTGGTTGAAGAAGGGTAGAAAGGCATGACAAAGCAATAGATAATGACCAGGTCGATCGGTTTGTTGTCCTCACATAGGAAAAAGGTGGCTAAACATAACAAAAATGGGACGTAATCCACATATGTTGCCTGGATATTTGTTGCTCTGGGCAACCATACCTCCCTCACCACTCTACGCGTCCCTGGAGGTACATCGTATTGGTGCGCCCACTGTCCGAATGGGTCTCCCATGCTCTTATTGTCACTTTTTTGCTATTAGTATCACGCCAGCAGTCAAGTCAAGCAATGCTACTGCTAAAGTGATGCCACATTTAACTAATGCCACACTCAGTCTAATGCCACTGATAAATTTAAGCAATGCCATTTAATGTCACCGGATTATTTCAATGTTAGTTGTTGATTGTGGATGTATTAAAGATTTTTCAGCTAAGGCATTCTAATGATGTTGCACAGCCAGTATACCAACAATGAAACTTGTTACTACCTTTAGATTTTTGCACTGTTAATGCTTATAGATTACATAACTCACTTTCATGAGATAAGTTAATTTTTTTGTACAGTGGCACCAAAATGCCAAGGCGCTGATGATATTTAATTTTGGTTAAACTGCATATAAAATTATGAAGACAAGAGGAAAGGTCAAGAGTGGGCATCTCCTCCTCTGGCTGTTCTCTTGATTCGTTCGATCAAGTTTTTATGTTTGATCGATTATCAAGATTGGGATAGCAATTTTTAAGGTCCCCCGAGTTCGAAATGATATTTACCTTGGAGGTACATGGTTTGCAATTTTTTATACTGTCATTAGTTAATAATGCTAGTTACCTTCAGACTTTTGTATTTGGTTTAATGCTCATGCACAGCTAGTATACCAATGCTGAAACGCGTTACCTTTACATTTTGTATTATTACTTCTTATAGAAATCTTCCAGTGCCAGAGTTTATTGAAATATGTTCAGTAAAACCATTGTACTGTACCTTGTAATAAAATAACTACTCTACTGTTGCACTAGCCATTGGATTAGTGTATATTTGTAGTATTCGAAATTTCGAATAGTGTTGCATTAGCGTATGGACATAAATAAAGTGTGGCAAGCTTTCCCAGATATGTGCTCAAGAAAACTACTACCTGTTTTCTAAATACTAGACATTTGGGTACTTTAAACTGAACCGCGAAAACGTCTTATATTAAGGAACAGAGGGTGTAGAGTTCACTCAAATTATCCCGGTAAAGCTAGTCACACCTTTGTTAAAATTAATGTTCATTATGTTATCGAAGGAGGTCTGTAAGTTTGTCTCTAATGCCTGTCGACAACATACCTGACATCATGATGTAATGTTAAGGCATTTCCTTTTGTACAGTGTCACTGAATTGTCAAGGCGGTGATGGAATTTTATTTTAGTTGAACTGCACAAAATATGCTTAAAAGAAGAGGAAAGGTCAGGAATCGGTCATTCTTTTAGAAAGAACTATATATGCCTTTCTGACATCAGCTGATGTTGCCTCATTTATTCCTTCAAACAGGTGGTTAGAAACAGTCTTGCTACCTTTTCCCATTAAGAAATTGGAGTGCTTATATTTGTGAGTCTATGCTTCAACTAGTGCCACTTTTATAGTAATCACACTTTCAATATCTATGCAAACAGGGATGCTCGATTTTAGTGGAATTGCACAAAAAGTCCAACTGGTTCAACATTAGGAGCATGTTTTCTTCCAAACCTTTATATCCAATTGGTGGCACTATGAGCTGTTCATTAAGAAGGTACATGGTTTGCTACTATCTTGCTACTGTTTTTGTACTGTCATTAGATAGTAATACTAGTGGTTTGCATGTGAATTTATTGGCAGGGTGGACCTACATTGGAGGTGCAGGACAGGATTCAATGATTGGATACTCAATTTCGGTTGTATCGATTTCACCTCTTCCATCACTGTGAACATGGATATCCTTGGTCTGATGAAGAATAGGCGCTATATTTCTGCTCTGAACAAGCAAATCAATTCAGTATGAAATTGTCCAGGGCAAAACATGACTGTATCAAATTGTCCAGTGCAAAACATGATAGATGCTAAGCGGAAGAGACATGTTTAAACCGAAAATACAAGGTGGGGTATATGTTTACTAGATGCTTGATATTTGTGCAGACAGAGATGTCTGCCCGTTGCTATTTGGCAAACACACAAAGTGACCACAATTTTGGTGGAACTGCACAAGAGAATAGTATAGTCACTACATGCAGTGCCATTTGAAAATAGACATAGAAAGATTGGATAGTCACTTGATGGACTGCAGAAAAGTAGTACTGTACTATTTATTGGCCAACACTAGGTGCTTCATTGCTTTGGTCTAATCATATAATGGGCATCATTTTGCCTAAGTTAAAGTTTGTATTCCGAAAATAGTCTCGCCGTGTGATCGAGGGAACACCAAATCATATTGTAGTGGATGTTCCTCCATCATGTGTGGTTCATTCTCATGGTTCCAGCTGTTGGTGAAACCACTTACGTTTGCAAGAGGAATTGTGGACTTCACAAAAAAATTTGTCTTTCAGTCTGTACTGAATGTTGGCCAAGAGAAGCATCCATGTTAGTAGGAAAAACATATGTTTTTTCTAGATCTTTTCTTTTGGAGCTACATATTTGTATATGATCTGTGAATCATTGAGATGCATTAACATGTTGATCTTATGTATGGGAATCGTACTAGTTGGTTTTAGTTGTGGCTGATCTTTGCTTTTGGAGCTACATATTTGTATATGATCTGTGAATCATTGAGATGGATTAATAGTTCCTTATATCTGTTCGCTCAGTGTTTCCAAGTTACTAATCGATCACTAGCTAGCCTACTAATGCGCTCCTGGCAGTTTTAGTTGCGATGCAAGATCCGAAGTGGCAGTTTTTTGAATAAAAATGCCTACCTCTGAAGAAACTAACAAGCTGCTCTGAAGAGAATGCCATGAGAATCTGAAGAACTGCCAGCGAAAACGTTCGCAAATGCCTTATCTCATAGCTAAAGTTCATCAACTAACGCCCTCGGCTGCGACTCATTGCATGCTGCTCCGTGTATTGGCTGCGATCGATTTTGAGTGCCTACATGCAGCCGGTTGTAATGAAGGCAGCTAACTGATGCGAAAAAGATGTGCTTTAATTGTTGCGGGCCTTTTAAATCCGTGGAATCATTATTGACAAGGAGGGAGATGATTCGAGTGCACTCGTTTGACCGTCATGCCGACGTGCGACCCAGCGCGGACGGGACGAGATGATGCAGTCAGAATTTCAGTTTCTCTAGTTTTCCACGGCAAGCTGGCGCGCTAAGCCATGCCTGCTTAATTATGCATTGAATTCCGATGACCGTCGCGCTACCTTCCGCCTATAAGTATTGTTTCCCGGCCTTCTATGGTGGCACCGTGACCCAACTTGCTCTATCCTCATAAGCCCCCACCGCCCCGATGTCGCTCGCCACTTATCCTCGCT
Organism: Triticum monococcum; assembly: GCA_034509565.1. Taxonomy (NCBI): domain Eukaryota; kingdom Viridiplantae; phylum Streptophyta; class Magnoliopsida; order Poales; family Poaceae; genus Triticum; species Triticum monococcum. The sequence goes on from CM067845.1 coordinate 415,802,175, forward strand.
CTCGCCATGTCTGCCATGCCCCCGGCCGTCCGCGATAGGCGAGGCCGGAGGCGGTCACCGCCGGAACTAGTGTTTGGTTTTTCACCGGAAGGCAGACGGAGGGACGAGGCATTCTATCGGTCTTTAGAAGGCAATACGGAGATCGAGGACTTGTTGGAGCGCGACCGCCTGGCGGAGGAGCAGGAGTTGTTGGAGCGCGACCGCTTGGCGGAGGAGCAGCGTATCGCCGATTTGCGCCGCCAGCGGGACATGGAGCAGCAGCACACCGACGCTCTGAGTCACGAGCAGAGCACCCGCAACTGGGCTGACTACATGGAGGCTGGCGCCCGGCAAATAGCCTTGGAGGCTGTCGGGCACGCATGCGTTCGCGACGCCGATTTTACTACCAGCTCATCAAGTGGGTTTCCCGCTTAGAAACCGAAGCTTCGGTGGACCACGCCGGCATGGAAAGGGCCAACGCGCGCGAGCAACACGTCATATCGCACCTCTGGCAAGTCCGAGGCGAGGCGGAGGACGCCGGTGCCGGCGTTTAGCGTGTACCGCAGATGGCGGTCGGCATCATCTAGTTAGCTAAGAGTAAGTTAGTACTTGTACGCTACTAGAGTATTAGTGGGAGTAGATAGTTAACTTGGCTATGATGGTTGTTAACGTGGAAGTTTAGTACTCTATATGTGGATCAGACCTGTTACTTTGCTCTAAATGTTGAACTTTCCGTTTGAACGTATGGAATGGGCTGTTATTTTTATAAATGGGTTGTATTTGTCCTCCACGCGTTTAGAGGCTGACTTGTGGGCCTACCAAGTTGACACGTACACAATCAGGAGATGATTGTACGTGGAGAGGATGACAGCAGGGACCCGCCAAGGTCATGGCAGTACGCAAGCAAGTGCCTCCTTATTTCAAGCCAATAAAAAATGGCTCCTCCTAATGGATTTCTGACATCTGGGTCCCATGCCATTGTCAACATAGTCAATAAACGAGAGAATTGCACAATGAGCGGCTGACACCAGGGACCCAGCAGCTCACCCAGTTATTTTTGTTTTGGGTTAATTTGATAAATGCCACTTCAAATCTGGTGTTTCTGAGAAATGCCACTGCAATTTCCAAACTTTGAAAAATGTCATTTCATGCCATTTGAAGTGGCATTTTTCAAAGTCTGGAGTGGCATTTTTCAAAGTTTGCAAATTGCAGTGGCATTTTCCAAAGTTTGCGAAAATTGTAGTGGCATTTTTATGAATTGCCATAATTGGAGTGGCATTTATCTAATTTGTTTTTGAGACGGAAGCAGGGTGTCAACTGGGCTATGCGGGGCACTCTGGCCTGTCTAGACAGCCTTCTCTTTTATGTTTACCACAGACCAGCCCAGTAGTTTTTCTTTCTTTCTGAAAATGGCTAGCCCAGTTTTTTTGTGATTTGCCAAGTAAGTCACTTTGTCAGGCCTATTGGGCTGCAAATATTTCAAGAAGAGGAGAGCTACATTCGGCTAGATGAGAAAATGGCCTATCAGTAATGAGAAATGGGTTGTACATTTTTAAAACACATCAAACCGGCAATTAGTTTCAAATTTATTTTTTTCATTTCGAGATTTTAAATTGCATTAATTTTTATGCGTGGACAATTTGTCGGATTTTATATTGATATACATTTATTTTTGAAATCAGTTTGAATGTGACTCGAAATTTTGGGATTAAAAACAGTTCGGACTGCACCAAAATATGCAAAATTTCGTATAATTTTTTAACCGTGGCCACAATATGGGCTGTAATGCTAACAAAAAGAATATGGGCTCAAAAAAACCTTAAGAATTAGCAAATGGGCTCTAAATTATTAGAAATAATGGCAGATGGGTTGTATGATGTTTTCCACAGATTTGAGGATTTCCTAAAAAAAGGTTGACGCATAAGCAGTGACTGTTGGATGTCCATCCAACGGCCGTCGTGCTTCTTCAATCTCTGCTCTTCCTCCTCCAGCCGCTCAAACAAGCGACGGCGGGACTGCCTGCTCCCTCCTCCCCGCGGCCGGCTCTGCTGCCGCGCAGGCCTCACCGCCCCATCATACTCCCATCGCTGGCCTAGCCATCCCTCTACTCACCCACACCTGCTGTTATACTCCGGCGATGGCAGACGAACCAGTAAACCCTTGTACAGTCGTACTCCCCTCCGCGTGGGAAACAACTGCCGATTATTCCCTGCCTCTGTGTCGTTCCCTTCCTAGGCCTCGTCGTCGTCCACTGCCCTGGTGCTCTCGGCGCGGCCTGGTCAACGTGGTCAACGACCGACGTGCATCCAAAGTGGACTATACGTGGAGAGGCTGATAGCTAGGTCCATGGCCGCATGCAAGGAAATGCCTCCTTATGACGCGCATAATAATGATTCCTCCACTTGACATCTAGGACCCACCGAAAGGGCCTCTATATTTCGCGAAAAAAAGGTTACCACCGCTGACAGCTCGGACCCACCAGCTATATGTTCGCACGTAAGGAAGTGTGTCCTTATTACGTAGAAAAAATGAATACTCCCCCTGCTAGCTGGGACCCAGTATAGTGGGAGGCTGACTTGTGGGCCTACTAAGTTGACGGGGACAGAGGGCTTTGTCAACTTAGTCAATATGCACGATTCTAGCTCCAGTGACCGTACGATGTCCATCCAACGGCCGTAGTGCATCTTCAACCTCTAGTCTTCTTGCTCCAGCCGCCCAAACCAGTGTCGGTCGTGCCTCGTGCTCCTGCCTCCCATGGCCGGCTGCGATGCGGCGGAGCCCTCACCGCCCCTACTACTCCCACCACTGGTCAGGCCATCCCTCTACTCACCCACAACCCCTGTAATTCCACGGCAACGACAGCCTCACATCGCAGTGAACCAGTGAACCCTCATACTCCTCTACGCGTGGGCATCCACTGTCGCGTCTTCCCCGGCTCTGCGTCGTCCCCTTCCTAGGCCTCGCCGTCGTCCACCGCCCTGGTGCTCTCGGCGCGGCGTGGTCAACATGGTCAAGGAATGACTTCCATCGGAAGAGTACTGTATGTGGAGAGATTGACAGCTGGGTCCACGACAGCCGCAAGGAAGTGCCTCCTTATTACGCAGAAAATAATTATTCCTCCACCTGACAGCAGGGACCCACCGAACGGGCCACCGTATTTGGCGAAAAAAACATTTCCCCCCTGACTGCTAGGACCCACCGGACGGGCCACCATATTTCGCGAAAAAACGTTCCCCCCGCTGTCAGCTCGGACCCACCGGAAGTGCCGCAATATTACACACACAAAAATGAATACTCCCCCTGCTAGTTGGGACCCACCTTGGTGGGTGGCTGACTTGTGGGCCTACTAAGTTGACGGGGACGGAGTGCTTTGTCAATTTAGTCAATATGAACGATTCTAGCTCCAGTGACCGTACGATGTCCATCCAACGGCCGTTGAGGGAGTCCTGGATTAGGGGGTGTTCGGGTAGCCGGACTCCAGGACTATGAAGATACAAGATTGAAGAATTCGTCCCGTGTCCGGATGGGACTTTCCTCGGCGTGGAAGGCAAGCTTGGCGATGCGGATATTCAAGATCTCCTACCATTGTAACCGACTTTGTGTAACCCTAACCCTCTCCGGTGTCTATATAAACCGGAGGGTTTTAGTCCGTAGGACAACTTCATCATACAACAATCATACCGTAGGCTAGCTACTAGGGTTTAGCCTCCTTGATCTCATCGTAGATCTACTCTTGTATTACCCATATCATCAATATTAATCAAGAAGGACGTAGGGTTTTACCTCCATCAAGAGGGCCCGAACCTGGGTAAAACATCGTGTTCCTTGCCTCCTGTTACCATCCGGCCTAGACGCACAGTTCAGGACCCCCTACCCGAGATCCGTCGGTTTTGACACCGACATTGGTGCTTTCATTGAGAGTTCCTCTGTGTCATCGCTTTTAGGCCCGATGGCTCCTTCGATCATCAACAACGATGCAGTCCAGGGTGAGACTTTTTTCCCCGGACAGATCTTCGTCTTCGGTGGCTTCGCACTGCGGGCCAATTCGCTTGGCCACCTTGAGCAGATCGACAGGTACGCCCCTGGCCATCAGGTTAGGTTTGGAAGCCTAAACCACATGGCTGACATCCGCGGGGACTTGATCTTCGACGGATTCGAGCCACAGCCAAGCGCGCCGCACTGTGTCGATGGACATGATATAGCTCTGCCGCCGAATGGTGCCTTGGAAGCCGCACATGCATCGGTTCCGACCATTGATTCGGAGCCTACTGCACCGATCGAGGATCATTGGTTGGACGCTGCCTCAGGGGCTGCGATCTTAGAGGCGATCGAGCCGAACTCCAGCCCCACACTCCGCATGGCCCGTGACTCCGAGGGGCCGGATTCCTTTCCGAACTCCGAGCCCCCCGCGCCCCTGCCGATTGAATCCGATTGGGTGCCGATAATGGAGTTCACCGCCGCGGACATCTTTCAGCACTCGCCCTTCGGCGACATCCTGAATTCGCTAAAGTCTCTCTCTTTATCAGGAGAGCCCTGGCCGGACTACGGTCAGCAAGGATGGGATTCGGATGATGAAGAAATTCAAAACCCACCCACCACCCACTTCGTAGCCACCGTCGACAACTTAACCGACATGCTCTACTTCGACTCTGAAGACATCGACGGTATGGACGACGATGCAGGAGACAACCAATAACCAACGCCTATAGGGCATCGGACAGCCACCTCATCTCATGATGTGTACAAGGTGGATACCCCTAAAGGAAGCAACAACGAGGAAAACGGGGACGGAAAGAGGGATCGATCTCTCGAAAAACAATCAAAGCGTCGGCGTAAACACCGACCCAAGCCCCGCCTCGACAAAGACCCAGCCATAGAGCAGGATGAGCCGGTAGATGACGAGCATGCCTTAGAGCAACCATCCCAAAAGGACAACCCGGATAGAGAAACCGAACATCCCTCCCCCGGCGATAATGGCATTCCGGACGACCATACGCCGGACAAGCCCACGAAGCAGAAAAACCTCCACAAACGGCTCGTTGCAACCGCACGCAGCCTGAAAAAGCAGAAGCGGAAGCTAAAAACTGCGGAAGATGCACTCAGGATCAGATGGAGCAAAGTAATCAATACCGCAGACAAATACGGCGACAGTCGCCGCACCAAAAGCTATCCGAAGAGAAAGCTACTACCTGAATTCGACGAGGATGCCTTAGAGCCCTCGCATTCCAAAAGTGAGAAAGCCACACAGTCGGATAGACGACCCCATCGCCAGCATAAAGTGGCAAGCAGCACCGCACTTAAGCCGGCATGCGACCCACCTAAGGATTCGCATCATGGCCCGGCCAGGTCCTTTTACGGGCCAAGAAAGCAAGCTCTCGAAAGCAATGCAATAAAGCCATTATCAGAATCCGGCACACCCGAATAAAGGGGTGCCGCACACCCCCTATGTTTCACCAATGAGGTCCTGGATTATGAATTTCCAGCGGGATTCAAACCCGTAAACATAGAGGCATACGATGGAACAATAGACCATGGAGTCTGGATCGAGGATTATATCCTCCACATACATATGGCTAGAGGGGATGACCTCCACGCCATAAAATACTTACCCCTCAAGCTTAAAGGGCCAGCCCGGCATTGGCTCAAAAGCCTTCCTGAAAACACAATCGAAAGTTGGGAAGAGCTCGAGGACGCTTTCCGAGCAAATTTTCTAGGGACCTATGTTCGCCCTCTGGATGCGGACGATCTAAGTCACATAACTCAACAGCCCGGAGAGTCAGCTCGGCAATTCTGGAATAGATTTCTTACTAAAAAGAATCAGATAGTCGACTGTCCGGACGCTGAAGCCTTAGCGGCTTTCAGGCATAATGTCCGAGACGAATGGCTCGCCAGACACCTCGGCCAAGAAAAGCCAAGAACAATGGCCGCACTAACAAGACTCATGACCCGCTTTTGCGCAGGAGAGGACAGCTGGTTGGCAAGATGCAGCACCAGTGACCCAAGTACATCCGAAACTAGGGATGGAAACGGAAAACCGCGATGCAATAATGACCGTCGTCGGACTAAGGAAAAAATTCCGAAGAGCACGACAGTCAACGCCGGATTCAAAAGCTCACGACAGAATCAGAAAAAGCCGCCCCTCCAAGATAACAGGGACGACCTATCCAACCTAAACAAAATCTTGGATAGGATATGTCAAATACACAGCACTCCCGGAAAGCCTGCTAACCACACCCACAGAGATTGTTGGGTTTTCAAACAATCCGGCAGACTCAACGCCGAACACCAGGGGCTCGACACACCAAGTGAAGACGAGGACGAACCCCAAAAGCAGAGTACCAGGAAACAAAGAATTTCCCACAAGAAGTAAAAACAGTAAACTTACTCCACATAACAAAACATGCGGCGCCCATAAAGGTACGCGCCCCACGGCCTAACCCAAAGGAATCCCGCCACTGGTTGTCAAAACCAATCATCTTCGATCATCTGGATTATTCTAGAAGTATCAGGAACCCAGGCTGGACTGCCCTGGTACTCGATCCAATAATCGGCAGACTCCAGTTTTCAAATGTCCTTATGGACGGTGGCAGCGGACTCAAACTGATATATCAGGACTCAATCCGCCACATGGGGATCGACCCAAAAAGAATTCACCACAGCAAAACCTCCTTTCAAGGAGTAACGCCAGGTCTGGACACCCATTGCACGGGTTTTCTCCGGCTCGAGGTTATTTTCGGCTCTGCCGATAACTTCCATCGCGAAAAGCTGACTTTCCACATCGTCCCATTCTCAAGTCGCTACCAAGCACTACTGGGACGCGAAGCTTTCGCCCGCTTTAACGCAATACCGCATTATGCATCTCTTACGCTTAAGATGCCCGGTCCACGCGGCATCATCTCCTTAAAGGGGAAGCAGTGAGAACACCTCCCCCAAGCGGAGGATTGTGCGGCCGCTTTAACAGCCCCGCAATACAATGGCTTCACCAGCCAGAACATCGAAACAGGTCATTAAAGACCACGGACACGGATATAGACGAGTCCGGCACAAAAGTATCATTGATAAAGGCTTAGTGGCCATATACCCCTGCACTAGGGGCTTCACACGTATAAAATAAGAGACAATAAAGCTCAATGTTTCATATTTCACTTTACACTTTGTTTATTTCATATAACTTTTGTTTGGCACGCCCCTTTTTCAACTTAGTTGCTCTCTTTTTATAGATGAACGCCGTGCTGCGCCCGTCCAGGATATGGCACAACGGAGACACAGGTGCAGACGTGCAGTAGGGACCCGTTCCAAGGATTCTTTTTAGATTAAGACCCTGCGTAAACCTTTTTTACTGTCTCTTATTGATACACATCCCCTGGTTCTATGACCAAGGAGGAGGCTGGCGTCTTGGCATGTGGCCACATCAGAATTCTTGCACGTACCTGGACACTAGGGGCTTATACCTCAGAGCGTTACCTCGCCCGCTCTCATAAAGACTGAATACCTTAGGGAGTGTTCGGTGTCGCGAGTTTGGCCTTATATGCATCAGCTCCGAGTCATGATTTTGGTCAAATGTTGGGTTGCCCGGCTCCTGTGTTCGGCCGCCTTACGTTCCGCTCTATCGGCTAAGGCGGCACCAGGAGAACTACTTCGATTGTGCCCTGGTTCGGCCAGGCGAGCACCTCAGTAGAGAAAGCTGAAAACCGACTGTCATGATATGGCGAGAGACTGGTCAACCACTAGATGACTCTCCGGAATCTATAGGATTCCTCCGCATTAACGAAGGGCCGTTTCCCGGCCAGCCACATACACACCCCGAATTTGGGCGAGCGCAGTCACCACCAGGGGCTACCTAAATAGTCCCATTGTCAAGCTCCTATGGCTAAGTGAAAGTGTTAAAGCATTATAGTCCGGTTGCCTAGCTCACTGCGCTGTCACCTCCTTTGTAGGACCAAGACGTTGGATTGAGTGTGAAGATGCGCCTTCTGTGAGCACCCCCGCACTATGTGCGTGGGGGCTGAAGCCAATGACTGCAATCTTTCAGATTTTGTATATATATCTTAAAACGGCCGCACAGGAGGTGTTCCAAATACTTGAAGGCACAAGTATAAAAGTCTACTACAATTCATCAAAATAATGCTTTATAATTACATATGCTATCAGAACATAGCATCCTTCGAGCACTGCGCCTCTATTACACGAGCGCCTTCAAGGACTTCCTGAAATAGTGCTCGGGGGGTACTCGGCTTTTGTCCGAATCTCGGGATGCAACAATGATGGTCTCCATCTCTGCCCAGTATGTCTTGACACGGGCAAGAGCCATCCGTGCGCCCTCTATGCATGCTGACCTCTTCATTGCATTGATACGTGGCGCCGCGGCAAGGAATTGCTGCACCAAGCTGAAATAACTTTTTGGCTCCGATCTCCCCGGCCATAGATGACCCATGATGTACTTCATGGCGAGTCCGGACAATCTATTCAGCTCGGCCCATTGAGCCAGATGATCGTCCACTGCCAGTGGACGCTCTGGATTCTGGAACTGCGACCAGAAAAGCCATTCCACTTCTTGATCTCGAAAGTATTCGGTCGCATCAGTAGCACTCGCTGCCAAATCCAGATAGGTGTCCTCCGCACTCCACATCCGGTCCAACGGAGCAAATTTCGGATTGCAAAACTTCCTCCGCAGCATAAAGGGCTTTCCAGCCGCAATCTGTCTGGCCTGACGCAGCTCCTCCTTCGCAGCTCTCATCGCAGAGCGAGCATCCTTGGCATCAGCAACGACCTTCTCTAAGTCCGTCTGTCTCGCCCGGTCTTCTTCCTCAAGAAACTTGCAATGGTCAGCAGCACTTTTTAACTTCACGGCCATCTCGGCCATCTCCTTCTTGCTTCGGCAGTGAGCAGCTTGTTCGGCTCTCAGCTCTTCAAGGGCCTTCTCGGCAGCCGCATCACTTTTCCTCGCTTGTTCCTTAGCTCGGGCAAGTTCCGCCCGAAGACTCTCCACGGCGGCCGCACCATCTGCGTCAAGCAGACACATTGTAAGATACTGGCATAAAGCTCCTCTTACCAGATGCTGCCCGAGGAATTGCATACCTTGAGCCTCATCAAGCCGCTCGTTGACGAGCGCGATGTCGGCATCTGCCACATCAAGTTGCCGCTTTAGTTCGGCAAAATCATCAGTTCGGCTCGATTCCGGACACTTCGCCACCTGTATACAAAGGCGACATTTTAGACCTGGTATTATGATCCTCTGTGCGCCGTCAATTTTGACAACGCACAGAGTCTCAGGGGCTACTATCTACACAGGGTGCATCTTGTTTATGCGCAACTGACAAAGAAGTACATTATCAAAAGTAACTCAAAACCCGTCAGCAAACTTCTAACGGCCTCATGCAATCCGCTTTCCGCGGGCGAAATCCTTCCAATCACCGTACCCATCAATGCACAGTGCTCCTCTGAGATAGAAGCTTGCCCCAGCAGAATCATCAGCTCCTCCGACCGCACATCGGACGATGCCAGACTCGTCCTATGATCTCCATCGAAGGCCGGACACGGAGAACTTTGCGGGACATATGGCTACCTTCCACCCCTGCCGGATTCGGAGAAACCCTCCGCGATGACACCTCAGGGTCGCCCGCCTCGCCAGGCGGTACGGCAGGGGGAGGCGTTCCACTCTCCATCATCTCCGGAAGAAGATCCCCCGAAGACGAGCTCTGCTGAGAAGGGCTGAGGTCCGAGCTACAAAGTAAAATTTTGGTTAATCTTCTCAGATAAAAAGCAAGGATTTCTCTCATCCCTCTAAAGGAAAATCTTTCTCTACTTACGGCTCGCTGGAGGGCTGATCCCTTTGAGGGCGTAGTTCGGCTGAGGATCTCCCCAGCGTCGGACCCTCTGACGAGGACCTTTTCCCCCGCTTTGAGGCCATGGTCTCCGGGTCGTCAGAGGCGGCCCTCTTCTTCCCCTTAGGAGAGGAATTGTCGGCTCCTCCCTTCGGAGCAGCCTCCTTCGAGGAGGCCATAGTTTCCTTGTCCTCCCCCTCACTTCCCTCCAAAGGCACGATCTTCAACATCCTGACTAGCACGGGATCCGGCCTGGTCTCAGGAAGGGGTGCCGGACACCTGATCAGCTTTGCCTTCGCTATCCACTCCTGTTTAAAAGGACAGCTCTTTTAGGGGCGAATTTATGACAATTTTACGGATAGCGAGTCCGGGCACAAGGTTACTTGAGTATCCGGGCGATTGCAGCTTAAACCTGCGTCCTCGGTCAAATCCGGACACATTGCTTGTGATCCGAAGATCATTTTATACATCTCCATGGGCGTTGCGCCCATAAAATGCTGGAGAGCTCGTGGTCCCTCCGGATTAAACTCCCACAGACGAAGGGAGCGATGTTTGCCGGGCAGTGTTTGGCGAATCAGCATGACCTACGTCACCTTGACCAGGTTGAGGTCTCTTTCTAAGAGATCCCTAATGCGGCCCTGCAACAAGGGCACGTCTTTAGATAACCCCCAATCTAATCCTTTGTTGACCCATGACGCTAGCCATGGGGTGGGACCCGAGCGAAAGGCAGGAGGCGCCACCCACTTGGTGCTCCTGGGAGCGGTGATATAGAGCCACTCTCGTTGCCACAAGCCGAGCTCCTCTTAGAAGGAGCCCTCGGGCCATGGGGCATCGGCATTCTTACTTATGACAGCGCCTCCGCACTCTGCGTGCCGTCCCTTGATCATCTTCGGCTCCACTCCAAAAGTCTTGAGCCTAATCCAAAGTGAGGAGTAACACGGAGGTACGCTTCGCACACAACGATGAATGAGGAAATGTGGAGGATGGACTCCGGAGCTAAGTCATGAAATTCCAGCCCATAATAGAACATCAGCCCCCTCATGAAGGGATCCAGCTACCTTGGTGGGTGGCTGACTTGTGGGCCTACTAAGTTGACGGGGACGGAGTGCTTTGTCAATTTAGTCAATATGAACGATTCTAGCTCAAGTGACCATACGATGTCCATCCAACGGCCGTAGTGCTTCTTCAACCTCTGGTCTTCTTGCTCCAGCCGCCCAAAGCAGTGTTGGTCGTGCCGCATGCACCTGCCTCCCGTGGCTGGCCGTGCCATCGTGGAGGCCTCACCGCCACCTACTATTCCCACCGCTAGCCAGGCCCTGCGGCGACGGCAGCCTCACACCGTAGCCGAACCAGTGAACCCTCGTACTCCTCTCCGCGTGGGCTTCCACTGCCGCGTCTTCCCCGGCTCCACGTCGTCCCCTTTGTAGGCCTCGCCGTCATCCACCGCCCTGGTACTCTCGGCGCGGCGTGGTCAATGTGGTCAAGGAACGACTTCCATCGGAAGAGTACTGAACGTGGAGAGGCTGACAACTGGGTCCATGGTCGCAGCAAGGAAGTGCCTCCTTATTGCAAGCAAAATAATTATTCCTCCACCTGACAGCGGGGACCCACCGGACGGTCCACCGTACTTCACGAAAAAAACGTTTCCCCTGACTGCTGGGACCCACCAGCTACATCTTCGCATGCAAGGAAGTGCCTGACAGTCGGGACCCACCTGGACGAAGCATATGTAGCGTTGTCATTCTGGTCGCGAACGTGTATGTACATACTTGTCGATGTAGAGGCATGCACGTGTCGTAGTAGAGGCCCGCACGTAGTATGTACACGTACGTACAGCGGCCAGGGTGCAAGAAAGTAAATACGGCCACGTACGTACATACGGGCGGGGTCTCGAACGCCTACTCGCGCGTACGTACGGCCAGGGCTCATATACATGGCTGGGTCGGAACGGAGAAACTGTGTCGTTGTCGTGTTCATGGGGAGGCAACGGAATGCGTCGTGTTCATCGGGAGGCAACAGAACGCGTGGGAGCTGTCGGTGTCAAAACCGGCGGATCTCGGGTAGGGGGTCCCGAACTATGGGTCTAGGCCGGATGGTAACAGGAGGCAAGGAACACGATGTTTTACCCAGGTTCATGCCCTCTTGATAGAGGTAAAACCCTACGTCCTGCTTGACTAATATTGATGACATGGGTAATACAAGAGTAGATCTACCACGAGATCAAGGAGGCTAAACCCTAGAAGCTAGCCTACGGTATGATTGTTGTATGATGAAGTTGTCCTACGGACAAAAACCCTCTGATTTATATAGACACCGGAGAAGGTTAGGGTTACACAAAGTTGGTTACAATGGTAGGAGATCTTGAATATCCGCATCGCCAAGCTTGCCTTCCACGCCAAGGAAAGTCCCATCCGGACACGGGACGAAGTCTTCAATCTTGTATCTTCGTAGTCCTAGAGTCCGGCTGAAGGTATAGTCCGGCTACCCGAACACCCCCTAATCCAGGACTCCCTCAGTAGCCCCTGAACCAGGCTTCAATGACGACGAGTCCGGCGCATAGATTGTCTTCGGCATTGCAAGGCGGGTTCCTCCTCTAAATTCTTCATAAAAGTTTGTAAACACCAACAGTAGTGTCCGGCTCTGCAAAATAAGTTTCCACGTATTGCTATAAAGAGAATAATATTAACACTAATCTGCCGACGTATTCCGCAGCATGACATCACACTACGGCCAAGCCTTTATTCGAATTGTTTTCACTTTTCCACCTCAGCGTGTTTTGCAAGGCGGTTTCCTTGGCACGTCTTGTCAAAGCAGAGATCGTGTCCCCTTTATTTACGGGATTCTCATCAATACGGACATTGGTAACCCAATCGTGCCCGTTAGCATGTCTTCTCGATCAAAGGCGAGTCCCAAACGGTTACGGGGAGGGCTCCTGGTATTCAACCTCTTATAAAGAGACCAGGGCCTTACTCCTCTTGTCCAATCTCAAAACAAGTTCGCCCATCGCCTCGAGTTCCAACACCCTAGGCTCCAGATTCTAGGCACCTCGGACCTTCGACAATGTCCGGTTCCGACCTTCAAGGCCGATGCATGCCCTCCTCCGTCACAAAGGAGGACATGCTAAAGTTGAGAGAGGCTAAGTTCTTGACCGCCAAAATTTCGCATAGGTTGCCTGCTCAAAGGCAGGCTATTCCCAGTCCCCAGCCCGGTGAGAGCGTAGTGTTCATGTATCACTTCCTTCGGGGGTTAGGCTTCCCGATGGATCCCTTCGTGAGGGGGCTGATGTTCTATTATGGGCTGGAATTTCATGACTTAGCTCCGGAGTCCATCCTCCACATTCCCTCATTCATCGTTGTGTGCGAAGCGTTCCTCCGTGTTACTCCTCACTTTGGATTATGGCTCAAGACTTTTGGAGTGGAGCCGAAGATGATCAAGGGACGGCACGCAGAGTGCGGAGGCGCTGTCATAAGTAAGAATGCCGATGCCCCATGGCCCGAGAGCTCCTTCCAAGAGGAGCTCAGCTTGTGGAAACGAGAGTGGTTCTATATCACCGCTCCCAGGAGCACCAAGTGGGTGGCACCTCCTGCCTTTCGCTCGGGTCCCGCACCACGGCTAGCGTCATGGGTCAACAAAGGATTAGATTGGGGGTTATCCAAAGACGTGCCCTTGTTGCATGGCCGCATTAGGGATCTCTTAGAAAGAGACCTCAACCTGGTCAAGGTGACGCAGGTCATGCTGATTCGCCGAACACTGCCCGGCAAAGGTAGCTCCCTTCATATGTGGGAGTTTAATCCGGAGGGACCACGAGCTCTCCAGCATTTTATGGGCGCAACACCCACGGAGATGTATAAAATGTTCTTCGGATCACAAGCAATGTGTCCGAATTTGACCGAGGACACAGGTTTAAGCTGCAATCCCCCGGATACTCAAGTAAGTAACCTTGTGCCCAGACTCGCTATCCGTAAAATTGTCAGAAATTCACCCCTAAAAGAGCTGTCCTTTTAAACAGGAGTGGATAGCGAAGGCAAAGCTGATCAGGTGTCCGGCTCCCCTTCCTGAGACCAGGCCGGATCCCGTGCTAGTCAGGATGTTGAAGATCGTGCCTTTGGAGGGAAGTGAGGGGGAGGACAAGGAAACTATGGCCTCCTCGAAGGAGGCTGCTCCGAAGGGAGGAACCGACAATTCCCCTCCTAAGGGGAAGAAGAGGGCCGCCTCTGACGACCCGGAGACCATGGCCTCAAAGCGGGGGAAAAGGTCCTCGTCAGAGGGTCCGGCGCCGGGGAGATCCTCGGCCGAACTACGCCCTCAAAGGGATCAGCCCTCCAGCGAGCCGTAAGTAGAGAAAGATTTTCCTTTAGAGGGATGAGAGAAATCCTTGCTTTTTATCTGAGAAGATTAACCGAAATTTTACTTTGTAGCTCGGACCTCAGCCCTTCTCAATAGAGCTCATCTTCGGGGGATCTTCTTCCGGAGATGATGGAGAGTGGAACGCCTCCCCCTGCCGTACCGCCTGGCAAGGCGGGCGACCCTAAGGTGTCGTCGCAGAGGGTTTCTTCGAATCTGGCAGGGGTGGAAGGTAGCCATATGTCCCCCCAAAGTTCTCTGTGTCCGGCCTTCGATAGAGGTCATAGGACGAGTCCGGCACCGTCCGATGCGCGGTCGGAGGAGCTGATGATTCTGCTGGGGCGAGCTTCTATCTCAAAGGAGCACCGTGCATTGATGGGTATGGTGATTGGAAGGATTTCTTCTGCGGAAAGCGGATTGCATGAGGCCGTCAGAAGTTTGCTGACGGGTTTTGAGGTACGTTTGATAATGTACTTCTTTGTCAGTTGCGCATAAACAAGATGCGCCCTGTGTAGATAGTAGCCCCTGAGACTCTGTGCGTTGTCAAAATTGACGGCGCGCAGAGGATCATAATCCCAGGTCTAAAATGTCGCCTTTGTATACAGGTGGCGAAGTGTCCAGAATCGAGCTGAACTGATGATTTTGCCGAACTAAAGCGGCAGCTTGACGTGGCAGATGGCGACGTCGCGCTCGTCAATGAGCGGCTTGATAAGGCTCAAGGTATGCAATTCCTCGGGCAGCATCTAGTAAGAGGAGCTTTATGCCAGTATCTTACAATGTGTGTGCTTGACACAGATGGTGCGGCCACCGTGGAGACTCTTCGGGCGGAACTTGCCCGAGCTAAGGAACAATCCAGGAAAAGTGATGCGGCTGCCGAGAAGACCCTTGAAGAGCTAAGAGCCGAACAGGCTGCTCACTGCCGAAGCAAGAAGGAGATGGACGAGATGGCCGTGAAGTTAAAAAGTGCTGCTTACTTTTGCAAGTTTCTTGAGGAAGAAGACCGGGCGATACAGACAGACTTAGAGAAGGCCATTGCTGATGCCAAGGACGCTCGCTCTGCGATGAGAGCTGCGAAGGAGGAGCTGCGTCAGGCCGGACAGATTGCGGCTGGAAAGCCCTTTATGCTACGGAGGAAGTTTTGCGATCTGAAGTTTGCTCCGTTGGACCGGATGTGGAGTGCGGAGGACACCTATCTGGATTTGGCAGCGACTGCTGCTGATGCGACCGAATACTTTCGAGATCTAGAAGATCATGAAGTGGAAAGGCTTTTCTGGTCGAAGTTCCAGGATCCAGAGCGTCCATTGGCAGTGGACGATCATCTGGCTCAATGGGCCGAACTAAATAGATTGTCCGGACTCGCCATGAAGTACGTCATCGGTCATCTATGGCCGGGGAGATCGGAGCCGAAAAGTTATTTCAGCTTGGTGCAGCAATTCCTTGATGCGGTGCCACGTATCAATGCAATGAAGAGGTCAGCATGCATAGAGGGCGCATGGATGGCTCTTGCCCGTGTCAAGACATACTGGGCAGAGATGGAGACCATCGTTGTTGCATCCCCAGATTCGGACAAAAGCCGAGTACCCTCCGAGCACTATTTTCAGGAAGTCCTTAAAGGCGCTCGTGTAATAGAGGCGCAGTGCTCGAAGGATGCTATGTTCTGATAGCATATGTAATTATAAAGCAATATTTTGTTGAATTGTAGTAGACTTTTATACTTGTGCCTTCAAGTATTTGGAACACCTCCTATGCGGCCGTTTTAGGATATGTATAAAAAATCTGAAAGATTGCAGTCGTTGGCTTCAGCCCCCACGCACATAGTGCGGGGGTGCTCGCAGAAGGCGCATCTTCACACTTAATCCAACGTCTTGGTCCTACAAAGGAGGTGGTAGCACAGCGAGCTAGGCAACCGGACTATAATGCTTTAACACTTTCACTTAGCCATAGGAGCTTGACAATGGGACTATTTAGGTAGTCCCTGGTGGCGACTGCACTCGCCCGAATTCGGGGCGCGTATGTGCCTGGCCGAGAAACGGCCCTTCGTTAATGCGGAGGAATCCTACAGATTCCGGAGCGTCATCGAGTGGTTGACCAGTCTCACGCCATATCATGACAGTCGGTTTTCGGCTTTCTCTACTGAGGTGCTCGCCTGGCCGAACCAGGGCACAATCACAGTAGTTCTCCTGGTGCCGCCTTAGCCAATAGAGCGGAACGTAAGGCTGCCGAACACAGGAGCCGGGCAACCCAACATTTGACCAAAATCATGACTCGGAGCTGATGCATATAAGGCCAAACTCGCGACGCCGAACAATCCCTAAGGTATTCAGTCTTTATGGGCGAGGTAACGCTCTGAGGTATAAGCCCCTAGTGTCCAGGTACGCGCAAGAATTCTGACATGACCACATGCCAAGACGCCAGCCTCCTCCTTGGTCATAGAACCAGGGGATGTGTATCAACAAGAGATAGTAAAAAAGGTTTATGCAGGGTCTTAATCTAAAAAGAATCCTTGGAACGGGTCCCTAATGCACGTCTGCGCCTGTGTCTCCGTTGTGCCCTATCCTGGACGGGTGCAACACGACATTCATCTGTAAAAAGAGAGCAACTAGGTTGAAAAAGGGGCGCGCCGAACAAAAGTTATATGAAATAAACAAATTGTAAAGTGAAATATGAAAATTGAGCTTTATTGTCTCTTATTTTATACGTGTGAAGCCCCTAGTGCTGGGGTATATGGCCACTAAGCCTTTATCAACGATACTTTTGTGCCGGACTCGTCTATCCGTGTCCGTGGTCTTTAATGACCTGTTCCGATGTTTTGGCTGGTGAAGCCATTATATTGTTGGGCTGTTAAAGCAGCCGCACAATCCTCCGCTTGGGGGAGGTGTTCTCATTGCTTCCCCTTTAAGGAGATGATGCCGCGTGGACCGGGCATCTTAAGCGTAAGAGATGCATAATGCGGTATTGCGTTAAAGCGGGCGAAAGCTTCGCGTCCCAGTAGTGCTTGGTAGCGACTTGAGAATGGGACGATGTGGAAAGTCAGCTTTTCACGACGGAAGTTATCGGCAGAGCCGAAAATAACCTCGAGCCGGAGAAAACCCATGCAATGGGTGTCCGGACCTGGCGTTACTCCTTGAAAGGAGGTTTTGCTGTGGCGAATTCTTTTTGGGTCGATCCCCATGTGGCGGATTGAGTCTCGATATATCAGGTTGAGTCCGCTGCCACCGTCCATAAGGACATTTGAAAACTAGAGTCCGCCGATTATTTGATCGAGTACCAGGGCAGTCCAGCCTGGGTTCCTGATACTTCTAGAATAATCCAGATGATCGAAGATGATTGGTTTTGACAACCAGTGGCGGGATTCCTTTGGCATAGGCCGTGGGGCATACCTTTATGGGTGCCGCATGTTTTGTTATGTGGAGTAAGTTTACTGTTTTTACTTCTTGTGGGAAATTATTTTGTTTCCTGGTGCTCTGCTTTTGGGGTTCGTCCTCGTCTTCGCTTGGTGTGTCGAGCCCCTGTTTTTGGCGTTGAGTCTGTTGGATTGTTTGAAAACCCAACAATCTCTGTGTGTGTGGTTAGCAGGCTTTCCGGGAGTGCTGTGTATTTGACATATCCTATCCAAGATTTTTTTTAGGTTGGATAGGTCGTCCCTATTATCTTGGAGGGGCGGCTTTTTCTGATTCTGTCGTGAGCTTTTGAATCCGGCGTTGACTGCCGTGCTCTTCGGACTTTTTTCCTTAGTTCGGCGACGGTCCTTATTGCGTCACGGTTTTCTGTTTCCATCCCTAGTTTCGGATGTAGTTGGGTCACTGGTGCTGCATCTTGCCAACCAGCTGTCCTCTCCTGCGCAAAAGCGGGTCATGAGGCTTGTTAGTGCGGCCATTGTTCTTGGCATTTCTTGGCCGAGGTGTCTGGCGAGCCATTCGTCTCGGACATTATGCCTGAAAGCCGCTAAGGCTTCAGCGTCCGAACAGTCGACTATCTGATTCTTTTTAGTAAGAAATCTATTCCAGAATTGCCGAGCTGACTCTCCGGGCTGTTGACTTATGTGACTTAGATCGTCTGCATCCGAAGGGCGGACATAGGTCTCTTGAAAATTTGCTTGGAAAGCATCCTCGAGCTCTTCCCAACTTCCGATTGTGTTTTCAGGAAGGCTTTTGAGCCAATGCCGGGCTGGCCCTTTAAGCTTGAGGGGTAAGTATTTTATGGCGTGGAGGTCATCTCCTCTAGCCATATGTATGTGGAGGATATAATCCTCGATCCAAACTCCAGGGTCTGTTGTTCCATCATATGCCACTATGTTTACGGGTTTGAATCCCGCTGGAAATTCATAATCCAGGACCTCATCCGTGAAACATAGGGGGTGTGCGGCACCCCTGTATTTGGGTGTGCCGGATTCTGATAATGGCTTTATTGCATTGCTTACGAGAGCTTGCTTTCTTGGCCCGTAAATGGACCTGGCTGGGCCATGATGCGAATCCTTAGGTGGGTCGCATGCCGGCTTAAGTGCAGCGCTGCTTGCCGCTTTATGCTGGCCATGGGGTCATCTATCCGACCGTGTGGCTTTCTCACTTTTGGAATGCGAGGGCTCTAAGGCCTCCTTGTCAAATTCAGGCAGTAGCTTTCTCTTCGGATAGCTTTTGGTGCGACGACTGTCGCCGTATTTGTCTGCGGTATTGATTACTTTGCTCCATCTGATCCTGAGTGCATCTTCCGCAGTTTTTAGCTTCCGCTTCTGCTTTTTCAGGCTGCGTGCGGTTGCAACGAGCCGTTTGTGGAGGTTCTTCTGCTTCGTGGGCTTGTCTGGCGTAGGGTCGTCCGGAATGCCATTTTCACCGGGGGAGGGATGTTCGGTTTCTCTATCAGGGTTGTCCTGTTGGGACGGTTGCTCTAAGGCATGCTCATCGTCTACCGGCTCATCTTGCTCTATGGCTGGGTCTTTATCGAGGCGGGGCTTGGGTCGGCGTTTACACCGACGCTTTGATTGTTTTTTGAGAGATCGATCCCTCTTTCCGTCCCTGTTTTCCTCGTTGTTGCTTCCTTTAGGGGTATCCACCATGTACACATCGTGTGATGAGGTGGCTATCCGATGCCCTATAGGCGTTGGTTCTTGGTTGTCTCCTGCATCGTCGTCCATACCGTCGATGTCTTCGAAGTCGAAGTCGAGCATGTCGGTTAAGTCGTCGAGAGTGGCTATGAAGTGGGTGGTGGGTGGGTTTTGAATTTCTTCATCATCCGAATCCCATCCTTGCTGACCGTAGTCCGGCCAGGGCTCTCCTGATAAAGAGAGAGACATTAGCGAATTCAGGATGTCGCCGAAGGGCGAGTGCTGAAAGATGTCCGCGGCGGTGAACTCCATTATCGACGCCAAATCGGATTCGATCGGCAGGGGCACGGGGGGCTCGGAGTTCGGAAAGGAATCCGGCCCCTCGGAGTCACGGGCCATCCGGAGTGTGGGGCTGGAGTTCGGCTCGATCGCCTCTGAGATCGCAGCCCTTGAGGCAGCGTCCAACCGCTGATCCTCGATCGGCGCAGTAGGCTCCGAATCAATGGTCAGAACTGATGCGTGTGCGGCTTCCAAGGCACCGTTCGGCGGCAGAGCTATATCATGCCCATCGAGACAGTGCGGCGCGCTTGGCTGTGGCTCGAATCCGTCGAAGATCAAGTCCCCGCAGATGTTAGCCGTGTGGTTTAGGCTTCCAAACCTGACCTGATGGCCAGGGGCGTAGCTTTCGATCTGCTCAAGGTGGCCAAGCGAATTGGCCCGCAGTGCGAAGCCACCGAAGACGAAGATCTGTCCGGGGAGAAAAGCCTCACCCTGTACTGCATCGTTGTTGATGATCGAAGGAGCCATCAGGCCTAAAAGCGACGACACAGAGGAACTCTCAATGAAACCACCAATGTCGGTGTCAAAACCGGCGGATCTCGGGTAGGGGCTCCCGAACTGTGCGTCTAGGCCGGATGGTAACAGGAGGCAAGGAACATGATGTTTTACCCAGGTTCGGGCCCTCCTGATGGAGGTAAAACCCTACGTCCTGCTTGATTAATATTGATGATATGGGTAATACAAGTGTAAATCTACCACGAGATCAAGGAGGCTAAACCCTAGAAGCTAGCCTACGGTATGATTGTTGTATGATGAAGTTGTCCTACGGACTAAAACCCTCCGGTTTATATAGACACCGGAGAGGGTTAGGGTTACACAAAGTCGGTTACAATGGTAGGAGATCTTGAATATCCGCATCGCCAAGCTTGCCTTCCACGCCAAGGAAAGTCCCATCCGGACACGGGACGAAGTCTTCAATCTTGTATCTTCATAGTCCTGGAGTCCGGCTGAAGGTATAGTCCGGCTACCCGAACACCCCCTAATCTAGGACTCCCTCAGGAGCCAACCGGCTTGGACGGAACAACCGATGGAAACGAGGCCTGGCGTACCGCAGAACGGAGGAAACGGCCTTGTGTTCGACCGTCCATGTTCAAAACGGGATCCTGTTCATCAAGAGGGGTCTGGCGTACCGCAAAATGGAGGAAACGGACCTCCTACGGCCGAAACGGGGGTCATGTTGATCGGGAGCGGTGTGGTGTACCGCAAAATGGAGGAAACAGACTTGTGTTGGAGTGCTACAATCGAAATGGGGGTCCTGTTCATCGGGAGGGGTGTGGCGTACCGCAAAACGGGACTCCACGGGATACTGTACATCTCCACCATCGACCCCCTCCAGCCTCCACGGGCAACTGTTCATCCACCGTCGACCTCCTCCAGCCTCCACCTGCGATTGTTCATCCACGGGCTCCTGTTCATCCAGCCTCCACCGCGCGCTACTCCACTGGCTACTATTCAACCAGCCCTCTCCACGGCCTCCTGTTCAACCACCCCTCCATGGGCTACTGTTCATCAGGCCCTCCACCGTCTAATGTTCATCCTGCCCTTCATGGGGTGGTCCTGTTCATCCAGCCCTCCATGGGGTCCTGTTCATCCATCCCCAACCGGCTCGATCGATCGGGGTCCTGTTCATCCAGAGGCAACACCACAGGGTCCTGTTCATCCACCCTCACCGGGAACTATTCATCCAAACCCCCCAGCAACACTCACTATTCCTCCAGAGGCAACACCATGGGGTCCTGTTCATCCACCCCCACCGGGAACTATTCATCTAAACCCCCCAGCAACGCTCATAGTTCATCCAGAGGCAGCATCGATCGGCTTCAGTTA
Organism: Triticum monococcum; assembly: GCA_034509565.1. Taxonomy (NCBI): domain Eukaryota; kingdom Viridiplantae; phylum Streptophyta; class Magnoliopsida; order Poales; family Poaceae; genus Triticum; species Triticum monococcum. The sequence goes on from CM067845.1 coordinate 415,823,529, forward strand.
GCAACAGTAGCGAAGGAATCACTCGATCGGGTTCAGTTAATAGCCATTGATCGATCGCTCGGGTTCAGTAACGTGTAGCCTGTAGTGCAATCACTCCGGTTCAGTTAGAGCCCAATGCCTCGCTCGGATTCAGTTAGAGCCCAACGCCTCGCACCCATGCACATGCGTGTACGAGAGAAACGTGCATCGCTCGGCCCCAACCACCCACCGTAACTGGGAACACCCCGATATTTTCCTTGCCCTTGCTTCTACCACGGTTTTTTCCGTCATGGATTGCCCAAATAATGTCATGCAGCTGCGTCTCTGGCCCGCCCAGGACGAAAAGCCCATTTTCTGTCATGATTTTTTGTCATAGAAGTAGGATCCCACCACATCTATGATGATACCGGGTTTTGTCACAATTATCATCATAGAAGTGTCATAAGTATGATAGAAAAAAAATCGTTTGGCCCAAAATGTCATGGATGTGTCTTTTTTTGTAGTGCTATTAGTCATACAAGGTGGTCTACACACGTGTAGATTTATTCTTTTTCATGTCTCGTGTTCGCCGTACTGCCACGACTGTTGATGAATAAACGGTAAGTTATTCACGGGGAAACCCTTGTTGAGCGTGTTTGCGAGAGAGAGAGAGAGACAGTGTGCGTGTGTTCTAGAGACTGAGGCAATGATAAGAGATTCTTTGTGTGGAGGATAGAGAGAGACATGTACATGGGGCTTTGTGTTGTGTAACTTGGAGACGCGTAGACATAATCAAAGAGTGAGTGTGTGAGATACACATGCGGACATGGGGAGAGATGTGTGAGTTAGAGAGATGGAGAATTTTGGTGTGCATCTGAGCTAGAGAGAGGGGGATATAAACATACCTAGAGCTGGAGAGAATATGCAAGGGTGTGTGTCTTAAATGAAGGATCCATATAGATGGGTGTTTGTGCGTGTCTGTGTGTGTTTGTGCGCGCGTTTGTGTGTGAGAGGGAGTGTGTATGTGGAGTAGAGATACCACTAATGATGTAAACCTAGTATAAGGGAAGGGGGAATTGTGTGACATGTGTGTCAAAGAGAGACAAAGGCATGTGTAGTAGCGGGAAAGCATGGGTGCGGGCTGGGAGCAGACTATTTGGAAGAGACATCGAGTGTGTGTGGGAGAGGGGTGCAAGAGAGAGAGAGAGAGAGAGAGAGAGAGCTAGCGACGGAGAGAGAGAGGGGGGAGAGGGTCGTTTGTGTCCATGAGTGGCGTATAGATAGGGAGATAATGTTGATGTTGTTCGAAATTGGCCTATGTACGGAGACGCAAGGGAAGCGAGTCATCGTGTGTGTGATAGGGACTTCATGAGATATCTAGAATAGATGGTGTAGAGAACAACGTGCGAGATTGAGAACAATGATACATTAGGGAGCTATGGAAAGAGGCACGGCAGATATGTATACAGGGAGGGAGCTGGGGCGGGTCCGCATGTGGGAGAGATAGAAAGAGGAGAGTGGTGCTCAAGGAGACAAAGTGTGCTTGTTTGAAGTGGGGTGGTGTGTGAGGTGAGTGTGCGAGAACCACACATAACGAGGGAGATAGACATTTGGGGCGACGTTTTGTGTGTATGGGAAAGATACACTCTACATAGTGCATGTGCTTGGGAAAGAGAGATGTCGGGTGACGTAGAGAGTGGGGGAAAAGATGTGTGCATGCCCGAGAGACAAAGTGATAGAGACCTATATTGGGGTCCAGACTTTGGAAGAGAGGGGGGTGTTAATGTGCTCGTGTGTTCGTGTCTTGGGGATATAATGACTTGTGTGTGGGGGGTGGTGATGGGGGGGGGGGGGGGGTTGGCTTCAGATAAAGAGTGAGGTGTCTATATTTGAGGGACTTTAATATATATGGTAAATAGTGTGTGCACTCATGGTTGACCAATTTGTTTCACAGTTTGGACTATGAGATAACGATACTTTTGAACATGCGTGATATACCTTGATGTACCAGAATTACAAACCCAAGGTTAGAATTTTGGAATTCGACTCCATCATTAGCTTTTGTAATTCTTTTAAATTGAGGTACATTTTTTAAGCCGGGATTTCGTGATTTCAAATTCATATATCAAACCTAGAGATATACACATACGCGCATGTTCAAACTTTATAATCATCCACTTTATTCATACACATACACATTTTTGCTTTTGTCATCATATTTAGGATGAACACATTTCGAATTTCATTCGAATTGGACCGTATGATGGTATTTTCTTGTACTAGCTCAATGATCCATATTTGAATTGAATGGACAATCTAAGTTTTGAGTTGGAGACATTGATTTTCAAAACTTGCACTTTTTTGCGTGCAAAACAAATAAATTCTTAGCCATGATATCATAGTCGGACGTACAAGAGCAGAACACTTATAATTTCAGGCGCCAAAAGCTTTCAAACTTCTCGCTCACATCAAAATATCTCGCGCCCGAAGTTTAGCCCTACGATATTCCTGTTTTATCCCTTCCACATGAATGGAAAAGGGTTGCTTTGGTAACTCCATTGTTTTCCCCTCTTTGCCCCCAACATTCTTCCCAGAGCCCCTCCCCTTACCCTCCCTCCCCAACCCCCCGCCCCCAACCATGGCAAGCCGCCGAATCTAGTCCTCCGCCACAGCGGTGGACTTCCCACCCCATCAGATCTACCTTCCGCACCTTGGAACCCCCAATTGCCAACTCACCACTTCACCGGAGCCGCTTCAGCGACTGGCTTGTCCACCGCTCCAGATCTCCTTGACCGCCATCATGGTCCACCGCACTGGATCTGCTTAACCGGCGTCCTCGGCCACCACAGTGTAGGCCCTTCACTGACTCCCTCGTCCGCCCCATCGCTGGCCCTTCATACAAGCCCTTGTCCGCCACAACAGATCTGCCTCACCGAAAGCACTATACATCGCACCCGCCGAAGCCTTCATCCACCACACCGGACGCACTCCACGGATGCCATATTCAACTCCACCGGCCCTGCTTTACTGATGCCGCAGCCTCATCAGGTTATTTCGATTTGTACTCCTTCAGTTGTTCTCTTCTTTATCGTGCAACTATTCACTTACCATAGATGAGCTTTCTTGTATGTCGACAGGCACCGCAGCCGTCCACGAGGGTGGGGGCGCCCTACCCCCCTGGGCGTGCCCCCTGCCTCGTGGGCCCCCTGGCAGGCCTCCAGTGCCCATCTTTTGCTATGTGAAGTCTTTAACCCTGGAAAAAATAAGGAGGAAGCTTTTAGGATGAAGCGCCGCCGTCTCAAGGCAGAACTTTGGCGGAACGAATCTAGTGCTCTGGCGGAGCTGTTCTGCCGGGGAAACATCCCTCTCGGAGGGGGGAAATTGTCACCATCATCATCACCATCGATCCTCTCATCGGGAGGGGGTCAATCTCCATCAACATCTTCACCAGCACCATCTCATCTCAAACTCTAGTTCATCTATTGTATCCGATCTTTGTCTCAAAACCTCATATTGGTACCTGCGGGTTGCTAGTAGTGTTGATTACTCCTTGTAGTTGATGCTAGTTGGTTTATTCGGTGGAAGATCATATGTTCAGATCCTTTATGCATATTAATACCCCTCTGATTTTGAACATGAACATGATTTGTGAGTAGTTACGTTTGTTCCTGAGGACATGGGAGAAGTCTTGCTATAAGTAGTCATGTGAATTTGGTATTCGTTCGATATTTTGATGAGATGTATGTTGTCTCTCCTCTAGTGGTGTCATGTGAACATCGACTACATGACACTTCAGCATTGCTTGGGCCTAGGGGAAGGCATTGGGAAGTAATATGTAGATGATGGGTTGCTAGAGTGACAGAAGCTTAAACCCTTGTTTATGCATTGCTTCGTAAGGGGCTGATTTGGATCCACATGTTTCATGCTATGGTTAGGTTTACCTTAATACTTCTTTTGTAGTTGTGGATGCTTGCAAGAGGGGTTAATCATAAGTGGGATGCTTGTCCAAGGAAGGGCAGTACCCAAGCACCGGTCCACCCACATATCAAATTATCAAAGTAATGAACGTGAATCATATGAGCGTGATGGAAACTAGCTTGACGATAATTCCCATGTGTCCTCGGGAGCGTTTTCCTTTATATAAGAGTTTGTCCAGGCTAGTCCTTTGCTACAAAAAGGATTGGGCCAGCTTGATGCACCTTGTTTACTTTTGTTACTTGTTACCCGTTACAAAGTACCTTATCACAAAACTATTTGTTACCGATAATTTCAGTGCTTGCAGAGAATACCTTACTGAAAACTGCTTATCATTTTCTTCTGCTCCTCGTTGGGTTCGACACTCTTACTTATCGAAAGGACTACCATAAATCCCCTATACTTGTGGGTCATCAGTGCGCTACTTGGATATGCTCTTAGGGCAACTCCAAAGCAGCAACCTAAACGAACACGGATTTTGTTCGCTATTTATCCGTTTGGGTCAACCTAGTGGATATTTTTGTTCGCCTTTTTTAGTTTGGTTCGATATATGCATCGAATGGTTCTACCACAGTGCTGAGATGTCCGCTTTCAGTGTTTCATCAAACGCCTAGCTGGCGCAGAGGCAGGCGTGCAGGAGGACACAACGAAGCACGGAGGTCCTCGGAGGGCAAATCCAGCCGCATCCATGGCCGCGGTCAACACCTGGGCTGCCGCCACGTGCGAGCAGTGCTACAACTTGCCCGCGAGCGGGGAAGCTGGCAATAGCATCAGGCGAGTTGCTCATCCCAAGCCATGGCATGCTCCTGCTGCTGCGCAGTAGACCGAGCGCGGTGGGGCAAGTTCCGTGAACTCGAGGGAGGCCGCGAGTGGGGCGAGCACGGCCATGGCTAGCGTGGCCATGGAGAGCAGGGTGAGTGGGAGGAGCGCACCCAAAGCAAGCATAGTGAGATAAGGGCATGGCCAGCCTGGCGAGCAAAGGCCATGGCCAGCACGGCACTCGCGCCCGGCTGCACGCCGGCGTGGGCATTGGCTGGCTAGCATATCATCAGCTAGCATGCGGGTGTGCATGCTAATGACCCGCAAGTATAGGGGATCTATCGTAGTCCTTTCGATAAGTAAGACTGTCGAACCCAACGAGGAGCAGAAGGAAATGACAAGCGGTTTTCAGGAAGTTATTCTCTACAAGCACTGAAATTATCGGTAGTAGATAGTTTTGTGATAAGGTAATTCGCAATGAGTAACAAGTAACTAAGGTGGCCCAATCCTTTTTGAAGCGAAGGACAAGCCTGGATGAACTCTTATATAAAGCAAAGCGCTCCCGAGGACACATGGGAATTGTTGTCAAGCTAGTTTTCATCATGCTCATATGATTCACGTTCGTTACTTTGATAATTTGATATGTGGGTGGACCGGTGCTTGGATGTTGTCCTTACTTGGACAAGCATCCCACTTATGATTAACCCCTCTTGCAAGCATGTGCAACTACTAAAGAAGAATTAAGATAAATCTAACCATAGCATGAAACATATGGATCCAAATCAGCCCCTTACGAAGCAACACATAAACTAGGGTTTAAGCTTCTGTCACTCTAGCAACCCATCATTTTTTTATACTTCCGAATGCCTTCCCCTAGGCCCAAATCATGGTGAAGTCTCATGTAGTCGACATTCACACAATACCACTAGAGGAAAGACAACATACATCTCATCAAAATATCGAACAAATACCAAATTCACAAGATTACTTATAACAAGACTTCTCCCATGTCCTCAGGAACAAATGTAACTACTCACAAAGCATATTCATGTTCATAATCAGAGACGTATTGAATATCATTAAGGATCTGAACATATGATATTCCACCGAATAAACCAAGTAGCATTAACTACAAGGAGTAATCAACACTACTAGCAACCCACAGGTACCAATCTGAGGTTTTGACACAAAGATCGGATACAAGAGATGAACTAGGGTTTTAGAGGAGATGGTGCTGGTGAAGATGTTGATGGAGATTGACCCTCTCTCGATGAGAGGATCGTTGGTGGTGATGATGGCTTCGATTTCCCCCTTCGGGAGAGAAGTTTCCCCGACAGAACAGCTCCGCCAGAGCTCTAGATTGCTTCTGCCCAGGTTCCACCTCAAAACGACGACGCTTCATCCCTAAAGCTTCCTTATGATTTTTCCCAGGTCAAAACCCTCCACATAGCAGAAGATGGGCACCAGAGACCTGCCAGAGGGCCCACAAGCACTAGGGGCGCGCCCCCGGGATTGTGGCCACCTGGTGGGTCCCCTCTGGTATTTTCTTCGCCCGATATTTTTTATATATTCCAAAATAATTCTCCGTAAATTTTCAGGACTTTTGGAGTTATGCAGCATAGGTCTCTCAGATTTGCTCCTTTCCGGTCCAGAATTCCAGTTGCCGGCATTCTCCCTCTTTATGTAAACCTTGTAAAATAAGAGAGAAATGGCATAAGTATTCTACCATGATGTGTAATAACAGCCCATAATGCAATATATATTAACATAAAAGTATTATGAAAAATGGACGTATCAACTCCCCCAAGCTTAGACCTCGGTTGTCCTCAAGCGAAAGCCGAAATCGATAATCATGTCTACATGTTTAGAGATAAAGGTGTCGATAAAATAAAATACGGACATGAGCGCATCATGATCATCTTTAGAATAGCAATATATATTGTCATATAATTTCTTATGCTGAAGTGACAATTCTTTCACAAGGTAAAGTATGAATCAGGAACTTTGTTGAAAACTAACAAACTATAATTTTGGTCACTGAAGCAATTACAATTTATCATATTATCAGAAAGAGTCAATGTAACAGCTTTTGTATAGCAAGTCCACATAATCAACCATCTTTTAGTCTTTTATAACTGTTAACACTCACGCAATACTTATGAGAACAAAGCCTTAGTTGGACACGGAGAAAGATAGGGGCTTATAGTTTCACCTCCAAACCTTTTACTTACCGTACCACATACATATTCCTTTCTAGAGTCAGTTTACTTACCGTACCACATACCTATTCCTTTTCGGAGTCTAAAACATTCTGGTAGGTATCCCTTATGTACTCCTCCGGTGTTATGGCATTAATAATATTGGTCTCAACATTTATGGGAATACCTGAGATATAGTGTTTGATTATTTTGCCAATTTACCACCTTCGGGTTAGTGCCTTCGGCGTTGTTGATTTTGATGGCACCAGAATGATAAAATTCCTCGGCAATGTAAGGACCTTCCCATTTAGAGAGAATCTTTCCTGTAAAAAATCTTAAACGAAAATTGTATAGCAAGACAAGGTCACCTACATTAAATACACGCTTTTGTATCCTTTTATCATGCCATCTTTTAACTTTCTCTTTAAATAATTTGGCATTCTAATAGGCTTGGGTTCTCCATTCATCAAGAGAGCTAATGTCAAATAACCTCTTCTCACCGGCAAGTTTGAAATCATAGTTGACATCTTTAATTGCCCAATAAGCGTGTATGGAGACATACCCATAGGGTTTTATAAGCAGTTCTATAAGCCCATAATGCAACAGAGAAATAAAATTTATCTTGCAAAAGACTGTTAATAGATCTAGAAAGAATTGGTCCAAGAAACTTGATGATGCATTATGGGCTTATAGAACTGCTTATAAAACCCTATGGGTATGTCTCCATATAAAATGGTTTATGTTCTAGTTCAAGAGGTAATGACATGCTTTTTCATAAACCATTTTATATGGAGACATACCCATAGGGTTTTATAAGCAGTTCTATAAGCCCATAATGCATCATCAAGTTTCTTGGACCAATTCTTTCTAGATCTATTAACAGTCTTTTACAAGATAAATTTTATTTCTCTATTGCTTAATTCTAGTTGACCTCTAGACTGAGGATGGTATGGAGATGCAATTCTATGGTTAACATCATATTTAGCAAGCAATTTATGGAAAGCAGCATGAATAAAGTGTGAACCACCATCAATCATTAAATATCTAGGGACTCCAAACCTTGGGAAAATAATTTCTTTAAGCATTTGTAACATCCCAAAATTCTAAATTTTGGAATTTTATATTAAATAAATATTTATGATTTTTTGTTTGATTATTGTGTGACTGATTGTGTGAAATTGAGTGGCATTTGGAAATTTCAGAGGCATTTGAATTTTATTTGAATTTGGATTCAACTTGGCATTCAAAATTTATTTCATATACCCCTGACAAATACTTGTTTAAAAGTATGAGAGGAGCTAACATGACACTCCAAAAATTTAGGAGAAATTAATGCCAAAAGTTTTTGAATTCAAATTGGAGTTTATTTGGAAAAAAAAGTGGTTTGGATTTTTGTCTTTGGAAAAAATGTTCACGTTGTCGGATTTATTTATCTGATTTTATTGATATATATGTGTCCTATATAAAAAATTATTATAGGTTTCTCTATATTTTATTTTCCTCCCTGTCTTATTCAAAAAAAAGGAGAACCCCCCCCCCCCCCCAAACTGGCCAGGCCGACCGGCCCAGCCAGCAAGGCCGCAGCCCACCAGCGCCCAGGGCCGCCAGCCTAGCGCGCCGCACGCCCGCACCCGCTAGGCCTCGGTCGCCGGATCCCTCTCCTCTCTCCCTCTCTCACTGGAGCGCAGACCCCACCCCGTCTGCCTCCTCCCGCAAGCCGCGCCCGCGCATCTCGCTCGCGCCCGATGCCCTCGACGTCCGCACTCTTCTCAAAACCCTAGTCCGACTCAACCTCCTCCCCAAGTAACATGCCCTATAAATAGCCCTCGGCCCCCTCTTCTGAAACCCCCAGAAACCCTACCCCAACTCCCACCATAGCTCGCGCTCTCGCCGTCCCGATCTCCCTGCTGCCGCCGCAGTTCGCCGCCCGCTCCGACTCCGGTGAGCACTCCCTCGACTCCAATTCCCACCCATGTACTCCCCTCATTGTTGCCCACCATTTTGACAAGGTCTTCCGCCCTCTTATACATAGAAATGACGCCCGAGCATCTACGCCCGTCGCTGGAGCACGTTTGGTTTCAGGAGCTTGACGAGCACGTTCTGCTCATCTCCGCCATCTTCAATCACTACCAAGACCGCCCCTGACCTCCCCTAGCTCCGCCGCATCCGCCTGACATCTTCGCCACCTTCGCCGACCACCGGAGACCACGCCCCGCTCGACGCCGACCGCCGCCACCCTCGGTCACCGTCGACCACCACTGCAGTAAGCTGCCACCTCCCCTCGCCGTCTGATCTGAAACCTAGGGTCTAGATTAGATCCCGAAGGGGTATGGTTTTATTTCATATAGATCCGTTTTAGTTTCGGTTTAGATCGGTTATTTTAAGTTGTGGTTTAGTTGGACCGGCCGATTGGTTTATTTCTGTTAGCCCGTGGATGCATTGGTTTATTAAACGCTTAGGTGCTGGTTAGTTTTAAAACGCTCATTGTTCGCCCGTTAACTCATTTAGTTTTTTTTCATTTCTGTTCTAAAAACAGAATAGTTCTGATTTTATATTGCTTATAAAGTTTATGTTTTAGATCCAAATTGACTGATTCATTTTGCACTGTGTCACAAATTTGTTGAAGTTTCTGTTTGCGTACTTGGATTTCAATTTTGAGTAGTTGTAGTTTGAATTTGCATGAATTTTCCTCAAACACTACTTTGGCCATAACTTGAGTTTGAAAGTATATTTTACGTTGATTCTTTTTGCTCCTGGTCACTAGGACTTTTGCCTATCCAGTAGATTATAGTGATTTATTTTAATTTTATTTAAATTAGGGTTCTAGCGAAAAACAGTACTGTTTTCTATGTAGTCTTGTTTTTCTTGTAACTTAGTAAGTTTTGTTTAGATTTAATTAATTCTTTTCACAAAGTTTTGTTGATTGAAATATACATATGTTAGACTTCAGTACATACTTTTAGAAATTATTTTTATTAGTGTTGCTACTGTTTAGGATTTCAGTTTAGCATAGCTAGTATATAGTGTATGTAATAGCTAGTATTGTAGTTATTTTTGCTGGAAATTATTTTAGATAATTTATTTCTGTTGTTTTAATGGAAATAGATTTTATTTTGTGTTAAGAAATTGTTTAGATTAATTTAGTGTGGTTATGAAAATTATTGGTTGATAGTGTGTTGGTTTTCCCTAGTTTTCTTTAAAGTTTTCTTTGGATATTTATTTTGGTCTTCTTTGATTTCATTATTGTTTTCTTTATTTATTGTATTTAGTTGAGTGTTCTTTTGATTGATAGTATTGATTGCTAGAATTGATTGCTTATGTGAATACTACATTGATTATATAGATTCCAACGGAGTGAAGAATAGTTCTACAAGTCATTATTTTTGAGAGCGTATTTATCTTCATCAACTTACCAAGCAAGTTCACTTTGACCATGTTTTTCATACCTGTGCTTTATTTGCATGTGGTAACACCCTTTCAATAATCCCTCCAGTAGTGTTGTTGAATCTTGTAGTTGAGTAGAATGCATGAGGTAGAAACCCATCTCCCTGTTACCAAACCCAGGACGTTATATAGTTTTAATGCTACACTATAGTAGACGGGGTTTGGTATGAGTGCACGAGAGTGGTGTGAGAATGGAAGACTCTACGCCAATGACGGCAACTCCATGATGGCATTTGCAAGGACTGCATTTTCAAGACCTCAAGACTTCAAGACCTCAAGATTTTGAGACTCGAGACAAGAATTCAATACACACTATTGGGTGAAGGACGGTTGACAGGCACCCTGGAGAAACTAGTGGTTGGCCGTGATGCATGGAGAAGCACCATGACATCTTGTGGAAAGCTTCACCCAGACTCAAAGAGACGGAAGGATACTTCATGCCCAGAAGCTTACTTCTGCAACCGCAAGTCACTATGGGCTCTGGCTTGGTTGACCTTAGTGGTGACTCTGGCTGGGACGGTGCTAGCAGATGCAGAACTATGGTAGGATTGGATGAGCACCAGATAGTGGTCAGAGGAACTCTTCGAAAGACCATGTTTCGGTCATCTTGTTCTCAAACACCTTGAAGTGCGAGAATGTAAAGAGAGGGATCGAATCTTGCGGGAAAAGTGCGCAAACCTCTCTAGAGGGTTAAAACCTAATCGATTAGCCGTGTCCCCGGTTACGGACAATTTGAGCCCCTGGACTTGGATCTATCTTGGAACTCTCAACACCGGACTCATAATTTAATTATGGGCAACTTATGATGATCTGGGGATGAGACATCGATTGGCGGAACTATGTCATGATAGAAAACTCCGTAGTATAGACTCCTAATATTCCTTTGTTGTAGGGAAAATAAAACCAGCTTTTACGCAAAAACATCAGACACAGAGCCACAAAACCATATTGCATATAGAATAGTATTATCATCTTCTTTCTCATGTTGTGATCTTGCCGGTACATTCAATGTACTGACCTACATGGCTGCAACGTCTCATGTTGCAAATATTTTTACTTCTGACGAGTAAGAGTACTGTACAGGGTTACGGTCTACACTCAACTTGTCGATGGCGCTGATGGGACTCCACACCCGATTGTTTGTTTCCGCTGAGACTTATGAGGTATATATCAGTTTTACGTTATTTATAGATGTGATTGCACTTTGATATATACATTGATGTACTGTGTGTGCCAGCATACCGATCCAGGGATGGCACAGATACACAGAGGCTTGACCGTCTGAGGTCGGGTCGCTACAGCATTTTAATGGAGGTGTTATGATCAGCACTACTACTTGGAATAGCTTCTACCCACTTAGTAACGTAATCAACAACAACTAAAATATGTGTATACCCATTAGAGGATGGAAAAGGTCCCATATAATCAAAACCCCAAACATCAAATGGTTCAATAACAAGTGAATAATTCATAGGCATTTCCTGACGTCTAGTAATGTTGCCAATTCTTTGACATTCATGACAAGACAAGACAAACTTATGAGCATCTTTGAAGAGAGTAGGCTAATAAAATCCAGATTGTAGTACCTCTTGTGCAGTCCTATCTTCAGCATGGTGTCCTCCATAAGCTTCAGAGTGACACTTGCGTAGGATTTGTTCCTATTCATGCTCAGGTACACAACATCTAATAACACCATCTACTCCTTTATAAAGGTGTGGGTCATCCCAAAGTAATGTCTTAAGTCATAGAAAAACTTTTTCTTGTGTTGGTATGTGAAACTAGGTGGTATAAATTTAGCAACAATATAATTGGTATAATCAGCATACCATGGAGTACTACAAGAAGCATTTATGACAGCTAATTGTTCATTAGGAAAGCTATCATCAATAGTTAGTGGGTCATCAAGAACATTTTCTAACCTAGACAAGTTGTCTGCTACGGGGTTCTCAGCTCCCTTTCTATCAAGAGAACCCATCTAATAAGTCTAGGTTTAACATCTTTCTTTTCCATAAGATATTTAATAGCAGCATAATCAGTGTGAACAGTTACTTTGGAGTCAACAATCAATATAAGATCTGAACTTATCACAAGCAAACACAACTACTAAAAATTCTTTTTTCAGAAGTAGCATGATTTCTTTGAGCATTGTCTAGAGTTTTACTAGCATAATGGATAACATTTAATTACTTATCAACTCTATGTCCTAAAACAGCACCTACACCATAATCGCTAGCATCATACATAATTTCAAAGGGTAGGTTCCAGTCAGGTGGTTGAGCAATAGGTGCAGAAATTAAGGTTTTCTTAAGTATTTCAAAGGCTTCTACACAATCATCGTCAAAAACAAATGGGGCATCTTTTTGCAAGAGATTAGTGAGAGGCCTACAAATTTTAGAGAAGTATCTACTAAACCTCCTATAGAAACCAGCATGACCAAGGAAACTTATTATACCTTTGATATCTTTAGGACACTACATCTTTTCAATAGCATCAAGTTTAGCTTTATCAATTTCAATACCTCTTTCA